>CM057455.1:909047500-913847500 GCA_016271365.2 Neoceratodus forsteri | reverse complement strand
TATGGTTTCCCAACCTGTGGTCTCTGCATGTCTCTTGCCCACTTGCCAACCCTTATCACCACTAACCCCCTCCCCTTCTTAGTATTGCATTGTTTACATACTGCACATTGTTTTTATTGTTCTTCTCTGAATTTTCCCATTGAATAATTTATGTTGAAGCAACTGCCTGTGAATTGCTAATTTTGTTGTACAATTTCCATATTATTGCAATTTCTGAATTTTGTACTTTGTACCCCCACCACCCAGCATCTGGAAAGAGCTGTTACAAGCTGAGTATGTCTTTCCTGGTCCAGAAAAATAATAATAATAAAATAATATAATAGTTACAATATGCTTCACACATCACAGTATACCCTTTTGGACAACTCTGTTTAGAACAGAAACCTCATCCTTTAATCTGAGATACTAGAATTATTTGAAGCTGCTGTGGTACAAGCAAAAATAGAAATGCTTAGATAATCCTGGAGACTTTCCCAGATTCACAAGATCATATGATTTTCATGCACAGAGAGGGTGATACAGATAATCTGAGCTCCTTAATAGGCTGTACATGAGTAAAGTCTTTGGGAGCAAATTCTCGCTCTTTGGAAAAAATTATCAGTTCAGTATGGTAGTATACTGCAGATAAAATGCATATAGGGTACCATGGCATATACCCTACCCTATTCTTAACCCAAATCAAGAAAACTAATGGCTCTTCCCTCCACAGCTACAAAGGTCTTAAAACGAAAAGTCAACCACCACCCTCCCCTCCTACTACCCAAATGCAGTCTTGCATGTTTAAAAGATCATCATTATTAATGAACCCCCAATTGCACCTCAGCCCCAGCCAGGCCATTCCAGTAGCCATATAAATCCTAAACAAGGTCATCCACCCATTCCCGCTGCCTGACAGTGCCACCCACACACAGTCTTGCATGTCAAACAGTTCCATCAGTACTAATTAACTCCTTCCAATTGTGCCTGAACTTTGCAGTAAATAATATCTTCAGGAATCCATGTCCTGAGCCCAACTACAGACACACTATTGTTTAACAGCATGCTTCTGCCGTGTAGTCTTCATCAGGGCAGACAGATACAGAGGTGAATGTTCTTCCATAAAACCCACCCCCACTTACAGTACATATTACTGAGCAGTGTTTAACAAGATTCATTATCACTTGCCTGTTCCTGTATCCCTACAGTGATCCCAGTGTTTCTTGGTCTGTCTTCTATGATGAAGGCTGCATGGCAGTGATATGCTGTTGAAGAATAGAAGTCCAAAGGTACAGGGCAGGGACTTCTCCTAAATATATCTTTACTGTAAGGTTCAGACTGGAGGCTACTGGGCTGACTGTGCACACAGTGGATAATGGGTAAATTAGTTCAAATTATTTATTTAACATGTAAGGATCAGGGTCAGAATGGGTACAGGAGGCCAGCCTGGAAAATGGATACATGCTGACACACTCATCAGTATTTCACTTCAGTTTAATACACTGGCTTTGTGTTTACATCTTACATTTACCTACAGTGTCACAGATACCCCATTTAATGATAATAAAGATGATTAATATAAGGATTTTCTGATTTAGAAGATGGCAAGGTACCTAACTGAATGGGGCCACCTGGAAATTTCTATGTATCCTGGTGGGCCAGAATGACTCTGGTAAGACTGCATGTGGGCAGCACACAGGAAGACAGGTGGTTGACTTTCTTCAGGACTTTTATGGGTGTGGAGGGAGAGGGGATGTTAGTTTTCTTGTTGGATTTAGGGATGGCTTGAGGCTGTTCCATAATACATAGTAGGCTTTTTACTTTTAGACTAGCAGACAGGATGGTAGGTAAACACTGAAAAATGATCCTGGTAATTCACGTAACATTAGTAAGGACAGGCAGAATACAGTTGTCAGAACTAGTTCGAAAAAGATTGTATTCCACCTCGAATCCTAGTGTTTGAGTTCTAATTCAGAACTTGAACACTAGAGGGATTGCTAAAGGGTTCAAATTCTGTGCCTTTTTGGACCTTTTTTTTAAACAATGCCCACCCTGTGCCCTGCAACACCGTACACCTCACAGGCGCAGGGAGGGACTTAAGAAGGGACTTCCTGGCTGCTGGAAGGGAGGGAATAACAGTAGGAGGAGGGTGGCATGGCACTAGGCTGGCACTGCAGGGCAGACTGGCGGGTAAGTGGCTGGTGGAAAGAGGTGTGGAGGACACAGGAAGGGAGTGACAGCTGGGAGGGACTGAGGGACTGGACACCTGGCTGCAGTATTTGGGAGGGGAGGGAGTGAGTGAGTGGTGGGTGAGCATGAGTGGCTGGCAAAAGGCACAGAGGGTGGAAGCTACAGGAAGGAGGGAATGACTGCTGGGAGGGAGGGACTCAGGGACTGTCTGTCAGCTGCCGTATTGTGGAGGGAGTGAGAGTGACAGCTGGGAGGGAGGGACTAGGGACAGAGGATGGAGTCAGAGTCACGCGAGAGGTATGACATCACTGCACCTCATTGGAGCATTGTGCAGCAGAAAAATTTGTGTCTTGGCTGGCGCAGACTGAACGTAGCATAGATCAGTCAGCTGAGCAGACTGACTCTAATTATTTTTCTCATCAGGTTCGGGAAGCAGGCAGTGCCAGGCACTAGAGTGAGCCATGGCCTGGGGACTGGGGAAGGAAAGGGAACCCTCCCCAAAAAAACATTTGTGGCAGAAAAAGGACCAGAGGAAAAGCCAAGCGGTGGAAGAAGGAAGGGGTAACAGGCAGGAAGGACATTGTGTGGGGAGGGGAATGGGAGTTTGTGTGGTGGAGTGGGTTGCGGATGAGCCAGTCTGGTCTGTGTACAAGACAGGAGGATGGGAGTAGGACAGAAGCACCCCAGACAGCACCCAGTGTATTCTTTTGTGTAACTCCCTCTCGTGAGGTACTGCTCCTCATCCTGTTACCTACTTTGACTGTATCACCCTGCTTGTCTGTGCTCTTTCTCTGACTGCATGTACTGTACTCACCATAGGGAATCATCCTGCTATATGCCATTTTGACTACACTGTACCCAGTGTGTGTGTTACCATGAGAGGCCCAATGAGAAGCCAGTTGTGTGTGTGGTGGTAATATTCTTCTTAAATACATGCCAGAAATATATTTCCCTGTTGGGAAAATAGGCACATGAATGAAAATCTTTTTCACTGTGTTCTGTGACTGTGTGAGTGATTCCATCTCCTATGGCCAGCCCATCACCCTGCTGCTGTGTGCCCTTTGACTGCACTGTATCCTACCCAGTGTGTGTTACCATGAGAGGCCAAATGAGCGGCCATTTGTGTCTGTGTGTGTGGTGGTATCCATCTCCTTAAATACATGCCAGAGATATATTTCCTTGTTGGGAAAATAGACACATGAATGAAAATCTTTTTCACTGAGTTCTGTGACGGTGTGAGTGATGCCATCTCCGGAGGCCAGCCCATCACCCTGCTGCTGTGTGTCCTTTGACTGTACTGTAGCCTACCCAGTGTGTGTTACCATGAGAAACTCAGTGGGCAGTTGTGGGGTGGCACAATTTTGTGTAATAATAATGAAACTATATTTTTTTTTACTCAGTCAGGTTACAGTTCTTGACTTTTCACCTTGCCTGACCTGCTTTGCATATGGCTATGCCCAATTGCCCAGCAGCCCTAGCATACTGTAAGCCCTGAACCTGGGATCCTTTCTTTATTTGTGAACTTGCAAACCTGCATATTCTTCAATTACATTAAGAGTCTACTGCATCACAGTGTCATATACAGCCAAAACCAAATAGTGTAGTTGCAACCAGCAATCACTGATCATAGACCACTCATTTTCTAACACAGGAATTGTGTGTGACTGTGTGTGCAGTATACTGCTGTTGCTATTATGGCATACACCAACACAGATGAAGCATCTGGTGCTGGTGGTGGAGCAGATGTTGGTGGTAGTGGTAATCCTGGTGTAAGCCAAAATAAACAAAATGTTTCACATGTTAAAAATTCAACAAACAGCAAAACAGCAACAATAGCAACAATGAAGTGTGGTAAAGGTTGGACCTTTTAAGAAAACTTGCGCAGTTGCTGGTGTCACATGGAGTGACATCATAAGGTATGCTGTCCAAGTTGTTAAAATCCCAGTAACTAGCAGTAATAGTGTAAGTGACAATGCCCCCCACTGTGACTCAGACAGTAGCTCTTTGTCTCAGTCTCACACTGTTGTGACTGGTGAAGATTCATCAGTTCCTCAACGAAGTGAAATGAGCATGTCTGCTGCTGACAAAGAATCAGGTAGTGCACTTTCACATAAATCTGCCAATATTAACAATGAAAATGACGTAGTCAGTGAATCCACCACTCCTACATTGGCTAACAATGTGAACCAATCAAGGGCCACTGCCCATGCCCACTTTTCTAGCACCAAGGAGGACATCCCGGGTTCTGCTCAGACAGATGAAAAAAACACAAACAGGTTTCAGTTATCTTCCAAGCACTCGAACAAAGTCTGTCACATCTGAAGTGTGGAATTATTTCTGTGTCAGTAAAAGTGATCCATGCAGAGCAATCTGTTCCCTATGTAAACAAAGTGTAAGCCGTGGTAAAGTTGTGTCATGCTTTGGCACTACAGCTCTTAAACACCATCTGAAAAAAACTTTCAGTATTGCTTGATCATCCAAAACCCATGGTCTCCATCTTCCAGACCACACTTGAGAATGAGAAGGGTCAAGAGGATTAAGAATCTGAAATGCATACTGAATTGTCTGAACTTGATGCGAACAGAACCACTACCCACCCTAGGACCACCATTACCACCAACACCCACACCATAAGCACCAGTTGCACATCCAGTGATGGCACTGAATGTATAAGTCCAAGTCCACCATCCCTGCATCCATCTGGCTATCGAAGCAGAGTGTCTAATAAACCAGCAGGGACATGCCGTAAGCAGCTAATGCTGTCTCAGGCTTTTAAGCAGAAGAATACTTTTACCAAAAATCATCCAAAGAGCCTACATCTTACAAAATTGGTTAATTGTTAGCTGGACCCCTTCTTCCATACTCTTTAGTAGATCATGAGGATTTTCAGGATCTCATGAAACTTGCAGAGCCTCGTTACAATGTTCCTCATCAAAGGTACTTTTCCTATGTTGAAATACCAAACATTTATCAGGCATTAAAATCAACAGTGATGCTTGCACTTAAAACTGCAGAGGGTGGGGTTATTCATGTCACAACATATATGTGAATCAACAGTCAAAATACAGATTATATGTCTCTTACTGCTCAATGGGTCACTTTTTCTTGTGCTTCTTCAAAAACAAAGACACCCCAAAAGATGGTGCTGCTGCATATAAAGAAGTTGGTGCAAAATCATATAGCTGCAAACATTTTGTAGGAACTAAATAAGCTCTTTCATGAATGAATTTATTCTCACAGTCTACAATGTGGCTTTATAGTAAGTGACAATGGAACCAACATCTTGAAAGCAGTACAGGATGGAGAGTCTATGCATGCTTCCTGCTTTGCATATTGCTTACATTTAGTTGTCTCGGGGTTCCTGAGCAATGAGACATAAGTGTATGGCATGACTGCTGTGTGCAAAAAAAATTGTGACTCACTTTTCATATTCCACCATGGCCATACGGATATTGTCCGAACAGCAAAAGAAACACAAGCTGTCCCAGCAAAAGCTGATTCAAAATGTTTCCACTTGGTGGAAATCAACTCTTTATATGCTGCAGTGACTCTTGGAACAAAAGCAAGCTGTTCATGAGAATTGCTCCAGTTACATTATTGGAGATGGCATTATGCTTTCAGTGCTGCAGTGGAAATTAATGGAGACAGTGTGCTGCATTCTAGCTCCTTTTGAGACAGCTACAAGGGACACGTCTTCAGAAGGTACATCTCTGAGTCAAGTAATCCCACTCATAATGCTGATTTCACATCATCTGTGTGTTCTGACTACAGATAGAAAAACAGGTCTAAAGCTCAGATAACATGTCAGCAGTATCACGGAAATCTTGTAAAGAGAATGTACGAGAGCTTCCAAAACAATGACAGATTAGTTGCAATGACAAAATCAAAACAATGCATACTTGCAACTCTCTTGTCCCATGTTCAAGGCTATACATTTTCCAAAACCACATGACACAGAGCACTACAAGTTACAATTGCTAGATGAGTTGCATCACTCGCAGGAGTCAGTCATAGACACACACAGTAGCTTCACGTTGTCATCTCCACAACGTGCAGATCCATCTTCACAAGGAGATGCAGAACTGGAAAAGTCACCAAAAGTGAGCAGTAGTTGTTCAGTAGTTGTTCCACAGTGTCTTCTACCCTTAATAGCAAGATAAATCTTGCAAAACAGTTACCAAATTGCTTCTACCATACCAGCTTATATTGATTCCTCCTCTGAGCATTCTTTGCCTATCATGGTAGACAGTAACCTGCAAGAACCACTTCTTCCTATTGATGCATGCCCTTTTGAATACTGGAGATCAAAATAGTTAATATGGCCTGAGCTGTATGACAAAGCCTGTAAATATCTTGGTTGTCCTGCAACAAGTGTCTCTTTAGAGTGCATGTTTAGTACTGCTGCCAGTATTGTCACAGGCACCAGAAACAGGTTGCTGCCAGAAAATGTACACATGTTAATTTTTACTAAAGTCAATAAGGCAAGATTTTTATATCCCTACAAGAGCATACAAGCTGAACCTGAAGTGACTGATGTTTTGGTTGCTGATGGTGGTGATGATGACAACTCAGATGGTGGTGGTTGATAAACAGTAATACTGTGTGGAACAGGATTGGGTCTCTCTGGACAAAAAATGAAACTTAACAGACTGTGCTGAAATTGAAAAGGGTTAGTTGTCTCTCTCCTCTCTCAATCTACTATCATCGGCCATATAGTTATACCCACAACATTTTTACCATTTCAGTGGCAAACTGCTTTGTACTAGGGCTTAAAGTCAGCAATTATTTTCAAGAAAAGTTTGACATCAGTGGGAACAGGCCCACATTTGGCTTGAAGGTATCACTGTGACTATCAACCCTTTTTGTATCTCATTATTTCTAGGTGACATGAAAACTCATATTTTGGATTAACCTTCTGTACACTGTCCCTTAACCATCATGTGCCAACTGCTGCAGTCACATTAAATGTTCTGTAAGATAATATATGGTGAGAAAACCACTTGTTTATTTATGTGACTGAAATACGTATTTTACGTACGTATAAACCAGCCAGCTGATGCATTATGTTAGTAAGTTGCATGTATTACTTCAATTGGCTAACAAGAGTGTTGGCATATATGTATGCATCATCTTAGAAAATTGTATGTATTATTTGTCAACAAGAATGACTGGTATTTTATTTAAATATCTTGACTGACTACATTATGATACAATCTGTGTTGCACCAGTTCCACGTGCTGCAGCTACAGTACCTTGACTTTGTTATACAAACTTTCTTTCAACATAGCAATGTTTGATTTACTTATTTAAAAGAGACAGCAGCAAATAGCTGAAGTTAGGTAATATCCTTACTTGTTTTCATACTTCATGATGATGAGAAAGAACTGAGTTTATATATATATATATATATATATATATATATATATCTATCTATATATATATATATATCTATCTATATATATATATATCTATCTATATATATATATATATATATATATTATGGGTGCGGTCCCACCCCTATATTTAGGGTTATGAAGCCACTTCTATGTTAAACTCAAAAATGTGCTTATTAATAACTTTGGACCTGTTCAACGGATGTGTATGAAATTTGGTATGCATGGTGGGGCATGGTAGATCTCTTGATCTCCCAAATTTTGTTTCGGTCGGACTTATGGTTTTTGCACACCAAACCCTGAAAAATGCAGTTTTTGCCAGTTATGTGGGCAGTTTTTTGGATTTTGTCCATGGCGCTGCATGGCCATTGTGTGGTGTTCCACTCTGCAACTTGGCATGTTGAAATAGTTTGTATAAAGGAATATGCCACTTTTTGTTTGGTGAAAAAATATTAATCCATTCAAAAGTTATTAAAGTTTTAAGTTCCCATTATAAGTCTATGGGAAAATTTATATGATTATTTTGCAAACGAAGAATGTAGTTTTGGCCATCAGGTCCCTTCTCATGATCAAAGAATTTGCAGGTTCACAACCAAAGATTCTTTGATCCCTAGGAAGGGACTAGATGGCCAGATTTGGAGGAGCCAGATAGCCCAATTTTAACAACTTTTAAAATTAAATATCTCGGAAACGGTTTGGTCCTTTAACTTGAAATTTGGAAGGTGTTGATGGGATGTCCTGTAGATGTGATTTATGGTATTTAGGTGTCAGAAAATACATTCATTGTAGAGATATTGCATGGTGCAGTTTACATTTTGTGGACAGCATTTTGCATTGTGGTAGTGGTTTGAAATGTATAGGGTAGCTAGCCTTACTGCCATGGATGTATTTTTCAGTTGTTAGGTGTGTAAACTGCAAACAGGTGCAGAATTCTGCCACTCCAATGAATGAAACTCTCAAACTTTAAAATGTCATATCTTGGACACGGTTTGGTCTTTTAAATTGAAATTTTCAGGGTGTTTAGGGATATGTCATAGAGATGTGAACTATGCTATTTAGGTGTTGGGGAAATAATTTGTTTGCAGAGATATTCAATGACATAATTGACATTTTTCCCATAGGATTACATTACAATCTGTGTCATGACTTTTGGCGCCGTTATCTCAGAAACAAAGCGAGATACAGAATTTTCGCTGCAGGTTGTTTAGCTCACATTCAGGTGAGCTAGCCACTGGAATAAGATTTAAAATCATAGAATAAGCCTGCAGTAGAATTTTGTTTGTATGTTGCACGGTTCATGAGATATGGTGAAACTACTGTCATAAGGGTTGAAAGAGTGCCTGTCCAGTGCTTTTTGGTGCCCATAGCTCGGAAACAATGTATGATATGGGTACAGTCTTTGGATGTTGCATGAAGTTCTCACTGTCACAATTACAATGATGCTAGAATTTATTTTTTTTCTAGCTCTTCCAGTTCCTAAGATATGTGCAAATTACTGTTACAAGGGTTTGGTGCCCTATAATGCTGCTGCATGTCTCCGTAGCTTTGCGTAAGTGGGAGCGTGGTCCCAGATGCATATTGTTATGCAATAATTGGCAACTTGGTGTGAGCTGGGCTCTGCACTCACACCAATTCATGTTTTTTTACTACTTACACTACACTTTTTCAAAAAGTAAGGAAATTCTATGCAAAAAAAATGCATTAATGCTTCATTTAGGGTTAAAGCAAAAAAAAAGTCAGGAAATGAGGCATTAAGGTTGAACCCCTAACCTTCCCCTCATACACGTCACCCCATCCTCCACAGTCTGACAGATGCTAGGGTCTGCCATTGGTGTCATGAGGCCTACATCTCACCCCATTCTCCTTTACTGTAGTATGTCAACATGCTCAGACATGGAATATATTATAGGGGCACGGTCACGACCCTATATATAGGGTTATGAAGCCACTTCTATGTTAAAATCAAAAGTTTGCATGTTAATAACTTTGGACCCTTTCAACAGATTTGCATGAAATTTGGCTTACCTGGTGGGGCATGGTAGATCTCTTGATCTGCCAAATTTAGTTTCAGTTGGACTTATGGTTTTTACACAACAAAATGCTGAAAAATGCACTTTTCACCAGTTATGTGGGCAGTTTTTCAAATTTTGTCCATGGCACTGCATGGCCGTCATGTGTGTGTTGCTTTGCAACTTAGCTCATCTAAAAGAACCTGGGTCAAGGAACATGTCACTTTTCATCTGGTGAAAAAATATTAATCCATTCAAAAGTTATTAAACTTTTAAGTTCCCATTATAAGACGATGAGAAAATTTATATGGTTATTTTGCGAAAGAAGAATGGGGTGTTGGCCATCTAGTCCTGCCTCACGATCAAAGAATTTGCAGGCTCGTGATCAAAGAATCTTTGATCATGAGGAATTTTTTGATCACAACGGCTACCATCTTGTTTTCAGTTTGAGGTCAGAAAAAAGCAAATATCTCGGCCCAGGGAGGACTTCTGAGGTGAAACTATGATGGGTTTTGTGCAGGGGTCTTCCCTCTATTGAGCCATGAGTGTGGTTTCTTTCAAAATGGTCAAAAAATAGAATTTTAATCCTTTTTATTCTTTGATCACAACTCACTAATGATCTTTGATCGTGGGCGTGCAAATTCTTTGATTGCGAGATTCTTTGACCGCAATCTTTGATCATGAGGGCGTGACTAGATGGCCACTTGAAAAAATCAATTTTATCAGCTCAGGGGTGGTTTATTAAGTCAAATGAGGGTGGGTTTTGCTCAGGCTGCTTCGCTCTATCGAGGTATGGCTGTGGTTTTATGTATTTCTGCCTAAAAATTAACTTTTAACATTTTTTATTGTTTGATCATGAGCCTGCAAATTCTTTGATTGCCAGCCTGCAAAATCTTTGATCGTGAGATACTTTGACTGCGATCTTTGATTGCAAGGGTGCGACTAGACGGCCGCATGAAAAATTCAATTTTCTCAGTACAGGGGTCACTTCTAAAGGCAAAGTAAGGTGGGATCTGGTCAGGGGCCTTCGTTCTGTTGAATCATGGCTGTGGTTTCATGTATTTTTATTTAAAAATTGAGTTTTAACATTTTTTATTCTTTGATCACGAGCCTGCAAATTGTTTGATTACAAGCCTGCAAATTCTTTGATTGTGAGATTCTTTGATCACAATCTTTGATTGTGAGGAAGGGAGGGACTAAATGGTTAGATTTGGATGGACCAGATAGCACAATTTTAACAAATTTTCAAATTAAATAGCTCAGAAATGGTTTGATCTTTTAACTTGAAATTTGGAGGGTGCTAAAGGCATGTCTTGTAGATGTGAATTATAGTTTTTAGGTGTCAGACTAAACATTTTTTGCAGAGATATTGCATGGCGCAGTTTACATTTTGCGGACAGCATTTTCCATGGTGGTAGTGGCTTGAAATTACTGTGGTAGCTAGCCTTACTGCCATGGATGTACTTTTCAGTCATTAGGTGTGTAAAATGTTAATAGGTATGGAATTCTTCCAGTGCAATGAATGAAAATCTGAAACTTTCACATTTTATATCTCGGAAACAGTTTGATCTTTTAAATTGAAATTTGGAGTGTGTTGAGGGGTTGTGCTGCCCATGTGAATTATGGTGTTTAGGTGTTGGAAAATTCATTTGATGCACCCATATTTCTGACACACTTTATGTTTTTGTATGGTGTTTTGCATTCTGGTACTGGCTTCACATTTATCAGGTGCCTAGAGTTACTGCCATGGAGGTAATTTGTAGTGGTTAAGTGTCTGACATGTAAACAGGTGTTGAATTATGCCACTCTGATGACTGTCACTTTGCTTTCTTTCAAGGTGGTGGGCCCCTTACTCCCACCCCTATGCGCTGACAGCAATACATATGATATTAAGTAGTTGTACTCTTATCTTGGGCAGGAATTTGCAAGTTAGTGGGAGCATGGGGCCCAAAGGGCATGCGCTGCCACCAACTTGTGCAACTTTCTACTTTTCTATTCTTTCTCAAAAAGTAAGGAAATTCTATGCAAAAAACTTTGTTAATGCATCATTTAGGGTTCAAACACAAAAACTCAGGAAATGAGACATTTATGGTTGCCCCATCCTCCCCTCATGGACCTGCCCATCATCCTGAGATTGACAGCTCATGGGGTGCGTCATTGGGGTTGTGAAGCCTAAATATCACCTCATTCTTCTTTACTGTGGCTTGTGAATATGATTACAGATGGAATGGGGTGACATTTAGGCCTCACAACTCCAATGACACAAACCCTTAAGATGTCACTCTTGGGATGATGTCTGGGTCCACGATGGGGATATGGGGCAACCTTAAAGGTCTCATTTCCTGACTTTTTGTGTTTGAACCCTAATGATGCACAAACAAAGTTTGTGCATAGAATATATATATATATATATATATATATATATATATATATATATATATGTGTGTATATATTATGGTAGAGGATCCATTTACATGTTAAACCTAAAATTTTGCATCTTAATAACTTTGCAGCCATTCAAGGATTTGCCTGAAATTTGGAATACATGATCAAGACCGGTCAACAAAACTTAATAAATAATAAATAAGACCCATATGCCTTGGGATCTGCCAAGTTTTGTACCAGTCGAATATATGTCTGTGCAGTTATTAAGCGAGAACTGCGAGCGCGTTTACATTTTTTTGGAATTCTACGGTCGCGCCTACAGGTCGCATGGTTTATGCGACCAGTCCGAAATCTTCAGAGAACATGTGGCCGGGGTCCCCAATGTGCCTTTGGAAGATTTTGTGAAAAAATATTAAGCGGTTCAAAAGTTATTCAAAAAACAACTTCCCATTATAAGTCAAAGGGAAAAGTTAACAAAATATTCAACACTTTCGAAATGCACTTTTTAGTGTCACAAATGGCCCTAGTAGTGTCGCAAATCTGCCATTTTGTTTTCAGTTGGTGATCAGAAAATGCTTGGACATTTAAATTTGGGACCCTCTAGGGACACAATTCTTTTTGTGTTTACCTAGTCGGACCCTGAGGATGCTAGCCATGTCTTTATTTTGGGGTTACACACCCCAGAAATATGATTTTCAAATTTCTGGAAACAGTAGTGTTGCAAAGTAGTGTCGCAAGCACAACACTTTCACAAATTTTTGCGAAAAGTGTTGCAAATTGCAACACTACTTTTCAGGCAATGACCAAAATGACAGGAATTCTTTGCCACCCTGCTGCAAACAAATGGTTTGGTCTTTTGGGCTGAAATTTGAAGGGAAGGCAGCCAATATCTCACAGATGTGCCCTTTCATGGTTGGGTAAAAAAATATTGCACATCTGCAAAGTTACAGTACTCTGAACTTGGCATTCTTTCCCATAGACTATCATGGTGGTGTATGCCACACCTTTCTGGGCTCGTATCTCAAAAATGATGCGAGATAAACCTAGCCAGGAAAATCAAGATTTTTGTGAAATTTAATTTTTTTCTACGTCATGTGGTTGCTGAGATATTAGCAATTAAGTTCTTTCAAGGCTCATTTTAAGCTTCAATCCCCTTTACAAAGCATACATTTTTGTACACATTGTGTTTCTGTATGCACCTGTTTGGCAAAAACAGGGTATGCACTTCTGTTACTGTTACAGTTACTGTTTCCACTTGCGTTTATGTCCCCGTTTGCATTCCCGTGTACGCTACTGAGTGCATTACCCTTTGCATTGTCATTTGCAATTGCATTTTTGTTACTGTTACCATTTGTGTTTCCACTACTGTTTCTGTTTGCATTTTTGCTAGCATCACTGTGCGCATTGCCATTTGCATTTCCTGCAGCCCTTTCGTTTGCGTTTCCATTTCTCTTTCGTTTTGCACCTTCCTTGCTGTTACTGTTACCATTTGCATTTGCAATTGCGCCACTGTACCCGTGCGCATTACAGTTTGTGTTTCCATATGCACTTGCATTTACATTTGCGCTTCTGTTTCCTTTGCTGCTATTGTTGCTGTTACCGTTACCATTTGCATCTACAATTGCGGTACTGTGCCCGTGCGGGTTTTGGTTAGTGTTTCCATATGCACTTCTGTTCCCGTTTCTGTTTCTCTTTCCTTTGGCATTGTTCTTCATGTTAACTTTACCATTTGCATTTACAATTGTGGTACTGTGCCTGTGCGCGTTACGTTTTGCATTTACTTGTATGCTTGCGTTCGCATTTATGTTTCTGTTCCCTTTTGCATTCTTTTTGCTGTGACACTTAACATTTCCATTTAAAATACTGCTGCCACCACTGTTCCCATTACCAGTTGTGTTTTTGTACGTGCTTCAATGTCCGTTTGCATCACTGTTCGCTTCAGCTTCATTTTGCACTTCCGTTTCTATTAACATTTCCTTTACCATTTACATTTGTGTTACCATGTGCACCACTGTTCACACTTCAATTTGCATTGCTGTTCCTGTTACTATGTCACAAGACATCACATGACAGAGGTCGGGCCGTCTTTGGGCCCTGCTGGCCCCGCCCACAATACATTCAATTTTCATTTCTTCATCATCATTCTCAAAAGAAGGAAATTAGAGGCAAAGAATCCATTTAATGCATTAGTTAAGTTTGTTCCACAAGCGAAAAAAGTGAGGAAATTTGGTGTTAGGGTTGAAAGCCCACTTGGACCCCCAGCCCACCACCCCAACCGGCATAGGGTGCGCTGTGGAGTGGTCAGTCCTAACTCTCACCCCATTCTCCTATACCTCTGCTTCTTCACACATGTGATGGGGTAAGAGTTAGGGCTGATGTAATGACTGGCATGCCAGTTGGGGTGGGGTAGGGTCCAAGGGGGCTTTCAACCCTAACACCAAATTTCCCTATTTTGTCATTGTGGAACAACCCTAACTAATGCATTAAACTGAGTTTTTTGCCTCTAATATATATATATATATATATATATATATAATTGAGTACTAAAATCATTGCTGTACCACTTTTTTCTCACTCAGGAAGAACTGTAATGCAGCAGCAGGAAAGCTTTTAATGTATGGGTGGGTGGGTTAGCAGTCTGACTCTCAGCACTCAGCATCTGTAAGTTGCTGGCTTTAGCAAAGAGAAGAAACCATAGATAAACCTAGCGCTGCACTATAGTCATATCAAAATCTCACATGACTGTTTCTCTCATCTCTCCCCCCTTATACTGAACAAATTCTATTTCATTTTGTCCTCAGTTTCACATGTGTTTCACTATTATCTTCATTGTTGGCAGAATCTCCATAATTTCACATGTATTTTATTATTGTCTTCATTATTGGGAGCACAATTAAAAAATATTATAAAAAGGTTCTCAGAAATTCTGCAATATGATTGGCTGTTAGGATTCCAACAGCCTTACATTAATCCATGTTATGCTGTCATGTACAGTCTGATTACAATGGCACATGGATTCATCCTGTCAGCATTCCATCCTCTAGCACTGCTGAATGACTGGAATGCTGCATTCTGATTTTGAACCAGCATTCTTAAACTGTTGGTGGAAGAACTATTTTATTAAAAATCTCCTTCTAAATTAGGAAAACATTCAAAAACTATTCTTGTAACCCTCTTCCTTTGGAACAATTTTTATTATAGCAATAAGGCACTTCCAGGAGTTAGATTAACAGTCAGTTACTCACCCCTAGGGACAATATTTATTTATTTATTTGCTTTTGTTTATTCAGTAAGGCACACTAGATGCCCAAGAGTCTATTTTCAGGTGCGACCCGGGAGGGTTACAAGCTAGAGGCATACAAGAACAGTGAGGAAGTCAAGTTAACATACAGTGAGATAACAGGCAATAACAAAATTTGACATGTAGAAAAATATCAAGCTTTACAGGGTTTGAGTAGGTAGCTAACAGTATTAGAGATGAATTAGCACATGATAAATTCAGTGCGGTACATACTTGGTGATTTCGGCATAGAACAGCAAAAATACATAAAACAGGTTCAGTCAAATGCAAACAGAAGTAAGTGCCAGGAAATAAGGTGGGGGCACTGGGGAAAGAACAACAGGGGGGAGGGGAACAGAGGGCCAGGTGAACTCTTAGGGAAGGAGGACAGGAAGTAAGCCTGGTGCAAAGATGTCATTTAATAGTTACTCGACCAGTTGACAGGAGGGTAAGTGCAGTGGGCGCTGTGGGCGCAGAGACCCCACCACCATACCAGGTGCTAATGCGCTATGAGGTACAGGAATATGTGGTGGATCCCTTCAGGAAGTTCCAAAGGGAGGCTTTAAAGCCAGGATGGGAGGAGGAGGACCGAGTAAGGGCAGGGAGCGAGTTCCATATTTTTGGGGCATTGGTGGTGAACGCCTGATCACCCGCAAGGGTGTGGGTTCTAGGAACTGGGTGGTCCAGCATCGCCTTCAACCTAAGATGGTAGGATGGGGTGTCAGGGTTGAAGGGAAGGGCGAGGGCAGCAGGGGTGGCCAATCTGATGATGTTGTCGATGAAGTTCTCAAGTATGAAGGTGTGGTGCTTCTCAGGAAGGAGCCACTCTAGGCATGTGTAGAGGTCACAGCGGTGCATGAGGGGAGGGGCAGAAAGCGCAAAGCGGCAGATGTTGTTGTAGGCTGTGTCCCATTTCAAAAGGCTGGATTTATGCACTGGGGCAAAGGTTACTAGCCCATAGCAGAGTGTAGGGAGGAGGACCCCCTGGCTAGGGCCACATGAGCAGCCAGAGTCTAGCAGCTTTTGACTCTGTAGGCGAGACCAAGCTTACCATTCATTGCCTTGCAGATGTTCTGGATGTGTAGGGTAAGATCCAGCTGTGGGTCCAGAGTGACGCCCAGGTACTTGACAGCGGCCACCATCTGCATGGGAGAGTCATCAGTCCCGTAGATTTGTAGGGGAGCAGGGCAGGATTTTGTTTTGTTCAGGGAACCAAAAAGCATGGCTTGGGTGTTCTTGAGATTGGTGGTAAGCCTGTGTTCCACCAGCCAGGATTGGATCCGCTTAAAGTCAGAATTTAATTGGGAATTTATGGTGGCAATGTCCCGGGCACTGGCCAAGATGACAAGGTCATCCGCATACAGGGTGGTATGCCCATGGGTGGTGATGGATGGCAGTTTGTTAATGAAAATGGAGAAGAGGGTAGGGCCAAGGACAGAACCCTGAGGGACCCTGCAGTGGACAGATGTGGGGTTGGAAAGGGTCCGATTAAAGTTGGTGTACTGCTGCCTACCAGTGAGGTAGTTGAGGAACCAAGCATGGGCAGGGAGTGAGAGTCCAAGGGAAAGAAGAGTGGAGCTGAGGAGGGAGTGATCGACCCTGTCAAAGGCTTTGGAGAGATCCACAAAGATAGCTTCAGTAAGGCTGCCTTGGTCAGCGGCAGTTCTGATCAACGAGGTGACTACAGCGAGGGCGGTAGCCATGCTGTGCCCCTTCCTAAACCCATGCTTTGCCAGAGAAAGGAGGTTGTGGTTCTGTATGTACTGGGTTAGCTGAGAGGTCACAACTTTCTCCAGAATCTTGGAGGTAGCAGACAGAATGGCGATGGGTCGATAGTTCAGGGGATCTTTGGGGTTTCCTTGCTTTAGAACAGGGGCAACCTTGGCCACTTTCCAGATGTCTGGGATGATACCAGTGGTGAGGGAGGAATTGAAGATGTGCGTTATGGGCCTGGCAAGGAGGTGGGTCCCTAGCCTGAGCAGTTTCGGTTCGAGGCTATCGTGCCCTGCCCCGCTATGATGGGAGAGGCTGGCAAGCAGCTTCTGGGTCTCTTTTACTGACACCTGTTGTAGGTAGAAGGGGGGTCGGGAGTTGGGTCCGAGTAGAGGGGTGCTAGGGGACTTGGGGGCAGTGGACAGGGAAGGAGGGGCAGACAGTTCGGAAAACATGGCATTAAAGGCATTTGAAATTGTATGTGGATTATTGCAACTGACCCCGTCAATGAGCAAGTCAGTGACTTGCACTCTGGCAGAGCCCCCAATTGCACTTCTGATGTTCTGTCAGAAACTCCTCGGATTGCTGGCAGAGGAGAGCAGAGCAGATCATCAGAACTCACTTTTGCTGAGTGGATGGCTTTTTTACAGGAGTTTCTGAGGCGTCTGTAAGCTAGGAGATCATTGTTACTTTGGGAGGCCTTGTAGGTCTCCCAGCATTTGTCCCTGAGTTTCAATAGGGAGAATAGGCCCCCATGAAGCCATTTAGTAATGGCGCACCTCACCCTCCTTCTAGTGAGGGGGCATGTTTGTTCTGCATGTGGATAAACTTAGTTAAGAATACTTCCAGGGCTCGAGCCACATCCTTTGAGGCAGTGCCCCAGACCAGTCAACTAGTCTGAGGTCAGAGAGGAAGTCATGTATGTTACATTTTGAGTAATCCCTCATCTGGATCACTTTACTGGGAATTTTAGTCTGAGAGATGCCCCATGTGCAATAGATAGCTGAGTGGTCAGAGATGGCATCTGGGAGAATGCCTGAGGATGTGATTCTGTCAGGTCTGTTGGTCAGGATCCAGTCAATTAGTGACCCTTTGTCCCCCTGGGAGGAGGGCCTTGTGGGTTCGGAGAGGATTTGGCTTAGAGCAAGGCCCGAGAACAGTGGTTCATATAATCTGCAATTGGAACCCAACCAGTTAAGGTTTAAATCGCCTATAATGAGGATTTCACTGGGACCCACTTTTTCACTAATACTGTGGAGAAGTGAGGGGAGCCCAGGCAGGCCGTCCTTAGGAGGGTTGTAGGAACAGATCAGGTGAATTTTCTTTGTGAGCCCAAGCAGGAGAAGGGCATGCAGGAACTCACTTGAAGGGGAGGTAGTTGGTGAGTGATCGATGATAGACACATTTAGGTGCACTTTATTATAGAGTAGCACCCCACCACCTCAATTGTTCCCTACCCGATCACATCTGATATGGCTGTACCCCGGGAGGGTGCACATTGCATCAGGAATATGTGGCTTCTACCATGTTTCTGAGATACCCATGATATCCAGCTTGTAGTGGGCAACCCAGACAGTCAGCTCTGCTAGGTTGGGTAAGAGGCTACGAATGTTTAGGTGGACAATTTTGGCCCTTGGAGGAGAGCCATGCAGGGGGGGACTTGAGGGAGGGCAGGGGGGCAACCTGGCTAGGTATGGAGGCTGCACCCCTGGAGTGCCCGGGGGGGGAGGGAACAGCCATGATGACAGGGAGGTGAAAAGAACTGTCAGAACAGACTGCCAGGGGGGAGCTAGAGGAAAACAGGGAACAGATCAAAGGCCAGGCTAATTCAAAAGAAATGGATACCAGAAGGAGTGACAGCGACTAGGGTGGCACAACCACCCCCTGGTGACAGTACAAGGAGCTGTAAGGAGTGGCAGCAGAAACAGTAAAAAAGTGATTGTGAAACAGCAGAGTTTCAAGCCAGAAGGCAGATTAGAGGGAGTTGAATAAGCTGGGCTATAAGGGCGGCCACTAGTGATAAGAGAAAATAACTAGCAAATGGTAAACAGGGCTTATAGGTTATTTTCAGCCTCACGTGACTACCACCAGCCTATTTAAGGGAGAGCCGGACCAAGGGTGGAGGTGGGGCGGCGGGGCTAGAGCTACTGCGCTGAAGGAAAAAGCACAGCACCCACTTCTCAGTTAAGGCGGCAACTGATTTTAGCCAGGATAGTTCGTTTTAAGCTGTGTGCACCACGGAGCAAATTTAAAATCAAAAGGTGCCAAAGAGCAATGGGCAGTCTTGTTGTTATGGCAGACTTGCAGGGCTGGGCTGTTTACCTGGGCAGATTCAGCGGATCCTTCACTGGCTGTGGGGGAGGGCTGTGCGAGCCCTCGCGACCTCCGCTCCTTGGGGGTCTGGGGTCTGTGGTGGAAACAAAGGAAGAGTTATACTAGGAGGGCAGGGGGGTGGGGGGAGGAGAGGTGAACAGAACAAAGGACGGAACATGAGTTGCGACAGGCAGCTGCTCAGTGCAGTAACGCTGATACCAGGCTATCAGAACAGGCTTAATGGATCGTATAGTATAGTTTAAAAGTAAGTACACTGCTCCAAAAGACATTAAAAAAAGCTTTGATTCACTACCCAGAATGGATTGCTGCAGCAGGGCAAACTTTAACAATCAGGAAATATCACTTTTGGCAGAGCTGCATCTGGTAGGAGTTGACTATGGATTTACACAGTATCACAGTAACATGGAGAATTAAAGGGGAGTAGCACTTAAGGAGACAGGCAAAAGTGAACAAAAACACTGCAAGGTACTTATAAAATCAGGTAAAAGCAGACTATCTTCACTACTGCGCTGAAGGAAAAAGCACAGCACCTGCTTCTCAGTTAAGGTGCCAACTGACTTTAGCCAGGATAGTTTGTTTTAAGCTGTGTGCGCCATGGAGCA
This sequence comes from Neoceratodus forsteri, assembly GCA_016271365.2. Classification (NCBI taxonomy): domain Eukaryota; kingdom Metazoa; phylum Chordata; order Ceratodontiformes; family Ceratodontidae; genus Neoceratodus; species Neoceratodus forsteri. The sequence continues at coordinate 913,827,618 of CM057455.1, read as the reverse complement.
AATTTAAAATCAAAAGGCACCAAAGAGTGATGGGCAGTCTTGTTGTTATGGCAGACTTGCAGGGCTGGGCTGTTTACCTGGGCAGATTCAGCGGATCCCTCGTTGGCTGTGGGGGAGGGCTGTGTGAGCCCTCGCGACCTCCGCTCCTCGGGGGTCTGGGGTCTGGGCAGATTCAGCGGATCCTTCATTGGCTGTGGGGGAGGGCTGTGTGAGCCCTCATGACCTCCACTCCTCGCGGGTCTGGCGTTTATAAAAACAGGTAAAAGCAGGCTATCTTCACTACTGCACCAAAGGAAAAATCACAGCCCCCGCTTCTCAGTTAAGGCGCCAACTGATTTTAGCCAGGATAGTTCATTTTAAGCTGTGTGTGCCATGGAGCAAATTTAAAATCAAAAGACGCCAAAGTGCGATGGGCAGTCTTGTTGTTACGGCAGACTTGCAGGGCTGGGCTGTTTACCTGGGCAGATTCAGTGGATTCTTCATTGGCTGTGGGGAAGGGCTGTGCAAGCCCTCGTGACCTCCGCTCCTCAGGGGTCATGGCACTTGGCTGCACCTCATGCCACATTACACCCCTAGGAGGTGATTAACAGACTGTTAATCTAACCGCTGATCATGCCTTATTGCTTAAAGGTTTGAGTTCTAAATAGTTCTAAAAAAAGATTACAACCCTTGAACTTTTTTAAAGTTCTCGAATAGAACTAGAACCCAGGACTTCAGAGGGTTCTGACAACCCAAAGGCAGAGGCAATGCCTGTGGAGTCTGTCCTCTGTTACCTCAGCAGGTACTGTATATTCCATTACTCCATTAATCCCCATGAATGCAACCAGCTCTTTTGAAATGCATTAATGTACCTGCTCCCACCAGCCCTAAAAAAAAGTCCATTCCAACACCACACCACCCTGTCTGTAAAGAAATTATTTTTCAGATGCAGTCTAAATCCCCTTGCTTGTAACTTATGTACATGTCCCATTCTCTGCCCTTTCCAACAGTGTTCTCAGAATATTTCCCTAATGTTGTATAATTTTACTGCATGTACTGTAGTCATATCACATCACCTTTCTCTCTTCCATGTTCCTGGGATTACATCTCCAATTCTGATAACTGTTTGTGATCATTGTTATCATTTAGATAACTGGTCATATTAACTGCCATCAACTTGATCCTCTTTACTGCTCCACATCCTTCCTCAGAAATGGAGCTACTTTTGCATGGAGTATTCCTAATGGAGCTTGAGTCTCATGCCGGAAGCAGCAGCAAGCTACACTGAGAGGATAACAAATGGAAGATGAGGGCCAGCCAATGGTCCAATGAGTAGCTCACTGCACTCCTGTGCAAACAAATCCAGTTCAGGAGTAAGCTCAGGGATCCAGCTGGTTGGCATGGGGCTGAGGAAGTCCTTCCACTTGGCAGTGCTTCTAGCTTGAAAAGGGATGGCACTGGGTTCTGTTGCACTGATAACCTCTGTGGTGGGCCAGGGAGCTTTCTCCTTCATAGGGGACACCAGTGATGTGATGTGTCAATGCCTGAAGAGGCTACATCTGATGTTGGGGAGGTAGGAGGAAGAAAACAGAAAATAGGCAATGGCTGCAGGCTTAATGAAACCACACCTGCCTGTCTCCAGTCTGCACCATCACCCAGACCTCATCATCTTAATGTGAGTCTCCAACCCGGGGGAAGTGGGAGGAATCCATGCGAGATTGTTACAGCCCAGAAAAGTAAAAAAACAAGAAAGAAAGAGAGAAAGAGAGAAAGAAAGAAAGAAAGAAAGAAAGAAAGAAAGAAAGAAAGAAAGAAAGAAAGAGAGAGAGAGAGAGAGAGAGAAAGAAAGAAAGAAAGAAAGAAAGAAAGAAAGGCAGGCAGGCCCACTGTGGTTCACACTGGACATGAAAAATACAATGAGAGCAAGCCATCCCAGTGGCACTGAGGGTTGAGGTGCTGGCTGCCTCACCTAGTGCCATGCCAGTGACCTGGGTTTGGGAGCAAGCTCAGGTCATCTGGGAATGCAGGGGTGGAGGGCTGGGAGATGATTGTAGCAGCTGCTGAGCTGCTCTCATTTCCAGGATTTTGGGAGGTGAGTTTCCTTGCTCTTGGCTGACACCTAGTGGAGGTTGGGTGTCAGCACAGAGGTCTGGGGGACTGATGTTATGTCAGGAGTATAGAGGGAGACTGTGGTTTTGGGAGCACATGAACACTTCCTCACACATGCACCCTCCATGCCATCACAGCTCCAGGTCGGGAAGGGAGAAAATGCAGAAAAACCCTATGTCTCTCCATTGTTGTGTGTGAGAGCCCCTGGCACTCTCAGATCCTGCTCTGTGTGAATCCGCACTAGTGTGACAACATCAAAAAAAAGAAAAAAAAGAATGCAGTTAGAGCAAAGAGGAGAGCATTCAGGAAGTCAAAGCACAGTGGCTAGTCACTCCATACAAAACGTAATGCACATACCCAGGAATTCTAAGAATTAACAAGGTTCTCAAGGCATTCCATATTCAGGAAGTACAAAGACAGTCAAAATGAGGCCTCTCTAAGGATGACCAGGGAGACTAGCTAGTGATCAGGGGCCCAAAGCAGAAACAGAAGGCAGGCTTGCAAAGATGGTGAAGCAGAAGAACAAGGCATTCTTCAGGAACATCCAGGAGAGACACAAAGTCAAAGAGGGCACAGTGAGACTGAAAAATGAGGACAGCTGGGAGGAGGGGCACAGAAGCAATGCATAGATACTGAATTAATATTTCTGTTCAGTATTTACCTGGGAGAATAAGGGTTTTGTGCCAGAAAATGAAGCAAGGTACAAAATGAGGGAGGGAGTGTGGTCAAAAATTATAGGCTGTATCATGGAGGAAAGGGTGCTGGAGGGGTTAAAATGGGTGAAGGCTTACAGATCTATGGGGCCTAATGGCTTGCATCCAGTGATTCTCAATGAGGCAGCAGAGCTAATAGTGGCTCCACTTGGAGTCATTTTAACTGCTCATTGGACATAGCTATCGTCCCTAGGAACCGAATCATGGCTGGCCTGGTCCTTTTCCATAAAGGCAGAATAAAGGATGAGCTAGATAACTATAGACCAGTGAGCATGATAAATATAATGGGAAAGATAACAGAAACCACAGTAAGGGACGAACTGGTGGAGTTCCTCAAAGGGCATGAGCTGCAGGACAGCATGAGTTTATCAGGAGGAGGTCATGCCAAACAAATTTTATTGAGTTCTTTGACAGCATGATCAGGGCAGGTGACAAAGTGAAGACAGTCAATACACTGTACCTAGACTTCAGCAAGGCTTTCATCTAAGTTCCTCACAGGAGACTGGTCAAAGACTAAGGGAGCTTGGATTGGAAGCATGGGTGGAGAGCAGGATAAGTGTGAGAACAGAGACTGTAGTGGTTAAATATAGAGTACTAAGAGGTCAGGATAATCATGAGAGGTGTTCCACAAGTTCTGGACCCTGTCCTCCTTAATATATCCATATGTGATACAGAAGAAGATATATAGGGCAAGATCTGCCTTTTCACAGATAACACAATGAACTGTACAAGGTTAAACACCAAAGAGTGGATAACGGAACTAAAGAAGAATGTGGGTAGCTGGAGGAATGGATTAAAATCTGGCAGTTGAGCTTCAATGAAAAAATGCAAAGTAATGCATAACAGAGAAAAACCTAAGGGTGCAGTACACAACTGGGGGGAGCTGATACTAGAAAGAATAGCTGTGAAGTAAGAAATTGGGGTCAAAATATCAACTAACCTAAAATCCACAGCACACTGTAACAAAGGAGTGGAGATAGTTAATAGGATACTGGTGTGAACAGAGAGGAGAAGCAGCAGCAGTAGCTAGATGATCCTTCCACTGCAAAGATCATTGGTGCGACCACATCTGGAATACTGCACAAAGTTTTGGTCATACCTGAGAAAGGACTGTGAAAAGTTAGTGGCAGTACAGTGTAGAGTGGCCAAAATGTAACATGGAAAGGAGGGTATAATGTGTGAGGAGAGGATGAAGCCAGGACCTCGATATATATACCCTTGAGTCTAGAAGGGAGAGGGATGATGTGATGCAAACTTATAAGTACCTACATGGTTTAACAGAGTAGACTGCAAGGCCATATTTGTCTTGAGCTCATGCAGAAATATGAGGGAAAACTCATTAAAACTGTCTGAAGGGAGACTAAAGAAGGATGTCTACAACTGCGTTTTAACTGAAAGAGTAGTAAGCAAGTGGAACAAACTGCTTGAGGAGTTGGTAAAGGCTAATTTAGTAGACTGTTTCAAATTGGGGTAAGACAGGCACATGGCCTTAGAGAGAGGGTAGGTGAGCAGGGACATGTCTGTGGGATGGCCTCAAGGGTCTAAGCAGTGTAGTCAGGCAGGATGGGTAAACTAGATAGGCTTGAAGGCTTTCATCTGACATTACATTCTATGTTTCTATGAGAGCTGATGCAGAATTGAAGTTTGGTAGCAATGCTGAAAAATTGCATTTTGATACCGATGATGCAGGCCTGACGGGATTTTTCATTTCATTTCATTTTATTTATTAGGGTTATAACCACTGTAGGAAGCTCGTTTGAAATGGTGACCCTTTTACACAAACATACATACAGTTACACACAATATGTAGAGGTACATAGTATATACAATCATAAAATACAGTGGTCAACAAAACAATCAATCATATAAATAACCATATTCCTGAACTATATAAGAATCCAAAAAACATTGTTTTACTGCCTTTATCGATAAAGGTTTAGAGCCAGGAAGTCAAAATTTAGGTTGCAATTGATTGCAATAGGAGGAGACCATTTGACAGTAAAAATGCATTGATCTTTGTGCTTTAGTTATGGGTACTGTTACTTCCCGAAAAGCAGAATTTCTCAAAGATGAATTTACCTTCCTCTCTAATAGTTTATCCTTTAAATAATCAGGAACCTTTCCCAATACACTTTTGTAAGCTAAATGAAATTTGTGCAAATGCCTTCTATTTGCAAAAGAATTCCACCCTGTTTGTTCAGAACATAGTGATGTGTCTCTTTAGAGCAACTGAGAATTAACCTAGCTAGACAAAGACACAAAGTTTCTCATTTTTGTAGTCTACCTTTAGTAGAATAATCATAGAGAACATCCCTGTAATCAAACAACATGAAAACCTGAACTTGAACTATTCTTTGTAGGGTGCAACAGTCTAAACAGTTTTGACTGTGGTACAGTAGCCCCACCTTCTTATCAATCTGAGCTATCAATTCATCCACGTTTGTTGCCTATCGCCGATGGATCTAACCAAAAGCCTAAGTATTTGTAGGAGTCAGCCTGCTCCTGCTGGACCCCATCAGCATTCAGGACAGATAGACCCCATCAAGCCTTAATCTTCTTCAGAGTCCCAAACAACATGCACTTGGTCTTTCCTGTATTCAATTTTAGTTTGGAATTCTTAAAAAAAACCTGCGGTACATCACAGCTGTTCGGCAACCTACTTTGTACATCTATCAGTGAAGTAGCAGAAACATATATTGTGTCATCCACTTATAAATAGTATGTCAAGTCTGAAGCACAATTTCCTAACCATTTTAAATAGATCAAACACAATAATGGTATAATGGTCTAAAAACCGATCCCTGTGGCACTTCTCTAACCACTGGTAATTATGAGGACTTGGTGCATGGGTAGATTATCAGACATGCGAAGGAAGCTGGCCATAAAAGCTTCCTGAATGCAGAGCTGTTTTGGTCACGTATCTCCATTCAGCTACTTTTTATTAGTTTGAGTTGGGGGCTTTGTTGCCCCCCTTTTAAAGAAAAAAATAAAATAAAATAATAAATAGTAATGGAACTGGCAATTTGGCCAAGTATTTGTGCCTGCTGTTAATTTTGGTTTTGACAGTCTATTTGAGTAAAGTGGCTTCAACCCCCCCAACCACCATTTTGTTTTTAAAAGGGGGGTGTGGGGGCAAAGCTCCCCAACTCAGATAAACTAATAAAAAGTAACAGAACAGGTGATTTTCTCAAGTAGCGTAACTTGAGCTCTATGCTAATAGCATAGGTCTTAGGCATGTCCGATAATTTGCACAATCGCAGAGGATGCTACATCATTTGTAACAGTCTGTTGCTTCTTTTGATACAAGTATGGATGACACCATTTCAGTGTTTCTCTATTAGCCTCTACTTCCACTAGCCTGTGTAATAGAATTTAGTGGTCAACCCAGTTGAAGGCCTTGGAGAGGTCAACAAAGATGACCCCGATCAACTGGCCTGAGTCCATAGCTTCATTGTTATAATCCAAGACCCTTGCCATGGAGACCACCATACTGTGATGTTTATAGAATCCTGACTGATAGTTGTCCAGTAGGTAATTTTTTTGAAAGTGATCCAATAATTGGTTTACAAAGAGCCTTTCAAACAATTTAGAACCCTGTGATATTGAAGAAATAAGATAATAATGTGTTAGTTGATCAGTGCTGTCCCTTTTAAAAATGGGAACAACCCTGGCCAACTTCCAATTTTGAGGAATCACATCATAAGATAATGACCAATTAAATAAAAATCCAAATGGCTCTGCAATTTGAAGTGCTGAATATGTTAAAAGTAAAGGCAATAGTCCATAAGGTCCACTGCTTTTGTTTGTTTTAAATCCCAACAAAAGATCCAATAATTGATGAGTCTCAATCTTCCTAAAAGCTAAAAGGAGAATACTTTATTTTCCTCCTACATCCCTGGGTATATGTAGATTCAAGTCTGAATTGCCAAAAATATTTTCAGATTCCACAAAATTCTAACTTAATTTGTCAGCTACGGATTCCACATCAGTGCCATCAGTTGTCTCTTAACAATGAACATTGACTGTCTTCTTAGAGTGACCATTTAATTGTTTCCTAATTGATCAAACTTTCTTTTGGTCACCTGCCCCTTCAGTAGTTATAACATTATAAAATTCTCTTTGTGTGTCTCTTACTGTAGCTACATAAACATTTCTAACCTTCCTATAAACTCCCCAATCTTTAGGCAACTCAGTCTAACATACTTTATCCCATGCTAAATTTTTAGCCTTTTTGAGTTTCCAAAGCAAGGAGGAAAACCGAGGGGCAGATTTATTTTTAATCTTCCTAGTTCTAAGTAATAAATGCTGGATATAAACCACCATTAATTCTAAGACAAGAGATTTGGCTTCACTTTAACATTTTGGCATTTTGATGTCACGACATACAATACTTTTCATGAACCACTTACTGAGCTCGTGTAAGCCACAGCAAATCAATAACTTTGGAGTCTGAGAACTCTTCACGTGTTGCACATGCCTTGTTGCCATTTCTAGCTCTCTAAGCAAAGAATGATGTGGGTCCAAACAGCTCTTTGTTTTTTTGCTAAAAGAGGCATTTATGACCAGAAAAAATTATAACCTGTCAGAGAATCATGCATAATCATTCTAGTTAGCCAGTTAACAGAAGTTGAATTTAGTTTCAGACGTGCAGACCAGTAAAATTGCATGCTGTCGTAGTGGCAAGGAGACTACAGTGTATGCCTGCTACAGTTGTAGCCCTACTGCATGGCAGTGCATTTAGAAGACAGAGAAAGAAGCAAGGCAGATTTTTGAAGGTTTTATTTGACAAATAATTGTTATGATGAATACTGGATACAGGGTACAGAAATCAATCTTTCTATTTTTATGTTGCCTGTGTGTGACTCAGCCAGCAAGTCAGTAAAAGAAAAGTGAAGTAATCTGCTGTATGAGACATAAAGGACAGGATTTGCATAGATAGATCTTTGCTACATTCCCTGGAGCATCAAAGAAATAGAGCATTGATTTGCAGCAATAATTTGGGATTTTCCATCCTGTGCATCATTTAGATACCCATTAGATGACTTTCTGTGGTCCACTGTGCATCAGTGCTGGGCTCTTTCACAAGCAACTTGCAGGCAATCTTTGCCACAAGCTGCTGTAAAGAAGGTCCAAGTGTTGCAACTGCATTCAAGCTTAGAAAATAGGCTGCAATTGCAGAATTTGGATTAGGCATGGCTGCAGCGATGGACAGGATTGCTGCAAAAAGTGACCCATGCACTGTGTCAACCTTTGACAATCAAGGCAAGGCAGCTTACAGTCCAGAGTGACACTCAGATTCCTCACCACATCTGCAGCTCAAAGCTCATTGTCAACTAAAGCTGATAACATGGCATTGGCACTTTTCATTGCCAACCCATGGGGATCAAGTTTAACAAGCATTACCTCTGTCTTACCTGGGTTAAGACTTGACCAGTTGGAGGCCATCCAAAGGTTTATTTCACTGGGACACCGCTCTACCATTGAGACCATGTTATGTCCATCATCAGGTCCACAGGACAGGTTGGTATAGCTGAGTGTCATCTGCATAGCAGTGAAACTCAATGACATATCACTTGATAGTCTTACCCAATGACAGCCTGTACACAGCAAATAGCATGGGGGCCAGGGTTGAACCTTGAGGCACTCCACAGCTGATCACAGCAACACTTGAGATCAAATTATCCAGTACAACCTGCTGTGCTCTCCTGGTAAGGTAGGACTCGGACCAGCACAAAACTGTGCTAGTGACTCCCAAAGAGTGCCTAAAGCTAACAGCACCCCATGGTCTACCATGTCAATCACCAATGAGAGATATAGAAGGACCAAGATGGATCTATGCCCTCTATCTCTTGCAATGAGGATATCATGGAACACCATAACAAGAGCAGTCTCTTTGCTATGATGAGACTGAAGCCCAACTGGAGATGCTCGTAGATGCCACATTGTACCAAATGAGCATCAAGCATGCTGCCACTACCTTTTCTGTCACCTTCCCCAAAAGTGGAAGATGCAAGACAAGTCAGTAATTCAGTAATTTATTAGACAGTCAGGGTCCATGGATGTTGTTTTTTTTTCAAAACGGGTTCCAACACAGCCCTTTCAGCTACACAGGGAAGACCCCTTCCAAAAGGGAGCACCTGACAAACCCATTGAAGATGGGCTCCAAGGATTCCTGAAAACCAATAATTTCTCCCAAAGGTTCTCCCCGCACTCAGGATATATGTACCTGGTTACTATAAAATCCAACACATGAATAAACATATCTATTAGAGATGAATCATATTAACACAAAAATATTATTGCTGGTTTGCAGAGCTTATTGTTGCCAGATGCAAAAAAATCAAATAAAAATACTTTGTTTCCAGCATAAACTGGCCAAGTAACTAGGTTTGAATATTGCCTCCTTCTGCCCTTGCGCTTTGCTCATCTTCATCCTGAGCTTTGTCAGGGGTTGGAAACTAAGTATTTTATTGCACATTCTGCACAACCTATTATCTGGGAGATCTTTGAACTTTAAAATGTTCACAGCACTCAGACAGCACTTTAAATCTTTATGCTGAAATGGAAATATGTTGATGCCTTTGCTGTGAAAGACTTTGGTTAGTGACATAGCCAGGTTATCTTGAATGTTCACAATTACAAGCACTTTAGAAAATGTCATTACATGAAAAACAAGAATAACTCACAACAATAAACTCTGCAAGCCATCAGCAGGGACACTGGTTTACCGGGATTGAGAAAGGGCATATTCCATTTTGCACATTGTAAAAAACGATATTGTCACCGGTGTCTGCTAAGCCAAAATCCGGTTTTACCGGTATTTGGTTCTCTGTACTTTATTTAACAATTTTTAACTCTGTTAACATGCATTTTAGCAATTTTGACCTCCACTGTTGCACATCCTTCCATCCTTGCACCAATTTAAAGTTATTTTAGGTACAAGATGTGATGGCAGCAGCAGCACTACAGCCCCCATCCCTAAGGTGTGATGGAAGCAGCACTACGGCCCCATCCCTCTGGAGTGATGGCAGCAGCAACAGCACTATGGCCCCCATCCCTCTGGGGTGATGGCAGCAGCAATATCACTATGACCTCCCTCCCTCAGGTGTGACAGAAGCAGTAGCACTGTGGCCCCCATCCCTTAGGTATGATGGCAGCAGTACTACATTCCCCATCCACCAGTGGTGATGGCAGAATCACTACAGCCCCCACCCCTTCAGTGTGATGGCAGCAGCAACAATGCAGTACACATCCCTCAGGGGTGATGGCAGTAGTGACAGCACTATGATCCCCTTTCTTCAACACCCACACCCCACATGCACAAGTTACAAATGACTTGGCCTCTTTGCTTGTTAGAACTCAGATGTGAATTAATCTGAACCATCACCACTAAGGTGGACTACCTTTGTTTTTTCCTATCTTTAATTTAACTGCCTAAATTGGATTTCTGCCTGTGACACCACTGACCAGGGTTAGGGAACAGACTTGGGTGTTGGAGGGCCAGCTGGTGGGTGAAAGCTTGATTGTCCAACGACCACGCACCTCTCCTGGGAGGGAGGGTGGGTTCATGGCTCAGCATTTGCTGGCCCCTGGTGGAGGCCAGAGGCACAACAAAATGTCAGCCCTCACTGCAGGAGACAGCATGACGGACGTTGGCTTGTGCCTTGACATCATGTGGCCTGTCAAGAAAATGGGAAAACACCCGCTGGCCAACCGAAGGATAGCTGTTGGTCCCTCCATAAACTGGAAGCCCCAGACATGTGTCCGTTCTGACCCCTGCCATGCTCAGGATACACAAGAAGCTCTTTGGGATAATTCTCCTCCCCTGGTAGCCTCCCACAGAGGTAGGAGCCCACTCAATGAAGGGTTACTTTGGGTTACCTGGTAGCACTGCAGTAAAGGGCTGTGGATGGTGGTGGGGAAGGGGGGCCTTGGCAGGCCTGAAGGAGTGGATGGCCAGGGGGTAGGAGGAGAAAAAAAAACTGCTTGAATTTGCTTCTTTGAAATAAAGTGTCTTCACCTAAAAAGTTCACAAGTGATTAGTGGAGGACCTTCAAATGGATTCCTACATCTGCCAGACATGTGGATGCTTTTTTTTTTTTATTTGGTGTCCATGGAAAGGGTGTCTCCCAGTTTTCATGTCTTCGTTCAGATGTGAATTGAGCACTGCTCTGCCCACCAGCATCATACAGCCCCTAGGGTCTTACTTTCTGTATGTCATTGACTGTGCTTTTAAAATCCACCGGCCAAACATAAGTACACTTAAATACTTAACTTTTGCTTTTGTTGAAGCAGTCATCAGAAAACTTTTGTTGTCACAGAGACTGAAACAGCAGGTGGGAGAAAAGGTGCAAATCATCCAATTCACTTTAATAGGGTGTTAACTGTGAAGTCTTTTCATAAGTAGTAAGGCAGTTTCTTCTTTGTGAACATACTTTCATTCAGACCAGTTTTCATTCAAACAACTGAGGATTTTGGATGACCCTACTGATTACAGTATAAACTTGAATAAGCTCATTGGTAACAGTGATCCTGTGTTTAGCAATCTACAACCGAGATGCTCATATGCAAAGAATACAATGAAAACCTGACTAAAATCTAAAAAACAAGCTTATAAAACACATAAAATGTATCTGAACATTTACCTTTACCTATACAAAATCATTGCAGTCCAAGTAAAACGCAGGCAAACTACACGGTACCCTGACTACTTGTCTATGATGTAATAAACATATATTGGTATTCTTTTATATTCTTTGTAAAGCAGGTAAGGCCCACTAGGCAGAACTGTCTGTTTTCAGGAGTGACCTAGAAGCACTGGGGAGGTTAAGTGACTTGCTTGGAGTCACACAGTATGCAAGTGGAGGTTGTGGGAATCAAACCCAAGACTGCTGGATGTACCCAGTTCAATCACTGTTTGTTACTCTACCCACTAGGCATGGGTGATTAAACTGAATGGCTGATTACAACAAAGCAGTGCAGGTGATTTCCTTACTGACTCTATATGCAGCAAAGCAGAAAGAATGCAAAGCACATCAGCATTCATTTTAAGATGCTGAAATCTGGGTCGGCCACTGGCGCTGCAGTAGCACTATTGCTTGCAATGCCAGTGACCCAGAGTCAGAAGTGAACTCGGGTTGCTGGAGGTCTGGCCAGGGGAGTAGGATCAAGCACCCGGGGGACTGCTCTCCTCCTCCGGGAAGGGTGGGATGCAGGTCCTGCTGCTTTACCACCACCTGTGTGACCACGGATGGTGGTGCAATGGTGCTGCAGAGTGATCCGAAGGGGAGGAAGCTAGCCAGGATCTGGAGCAGTGGCATGTCTCTATGTGACCTACCTCCTTGGAACTCCTCTAGTGCAGATGCCCTCAGGGACAGAGACCAGAAAACCAGGAACAATCACTGTACACCGGTCACTGGCAGAAGGGACCCAGGTTCCCCAGACTTCATAACCAGGCTCCATGAGGGACCCACTGAGCTGCCCACCACACACTATCAGAGTGTGGAGGGGTGACCTGGGGTTCCCTCCCTTCCCACCTGGAGGGGTACAATCCAGGCAGGATAGGGGCAGGCCCACAGGAGCTCCTGAGCATTACCTGGGGTGAAGCTAGGGGATACCCAGCCTAGGGATCTCTGAAAAGTCAAGACTGATGCTGTGAGAAGGGGACATAGAAAAAGAAAATGAAAAAAATTTAAAAAGATGCTGAAATCTTAGAGATTCTGTGAAGAGACATGCAATTTCTGTGATGCACCGGTACAAGAATTCAAAATCCGCAAACCAAGCAGGATTCCATGATTGTTACCGGTGTTACCGTTAAAAATGGAAAACCAGGGTCCCTGGCCATCAGGATATTTTCGTGGCAGTATGATTCATCTCTAACTGATGTATCTTTATTCATGTATTGGATTTTCTAGTAACCAGTTATATATGTCTTGAGTGCATGAACATCTGGAGAAATGATGTTTATCTGAGGGCACTAGCTAGTTCTATTCCTCAGCACCTCCCTTATAAGTACTTTAAGCTGCTCATGATTAGCACAATTGTGTAGTGAGTCTGACAACCAGTCAGTAGCCAGGTATGTCTTGGATCCAGAGTTCTGCAGGTGGGAAGCAACCCAGAGACCACTTGCAGAAACTCTTTTTCTACAACTGGTTGAAACTATGCCCAGGATGGCAGAGTATCCAATCCCCTCACTGACTGGCCACTGCTAGCCCAAGACATATAGAGATGCTGGCCCAATGGAGGACACCTTGTCAACAAAGAATTGATTGAACTCTTCTCACTCTGCTGTGGAACAAGCTTGTTCAGATCACAGACAGAGACAATTCATCATTCTGTCTACAGTACAGAAGAGCTGAGCCAGCTGATTCTTTGCTGCAGTGATTGTCCTTGACAGGAACTCTGTTTTTTCAGGGTCATTGCCTGCTGATAGGTGCCATAATGTGTCTTTCCTTATCACCAATTGGCCCTATGAGCAAGATCTCCTCCAAGAATGCTCCAGCTTTCATCCTTCAGTCTTCAACTACAGCAGCTCATCACCATACCATGGTGAGCTTTGATGGGATGTCAAGGGATGAACATGATAAGATGCCAGGGAATCAAAGGTAGGCATACGTGCCTTGTTATACGACTCTAAAGCCTTCTTGTTTATTTATTGAAATTGTTTCTCCAGGAAAGGCACCCTGAGCAACAAGCTGCTCATATTCTGGTGCAACCTGGGGGCCGGGGTAACATGGAGTGGATAACACGCAGGTTATCAGTTGAGTAACATTTAAACACCAGAATACATATTGTTTACTCTTTGTGATGGTTACAGGTGAGTTAAATGAACAACCATGTTACAGATAGGCACATAAAACACTTAGTATACATATAAGAATAGACTGTAGTAGAGGTTACTCTGATTTTGCAATTGCAGATGTACCTGTATACTCACAAGAAGCAGCTATCTTGGTTCCCATCACACAAGCTGACATCATACCTGAGATGTCCAGTTCCACTAGGAGTTTATTAGGCTCAAGTTGTGGTTCAGGCAGTACCGGATCATCTCCACTGGAGAAGTATTATTCGGAAGTGCCCCATAAAGCAACAGCATTGCATGATGATCCAATCATCCAACTGGATTAACCTTGACATTGCTTGTCTCAAGCTATAATTTGAAAACCTGATTGAAGGCATGGCCGTGCTGATGTGTGACAGAGGAAAAAAACTGTGCATGGCCCAGGGATGACCTCAGCTAGAGTAACTGTTGACTAAGGGGAAAGACTTCATCACTGACACAGGCATCGAAGTCCCCCAACACAAGCCGTCTGGGGGCATCCAACTCCTGAATGGCCATGACGTCTGCCAGTTCCTACAGGAATGCACCCCATGACCCTCAGGCTGGTACACAAGGATGATCTTGCATCCTTCACCTAACCTGCCTCTAGCAGCCACACATTCAAATGATCAGGTTACTCCATTGGGATATGCCATAAGTCCCAATGCAGATCTAAAACAGATGGCTACCCTGCCCCACTGCTCTCATGCATTAGCAATGCAGCACAGAAAACTCAGAAGAACTACATGCCTCTAGTACAGGACCAGAGTCATGCCCCAGCCAGGTCTCTGAGATGCAATCAAGGTTGTCTGAGGAAGCGACAATGAATGCCTCCATTAGTGCTGTCTTATTCCTTATCAACCTTGCATTATAAAGAATGGCACAAAGAGGAGGATCAGAGTCAGCTGGTCTGATTACCTCATGCCTGCTAAAATAATTCAGATCCCTGGGTATCGGAACCTATCAGTACTAAGGGGTCTCAGTGTCACTCACTATGAGTGTTGTGAGAATGTATAAGTGGGATGTGGCCAAATGGTATTATGATTGCTTGTCTCCCTTGAATCCCTCATTCCTTGCATGTCATGCAGTGGAGTGAGGGCATCACATGGGCATCCAAAAATCATTAACAGTTATTCTGAGTCATGACAGTGGCTGCAACATTGTATTATATGGGGCTACACAACAAGAGTAGTGTTATGCTTGTGCAGCTGTGACCCCCCCTCCTCCCTCCTCCTCCTCTTCTCCTTTGATACAGTCTCCCCAAATGACAAGCTACAAGCCCTCCTCACTATCAATACCTCAAAAGACCCCTCCCCAGATGGCCTAGACCCCAAACTCCTCTCTCTCTCTCTCTCTCTGCCTTGGCCACTGCCTACCCCCTTTCTCTAATTTTAAACCTCTCATTTTCTACTGCCACAGTCCCTACCCCATGGAAACATGCTGTGGTCCTCCCACTTCCCAAAGGCGGTGACCCATCTTCCCCTGGAAATCACTGCCCTATCTCTCTCCTCCCTACCCTAGCTAAATTACAAGAACACCTTGTCCTCTCCCAGCTTACCTCATTTCTAACTGACACCTCCTACTTCACCCCTTTCCAAACTGGCTTCAGAAAAATTACTCCAACATTACCTCCCTACTTTGGTTCACTGACTCTATCCTTACTTTGATGGACAATGGCCAAATCACCTCACCCACCTTTGTCGACCTTGCCAAGGCTTTTGATACTGTTTCCCATTCCCTCCTCCTTGACTCCCTTTCAACAGCTGGCCTATCTCCTTCAGCCACTAGCTGGTTCAAGGCCTACCTCACTGGTAGAACCCAGTCAGTCAGGATCTCTGATGTCATTTCCCCACCCCTCCTGATTAATACTGGAGTCCCTCAGGGATCAGTGCTAGGGTCCCTGTTATTCTCCATCTTCCTAAATGACCTTCCATCTGTCTGTTCTTCTGTCACTGCCATACACATGTATGCCAGTGATACGGTCCTGTATGCATCTGGCTCTTGCCCTGCTGAGGTTACATCAAACTTGCAGCAAGACTTTGACAAGATTTAGCTCTGGTTTGCTAACCATCAACTTTTTCTCAACGCCAAGAAGACTGTCTCCATGATCTTTGGCACAAGGCAAAGACTCTCTAAACTTCCCTCCCTGCCAACTTTCCACATCCTTGATTGGACTTCACTTGAGGACACACCCTCCTTCAGGTACCTAGGAGTTTGGCTGGATCAGCACCTAAACTTCTCCAGACATATTGGTGCCAATCAAAAATAAATGTGCCCCAAGCCTGGTGCCCTGTTCAGGAACTATAGCTGTATCCACTCTACGGTTAGGCGTGAACTTGTTCAGAAGATGATCCTGCCCATCTTCGACTACTGTGATGTAGTCTACAATGCTGCTCCCACGTTCTCCCTGGCCAGACTGGATACCCTCTTCAATTCCTTCTGCTGTTTTGCCCTTGATGCTCCCTCTCACACCCACCACTGCAATCTCTATCATGCCCTATCCTTCCCCTCTCTTACAAACAGATGACTCTCCCACTGCACTAAATTCACCTCCAAGCCCTGGTTGGATGAACTCCCTTCCTACCTCTCCCCTTCATTTATAACACCCTCCACTCCCTCTCACTACCTTAGATCATCTGACTCCCGTACTCTGGTAGTCCCTTACAGAGCCACCTTCCTTGGCCAATCCAGTTACTCTCCCCACCTCCCAAAAATGTGGAATTCCCTCCCCCCTCAAATTCATCATTCATCCTCCTACTACTCCATCAGCTCTGCCCTTAAAAACTTCTTGCACCTAGCTGTTCCTGCAAAAATCCTCCCTAATGCCCCCTTCTAAGCCCCTGACAAACCCTACCCTCTTCAGTACCCATGCATGGCCCCTGCTGCAGATCCATCCCCCTCGTCCACCTAAAAAAACAGCATTCCTTCCCTTCCTCCAATTCCTTCCCTTCAGTCCTTCCACTGCTAACACACATAAGCAACACCTCACTCAGGCTTTCTCAGTTCCTACAGTTATGGAAAGTGGCCCTGGTGACACCCGTTTTCAAGAATGGTGATCGAACCTCACTAGGTAACTATCGGCCTATCTCAATATTCTGGCCTTTGTCTAAGGCTCTGGAAAAAATAGTTGCAGACCAATTAACTGAATACATAGAAAAGTACAATATACAGTGCCCACAACAACATGGGTTCCGCAAAGGACACAGCATCACTACTGCATTGCTTGAGTTTACTGGTTATAGTCACAGTTCCCTGGATCATGGCTCGCTATGTCGCCACCTCTTTCATTGACCTGTCAATGCCTTTGACATGGTTAATCATGAACTTCTAGTCAAGCAGCTTGCATCTATTGGTCTGCCTACTGACACAGTTATCTGGTTTAAGAGCTACCTCACGAATCGCTCTCAGCAAGTTAGGATTGATAATGTCCTATCTGACAGTAGACCCGTTCACTCCAGTGTACCCCAGGGCTCCATCCTGGGTCGCACTTTATTCAGTTTGTTCCTAAACAGGCTCTGACTTGCCAGTAACTGTCCAATTCTGCTCTATGCAGATGATGCAATCCTGTATACAAGTAACCCTGATCCTTTTAACTTAGAATGCAAGCTCCAGGACAGCTTTACTGTAGTTGAGAGATGGTTCAGAAAACATAAACTCATTCTGAACTATAAAAAAAAACAAAGACCTTGTTGTTTTCCAGTCCACAGAGTAGGCATCATTCACATCCACTCAACATAACAGATGAATCTGGGACTACATTGGAACTCGTCCTGCATTTAAAATATTTGGGGATCACAATAGGCAGCACTATGTCATATGCCTACCACATTGAAAATGTTGCAAAGGCTGTGAACACCCGTATTGGTTTGCTTCATAGGCACAAGCAAAGTCTTACCCCAGAGGCCCTAAATCTCACTATCCAGAGTTCAGTGATCTCTCTTATTGATTATGGCATCGTAGTCTATGGCTCAGCTATAGACACAGCCCTTCACTGTATAAAGGTCTCCCCAAATAAAGCCTGTTGACTCTTAATTGGTTCCCCAATGGCTTACACATACATGTGACCTATATGACCAGGTTAACTGGCTTCCCTGATAGGCTTAGGTTCCAATAATGCCTTCTGGCCAAAGAACTGAGTCTGGGCCTCATGCCAAAGGGTGTACAGAAGTTCCTTACTCCCTATGATAACAGCCATTCCACCAGAAGCTCTGATAGTTTGGCCTTTAAAATTCCTAGGTGTTGCACCTCTCTTGGTCAAAGAGCTTTTGCCTACCATGCTCCCATTTGGATTAATAATCTTCCTCCTGCCATCTCCTCAATAACAGCATTAGGCCTCTACAAATGTGAGCTCCAAAAACATCTCAATACTAATGCTATCTGTGACTGCTTGCCTTAGCCCCTCAATGCTGTTTTTCCATGTCCCTAAGCAGCTCTCCCTTGTGACCACATGGCCCCTTCAGTCCTGCACTTGTTACTTCCCTTTGTCATGTGCATTAATGTAATCTATCCCTCCTCCCTCCCTTCCTTCCTTCCTTCCTCCATCAAACTCCCATCTTACCCATCACCCCTCTTTTCTCCTACTATCCTCTCCATCTTCCTTCAGCCCCGACCCCCAAAAATGCTTCAATAAGGTCTTCCTGGGCTGATGCTTTCCACTTCTTGAGTGGGTGTTGGCACTTGGGCTGCTGTAACCCCAGACATAGCCTCCATCCTGACTACTCAGTCTGCTGTAGTATCTCCCTCTGCCTTACAGGCACCCCCCAGTCTGAATTTTTCTCTCTTCCTTAAACTGCCTTAACCCTCTCACAAACATGTTGTGCTTACAATAACCTACTGGCTTAGTCTGTTTGTTTATGTTTATATTGATACTTAGTCTCATATTTGTTATTAGCCTGCACTTACTGCTCGGTTGTATACCTATATGTTTTTTTTTTGATTTTTTGTTCTTTTTTTTTTTCTTTTCTAATCACTGTTAATGTAATTCTGATGTGGAACCTATGTAATGAGCTTGTTCTCAAAGGTGTTAATCCGAGATCACAAATAAATAAATAAATTAGCAGTTACATAAAACAAAATATGTAACTCCCAGAGGTATAATAGTAATAGCATTCATTTACTTGGAGTATACTCATAATAACCAGCTTCTGTGGGTGATAGACCTCGGCATTTAATCATCCAAGAAGCCGGTTATTGCTTTGTATACTCCAACTAAACGAATGTTATCACTTAATTATACTATACTATACTATACTGTACTGTACTGTACTGTACTGTACTGTACTGTACTACACTACACTACACTACACTACACTATACTACACTACACTACATGATAATATATATCATATCATCCCCCAGGAAGCTAAGGCTACGCAGTTGGTCTACAGGCCACTATGGGTTGAAAACAACTTGCCTGGGAACCACTTGCTGATAAGATTTTTCAGACGGTATGACCACGTGCTAGAGGCTGATGAGTCACCCTCAGTTATTTACTCACTCAGTGTGCTGGAAGGAGTTGGAGGGACTGCCTGCAGATAAATAAGGTAGCCAAGAGGCCTAGCTAGAAGTTGAAGTTGCCAACAAACCTTGGATCTTGGCAATGGCCATCTCATCATGCACCCTGTGGGGTAAATATCCACAGTATGTTGATCCTCAAGGAAAATAACTTTGTTTTCACAAATCAGATAACAGCATGAGGGAAGAACTGAAAAAATATAAACTATTTAAAAAACAAGAATTAGTTAGGTACCCCTTTGTGCCTCCCTTCCTCCATGTGATACACCAAGAGGTCCAAACTATTCATTTGTACAAGTAGCTGGGCTGTTGGTTACCAAGAGGGGATGGCCCACTTAGTCATTAAATCTAGATGTACTAGCTCCTGTATACCTTAGCAAGTGTAGAGGATTGATATGGGACATTAGATATGTGCATAGACTCTAACAACATGCCAAATGTGAGGGATATACCTCAGGGTCCCAATGCTAGCCATCACAGGGTCAACATGGTGACCATGGCTGTGGAAAACAGGTGAGTTTTTGCCAGGCCCATCACCCCAGAGTGTACCATATTTGCTGACTGGACCTTCCACTGGACTAACTGTAGCAAGAAACTGTGAAGACCATCTGTCCTGCTAGAAGTCTAATACCCCATGTTTAAATTCCATCACAGTATTGCTTTGAAACAGCATGTTCTGGGGTAGTAAGAAACCCCTGAGGGCTGTGAGATAATGCTGTAAAATTGGCTATCAAACCCTGTATGTAATTACAAAAAAACTTTTAATGTTTCCACTAAGTAAGTTCTGCCTGAAAGGACCATCTGCTTGAACCTGGGTTGTTTCCCAACATGATATCTGGACTGGTCCATTTGAAGCATGCATACTGCTGCTGCTGTGATGATGGAGATGAAATACTGGTGTCATCATCATTACCACTACCTTCGCCACCAGTGCAATGACAGCTACTATCACCAAGCGCCTTGCTTTGTTGGGTTACTGTAAAACATTGTAAATTACAATATGTGTGTATTTTTGTGGTGTTCAAGTAGACCTATCATATGAAGGACCCTGCTAAAGGTTGCTGATCCAGCAGTGAAATCTTTGATAGCCTGTTTACGTGGTCACAGAAGCAGAACAAGATTTTGCAGGAGATGTCACTGCACCCATGATAGATATCCCCCACAGGTCACACCCACAAATGCCATTCCCAGAACACAGATCTCTGTTCCACAAGTCTCCCTGCCATGTAAAAGACAGTTTCACTGTGTGGATTAGGTGTTTAATTAAGCAAAACTGAGTAATATGGTGCTTCTGCTGGTGATGGTGAAGGAGATAAGCTTATTTGGGAGAATGATGGAACTACTAGTGGCGCCATATATAGTATCAAGAGTTTCATTTAGCTCTGCATATTTGTCAAGCACATGGCTCACAAATGGATTTAGTGAGTGTGCAAAACAAGACACAAGCAGAAATCCACATCATAAATCACCTTCAGTGTGTTACTGCAATTGGCTATCACAAACATGCCCATCTTCAGATTGTGAGGGTAAATCCAGAAGTTTAGCAGTGACTAGATTAGTCACAGAATGTTTTTGCCACTGTGCTGGCACTTCATGACTGACTTATTAAGTAAGGCACATCCTGTATTGCTGGGCCTTTGTGAGGCTGTCTGCTTCAATGTAACTCCTATAGGGGCTGGTGGTGATGATGGTAGTGAGACAACAATGATGGTGCTACTTATAGTATTTAAACACTACCCAATTGGCCATAAGACCCAAAAAGCTTTGGTATGCACTACTAATACAGATGTCACTAATGAAATACATATAACCTTCCTCTGCTCCTTTCAGGACTGTCACCATACTGTATACACGTGAAATGCATACTGCATAGTGGGGAAGAACATGCTGAGAAAATGTGAACTGTAATGTGATGTTGTATTTGGGCTGCACTTCAAGCAAGAGACTTCAAAAATCAGTGTCTTCTACTATGGAAAATAACTGAAGATAAAGAGTCTTTATCTCCACAATGAACTGCATATTTCCGACTGAAATAGAGTGAGTAGGCATTTAATGTGGACATGAAATGACTCTGCCAGTGTAGTTTATTTTGTTGAACCAAATTCAGGAGCAGTTATGGGGCACAATTCACAGTTTCTTGTCACCCCCTGATGAATGCTTAACCGCTGAAGTGCTGGGATCTAGTGTAGCTTGGTTCTGCCAGAATAAATCACAGCAGTTAAGCATCTATTGGGATTTGTGGCATTTTAATTGTGGTGTGCAGTTATCTTTGGAACTGTGGTATTCACAAAAGCCAAGTTTGCACCCGCAAACTGGGTTTCCACCAGGGCAATGTTTTGAGTAGGCCACAATACAAATGAGGGGGAGGGGACCTGCATACCTGCACAGTCAAATTCACTAAGCATTTTCTCCATGCAAGGACCTTTCATGGGGTTCCCTTGCATCAAGAAAATACCAACAAGGAAAACTTCCTCTTAATGCCTTACAACCCTAGTGGATGGTGGAAGTAGTGAAAGATAGCCCCCTGACCTACAACTGTGTGTCCCTGGTAATTGAGCTGTCCCTCCCCCCACCTGACAGCCATCCCATCATGTAGGTAAATGTCCCTGGTAGTCCAGTAGTCCCTCTCCTCTCCCCTCCCCACTCTCTGATCACCATCCCAATAGAATAAAATATTTTCCCTGGAAGTCCAGTGGTTTCACCCCCATCCCCTGTGCTCAGTTCCCTGTCCCCGTATAAAACAAAAAATATCCCTGGTAGTCTAGTGGTCCCTCCCCAATTGCTCTCCCATTATATACTTCTCAAAATTTCTCTAGTGGTCCAGTGGCCCTTCCCCATCTCCGATGATCATCTCATGAATATAATAAGTAACAGATCCCTGGTGGTCTAATGACCCCCCCCACCACCCATCCCAAAACCAAACTGGTGACTGGCACAGCCCTCCTCTCACCAACATGACTAGCTGCTGACTGAGCTGTCATGGTGTGCATACTATATACAATGCGTGCCCATTGATTGACAGCTCACTAGTTATAGTTGATGTCCACACATACAGCTAGGGTTCATCTGAGAGTTGAACCCAAACCCGAACCTGACCCAAACTGTTCGATTTTTGCCCAATCAAAACCCAACTTGAACTCCTTCAAAAAACAGATGAATCCAGACTGAACCCGAACCCAGAACATGTGAGATGAGGAGAACCCATATGGAGGTAGTAGGATGAATTCATTAGAACTCAAACTCGAACTGATAAATTACACAAAAAAAAACCTTGAACCAAACTGAACTTGAACCCAGACTTCTACTTATCAAATTGAACTGAAC
The DNA here is from genome assembly GCA_016271365.2 of Neoceratodus forsteri. Classification (NCBI taxonomy): domain Eukaryota; kingdom Metazoa; phylum Chordata; order Ceratodontiformes; family Ceratodontidae; genus Neoceratodus; species Neoceratodus forsteri. The sequence goes on along the minus strand of CM057455.1, from coordinate 913,805,160 downwards.
CAAACTCGAACAATACTCTGCCAAACCCGAACCGAACTAGAACCCTAAAAACATGTTGAACCCTGGCTCTATCCACACACAGGTGGCTGTGGCCACTATTGTAGAATTGTTTGTATGAGACAAACAGGCATAGAGTTTGTCTTTACATTTCTGGAGGGATCACTTCTAACTTCTTTGTTTCTGTATTACTAAAGGTGGTTTCATCACTTGATGCACTGGCCAACTAGTCGGTAGAAGTGCTGTGTGGAATGCAGGATTCTGCCAGCAAAAGTAGTGCATAATGACCATTCTGTCGGTAGAATTTCCACCAGAATTTTTGCTGGTTCTTCTGTGGAATTCTGCCTGCTGCAGTCTATGGAGTATTGTTCCACAAAACAGCAACAATTTCCATGGAAAATAATGAGATCTGTGATGTAAAATTCAACAGAAAGGTTTGCAGAAAAACTCCTGCATTTTTCTGCCACAGAATTCCACCATTACATTACTGGTGAAATTCAGCAGAATTTTGATGGACTTTTGAAAATTCCACACAATTTCATTCAGCCAGAATTTGAACATTCCACACAAAACAAGTTGGTAGGCTACTTTGAGTAGGAGTGCAACTAGTGGATTTCTGGGGACTAATGAAACATGGTTTCTTTTGCCATACTATTACATACCCAGCTCTAGTCCTTCTGTCACCATAAACACCACTCCCAGTCCTTGTTCCACCATGACCAGCTTCTTTTCCATCTCAACCACTTGCAGAACTTGTTCTTAGTGGAACTGACATGGTAGAACCATTATCTACTCCTTTCCTCCACCCCTGCATCACTTTCTCTTCCCATTCTTTTTCTCATATTTTCTATGTGTGCCACAGTTGATGACACATGCATAACAGATGATGCTATATGATGCAGCCACCACCAGATGTTAACTATAACTCAAAATAGATGTCAATAATTTTTAGATGCCTACATTATGTGCACTGCGCATGTATTTGCTGAAGCAAAATACTCATGAAGCAACAGGGATGGGAAGGAGATGAGTAAGACAGAGATGACCAACCAACATGCTGACCCCACTGACAGACCCTCACACCACCCCACTGTAAAACATTAAGACACCGCATGACTTAAACCACAGCCTACTTCACTTTTTATTTAGTGATGGTCTGGAAGACTCACAAAGTCAAAAATTAAAAAGACGTGTTTTTGTGTACTGCATAATCAACAGTCACTAAAAACACTCAAAAACACAGAAATGTAGAACGATACAACCAGATAGAGACATAGGGCTGGATTTTCAAGGGCAATGCAGGGCTTGCGTCAAGCCTTACATCAAACCATGTTTTGGTGCAGCTACAACAAATACCTTTGCCACAACTGCACCTGATTTTAGTAGGTCAGGTGCCGATGCAACACTTTACCCAATTTATGGCAACTTGCACCAAATATTTGGTGCAAGATCCGTAAAAAGAGTACCCAGAATTGCCACAAGTTAGACTCGAAAAAATTATTATTATTATGATGATGATTATTATTATGATTATTATTATTAATTCACTCTGGATATGTCTATTGTCTGTGGAGATTTTTGCCCTTACAGACTTATAAGAACTGTTCCTTACATAGTTGGAAATTTTATATGGTTTGTATAATTTTGATTTTGCGCCTCTTTGTAATGTCCTTAATTTATTTGTTTTGGATGAACAATAAACTGAAACTGACTAGAAAAAGTTGGTCTAACTTGTGGCAATTGGCACAAAGGATAGAAAATCTCAGTCGCTGGCCAGGAGAATGCCACAAATCCTGTACGCTGTAAGTTCACCACACCCGTAGCTTGTGGCATTCTGGGGCATTTGGAAATCCATCCTACAGAATCCATCTAGTCTGCTCTGGAAACAAAAAATGAAACTACTGCCTTCTTGATTCCTTCCCCTTGATGAGCTGTTTGAAACCATCTGAGCCAACCTTAAACCTTGCATTGGTGCCCACATTGACCATGAGGCTAAGTAGACTATTCCACTTATTCACGACAAAAAAAGATTAGACTAGTAGTGCAGGGGATGGGTGCAAATAGGGGGTGGCTAAACTCATATAATGTCTAAAAGAAAAAAGAAATTGCACCTCACCTACAAGTGGCACAACATACATCCAATCAGGTAGTGACTCCAAACAAATGCAGAAATACATTACTTTTGTATTTGCAGATCGAAGTGCAAGTTGATAAGGAGCTGACAGACATGCTAAAACATGCTAAGTGCCAAACAAAAGGAACAAAGGGTACAAATACAAAGTTACAAATCTCCACAGGACCTCTATCAGCATGTGCTAATACCCCAGTTCTTCACTCGACAGGAGGTGGATCAGGGAGCATGGAATAACAGCTAGTTTTCCCTTTGTAAATATTTGGTCACTGGCTACCATCACTATTACCGTAATGACTGTAGTCAGCCAGGTATCACAGTTGCATCCAGGAGTGCCATAAAAGTAAATTTGATCAATGTCAATAAATAGATGCTATACAACAACAGAGATGTTGTGGATTTTTAATTCACAAGTGAAGCTGGTGCAAATCCTAGTTATTTTCATTTGTGAAAAATGTATTAATCCTGTAGCTTAACTTCCAACTTTGCCAATGATTTTTTTTACAAAGCTAAATAAACCTCCTCCGTCCATGAATATGAAAACGATAAATATAACCCCACTCCCATCCCCCACCATCCACTGGTACTCTTCACCTTCCTGCCCTGGAGAAAACTACTCTGCTGCGGCTGTAAAACAAAATGTAATCCCTTCCCCCACCTGAGCACTAAATACACTCCCCTCACCTCCCCCACCCGAGTCCCACTGTCTTTAAGTCATACTCCCAATCCCCCATCCACCCCCCCCGGTCCCTACCACCCTCCTTCCTCCACCAGCACCCACACAATATTACCTTGCAAATAAAGAAAACAATCCCTCGGTGAAGAATATCTGTTCTGTTCTGTTCTGTTCTGCTGACTCCCATCTCATAATGACTTTAATGAATGAATGCTAATGTCATTGCTCCTAATAAAACCTGATTGATGAATTTTCAGCCAATCAGATTTTACTGGGAACTAAGACATCACCGTTCATTCATTAAAACCATTATGAGATGGGATTTGGGACTCAGCATTGAACAGAGCACATACTTTGCAAGAGGGTACTGTTTTCTTTATTTGCAAGTTAATATTTTGTGCTTACTGGTTGGGAAAGTAGTGTGGTAGGGACTAGAGAGGGGTTGGTTGGAGGATTGGGAGTAAGAAATAAAGACAGTGAGGCTCGGGTGGAAGAGATGGGGTAATGTATTTGGTAGGCCAGTGGGGCAAAGAGATTACCTTTTGTTTTACAGTCACAGCAGGGTGATGTTCTCCAGGACTGGGTGGAGGAGGATGCCAGCAGGGGTGGTCTTGGAGGGGGATAACCTTTATTTCTACACCCAATTCACCTTGGCATTAGCCTGTGAATTGGCCATTTGCTTGGTGAATTGTGGACAATCCGCCTGGCAAATAACAACATGAGTTGCAGTCCCCAATGCTGCAAATTTGTCGTAATTCATCGATTTTTTTTCATGGAGCAAATTTCAGGAACTTCACACATCTCTATGCAAGAATCAAATGCCAATAATAAAACAGGGAATTTATAACGGTAAAAAGCCACCTCATGGTAACTGTTAATGGTGCCTGTATATAAATGCATAAAAATATGACAACATTCAAAAAGACATCCAAAATCAAAACAGTATCATTATAAAGAAAGTCTGAGCATATCAATACATTAAATAGTTGGTATCAAAAAATCTTTACATAGTCCATAGAACAAATTTCAAGCTAAAAATGTCTGCTGATACTGTATGGTTTTAGGGGAATTTTTTAAAGAAGCATGAACAAAAAGGCAGAGACAGATAGTGAACTGCAAGGCCATGGGTGATAGTCTAATACAGATCTGTGTAAGCAGGTTTTGCCCATTATAACGAGTGGCCACTGTACCCAAAAAACAATGTTTTTTAAACCAACGAGCTGATTAATGTATTCCCGCTAGTCATTGCCATGCTCGGTACTCTGTATAAGCTGCTGTACTTCCATTCTCTTTTCATTGCACATATTTGTGCTCACCTTCCCTGTCACCAACATGTAGGCAGAGATGGATACTTTCTTCCTTCCACTGCACCTTCACAAGTCTCAGGCAAACCTCTGTATAAGCACTTTGTATTTGTGCTCACTTTCCCTGTCGCCACCAACTCTGATCCCACCACACCAGTGCTCCAGTCCTTGGTTATCTCAGAGGCAGAGATGTATCCTTTTTTTCCCTTCACTGCACCTTCACAAGCCTCAGGCAAGCCCATAGTGTGGAAACCTTCATATTTAAACTAAATGAAAAGGTCTCAGGAAAGCGGGTAAGGCAGAAACATTTATATTTAAGCCCCAGTCCTCGGTTATTTCAGAGGCAGAGATAAAGCCTTTCTTCCCTTCAATGCACCTTTACAAGTATCAGGCAATTATCAGCTGTTTAGTGCTCTATGGGGTATCGACCAAAAGGGGTGCACGGAAGTGAGATAGTGATAATCCCTCACAAATACTGTATAAGTTATCTGTTAACTTCAAGTTCAGTTTGGAATTTCTGACCATGTATTGACCATGTATCAACCATGTAGCCCTCAAATTCAAACAAATATGTCAGTCCCAGAGAGTACAGAACACATAAAAAGTCAGTTCTAGATATGGAAAACAGGCGGGAAGGCATGATGCATGCTAGGGGTACACACAGTACAAAGCAGGCTATATATGTCCCTTGTTGGTTATGACTGATAAAAAAATAAAGAGGCACTATAGAAAATGAGTTATGAAGAAGGAGCTACAGAATGGACACAGAAAGGGCCAGACCTGGTGTTCTCATAGGAAAGTCAACTTGTAATGATAACCAAAGAGGCAGCTGGGCCTTAGGAGAAGAGTTCCATTACTGTAGTTAACTTCAGTCAGTGTATGAAGCAAAACAGACAGGAGTGATGATTTTTATGGAGACTGTTCTCATCCCCATACCCGGAGATACTGCATTAAACATCAGTGAAGGTTATATATTTATTTTATTTAGTTTTTGTTGACCGGGAAAGGAGGACTACACAATTCTGGATTTTTTCAGCCTTGTCCTGGGGAAGGGGGATACAGATGAATGCTGATTGACATTGAACCAGATTAAGCTGTTGGTGGTATTTTTAGTGAATGGGGGAAATTTGGCCAGGACACTGGGGAAATTCCCCTACTGCATTGCTGGCGGTAGGGGGAGCTGCTGGTGCTGCGTTTGGAATGGCAGTTTGTGTTGACCTCTCGATGGAGAAGGACGTCCTTTCTATTATGGGCCCAGAGGATTTGCATGGAGAATCTGAGCTAGACCGATACCGAGATGGGATTTCTGAGCCTGTTGCATCTGTAGAGCCGTTCAGTGATATGCACAGTGTGATCCGTGCAGCGGGAGATTTATTACCTGACCAAGGCTTGCCGGGTAAAGTTTCCTTTTCAAATGCTTCTTCGATGCAGGATATCTCTTCTGAGTTTATGGCAGCTGCAGCGTTACCTGCTGATTCAATTGCTCTGACAGCGGCTGTTTTTGACGGCAATGTACAGGGGGAACCGCTGGCTCCTATGTCGGAGACTCAGTGTCCTGGAATGTGGAAGTCGGGTTTGTTGGCTGCCTCCTTTTCTGCAATGGACTGGAGCAAGAAATCGGCTTTGCTAGATGCTGGCTGGATGCTTGAGGACAGGAAATGGCAACCAGGCTCAGATTGGGTTACTTTTATCCCAACGACCACACATGGATTTATTGCGACTGAGAAGTCTGCGGATCCACAACCTTCAGAACAATCTCCTTTGGCTACAGGGGGTAAGACTTTGATTGATTCAGCTGTAAGTGGTGCAGAACAGTTGTCTACAGGCTTACCAGATGCTTCTCCCCCCCCCCCATCGGGATTGTTTTCATTATGGTCCCTGTTTTTCAGATCTTTTCCAAAATAACAGACTAGACCAAGCCCCCAGGCACAATGCTGTACGACTTAGGTACGGGGGGGGGCTGCAGGACCATCCTGACTGGTTTTACATTGCTAGACGGCTACTAAAGAATTCCATGGCTTTTCAGGCTTCGGACATATATGTACTTATTAATATACAAGGGGAGGACACGTTTGTTATTAGTTTTAGGTCCCTTACTGGCCTAGATGGGTTTGGGCAGAAGTATGAATCTTTAAAATCCACTCCTTTATGGTCTCCATTTTGGGCTATTCCCATTACTAAGCCTTTGTTCAAAATCATCCACATTATGTTTTGTAATGAGGGGGTTAATGTGGGGGATATTTTATACTGGTTGGAGACTAAATGTACTGTGCTGGGACCTCCTGAGCCTGTTACTGATGGGGAGGGCATTTGGACGGGAAGTTGGAAATTTAAGATTAAATTGCATATTACAGGGGATACTGTTCAGCATGTTCCTAAGAGTTTTGTTTTTGGGTAAGGATAGGGGAGTGTGCTTTTATCCTGGCCAGCCCAAGGCTTGTTATAAGTGTGGTAGTGCTTGCCATTTAAGTAGTGCTTGTGATAAGATCAAGTATGCTTTGTGTGGTGAGTTGGACCATGACAGCGGTACATGTCATAATACCTTTCGTTGTAACCTCTGTGATACCCAGGGCCATGCTTACCATCACTGTCCATATGCGGGTCAAAATAATTCAGGGGGTCTTGATAATGAAACCCTAATTTCAGAAGCCCAAGGCCGCTTCAGGCCTACCACTGAGGAGCCTACTCCTTCTGCTTCAGATCCTTCTGCCTCAGGCACTTCTCCCACGGCACCTCCTGAGGGTGCAGTACCTCAGTCCACTGATAAACCCACAAATGCTGCAGGATCTTCTACCCCACAGCTGTCCGTGGTTCCAGGACTTTTACCTCCTGCTTCCCCTGCTCCCCCGGACCCAAAGTTTCAAAAACCTCCTCCTAGACGTGTGACCAGATCTCATACCAAACAACTTCTCCAACCCACTACTCCCCCTATGCACAACTCCTTCCAGGTGTTGCAAGATCAGGATGGGGATTCTGAGTCTGACATGTCAGTTACATCTGGGGTTCTTTCAGGCATGGAATGTGATGATGAGGGGGGACCCGTTTTATTGCAGTCTAAGAAGAAGTCAGGTAGAAAGCGGAAAAAAGACACATTTTTTTTTTTTTTTATTTAGTTGTTTAACCAGGTATAACAAATTTTAATATTGCTTTCTGGCTTCTTTAACTGTAGTTTCCCTAAATGCTTGTAGTATCAAGAATTCTAAGAAACATCTTGAGCTCTTACATTTTTGTAAATCCTTAACTGCGGACATTTTGTTCCTGCAGAAGATGCGTTTTGCTTCCTTGTCTGATATACATCAGGCAAAGAAGCTATGGTTTCATGGGCCTTCTTTTTGGTCCTAGGGCTCTGATGCTGCTGACGGGGTTGGCATACTTTTTCTTCATACCAAGGTACAAGTTCACAGAATGGTGGACTTAGTTCCAGGTAGGGCTTTGCTTCTAGATTGTTCTTTCCACAGTTATTCCCTTCACCTCATAAATACTTATGCTCCCCAGGTAAAGTCAGCCAGGATAGATCTTTCCCGGAAATTGAACATTACCTTTTTACCCCTAGACATATCATATGGGGGGGACTTTAATTGCAGCTTAGATCTCAAATACAAAAATCAGATGCAGAAAAAAGGTTTACGGTGATTCTCATGTCCTACAGACCATAATTTTGAAAGCGTCCTTGACAGATGCCTAAAGAGTGCTTTGTTTAGATCCTGGGACGACTTATAGAAGGATCAGTTTTTCTACTAGAATAGATTTTGTATTTGCTTCCCATTTTTTGTTACCGTTTTCATTTTATTTGCGTCTGTGTGAATTCTCAGATCGCATGTTATTATAAGTGTCTTTTTCACTATCTAATATTCCACCCCACTTCCCTGCTATTTCTGTAAGATGGAAGTTGAACCCCATTTTATTGTCTCAGGAACGGTTTCAGTTAACCCTATCTCAGGCATTTGACTGGCACTGATCAGTGGCCAGGTTATATGATTCATGGGGAGAATGGTGGATAGACACCAAGCTTGAGTTTCAACACACTTGCACCCTCTTTCGAAATGCTACTCAAACAGAGGAGCATATTTCTTACTTAGGTTATCGTTCTCAATTTTACAAATTACTTTTCTTACTTAATTCATCAGATGTTCAGATACAAAAACAAATTGTTATACTCAAAACTAAAATGAAACAATTTCATTATGGTAAGGCTTGCAGCATACATGATGAATTGTCCTATGGGATGAAGTCATCCCCTGTTTCAGATCCTTTTTCGGCCTGTAGAAAAGCTTTGGAAAAGAAACTCATGACTGGCCTTTATGATTCGATGGAGGCTTTAAAGTCTACTGATATAGAAATCTTGCATATTATTCAGTGTTTTTTGAAGGCTCAACATGGTCAGACTTTCCAACCTACAGGTATTTGGGAAGAGTTGTTTTCTTTTCAGTTCCCTACAGTATCATTTATGGATTCTCAAATTGTAAATAAGCCCATAACTCAAGATGAAGTCCGGCTAGCAATTAGCCATTTAAAAACCAGGATTTCTCCTGGCCCTGATGGTCTTATTAATGAGTTATACAAATTTTTGGTTTTTAGATGATATGAGCAGCATATTACCACAGGTGTTTAATGAAATACTCACTCTTAACACCCTACCTACAGGTTTTGCAGATGATTTTACAATTTTTTTGTTTAAAAAAGGTAACAAAAATATTATTGGGAACTGGCGGACAATTAGTCTGCTCAATACGGACTATAAGATTTTTTCTACTATTTTGTGTTCTCAGCTCCAATGTGTGGCTCCTTCCCTGATACATCCTGTTCAAACTTGTCCTATCCCTGGCAGACATATTCATCAGAATTTGATTCTGTTACGTAATATCAGCGATTGTAGTCGGTTGGGGAAGCTGTCAGGATATTTACTTTCTTTGGATCAAGCTAAAGCATTTGACAAGGTGTCTCATTAATTTTTATTTCAAGTCCTACAAAGATAAGTTTTTTTGAATAGGCTTAGATCTTGGGTGGGGCTTTTATAGACAAATGTTCAGAATTTTCCCCTTGTTAATGGTATGATGGGGGAAGGGGTTGCCTTTTGTAGAGGGGTCTGTCAGGGCTGTCCGCTTAGCCCATTACTATATACCTTTGTGCTAGATCCTTTAATACAGGAACTCCTTCATCATCCACGCATTCTGGGTTTGTCGCCTGCTTTAGATGTTCCTCATCAGGTTTTGGCAGTTTATGCGGATGATATGTGTCTTATGTTACAAGATTCCATTTCAGGTAGCTTAGCTTTGTCCATGTTAGCACAGTTTGGTTCTATTTCAGGGACTTCAATAAATTATGATACGAGCACAGGATGTTTTTTGGGGGGAAGGCCCTTTTGAACCTTATATTGGACAAACTGCTATTTCTTTGAGGCCGATTAAGATATTGAGTTGTCTGTTCGGGCTGAGCAATTTAGCAGACCTTAATTGGAAGCCCTGCATTGAACTAGGTGAGGGAAATGTCCAGTTATGGAAGTCTTGGTCTTTTCCAAAAAAAGAAGCATATTTTGATTATTAAAAAATTCTTATTGCCTACATTTTTATACTTAAGTTCAGTATTTCCTTTGCCCAGGGCTTATGAAACCCGTTTGTATAGTGTTTATTTTCAAATGTTGTAGGGGAGCTGATTGAACCTGATCAAGCATGATTTTACTTATTTACCGGTTAAGGCAGGTGGATTGGGAATGATAAATCCGCTGTTTTTTTACTTTTCCTTTTTTATTAAGGCTACATCTAAAGAATCTGCACAATATCAGTCCCATCCTTGGGACTCCTGGACATTTTTTTTTACTCAAGGATTTCTTGAAGAGGTGGTCGACTGAAGCACCCATTGTTAAGTCTAATTATGGGGCACCCTTATTTCTACTTTCAGTAGTCATCAAGCTACGTCAGTGGCACCTGGCTCAGAACGAGGTTCATCGGCTGTCCCGAAAGGGTTTATATAAAAAAATAATGTCTTCTTACTTTTTAGTTCAGGTGGATTTCCCTAGGTGTTTTCCCACTAAAGTACCTTTAGCTTTAAAAAAGCTTACAGATAGAAGGATACCAGATCGGATGTGGGATGTGACATGGATCAGTAGTCATGGTAGATTAGGGGTTAGGGGTAACCTCAAGCACAAGGCTGTGTCTGAAAGACATTATATTCGTATGGAATGTGCTGGTTTGGAAGAAACTTTGTCTCATTTTTTTTTCACTTGTATTTATGCTCAGCAATTTTGGTCGGTTCTGTTTACTACGTAGGGGTGGGATTGCTCTTGTCATGTTTCTTAAGAATGTTTGATCCTGGGGGATTATTCTGTTTTTTTTTCCAGATATCATCCAAGTACTCTCTCCATGATTTTTGCCTGTATTCAATTTTATATGTGGCAGGCACGGTGTTTATTTTCTTTACAACATACTGACACTTTACCTACAGTTGTTTTACATCATATTGAATCAGCTTTGAGAACCCAGAAAGACTATGAATTGCAACACCTGACGGTGCATTCATTTCATGAACATTGGAAGCATGTTTATTGGATTTGATGGGGGCAGTTCCCTTTTCTTTTCTTGATTGTACAGATTGTCTAATTATTTATTTTTGTTGTGTGTAACATGTTTTTCTTTCACTTTCTTTGAGATCATTGTATGGATGTTTTTGGTTTTCTGTAAATAAACAATTCCCCTGCTGGACTGTAGTGAGAGCTGCTGTCCAATGCTAGGATGGCCACTTCTCCTGACTTGCTGACTGAGATGGATGTGGAGGGAGCTGGGGAGAAGGCCTCATCTCCTGCTTTAAATTTACCAGAGGCTGAAGAGGTTTTTCAGGATGCTGAAGGATTTATTACCATTCCAAAGAGTGACAAAAAGTACCAAAATGGGCTTCATATTTTGGATGGAATGGGTGATCAAAGTGCCGTTGTGATAAATAATGCTGATCCTAAAATACCTACAAATACAGCAAGGGTACATATGTTGCAGGCCTTACTAGAAAAGGAGGAAACTCAGTTCCAAAGAAAGAAATTAGAATTAAAAGCTGCTATGCATCTGCTCGAGGAAGAGAATGCATTGGAGAATCAGATCCCTGTAGTTACCTTACAAGGTGCAAAAGTCCCGATAGACACTGTATCACCAGACTCAGGTACGATTGACCAAAAATGTCACTTATCGCAGACTACTGCCACAGTTTTTTTCCTTTACTACTCTGGGATATTGAAAGCATTCAAATGTACATAAGGAATTTGTGCAAACTGTGATAGGGCCTAAAATTCAGCCAGTACTACTGACCAAACTTTAGTTAATAACCTGATACCTCTCAGAGTGACTGGAGATTTCCAGATGCCGGTGAATGATGTGGTACCTTGCACTGTTCCTTGCACTGAAAAGAATAGCAGTAGTGTGGGGAGACCTATCATTACGAATCCTGAGCTGGGAAAGTGGGATATCACAGAAATGATTCTTGGGACAGCCTTAGAAACAAAGCAGAAGGCCCTGAAGATTATGATGAATGAGGGACTGTCTGATGCCGATGTTAATAAATCCTCTGGGAGGGGCTAAGGGATTAATGGAGGGTACTCCCGGTAACATCCCCCAGAATTTAGAAGGGCATGGCTCGGACTGGATGACAGAATCTGCCTTAGTGGGGGCAGGCTGGAAATTGAATCCTGAAGACCACTGGTACCCAGATCTGGATTGGGACCCCACACCTCTATCGCAAGGTAGCCCAAATTTGATGCACCAGTCAGTATAGAGCCCGACCAAATGAATTCTCCAGTTGGTGTTCCATCAGTTGTTCCACAACCTGTAAATGATCATGATGACCCCCAGGGCCCCCTTCCCTCAAAAGAGACTGAGTGGGGCTTCACATGACTCTCAGGAGAAGGATGGGAATAGAAAAAAATATTCTGACTTCTTTCAGAAAACGGAGGCTGCACCGCGAAGGAATTTGGTCCATATCAGATACAAAGGGGGATGGACATTTGGCCGGACAGATAGTATGTTGGGAAGCAGCTACTAAAAGATTCCTTAAAATTCACCCCAGCTGAGGTGTTTGCTTTTATTACTACTTCGGGAGAAGATAATTATGATGTCAGCTTTTGACCCCACCACCTGTTGGAACTTATTTGGACTCACTATAATCAGTGCAAATTTTCCCCACTCTGGACACCATTCTTGGTTATACCACTAACCAAACCCCTCACAAAATTTGTGACCATAATATTGCAAAATGAGGGTGTACACATGGATGATATTACCCAGTGGCTTTGCAATGTTGTGCTGTACTAAGTGCCCCAGAAGCAATTTTAGATGCTGAAGACTTCTGGACAGGGGCTGTAAATATAACGTGAAGCTGACTCAAAATGAAGATAGCATTGTGCACATCCCTAATTGTTTTTTTCTTGGTAGGGACAGAGGTGTCTATTTCTACACCGGGCAACCCAGAGCATGCTATAAATGTGGCTCAAGAACTCATTTATCTTATGTTTATGATAAACCCCATTGAGGCTTTTGTGGGGAAGTTGGGCACATGAGCAGGCAATGTTCTAATTACACCAAATGTTCCTTGTGTGATACTGTATGTCAGGTCACTTTTATCATTAATACACTTGGGCTTCCAGAAATAAACCTGACAAAATGGATCCAGATGATCTCATCTGTAAGGCTCAACAGTTGGCCAGACCCCTCCCCACCCTGAAAATCAAGATTCTGGCCATCAACAACCTGAGTATAAGACAGAGACTCCAACGGATCCTGACGACCAAGAGGGAGAACCATCTGTAACTCACCTCCCTGATGCAGTGCCTATGGAGAGGGAACAACATCAGGACAAGGCAGGTCCTGTAGTAGGGCTTCCAGAGGATACCTCTTGACTGGTTTCATCTGACCCCGGTGACCTCCCATTACTCATGGTCAAAAATGAAGTTGTGGATGCTTTACTAATTCCGGTGTGCTACCCGGAAGTATCAGCTGAGGTCCCAGTACAGCAATTTCAGCAACCTGGGAGTCCACCCACCACAGGATAAAGATCTACACAGAGTAGCTCAGCAACCTCATGAACTTTTAATTTCAGCTCCAAAAATCCTTTTTCGGTGCTTAAAATGCACAGTTGGAGTGATGTGGACATGGAAAATGAGGACAGTGAGTCCAATCCAGGTTCTACAGGCACCTACAAAACTGTTGGATATAGATACTCTGGGAAGAAAAAGAAAAGGAAAAAATGATGGATTGAATCACTGGACTATGTAAATTCATACAGTAGCTTCTCTTAATGTATGTAGCTTATTGATCCATAAGAGACAGCTCATTGCATTTCAGATATTCCATGACTATAAATTTGATGTTTCCTTTTTACAAGAAACTTGGATGTGGTCTGATACCCAACTGCAGTTATTTAAGGCTAAATGGCCATGGGGGGCCTTCCTATTGGTCCTTTGGGTTGGATAGGTCATATAGGATAGGGATCCTATTTACCAGGTTCACATTTTCACTAATAAAACTCATTGATCTGATCCCTGGCAGAGTCCTTATTTTGCATGGTATTGGAATTCCCAGCCCAGTAGATTTATTAATGTCTATGGTCCACAATTCAAGGCAGAGAGGTGCAAGATGATTGAAGCAATTCAGCCATTTTTAGAGACCACCAGAATTGTTTATTTAGCCGGAGACTTTAATTGTACTTTAGCCACAAGGAACATTTTCTCTCAGCAAAAAAAAAAAAATTATTTGCTACTCTAATATGCTTTTTAAGTGTATCTCTACTGCAGATTTGATTAACTGTTCAGACTACAAAATAAGAGGTCCCACTTTCACATATCAGAGGGCGCAACGCACCTCTACTATCGATTATATTTTTACAAGCAAATATCACCACACTGTTTCCCAGTCTAATCTCCCGGTAGAATTTTTCAATCCTTTATTATTAGTTGGGTCCTTTACAGATTCCTCGACTCCACAGTACCACGCCAATTGATGGAAACGTAATTCTTCGATGTTCCAGGATCAGGGAATACAAAGTTCTGTTAAAGGACTTATAGTAGCCAGACTATCTGTGTTGTATCTTTATGATGATTTGGGGGCTTGATGGTGGGATACTAAACAATATCTTAGAGAATTTGTTCAGAAATTTGGGAAAAGGAAAGCCAGGAATTGCTTTTTCAATACCTCAAATGCCAGGCAAAATTACAAAGGCTAATGACAATTGCTTCTGGCACAAAACAAAATGTCTCTGATCAAATTATTAAAGTAAAAACATATTTACTCAAATTACAATATGATAGGGCACAGTCTATTAAGGCAAATTTATTATACAAAACCCAAAAAAAACCAGAACTTGACCCCTTTAAAATGTGTAAAAATAAAAGAGAAGCTTCCACATTTCATGAATTACGTGATGACAAAAGTAAGTTGACCACAGATCCTTCTAAACTGTATCACATATAGAGATGCAGCGAATTAAAATTCTTCTGGCGAAGTGGACACGAATTGAGCACTTTGCATTGGCGGAGCACAATGCAAAGTGGTCAACGCAAAGTGCTGACTTCAAGTTATCAATACCACTTTGCATTGCCAATAATGCCTTAAGGTGAAATAAGGTGAGGTGCCATGTAAATAGGCAGCCCCCCACACATCACATGGCTTACAGTACAGTAAGTCACATGGTTTAGCCAGATAGGAAAGAAGTGAGTCAGAGAAACAGTTTCACTTTCTCCTTTCCATTTGTAGAGTGAGAAAGCTCTGTGGAGAGAGGAGAGAGAAGGAAAGATCTGACACTTTAGTTCTTTACTGCAGCCACAACAGCTTTTTTAAAAGCTATATCTTTGTTTCATTTTAGTGTTGTGCTTGTGATTTTTTTTTGTTAGTGAAATTTTTTTTAGAAGTTTTGTTTTGTGCATGTGTGACTGTGTGTGTGTGTGTGTGTGTGTGTGTGTGTCTGTGTGTGTGTGTGTGTGTTTGTGTGTGTTGGACTGTCAGGACTCAGAGGAGTTGAGATGGGGCCTTTGGAAGAAGAGTCAGTGGCCCGTGGGAGCGATCGTCCGAGGAGGGGAATGCGGACACGGGGTGGTCGTGTCAGGCTGGACCACTCCTGACTTCTGGGGTCCCCCCATGCTGAAGCAGCAGCACCAGTGCCACCAGTGGCTGCTGTCAATGCACCTTGTGAGCCACTACCACCACCACCACCACCACTGGTAGATGTAGGGACTTCAGCAGCACCCCCTCCACCACCTCCACAGCCACAGGAGGTGGCATTGGAAAATCCTGGTCTTTCAAGGAATGTGTCTGGTCCTGCACTCGCAGCTTCTCAGTGTGGGATATTTTTGACTGTGTTGGGGGGGACAGCACAGTGGTGGCATGCCACCTCTGTGGTATGATGGTGTGCCATGGCCCCCAGGGGACCCATTTGGGGACCAGGGCCAGCACACCCACATGATGAATCACCATAGGGTGGAGTGACAGGCAGCCATGGAAGGGGCCAGCTGTCTACCTGCTGGCCTTTCTGTGGCAGTGTCAGAGGGTGCTGCTGATGAACAACATGTGCCTCACCACCACAGCCAGAGGAGGGCCAGTGGATCAGCTGCACCACCTCCCCCCCCACCACCACCACCACCAGCACCACCCTCTTCACCACCACTCCCTGGATTTCCTCCTGCAGTGGACGCCGCCACAGTCCCTGTAACACAGTCAGACCTCACCTTGGTGTGGGCAGCCCTGGAGGAGAACAGTGCGAGGGTGGGTGGGTGCTTTGCAGCAGCAAGTTGGCACCATCGAAGCACAGTAGCAGCAAATAATAACAATGCTGCACTTGCTGATGGACCACCACAGCATCCCACAGCCACAATAAGATATTGTTTTCTGCCCCCATCCCACTGTTGTGTTGTACTCTTTTTGTGTGCTTTTTCTTTGTTGTTGTTTAGTAATCCACATTTTCCCTTCCAGGGCAATGTTTCTTGCTCCACATAATCAATACATTTCTGTGTAAAACCGCCCCAAATTTCATTACAGTGTGTCACATGATGGAGGAATTCCCATTCTGAAAAGTCACCCACATTCTACACCTCTTCTCAGCAACATTAGGACATGATGCCAGGGAGAGCCTGGGTGCATGCTTCAAGACAGTGAATGTCCAATTGTCCTGCAACTTTCCAAATTTTTCTTTATATTATAATGGTCAGTTTGTTTTGAAATGTGTGGTCACGTTTCCTGGAAGAAAAGCCTTGGTAGTGGAAATGTCCCCACATTTCACCACAAAGTGAACCTTATAACATAACTGTAACCCCTAGATGGCGCTATCCCAGGGGCTACTACCCCTGCCTGATTTGCCACTAACAGGTTGAGGGGCCTGGATCCAATGGCGGGTGCCTCCACCCAGAGGTCAGGGTTTGCAATAGTTAAACTAACTTGGTCACAGCCCTCTGGGACACTGCAACCCCCTTTCTTCCCACTAGTGGCCCACACAATATATCAGAATTACCTTCACAGTATACACTTACCCCCAGGTCTGGTTCCGGCACTGGGACCTCCTGTGAAATGAGATACAGTGCAACAATCACAGTACAGTACTTTAACATAGACAAATACCTCAGGCAGTATAACTTTGCTGAAACAAGCAGCTCTGATTTATTTAGGGATATAACAAGGACAGGGAAATCAGGTTAATTAGCTTATCCTCTAATAATCTACCTGGCTCTGTGCACAGGTCTATCCCTATCAGTTACTGTCCCTGGGTACCCAAGCCCTAGTGGCTAGTCCAAACCGTGGCAGCTGGTAGGGCCCTTTCACACAGAGAAAAGGAGAATTAAACAGTCAGCAGTACAGTAATTCCATTTGGATTTAATGTGGCAATTCAACAGGGAGCGACCCTGAATTAGTACTCACGACCTCCAAATAAGATAGGGTCCTTCAATGTCAGCAGGGCTCACTTGAGGTCACAAACCTCTTCACACATCCATATAAAAGCACTATACCAGGCAGGCTGCATCTGTATCCCGATCGCAATTACTGCACAATACCGGGAGAACACACAGCAGATTCAGTTCCTGACAGACAGAGTGCAATTTTCAGCAATTCCTCCAGTCTTCTACAGGGTGAGCCTGGTTTCTACTTCAGAGATCCTTTGATTCTTTTCACAGGACGGATTCAGTCCTAACAAGCTGTTACACAAGCTGCAGACCGGAACTCTGGGCCTTACACGTTTTTGACTAAAACTGCACACTGAAAAAGCACAGGGTCCTTCCTTCTTCACTGCCAAAGCTCAACTGAAACCCCAACTGACAAAACCGGCACTTCCTTTGAGTTCCTCCAGTTCTTGACTGGATTGGCTGTCACTCACAATAGACTGCTGCTGTTGGTCCAAAAGGTGCTGAAGTCTAAACTACATCTCCCAGAGTCACTGCCCATACAATCCTCTTGTGGCTGGCTCAGATTATGAGTCCAAGTTCTGATTCGTCCAAGGCACCATTTTAGAGCTAGCTTACCCCACACTGATTGGTCCAGTTCAGCAGTTCAAAACTAGAATGGGAACTAGCAGACACAGTTCTGACTGCAAGAAAGCAGGTTAGACAAACTGTAATTTCATTATTACTCTAAATAATTTCTGGCAAACAGTTACATCTTTCAGATAGGTTCCCTTTGCACTCTAGTGACTGCAAAATGAAGTGAATTGGCAGCAGCTCGAGTGGTACTCAGAGAAGCACACAGTCCCCATACAAACTAATTATGTCTGCAAGCAGACAGCTCTTAAAGAGACAGTACCAGAGGCTCTAAAAACACTCACTGATAAATGGCTTAAATGCCAAACACCATTCAGGCTTGGAGCATTCAAGCAAGCTCCTGGAAGTCTTTTGGGAACCCCCATTTGCAGGGGGGTTACATAACGAAATATTGGGATAGGTGCCGGACATTCGCTGTAGTGGAGCATGCACCTGCACTCCCCTGGCATCACGTCCTAATGTTGCTGAGAAAGGGGGGCAGAATGTGGACAGCTTTTCTGGATGGGAATTCCTCCATCACATGACACTCTGTAATGAAATTATGGGTGGTTTTCACAGACATATATTGCACTCAGTGGAGCAAAAAATATTCCAGTGGGAGTAATGCCCCCCCATATTAGTTTATGTGCATCACCATAACTATGTAATGTGGTGAATCTCTGTAAAGTAGCAGTGCAACAATCTGTTGATAACTCTGACCTATATTTTTTAATGCTATGTTACAAGTTCCTCTACTTACATCCTGACTGACTGGAATGATATGAGAATTTGCTAACTTGAGTGAGTCTGCTGTGCTACCTTTTTTCATGTGTGAAATAATGAAAGTAGCATTCCTTTTAAATTGGTTCAACTTCTGACCAGGTGTCTGTTATTGTTTTCCTCTGCTTTTCTCCATTGCATCAGTTAGTTGTTCTATATCATTTCTGTTGTAAATTAACTATTATGCAGCAGTCAGTGTTTTATGACAGCACAGAACAATATTTATTGAAAAGCAGCTGCAAAAAAATACAAACCTGGTGAGAACAATACTGAAAGATGTCCTCTTTTCTTTTTTTATACATGAAAAAAAGTAATCAAGTAAGGAAAGTAGACATAAATTGTGAAAAGAAGCGTGTCATTCAAGTCACGGCTCAGAGATAACTAGTGGTGGCTGTGGCAGTGTAAAGTACTGTAGCATAAAAAGTACAGTTCAAAACTGTGAGGACAATCTTTGACTTCCTGCTTTAATTGTGAAAATGTCAGCATGACATCATGAGCTCACAGCAACAATCACAGAACACACTAAAGTGGCACAGAGTCCCCAGATTTTTTCAGCAGGCCCAAAATGCATCCTGCTCATCTGCAAAAAATGGACAAGTGGTTACACAGTGAGATGGGAGTGTTTCAACACATACAAAGTACCCCAGGATTGATGGCGCACTCAGTCATGCACACAGAAGTGGCACAGAGTCCCCAGAGTTTTTCTGCTGGCCCAAAATACATCCTGCTTGTCTGCAGAAAATTGACAAGTGGTTAGACAGTGAAATGGGAGTGTTTCAACACGTACAAAGTCCCCCAGAATTAATGGCGAACTTAGTCATGAGCACAGAAGTGACACAGAGTCCCCAGATTTTTTCAACAGGCCCAAAATGCATCCTGCTTGTCTGCAGAAAATTGATAAGTGGTTACACACTGAAATGGGAGTGTTTCAACACATGCAACAGTATAAAATGATGACAGTGAGTATTGTGTTGCTGGTCCAATGTGTTCTGACAGACAATTCGAGCAAATGCAATGTGATCATCTCAACTGGATTGAAGGGTGCCCTTTGGCTGTACACTAATAGTAGCCTTGGTCAATATATCTATCTATCTATATATCTATATATATATATATATATAAATATATCTGCACACACATATATATAGATATATGGTTTTAAATTTTCTAGGTGGGGAGGGGGTTGACAATCATGAATAAGTACTCATGGTATTGTTCTCCATCACAGGTCACACAGAAACTGCTGGTGTGCACATTCAGGTTAGGGTTGTCAGAACAGGTTCGGTAAAGATTCGAACCCTCCTCGAACCCTGGTGTTCGAGTTCTAACTTAGAACTTGAACACTAAACGGTTTGCAAAGGGTTCGAATCACCGCGAATCTTGCAGACGGCGTGGGGTCGAGAGCTTGGCCGCGAGCCGCGCGGATCTGTGGGGGTATTTAAAGAGATGTGCCATGAGGAGGAGCGCCATTTGAGTGAGGATCATCGGAGCAGAGGCAGCAGCAGCAGGCAGCAGCCCACTAAACTGTAGCAAAAGTGGTTAGCGCGTATACACCGCTACTCTTGTCCAGTCGTGGCCACTTCTTCTTCTCCTGTGAGACCGAGAACAAGAGAAAGGCTGGAAAAAAAAGCTAAAAATCAGGGTGGGGGGGACTGGGAGTGGGACTAGGGGCTGGTTCAGGACAGAAGGAAGGATTAATCAAGATTGGGAGAAGGGACTGGGGAATAGGGAGGAATTGAGACCAATATCAGGAGGACTGGAGGAGGACTCGGAGAGAGACTAAAAAAAAAATAAGAAGACTGAAGATTATAAGAACCTTTGTGAAATGTGATTATTTGAAACTGCAGCACACTGCACACTCAGCAGCTGCCAGCAACAAGCATACAAGGGGGCCAAAAAAAGGCAAATAAATCTTTCTAAACCCTAGTGTGTGTGTCACAGAGAGAAGCCCAGTGTGTGCCCCTTGACTGCACTGTACTGTACCCTACCCAGTGTGTGTGTTACAGAGAGAAGCCCAGTGGCCAGTTGTGTGGTGGCATTAACCTTACATGACAGAAACGTAGGGGGCCAAAAAAAGGCAAATAAATCTTTCTGAACCCTAGTGTGTGTGTCACAGAGAGAAGCCCAGTGTGTGCCCATCACCCTGCTGCTGTGTGCCCCTTGACTGCACTGTACCCAGTGTGTATTACAGAGAGAAGCCCAGTAGCCAGTTGTGTGGTGGCATTAACCTTACATGACAGAAATGTAGAAATATGATTCTCATTCCCTGGGTTGTGTATGTGACTCCATCTCCTGTGGTCAGCCCATCACCCTGCTGCTGTGTGCCCCTTGACTGCACTGTACCCTACCCAGTGTGTGTGTTACAGAGAGAAGCCCAGTGGCCAGTTGTGTGGTGGCATTAACCTTACATGACAGAAATGTAGAATTATAATTCTCATTCCCTGGGTTGTGTATGTGACTCCGTCTCCTGTGGTCAGCCCATCACCCTGCTGCTGTGTGCCCCTTGACTGCACTGTACCCTACCCAGTGTGTGTGTTACAGAGAGAAGCCCAGTGGCAAGTTGTGTGGTGGCATTAACCTTACATGACAGAAACGTAGAAATATAATTCTCATTCCCTGGGTTGCATATGTGACTCCGTCTCCTGTGGTCAGCCCATCACCCTGCTGCTGTGTGCCTTTGACTGCACTGTACCCTACCCAGTGTGTGTGTTACAGAGAGAAGCCCAGTGGCCAGTTGTGTGGTGGCATTAACCTTACATGACAGAAACGTAGAAATATAATTCTCATTCCCTGGGTTGCATATGTGACTCCGTCTCCTGTGGTCAGCCCATCACCCTGCTGCTGTGCACCTTTGATTGCTATGTGTATGCCTATGCCCAGCAGCCCAATCATTCTGTAAGCCTTTAACCTGGGATCCTTTAGTTGCAAACTGTCATATTCTTCAATTACTTTCAGTCCACGTATCACAGTGTCACACAACCAAAATAAAATTTTGGAGTTGTAGCCAGCGATTACAGATCACATTGCTTTGTTACACAGGAATTGTTTGGGTGTTGGTGTGTTCATTGCAGTATACTGGACTGGTAGTACTGGTATTTACTGTCTGTTATGGCTGACACCAACATAGATGAAGCATTTAGTGCTGGTGTTGGAGCAGGTGTTGGTGGGAGTGGTAATCCTGGTGCTAACAGAAATAACCAAAATGTTTCACGAGATAAAAATTCAACAAACAGCAAAAGAGCAACAGTGAAGTGTGGTAAAGGGGGACCTTTTAAGAAAACCTGTACAGCTGCTGGGGTCACATGGAGAGGCACCATAAGGTATGCCATTCATGCCGTTAAGATCCTGTGACTAGCAGCAATAATGTAAGTGACAGTGAGTCCCTCTCTGACTCAGACAGTAGCTCTTTGTCTCAGTCCCACACTGTTGTGTCTCATGACAAATCATTACTTCCTCAACAAAAGTGAAATGAGCAAGTCTGCTGACAATGAATCAGGTAGTGCACTTGCAAATACATCCAGCACTGTTGGCAATGAAAGGACATATCCATTGAATCCACCACTTCTGTGTTGGCCAGCAATGAAAATCCATCAGAGTCTTCTGTCACTCTTCTAGCACCAAGGAGCATGTCCCAGGTTCTGTTAGGACAGGTGAAAGACACAAACAGTCTTTAGCTATCTTCCTAGCACTCGAACAAAATCTGTCACATCTGAGGTGTGGAATTATTTCTCAGTCAGTAAAACTGATCCATGCAGCAATTTGTTCCCTGTGTAAACAGAGTGTAAGCCGTGGTAAAGTTGTGTCATGCCTTGGCACTACAGCTCTTAAACACCATCTGAAAAAGCATTCGGTTTTGCTTGATCATCCAAAACCAAAACCCATGTCCTCCATCTTCCAGACCGCACGTAGAAGGGTCAGGATCAGGAATCTGAAATGGATACTGAATTGTCTGAACTTGATGCGGGCAGAACCACTGCCAGCCCTAGGATCACTGTTACCACCAATGCCAGCACCATTAGTACCAGTTGCACATCCAGTGATGGCACTGAATGTATAAGTCCTAGTCCACCATCTCTACGTCCATCTGCCCATGAAGCCACGGTGTATAATAAACCAGCAGGGACATGTTGCAAACAGCTAACACTGTCTCAGGCATTTGAAAGGAAGAATACCTTTACTAGAAATCATCCAAAGACCCTTCATCTTAATCACCGAATTGGTGAACTGTTAGCGAACCCTTCTCCCATACTCTTTGGTAGATCATGAAATTTTAGGGAGCTCATGACATTAGCAGAACCTCGTTACAATGTTCCTCATCGAGGTACTTTTCCTATGTTGAAATACCAAACATTTATCAGGCTTTAAAAGCGACAGTGATGCTTGCACTTAAAACTGCAGAGGGTGGGGTTATTCATGTCACAACAGATATGTGGACCAGCACTCAAAACATAGATTACATGTCCTTACCGCTCATTGGGTCACGTTTTCTTGTGCTTCTTCAAAAACAAAGACACCCCAAAAGATGAGCTGCTGCATAAAAGAAGTTTGGGCAAAGTCATACTGCTGAAAACATCTTGCAGGAACTAAATGACCTCCTTGATGAATGGGTTTATTCTCACGGTCTAAAATGTGGCTTTATAGTAAGTGACAATGGAGCCAACATCTTAAAAGCAGTACAGGATGGAGGATTTCTGCATGCTTCTTGCTTTGCACATTGCTTACACTTAATTGTCACGGGATTTCTCAGCAACGAAACACAAGTGGATGGTATGATTGCTGTTTGCAAAAAAATTGTGACTCACTTTTCACATTCAACCAAGGCTATACGGACATTGTCCGAACTGCAAAAAAAACACAAGCTGCCCCAGCAAAAGCTGATTCAAAATGTTTCCACTCGTTGGAACTCAACGCTTTATATGCTGCAGCGCCTCTTGGAGCAAAAGCAAGCTGTACATGAGTACTGCTCCAGTTACATTATTGGAGATGGCATTATGCTGTCTGTGCTGCAGTGGAAATTAATGGAGACAGTGTGCTGTATCCTAGCTCATACAGAGACAGCTACAAGGGACATGTCTTCTGAAGGTGCATCTGTGAGTCAGGTTATCCCACTCATAATGCTCATTTCACATCATCTTAGTGTTCTAAATCTACAAATAGAAAAAGACAGATCTGAGCGCCAGACAACATGAAAGCTTATATCATGGGAATCTCATAAAGAGAATGAGTGGCGCTTCAAAACCAATGACAAATTAGTTCCAATGACGAAATCAAGACACTACATCCTTGCAACTCTCTTAGATCCCAGGTTCAAGGCTATACATCTTCCAAAAACAGATGATATAGAGCAGTACAAATGTATGTTGCTAGATGAGCACCAGCACTCACAGGAGTCAAACACAGACATGCACAGTACCATCAGGTTGTCACCACCACAACATGCAGGTTCATCTTCACAAAGGGATACAGAACTGGAAAAGTCACCAAACATTAACAGTAGTTGTTCCACAACTGCCACTTCTTCAGCCCTTAGTAGCAAGCTAAATCTGTGGCAAAACCTTTCCCAAATTGCTGCCATACCAGCTGCTTCTGCTGATTCCTCTTCTGAGTGGTCTCTGTCCAACATGGTAGACAGTTACCTGCAAGAACTCCTATTCCTATTGATGCATGCCCTTTTGAATACTGGAGATCAAAAAGTCAGTTTGGACAGAGCTGTATGATGAAGCCTGTAAATATCTTGGTTGTCCTGCAACAAGTGTCTCTTCAGAACGCATGTTTAGTACAGCTGGCAATATTGTGACAGACACCAGAAATAGGTTGCTGCCAGAAAATGTACACGTTAACTTTTATTAAAGTTAATAAGTCAAGATTTTGTATCCCTACAAGGTATACAAACTGATCCTGAAGTGATTGATGTTGTGGATGTTGATGGTGATGACAACTCAGATGGTGGTGGCTGGTAAATACTGTGTGGGACGGAGTCTCTCGCACCAAAAAGGAAACTTTTACAGACTGTGATGACTTTGGTTGTCGTCTCTCCTTCCTCGATCTACTACCTGGACTATATCCCCCAAAACTTTCACCATTTCATGGCAAACTGCTTTGTAGCTAGGGTCTAAACTAAAGTCAACAAGTTTTATATACAGGGCAATTTTAACATCAGTGGGAACAGGCCCAAATTTGGCATAAAAGGGACACTGTCATGTCAATCCTTTCTGTATCATATTATTTATAGTTAAAGTGCAAACATATATTTTTTGGATTTACCTTCTGTGACTTTGTGGTGCATCAGTATGGGCTGGGACAGGAGATGGTCTATTTTTCAATTTTAAAGAGGACAAAACGATGAGTTCTAATTGGTAGCTGTTTATTATTTTTTCAATTACAGAAATGTTAGCCATAAACGAAAAATGTATGCTAGTACATGGGTGAGGGTTGTGGGCTGGTTTTAACATGGTTGTAAAGGTGGCATGGGTGCTACTGCACAGATGAGGGTGGTGGAAGAAAAGTGGAATGGGTGATGGGGTGAAAGGTGGGTGTTGTTTTAGTTCTTTCATTTACAGATTCATGATCAGCTGGGGATGGTGAGGAAAAAAATGATGACAGACCGAACCTACTGTACACATAATATATATTCTTATTAAATACATTGCAAACTGCTGCCACCTAGCACAACTGTCCTGACCCCTTTAAAAAAAGAATAAAGGAATCAGAAATAAAAGAAAATCTGCATCAGCAGTTTTCACAGAATGTGACGTATCATAAAGTGTTTTTGCTTTACAAGTAGTGATAATTTGATACATAATGGGGTTGACAGACGCTATCCTTAAACATCACATGCCAACTGCTGCAGCTACATTAAATGTTCCTTAGTATGTAGTGAGGAAACCACTTTTTAATTTATGTGACTGAAATACAGATTTTATTGAGTATCAGCTGCAAAAATGCATCATCTTAGAAAGTTGTATGTATTACTTCAATTTGCCAACAAAATGTTGGTATATGTATGCATTACCTTAGAAAATTGCATGCATTTTGCCAGCAACAATGACTGGCATATTTTTTTTATTCAAATGTCTTGACTGACTACGTTATGACATAATATGTTTTGCAACAGTTCCACATGCTGCTGCTGTAGTACTTAGCTTGACTTTGTTATAAAAGCTTTCTTTTAAACATAGTAACTTTTGATTTACTCATTTAAAACAGAAAGCAGCAAATAGCTGAAATTAGGTAATATCAGTTATTTTTTCTCATAATTCATGATGAGTATATATAACTGAGTACATAAATGGCTAATGTGCCTCTTTCTTTCACTAAGGAACTATGATGCAGCTGCAGCAGGAAAACTTTTAACATATGGGTGTGTGGGTGGTCCTGTTACGTATTAAGTTGCTGGCTTTAGCAAACAGAAGAAACCATAAATAAACCTAGTTGTATTCCTATCAATGTCACACATGATAATTTCTCTCCCCCTTGTATTGAACAGTTTTTCCTTTACATGTATTTTATTACTATCTTTGTTACTGGCAGCACAATGAAAAAATAGGGTTCGAGTTCTAAAAAGTTCTAAAAAAGATTAGAACCCTAGAACTTTTTCAAAAGTTCTAGACTAGAACTAGAACCCAGAACTTCAGAGGGTTCTGACAACCCTAATTCAGGTGCTCAATAAGAATTTTTTGCATTGAAATTGGAAACGGATAACTCTCAAGCACATGAAGGTAAGTATTTTTTTTCTGGGGAGGGGGAATCATATTTGCAGGTTTGTATCTAATGTTTTCTTATTTTATTACTTCTTCACAGATTTCATCAGCATCCTTCTGGAGTCCGGTTGTTATGATGGTCATGGTCATGGAATGAAATGACTTCTGCATGTTGATATGTGTGCCCAAGCTCGGGGGAAGGGAGTGCCTGATTTTAAAGAACATTTTGGGATAAGGCCACTTTGACAGAACACCATAGCATCTTGAAGTTTCCTAAAAAAAGAAAGAAATGACTTCTTACAACTTAATTGTTATGTTTCCCTCCCTGGTTCTCACAACCTGTGTGCAATATTTCCTGCAGTCTTCACAACACAATGAAATGGATGAAATAAAATGTCCATACTTACCAGAATGGATTTCACATGGATATTACATTGCTTCCTCTTTGTATGGTACAGCTACAGTACCATTCACATCCCAATGTCTTTTATCGATGGAGCCTTTTTTGGTTATCCTGTAAAAGAAACAAAATAAGTGCACCGTATGTGTTTTATCATTGTGGCTCTGAAAAGCTACAGAAAATAAAAACATAAAGCTAAATGAAGTGAAACAGCATAACAAACATGACTGAGTACACATACTCACTTTATGGTTTAAATATTAAGAAGCTTTGTGTCTGTGGCTGATGGATGTGGTGGCCCGGACAGACTCAGGCTCAGTGGTGGCAGTGGCTAACATCATTCCCAGTAGTGGTGGTCCAGGAGGCATACAGACTTGGGCTCAATGATGGCAGTGGCTAACATCATTCCTGGTGGTGGTGGTCCAGGGGGCATACAGACTCAGGCTCAGTAGTGGCAGTGGCTAGCATTAGTCCTGGTGGTGGTGGTTGTGGTCCATGGGGGGCATACAGACTTGTGGTGGTAGACTTGAATAACATCAGTCCTGGTGGTGGTGGTCAAGGGGGCATACAGACTCAGGCTCAGTGGTGGTAGTGGTTAACATCATTACTGGTGGTATTGGTCCACGGGACATACAGACTCAGGCTCAGTGGTGGCAGTGGCTGACATCAGTCCTGGTGGTGGTGGTGGTGGTCCGTGGGGGGCATACAGACTCATGGTGGCAGACTCGGATAACATTATTCCCAGTGGTGGTGGTCCAGGGGGCATACAGACTCAGGCTCAGTGGTGGTAGTGGCTAATATCAGTCCTAGTGGTGGTGGTCCAGGGGGCATACAGACTTGGGCTCAGTGGTGGCAGTGGCTAACATCAGTCCCAGTGGTGCTGGTGGTCCATGGGGGGCATACAGACTCGTGGTGGCAGACTTGGATAACATCAATCCCGGAGGTGGTGGTGGCGGTCCAGGGTGGGGGGAGGTTGCATACTGAATTTTAAATACTGCACTTAAAACCTGCCACCATTAACCACATCATCATCCTCATAAAGAAAACTACCCTCATAGTCATCGATGTCTGAAGTCTGACCACTGGAAATTCTTTCTCCATTGTGTCATCATCTATGTCAGTGGTGGGCCGTGTCAGGCAGCCACTGCCAGTGCCACCAGGATGCTCCATTTCTACATCAGCAAGACCACCATGACTAGTCCAGGGTATGAATACCAAGGTTGCAGTCTATGCTGATATGTGCCTCTCATTCATTTTAATGAATGTTAGCAAACTAACATTTGTAGGAGACAGGCTTGTCTGACAATCCCTGACTATTGCACCTGCTGAGATGAATACCCTCTCAAAACTTACACTGGAGGGTGGGTATGTGAGGTATTTCAGTGCCACTGCAGTCAGCTCTGGCCATTCACTGACCTTTCCACTCCAGTACAAAAGAGGATCTTCACTTATTGTCAGATGCTTGTTTTCAGACAAATATGACTCAACCATTCTCTGTGCAGCACTAATTCCAATTGTTGATGCGTCAGCCTGTTCTCCCGAATAATTTATTTCACAAATACCCACTTGGGACAAAGCCTCCCAAAGCGGGTTGATGCCACCCACTTTGGATGACAGACCACCTGGAACTACAGCCCCCTTACCCTGGCATGATATGCTTGATGGTCCTCTAGCTACACCTTCAGCTGGATTATGTTGCTGAGGTTTGCTTACCTTGGCACATGACTTCTGTGCCCCATGAACCAAGTGCACCAGTTGACCACTGATATTTTTTACCTGTTCAGGCTCTCCCTCCAGTACTGATGCAATTCCATGTTTGTATCATGGGTCCAGCATTGTTGCCATGGCAAAGTTGTCACTACGTTGAATGCTCACAATGTGACGATTCTGGTCGAATACTGTCAGCATGTGTTGCAGCAACATACTGCTACCACCGTCTACGGCAACATCAAGGCTATGCTGTACATTCACCAATGTCTGCCTCAGCACCCGCAGCAGTGGAAATGATTGGCTAATGGAGGCAGACTCACCACTCACTGCCTGTGTGGCATGTTCAAAAGGCTGCAAAATTGTTATTACAGACTCCATGAGGCGCCACTGTTCAGTCATCATAGACATGGAGGCCCCGGAACTGTCACAGCCTAAGGCAGGCTGTTTTGTATCTGCAACTGCCGCAGTTGGTCACGGGCCTGTCCAGATCTTGAAAAGTGAGAGCAGATACATTGTGTAATGGCCAGCATTTGCTTTATGTCAGGGTGCTGCAGAAACTCCTGAACTACAAGATTTAAACAGTGGACCATGCATGGAATATGAAAAAAAACACCATTTGTGATGCATTTCACCACATTTGACCCACTGTCACTTGCTGTGAACCCAGCTGTCAGGGACAGAGGGTTTAGCCATCTGTCAATTTCAGTCAGTACCATGTCCAACATGTTCTCACCAGTGTGTGAACACGTCACAGTGTGCATAGCAATTGTTGTAAGCTGACGAATTCCAGGAAGATTGCTACTGTGACAATCAACCTTACTGCACTGATTATTCACACTACCAACATCATAAACAACCCTCAGCACCTGTACCCAGTGTGCAGTTATACACAGATATGAACTCCCCGCTGTTTTGCCACTTGTTCACATATCCATACTGAAATGGATGCATGGAGAGGAGAGGAGAAATGTTGAAGGGCATGTCTTACTGAGTCAGAGACAGTGTGGAACAACTCGGGAACAGCACGGGTAGAAAAGTATATCCTGGATGGGACTTTCCATTTTGGACAGGCACTTGCAGAAAACCACCAGAACCCAGAATTCTCCACAAAGGGGAAGGGCAAAAGATCAATTGCCAGCATTTCTGCTACAGCAGCATTAAGTTCACGTGACACTGTATGATTGGGAAGGGGGTACTTCAGGTTCTGTAACGTGGGCTGACTCAAACGTTTTGCACAAGGTGTGTGGTTACTCACAAATGGTTGTGCTCTGTTGAATGGCATTGGCAGGGGGTGGAGTGTGGACATTTGATAAAGACGGCTGCACAGGTGATGATGACAAACCCAGAAATTATGTTATTTTGCCAAATTTGCCAACTAGGGTTGATGTACCACTTGCACTAGACATACTGCATTCACCACCACCACCACCACCACAAAAACTGCTACTCTCACCAGCACTGGACAACATTTCAAAGTTATTATGGTCCTCCACCTCATCATGCCTGTAGTAATCCTCTGCTGTTATTACCGCACTACTGCACGCGGTTAATTTTCTACTGGGCTTAACAGTCATGGAAGGGGATAACATGATGGCTACGGCTGCTGGTGACACAGGTGATTGCCCCACTGTGGTATTAGCTGCCAGCTTCTGCTGGGTCCACAGAACCAAGTGCCTATTCTTAAGATGCATATGCTGTCCTCCTGTCCCAAGATGGCTCCCTGCCCATTTTACCTCGACTCACACGCACATGGCAAACCTGGCAGATTGTAACTGAATCACCATTTGCATCTTGAACACAAAAATCCCAAACAAGGGAGTGTGATGCTCTGCTTTTAACATGTCCATGATGATGTGGCTTATTTAAGTCTGTTACTTTAAGCACTGAAGTGGGGAAGGGGGGCACGTGATGTTTCTGGCACTGCACACCTGCACTGCAAATGAACACCACGACTACCTATCATACTGATTACTGGGTCATCATCATCATCATCAATTAAAACAGGTATATCACAAGTTTTTATGGGGGGGATGGGATTCCTATAAACAGACTCAGACACAGCCACTTTTAATTTATTTTTCTCCGGTTCCCAACTGGGGTCAATTACATTATCATCATATTCATCAATGTCACTCTCACACACATCCACATCTTCTGCTTGGATGCTGGCATGTGGACTGCATGTTGCAACAACAGCAACATCATCAGCATCATCAAATTCATCATCAGCATCTACACCACCATCACCTGATATTTTTTCACCACACTGTGAATCACTGCATAGAAAATGCGTGACGTTAAGTGCCATGGTGGACGGAATATCACATTTGCTATCGTTGACATGATCAATAGAATTCTCAGGTTCAGTTCATGGGATGTTACTGGGAAGTATGACATCAGCTACGCTGTCATCACTTACCTGCACTGCTTCACACTCAATATGTTTGGATACGGTACACTGCACGGAATTAGAACTTGACACAACAATGCTAATACTACCTTCACCACCACTAACACCAGTAACACTAACACCACCAGCTGGGAAAACATCATCTCCTCCAACTATGAGTGAAGCTACTGATTGGGCTGTAAAAAACATTGCAGGAGAAATACCTTTTCTCACATCAGCAATGCACTTCTCTGTCCGTGTACTACTACCACGCCCACAGACATTCTTATTGCCAACATTGCCATGGCCAGAAACAGCTTTGCTTACAAGTCTCTTTGCAGGCATTTTGGGGGATCAACCACAAATATTATTACCAAATTCAGATTTTGACACATTCACTTTCTGACTGGAGGGACGCTGGCTGGATGTGAAGCAAAATAAAGAACTGTGGCTTCAGCAACAGATAAGAGACTACTGTGACACTGTCTCAGAATTAAAACAATTTCAGTAACCGGTGATGCTGATGGGGTCACAAATCACAAACTCACAAAAACAATCCAGTCTGGTAAAAAAAAAACTTTTAAACGTGGGGTTGGGGGGAGCACTGAATACACAGTGCTGATTTTTATGGCACTACAATGCAAACAGCAAAACTAACAACAGAGAACATGATTGCAGTACAAAATCAGGCAGCTGAAGTGGATAGTAGGTTCACACTGCTGCACTTAGTTGCACTTACACTAGTCTGTGTCACAGATTTTAAAAGGTGTATTATATTTGATGCACGCAACACTGTACACTCAACACAGAACAGTTTGTGTACAATGCTCAACGAGGAATGCGATGCAAATGTAAAAGTTCAGTGTACTGCCACGTAATGTAAATTTCTAATTTAAACAACCTGACCTTATGAAATGCTGCACTGCATACACACAACAAACAGCAAGAATATTTATACCAATACTGACAATTGTACTATGTGTACATTAACACAGTCAGTTATATAACAAAAATATAACCAAAAAACAAAGAAATCACTAGTTCTCCAATTTAAATCTACCTACACACAGACATGCCCCTCCCCCAAACAGCACACTTTCACTGTCTTTCACCACACACACTCAATGTTGTAAATTTACATTCAAAATCCACACACAAACAAAAACACTCGATGATATGAGCACAGAAGGGTTTCCTACAATCGATGAACTACAGTTGGATCCCTCCAAAAAAAGCAAAAATGCTTTTAACTGCTTTTACAAGATTCCTACAGCCAGCTATCAGAGCACACTGTCTCCTACTCCTTCATACTCATACTACCCTGAACTGAAGCTGTGCAGATCAATATAGAGCCCATGTGACCTGAACTCCCATGAATCACTGCAAAATCCATCTTTGGAGCTCAAAAACAAGGCAAAAGTGAGGCGAAGTGAACTTCCACCAATGCGCTTCACATGAAAAATGAAAAGAGTAGTGACCTGGGAAGGCAGAGTAATGTGAAGTCACTGTTTGCAATAGACTTCATGTTCCCATTTATGATGCGAAGTACTCCGCTTCACGTTGCGGAGCACTCGTCGAATCTGCCTCTGCTCCATGAAACGCTTTGGGATTGAGTCCACTTCACCCACCACTAATCACATATTAGAGAGTCACCTATGATCCTTTCAGGATCTAGGGCCACCTGATAACCTGCCATCACAAGGTACCTTTCTCAAGTTAGAGTCATTCCAAATTTTCAGAGAGGCCAAGATCTTATTAAACCAATTTCAGTTCTTGAAGTCCAGCAAGCCATTAAACTGTCTAAAATGGGATCTTCCTCTGGGCAGGATGGCCTACCTTTCAAACTATATGGAACCTTCACCACTGAGCTGGCACCGGGGTTGGTACAGTTGTATAAGTATCCCTTACAGAATGGTCCTATCTCTTAATTTTTCACTAAAGGTCTGGTTATTTTTCTTTTTAAAACTGGAGATAGATCTGAGATCAGTAATTGGAGACTGATAACCCTCTTGAACACAGATTTTAAATTATTATCTAATATTTTGAATTTGTGTTTGAAAAAGTATGCTGCCATAATGTTGCACCATTCCCAGTTTTTTGGCTTACCTGGGCAGAAAATTCAGCAGGTCCTTATTTTAATAAAAGAGGTCATTAACTATTATAATATGCATAGTCATTCTGGGTTTTTGATATCATTAGACCTTAGTAAGGCTTTTGATAGTGTGAACCATGACTTTCTGTTTCACACCTTATGTCATTATGGCATTCCACAGGCCTTTGTGCTGTGGCTACAGAGGCTGTATTCTTCAGGTTCTCTTAGTCCCGTTGTTTTAAGTAAGGTTGGGAAGACAATACGCATTACTGAGGGAGTCCATCAGGACTGCCCCTTAAGCCCCCTTCTGTAAATTTCTTCATTGGACCCCCTGATTTGACACATTGTTCAAAATACTTCTCTGTACTTTTTTGTTCACAAAATTTTAAGTTAGCCCTTCAACTGCCAGACGCTTTTACAAAAAAATGGTCGTTAAACAGTTATGAAGGTTTTTTTCAGGTTTGGAAAGAAGAGATTCCCAAACAATCTAAATATCTAATTTTCCCACTTACTATCAGACATACTATTCAAAACTTCAGGAAGTGGAATCTTGATAAGGATACTGTTGCTAAATTATCCTCCTCCCAATTATATTTAAAGACAATGACAGAACATATCCTGGCTGAACTGGTTTTTAAATACTGTCCTGAATCTGACAATGTGAAAGTGCTACATCTTTTAAACACTAGACATATTCCAGAAAATATGTGGGAAATTGTGTGGTTGAGTGTATATGACAGACTAAACATCAGGGAGAACAACAAACATAAGACTCTGGAAGAATGATTTTGCCCCTTTCCTGACTGTGTAGCTATGATTGAAGATATTAATAATTTTTTAATAGCATGTGCATATTCCAGTAATTTGTGGATTTATTTAGCTAATGCTGGGGGTTGAAGTGGTTGGCTAATGTGGCTAATCTGTTTTATGCAAGTATAGCTTTGGGCATGTATCCAGTTACTTTAAAGAATTATGCTATCAGTTCGTTACATGTGTTCTTTGTGGTTCTGAAATTTCATCTGTGGCATGCTAGATGTCAGTGTCTACAGCAAAAACTGGTGTAGTATGATACTTTCAGAATTCTATGTGAAAATGGTATATAGGAGATATATGAATATGAATTATGTCATAATCCCAGATCCACAGTGTTTATGTGGTGGAAAGGATTTTCTAAATTTATAAAATTTAAATAATTTATGCTGTGGGTTATAAGATGGGAAATGGGGTTTGTATCACTTGTGGCCATTGAATGTGTTGTGTAATCCTTTTATTTTTTCATTACTTCAGTTCGGGTGGTGGGATGAGAAATATTGTCTTTTTTGGTTTCAGGAATTGATTTATGTAGTTACACTGGATGTTTTGATTATGTGTTATCAATAAAATATTCCCTTACTCGTCTGATGGGGGTGCTGTCGTCCCATGGTTGATGACCCAGAGAGGATTCAGACTGTCGATGTACCTGCAGGTGAGCTGATTTCCCTCCCTGCAGGTCCAGCTCAGGAGATTGAATGTCACTGCAATTTACAAAATGTAGCAATGGAACTGGAAATTGATCCAAATGAACCAGCTGTACTGACAGAGGATGATTTGGTAAGCAACCTTATGACGGAACAAAGGCAGCATTTGCTGCAATTTTTGCAAGCTGCTACAGAAACTGTAGACATAGCGGAACAATGTAATTTGACAGAATTACAAGAAACTAACTCTGTGGAACAGAAGGACATGCAGAAAGCTCAGGGTGCATCTGCTGGAATTCATGATGCAGTTACATTAAAGGCACCACTTGAAAAGCAGCAAATGCCCTGTGACAGTAAGGCAGCGAAACCAGACACAAGGATAGAATCAGAACTTGAGATGGAGAAACACCTTTTACCAGCAACTACCCATACTTTGAGTAAAACATTTTCTGAAATTACCGTAGGCATTCTGGAGGCAGTAAATACGCAAAAGAAAGAGGAGGTATTGAAAAATGTAATACTAACTAAAACTGCCTTACTGCAAAGAGAAAGTAATCTGTCAGCAGGCAAAGGGAGCTCACATATGCCCACAAATAGATTTTTAAGATGGGGTAGGAGAGACCATGATGGTCCCATAGAAGAACACACTACATGGACTGTAGAGAGAGATAGTGCTTACTGACATTGGCTGGCAACAGTCTAAACAGGGGAATGGTTGGCAAATTCTGAAGATACTAACACCCGACAAGTGTCAGGGAAAGGGAAACAAAGGCTATAAAGAAAAAGGAAAACTTTACAACAGACTTTGATTATCACTACCTGCAGAAGATGTTATAATAGACCAAGATAAAAAGAGGCCTATCCCTGGGCCCCCCCATTGCCTTTTGCAGATAATAGCACAAGACAGTGATCCAGATACAAAGCAAACATGGGGGGGGGAAATGGATAATGAAAATGCACAGAATAAGGCAACAGTACTGCCTCAAGCCCCTCAGTTGTGAGCACAATTCAGGAGAAAAGACAACATTTTTCAAAATACAGTGTCTGCGCAGAGGAAGAATGTGGTTAGACTGCAATACCTGGGAGGTCTCCCTCACCCACCAGACAGAATATATGTGGGGAAACACTGATAAAGGAATCATTAAGGTTTTTTTGAATGAGATTTATGCTCTAATATATGCACCAGGCAACATACTGATGTAAGTTTTAAGACACCTGTAGGACTGGATAGATTCTGGGAAACTTATGAAAAAGTAAAGTATATGGCACTGTGGCTACCATTTAGAGCTATTCCCCTGACTAAACCAGCTATCAAAAATGTCACAATTTTATTTTGAAATCAAGGTATAAATGTGCATGACATTAAACACTGGCTGCAAAATGTGTGATTTATTTGGAGAACCAGCCCCCACCTTGGATGAAGAACACATATGGACTGGGGTGTGGAGATTTCATGTTAAACTATGGGTAGAGCCACAAGGACCCAAACATTTGCCAAGCTCTTTTTTCTAGGCCTAGACAGAGGTCATAATTTTTACCCAGGCCAACCTAAGACCTGTTTTAAGTGTGGGGCACTATCACACTTAAGTAATGCATGTGATAGGATGAAATTAAATATTTGCTTGGAATTTGGACATACTGGAGCACAATGATGTAATGATTTACATTGCAATCTCTATGAAGAGACTGGATAGTCTATAGAAACTGTGAATGGGCAGCACACAACAGTATACTTAATCAGGAGCAAAAAAAAGCATAGACAATCATCGCAAACTTCTGGAGAATCATGCAGCACCTGAACAAGAAGAAACATGAAACAAAACTCACACAGATAGTACACAGACCCCTCCTGTTCTACAGACAGAAATGAATATGGAGATCGGGACTGCTGCAGATAATTCAGAACAGGGAATTGCTGGATAAGAGGTGCACATTACTGCACAACAACAACTAGAACAAAAAGAAGATCCTGATGTTATCATAATGCCCCCCCTGAAATGGTTACAATTGTGTCCAAAACTTGAGAGTTATGAAAAAGTAATCCTAAAGTGAAGGTTCCAAAAACATCTACTTCCCCCACAGCCCATTGTCTTGTCTAACAAATATGAACTACTGGATCCTATAGAATCGGATGGAGAATCTGAGACGTCCTCCACTGTTTCATCCCAGCAAAGAGTGGCCTCAGACTCAGAGGATGGATCAACTTACAGAAAAAGTTCAAGTAACCAGAGTAAAACAAAAACATTTGGGGCCCAGACCAAGAAACAGTAGTAGAGTAGAAAAGAACACTATTTAAGTGGTAACCCTTTTCTTTTTCTTTTCTCCCCCATGCTTTCTCTCCATATGTATAAAATAGCCACAGTGAATGTGAATAGCATCAAGAATCCCAGGAGAAGGGTGGTCTCCTTTTCCATACTAAAGACACTTGAACTGGATATTTGTTTTTTTACAGGATGCTAGATTGTCTACTAATAGTGAAATAGCTGCAGCTAGTAAACTGTGGTGTTGGGGCCCATCCTTCTATTTTATGGGGCCTGAACAGTGTGGGGGAGTGGGTATTCTTTTTAAAGAAAATGACTGTACTATAACTATAGTAGACATTTGCCAAGGTAGGATTTTAATACCTGATGTATTCCATAATGATATAGCTTGGAGATTGTTTAATTATTATTTCCCTCAAACTAAAAAAGATAGAGTAGATTTAATGAACCTGGTGAAACCCTATGTATGTCCTTCTAAGTTAATTATTTGGGCAGGTGACTTTAATTGTACATGACATATAACAGATAGAGGGGTGAAAACAGATAAATAATTCTGTGATACAAAAGCCTTAAACAAAATTGTAGAACAAGGTGGATTACAAGACGTATACAGGTCAGTACACCCTACGGGAGGATATACCTTTATAAAAGCACTTTGGCTACCCATATAGACTTTGTTTTTGTGTCAAAAGTATTACATTCATAATGAACATATACTATTCCAATAGAAAATTCAGAACATTTATTAGTCCTAACTCATTTATCTCTTGAGACTGCAGTACAGAGAGGTAAGGGATATTGGAAATTGAATATTACAATATTAGAAAATCTAGAAGTTAAGGGACAGATAATAGATTTATTAAATGCATGAACATCAGTTGCATGTCTGGAAGATGATTTAAGTAGGTGGTGGGACAGCACTAAAAGTGATTTATAAAACACAGATCACAAAACTTAGCTAGAGATCAACATACAGATCAATATAAAGAATAATTGACCCTTAGAGCTCAGTTCTTCAAACTTTTGTCTTTAGTGAACAAGGGATATAGAGACTTTTTTGACCACATTCAAATAATTCAAACTAAAATGGAAAATTTACAGTTCTCAAGAGCTAATTCACTATTGTATGAACACAGAATTAGCACACCAGGGAAACTAACAATGGCAGATATATTTGAAAGTTGCAAGGAAAGGGTGCAACAAAGAAGGATGAATAAACTGTTAAATTATGATGGGGTTATTAATAATCAAAAAGGCATATTGAAAGAGGTTGAAAAATACATGGAAGCCATGTTCTCTGACCTTTGTGTTACAGAGGACCAGG
The DNA here is from genome assembly GCA_016271365.2 of Neoceratodus forsteri. NCBI lineage: Eukaryota > Metazoa > Chordata > Ceratodontiformes > Ceratodontidae > Neoceratodus > Neoceratodus forsteri. Next base: position 913,767,468 of record CM057455.1, on the reverse strand, counting down.
TCAAGGAGGCACTAGAGGATTTAGATGTACCTGAAATACCAGAAGACAGGATGGAGAAAATGCCTACCCCAAAAAATAAAAGAAATAGAAAAAGCTATTATGTCCTTAAATAATAACATTACCCCAAGATTGGATGGTTTACCAACAGAATTTTATAACATTTTTAAAACTGAATTAACAGAGATTTTGGTTGTAATTTTTAACACCATATTAGATAATGAATGAATTGTGCCACAATTAGGACTTAATGCACAAATTTATACATAAAAAAATGAAAAAGAAGTATTAAGAAATTGGAGACCATTAAGTATTATGAATACGGATTTCAAAATGTTAATGAAAATAGTTAACAATAGATTAGCAATAGTTGCACCGTATGTTATAGATCAACATCAATCAAGTTCAATCTCGGGAAGAAGTATAAAGGATAATCTTCTCCTTATGAGAGAAGTTGTGGAATTAGGGATACAAAACAAGGCAGATGGATATATTATTAGCTTGGATCAAGAGCAAGCTTTTGGTAAAATTTCACATAAGTATTTGAAAGTAGTGTTGCAAAAATATGGTGTTCCACTCAAGTTTGTAAATTAGGTTAGCTGCATCTATAGGGTAACTGCAGCAATTCCAGTAATTAATGGATATTTGGGAGCTATGGTTCAAATAAATTGAGGAGCCAAACAGGGATGTCCCATGAGTCCCTTACAGTATGTATTTTATATAGATCCTCTATTAAAACTACTACAACAACAGGAAAATATTGATAGAATAAACATTACCTACTGGAGAAAGTCTTACAAAAGTAATGGCATATGCAGATGATTTATGCCTTATTTTACCAAATATACCATCTGTAGACAATGCAATTAGAATAATAGATCATTTCTCAACTCTAACTGGAGCAAAAATAAACCATGATAAAAGTAATGGATACAGACTAAGGGACAAAATGGAGGCAATAACAGCTTTCCAAAGAGTAAGAATCTCAGACTGTAATATAAAAATCCTAGGAATAGTCTTTGGAAAAGGGGACATGGCTTTAGAAAACTGGAAAATGGAGCTAAGAAGGTAATGATTTGGAGATCATGGCAGCAGACTAAAAAGAAAAAAAGTTACAATAATCAAAACCTTTTTGATTTCTCTATTCACTTATTTGAGTGTGATTTCTCCTCCCCTGTCAAATATGGGCATGACAATTTTAAGCCTGGTGTTTCAAGTAGTGTGAAGAAACCATTAAATCTGATAAGATACATATTATATAAACCATATAATAAAGGTGGAGTAAATTTGCTGAACCCAATAGGATTTAGTTATAGCTTATTCTTGCATGCTAATATTATGAAATGTCAGGGGCCATTTGCAGCTGAATGGAAAAAAATGGCTGGATATTGGTTACTACCTATAATAAGAATCTGGGCACAGTCCCCTCAAAAATTTAAGAAAAAATATATATATATTTTTAAATCCTTTTTATCTGACATAGAAAAAATAAGGAATTGGAAGGTAACTATTATACAGGTGTCATTTCTGGACAGAAAAAAATCATATGCTGTAATACAAGATCAAGGATATTATGTGAAAACCGAATATAAAGGAGTACATCCAAAAAATAACAGTAGAATGACACAGTACTTAATAGATAAAAGAACAGCCCCAAAATGTGGGAAACAGTTTGGTTATGTAGTCATGGGAGGCTGGAGGTTAAGGGGAATGAGAAGCACAAAGTGTTGGAAGAAAGATGGTGTTCCAGAATGACCTATCATCAAATAGAGGAAACCTTAGAGCACTTCTTGGTGACCTGTCCTTACACACAACAAATATGGAAAGAAATCAGTATTAAATGGGGAAAAGACTGGTGAAAAGCAATTACTTATGAAAATATAGTCTTAGGATATACTAGAAATTGTCAGCCTATAGAAGAAGAGACTTTAAGAATACTTTTTACCTGTGTTAAATTTATCTTGTTGCAGGTGATTTTTTTTTTTTTATTTTAGTCTTTGCTAACTGGGTAAGGCCCACTAGGTACAAGTGCCTGTTTTCAGGAGTGACCTGGGAGCACAAGGCAGTTAAGTGACTTGCCCAGAGTCACACAGTATGCAAGTGGAGGTTGTGAGAATGAAACTCAGGCCTGGTCTGCTGGATGTACCAACCTCATTCACACCTCGTTCCTCTAACCTCTAGGCTATACTGCCAGCCCTAAAGTTGTAAATTTGTGTTGCAACAATTAGCTATTATTCCAGAAATAACAGTAAAAATGATAGAAAAAGAAATTAGCCTTATATGGAAGAATGAATTAAAATGTGTACCTATAGCAGAACTTAATAAAAGGTGGAAAAGAATGTCAGATAAAATACTTACTGTATAAACCTTTTACATTATATAACGCAAGACAGCAAATCTTACAACTGTGTAAAATATGTTTTCTAGGTTGCACACTGAATTAATGTTTCTTTGTTTGAAACCTTTTGATTTCAGATTGTGCTATATTATATGTAGCAGGTGTGTAATTATATTTTGATCAAATAAAAATTCCCCTACTCTTGCCAGTAGGGGGAACCCTTGTCAGTCACTGCAAGATGGCTGACCACTAGGAGAGAGAGGTAAAGGAGGTGGAAGAGCAGGAAAAATGGGAGAAAATGGTATGCCCACGATGGGTGTAAGTATTGCTTCCGATAGTGCAATGAAAAGAGTATCTTCAGAAAATATGACTGGTACTAACGGCCAAGTTAATATTGTTTTAGCTACAGTACATACTCTGAACAGAATATTGAAAAATGGACTGAGAGTTTATCTGGCAATGTTGCTGCTGTTGTGGCTTTTCTTGTATTGGCAGTTCCAGCTCCCAGGACTATATCGGAGGAGCTGCTTAGGAAAGCTATGATGATGCACAAAACCATTTTGTTACAGCTCTTTCAGGAGGAGGAGGAGGCCAGAGAGGATCTTGTAGAAATGGCAGTTCCCAATTCTGGCATGACAGGTACCTGGTCTATCCCCTCAAAAATCGAGGATTTCTCAGTTCACTCCAGTATTATTTCCTCTCATACTGCACACACCAACCCGGAAGCATTGCCACATGTCTTTATAATTGTGACAAGGATGGAACATACAGGAATAGTCTGGGGTCCTGGCTTGGAGTCCTGCTAAAGCACTGGAGGCAGTGGGATAGATATAGACTCCTATGGGGGATGGATGGAAATCACAGGGCCCGGTTTTGGCTGCCAAAATTATTAGCAGTCCAACCCTTTCTGATCTCTCAGATAATGTGTCAGCTTCATTTCCAAAAGTGAAAAAAACATTTTCAGGGGCATAACAACATTCCTAACTTTCAACATATCACTGGAATGAGCAGCACAAATATGTTGCAACCAACGGACACTTCAGATGTCAGAGGAAAGACAGAGAAGAGTACAGATGACACTATGCAGATTCCTGCAGAGCTAATGACTGAACAATCTGGGACAGTGCTTAATGAAACTTTGAGCTCAGTTCCTACACAGGCCTCTTCTAGGCCTTTTCAAATGTCTGACTTGTTTCAGCAAGTGGAGGAACCTGCCCAATGCATGAATGCTGCGAGGCTAACATTTTATGGGGATATGCAGGTAGGTAGCACCTGATCGTAAAACAGTGCTGCATAGTATCTAGAAGGAAATAATGGGCATTTGCTCACAAGAATTGTTTGCACATATTCATGTCAAGGGGGAAGATATTTATGACCTCAGTTTTAAAATATAGCCACACTGGAGAAATTCTGGCACAAATATCCCTTGGTAAAGGATAATCAGCTTTGGGACCCCTTTTTTCCTATCCCCCTTACCAAACCAACAGTTAAAACACTAACTTTGCTGTTCAGGAGTGAAGGTATAAGTATTGCAGATGTGCAATACTGGTTAAAACAAAGATGTGAGATACTGGAGAGACCTAAATCAATTTTGGATGAAGATTTAGTCTGGACTGGAGGGTGGAAGGTTAAGGTTCAACTAAAGTAAAATGATACAGGCATTTTACATCTGTCAGGGAGTTTTTTTTTATTGGGAGAGATCGAGGCTTGTGTTTTTACCCATGCCAGCCATGCACTTGCCACAAGTGTGGGGCCAGAACACACTTGAGTACTGTGTGTGATAAGCCACAATGTAATTCATGTCTGGACTACGGGCATGTTAGTCTTGGTTGCTCAAATCCATTTTGGTACAATCTTTGTGATGAAAATGGGCATTCCTATAGACAGTGCCAATGGGCTGAGCATAATTGGTTAGACTGTGCCCCACCAAAACCGTGAGGAATTAATCACTGAATCCCAAGCTGAGGCTTTTTCAACACAATCTGACTGGGTTTCTGAGGATTCACAGGAACAAGACTCTTCACCCCTCATGTCTGCCTTAGTCCATATTCCTGTGGTTCAGGAACTGCCCATAGTGGTAGATTCTCTCCCTCCCCCATAAGATTCTAAGGAGGTGGTCCCCCCCTCAGGACATAGACCAGATGAAGGTGGAACCCATGATGATGGCAGTCAACATGCCCCCTCCTCCTAATCCTATACAAGGACCCCCTTGGTGTTAATGAAACCCTCTAGGAGACAGAGGGGGGAAAAGAAAAGGTGAGAAACATTCATCCAACAAACCAGTATCCACAAGGAATAGATTCTTAGCCCTGTCTAAACAAAGATACTGGGGAGACACTGAAGATGAATGGGAGGTTTCAGATACTTCTTCCCTGGTATCCTCTAAAATGGAGGTGTCTTCTGATTCACAAAATGAAGTCTCTAGCTCTAGGCAGTGTCAAGGGTTGAGAAGCTCCTCACAGGGGAAGGTGCCTGGTTGATATAACCCTTTTCCTTTTTTTTTTTTTGATGTTGTTGGGTGGTCAACTTCTTACCCCTTTGACTTTAAATGTTTGCAGCATTAAATCTTACAGCAAGAGGCTAACCACCTTCCAAATTCTTAAAGGCTTTCCAAACAATATCATTTTTCTTCAGGATACATGTTTAAAAACACTACATGAAATATCCCAGGTGCAGAAATCTTGGAATATTGGAACATCTCTTTGGTCACAAGGTCTGGACTTGTGTGATGGAGTGAGCATTTGGTTTAGGGGGTTTGACTTTCAGATGCATAAAACAGTAGAAAATTGCCCTGGTTGGCTCCTCTTATTGGCTTTTAAACTGGATTCTATTACAATCAGGCTAATTAATACTTATACCTCGCAGGGCATTGCATTATGTACTGCCCTTTTTCATAAGGTGAAACCTTACCTGCACACAACTAAAATTGTATTTTCGGGGGAGATTACATTTGTGGTCTCACCCCTAAGGATAGGGATGGGACAACTCAGAACATTTTTGAAGATGCTAATTGCCTGAAATCCATCTTCAACACTGCATGGTTGGCCGATGGAAACCTGGTGCAGCATCAGGTATGAGACAAAATCTGTTTCAGGGGTTCCTTGGCCACACGTATAGATTATCTTTTTCTAGCTCATCAGTTACTCATTCATCAAGCCACAACAATTCCATATGAAACTTCTGATCATATGGCTGTTTCACTAAAGTGTTCTTTAAAAACAGCTCCAGAGTCCTTTCAGCCACAATCTAGCTAGAAATTTAATAACACTCTGTTGTAGGACCCTTTTATTGCAGCCCAGTGTAGTAATTTGTTCAAAGCACGTGTCTCTATTATAGAGGCTTGTGACACTGTGATGGATTGGTGGCAGGATTCTAAACTTGAATTCAAAAAATGTTTTCAAAAATTGTCCCAAAAAAAGAGTCAGATGGCTTATTTTAAATACTTGCAACTGAGCTAAGTATTCTTTACCTTGATATCTACTGCACATACTTTAAATTTAGATCTGAAAGAAGACATTGAAAAAATAAAAACTGAGATGGCTGCGTGCCAATATGATAGAGCCGAATCCCTGACAATGGAAGCTCAGTATGGTACCAAGGCCAGAAATTGGCCTTAGACACTTTTAAAGGCTGTAAGAACAAGGTACACAATACCAAACTGGAGGCAGTATTAGACCCTGTTCTGAATGTGATTCATAGGAATCCTAGAGATATTCTAGAGGCCTGCTAGAAGTTCATAGAAGCTTTCTTTGGCACTCCTTCTTCGGCACTTCCCAAAGCTGACTTTTTATCAGATCTAGATATCCCAGACATTCCACAGGAAATCAGAGACAAAATGACAGTGGAAATTACATTAGATGAAACCACTCAAGCTATAAAAGTCTTAAAACTGAAATCTTCACCCAGGTTGGATGGCCTAATGGCAGAATTTTATAAAACATTTGTTCATTTTATGGCACCTATTTTGACAATCATATTTAATGCCATATTGCATAGTAATACATAATCAAGTCATATGGCTCATTCCTTGCTTATATTGCTATTTACAAAAGGTGAAAGACACAATCTTAAAAATTGGAGGCCTATCAGTCTACTAAATATAGATTATAAAATTCTGGCATCCATTTTATTGAAACGTTTATCTCTGGAAGCAGTTCTTGTAATATCTCCTGAATAATCTTGTACTGTTGCAGGGAGATCAATCTTTCATAACCTTATCCTGTTAAGAAACTTGTTTACTGATCGGGCACGTACACAATCTCCTGGCCAGGTGTTATCATTGGACCATGAGAAGGCCTTTGACTGGGTCAACCATGATTACTTCTACCAGGTATTAGAAGCCTACCATATACCCCAGAAATTCATTGGATGGATAAGGTTATTATATAGTCATTCTTGGATTTGGCCCTGTATTAATGATATACCGAGTGCACTCTTTTTCTCTAAAAAGGGTGTCCAAAAAGAATGCCCTTTGAGCCCGCTTTTAAACATTTTTCAAATAGACCCTTTGCTTAGAAAAATTATAAATAATGCTTCAATATCTAGACTGCATCTTTCAAATGGTCAAGAAGTTCCTGGCATTTGCACTCATGCTAATGATATTTGTATTTGTACTACAACTCAAGTCACAGAGGAGAGGTTAGCTCCTCTACTTTCTAAATTTGAACAACTCTCTGGGTCAAAATTGAATTATCATAAAAGTGTTGGACTTTGTTTAAACCCTCTAGTGGGCAATTGGCAGACTTGATCTGTGGCAAATATTCTGATTTCCACTACCCTGTTAAAATTCTGGCCCCATTTTTTGGGGGGAGTCCGAATGATGCTACATTGAATTGTGATTCGACCCTTTCAAAAGCTGCATGGGTAGTTAATACTTGAAAACAACATACTATTTCCAAATGAAAAATAATTATTTTGTTGAAAACGTTATTACTTGCTTTATTTTTACATTTAGCTCATATTTTTCCACTCCCCTTTGTTATGGAAGTGAAAGCCATGAATATTTTTTTCAAGGTTTTTGGGGGAGCAGATTCAACCCCATCAAAAGAAATGTTCTGTATTATGATTATTGTTAAGGGAGCATTATAATGCTTCATCCTGTGGTGTTTTTCCACAATCTTTTTATTTATTGAAACATTTACCCAATTTTTAAAGGTTTTTGTCTTTGGATTGGTTTATTCTCTAGTTGGATCACAGTGGTCCAGATTAAATGGAATATGGACCCCTTCATAGTTCCCACATATCTCAAAACTTTTAATTTGCCTACATTTCTGTACCCTGTATTTACAAAACTGGGACAATGGAAACTGACATCTCAGTTCATTGTTCTAAACACTATGAAAAAACAATATCTGTCTATTTTATGGGATCATTTCTATGGAATCCCTCAATTAGTGGGTGACAATGAAGAAAATTCACAACAGATTTTTAAGCAGTTAATGGATAAATGAGTCCCATTGAAATATTGGGATGTTGCTTGGCTTTGTTGCCACAGAAGACTTGGGGTGGGGAATACACATAAGTACAAAGCAGTGGAAGAAAGGATGCACCCTTATCCAATGTGTGCAGGCATCATAGAGACTATGAAGCACTTCTTCCTGCTCTGCCCTTTTGCCCAGTCCTTCTGAGCTTTCTTTATAAAGACATGGGAGATACGTGTATTCCTCCCATCACATATAATATGCTTGTCTTAGGTCTTTTTCGTCTTATGTCATCTAAATTTCACCCTAGTACTTTAAGATTAGTATTTTCAATTTGTAGGTTCTATATGTGGCAAGCTAGTTGTGCCATTTTGTTATAACAGAAAACATTTACTGATACTCATATTTTGGCACAGATAATCTCTGGGTTATCCTCAGTTTGCCACTCTGAAAAAGATCAGATTCCTAGCCCCATTTTTCACATGATAGAAACTTTTAAGTACCTAAGTGGAATCAACAAAGTCCAAGAGGGTAGCATCTTTCAGAAAAAGAGTTGTGCAAGAACAAGACGACACCGTTTGAAGATAGAGGGGGGGACAGCTCAGGGGCAATGTGAGGAAGTGTTTTTTTCACAGAGAGGGAGGTGAATTCATGGAACAGCCTTTCTGAGGTGGTTGTGGGGTCTAAAACTGTGGGAGAATTCAAGAACGCATGGGACAGACATAAGGCAATTTTTGTGGAGGGTAGGAAGAAATAGGCTGTTGGTTAAATAGGATCTGCAGCTTATCCTGAGGTAGGGAAATGAGCAGACTAGTTGGGCCAAGTGGTCCTTATCTTCCATCAAAGTCTATGTTTCTATGTTTCTATACTGGAACGAATGTACTTGGTTTCTGACTGTTAAGAAATGATAGGGAGAATATCACAAAGGAGAATTTTTTCATTTTTGACTGTAACTTTCAAGTTTAATTAAGTTGTTTTGTTTCCTGGATGACTTTTGTTTAAATTGTTTACATTGCTTGAATATTTTTCTTGTCAATAAAATAATCCCCTACTCTTTTCAAGAAGTGCTGTGGGATCATTAACATCCACTTGAACTACCACTAGAACAGTCACATGGGACCTTGGTTTAATGTCTCATCTGAATGATTCATTAATATGAACTATGTCATGATCTCCCCACAACAGTTATTCCGAAACTGAAAAGTTGTGCTCATGCTTCTGTTCCCTGCTTCCAATGTCAGTTTCCATAACTTGTTTGGGGCCACATACTAACTACAATGTCTTCTGTGGTGCCTGGTGGAAGTTCTTCATATTAATGTTAAGGAAGATGAGTCACTCCACATTAAAGGCACTCAACATAGTTTTCTTGTCTGTCACAGTACACACAGAAACATTAAAGGCTTTCTTGGTGTACACGCTGGACAAAGGGCACATTATTTAGTTTTTATTGACTGGGAAAGGAGGACTTGACAATTCTGCAAATTTTCAGTCTCGACCCGGGGGAGGGGGATACAGATGAATGCCAACTGACACAACCAGATTAAGCTGTTGGTGGTATTTTTAGTAAATGTGGGAAATTTGGCCGGGACACATTAGGTAATAGATGGTAAATCTTCTCAAGGCAGTCCTCATTATCCACTTTCTCTTTGAAAACTACAATAGATCTTGTATATGAGTATTCCTCATGCACAGTAGTTACACCTTGGTTTGCACCCAGTTGTGATGTTTGCACTTCTATACTGGACATATTCTGGGATTGCATGGAGCTAAAGACATACTTCTTCTTCCCTGATTAACCTGAGTTGTTTGTTTTTTTTTTCTTGCCTGTCTTGCCCTTCTTGCAGTTACTTCATTTCCTTACTGTTCTTTTCTGTTTCACTCAAAGCTGAGTCCTTTCCTGGTTTAGTAGTGTCCTTCTGGTCATGGGCACAGTCCAACATAATGTCCTTCCATATGAGAAATAGATCAGGGTGGTGCACTGAAAGCGGCCCTCTTAGATTTCAGTAAGGCTTTTGACACCTTTCCACATAGGAGACTCATAAGGGAACTGGGAAGCTTAGTGCTGGGTTCAAAGGTAATAAACTGGGTAATAGATTAGCTAAGGGATGGGTGACATAAGGCACTTCTAGTGGGGGGTAGGAGGAAGTAGACTGTTGGTTAACTAGGATCTGCAGCTTATCCATTAGGTAGCGAAATGGGCAGACTAGGTGGGCCACACGGTCCATATCTGCAGTCAAATTCTATGTTTCTATGACAGAGGGTAGTGTTAAATGGAGTTCACTCTGGGGAGGGAGGGTGAACAGCAAGGTACCAGTGGGGTGCCACAAGGCTCAGTACTGGGACCAGTCCTCCTTAATTTCTTTGAAAGTGGCATTGTAGATGAGCTGGAAGGAAAGGTCTGCCTCTTTGCAGATTACATCAAGATCTGCAATAGGGTGGACACTCCAGAGGGGCTGGAAAGAATGTGCAGAGACCTAAGGAAACTTGAGAAGTGGTCAAGGGCATGGCAGTTGGGTTTCAATGCGAAAAAGTGCAAAATCATACAATTAGGGTACAGAAACCCAGAGACAGAGTACAATATGGGAGAAGTATTGACAGTCACCAAATAGGAAAGGGACCTGGGAATAATCATATCTAATGATCTAAAGGAGGCAGTGGGAATGTCGGGTTGCATAGGAAAGGGTATAACCAGTAGAATGAGGGAGGAGGTGTTGCCTCTGTCTAGCTCACTGGTGAAACTCCACCTGGAGTACTCTGTCCAATTCTGGAGACAACATCTCAGGAAAGACATAGACAGAGTGGAGGCAGTCCACAGGAGGGCAAAGTACCTCAATATGTACACCATGAAATTGAGGAGATTGAGGGGCATATGATTGAGACCTATAAATACCTCATGGGAGTAAATAAAGTACAGGAGGGGAGTATTTTTCAGAGGAAAAGATGCAAGAGACAAATGTCATACAATGAAGCTGGGAAAAGGTAAATTCAAGAAAGATGTAAGGAAGTACTTCTTCACTGAAACAGTTGTGGATGCCTGGAAGAATCATCCAAGACATGTGGTTGGTCAAACACAGGGGTGGGCTTCAAGCATCCATGGGATAGGCACAGAGGAATCTTAGTGAGAAGCAAGGGGAGAAGGGAGCCAGAGATCAAGTATGGTCTATGGTGACAGTATGGGCAGTGAAACAAATGGGCAGACTGGTTGGCACATGGTGAAGCCATCATCAGAATGGCAAGCAAGGCGGAGGTGCTGCTAGCTGGACACAAAGCATAAATGGATAGTGCTGCACTTACTCCAGATGTCAGTCACACACCTGACACTGCACAACAGTGACACAACTACAATGGATTGCTTTATAGCAAGTTGCAGGTTTAAAGTGATGACAAGCATACTCCTCCATATGAGACAGTGTAGGAGCACTAGCCCTGGCACTTCAGTCATTACACCCTCCTCAGGGAACTGGCTGGTTGTTAGAGCTCATTTCTTTTATACCACTTGACCAGGTGGCTAGATCATCTGACTGGTCACATCAAATGTCCATAATATAAGATGCCAGGCTGGCATTGTCCTACATTGTCTCATACTGAGAAGTATGTTTGTCACCACTTTGCAGCACTAAATAAACCTGCAACTTGCTATAAAGTAAGCCACTGTGGTTGTGTCATTGTTGTAAAATGTCAGGTGTGTCTACACTTTGTGCCCAGCATCACCTCACCCTTACCTGTCTTTCCGATGATGGATCCCTAAGTGCCTTATCCAACTCCTTTTCCTGTGCTGAACATCTGTATACCACTCCTGTATTGATAGGGGCCTCAGAGTCCATCTTCAGGATAATGCAGTGCACAGCATCTCCAGCACTTCTTTTTTCTCTGGGTACCCTGTACTTCCATGGCATTGATTCCATCCCTCATATATAGTACATCCTTTTCCCTTCCCTGTCTCTTCTGAACAGGGAATAGGACAGTAAGGCCATGCCCCAGTTGTGGCTTTCAGTGCACCATGACTCTGTTATGGCCAACAACTCCAGGCTAGCCTTTACCATGATGGCCTCCATGTCTGCAATTTTATTTAACAGACTCCTTGCATTGGTGCACATGGCTCTCTATACCTTTCACATGGACAGCCACCTGATGTGGGAGGAAGTCACCATAGTTCTCATCTGAAGGACATCTCAATGGTGCAGCACCTCCTAGGTCTGCACTACAGTGTCAATATTAGATACTAGCCCAAGATCCTAGTTATTTACTAGAACCCATGGCCTACTGAATTTACTATTGAGATCAGCATTGATAGCATCAATGTGTGCTATCCTGACAATTTTCACAAAGTCAGTGTTGGTTGACTTATTCTGAGATGACAGCTTGTTCAGAAATTTACTCTTGATTCTGTGCTGGGATTTAAACATTGTCTCATGTGTATAGTCTCTGTACTTGGGAGACGGACTAAGGAAATAATTTTATGACCAAGGGACTTGTGGAACACTGGAGTAAAAAAAAAGGTAAATACCTAGCAGCCTCTTCAATCCAGCACTAGTAGGTATCTGGCTAGCTATTGCCTCTGATTGCACCTTTCCCTGCCTGGGAGCTGTACAGTGTGTATTCAAAGTAATACCTTCAGTAACTTAAGGAGACTGGTTGAACAAATTATGCTTCTTATTGTGTCAAAACACCTATATAAAATTCATGTGTCTTACTGTATCAAAATACCTATATAATATGCATTCATCTTGTTTCCCTGGAGGTAACAATTATGACTTATTTTGTTTCAGTAAGTAGTCTTATGACAATAAGAGATCACTTTGTGGGTTTTTATTTTGCATGTTCTTTCCTTCTTACAAAGATTAGTTGCTAAAATAACCAGAATATAATTAATCAGTTAATTTGCAGTCTGAGAATAATAAGAACAAAGAGCAGTTTCTCAGTAGCTCATACTAAGATGCTGAATTTGTGTAAACTGCTTGGTTCATCAAATGACAGGTAAATTATGTTCAAAAAGCAGTAGAATTGAAAGTAACAAGACATAGTTAGCTTTTTATACTGTTGAAGTGTTTAGGCTATCTCAAATATGACCCTCCACTTCAAAAAAATGTAGTAACATGTCATGGGAGAATAACCCAGATCCTTTTAAAAAGGGTCCATAAAATGCAAATATATGTATTGTTGAATGTTCACTCTGAATGGTGTATTGAGTTAATTAATGTTTCATGACCTTAACCAATGGCCCAGCACATCCTGGTTACACAGACCATTTCACAGTTCAGTATTATCTATTGGGATCTTCTCCCCAAAAACTGATACTATACAAGAGAGAGCTATATTATGGACCATAAATAATTGTATATGTTTATTCATATATGTATATTACACCTCAGCTGGGTCTACTCAGAAACACTGATGAAGCTAAAGTGTACACATACTGTATAGTCAATGTCCTTTCAACAACCCCTAAAGAAAGCCCCACTGCAGAGCAGTCAGATCCTCCTAATACTGCTGCTCCTACTGGGCTAAGACCTGGAAGCAAAGGTCTCTGAATCATCCACGTCAATGTTAAAAGTCTCCTTCCCAAGACTGACAAACAAAACCTGGACAATCTTGGACCACGATGATTTCCTGACTATAACCAGAACCTGGCTTTTTGCCCACATTCACTCCTCAACCATAGACATCCCTGGATGTACATCTCACACTCAAGACTGCTGTGAGAGAGGGGGTGGAGTACTCGTATACTCAGAATGCTCCCACAACTTCTTTATTATTAACTGGAAAACCTCCCCAAAATTCCAGAAACTCATCTCAGGGGTCCTCATCTGTACATGTTCCATCATGCTGCAGGTAACAGGTGTCTATTACACTCCAGGAAAACATTCTGGTGTGATGCTGGACATATACCATAAAGTGTTGGCTCCCTTGCACAGAGGTGAGCATATCATGTTTGGTGACTTCAATACCAACTAATCAGCCAGAACCAAGCTCCCATCCCCCCTTACTTTGTTCCAAGATCAAATCCCTGCACCTGCACCAATTGATTTCTTTACCCACCCATTTCAGCCCCAATTCCACCAATCAGAGCATAACTGACTGGGTGATACCAACTCATCAGAAGAGAATTCTGACCTCTTGTACCCTGCCAAATATTTTCAGTAATGTCTGTACAAGTTACTGTGTGTAGAAAGTTAAACCCACAAAAGCACCCACCCACACACACACAAAATAACTTTTGCCACATCTTTGAAAACATTCTCTCCAGACCAATTCATACAGGATCTCCTTGCAGCTAGCTGGGCCCCAGTCCTATTAGCCCCCAACCCAGATGAGGCTCTGGCACTCTTCTCACACAACCTACATAGCCATTTGCAATAAACATGCCCCAGTCAAGCAGTAGAGTTTTGGGTCACCACCTCCCCTGGATAACCCTTGATCTAACTGTACTCTTCCAGTGAAGATACTTGGCTTGGGTCACAAAAAATTCAGTAGGGTAACACAGGACAGGTGAGTCTATGCCACCCTCCAGAATCACTGCACCAACAGTATATGATGAGCCAAGGCCAACTACTTCCAGAACAAATTATTTTCCAATGCCTTTGACACTTCTATACTCTGGAAGACTGTTAATACTGTAATCTGCTCCTCTGGTGGGGCACAGTTTACCCCAGTTCCTCCTTAACTGGCAATGCTCTCAACAAACTCTTTACGGAAGGCCCTAAGGCTTTCATCTCCAATGGCCCCCACTCCTGCCCTCTAACCTGACCACATGTGGCAACTGACTGCAGGTGATCTCAGTTGACACCATCTGTAAATAATTATTGGCATTAAATGCTGCATCCAGCTGTGGATATGATGGCATTGCACCCAAATTTCTCAAAATTGATTCTCCAATAAAACCTGCTGCCCACTTTTTCAGTTGGTCACTCTGCACCGGTTCCTTCCAACAAAGCTGGAAGCATGCACTGCTGGTACCAATTATTTCAGGGAAATCTTGTCAAACCAACTTCATACAATATTATGAGTGGGTGACAGGTGAGCTGGATAAGGGTCGTGCAGTGGATGTTCTTTACTTGGACTTCAGCAAGACCTTTGAGTCGGTGCTTCATGGATAGCTTGTGCAGAAGTTAACTGGTGTAGGGGTAGGGGCAAAAATAATGAAGTGGATTACAAGCTGGCTGAGTGGCAGGCTGCAATGAGTGGTGGTGAGAGGGGAGCTCTCAGCTCCAAGGCTGGTGATGAGTGGAGTGCCACAGGGATCTATGTTGGGGCCAGTATTGTTTGGGCTCTTCTTATCAGACATTGCACATGGGGTGGTGAGCAAGGTAAGTCTGATCACTGATGACACCAAAATTGGAGCAGTGGTGGATGGAGAGGAGGTATGGAAGCAGCTGCAGGGGGGACCTAAGCAAGCTAGAGGAGTGGTCAGAGAGGTGGCAGCTGGGGTTCAATGCAAATAAGTGTAAGGTTATGCACTTTGGAGTGAAGAACCCAAGGAGAGAATACTGGCTGGGGGGATTAAGCTGGGGATCACTGAGGAGGAGAAGGACCTGGGGTAATGATAACAGGGACTATGAACAACACTGCCCAGTGCAGGAGAGTGGCTGCAAAAGTGAACAAAATGCTGGGGTGCATAGTTAGGGGGTTTCGTCCAGGCAAAGAGGGGGTGATCTTGCCCTCTACAGGTAACTGGTAAGGCCGCACTTAGAGTATCATGTGCAGTTATGAAGGCCATACCTAAAGCGTGATATCAGGATAGTGGAGGGGGTGTAGAGGAGGGCAACAAAGATTATATGTGGAATGGAGGGGAGAGACTATGTGAGCAGGCTGGGAGACCTGAATATATACACCCTGGAGGACAGAAGGGATGGGAGGAGATGATAGAGAAATTCAAGCATCTGAAGGGAATCAATAAGGATGCGGCAGATGGGGTCTTTAAGTTAAGGAGGGGGAGGATCACCGGGGGTATGGGCCAAGAATAGAAGGGGAAGATTTAGGAAGGAAATGAGGAGACACTATATCACAGAGAGGGTGGTAGCAAAATGGAACACCCTACCAGAATGGGTGGTATCATGTAAATCTGTGAACAGCTTCAAAGGGCATGGGACAGGGAACAGGGAGAGTGAGTGTGGGGAGGTGGGGTGGAAGTGGGATGACAAAGGGAGGGGCAGCTGCAGAAAGAAGGGTGTTGGCTGCACCTCAAACGAACAGATAGACCTGTGGTCTGTTTCTGCTAGCACATTCGTATGTTCGTATGTTTGTACAAAGGCAGCCCAGCCGACTCTCCCGCCAACAACTGCCCAATTTCACTTTTACCTGTCCTCTTCAAAAATCTTGTGAGGTTTGTCAGCACGCAGTTATCCAACTTTTATGCACAATACAGCTACCTAACACTGTACCAATCAGACTTATGCCCCAACTACTCAATCTCCTCCTCCCTATTCAGGATTTCAGACCACAAACTTTGCAATATTAAATGTTTGGCTTTTGCAATCCCAACTTTCCTTAAATACTAAAAAAATTAAATGTATTATTTTTGGATCAAAACCTAAAGTATCTAAATGCAAACCCTTACAGATTTTTGATTTGAATGGTATTCTTTTAGAGCAGGTCACAGCGTTTAAATATCTGGGGGTTTTACTGGATGCAACTTTAATCGTTTTGCCTCACATAAAAATCATTAGTAAGCAAGTAAATCAAAAACTTGGGGCACTGTTTAAATTAAAAAATTACTGTTTAACACAGGAAGCTAGATACTCTGTTGCAACAGGAGTATTGCTGCCACAGTCAAGTATAACTCTTTTGTATTCACTAATCTGTCTTGTACTGATTTAGCCCTGATAACTAAAGCATTTGATGCAATCAGTCACGTTGCTCTAAAATTGTCATACAACACACATTATTGTGTGTTGTATGCTCAAACTGGTTGGTTATCACCTAGACTTAGCTTTTTGTATAATTTATGTTGTGTAGGTGATAAAACTCTGAGAATGGAAAATGCCTCTACTTTATATCCACTACTTGATCCTAAAAAAAACATTCATTATTCTAAGATCAAATTAAATTTTTTTGTTGTCAGTCCCACAGATTTCTACACCAACAGGATATTGTGCCTTTTCAGTACATGCTGCAAAATGTTGGAACAACTTGCCATTTACATGTCATAATGCAGAAAGTCACATGGTTTTCAAATCCCATTTAAAATCATATTGGTTAGAACAGTTACATTATAAATGTTTTTAACTATTTAAATCTGTTGCTTAAATCTGCTGTTAATTTATATTTTGTACAAATACCTGTTGTCTTTGTTATTTGTATGTTGTAATACATGTTGTTCATTTGTATCATCTTTAGCTCCAATTTTCATGGCTCTGAGTCATTCCTGAAAAAGGGCTCTTGCTCAGTGTACTTAGCCGGTGAACAAAGTAAATAAATAAATACATAAATAAATAGAAACGATCCAGTTTAGATGAAGGGTTTGGGCACAGAGGCCATATTTATAGACCTAGCTAATGCCTAATACACCCATCCCAGTGGTGCTGAGGATTAAGATGCCTCACCTCGCACCATGCCGGCGACCCGGGTCCGGGAACAAGCCCAGGTCATCGGGGGTCAGCAGGGGAGGGAAGGGATTAAGCATTGAAGGACACTTCTCCCTTCCCAGGGAGGGAGAGAGTAGGGTCATGCATCACTCCTCAGTGACCTCTGGCAATGGCCAGGGGTAAGTGAGGATCCTGCATCGCAGCCGGTTGGCAACGGGGGTGGAGCTCAGTGGATGCTGGTGTCTTTGCACATCCAAGCTCCAACTGAGGGAGGGAACAGAAGTACTATTATTAAAAATAAAACTTCATCCCAGATAGGTGACGGCTCCCTACATGGCCAGCCATCGCACGCCTAACACCAGGTCTCCATCTCCACCCCTTCAGCCTCCTCGCTGAGCCAGCTGGGTGCTCTAATTGTAGATAGAGCACCAGGAGTGGAAGACGGGCCCACCCAAGGGGGCTCAGAGCTGGGGGATTGTCCAGCTAAGACTCAGGTGAGGGGCAGCAATATACTTTATGTATATATATATATATATATATATATATATATATATATGAGGAAGCGGAGGCCACGGTAGGCAGTAGAATGGACTGGTGCATTGGGTAGCCTGAGAGAGTTCGAAGAAATGGAGGAGATAAAAAGAGTTAACACAAAAAAAAGCTAAAGCCTAATACCATGGACCACCCTTAGGCTCCTACACAAAGTAACAGACTCTGATGTCTCCCCAACAGCCCCGACATGGCTCCAGTCCAACCTGACCAACAGCACCGAGCCCATTAACCTAGGCCCAAACCCTTCCCCACCCTACCTGTCTCCCTCAGGATCCCCAAGATTTGGTTTTGGGGCCTCCGCTTTTCACAACCTTCATCAACAACTTATCTTTGTCCATTTCAGCCAGCAAATACCATAATCTACTCATCATATACATCTCCCCTTCAACTGAGGAATCCCTCCAACAGAACTTCATGGCAATCCAAAAATGGTTCCTAAACATTCATCTGGTCATGACCCAAAATAAGATGGTGTCCATGCTGTTTGGCTCCAAGCAATGGATCAGCACCTCTTCATCCCCATCTCTGACCCTACATTCCCTGGATGGGCTGTCTAGACTCGGTCACCAGCCACAAATACCTTGGCTTCCACCTGGTTTAATATCTCGATTACTCCAAGCACATCTCCAAGGTCATAGCCAAGTCTTTTACTAAGTTTGGTACACTATACATAGTAAAGAGTGGTTTCCAACTAAAAATAAGGAAATAGGTTGTGGAAAAATAAATCCTTCCCCTCCTGTACTACAGGTGCGTCGTACACTTAGAAGCCAACTCCATCTCCCTCAACAAAATTACCATGCTGTTCAATGCATTGTGCAGATATGTACTGTGCTGCCCCCCTTCCCCTGTACTTACTACTGTACTATGTACAATGAGTTGTCTGGGTCCTCACCTCATGCAAGACAAATGATGCACACTGCTCTTGTGGGACTAAACTATTGGACTGATAATTACCTAAACACCAATTTGACATAGTATCTCCCTCAGGTAACCCTACCTACTTGCTCAGATCCAAGGCAAGCTGCAGTCTCCACGTCCCTTGACACAAATGCAACCTAGGCCAAGCTTCCATTAGCTTAATGCTCCCCAGCCTTGGGAGTAATCTACCCTCCAAATGTACTGCCCCTATCTCTCTCAAATCAAACAAGGTCCTGATCAACAAATACTTCAAATCCCCATTGACCTGCTGTTTCTGCCAAACTTGCCCCACTGCTCTGAAATTTGCTCCTCCCCACCACAGCTCCTTGCAGACAATTCCTGGAGGCAGCCCCTGGACTGGATCTATGGTAGGAAACTTGCACTGTAATTTTGACTTATATAGTAACTGAAGGCAAAAAAGCTGACTCTTTCATTTAGAGCCCTGTCATATCACTCCAGTACTACTTGTGCCTTGTAACTATGCATCCTCTCTGAGGAACTGCAGTGGCTTTTGAAATGATGCCTGCTTGGATTTGAACCATTTATACCTTGCTATGTGCATTGTGTGAATTTTGAAACTGTATATAATCTATATTGTACCCTTTAGTGCCTTTTGCTCTGATTTTTACATAGAATTGTTACATTTCTATTCTGCAGTGAGAGCTGTATGCCTCTACACTATATGTACTTTGTAGTTGTACCCCATTTATTCCTACTCCCCCACCCTTTCTAGATCACAATTGGAAACTAGGCCTGACCTCTGTGTGTGTATAGTGGGTAAAACATGTTCCAAATCAATCAATCAACTAATGAATAAATATCCTTAAATTGTTGTGCACACTAACCACAATTAGTTCAACCATTTCTGCAGCTCTTTTTAAATCTTTGTAACATTATTTCCCTGGAAATGGGGATGGGTATGGCCAAGGGAACTTTTTATGTCAGGAGACATTTTTTCTTACTGGGTGTTCTCTTACATTTATTTTGAAATACTTTAACTCTGGTCCACCCAAGCTAGAAGACTTTGACACCACAAGGCCTTCTGTGTGCAAATGGACTACAGACACAAAACAAATGTGAGTAAATCCATGCTTTACTGAGTGATAATCTTTACAAATTCATACACAGGATCCTGACATCACAATTCACTTGACTATATTTAATAGGCAGTCAATCCTCTTTTAGAATTTCCATGTTCCCTGATCCTCTCTCAGAACAATATGTAGTTCGCATTCCTTTTTCAGAGTACTATAGTTCCTGTTCCCCTTATAGAGCAATGTACAGTTCCTGCTCCTTTTTTAGAGCAATATATTGGTCCCTCCCTTGGAATCCCACACTAAATCCTGGACCTAGGCCGAGGCTGGTCTCTGCATTGTTGACCTCCAAATGCAGCCTATTGCATACACATATGCGTACACTGTTTCTTCTTAGTAATTCGAACCTTGTTCTTATAGTGCAGCTTATGCCTCACACTCCAGGCTTTTTCCTTAGGTATGGCATTCATTTCCATGAGGATCCATTTTCTCCATTTTACTCTTGCAGCAGTGAGCTCTAGTGCAGCTCCCACATCCTACTGGCACTAATGTATCATTATCTTCACCTGACCATGTTGCAATTTCCTGTACTTTCATAATTTCACTGTACCTGTACCATTGCTGACTTACCTAATTTTGTTGTAATTGGTTGTAGTTTTGCACATTTATATTTTTCTTAATCATTTATATTGATAACTCTCCCAGGTTATGTCTGAAAATAGACAATTGCTTGTCTACTGCTCTTGCCAGGTAAACAAAAACTAAATAAATAAATAATGGATGTTTTGCTGTTGCCAGTTACAGACCTAATGATTTTGAATTCATTTATCTGTTTTCTTTGTTCTGTTCAAGCTGTCTCGCTATGAAGGCATGAGTCACAAATTCCCTTGTGCTTTTTTCTGTGTTTACACTTGATAGTTTCAAGGCAATGAAATTAGATGTCTGATGGCTGCTTGTAAGGCCACCTGTCAATACTCCCCTGAACTAACTCGAGCATGGGTCTGCTTGGATAGCAGCAACACACAGCCATGTGAGTTACCACCCCACACCAAAACCAAATCCATACCCTCACAAATCATCTTCCCTGTGGAATTGAACAGATGCAGCTGGCCAAAGGAGCCCACTGCCTCGGGTCAAAGATATTTTGTTGATATTTAAATCTAGTACATACAGAGCATATTGTCCACATGAACATTATTAATTCTTTACAAACACCCTAATATATCTTTAAATTTTAAAGAAAGGGAGACTAGTTAATATAATTGTATTATACTTACGCAGTACCAGAGTAATAGTAAGGTTCAGCTAGCAGTTTAATGTTAACGCCAATTATTTGTACCTTAATAACTATGGTGCTATTCAACAAAATTGCCTGAAATTTTGTATGCATAGTCTGGGTGCCAAGTTCTTAAGAGTTGGTAAGTGTTGTGACAGCTGCACATACAGATTCCCAGATCCAGAATTTTAAAGAACTTTTAACTTTAAGCAGAAGGTTTTAACACCCTGGAAAGTGGGTTGAATCAAGACAGTGGTTTCATGTCCCATTACTTAACATAGTCTTTGACTGGACTGCTACATAACAATAGCCCATGAATAAACAGTTTCTAAACACCTGCTGCTCAGACCCTGTTCAATGTAACTCAACATCACTAAGCTTGTTTTAGCCCTAATATTTATTGCAATCGCTGAAGTTTTTCCTTTCATCTCTTAAAAAAAAGAATTACCTTCACTGTGACAACAGCTAGAATGTAAATAGTGACATTATTCCTACTGTGTTGGTGTTAATTAGCACTTTAAATTTTACACTAACCTTTGCAGTTTTTTCCTCTTATTGTCTTGCATTCCTTGTCACCAAACAAACAGCAATAGGAGGACAGCTGCATAACACAAGCTTATGTAAATAGTTTCTTAACACCTTCTGCTCATCTACTGTTTGATGTAAATCAGCATTAGGAAGTTTGTTTTTATCCGTCATGTTTTAGCTAATATGGGCTAAAACATTAACTTCTGCTTGAATTTATAAAAGATACCTTATTTTTACTGTGACAACAGAATGTAAATAGCTGCTTTATGCCAACTGCTTTGATATTATCAGTACTTCAGGTTTTGCAGTTTTTCACTTGCATTGCAAACCACTATATAAAAAGCTTCAGCCTACATTGTGTAACATAATAAAAAATGTTTCATGCACAACTGACTCTGACAGTGCTTGCGCGCATAAGCCGCCCTCAACTTTCAACATTAGAAAAACAAATAAACAAAAATGTAACACTCACCAGCTAAAGTTTGAAATTTATTAGGCAGCAAAATCCATAACACTGACACAGAATAACCCAACATAGTGTCCTACATATAGAGTTTCATCAGGGGTTGAGTCACAGTCATGGCTCTTGCTACCTAATGAATTTCTGAAGTGTGACTGGTGAGTGCTGTGTTTTTCCCTGTGTTGTGTAACATACCTGAAGAAGAGGCAATACTTTAGGCCTCTAAAGCTTGGATCTTTAACTTTTCATTAGCCTAATAAAGATAAGGGGTCAGACTTTCAAAGGCTGACACAGGGCTAGCAGCAATCCCTGAGTCAAACCCTTACATGGGCGCGACTCCACCAATCCCGACTGTTGCCGCTGCACCTGACTTTACAATCGTTGGTGTAGTTGCAACAGTTTCTATGATTTAAGACAGCTTTTGCCAAATATATGGCACAAGCTTCATAAAATCAGTGCCCAGGATAGTTGCAAGGTATGCCACAAAAAGTTTGTCTATCCTACAGCAATTGCCACGTGGGCTAGAAAATCTCATTAGATTGTTGCAAGCCTGGAGCCTTGTATCATTGGTGTAACCAGGGCTTGCAGCAATCTAAGCCATCTGAAAATACCCCCATTGTCTTGGAAAACTTAAAACAGCTATTGGTTAGAAAATTGAATACACATATTACTGAAACTCTCAAACTTCATAATAAATGGGAATTGTATTATTACCCCTGTATTATTACATTTGGCTTGCAGTACATCTTTCACATTTTAAACAATCTTTCTGTTGGCTCTGAGTGAAGCCTAAGCTCATGCAGGAAAAATCAGCCAGCCCACTCACAGTACAAGCCTCTCACCTCACAAAACTCTGCATACTCAGAAAACTCCTCACACTTTAGGTTAACCACCAAGAGCCACTTTCATTAAACCATAAAAATACACTTATCAGAGCCATTATCTTTGCCAGTTGCCATCAGTACTGAGACACACATCCTGGCATTCTCTCTCTCTACAAGCAGCACAGCCAAGATGGTGGCCTCTTTTTCTCTACATCACACATCTCTCTCTCCCTGCCAGACACATCCCTGCCTTATGTCTCCCATTCTCAAAGTGAAGATCAAAGTATCTCTCTACAACACTCATCTCACTCTCCATGCTTCATAGAGCCTGTCCTCTCTCACCCTGTTATACATGTACACCAGAAAACAAGCACAGCTATTTCTACCTCTCCATCAACCCAGCCAAGGTAAGCAAATTTATAATCCATGTGTAGTCAGCCTACTTACTCAGTAACCAGCAATTATTAAAAATAAAATGTGGTGAGTGGTATAATTTTTTTTTTCTTTACATACCCTCAGTGTGTGAAGTCTACATAAACCTCTTGAGCTTTGCACTCAGAGTTTATGGACATCACACTTACCAGGTGGGAAAAATGAATCGTAATACATTCATCATAATACATAATTTCAATTAAAGTAGTACTATTTACTTATAGAGATCTCAATAATCATCCTAATTATAATTGTTCATGAAATTCTTCAATGAAATATTAATGTACATAATTGATGGTGTTTATGAACAGTGCCAAATTATGCACATGGGGCACAGGAACCTAGGGGCAATGTATCAATTGGGAGGGGAGGAGGTGTCACCAGCATAGCAGGAAAGGGACCTGGGGGCCATCATATCTGATTATCTGAAGATAGCAAAGCAGTGTGATAAGGTAGTAGGAAGGGCTAGTAGAATGCGGGGGAGCAGAGGAAGTGGTACCACCAGTAAAAAGAGAGAGGAGGTGGTGGTTGTATCCCTGTATAGATCAAATGTGAGGCCACACCTGGAGTACTGTGTCCAGTTCCCGAGGCCCCATTTCAGGAAAGACATAGATTGGGTGGAGGTGGTACACAGAAGGAAAACCAAAATGGTGCAGAGACTGCATCAGAAGCCCTACCAGGAAAGACTTACAAATTTAAATATGTACTCTCTAAAGAATAGAAGGAAAAGGAGAGACATGACAGAAACATTCAAATACCTCAAGGTTATTAATAAGGTACAGGGGGTAGCATTTTACATAGAAAGAGATGCTCAAGAACAAGGGGACATGATCTGAAGCTGGAAGGGGGAGGCTCAGAGGGGATGTGAGAAAGTACTTCTATGAGCATATGAAAATTGCCAGCAGATACAGGCCGTAAGGTCTCTCTAGCCTGTTCCAGTGTTCAGCTTATCAGTTAATTACTCTGCAGCTTCCCTCCTCCATACAGTAGTGACCATCCCCCTGAACCCATCCCACCCCTCTTAAAACTGTCCACCATCGTTAAGATTACCACTTCTCCAGTAGGGTGTTCCACCCAGCCACCACCCTTTCCGTAAAGTAGTGTTTTATCATTTCCCTCTTGAACCTTCCCCCCTCCAACTTCAGACTGTGTCCCCTAGTGTCTCACCCCTCCTTTAATCTAAAATTCCCTTCTGTGCTCACCCCATTTATGCCCTTCATATATACGAAGATTTTGATCATATTCCCTCTGTCCCTCCAATTCTCCAGGGAGTACATGTTGAGCTCCCTCAGTCTCTCCCTGTAGCGTTTACCCTTCATTCCTATGATAATCCCAGTTGCACTGCATTGGACCCCTTCTAACAGTGCGACATCTTTCTTTAAGTAGGGATGCCAGAACTGTTTGTAGCACTCCAGGTTTGGTCTGACCAGTGACCTGTACAGTAGTAGGATAACGTCTCTACTCCTGGAGGTTATTCCCCTGGCAATACACCCCAACATCTGTTAGCCTTAGCTGCTGCTTTCCTACACTGCATGGTTCATTTGCCATATGATTAGCACCCTGAGATCCTTCTCCTTCTCCGTAGTGACTAACTATATCCCTCCCCCCAGCCTGTAGCTAAACCTTTGGTTTCTGGATCCCAAGTGCATGACTATGCACTTCTTTGCATTGAAACCCAGCTGCGGTGTTTTCAACCAGTGTTCTAGCTTAACCAAATCCTCCTGTAATCCTAGCTACCCCTCTGAGTTGTCCATCACTGCACCGATCTTTGTGTCATCTGCAAATAGGCTGATCTTATTTTTAATCCCATCTGCGATGTCAGTAATAAAAATGCCAAACAACACTGGACCCAGCACTGAGCCCTGTGGAACCCTACTGGTTACAGCCCATTGAGCTGAGAGTCCACCCCCCCAACAACCACCTGTTGCCTATCCCAAAGCCAGTTTTTGACCCATTACACCAGTTTCTCCCCTGCCTCTAGGTTACCCAGTTTGCTAATCAGCCTCATATGTGACACTGAATTAAAGGCCTTACTGAAGTTCAGACAGAGGACAGCCACCGCCTGACCCCTGTCGATTGACCTAGTTACCCAGTCATAATAGTTAACCATGTTTGTCTGGCAGGATTTCCCAGAGACAAACCCATGTGGCTTGCTGTCCCAGAGAC
Organism: Neoceratodus forsteri; assembly: GCA_016271365.2. NCBI lineage: Eukaryota > Metazoa > Chordata > Ceratodontiformes > Ceratodontidae > Neoceratodus > Neoceratodus forsteri. Next base: position 913,741,999 of record CM057455.1, on the reverse strand, counting down.
CATTTTTCTCCATAAAGGCTACCAGCCTCTCCTTGAAGATATTTTCCATAAGCTTCTCCACAAAGGAGGTGAGGCTGACTGGCCTATAGTTGTCTGGCTCATCCATGGGCCCACTTTTATGGATGGGAACCAAATGTGCCATCCTCCAGTCCTGGGGCATGCAACCGATCCCCAGGGAGGTGCTGAACAAGTCTGCCAGTGGTCCTGCCAGGACTGCTGCCATTTCACTCAGCATCCTGGGGTGTATGTCATCTGGATCTGGTGCCTTATCCACTCTAAGGGCCCAAAGGCCTTTCAGCACTTTGCTGACTGGGATTACCCCTCCATTAATTCTGCCCCCAACCCCACCCCCTTTCTCTGTGGCATTGGCCCCATCTTCTCCATGGTAAACACAGAATAGAAGTAGTCCTTCAGTGCCTCTGCATGCTCCATTCCCTTCTCTGCCCACCCCCATCTACCTTAATCCTAACAATCTGATCCCTACAGCGCCTTCTTTACCTTATGTACTTCAAGAAATCCTTTTCTCCTTCTTTGATGTCCTGTGTCAGCTTGAACTACTTTGCTGCCTTGGCTGCCCTAACTGCTCTGATCACCTCTCTTGATTTCCTCATGTACTCTATCTTCCTCCCATTTGGATCTCATGTATTTTCTGAAGGTAGCCCTTTTTTCCTTAACCATCCATAACACCTCCTTGCTTAATCAACTTGGCTTCCTGACCTGCTCATTTTCCATAGGAGCTTTGACCATGAGTTGGTGGCCTCTGCTAACCCCAGCTTTATAATTTCCCACTTCTGATTAGCATCCATGTTTGTGTTGATCCTGGCGAGGTGCCCCTCTAAAATGTCACTCATCCTTCCAAAGTCTGCCCGCCTGAAGTCTATCATCTTTATTCTGGTTCTGGCTGTCTTCTTCCCCATACTGATAGAGAACCACACTGTGTGGTGGTCTCTCCCTGCCAAGGGATCTTCCACCCCCAATTCCTGGACATCGTCTCCATTTGTCAGTACAAGGTCCATTATGCTTCCTTCCCTGGTGAGCTCCCTTAGCATCTGCTCTTCTACATGGAAAGGGTGGTGGACATCTGGAACAAACTCCCAGCAGAGGTGGTGGGTACAAAAGTGGTAACAGAATTCAAGCATACATGGAACAGACACAAGGGAACACTAATAACAGGGCAGGGGGGGTAAGGCCAAAGATTGAGTAGGGTCTGCTCTAACACAGGCAGTAGGGAACTTAAGGGCAGACTTGGTGGACAAAGGTGTCCCTTTCTGCTGACAACTTCTATGTTTCTAAGTTATGAGTTGGATGATTATTGAGGTCATTATAAGTGAATAATATAAGTAACCATTTTGAAACATTTAAATATTCATCTGTTTTCTTAAATATAATAACACATTCTTTAATTTAGGACCACTAGCCTAGAGAACATAATTAATTTACAAAATACTGGCATTTGGAAGTGACACTACAATTGAACAATTTATAATGAAGACGATTTTATTACTGCTTACATGCATGCACAAAGCATGGGGAGGATGTCCAGGATTTGGGGGTGGAAGATCCCTTGGCAGGGACAGACCACCACACTTCCCCTACCCCCTCACAGATTCTTAATCATGATACCCTCTCCCAGGACCCTAACACCATAGCTAATGTCCCGAACAATACTTTCTCTGATCTTAGCCACATCCTACCACAAAACTTCTTCGACCCTATCCCAAATGGCCCCTCTAGCACCTCCCCAGTTAATATACTCCCTTGCCTTCCAGCTTCGAATCATCTCCTGCAATGAGGCTAAACAATACCTAACCAAAGTCCTGCACACCTCGCGTTTCAGTAGCGACTCACTAGACCTTAAAATTCTCAGACTTACACTTGACGAGACCTGCCTCACCTCACCAAAATACTAAACTGCTCACTGAGCCTTGGTCAATTTTCTATGCTCTGGAAAAGGGGAATCATCACTCCTATACTAAAAAAGGGTGATCCAACTGACCCCGGCAACTATAGACCCATCACAATCCTTCCCCACCTCTCTAAAGCGCTTGAAAAATTGTGTCTGACCAGCTCACCGAATACCTGAACAAACACAATCTGCTGTGCCATGAACAGCACAGTTTTAGAGCAGGGCACAGTATTACCACAGCCCTCCTAGAGTTCACCTTTTACATACATTAAGCATTGGAACAGGGCCAATCTTTGTTGAACTGACTAAAGCATTTGACACCATCAGTCACGCTCTTCTTATTCAGTCTCTCCCCTCCCTCCATCTCGCCCTGGAAGCAATCTCCTGGTTCAAAAACTATCTCACTGATCGGACTCAACAAGTCAAAATAAACACCACCCTCTCTGCTAAGCTACCTGTTTGCTCTGGTGTCCCACAAGGGTTGATCTTTGGCCCCCTACTTTTCACCCTCTTTCTAAACTCCTTCCCTCTGGCCTGCAGTGGTAAACTCCAACTCTATGCAGATGATGCCGTAGTGTACTGGAAGCACTCCAATCCAATCTCTCTTCAAAACACCCTGAAAAACTGCTTTAGAGAAGTAGAAACCTGGTTCACTGATCATAGGTTATTACTTAATTACAGCAAGACTAAATCTATGATCTTTGCTCACTGCCAAAACCCCAACAGTAATGTTCTGCTATCTATCTTTAATCCACAGGGCATCCAAATTGAACAGGTCACCAACTTTAAGTATCTGGGCATTACTCTTGACACATCCCTCACCTATCACCAACATATTAAACACCTCTCCACCTCTGCCAACACTCAGCTGGGGATCCTTTATAGGCATAAACACTGCCTCCCCCCTCTGGTGCTAAGACTGGCATAACCTGCTCAATCCTATCTGTGGTCGACTATGGGATTACAATTTATGGCACAGCTGATAACACTGCCCTAAACAGTATCAAACTAGTCCTCAACAAAGCCTGCCAATTGGTCACTAACAGTGATAGATTAACACATACATGTGAGCTCTACAATCGAGCTGACCAGTTGACCTTTGAAAGTAGACTAATGTACCACACCTGCCTCCAAGCTAAAAAGATCCTGATGAAACTTGCACCTTAGGGCCTTCACCCCCTCATCCACCCAACCCCTCATAGAAGCACCCCATGGCACCCAGCTAACACCTCACTCCTGATCCCCCACTGTAGTACCTCACTAGGGTAAATATCTTTCAGGTATTGGGCTCCACTCTGGCTAAATCAACTGCCTTCCTCCATCTCCCAGGCCCCCAGCCTTAGCCTATTTAAAAAAGGCATCAAGCATTTTCTCCTAGACTCAGATACTTGTGGCTGCTGCAACCTGTCCTCCAATACTAGGTTGCAGACAGAAAACCTGCATCTCCCTCAACTCCAAACTAAACCCATATAGCACTGGTACCTAAAGCTCTATCTCTCATCTAGTTTGCTACCTTATGAATTTGGCAACCAACCCCAATTCACCACAATGACCCAGGGTCCCAGTATAACCATAAGAGAAACCTAGAGAAACTAACCCAGCAAGTTAAATATTCTGTACGGAGTAACCTTGTAATATTTGTCTTAATGTATTGTTTGACTAGAAAGCTATGTACAATTTGTTTCTAAGTGATGTTTCTGTTTGTACTGACATGGAGCCTTTGCAAAGGAGTCCTTGACTCAAAGGTTTGTAATTCCAAAATTTCAATAAAATGAAAAAAATAAACATATTGTCAGAGTAGTAGCTTTCAGAGACATACAGTATCACTGTCAGATCCAATGCAGCTTAGGCTTCAGGAGGTATGACAGTGACTGGTTAATGATTAGTCAGGCTGATCATGATGCTGTCTTGCTGGTTGATGGGTAGAAATATCATGCAGTTTAAAGGAGGCAGCCATGCATCCAAGATGCTGCCCAGCAGCCAGCTGAGTGTAATCATTATCAGATTGCTTGGATTTGTTCCAGCACATTTCACACTGAGTCCATCTTTCATGTAATAACCCCCTATGTAGTTGGCTGCTGAACCCCTTAAAAATGTGTGGACATGAGGGTGTGCACCCATTATGCCATCAAATATCTGGGCCACTGGCCTGGAACATGTTATGAATTATGCCCACGTGCTGAGACCCACCATGAACAGCATCATTCATGTAACTCTTTAACCAATGTTGTGTGCCCTGCAACCCTCCTAAAATGTGTGGACACTGGGGTGCCCACCCCTAGTGCCACCAAACATCTGTGACACTTTGTTGTCCAGTCCCCAGTTTTACCCTTGCTATAAGAAAAAATTGTGCCTTGTAATCATTTTTGTTTGGTAATTTTACCCTGAAAAGCAGAAAAATATTCATTGATGTCATTTGATGCTGACCCTGACCAGCCACCCCAATCTCTCACTCAGCACTCAGTACCCACCACCCCACACCCACACTCACCTCAAAATAGTCCACTGCTGCTGTGCTACAAAACATTTCTTTCTCCTTCAGTGCAGGGAACTGAAGAAACAAGGTAAGTGTGGTCAATGTATTTTCAATGTGTTCTGAATTTTTATTCATAACTTTGTCAATTATTAAAACTTTTTACCAAATGTTTAACATAGCCTTTTTTGGACCCCCACCACCACCTTCTGAATAAGACAGTTGAAACTTTTCAAATCTGGCCCCAAGGTGATTTCTCAGTCTCTCTGTAAAATCCACTTTTGGACAGGTTTTGAAAGTTTTCACCTACTGGTTTCATGAAATGGTGTGATAAGAAGGCTGTGCTAAAAATTTGGGGCAAAATATGCTAAAATGACAAAGTTATGAGTGGACATAAAAATATGTCAATGTTCATTCTTATCTCCACTATTTTTCAAAATAGTTTCACCAGACATTTAAAGAGCTGGTGACACGTTCAGTAGAACTTTAACAAAACATAATATTTAGGCACTGTCCAGCTTGTATTTCCCATTAGTTCTGTATTCCTCCTTCTCACATGGAAACAGGATATTTGCTCCTGAAGAGTTATTCTATTCCTGCTGCTTTCTCCCTACATGAAGTCATACAGCATTGCTAGTGACCTCACAGTTACTTCCATGGCATCAGATTGTGATGTCACAACAGAGGATTATGACTTAAAGTAGAGAATATGCTACAGTATAGAGGCAGATGAACTCAAAAATAACTGTAAGGGACAAATATCATATATTCATACACATTTCTTTAGTAATGAATTATGGGGAGGACAAATATATAAAATATAAATTGAATACAAGCATAATTGTACCTAATTGTTATGTTTTTTAAAGTTTTCTTTGAGGTGTCAGTAGCTCTTTAACATGGCCTTTTTGCGACCTAACTACAGTAAATGAACAAGAGTGGTGACATTTCTCAAATCTGGCACAAAATGTGATTTTGCAGTCACTGCATGAAATCACCTTTTGGGTAGGATCTGAAAAAAAATCACCTACAAGGTTCATGAAGTTGGGTCATAAAAAGACTACATTAAAAATGTGGGGTCAAAATCTTAAAAAAACACTAAAAGCTACGAAGGTGATTGACATTTGTTAACAGTTACTGACAATTTTAGTAATTTTCAATATTTTGACCCCACATTTTCAACATGGCCATTTTTTCACACCACCCTATGAGCATGACAGGTGTCATTTTTCAAATCCTGCCTACATTTATTTACTTAAATGTTGATAACCAGGAAAAGTACACTGAGCCAAGACTTGTTTCCAAGTGTGACCCAGGGCAGGGGTTAGGGACAAGTAACATACGCAATAAACATTTAAATGATACACATATGTAGAACAGCAAATGTTACACGTGCAACCAAGAATACAATTAGCAGATACAGGATATGCATGGAATAGAGCCTAGCAGCTGGAATAATAATATACAAGTAACTGGCACTTGTGGCACAAATGACAGTTCAGTTGGTATTTTATAAATGACACCCATCATGTTCAGAAGGGGGTGTCATAAAAAGACTGTGATAAAATTTTGGGGTCAAAATGTCAAAAAAAGTTATGAAAAAAGGTTATGTGCAGAGCCCCAGCCATTGATCCAGTGGGTAGTATGTTGTGTGCCAGTGCCGGTGACTCAATTTCAGGGAGAAGCTCAGGATCAGGGAATCTGCTGGGCACCATGAGGATGGAGTTCAGCACTGTCATGATCCTGGGGAGGTATTGCACAGTGTTCTGTCACACAGGCAACACCTTGCTATGGGCCAGAAAGCCTTTTCTCACAAAGAGTTGCTGTGCATGTCATGGCCTACTTTGTCATTCATTATTCATGTCATTAACATGACTACTCACTATTTCAAAAAATCTCTTCCCTTGTGCTTACCTAATGTACATGTTAGATTGATACTCTGGATATAGTAGGATGATGCTATCACATATTTGTAAGGGCAAATACCCCAGCACTTTACCAATATTTCATTTTTATATAGAGACCATGACATGAGACTAGGGACTTTTAAAACCTTCAAAATCCCTATATCTTGCTTCAGAAATGACAATACATAAGACAAACATTACTACTCAGTGACTACATTGCAAACTGCCTCTGTACTACAATACTCCTCTGCCTTCATCATTCTCTACAACACAGCCAAAACCTTTCTGACACAACATTCAAGAATACATTTGGCATTAATAAATGCTTGCTATGTGTCATTGAGGCACAGGTCAGGAATCATAGAAAAGCAGGAGCAGTCATAAACTTTGTAAGAGGCATTTTATTATTATCAGTAACAGTAAATTAAAAAAAAATTGTCCAGTAGAACTATTTACAAAGGCAGTACAAACAGAGAAAACAAAAGTCTTTCATCTGAGGGTTTCTTTTCAATTTCATATCTCAGTACCTGTCTCTCACTATAACAAAAGTATTACTTCTCTTTTTATAAGTCTTTGCTTAGGAACTTGTTAAGAGACATTCTGCTTCTCACAAATATGCTTGCATGTTTCTTGGCAGAGCAGGCTTGCAAATAGAACAGTGCCTCAATCTGGCCTCCTGCTGATAGCTCTGCAAAAGAGTTTCAAACAAGCCTGAGAGGGGCTCAAACTGCATCTCAAGTTAGCCCCCTAAATTCCAAAAAGCTTTTTGTAATCATTTTAACAATATAACTATATACATTTTCAAACCAAGGGATCCCAGTTTCACATAAAGATTCACATGTATTTTATAACTACAACACACAGGTGAGTGCACACCAGACAGGCAGAAATTAATCACATGAAATATGCTTCTGTTTGAGAAAAGTATAGCCAATATACCTGCAGCTTCAGTAATATGGATTGAGAAATTCTGATCTCAATAAATTATGCTTGGAGATGCAGTTTCTTTGGAGAAATGTTCAGTTTTTATTTGGCAAGAGACAGTTTGGTGAGCAGTTAGGATGAACTAACCCAGCCCCAGCTCTTCGGGGATAGTACCCTTCTTCAGGAGGAATGTATATTATAACTGCAGATATGCAAGTGGGAAAAAAAAGACAGAAACAGCAAGTGAAGGTAGAGAGATAGCGAGAGGTGGAGGATTGTGAGACTGTCAGAGTGATCAGTTCCTAGGTCTCACATGAACATTTGGTTGTGCAGCCAGATTGATGAGAGACAGAAAAGGAGAGGATACTGTAGAACAGATCCTTGCATTTAATTATTTCTGCCTAACAAATGGGACAGGGCATTATTCAATCTGTCACACTATTTTTCTCAAGGTGAGTAACTTGTGTTTTGAAAATCATTTACAATAGAAGTTTGGGTTCTGTACAGCAATACGTCCCCCATGCTACCTCATAAATGGCTTAGTCCCTTCCTTTCTTTTTTACATGCAGTACAAGTGTCTCTGGGAAACCAATATTTTTGGATGTAACTCTAACCGAGAGACATACTGCACTAGCTACTGTACATTATCAGAAAATGGACAATGCAGGAAAACATAACTTCTTTGTACAGAGGCAAAGGCAAAGCATTGTGTCCTCCCTCAGAACACTGGCAAGCATGTTATAAAATTGAAATAATAATGTATACAATGTTGGTTGCTATAAAAAAACTTAATGTAGGAAACTAAACCCAGAAATCATTTCTTTGTCACTGAGGGAAGTAATTTTCTGCTTTAGTTATGATAATTGTTGCAATCAGCTGTCAAGACTGACAGTGTCCCCTTAAATGAATTATTCAGTACTGTATTATTATCTCAGTTGCACTTACACGTTATATCAAGTATAGAAAGTTAATGCCAACTACAGACTTGAAAAGAGTCAATCTTTTGCTAAAACTTCTATGATGCTGAAACTTATGAAATGTTCTTATTATTGGAACTGATGTAATAGTATTAGGATTGATTTTAATATATACGGGGTAAGAGATTCTTGTCTTCTAATATCACTCTTCATTATAGACATCTACTGAATAAGCAAAGTTGGCTGCATGCAAACATTAAATGTAAAATACTGATTTGTTTGAAGATGTTCTAGAGCTAGATATGGTTATGGTATACTATGATGGATAAGAAGCATACCAAAATAATACATTCATGTATGGTAGTTTATATTGCTCTGAATTCATCCTAAAACTGGTCTGAACAGGTGGCACAATGCCTTAGTGATTCAGGAAATAGCTCTGTGCAAATCTTCTTGCTAGTGTACCATAATAGGAATGGATCACTACAAGAAATATCCTCATCACTTCAGCTGCCTCCACATATCTTGCTGTGCAATTTAATAAAGAGGTTCTTTCTTGTTCTTGCACTGTCAGCATGCACTCTCTAAGTGACAAAGAGATGTTGAAGCTCAATAATAACTTATTTAAAAAACTGGACAGACAGAAAGTCAATGGAATTCTAATAATTAAAGTCACTCATTGTGTTGTGTATTCTGAGAATGCATGAGATCTTTAGAAATGTCCATTTAGTTATGAGTGCAGTATGTAGTTGTTACAAAGCAATTGTTCAATGTTATGTGAGCTGAACGCAATACTTTCTAAGCAATAACCCACAACAGGGTGTAGGTTTATAGGCATTTAATGCATGCCTGGGGTGTGTTGTGAGGCATGAAGCTGAGGGCTGAGTGTCCTCACAGCACCCCAGGTGTGCATTAAATGCCTGTAAACCCACGCCCTGGAGTGACTTATTGAACTTATAACATGGACTATGTCAAAAACATAAGAAAATCCACAAAAAGGATTTTTATCCTGCTTAAATGCCAAAAAAGGTACTGTATCCTGCCACCTTGAAAATAGTCCCTAAGGAAATAGCCTTATCCTTTTAGTTATGCACATAGAAATGTGACAGATACACTAATAACATGATCTGTCACATTTGTTTTACATAACCCACTCTGCTACCATGCATACCACATGCCATTTACACCCCCCACACCCACATGCTGTATGCCTGTGTTGTCTCTCTCTGTCTCACTGTGTCACTGTGTTCTCCTCTCTCTCTCTCTCTCACTCTCACTGATTGTGGGTGTTCTCTTTCTCTCTCTCAGTGTGTGTTGGTGTTCTCTCTCTCTCTTTCTCTAAAGTGTCACCAGGATGGTGTTTCCACCCCCTCTCCCCAAATGAGAAGCCACAAAGACAGTTAGGGCCCTCTCTTCTCTACACACCTACATTATCCCTGCATTCTCTTTTTTATCATGGAAGATTTTATTATTTTCCAATTATTTCCAGGTATAACGTTATACAGCACAAGAACAGAGATTGAGCAATGATATGGCACTTCATATACAACAGTGCAATAAACAATCACAAGGCATATTCTCAGTAGGCTAAACTGCACCATACAGCAATAGGAGAGAACATACATTCAGCAACAGTCAAAAGTATCCTACCTAACTAGGACATGTTGATTAACTTGCACTTCTCAACAGGCAGAGGTGAAGACTTGGCCTGAATGGCAACTGAACAACCTCAAAAGGGTATCTAATGCAGCCACAGGGTTTTGTATAATAAATCTCTGCAGTAAGGGAACATACAGTTACCAAGTACTGGGGCAGTCCTTGTGTGAGGAGGGGACAGGTGCTAAGGGCCAAATATAATAGAGACAATAAATGTATATAGGTGGGTTGCTGGGGGGGTGGGGATCTTGCAGAAGGAAGAATGAAGGTATGCATCCCACTTCCAAAAGTATTTAACTAGTTGTCCATGGCGGGAGTAAGAAAGCCTCTCCATCATGGTGAGGTTTGCCAGAGCAGCATGCCAAGCTGATAAGACCTGAGGTGCCGGCTGATGCCATTTCATCAACAGAACCCCCTTGGCTTCCATGAGTGCCAACATAACCCAATCCTGGTGCCCAGGGGACAGTGCACTTAATGAAGAAGCGTCCCTCAAAAGTAGCATGGGATAGAACAGATTGACTGGATGGTCCAGCACACTGCCACAGTCTGCCGAGACAGAGGCCCAAAAGGAGGTAAGGTGGGGGCATTGCTAGAGTATATGTAAGGTATGAGCAGGACTTTGTTGGCACTGCCAGCATGTGGAATGGGGGAGTATCTCTTTTGAGTCAAGAGCATCTGAAGTCCTATACCACCTGAGGAGGATTTTGAGTTGTATGAGTTGACTTCTGGTATCACTATATGTTAAGTGGGACAATTTAAGGCAAAGAGACCATGTGTCCAGTGGAATAGGGCTTTGGGTATCGGTCATCCATTTGCACTAACATGCTTCCATGTAGTCTGGCTGGGAGTGATGCCATACATTGTAGAAGTGCCCAGCTAGGCCATGGAGAGTGTTTTTCTCATGTAGGTAGACTAGCCATTGCCATTTGGAATTCGAAGTGGAACCCATCTGGAGAGTGCAGATTACAATTTGTAGGTATGTCCAAAATTATTTGGAGGGGAGATTGAAATGGGACCTCAGCTGCTCAAAGGATATCAACTCTGAGGAGTCAGGCATGAACAGGTCCTGAACATAATTAATGCCCCAGGAAGCCCATTCAGACCGATATATATTCTGTTTGTCTATAGAGATGAGCTGATTATTACAGAGACTAGCATACCTGATGGGGGGACCCAGGCTGCCCACGGAGTGTTGGAAAGGGACATGAGATGGTGCCAGGCCCATCTAGTTTCAAGCATAACCAGAGCTAGACAAGAGGAGGCAGCAACCTCTGGAGACAGTAATGAACTAAGAGGTTGATCACCCGATATCCTGGCTTCCAGGTCAACCCAGATAGGAGGCCAGTGTTGAGGGGGGACGAAACATCTGGTGGCTTGGGCAGCCAAGTAGGCCATGTGGTACACTTGGAGCCAGGGGAGGCCCAAGCCTCTATGGGTCCAGTGGGCTTGTAACTTATTATGGCTCCAGTGAGGTGATTTCCCCTCCCATAACAGCATGGATGTTACCCTGTCTAGGGAATGGAATAGCTTAGGGGAAAGACGAATGGGTAAGTTATTGAGCAAGTATGTCACCCAGGGGAGAAGGAGCATCTGTATAGCTACCACTTTGCCCCTTGGGGAGAGATTAAGTTTACACCACCGGCCAACTTCTGTTGACAGACTATATACTAGGGGAGATAATTTGGATGTCTCTAGATCCTTTCAGCTGTAGGGGATTACCATGCCAAGACAGGAAAGGCCTTGTGGAGCCCATGCCAGGTCTGTGCCCTTTTATACAATCTTTGGTGCAGACTGAGTTCAGCAGAGCAAGGGTGGTCTTTTTCCTATTGGCTTTGAGCCCAGAGAGTGTAGCAAAGTCTGGTAAGACCTCTAGGATATGGGGCAGAGAGTTTTTTGGGTGGGTCGAAGTAAGTAGGAGATCATCTGCAGCCAAATGAGTGACTCCCAATACCTGTATAGGAGAGATTGCTTTGGAGGAAGTAAGTTTCCTCGTGAGGGGGTCTAGGGCCACACGAAATAGCAGAGGAAAAAGGGGGCAACCTTGATTGGTGCCTCTGTGCAGTGCAAAGGGAGGAGAGATATCTGTGTTAGTCAGAATCTGGGCTACTGGGGAGCTACAGAGGGTGGAAACCCATTGGCAGAAGTGGGGTCCAAAGCCATGTAGATGAAGGACTTCATGGAGGTATCCCCCATTCCACAGAGTCAAATGCTTTGGATTAGTCCATGGCCAGAGCTGCCATGAGGATGGGGGAGCAGAGTGCCAGTGACTTAAGGTTGAGCAGAAGCCTAGAGTTATTGGTCCCAGACCTACCTTTAGTAAATCCCACCTGGGAAGGGTGTATAATAGTTGGCAGGACATCCACCATTCAGCTGGCCAATATTTTTGCTACTATTTCCATGTCCACTGTGAACAGGGAGATGGGTTGGTAGTTAGCACAGTCCAATGGGTCATTTGATTTTTTAGGAAGAAGAGTTATCAGGGCTTCTCTCATAGTGGAAGGGAGGATGTCACGGTTATGCACCTCTTGCAGAGCATGAAGCAGGGGACCGGCAATCTCTTGGCTTAGAAGTTGATAGAGTTCAACCATCATGCTTTCAGGGCCTGGAGCTTTGCCGTTGCCCATCTGCAAGAGTGAAAGCTGCAGTTCTTCCACTGTGAAGGGCCAGTCTAAGGCAGCCACCTGCTCTGGGAGGAGGTGGGGTACTCCAAAGGACTGACAGAACTGGCGTAGTTTCTGGGCCAGTTGGGCAGGGACTAATGAGGCTCAGGACTGGTATAGTGTCTGGTAAAAGCATTGCATGGTGTCGTTAATCCCTTTGGGGTCTGTGACTACTTTACCCAATGAGTTCTTGAGAGCATGGATATGTGATGATGCTTGTTGCTTCCTTAGTTGGTAAGCTAAAAGTTTACCCTCCTTCTCTCCCCCCTCCCAGTAGGTGTGTCTCATGCGAAGAAGCATCCACTCAGCTTTCTGCTGCAGTAGTGGTTAATTTGATATTTAACCCCTGTTAATACCCCTAATTAAGGACTGGTCCTGAACTTTCCCTGTAGATGCCTTGAATCAGGCCTTGAGTACGGACAGTTCGGACTGCAATGGGGTGAGGATCACCTTCTGCACCTTATTCTTGGCTGCAGCAAAGGAGATATGACCCTGCAGAACTGCCTTGAATGCCTCCCATACTGTACTGGGTGCTACCTCATCTGTCGAGTTAAGGGAGAAATAGACTTTAGCTTCCTGTAAGACTACCTACTGAAACTCCTTGTCTTGTAGTAAACATGGATTACACCACCATCTGGTGCCAGTTGTGTCTTGTATAGTGGGGGGTATAGGAGCACATAACCACAGCATGATCAGAGATCAGGATGTTACCTATCTGGGTGTCCAATTCGTTTGTTGCTGACACTGCATTGGCCAGCCAGAAGTCTATATGACTGTGAGAAGCATGAACCAGGTAGAAGAATGAATAGTCTCACCCCATAGGGTGGTCCCCCCTCCATAGGTCTGTAAGACCCCATTCCTCCATCATATGTTGTAGGGCAGCCCTAGTTTGGGGTGGGCCTGAGAGGTGGGCCTGAATTTGGCAAGGAAAATGTCCGGAACTAGGTTAAAGTCCCCTCCTATTAGGATTGGGATATGGAGGTGGCCATTTGATACGGAGGTTATGGCCTGGCTAATGCTAGGGAAGAAACTGGCATTGTCGACAGTGGGGGCATATACATTAGCAATAACTGCATTGCCTCTGGGAAATATAAACTGTGCAGCCACCCACCTACCTTGTGAGTTGACCTTGACCTCCTCTTCAACCCAAAGACAGGAGCGATGCATCAGGTTAGCGGCCCCTCTGGATTTGGTAGGCATGGAACTGGCCATAACCTTACCTACCCAGGATTTCTTTAACCCAAGGATGGTCCTGGCAGTGAGGTGTGTCTCTTGGAGGAGCGCAATGTCTGCCTGCAAGGAGTGTAGATGCTGAAGGACTTTGGTACATTTAATTGGATGATTAATCCCTTTAATGTTCCAGGAAATTGGCTTAAGACCCCAGAAACTTTGGACATGATGCAAAGGTATGAGCTGGATGCCAAAAAGGGTACTCACCCACAAGGGCTAAGAGTCAGTTGGAAGGGAACGTGTACCTGAGATGGGTAGAGGTAACTGGAAGTGCAAAGCAGAGATAAAGTAAATACATCTGATAATGGGAAGTGCAGCCGCTGTATCTTATTAACCAGTACTAAGATTAAAGCAACTCTGTATACTAGTCACCAACCTAAGAGAAAAATTAGAGAACACACAATGTGAACAATAACAACAAACAGGAATTTACCTCTAAACTTTATGCCCACTAAAAGGAGCTACCAACAAGGGTGAAATATAATAGTAAACAATTAGCAGTGATTGCACTAAAGGTGGAGAGCTGAGCACATAAGAAAGTCCCTATTCAAGGGGGCTCTCAACTATGCTAACTCACTCACCCAATTTGGAAACTGTGGGGACAAATCCAGTGGAGTGAGGCGTATCCCCAACTGGAGTGGTCCATAACATGAGCTCAATGATACAAGGGGCCAGGAGGGGTGAAATCAATGTAAAAGGACACAGCAGAGGGAGGCCCAAGGGGGAACCTGATAAAGAGAAAGACAGGGGAAAGTGGGGATGGGGGAAACACCCCGACTGTTCTTCAAATAGACTGCTGCTTGGCTTATTATAATCAATTACATTGTCTGAGCCTGGGGGAGAGCATTCCCATGTGGAAGAGAGAGGAGCCAGATTTTTTTTGAAATTCAAGTTTATTTATTTGAACAAACTTCATAAACAAACATGACACTGTATACAGGTAACTTCTAACAGATTCTGGGAAAATAAAAGGAGCCCACCATAAACCCCCAACCCGAACCTCCCATATCACCCTCCCATACAGCACCACCCACCCACCACCTCCCCAAAATCACCTACCGAGTGTGCATTGCAATTGTAGGTTAGGCTCTGTGTTAGGTCATCGATAGAATCATAACTAGGCATGAGATAAAAGGCAAAGGGGTATGGGAAAAAGAGGGAGCAGTGTTGGGTGTCAGAGTAAGAACCAAGAGAACAGTGGTGTAGGTAAAGTGCGTATAATTTATCCCACTTTTTGTGGAATAGGTCCATGCGATTGCGAGAGCTAGCTGCGAGTCTCTCCATGTTAAAGCACATTGATAGATCCTTTAACCATTCAGAGTAGGTTAAAGTCAGCTGATCGGTCCAATGTTTAAGAACCAACCTTTTGACTACCATGGAAACTAAGGCCATATGATATCGGCGTTCTTGACAATCTATGGTGGAATAATTGCCTAGGATGCAGATATCGGGCGTGAAAAATTTTGTAAGGCCTAATAGAGGATCTAGATTGTCCTGAATAGAAGCATACAGTGGGACTACTTTGGAACAATGCCAGAAAATGTGGGCGAGTTCCCTTCACTTTGTGAACATCTGGAGCAATTGGGAAGAGGTAATTTGTTAAGTGGAACAGCTTAACTGGGTGTAATACATATTGTTTAGTATGTAATATTGGGTGAGTCTAAATCTGTCCTGGGTATGGTATTTGTGCAGGTCTTTCCAAATTTGGGCCCAGTTGGGAATAGAGTCTGGTAGCAAAGACAGCCATATGCAGGAGCCCTCTAGCGGGTTCAGGAATTTGTGGTCCAGTAGGTAGGAATATATTGATGAAATGGAATGTGATCTGGGAGCAAGAGTGAGAATTTGTGAGAGGAAAGGATTGACCTTTGATTCGCGAAAGGCTGATCCAAAATTGGCATTAATAAGATGTCTCAGTTGATATATTTTAAAAATCATATTGTTAGGAATACCAAATTTAGTTAATATGCTCAGAGATGAAAGAAGGGAGCCTTGAGCGTAATAGTGCTCTAACGTAGTCTCATTGATTTGTGGAAGCCAGTCGGGGGTAATTAGCGAATCACCAAGTTTAATGTTGGGATTGAGAATGAGGGGTTGTGCTAGGTCTGTTTTAGGGGGGATTTTAAGGAAATAGAGACATTGAAAGAGGCATTTGAGAGATGTAGTGATGGTTGGATTGGAAATCCAACGTGTGAGCACCGAGACGGGAGTGATGAAAATTGTTTGGGGGCCTATTTTAGCATCCGAGAGAATTTGCCTCTCGATCTGAAGCCAGGGCAGGGGAGAAACAACAGTTGAGGTTGAGTACCACTTGCCTAGCTTGGAGAGGTGGGAAGCCCAGTGGTAGAATATTAGATTGGGGAGTCGGAGATCACCCTTGTCTTTAGGAAGGCATAGTTTGAGGAAGGAGCGTCTGACCGTTTTTTTCTGCCAGATAAATTGTGTGAAATTGCCGAAAATAGGAAAGCGGTAGCCAGAGACCTAATAAGTTGAGAGCGTAAAAGATGCCAGGAAGAACGTTCATCTTGATGATGTTGATCCTGCCCTAAAGGGAGATAGGGAGATTAGACCATCTTTGTAAATCTAGTTGGTTGTTAGTTTTAAGATCGTCTAAGTTGAGCTTCTTAAGTAGGAAGGAGTCTGAAGTAAAGTGAATGCCCAGGTATTTGATCGATTTGGGGGACCATCTCATGCTGAACTTAATGAGGTTGTGATTGTGCGTAAAGGAGTTCAATGGAAAAATTTCCTATTTTGACACATTCAATTTATAATGGGAGAGATCGCCGTATTGGGTTATGATGTGGAGGGCATGTCCCAGTGATGTGGCAGGGTGGGCGATATGGAGCAAGATGTCATCTGCGTAAACAGATAGAACCAATTCTTGTTGCTGTATCAAACAGCCCTGGGTGGAAGGGGAACGTTTAAGTTTGAGAAGGAGAGGTTCCAGATACAGGTTAAATAAAAAAGGTGAGAGTGGGCAGCCTTGTCTGGTGCTAGTGTAAAGGTGAAAGATTGAGGAGAAAACACCATTGCAGTATATCCTGGCCGAAGGGGACTTATACAAAGCCTGGATCCATTTAAGCAAAGTGGGTGGAAAGTCCATTTTGGTCAGAGTCGCCCAGAGAAAAGACCAGTTGACTCTGTCAAACACTTTCTCTGCATCTAAGGAGATCAAGGCCATTGGGGTGTGGGATAGTTGGGCAGCATGGGAGATGTGGGAAAGGGTTCTAAGGTGATCTGCTGGGGAGCGGGATTGGAGAAATCCAACTTGCTCCGGACTAAGGAGATGAATCCAGACTTTTTTAATCCTCTCGGCCAGAATCTTGGAAAGGATCTTCATGTCACAGTTTAGAAGAGAAATGGGTCGGTAGCTTGCTGGGTCTTTGGGCAGTTTATCGGGCTTGAGGATTAAAACAATAGTAGCCTCGAGTAGAGTGGGATCCATTGTCTCATCCGTAAACATGTGGCAGTATAGCTGGAGGAGTAGTGGGGCAAGTTCCTTGGAAAAGGTTTTAAAGAAATTTGAGGGGTAACCATCAGGGCACAGTGCTTTATCCCGGGCGATTGATGAGATAGCATCTTCTATTTTGGAAAGAGTAATGGGAGAAGTCAGGATGTCTTTATGGGGAGATGAAAGTTGGGGGGGATTGAGATCTGTCAGATAGGAGTTTATGTCTAGAAGAGACACAGGGGGAGAGGGGCGTTTATAGAGATTTCTATAGAAGTCTTAGAAAATCTGTGTGATTTCCTTGGGGGATGTTTTAGTGAGGCCTACGGGAGACCGTAAGGCCGGAATTAATGTAGAGCTTTCTATCATATGTAGTCTCAGGGCCAAGAGCCTACCAGCCTTTTCACCTTGCTCAATGAATTTGGCTTGAGTTTTGACTAGACTATATTCTGCTTTTTCCTTAAGAAGGTCAGCATATTCATTTTTAGCTGTTAGAAGGGCTTCAAGAACAAAAGTGGGAGCAAGGCAGAAGCAGGAAACTACAGACCTGTTAGTTTAACCTCAGTGATAGGGAAAATGATGGAATCACTTCTGAAGGAAAGAATTGTTGAGTATCTAGAGGCCAGAGGGGCACAGGACCCTAGGCAGCATGGATTCACAGAGGGAAGGTCATGCCAGACGAATCTGATATATTTCTTTGACTGGGTGACCAAAGTAGTAGATCAGGGAGGGGCTGTGGACATGGCCTACCTAGACTTTAACAAGGCATTTGACACCGTCCCACACAAAAGATTAATATACAAGTTAGCCAGCCTGGGAGTGGGTCCCAAGATGACAGCCTGGGTAAAGAATTGGCTGGAGAATAGAACACAGAGAGTAATAGTAAATGGAGTCCACTCAGAAGAAAGGAATGTTACTAGTGGGGTACCGCAGGGTTCAGTATTAGGACCGGTCCTCTTCAATGTCTTTGTAAGCGACATTGCAGAAGGACTGGAAGGAAAAATATGTCTCTTTGCAGATGACACAAAGATCTGCAACAGAGTTGATGCACAGGGTGGGGTGGAAAGGATGAGAATGGACTTGGCAAGGTTAGAGGAATGGTCAAATGTATGGCAGCTTAGATTTAATGCTAAGAAGAGCAAGGTAATGCACCTGGGAAACAAAAACCCAGGGGAAGAGTACACAATGGGGGTGAGATACTAACAACAACAAAAATGGAAAGGGATCTGGGGTAGTCATATCAGATGACCTAAAGGTGGGCAAGCAATGTGAGAGGGCAGCAAGGAGGCTGGGGTTACTGGGATGCATAGGGAGAGCATCACCAGTAGAAAACAGGAAGTTATTATCCCTCTGTACAGACAGCTGGTGAGACTCCATCTGAGTACTGTGTGCAGTTCTGGAGACCCAATCTCCGTAAAGACAAAGACAGGATGGAAGCTGTCCAGAGGAGGGCAACTAAAATGGTGCAGGATCTGCACGGAAGACATGAAGAGAGAGGCAGAGGCTTAATATGTATAGCCTCAAGGAAAGGAGGAGAAGGGGACATGATAGAAGCGTTCAAGTACCTCAAGGAATCAACAAAGTCCAAGAGGTAGCATCTTTCAAAAAAGAGGTGTGCAAGAACAAGAGGGCACAATTTGAAGATAGAGAGGAGCAGCTCAGAGGTAATTTAAGGAAGTATTTTTCACAGAGAGGTTGTGGATGAATGGAGCGGCCTTCTGGAGGAGGTTGTGGAGTCAAAATCAGTGGTGAAATTCAAGCATGCATGGGACAGTCATAACGCAATTCTAGGGGGGTGGGGGTAGGAAGAAGTAGGCTGCTGGTTAACTAGGATCTGCAGCTTATCCAGTAGGTAGGGAAATGGGCAGACTGGGTGGGCCAAGCGGTCCTTATCTGCTGTCAAATTCTATGTTTCTATGTTTCAAGAGAGGTTAAGGGGGAGGAGGGGAGCCAGATTTAAAGTAGGGCTCCTCCTGTTGGCCAGAATTGGGCCAGGCCAAAGGGAAGCCAGCAAGTACAGTTGTACTAACTCTTGGCTCCCTATATTGGTTGAGAGGGGCTTAGAAGAACAGCCTGAGTGTGGGTCCTGGTGAAGGTCTACCCCTGTGAATCACCATAACTGGTATTTGCAGAAAGCACAGTGGAAATGGGGGGGAGGTATGCTGGAAGCTGCTTATTACCCGGCCTTCAAGCCCAGGAATGTCTGTGGGGAGGGGTAGGGAGGAGGAGGGGATACTGACACCCTCTACAAACCATACTGCAACCAGCAAAGCTAGCCTCATATATGTTAAAGTTTGAGAAGTTCTACCCCATATAGGCTTGCCCTGGACTTTAAGCACCCAACCCAGTCCAAATACTGAGAAAGTCCCCCTCATAATAAGTTGAGAAAAGTGTAATGTCTCAATTGAGCTCATCCTGTTCTGTAGCAGAGGAGCATCTGGCAAGGAGGTCACAGCTGCCAACTGAGGTGGGATTACGGCAGCCACTACTGCTAGGACTTTGAGCCAGATTTTATGAGCTGCTGATCCTCCACTTCATCTTCACCGGCATCAGCAACAGCGGCTTCAGCCCAGTCGGAACAGGGAGTAGTGTCCATCGCTTCATGGCTTGTTGCAGAGGGCCAATGCACATTCTCATCCGAGGTGAAATTGTCCCTAGGCAATTTAGCAGGTGGGGCTGTGAGACGTTGGTTTGGAGATACATGGTTCCTCTCCTTGAACGCTGTCTGGGACAGTGTATCAAACCCTGTCCATGAGGTTGCAATGGGGCATCTTTCGCCACTAAGTGGAACTTGGATCCAGAAGCCAAGGGAGCAATTTGGTTGTTGAAAGCAGCTCTGGGGGAATCAATAAAAGCTGGAGCAGTCTGGTCTGGAAAAGGCTCCTCAGGGAGCATGCTCCCTGCAAAATAGTTCCTCCTGTGCTGAGATGATGGTCCAGGCTCCCAGACGTTTCTGGGAGAAGTAGTTTGCAGTGAAAGGTTTGGCCAAAACTTAGAAATCCACAGTTCTATGTCCTTTGGTTGATATGCCACCAGTTCTCTCCCATCCCTCGATACCAGTAAAGAGATAAGGCCCCTGAACCTATATTTAAACCCATGCATCTGCAGTACTTTCTTTATGGGGATGAAAGATTTCCTTCTAGCAGCAGCCTCTTGAGAAAAGTCCCGATAAAATGAGATTTTATTCCCCTGCCAGGTAAGCTCTCCAATAACCCGAGTAGCTTGCAGTACCTTTTCCTTTGTGGAGTATTGAAGAATATATGCAATAATGGGTCTGGACAATAGGCCAGGGTGACCTGCTCTGGCAGCCAGCCTGTGGGCCCTTTTGACTTCAACTGGGCCTCTCCACCTGTTTCCTAGCATCCTAGGGATGATCTTATTAAGGAATCTCTCCATATTCTGTCCTTCCAAGCCCTCAGGGATGCCAATAATCAAAATATTGTTTTGGTGCCCACGGTTCTCCTGATCTTCTGCATGTTCCCACAAGGTGGCCAACCGGGCCTCATGAGCCTGCAATCTCTGCTAGATTCTATTTTGCTGTAGCTCCAGGTCCTTGGCCCATTGCTCGACCACATTCATTTAGTCCTCTAGTTTACATACATCTGCCACCATCCCTGTGAGTGCCATATTGATGCTGTCCACTCTGGTAAGTAAAAATTCAAGCATCTTAGTGATATGCTGCAGGGAATCTCCTACCATGATCTGCTGAGGTTGGGGCTCTTGCCCTGCTACAGGAGATTAGGACTGAGGACGAGTGAGAAAGGCCATCTTGACTGACTACCCAGGTTGCAAAAATGTTGCAGGAGAGAGTAGGTGCCAGATAATGCTGCGGAAAACAGATCCAAATTCCTAAGGCAGGCTCCTTCCCCTGAGGCAGGTTTGTTAGGACCACATGAACTGAGAGACAGCGGTGGGGCCTATCCGGCCTACACATCTGGAATGACTCACGAGTACACCAGCGGTAAAGTCACAATTATGGGGCACATGAACGGAAAATAATCACACTGGACAGTCGGGGGGGGGAGTCATGAAGTGGATTGTGCATTTACATCAGTGTTGCACCCCGGGATCATGGAGACAGCCACAGGTTACATCCAGTCAGGGACACAGAGAAGGATTCAAGCTGCCATCT
The DNA here is from genome assembly GCA_016271365.2 of Neoceratodus forsteri. Taxonomy (NCBI): domain Eukaryota; kingdom Metazoa; phylum Chordata; order Ceratodontiformes; family Ceratodontidae; genus Neoceratodus; species Neoceratodus forsteri. Next base: position 913,720,749 of record CM057455.1, on the reverse strand, counting down.
CACCGGTGCTCAAGCCACGCCCCCTCCTTATCCCGACACTTTCACTGGATCTGTGTGCTTATGGAGGCTAACAGAGAAACACAGACAGATAGAGAGAGATGGAGACAGAAACTCAGTAAATACACTGCAGTCATTCTGATTTAAATACTCTGTCTGTCTTTCTCTCACTCAGGAACAGGAGGTGCAGGGTTCCATGTGGCTGGTCAGCACATGGGGAAGGCTGGTGCCACCAACAGAGCCCCACTCTCTCTCCTGTTGCGCCATTGTTTCCCACTGAACCTGCTCCAGGCAGTGTTACTCACTCCCTCCGAATTTCACAGACATACATACACACACAGACAGTCAGAATTCTGCAGTCCCGACCGCATTGTCACTGTGTGTATGTGTCTCTCTATCTCTTTCTCTCAGCACTGCTGGGGGAGGTCTATGTGGGACATGGGTTTACCACACTCAGGAATCGAATGCAGTGGGCAGGAACAGGCCAAACAATCTGCAACTTAAAAAGAAAACCTCTCAAGGTAACGTGCAGGCACTCTCCATTGTCACAGGACAGCTACATGGGGACAGAAGGGGAATTTTGTGGTCTCCGTCTGTCTCGGGGGGGATGTGTGCATGCAAGGCATGGAGCTCAGCCACAGCCTTGCAGGCAAAGAGAGAGAGAGAGAGTGACAGGACACAGCACAACTTCTGATATTCAGCCTGTCATTGACATTGCTAGTGTCTCTGTCTCTCTCTCTCTTTCTGTTTCATAGCAGCACTCATCAGCAGGATCGCACAAACAAAGCCACACACATCACCTTCCACTGCTGTGCTGCTTCTATCCCCACTTTTTGCACAGACTGTGACATATTCAGGGTGTCTGCTGGGGGACATTATCTCTTGCTTCACAGTTACATAAATGGATTTAACATTGTGTGGTACAACAGGACTGTACTGTCACAACATTGGGGGACATTTGCATTGGAGGGGCGGGTGGGTGAGGAACAAATATGGTCACAGGAGATCCACGGGGTTGGTGGGTGGGGAGCCACACAGTGAGGTTTACTGTGCTGCTCACTCAGCAGAGATCCTTGGGATGGGTGTGTGGGAATCCACACACTGGGGGTTTGACTGAGTTACTATTGGCACTACACTGCACCCACATATCATCACCAGCTGGGAGAGGAAAGAACATTGTTGGGACTGATGCTCTGCTCACCGTGCTTTGTGCAACTTGCACACCAAATTTGGGACAGAAAGAGAGCCACAGCTAAGTGACAACTCCAGGAAAGTGAAGAATGACACATGATGTTGACAACTGGACCCTCTAGCTTCCCCACAAGTTGTAATGGATGCCATGCTGCTTTCTGTTGCTCGAGCAGGCAACAAGTGCAGATGGCACTTTCATAGAATCCCTCTGCAGAGCCATGCATTAAAAGAATTTAATGCATGGCCATGCAGAGGGACTCCTCCAATGGGGTTGGATGTTTCTTCTCACTTTTCCCTACCTATGTTATAAAAGTTATTATAAAATAACTGCTAGAAGGTTGTATAAAGCAACAAAAAGAAACTAAAACTTGAGGCTTCTAGCTGTAAGTGCTGGAATGCTTACTAGGGGTGTGCAGTGAAGTGGGCGAAACCCAAAAAGGTGACACCTGTAATCACAGCAGGAAAAGGGGGAAACCTAAATGGCAACAAAGGTTTCATCCTTTCCCCGAGATGCTATGACCTTGGAGTTTGTTATATTAGTAATGGGTGACTGAGGGGCAAAACACTCACTGTTTCGGGTTTCATCCCTCTGGTTTCGTGATTCCGGGTTCACTCTTATAATTTCACTCTTATCACATAAAACCCTGACCAGGTGTTAAGCAGCAGCATAAAAAACCCTAGTTTGAGATCAGTGTTAAGACTCCAACTTTTTAGATCAGCTGAGGCCAGATGCAAGTGGTGCATGCATTGCTACCCACCCCAGTGATTGATTCATGATAGAATTTGGTGTCATGCACTTGTGGTAAGGTATTGAGTAATGATAGCTGAGGGTTTGGATGGCATCCACCCAAAAACAATAAAAGCTAGAATTCCCCTCAGCAGGCAGATGCAGGGTATTCCAGCTCAGAAGATTAAGACTAGAGTAATCATAAATCAAATAAACTTCCCTGGAATCTCTGTAGATAGCCATTAAAACACCTAGGGCCAGATATTCAAAACTTTGCGCCGGGCAAAAACCATTTGCTCAGGTTTAGCGTGGGATTAGCGCGGGCCTGCTATATTCAAAAGGCCAAATAGCGTAGGCAAACTGCATTAGTGCCAGGCAAAATTATAATGTATGCAAGGGGCAAACTGACATGAATACAGGCGCAATGCTATATTCAGCGACTAGCACTGTGCTAAGTGGTTTTGAACGACTTAGCGTGACACTTAGCGCAGTGCATATTACCACCTAGGAAAAGCTTGTCTTAACCCTGGGCAATCAGCTTTGCGCAACACTATGGCTTTGCGCGGTGTTTGCGCGGGTTTAGCATGGATTTTGCATGACCCTAACAAATAAATATGACACAAAGATAAAGCCAAACATAGAGGAAGCATGCTGCTAACCGATGGCATCACAATGATGCCATAATCTGCCACCAGTCCCAGCCATGCCAGGCAGTAAGTGGTGACCCTGCCACCAGTGAACAGCATGGCAGTGTGGCCATACAGCATACACCTGTGGACCATACTTCTATGGACACCAACAGATGCCAGCACACACATGCAGCACTGTGGGTGTGGAGGATGTTGAGGGGAGCGTGTATGGGTGGTGAGGCTGTGCCACAGACCAGGTGTGGCCACAAGGCTGGGACACATCATGCAGTGCACATGGGCCAGTATTGGGAATGCCTTAACATCAGTGTGCCTTTTGGATAATATATGCCCCCCCGGCCACATACCGCATAGCTGTACAGCTGCCACAGCACACAAAGCCAGAAATGTACATGTCACTGTGTGCATCCCATGCCAGAGGTGCAGCATCTGTGGGTCACAAAACAGCGTAACAGTCATGTCCGCTGTCAGTAAACACCTGCAGGTTGGGCTTCTCACTGTGTATAGTGCAGTCATCATCACTTCCCTACACACCATAGGCATTGCTGTGTCCACACACTACTGGCCCCCTTACTACTGTAATGTCTGCTGTGCACTGTAGCATGACCTACAGTGTGACGGTTGCATGCAGCACCACCACCATCTGTGCCTATGCTGTGTTGTCCCAGTACAGCTGCAGGCAGCAGCGCATGTGGAAGTAGTGTTCAAAACTGTATAATATTCCCCAAGCTGTTTGCTCAGCGCTAACATGTTTGCGCGGGTTTAGTGAAGGGCTAAACACTTAGCCTGGTGCAAACTGTGTGCAAATCAGGGCATAATGAGATGCTAACTGGATGTTTGCCCACAGACTACCTAAGTAGGCTCATTTGCATGTCACTTTTGAATATGGCAAAGTTTAATGCCGAGCAAACGTGTTTGCACCAGGCTAACGGTTTAGCCCTGTGCTAAACCGACGCAAATGTGTTAGCGCTGCGCAAACAGTTCGGGGAATATTTTACAGTTTTGCACACTGTACTTTCACATACGCTGCTGCCTGCAGCTGTACTGGTCCACGATTTGTCTGGCACACACATTGGCCACATAGTTCATCTCTACCTACCTTCACATCGCTGTGCATTGTGTTGCTGTTGTGGTTTGCACTTTCTGGTTGCCATATTCAGACCTGTCTTATTCCAGGGCTAAGTTTGCCCTGCACTCCCAGCCCAGTTTGCCCAGCCTCATTCCCATGCTATATTCAGAAGCTGTTTGCCCCGGCTATTACTTTTGAATATGGCTTATTTTGTGCTCCGGGCTAAGTTTGCCTGCCAGGCAGTGCTAATTTAGCCCCGGGGCAAAGTTTTGAATATCTGGTCCCTAGTGGCATCACAGTTTTTGTTTTTCCCCCATCTTTTTTTTTCCCTTCTCTTTAGTGCTTTTACAGAGTCATTGCCCCCAAGCTTGACTGTAATGTGTGTTGACAGAAACCTTGTCTGAGAATCCCAGCAAGTCTTGTTAGTTGTTCAATCATAGGGAGATTTGCAGAGCAATATACACTTTCATTTCACTTCCATACAGGAAAGTGAGCAAACTGTGTTCATGGTACACCCACCTGGAACCAAACCAGAGAATGAGAAATGCTTGGCTTGTTTAGGACTTCATACTCAATATAGAATGTACAGTACCTTTAACACTTTGTCTGTGTATTCAGTCTTTTTGCATTTTGACTACGGGTCTATACTGGCAAAGACTTTTTCCTTTTTCTATTATTTTCAACAGGGTTTGGTTAGTCCCGTTAAAAAGTTTGCAGTTTGAGACCTAAAACTTTCAGGCTTAACAGATTCTTACACAAAGATAACAGTTTTGTAGTTTTTGTAATATGCGCATTTTAAACAAAAATTTTGGTTAAAGCAACAGTGCAAGAATCTGATGAAAATGTTGATCTATGCTTTGTTATTTTAGATTGCCACTTGCCTACTGACTTTTATAATACCCTTATTTCCAAAATTTAAGTCTGCTTTAGTACTTTTTTTCACATTTGAAATAATAAAAGGAGCACTCCATTCAATATGGCTCAGACCAAGTTTTCATCAGTAGTTGCAGCTGTTTTTGAACCCCTATTATTCTACAAGGGCAGAGAGCATTGCCTGTTGCATAATTTTTCTTTTTAGTCACAACAGAAGTTATATTTAAACAACTAATGGACAAAGACAGCTGAGAATACTGATGAAGACTGGTCCAAGTCCTGCTAAAGGAACACTCCTTTTATTATTTCAAACATGAAAAAAAGGACTAAAGCAGACTCAAATTTTGGAAAGAAGGATATCATGCAAGTAAGGAGGTAAGTGGCAATCTAAAATAGCATAACAAGCATAGGTCAAAATTTTTACCAGATTCTTGCACTGCTGCTTATTGGGCATGATTACTTAAAGGTAACACTCTGTAACTCAAAAATAGCTACATGTATTCCTATTCAATTTGGAAGCAAACTAGAACATGGAACTCTGCAGGTTCATGCAACATTTTAGAGTCCTAGGAACTAAGACAGAAGAGTTATATGGTACCATAAAGAGGATTATTAACAGACACTCCAATGCAACCGCCACTATGCAGGTACTACTGTACCTGCATATATCTGTTACAGAAAATAACAATAAATAAATAAATACTATGTTACTGCACCTATTAGAGTTCAGAAACACAAAAAGCACAAAGTTAAGAATTGAAAAATTAGAGTTAGAAGTCTCATAAGCCTTGATACATTTCTGCTGTGGTGTTCCTTGTGGATTTTAACCCAGATGTTCACCTCTTCCTCCAGCCCCTACCCTCTCAACCCAAAGCCAAGCTACAGGTCCAAGACCATGCTCCATGGGTCTGCAGTTTCAAGATGAAGGTGCCACTTCCACTATGGGGTTTTGAAGTGAGGAAACATCTTAGCAACCTTGAGCATATGAGGTTAAAATGGCTAAAAAATGTCTAAGTTATGATCAAAAGAATAAAAAAACTGGAAAATAATTAAGTCCTTATGCATGCTCATTGCACATAGTTTACAGTATCTTCCAGTATGTTTTTCCTAATTGTAGGTAGAGGAGTGCATCAAGGGAAATCAAGGAATCATATTAAGGAACATTGAGGATCTACAATGAGGGACCAGAGGTAGGCACAGGTGGGGAAGTAGAGTAGCATGGGTGCTTGAGGTGGAGTGATGGGGGTTTCAAATTAGATCAGATGGAAGGGGGAAACAAGCAGCAAGACTGGACACAACCAGTGTTTGACTTTTAATTCATGTATTATGTAAGAATGGGGATACCAGTGCTGTGGTTGGACACCTGTCACTGGTATTTTAGTTTTGTCTGCATGGTCACACGTGGGGGAGAACTGATGGCATGGTTACTTTTGATTGATGGGTGAAACAGGAAATGAAGAGACTGGTGAATGGGTTGGGAAATTGCCATTGGTGTTTTACATTTATTTTTTTTAATAAAACATTTTCTCCTGTTTGGTCGGTGTGGGTGGGCTCTCAGCCCTGTCTCTGCTTCTTCTCACCTGGCACCTGTCTCTCCTGATCTCCAAGCCCTAGATCCCCCATGTATTACCCCTGTGGCAGGGTCAGAAAGGGAAGGGCCATCCTTTACCCACTCCGAGACTCTCATCTAGATTGTTGGGCTAAAGACCCAGCGATGGCGTGGGGACAGAGACAGGCAGGCAGGGTTTTATGTAGTTGGAGCCAACCAATTTTCCATTTTCTCCCAGACTTCCTCTCCAGCCATGGTGTCACATTAGCTAGTGTGTTTGGAGGTGCACACATGCTATGGAACTGCAGCTTCTCCCTACGTGCTGCTCAAGCTGCTGGCTCTACCTTCAAGCATCAATCTGGGGTAGCCAAGGGCTGAGCCGACTAACCCCCCTACCTTTGTAGAGGTGAGCTGTCCTTAGGATGCTCAATCTTCTCTCCCTGACCAACCACCAGTGACCTGAACTTGTTCCCCACCTCGGGTTGCCAGCATGGTAAGAGGTAAGGCGCTAGGTACCTCAGTCCTCTACACCACTGGGTGTTTTATATTTGATTGGCAGGTCGAGTTGGGGGATACCAGTGGTAGAGTTGCCCACTACTGCAGTTTTACCTTTGATTATAAAATGGGCTTAAGAAATCCAAATCTCTGATTGGCTACTACATCATCTGAGCCATGTCCTTATCAGATGATATAGTAGCCAATCTGGACTACTGCCCACCGAGATGCCCCATGACAATGAATCAGTGAGCTCTGCCAAACCTAAACAGAAATGCTGACTGGTAGAGTTCACTGAAGTGGCAGTAATACAGCTGAATGGCATTCATAACAGCACAGTAACACCACACTGCTATTCACATCCACTTCCAAAACCCAAAAATAACAAAATAAACGTGTTTTTTTTTATTCCTAACTGAAATCTGACCTGTGTTCCTTCATTGCTGTACTTCCAGGCTGCGAATAAAACTCCAACAACCCAGTCCCGTGGCTAAAAATCCACTTATCCATATGCCTTCACATCGACAAATCAGACCTGCTCCTCCACCAGTACATATCCAAACTATACAAAATAAAAATAAAAGATATTCCTCAGTTACAGACCACCTGATGGGTAAAAACGCAATGTATGAATCGCTGAGTGAAAAGTGGTAACTATGGTGGCTCCAGTGAGACACTCTTGCTCTCATTGAAACCTAACATTCACTGTAAAGCAAACAGGAACATTTCAATATTTTAAAATAAAAACAAATGACACATGCAGTCTTCAATTCACACGAAAACGTCCTTATTTACAAACAAAAAAATGATGTGTATCACTGACTGCATGCCTCGGGGAAGAGCATCACATCAGACAGCACTCCGGGACAGCACTTCTAAGATAGCAGTCATCTTTTTTCCTGCCTCTGAAATAAATTCTCTCTCTCGCCCCTCGGTACCAGAGAGGAAATAAAAACCAATATGTGACCATCGACAGTACAGTGCATAGCGACATGCAGGAACAACCTGTCCACTACCTGTGTGTGTCTGGGGTAGGGGGAGCAGCACCCTGTTCTGGCCATCACCAAATATCAATGGGGGACTATTTTTTACTGTTTCAGTATTTAACTGAAATTGTTAAATTTTTTGCTATGTTTTTTCTTCTTTTTTTTAAATTATTAAATATTTACTTACATGCCCATTTTATAAGTGCAATAACACACGCCAAGGTGTGATTTATCACCTGATTAGAGCATGCCCAGTGGCATAAGGCACTCGGCACAAGTGCCTTGTGCCTTAGTACACCCCTGGGCATGCATTTATAAGGCAATAAACCACACCTCAGAGTGTGTTATTGCTTGCTTAATGGGTTGTTTGGAAGGCAAAATACTGACAATGGGGTTGGATACCCACCACCTCTGTTGTTACTTGTGATTGACAGATCAGGTGGGAGATGGGATACTGGTGACTGACTTGGGATTCCATAACTGACTTGTGTAAATTGGAGGGCAGGTTTTTATGAATCAAAACTAGTTTTATAGGACTGGGCACCCCTCATATAACTGACGTACATTATCTTTGCAAAAATACAATTATCTTAAGAATGCTTAAAAACCTTCTGTGCATGCATAAAGCAGCATTTTGTTTTCTTAAAAAACAACACATTTGTTAAAAAAACACCTATCAAAGAATCATCATTAGGTCAAATTCTATTGAACCTGACCATTTCAGATTTCAACTTGAAGTAGTTTTTGTGATATTGGTGAGCAAAAAGAGCCTTAATTTCCATCTTTTTATATTTTTTCAACATTTTAGAACATTTAAGCCACTGCACTGATCATTGTCAAATTAACAGGATGCCAGGATTCTCTAACCAAATCTACACTTGCCAAATTTCAAACTATTCAGTCCAGGGTCAGCCACATTACTACTGTGCAGAAAATGGAGTTTAACATTAAACTATATATTCAACCTTAATATGGAACTGTACCTGGAAATAAATATTTTTTTATCTTCAACTAAGTATTATTTTAAAAACTCTCTTTTGAATTTGTAGTCCCTTTTCACCCTGAGAAAGTAGTGAGGACCAATAAATGTGAAGGGACCTAGCTGGTATACAGTACAGTATATACTTGTTAAAGTTGTTACGATTGTTTTAAAATTAGGTGGCCATGCCAGCTTGTTAGCACTTTAAAATTTTCACAGTACCATAACCACATGGCAGGAGCTCTTTGAATATGTCATTTGGTTATGGTTTTGTGGCTAACTGCCATTCCAGCTTGGTGCTGTAGTTTAGAAAAGAAAGCAACAATAAAACCTCCCTTTCCTCCAGCTATTATTCTAGCCCACATTCCTTCTGTCACCATCATGCCCCTAGAGCTCCGAAAAATAATTAAGCACCTCTTCCCTTCCTGCTGTATCTGATTCTTCCTCCCTCCTCAAATGGCCCTCAGAGGCCCAGAAAAATATTTTAGCCTCCTACTTTGTGTCCTCATGTCCTTGAACCTCTCCCTGACAGATCCCAGAAGCCCTGAAAAAATATAAATACCCCTCTCCCACCCCGCTGCATACCTGCTCTTCAAAAAATATGTTTAAACGCCCTTATAGTTTCCCAGCTCCCTTCCTATGCATTTTTGGTTCTGAATGGCCTGCAAAATTGTTCCAACACCACCCCCCCCCACCCTTTCCTGCTGCTTCTATGCTCTTTTTCTCTCACTTTGCATTGTTCTTGGAGTGATAGGATGCCTTTTAAACACCCCTCACTTTTTGTGCGGTATACCTGCTCCCTTTCATCAAATTGGATTTTAAAAGACTGAGGTGTGAGTGATCACAGACCCTCTTTATTGGGGTGGGGGGGGGGAGATAGACATCCAGGCATACTTTTCACCGAACTCCTTTTTCAGTAATAATGTTTAATGCAGGGCTGTTTTATGATCTGTAGGTCACTGTGAAGGACAGAGGTTGAGAGATGATTTGTTGTTCCTCTGTCTCCTGAAAATGTTTAGGATGCCTTTAGATAGATTGTTTAAGATGGTGAACTCAGTGTCCAGCATTCAGTTACAATCACAGCTGAAAGGGGGAGTTCATAAAATGGCAGTTGATTCTTGCTCTAAAGGAAACTATAGCAAGATATACTGCATAGGAAACCTTAAGCTGGGAACTAACATTACCCTGTATAATAAGTCACAAGCTGACCACTTAACATTGATTCCAAGGTGCTTCTTTTCATTAAGTGCAAAAACTGTAGATGAACAAGTAGACATACAGGGAGCCAAGTACTGACATTTTCCACAGAGATGAGTGCACTTTGTCAAGGTTGTGAAAAGTAAAACGTCGGTATTCCACTCCCTGCATGCCTGTTTGTTAATTTCTATTTTTTCACTTAATAAAAATAAGCACTTTGGAATCAACATGAGTAGTCCACTTGCAACTCATTATACATGGTGATTTTTGTGCACACCTTAATGTTTCCTATGCCTGTGTTTTTTGCATGTGCTGAGAGCACCATCATATCTAGAGTGACTTTCAATGAAAAACAGAAGATATACTCCACATCTCTCCAGTACTGTTTCATATTGTTCCATGTAATTTTTACAGTTGTTTCAAAGTTCAGAGATTTTTTTTTCTTCAAGTCAATAATAAAATTGATTCTGTGCCCAGTTTGTCTGGCACATCATATTGGCTTTATTTTGGTTCATTTCCTGTTCTGATAGAGCACTTTAACTTGCAATGATGTGCTATTCACCATTGTTTCACTTGTTCGACATCGGTTGCACGTTTAGTAATTTCTATACTGTTATTGTTCTGATAAAAATCTCATGAAAAAAATCAAATTTGATGAGCATCTTGACTATGTTTCTCTCATTGTGGCAGTAATGGCTGCCATTTAGAATGTTCAGTTTTTATTAGTAGGTACAGATATTTGATAGGTCATCCTAGTGATACCATGCCATTGTGCTGGGATAATGGCCATGGTCCTCTAGCTGGTTGATGAGTCAGGTTTTAGATCATAACCCTTCAATTTTATATGTAACCCCTAGGTTCAGGGAGAAAACATTTACTCAGCATCATGGCTAGGTTTGTACTTCTGGTCAGTGGTGCCCAAGTAACTCCAGACACAGGAAGCAGTATCTGAAAATGTACAAACCTGGAATGGGATTCTAGAGTGTGGCTTTTTCTCACATCAACACAGGAATAAAAAGGCAAAAATGGACCCCCACAGGGCTACACTTACTGGCAATGCACATTTACAGAGGTCAGAGCACATCTTCTTCACCACACAAAAGCCCTCAGGTTCTGAACTACTCTGGGCTCTCATGGACCGAACTGGTACTCTTCTACTTGGACACTTTTCCATATGGCATGGAGTGTGTTCAAATGCCACTCTACACTCATCCATTGACTGACATTAATGCAAACAACCTCAGGACAACAAAATCATCTTTTCCCCATCCTAGATTAGCAGCAGGGCCAGGAGGATTTGTAAAGTGTGAGAGAGAGAGAGAGAGACAGAAAGAGAGAGAGAGAGAGAGAGAGAGAGCTGAAGGAGGTGTGGGGGTGATAGTTGACCAAAAGAACTCTAAAGAGAAAGAATACTGAACAACATCACCAGCTGGTGGACAAACATGAACCAGGAACTTTATTAAAAATATATGCTTGCACAGTCCAAACTCAGCTAGGAAACTGTTTAAAATGTTTACTTTTTTTATTCATTTTTACAATGATCTATTATATAATAGCAAACATGAACTCAAAGATGTGTGTCTATGTGGGATAACATCACTTCTTGTGTGTTGGATGCACTCATCCTGCAGCCTTGTGCTTAACCACTTGAGGCATGACATTATCCTGGCATGACACAGACTCTGTCATGCATTATTGCTTAAATAAAGCATTGCTTAAAGCAAACAATTTCAATATAAATCTAGAGTGGCAGAAGGGGACCTGTGGTACATCGAGTCTGCAAAAACATGGTTTCCTGGCACCTACTATCATACTGGGGTCCTGTTCCCTGAGATGTCCAACCTAGCTATCTCTAATGATGTGTGATTATGCCCAAGCATTGCCCCACATGCGCTTAAAACTTGACACCAACTTTGCGCCACCACTTCAGGTGGCAGCCTATTCCACGGCTCCACTACCCCCTATGACAAGTAATATTTTCTGATGTCCCTCCTGAATTTCCAACCTGTTAATTTCCACTCATGCCCCCATGTTGTAGAACTGGCGTTCCTGGTGAAAAGCACTGTGTGTAGCACTTTGTTTATGCCTCTAAAGAATGTGAAGGTTTCGATCATATCCCCCCTTTCCCTCTTAGTTTCTAATGAGTACAAGTTCAAAGCCTTTAGCCTCTCCTCATAGGTGACTCCCTGAAGGCCATGTGTCATCTTTGTTGTCCCTCTCTGGACCACCTCCAACCTATCAATATCCTTTTTAATGTGTGGCCCCCTAAACTGGACACAGTACTCCAGCTAAGGCCTCACCAAGGACTGATTTAGGTGCAGAACCACCTCCCTGTCTGTGCTATCTATGCCCCTTCCAATACATCCCAGTACCTTGCTGACTTTGCTGTAAGCCTTATAATACTGACTTTGCTGCTTGAGGTCATCCCTAATGATGATGCCAGATCCCATTCCTCTGCTGAAGAGCTATGTTTGACCCCATTTAGCCAGTATTCTGTCTTACGGTTAGCCTTACCCAGGTGCATTACCTTGCACTTCTCAGCATTGAATTTTAACTGCTATATGTGTGTCCACCTTTCCAACATTTTAAGATCCTCCTGAAACTCTCTGACTCCTTCCATGCTGTCCACTCTAGCACTAAGTTTTGTGTTATCGGCAAATAGGGTGATGTCACCCTTTATACTCTTCCAATGTCACCAATAAATATACTGAAATGTATCGGCCCCAAGATTGACTCCTGAGGCACCCCATCAGTGATATGTCTTTCAATAGATCTTACCCAATTTACTACTACCCTCTGTTTCCTATTTTCTCACCAATTTTGCACCCACCTGACTATTTCTTCTGCTGCACTCATGTCCCCCCAAGTTTTTAAGAGGTGTCTGTGCAGGACTGTGTCAAATACCTTTCTGAAGTCAAAGTAAAGCAGGTCCACTGCATGGCCCTTATACAACTCCCTGGTTCCATGGTTGGAGAAAGTCATAAGGTTCATTTGACATGACCTGCATGACACAGACTCATTCTGGTTATTGTTTTGGAGGTGATTAACTTTGAGGTATTCTACCAGATCTTTTTTAATAAGGGTCTCCATCAGCTTACCCAGTATTGAAGTGAGGCTGACTGAACTATAATTACCCATCTCCTCCTTGCCGGCAATCTTACGGACTGGCACTACATCATCCACCCTCCAGTCCCTCCTGTATTTCCCACCTGTTAATTTCCACTCATGCCCCTGTATTGTATTGCTGGTGTTTCTGGTGAAAAGCACTGTGTGTGGCAATTTGTTTGTGTCTTTAAGGAACATGAAGGTTTTGATCATAACCCCCTTTCCTCCTAGTTTTCATTGAGTGCATTTTCAAAGCCTTTAGTCTCTCCTCATACAGTAGGTGACTCCCTGAAGACCATGTATAATCATTTGTTGGCCTTCTCTGGACCTCCTTCAACCTATTAATATCATTTCTAAGGTGAGGCCTCCAAAACTGGATACAGTACTCCAGGTGAGGCCACATCAAGGACTGGTAGAGGGGCAGCATCACCTCCCTTTCCCTGCTGTCTATGCCCCTTCCAGTACATCCCAGTACCTTGCTAACCTTGCTGTAAGCCTTATTACACTGACTTTGCTGCTTGAGGTCATTGCTAATGATGACCCCATATCCAGTTCCTTTGCTGAAGAGCTACATTTGACCTCATTTAGCCAGTATTCTTTTTGAGAGTTATCTCCACCCAGGTGCATCACCTTGCACTTCTAAGTATTGAATTTTAACTGCCATACGTGTGTCCACCTTTCCAACTTTTTGAGATCCTCCTGAAGCTCATGCTGTCCACTCTATCACTAAGTTTTGTGTCATCAGTAAATAGGGAGATGTTACCCTTTATACTCTGGCCAGCATCACCAAAGAATATGTCAAAAAGTATCAGCCCCAGGTCCGACCCCATAGGAACCTCACCAGTGATATGTCTTTCAGTAGAGCTTACCCCATTTACTACTACCTGCTGTTTTCTGTCTTCCAGCCAATCAATTGTGCATCCACCTATTTGCTCTGCTGTTCTCAGGTCCTCCAACTTTTTTAATAGGCGCCTGTGCAGGACTGTGTCAAATGCCTTACTGAAGTCAAAGTAAAGTAGGTCCTCCACATGGTACCTATCCAACTTCCTGGTCACGTGGTTGAAGAAAGTAATAAGGTCTGTTTAACATGACCTACCAGACACGAACCCATGCTGTTTATTGTTTTGGAGGTGATTAAATGTGAGGTATTCTACCAGATCGTGTTTAATAAGGGTCTCAATCAGCTTGCCTACTATTGAAGTGAGGCTGTCTGGCCTATAACTACCCATTTCCTCCTTATCGGCACTCTAATAGAGTGGCACCATGACAGTCACCCTCAAGGCACTCGGTACAATCCCAGACTTAAGTGACCTGTTGAATAGATGTGCAAGAGGGGCTGCTAGCTCCTCTGCCAGCTCCCTCAGCACCCTGGGGTGCAAACTGTCAGGGCCTGGGGCCTTATCAGCCTGATGTCTGAAAGGCCCTTCCTAACCCTGTCAGTAGTGAACTCCTGGATGCACTTTCTCTGGATCCCCTGGCTGAGGCCCTGATATCACTGTCTGGCAGCAGGCCCTGTTCCTCCCCAGTGAATACCAAGTAAAAGTATTAATTGAGGGTCTCTGCTTTCTGCCCATTGTCCTCAAGCACCTCATCCTTAATCTTTAACCTTACAATTCCCCCTTTTTCCTTTTCTCAGTGATATAGTGGAAGAAATTATTTTCCCCTGATTTGACCTCACGTGCAATCTGCAGCTTCTTTGCTGCCTTGGCATTCCTCATTATTCTGTTGGCCTCCATGCTTTTCTGAATGTAATCCTCCCATTCCCTGACCCCCTTTGACTGCCTGCACAATTTATATGTTTTCCTTTTGGCCCTGATTGCCTCCCTAACTGAAAGGGGGAACCACATGGGTCTTTTATACCTATTTTGCTTTGTTGCAGTCCTGATGCAGATCCTGGTTGCCTCGAGGATTGCTTCCCTAATACCGTCCCATATTTCCTCCACCTCTGACTTGTCACTGGTATTTGTTAACCTTGCCCTCATTAATTCCCATAATCTGCCAACATCTGCCCCCTTAAAGCATAGCACCTCTGTCTTTGAGGAGATGTGTGTATCATGTGTGGTTATTTTAAACCAGACAGAATTGTGGCTGCTATTTGCCAAGGGTTCTCTTAACCTGACTGATCTAATCACTTCTGAATTTGTGAGGATCACATCCATTATGGCATCCCTCAAGTTGTATCTTTCACTAGTTGGAACAGCAGGCAGTCCAGAATAGAGATGATTTTTTAACTCTGAAACAATGCAACTGCAATCAAAATAACCCTGTTGTCTTTGGTTACTGAATTCCACACCTTAGCAATGAAGGATGGTTATATTATTAGAGTAAACTGGAAAATCCTTCAAATGAATCCCAATGTGGCATGAGCCATTCATCAAGCACCTGCTATAGGAAAACATTCAGCAGAGCACCAAATTAGAAGGATTTTACTTATTTATTTAAGATTTTGTGACTTGGATAGAAACACTGAGCCAGATCTCATTTTCAGTAGTGGTGGGCAAAGCAGTTTGGAGAAAATCTGCCCCCCACAAACCAGCAACATAAGTGAGCCAGATTTGAACATTTTGCAAGGTCTGGATTGTGATCACGATCACTTTACGTAATGTGGTGGGAGGGCACAGGAGGCATTTTGCAGAGCACAGAGAGGAGGGAGCAAACAGAGACAGAGAGAGACTACTGTCTACTCTAATCATGCTGTCTTTTTCTATGCAATAGCAGGGATTGCTAAGAAATACAGTGGTTGCTGGGAATTGTAGTCCTGTAGGAAGCAAGGCAAGACTATAAAAAAAGAAGGAGTTAATTTTAAATGCAATTTTACTGGAACTCATACCGGAAGAATAGGAAAGTCAAGAAGGCAAGGCCCTGTAGACTTTCCCCACAATTCAGTGGCATTAACAGGTGTTACCCACTTTAGCAAAATATTTATCCAATCTATTCTTAAAGAAACTCAAATTTTCGGCTTCCACCAACTCCTGAGGCAGTCTGTTCCACATTCTAATCGCCCTACACTTAAAGCCATTGCTTCTTAATTCTGTCCTACTCATTATTTCCCTCAATTGCCTATCATGCCCTCTCAATTGATATGATTTCTCCCTGATAACTAATCCCAGCTCAGTTTTAAGATCTCCGTCTCTTAGAACCTTATACAAAAATAATAAGTCCCCTCTTGCCCTCCTATTGACTAGGCACCATAATCCCAGTTTCTCCAATCTATCCTCATATAACATTCCCTCACAACCTGATATCAGTCTGGTAAAAGATATCTGTGGCTGTTCCAACAATTTAATATCCTTTGCAAGAAAGGGACCACATACAGTGGAAGTGTAATCCAGAATGGGCATAACCAATGTTCTATACAGCGGCAGCAACACCTCCCCATTTCTGGAATGGAACACCCTTCGTATATAATTTACCAAGTGCATAGCTTTGTTTGATATTATTCTACTGTGAACATCTTTTTTAGGTTATTTTGAATATAAATGTAACCCCTGGGTGGCCACCCCCCAGTGTTACACCCCTACCTACTACCCTGAACATAGGCTAAGGGGGTTGGGTTCACTAACTTATAACATTTTTAAAACCTTTGTGCAGTGCCTCCACTCAGGGTGCTTTACGTGGGTGAGATGGTACTGTGTGTAGCCCCCTGAGCTGCTACACCACCCACGGTGACCAGTTACCTTCCCTAGACATGCCCCAATACCCAGTTCCCCACATTTCCACATTCTGAATTAAAGGCTCTCTCTAATAATATGCACACACAGGATTTCAAACAACAACAACAAGATATTTATTTTGGAGAAATGAAGGAGCTAGGAAAGAGAAACAGGAGGAGTAGAGGTTATCTTACCGCATTTACACTTGTACAGAGATCATTTTGGATTTTGCTGGTGAACCCTCCAGCTGGGTGGCTCCATATTGACAGTCAGACATAAATTACATTTTACCATTCGACTTAAGACATCCAGAGCCCTGGCTATCTCGCTGCTGATGAATCAGATGTTAAACACAATTATTATTAATACCCACACTGGTACCAGTCCCAGATACAGCAGAAACCCCGCAATCTCATACCATACTGGTTAAAGAAATACCACAGTCCAAGATGTTGCAGACCTGATGGAGTTGCAGCTGGTCGAGGTGGCCGGCTATTAATTTGAGGGTGGGGGCAACTTGGAGACAGATTTGTGTAAAGCAGCAAATTATTATTTACAACCACAGCAGGGATTGCCCTCCACTTTAGCAGATGAAGCAAGGATTGCCTTGCACTCACAGACTTCTGAACATTCCAGAACAAACTATATGGATCTTACATCCAGAACATTCAGCACAACATTTGAAAGTCCCATCCAAAGCAATACTGGTGATACTTTTGTCAAGCATCCTATATGCAATTCAAATACGGTCACATCCAGTACTTGATATACCAAAAGACATCCACCAAGAGTAAATTGGCAACGACACTTTCATCAAGCATCCCATACACTTTACTCACAGGCAGATGCAGTCCAAGACATGCTGGCTGCGACTTCCAGCTCACTGCACAATTTATATGTACACAAAACTCTACCAGGCAAGCAGCTGGTCACCTCAGGAGATTGAGCCTGGCTACCGAGGGATTCTTCTCTGACTCAAACGTGGATTCAGATTGAACCCTGCTAGGGAATCACACTCCCAGCACAGCACACAGTTCACAACATGGGGAATTACTCAGCGCTCAGTCCCCACAAGCACTCACACATTTATATGTAAAGGACACTTACTGTACCAGACCACAGAGTCCTGACAGGCCGATCGCAATTCTGCACACTTTCGGTCTTCTTCAGGTTAAGTCTGGTCCCAAAATGACTTCTGCTTCTTCTCTCACTCTGAAAGCTCAGAGTTGCTGTCCGAATAATTACTCACTAATGAATGCAGGCCAATTTTATGGCCTCACACGCGCTTCACGCTTGAATCTACTGTGCACAACAGCTGCATGAACACTCAGGGCAGTTTCCCCCTCAGCTTCCAACTTCAAACACAGTTCTCTTCTGCCTCAAACCTCAGAGCACTTCAGCATCAAGGTCCCTCTTCAGAATCTCTGTCTGAAAATCAAGGTTTCCACTTCAGAATCTCTGTCTGAACATCAAGGCTTCTCTTCAGAATCTTTGTCTGAAAATCTAGGTTTCCACTTCAGAATCTCTGTGTGAACACTTGGTTGTCCAATATCTAGGCCACAACAACTGCTTTCCTTTTTCATCCATGTTCAGATACTTGATCCGAGAAAACACAGTCCTTTTCTCTCCCCTCAGGAGAGCCGATGAAAGACAGGCCCTTTTCAGGCCTCCCGCATGGTTCCCACACTGCCCCGTGGGCAGCAGCCCCATGAGCTGCTCACTCTTCCAGCTCCATGCTCAGACTGACTCTCTTAGCAGACGGTCCGGGCCTTTCCTCCAAATCCAAAAGGTTGCAGTTTTGGCTGATTCTCCTTGTCAGTCACAACAGGCTCCCTCTATTGGCAAAAAAAGGTGCCACAGTCCAAACTACATTTCCCAGAAGCTCTCTCCATACAAGCCCCTTGTGGCTGGCTCCATTTGAGAGTCCAAGTGCTGATTTACCAGCAGGCTCCATTTTAAGGAGCCCCTCCCCATTAATTGGACTTATTCAGCAGTTCAGATCCGAAATGGATGGGCTAAACACACAGAGTCCCAGCTGCAAGAAAGGCAGGTTAGACAAACTGTACATTCATTATCACTCTAACAAATTCCCAGCAGATAATTACATCTTTTGAATGTGTTCCCTCTGCGCATATAGCGACTGCAGAACGGAGCGATCTGCTCAGTGGCCCAGGCAGGACTCAAGCAAGGAAACACACAGTCCCCCCAGTTCAAATTAATTATACTGCAGATTGCAGATTGTCAGCTCTTAAAGCGACAGTATATGGAGGCATTAGGCATTCTCGCTAAATTATTTTAAATTGGAAGGCTTTTTAGTGACCCCCATTTGTAGGGGGGTTACATAAACCCCTAAATCCTTCTCACTCGTTGAAACCTTAAGCTTAAGGTCCTACATATAATAGGTCTGCTGGATATTATGCCTACCCAAATGCATTACTATGCATTTTTCCTCATTAAAATGCATCCCATTTGTTATCGCCCATTCTGTAATATGGATTAAGTTCTGTTCAAAGATTAGTCTATCGTTGAATGTGTCCACTACTCCCCCTATTTTAACATCATCAGCAAACTTTACTAACTTTTTTTGCTAAGTATACCCAGGTCATTTATAAAGATGCTAAACAACAATGGTCCCAGTACTGACCCTTGGGGCACACTACTCCCCACCCTCAGTGGTTCAGAAAGATGACATTGTATCCTTACTTGTTGCTGTCTGTTGGTCAACCACTGTTCCACCCATCTCACAATAGTCAGATCAATCACCATACCAATAAGTTTTTCAATGATTTTACAATGTGGAACTATATCAAATGCTCAACTAAAATTGAGCATCACCATATCAGCATTACTTCCTTCATCTATACGCTTGCTGATGTAATCATAGAAGGTAATCAAGTTAGTCTCACATGATTTACTTGACACAAATCCATGCTGATTTTTATCTATTAGACCCCTGCTTGTCATAATATCCATGATGGCTTCACTAAGGATTCCATCAACAATCTTCCCCACCACAGAGGTCAAGTTTGCTGGCAGATAGTTTACTGCCTCACACTTCCTCCCCTTCTTATATATAGGCACCACATATACCAACTTCCAATCCTCAGGCACCAAGCCTTCTGCCAATGATTTTTGACTCAACAGAGTGATAACTGGTACTAACTCATCCCTTAACTCCTTCAAAAAGTAAGGATGGATCCCATCTGTCCCGCTGCCTTGTCTGCCTTCAATTTCATAATTCTATTCATCACCTTCTCCTCAGTTGTTATTAGCTTTTTATCTATTTGACCCATACCCAAGCTGCCATTATCTATAGAGTCATTATGTTTCTTATATACAGCACCAAAACATCTACTAAATTAATTTACCATTTCCTTAGGATCAGACGTCACTACCCCATTAATGTTCAATGGACCAACCATACTACTTCCTCTCCTTCGACTGTTCACATAAGCATAGAAGCTTTTTTGATTATTTTTACTCATTGCTAGTCTAAATTCAAGTTGTTTCTTAGATTTTTTAATTTCATTCTTCAATTTTCTTAATATCTTCTTATACCTATCCCTATAGGCTAATGCTTTATTTTTCTTCGTTTTCTGAAACATCACTTTCTTCTTTCTACAGAGTCGAATTATAGCTCTAGTTAACCATGGTGGTGTTTTAACTTTGTGCTTATAAGCTTTCCTTTGTGGAATGTATGTTTCTATTATCTCATTCATTGTATTTAGAAAAAGCTCTCATGATTTATTAATATTTTGAACCTTCATCATACTATCCCAATCAATATTACTCAACCTTTCTCTCATGGCACCGTAATCACCCTTTTTGTCAAGAAACTAGATTGTACTACTGCTTACCAAATTGGTTGCCCAATCTATCAAAAATGTTTTACTGAATACACGTCCTGTGAAGGCATACAACATTTGAGTACTCACAGAAGTGTCTTTTAGTGCAAAGTGTGTGATTTTATTAATTTACACTGGGAAGCAGGATCACTCTGCAAGCGCAGTGTCAGCAGCAATGCCCAGGGTGAAAGACAGTCACTGAGCACTTTAAATTTTAGGTTCCGTGTGAGCAGTCAGCAAGCATGGAGTGGAGGCCAGTGCTTGCTATGTCAGCCAAGAAAGATGGAAAGTCAAGCCAGTAATCCTGTCAATCGAGCCACTTAAAAACCAACACGGAGGTGAGGCTCAATTTGGTTAGAGGTAGAGGAAGAGGAAATGTATAGCATTAAAGATGCTTGAGACACCAAATGAAATTAAAGGATTGCACTGTGTTTAATGTAAATAAATATAACAGCTTGAGTCTGAATTGGAGGAATTAAAAGAGAAATTGGAATGCAACATCAAAATTAAAGAGCGGGAGGATTTTGTAAATAAAAACAAAACACTGTTGTATGAGGTGGTTCCAAGTAATGGGGAAGAAAATGAAGTTAACAGTTAAAATGCATTTGCTACTGTAAGAGACAAACAAAAAAAAAAAAGA
This sequence comes from Neoceratodus forsteri, assembly GCA_016271365.2. NCBI lineage: Eukaryota > Metazoa > Chordata > Ceratodontiformes > Ceratodontidae > Neoceratodus > Neoceratodus forsteri. Next base: position 913,699,796 of record CM057455.1, on the reverse strand, counting down.
AAAGTAATGAGACAGAATCAGGAAATGTGGAAGGGATGGAAGGTGAAAGAAACCACAGGAGAGTTAGAGGTGATAATATTACCACATCAAACAGGTTTCTGTCACTTGATGGATTATCTTTACAAGGATATGAAAATGTTTTTGAAGAAGGGACCCTACCTTAGGAAATAGAGGGTGTACCTTGTGGCACAGATTTCGCCTAACAGGAGAATCTAGCACATATCCCAATGAACAAACAAAGGAAACATCAGATGGTAGAGGGAGTGGAGGAGCCACAGATCCTGTGAAATAAATAATGGTTATAGGAGAGTCGATACTCCACTTTATAGATATGAAATTATGCGGTGGAGGGGGGAGTATAACAACCGTAACATGTTTGCCAGGTGCTTGAATAAAAGATATCCAACAAAGTATCAGGAGACTGATTAATGGGAAGGAACCAGCAATGGTTGTATTACATGTGGGGACCAGTGATGTGGAGAAAACTATAACATTCAAAATAGAAATAGCTTTAGTGAAACAGGTGCAATACCGAAAAATAAGAAATATAATGTAGTGGTCTAGAAGATCATATGCACCCTCGGGCAGGTAGCCAGGATCAAAAAAAAAAAAAGGAGTAAGGCCATCAGGAAATGGAGGGTAATGAGTACCAATGCCCATAGTCTGGGCAACAAGCTCCCTGAGCTGGTGGCCTTGATGGAAGAGGGATGCCTGGATATTGTAGCAGTCACAGAAACACGGTACACAGAGAACCATGAATGGGATGTTAACATACCAGGGTACATAACCTACAGGAGAGACAGGCAGGGAGAGAAGGGGAGGAGTAGCTCTCATGTAAAGGAAGGATAAAAGCAACTGAACAAAAGAGTAAACAGGGAGGAGAGGAGGCACTGTGGGTCACCTTGGAGACTGGAAAGGGCACCACAATCCGAACAAGGGTTTGTGTACAGATCCCCATGTCAGGCAGAGGGAATGGACAAGGATATGATAGAAGGCATTCTTAGAATGGCAGAGAAAGGGGAGTACTGTTGATGGGAGACCTGAATATGCCAGATGTTAACTGGAGCACATTTGCTGCAGCCACATCCAACAGCAGGGCCATTCTTGATACCCTACAGGTGGCAGACCTCAGACAGCTAGTTTCAGAACCCACTCATGAGGGAGCAATCTTAGACCTCGTACTGTCAAATGGGGGCAGTGAGAGGATCTCAGATCTAGAAGTGGGTTGCCATCTGGGAACAAGTGACCATCAAACAGTGTGGTTCACGTTAAACTCAGCTACAGAGTCAAGCCATACAAAAGTGAGGGGTACTGGACTTCAGGAGGGCTGACTTTAGCAAGATGGGAGAGTGCCTCAGAAAAGCACTAGCAAACAGGCTAGAAGGAGGTGTGGAGCAACAATGGGGAATCATCAAAACTGACATCACAGATGCAACAAGCCTTTGTGTGAAGCAAATAAACAAATCAAAATGAAAGAAAAAAGCCACTATGGTTCTCAAAAGAGGTGGCTGTGAAAGTTAGGAAGAAAAAGATAGCATTCCTGAAGTATAAGGAAACACAGAAGGAGCAGGACAGAGAGCTGTACCAGTTAAGGCAGAAGGAAGCAGGGAGGGAAGTCCGAATAGCAAAGGCCCAACCTGAGGAAAAGATAGCCAACTTGGTTAAGAAGGGGGATAAAACCTTTTACAGGTACATCAGTAGCATAGAAAGACAAAGGGAGGGATAGTGAGGCTGAATAGAATGAACGGTGGGTGGGCAGAGAGGGACAGTGAAAAAGCAGGGATAAAGAATGAATATTTCTGCTCAGTATTCACAAAAGAGGAGGGGGAAGTGCCTAATCCAATTAACAGAAGCACTCTTGATAGGGGGGTCGATCCCAGTCCTTTCACAAAAGAAAGGTTCTGCAAGAACTCCTAAACTGAAGGTGGACAAAGCAATGGGGCCTGATGGAATTCACCCCAGAATTCTAAAAGAATTAAGGGGGAACCAGTGAAACCACTGGCTACTCTTTTAATAAATCATGGGAGGATGGGGTGGTACCCGAGGACTGGAGGAAGGCAGATGTGATTCCCCTTCACAAAAGTGGGACCAAGACAGAGGCAGGAAATTACAGACCTGTCAGTCTGACCTCTGTGGTAGGGAAAGTGATGGAGTCACTTCTGAAGGAAAGAATAGTTGAGTACATAGAGGCCAGTGGGGCACAGGACCCAAGGCAGCATGGGTTCACAGCGGGAAGGTCATGTCAGACAAATCTAATAGATTTCTTTAACTGGGTGACCAAAGTAGTAGACCAGGGAGGGGCTGTGGACATGGCCTACCTAGACTTTAGCAAGGCATTTGGCACAGTCCCACACAAAGATTAATAGTCAAATTAACCAGCCTGGGAGTGGGTCCCAGGGTGGTAGCCTGGGTAAAACATTGGCTGGACAACAGGACACAGAAGGTAATTGTAAATGGAGTCCACTCTGAAGAAAGAAGGTTACTAGTGGATACCCGCAGGTTCAGTATTGGGTCCAGTCCTTTTTATTGTCTTCATAAGTGACATTGCAGAGGGACTGGAAGGAAAAGTATGCCTTTTTGCAGATGACACAAAGATCTGCAACAGGGTTGATACACAAGGAGGCATGGAAAGGATGAGAAGGGACTTGGCAAGGTTGGAGGAATGGTCAGAAATATGGCAGCTAGGATTCAATGCAAAGAAGTGCAAAATAATGCACGTGGGAAACAAGAACTCAGGGAAAGAATACACAATAGGGGGGAGGTAGTAACAACAACAAAAAAGGAAAGGTACCTGGGGGTAATCATATCAGATGATCTTAAGGTTAGCAAGCAATGTGAGAAGGCAGTAGGGAGGGCTGGGGGAATACTGGGATGCATAGGGAGAGGCATCAGCAGCAGAAAACAGGAAGTTGTTATCTCTTTGTACAGACAGTTGGTGAGACCCCATCTGGAGTACTGTGTCCAGTTCTGGAGACCCCATCTCCGCAAGGACATAGACAGGATAGAGGCAGTCCAGAGGAGGGCAACTAAAATGGTGCAAGGTCTGCAAGAGAAGCCGTATGAGGAGAGACTAAAGGAGCTTAATATGTATACCCTTGAGGAAAGAAGGGAGAGGGGGGACATGATATAAACTTTTAATTACCTCAGTGGAATCAACAAAGTCCAAGAGGGTAGCATCTTTCAGAAAAAGAGATGTGCAAGAACAAAGGGACACAATTTAAAGATGGGGGGGCGATTCAGGGGCAATGTGAGGAAGTATTATTTCACAGACAGGGTAGTGGATGCAAGGAGCAGCCTTCCTGAAGAGGTTGTGGGGTCTAAAACTGTGGGAGAATTCAAGAATGCATTGGACAGACAAGGCAATTCTTGTGGGAGGTAGGAAGAAATAGACTGTTGGTTAATTAGGATCTGCGGCCTATTCTGTAGGTAGGGAAATTGACAGACTAGATGGGCCAAGTGGTCCTTATCTGCCATCAAGTCTATGTTTCTATGTTTCTAAGGCAATTAACTACACAAACAGCTGGCTCTGAAGGTGGTGCAGACAGAAAAGTTTTGCCTTCCAGAGAAATTGAGATCGAATTTGTACATTAGACAGAATTATTCACAAGGGACAGGTTGTGCCTTAGTAAGATAGGAGCAAGTACATTTGGTGACAGACTCAACTACAGTATAAGACATAATTTAAACTGAATGCTAAGGGGAGGAAGGTGGTGCTAATGTATCTATACCAAGTGAAAAAGGGAAAATTAATAGCATAATAAAGAAAAGGAGGGGTACATAAGGGTCTTAAATGGGCCTGCCTACTAGTAAATGTTAGGAATCTTGGTAACAAGAAAGAAGAACTGGAGACTTTGATTTACAAAAATAACATTGATTTTGTGCACAATTACCAAAACATGGTAAGCGGTACTATTGATGACAACTTGGAAAAATAGATTTCTAGGTCTAACCTGTTTAGTAAGAACAGAGGAAGCTGCAGGTGAGTTGGAGTGGCATTTTACATAAGGTAAGGTATTGATGCTGTGGAAGTCCTACAGAATGAGTGTGAAAAAAAGAAGCACTGTGGGTTAATATCACTTTCAAGACTGAAGAAAAAATATTTCTAGGTGTAATTTATAGACCCCCGAAAATGTATTTATTTAAGGTTGGTAACCGGGAAAGGCACACTGAGCTGATGATCATTTCCAGGTGAGACCAAGGGAAACAGTACAATGAGGAATCATCAGCATTGGTAATTTCATAACTTAGAAGTAGAGTTAAGTATGTAAAATACATATATATGAATATAGAACTTGCCAGCAGATTAGGCCTTATGGTCTACTGGGTCTGCTCAAGATGCAGCTCACAGTTTAAACACTGATGCTGCCCTACACTTCCTCCTTCCATACATCCCTTCCCAGATTCCCATTCTGTTCACCTCAACTGGTCCTCTCCCTCCAGCCCGAACTTTGCCCATGTAGCTGTCCCATCTATTCTTAAACTTCCCACTTATTCTATTGATATCACCTCCTCAGGTAATGCATTCCAAGGCATCACCTCTCTTTCTGCAAAAATATTGTAGAAAAACCTAGTGAGGATAGGAAGGATATAAGCAAAGTAAAAAAAAAATAACACCATACTGTATAGCATATAGAGAGATGCATGCATAAAAGATATATATATATATAGTCATAGAGGCAGTACATTAAGTAAGTATTGCTTGAGAGAAGCAACAGGTATGTCAAACTGTGCAATACAGGACCTGGGAGGTGAAGGACAGGAGGAGGGAGACAACTGCAAGGAGAGCACAAATAGCGAGTGAGAGCTAAGGGGGGAAGGGAATAGGGGAGGTGAGGAGGGAGAAGTGTGAATAAAGGGATAAAGGGGAAAAGAGGAAAAGAGAGAGGGAGGGAGAGGAGAAGGGGAAGCCAGATAATGTGAGGATACAAGGTATCAAGAGGTCAGAGAGCTATGGTAAAAGAATAGGAAGAAATATGATATAGGATACTAAGATCTTTTAAAGATGAGGACAAGGTGTATATAGTTGGTGATTTCAACATGCAGGTATCATGTGGGATACAATGTCAACAACAAATGTCCATGCCAGAGACTTTTTAGAAGTAGTTACAGAACTAAACATGGATCAACATGTGAGCCAGAATACAAGAGAGGGAAACATATTGGATCTTGCCCTTAGTAAAATAGATGGAGGAGTTAAGGACTGTAGAGTCATGGAACCTCTGGACAGTAGGAACCATAATACAGTATGGTCAGCATTGAAATCAAAAATAAAGAAACCAGAGTTATGGGTAAGACAATAGTGAAATGTTTCTGAATGGCAGACTTTAATAGTATGCAGAGACAACAAGAAAACAGGTACTGGAAAAAAGATTTGATAGGAAGGGACATATATACAATATGGGAAATACTGACCCATAAGATTATGGAATTCAAGATAAATTTCATCCCAACAAGGGATAAATATAACAAACAAGCTCGGATCAGAGCCACTACAGCTGCTAATGAATTAACTTGATAAGGGTGTTTCATGATCTTAAACATCAAGATAAATTGCTGTAGTCAGCTCCACGTGTAAATTTTATTTCTGGGAAAGGTAGATCATTTATCTGGTTAATACTCTGTTTCCCATGTATTTAAACATAAGTGGTGAGTGCATGTTGTACTATATGTGGAAGGAGAGGGAGCTCTGTGCCAAGGCCTTCAAGTAATGGTAGAAGGAATGGTGCAGGGAGGAGAGGTATGTCTACCTTGGGGACTATGGGCCAAGCTAGAAGGATAAGAACCTATACTGAGGTGATAGCTTGTTTTCATCTAGGAGGCAACCACAGTCCTCAGTGGATGAATCAATGTTATTTCACTAGACATTTAAAGTAGCAGGGGTGGGGTGATGGAAAAAATAGGGGAGGCAGAAAGTGGTCCACTACAAATTGAGATAGAGACTAGGGAGAGCCCAAGGGGAGAGAGTCCCACCAGGATGCAAGTTATTCAAGAAAGCAGAGGGTTAGCATAAGAAGAAGGAGGAAAAGGAGCAGTCAAAGCAGAAAGGTGCTGAAGGGGGAAACATAGGCACACAGAAGCTGATGGCAGATAAGGACCACAAGGCCCATCCAGTCTGCCAATTTTTTTGACCTTATGAATGTGCCCTAGGCCTTTACTCTGTCAATGGCCTATCTAGTCATACTTATCTGTATTACTCCCGTATGCCTATTCCATGCCTGTTAGAAGCCCTGCACTGTATCATATCCACCATTTCCTGTGGTAGGCTGTTCCATGCATCCACCACCCTTTCTGTGAAAAAGAACTTCCTGAATTATCCCTTAATTGGACTCCCTCTAATTGCATGCTGTGTCCTCTTGTCCTGCTATTTTTCTTATATTGAAACATATTAAACACTTTCACCTTGTTAATGCCCTTAAGATGTTTGAATGTTTCGATCATATCACCTTTCTCCCTCCTTTGCTCTATGGTATACATATTATGCTCCGTTAATCTGTCCTTATATGTTTTCTGATGCAGTTCCTGCACCATTTTGGCTGCCATTCTTTGGACTGCCTCGATTTTGTTAATGTCCTTTTGCAGGTGCGGCCTCCAGTACTGCATGCAGTACTTCAGATTGGGCCTAACCAGTGTCTTATAAAGAGGGATTATTACCTCCCTCTTATGATTTATGATACCCCTACTAATACACCCCCAACATCCCTCTAGCCTTACCTACTGCTTTAGTGGTCTGTTTGGATGATTACAGGTCACCTGTGATGATGATGCCCAAGTCTATTTCTTCCCTTGTGATTGCCAGCAACTCTCCTCCCAATCTATAGATGGCTTCAGGATTTCTCTTCCCCTATGTGCATGATCTTGCACTTCTTTGCATTAAACCCCAGTTGCCACTCTTCTGACCATTTTGCCAATTTATACAGATCTTTTCCTCATTCTGCCCACCCCATCTGGATCATCTGCTCTGTTGCAGATCTTGATGTCATCTGCAAACAGACAAACCTTGCCCTCCAGTCCATCTGCAATGTCACTGATGAAGATATTGAAGAGGACTGGCCCCAGGACTGATCCCTGAGGTACCCCACTTGTGACTTGCATCTCTTCTGACTGTATACCATTTATCACCACTCTCCGTTTTCTACCCACCAACCAGTTTGCCACCCAGTTGACCAACTTCTGACCCACCCTGAGCCTACCCAGCTTATTAATCAATCTTCTATGTGGAACAGTATCAAAAGCTTTGCTGAAGTCAAGATAGGCAACAATAACTGCACCCCCTTGGTCCACCGCTCTAGTCACCCAGTCAAAGAAATCTATGAGATTAGTTTGACAGGACAGTCTTGTTGTAAACCCATGCTGCCTTGGATCCTGTGCTCCTATGGATTCCAGATGTTGCACAATCCTTTCCTTAAGGAGTGCCTCCATAATCTTGCCCACTACTGAGGTAAGACTGACTGGTCTGTAGTTCCCTGCCTCCTCCCTGCTACCACTCTTACTGAATGGGATCATATGAGCCCTTCTCCAGTCTTCTGGGACCTCTCCTATGCTGAGAGACTCACTAAACAGTTCTGATCATGGCTGTGCTAGTTCCACTCTTAGCTCCTTTAGTACCCCGGGGATGTATGCCATCAGCTCATATTGCCATGTTCATCCTGAGTTTAGTGAGCTCTTGTAGGACCCTTTCTTTTTTGAAGGCACTTGTGCACACCTCCCTTCCCCCTGTGTCTATGGTGCTGGGCTGTGGGCCCTGCCCCACCTTCTCCTCAGTAAATACTGAGCAGAAGAATCTGGAAACTGGAAAAAGGAGAAAGTGGCAAGAAGAGAGGTGTGGACTATTAAAATGGTGCAAGGTCTGCATCAGAAGCCCTATGAATAGAGACTGAAAGAGTTCAATATGTACACCCTGGAGGAAAGAAGGAAGAGTGGGGATGTTATGGAAACTGTTAAATACCTCTTGGGGGTTAATAAGGTACAGGAGGAAGATATGTTTCAGAGAAAAAGGTTCTGTAGAATCAGGGGTCAAGATATGATGCTGGAAGAAGGTAGATTCAGGAGAGATGTGAGAAAGTATTTCTTCACAGAAAGGGTGGTGGATTCTTGGAATTGCCTTCCATGGGAGGTAGTATGGGTGAAACCAGTGGTGGGTTTCAAAATTCCCTGGGACAGGCACAAAGGAATCCTAGGAGGAAGGAAGGGAGTGGAAGGTGGAAGAGACAGTGCTGTAGGGCAAGTTGGGTCTGCAGCAAAAGTGATCATAACTAAAAATGGGCAGACTAGATGGGCTGAGCAGTCATTATCTGCCATCAGTTTCTATGTTTATGTAACCCCCCTTTGGGAGTTTACTAGTCTATTTTCCCCTCCTTGGGTTTTTGTGGCCTAATTCGGCCCAGTAGGGAAAAGAGTTAATTCTTCTCGGCACTCTTGTGGAGCCTTCTGCTGGTTGGGAGGTCACCATAGGTGTGTGGAGTGATAAAGCCCAGCAGTTTAGGTGGGTGGAGGAGTTCCAGTTGGGAGAGTGAGTGGTAAAGGAGTGAGAGTGAGTTGAGGCCAGACAGAGGCGATTGCCTGCTCTGGCCACCGGCTGGTGACACTTGGGGGGATGCAGAGGAAGAAGTGAAAGCCCATAGCCACAAGCTGCACCGTATCTTGGAAGGCATCTAAAGTTGAGAGGGGAGCCAGCAGGAACAAGTCACAAAGTGCACTGGCAGCCTGTGCCGATTCATGTAGGGATCCAGTGGGCAACAATGCAGCAGGGAGTGTAGTTTCCAGAAAGCGAGTGGCCTTGGAGCTCCATGGGACATGTCCCACTTCTCAAATGGTGGACAGTTGCTGCCAGCTCTGGGAAAGGATGCAGGGGTCATAAGGGAACCCTCAAATCCTCAAGCCATGAGGACTGCATGTTCTGAGGGGATCTGCTGAGCCAGTGTAGAGAGAGAGAGAGAGAAGGAGATGGGTATCATTGATAGTTTGGGTGCCTGTGAAGAATATTGGTCTGTTAGGCACTTTGAACTGTTTTAGGACTTATGCTACCTTTAAACTTTTGTGACCATAGTGGATCTGAGTTAATGCTTCCCAAAAGACTGTGCGACATCTTAGGTCCAGATAAAAGCTGCTATTTTGGTCATATTGGTCATGTGAAAGCTGGATGTGTTTCCCACTAATTAATTGATGCTACCCAGAGCTATGTGTCAATATGTTTACTGAATCTGCGATCCCTGTTGTTTCTTCAAGTTCTGTGTGGACATTACATTATTGAAAGGAACTGTTTAATATGAATTAACCTGTTGTTTTCCTCCAGCACCAGTGAGGAAAAGGGATCCTGTGTGTGATATCTGGGCCTGGGTGACATGACCACTGAAAGTGTTTCTGCTGTTGTGGGCACCCCCTTCCCACGGACATATTCCATGCATAACCCTAGACACAGGGAGAGAGGGTTACATTTCTATGTATGACAGGTTATGTGATTCAAATGGATAAGGCACACAGCTGTTACAGTTTTGCACTAATGCAGTTGGTTTGCAGAGCAAGTTTAGATACAAATGTGTGTGGTGGTTGCTGGGGGAAGGGGTAAGGAGATGTGTGTTTGAGGATCAAATGAAACTGAAAACAAAAATTAAATACCTGTGCCATATAGAACTATGCACTCCATAAAGCCTAGCGGTGATGCACAGTACATACATATTCTGTAGGTTACAGTCAGTGATTTCAGAAATACATATTTTTTTTATCCAAGCCATCAGCCTCCATTCAGTACACTTAATAAGCCAAAAGGCTGGGAAATCATTTAAAAGTTTAAGTTGACAAAAAAAGTCAAGTAAGTCATCATGTTTGGTCACCTTCACCTTTCAGTATTTCCAAGTATAAGTCTGGTTGAGAGAGAGAGAGAGAGAGAGAGAGATGGGAAGTAGGAATGGTGGAGCTCTGTTTATCATTTAGACTTAGATTGGTTCTGAAATGGTTAACAAACTCTACAGACAGCAGTAAATAATTGTACACACACACACACACACACACACACACACACACACACACACACACACTTGGGAGAGAGAGAGAAGTGTAATCTGAACGTCTGCTGGAGAAATACAGTCTCATTACAAACTCAGTTTTGACCAACAGGCAGTGGTGAAGTGCTACATTTAGAAGTGTGGGGTCTCCATGAGCTACAATGTCCCCCAATCTCCCACAGGCTGGGGGTCTGGGAGCCACCTAGGATCAAGAAACTATCGGGTTTTAGATGTATTCTGGTGCATTTTGAGGGTAATTTTGAAACTATTTGGCTGCTTGTAAAGTCTTCTTTGACTTATTACAAACAAACAATATCACTAATAAAATAACTAATTTTTATTTTCTTAAAACAAATTGTCAAAACTAAAGCAAAAATTCCCACTCCAGCCACCCTTCAAACATTCAACTATATACCACTTCTCTTGAGTACAGCTGTCATTGCCGCAGGCATTGTGCTTGTTACCTTGCAACCTGAGTAGAAGTCCCTGCCCTCAAAACAGTGCGCCACACAGTCAGACATACAAGGCAGCAGGAAGTACACACAACACACCAGCCTGCAGGTTCATGCGTCTGTCACAAAGCAGACAAGTACACAGACCATCCATGCCAAAGAATGGAACTGATACACAGGACCCACTGGAGGGTCCCTCAAGGACCAACATTGACACAGGATGTATACCAGGTCATGAATGCTTTATCTGCATGTACCATGAAATGAGACAGTTGAAGCAGGGAGGGTAAGGCTCAGCAGTGACAGCTGCATGAAATACAGGACATATACAGTGACATCGCAGCCCACAGAGTTGACATGCAGCACGAGTTCCACAACCTGTGTGAGACCTCGAACAATGGCATAGCCATACTTATCACTGCTCTACAGCAGGATTATGTTCCAGTACATGGCAGCCAACCACAAAACCCCCATATGTCATACATTGGAACCATAGCACCATCAAGCACTCCAGCATAACCTACACATGACAACCAACCTACAGGAATACACAGCCAACTGTGACAGATGATAAGCTAATGCTAAGCACATCCAGTGGCATGTACACAGCCCAGTCTCATGGCAAGGGCTGGGGCAATGCCAATGGTAGGCTCATTCCAACGTAAACACCCACTCAGAAGTCATCACAGACACCAAAGCGAAAAAATACACATGATCTAATGCCTCATCCGAATGCAGCACAGGCTTTAATGCTGAAGAATTGCCATCCACCATCAGGTGCATGTGGACTTCACATTATGGGTCCATGCACACTCACAGCATGGAGATGGGAGACTGGTAGCAAGGGGCAAACTTGAGGGAAAGAGAGATCACTCAAGTTGCTGGATGCAGCCCAGCCCCTCACCATCAGATAAGGCCATTCAATACAAACAAATCATTATTACAAAACAGCACACTTATCTCACTGATCCTTCTGTGATAAAGCCAGACTTGTTAATATTTCAAATTGTTTTGTTGGCACTGACTATCTAATTCACTCCAATGTAAATGTTTTATTAATTAGTTAGAGTGATTGCTGGTTTATTAGGATTGCAATGTATTTTAATATTATTGTTTGTCATGTTATTTATGTATGAATGCTGTTCTGGTTGCCTATGACATGGTTCCTTGGCCCATAGATTTACCAGATGTTAAATAAACAAAAATAAAACACTCAGTGCCAGCTAAGTCCCAACTCCCAACTTGAGAGAATTAATCCCTCACAGGCTCAAATGAGTACAATAGACACAGATGTTTGTACAATACATGCGATTGCTCAGATACTCAGAAGACTAATCGGCTGCTCCCCGCTCGCACTTGGCATAGTACCAGGTGCACCTCCAGTCACATGGGTACAGCTAGCTGCTTGCTGGGTTAGAGGATTTCTGCAGGGCATTCCCCAGACTGCAGGTCTGTCTTTCACATGAACCAAAAGTACCAACTGCAAGATGAGAACAAAGTTATCACTGCCAGGTTATTAAGTTATTAATCCTTCAGGGTGAAGACATTTAAACATGCATGGCTGATTTGCTGCATTCAAAAAGTTAATTAAATAAATAAGTCCACTATACTGCTCTATCCTGGAAAAATACATAGTAACAGCTGGACCCCACTGAAAATGAGAAATTGCATCCTACTTAGGCTATCCTGGGTAAATGCATTATAAAAAATGGGTAAAAGGAGGACCTCACTAAAAAAAAATAGATCTTGAATCTCCACTGTACTATCATGCATAAATACAGTGTAAAAACTGGGTCAAACAGAACCCCACTGCACACAAGATATGACAACTCATCTAGGCTATCCTGAGTAAATATGTTGTAAAACTGTAAAAGCAGAACCCTACAGAAGAACCCAACTGAAAAGCATATGTTGCATGTAAGCTGATCTGTCCTGGAAAAATACATTGTAAAAGCATCCAGATCACTCATTTTGTAGCTGTCTGGTATATTCCTGGTGGTGTAGTGGTCCACCCATAAGGACATCTGACCTCCTCCTGACTCACCCTCTCAGGCACCCCCCCCAGCACTGGTCACATAATGCAAACTGCAGCAATAGTGATGATTGGCACAGCACTCTGCTCACCACCTCAACTAGTTTCAATCTGATAGTATCTGAGCAATAGCAAGTATTGTACAAACACCTGTGTCTATTGTACTCATGATTGCTCGCTGGCAACTGGATGGTGGCTGGCTAAGGTGGTGATCAGAGGGCTGTGTAGGTCAATGTTACTACTTCTGTACTTGGGCTTAGGTGACCTGAGTGGGGGGTTGTGGGGAGGAGGTTCCTGAGCAAGCAGATTGACAGAGGATCAGATGCCCATATGGGTGGGGGGACCACTAGGTTACCAGGAATATTCAAAACAGTTACAGCATGGTTGATTGGGGGTGCAGGAACCATTACACCTTCAGGAATATTCAAGACAGCTACAGGACAGGTGATTGGGGGTAGGAGACCACCAGACTGCCAGAAATATTCAAGACAGTTACAGGATGGTCAGGCGGGGTACTGGAATGACTACACCACCAGGAATATTTGAGACAGCTACAGGAGAGGCGCATAGGTGGGGTTGAGGGACCACTAGACCATAAGGAATATGTAAGACAGCTACAGAGTGGGGGGGGGGGAAATGCACACATGTTAATGGGCCCATAATTGGCATGCAAATGGCCCATAGCGCTTTCCATGCCCAAAGGGACCATTAGCATGTTAGGACTAAATATGGCCCACAAGACCCCTTCCACTATCCCATTTGATCTGTGCTACCTCCATTGTGCTCCTGTCAGCTATACTCAGTTTGGTACTTTGGTACTTTGGTACTTTAGTAGTATGGGACAAAAGAAGGTGATTTGCCCATCATGGTTTGTCCTCCACGTTTGTGGATCATTGAGTAAATCCCTGATTGGTTAGCCATTTGTCCAGTTTGTTTTTGAAAGTCAAAATGTTGGGTGAGTCAACTATTTCCTGAGGTAGTTTGTTCCATATTTTGGGTGCTCTTATAGTGAAATAGTTCATTCTTTTGTTTGTTTTTGCTTTCATAATCTCCAGTTGTCTATTGTGTAATCTTGCAACTATTTTTCTAGTAGAATATTTTAGTCCACAGTCTTGCATCTGTTCTGTATGTTTTGTGATTTTGAATAGTAATAACAAGTCCCCTCTGAGTCTTCTTTGGGATAGTGTGTGTAGGCCTGTTTGTTCTTGTCTAGTGGTGTAATCAAGTTTAGAAAGATAAGGTATTAGTTTTGTTGCTTTGTGTTGAATACTTTCGATTTTATTAATATCAGAAATTAAGTAGGGGTTCCAAAAGGGGGAACAGTAATCCAAATATTGTCTGACATGGGATCTGTAGAGTGGAAGTAAGCACTGTTCAGTTTTGTTTATGAATGTTTTGTTGATCCTTCTGAGGGTGACTTTTCCTTGATTGGCTATCTTAGTACAGTGCGATGTGGAAGACAAGTTGTTATTAACTAAGACACCTAAATCTTTTTCTACTGAGGAGATTTTAGTAGCCAAATTATCTAAGTAATATGTTTGCAGTGGATTGTTTTTTCCCAGATTAAGGGTTGCGCATTTAAAGACATTAAATACATTTCATTTGTAGATGCCCATTGTTCGATTAGCAGCAGTTCTGCTTGTAAACCAGAGTCCTTGGTTTGACTACTAGCTTTTCCCCCGATTTTGGTGTCATCGGCAAATTTCACCATTTTATTATTACTAGATATGTACATGTCCCCTGTAAAGAGATTAAAGAGAACAGGCCCCAGCACAGAACCCTGGGGGACCCTGCTGCTCACTCCCCTTTCTCTGGACATTACATTGTTGACCCTGACTCTCTGAGTTCTGTTATTCAGCCACTGATTTATCCAGGAAGTTAATATAGGTGACAACCCTATTTTAATACGTTTTTTAATCAGTAAAGGGTGAGAAACTTTATCGAACGCCTTGCTGTAGTCAAGTAATATGACGTCCATAGGTGTATTGTTGTCTAAATGGTAGCTGATATGTTCGTAGAAAGAAATAAGGTTAGTTACACATGAGAAACCATGTTTGAATCCATGCTGGAACATGTCAGTTATTTTTAATATTTCTAATTCATGCTCTGTTTTGATCTTAATGATTTTTTCCATACGTTTGCATGGGATGGACGTCAGACTTATGGATCTATAATTTTCAGTCTTTGACTGAGAACCTTTTTTGAAAATTGGTGTAACTATTGCAGTGCGCCATTCATTTGGCACTAATGATTCGTTCAGTGATTTGTTGAATAGTATTTTTAGTGGTTGGATAATTTTGTCTTTTGTTTCTATTAGGAATCTAGAGCTGATTCCATCAGGTCCTGGGCTTGCGTATTTTTTGAGAACATTGATTGCATTTTTTATATTGTCTTCTGAAATCTTTTCTGTGTTTGTGTCAATAATAGGGGGAACAGTAATAGCATCTGATTTATGTGTTTAGACAGTAGAGAAGTAATTGTTAAATTCAGTAGCAGTTTCTATGTCAGAGGTAATGGTTTGTGAGTTTACGACTAGGGGTCCAATTTGGTTATTGCAGTTCTTTTTTTTGTTTAA
Source organism: Neoceratodus forsteri (assembly GCA_016271365.2). Classification (NCBI taxonomy): domain Eukaryota; kingdom Metazoa; phylum Chordata; order Ceratodontiformes; family Ceratodontidae; genus Neoceratodus; species Neoceratodus forsteri. The sequence goes on along the minus strand of CM057455.1, from coordinate 913,684,736 downwards.
GTAGGAATATAAAGCTTTATTGGAGTCTTTTGTGTGTGCTATCTTGAGTTCGAGATTGCGTTTTGCTATTTTTATATGTTTTTTGAGTTTTTTAACTGTTTGTCTGTAGAATGTTAGTATTTTGTCTGTTTTAGATAGTGTTGTCTTTTTAAGCTTGGAAAAAAGTTTCTTTTTATGAGATATTAAAGTTTTTATGTGTTTGTTAAACTATTGGGGAATTTTTCCTTTATTATTGTACTTAAGTCTCTCAGGAATATATTTTTGTCAAGTTTTAGTATCTTTTGTTTAACTGTTTCCCATACTTCATTTGTTTTTAGAGGGGATAACATGTGCTCCCATTTGGTTGTTCCCAGTTCTTGCTTCATAAGGGTAAAATTTGCTTTGTGGTATTGCTTTACTTTAAAGTTGTTTATTTTTGCTTGTGAGGGTAGCTAGATGGAAAAGTATGTTGGCATGTGATCACTGTTTCCAATTGCCGGTAGAATTGTTATATCAGATATTGGGGTTTCTAAATTGCTAATGATGAGGTCTAATATGTTTTTTTCCCTGGTTGGCTCCCTCACTTTCTGTTTTAATCCTTGTTCGGTCACAACAGTTAGAAATTGCTTGTCATACTGATTTGATCCGGTTAATGTATTCCAATTGATAGTTGGCAGATTGAAGTCTCCTAGTATTAATATATAATTTCTATCAGAAAATGGCTGTATTTCCTCAGTTATTAGTCTGGTGGTTTCTATGTCAGAAGCTGGTGGTCTATAGCAGGTTCCTATCAGTATTTTGTGTGAACTTGTAGCTTGAATGTATGCCCATATACTTTCTAGACAGGGGTTGGAGTCTTTTTAATAAGGTTTTAGGTCATCTCTTATATATAAACTGACCCCACCTCCTTTTTTAGTGTTGTTTGGTTTTTGTAAAAGTGTTTATAGCCATATATCTCTGTTGTCCAGATTTTTTTCTAAGTTTCCCCAAGTTTCAGTTATGGCTATTATAGCTAAATCTAAAGTATGTGTAAGTATTTCGAATTCAGCGTATTTAGGAATTGTCATGGATCTGGCATTGAAGCTAAGTATGTTGAAGTTATAGTTTTGTGGTGGGTTAGCTTTATTAACTAGAGAGTGAAACAAGTTCCCAGACTCCCCCCTTTTTTTTAGTTTAAATGGGAATTTACAGTATATAAGCATTCATTTGTTGCACTAGTATTGTACTCCCTCTTCTACTGAGGTGTAGCCCATCCCAGCAGTATGAGGATGGTCTATTTTTGAATTCTTCCCAATGGGTTAGACATTTAATGTCTTGTTTGTAGCACCATTTTCGTAGCCATTCATTTAAGGCTTTAATTTTTTTGGTGGTATATTCGGTGGCTCTAGGGATAGGTAACACCTCTGAAATACATACTGAGCATCCATGTTTACTTAAGATGTTGTTTAGTGCTACGATATCTTGTTTAATTTGCATAAGATTTGATTCTTTGATATCATTGGTGATTGCATGAATTATCACCAAAGGATTTTTTCTGCTTTGGCTAATATTGGTTTAGCCATTCTTGTTATATCTGCTATTCTGGCTCCTCTAAAGCTCAAACACATTCTTTGCTGTTTGTCTGGATTGCATATTGGTCTATCAAGGTATTTAATGATAGAGTCCCCTAGTACGATGACCTGTTTGGGCCTGTGTCAGCACAGTGCAAAGTCACTATGCACTGTAATGACATGGCCCCATATTTAGACAGTTTACACACTCCAGTGGCAGTGACCTAATTGTCTGAATATTGCCCCCCAGGCAGGCTGTGTGCAAACGGACACAGATCACACATGACCAGCTCTGAATATGGAGGCCTATACTCCTTAGCCCATTGGAAACCAAAGTCTATAGAGCAATGGCTCATGGCGGTAAGAAAGGCCTGATTATAGCCTCAAGATACCGTTGTTCCAACTTGTAACAGCATGAAAGCAAACAAGTCTGGCACTGACTTAAGCTTGTTTGTTTGGACAGCAAAACATACATGGCATTACCACATCAGCTGAATGCTTCATTTAATACAAACAGAAAAATATCACACAAGTAGATACATAGGAGACAATATGACAATTCAGAGAAGAACAGTGAATTCAACTCCAGGATCACAATTGCATAATTAGGCACCACCATAGAGCAGGTATCAGCTAAGTGTAATCCCAGTTTAATGTCATAGTTACTCTATTTACTGTTTACATGTTTGATTCTAGTACTAAATAGACAAGACTCTTGCTTACAATACCTTGCAAGTCACAGAGAGAAGATAGCCATTAGACACAGGCACCAATATAACTGTCACTTTATCATCAATCAAGCAGTATTTCCAAATAAACTCCTTACAAATTCAAAAACAGTGTAACCACCCAAATTTGTTGACAGGATTGTCAATACAAAACCTGGACTAAGGGTTACATGATCTTTATTTACCTTAGGAGGGAAAATAGATTTACAGTAACTTAGCAAACAGATTTAGTAAAAAATGAGACTGCCTCTTTTACTCAATTGGTGGCTCATCACAATGACTGCCTGTTCCAGCCCAGTGACCCTACTGCTTCAAGCTGAAATCTGATCTCAAAGCACCTTGTGCTCCTCTGTGAAGGATTTCAGCAGAGAAGCTACAGTATAAAGCAAAGTTACATTACAGATGTGATTTAAGACTGTTCAGTTGCTGATTTAAGACTGCTGCATGGAGAACATAAAAAACAATCTCTGAAGACTTTACGAAGTATAGGAGCACTACACACCTGCCAACAATGCATTGTTTATGTAAAATGTGTAAAAAGAGGGTTTTGATGTTCTTTAGCACTAAAACAAGCAGCCTGTGTTGTTTACACTCCACTGATTGTAATTTGAGCTGACAGGAGAATGCTACATGTAGGAAAAGAACTCTTTCTCTCCCCCTCAGCGTAGTGATTTCAGGCAGTGGAAGGATCATGGATCATGTCCAAAATTGTGCTTCGGAAGGAGTCTGAAGTGCCATTTTTCCTAAGTGATAGAAAGATGTCTGCAAGGCTCCACCCCTGCAGCTGTAAAAAGGGGTAGTCTAACTGTGGATGAACAGAAATATTAGCAAAAATCACGAAATAAGAAAAGGAAATCCTATAATAGAGTGAAAAAAATTGTAAAATGCACTGGGAGAACTACAAAATATTAATCAGATAGTGCAAAAAAAAGGTCAAGAAGATTAAAGCAGCAGTAGAATTCAGACTGGCAGTGGCAACCAAAGACAATCACAAGATTTTCTATAGCTACTGTATATAAACAAAATCAAAGAAAACATACAGAGTGTACATCCACTGGAATTGGGGGAGAAAGTGATAACCAAAAATTAGGACATGGTGAACATTTTCAAATAGTTTTGTTCAGTATATCATAAAAGTGTTGAGGGGATGAATGAAATCAACAGTCCTGTTGTATGTACTCCCAGTATTAACCCTCTCAACCACCAGTTGCTTCCTTGCCTTACCTTCCACCTCCCTACCCCTAGCATTACTCACCCATACTATCTTCTTGAGGGCTAATTTAGCTCCCCCTCTTCATACTGAACCTTGCCTTGTAGGCCTTCATGGTGCAACCAACCCAGTCAGAAGTTTGTCCTTATCTTGCTTTGCTGCCTCATGAATGTTCATTGTTGTGACCAATTTAACCAATATTCTTTGCTACTGTGTGGTTTTATTGCTCCTTGACTGTGCAGGTTATTTTACCCTGATTCTACTTTATGTGAATTTGTTAGATTGTTATGTTTCTGGCTGTGTATGTTATATTACTGACTGTTTTGACCTATACTATATGTAATTTCCCTGTACTCATGCTATGATGCCGGTCTGTGATTGCTGTACCCTCCCAGGTCGTGCCTGAAAATAGTCATTCTATGGCTAGTTCACCTACCCAGTTAACAAAAAATAAATAAATAGAGAAAAATAAACTGGAGTGACTAGTATTAAGATTAAAAGCAATTATGAAATGGGTCAAGAAAATTTACTAACCTGATTGGTTAATGACCTCAGAACCCTATGTGTATATCCCAGCATAGCAGTACAGGAAGAAATTCAGAGTCCTCTTTACCCCCATTCAGCCTCTTGGAAATCACTCCCTGCTGCTGACAGCAGCCTGCTCACTCATCCTGGCTTCCAGCTTTTTTGGTGGCCATTACAAACTGCCACACATTTAAAACACAGGACTCACACAATGATCAGGCTGCACTTTGAAACAGCTTGCAGTTTTTTGAATACTGGTCTCTCACTGAAGCTAGCAGCTACAACTAAAACCAATGGCTCCATCATGGCTCATGCTCTTGCTGCTGGCACTAACTGCGGTTTACAGTAATATAATGGCCTCTTTTCTTAGTACTGGCTGCAGCTCAGTACAATTACTGCTTTCTGTCATGTCCACCCATATCCCACACATAAAGCAGACCTCAAAATTAAAAGCTCCTACCATAAAAAGGGCTAACTGCACCCAGTAATTTGAAAACAAACAAACAAAAAACATGATTACTCATGCTAGCATCCTCATGCACTCCATTATTTAGAAACCAGTGCTGCCTACTTCCCAATATATAAAGTACAACTGCTAAAAGGGACTATTTTCTTTTGTTTTTTTTCTTTAAGTTTTAAAGCAGCAATGCAATACATTTTTTTCCCAAAAACCTAATTTTAGCTACAATCAAGAAAAATATTAGTGTACCTGTTAAATGTACTTCTCTATGTACCTCCTATGCTGCACACCAAGGCCCAGATATTCAAAAGGGTTGTGCATGGCGCCATGCACAGCCCACTGATGCACCCTGGTGCGATATTTAAAAGGGAAAAGTGCGCCTGCACAAATCCCGATGCACCGAGGCGCATCAGTAATGTATGCAGGCACAGGTGAGGGGGCATGCCCATGCATAAACTGCATCGCCCGATATTCAGCCAGGCCATGCAGAGTTATGCAGGTGCAATCCCTACCTGCTCCTGCATAAAGTTACGCTAAAAAAAAAGGAACAAGTCGAGGGCCACCCACAGGTGAGCTGTCACATTGCAGGGCGCAACACAGCAGCTGCCACCTGTGGGTGGCCCTCGACTTGTTACCGCCACACCTGGCAGTGCCCCCCCATGCCCTGATCATGGGCTGAAGACTAACTACTCCCCCACCAGCCCGATCGCGGGCATACTAGTGGACCCCCCCAATTAGCCCAATCGCAGGCATACTAGTGGTCCCCTCCAAGTAGCCCGATCGCAGGCATAATAGTGGTCCCCCCCAAGTAGCCATCACGAACATCAGACCTTCCTTCCCCCCAAAGTCTAAGATCCCTGGTGGTCCAGTGGACCACGAAAAGCCTGATCACAGGCAGCATCCACACCCCCATGTCGGAAATCCTGGTGAGTCTAGTGGCCCCCACCCACCCACCACAGATCCCCACCACCCTGCTCCCCCATCAGCCGGCGGGCAGCAGCACTCCACCCACCTGCTGCCCCATCGCCTGCTGACTGTCAGCTCGGTAGGCCTCCACGCCCATTGGTTCAGAGCATGAGCCAAAGGGTGGTGGGTGGGGCCACTAGATCACCAGGGATTTCGACATGGGGTGAGGATGCCGCCCGCGATCGGGCTTCTCTCAGTCCACTGGACCACCAGGGATCTTGGACTTTGTGTGGGAGATCTGATGCCCATGATCGGGCTACTCGGGGGGAACGCTTCAGTTATGCCTGCGATCAGACTATGGGGGACCACTAGTATGCCAGTGTTCGGGCTGATGGGGGGGACCACTAGTATGCCCAAATCGAGCTAATGGGGGGGAAGCTTAACATTATGCCCGAGATCGGGTTGCTCGGGGACTATTCAGTTATGCCCACGATCGGGCTGCTGGGGGTGGGAGTTTACTTTTATTCCCAAGATCGGTCTGCAGGGGGTGTCGGTCCCCGACGGCTGCCTGGCAGGGTACAAGTCATCAGGGATCTGTGCACCTGCATGCTAATGGAATGCAAATGGGGCTGTAATTAGATGCAAATGGACCCCTGCGCCTTGCATAAATTATGGCCCCATTTGCATGTTACCCTTTGAATATCGCAGGTGCTGCGCATGGCGCAATGGAACTTGCACCACCGCATCTCAGTGCTCCACTCTGACCACTTGCACTGGTGCAGTTCCACTGTGCCATGCACAGTGGTGGCCGGGCGATATTCAAAGAAGTTGCGCCATAGCGCAACTCCGTTGAATATCGCCCTGGCCACACCCCTGCACAACTATTTTGAGCGGTGCAGGAGCTTGCACCATGAAATGGAGCAGTTTGAATATCTGGGCCCATGAGTCTTGTTTTATTTTTGTTTTTGCTCCTAGCCCTTGCCAGGACTACAAAGCTATTTATATGCAAAATGTGGCAGCCATGTTTTTTTTTCTTGAGAAAAAAATTATATTAAAACATTTACAAAATACTCACACTTTGGTGGAATTAGAAAACTGTGCCACCACCTGAAGTTGTCTGGAAACTTTTATAGCAAAAAAAAAAAGGTAGAGTCAAATGTTTGCCTAATTTCATTGCACTGCAGCTTTAACTTTCTTTTTTCAAATCCTAATTATAATAACATTTTAAAATCATCTTATTCACAATAAAGGACCAATTTTATAATTGCAATAAGGCACTCCAGGGTGTGTATTGTGCTGAGATAATAGCACTGCTTGGGTGTTAGAAGTAATCGGCTTTGTCTCGTGCTTCAAGCCACCCAAGGTATGCCATTATCCCATCATAATGCTCACCCTGTCATGCTCTATTGCTTAAATAAAGCCTAGGGCCCAGATGCCATACACCATCGGGTAATCTAAGAAATAACAGAAGAACTGTCAAACCCTGTAACATACTTATTTGAGGAAATCTTAAATACTGCCACAGTGGTTAAGGCTTGAAGGGAGGCACATGTGATCCCTATATAGAAACAAGAGAGGTGACATCATGTTTATAGACCTGTAAGTCTGACCACAGTGCTAGGCAAGGTGTTGAAAACATTTGTGAAAGAAGAAATGGAGAGTTTTATAAGAAAAAAATAAGTTTCTAGATGACATCCAGCATGGAATTAGACAAGGAAGATTGTATCAGATCAATATGATCAGCTTCAATGAGCCTGTGAGTAGGGCATTAGACACACAGTTACCAGTGAATCTGGTATATCATGATTAAAACATGGTCTTCGACACTGTGCCACACAAGGAATTGGTTAAAGAAATTACCAAAGTTGGAGTTAACATCAATCTGGTTAGGTGTATAGGTTCCTGGCAAACAAATAGAATACAGAGGGTTATTATAAAGGACCATGTGTCAGAGCTGAGTATGTGACAAGTGGTGTGCCACAGGGATCACTGCTGGGACCACTTCTTTTCTATCCATCGGTCACATCAATGCAATACACAGATGGTGCATGGAGGAGTAAATTAGTGTTACAACATCAAAATAGGTGATATTTTAGACAGTGAAGAAGGTATCCAAACAATGAAACATATCGTGGAAAACATCAGAAGAATGGGCAAACAAGGCCAAGTGGGGAAGTGGGGTGAAGAGAATGGGTTGGGGGTGTTAGGGAACTGGAATGGAGTTTGGGAGGATAAGGGACTATATGCCAAGGACAGGTTTCATCTTGCCCCATTAGGGAAGGAAGTCCTTAAACAGGGGATGGCTGACTACATACAAGAAAGGTGGGGTTTAAACTTGTAAGGGGGGAAGGGATAAGGGGGGCTGACTGAAGCCTCCCTCCAGATGAGGGAGTAGCCTCAAGCCCAAGGGGGAGGGGGAAACAGACTGGAGGTGGAGGTTTCAGGAGGAGCAGGGGAGGATGGAAGTATAAGGAATCTGGGTGGGGTTCGACAAAAGGATCAGGGATAAGGGTGGGGTTGGTGTTAGTAAATGCCAGAGCTTGGAAACAAGTTGCCAGAGTTCCAGGCCATGCTGCTCGGGGTGGATGTATGGCAGTCACGAAACGTGGGCCAACAAAACCATGACTGGGACCCAAATGTATGGGGGTACACTATGCTTAGGAAGGATAGAAAGGAGGGCAGAGGGGTGGAGTGGCTATGTTCATTAGAGATGACATAGAAATTGCTATGTGTAAGAGGCAGAGGAAACGTGGAGGCCTTATGGGTCACCTTACGATCCCCAGCAGGAGATAAGGTCAAGCTGGGAGTAGCATATAGGCCCCCCGGGATGAGTGATGTTCTAGAGGATGGTTTGCTGGACAACATCGTTGCCCAGTGTGGTCCAAAAGGGGAAGGAGTGGTGTTGATGGGGGACCTTAATATGCCAGGTACAAACTGGGGAACCATGTCCTCTAAGGTGGCCAAGGAGCAGAGGCTGCTGGATGGCTTCCAGGATGTGTTCTTAACACAGCATGTGATGGAGCCCACAAGGGAGGGGCATGTCCTGGATGTGGTTCTAGCAGATGGGGATCTGGTAAGGGACATGGTTGTACAGGACCCCCTGACTGGGAGTGACCACAATACTGTCTGGTTTCAAATAAGCATTGGGGGAGTGGGGGTGAGATCTAGGACACTGGCAGTGGACTTCAGGGGGGCATACTTTATGGGCATGGGAAATATTCTCAAGGATCACTTGAAGGGGATTACCTCAACAACAAGTGTGGAAAGGAGATGGGAGGTCATAAAACGGGGACTTCATGAGGCAGTCACGATCTGCCCTAAGTTGAAACGAAGGAGCAAGGTCACATAAACCATGCTGGTGGTCCAGTGAGGTCCAGGTAGCAGTCAGAGAAAAGAAGGTGGCTTACAAAAATATAAAACAACAAGAGGGATAGGGATAGAGAAATGTACCAGCTTGCATCTAGAAAAGTCACCCGTATGGTGAGGGGAGCAAGTCCAGTAAGTAAACGGCTGGACAGGGGATACATGGAGGGGAAAAGGGGTTCTTCCGCACATTGGGGAGCGGAGAAAACTAAGGGCCATCTCAGCAGATTGAGATCAGAAGGAGGGTGGGTGGAAGAGGCGAGGGACCAGGCAGAGGTATTTAACGGTACTTTGCCTCTGTGTTACTAGGGAGGGGATGGGATATCTACAAAGCAAGGCACAAGGCGATAGAAGCGGCAGGAGTGGATCAGGGAGCAACAGAAATGGAGCAAAAGGGAGGGAAAGGTACCCCAGGGTGTCACATCTGGATAAGGATAAAAGACCAGTAAGGTGGAGGGGCGGATGATGCCATCCCACCAAAGGATGTGGTTTGCCCTCAAGGCCCTAAAGAAAGACAATCTCCTGGGCGGATGGCATTCATCCGAGAGTACTATGGATTAGGCGGACATACTGGCTGCACCCCTGAGGCGGGCTTTTCAACAGGTCACTTGAGACAGGGAGGGTAGCTAGGGATTGGCGAGAGGCACATGTGGTACCAATCCATAAAGGGGGTTGAAGGAAGTACCAGGAAACTATAGACCCATCAGTTTAACCTCGGTGGTGGGAAAATTAATGGAGAGTATACTAAAGGAACGATTGGGGGTTTACTTGGAGGAGGTGGGAGGTCTGGATAGTCGGCAGCATGGGTTTGTGCCAGGTACATCATGTCAAACCAACCTTGTGGAGTTCTATGAATGGGTAACATCAGAACTGGACAGGGGTAAGCCTGTGGATGTATTATTCTTGGACTTCAGCAAGGCGTTTGACTCTGTCCCCCACAATGGTCTGGTGGAGAAACTGATGGGGTTAGGAGTAGGCCCTTTGATGGTCAGATGGATTGAAAACTGGCTAGCTGGACGCACTCAGAGAGTAGTGGTCTGTGGGGAGCTCTCGAACCCTACAGAGATTGGTAGTGGGGTACCACAGGGCTCGGTCCTGGGTCCAATCCTGTTTAATGCATACATATCAGACATCAGGGATGGTATAGTGTGAAATGAGTCTCGCTGGATGACTCCAAGATGGGAGCAGTAGTTGAGGGAGAAGAGGGAGGTTGGCCCTGCAAGGGACCTGGATGCCCTGGAAAGCTGGGCTCACACATGGAAATTAATTTCAATATCACCAAGTGCAAGGTGTTGCATCTTGGTCGGGAAACCCTAAACACAGGTACACCCTGGGAGGGAGGTGCTGGAAGCCTCAACAGGGGAAAAAGACCTAGGGGTCATGGTGGATACATGTATGAATAACACTGAGCAGTGCAGGAGAGCAGCTAGCAAGGCAAACAGGATGTTGGGATGCATCCTAAGGGGTATCACCTCTAGGAGCAAGGAAGTGATTCTGCTGCTGTACAATGGACTGGTTAGACCACACCTTGAGTACTGTGTACAGTACTGGAGACCACACTTGAAGAGGGACATACAGCTCCTGGAGAGGGTACAGAGGAGGGCAACAAAGATGATACGAGGGCTAGGGGATTTGACTTACGAGGACAGACTTGAGGAGCTCTGCCTGTTTTCATTGGAGGAGAGGAGAGACAGGGGGGACATGATTGAGGTCTTCAAGTACCTCAAGGGAATAAATAGGGTAAACATGGAGGGCATCTTTAGACTAAAGCAGGGAGGCATCACCAGAGGGCATGGTTTGAAGTTGGAAGGTGGAAGGGTGAGGGGGGAAAAGAGGAGGAGGTTTTTCACTGAGAGGGTGGTGGACCCTTGGAATGCTCTGCCTGGTGAGCTGGTTCAGAGATCCACAGTGGAGAGCTTTAAGAAAGGGTGACAGACACAGAAAGTGGATGTATCAGATGATGGCCTGTCCCGGGGGGGTGGGGATGGATGATAGGGGTTTCTGGAGCACAAGGGATGGGAGGGTCTCGGCACCCAACTAAGGATCTAGGTTCGAGCAGACTTGATAGACCATAAGGCCTAATCTGCTGGCAAATAGTATGTTAGTATGTTAAATTTTAATAGAATCAAATGCACTGCCATGCACATGGGGAACAGAAACCCTAAGCACCATGTAAACTTTATGCTCAGCCATTAAAAGAAATTGAGGAAAAAAGGGACCTAGGAATAATTGTAAAAAATGACTTAAATTTTGAGAGTCAGTGCATATATATGAGAAGGAAAGGGTATAGTATTCTTGGCAGTATAGGCAGAAATATTCCAAGTAGAAACATGCCAGTGACCCTTGCATTGTACAATGCATTGGTGTGACCACATACAAAGTTCTGTGGCAGTTTTAGGCCCCCCAATACAAAAGAGATAGTCTGATAGAGGGGGTCCAAGGATGTGCAAATAGGATGGTAGGAGGAATAAGGGAACTGGGCTATGAGGGGAGAATGAGTGATCAAGGCATGTACAGTATAGCCTGGAGAAGCGGTGGTTGCAAGATGACATGTGTCTTGTGTTTAAAGCTTTCTAGAGTACTGATTTATGGAATTGTTTAGGACTGCAAGCTTAAGAAAACCTCTATGAAGGAAGGTAAAATAGCAGATAGTTAAAAGGCAAGATATGTAGAGCAATTAAAAAAGGAAAATGATTTGCTCAGAGGGTCGTATCGCTGTAGAATTCCTTACCAGATTTGGTGGTGCTTAGTGAAACAATGTACAGCTTTAATGCTAACTTTCATATAATTATCTGGAGAAGACTTGTTCCCAAGGCTATCTCCATCATTGAAATGACGAGCAACCTAAAGGCTCTTGTAGTTTCAATAACTTGTATCTTTCCTATGAATCCTACAAAATGATGGGATTGGTTGTGGAACTCTGTTTGCACTATAAGGGGCAACCTGATTTGTTGTGCATATGAGAACCCATATGGTTACTCTCTTTCTTTGCTGCTGGCTGTGACAGTTGCTTTTCTGTATATAGCTCAGATTCAGGGAAGAAGCAGTTTTGGCAGCAGCTCGGTGCTGGAGTTGGAAACTGCACTAAAAGAGCACTTTTGAGTCTTGACTCATTCTTTATTTCTCATCTCCAGCCAAAAAAAAAGAGAATTAGAGAGTAACAGAAAAAATGCCAATAGCAGTAATTTAGTGATTCACTGAGAGGCAAAAACGGAGGAGAGGGCGAATCTGTTTGGCACGTGATGGGTGCCGTGAGGAGGCAGGTTGTTATCCTGCTACATACTTTATACAATAGCCTACAGGTGCTGTACTCAGTTACTTAGAAATGTTTAATATCTTGTTTCTCATTCTCATAAATTCATTCTCATCCCGAGTCTCAAGTCAGGCAGTCACAGATGACTAGTGTGAAATAAAATAAATATTAAGCAGATTGAGCTGTAGCCAGTGTTTGTAGTTGCAGACAGAGCAGCCATTGTTAGACACTGTAGCCTGCAGGTGTTGCTGCTTAATCAAGCCAGTCATAACAATTAGTAAAAAAATAAATAAATAATTATCAGCATCAGCTGCAGCTAGTTTATTTAAGCAAGCCGGTCACAGAGTAAAAATACATTTTATTAGACTAACATCATCAGCTGCAGCTAGTGTAAATTCAGACCCCCTGAATTAAACTTCAGCATTTGTCAGTGGCACCAGCATTAAATAGCATAGTACAGCACCATTTTATTTGGCCCAATTTCCCCCTCAGTCTCCTTTCAGTCCCTTACTCCACTCCACCCCCTCCATGCCCGAGGCTTGCCCCCACCCAGTGGATGCAGAGTGGGGCATCATGCATAAAGGACCAGGTTTTTGTGGATGCTGCTTTCTCCCCTGGGGATAGATGTGCAAGTACATCAAGGGAATGAGCCCTACATCTCTCCCACCTCCCACATCTTTAGGAGCTGGGTGCCGTGGGTCTCCTGACCTCCACTAGGAGCCTCTGTTGCATTGGACATGCACCCCCTTCCCCCCCAGAGAAGGAGAACTGTCCATCGGAACAGAAGTTCAGTTCTTCTTCACCCAGCTTCCAGTAGAGCACCATTCTGAATCTATGGCAGACCTAAAACTCACCAACCACTTGCACACTGTCTGTGTGACCCTTTGCTGAATAAGTCCCTTAAGTACCTCCCTGACTGTGCTCCCAGGACACACATGAGCTTCAGCTCAGTAGTCATTTTGTGACTGATTAAAAAATAAATAATCCTTGTAGTGAAAGGACTTGGAGAGGATTAAGACAACTTGGCAACATCTGATTCTTCAAAGTTGAGCTCTGTCATTGCTAGTGGGTGGCACCAGCCCTTATAATTAAGTGGTTAGAGAACCAGTGTAAACCAGAATAATGTATCGCATACCTGTGTTTGAATAAAATCTAACACTCACAGACTACTTGCATACTGTCTGTGTGTCCTTGAACAAGTCCCTTAAAGCAACAATATTTGTTAGTAACCATGTAGAGTTTTTCAGCAATAATGTTTGTCTGGCAAAAATATCAAGATACAATTTTTCCTTTTTGTTTTCTTTCATTCCTCAACCAAGATACTAGATTTTAAAAAGTTGTCACTCCTGTGCCATGCCTGCCATAAATATATTAAATGTCTCAGTACTGTGTTGTGCTGTTTTCCATCAAAAACGTGGCAGCACCATCCTAACACATCTACAGTATGAATTTAACATTTACATTCAACAGGTAACCTCAACAGATGAGATTTTTTAAAATTGCGAGTGGCAGCCGTTTTAATGACTAGTTACAAAATTAGCTGTAAAAGTGTTTTTAACAATATCTAAGAAAACTAAAAATACTCTGAACATGAATCTTAGGATGTCAGAAATAGATTTTATTTCTAAAAAACTATGTAATGAAATGTTTTGCTGACTAACAAATACTGCTGCTTTAAAGGACTAGTCCACTCAAAACTTGCAAAAAATATATGTTATGAAGAGCGTTTTAATTTGTATGTGAAGTTCTAGTGTTTCCTTCCCTCTGACTGCTATTAGGAGTTTTTCCTAAATTAGCCTGTTGGCTTTATATTAGTTTTACGACCCCTGGGGATATTCATTAGAGACAGCTTAATTGTATTCCTTGTTCCCACAGTGCATCTTGTCTTTTGTGACAGTGACATAGCAGAGACCCAACATTCAGCACACACATGCCAAGCAAACTAAATATCTTGGAAGCTTTACAAGCTGCACAAAAATTACCAGCAGCAAAGCTATTCAGGACAGTAAGACCTTTACAATGAGGGTTGTCACTAAGCTGAATTCTATAGATTTAAAAATATAGCCATCTCTACTGTTGTGAACTGATTGTTAAGCAATGCTTTCTGCTGGATTTATGGTCTCTGCTACATCACTGTCACATGAACCGAAGTGCATTGTAGGACAAAGGAATACAATTAAGCTGTCTCATATGGAGATCTCCACCAGTCGTAAAACTACCCTAAAGCTAGCAGGCTTATTTAGGAAAAACTCTTAATAGCAGACAAAGGGAAGGACACACAACAACTTAACAAACAAATCAAAACACTCTGCACAACCTATGTTTTTTGCAAGTTTTGGGTGGACTACTCCTTTTAATACCTATCTATGTTTATGAGACATACCTTCCAACTTCGACTCAGGTTTGTCACTTGTGATAAAAAATAAAAATAAATCATTGCTTTAAAAGGACTTGGACAGGGCTAGAGCAAACCTTTTGTTGCTCACCCCTGATTTTTTCTGAAGTCCAGCAATCTCACAAGCCCCTACGGCTTAGTGGCTAAAGCACCAGTGTGAACTGGAATAATAAATAGCAGACCTGTGTATGAATTAAACTCTGACAGTCACCTACTACTTGCATACTGTCTGTGTGAGCCTGAATAATTCCCTTAATGTCTCCCCATGCCCCTACAAACATATGAACATGCCAGCAGATAAAGGCCTTTCAGTCTGTCTAGTCTGCTTGAGTGTGTAGGGTATTGAGGATCTATTTTTATTAGAAATATTGAAATAAACGTGAACTATATTTGTAATTTACTTGGAGTGGCTGGCTTATCTAGTCCTACTCTGAGTGCAGCATTCCCCATATTCAGCAGACAGATCTGGGTTTGATTCCCACAACCTCCACTTGCATACTGTCTGACTCTGAGTAAGTCACTTAACCTCCCCAGTGCTCCCGGGTCGCCCTTGAAAAACAGGCACCTGTGCCTAGTGGGCCTTACTCAGTTACCAAAGCATAAAATAAAATAAAATACATTTTTCTTTTCCTTATGATCTCCCGTAGCTTCTTTCTTCCCCCCACTCACTCCCCTCCAACACACAACTTTTCCCTTCAACCTGTCCCACCCCTCTTGAAGCTGTCCACTGTTTTTGTGGATGCCACCTCCTCTTGCAGCTCATTCCACTTGGTCACCATCCTCTAGGTGGAAAAGTGCCTCATCATCTCCCTCATGAACCTTCCCCTTCCAGCTTTAGGCTGTGCCCCCTAGCGGTCTTGTTCCTGCTATTGCTGAAGAGGCCTTCATTGCTCACTATGTTAATACACTTAAAGAGCAGGTAGTCACTGCAGTGTTTTCTTAGATAACAGTCCTGATCCCTTATTACTTCTTACACTGTGCAGGGATCTAACAGGGATCAGCTGTTCGAGCGACATCTCCTCCTCACACATGTCAGCCCTTTGTGGGAACACCTGATCCTCAATCAAGCATAAAAACATGCACACTGCTTATACATCTTTCATAAAGCTCAGCGACAGCAATGTCCAGTGCATGAAGCCTGAGTCAGTTTACTGAAACTGATATCACTGTGACTCGGGCCTCAAAGTGTAGCCTGTCCATTTTTTTTTACTTCGCTTCCAGCCCAGATGATACAGTGTTTGTCATATGGCTCAGTAATGGAACCACATGCTGAAATGAGCCAAGCAGGTTACAAGGTTCAATTTGTAATTTTATTGGTACAGGATAAAAAACAGAACTTCTGTATACCCTATTTAGTAACCACTTGCTCTTTAAGGTATTTGAAGGTCTGAATCATGTCTCCCCTCTCCCTTCTTTCTGCAGTAGAGTACATGTTGAACCCCCTGAGCCTCTTCTCATAGGTGTTGTTCTGCTGACCTAGGATCATCTTGGTTGCCCTTCTCTGGACAGTCTAGAGCAAGTTGATATCCTTAATATATGGGCACCAAAGCTGCACACTGCACTCCAGAGATACCCTTACCAGTGACCTATACAGTGAAAGAATGACCTATGCCTTCCTGGTGGTAAATCCAACTTGACTAGGAGTATGTCCAGACAAGCCCTTGAAGTCCCTTTCTGTAAAATCAGTCAAGGCAAGCGCTCATTTGCTGCCTGGGCTGTTTGCTGGATGAATGAACTCCCTGAACCCATGGTGGAACTACCTAAAATTTCACAGTTAAAGACCATCCTAAAAAAGAACTCACAATGAAAGCTACCTGCCGTTGTTTTAAATAATTAAATACTTCTTGTTTCATATGTTTACCCACTTTTGCCTGCAGCCCATCTTCTCTGCTGCTACATCCTTAACTATGATCCCTAAATAAAAATTTCCAGAGGCTTTATCTTATATATGCAGTTATCTTACAGTGCTGATTTAACATGACTCTATACCCTTATGAATCTTATTGTCAGGCCTGTCTGATTCCAACATCATTGTCTGAGTGCTCAATTTTCTGTACCTAATCAGGTTCAACTTGAGCGATCTACACTGGATGAATGTTTGATTCACGGTGAACTGTAATATACAGAAATAAATGGAATGGAAAGTATTTCACTTGTGTCAAGCATGGTGCTCTGCTGGGCTCAAGGAGTGCTGACCACTGAAATTCTCAAACTGTTTTGGGCTGGCCACCATCTGCAGTGCACCACTCTCCTTCTGAGTGCAGGACTCTACCTGTTTGGAATGGTCTACTTGAGCTAGTACTGTTCATGTCTCTTAAATGTAGCATAATCTTTTTATTGACATGGAACCTTTGGAAAAGAGCACTTGTGATCAAAGGTGTTATCCAACTATCTAATAAATAAATAAATAAATAACTTGACATTTTTTTTTGCTTTATCTGTTTATGCCCCCTACCATCCCAGCTGTCCTCTCCTTCAGGCAGCCAGGCCCACTGCCACACTGCTCCCATCCACTGCCACTCATCTGTCATCCCCCAACTGACCCGGAGTATCCCTTCATAGGGTGGGCCCCCCTTCCATGGTCACAACTCAGAGGGGAGCCTGTCTTGCACTCGTAGGCACTTCTTCAATCCTCACCAGGGAGGCAAGGGTCCAGCACAGGCATCCAGGGCTGTCACGGTGTCAAGATGGGCTGCCATCATCTGGACAGCATAGACAGCCATTTTCTTACTTTAGTTTCCCCCCTGCCCACTTCGGATGCACGCTGTGGTGTCCTGGCAAATCACCCATGCAACTTGTAGTCACCTACACTGCAAAGCTTGATGCCATAACTGGCCATGAGGGGCTGCCAAAGGGCAGTGCATCCATGGACCCCCCCTTCCCCGAGGACAGCGTCCAAAGGATGCTCAATTCAATTCAATTTTTATTTATCCAGGAAGATACACCATTGAGTAAGCTCATTTACAAGGTGGTCCTAGGAAGACACAAAGGTTAAATGTAAGGTCAAGAACACAAATTCACAGTTGGAACAAACAATAATGAAAGTTCAAAATTTCAGAGACAAAGTAATTTGCACAACATATGCCAACTTTAACTTACATGAAGGAAGATCTAATTCCAGCTATACAGTTAAATAAATGGGCAGCTAAATAAGGAGTGCATAGGGTACAGGTGCATAAGTGCTCAAAAACCCAATAAGGGTCAACCAGAGACCAAAAGGTAAGGGATAAGGTCGGAATATGGGGAAGGCATACATAGACAAGAGTCAAAGGACCCTGAGGACAGAAGAACATATAGGAGGGTAGAAAAGGGATTAGTGAGAGGGGATGCAACATCGGCATGAGGAGAAGGAGAAGGAGAAGGAGCAGCAAGAGAGTATAAGTAGGAAGAGATATCAAGGAAGACAGCTAATAAGAAGTAAAGGTGAAGGAGGTCCACAAGTGAGACTATGAGGGGGAGATGGTGGGCGGATACAGGTTGGGTGTGAAAGAGGTAGCATAAGTCTAAGTGAGGTATCATATATTAGAGAGAATAAACTAAAAGTTCGTATCATTTACTGATGGGGTTAGGGATGACAGTTACACGTCTCCTTTAAAGAGCGATCAAGGAGAGATTTAAAGGCAGACATCCCTCCCAATTAAGTGGGAAAGTTTTAATGACTTTTGCAGTTTATTCCATAAGGAGGGGAGGGCTCTTGAGCCCTCACTGCTGGCCTATGCTCCTGTTGCCCAGGCTCAGGCATGACCCTGGGTTGCCAGCATGCCAGGCAATCCTCCATTGCCTGGCACCACAGGGCCGGCACTTCACACTTTTTAGTGTTGAACCCCAGCTGACAATTGCCAGACCATGTTTCTAGCCTAACGAAGGCCTCCCTGAGTTTCTGTCTTCCCTCCTCCCTGTCCACCTGCACTCAGAGCTTGCTGTTATCTGCAAACGGGAAGATTTTACCTTTGATCCCATCTGCGATGTCACTTATGAAGATGCTAAACAACACTGGACTTGAACAGGGAGCCCTGTGGGAATCCCACTGGTCACAGGTAGAGGTGAGGAAAGTGGCCAAAATCCGCTATGTGAAGCAATTCAAGAATTAAAGTAGAATCCATGGAGTAATCCACAACATGAAGCAGAGTACTTCACGTCTTAATGAGGAACGCGAAGTCCATCGGAAACAATGACTTTGCATTACTCCGCCTTTCCCCAACCACTTCTGAACCAATTTTAATGTGAAGTACAATTAAATCAATGTACTTTGCATCACTTCGCCTTGTTGGTGAGCTCCAAAGATGAATTTTTCAGTGATTCGTGGGATTGCAGGTCACATGGGCTTTAGATTGTTCTGCACAACCTCAGTTCTGTGTAGTATGAGTGTAGTGGAAGCTGGAGATAGTTTGCTCTCAGAGATCTGAGATTCAAACCCTCTAAAAGCCTTTCAAAAAGCCTTTTTGAGCCATTTTATTTCT
Organism: Neoceratodus forsteri; assembly: GCA_016271365.2. NCBI lineage: Eukaryota > Metazoa > Chordata > Ceratodontiformes > Ceratodontidae > Neoceratodus > Neoceratodus forsteri. The sequence goes on along the minus strand of CM057455.1, from coordinate 913,665,907 downwards.
CAAAGTTTAGTACATCGATTGTAGAAAACCCTCCTGTGCTCATACCTACTGGTGGGTGTAGTGGTCTCAATCCACTCAGCGAAGTGATTTGTGGAGTAAAGGTGAATTCGCGGAGTGCTCTGCAACGTGAAGCAGAGTAATTTGCATTAATGATGGGTAATGCGAAGTCCAATGAAAACAATGACTTTACGTTACTCCGCCTTCCCAGACCACTACTACACCCATCTTAAAGGTGAAGTGCATTGAAAGCAATGCACTTCACCTCACTTCACCTTGTTTTTAACCTCTGAAGGCGAATTTTGCAGTGATTCATGGGATTCCAGGTCACATGGGCTCTATATTGATCTACACAGCCTCAGTTCGGGGTAGTGTGTGTAGGAAGCTGTAGGAGACAGTGTGCTCTGAGAGCGGTCTGTGATTAAAACCTTCTAAAAGCTGTTAAAAAAGCCTTTTTGAGTAATTTTGTTTGCTGAAACTTTAGTTCATCAATTGTAGGAATCCCTCCTGTGCTCATATCATTGAGTGTTTTTGTTTGTGTGTGAATTTTGAATGTTAATGTACAACATTGAGTGTGTGTAGTAAAAGACAGTGAAAGTATGCTCTGGGGGAGGGGCGTATCTGTGGTGTAGACAGATTTAAGTTGGAGAAATAGGGAGTTCTTTGTTTTTTTGTTATATTTTTGTTATATAACTGACTGTGTAAATGTACACACAGTAATATTGTCAGTAATTGTTGAAATTTTCTTGCTGATTGTGTGCTGTTTGGATCTGGTGCAGCAGTTCATAATTTCAGGTTTACAATACGTGGCATATTACTGAACTTTTCAATTTGCTAAGCATTACTCGTTGTAGACAAATTGTGTGTATGTGAGTATGTGTGTGGTGCTGCTTGACATCAAATAATGCACCTTTTATTGTGCCACAGTGTAATTGTAGGCGCAGCAGTGTGAACCTGCTAGCCACTGTAGCTGCCTGATTTTGTACTGCTATCGTGGTATCTGTTCTTTGTTTTGCTGCTTGTATTGTCATAAAAATGTGCAGTCAGTGCTGCCCTCCCCCACCAGCAAAAGGAATTTTTTACCAGATTGGATTGTTTTTGTGACCTCATCAGCACCACTGGTTACTGAAGTTGTTTTCATTGTGTGACTGTCTCTATCTGTTGCTGAAGCCACAGTTGTTTTTTTGTGGCTTCACAACCAGCAGCCCCCAATCAGAGAGTGAATGTAGCAAAGTCTAAATTTGTTTCTAATATTGTTGTTGATCCCCCAAAATGCCTGCAAAGAGACATACAAGCAAAGCTGGTTCTCGCCATGGCACTGCTGGCAGTAAGATAGTCTGTGGGCGTGGTCGTGCGCAGATGCAGAAGTGCATTGCTGATGTGAGGAAAGGTGTTTCTCCTGCAATGTTTTTTTACTACCCAATCAGTAGCTTCACTCATAGTTGGAGGAGATGATGTTGTCCCAGCTGGTGGTGTTAGTGCAGTTGCTGGTGGTGATAGTAAGAGTATTGCTGCCTCAAGTTCCACTTCTGACCAGTGTACCGTGTCCAAAGATATAGTGGAATGTGAAGCAGTGCAAGTGAGTGACAGTGTAGATGATGTCATACTTCCCAGTAACATCCCAATAACTGAACCTGAGGATTCTGATCATCATGTCAACGATAGCATGCAATGCGACATTTCTTCCACCGTGGTTCATGTCATGCATTTTCCATGCAGTGATTCACATTGTGGTGAAAAAATATCAGGTGATGATGGTGTTGATGATGATGATGAAAGTGATGATGGTGATGCTGTTGTGGTTGTGACATGCAGTCCACATGCTAGCATCCAAGCAGAAGATGTGGATGTGGGTGATGTTGATGAATATGATGATGATGTAATTGACCCCAGTTGGGAACTGGAGAACGAAATTCAAGGCGGCAGTGTCTGGGACTGGGTCTGTTTGCATTACCTTCCCCCCCCGTAAAAACTTGTGATTTAGCAGTTTCAGTTGATGGTGATGATGATGATGATGACCCAGCAATAATGATCGGTAGTCGTGGTGGTCAGTTGCAGTCCAAGTTTGCACTGCCCAAAAAAATCACGTAGTGTGCCCCCCAACTTCAGTGCTTTAAAGAACGGAGTTCAATAAGCAGCATCATGGACATGTTAAAAGTAGAGCATCACAATCCCTTATTTGGGATATTTTTCTTAAAGATGCAAATGATGAGTCAATTGCAATCTACCAGGTTTGCCATGTGCGTGTGAGTCGAGACAAAAAGAGGAACCATCTGGGAACAGGAGGAGAGCATCTGCATCTTAAGAATAAGCACATGGCACTGTGAACCCAGGACAAGATGGCAGCTAATACCACAGTGGGGCATTCACCCTTGTCATCAACCATTATGAACATGTTATCCCCTTCCATGAGTGTTAAGTCCAGTAGGAAATTAAATGTGTGCAGTAGTGATGAAATAAGAGCAGAGGATCACTACAGGCATGATGAGGTGGAGGAGCATAATGATTTTGAAATGTTGTCCAGTGGTGGTGAGAGTAACAGTTTTGGTGGTGGTAGCGGTAAATGCAGTATGTCTAGTGCAAGTGGCACATCAACCCCGGTTGGCAAATCTTGCAAAATAACTGCATTTCTGGGTTTGTCATCATCACCTGCAAGACTGTCTTCATCAAAAATCCACACTCCATCCCCTGCCATTCGCAGAGCAGAACCATTTGTCATCACACCCTATGTAAAACTTTTAAGTCAGCCCATGTTACAGAGTGTTTCTGTGTGTAAGCTGAAGTACCCACCCAATCATACAGTGTCGCGTGAACTTAATGCTGCTGTAGCTGAAATGCTGGCAACTGATCTTTTGCCTTATCCTTTGTGGAAAATTCTGGGTTCCTGTGGTTTGCTGCAAGTGCCTGTCCAAAATGGAAAGTCCCATCCAGGACATACTTTTCAAACCATGCTGTCCATGAGTTGTTCTGTACTGTGTCCGACTCAGTAAGACATGCCCTTCAACATTCCTCCTCTCCATTCATCCATTTAAGTATGGATATGTGGACAAGTGGCAAAACAGCGGGGAGTTCATATTTGTGTATAACTACACACTGGGTGCAGGTGCTGAGGGTTGTTTGTGATGTTGGTAGTGTGAATAATCAGTGCAGTAAGGTGGAGTGTCGTGGTAGCAATCTTCCAGGAATTTAATGGCATGCAACAATTGCTATGCTCAATGTGACCTGTTCACACACTGGTGAAAACATGTTGGATGTGGTACTGACTGAAATTGACAAGTGGCTGAACCCCCTTTTCCTAAGAGCTGGGTTCATAGCAAGTGATAATGGGTCAAATGTGGTGAAATGCATCACGAATGGTGGCTTTTTTCATGTTCCATGCATGGCCCATTGTTTAAATCTTGTGGTACAGGAGTTTCTGCAGCACCCTGATGTAAAGGAAATGCTGACAGTTGCATGCTGTATATGCTCTCACTTTTCACGATCTGCAAAGGCCTGAGACCAACTTCAGCAGTTGCAGGTGTGAAACAGCCTCCCTCAGCACTGCTCGAAGCTGGAAGTTGTCACCTGGTAGAACTCCATTTTATACATGGCAGAGAGGTTGTATGAACAATACAAAGCCATCTCAGAATATCTTGTGATGCACACAAGGCGTGACAATTCTGGGGCCTCCATGTCTATGACGACTGAAAAGTGGTGCCACGTGGACTCTGTAATAACAATTTTGCATCCTTTTGAACATGCCACACAGGCAGTTAGTGGCGAGTCTGCCTCCATTGGCCAATCAATTACACTGCTGCAAGTGCTGAGGCAGACATTGTTGAATGCACAGCATAGCCTTGATGTTGCCAGAGACAGTGCTAGCAGCATGTTGCTGAAACACATGCTGACAGTATTTGACCAGAATTGTCACATTTTGAGCATTCAGCGTAGTGACAATTTTGCCATAGCAACAATGCTGGACCCACGATACAAACATGGAATTGCCTCAGTACTACAGGGAGGACCTGATCAAGTAAAAAAATGTCAGTGGGCAACTGGTGCATTTGGTTCATGGGGCACAGAAGTCACATGCCAAGGTCAGCAAACCTCAGCAGCATAATCCGGCTGAAAGCGTACATGGAGGACCATCAAGCATATCCTGTAAGGGGAAGGGGACTGAAGTTCCAGGTGGTCAGTCATCCAAAGCAGTTGGCATCAACCCACTTTGGGAGGCTTTGTCCCAAGTGGGGATTTGTGAAATAAATGACTCTGGAGAACAGGATGATGCATCAACCACTGGACTAAGTGCGGCACAGAGAATGGTTGAGTCATATTTGTCTGAAAACAGGCATCTCACAGTACTGATGATCCTCTTTTGTACTGGAGTGGAAAGGTCAGTGAATGGCCAGAGCTGACTGCAGTGGCACTGATGTACCTCACATGCCCACCCTCCAGTGTAAATGTCGAGAGGGTATTCAGCTCAGCAGATGCAATAATCAGGAATCATTGGACAAACCTTTCTCCTGCAAATATTAGTTTGCTAAGATTCATAAAAATGAATGAGAGGCACATACTAGCACAGATTGCAACCTCGGTATTTGTACCACGGCCTACTCATGGTGGTTTTGGTGATGTAGAAATGGACCATCCTGGTGTCACTGGCAGTCCAGCATAAGACGGCCCACCACTGAAGAAGATGAAGACACAATGGAGAAAGAATTTCCCAGTGGTCAGACTTCAGACATAGATGACTGTGAGGGCAGCTTTCTTTATAGAAACATAGAAACATAGAATTTGACAGCTGATAAGGACCACTTGGCCCACCCAGTCTGCCCATTTCCCTACTTACTGGATAAGCTGCAGATCCTAGTTAACCGGCAGCCTACTTCTTCTTACCCCAACCCCCCAGAATTGCCTTATGACTGTCCCATGCATGCCTGAATTCCACCACTGATTTTGACTCCACAACCTCCTCCGGAAGGCTGCTCCATGCATCCACAACCCCTCTGTGAAAAATACTTCTTAAATTACCTCTGAGATGCCCCTCCATTATCTTCAAATTGTGCCCTCTTGTTCTTGCACTCCTTTTTTGAAAGATGCTACCCTCTTGGACTTTGTTGATTCCCTTGAGGTACTTGAAAGTTTCTATCATGTCCCCCTTCTCCCTCCTTTCCTCGAGGCTATACATATTAAGCTCCTTTAGTCTCTCTTCATATGTCTTCCAGTGCAGACCCTGCACCATTTTAGTTGCCCTCCTCTGGACAGCTTCCATTCTGTCTATGTCTTTGCGGAGATTGGGTCTCAGAACTGCACACAGTACTCCAGATGGGGTCTCACCAGCTGTCTGTACAAGAGGGATAATAACTTCCTGTTTCTACTGGTGATGCCTCTCCTATGCATCCCAGTAACCCCCAGCCCTCCTTGCTGCCCTTTCACATTGCTTGCCCACCTTTAGGTCATCTGATATGACTACCCCAGGTCCCTTTCCATTTTTTGTTGTTGTTAGTATCTCACCCCCATTGTGTACTCTTCCCTGGGTTTTGTTTCCCAGGTGCATTACCTTGCACTTCTTAGCATTGAATCAGCTGCCATACATTTGACCATTCCTCTAACCTTGCCAAGTCCCTTCTCATCCTTTCCACCCCACCCTGTGCATCAACTCTGTTGCAGATCTTAGTGTCATCTGCAAAGAGCATACTTTTCCTTCCAGTCCTTCTGCAATGTCGCTTATAAAGACATTGAAGAGGACAGTCTAATACTGAACCCTGCGGTGCCCACTAGTAACCTCCTTTCTTCAGGTAGACTCCATTTACTATTACTCTTGTCTATTCTCCAGCCAATTCTTTGCCCAGGCTGTCAACTTGGGACCCACTCCCAGGCTGGCTAACTTGTATATTAATCTTTTGTGTGGGACTTTGTCAAATGCCTTGCTAAAGTCTAGGTAGGCCATGTCCACAGCCCCTCCCTGATCTACTACTTTGGTCACCCAGTCAAAGAAATCTATCAGATTTGTCTGGAATGACCTTCCCACTGTGAATCCATGCGGCCTTGGGTCCTGTGCCCCTCTGGCATCTAGATACTCGACAATTCTTTCCTTCAGAAGTGATTCCATCATTTTCCCTATCACTGAGGTTAAACTAACAGGTCTGTAGTTTCCTGCTTCTGCCTTGCTCCCACTTTTGTGAAGGGGAATCACATCTGCCCTCCTCCAGTCCTCGGGTACCACCCCATCCTCCCATGATTTGTTAAAAAGGGTAGTCAGTGGTGTCACTAGTTCTACCCTTAGCTCTTTTAGAATTCTGGGATGAATCCCATCAGGCCCCATTGAGGATGATGATCTGGTTAATGTTGGCAGGTTTTAACTGTAGTTGTTAAAAAGTGGTGTGCCCCCTTAGAGTCAGACCACCACCATAGGACCGATGTTAGCTACTGCCACCACAGAGAATGAGTTTGTCCACCCCCATGGACCACCACCACTGGGACTGATGTTAGCCACTGCCACCACAGAGAATGAGTTTGTCCGCCCCCCCGGACCACCACTACTGGGACTGATGTTAACCACTGCCACCGCGGAGAATTAGTTTTTCTGCCCCCCTGGACCACCACCACCACTGGGACTGATATTAGCCACTGCTACCACAGAGAATGAGTTTGTCCAGTCCCCCTACCACCACAACCACCGGGACTGATGTTAGCCACTGCCACTACAGAGAATGAGTTTGTCCACCCCCCCTCGGACCACCACCACCACCACCACCGCCACTGGGACTGATGTTAGCCACTGCCACCACAGAGGATGAGTTTGTCCGTCCCCCCCAGACCACCACTACTGGGACTGATGTTAACCACTGCCACCATGGAGAATTAGTTTTTCTGCCCCTCCGGACCACCACCACCACCGGGACTGATGTTATCCACTGCCACCACAGAGAATGAGTTTGTCCAGTCTCCGGACCACCACCACCACCGGGACTGATGTTAGCCACTGCCACTACAGAGAATGAGTTTGTCCACCCCCAGACCACCACCTGGACTCATGTTTGCCACTGCCACCAGAGAGAATGAGTTTGTCCGCCCCCCGGACTACCACCACCACCACCACCACTGGGACTGATGTTATCCACTACCACCACAGAGCTGGGTTTGTCTGCTTCCTGGACCCCAACCACCGGGACTGATGTTAGCCACTGTCGCCACAGAGAATGAGTTTGTCTGCCCCCCCAGACCACCACCACCACCACCACGACTGATGTTAGCCACTGCCACCACAGAGAATGAGATTGTCCACCCCCCTGGACCACCACCACCACCAGGATTGATGTTAGCAATTGCTACCACAGAGAATGAGTTTGTCTGCCCCCCCAGACCACCACCTCCACCGGGACTGATGTTAGCCACTGCCACCACAGAGAATGAGTTTGTCCACCCCCTGGACCACCACACCACTGGGACTGATGTTTGCCACTTCCACCACAGAGAATGAGTTTGTCCATCCCCCGGACCACCACCACCATCACCGGGACTGATGTTAGCCACTGTCACCACAGAGAATGAGTTTGTCCGTCCCTCGGACAACCACCATCAGCACTGATGCTAGCCACGGCCACCACCTCCAGATGCAGGAAGATGTCACAGGGAATGTCACCATGTGCCACAGTTATCACCACCAGCACCCATCACCACTGTCATTCAGACAATGTTTCCCTATTACATTGACCATGCCAAGGCAGAGGGAGTCAAGCAAGAGACCACATCCATCAGCCACAGGCACAAAGCTTCTTAATATTAAAACTTTAAAGTGAGTATGTGTACTAATGTTTTTTATCCTATTTAACATCCTTTAGCTGTATTTTTGTTTTCTGTAGCTTTTTTAAGTAGCAGTGGTCCAACACGTACGGTAAACTTATTTTGTTTTTTGTACAGGTTAACAAAAAACTCTCCTTCACTGAAAGTCGGCATGAATGGTACTGCAGATGTACCATACACAGGAGCCTACAGAATATCCATTTCAAATCCATACTGATAAGTATCAGGATTTTATTTCATCTGTTCAATTTTTTTTTAAAAGACTGCAGCAAATATGACTGAGTAAGATTCATAAACTAGGTGACATATGTACGTCGCCAAAACTATTTCTGCAAGATACCATGCACTGTATTCTGAACTTGCAGCTGTGCAGCCATGACAATGTTGAAAAAGTTGCACACAGGTTGTGTTACTTGACAAGATGTGGTTTTGAAATGTAACTTGACTTGAGATTGAGATCCAGGGACAATCAAGTTGTAAGAGGTCATTCATTTCTTTTTTAGGAAACTTCCAGATGCTTTATTGTGTCATAGTTGCCTTATCCAAAGAAGTTCTTCAACATCAGGCCCCCAGGCTGGGGCAGACATGCAACATGCCGAAGTCATTTCAATTGATGACCATAACCATCAACAACCAGACTCGAGAAGGATGCAGATGAAATTTGTGAAGAAGCAACCAAATAAGAAATAATTAATCAGACAAACCAGCAAATATGCTCCCCCCCCAAAGAAAATACTTACCTTCACTGGCTTGAGAGTTATCCATTTCAAATTTCTACACAAAAAGTTGTCATCAAACACTAGAATGTGCACACCAACAGTATCTGTGACCTGCTATGATACAAAACAATGCAATGAGTACATGTCTATATTTATCAACCCCCACCTACAAAATACAAAAATATATTGATATATATATAAATATAATATATACAGTATATATCAACTCACCAAGGCTGCTATTAGTGTACAGACAAAGGGCACCCTTTCATCCGGTTGAGATGATCACATTGCATTTACGGGAATCGCGGCACACATTGGACCAGCAACAGTTCGCTCACAGTCATCATTTCTGAGGGGACTTTGCATGTGGTGTAACGCTCCCATTTCACTTCATTACCACTTGACAATTTTCTGCACACCAGACAGATGCATTTTGGGCATGCAGAAAAAATCGGGGGACTCTGTGTGACTACTGCGTGCATGACTGAGTACGCCATTAATTCTGGGGGACTTTGCATGAGGTGTAAAGCTCCCATTTCACTTCGTTATCACTTGTGAGTTTTATGCACACCAGACAGATGCATTTTGGACATGCATAAAAAATCTGGGGACTCTGTGTGAGTACTGTGTACATGACTGAGTGTGCCATTAATTTTGGGGGACTTTGCCTGTGGTGTAACGTTTCCATTTCACTTTGTTACCACTTGTCAATTTTATGTACTCAAGACAGATGCATTCTGTGTGTTGTGTGATTGTGAGCACATGATGTCATACTTAAATTATAAATTAAAGCAGCATTGCAGGAATGTGGTGACAATTTTGACCTGTACTTTTTTATGCTATTTTACATTGTCAACCACTAGTTACCTCTGAGTCATCAGTTGAATGATACCCTTCTTTTCACAATTTCTGTCTGCTTTACTGCTTTTTCTCGTGTCTGAAAAAAAAGGAGCATGCCTTTCAATATTGTTCTGACCAGGTTTTTAGCACTATTTGCAGCTGTTTTTCAATAAATATTGTTCTGTGATGTCATAAAACACTAAGAAATCCACTAGCGAAGTATCTCAGGGTTCCTTTTTATATAAATAAGGGGTGTGAGACACAAAACAGATAATCACAAATGTTCAAAAAAATGTCTTACTCAACCACAGAAAAATATTACAATGTGTTTTATTTCATATTGTTCAATTTTATCTACTTCATTTAGATTTGAATTTATAAGTCCAGGATCTTAGTTTTCTTGCTCCTGAAAATTTCACATGCTTCTGAAATATATTTCTTTTAATAAGTCATAAAGATTCACTTGCTTCTGAAATATATTTCCTCAATAAGGCAAAAGATTCACAAGCTGCAGAAATATATTCCTTCAAATAAGTAACGTTTCAGAACTAATATATGTTCCTTCATAAGACTTGAAGCTTAATGACATTCTCTATTAAAAATAAAAGACAAATAATTATTGGTTATTTGAATGTTAATGAAATTGTATCTTATTTATATGTATTTAAAATGTATTAAGTTATTTTAAGTACAGGTGGAACAAACCTGAATCAGGACCTGTTAGTGTTCAAAAAAACATTTGTGCTATGGAATTGGGACATTGCGTTCTCATAGATTCAAACACCTTTACGGTCTATATCTAAGTATCAAAAGAAAGGATCTTTTTTTAAAATGTCATTCTTTACTTTTTCTAATTTGTGAATGAAAAGATTTTTTTATAAACTTTTATGTTACATTGCGACTCACAAACATATTTTGTAGTCCAAATCTTGTTTAAAGATCCTCAGCGTTTCATGTATGTACTGGGAAAACGCTGTGACCGAAAAAGGAAAAAAGCATTATAATTTTAAGATATTTAGGGCCAGATATTCAAAACTTTGCCCTGGGGCTAAATTAACACTGCCCAGCAGGCAAACTGTGCCCAGAGAAAAACCATAGCTATATTCAAAACAAATAGCCCGGTGCAAAACCAGCTGAATATTACAAGCGAAGGAAGCCTGGCAAACAGGCCCAGGAGTGCAGGGCAAACATTGCCCAGGATTAAGACAGCACTGAATATAGCAACAGGGAAGTGCAAACTACAGCTGCAGCTTATTAGGCTCTGTAGCAAGTCAGTGCTGCAGGTGGAGAACATTGTGTGTGATTGCACACAGATGTCACACAGCAACTGCAAGCACACCTCTCAACCTCCTGCCTCATAACTCAGGGACAAGGCTCAAAACAATCAGGGACAAACGTTTAAAATCAGGGACACACCTAATAAATTGGAGGTATCTACTCAGGAAGCTGGTAGAATAAGTGGTGTAGTATAAAATGCATTTGCTAGGGAAGAACACATCTGTAACAGAAATGTCTGACATTATGTTATGCTTACAACCCCCACTGTTTGGTCATGGAAACACAAGTTGTAGGAGGGACAGAGTAAACGTCTGAGGTAAAATCAGGGATGTCCCTGAAAAGCTGGGACAGTTGAGAGGTATGACTGCAAACAACAATGTAAGCCACACACTGCAGAGCTGTGCTCAGCTGAAGTGAGGTTGTTTGCACGGGGCTAACCTTATTGCACAGTGCTAAGACATTAGCCCAGTGCAAAATGGTTAGCCCAGGGCAAATGGGAGCTATATTCAAAGCTCCCATGCAAATGAGCCTACTTAGGTAATCCATGGGCAAACAAGTACATTTGCATCTCATTAAGTGCTGTGTAGCATACATTACCATGCAGTTTGCCCGGTGCTACTGCATGGAGCAAAAACCCCTTTGGTTGGAATGGAAATACAGGCTGGATGCTGCAGGCCAAGGCATGCCCACAGCATCCCCTATTGGTCAGAATGGATGTACGAGCTGGCAGCAGCAGGAACTGTGTGCTGGCAGGTACGAGCTGTGCATACAACATAGCTACGTAGCACTGCAAGCAGTACATAATGAGATCTATAGATCCGTAGCAATCTATAACTATAGATCAATACAGAGACACATGCATATATATATATATATATAGTTATATACACACACACTACCAGTGGCCACACACACATGCCCTGGATGATGCCCCCACTCCACACCAACAGAGACAGCCCACAGCAGGTGTGGGTGGAACACAAGTATGCATGGGGCAGGCATTAGGCAAACCTGATGGGGATGGGGTTGGGTTGCCCACTGTAGGGTCACTGGGCTGTGCAGTGCAGCCAGCCAACATATAGAGACCTGGGCAGACAGGCTGGGCCAGGCAGCCCTTCACAGCCATCATGGTCCCTGTGTCTACCTGTGTTGTTTCCACTCCCTGGTAGTCCAGTGGTCCCCCCTCCCCCAAGCACCGCTCCGACCCGGTGTGAAAACAATATTCATTTTCCTGGTAGGCTAGTGATCCCCCAAGCACCGCTCCTGACCCGGTGTGAAAAACAAACTTCATTTCCCTGGTAGTCTAGTGGTCCCCCAAGCACAGTGTGAAAAACAAACCTCATTTCCATGTGTAGTCTAGTGGCCCCCAAGCACTGCTCCTGACCCGGCGTGAAAAACAAACCTCATTTCCCTAGTAGTCTAGTGGTCTGCCCCCAAGCACTGCTCCTGACCCGTGTGAAAAAAGAAACCTCATTTCCCTAGTAGTCTAGTAGCCCCCAGTATCACTCCCGACCATGGTTGCCAAATTATTCATCTTATTTCCCTGGTAGTCTAGTGGTCTCCCCCCCCAAGCACTGCTCTGACCACAGTTAAATAAAATGTTGCATAATTCCCTAGTAGTCTAGTGGGCCCCCCACCGTGACAACCGCCCATCCATATAGTTGCGCAATCAATAAAATGATACATCCTGTCTGCCCCATTTCATATTAAACCTCAGAACCTGCTGTCCATGCAGGTAATAGTCTTCGTTCTACTCTCCTTGTTCCCTCCTACTACTATCAGCATGGTAACCATTATACCCTTCTTTGTCAGAGCCATGCTTGAAACCGTTTATGGTTTTGGTTTTATCTCAGTTGGCAAATATTCACATTCCACCACCATTTCTGGAAAATAAAACTTTCCAATATCCTCTGAACCTCCCTCCCATCAGTCTCTTCTTGCCCATAACCTTGAACTGTTACCATGTTGAGTAGTCTCCATTCACTATTCCTTACAGGAGCGTGAAGGTCTCATATCATACCTCTTGTCTGTTCTCCAGTGAAGACATGTGCCTTGAGCAGATCCTCATACGATCTGTCCTGTCAGCCTGAATCATCCTGATACCCTTTGTCCTTATCTTTCCTGGTGAAGTCTTCAGAGTTCAGAACCTGAACAGTATGTCAGTGCAGCCTCACCAATGATCAATAAAGGGGGTAAACCTCTTTTCTTCTACTATCAGAACCTAGTGGCACATCCTAGTATCTATTTGCCTTACTAGAGCCTCTGTACTAGCTTGATTGTTTGAGTCGTTGTGATTCTAGTCCTTTTCTCAGCTGTAGTGCTCAGTCTACCTCCTATCAGTACTCTGTACTAGGGTTCTGTCCCTAAGTGAATCACTTGCACTTTGGCATTGAATTTCAACTGCAAACCTAGGCCACCTCTCTAATCTTTACATGTCAGTCTGCAGCCTACTTCCCATCACTATCTACCATCCCATGAGCTTGTTGTCATCTTCAAAGAGACCTGGGCAGATTCATTCTCAAATGTTGTTAATGGCATATTGAAGAACAAAGTCAGATGGATCCCTGTGGCATTCCACTCTTGATTTCCTCTTTTCTGATGTGACACCATAATCACAACCCTCTGTGCCTCTCATTCCTTTCAGCCCTCCCCCCCACCTCACTGCTTATATTTTCCTTCAAATCCCTGGATCTCACCTCTTGCCTCGTGACCTAAGTCACCTGATTGGTCCCCTGTATTGGTCTGCTCCACTGATTCCTTTAATATATTTTAAAACAAAATTACCCTAAATATATATTTTTTTAGTTGTTTAACCAGAGTAGCACACTAAGGTGAAAGTTTTTACAGAATGACCTAAGAACTTGGGAAGTTAGTGACTTCCTAAGAGTCTCAGGCGTATGGAAGTGAGCTGTGAGATTCAGGCTGGTCACTGGTGCGCAGACTTGGAGCTCAGGTTTAAACCACTGTGCTTTGCTGCCTCCTTTATGGGACTGTACCCCCAGAGCAGGACATGCTGTACACTACTTCCCCTAGATCATAGCTGACCATAGCTTCTTGCATGATTTGGCCTGGTCAAAAATAATCGTAATTCCATCCTCATGGTTTGTGAGGTATCATAATTTCAGCACCTGCCATGCAATAAGCTTGCCAAGGTGAGAATTTACATCTAACTTCAGTACCAGCATTGGTTACCTGTCTAAATTTTGTAGCTGTTACAATCTCTTCTCCCCTCCTCCTTTGTTTGTCCTCAGAGTCAGTAACCCCTGTCTCTAACCTCTCTTCATCACCACAGAGATGTCCTTTTCATCACCGAACTCCTCTCCTCTCCTCTCTCCCTTCCTCCTCCCTCTCACCCTGCCAGCCTGCATGATTGTCTTCCTTCCTTCCCACTGTTGTTTTTTCTCTCCAGTCCATCCTTTATCCTGACACCTTCCCCCTTAATCCTTCCACGGAGGGCAGATGGCCAGGATGTAGCTCCTCCATCTGACTGCTTCCAATCTCTCCCATTGATGACCTCCTAACCTCTTTTCTGGTGTTCCTCCATCCCCGCTGACTGGAAGCTGCTACTGTTATTCCTCCTCCTCAAAGATGGTGACCCGTCAGGTACAAACAGCTACTGTTTCATTTCTCCTCCTCCAAAATACAGGAACAAATTATCTTGTTACAACTCTCCCTTTCTGACCTCTTCATTTTCACCAATACAAGTCTGGCTTCTGCAAAATCATCCACCACCTGCTCAGGTTCAAATCCATCCATAATGGTATGGATCACAGCCTATTCATGCTATCTCAGTCTATTGGCTTGTTCAACCCTGTCTACACAATTATTAGCCAAATTCCAGGCTGCAGGGCCTCTGATTACCATCGCTGTCTTACCACAGTGAGTCCTGTGCAGTCAAAGTGGTGCCTCTCTCCCTGCCTGCAACTACGGTCCCCAGGATCTGTGTTAAGCCCAATACTTTTCCATTTTCCTTAATTATCTCTCCTCCATGCTTGTCATCCATTACTTGTAGATGGGTGGCGTGGCCTTCAAGCAGGCCTGAACTCCAGCTGAACTTTGATCAAGTTCCGCCTGACCCCACACAAATCAGCTTTCTCACGCTGTTCTATGTCCTTTGGCAAGGCACCAGACCTCTAGGCTCCTCCCCTCCACTTTCCATACCTTGATGGCTCCTGTGGGATGTCAACACCTTTAGTTATCTTGGTATCTAGCTAGATCAGCACTAAACATTTCCTGAACAAGTGGATTATAGTCAACTGCACCACAATTTGGTGCACTTACAGGATCTGACGTATCCACCTCCAGCATACCATGCTATTATCCAGAGAATGATCCTCCAAATCTTGACTATGGTGATGTGGTCTTCAGTGTAGCCCCCTTCACTACCCTTGCCAGACTGGACACACTCTTCAGCTATTTCTGCCATTACACTCTCTGACTATCCTTCTTGGACTCACCATTGTTCTATATAAATCTCTCTCCTTTTCTTTTCTTGTGGACAGACACCATGCCCATGTACGCAGTTTGTGTTCAAATCAGTTTGTTTCCTACCCTCCTATCTCTCCGTCTGGGTCCATTGTATCGCTACCATCAGAAGCTGCAAATATTGAACCTAACGGTCCCTTCAGTTTCCACAACCATCTGACATAGTCGTGTTCAGCCACCACTGCCTCAAATCTGGAACTCCTCACCCCAGCCTATTCACCAATCTCCCTCCATGGATTCTTTCAAACCACTTCAGTGGGTCTCACTCTCCCTCCTGCACTTGCTCTATTTTCCTCTTGCTCGTCCTGTACTTGTTTCCAGTTGTAGGTACAGCTCAAATTTGGCACCTATGCTTCCACTCTAGGCATTATGCACAAATGTTTATAGCTAATGTTGAAGTAAAGCCTGTCCAGCCCCTTTTGTGTATCAGTTGTGCAGATGGAGCTCACCTCTAACTGTGAACTCCATCAAATACCTTGAGGTAACACTTGACTGATTGGACCTAGGGAGTCATATCCTAAATGTCTGTAGAGACATGAACTGTAAATTGGGTCACGCCCAGCCTGCCGGGCCAAAAAATAACCTGACTTCCTGCTGTTGGTCTGGCACTTGCTTGAGGTGTACTACTTCCTCCCTTTATAGCTGTGTCTCCACCAATTTGCCTGTATCTCCAAAGCTCTTCTTACTCGGTGGCACCTGACATTACAATAACATTTGTTGCTTTGCACTGGCTGCCCCCTGTCTCACCCACCATTGTGAGCTTTATGATAAACTAGGTTGACTTTCCCTGACCAATCACCTGAACTTTGTGCTGGGATGCCTCGTGGGCAAAGTGATCAGAACCGGCACCACCCCCAGGGCTGGCACAGCTTCTCTCACCTACTGACCCCTCCTCTTACCCACTCAGGTCCCAGGGTCCTGGGATGCTAAAAGTACCCCTCACCTGAACCCTTATGGGGGACAAGGACTTTGTTGCATTTGCTCCTAGGCTCTGGAACTCCTTTCCTGACCATGTTCATTCTGCCTCCTCCCATCAGTGCTTCCGGAAGTCCCTGTGGGGGCATCTGAAACCTAGCCTCCAGTGTTGCATGCTCCCCAAGCCTCCTAGCCTAATTGTGCTTGGGGCCCAACAGTTCTGAGGACCTGACAATGATCTTTTGGTCGTTTCTTGTGATCCAATTGCTTTCCTAGGCATCTGACTGCACTATGTATGCTCTAGACTATATATTGTTGATTATATGTACTTTATCAATTTCTGTCATAGCAGTTCACTCCATGCCTTACCGTTCTGTGACTCAATGCATTTTGTTACTCTATGTACTTGCTTTACTTGCTGTTATGTTCTGATGTATCTGTATTACCTGTTGTACTCTCCCAGGAAGTTCCTGAAAATAGGCATATAACTTATCTAGTGTACCTACCCGGTTAACAAAAGCTCCATGTGTGTTATGTATTTTGAACTATTGTTGTTCAGTGTACCTTCCCTGGTGAAACTTTCAATAAATAAATTAATTTGAGCGCACAGTGGTGCATATTGTGACCCTACATGTGGTCACCATTATGATGCTCCCAAGTAGTATACCAAAATGATCCTTGGCATGTAAAGGATCTTCACCCCTGATTGCAGTTTAAATGGCTCCAATTATTATAATAAAATGATCCTTGGTGTCAAGTGCTCCCCACCCAGGAATACTAAGCTGGGAGCTCATTTCTAGATGCATCCTGGGGAAGGGGAACTTGTACAAGTGGGTCTTAGGTAGCACAATAGTTCAAAATACATAACATACATGGAGCAGAGTGGTATACAACCACAAATTACATTGGGAATAATACATGCAAGATGTAAAACTTGGTTGACAAACAAACAATCGACAATGCATACAGCACAGTCCAGGAGCCACCAGCCCTATGCTGGCGATCAAATACAGAACAGTTTATTTGTTGTTTTTATTTAGCTTTTGTTAACTGGGTGGGGTAAACTAGACAAGTTATATGCCTATTTTCAAGAACTTCCGGGAGATACAACAGGTAATACAGATACATCAGAACATTACAGCAAGTAAAGCAAATACATAGAGTAACAAAATGCATTGAGTCACAAAACGGTAAGGCATGCAGTGAACTGCTATGACAGAAATTGATAAAGTACATATAATCAACAATATATAGTCTAGAGCATACATAGTGCAGTCAGATGCCCAGGAGAGCAATTGGATCACAAGAAATGACCAAAAGATCATTGGCAGTTCCTCAGAACAGTTGAGCTCCAAGTACAATTAGGCTAGGGAAGCTTGGGACATTCACACACTGAGGCCAGCTTCAGATGCCCCCACAGGGACTTCCGGAAGCACTGATGGGGAGGCGGAATGAACATGGTCAGGAAAGGAGATCCAGAGCCTGGGAGACAGCCTTACAAGTCCCTGTCCCCATAAGGGTTCAGGTGAGGTGCACTAGCATCCCAGGACCTTAGGACCTGAGTGGGTAAGAGGAGGGTCAGGAGGAGAGCTGTGCCAGCCCAGGGGTGCCAGTTCTGATCACTTTGCCACGAGGCATCCCAGCCCAAAGTTCAGGTGATTGGTTGGGAGAGCCAGCCTGGTTTATCATAAAGCTCACAATGGTGGGTGAGACGGGGGCAGCCAGTGCAAAGCGACAGATATTGTGCATTGTATTGCACTGTATGAAGAGCTTTGGGGTACAGGCAAGTTGGTGGAGACCATAGCTAAGGGAGAGTAGTACACCTCTAGCAAGTGCCAGACGAGAGCAGGTGTCAGGTTATTTTGGCCCTATAGGCTAGACTCAATTTGCAGTTTACAGTTCTACAGACATTTGGGATATGACTCTCTAGGTCACAGACTTGAGTCAAGTGTCACCAAGGTATTTGATGGAGTTCACAGTTGGGGAGTGAGCTCCATCTGCACAACTGCAAAGGGGCTTGGAGAGGCTTTTACTTCAACATTAGCTATAAACATTTGTGCGTAGCCACCTAGAGTGGAAACATAGGTGCCAAATTTTAGTTGTACTAAACTGGAAACAAGTAATGGAGAGCAAGAGAGGAAAACTAGAGCAGGTGCAGGAGGAGAGGTGAGACCACTGAAGTGGTTTGAAAGAATCCATGGGAGGGAGATTGGTGAATGGCTGGGGTGAGGGAGTTCCAGATTTTAGGGCAGCGGTGGCGAATGTGACTTTGCCGATGGTTGTGGAAACTGAAGGGACTGCTAGGGTTTGAATATTTCAGCTTCTGATGGTATGGCTATAACGGGGCCGTCAGAGAGATAGGAGGGTAGGGAAACAAACTGGATTTGCCCCCAGAGCTGGCACAGTGGGCATGGTGTCTGTCCACAAGAAAAGAAAAGTAGAGAGATTAATATATAGAACAATGGTGAGTCCAAGAAGGATAGTCAAGAGTGTAATGGCAGAAATAGTTGAAGAGTGTGTCCAGTCTGGCAAGGATAGTGAAGTGGTCTACGCTGTAGACCACATCACCATAGTCAGTGATTTGGAGGATCATTCTCTGGATAATAGCATGGTATGCTGGAGGTGGGATACAGCAACAGTTCCTGTAAAGTGCACCAAATTGTGGTGCAGCTTTTTGACTATAGCATCCACTTGTTCAGAAACATTTAGGTGCTGGTCTAGCTAGATACCAAGATAACTAAAGGTGGTGACATCCTCCACAGGGGAGCCATCCAGGGTATGGAAAGTAGGAAGGGGAAGGGGCCTAGAGAGTCTGGTGCCTTGTGCCAAAGGACATGGAGACAGCCTTCTTGGCATTGAGGAAAAGCTGATTTGTGTGTGGTCAGGGCTGAACTTGATCAAAGTCCAGCTGGAGACTGTGGGCCTGCTGTGAAGAGGACCGTGTCATCCATGTACATGTGAATGGATGCAGACAAGCCCATGGAGGAGGAGATCATTAAGGAAAATGGAGAAAAGTAGTGGGCTTAACACAGATCCTTGTGGGACTCAAGTGGATGCAGGCAGGGAGGAGAGAGGGGGTCACCACTTTTGACTGCTTGGGACCTCCCTGTGGTAGGAGTGGAACAGATGATGGCTAAGTCAGAGAGGCCTGCAGCCTGGAGTTTGGCTAATAATTGGGTGGTAGACAGGGTTGAATGCTTTGGCTAGATCGATGAAGATAGCAGAAGTGAATAGGCTGTGATCCATACCATTATGGATGGATTTGGTGAGCCTGGGCAGGTGGTGGAGTGATTTTTGCGGAAGTCAGACTTGTATTGGGTGAAAAAGGAAGAGGAGTCAGAAAGGGGGAGAGTTGTAACAAGATAATTTGTTCCTGTATTTTGGAGGGAGGAGAGAAATGAGTCAGTAGCTGTTCGTACCTAACGGGTCACCATCTTTTGGAGGAGGAGGAGTAACAGTAGCAGCCTTCCAGTCAGCAGGGATGGAGGAACACCAGAAAGAGAGGTTAGGGAGGTCATTCAATGGGGAGGAGATTGCATAAGCAGTCAGATGAGGGATCTTGCTATCCTGGCCATCTGGGCTCCTACCCTTGGAAGGATTAAGGGGGGGGAATGTGTCGGGGATAAAGGATGGAGTTACTGGAGAGAAAAAAAAAACAATAGTGGGAAGGAAAGAGATGACAATCATGCAGGCTGGCAGGGGTGAGAGGGAGGTGAGGAAGGGGAGAGGGAGGAGAGGATAGAGGAGGTACAAGTGATGAAAAGGAATAACATCTCTATGGTGATGAAGGAGAGGTTAGAGACAGGGGTGTCACTGACTCTGAGGACAGGCAAAGGAGTGGGAGGGGATAAGAAATTGCGGCAGCCTTTCAAAATTTAGACAGGTAACCAATGTTGGTAATGAAGTTAGATGTAAAATTCTCACCTTTGGCAAGCTTATTGCCATGGTACAGGTGCTGCGGAGATGATGATACCTCTGGAAGCCATGGGTGATCGGTTACCTTTATTTTTTGACCAGGTCAAATCATGCACTTGCAAGTAAACTATGAGGTGAGCCATGATCTGGGGAGGTGGGGTACCTTTTCTCATGTCCTGCTCTGGGGGGGGCATGGCAGTACCATAAAGGGAAGGCAGTATAGCGCAGTGGTTTAAGGCTCTGAGCTGCAAATCTGGTGACATCCAATGACCAGACCTGGTTTGAATTCACAGCTTCCATTTGCATACTGTGTTACTCTGAGCAAGTCACTTAACTTCCCTGTGCTCCCAGGTCGCTCATATAAAAAGCTTTCAGCTTAGTGTGCTACTCCTGGTTAAACAAAAAAAAAAAATATATATATATATATATATATATACATATTTTTAGAGTAATTTTGTTTTGAAATATGTTAGCATGGAATCAGTGGAGCAGATCAATGAGACAGGGGACCAATCAGAGTGACTTAGGTCGCGCAAGAGGTGAGGTCCAGGGTTGAAGGAAAATATAAGCAGTGTTTTGGTGGGGTGAGGGGGCTTTGGTTGAATAAGAGGCATCAGAGGTTGTGATTATGGTGTCAAATCAGAAAGAGGAAGTCAAAGAGTAGAATGCCACAGGGATCCATCCTGACTCTTGTTCTCTTCAATATGCTCATTAACAACATTTTGAGAATGAATCTGGGGCTGTGTCTCATTGAAGTTGACACCAAGCTCATGGGAGGGTAGATAGTGATGGGGAAGTAGGAAACTGCAGACTGACATGTAAAGATTAGAGAGGTGGCCTAAGGTTTGGCAGTTGAAAT
This sequence comes from Neoceratodus forsteri, assembly GCA_016271365.2. NCBI lineage: Eukaryota > Metazoa > Chordata > Ceratodontiformes > Ceratodontidae > Neoceratodus > Neoceratodus forsteri. The sequence goes on along the minus strand of CM057455.1, from coordinate 913,645,111 downwards.
TCAATGCCAAAAAGTGCAAGGTGATTCACTTAGGGGACAAGAACCCCAGGATAGAGTACTGGATAGGAGGGGTAGAGCTGAGCACTACAGCTGAGAAAAGGGACCTAATATTCGTCATAGGTGACTCCCTTAAACAATCAAGCTAGTACAGTGAGGCATCTAGTAAGGCAAATAGGATACTAGGATGTGCCAGTAGGGGTTCTGATAGTAGAAGAAAAGAGGTTTACTGCCTCTTTATTGATCATTGGTGAGGCTGCACTGGGTATACTGTTCAAAGTTCTGAACTTCTGAAGACCTCACCTCCAGGAAAGATAAGGACAAAGGGTGATCAGGATGATTCAGAGCTGACAGGACAGATCATATGAGGGATCTGCTCAAGGCACTGAACATGACTTCACTGGAGACCAGACAAGAGGAATGATGTGATGAGAGACTTCATGTTCCTGTAAGGAATAAACAAGGTGAATGGAGAACTACTTAGCATGAGTAACAGTTCAAGGTTATGGGGGCACAAGTAGATACTGATGGGAGGGAGGGGGGGAGGTTCAAGAGGGATATTGGAAAGTTTTATTTTCCAGAAATGGTGGTGGAAATGTGGAATAGTTTGCCAACTGAGATGGCAGGCACCAAAACCATAAATGGTTTCAAGCATGGCTCTGACAAAGTGAAGGGTATAATGGTTACTCATGCTGATAGTAGTAGGGAGGGGAACAAGGGAGTGAATAGTGAAGGCTATTACCCTACATGGACAGTAGGTTCTGAGGTTTAATATGGGAAATGGGGCAGACAGGATGTATCATTTTTATATTGATTGCGCCCAGTGCAAATAACATATTGCAGGCTGCTGGTGACAGTAGTTTGGAATATTTGCACCAACTACTGACAATTTCGCCGCTGCAATCAGGGGCCACCTCGTCATTGCAGCGTCAGCCATCTGCTGCAATGAGGGAGCGACCCATTACTGCAGGGTAGGATGTAAAAACCTTGATATTGTTTGTGAACAGGGTGGCAGGTTGCCGCCGTGTTCACAAACAATATAACCCCCCACCGTGTTTATGTGCCAACGAGGTCCCCAAACCCCGTCGGCCTTAGTGCTCCATTGTTTCTGGTGCTGATAGAGCCCACTCCCTGTCAGCATTCTGTAACCCGCTTTTATTCCTGCCGACAGGGTGCCCAATCCCCATCGGCTACTGCTGCCCCAAAAAGCCATTGGTTGCAGGCTGGGTGCCCATCCCAGCGTGCCACATGCTCCTGTAAAGGGAAAAACAGTCCCGTGAAGTATTTTTTTTTACCTGCAAAAAAGGAAACAGTTTCTCGTAGTGTCCCTGGCCACCTCCTGCAACCCGCACCAACCCACGGCACACCCTGCCTCCCCACACCCCCGTCACCCCATACTTACCTGCGGAGCTTGGCGCGATGATCTTCGGTGGACCAGGAACACATCTGCACTCTTCAAAGCCGACTGTGAACTGAGGAAATGCCGGTAAGCTGTATAACATAATAAATAGTGTTTTTTCAACTTTAGTACATATCTCAGGCATTTTTGGGACTTTTTCACCAAATTTTCAACATAGGGTTTTTGGGACCCTCCTCATGAATTCTTGAACTGTCATTGCACTAATTGGCCCCTGCGTGGAATCACCTTTCGGGGCCGATTAATGAAATGACAGTGCTAGGTCATTCGTGGTGGATGCATAAAAAGCCTATGTTGCAAGTGTTGTGGAAAAATCACAAAAAATGACTGTTTATGAGCGTTACGCTGCACAGTTGCTACGCAGCTCGTAACTCGTCGAATTTGTAATATTTTCATGCCAGATTTTCAACATTGGCATTTTTCACACCTCCTTGTAAACAGTACAGCTGTCGTTGTTCACATCCTGGCAAATGTGCTTTTGCACTTCTGGCGCCAGAATAGTGCAGTCGCTGTGGAAATCAGTGTTCAGGAAAGATTAAGAAAATGACAGTGACACTGCTCACGGTAGAGGTCCTGAAGTGGCTGTGTTGAAATCTGCTGCCGATACTCCATAAAAACTGTGTTACGGCGTGTGTTACGCGGTTTACTGCATGCGCTCGTAACTTCACTCGAATTATATTTTCACTCCAGATTTTCAACATTGCCATATTCCCACACCTACTTATGAACAGTGCATCTGTCATTTTTCCCATCCTGGCCGAAATGTGTTTTCGCACTTCCGGCACAGAATAGAGCAGTCGCTGTGGGAAATCACTGTCCGGGACAGATTAAGAAAATAGCAGTGATACTGTTCATGAGCAGAGGTCCTAAAATGCCTATGTAGAAATTTTGGTGATGACAGCCCAGCAAATGACTGTATTACAAGTGTGCATTGCACACTTTCCACACACCCTTGTAACTTTGCAGATTTGTATAATTGTCATGCCAGATTTTCAACAGTGGCATTTTTTCACACCTCCTTATGAGCAGTACAGCTGTCATTTTTCACATCTTGACTGTAATGTGGTTTCACAGTTGCCACACACAATAATGCATTCACTGTGGGAAATCAGTGTTCAGGACAGATTGAGAAAATGACAGTGGCACTGTTCATGAGCAGAGGTCCTAAAAGCCCTATGTTGAAAATTTGGTGACGAAACTCCGAAACATGACTGTGTTACAAGCGTGTGGTGAACTGTTTCCACACATCCTTGTAACTTCGCACATTTGTAATATTTTCACACCACATTTTCAACAGTGGCACTTTTTTCACACCTTCTTATGAAGAGTACAGCTGTCATTTTTCACATCCGGCCTAAATATGTTTTTGCACTCCTGCCGGAGAATAGCACGGTCACTGTGGGAAATCAGTGTTTGGGACAGATTAAGATCAAACAAGTGAGAGGGGGTAATGACCGAGCTAAACTGAGCTCTATCGGGACTGCTGTGGATTTGTTTGTGGGCAGAAAAAGGCCCCAGCGCAAGAGCCCAGTACAAAAGGGCAGCCTTCAGCACTGGGAGAAACAGAATGAAAGGGCGAGTGAGGGAGGGTGAATGAGTGAACTCACTGGAGCGCTGTCAGGACTGCTGCGGATTTCTTTGTGGGCAGAAAAAGGCATCAAAGCAGGCAGGGGCCCAGTAGAAAAGGCCAGCCTGCAGCGGTGGGAGAAACAGTACAAGTGAGTGAGACGGAGGACTGAGTGAACTCAACAGAGCTCTAGCCAGACTGCTGCGTATTTCTTTGTGGGCAGAAAAAGGCGCCAATGCAGGTTGGAGCACTGTACAAAAGGGCCACTTGCAGTGCCAGGACAAATAGAATGAGCACGTGACAGAGGGAGACTGAGCGACCTCAATGGAGCTCTGTCGGGACAGCTGCGGATTTCTTTGTGGACAGACAAAGGTGCCAACGCAGCCAGGAGCCCCGTACACAAGCGCAGCCTGCAGCACCAAGACAAACAAGAATGGTGAGTGACAGAGCGGTGGTGGCCGAGCTCCAGCAGAGCTGTATTGTGACTGCTGCAAATTTTCTTCCCAATGGACAGAAAATGTAGCAACGAGGTAGGACTCAGTACAAAAGGCCGGCTTGCGGCACGGGAGAAACAGAATGAGTGAGTGAGAGAGGGGTGGAGCGAGCTCAATGGAGCTGTGTTGGGACTGCTTCAGATTTCTTTCTGGTCAGAACAAGCCGCCAGCGTACGAGCGGAGCCCAGAACAAAAGGGCAGCCTGGGGGCAGAGAACATAGAATAGTGGTGGCGAGAGGGTAGTGAGCTGTGAACTTTGGGACTGATGCAGATTTGTTTGAGGCAGAAAAGGACAGCAATGCACTGGGGCCCAGTACAAAGGGCAGCCTGCAGTGGTGGGGAAACCAGAATGAGCAGAGTGAGATTGGGGGAGGAGCAAGCTCAATGGAGCTCTATAATCGTGACTGCTGCACATTTCTTTGTGGGCATGAAAAGCCGGCAACACAGGCAGGAGCCCAGTACAAAAGGGCAGCCTTCAGCGCTGGCAGAAATGGAATGAGCGAGTGAGAGAGGGGGAATGAGAGCAAGCTGAATGGAGCTGTGTCGGGACTGCTGCAGATTTCTTTGTGAGCAGAAAAAGGCAGCAATGCACACAGGAGCCCAGTACAAATGGCCAGTCTGCAGTGCCTGCAGAAAAGGAACGCGCGAGTGACAGAAGGTGAGTGAGAGAGCTCAACGGAGCTGTGTCAGGACTGCAGCAGATCTCTTTATGGGCAGAAAAAGCTGCCAATGCAGGCAAGAACCCAGTACAAAAGTGCAGCCTGCAACAGTGGGAGACACAGAACAAGCGAGAGAGGGAGGGGGAGTGAGTTAGCTCACCGGAGCTTTGCTGGGACTGCTGCGGATTTCCTTGTGGGCAGAAAAAGGCAGCAATACATGCAGTACAAAAGGGCAGCCTTCAGCAGTGGGAGAAACAGAACAAAAGAGTGAGAGAAGGGGAGTGAGTGAGCCAGCTCAATGGAGCTCTACTGTGACTGCTGCAGATTTCTTTGCGGGCAGGAGAAGGCGGCAATGCAGGCAGGAACCCAGTACAAAAGGGCCGCCTGCAGCACCAGCAGAAATGGAATGATCGAGTAAGAGAGAGGGAGTAAGCGAGCTCAACGGAGCTCTGTTGGGACTACTGCAGATTTCTTTGTGGGCAGAAAAAGGCGCCAACAGAGGCAGAAGCCAACTATAAAATGGCAGCCTGCAACGCCAGGAGAAACAGAATAAGCGAATGAGACAGGTGGAGTAAGCGACCTCAACAGAGCTCTGTCGAGACAGCTGCAGATTTCTTTGTGGGCAAAAAAAGGTGCCAACACAGGCAGAAGCCCAGTACAAAAGGACAGCCTGGAGCAGCAAGAGACACAGAATGAGTGAGTGAAGGATGGGGAGTAAGTGAGCTCAACGGAGCTCTGTTGGGACTGCTGCGGATTTCTTTGTGGGCAGAAAAAGGCAGCAATGCACTCAGGGGCCCAGTACAAAAGGGCAGCCTGCATTAGCATGAGAAAAAGAATGAGTGAGTGAGAGATGGGGACTGAGCAAGCTCAACGGAGCTCTGTCATGACTGCTGCAGATTTCTTTGTGGACAGAAGAAGGCGACAACGCAGGCAGGAACCCAGAAACAGAACGAACGAGTGAGAGAGGAGGAGTGAGTGAGCCAGCTAAACGGAGCTCTGTTGGGACTGCTGCAGATTTCTTTGTGGGCAGAAAAAGGCGCTAACAGAGGCAGAAGCCAACTTCAAAATGGCAGCCTGCAATGCCAGGAGAAACAGAATCAGCGAATGAGAGAGGCAGAGTGAGCGACCTCAACAGAGCTCTGTCAGGACAGCTGCGAATTTCTTTGTGGGCAAAAAAAGGTGCCAACACAGGCAGAAGCACAGTACAAAAGGACAGCCTGCAGCAGTGAGAGACACAGAATGAGCGAGTGAAGGATGGGGAGTAAGTGAGCTCAATGGAGCTCTGTTGGGACTGCTGCGGATTTATTTGTGGGCAGAAAAAGGCAGCAATGCACGCAGGGGCCCACTACAAAAAGGCAGCCTGCATTAGCGTGAGAAACAGAATGAGCGAGTGAGAGGGGGGACTGAGCAAGCTCAACAGAGCTCTATCATAACTGATGCAGATTTCTTTGTGGGAAGAAAAAGGTGGCAACGCAGGCAGGAGCCCAATACAAGAGGCCAGCCTGCAGCGCTGGCAGACACGGAACGAGTGAGTGACAGAGGGGAGTGAGCAACCTCAATGGACCTGTGTTGGGACTACTGCAGATTTCTTTGTTGGCAGAAAAAGCCACCAACAGAGGCAGGAGCCCAGTACAAAAGGCCAGCCTGCAGCGCAAGGAGAAACAGAATGAGGGAGTCAGAGGGGGGAGTGACCCATCTCACTGTTACAGTGGTATGTGGGCCCCCATTTTCAGATTAGTGTTGTGCACTCCTAAGTGATGCACCTGAGATAGCGTACAGCCACAGAAGGTGGTGGTAAACGGCTCTCCCTCCAGTGAGGAGAGAGTGACCAGTAGCGTGCCGGAGGGCTCAGTAATGGGACATATACTCTTCAGTGTCTTTATAAGTAGCATAACAGAAAAACTGGAAGGGGAGATATGCCTTTTTGTAGATGACACCACAATCTGTAATAGCGTTGATAGGTGCAGGTGGAGAGAATGAGTGGGGTCATTAGAAAACTTAAAGAGTGCTATGGGACATGGCAGTTCGGGTTCAAAGCCAAAAAGTGCAACATCAAGCATCTAGGTTCCAGAAACCTAGAGGCTGAGTATAAAATGTAGAGGGAGGTACTTATGGTCACTAAGGAAACCTTTTATACAGCACTGTGCTCTGTATGCAGGAGAGGATTACTCATTTACATGGCCGTAGTAGTATATATACACATGCACATGATCAGGGTAGCATCAAGTGATGCTGAATACGACACGGATCCAACCATGCTGTTCCCACAGTGTAATGTTTAGCTCTGCACGCTAACCTTCTGAAAATGGGGCCCTAATTGACTAAAAATCCTGGCCGATGCCTCCTAAGATGCAGAAGGTAAACATAAAAGGTTTATCTTATCTATCTCTTTATGTATTGTTTTATCGTATTTTGCTAACAAAACCTTTATCCGGTTTCAAAACGTTTTGATGTGACTTGAAATGTTTATAACAGACTAGTTAAAATACAGTTTGTTTTCTTCTTTTACCTATATGCTGTCTTTATTTACTTATAGAAACACAGTTTGGTGGGCTGGCCTAGCAGCTTGGTGGTGATTGCACTGCCTTCCATGCCAGTGGCCCAGTTTTGGGGGTGGACCTGAGTTGCACAGGGGTTAGCTGGGGGGGGGAGAGATATGATTGAGCTATCTGGGAATGCTCTCCTCTCAGTGAGGGAAGTCTGACCACCCACTCTTCAACATCCACCTAGCTGAGGAGGGCTGGCAGGGCAGTGGAGTTGCATAAGGTGGAGGGCTCAGGCAAGCACAAAGCAAGCATGTATCTTTATATGCAATTGCATCATTCCATGCTTGGCTGCACAGGGGATGAAACAAAAGGTAGAAAACCCCAATGGCAAAATGATCCAACAACCTGCTGCAGATTTTGCACTGCTAAACAGGCTCTGCTCATATATGTGTCTCCTTGTCAATGGCCCTCCCCCCTCCTGGCCCCAACACAGGGGATGTGAGTGGGGGGGATCTCAGAGCAAATATGTCCTGTAAATGGTAAGTGATTGGGCTGGAGATGTCAGTGGGCAAAGGGGTAGCAGGGTGACTAAGGAGATAAAAATCTCTATGGGAAAAAAAAAAGAAATAAAACACAGTTTGAGAAGCTCAAACCCCAAAACAGACTGTGCATGCCTCTAGTGAGGATTCACAATAGTTATTTAGTAAAATAATGAAAATCATATGCATATGCCAGCTAAACTCCTGATGAAAATGGAATACTGAGGGATTGCAGCAAAAATATATATTTTAAAATAAAAACTTAAAACATAGTCCATAGAGTACAAACTAGCAATGATTTTGGCTTACACTTCCACAGTTCCTGAAGTGCTTCCCAAGCATTCAACTCAGATAAGTTGCTGGACTTACACAGTAATTAATTACACATTAAACAAATCAACACTTTAACTTGGAATAATGCATACAGCTCCCTATGTATACAGGTATGTTAGGAATATCCTGTATTAGCTTCCTATACAAAAATGTTGTCTGACAGTAAATGAAGGCAGCACTTATTTAAAAGAATAAACTACAGCATTTAAATTAGTTTTAAAAGTTTCTTGTCACATCACAATGGTCTGAAATTTGACTAAAGGTGTGCAAGCAAAACAAAAGGAAAACCCCCATAAAGAAGTAGAATAAGAGATAGCCCTGTTTTGCTTACCTCAGCTCTGCAGTTTCAGAGGTCCTCTCATCAAGCTAGCAGCTAACTGAATGCAACAGGCCATGAGTTCAGCTCTAGGACATTCATGGGGGAGGGGCAGGGGGATGGGTAGTTTCAGAACATAGTCCATTTAAGTATATAGTTTATTTGTTTCAGTATATAGAGTATGTGAATTTTTCAGTCTACAGTGTATGTGTTTCAATACATAGTGTATGTGTTTCACCATGTAGTGTATTTGTTTCAGTATATGGTGTATGCATATTTTTCAGTGCATAGTGTATTTATTTCAACATATAGTGTATGTATTTCAATATAAAGTGAAGATGTTTCAATATATAGTGTATTTGTTTCAGTATATAGTTTATGTGCTTTTTTCAGTGTGTAGTATATGCATTTCAATAGATAGTGTATGTATTTCATTATACAGTGTATTTGTTTCAATATATAGTGTATGCAGATTTTTCAGTGCATACTGTATTTATTTCAATAGATAGTGTACGTATTTCAATATAAAGTGTAGATGTTTCAATATATAGTGTATTTGTTTCAGTATATAGTGTATATGCTTTTTTCAGTGTGTAGTGTATGCATTTCAATATATAGTGTATTTGTTTCAGTATATAGTGTATGCATTTTTTTCTCAATATATAGTGTATGTGTTACAATCTATAGAGTATTTGTTTCAGTAGATAGTTTATGTGGATGTTTCAGTTTGTAGTGTATGTATCTCAATAGGTAGTGTATATGTTTCAGTACATAGTACATTTGTTTCAGTATATAGTGTATGTGGATTTTCAGTACTCAGTATGTGGATTTCAGTAGATAGTGTATGCATTTCACTATGCAATGTAAGCATTTCACTATATAGTGTATGTGTTTCACTATATAATATATGTATTTCAGTATACAGTATATGTATTTCACTATACGATGTATATATTTCAGTAGATACTGTATGTGGTTCACTACATTGTGTATGTATCTCATTATATAATGTATATAGTTCACTATATGATGTATGTATTTCACCTTATAGTGTGTGTTTTACTATACAGCCAGAGATTCTGAATTATGTCCCTAACGGCTTGCCATATTTTTCTCCTAGTTAATCTACCTACACCACAGATATACCCCTCCCCCAAAGCACACTTCCACTGTCTCTCAGTACACAGACTGAATGTTGTACAATAACATTCAAAATACATACACAAACAATAAATGCTCAATGATATGAGCACAGTAGGGTTTCCTATAATTGATGAACTAAAGTTTCAGCAAAAAAAAATTACTCAAAAAGGCTTTTTTTAACAGCTTTCTGAAGGTTTGAATTGCAGAGAGCTCTCAGAGCAGATTGTCTCCTACAGCTTCCTTCACACACTACCCCAAACTGAGGCTGTGCAGAACAATCTAGAGCCCATGTGACCTGTAATCCCATGAAACACTGCAAAATGTGCCTTTGGAGCTTAAAAACAAGGTGAAGTAAGGCGAAGTACATTGTTTTCAATGTACTTTGCCTTAAGAATTGGTGGAGTAGTGGCTTGGGAAGTCAGAGTAGCACGAAGTCATTGTTTTCAATGGACTTCATGTTACCCATTTGTAGTGCAAAGTACTCCGCTTCGCATTGGGGAGCACTCCGCAAATTTGCCTTCACTTCGCGGAGCGAATTGGGATCACTTCGCCCACCACTAATTGCATGCATACGCTTCTTTTGGTCAAGATGAAAAAAACTGCAAATGGAAGAGGATGCCCTTTTCATTTTTGTCCCTGGCATTGCAACTTCTGAATCATAATCTGGCATGTCTATGTTAATATCTATATTTTGATTATTTTCCTCATTGTCCTCACTGAATAACTGGATGTGAGGCCTGCCCTCATTAGAGGAAACAGGCAAGCTGCATATAACTTCCTTTTCATTAACCCCTAATGACCTTTCCTCTGATGATCTTTCCTCAGGTTTTTGGGTCTGACATCTCACAGGTTCCTCTGGCTCTGAGCCCATATCAACAGAGTCCCCATCATGCACTGCCTCTCTTTCAGGAATGTATTCGCTGCCGCTGCTATCCCCATGGTCTGACTCTGAGGAATGAGAAATGGTAGAGTCTTGAGAATGTGGCATAAAGTATGCACGTGTGCTTATTCTTTCCTTTGCACTGTGCAGTGCCTGCAACTGACTTTATTTTTTTAATAACTGTAGCTTTGGCAGATCTAGTTTTCTTAGTTGCTGGTTCAGCACCCAAGCTTTTCTTCTTGACTTTTACTTGGCCTGTATTTGTTAACTGGGTTTCACCTGCAGCAGCAGATAAACATGATGGTATCTCAGAAGACAAGGACTCGGAGCATGAGGAAGCTTCAATCAGTAAAGAAGAGGATGCAGCTGCTGCAGTAGAAGAAGCACTTTTTGTGACTTTTTTTTATTCTGAATTACTGCCTTTACCTTGGAAACTTGTTTCACAGGCCTACTCCCTTCCATCATTATTTTAGTAACAGTTGCAACTTGCCAATCACAAATGAGCCGGCTCCCTTCCAAGAAAAAACACAGTACCTAACCATTCTACCTTCCTTGGTCATCTTAGGGAAAGAGATGGCAATAATGATGAGCAGTTAGTGCACATCTCAAGGCAAGGTATGAATATAAGCAGGTTAACTGCAAGACTGCAAGTTGGGGCTACTGTACAACTGCCAGGAGATCTCCCCCCAAAAGATTTTATCCATGACACAAGCCTTTATTTGACAGGACTACACAAGAAAATATGGTCCTCCTGTCCCTATCCTGACTCCTGCTTTTGTGGGAAATGGCTGGTGACACTGTGCAGACAGAGGCTACTCAACTGCTGGGCTGCCCCCTTCCTCCAAAAACTTTTCACACATGACAATCACACGACCTCTTTATTTGCTAGGACTACACACAAAAAATATGGTCCTGTCCCTGTCCTGACTCCAGCTTGCATGGGAAATGGCTGGTGACACTACAGAGAGAGGCTACTCAACTGCCAGGTTGCCCTTCCCTCCAAAATGTTTCATATGTGACACAAGCCTTTATGTTACAGGACTACACAATATGGTCCTATCTGACTCATGCTTGTGTGGGAAATGGCTGGTGACACTGGTATGACAGAACTCTGGGATGGTTACACAAGTGACCTCCTCAGCATTTCACAGTATGCCAAGTTTGCATCCAATCCCAGATCTGCTGTATAAGCTCAGTCATCGCTCGACTCTTTTTGCTAGTTTTAGTTTATTCTTTGGTAATCAGGTAAGACCCACTTGGCACAGGTGACTGTTTTCAGGTGTGACCCTAGAGCACTGGGGAGGTTAAGTGACTGTTCAGAGTCACACAGTATGCAAGTATAGGTTGTGGGAATCAAATCCTGGTTTGTCTGCTGAATGTACCATCAAGCTAATTAACAGCATGTTACTACAACCTCTAGGCAATACTCACCATGCTCTTTTGCAGCACATTATTTCAACCTTTAGGCTATACTGACAGGCAGCCATCTTCAAGTGTTAAGACAAGTGCAAGTTGAACTTGTTTGAATTTCTTGCACTGCAGCACTTTTGCTTTTCTGTTTCTGGTGCTGCCCTGTGCCACTGCTGTGCTTTGGAGCTAAAAGAAAGCAATGCAGTTTCCCACTGCCCCCCCCCACACACACACACACACAGTCTCTCTCCACTACAGTAACACCTTGCCCTTAAGTAAGTTAAGTTTTGTTTGGCAGCCAGCTTTTTGTCATCAGGCATGAGGCACACCTGTTCCATCACACCCACACACACAGTCAGTCCCTGGCCCACATCCCTCCTGAGTCCCAACCCACTCAGTTTTTTTCCTTTTTTTCTTTTCTTTCTTTTTCTTTTCATTGGTTATGTGGGTGGAGAAAGTTAACTGGTCCACAGAGATCTGTTCTCCTTTTCCCTTATCACCTGGCTGCTCACTCTCCAACCCCTCATTCCCTAGTCCACGTCCCTCCCGAGTCTCCACCCAATCCTCTCAGTCCTTTCTTTTTTTTGTTCTTTTTTTTCCTTTTTTCTTCTACATATGAATCTGCCAGCAAGAACAGACCACTCAGTCTATCAATGTCTGTCTGAGTGTGCAGCTAGCCCCCTAGATTGCAGCTGCCTCAACCCCCTACCCATCTGTCATTCCCATGATGGTCTCAGCCTCCTCCACCCAGACCCTCCCTCATGCTCTGTCCTACACCCTCTTAAAACTTCCTACTGTCTTACATGATACCACCCCCTCTGGTAGAGCATTCCATTTAGACATCACCCTCTCCATGAAGTAGTGCCTTCTCATCTCCCTCCTAAAGATTCCACCCTACAATTTTAGTCTGCACCCCCTCATGTCCCCACCCTACCTCAGTTAACACCTCTTCAGTGCTAACTTTGTTTATCCCCCTCAGATACTTGAACGTTTCAATCATATCCCCCATCCCTTCTCTCCTCCAGTGTGCACATATTCAGATCATTCAGCCTGTCCTTGTAGGCCTTGCCATCCATCCCCTGTAACATTTTTGTTGCCCTCCATTGCACACCTTCCAGTAAATTAATATCCCTCTTTGGATACGGCCACCAGTACTGCGCACAGTACTCCAAGTGCAGCCTGACCAAAGATCTGTAGAGGAACAGGATCAGCACCCTATACCTGGATGAGAAACCTCTTGTGATACAGCCCAGCATCCTGTTTGCCTTAGCTGCTGCTTTTGGGCAGAGTTGTTCATACTCCCAGTTACCAACACCCCTAGGTCCTTCTCTTCCTCAGTGATTCCCAGCCTCACCCTTCCCAACCAATAGTCATTCTTTGGGTTCTTTGCCCTGAAATGCATAACCTTGCACTTTTTCACATTGAATCCCAGCTGCCACTTCTCTGACCATACCTCCAGTTTGGTTTAGGTCCCCTTGTAGTTGTTTCCATCCATTCTCTTCATCCACAACTGCCCCCATTTTGGTATCATCTGCAAACAGACTAACCCTGCTGCCAACTCCATCTGCAATGTCTGAGATAAAGAACCCAAATAGCACTGGGTCCAGCACCGAGCCTTGCGGCACACTGCTCATCACCAGTCTAGGTGCTGAGAGCCCCCCACTACCACCCATTGCAGCCTCCCCTACAGCCAGTTCCTTATCCAGTTTGTCAGCTTCATCCCCACCACTGCAGCAGTCAGCTTCCCCCCAAGCATCCCATGAGGCACTGAATCGAAGGCCTTGCTGAAGTCCAAGTAAAGGGCATCTATATCATGACCCATATCCAGCTCTCTTGTTACCCAGTCATAATATTCTGTTAGATCGGTCTGACAAGACCTCCCCAAGATGAACCAGTGCTGCCACCCATCCTGGATGTCATTACCCTTGAGGAACGACACTAGTCTCTCCTTCAGTATCGTCTCCATAAGTTTACCCACTATGGAAGTGAGACTGACAGGCCAATAATTTCCTGGCTCATTCCTAGGGCCATTCTTGTGTATGCACACCATATCGGCTACCCTCCAGTCTTGAGGCACCCATCCCATATCCAGGGAGGTGCTGAACAGGTCTGCCAGCAGCTCGACCAACACCTCCACCATCTCCCTCAGCACCATGGGGTGGATGCCATCAGGACGTGGTATCTTGTCCACCCTTAATGCCCTCAGACCCTCTAGTACACTACTCCCCTCTATCATTCCATCTGTCATCTCCTCCCCTCCCACCCCCACCTGCCCAGTCCATGGTGGTAGTGGATCATCCTTCTCCTTTGTGAAAATGGAGCAGAAGTATTCATTTAGTACTTCTGCTGTTCCTCTCCCTTTTCCATCCACTCCCCTCCTCACTTTATCTTCATAATGTGGTCTCTGCACTTCCTCTTTTCCATGACATATCTAAAAAAGTCCTTCTCCCCTCCCTTGATGCCCTGCACTAATCTTAGCTCCCTGGAGACCCTGTCTTCTCTCACTCGATTGGTCACCTCCTTTGACCAACTCACATAAGCCTCCCTGTCCTCTTCCTTCATTGTTCTCCTGAACTTCTGGTATGCAGCTCTCTTCACCCTCACCCTCTCCAGCACTTCTCTGTTCAGCCAGCATTGTTTCCTGGCTCTGCATTTCTTGCTCTTCATCCTGGTGCAAGCTTCTGTAGCCTCTGTCAGCCCAGTTTTAATAGTTTCACACTTTTGTTGTGCATCCATCTCTGGCCTAATACCCTGAAGTCTCCCTTGCAGTATTTCTCTCATCCCCCAAAGTTCACCCTCCTAAAATCCACCACCTTTGTTACTGTGTCTCCAGACTCCCTGCCCAACTTGAGAGTGAACCACACTGTTTGGTGGTCACTACCAGTCAGTGGGTCTTCCATACTTATTTCCATTTCTGCCTCCCCATTTGATGGCACCAAGTCCAGCATGTTACCTAGTCACTTTGGCCCACTGACCAGCTGTGTCAGGAGACCATCCTGGATCACGTCCAGTAGCATCTGCTCCTTGGCACTGGAGGTGGCAGGGGTGCTTCAAGCTACCCCCCGGCAGATTGAAATCTCCACAATCACCACACTCCCCTTTCTACACACCCTCCTTATTTGCTCATCTTACTCCCTGTACAGTTCCACTGATTGGGCTGGTGGTCGGTACACCACCCCTAGCATCAGCTTTCAACCCTTGGAGTCCATAAGCTGCATCCATAGTGCCTCTGTTCTTCCTCTTGTCCCTCATGCATCTGATCCCTTCCCTCACATAGAGTGCTACCCCACCCCCTACCAACCCCCCAGTCTTTCCATAAATTTTATACCCCAGGATTGCCAGAGCCCAATCATGGTACTGGGTGGCCCAAGTCTCAGTCACTGCAACAAAGTCCACCTTCCCCTCTGCAAGGAGTAAGTGAAGCTCCACTGTTTTATTACCCAGGTTCCTTGCATTTAGGGAGACCACCTTCCACCCATTCCCATCTGTCCCCCCTCTTAGCTCCTTAGTCTGTCCCCCTCCTCTCAGTGGTCACCTTACCCTCAACATTATCAAGGGGAGACAGTGCATTTTGCACTCCAACCTGGCAACCCTGCATGCTAGCTATGCACTCGCCTCCCCTACCTAGTTTAAATACCCTCTTGAAACAATATAATCCTCTAATTTGCTCTTCAACACCCCCTTACCTGCCCCATTCGGGTGTAAACCATCCCTTGCATGCAGTTCTCTGTTAGTTCATGTGTCTCCACATCCTCCTACCAACTCATACCCTTGTGCTTTACACCAGTCTCTCAGCCAGGAGTTGAACTGCACTATCCTTTCCTTTCTTGCCTTGCTCACCCTTGGGACCAGCAGCACCTCCAAGAATGCCACAGACCTCCCTATTTCCAAGCATAGTTTCCTCAGTTCTTCAAACCTCTCCTGTACCAACTCCAGCATGCAGCCCCCCCAGGACATTTGTGCTGACATGTACCCCAACATAAGGTTCCTGCCATCCCCCCCAACACTCTTTCTCAGAGCCAGCCCTGCCCTGTCTGCTGTCAGGCCCAGTACAGGTTCCACCCAAATCTGACTGCTTCTTTCACCCCTCTCTCCCCACCTGATCCCTTTCAGGATAGAATCACTTATCAGTATAATGCCCCTCCTTCCATACTCCCTTTCTGGCTGCACCCTCCCCCCACCCTTATCACGGCCTTCGTTCTTTCCCTGTCTCTTAATTTCTGGCGTTGTTCTTTTTGCTCCTTCTCCTCCCCTCTTGTCCATCCTCCTGTCCACATGTGTCCCCTCTCTCATAAGTGTCCTTCTCCCCCTCTTGTCCACCCCATCCCCAATGCACCATGTCCCCTTCCTCCTGTAATGCTCCTTCCTACCATTGCCATGGCATTGCCCCCTCTCCTGACTATACCAATGTACCTCTCTGTAACACTGGCACCTGTGCCCCCCTCTTCCCCTCTCCCAAGCATCTCACTCCCCCTTCTACTTAAGTTGCCAGTACCTTGTACCTGTTGCATGACCCCAGTCCACACCCCATCCCCTGTTGTGTTCTTGCTCCTGTGTGATATTTCTCCTTGGCATCCTCTCCCTACCCTTGTGCATACCTACCCCACCCTCTCTGATCATGTTCCTCAACATCTCTATCTCCATCTCCACCCTTTGGATCTCTGTCTGTTGGTCTCTTACCCTTCGACATATGCGACACTCCTGTAGCCTCCATAATGTGCCCATCCAGATTGCCGACCCATATCCATTGCAGATTACTAGCCCGTTCCCCCATTCCTACTTCTGCCCCCACTCTTCTAAAGCCTTCCCCTCCCTTTCCTCTCAACCTCATCATCTCTGTCCTGCTGACCACAACCCTTCCTCCTCCTATGTCCCCCTTGTGTTTGCATCTCCCCTCCCATGCCATGCCCCTATCTCTGACACTATACTCAGCCACAAAATGTACCATGCCTTCCTTTGAATATTCAGTGCTACTCAGAACATCAATGTGTGTACTGACCTCTCTTTCCTAAACCTCTGACAGTTCTATTTGCACATTACATTAAAAAAAAATTTAAACCCTAAAATCCAACTAGTAAAAGCTTTAGTGACAGAACTTTTCACCACTTGACTTTTAGCTTTAGGAGTTAGTTCATATGGGCAGTTTGAAGCTTTCCATGCTCCTCCCTCACAGCCTTCAAGCCCAACCCTCAGTGGCTTTCCAGTATTTAAGAAAGGCTGCCAAAGGGTGTGAGTGGGAGGAGTTTTACTCCAGCCAGTAACAGTCCTGAAAATTAGTTACAGAGTTTAAATAAATCTTTAAGCTGCTCCGAAGACAACGGCAAACTCACATAAAATCAGTTACAGAGTTAAATGAAGATTTAAGTTAATCCCAAACCCACAGCAAACTCACAAAAAATCAGTTACATAGTTAAATAAAGATTTTAACTAATCCCAGATCAACAGCAAAACTTACCCTCCTCCATTTCCCCACAACAAGCAGAACTTTTGTTTTCATTGGAGGTGTGGGTTGAGGAAGTTATCTGGTCCATGGAGACCCTTTACTTCCCGCCGCTCGCTTAAGTTACAGAGCTCATCTCTCCTTGGTGGCTCAACTGAAATGGCACTGAGGAGAGCTGCATTCCCCGCTATACTCAATTTGTGCATGCACAAACTGGAGTATCTTGAGCACCGACTCACCAGATCTCTTCTCACCTGTCACAACAGGCAGAAGCTGAAAAAAATGAAACACTCAGAGATCTGAGACAATCTGAGATGAGCAGGCAAGGTTCGGCTCGGGTATCATGGAAACCAAACAGCATGTGTTCAGGATGGGTCGGTTTCACACCCACAGGTTTGGCATGCCACTAGAACTAGAGTCCTCATTACTTAAGCTAGCATAAGTTTCAAGTACTTTTCCTGTTAGTAAGGGCATCAGATGAGTCGTACAGGTATCCTGTCCAAGTTTATACTGCCTACACATTTTCAGAAATGACCATAGAAACATGTCAACATTATCATTTTCTTAAAGTGGTGCCAATAAACTATATTTAAGTTAATAACTAAAGAACCTGAGGCTAATTAATTAGTGCCACTGTATGCACCAGGTCTGGTGAGCTTTGTAAGTTCTAACTGATGCTGATTCTCATTCAGTTTCTCCGCCAGCTTCAGTTGCTTCAACTCCATCTCTGCCTTCCTCTTCTTTTCTTATTTTCCCAATTCTCTGTCTCACTCCATCCTTATTTTCAAAAGCCTGAAATGCTGCTTTAGTTTTCATTTTCTAGTGAAACATAGAAACAAAGAATTTGCCGACAGATAAGGACCACTTGGACCACCAAGTCTGCCCATTTTTCCCCTAGTGTCATCACAGATCCTACTTGATCTCTGGCCCACTCACCCACCCCCCTTTCCTTTTCACTAAGATTCCCCCGTGCCTATCCCATGTATTCTTTAAACCTCACTTATGAATTTGTCCCCACCATTTCCACTGGAAGACTCTTCCAGGAAATCAACCCCTCTCTGTGATGAAGTACTTCCTTACATCTGTCCTGAATCTACCCCTCCAGCTTCTTATCATGCTTCTTTGTCCTTGAGCACCTTTCATTTGAAAAATACTATCTTCCCATACTTTATTGACACCTGTGATGTATATAAAGGGCTCTATCCTATACCTCCTTGCCTTCCCCCTCTTCTAGGATGTACATATTTACAGTAGGTCCTTAAGTCTCTCCTCATAGGGCTTCTGATACAGACCCAAAACCATTTAATTTCCCTCCTCTGGACCACCTCTATTCCGACTCTAGCCTTCTGGAGATGTGGTCTCCAGAACTGGACACAGTACTCTAGGTGGGAACTCACTACTGATCTATACAGAGGCAATCCCACCTCCCTTTTTCTGCTAGTGATACTCGACCCTGTGCACCCCAGTATCCCACTAGCTCTCCCAATTATCTTGTTGCACTGCCTGGCCACCTTGACATCATCTGATATGATCACCACCAGGTCACTTTCCTGCTTGTTGGCCATCAGTACCACTCCTCCCATTTTGTACTCTGCCCCTAAGTTTCTGTGCATTACTTTGCACTTTTTCATGTTGAAACCCAGCTGCCATACAGTTAACTACTCCTTGAGTTTTATCAGGTCTCAGCTTATCCTTTCCACTCACCTTGAGTGTCCACCCTGTTGCAGATTTTGGTGTCATCCACAAATAGGCAGACTTTCCTTCCAGTGCCTCTATTATGTCACTTATAAAAACATTAATGAGGACTAGTCGCAGCACTGACCCCTGAGACATTCCACTGGTCACCCTTCCTTCCTCTGAGTGAACGCCATTTACCTGTACCATCACCCTGCCACTATCTCTGAGGTCTCCTGATGCAGATTTCCACTTGCTGTCTGCTCTTGCCTCTCCAGTGCCAACTGTGATGGTTTCTCCAGGATCCCTGGTTCTGTCTAAGGACCAAATGATTCCTGGTTTGCCATCCCTTCTCCTGGTTGGTCAGCTTCTGGCAGTGCTTATACAAAGTCTGTGTTGAGCAACTTTTTATGTCTCACTTCCTTTGACCCACACAGGTCCAGGAGTACAAGAACAACCAACTTCTCCTATTTTTGCACCATATTTCTGCTTTGCAAACAGTTCTCTTGTAACTGGATTAAGTCCTCTGTTTTCATACCTCACACAGCAATAAATCCCAGCTGCTATGCATCATTATGTGATGGTCATGCTCACTGTCATGAATCTTGCACAAAGATATGCTGCCTCTTGTACAATGGTATACTGCCTCTCTTATGGGACTTTTTAAGAGAATGGCTTACAGGCTGTTTACTCTGGTGTAGTAACCATATGCCACATTACTTGTGCACCCACTAATATAAGATGCACCTGCGTTAAAGCAGCAGTGCAAGATAACAAAAATCTGAACTTCTGCAACAGTTTATTCCCTGTGCTCCATTGAGCATTTCTTTCAGAAGTGTTTTTATTTTGTTTTTATTTTATTACATTTTGTCAAACTTGATTTTTGCTCATTTTTCCACACTAGCTTGAGTCACAAGAACACCATTGGCCAATAAAGCCCAATCTTACTCTGACATCCCTCAGAGCCTCAGAAACCAGTCAGGGATAGATGCAGAGCTGAAGTCAGAGCAAATTTCTAATCTCCATGAACTGCACTGGCTGCAAGTTCAGTAGTGTATCACCTTCAAGGTCAGCTTGCTGACCTACAAAGCCCTACATGGACTGGGTCTGAGCTATCTCCAAGATCTCCTGCATTCTTACTGCCCGCTCCGTTCAGTCAACAAGGGACAGTCAACGAGGGATTGCTGGAGATTCCCAGGGTACAGTGAAAACTTCTGGATCTTGTGCAATTTTGTTTGCAGCCCCAACCCTGTGGAATTCTCTGACTCACTGGATACGAAAGTGTCTAACAACGGAAAGCTTTAAAACTGCATCAAAAACCTATTTATTTGGGCTCGCCTTTGGAGAAACCATTTAAATCAAGTTGGACTTTGGTATTTGAGCTTTAATCCTAGTGATTGGATGAATGATTTTTAGAATTTTATTGTTTTAATTGATATTGTATAGTTTGTACAGCGCTTTGGTACACTGTGAGGAGCACTTCATAAATAAAGATTATTATTATTATCTTAAAAAAAGGAAACTATAAACGGTTTAACTGTTTTCTGTTTATCACCTTGTGCTCATTAATTTGTTTCCTCACAGTCCTCTCCCCACTGGCAATGTGTATATTTTGATTTAAATGAAATGTTGCATCTGCCAGAATTAGATGCTGCCAGTAGAAACTAGGCCTGCTTGTGCTGTTTGAAACTACAGAACAGCTTCAACTGCAAAATCAATAATGAAAATTATAAACAATTAATTTTATTAAAAAATGCCTTAGTACAAGAGTGGCTTATCAGCAATCTGAATTTGATATATGTATGAATTAGAAGTATATGTAAGTGACTATGTATATGTAAGTGACTGTGCTCTAATCTTTTACTATCAAAGGTATTAACTATTCAAATAAGACAATGTTATCCATGGCCCAACACCCCTGATTGTACCCCCACCTCGCGGACAGCAACACATATGTAGGTACAGTATATGTACTAACATTAGGGCAGAAACATTTTTCGTATAAGCATAAGTGTCAGAATATGTGTTCTGCTATATTTTTCTAATGCATATTATGCTTTACAAATGTATCTTAGTCCTGGGAAATGCTTTCCATTATATTTTATTGTATAATCATAAGTTAGGCAACAGTGCCATCTTTAGTGCTTGTGCACCACTATAACTGCAAGTGACCTTGGACACTCATAACAGACTCTGTTGTTCAGCTATCTTTGCAAGCTAAGCAACTTCTTATGTTAGTTACTCATGCCACCTGTTACTGTCCAATTGCATAGTTTTTATGTATCTTCTTTAGTAGTTACCATGATAATTATCAGGGTATAAGACCCCTTGTAACACGTAGCTTCTCTGAGACTAGAGACTGTACCTACATAGGTAAGGAAAACTGTGGAAGCTCTCCCAATGTGTATTCACTGTTGGTAGTAAGCCTGTATTATCTTTTGCCTGTAATAAAATACATTTATTACATAAGCATCTCTTGTCTGTTGTGTCTTCCTTTGTGCCACTCCAACAAGAACCTAAAAAAGGTAATTTTATTACCCAGTTACAACATCAACATGATAAGATTGGGTTATATACTGTACATAGAGTAAGCATGGTGATCATAACTAGAATGGTATTATATTATTTATTTTTCTATGCTCTTTTATATTATTAACATAGTAGTTGTTGACAAAAAAGGAACCTTGGCCCATCTGGTCTGCCCTAGAAGTTTTTTTTTTTAACATAATGTACTGCTGCAGATCCTCCTTGATCTGTGGCCTATCCCCCCTTCCCCAGCCCTATTGCCCTATTTCTATGATCCCCGTGTCTATCCCAAGCATGCTTAAATCCTTCTATCATGTTGGTACCAATCACCTATACAGGTAGTCTGTTCCAGGCGTCCACCACCATTCTGTGAAGAAGTGCTTCCTCACACTACCTTTCAGTCTCCCCTCTTTCCAACTTCACATTATTCCCCCTTACACTTGTGCATCTCTTTCTATGTAGCATGCTACCCTCCTGTACCTTATTGGTGACAATGAGGTATCTGAATGTCTCTATCATGTCTCCCCTCTCCTTTCTAGCCTCAAGAAAGTACATGTTTAATTCCTTGAGTCTTTCCTCATAGCTTTTGTAATGCATGCCATGTACCATTTTGGTTGCCTTCCTTTGTGGCACCTCTACCTGATCAATGTCCTTCTTGAGATGGGGCCTGCAGAACTGGACACAGTAATCCAGGTTGGGCCTCACCATTGACCTATACAAGGGTAATGTTACATCCCTCATGCTGCTTGTTATACCCCTTCCTATACACCCCAGCTTTCTACTATCTTTTCTTACTGCCTTCTCACATTTCCTTGCCACCTTTAGGTCATCAGATATGATGACCCCCAGGTCTCTTTCCTATTGTCACCTCGTCTTTTCCCAGATGGTATGTTGCCTTTGGGTTCTTGTGCCCTATGTGCTTATCTTCCCCTTTTTAACATTGAATCCCAGCTGCCATATTCTTGACTATTCTTCCAGTTCTTTCAGGTCATTCCTCATTCTGTCTACTCCACCCACCTTCCCATGTCCACTGTGTTGCAAATTTTTGTGTCATCTGTGAACAAGCATACTTTCCCTTCCAGGCCTTCTGTGATATCACTAATGAAGACATTGAAGAGTACTGGCCCTAGAACTGACTCCTGTGGCACCCCACTGGTCACCCTCCTCTCCTTCCAATCATACCCCATTTACCATTACCCTCTGGCTCTTGTGACTTAGCCAGTTTTGTACCCAATGTACTATCTTTGACCCCACTCCAATGCTGCCCAGCTTGTTTATCATCATTCTTTGTGGGAAGGTGTCCAATGTCTTACTGAAATCTAGGTAGGCTATATCCACCACCCCTTCCTGATCCACTTCTCTCATCACCCAGTTGAAGAAATTAATATTGTTTGTCTGGCAGTGTCACCCCCTAGTGAACCTGTGCTGTCTCAGATCTTGCAGCCCACTTGCTGCAAGGTACTCCACAATCCTTTCTTTCAGTAGTGTTTCCATTATTTTTCCCACTATTGATATCAGACTTACTGGTCTGTAGTTCCTTCCTCTTCCATATTCCCACTCTTGTGGCTCACAAACACATCTACCCTCTTGCAGTCCCTTGGTGTCACCCCTGTTTCAAGTGATTGGTTGAAGAAGGCTGTCAAAGGAGCAGAGAGCTCTTCTCTCAGTTCTCTCAGTACCCTTGGGTGCACCCCATCCAACCCCATTGCCTTTATCAGATTTAACTTCTCTAGTTCTTTGAGGATTCTCTCCTCCAAAAATGGGCTAGTGTCTACATTCCTTCCATTTATTCATTTGTCTTTTATCTTTGGTCCTTCTCCCATCCCCTCTTTTATAAATAATGAAAAAAAATACTAGTTAAGTATATTTGCCTTCTTCTGGTTTTCCTCTACACTCCCTTCCCATTTTCCTTTTAGCCTTACTACCCCTATCCTGTTCTTCCTTCTTTCACTTATATATCTGAAGAATGATTTATCCCCATTTCAATGTCCTGGCTATGTTCACCTCTGCTAGTGATTTTGCTCTCCTAGCAGCTTTTGCTACCTCCCTCAGTTTCATTTTATATCTTTCTTTGTCCTCTGCCTTCTGCATTGCCCTGTACCTCCTGAATGCTAACCCCTTTACCTTAACTTTTGCTGCTTCTTCTTTGGAGAACCATAGTGATTTCTGCTGTCTCTTGTTCTTTGTAACCTGCCTGATGCAGAGGTTTGCTCCCTTCTCAATGGCTTTGTTAATTTCTGCCCACTTCTTCTCTTCCCCATCTGCTTTTTCTATCTCTGCTAGTGCATCCCTAAGGCCATCTCCCATTTTTCTGAAATCAGCCTTCCTGAACTCCAGGACCCTCATTTTAATGTGGCTATTGTCTGTTTTATTTATTTACTTATATTTTTAGGAACAATTGGAACACTTCAACTGACTTTGTAGAAACACACTGCACTTTATTGCAGTGGATTGATTACTTTGAAAGGACACCACTATATTACACAGATTGTCTGGATTTTCTGGTCAATAAATTTTTTTAAGACTAAGAACAGTGGGAAATGTGGCATTTGAATGATGACATTCCCTCTTATGGTGGAAGAAAAGTTGAAGTGGTCTAGAAGTTTTAAGAATCCATTTTATTTTTTAAGTAACAAAGGGAGCAAAAAGAGACTTGTTTTGTAATTTTTATAATAAGTATATGAATTTTCTTTTGTTTGAACAAAGAGACAGGTATTTTATTATTATATAACTTGAATTTTTCAAGTTTACAATATGAATACCAGAAATGGGAAAATGGTTAACCCTATGCTATTTAAGGATAATGAAAACTCTGTTAAAAAGAGGAAAATGTCCAATGACTGTGTTTTAAATGGAGAATTAAATATACTTTCCTTAACACCATTAGATAATAGAAAAGAAACCCAACACCTTTGTTTAGCAGACCAAACTAAAACAAAATGAATGGAGCAGATAGATATTGCTTGGTTGGAAATAGCATATGAACAAGGAGAAGATGTTATGCATCAGGGTTAGAATACTGTTATAGAAAATTTGAGTACTAGGAATAGGGAATTAGCTCTGATAAAGCCAATAAAAAAAGTAGAGAAAAAAATTATCAAAAGTGAAAAGGATAATATAGAAGGGGTTATAATTATTCAGGTACATATAAAAACTTTGTTTTCACCAGTTAGCAAAAAAGATAGTTGGGAGAGGAGAAAAAGGGAATTTAAAGTTCCAATGACGAATGAGACAACAAAGAGATCCACAAGGAGCAGGCTTATATTGTAAATTTAATTTCACTAAATCAACAAGAAATACAGAAAAGTAGACTTGAATTTTTTAGTCCACTAGATTTGTCAATGTCAATGACAATTTTATTTATATGGCACCCATTCCCTAAGACTCTGAGTGCTTTACAGCACAGGGCCCGGATATTCAAACTGCGCCCAAAATGTGCGCAACAGCAGGAGCAAGCACAAACCAATTGCGCATATGCGCAACAGGTGCGATATTCAAACATGGAGTAGAACAAATCGCGCAAGCAGCCAATGTCTGAATATCGCACTAACTGCACCATAGCACAACCAGGAAGGAGAAGCTGAGCAGAAATGTTGCGCCATAGCGCAACCAGGGCAGCCCAGCTGAGCAGTCCAGAGGTGCCATAGCACAAGCAGAGCCCCCCCCCAGAGCAATGGAACTGCACATCCAGGGAGGCAGGCTGGGGCCCACCACCAGCCATGCCACACATGGGCACAGGAACACACTGCAGAACCAACAAGACACCTGCACGCTCAAGCACAGCATCACTGGGGTGTGACGGATGATCTACTGGCCCATGGGGACAAGCCAACAAAGCACAGCAGAGCCATGACACCCCAGCACAAACACTGGCAGGCTGAGAGTGCCACACACAGGGGGTTGACAACCACAGTGCACATCAGCCCCCCGTATGCAAAGCACACCCTGCACCATGACCCCAAGACACCACCCATGTGCAGTGACTGGCACTGCAGGAAACCATGCATCCCCCCAGCACACATCAACCACGTGCAGCACAGAAGCATACAAGCCAGACACACCCTGTGCACCCAGCAGTGGGTGGCAGCAGACGGCAAGACCAACAGAAAGTCACTGCCATGCCGGAGATACCTCCCCATGCACACACACACACTCACACACACACATACCCAGGACCATACCACCCCAGATGGCATGTACACCACTGCAACTGAGCACCCATAGCCAGTTGCAAATCAGAGACCAACACAGTATTCATATCAAAATATAAATGTATTTTAAAATTTCAAATAGTAAATAACAAAACAATAAACAACAACTATTTACAAGGGGACGGGTACAAGGTAGGGGTGTTCAAGGGTAGGGATGAACAACTTGAGAGGAAGGCAGGGTGGTAGGGATGGGAGAAGTGGGAAGGTATTGTGTCCTAAGGCCCAGCTGGCTGGTTATCCTGCACCTGGTTCTGCTCTCCCCTGTGACGCCTCCTCCGCAGGCCATGTCACCTAATGGACTCCAGGATGGCCTGGTTTTCAAGGGACACCTGTGTCAGGCCCCAAATGTCTTGATCTATCCTCCAGAGAACTTGAGGCCTAGGAAAATGGGAACACAGTCAATGGCTGTGACTGACCACAACCCTGAACACCACCCAACCTGCAAGCCATATAGCCCAATGTCCTGCACCTGTGATGGCATGCACCCACCCACAGTGAACATGCACATGGCCATCACAAACAGGCGGCACCAGCTATGTGCACCACTGCACACACACACACTGCCCATGTCCATCACAGCACAAACAAGGCTGTCAAGTGACGTGGCAACGTGGTGCGATGCCAGTTACACAGCTATGTGCCCAGTGCATGCATGGACCACCAGTGATGCATACACAGACGTGCTGTGATACTGGACAGTGATGCATGTCACCTGTGTCGTGCATACATACATAGATACATAGACAGTGTTGGCAGATAAGGCCCTATGGCCCACCCAGTCTGGCCATTTGAGCTTGTAAGTTCACTTTGTTTTCCTATAAGTCTGTTGCACTTACCCTGACCTCCAGAATTCCTTTATGTCTATCCGTGCATTCTGAAATCCGTGATTGTTTCAGCCCCCACCACTTCCTCTGGCAGGGTGTTCCACTTGTCCACCACCCGTTCTGTGAAGAAATTCTTTCTCATGTTTCCTCTGAATCATCCTCCCTCCAACTTCATCCCATGCCCTCTAGTCCTGGAACATCTTTTTCGCGTAAAAATAGTGTTTTCCTGCACCCTGTTCCTCCCTGTAAGATACTTGTATGTCTCTATCATATCCCTCACTCCCTCCTCTCCTCCAGGGAGTACATGTTCAGTTCCTTCAACCTGTCTTCATCGGACTTGTGATGCAATCCATGCACCATCTTTGTTGCCCTCCTCTGAACCTTCTCTACCCAGTCTATGTCCTTACGTAGGTATGGTCTCCAGAACTGACACTGTACTCCAGGTGGGGCCTCACTAGTGTCTTGTATAGTGGAATTATGACCTCCCCTTTCCTGCATGGTTGTGTTGTGCATGGCTGGTGGTCTTGCCCCCCCCAGCATGCAATAGCATCCATGAAGTAATGATACTCACACTCCTCAAGCAGCTGGGTCTGGCGCTGATGCTGCTGCTGCTGCTGGGGTGCAACACCCACCGGCACTGGGGCCCTGGCAAAGGCCCTCCTCACCCCGTGCCTGCATCCTCACATCCCGGCCTGTGGGAGACATATGTTGAGACAAACATCAGTGTGACTCCAAAGCAGACTGCCCCCTGCCCCAGTGAGAGTGCCTGCCCACACAGCCAGACCCATGCATCTCACACCTGCACACACTGGCACAGCCAACCATGGCAGAGCCATCACCTATGCACAGCCACCAAAACACACTCACACCCCTACAGAGAATACAGGTGCATAGATGGTACACCCACCTGGCCTAGGCACCACGCCCCACCTGGCACGTGACCGCAGCCAATCAAGAAGCTCTGGATCCCTCCAGCAGAGGTCACCGAACCAGTGCCAGCACTGCTCAGCTGACTAGCACCGTCCAGTGACCCCCACCAGGTCAGTGGCCACTTGCTGCCACACCTGTGTCCTGGCAATGGTGAGGGGCGCCTCACCATAAAGTGCCCCATAGTGGGGCTTCACTAGGGCCACCAAGTTGGCCAGTTTGACTGGGCTCCACTGAACTGCTCTTCTGTGAGCCATGGTACCAACTTTACAGCAGGCAACATGGCACCCCGCTGCACCGTAACCCCATGTGGAGATGTTGCGCAATAGATCACCACAGGTTCCAATCGCGCTTTTCGAACAGCGCCGTCACTTCACATAGTGCTGTCACCAGACAGCGCAATAGAGCCGTACACATGGCAGCCGAACAGGGCCAGGGGGCCAAGGTCGGACACAAGGTCATGGGCAATGACGCAAGGCCACGTACAGCGCCATCTGACATATACGCATCCTGTGCGACTGACCAGCAGTGTACCAGTGCCACAGTGGACTATTGCACAGTAGTGCCACAGCGCCATATAGTGCCCAGTGCTTAGCGCCACTGGCACAATGGTGGCCATGGCCTGAATTGCCGATCACACACAGCACATCAGCAGCGCGGCAGATGCCTGCGTAAGCTATCTGGGCATGCGCAATGCAGTGTACCACACAGTTACAGATCTGCACCATTGGCTAAGCTGACTCAACCGTATTGCGCTAAGCGCAAATTCGCGATATTCAGCCGACAGATGCAAATCATCTGATCAGCCATTCAAAGGCGCAGTGGCGCGATGTGCATGTCATTATAGTTGCTCCACTCCTAATTTGCATGCATTGCACTATAAATGTGTGACATTGGGCTGCCCTGGCCAGATTCAGTTACTGCAGGTGAGAGGTGAGTTGCATGCTGTGTGATGTTCTGGACAATGGTCATGGGAAAATTCTGTAGACTGCACAGTGACAGGTGTCCACTAGCCCCCCATACAGATCACCATGACAGAGCAGAGCCAAGGTGAGGGTGAGGATGGTGGGTGTAGGAGGAGGCCCAACTTTACCCCAGCAGAGACAGATGCCCTCTTCCAGGCCTACCTGGATGAGGAGCCAGTACTGAGTGGACGGAGGGGCACCCCTCAGTCCTGTGCGGCTGCATGGAAGGGGGTAGCTCGGGCCGTGAACCTGCATAGAAGCCACCAGCGCTCCATGCAGGAATGCAAGAAGAAGATGGGGACAGACCACAGGAGGTTGAAGGAGAAGGTGGCAGCCTTCAGGGCGGCACGTGCTGGCACTGGCGGGGGCCCACCAGTGGTGTTGGAGCTGACCCCCGGCTGAGGAGACACTGGTTGCATCAATGCAGCAGAGTGCTATTGAGGGCATACCAGGAGGTGGATTCCAGACAGGTGGAAGCCCATCACTGCACGGTATGACATGGTGGTGGTGTTGGGGGTTGGGGGAAGGTTGTTCACATGCACTCACATGTACTCTCTTTCTGTTACAGATCCTGTTCATCTTCAGGAGACGGTGGTGGTGGGTCCAGGCAGTGATGATGACCTCCTGGACATGGAGGAGGGTCCATCCACCTCTATCACCAGCCAGCAGGCACTGCAGCAGCATGCACGCTGGGCCACCAACTCTGGTGTTGGTGATTTGGGTATGGGGGGTGCACAGCCTGTGTCTCAGCAGTCTGGCATGCAAGCATGCCAGCATGCTGTGACTATGGCTGTAGCACGTACCTGCACCATTGATGATGCAAGGACTGCAATGGGCAGTGATAGGTGTGTGTCCCATGACGGACACACAGCAGGCCAGCACGTGCCCTGGGCCTTCTGGTTCCAACTTGTGTACCAGCATGCTGGCACAGTCCCAGGCTGTGCCTGTCAGCACCGGTGGGGCAGCACCGGTGGCTGTGCAGGTGTCTGGCACTGTTGCTAGCACAGCGGTGGAACAAGTGGACCCTGGGGCACAGCAGTTGGCGGGTCAGCAACAGCAGTCACCCACCAGGTCTGGGGGTACAGTGTCAAGTGGTGGCACATGTCCGCCGCCCTTTTATCAGCCCATTCCTGGTCCTGGCGAACAGCACCCACCTTCAAGAGGTGTTGTGCATCAGGATCTTCCACACCCTGGGGGACAGGATGCTGTTGGGGCACAGTACCCATTGGACGAGCACACCTGCCTGCTGCGGGAATCAGTACAGCTGCAGAGGCGGGTTGCAATGTCCATGGAGGCACTGTCTGTGGCTGTGGAGTGGCACAGCAGGGAGTGTGCTCTGGACCTTGCAGAGCTGGTACGTATGTGGACGGATGTGATCGCCGCCATTGACAGGCTGACCCAAGCAGTGGTCTCTGTCATGGACACATTGGGACACACAGTCAGGTGCCCCTGTACTGCACACCCCACACAGTTCACTCTCCACTCCCCGTTCCCGGCATTGTGCGACACCAGGCCTGTCGACGCCGGGTTCTGCTGTGGCCATCCTGAGCACCCCTGGTGCAGGTTTGTTCTGCATGCTGCAGACCCCTGTGCGGGCAAGGTCACGCTCACGCTGTGGGACCCCTGGTGGTGCAACAGTGCCACCCCATGTGGCCCCTGCTCAGCCTGCCAGTGGTGATGGGTCACGGCGGGGCTGCCCACGCATCTGCGGTGGCCGTGGGACACTGCTACATGACTGAGCTGTCTCCCAGTGCGGGCCCTGTCTGGTGCTGCCATGTGTGCAATGTGTGTCATGGTGGGCAGTGCACTG
The DNA here is from genome assembly GCA_016271365.2 of Neoceratodus forsteri. Taxonomy (NCBI): domain Eukaryota; kingdom Metazoa; phylum Chordata; order Ceratodontiformes; family Ceratodontidae; genus Neoceratodus; species Neoceratodus forsteri. The sequence goes on along the minus strand of CM057455.1, from coordinate 913,615,493 downwards.
TTGGGTGCTCTGCTCACCACGCCGACACACGGACCACCTGCACACCCTCCCAACTGCTGTCCACAGGTGAGTGTGCATGATGATGCCTGCATTGTACTGTACACCAAGGTGCAAGGGTGCCCAGCATCTGACACACGTACTTGGACAGTACAGGTGGTGGGGGTGGTCAGTAGTGCTGTGTGTTAGCAATGTCGGTTCTGCTGTGCTGTGCATGTGCCCATGTACGCTCTGTGCCTGGTGTGTGTGTGTCCATATGAGTGCTCACCCCTCCCTGATGGTGTGTTTGTATGCCTGGACCCTTCCACTCCCTGCCGTCCATGCACCCTGGTATGTTACCTGTGTGCCTGTGGTTTGCGCATGGACAGTGTTGGTTGCACATGTCCCTTGACTTACCTGTGTTCTGCATAGTGCTCCTCTGTGATGGTGTTCCGGTGCAGCTGGGCCTGCCGGATCAGTCGGGGGTCCCGCCGTCCTGGGGGCTGCTCATCACCATCAACACCGGTGCCACTGGTGTCCCCATCGCTGTCCCCCTCTTCAACCTGTATGGCTATCCCATAGTCTTTGGCCATGTTGTGCAGGATGCAATAGGCCAGGAATATCCCACAGGCCTTTTGGGGGCTGTACTGTAGGGCACCGCTGGAGGTGTCTAGGCATCGGAAGCGTGCCTTGAGCATCCCAAACACCTGCTCTATGATGTTGCGTGTGGAAACATGTGCCTCATTATAGCGTTGCTGCGATGGGGTCATGGGGCGCCAGTATGGTGTGAGCAGCCAGGGACGGAGTGGATATCCACTGTCACCTGTGTGGAGATAGTGGAGATCAGTCTCATGTTCAGGTCCATATTGCCCATATCCCTGTGTGCCACTACCATGGCACCTCTGGCATTCCCACCCTTGCCCCGAGTTTGCATTCCATACAAGTGTACTCACCCACTAGATGTCCTGTGGGGATATCCCCACTCTTGAATCGATGGCACAGTGCAGACTGATACCATATGAAGGCATCATGTGCTCCACCAGGGTGTGTGGCACAGACATTGATTATGCGCCCAGTGGCATCACACACCACCTGGCAGTTGACACTGGAGAATCCCTTTCTGTTCCTATGTGCGAGCCCATCGGGGCCAGGTGGCGTGTGAATGGCCACATGGGTGCAGTCTATGGCCCCTAGCAAGCCAGGCTTACATGCTACCCTGTGGAACTCCTGCATGTTTGCTGTACGCTCTGCCGCGGTGCTGGGGAAATGAATGTACTCCGCAGCATGTGGCAGCAGTGCGCTGAGGAATTGGGTGAGGATGCGTGACGTGGCCGACTGTGTGATGCCTGTGGTGTCCCCTGTCGGTCTCCGGAAGGTGCCCATGGTGAGCAGGCACATGCAGGCTGTCACCTTGGTCTCCACCAATAGAGCGTGACTCCGTCGTGAGGGTGCCTGCATCACATCACTGCACAGCTCACAGAGCCGTCTCAGTATTGCCCTGTTCAGGTGGTACCGGCCCATGATCTCTACATCTGTGTACAGCTCAAAGCTGATGCGGGCACGGTACTGCCTGTTGGGGGCATACCGCCGACGAGCCCTTCCATGGCCACGTCCCCCTGCAGCATGCATTCTCACCCCCCTCATTACAGCTTCCATGTGGAAGCTGGCACTGTCCATCTCCCTGGCTTCTGACCCCCCCTGGCTGCTGTTGCTGTGTTACCCCTGCTGTCCTCACTGCTACTTCCACTGCACGGGCACCCCTGCTAGCCTCTACAGCCTATGTTACGCTTTCCTTGCCTGCCCTAGCCTGTCTGTTGTCTGTCTGTCTTCTCTCTCTCTCCCCCACTTGGCAGCCTTGTAGCGTTCTTGCGCCCGTTTCCTTGAGCCTTTTATTTTGGCTCATTTCTGCTAGTCTTAATTTCTGGCTGTGCCGCTATTGCTGTCATTGGCAAGTCTTTGAATATCGCATTGAGCTCTTTATGCATGGATCCACCCTCTTCGGTTGCGCATGCCTTCATTTTCATTGCGCTGTTGCTCAGCATGTTTTCGGTGGTGCAACTGCCTCCTTCTGAATATCGCAAAATGGCGCAATTTTGGACTTGCACATGGTGCAACCCTTTTGAATATCTGGGCCCAGATGTATAAAACAAAAAATAAATAAAAGCTGACCACAGTTAACAATCAACGATCCAGGCTATAACATAGATTAAAAAAGTGAGTTTTCCAAGATTTAAAAAAAAAACTGCCAGTGCAAGAGCACCTTTCACCTCTTAGGGAAGGGCATTCCAAAGAATCAGGGCTGCCACGGTGAACACCCAATCCCCCAAAGATTTTAACCATGACCTAGGAATGGTGAGAAGCTCTGCCACCACTGACTGGAGGACACGACCAAGAGAGTATGATATCAGGAGGTATTGCAGGTAGCATTGACCCAGACTGTGTAGGGCCTTGTTTGTTAACAGGCTAACCTTGAAACTGATATGCCATCTGACTAGAAGCCAGTGGAGAGCATGAAGAACTGGCATGATATGCTCAGACTAAGATGTCCTAGCAATCAGCTGAGCTGCCACACTCTGAACCAGTTGCAGGAGGTACATCAGACTCGTGGATAGCCCCAGCTAAAGAGTGTTACAGTAGTCCAATCTAAACAAGACCAAGGTGTGCAGTAGTGTTGCCAGGTCAGCTGGCTCATGATAGGGCTTAATCCTGGCAATGTTACAAAGATGATAATAGCCACTGCAGGCAAAAACTGACACCTGGAATTCCAGAGTAGAGGTGTACAAAAAAAAAATTCTGCCGGCAGAATTTTCGCAAAAGTTGGACTTTCACTTCCACGAAAGTGCAGAGATTAAATTAGCAACTTTCATGGAAATTCCCACTTAGAACAGTAGAATAAATGTATAAATTGTGGGTTATTCTATTAAACTGCAGAGAAAAAAGTCCACAGAACTGATAACTGAACTGCGGAATAATTACATGTAATGTGGAGCAATTCATTAAACTGCAGCAAAAAAATTTCTCAGAACTGTTATTCTGCAGTTCATGTGTATTATTCCACAGTTCAGCCCAAAAAATTCCACAGAATAGGGAGAAAATCTGCCAAACACATCTGGAAGATTCTGATCTTGCCAATGGTGGAAGTTCAGAAAATTCCACAAAAATTTCTGAATTTTCGCAGAAGTTCTGCAAAAGAGGAATTCACAGCTTTCTACCACCTCTATTCCAGAGCCAATTTGGAGTTCACAATGACTCCCAGATTTTTCACCCTATATACAGCATAAAGGATCACACCATCCAACGAAGGTAGGTCTGTGTCCCCAACAGCTACCATGGAACCAGACAAGCACAGCTCCACCAGTAACGCCTCCAGCTTAGATGGATTGCACCTAAGCCAGCTCCCTGCCATCCAATCATGGATTTTATTTAAGTCACAAGCTTGGTTTTAGGATATCCTCCTATCATCAGGAGAACAAGACACATACAGATGGGAATCAGCATAGCAATGAAATGTCAAGCCACAGCATCTAATGATCTTCCCCAATGGAAACATGTACACTTCAAATAACATGGGACCCAGAATTGCCCCCTGAGGCACAGCACAGCACAGCATAACACTGCTCAATGTAAAGGAGCTGGGTGACACCTGCTGTGTTCAGCCTGTTATGTAGAACTCAAATCCCCACAACATGGTACCCAGGAGTTCTGCGTAATGCCTAAGTTGATACAGTAACACCCCATGAGCCACAGTGTCAAATGCTGATGATAGATCAGAAAGGATGAGGATGGAATGACATCCACAATTCCTAGCTCTAAGGAGATCATGGTGCACCCAAACTAGTGCAGTTTCCAAACTATAGCAAGGCTGTTAACCAGATTGGAAGGGCTCATAGATATAATATCTTTCCAGATGCTGCACCAGTTGCAATGCCACCACCTTTTCTATCAACTTCCAAAGGAAAGGAAGATTCAAGACAGGTCTGTAGCCGAGGAGGTCATTAAAGTCCAAAGAGGCATTTTTGAGGACAGGTTTCACCACAGCCTATTTGAGAGCAGATGGAAAGACACCCTTTTGAAGGAATCACCTGATGATCTCAACCACAATTGGACTGAACAAGTCCCAGCACTCTAAGAAAAGTCTGGTTGGCCCAGGGCCCAGTGCACAGAAAGTGGGTCACAAACTGGAGTGCACTTAGAACATGTAATCCACCAAAACTGGCTTAAACTCATTCCACATAGTTGAAGAGCCTACATCCCACAGAGAATAGGCACTGTCAGCCAATGACAGACTGCTTGGGGAGATCCCAGCCCAGTTGGCAGACATCTTGTCCAAAAAGAACCATTTAAACTCCTCTCATTTTTCATGAGAAAAAGCTCTACAAGACTGTAGACAGACTGGATTTATTAGTCTGTAAGCAGTGTTGAAGAGCTGAGCCTACCCGTTCCTTCCAGAAGCAATCACGTATGACTTTTTCAGGTTGACTGCCAACTGGTACTCACAGTAGTGAGTTCTCAGCACCAACTTGCCCTACTCTGAGCATGACCTCTGTCAGCAATGCTTCAACCTTATCCCCTTAGTTTTCATCCTGTTCAGGTTTGCATCATACCAGGGAAAGTTAAGGCATGAAGTCAAGGGACGTACATGGACCAGTGCTAGGGAGTCAACAGCAGAAGAGAGGGCTACATTATAATCTTCCATAACTGCCTCAACTCCCATTGCACAAACCATCTGCATGCTTGAGATGTCAAGTACTGCCAGGATGCTCTGAGGCTCCAGATTTTTAAAAGAATGGTACCTGACCATCTCCACAGGGGGCGTTTAAATATGGAGCTTCACACAGGAACTGAATGACATGATGATCCAACTAAATGACCACGTCAACCTTGACATAATCAATGTCAAGACTTCTTAAGAATACCAGAACCAAGACATGGCCATGCTTGTGGGTGCCAGTGGCAATTGCCTGCACAAAGCCCAAGAATGACAGTACATAAAGGAACTACATACTAATGGGAACTGTTTCATCATCAACCCAAGCATTGCAACCAGCAAAATAAAAAGCTTTTGCAACCCCAACACCAGGTCGGCCATGAAAGTCTCCATTTCCTACAGGAATTCAGCCCACAACCCGGGGAGATGGTAAATGAGCACAATCTTGCAGCTGGAGCCTATTCCACCTTTTATAGCCATGTATTCGAATTATCTAGTCTGTTCCAAGTGGTATGGCATCAGCTACAAAGTGGATCTAAACAGATGGCTACCCCATCCCCTCTTTCATTCCAGCCTAGGGCAATGCACCATGGAGAACCCTGTAGGAATAGATGGTGCAAGCACAGGACCCAAGCATCCCCCAACTAGGTCTCTGTGATGATACCAAGTCTGCAGAGGAGTCCTCAATGAACATATCCATTACATCCATTTTATTCCTGAATGACCTAGTGTTACAAAGAACTGTCCTTAGGGGAGAAGTCAAGTTAGCTGGTCCATTAGCCACCTGCTGAGGGAAAAAACTCAGGAGCCTGAGGAACAGTGATAAGGTAGGTAGAACCCATTTCCAAATAACATCTACTCCCATGGCACCTCCTAGATGCCACACTCCTGAGCCTACCCAAAAATCCAACTATGGATCAGGTCTACATTTTGAGCACTGCCCCCGGAGGATCCCCAGTCTCCTACAGTGGCTGAACACAGCTGCAGACAAGGTACAAGGGGAACCCCCAGAAAGGGTGACACTCTTGTAAATGCTCCATTGGGCAGACAAAATAAGGCCTGGCTAAACACATAAAGAAGTACCTCAGTAATAAAGTAAATAAAATAAACAACCTGCACCACCCACTTAACACCCAGACTAACTACCCTTAAAAACCGTGAAAATAACCCAAGAATCACACACTATTCATACAGCAGACAATAATAATACCAAGACAGTCACACTGTGATGCACTCCAACATAAAACTGAGTAACATTCCAAACAAAGTTGGATAAGAGACATTAAATTACTAATTGATGGTATAGTTCTTTGTGTATAGAACAGGGTGAGCAATGATGACAAAGAATCTCTCTGCTTTCACCAAAGAATGTCCAAGTTAAAACAGTTTAAGTTACCTCACAGACAGCCCTCTCACAGCCACTGTAAGAGCAAATAAATCCAGCTGGTAGTAGTGTGTTCTCCTTAAAACTAACAAATGAACCGAGCCTAAACATATACAGTATAAAGGGTCCAACTGTCATTTAAGCAAAGCAAGGGGTAGATTTGAATGGTCACCAGACCACATACAGAAGGTCAATAAAACCAAAATAAATTGACAGGTTTTACAATTAACCACAGTGTAATGTGAAAAACAAAGGGGAACACTCTCTCACCATGGACCCCAAAGTACATGACCAGTTTAAAATGTCCAAACAAAGGTTATTTGTTCTGTAAACAAAAGGGGAAGAAAGGATGCTTTCACCACTATTTCTCTCTACCAGAATTTGATGAAGCTTGCTGAGAAAAGATATGGAAAAGGGTCCAAATAGCTGATGAAATCCTGTAAATAAGAACACAGATGACAATGTTTAGCAGGGCCTCTACTGTAACAAGGAAGCTGTGACTGAATCCATCAGAGTTCATCAGGAAGGAGCATCAGCTGGGAACAGGATCCACTGCTGCAAACAGGACCAAGGCTCCTCTGTGTGGATAAAGCTTGAAACAAATATCCAGAGAAAGCAAGCACCAGTCCAGCAGACTACAGCAGGGCAGTTAGAAAACAAATGGAAAAGCAACAAACCTAAGCATTGTTAATTAAAGTACTGTACCAGACCAGACCAAAGTGCTGGGTGACCGAATAAAAATCTGTGCAGTACCATGAGCTGTGAACAATGAAGCATACATGCCATATGGAAGACTGTTGCTTAGCAAAGTGGAATGCCCAAATGCCCATACGGAAGTAGGAGCTCAGAAACTACTAATTGAAGCTGCTGGTGTAATAAAATAAAACAGCTAACACAAAGCAGGAACACAAACTAAATACACAGACAACAACAAAAAAAAAAAATGACAGTAAAACAGGGCTACTCAGCACATGAAACTCAGCCATGAATTTCAAATCCCAGAACAGCGTGAGCCCAGTGTGGCTACCATCATTTTTGATTTATCAGAAAATAGTTGCAATTCTTTGACAACGCCTCCAAAATTTGCTTAAGAGAAATTTTAGAATATGGAGAATAATGGAATAATTAAGAAATTATACTACTCAGTCACTAACAATGACAACTGTGTGTTTTTTTTATGTTAGAGTGAAACCTCTACATCAAAACCAGTACAGCAACACAACCTGTTTGACATCCACAGTGTCGAACGGTTTGTCACAGCGCTGTACTTATGTGGCAATGCCCAGTGTTGGCCACTCTCCCCAGTGATCCACTCCCCCCCCCAGAGATAAGAATCCATAAGTCTGGAGGGATGTGGGGCAAAACCCCCCGCAAACAGTCAAAATGTGCTCCTGTGCATGGGGTGCCATGGTCGTCAGATGACAAATTTGCAGAGCAATGTGATTGCCGTTGGCAGATTTGTGTCGATGTAATGCCCGTCAGCAAATTTTTTGTTGAGATGTGGTGGAACCCCTTAAAGCAATGCTGGGTAATATGGGGGTGGTTAGTGCTAAATGGGTAGATACTGAATCAGACAGCGGCCAGATAGATTTAGCTTAGGAGACATCAAGCTTGAACAAGAGATTCTGGATAATGCCCGAAAGAAAGATCAATTGGGAATTTTAACAGTAGACAGTTATAAACATGTGAGAACAAATGATTTTATAAATCCACTTCATTGACTGATGACCTAAAGGTGGCCAAACAGCATGCCAAGGCTGTGGGAAAAGCCAATGGGATGCTGGGGTGCATAGGGAGAAGTATCATCAGCAGAAGGAAGGAGGTGGCGATGCCACTGTATAGATCATTGGTGAGGTCTCAATTGGAATACGTTGTTCAGTTCTGGAGGCTGCATCTCTGTAAGGACATAGACAGGGTGGAGGCAGTTCAAAGAAGGACAACAAAGATGGTGCAGGGCCAGCACCAAAGTCGTAAGAGAAGAGATTGGGAGACTGCAATATGTATACCCTGGAGGATAGAAGAGACAGGGGAGATACGATAGAAACCTTCAAATATCCAAAAGTTATAAATAGGGTACTGAAGGGTAGCATCATTCAGAAAAGGAGATGTCCAGGAATAAGGGGCATGATATGAAGTTGGAAGGCAGTAGACCAAGGGGTAGCATGAGAGAAGTATTTCTTCAGAGAAAGGGTGGTGGATGCATGAAATAGACTCCCAGCAGAGGTGGTGGGAGCAAACACAGTGGGGGTATTCAAACATGCATGAGACAGGCATAGGGGTACCCTTGCAGTTGGAACAAGGAGGTAAAGCCAGAGATCAAGTAGGGTCTGCTGCTTTTATGGTAGGCAGGGAAAATGGGCAGACTAGATGGGCTTAACAATTCTTAACTGCCATCAGTTTCTATGTTAAGATGACTCTCCTAGATTTAGTAATACACTTTCATTAAATCCAAATAAGTCAGATTATTCATGTTTTGATAATAATTTCCTTTCGTGGAATATAGCTGGAATCTCAGAGAAACAAATGGACTCAGAGTGGTGTCATATATATCTTGTTTTATGAAAATCAGTTTTCCAAGGAACATGGAGCCTTGAAGTAATTGATATTAATGGACATGAAGCTATTTCTTCTGCAATCAAACCTAATAAGTTTGGTCATCATATATGAGGACTAATATCGTATGTTAAGACAGACCAATAAAACTGTTAGAAAAAGTCAGAACTGATAATAATTTCATGTTAAGTCTTCATCAGTGGGATGCTAATTTAAGTCTTCTTACAAATGGGTATTCTCCCTCAATGGTTCATCACAATATCTGTCCTACCAGCACAGTGGTAGAGCTACCACCTGCAACACTGATGACTTGGGTTTGGGAACAGGCCCAGAGAGTCGGAGGGCTGGCTGAAGGGAGGTAGGATGAGCATCCCATGGATGGTTCTCTCCTCTACGAGGGAGGGTAATAGACACCTAGCACATGAGTGACAACAAGTGGAGGCTGGGTGTACACCAGCTGGGACCACGTAGAAAGGGGAGGAGATGGTGACAGAAGTGTGTGGGAGCATACATGTCTATTTGCTAATGTCATTGCACAACTACATCTCCAGGGGGAAAGAGCACAATAAAAACCTTCCAGACAGGCTGCACTATGAAACCCAGCATCCATGGCTTTTGATCTGCCAAAACAACTCCCATGTAAGTCTAGGCTGGGGCTCTAGGGTGATCTTTGTCTCTCAAAGTGGGAACCTGTCAGGGAGGGGTAAGACATGGTCCTCCTGGATTGGACAGCTGTGGGATTAAGAAACAGAAGAAGAACCAGCATTTCTATAGTGCTTCTCATACACAATGTATCCCAAAGTGCTTTACAAGCAATGCTAGACTGGTAGTGAAGTGACTGAATGTGTAGTGGCGGCCATATCGCACATCAACACCCACGCACAGCCTGGACAATTGCAAGAACCAGTTTTATGGGAAGAGGGAATATTGGCCAAGACACAGGAAATGTCCCCTACTCTTTGCAAAGAAGGGTTCTTTTACTTCCACCTGGACACCTACTGGGACAGCACCAGGATAGGTTGAAGGGACCTCGGTTTAATATCTCATCTAAAGAATGGCACACCTCAACAGTACAGCCCCCCCCCCCATACTGCACTCGAGTGCCAGTGTTTTTAGTTAGATCCTGGTGTGGGACGAGTACCTATGACCTTCTGGTCCAGAGACAGATGTGCTATCAACTGAGCCATGCCAGGAGAGGGGGCAGGCTTGGGGTCCTTGGGCAGATAAGGGGTACATGCATGTCACAGTCAGGAGAGTCAGAAAAAGAGTTAAAAGAGGTTCATCACAATATAATACAAATGCATTTCCAAATGTGACTGTAAATATAGCATCTACAATGATTAAATACCCCTCAGCCACTGTTTTAGTTGTTGGGACTTTCAATGCTACACTTGAAAACTTTGATACTATAAAGAATTTTGAGGACTGTATAGAAACAACTCACATAATTTACAGAAAACAAAACACTGATCCATACCTCAGTGTTGATGGGAAATGTTTATTTGAATTTATAAATAATAATGCATTAAATATTTTAAACGGGGACTAGAAGCATAGAAAATGACAGCAAAAGGGGAGCTATTTTCCATCGAGTCTGCCCCAAAGTGATTTCCTGGGATCTACTGTCCCACCAGGGTCTTATCCCCGATATGTCAAGCTTAACCCTCTCTAAAGTATCTGGTTGTGGTTGTGGTACACTTAAGAAGACAGGGAGTGACCATGTTTCCACACATGGATGACTGGCTAGTTGTAGGTGAATCCCTTCAACATATCAGAGAAGCTCTGGCACTTACCAGGAACACATTAGAGTCTCAGGATTTCTAATAAACCTACAGAAGTCCCAACAAGAACCTTTTCATCTTCTGAACTTTATTGGAGCAGAGCTGGACACCAGTCAAGGCAGAGCATTTCTCCCTCAGGACAGGGTAAACAATATCCTGCAGATAGCAGGATCATTCCAGCTAAACATGCCCAGGCCCAGGCCAGCAAGAGAGTTCTTATGCCTGCTGCCACAGCAGTTGTTCCAATATCCAGATTTCAGATGAGAGACACACAGTTCCATTTATTAGCTCACTGGTCTCAGAAAAAGGATGTTCTAGCCAAATTGGTACCAGTCACAAACACCATACTGAAGGCCCTGCAGTGGTGGTTGGACAGGGAAAACCTCAAGAAAGGAATTCCCTTCCTAAAAGAGCAACCCTCAGCGATACTGACAACAGATGCATCCCTGCTAAGGTGAGGGGCACACATGCCGGACCTAACAGCCAGCAGAAGATGGTCTCCTCAGGAATCACTTCTGCACATAAACCTCTTAGAGTTCAGGGCAATATACGAATACTTTTTCATTACATGATGTATTACTGACAATGCTTGTTAGCTGCTACTGTTTCCACCCAGCTCATGTATTTGTTGTTCCCCCGCCACCCCTCTGCTGTTGACGAGGATCCTTTGTAGTCAAAGGCTTTGTAATTCTGATTGTACAATAAATAAATATATAAATACCTGACTCTTCAAGCATTTGCTCCTCATTTAAATAAACTCTGATCAGAGCCGATATGGCTGTGGAAAGGTTTTGGGATGCTTTTACCCATTATTTCAAATGAATTTACACAATGCAGATCTGATGAGAGGAAGTTTCAATGTGGTCTTCCTTTTATACATTTTTAAGATGTAGTTTCCTAGAATATGCCTGCTGATTGCTATATATTTAGCCTGTATAGTTCACAGAAGAAATGGCATCTTATTTTTGGGAGGTGGAGCACTAGCAGTAGGATGCTGGAATGTGTCATACATAGGTACGAGCTGTGTGCGAGCGATAACGCCAGTGGCCATACACCTCAGGCACTCACATGTGGATCCATTGTCCCGGTGCTATTGCACTGCTCAGTGCAGATGAAAGCTGATGCTGTACTCGCTCATACAGGTCCCAGAACAGGCATGTTACAGCCGATCTCCCATTTGTTTGTACAATCGGGGAACTGCAAATGCACTATCCATAGCCTGGTGTGTACACTACAAATGGTATTGCAGGATACCACACCCCATGGCACCTGGGATACCACAGCAGTCTGGAGGGTGGCATGTTACACAGGGGAACGGGGAGAGTGTATGACAGCAGGAAAATATAGCATTGACAAGGCATGCATTGGAGATATGTCAGTTGCCTCTTATGGTTTGCCAGGGACATACTGTACATATAGCTGCTTACACTGGTGGGTCCACAGCTTGTGTAATGCTCCATTGTATGGTATAGCCACTTGGGTAATTCTGAAGTGCAGGTCTCTGGCCATGGTCCAGTGCAGTCAGCAGATGGCCATGGCAGAATATGGAGGGCAGTGCCAGTCTCCGCAACAGGTCAGGTATGGGGGGAGTGGGGTTGTCTATCAAGGTGGTGGGTTGGGGTTCTTTATGCTATGGATATGGACCATGGTTACCTCTGGTGCGATTGGGTCCAGGTGGCGCTACAATATGGAGCTCTTCGGGAATGGAGTTGGATCGATCAGAGATGGGGTAGCTCTAGTCCATCAGAGCTGCCAGGCTGCTGTGCACCTGGATGCACTTCAGCAGCCTGCCTGTGGGTGGCTGGCAAGGTTAGGCCAGCAATTTATGGCCTAACTGTGGACCGCACTGCTCTGGGCGGTGAGGGGTGCATTCCTACTGAGTATGCTGCAGAATGGCATATGCATGGGAATGCACCATCGACTTGCACGGCATACTATTTGTGTGCACCCTGACCCATTCCCTTGTGTCATGTGCATCCTGCACATTTCAATATCATGCGGCAGTGCATTGTTGAAGTTGCATAGCAAATCTCCCTTTTCCAGAGGGATGCATTACATATCTTCTTTGAATATGGGGGCCCTTGGCTAGGCTACCCTGAAGAAATACATTATCAAAATGGTAAAATCAAGACCCTACTGAAAACAATATATTGCATCTAATCTGGGACAGCCTGAGTAAATACAGTGCAAAAATCTGTAAATGAAGATCCTCATAACAATGAGATGCAGCATCTCCCCTGCACTATCCAGGATACAAAATATAGGATAAGAAATATTTAAAGGAAATCTACTCTAAACTGAACTTCACTATTGTGTATGGTGGAATGCTGTTATGCATGGAATTCCATTCCAGGAATATGCTTGTTCTGTTGCGGTAGTGACATCATTATGTTGTTCTCTGTAGCAGTGATGTCACTACTGCAGCAGAACAACTTAGAATGCTGCCACATAGTTGATTTCCCCTATCCAATGAAGCTGGAAGTTGTTGATTTTTAAACCTGAACTTGCAGAAACATCTGCAGCACACTGTCAGTAATTTGAGCCTATCACCAACCCTCAAGTGCCCCCCCAACCTCCAGTTCACCGAAACAAAGGGCAGCATCTGAAATAGGCATTGATGCCCTTACACTATATAGAATAGGGGATGGGCAGTTCTATGCAGAACCAGTGTATTGTGCCACCTCTGGAATTGATTCCCCATGGACCTCCCAAGCTTCGTTCTCAAGGTCACAGGGAATCAGTACCCCTCGATGGCACAACACACTGGTTGTGCATAGTTGCTCATCCATTATCCTATATGTGGTCACTGATATAAACAAACAGTTTCTTTATTGTAACAATAACACAGAAGTGCAGTGTGCATATTTTATGGAACACATACAAACAGAGATGAGAAGGAATAAGTGCCTCAGCTGGGACTTGAACCCATGCCACCCTGAATACTGTTCCGATTGCACTAACCAGCTGCACTACTGAGACAACTGGAACCTGGGCCATCCCTATGCACATTACTCTTTCTCAAATGCACCGACCCAATGGCAACACAAATATTTACTTTTAGCAATCACACAGGGAGTGTGGTGTGCATATTTTATGGAACACATACAAGCAGAGGTGAGAAAGAATGAGTGCCACATCTGGGACTTGAACCCAGGCCTCCTGGCAGTATTGTGGCCATGCAGATGGTGTGTGTGTGTGTGTGTGTGTGTGTGTGTGTGTGTGTGTACAAAATATAGGATAAGAAATATTTAAAGGAAATTTACTCTAAACTGAACTTCACTGTGTTCACTGACATAAGCTGTTTCTTTGTAACATATTCGAATGCAATATTTATTTTAAATGTTGTGGCCATGAGGATGGTGTGTACAGAGTGTGTGTGTGTATGTGTGTGTGTGTGTGTGTGTTTGCTGTAGCTCAATGTATTTTTTTTCTTAAAAAGCATAGTGGAAAATGTCTGCTGATTGTTACATACAGTATTTAGTCTGGGCAGTTCACTGAAGAACTGTCATATGTCTGACTCAGTGCTCATCAGATAGTGTCTGTTGAGGTTAAAATAACAGTGTAAATCATAGATTTGCTGGGAAAGGATGACATTTATGAGGTATGAATCTTTCTTGAAAGACAATTCATTCCCAAGTGAAACTTGTATCAAGAAGCTGTTTAAATGCTAAGTATTTAAATGTGCAGTTTGTTGCATTCTGAAAGGGGTAAACAAATCTCCAGTTTAATAGGCAACCAATATTTGACAAATAACAAATTAACAAGGAAGCTGTTTCAGTTTCCTAATTCAGGGTTTCTCAAATGGTGAGGCCAGCCTCCCTTGGGAGGCCCCAACCTGTTCCAAGGGAGGCTCAACCAAGTCTGAAAAAGAACTGTATTTAAATTTTGAGTTTTAGGTATTTTGTGTGAAGGGATGAGGCAATCTGAAAAAGGATAATAGTAGATGAATTTATGTATTTATTACAAATTGGTGACCAGGAAAGACACTCTGAACCAAGTCTCATTTCAAGTGTATCTTGGGAAGTGTAGGGAGTGAATAAAATTCAAAAGGCAACTACAAAACAAAGCAATGTAAAATGAATAACAGTGCGAACAAATAGGAACAATCAACAAATAATGAGAGGTAACAACTGACCAATTAGACTGGTGGCAGAATAACCTAAATACAAGACTTAAGCAGAGACGTTGTAGGAGCAAGAGCAGGAGGAAGCAAAAGGAACTCTGAGAGGATGTTTAAGAGCAGGGGAAGAGGGAGAGAGGTGGGTAAGCATGTTATTCCAGATAGAGAAGAAACAGAGAAAGCAGTCTGACTAATGAAGGCACTGCAGCAAGGGGTAACAATGGTTTGAGAGTCAAAACAGTGGAGCAAGTAGGCTGGCCTGGGGGGGGGGGGATTACAAGGAGGAGTACAATAAACTGTATAAAATGAGAGCTAACTACTCAAATGAGTTTCACTTTATTCCTGAGGTACTGTGCTAAGATGTTATTTTTTTATGGGGAGGCTCAAGACTATTTCAATGTTTGGGGGAGGCTCAAGACCTTTTCCATGGCTTTGGGGAGGCTCACCATAACAAAGTTTGAGAACTAATGTCGTAATGACATCTGATAAGCAGCTTGGATTTATTTCTCCAACATTCTTAACAGAAAGAAGGGAATATTTTATTTCAGTTGGCACTGAAGGATACATTGAAAAGTCCAAAACCTGTTCCATGATACTTCATTTCCAGCTACAGATAGGAAGATGGCTGAAGGCTCCACCCACAGCCATAAAAACAAGGTAGTATAGATCAGAATAGACAACACTACCACCATTTACCATACTAACAAACAAGGAGGAAAAAGATCCACACCACTGTGCACAGAGGCAATGAAACTGTGGAGTCTGGGCTACTCCTTACAGGTATCCCTGTCCACCATGCACCTTCTAGGGAAGGGCAACATCCTGGCAGACTCCCTCAGCAGGATCAGCCAGGATCATGAGTGGGCACTGAACCCACAAGTGCTACAGACAGTATTCAGAGGTGGGGCACACCTGAGATAGATCTCTTTGCCTCCACAGACAATCATCAGCTGCTACAGTTCTCTTGCAGGCCTCCAAGCAAGGGCACTGTCCCTATGGATGCACTTGCATTGGCTTGGTTGGGAAGATTCCTGTATGCCTTCCCTCAGTAGCTTGTGATGAGGGTGGCTGCAATTGAGCACTTTCAAAAAGGGTGACTTAATTATGATGCCTGTTCAAAGAGCTACCTGGCATGGAGGTAGATTGGATAGGGGGTTCTGCAAATATAGCAACAGGATGTTGCTATGTATACATGTGCATGGGGGGGGGTAGAGAAGGACCACACCATGCAAAGGGTGGAAGGAGAGGGAAGGTTTGTGGGGTGTAGTGTGGTGGTGGGCTGCCAAGCTGGCCATGAGGAGTGGTGGGTTGGTGGCAGGCTGGGGTTGGGAGGGTGCCAGGTTTGTTTCTGGGAGCACTCCTGGTTTTTCTGCCAGGTCAGGTTTTTCTTTTTTTTTTCAACTTTTGCACCTCCCTGCCATGCACTCCCCTGAAGTTGAGAATCCTTTAGTGGGGGGAGCGGGAAGCAAAGAGGAATCCTAAGTCTCGGGCACCATCTTGATGTTCCCCATGAGTGTACATTGCAGAAGCTGATTTTACACTCGCCCAAACGGTGATCACCTTTCCATGATCACCATTATCATATGAAACCCTTCCCTCCTTTCCCCATGTTGCTCAGGACTTTGGTAAACTCAGGTCACAGCCAGCAACAATGATACTGGTGGTACCAGAATGGGCCAGACAGCCATGGTACTCACTGCTGGTAACCCTGTCTCTCTCCCCCAGTTCACCTGCCCAAGAGGCACAACCTCCTGGCAGCCTCCCATGGCAGGGTCCTGTATTCCAATCTCAGATTCCTGTGGCTGAAGGCCTGGCTCTTGGGGATCTAGAATTTGCTAGTCTAAACTTCTCAGAGGAGGTTTTGACAGTGCTCAGGAGATCCAGGAAGCCATCCACCAGGAAAACATACTCCTCTAAGTGGAAAAGGTTATCTATTTGGTGCTCAGGAAAGGACATTGTTTCCTCTAGGGCTGGTCTTTCTGTCTTGCTGGACTATCTGACCCAGCTACTCATAGTGGGCCTTAGACCTTTGACATTGAGGGTATACCTGGCTACAGTCTCAGCTTACATGTCAGCTGGTACAGTAAAGACAGGTTCATTGCCTCTCATCCTGTCTTTTGCAAATTCTTCAAAGATCTCAGCCACCTTCATCCTCCCCTTAGGGAGCCAGTGTATGCCTGGAATCTAAACATTTGTATTGTCAAACTCACAGAGTCACTCTTTGAGCATATGGCAACTGTAGACTTGAAGTATGTCACATGGAAAATTGTCTTCCTGGTGGCCATCACTTCAGCCAGGAGAATAAGTGAATGGCAAGCCCTTTGCACAGATATAGACTACATTTCATTCCACAGGGACAAGGTGGAACTTATGACCAATAGGAAATTTCTCCATAAAGTTGTCTCAGATTTCCATTTCAATCAAACTATCACTTTGCCAGTTTTCTTCACTAACAATTCCAACTCACCTAAGCAGAAACTACATAGCCTGGATGTCAAGAGGTCATTAAGCCACTACAATGACAGAACCAAAGCTCATAGGCTAGAGCATACCCAGCTGTTCCTCACCTGTGAGTAAGGGAAAACCTGCATCAGAATGAACCATTGCATTCTGGATAGTGACCTGCATACAGCTCTATTAAAGTAAAGTTGGCAAACGAGCTCCTCAGAGCCCCAGAGCACATCCTAACAGGGGTACAGCTGCATCAGCAGCAGCTACAAGGGATATCCTACTTTTGGAAATCTGCAAAGCAGCTATATGGAAAACAGTACACACTTTCACCAAGCATTACAGCCTGGACATACAATCCAGAAGTGATGCCAGAATTGGTACAGCAGTGCTGTAGAACCTGTTTTCAAAATAGGTTCTCAGCCCAACCTCCAAAGGTACTGCTTGGTAGTCTGCATTAGTTTAATCATAATGTGAGATTCCTGGGATTAGAAGTTAAAATTACCCACCACAGTAATCTTGTTTCTTCCTGGGGAATCACACAGAATGATTAAAGCTCCCATCCTGCCTCCCATACTTGAACCTATAGACAAAGGGACAGACTTTGGTTCTGCATCTCTGCTTTGATTTTTACATGGTTCAGGACTAAATACTTGAGTTTTTTAACCAGTTGGTTCACACTGTTGTCCCTACTTGGACTTGCTAGTTTGTGGGGATGTGATTAAGGGGGACTTAATTTGTACAGTCAGTTAGTTGGATGGCCTTTTCCCTGATAGGATACGTAATGGATCTGAGCACTCAGAGTGCAGCAGTTACTAAGGGCAGCAGTTTAAAATTGGCACGTGCCAATCAGAGTTCCATCATTTGCATAAATTCTATCTCTCCATGGCAGTTCAACACTTAAGGCTGACTGCATTAGTTTAATCATACTGTGTGATCCCCTGGAAGAAACAAGATTACTATGATGAATAGTTTTTTCTTTGGGGCTGATGGCATACAGAAGAAATAACTTGCACAGCAGGATAAACATCAAAGGTTTTCTGGAAAACACTGCAGAGCAGTAGCTGACAGAAAGTCCCAATCTGTATGCAAAAGCACTGCTGCTTACCTTCTATGCCAAAATAACTGGTGCAGTAGGATGAACATCAAAGATCAAAGGTGCGGCAGCAGACTGTGATACATAATTGACAAATTACTTAACTAAGCTTGTGTCTTCAGTGGGCTGTCATGAGCCACATCAAACTGCTTCACGAGCAACATGTAGCTCATGAACTATGGATTGGACACCCCTGCTGTAGGCCATGGCTGAGGATGGAGTGACACAAAATATGAATGAATATTTATATCTCTTGAACCCCTGTCTTTGTATCATATTTAGCAAAATAAACTGGTAAGAGAAAGAGAAAGGTTGCTATACAAAGGGGTAACACATGAGTTCAACTCTTGTATGCTATGTAAGTTGTATTTTATTTTAAT
Organism: Neoceratodus forsteri; assembly: GCA_016271365.2. Lineage (NCBI taxonomy): Eukaryota > Metazoa > Chordata > Ceratodontiformes > Ceratodontidae > Neoceratodus > Neoceratodus forsteri. The sequence goes on along the minus strand of CM057455.1, from coordinate 913,597,047 downwards.
GAGTCTGACAACTATAATAATGAAGGCAAAGTCTTGTGACCCAATACCACTTCTTCCTGAGCATGTAGTGGTCCCAGTTTGCTGTTAGTATTTCTTTTATGATGGATAGAGAGAAATTTCATTCAGATATGTCCCTATGCTTAACATGTTCTGGCCAGAGCCGATAGAGTTGCATCCAAGGAATTTGGGGTACAAATATTGAAGATTACCAAAGTTTTGAGACTGTGTGATAGGGGTCATATTGGTGACTTCCTCCTTTACATCCCCTTTTGCTGTTTAAGCCTCATAGTTCTAACAAATCTCCCAAACTGGTTAAAACAAAACAAAAAAATGGGGATTTAAAAATAAAGAAGATTGCTACTTCTTTGGGCTGAGGCAGAGTGATGCTTTCCCTTTAAAAAGCATTAAAATCTGTTGCAACAGTATTACTCTGTTTACTTCTTTCTTTTCTGCTGCTTATTGTTGCTTTGCATTTTATTATTTTCCCCACCTACATCTTGGCCACTTGTAGGTATTCTCTTTTATCCATTGAAACTCTTTTCATACTCTCCCTTTGTCCAAATTGCTGCATTCTGCTCGTTTCAAGGTGAGCAAGTTTTAAAATGAATAGCAGAACTCCTCTCGATCACATGCACATTCACGCTGCATGAACGTGCGCGAGTAGCCCCGCGATAGTGCAAATGTTCCTGTGAGAATGAGCTAAGCTGTTCATTTTTATTTTATTCCTTCTATAAGAATTTAAGCCCAAAACTGGGTACTAGGGAAGCCTGAAAGAGTATACTGCTTTCCTATGGGTTCCTAAAATTTGTCACAGAAAACTACAGCACATATAGCCTGTTTACTGTGTTGTTTGCACTGCAAGAGTGAAAATAAAATAAAATGCATGCATGCTAATAAAAAGCTACAGAGCCACAGAGTTTGTTGCTGCTAGAAGCTAGAAGAATGTTTTTTTAAAGGAAATATTGGTGGCACAATTCTGAAGTAGATGTATATTCACTTGAAGCCTTGTTTAGTGTTTGGGGTGTGTTCAGGACCTCCCTGCAGCATACATGTCTTCTATTAGAGCCGGCCAGCCCTTGCTTCTCCTTTTTTATGACAGTGTCTTCTGGGAGGAGCCTGATGATCTACCAAATCTTACATTTCTAGTCCTTATTGTGTTTTATTTGAAAGTGACATTTGTAAAACATTAAAAGGTTCTAGTAATGTGCGATTTCATGTTGTGATGCAAAATTTAAAGCTCCTCTGTAATAATTTAAAGTTAAAATATCTTTGGGGAGGAGTTTGCTGTGTCATGTGACCTAACCACAGTATACACTGAATGGGACTTAGAAATCAGTTGGTGGTAGGAGTTGGAACCTACCATTCCCCTAGCCTGTTTCTAGGAGGAATTTTGTTTTGTCTTCCATTAGTGCAGTTAACTATGGAATAGACCTGTTTATTTTGCATTGGCTCTTTATTTTCCATTTTCAGTCCGTTTTATTTCATCCTGCTGTATAATAATTTTTTGGACTTTTGCATCCTGACATTGTTGCTGGACTCCATTTGTTCCTATGTTCACAGACTGCATTAGCAAAATGTAACACAGCTAATAAATTTGTTGTTTTATATTATTTTTACACCAAATTTTCGACATAGACTTGTTATGACGCTGCCTCATAAAGAAGGGCAGAGAAAATGTTAAATTCCTGGCCTAAAGGTGATTTTGTGCAAGGATGGCAAAATCACCTTTCAGGATGTAAAAAAAAACATTTTGGTCAGGATTTGAAAAATGACAGATGTTACATTCACGAGGTACTGTAAACATGGGTATGTTGTAAATTTAGGGTAACACTATTGAAACTTACTAAAGTTACAAGCCTGCATTCACAAAAATCAATGTAGGGTCATAACTTGAATGCTTCTTCATATTTGTACAACAAATTTTCAACATAGCCTTCTTATGACCCCACTTCATGAACAAGGGCACAGAAAACTCTCAGCTCCTGCTTGAAAGGGGATTTCCTTCAGGAACCGTGAAATCACCTTTCAGGATGTAAGAGAACATTTTGCCCAGGATTTGAAAAATGACAGCTGTCACACTCATTAAGTGGCGATGTTGTGAATTTGAGGGAAAACATACTGAATATTACCAAAGTTATGAGCTTGTGTTTGCAAAATTCAATGCCGGCTCATAACATTGTTGTTTTTTTAATGTTTATGCACCAAATTTTCAACATAGTCTTCTTATGACCCTACTGTACCTTATAATCAAGGGCAGAGAAAATGTTCAACTCCTGCCCAAAAGGTGATTTGGGGTAGGGACAGCAAAATTGCATTTTTTTAGTCACATCTGCCTAATTACAGTGCAATTGTTCATGAGATGGGGTCTTAAAGAAGGCATGTCGAATATTTGAGTCAAAAATATGCAAAATTGGCCAAGTTATGACACCAAGTTCAAAACCCCATTGAAATACATTGAATTGTATACCTGTTTCCTCAATTAGTGGTCCAGCTTTGAAGAATGAAGGCGTGTCTGTGGTTTACAGAAGATTATAGCACTGCACCCCCAGTAGGTAAGTGAGGGATGTAGGGTGTGTGCAAACTGATAGGGTTGGTTGGGGGGTCGCTAATGGCCGCAAAAGACATTGATGGACGTTTTTCTTTTTTTCAGGTTTAAGAAACAAAAATGGACAGAGGATTCCCGATCATGACACTGGGGAAATTGGGCACCCCCAGAGTCAATGTAATGTTTTGGGGAGTGGGGCATGGGTGCTGAGATCAAGGGTCAGGAGGAAGGAAGGGGAAAAATATAAAAACAGAAACAAAAGCACAGAAATGACCATGCATGTGCAGTAGTGGATGGGGGGGGGCAGAAATAAAGGACAAAGGATTCACAATGGTGAAACTGGGGGATTGGGATCCCCCAGTGTCACTCATGTGTTTCTTTGGGGGCGGTGCTGAGAGGGAGGGTCGTTTGGGGGGGTGATATTAAAAAACAAACAAACTGTGGAGTCCTGATCATGACACTGAGATACTGGCAACCCCCCCCCCCCATATCACTCTTATTTTTCAGGGGATGGTGGTGGGTCCTGAGAGGGAGAGTCAGGTGGGGGGATATCTTTAATTTAAAAAACAAAACAAAACGTCAGCAGTCATGGTGGAACACAGCACACTCTACCATGTCCAAGATGGCCACCACACTGTACTGTGCATGCACTAGTAGTTGCACATGCACAATATGAATTGGTGACCATGTTGGACATGGCAGAGTGTGCTGTGTTCCACTGTGACTGCCTACATAGTAAAATAGAGCAGTGCTACTTCCATTTAAGACACCAAGCAGAATGCTTCATGAGCATGGAGGTGGCTGTGGTGTAACTCCAACATTTTGTTCTGTCAGAAGGAATGAGCTGAGTCCTTTTCTCATAGGAAGAGGTCTGCAGGGCTACACCCACTACAACCATAAAAAGCAGCAAGTGCAAAAGAACCTTCATCTCCTATTTATTTATCTAATTCCAAACTCTGCAATAGAGTAGGAGAATTTCATAGAAACATAGAAACATAGAATGTGATGGCAGATGATCACCATATGACTCACCTAGTCTGCCCATTTCCCTACTCAGTGTTAACAGCCCAGATACTATTTGATCTGCAGCATGCCTTCTGTGTCCATTTCCAGGGTACCCTTATGTCTATCCCATGTGCTCTTGAACCCCTGTATTGTTTTATCCCCCACCACTGTCGCTGGAAGGCTGTTCCATGGATCCACCACCCTTTCTGTGAAAAAGTACTTCTTGACATTCCCCCTGAGCCTTCCTCCCTCCGGCCTCATATCATGTCCCCTTGTTCTTGTGCAATGCTTCCTCTGAAATATGCTTCCCTCCTGTACCCTCTTTATACCCTAAGGTACTTGAACATCTCTATCATACCCCCCCCCCGTCTCTCTCCTCTCATCCAATGAATGAATATTAAGGTCCCTGAGTCTCTCCTCATGCAGCTTCTGGTGCAGTCCACCTACCATTTCCATTGCCCTTCTCTGGACTGCCTCCATCCTGTCTATGTTTGTCCTGAAATGCAATCTCCAGAACTGAATGCAGTACTCCAGGTGAGGCCTCACAAGTGATCTGTACAGTGGCATCACCACCTCTTTCTTTCTGCTGGTTATACCCCAACCTATGCATTCCAGCATTCTGTTTGCCTTACCTACCACTTTTTCACACTACTTGGTCACCTTTAGGTCATCTGATATGATGATCCCCAGATCTCTCTCTTGCTTTGTTGTGGCCCAAACCTCCCCCCCCCATCCTGTACTCTTCTCTTGGATTCCTGTGACTCAGGTGCATTATTTTTCACTTTTTAGCATTGAAAGTCATCTGCCATACACCTGACCACTCTTCTTATAAGCTTAGATCCTTTCTCATTCTCTCCACCCCCTCTGGTGTGTCGACTCTGTTGCAAATCTCGGTGTCTTCCATTAACAAGCATACCTTTCCCTGCAGACGCTTTGCAATGATGCTAATGAAGACATTGAACAGGACTGGTCCCAACACCGATCCCTGTGGCTCCCCGCTGGTTGCCTCCCTCTCTTCTGATTTCATGCCATTTATTACCACCCTCTGAGCCCTGTCCCTTAGCCAGCTCTCAACCCATTTTACTACCATAGGGCCCACTCCAGGTTTCTAAATTTATTTAGCAATCTCCTATGTCATATGGTGTTGAAGACCTTGCTGAAATACAGGCAGGCCACATCCACCACCCCTCCCTGATATACCACCTGATTACACAGTCAAAGAAATCAATTAGATTTGTCTGACAGGACATTGCTGCTGAGAATCCATGCTGTCTAGTCTCCAGAAACTTCACAATCCTCTCTTTAAGTAGGGATTCCATAAGCTTCCCCACTACTGAGGTCAGGCTTATAGGCCTGTAATTGCCTGTCTCCTCCCTACCATCACTCTTGTGGAGAGGGACTACCTCTGCCCTCCTCCATTCTTCAGGTACCTCTCCTGTCTCTAGAGATGAGTTGAAAAGGTCAGTCAGTGGATCTGCCAGCATGTCCCTGAGTTCATCTAATACTCTGGGGTGAACCCCATCTGGCCCCATTGTTTGTCTGTTTTTATTTTCCTGAGTTCCTCTAGGACTCTTTCCACAGTGAATGGGCTGGTGTCAGCCTGCCTCACCTGACTACCCCTCCTAATGAGTTTTGGTTCCTAACCTTTCCCTTCCCACGGGAACACTGAGCAAAAGTATTTGTTCAGTATCTCAGCCTTTGTAGGCCATCCAGTGAATACAGTTCTTCATCCCTCCAGGTGATGTCCCAGCCACCAATAAAGCCATACCCCATCTCTCAGCACAATTTCTTCAGCCATGTGTTAAGTTCCATGGTGCAGATGTCTCAGTTCTCTCCCTTGCCATGTACAGGTAGAACCTCAGAGAGGTTACAGAGTGTACTACTTGCCCAAGATTCCTCCCTGGCTCCCTGAATTCCTCTTGTACTTTATCTACATCTACCCCCTCTCCTGCCAGGTTATTTGTCCTCATGTGGATAATAACGTCCCTTTCCCCCCTCTTTGCCACTGTCTTAGTGATCCTTAGGATCCGCCTGCCCTCCATCTGAACTGTGCCTCCAGGTAGGCACACTATCTCCCTTTCCCCACTGCTGTCTATCCCCAAATCTATCCCCTAAATGAAGGAGTCCCCAAATAGGATTTGCTTCCTCCTCCTGTGTGTTCTCCTTCCAGTTGCCCTTGGTGCTCTATCCTGAAAGAAAAATCCAAGAAAGGAGTATTACCCAGGAGGTGAAAGACTGGTGGCCTCAAACCAGGAACGAGATCTGGGAATCATAATCTCAGATGACTTGAAGGTTAGTAAGCATTGTGAGAAGGCTTCATTGAAAGCTAACAGGTACTGGGTTGTATTGGAAGGGGAATCATGAGAAGGAGGAGAGAGGTGGTATTACCACTGTATAGATCGCTGGTCAGGCCTCACCCGGAATACAGAGTCCAATTCTGGAGGCCTTACCTCAGGAAGGACATTTGATAGCGGGTATAAACAGTGCAGAGAATGGCAACAAAAATTATGCAGGGTCTGCAGTACATGTCCTGTGAGGAAAGACTTAGGGAACTGAATATGTACTGCCTGGAGCAGAGAAGATATAGAGAGGGGACATGATTGAAACATTCAAGTATATAAAAGGCATTACCAAGGTACAGGCACAAGTACCTTTTCATTTCAAGAAGGGCTCCAGGACCAGGGGTCATGACCTCAGGCTGCAAGGAGGGAGGTTCTCTACTAACACCAGGCAGTTTTTCTTCACAGAAAGTGTGGTGGATGCCTGGAACAGCCTGCCCCAAGAGGTTGTGGGGGTCAACACTGTGGGGGAATTCAAGAATGCATGGGATAGACACAAGGAAGCGCTGACTACAAAGGGCAAATGGAGTGCCAAAATAGATCTAAAACAAATGGGCAGACTAGATGGACCTAGCGGTCTTCTTCTGCCATCAACTTCTATGTTTCTATGTTAACCCTTGATCACCCTTGGTGTCCACTTCTGGAGATGCTATGCAATCTTCCTGCTCTGCCAAGATTGCATATGAGTTATAAAGTGTCACTGGCTGGGGGATGTGCCTCCATCCCACCTTCCTCACCCTTTCTGAGCCCACCATAGTCCATCCATCCCTCCTTCTTGGCATCCTCTGAGGGAGTGGTGATTGACATGGTGGTCTGTGTGGGGGGGGGGCTGCTTGGATCCTTTCCAACTCAGCTTGTAGTCCTGCAACCTCTGCCCTCAACATAGAGAAGTGCCTGCAGATAGGGCTGCACTGCAATGTCCAGAAGATCCAAAGTGTCCTGGTAAAATCCACCCTTCACTAAAACTACTAACAATATAAATTGTTTTTAATATCAGTTGGCACTGCCTGCCTTCTCCCATACACGCGTGGCATGAGACTGAAAACAGGAAAATATTTTCCTACCCCTCCTTTCCTTGACAACAAAAATAAATTGCTTGTAAAGTGCTTGAGGACACAGTGTATGAAATGAACTACATAGTTGTACATTCTGTGCTATTGCCTATTCTACATTCCATGCATTACCAGTATTTGTGAAGCGGTAACAATTTATGAGGAAAGATTGAAGATTGGCAGACCTCAATATATACTCATTAGAAGCCAGGTGAGGGGTAGGTGGAAATAATTGAAGCCTTCAAGTAACTGAAGGGTATAAACAGGATGGACAGCCAACAACTGTTTCAGCTTAGCAAGAGGTCCATTACAAGGTCCTACAGCTATTGATGGCAGGGAGGATCTTTAGGAGGGAACAGAGGAGCTGTTCAATGTTAAGACAGTAGAAAGCCTCCAGAGACAGTGTGATAAACATATGGGACTGGTGAACATGCTGGGGGGGAAGCATTGGGATGAATGGAGTGGGAGTTTAGTTCAAGTGGAACTGAGGGAAGATTGAGCCAGTTAAGACCTGGCCAGAATTAGGCTGATGCATACCTAGGTAGAAACTGGGCAGACTTGATGGATCAAAAGTCTTTTTTTCTGCAAATAAACATCTATGTTTCCATGTGCTTATGGATTCTTAGAGGTGTAAAAGGCCAGCCTTCAATTTTGCAAAAGGGTTATATCTTATCAGCAATGTGACCTCATGTATTGTGATGTCACAAGTGACCAATCTTGCAAAAGATGAGTGATTTGCTTGGTCAGTTGTGATGTCACAGTTATGAGGTATAGTGCTGATGAGTTATGAAGAGGAACCACACCAGGTACACTATGTCAGGCTCAAGTAAAGACTTTTAACTAATAAAGGAAGAAAGAAAAAGTACTTCTTATTTACAAAGTAGCAGTCATCTACTTTAAAAAAAATAAATATCCAGGGGCTACACTATATCAGCTTTTTAACTGCATGAGAGCATCATGGTACTGACCTAAATCTTTATATCATAGTTCTGTGTAAAATAAGGCAGTATGCAGAAATTCAAAAATCTTACATGTGTTTCAGTCTGCCTTTCCCAGCAGGGGCTGCTGTTCAGTGAGAATTTCATAAATGAGGTACTGGTAAAATAAATGAGCAGAAACCCCCAAAAAAGGGAAGAAATGGAACCACAAGTTACTTTTGCTCTGTAGTCCTTTAACAACAAAAAAAGAAACATGACACAGTCAGGGCTGCACTTAAGTTTTACACCTACATGGACTGCCAATGGTGTCTGCCATGCATCACTGGGCTGTAATCCACTTACATGCTTGTCAGGGTATAATTTTCCACATTTCCAGCAATTAATTTCAGGAGACTGATGGAGGAAAAAGTAGCACGCGCACGCACGCACACACACACACACAACCACTAATGTGAATCTGATATTAGGAATGCATCAGTGAATTGACACACAACTCTAAAGAGATATTTGCTACCTTTTCCCACTCTCATAGTTTCGTACAAGCCATTTCATATGCAATGTAAGTCTATTTGTAATTGTCAAACTTGTGTGAATCTGTCTATATTGTGATCTTGTACTGTAGATCTGGAAATTGTTATAATCCAAATCAATGTAAACTGCACTTCCTCTGTCAATGTGATGCACTTTCAAGGTATTGCACTTCATGGGTTACCCCTGAAAATGGGACTGTAATGTCTCAGTGGGCTCACTCCATTACCACAATTCAAATAAATAAATAAATAATATTGGTAAGGTTATTATGTGGGGTGCCTTGCTGGTAAAATGCAGCATTGCATTAAGCAATTTAAGTATGTTTTCTTAGCTTCAAATTCATTGAGCTGCTTCTTTATAAAATGTAAATTATAATTATTGGTCAAGAATGTTGGAAGGATAACTTTTCTTTGCACACAAATATGATATCTCTAAATACTGAATATTCTCTTTATGATTCAAGAAAGCATTCAATGGATAGTGCATTAACTGTAGTACTAACCACACTCTGGCAGATAGCTTAGATATGAAGCACTTCAGCTAACCTGGGGCTAGATTCACAAAACTCTGCATGAGCAAACTGGGTTTTGTGCCGAGTAGGTATTCACAAAAGACTAATTTGTGTGCCCAAACGGGATTTGTGCCTGGGCAAAGTGTGGAGGGGTTCGCAGTGCAAATGAGGGAGAGAAGCTATGAATATCGACACTGTCTGCTTCACCAAGGGCCTCTTGCACAGTCCCCTTCCGTGGAGCAAATATGACTGACTGAGACCTTGCTTTAATCCCACACAACCATAGTGGTTGGCAGAGGTACTGTAGTACCTCTCCCCATCACCCCTGTCGACAGCTGCCCCAAAGTGAAAAATAAGTGTATTCCTGGTGCTAGTGGTTCCCCCGCCCCTTCAATTACCAGTCCAAAATTAAAATAAACATTACCCCTGGTGCTATTGTGCCCCCAGATTGCCAGCCTGATCATAAAAATAAAAGGTTTCCCTGGTGTCCAGTGGTCTCTTCCCCACCCAGTCACTCACCTGCTGTCACAGTACAGTTTCCCTGGTGTCCAGTGGTCCCACCTCTCGCTCAACTCCTCATCCACTGTCTCAGTACAGTTTCTCTGACAAGAGGTCCCTCCCCCAATCCCTCACCCGCTGACACAATACAGTTTCCCTGGTGTACAGTGGACCATCTCCCTGTCTGATCCCTCACCCACTGCCACAATACAGTTTCCCCGGTTGCCAGCGGTCCCTCCCCCCACCTGATTCCTCACCTGTGAAACAGATATGTTTGACCCTGGTATCTAGTGGACCCTACCTCCATCCAGTCACCATCCCCAGTGTGACAAGTCTAAGTCCCCTCCCAAAACACAGTCCTGGTCCATCATGCGATTTTACCCCCCTAAGCTCATTCCTTCATTAGTGACCAGTGGTTCCCTCTCCTCAATCTGCTTGTAAATATCTACTGATGTCACCAGTATCTAGTGGACCCCCATCCCTATCCCTGATCTAGGGAATGCTCATAAAATACACATCATTCCCTGGTGTCTAGCTGACCCCCCCACCCCGGCAGGTAGTCCCCCACCACCCCACTACCTCCCCATCATTTCCCTGAGCCAGTGTCTGGCACAGCCCTCCACTCACCACCACAGCCAGCCATCACCTGATTTGTCAAAGAGCCCATATACAGCATGTGTTCATTGATTGACAGCTCATGAGTGATGTAATAATGAGATAATGTGATGATGCTTGATGGTGGTATATGCAGTACAGACCATATTTCCATAGCTAGCAGCATAGCTGGCAAGTCAGATTTTTATAGTCAGTCAGTCAGGCAGGCAGCCTATGGGATCAGTAAATGTGAGTGCATGACATTGACACATGTAAGAAATTATGAGTACATAGTAGAAGTCAGTGGCCACATGGAACTATTTCTTGAGGAGATAGAACAACAAGTATAACAAAGTGAAGGGTAGAAAGGGACATGCTTAATCCTTATTGATTAATTTATGAGGATCACTCCCACTTTGCTGAGGTAACGCTGACTCCTAGGGACAAATGACCTGGCTAAGAAAGGAATCAGAGCAGTGCAAGAAGCATTTGTAGAGATGGAGAGGGGCCTTAGACAAATAGCACATATGGTAACCTTCTCAGAGGTGCTGCCTGTCTGTGGCATGGGTGAGGCTAGGGTGCTCAACACCATGGAATTCAATCAGTGGTTGAAAAACTGGTGCAGAGCTCAGGGATTTGGCTTCATTAGGGACTGGGGGTCCTCCTGGAGGGATGCAGGCCTATACTGGCATGATGGTCTGCATCTGTCCAGGAGGGGAACCAGGATCCTAGGTGATAGGTTGAAATACTTCATTGACAAGCACTTAAACTAGCCAAGGGGGGAGGCACTGGAAAGGAGCAGGGAAATCCTAGCCCCCCCAAAATATCAGGGTAATAAGTGAGGTAGACACCAACATAGAGATTTCGATAGGGAGAAGTGCAGGGGGAAATGGAGAAAGTGACAAATGCAATAAAAACAGGGATGGGGCAAAAAAGGGTAATGCCATCAAGAAATGGAGGGTAATGAGTACCAACGCCCATAGTCTGGGCAACAAGCTCCCTGAACTGGTGGCCTTGATGGAACAGGGATGCCTGGATACAGTAGCAGTCACAGAAACATGGTACACAGAGAACCATGTCTGGGATGTTAACATACCAGGGTACACAACCTACAGGAGAGACAGGGAGGGAAGAAGAGGGGAGGGAGTAGCTCTCTATGTAAGGGAAGGGATAAAAGCAACCGAACAAAAGAGCAAACAGGGAGGAGAGGAGGCACTGTGGGTCACCTTAGAGACTGGAAATGGCACCACAATCCGCACAGGGGTTGTATATAGACCCCCATGTCAGGGAGAGGGAATGGACAAAGATATGATAGAAGGCATACTTAGGATGGCAGAGAAAGGGGAGATACTGTTGATGGGGGACCTTAATATGACAGATGTTAACTGGAGCACCTTTGAGGCAACCACATCCAAGAACAGGGCCATTCTTGATGCCCTTCAGGTGGCATGCGTCAGACAGCTAATTTTGGAAGCTATTCATGAGCGAGCAATCTTAGGCCTCATACTCTCAAATGGGGACAGTGAGAGGATCTCAGATCTAGAAGTGGGTAGCCATTTGGGAACAAGTGACCACCAAACAGTGTGGTTCACTATAGACTCAGCTACAGAGTCAAGCCATACAAAAGTGAGGGTTCTGGACTTCAGGAGGGCTGACTTTGGCAAGATGAGAGAGTGCCTTAGAAAAGCACTAGCAAACAGGCTATAAGGAGGGGTGGATCAACAATGGGGAAATATCAAAACTGCCATCACAGAGGCAATAAGCCTTTGTATGAAGCAAATAAACAAATCAAAATGAAAGAAAAAGCCACTATGGTTCTCAAAAGAGGTGGTGGTGAAGGTTAGCGAGAAAAAGATAGCATTTAGGAAGTATAAGAAAACACAGAAGGAGCAGGACAGATAACTGTACCAATTAAGGCAGAAGGAAGCAGGGAGGGTAGTCAGAATAGCAAAGGCACAAACTGAGGAAAAGATATCTAACTCAGTTAAGAAGGGGGATAAAACATTTTATAGGTATATCAGGGAGCGTAGAAAGACAAAAGGAAGGATAGTGAGGCTGAATAGAATGGATGGTGGATGGGCAGAGAGTGACAGTGAAAAAGCAGGGATACTGAATGAATACTTCTGTTCAGTATTCACAAAAGAGGAAGTGGGGGAGGTGCCAAATCCAATTAACAGAAGCACTCTGGATAGGGGGGTCGATCCCAGTCCTTTCACAGAAGAAAGGGTTCTGAAAGAACTCCTAAAACTGAAGGTGGATAAAGCAATGGGGCCAGATGGCATTCACCCCAGAATTCTAAAAGAATTAAGCAGATAACTAGTGACACCACTGACTACCCTTTTTAACAAATCATGGGAGGATGGTGTGGTACCTGAGGACTGGAGGAAGGTGGATATGATTCCCCTTCACAAAAGTGGGACCAAGACAGAGGCAGGAAACTACAGACCTGTCAGTTTGACCTCTGTGGTAGGGAAAGTGATGGAATCACTTCTGAAGGAAAGAATTGTTGAGTACCTAGAGGCTAGTGGGGCACAGGACCCAAGGCAGTATGGGTTCACAGCGGGAAGATCATGTCAGACAAATATAATTGATTTCTTTGACTGGGTGACCAAAGTAGTAGACCAGGGAGGAGCTGTGGACATGGCCTACCTAGACTTTAGCAAGGCATTTGACACAGTCCCACACAAAAGATTGGTAGTCAAATTAACCAGCCTAGGAGTAGGTCCCAGGGTGGTAGCCTGGGTAAAACATTGGCTGAACAACAGGACACTGAAGGTAATTGTAAATGGAGTTCACTCTGAAGAAAGGGGGGTTACTAGTGGGGTACCGCAGGATTCAGTACTGGGTCCAGTCCTTTTTAATGTCTTTATAAGTGACATTGCAGAGGGACTAGAAGGAAAAGTATGCCTCTTTGCAGATGACACAAAGATCTGCAACAGGGTTGATACACAAGGAGGTGGAAAGAATGAGAAGGGACTTGGCAAGGTTGGAGGAATGGTCAGAAGTATGGCAGCTTGGATTCAATGCAAAGAAGTGCAAAGTAATGCACCTAGGAAACAAAAACCCAGGGGAAGATTACACAATGGGTGGGAGGTAATAACAGCAACAAAAATGGACAGGGACCTGGGGGTAATCATATCAGATGACCTTAAGGTTAGCAAGCAATGTGAGAAGGTGGTAGAAAGGGCTGGGGGGATACTGGGATGTATAGGGAGAGGTATCACCAGCAGAAAACAGGAAGTTGTTATCCCCCTGTACAGACAGTTGGTGAGACCCCATCTGGAGTACTCCGTCCAGTTCTGGAGACTCCATCTCCACAAGGACATACACAGGATGGAGGCAGTTCAGAGGAGGGCAACCAAAATGGTGCAGGGTCTGCAAGAGAAGCCATACGAGGAGAGACTAAAGGAGCTTATTATGTATACCCTTGAAGAAAGAAGGGAGAGGGGGGACATGATAGAAATGTTTAAGTACCTCAGTGGAATCAACAAAGTCCAAGAGGGTAGCATCTTTCAGAAAAAGAGATGTGCAAGAACAAGGGGACACAATCTGAAGATAGAGTGGGGACGGCTCAGGGGCAATGTGAGGAAGTATTCTTTCACAGAGAGGGTGGTGGACACATGGAACAGCCTTTCTGAGGAGGTTGCGGGGTCTAAAACTGTGGAAGAATTCAAGAATGCGTGGGACAGACATAAGGCAATTTTTGTGGGGGGGGTAGGAAGAAATAGGCTGTTGGTTAAATAGGATCTGCAGCTTATCCTGTAGGTAGGGAAATGGGAAGACTAGGCAGGCCACGCTTTCCTTATCTGCCGTCAAAGTCTATGTTTCTATGTTTCTATGAAGTGAGATGGAAGCACCAAGCTTGGTCGACAGTGACAATGCCGAGCCTCCCCACAGGCAGCCCTGGCAATACCGGCATGAGTATTGTGATGCCTGTTACAAAAGGTATTTTCTGTGGGGGCTGTGCCCCACACCCCAGACTTTAGGATTCCAACCCAGGTCGGAGTTGGTCCGGAGGCAGAACACTGGGGAAGATAACACGGAAAGGACTATTACTGCGAATGTCACCGTAATGGTCTTTTTTCCTGTTTCACCATTGCCCACAGATCTGTTTTGGGCAGATTAGCTGTTAGAATTAATTCACACTTTGGCATGCTGCTAATCTGCCCCAAATCTGCTAGAAATAGAAGGCTGGCATAAAGCACTATGACCAGCGGCTTTAACCTTGCAGTCTATGTAATGGGCAAGTAGAAACAGCAATCTGCCCTCAAAAAGTGACTACCTGTAATTGGCATGCACTGGACTCATCTTTGAATCCAGTCTCCTTTTTCACATTGGAGGTCCAATCGACAGGCCAACAAATATAATGTTAGAGTCAAAAGAGCATAACCTGAAGAACAAGAGAAAGAGAAGATTAATTAGCAATACTCATCTATGTCAAAAAAAATATCTTGGCCCCAACTATAGAAAGCTTTGAAATATGTTTCCTTATTACTAATGTATGCATGTCATGCTGTTGTCATCATTTGCTATATTGTCCTTGTTGTAACCTCTGAGGTCATGCCTGTAAATAGGCATTTGATTGTCTAGAGCACCTACCTGGTAAATAAAAAAAAAAAAAACATAAAAACTGAAATCTGGTTTCAGTCTTTTAGGCAGTTGATGGTTTGCTTCTCTTTTTGGAAAAGAGTTCTGAAACACCCGCTACCCCTTCTTGGTTGTGGGACCATTCCTGTCTCATGAATGACAACCAACAGATATTCGAGTTATGTTTTTCTCCAAAATGCCCTCTCCCCCAGAGGTGAGTCAAATTATAAATTAATGGTCAACCTTACATGTTCTTAAATTCTTGCCATAAAGGGGGAACTGTTCTGCCAACATGAGTCTTCTTGCTAGGGCATGGTAAAGCATAAACACAAAAGTTGTTAAACAATTTATGAATTCTCAGATCTCAAACTGTGTTATCTTGTTAGGATGTGTTAATTGTTTGTTTGCCTTTTCAAATCTGCACACATTACAATTTGCACTGGAAATAAGAAGTGGGAGAACCTCAAATTTTTCTGAGGTACTAAAAGATTCTGATAAGCAACAAAAGGTTCAGGTAGTTATTCAGACCTTATCCACACTTTTAGAACCCTTAAGTATTGGAGTAACTGTATGTAAAAAAAAATATATTTTAAGCAGCTTTTAATCCACATATCTTTCGAAAAAAAAAGAATTACCCACTATTTAGTAGTAATAAATTACATGACTACTGAAATTAAATGAGAAAGAGTGAATGATGAGGCTATGGATGTGCCTACTAGAAATGACAGGGCCCTAATATGAATTCACAATAGGATCAAACAAAATAATCTGTTTAGGATGTGTTTATAACCCCCCAAGAGGAATCATCACTGGTTTAGCAAACCTACTTACAGGACTGGGACAACTCTTCCCCCCCCCCAAGGGAAATGATTCTACTTAGGGATTTTAGCCTTAACTGGCTGAGCTCCAAGGAACCTGATTACAGCAAACTGCTCAAACACTATAACCTCTCCCAGTCCATTACCCTACCCACTAGAACTAACTCCCACACTCAGAATCACTCCCTATTGGACTGGGTGGTGATGAAAAGAGAGAGGACAGGGTTCTCCAAGATGGAATCCTGTTGGACTCTAGTAAGTAACCACTCCCCCACCTACATTATTTGGTCAACTAAAACTAAGTGCCCCCCTATGAAATACCTGACATTCAGGAAATTTACCTTCCAAGACACTACCAGCCTATTCTTTGACATTAGAGCAGTCAACTGGCAGGTCATACACAGACATTGACTCTGCAGTGGGATTTCTCATGGATGCCCTCCTTCATATACAGTACAGACACTTTTCTCAAACCACTCGAGTAAGAGGTGGAAACACTAATGGCTCTCTAAAGACCTGCTCTCCCTTATGAAGGAGTGGGATAAAAAAGTGGCTGCTTTCAAAGTCTCACCCTCTCCCACACTATGGGATGCCTACAGAAAACTGTGTAAAAAATGCAAGCAATTAGTCAAATCCCTGAAAACAACCTACCTTCACAATCTACAGAGGAAAAACCTGAAACATCCTGATTGTTTCTGGTCCTCCATTGACTCAATGATAAATCCCAAGGCTCACCACCAAAAGAAATCAACCTCAACTCCCCAACGGGCATTACTACAGATCCCACTAATGTCACCCATGCTCTCAACACCAAATTCACTGACCTCTCAGCTCACCTAAGTAAGCTGGGTACCTCCATCCTGCCTTACCCTAGCAACCAGGCTATCCACCTTCCCAGTGAGGGAATTACAAACCCTCCTTTCCATTTCAGAATAATCTTGCAGAGTGAGAATTACAAACTCCTAATCAGCCTCCTGAATAGGGGCAGTCCAGGTAGTGATGGTCTCCACCTTACCTTTCTCAAACATATTTGCTCCCTGCATCACTATCCCGCTGACCTCTATTTTTAATCTCGCACTAGCCTCGTCCACCATGCCTGCCATTTGGAAGATTTCCAAAGTTGTCCACAGTTTTAAGTCAGGCAACTCCCTTTCTGCCAGTAACTATAGACCCTTCTCTTTACTCCTTCACTTAAGCAAACTACTAGACAAAGTAGTCCACCATCAACTCACTGACCATGTAAGCAAATATGATCTGCTCTGCCTGCAGCAACATTGGCTCAGAAAGCACCATAGCACTGTTTCCACTCTGGCCATCTTCACCAATCATGTCTATAGAAATATGGACATGAGGAATGCTACTGGTGCTATATTCATAGACCTCACAAAGTCCTTCAATTCAGTAGACTACAGATTACTCCACTCCAAACTAAATAACCTTGGCTGCTCAGTAGGTACATCATCCTGGTTCCTAAACTACCTTTCAGGGTGATCCCAAACCATCAGTATCTGATCAGCCACCACTGTGACCATGACTGCATTCACAGGAGTTCCCCAGGGCTCCATTGTGGTTCCCTTGTTATTCTCCCTCTTCATCAGCTTCCTTCCTAAAGACAGCCTCACCTGTGAAGCCTCACTTTATGCCGACGATTTAGTTCTATACCATAGTGACAAATCCGTTACCAGACTTTCCTCCATCCCCACCCAGAACTATGTGGCTGCAAACAACTGGTTCCTTGCAAACTGACTCCTAGTTAATGCCAGCAAAAGCAAATACATGCTCCTTGGATCCAAACCCAGCCTCCTAAAGCAATCCAGAGCCAGCTCCACCCTAACTGTACTCGCATAAGATGGCTCCCCTCTGCAGGATGTACCATGTTTCAAATACCTGGGTGTCACCCTAGAGCCCTCCCTTACCTTTTATGCACACATTAACTTGACTATTCAATGCATTAACCAGAAGCTGAGGGCTGGCTTCTGTCTTAAGCACTACCTGACCCCTGAGGCATGACTTAACATTGTGTGGGGGACCCTGCTCTCTCTGCTGGATTACTGTGTCCCTATTTACTCCCATACCTCCTCACTCCTACTCACAAGGCTCAACACTGTGTATAACAATATATTTAGGTTTGTGCTATTGGTGCCTCCTTCCATGCTCCACTAGACCCTACACCATTCTATTGGCTGGCTCCCTCTACAAGCCAGGTATAAATACACACTAGGGTGTATCACTGGTAATACACTGAGAAGTGGTATCCTATCCTCCTACTCTTCCCTGATCAAACTTAAGACTCTGTCCCACTACCTCCAGCAGTCCACTGTACCACAGCTCAAAGGCCCTAGGGTCTCCACTTGCCTGGGCAGTAGTGCCCTGTCCATTACTGCTCCCAAGCTGTAGAACAACCTCACAGCCTCCCCCTGCTCCCATGACACTCACTCCTCCTTTGAGACCCAGTTTAAATCATGGTTACTGGAAGAGGCTAAATGCAACTGTGCAATGGGGTGACCAAGGGGGCTGTCCTCTCTCCCTGTTTTCCATACCTTCTGTTATCCCTCCACCATATCATGGGCATTTAATAAGGCTTGCTTGTACCCCTATCTACTGCACTTAACTGTGATGTCTGATTGTATGACCACATTGACTGTACCCATGATATGCATTCCTGTACCTATTTGTACCTATGTTTGATCCTGATTGTGTGCTACTGTGCTTCTTAAACCTTCCAATGTCATCCTTACTCAATGTATCCCATGTATTTTTAGCTATATGTATCTCTTACTGTGCAATCTTTAAGGCCTGGGTCCTGCCTGAAAACAGTCCCTGGGATCAGTGCACTTACCCGGTAAACACATAAATAAATACATGTAAAAAATGTACATGCTGAACATCCTTCCCCAGCATCCACAGAAACATAGAAACAAAGAATGTGATGGCAGATATGGGCTGCTGGGTCCAACCAGTCTGCCCACTTTTTTTTAACCTTCATGTTTTTCTGCAGACCCCACATGATCCACGGCACAAAATGCCTCCCTCTTCCTTACACCTAAGATTCCCTTGTGCCTGTCCCAGGAATTTTTGAACCCCACCACTGTTTTCACTATCACTGCCTCCACTGGAAGGCTGTTCCAGGTGTCTACCACCCTTTCTGTGAAGAAGTACTTCCTCACATACTTCCTGCATTTACCCCCTTCCAGCTTTGTAGCATGCTCCCTTGCTCTAGAGCACCTTTTTCTCTGCAAAATACCTGCCTCCGGTACCTTATTAACCCCTGTGAGGTGCTTAAAGGTCTCTATCATATCACACCATCTCCCTCTTCTACTCCAGGGTGTACCTTATTAACCCCTGTGAGGTACTTAAAGGTCTCTATCATATCACACCCTCTCCCTCTTCTACTCCAGGGTGTACATATTTAGCTCCTTTAGCCTTTCCTCATAGGGCTTTTGATGTAGACCCTGTCCCATTTTGGTAGCCCTCCTATGGACCACTTCCAGTATGCCTATGTCATTCCAGAGATGTGGTTTCCAGAACTAGACACAGTACTCACTCTAAGGATGATGATTCGCTCTGAAAGCAGGCAAGTCTCAGATACTGGCCAGCTCTAATAGCATAATAGTTACAGCACCAGTGTGAACCTGATTAATATATAGCAGGCCTGTGTGTGAATTAAACTCTGACAGCCACCCACCACTTCCATACTGCCTGTGTGACCATGAACAATTGCCTTAAGTATCTTGCTGTGCTCCTAGCACACAACACCTATAATCTTCAGCTCAGTGGGCCTCTTGTGGAGGATTAAAAAATAATTATTTCTTTGGAAGCACTGACAGAGACTAGAGAGGGTTAGGACAACTTGATGACCCCTAATTAAAATTGTTGTGGTCTATTAAAAAAAACATGCTTTGGAAGGACTCAGTGAGGGTTAGTGCAAAACGTATTGTTGCTGACCCCTGATTTATTCTGAACCTCCCCCTGTGCAGGAGGAGCTCACAGAGCTGTTTTTCAGTTTGATTCAATATTTTAATTTGAATGTGTAATTTTACTACTAGTGAAGGCATGGTTATGCATAGGTGTTTTGTATGTGCTATGTACAGCATAGAACCAGATGTAGGGCCAAATAAATGTTTTAAATGTTATAAATGCATACAGAATGAAGACATGACTCAAGAAATTAACCTGTTTAATGAAAGACTAACTGCCTTGGAAAAAAGCTATGCTGACACTATTGCCCACTTATACAGGACTAATCCACCCACTGAGTCCTCTGTACTTGGTACTAGTGCTAGCTTGTTACTTATAGCCAGTAATCAGGATCAAGGGGCACCTATAAATAAAAGTAGCTTCAATAATCTTGTTAGTACCCCAAATAGGAAGCTAGCTAGGGATGAGGAGGATTACATAGATAGTGAGGACTTATGGTATCAGGTCCAGAGTAAAAAAGTGAGTAAGAAAAGGAAGGAAATCAGCCTTATCTCACATTCCTACCCAAAACAACTTTGATCCTTTAATAGATTTACTAGATGAAGCTAGTCCCTCAACCCCAAGTGGCATTCCTCCTATTATACAGACTGCCATCTGTGAACAATTGGTTAGTGATTTGTCTGTCCCAAGTAATGTGAACAAGCAGCCCAGTTCTGATAATCTTATGGCTCTGACTGATATGAATGAAACAGAGCCCAGGTAAATCTATTTGTTGGGTGACTCTATTATTAAAAATGTGGACAGGGCTGTTTATAATCAAGACAAAAGAAATAGGACTATATCTAGTTTTAGAGGGGCTAAGTTACTGGATATTACAAAAAGTTCCAGGAACATCTTGAAAACTGGGGAGGGGGGCATTGGTTATAATTCATGTTGAGGTAAACAATGTTTTTAATCAAGATGTATACAGCATCAGAGAAGAATCTGTGGGGATGCACAACCTACTAGTAGATTCAGATTGTCAGATCGCTTTTTCAGAAATTCTTCCTGTCCCTAGGGCTACTAAATATTAATGCTAAAATTAAATCTTTAAACAACTGGCTTCACAGCTGGTGTCTTAAGCAAAACATACACTATCTTACCCACTGGGAAGAATTTGCATATAATACTAACATAATATGCAAGAACAGTCTACATTTGAATAAACTTGGCAATAGATTGTTGGGAAAACATATTAATGATTTCATATCTTCTAATTTAAACTAACTAAGGGGGAGATGGAAATACACATGCCTTTTAACAACATTTTCTAACATAGAAACCAATGTCCCCAGAGTTTGTAATCCCAAAGTATCGGGTACAATAAAAAGTACTACCACTAATTTTCACAGCATGGATCTGAATATTTTATTGCTCAATGCTAGAAGTTTAAATAATAAACTAGATGAATTAAAATGCATTTTGTGTAAAGATAAAATAGATATATGTGGTGTTATGGAAACTTGGTTTACAGAGTCAAGCTGGGGTATTGATATCCCAAGCTACTCAGTCTTTATCAAGAGCTGACAAAATTCTAAAGGAGGTAGGGTTGCATTGTATATTAACAAGCACCTAGACAGTATAGAAATTCCTATTTACACAAATTCAGATACTGATACTGAAATCGTATGTGCTGAAATACAAACTGAAAGACAACTAACAATTGGGTTATGTTATCATTCCCCCAACTTGGATATTAACAGTAATGATATATTTTTTACAAACCATCGAACACCTGGAAAATTATGATGATTCAATATTAATGGGGGACTTTAATTTACCTACTATTTGTTGGCAGTCACTCACAGGGAATTCTCAATTAGATAATAGATTTATTGAACTTATTCTCCAGCATGATTTTGATCAACTAGTGTCTGAACCAACTAGGAAGGACTATATCTTGGACCTTATCCTCACTATCATAAATTACATGGAGGATTTACCCAACGTCATTGAACCTATCGGAGATAGTGACCATAATGTGGTTTCATGGAGAATTAAATATTACACAACCATAAACCGCAGTGTTACAAAGACTAAGAATTTCCATAAAGCCAATTATGATGACTTTGAAAATCACTTAGCCAAGTGGAACTGGAAAGCTGAACTTAACAACAAAAATAGTGAGCAGATATGGATGACTTTAAAAAATAAAATGGATTATTGTATTGAAACCTGGGTTCCTGAATGTAAAAAGTATAATAATAAAAATAAGAGTCCCCCCTGGTTGAATGATAAAATCAAAAGATTGATAAAAAAAAAAATCATATAATAAATACAAAAAAGATTCTACTGTTGAGAAATGGCTGAAGTTTACAAATGTAGCTTAACAGTGTAAAAAGATAATCAGATCAGCAAAGAAAAATCTAGAAATTAAAACTTGTTACTGTAACCTAAGATAATAAAAAGCAGTTCTATAATTATATTGGATCACTAAGAGGGAAGGCACCTTCCATCGGTCCATTACTAAAAGATAAGTGCTGCTTACTAATGAATTGGACATGGCTAAAGAATGTAATGACTATTTTCTTAATGTATATAAAACTAAGGCTATTGCTTGCCTGGAAAATTTAGCCACTGAAGTGTCATACCCACTGATCACCCCTGAGGAGGTTAAAACAGCTATTCAGGCCACTAAAGTCAATTCCTTAGCTGGCCCTGATGATGTTCCAGTTAAATTCATTAAAGAATTGGACACCAAATTAGTGGACTTATTTACGTTACTATTCAGTGTTTCCCTCCATGAAGGTTATGCCTTAAGGGAATGGACATTAGCTACTGTAGTACCTATACACAAGGGTGGTAACAAACATCTAGCCAGTAACTATACACCTATTAGTCTCGCATCCTGTTTAGGTAAATTGATGGATAGGATTTTAAAGCAAAAAATGTTAGAGCATTTACAGAAAATAAACTTTCAGGACATTACCCAATATGGTTTTGTACAGGGTAGATCATGCCAACTTAATCTCATAGATTTTTTTGAGCCAGTGAGCTTGGCATTAGATTGGGGTCTTCCAGTTGATATCATCTTTTTAGATTTTGAGAAAGCCTTTGACTCCATTCCTCATGGAATTTTGATCAAGGATTTGATAGGCTATGGTTTCCATGCAAACATTATTAGATGGATAAATTCTTGGCTTAGTAATAGGAAACAATGGGTCAGCATTAAGGGACTAATGTCTGAAAGGGGAGAAGTTAGTAGCGGTGTTCCACAAGGCTCTGTTTTGGGACCCCTGCTGTTTAATTTACTAATTACTAGTATGCAAATGTCAAATGATGTCTGGATACACAAATATGCTGATGACAGCAAGCTTGGTTGCATTGTTAATGATTCCAAATCAGTTAGTTCATTACAATCTAATCTGGATAATTTAGTAACTTGGTCAATAAGAAATAAAATTACCTTTAATTCTGCCAAGTGTAAGGTGATGCACTTGGGCAAAAATAATATGCTAGCATCCTATAACATAGAGAATAAAGTATGGGGTAGTGTGTGTAACTTGATGTTTACACACCGAGTTAGATGCTCATAAACCCCAAGGCGAAGCTTGAGGGGTTTATGTTATATGACCCAAGGGTGTGTGTAAACTCGTTTAAAATACTACCCCATATTTTATTTTATATAATTGCTGGGTTTCCCTTTTTTTGCCTCAGCAATTATACAAAATAAAGACCTTCCAGTGCAGCCTTGTTTGGATTAGAGTTACTCCAGTGCCGAAATGGGAATCAGTATCTTTTAAAAATGGCTTTTTTTAACAGTTTCTGAAGTTTTTACTATATATTGGGGGAAAATTAAAAGAAAAAACGTACCATTGAGTTCTTCTGATGGAGCTGGGTTTGGCAAGATGGAAGCAGGGAGCGGTTGGGAAAAGTCGTGCTGCTACATGGGCATGCACACAGCAAGGGAAACCGTGCGTATGTTTGCCGTTATAAACACTCCTTTATAACGGCAAATTACGCCACGGTTTCCCTATGGGAAAAAGGGGAAGCCAGTTATAATATAAATAATTACACATTATAATCTGTTACAACTGAAAGGGATTTGGGCATAACTATTGCAAACAACTTCATGTTTATGACTCATAATAATAACATAATTAAGAAATGTCATAGTACACATTTCTGTATCTTTAAACATATTAGGAGAAGGGAACCAGATGTTCTAAACCCTTTATATTCAAGTTTAGTTATATCACATACTTATTTTTGTGCCCCATTTTGTACTCCAACTTCTGTGAGAGGTAAGGCATCAATAGAAAAGGTACAAAGAAGAATCACAAAAAAGGTCAGAGGTTTATCTAACATAGATTATATTACCAGACTTAAATCTCTTGGCCTATTCTATCTAGAATATAGAGCACATAGGGGTGATCTATGTTAGGCGTATTAATCATTTCATGATCCTGCCTTATGTGAGGCTCTCTGCCTCCACAAAACCATAACAGGTCATAATACTAGAGCACATAACTTAAAATTTAAAGCTGTAGTAAATAACACCTCGAAAAGAAACAACTTTTACGCACAGCGGCTGCCTCCTATAAGGAATTTATTACCAACAGAAGTTGTCACCAGTAATAGTTTGACACAGTTCAAACACAGACTGGATAATTGTATGGGAATGCAGACATTTGTTTATCGCTACTAGGTGATGAGTTCATAATGGGCATGTCCCTCAAACTTGTATCACACCTATGAACCTATCTAGTACTGGCACCATCCCTAATAGCTTAGTGATTATAGAATCACTGTGAACCAAAATAATATATATATATAGAAGACCTTTGTGTAAATTAAACTCTGGCATCCACCCACCACTTGCATACTGCCTGTGTGACCATGAACAAATCCCTTAAGTAATTTGCTATACTCCTGGGGTACAGCACCTATAAACTTTGTCTAAACTGGCCTTTTTAGTATGATTAAAAATATAGTTCTTGCTTTGGAAGGACTTGTACAGATGAGACAGGGTTAGACCAATTTGGTGACAAGTGCATAAAATTTTGTGCGGCCAATTTAAAAGTAAACCCTGCTTTGGAAGTACTTAGAAAAGGTTACATCCAACTTCCTGACCCCTGATGTTTTCAAAACTGCAGTATTGGCACTGCCCTTAGTGGTTAGAGCACAGTCCTGTGTCTGAATTAAACTTCAACAGTCACCTACCACTTGCATATTGTCCACGTGACTGACCCAGAACAAGTTGCTCAAGAAAGACTGACAATGTGAGTACTTAAAACCATTGTAAAACAAAAGCCAGAGGCAAACAAGTTAGTAACAAACATAAAAGATTATTCAGTACTGTAAAAATGAGAATCCCATCAGAAACTGAAGCACCAAAATGAGTCGAAGGTATTGATAATGTTGCTACCATCCAGGTATTGTTGCCTTAGTCTCAAAATGTTGACATCAACAATTGGGGTAGGATGTCTATGGTAGAAGAACTCAGTAGTGAAGAAGCAAACAGAGTAGTGAAAGACTCATTATCCAAGGCTTCTAACAGCAAGTCATCCAAGATAATTGTGAAAACTGAGAATGTACCTATAATACATAAAATTAAAGCACTTACAGGTACAAATTGCAGTGGAGTTACTCATTTTGCAGCACATGCATTTCAAACAAATGACTATACTGACAGCAACTGTAGCAGACAAATCTCTGTTCTCAATAATAAGTCTATCATTTTTAGGAGATGTGTTTGGTAAATATGCCATAATGGGATTGATTTAACTGTTGGAGTTTTTATTTTTTCCTCCGATAGTAGTGGTAGTAGCAGTGGTGAAGTTGTGACTTCTAGACTGGTAGGTGCTCTTCTTACATTTTATCTCTTCATAATGGTGATATGTTTCTTCTTCATAACTGAGGCTTGCTGCTAAACAAAATAGTGCCTCATGTTGAGAAATGAAACTACCTATACAAGCATAATATTCCTTTCTAAAAACAAACAAACAAAACAAAATAAGACCCAGGAGAGTGGTTGCAAACAGAGATCTGGGACTTGTCAGCTTTTGAACCAAAAATCAAAATCTTTGGGGTGGGTGGGTGGTTCAGGCAGTGCCCAGCACTGTACTGGCAACATCTGTGTCTTTCTCTTTCTAAACAGACCTTTTGGTTAAATGTGTCTTAACTGGATTGAATTCAATGCTGGCAGCTCGGTTTTTTTTTACTCCTGATAGCAGGGGTAGTAGCCAAAGTAAAGTGGTGACTGACTTGCTCTCTGGCTGGCTGGTGCTGTTTCTTCAGATCTGATTCATCCTAATCATAGTGCTTTCCTTCTTCATTCATAACTGAGAGATGTTTCTAAACACAGTGGTACCAGTTGTGAAATAGTAGTAAAGTGCACACTCTGTATACTGAACCTTGGCATAACAAAACTCTAGCTATAATGAGTGGTGTGCATGGCCCTCAACAGCAGTCAGCAGTTCCTGATCACAGCCCAGCCACCACATCACAGCTGGCTTGTACTGTGCTCTAAGATACTGTGGAGATTTTATGCTACCCTGTTATTTCTCAGGTGATTAGATTTTATGGTACCCCTGTTTTCGATTATGTATTTGTTAACTGAAATGACAGTTAACTTCAACTGCCCCCCCAACATGACTTGACTTTCACTTTGTTTGGCTTGTGTCTTGGACATTTTCCCTTTCTCTTTTGATGGCATAGCAGTATTCTCCACCATGTCATTCGCATTGTCACTGTAAAAAATAGGTAATGTCAGACTCACAATGTCCATGTCATCATCACAGTGGCCACAGTCATCATCACTAGATTCACTAGAGCTATGCATTGCAAACTGACCAACTCCACTGAGAGTTGTACATGTAAGTGATTTAACTTTGTGTATTATACAAATATTCTCTGTTTTCACAATGCCTCAGATGGCTCACTATAAGAAGCCTTGGATGATAAGGAATCTTTTGCAACTTTGTTTGCTTCTGTACTACTTAGTCATTCTACTGTAGACAGTCCTACCCTAGTTGTTGTGCTGTCAGCATTTTGAGAGTCAGGCAACAATACCTGGATAGTATAAACATTATCAGTACATTCAACACACTTCGTTGATTCAGTTTCTGACTGGATACACATTTCTGCACTACTGAGTAAATGGTTATGTTTATTACTACACTGTTTGCCACCAGATTTTGTTTTACAATGTTTTTGAGTTCTCATATTGCCAGTCTTTTTTGAGTGACTTGTTCAGGGTCACAGTCACATGGGCATCATGCAAGTGGTGGGTGGCTGTTGGAGTTTAATTCACACACAGGTCTCTCTCTAATGACTAAGCTATAAAGGTTGCTGCCAGTGCCAGAGTTTAGAGAAATCAGGGGTCAATAAGTCAACTATAACATACTACAAATCTATCCAAAGCACAGATTTTTTTTTTAAGCTAGCAACAAAAAAATTTTAATTAGTGGTCACCAAGTTGGCCTAAACGTACTCTTCTCTCTACGAGTCCTTCCATAGCAAGAATTATTTTTTCAATTGTTCACAAGTGGCCCACTTAGCCAAAGATTATAGGTTCTGTTCCCCAGAAGCATAGCGAGGTACTTTATGATCTTGTTTAAGATCACACAGACATTATGTAAGAAATGGGTAGCTGTCAGAGTTTAATTCACACACAGGTCTGCTATATCTTATTCTGGTTCACACTAGTTTTCTAACTACTAAGCTGCAAGGGCTTGTGCCAATGCTAGACTTCAGAATGAAACAGGGTTCAGCAACAGCAAGCTTGCTCTAACCATCTCTCAATCCTTCCAAAGCATGGATTTTTTTTAAGTTAGCTACACAATTTTTTATTCAGGAATCAACAAGTGCCCTAACTCACTCTAGCCTCTATGAGTCCTTCTAAAGCAAGACATATTTTTTTGAATCATCCGCAACAGGCCCACTGAGATGAAGATTATAGGTGGTGTGCCCAGGTGCACAGAAAGTTACTTAGGGCACTTGTTCAGGGTCACACCAACAGTATACAAGTGGTGGGTGCCTGTCAGAGTTTAATTCACCCACAGGTTTGCTATATATTATTCAGGTTTACGCTGGTGCTCTAACCACTAAGCAGTAAGGGCTGGTGCCAATGCTAGAGATCAGAATAAATCGGGGTTCAGAGAGTTGGCTCCAACCTCCTCCAAGTCCTTCCAAGAAACAGATTTCTTTTTTTAATTGGCCAAAAAACAATTATAATGAGGGATCACCCTATCCTGCCTGGTGGCACTGAGGCTTGAAGCACTGGATGCCACACTTCACACCATGCTGGTGACCCAGGTTCGGAAGTGAGCCCGGGCTGCCAGGGATTGGAAGGAGAGGGATAGGATTGAGCATCTGGAGGACTGCTCTCCTATCCCAGGGAGTGATCCAGGGAGCCACCACTCTGTAGCAGCCCCTGGTGATGACCGGGGGCACTACTAGAGTGGTGCTGTAAGGGGGGTGGAGTGCAGCAGACATTGGCATGATGTGGTCAGATGTCATTGCATGCCAGTACTCTGAGGGGAGGAAAACAGAAAAAGTGGCTCCAGTCAGGCACCATGAGCTTACAACCCCCCCACAACCCAACTCGAATGGAGCCTCCTCATCCGGATCCTGCTCAGGTGAGTTGAGCTAGGGAGGGAAGCTTCTCACCACCCCACCATGGAGGTAATCCGTGGGGGAAATGAGGAAGTTGGCCTGATGTTGGGTGTCTAGGGATGGGGGGTCAATCAGGATGTCCAAGCTGACCAGAGCCTGGGGGAGAAAATATGTATAAAAAAAAAATGAGGGATCACCCAGCTAGCCTTACCCTCTCTAGTTTCTCAGTTCTTCCAAGGCAATAATTATTTTTATAATCATTCACAACATATCCACTGAGCTGAAGATTGCAAGTGGTGTGCACCACTGTGAGATTCAGGTGCAGGAGGGAGACACCAAAGGGTTAGCTGAGGGAGGGAGAACGGTGGTGGAATTCTGGCACCACTGAGATCTTAGTGGACCACATGATTACAGCCAGCAGATAGGGTGACTTTAGTTCACTTTGTATAAAGCAAGCCATTGTTTGTAGTCTGCTCTAACAGCAGGAAGATGCCATCAGGAAAGGAGTGAGTAGAGACCTGTACACAGATAAATGGAGTGTCTGATTTTGTTGGAGCTGAGTCCTGTATTGTTAAAAAAGTTTGCCTGAAATGTGTTTTAAATTATGCTGTTGGAGGCTGTGTGTGGGATTCAGATGAAGGGAGGAGGTGCCAGAGGGTGGGCTGAGGGAGGCTGGCAGACAAATTCCAGCACCATTGGCAGTTCCAACAGACCACATGACTATGACCACCCAATAGGGAGACCAAAGTTCCTGTACAATGACCAGAGGGCCAATCAAACTCTCATGTGAGTGACCCTGAAGCATAAGCGTAAGAGATGTGTAAGAACAAGGGGGCACAATTTAAAGTTAGAGGGGGGATGGCTCTGGGGTAATGTGAGGAAATTCTTTTTCATGGAGAGAGTGGTGGACGCATGGAACCGCCTTCCTGGAGAGGTTGTGGGGTCTAAAACAGTGGAGGAATTCAAACATGCATGGGACAGACATAAGGCAATTATAGTGGGGGGTTGCAGGAAATAGGCTGTTGGTTAACTAGAATCTGCAGCTTATCCAGTAGGTAGGGAAATGGGCAGACTGGGTGGGCTAAGTGGTCCTTATCTGCCATCAAAGTCTATGTTTCTATGTAAGTGCCACAAAGCAGGAGTGTGGTGTCTATCTACCTGGCATCTGGGGCTGTTGGCAGGACATTCTCAGGGAGGACCACAGGCTGCAGGCCATGCTGCTCAAAACAGGGCAGATAAAGCAAGTAGGGAAAGGGAGAATAAGTAGGGGTTCACTGAGAATACTACCTATCTAGGATTAGTCTCAGGAGGAGGCGGCTGGTAAGGGTTGCACCTAGACCTATCTAGGGTAGGCCTAACAGCCAAGGTACTCCATAGGAGGACAGCTAACTCTAGAGACTAAGAGCAGCAGCAAATCTGGTTCTTTAGTGGACCTGCTTCTATCTTAGTGATAGGGGTACTCCGTAGGAGGACAATTATCCCTCAACTAGGAGTGAATAGTGGTTATGGCAGTGGGTCTCAGTTACTCTCTCTCTGGGGTCAGGCTACACAGGAGTGAGCAGGCAGGAAATTCGTTTCTTGGCTTTTACTGTATACTTAGGGTAGACTAGGCATTTAGGAGCAAACCCTAGTAAAAGTTGTATAAAGGTAAAGGGGGATAGCTAAATACAATAGTAGAGAAGGGTTAAAATCTTAATATGTGGAGAGAGGGCATGCAGTGGTGGCATGGTGATATGGGTAGCGTGGTGGGTTGCCGGGGCTCGGGGTGGCTGTGTTTCTGGGAACTCTCTGGGATGTGAGGGGATGCATTTATCAAAATATTATTCAGCTGAGAGTGGAGGCATGGCAGCTGAAGCAAGAGATAGGTGTAAGTGTGGTGAAGGTTTTTTAGGATTATGATGGCAGTGGCATACGGGTCACAGGGCTTGGATGCAGTTAAAGTGGAGTGAGCGTGAGTGGAGCCAAGGTGCAAAGGGTGGCAAAATTGGGGACAGGAGGTAACAGGAGATAAGGAAGGTCCTTTAGGTCCCCCTCCCCCAGCAGAAGAGGAAGCCAGGGAGGGGTAGTGGATAACAGTAAGGGAGAAAGGTAAGGCAGGAAGGGAAGGGGGTCCTGTCTGAGTATCTTCAGGATTTCCAGTGCAGAACAGATCCCTTCCACTGGATTGGGGGAAAGAGGGGGAAGGTAGAGATAAAGAAAGGGGCAGTGAGGGGGGATGGTTGGAGGTGTGTAGGGGGAGGATGACAGGATACATAGGGAGAGGAGGTGAGAGGAAGTGAATGCAGGCAAAATGAGAAAGGGAGTAGAATAGGGAAGTGGATGATGGGAAAAGAAGAACAAGGAAACAGGCAGGAAGGCAATCAGAAGGGAAAGGCAAGGAGCAGGCTGAGAGGAAAACAGAAGGGAAAGATAGAGGGTATAGAAACATAGACTTTGATGACAGATAAGGACCACTTGGCCCACCTAGTCTGCCCATTTCCCTACCTATTGGATAAACTGCAGATCCTAGTTAACCAACAGCCTACTTCTTTCTACCCCCACCTGAATTGCTTTATGTCTATCCCATGCATTCTTGAATGCCCCCATTGTTTTCGACCCCACAACCTCCTCAGGAAGGCTAGGATGGCATGCCAGAGGGGAGAAGGGTTCAGGAGGAGATAACAGGGACAGCAGGTATGGAAAGTCAGGCTGGAGTGCAAGAAGGACAGTAGGGAAAGGAGAAGGCAGGTGGGAGTGGGTAGCAGGATTGATAGAGAGAGAGGAGGGCCCATTATGTGGGGAGGGGGGTGGTGAGCATGGGGGATTTAATAGTAAAGGAGGTGAGATGGAGAAAAGAGTGTTGCAAACTGTAGAAGGATAGAATGCAGGCCAGGGATGATGGCAGGGAGGTTGGGACCTCTAGTAGCACAGTGCATGGGACCAGGAGGAGGGAAATCTCACATTATAGTGCACCAGGGCACAAATGACTCTACAAGATGTGAGATGAGGGTGATGTAAGAAAAGTTCAAGGAGGTGTGAAGAATCTGCAGGGTGGTGAGAAGTCGGTAGCCTTCTTGAAAGTGCTTCTGGATTGAGGGCTAGTATGGCAAGGAAGATAAGGATTACTGAATTCAACAAATGACTTAGATGGTGGTGGTGTGAGACAGAAAGGTAGGGGTACATTTTGGGTTGGAGGAGCACAGAAAAACAAGGAGCTGTATGCACCAGACAGGTTACGCCTAAGTAGGAAGGGCATAAGGGTCCTGAAGGGTAAGCTTGAGGACTTTATGGTTAAAAATCCAAATTTATACTGAAAAGGGGGGCAGCAGTGTGCACAGCACCCTTAGTCACCTAGTGGAGGAGGCCGATAGCCCCCCCAATCAGAAGAACATAAGTGAGATATACTGTAGGAATGATGAGAAAAGAGGAGAGGGACCAAGGAAGAAGGAGAATGGAAGAATGCAGATTAGGAGTAAGGGGGATGATGAGTCATACAATATTAAAAGACCTGCACTTGAAAGTGAAAAGAGCACCAGACTTCAGTGTTAAAGTTTCAAATGATTTAATGCAAAATCAAATGAAAGCAAGGTGCATAGACATATCCACACTCCACTCACTGCCCAGATGCTTTGAGTAAAAACTCTTCATCAGAAAGCGTGGTTTACAGGAGAAAGGTGCTGTTATTAAATGCAATACTCATGAATAAACATAATCAATTACCTGATTAAGGCAATACACACAACATATAGAAAAATGATTCATGTAAACAGTGCATTTGAACAGTCAAGTAGTACACTTTAGTACATAATTTGGTTCACAATCAACAATATATAAAGTCTACTGCAATTCAGTATTAAACTGCCTGATGAAGATAACAAGTATCAATATATTAATAAGACAGAATGGGGAAAGGCTGCTGTGATCCACCTGCAATTCTAATCAGCATTCACCGATCTCTGTGATAGAGGAGAACAGAATGGAAACAAAATGCCTGCCATAAAATAAAATAGACATTAAAACCTTATTATCATTACTATCTATAACAAAACACTGGCCTGCAATAGTGAGATTTCTAAGGTGATACACACAACATATAGAAGAAAAGGATTAATTTAAACAGTGAATTTGAACAGTCAGATAGTACACTTTAGAACATAATTTGATTCACAATCAACAATATATATAGTAGATTCTATTGCAATTCAATATTAGACTGTCTAATAAACATAACAAATACCAATAAATGAATGAGACAGAATGAGGAAAGGCTGCTGTGATCCGTTAACAACTGCAATCAGCATTCACTGATCTTCGTGGTAGAGGAGAACAGAAGGGAGACAAAATACAGTACCTGCAGAAAAAAAAACTAGACATTAAAACCTTATTATCATTACTATCTATAGCAAAATAGTGAGATATCTAATTCCAATATAGAAATATAAGAAAGGTAAATGCATACGAAACAGGGTGAGCACTGAGATCTGATCAATTTACAGAGGGGGGTGGTAAAAGACACAAGTACATAGCTCACTCAATCAAGTATGGCTTAATGTCTCATTGGTCATTTAGACCTTGTGGTTTGATCTTTTAAGGGTGAAGACCCAAAAGCGTTCATGCTTTAATAAGCAGTTAGTTCTGTTCTTATCTTTTTTTAAAGTGGCAACTTGTTATATACCCATGAATTTAATGCAATCAGTGTTAGATATATGGTGCTCAAAAAGTGTACTCCAACCAGAGTGTCCTGTCTGTTGTTTTCAATAGACCTGAAATGCTCTTGCAGTAACTGTTTTAAAGGTCTCACTGTGTGACCTACTGCACATAGATTAAGTTGCAAGGGCACCATAATACATACATCTGAAACAATGTATCACAGGTGATACATTCTGACACCTCCATTCTGATATTCTCATTTACAGGATGCTTAAAGTGACTGCTGTTAAAGGGATATTTGCACACTTTACATTTAAGGCATTTGTAGAACCCTTTTGGCCATGGAGGTAGCCAAGTTCTGTTTTAACCTACAGAGGGAATCTTGGTTAACTGACTATGTAACACTATGTCTTTAATGTTGGCTTCCCTACTAACTAATACCCTCGGTCTCCTCCTACAACCTTACTAACTTCTCTGTCACTAGTTAGTATCTATCAGTTGTGTCTTAAGTTACATTGGAAAGTGGTGTCTCTAAACACCAGAATTCTGAGGAAGAAAATAGAAGAACTGCAATAACTGTGGGCCAAGGGTGAGGTGGACATTGCAACTGTCAAAAGGACTTGGGCCACTCTAAGCCATGATTGGAAACTTGCAGATCCTTGCAGATCCAGGGTATAAAAATGGACAGAAATGATAGGGGGATGGAAAAGGTGGTGGCGGTGCTGTATGTGAGGAAGAGTACAAGTTGATCCAGACAGGAAGAGACGCATGGTGCAACTGAAGCTTTATGGGCACAGGTACATTCTGCTAAGGAGAGGAAACTAAGGTTGCAGGTGGTCTACAGGCCACCTTCCCAAGATGAGGAATTGGGCAGGATATTGGAGTACCAGATAATGGATATGTCCAGGAGAGGGGAAGTAGTAATAGTAGGAGATTTAAATCTTCCTGGGGTGGACTGGAAGATCCCTGTTCCCTCCTACACTAGGGAACAACTACTTCTGCATGCTTTTCTGAATGCTTTCTTAACTCAAGGTGTCATGAAGCACACTAGGGAGAGGGTCATCCTGAATCTGGTTCTGTCCAACTGTGCAGGATGTGAAGGTGGAAGCACCCCTTGCAGAAAATGACCACAACATGCTGTGGTTCCACCTGGACATGGGCAGAGGGAAGGCCAAGACCAAGATGAGAGTCTTGGACTTTTACAGGGCTGACTTTATATGGGAGAAGTTCTGAATGGACACCTTGCTGGGATCAGAATGGGGATGGATGTGGAACAGAAATGGGACATATTTAAAAAGGAATTGATGGAGGGCACTAGTGAGTGTGCAGAAATCAAAAGTAAGAAAACTAAGGCCAAGATGCCCAGCTGGTTTGGCAAGGAGGTGCTAAAAGTGGTAGGGAACAAGAGAACAGCCTTTAGAAAATACAAGCATACTCAGAAGGAGGAGGACAGGGTGGACTACACCACTAAATCAAGGTAGGCAAGCAGGGTGGAAAAAGAGGCAAAGGCTAAGTGAGAATTATAGCTAGCATAGGGGGTAAAAGTGAGTGAGAAGGCCTTCTTCAGGTATATAGTGGACAAAATGAAACACAAAGGATGAGATTGTCAGAAGAAAAAGCAGAGGTGCTTAACATGTACTTCTGTTCCATCTTCAATAGGGAGAAGAATGGACCAGTACAGCAATGGAGCAGGGTGGTAGGGACCCAGAGAGTGGAAGTCCCAGATGGTGCAATTCAAGCTGACAAGGTACTTAAGGACCTAAGGGCACTAAAGGTGGACAAATCACCAGGACCATATGGCATACATCTGAAAGTCCTAAGAGAATGGGCGGAGGTTCTGGTGGGTTCTCAACAGACCTATTTGAAACCTCTCTGTAGTCCAGCAGCATGCACCAGGACTAGAGAACTGTGTGTGTTTTGCCTCTCCATAAAAGTGGGCATAGTGAC
This sequence comes from Neoceratodus forsteri, assembly GCA_016271365.2. Taxonomy (NCBI): domain Eukaryota; kingdom Metazoa; phylum Chordata; order Ceratodontiformes; family Ceratodontidae; genus Neoceratodus; species Neoceratodus forsteri. The sequence goes on along the minus strand of CM057455.1, from coordinate 913,562,537 downwards.
AAACCCAGGAACTTCAGACCAGTCAGCCTGACATCACTAGAGGGTATGCTCATAGAGACCATACTGAAAGAGAGACTGTATCAGCTTTTTGGAGGAAACTGGGCTCCAGGATGAAAGACAGCATGGGGAGGTCCTGCCAAACTAACCAACTGTAATTGACTTCTTCACTTGGATCACTAAGACAGTGGACAAGAGTCAGGTGGTTTATGTCCTGTATCTGGACTTTAGCAAAGCATTTAACTCAGTGCCTCACAGAAAATTGTTAGGGAAGCTGGAGGGCCAGGGAGCGGGGGCTAAGATCGCTGGAGGGGTCAGAAGCTGGTTACAGGATAGAAACCAAAAAGTGGTAGTTGGGGACGAATTCTCATAAGCAAGGCCTGTGACTAGAGATGCAAGAAGTTAAATTCCAGCCACAAAGCGGAAGCGAAGTGGCCCATTTTGGGTTACCATTACACTATGCTAAATGCCTATTTAAAACCCTCACTTCGCCACTTCGCATTGTAATTATGATTTTGCGTTTCTCACTCTGCCTCACTTCACTTTAAGATGGAGTGAGAATTTACAGGCAGCTCACACACATCACATGGCTTACACAGTGTAGGTCACATGCTTCAGGCAGGCAGGCAGGCGGGCAGGCAGTGACTCATGCTTGAAAGAGAGTTTCACTTTCACCTTGTAGTAGGAGAAAGTGGTTGTGTGCAGAGATGCAGTGCAGTTAAATTCTGCTAGCAATGTAGATGCCAAGTAGACCACATTGCATTACTTTATGGCTATGCCAAGTGCCCACTGAAAGCGCTACTTCACCATTTTGCCTTGTGATGATGTTGATAATGATTTTGCATTGCTCACTCTGCCTTTTAGGGTGGAGTGAGAATTTACAGGCAGCCCACACATCACATGGCTTACACAGTCTAGGTCACGTACTTCAGGCAGACAGGAAGTGAATCATGCTCGAAAGAGAGTTTTGCTGCAGCAGCAGTCCCTGGCTTCAACAACACTTGGGCCCCCCCTGCCTGTGCCTGGTCCTCCCCACACCTCATTAGTGTGGGACTTCTTTAATACACTGCCTGGGGACAGCAGTGTAGTGAAATGTGATCAGTGTGGTGTGGAGGTGCTCTGTGGCCCCAAAGGAACTCACCTTGGCACAGGTGGTCAGCACACCCACCTGTACAACCAACACTGTGTACAGTGACAGGCCAAGGTTGCAGAACAGGGCAGTAATGCACCTGCTGGCCCAGCTGGTGAAGAGAGGGAAGCATGGCATCCACCTGCATGTGGTGGAGTGAAGTGTGGAAGGGCCATGGATCAAGTGGCTTCTCCACCATCACAACCTGCAGCAGGTGACGGTGGCAACCCTGTCCAGCTACCTGCCACACAGGCCAATTTAGCCCTGATGTGAAGTGAGTTGGAGGCTGTTAACCACTGTCTTGACAATTTTGAGCAGCAGTTGGAGCAAATTGAGGGGCACCAACTACAAATTATGGAGATGCTTCAACTGCTGCTGTCCCATCAGAACGTTGATCATTAGTATTATTTTGTCCTTGCACCCACCACCTTCTGTGTGAAAAAATAGTTCCTGATATTGCCACTGATCCGTCCCCCCTCTATCTTCAAATTGTGGGCTCTTCCTCATGCACATCTCTTTTTCTGGATGGTGCTACCATTTTGTACGTTGTTGATTCCCTTTCGGTACTTGATATTTTCTATCATGCCCCCCCTCCCCAGGTCATCATCATCATTATCATCATCATTGTCAACAAGAACCGCTACATCACAACTTTTTTGAGGAGGGGAGGATTTAACACCTACAGACCAAGACACAGCCACCTTGACTTTCTTTTTCTCCAGTTCCCAAGCAGCGTATCATCAGAACTAAAAAAAAAATTTAACTGCTGTGATTCGTGAAGAACATGATTTATCTCATGATGAGAGACTGGTGTGACATGACTAATGAACTGTACGCAAATATCTACGGCAGTACTTCCCTGACCTGTACCACCTCAAACACCCTGACTTGAAAACACATATTAATGAGTACAATGATCAAGCCAAGATACTACAAAACAGGGTTACATGCAACTTACAATCCAAAAACTTAAAGTTGTGTAATTCATGAATCATCGTGACCATGAAGATGAACGCGATTTGCATCGTGAGTGACTCATGATGATCGCCCTGACTTAAAAACACACATTAATGAGTACAATATTCACACTGAGATATGCACCACACGGTACTCTGAAGGGAAGCCAAACAAATAATTGTAACTTAAATTACAGATGGAGATTGGGCCCCAAAGATATGCAAATGCACAGATAGATTAAGATTGTGCTGCGTATCTAAGAGATGCAGACTCAAAGGCACAACAACACCTTAACTACTGTTCACATGTCACAAATCTAAATCTTGAAAAGAATACCCTTCGCCAGTTGGAAGGGGCAGTGAACTGCAGTAACAGTCCACTACCAAGATACCACAAAGCAGTACAAAATAACGCAGGTGCAGTGGATAGCAGGTTCACAGTGCTGCAATTACTGTGTGGCACAATAAAATATGTCTGATTTGATGGCATGCATCGCACACACACTCACAAAGGCACTACAGATAATGCACAGCAAATTGAAAATTTCAGTAACATAACCAAATCTTTTAAATAAACTGAAATTATGCACTGCTGCACTACAACAATCAGCATAAAATGTCAAAAATGACTGAAAATATTACTGTGTGTACATTAACGCAATTATACAGAAGTATTACCAAACCACCACAGATACACCCCTCCCCATGCACACTTCAAGTGTCTGTAACTACACAGACTGAAGTAAATGAACATTCAAAATCCACACACAAACAAACAATAAACACTCGATGGTATGAGTAGAGATACAGCAAATTTAAAATCCGCCTGTGAAGTGGAAATGAAGTTCACGTTGGCTTAACGCTACCTGAAGTGGCCACTGGAAAGTGCTCACTTTGCCTTCTCATTATGACTTTGTGTTGTCATTCCACCTTAACGCGAAGTAAGGCAAAGTGACAAAAATATAGGCAGCCCCCCACACATCACATGGCTTACAGTACTGTAAGTCACATGCTTTAGCCAGGCAGGAAGGAAGTGAGTCAGAAAAGCAGTTAGTTTCACTTTCTTCTTTGCAGTGGTAGAAGGTGGAAGCCTTTTGGGTGGAGAGAGAGGAGAGTTTGTAGTTGGTAGTTGGTATCTTATGATCTGACCAAAAAAAAACAGCTTTTTTAATAGCTAAATCTTTAGTTTTTTTTGTAGTGTTTTTTTCAGTTCTTTTTTTGCTACTGATTTTTTTATATGTTTTGTTTTGTGTGTGTGTATGTGTGTGTGTGAGCGTGTGTGTTACTGTGTGACTGTGTGTGTGTGCGTGTGTGTGAGACTGTGAGTGTGTGTGAAGGAGTATTGTGAGGTGTCAGTCACAGTCTGAGAGACTTGTGCGTAATGGACCCAGGAGGAGAATCTGTGGCCAATAGGCATGGGTAGAGGAGAGGAGCGCACACATGTGGGCGTGGTCAGGTGTCATTGGACCACTCCTGACTGTTTGGTGTTGTGTATCCCCCTCTGGAAGCAGCAGCAGCACCACAAGATGGAGTGGCAGGCTGCCACCAAAGGGCCCAGGCTTCCACCTGCTGGCCCTTCTGTGGCAGTGGCAGAGGGTGCTGGTGGTGTTGTGCCTCACCACCACAGCAGGAAGGCAACAGCAGCAGCTGCTCCACCACCACCACCCCACCACAGCCACCAGCACCACCCTCACCACCACCACCACCACCACCACCTGGCTTTCCTGCTGCATTGGACCCCGCCACAGTGCCTGCAATGCAGGCATACATTGCCCTGGTGTGGGTGGCCCTTGAGGAAAGCAATGAGAGGGTGGGTGCTGTGCAGCAGCAGCAAGTGGATCAGATCCAGCAACAGCAGCTGCAGATACTGTCAATGCTCAACTGCTGCTTGAACACCATGGAATCCCCAAATAAGTGATTTTTTGGGGACACCTCACCCCCCACACTGTGCTGTAGTGTTTTGTGATTTTTTTTTGTTTAATAATAGACACTTGCCCTTTTGTTATAATACAATGTCTCAGTAAAGTTCACTTTCTGGTGTGGAGTGCTTGTGGAAAAGCTGGTGTAAGCAGTGCAAGTATGATGTACTAAATTGCATGTGTGCAGTCAGTGTTCTTTTCTGTGTGTGTGTGTGTGTGTTTGTGTGTGACATCAGACATTGTGTAGCTTCTTGCAAACATATATTGCTGACATGTTGCAGTGTTTACAGTATAAAGAATGGTGAGCAGAATAACATATATTTTATTGTCACCATCATCATCATTAGTGGACTAAGTGATACGATACTTTTTCAGAGGTGTCTGGCCAGAGTGCACCTTACTCACATACTGCACACATAACTTTTAGGAGAGCACGTGTTTTTTTTCTATGATCTCCGCAAAGTCATGTGTGCACTTTGAGTGACTGAGGTGCACGGTGACCCGATACCTCTGAAAAAATATCATATCACTTACTCCCCTGGTGCTGATGGTACCAATAAAATATATGTCATGTATTCTTTGTTATCTTTATTCTTGAGATACTGCAACAAGCTACACCATATATATGTTTGCATGAAGCTGGACAATGTATGCACACACAGGAAAGAACACTGACGGCACACATGTAGTTTAGCCCAACTTATTTGCACTGCTCAGTCTTGCTTTTTACAAAACACTTCAAATTTGATTCATGAGTCCCAACACAAAATAAACATTACTGAGGCTCCATAAATATTTTGTTTGTGAAATAGACATTAAAGAGATTCACCAACTTACGGCATTGCACCCAAAATATATGCGCCTTACTTCCAGGGGAATCTTTCTTGCTCCACATATCCTTACATAGTGCAATACATTTCTGTCAAAATGCACATAATTTCATTAAAGTGTGTCACATCACAAAGGAATTTCCATTATGAAAAGCTTCCCAAATTCCACTCACGCTCTCAGCAACATTAGGATGTGATGCCAGGGAGAGTGCGGGTGCATGCTCCATTATAGTGAATGTCTGGCAGCTTTCCGAACGTTTCTTTATGTTATGATGGTCAGTTTGTGGTGAAATGAGTGGGCACATTTTCAGTAACAAGAGCCTTGTTAGTGGAAATGTGCCCATGTTTCACCACAAACTGATCATTTATAACATAAAGAAACATTAAGAAAGATGTCGGACATTCACTATAATGGAGCAAGAACCCGTGCTCTCCCTGGCATCACGTCCTAACGTTGCTGAGAGAGGGGGGGCAGAATTTGGGTGGCTTTTCAGAATGGGAATTCCTCCGTGACGTGACACACTTTAATGAAATCAAGGGCGTTTCTGACAGAAATGTACTGCACTATGTAGGACATGTGGAAAAGAAAGATTCCCCTGGAGGTAAGACACCCATATATTTGGTGCAACACCATAATAACTATGTAACTTGGTGAATCTCTGTAAAGCAGCAGTGAAACAATCACCTGAAAAAAATGTTGACCTATACTTTTTAATGCTATTTTACATTGCCGCTTTACTTACATCCTGACTTGTAAAATACTATAATTTCCAGTATTTGAGTCTGCTTTACTACTTTTTTTCATGCTTGAAATAATGAAAGGAGCACTCCTTTTAATATGGTGTGGACCAGGTCTTTGTCAGTATTTTCCGTTGCTTTTCTCCATCAGTTGTTATATATTGCTTCTGTTGTAAAATTAACAGTTATGCAGCAGGCAGTGTTTTATGACCTATGTTCAAAAAAATATCTTACTCAACCCCAGAAAAATATTACAATGTGTTTTATTTCATATTGTCCAATTTTCTCTACTTCATTTAGATTTGAATTCATAAGTCCAGGATCTTAGTTTTCTTGCTCCTGAAAATTTCACATGCTTCTGAAATATATTTCTTTAATAAGTCATAAAGATTCACTTGCTTCTGAAATATATTTCCTCAATAAGTCATATGCTCCTGAAATATATTTCCTCAATTAGGCAAAAGATTCACAAGCCCCAGAAATATATTCCTTCAAAAAAGTAACGTTTCAGAACTAATATATGTTCCTTCATCAGACTTGAAACTTAATGACATTCGCTATTAAAAATAAAAGACAAATAATTCTTGGTTATTTGAATGTTAATGAAATTGTATCTTATTTATATGTATTTAAAATGTATTCAGTTATTTTAAGTACAGGTGGAACAAACCTGAATCAAGACCTGTTAGTGTTCAAAAAAACATTTGTGCTATGGAATTGGGACACTGCATTCTCATAGATTCAAACACCTTTACGGTCTGTATCTAAGTATCAAAAGAAAGGATCTTTTTTTAAAATGTCATTCTTTACTTTTTCTAATTTGTGAATGAAAATATTTTTTTATAAACTTTTATGTTACATTGCGACTTACAAACATATTTTGTAGTCCAAATCTTGTTTAAATATCCTCAGCGTTTCATGTATGTACTGGTAAAATGCTGTGATCGAAAAAAGAAAAAAGCATTATAATTTTAAGATATTTAAAGTCCAAACTTCCCAAATATTCAAAAGCCTGCTTTATCTTTTACCTTATCTTGACTTTGCAGGACAATTCCTTCAGTTTGGACTGCTAAATTGTAACTCCATATACGTAAGTGTTCCCGACGCCATTACACGCTAACTTCCCGTGTAGCTGAATATGCACACCTCTAAGGTGAACAAGAAGGGGCGGGCCATGCGAAGCATATACCTGTCAGTGTGGTGATGTCATGGATGATGTCACCTATGCTGTCCGGTCAAAATAATGAAACTCGGTGGATAAATGAAACTCCGCCAAGTCACCTTCTCGTTATATTCAAACATTGCAACAAATGCCTAAGAAAGTTTAACATATGTATACTGTGGCCATGTAAACAGTCAAATATGCCCCAGACTTTAAAGTCTAATACTATGTGTTTTATAAAGGCTAAAATCTGAGACATTTAAACATAAAGATACATGACTACAACTGTTTATGTTTATGGACTATGAATGGAGTTATTTTTTGTATCACCATATGAGACTGTAAATATTGTAATATTGATGTTAACGGACCTGTAGGGTGGCAGAAAAGGTAGGAAGAGGTAAAGAAAAAAGTCGAAGGGAGAAAGTAAAGGAAAAAGCTGTGAAAATAAAATGGGGGATGGAGGGATAGGTAGAGTGGAAGGGTGGGGGTGGGGGTATAAGGGGTTGTGTGAAGAGGAGGTGGTGGTGAGTGAGGGGTAAATAAGGGAAAAAGGGGGAAGGGGAATGGAATAAAATGTGAGGACAGGGAAAGGGAGGGGGAGGGTATGTGATTGGTACAAAAGAAATCTGAGATTAATTAAAAGCAGACCAAATCATATTTTCATTGAGTCCATATCTCAATATGTTAGTCCTCAATATGTAGATCCACCATGCTTCTCTCCATAATAGAACCATTTCTTTGTTTCCTCCCCATGGATGTGCAGTAATTTGTTCCAGCCTGAAGAATCGTAAACTAGATATTGAATGATGGTACTCAGAAAAATGTCTAGCTAATGGTGACCTGATGTCTCCTCGTCTAATGTTGCTTTTATGTTCAGATATCCGTTGTTTTAATGCTCTTATGGTTTCACCAATACAGTACAATGAACAGGGACAAATAATGCAATAAATCACATATTCTGATTTGCAAGTAATGAAGTCTCTTATAACATATTCCTTATCATTCCACATACTTTTGATGTGTTTCATTTTTGTCCATTATTGCAATGAACACACAGTTACCACATGGAAAAAAGCCTTTGATGTCACTTTTCAGCCAAGTCATAGATTTGTTCTCTGGTGTCCAATGTTGAGTTTTACTGATTTTGTTTCCTATGGTGTTAGTTTTTTTAGCTGTTACCCAAGGTTTATGTTGAAAAATCCATTGTCCCAATTCATTTGCTTGTAATATATTCCAATTGGACAGAATAACATGTTTGATTTTACCAAAATGTTCTGAATACTGTGTAAACATGGTGATATGTGTTTCTTTCTTTGTTTCAACTTCCTTTTTATTTTGTAAAAGAGATGTTCTATCTCTGGAGTCACATTTTTTCTTTGGATAATTTCAAAACTGAATCTGTGAAACCTCTTTGTTTAAACCTTTGGGTTAAGTCTGCTATATTATTATCATATTTTTCTTTAGTGCCACTGTTCCTTTTTATTCTCAACATTTGACTGTATGGAATACTGTCTTTAAGATTCTTTGGATGAAAACTTTTGGCATGTAGAATAGTATTAGTTGATATTTCTTTTCTATAGAGATTATTTTTCCATTTTCTTTAAGTATTTTTAAATCCAAAAAACTGATCACATCTAAATTAAATTCCATAGTAAAAGACAAATTATGTCTAGTTGATTCTATATATGCATGAAGTTCCTTTGCTTCTTGTATGGTTCCATTCCAAACTGTTAAGATGACATCAATAAATCGTTTGTAAAAAATCAGTTTTGATTTAAATCTGTTCACTTCTGATTGTATGAATTCTTTCTCAAAATGTGCCATGTACAGATTGGCATAGGTCGATGCTAATGTAGCTCCCATGGCAGTACCCATTTTTTGTAAATATGTTTGATTTTCAAATGCAAAATAGTTATTTTCTAATACTATCCTAGTAAGTTTCAAAAGGAAATCTTTGTTCGGTTGGTTTTGTGATCTTGTTGAGAGAAAAAAATCCAATGCTTTGATGCCATCTTCATGTGAAATACTAGTGTATAAACTTTTAACATCCAAAGTGATGAACAAAAAATCTGTTAAATATAGATTTTGTTGATTTATTTAATTTAATAATTGGATGCAATGTTTACTGCCCTTGATGTATGACCATGTGCTGCTGACTAATTCCTTGCAACAATATTCCACATAATTAGATAAGGGTTCTGTAATTGATCCGATGCCTGAAATGATTGGTATTCCTGGAGGATTAATTTGATCTTTGTGTATTTTAGGTAGACAATAGATTAGTGGTATTCTTGGTGTTTTATTAATGAGTTGTTCCAACAACCATTGCTCTATTATTCCCCTGTCATTAGCTTCTGTGACTGTTTCTGTGATTAAAGTTTTAAGCAGTTCAAATTGGATATTTCTCACTCTCTCATATGTTCTGAGGTCATTTAATTGTTTGAGACATTCCTTTCTGTAATTTTCTATATCTTGGATTACAATTCCCGCTCCTTTGTCCGCTGGTTTTATTATAATAGTTTTATCTTGGCTTAGATTATTTAATGCATCATTTTCTTGTTTGGTTAAGTTGTACTGAGGTGGTGTATTTGTATTTTGTGCTAATATATTTTTGATATCTTGATTCACTTTGTCTATGTAACAAGTGATATTGGGTGGACTAAATCCTATTAGATCAAATTTGGATCTGGTTCCCAGTGCTTGTTTTAATTCATAGCATTCTTTAATCCATGCAGATTCAATTTCATTATGTTGTGGTTGTTCTTTCGAACCCAAAAATTGTTTTAATCTTGTTTTGCGATAAAATTGTTCCAAATCTATCTTTAATTGAAAAGGATTAAGTTTCTGCATGAAACTAAATGATAAGCCAAGATTAAGTATTTTTTCTTCCATGGGAGTCAAGGTTCTTTTGGAGAGATTATATATGTTCGGTTTTGTTGGCTCCATGACCTTAGTTCATGAATTTTGTCTCTTTCTATTTCTCCTCCACCTGGTTCTTTTTCTTTTCTTTTTGTACCTGATGCCCCGACCCTTTCTGCTCCCTTCTGAAAATCTTTTTCCATATCTCTATCAGTGGAATGCCACTGATTTGTTCTACTAAAATCTTTGTCATAGTAATTCCCACATTGATTTTGAAACTTTCCAAATGGTCTTTGTTGATATTGTGTAAATCTGTTTCTATGATTGTAAGGTCTATAATATGGGGAACCACAAAAGTTCATGGATTTAGATATTTCTCCATCTGAATTACCCGAAGATGTGGAAGTTTCATCTAGATTGTGAAAATTTGTATTTGATTCAGATTTTTTCCAATTGTATATTGTTCCATTCTTGTAATCATTGATATCCCTTTTGAATTTATTTATTTTTATATTTTTGATATGATTATCATAATCTATTAGTGATTTTTAAATTTTTTCAAGTATTTCTTTAAATCTTTATATTTCCACTGTGTTTTTTAACTTTGTTTCTAATGTTTGTATTTCATTTAATGCATTTGTTTGTTCTGTTGTTAATGTTTCAATTAATAACAGCATAAAATCAAAAGAGCACTTAGATCTGATTCCATCCCATTTAATTTGAAAGCCTTCAGGGATAAAACCAAGTTGTGATTCCACCAATATTCTTAACCCCCTAGGGATCCTTTTTTGTTTAATATATTTCAAAAGTGTAACTGCATGCCAGTCAAGTCTCACTTGATGTTATGATGTTATTAATTGAAACATTAACAACAGAACAAACAAATATGTTAAATGAAATACAAACATGAGAAACAAAGTTAAAAAAACACAGTTGAAATAGAAAGATTTAAAGAAATACTTGAAAAAATTGAAAAATCACTAACAGATTATGATAATCATATCAAAAATATAAAAATTAATAAATTCAAAAGGGATATCAATGATTACAAGAACGGAACAATATACAATTGGAAAAAATCTGAATCAAATATGAATTTTTACAATCTAGATGAAACTTCCTCATCTTCGGATAATTCAGATGGAGCAATATCTAAATCCATGAACTATCATGGTTCCTCATATTATAGACCTTACAATTGTAGAAACAGATTTACACAATATCAATAAAGACCATTTTGAAAGTTTCAAAATCAACGTGGGAATTACTATGACAAAGATTTTTATAGAACAAATCAGTGGTATTCCACTGATAGAGATACAGAAAAGGATTTTCAGAAGGGAGCAGAAAGGGCGGGGACCTCAGGTACAAAAAGAAAAGAAAAAGAACCAGGTAGAGGAGAAATAGAAAGAGACAAAATTCATGAACTAAGGTCATGGAACCAACAAAACTGAACATATATAATCTCTCCAAAAGAACCTTGACCCCATTGAAGAAAAAGTACTTAATCTTGGCTTGTCATTTAGTTTTACTCAGAAACTTAATCCTTTTCAATTAAAGGTAGATTTGGAACAATTTTATCACAAAAGTAGATTAAAACAATTTTTTTGGTTTGAAAGAACAACCACAACATAATGAAATTGAATCCGCATGGATTAAAGAATGCTATGAATTAAAACAAGCACTGGGAACCAGATCCAAATTTGATCCAATAGGATTTACTCCACCCAATATCACTTGTTACATAGACAAAGTGAATCAAGATACTGAAAAAAAAATTAGCACAAAATACAAATACACCACCTCGATACAACTTAACCAAACAAGAAAATGAAGCATTAAATAATCTAAGCCAAGATAAAACTATTATAATAAAACCAGCAGACAAAGGAGGGGAGATTGTAATCCAAGATATAGAAAATTACAGAAAGGAATGTCTCAAACAATTAAATTACCTCAGAACATATGAGAGAATGAGAAATATCCCATTTGAACCACTTAAAACTTTAATCACAGAAACAGACACGGAAGCTAATGACGGGAATAATAGAGCAATGGCTGTTGGAACAACTCATTAATAAAACACCAAGAAAACCACTATTCTATTGTCTACCTAAAATACACAAAGATCAAATTAATCCTCCAGGAAGACCAATCATTTCAGGCATCAGATCAATTACAGAACCCTTATCTAATTATGTGGACTATTATTGCAAGGAATTAGTCAGCAACACATGGTCATACATCAAGGACAGTAAACACTAGTATTCCACATGAAAATGGCATCAAAGCATTGTATTTTTTTCTCTCAACAAGATCACAAAACCAATCGAACAAAGATTTCCTTTTGAAACTTACTAGGATAGTATTAGAAAATAACTATTTTGCATTTGAAAATCAAACATATTTACAAAACATGGGTACTGCCATGGGAGCTACATTAGCACCGACTTATGCCAACTTATACTTGGCACATTTTGAGAAAGAATTCATACAATCAGAAGTGAACAGATTTAAATCAAAACTGATTTTTTACAAATGATTTATTGATGACATCTTAATAGTTTGGAATGGAACCATACAAGAAGCAAAGAAACTTCATGCATATATAGAAACAACTAGACATAATTTGTCTTTTACTGTGGAACTTAATTTAGATGTGATCAGTTTTTTGGATTTAAAAATAATTAAAGAAAATGGAAAAATTACAACAGATCTCTATAGAAAAGAAATATCAACTAATACTATTCTACATGCCAAAAGTTTTCATCCAAAGAATCTTAAAGACAGTATTCCATACAGTCAAATGTTAAGAATAAAAAGGAACAGTGGCACTAAAGACAAATGTGATAATATTATAGCAGACTTAACCCAAAGGTTTAAACAAAGAGGTTACACAGATTCAGTTTTGCAATTATCCAAAGAAAAAATTGACTCCAGAGATAGAACATCTCTTTTACAAAATAAAAAGGAAGTTGAAACAAAGAAAGAAACACATATCACCATGTTTACACAGTATTCAGAAAATTTTGGTAATATCAAACATGTTATTCTGTCCAATTCAAATATACAGTATTACAAGCAAACAAATTGGGACAATGGATTTTTCAACATAAACCTTGGGTAACAGCTAAAAAAACTAACACCATAGGAAACAAAATCAGTAAAACTCAACATTGGACACCACAGAACAAATCTACGACTTGGTTGGAAAGTGACATCAAAGGTTTTTTCCCATGTGGTAACTGTGTGCATTGCAATAATGGAAAAAAATGAAACACTTTAAAAATATGTGGGATGGTAAGGAATATATTATAAGAGACTTCATTACTTGCAAATCAGAATATGTGGTTTATTGCATTATTTGCCCCTGTTCATTATACTATATTGATGAAACCACAAGAGCATTAAAACAACTGATATCTGAACATAAAATCAACATTAGATGAGGAGACATCAGGTCACAATTAGCTAGACATTTTTCTGAGTACCATCATTCAATATCTAGTTTACGATTCTTTGGGCTGGAACAAATTACTGCACATCCATAGGGAGGAAACAGAGAAATGGTTCTATTACGGAGAGAAGCATGGTGGATCTACACATTGAGGACTTATATATCTAGATATGGACTCAATGAAAATATGATTTGGTCTACTTTTAATTAATCTCCGATTTCTTTTGTACCAATCATATACCCTCCCCTCCCTTTCCCTGTCCCCACATTTTATTCCATTCCCCTTCCCCTTTTTTCCTTATTTACCCCTCACTCACCACCACCTCCTCTTCACACACCCCTATAGCCCCACCCCCACCCCTTCTACTCTACCTATCCCTCCATCCCCCATTTTATTTTCACAGATTTTTCATTTAATTTCTCCCTTTGACTTTTTTCTTTACCTCTTCCCACCTTTTCTGCCACCCTACAGGTCCATTAACATCATTATTACAATATTTACAGTCACATATGGTGATACAAAATAACTCCATTCATAGTTCATAAACATAAATAGTTGTATTCATCTATCTTTATGTTTAAATGTCTCAGTTTTTAGCATTTATAAAACACATAGTATTAGACTTTAAAGTCTGTGGTATATGTGACTGTTTACATGGCCGCAGTATAGATATGTTAATCTTTCTTAGGCATTTGTTGCAATGTTTGAATATAACGAGAAGAGGACTTGCTGGAGTTTCATTTATCCACCGAGTTTCATTATTTTGACCGGGCTGCATAGGTGATGTCATCCATAATGTCACCACGCCAACAGGTGTGTGCTTTGCATGGCCCAGCCCTTCTTGTTCACCTGAGAGGTGTGCATATTCAGCTGCATGAGAAGTTAGCATGTAATGGCTTTGGGAATACTTGCGTGTATGGAGTTATAATTTAGCGGTCCAAACTGAAGGAATTGTCCTGCAAATTCAAGATAAGGTAAAAGATAAAGCAGACTTTTGAATATTTGGGAAGTTTGGACTTTAAGGGCCAGATATTCAACTGGTAGCACCGGGCGCAAATCCGTTGTGCTGGATTAGCACCGAATTTGCCCCCGACAGCAATATTCAAAAGGACATTTAGCATCGGCGCTAGGTGTTAGCACTGATGCTAAATCATAATGTATGCAGGGGAGGGACTGAGGGGAAGGGACCTGACTGCCTGCACAACAGCATATTGAAAAGTATTGTGCCACACTACAGGCATTAGCGCAACCTGTAGCACGGCGCTAACTACCGCCAAAAAAAGGCTGGTGGTACTGCGGAGGTGTCCCCCCTTGACCATAACATAAATGATGTATCCCTGGTAGTCTAGTGGTCCCCCCCAAGCACTGCTCCTGACCCAGTGTGTGAAAAACAAAACCCATTTACCCTGGTAGTCTAGTGTCCCCCCCTCCCAGTATCGCTCCCAACCACAGTTGCCGAATTAGTCATATTATTTCCCTGGTAGTCTAGTGGTCCCCCTACAAGCACCGCTCTGACCACGGTTAAATAAAATGTCACCTAATTCCTTGGTAGTCTAGTGGTCCCCCCCCAATTTCGCTCCCGACCACAGTTGCCGAATTAATCATCTTATTTCCCTGGTAGTCTAGTGGTCCCCCTTCCAAGCACAGCTCTGACCACGGTAAAATAAAATGTCACCTAATTTCCTGGTAGTCTAGTGGTCTCCCCCAGTATCGCTCCCGACCACAGTTGCTGAATTATTCATCTTACTTCTCTGGTAGTCTAGTGGTCCCCCCCAAGCACCGCTCCGACCACTGTTAAATAAAATGTTGCGTAATTCCCTGGTAGTCTAGTGGCCCCCCCGCAGTGACAACAGCCCATCCTATATAGCTACCAGAATAAAAAATATATATATATATTTAGGGTAATTTTGTTTTGAAGTATGTTAGTATGGAATCAGTGGAGCAGACCAATGAGATAGGGGACTAATCAGAGTGACTTAGGTCACAGCACAAGGGGTGAGGTCCAGGGATTTGAAGGGAAAATATAAGCAGTGTTTTGGTGGGGGTGAGGGGCTTTAGTGGAATGAGAGGCATCAGAGGGTTGTGATTATGGTGTGAACATCAGAAAAGAGGGAAGTCAAGAGTGGAATGCCACAGGGATCCATCCTGACTTGTTCTTCAATATGCTCTATTAACAACATTTGAGAATAGTCTGGGCCTGTGTCTCTTTGAAGATGACACCAAGCTCATGGGAGTAGTAGATAGTGATGGGAAGTAGGAAACGCAGACTGACATGTAAAGATTAGAGGTGGCCTGGGTTTGGCAGTTGAAATTCAATGCCAAAAGTGCAAGGTGATTCACTTAGGGACAAGAACCACAGTACAGAGTACTGGATAGGAGGGTAGAGCTGAGCACTATAGCTGAGAAAAGGGACCTAAGTATTCGTCGTTAGTGACTCCTTAAACAATCAAGCTAGTACGGTGAGGCATCTAGTAAGGCAAATAGGATACTAGGATGTGCCAGTAGGGGTTCTCTGATAGTAGAAGAAAAGAGGTTTACTGCCTCTTTATTGATCGTTGGAGTGAGGCTGCACTGGATATACTGTTCAGAGTTCTGAACTTCAGAACTTCACCTCAGGAAAGATAAGGACAAGGGTGATCAGGATGATTCAGAGCTGACAGGACAGATCGGTATGAGGATCTGCCTGCAAGCGCTGAATATGTCTTCACTGGAGACCAGACCAGAGAGGTATGATATGATAGAGACCTTCAAGTTCCTGTAAGGAATAAACAAGTGAATGGAGAACCACTTAATGAGTACACAGTTCAAGGTTATGGGGCACAAGTAGAGACTGATGGAGGGAGGTTCAAGAGGGATATTGGAAAGTTTTATTTTCCAGAAATGGTGGTGGAAATGTGAATAGTTTCAACTGAGATGGCAGGCACCAAAACCATAAACGGTTTCAAGCATGGCTCTGACAAAGTGAAGGGTATAATGGTTACTCATGCTGATAGTAGTAGGAGGGAACAAGGAGTGGATAATGAATGTCTATTACCCTGCATGGACAGTAGGTTCTGAGGTTTAATAATGAAATGGGCAGACAGAGATGTATCATTTTATATTGATTGCGCTCAGTGTCAAATAACATATTGCAGGCTGCTGGTGACAGTAGTTTGGAATATTTGCACCAACTACTGACAATTTCACTAGCTGCAGTCCAGGGCCGCCTGTCATTGCAGCATCAGCCATCTGCAGCAATGAGGGTGCGACCCATCTATAGGGTGGATGAAACCCTGATATTGTTTGTGAACAGGTGGCAGGTTGGCGTGTTCAGCACAAACAATATAACCTCCACCTGTTAGAGGTGGCTAACGTCCCAACCCGTCCTTCTTGGTGCTCCATTTTCTGTTGACGGGGAGTCCATTCCGGCCAGCATTCTGTAACACTTCTACTTTTATTCCCTGACGGATGTTAACCTCCTGCCATTGTTGCCCCCAAAGAAGCTATTGGTGGCATGTTGAGCCCAGCTTGCCACATGCCCCTGTGAGGGGAAACACGGTCCTCTGAAGTTTTTTTTTTTTACCTGCAAAAGGAAACGGTTTCTCATAGTATCCTGGCCCCCACCTGCAACCTGCAGACCAACCCATGGCACACCCTGCCTCCCCATACATCTCCGTCACCCCATACTTACCTCCGGAGCTTGGCACGACGATCTTCGGTGGACCAGGAACACGTCTGCACTCTTCAAAGCCGACTGTGAACTGAGGAAATGCCAGTAAGCTGAATAACGTAATAAATAGTGTTTTTTCAACTTTAGTACATATCTCAGGCATTTTTGGGACTTTTTTCACCAGATTTTCAACATACAGTTTTTGGGACCCTACCTGATGAATTCTTGAACTGTCATTGTGTTAATCGGCCCCTAAAGGTAATTTCTTGGTCACTGCACGGAATCACCGTTCGCGGCCGATTAACGAAACGACAGTGCCAGTGTTCATGAGGTGGATCGCAAAAAGCCTATGTTGCAAATTTGGTGGGAAAAATCCAAAAAATGACTGTTTTACGAGCGTGCGCTGTGCATTCGCTACCCACGCTCATAAATTCGTGAATTTGCAATATTTTCATGCCAGATTTTCAACATTGGCATTTTTCACACCTCCTGTGAATAGTAATAGCCGTCATTGTTCATCCTGGCGGAAATTGTTTCCGCACTTCTGGCGCAGAATAGCGTGGGTCGCTGTAGGAAATCAGTGTTCGGAGAGATTAAGAAAATGACAGTGACACTGTTCATGAGTAGAGGTCCTGAAATGGCTGTGTTGAGGAAATACTGCTAACGATGCTCCATAAAATGAATGTGTGCGGCGTGTGTTGCGCGAGGTTTGCGCCTTCGTAACTTCATAATTTATATTTTCTCCAGATTTTCAACATTGCCATTTTCCCACACCTACTTATGAACAGTGCATCCATCATTTTTCCCATCCTGGCCGAAATGTGTTTTCGCACTTCCGGCGCAGAATAGAGCAGTCACTGTGGGAAATCACTGTCCGGGACAGATTAAGAAAATGACAGTGACACTGTTCATGGCCAGAGGTCCTGAAATGCCTATGTTGAAAATTTGGTGATGATAGCCCAGCGTTGCACACTTTTCACACACCCTTGTAACTTCGCAGATTTGTAATATTGTCATGCCAGATTTTCAACAGTGGCATTTTTTCACACCTCCTTATGAGCAGTACAGCTGTCATTTTTCACATCCTGACTGAAATGTGGTTTCACAGTTGCCGCACACAATAATGCGGTCGCTGTGGGAAATCAGTGTTCAGGACAGATTAAGAAAATGACAGTGGCACTGTTCATGAGCAGAGCTCATGAACAGCCCAACATTGAAAATTTGGTGACGAAACTCCGTAACATGACTGTGTTACAAGCGTGCGTTGAACTCTTTCCACACATCCTTGTAACTTTGCACATTTGTAATATTTTCACACCACATTTTCAACAGTGGCACTTTTTTCACACCTCCTTATGAAGAGTACAGTTGTCATTTTTCACATCCGGTCTAAATATGTTTTTGCATTCCTGCTGGAGAATAGCACAGTCGCTGTGGGAAATCAGTGTTTGGGACAGATTAAGATCGAACAAGTGAGAGTGGGGAGTGACCGAGCTAAACTGAGCTCTGTCAGGACTGCTGTGGATTTGTTAGTGGGCATAAAAAGGCCCCAGCGCAACAGCCCAGTACAAAAGGGCAGCCTGCAGCACTGTGAGAAACAGAATGAGAGGGCGAGTGAGTGAGGGTGAGTGAGTGAACTCACCGGAGCGCTGTCAGAACTGCTGCAGATTTTTTTGTGGGCAGAAAAAGGTGTCAAAGCAGGCAGGGGCCCAGTAGAAAAGGCCAGCCTGCAGCGGTGGGAGATACAGTACGAGTGAGTGAGACAGGGCACTGAGTGAACTCAACAGAGGTCTAGCAGGACTGCTGCAGATTTCTTTGGGGGCAGAAAAAGGCACCAATGCAGGCAGGAGCACCGTACAAAAGGGCTGCTTGCAGCGCCAGGACAAACAGAATGAGCGCGTGACAGAGGGAGACTGAGCGACCTCAATGGAGATCTATCGGGACAGCTGCAGATTTCTTTGTGGACAGACAAAGGTGCCAATGCAGCCAGGAGTCCCATACACAAGCGCAGCCTGCAGCACCAAGAGAAACAGAATGAGTGAGTGACAGAGCAGTAGTGAGCGAGCTCAACAGAGCTGTATTGTGACTGCTGCGGATTTCTTTGTTGGCAGAAAATGTGACAATGCAGGCAGGAGCCCAGTACAAAAGGCTGGCTTGCAGCACCGGGAGAAACAGAATGAGTGAGCGAGAGAGGGGGAGTGAGCGAGCTCAATGGAGCTGTGTTGGGACTGCCTCAGATTTCTTTCTGGCCAGAACAAGCCGCCAATGCAGGCAGGAGCTCAGTACAAAAGGGCAGCCTGCAGTGGCAGCAGACACAGAATGAGTGAGTGAGTGAGGGAGAGGGAGTGAGTGAGCACAATGGAGCTTGCTGGGACTGATGCAGATTTGTTTGTGGGCAGAAAAAGACAGCAATGCATGCTGGGGCCCAGTACAAAAGGGCAGCCTGCAGCGCTGGCAGAAATGGAATGAGCGAGTGAGAGAGGGGGAATGAGAGCAAGCTGAATGGAGCTGTGTCGGGACTGCTGCAGATTTCTTTGTGGGTAGAAAAAGGCAGCAATGCACACAGGAGCCCAGTACAAAAGGCCAGTCTGCAGCGCCTGTAGAAAAGGAACGAGCGAGTGACAGAGGGGGAGTGAGTGACCTCAAAGGAGCTGTGTCAGGACTGCTGCAGATCTCTTTGTGGGCAGAAAAAGCTGCCAATGCTGGCAGGAACCTTGTATAAAAGTGCAGCCTGCAACAGTGGGAGACACAGAACAAGTGAGTGAGGGAGGAGGAGTGAGTGAGCGCACCGAAGCTTTGCTGGGACTGCTGCAGATTTCTTTGTGGGCAGAAAAAGGCAGCAATGCACGCAGGGGCCCAGAACAAAAGGGCAGCCTTCAGCGGTGGAAGAAACAGAACGAAAGTGTGAGAGAGGGGGAGTGAGTGAGCCAGCTCAATGGAGCTCTACTGTGACTGCTGCAGATTTCTTTGTAGGCAGAAGAAAACAGCAACGCAGGCAGGAACCCAGTACAAAAAGGGCTGCCTGCAGCACTAGCAGAAATGGAATGATCGAGTAAGAGAGGGGGAGTAAGCGAGCTCAACGGAGCTCTGTTGGGACTGCTGCAGATTTCTTTGTGGGCAGAAAAAGGCACCAACAGAGACAGAAGCCAACTACAAAATGGCAGCCTGCAACGACGGGAGAAACAGAATAAGCAAATGTGACAGGTGGAGTAAGCGACCTCAACAGAGCTCTGTTGGGACAGCTGCAGATTTCTTTGTGGGCAAAAAAAGGTGCCAACACAGGCAGAAGCCCAGTACAAAAAGGACAGCATGGAGCAGCAAGGGACACAGAATGAGTGAGTGAGTGAAGGATGGGGAGTAAGTGAGCTCAACGGAGCTCTGTTGGGACTGCTGCGGCTTTCTTAGTGGGCAGAAAAAGGCAGCAATGCACACAGGGGCCCAGTACAAAAGGGCAGCCTGCATTGGCATGAGAAAAAGAATGAGTGAGTGAGAGAGGGGGACTGAGCGAGCTCAACGGAGCTCTGTCATGACTGCTGCAGATTTCTTTGTGGACAGAAGAAGGCAACAATGCAGGCAGGAACCCAGAAACAGAACGAAAGAGTGAGAGAGGGGGAGTGAGTGAGCCAGCTCAATGGAGCTATATTGTGACTGCTGCAGATTTCTTTGTGGGCAGAAGAAGGCGGCAACGCAGACAGGAACCCAGTACAAAAGGGCCGCCTGCAGCACCGGCAGAAACGGAATGATCGAGTAAGAGAGGGAGAGTGAGCGAGCTCAACGGAGCTCTGTTGGGACTGCTGCAGATTTCTTTGTTGGCAGAAAAAGCCACCAACAGAGGCAGGAGGCCAGTAAAAAAGGCCAGCCTGCAGCGCAAGGAGAAACAGAATGAGGGAGTCGGGGGGGTGACCCACCTCAACGGAGCTCTGTTAGGCCATCTGCGGATTTCTTTGTGGACAGAAAAGGGGTGCCAACGCAGGAAGGAGCTCAGGACAAAGTAGCAGCCTGCAGCACTGGGAGAAACAGAATGAGCGAGTGACAGAGGGCCAGTAAGCGAGCTCAACGGACCAATGCAATCAACATTCAGCATTGACAAATGCTTGTTTTTTATTGTGTCCAGAACTGACTGTGTGTGTATGTGCGTGGGGGGGTTGCTGGCAGGCTGCGTGTGTGCAGTTAAAACATGATTCCCTGAATCATTAACTAGCACTAACCACGCAGTGTGTTAACACTTCAAGAAAGCATTTAGTATACCTGTACACCTTATATGCATTAGAGTAACCACCAGTTGTATGAGCACCTGGTTGCAATTAGTAATCCTGTGCAAAAAAAAAACAAATAAATAGTGCCACATTAACAGGTTAGCACTGCACAGAATAATGCTTTTTAAAATGGTATCAGCCATGCTTATCACAATGCAGTGCTAGTTCTGTTACAGTGGTATGTGGACCCCCATTTTCAGATCAGTGTTGTGCACTCCTAAGTGATGCACCTGAGATAGCGCACAGCCACAGAAGGTGGTGGTAAATGGCTCTCCCTCCAGTGAGGAGAAAGTGACCAGTAGGGTGCCAGAGGGCTCAGTAATGGACACATCCTCTCAGTGTCTTTATAAGTGGCATCAACAGAAAACTGGAAGGGAAGATATGCCTTTTGTAGATGACACCACAATCTGTGTAGCGTTGTTAGGTGCAGATGGAGAGAATGAGTGGGGACATTAGAAAACTTAAAGAGTGCTATGGGACATGGCAGTTCGGGTTCAAAGCCAAAAAGTGCAACATCAAGCATCTAGGTTCCAGAAACCTAGAGGCTGAGTATAAAATGTAGAGGGAGGTACTTATGATCACTAAGGAAACCTTTTATACAGCACTGTGCTCTGTATGCAGGAGAGGATTACTCATTTACATGGCCGTAGTAGTATATATGCACATGCACATGATCAGGGTAGCATCAAGTGATGCTGAATATGACACTGATCCAACCATGCTGTTCCCACAGTGTAATGTTTAGCTTTGTATGCTAACCTTCTGAAAATGGGGCCCTAATTGACTAAAAATCCTGGCCAATGCCTCCTAAGATGCAGAAGGTAAACATAAAAGGTTTATCTTATCTATCTCTTTATGTATTGTTTTATCGTATTTTGCTTGCAAAACCTTTATCTGACTTCAAAACATTGTGATGTGACTTAAAATGTTTATAACAGACTAGTTAAAATACAGTTTGTTTTCTTCTTTTACCTATATGCTGTCTTTATTTACTTATAGAAACACAGTCTGGTGGGCTGGCCTAGCAGCTTGGTGGTGATTGCACGACCTCCCATGCCAGTGGTCCAGTTTTGGGGGTGGACCTGGGTTGCATTGGGGGGAGATATGATTGAGCATCTCAGGGAATGCTCTCCTCTCAGTGAGGGGAAGTCTGACCACCCGGCTCTTCAACATCCACCTAGCTGAGGAGGGCTGACAGGGCAGTGGAGTTTCATAAGGGGGAGGGCTCAGGCAGGCACAAAGCAAGCATGTATCTTTATATACAATTGCATCATTCCATGCTTGGCTGCCCAGGGGATGAAACAAAAGGTAGAAACCCCCTAATGGCAAAATGATCCAACAACCTGCCGCAGATTTTGCACTGCTAAACAGGTTCTGCTCATATATGTGTCTCCTTGTCAATGGCCCTCCCCCTCCTGGCCCCAACACGGGGGATGTGAGTGGGGGTGGGATCTCAGAGCAAATATGTCCTGTGGATGGTAAGTGATTGGGCTGGAGATGTCAGTGGGCCAAGGGGTAGCAGGGTGACTAAGGAGATAAAAATCTCTATAGGAAAAAAAAAGGAATAAAACACAGTTTGAGAAGCTCAAACCCCAAAACAGACTGTGCATGCCTCCAGTGAGGATTCACAATAGTTATTTAGTAAAACAATGCAAATTATATGCATAAGCCAGCTAAACTCCTGATGAAAATTGAATACTGAGGGATTGCAGCAAAAATATATATTTTAAAATAAAAACTTAAAACATAGTCCATAGAGTACAAACTAGCAATGATTTTGGCTTACACTTCCACAGCTCCTGAAGTGCTTCCCAAGCATTCAACTCAGATAAGTTGCTGGACTTACACAGTAATTAATTACACATTAAACAAATCAACACTTTAACTTGGAAATGCATGCAGCTCCTTATGTATACAGGTATGTTAGGAATATCCTGTATTAGCTTCCTATACAAATGTGTTGTCTGACAGTAAATGAAGGCAGCTTATTTAAAAGAATAAACTACAGCATTTAAATTAGTTTTAAAAGTTTCTTGTCACATCACAATGGTCTGAAATTTGACTAAAGGTGTGCAAGCAAAACAAAAGGAAAACCCCCATAAAGAAGTAGAATAAGAGATAGCCCTGTTTTGTTTACCTCAGCTCTGCAGTTTCAGAGGTCCTCTCATCAAGCTAGCAGCTAACTGAATGCAACAGGCAATGAGTTCAGCTCTAGGACATTCATGGGGGAGGGGCAGGGGGATGGGTATTTTCAGAACATAGTCCATTTCAGTATATAGTTTATTTGTTTCAGTATATAGAGTATGTGAATTTTTCAGTCTACAGTGTATGTGTTTCAATACATAGTGTATGTGTTTCACCATGTAGTGTATTTGTTTCAGTATATGGTGTATGCATATTTTTCAGTGCATAGTGTATTTATTTCAACATACAGTGTATGTATTTCAATATAAAGTGAAGATGTTTCAATATATAATGTATTTGTTTCAGTAGATAGTGTATGTGCTTTTTTCAGTGTGTAGTATATGCATTTCAATAGATAGTGTATGTATTTCAATATACAGTGTATTTGTTTCAGTATATAGTGTATGCAGATTTTTCAGTGCATAGTGTATTTATTTCAATAGGTAGTGTATTTATTTCTTTTTGCCATTAACTCTTTATTCAGTTTTAGTTACAGGGATATCCTTCGAACATACACCAAATCGATCAGCATTAATACATGTAAATAAACATTCCACAACAGGTGACCCTGTAACAAACCCCCCCATCCCCCACCTGACCCAATTCCCCCACCCTCCCAGCACAAGTCTCAGGAGATAGGATGATTTCAGTCCAAACAGTGTCGCATACCTCAGCTAGAATAACAAGCGTAAAAGGGACCCCAAATTTTTTCGAACCTGTAGAGCTTATTCTGAAGGATAGCCGTCATCCTCTCAATCCTCAAACAGGCTAACAACTCCTCCAGCCACTCCGTATAACTTAGTACCACCGAGTCCTTCCAATGTCTGAGTACCACTCTCTTAAGCGTAGCCACAATCAGGATTATATAAAACCTCCTACTCTTAACAGGAATACCCGAGACATCTCCCAATAAGCATATCTCTGGCGAGAAAAGATCCCCGAGACCCAGCAACGGATTAACCTCCTTTAATATCTCCCCACAACTGAGCTATTTTCAGACTGCCAAAAATGTGCATCAAGTCTCCTCTCCTTGGCACCTAAACACCTCGAGTCCTTCGCCAGCTTCAGCCTCTCCAATTTCTGTGGGGAATAAAAATGTTATGAAGGATTTTAAACTGCATAAGCCTCAATCTGTCCTGTAACAAAATTTATGACAATTCACCCATAGCTTCCTCCAATTAAGTGCCAAATTTGGGAAAACAGAAGTCCAGTACGAACCCTGGATGGGATTAGAGGAATATGCTCAATCAAATAAGTGATACCCTGTAAATTTTCGAAATCGCATGCCTTAACTCCTACGAACGGCCCCAGCCCATCACAAAATTCCACTCTCGGTTTCTGATCTACCCCATTACCTAATTGGGCTATGAAGGTGTCTAACCTGATAAATCTTGAAAATAGCCTTAGTGGGTAGCCCAAATCTACTCAATATGACATCAGAAGGAGAACCGTTCCCTCTGCCGAGAGAGGTCCCTCACACAGCACTCCTCGGGTAAGGGTAACCAAGAATAGTCCAGCATCCTACCATCTAGTACAAAATGGGTTTCCCAAATTGGCTGTACCCAATCCATAAAATGATCATACCGCCCAGAAAGCCAGAGAGTTGAACATGAGCTCTCACTGCGGTCCTAATTGGTGAGTTGCGCAGCCGAGGAGGCAACCATTTTGGCTTGAGATAGAGTAGGACCTCCGGCCTCAGACCAGCATCCCTGATCAAAGTAAGTTCTATCTGTAGCCAAAGCGGTGTATAGGCAAATTGTTCTGAGTCATCTCTTCCTTTCACCCATCTTAAATATTTACTGGTGTGAGCTGCCCGGTAGTGTATGTATTTCAATATAAAGTGTAGATGTTTCAATATATAGTGTATTTGTTTCAGTATATAGTGTATATGCTTTTTTCCGTGTGTAGTGTATGCATTTCAATATATAGTGTATTTGTTTCAGTATATAGTGTATGCATTTTTTTCTCAATATATAGTGTATGTGTTACAATCTATAGAGTATTTGTTTCAGTAGATAGTTTATGTGGATGTTTCAGTCTGTAGTGTATGTATCTCAATAGGTAGTGTATATGTTTCAGTTCATAGTACATTTGTATAGTGTATGTGGATTTTCAGTACTCAGTATGTGGATTTCAGTAGGTAGTGTATGTATTTCACTACGCAATGTAAGCATTTCACTATATAGTGTATGTGTTTCACTATATAATATATGTATTTCAGTATACAATATATGTATTTCACTATACGATGTATATATTTCAGTAGATACTGTATGTGGTTCACTACTTTGTGTATGTATCTCACTATATAATGTATATAGTTCACTATATGATGTATGTATTTCGCCATATAGTGTGTGTTTTACTATACAGCCAGAGATTCTGAATTATGTCCCTAACGGCTTGCCATAGAAAAAGACAGTGCTTTCTGTTTTGGTGATATTTTTCTTGTTTAACTGTGTTAATGTACACACAGTAATATTTTCAATATTTCTTGCCATTTTTTGCTGATTGTTGTGGTGCAGCAGTACATAATTTTAGTCAGTTTAAAATATGTGGTTATATTACTGAAGTTTTCAGTTTGCTATGCATTACTTAGTGTGTGTGTGAGTATGTGTGACGCTTGTCATCAAATCAGACACCTTTTATTGTGCCACATAATAATTTCAGCAATGTGATGCTGCTATCAACTGCAGCTGTGTGATTTTTGTACTTCTTTGTGGTATCTTTACTGGTACTAGTACTAGTGACAGTTACTTCAGCAGTACAGTACACTGCCCTCCCGTGGCCCACCCCAACCGTAAAGGTATTCTTTCCAGATTTGAATTTCTGATGGTGAGCACTGGTTAGGTGTTGTGCCTTTGTGTCTGCATCTTTTCAGTGCACAGAGCAATCTTAATCTGTCTGTGCATTTACATCTCTTTAAAGCCCAATCTCCATCTGAAACTTTAGTCACAGTTGTTTCTTTGGCTTCCCTTCAGAGTACTGGACAGGTATGGTGCTTAATTCTGCATGAACACTGTACTCATTAATATACATTTTTAAGTCAGGACCATCATCACAAGTCATTCGTGATACAAATCACGTTCTTAATCATCATAGTCACAAATGCAGTCACAAATCACGATTCTCGATCATTCATGTTATGAATCACATAAATTTTTTTTCTGGTTACTTGGATGTATTGTAAGTCTGTTTTGTGGTATCTCTCCAGGCTTCACCATCCCACCATTGTACTCATTTACATGTGTTTTTAAGTCTGGGAGTTTTAAGCTACAGCTCATCAGGGAAGTACAGCCATAGGCAGTAAGCATTCACGTTTCTTCATCGTCACGGTCACAAATGCAGTCACAAATCATGATTCACGATCATTCACGTTACGAATCACAACATTAATTTTTTTTGTAGTTACTTGGAGGATGTATTGTAAGCCTGTTTTGTAGTATCTCTCCAGGCTTCACCACCCCACCATTGTACTTACTGATACATGTTTTTAAGTCTGGGAGTTTTAAGCTACAGCTCATTGGGGCTCGGGGAAGTACAGCCACAGGCATTCATGTTTCTTCATCATCATGGTCACTAATGCAGTCACAAATCACAATTTACAATCACATCATGAATCACAACATAAATATTTTTTAATAGTTACTTGGATGTATTGTAAGCCTGCTGGTCACGGTGCTGAACAGGGATGGGATCCACACCTGGGCCCAGGGGAACAGGCACATCCTGCTCCAGAGGATCTGGTGCTGGACTTGGTGGTGGTGGCGGCTCAACAGCCTCAGAGGCAGGACAGGAGGTGGTGCTGGTTCTGCTTCGGGGGGAGGGCACTCACAAGTTTTGAGCGGTCCAACAGGAATGGGTGCCCATGCCCTCCACACATGCACACAGTACGATGCTTACCACTACCATGCTTTCCCAGAGCTGCCCCTGCCCCAGACATTCCCTCACCCTGGTCCATCTCTCCTACTGAGCTCCCTCAGTCTGAGCAATCACTACTCACACTGTCACACAACACAAACACACAGTCACACAGACACATACAAACAACTAACTACTTATAAAGGCAAGAAAAATAAAGTTTACAGAAAGAACAAATTAAGTAAAAAGAGTACAGAAAAGGCAAAAAAAATGTAGCTTTTAAAAAAGCTGTTGGGTCTAAATCAAAGTTTAAATCTCCTCCTCGCTCTGATCTAAAAGTATCAGCAGTCACAAAACACACTACTCTCTCTCTTTCTGCACAGGAGAAAGCAAAAGTGTCTGCTTGTATGACTTACTTTCTTCCTCCCCAGCTAAAGAGCATGTGACTTACAGTACTGTAAGCCATGTGATGTGTGGGGGGCTGCCAAATCTGAAACACCAAGTGGATCACTTAGAATCCTAATGAGGAACACGAAGTCCATTAAAAACAATGACTTTGCATTACTTCGCATTGCCATTCCGACTTAACGTGAAGTTTAGTTTAGTTTAGTTTATTAGTCTAGGAATTAATACCTTTGAGCCAGGGCTCTTTTACAAAGGTTCCATGTCACAAAGAACATTTAACAAAGCACGATACACATTACAGGTAAAACCGGACAGGAAAGTTCCATCATAAATTTGCTATTAACAGTTTAAGGCAGTAATGTTTTTAAGTTTCATAGAAAAACAAGCTATAACAGGTTCAAGCAAGTAGACAATTTCGAGGTAGGCACCAAAAGGAGGCTAGAGAGGAGGGAAAGGTGGTGAGCGGGAGAGTAAGTGAGAGGGGACAGGAAAAAAGGAGGGGAGTGAGTTTGGGTGGGAGACAGGAAGTAGTAGAGGTACCAGAGGGTTCATTAGTCAGGAGGAAGAGGCCTCAGATGTGAGGATGGACATGAGGAGTAGTAGTCTTTATCTAAGCGCAATCACAGTTGCTAGTGGTGGTGGGAGGTGGGCATAGAGCATGGATTTGAAAGCTTCAAGCGAGGTTGAGGATAGAGTAGGTGGACTAAGCGCATTGAACCATGTCGGGGCCCTGTATGCAAAGATCTTTGTCCCTGTGCAGTCCGGCATCTCGAACCAGGAAAGGTTGGCATTCAGATCTGGTGGAGGGTCGTGAGCCAGGATTCAGTTGGAGTAGGTTTTGAATACATAATGGAGTCAGTCCCAAGATAGATTTTTGCCATTGTGCAGGTGAGATAAATAAGATGATTTGATAGGTTCAACCAGCCTGATTCATAGTACAGATCACACGTGAGTCAGTCTTTGAGCCCCTGTGAGAGCCGGCAGGCCTTATTTAGAGTGATTGAGATACGCTTAGAGCAGTGGAGGTAGCTGAGCCATAAATAATAAGGCCATAGTCAATGATTGAGATTATGGAACTCTGTATAGCTATTCTCAATGCCGCTTGATTTAGAATTGACGGTTCGAATAGTATTCCCAGGCGCTGGTTCACTGTTTCGCAGTGTTGTCAATGTGGGTTGCAAAGGTGAGCCCTTGGTCAAAAGTGATGCCAAGGTATTTGAAAGTATTTACTTGGTCCAGTGTAATTCCCGCAGAGGTTTGTATGGTGAGTGGAGTATGCCTATTTTTGTTTTGGTGATTGGAGAAGAGCATGGCTTTTGTTTTATTGTGGTTTAGCACAAGTTTACTATCCAGGAACCACTTTTCAACACTAGAGAAAGCAAGTTGCAGGCTTTTTCGTAGGGAGTTTGGATCCTTGTGGGAAGAGAGAATTACAGCATCATCAGCGTATAAGATTATTTTCTCCTGGCAGATATCTGGGAGGGAGTTAAGGAACAGGCTAAAGAGGAGCGGTCCAAGAATTGATCCCTGTGGTACACCCAAGAGAACTGGTTTGAAGTCGGAGAGTTCATTAGAGATTTTTACAGCCTGTGACCGATTGGACAGGTAACTTTTTACCCAAGCACAAGGACCTTCGGCCAGGCCTAGGCTAGAAAGTAGGGAGGTAAGTAGGCCATGATGGACTGTGTCGAAAGCTTTTGTAAGATCGATAAGACTGCACCTGTTTGTCACCCTTGTCCAGGGCTGAGTGGACTTCTCCAGAGAAATCAAGTAAGGCTGTTGTTGTACTATGTCCTTTCCTAAAGCTGCTGTTGATTATAGAGTAGATTGTATTTGTCCAGGTAATCAGAGAGTTGGTCTGCCACTATTCGCTCAAGTGCTTTGGAGAGGGAGGGAGTATTGATATTGGTCGATAGTTTCCTGTTGAGGTTTTGTCCCCCTTGTGCACTGGCGTAACTATGGCAGATTTCCATTTGTTGGGAAATTGACTTTGGCAAAGTGACAGATTAAGAATTTTTGCAAGGGGGGGAATTACTTCATCCAGGGTGAGAGACAGGATTTTTAGATCTAGCTTGTCACTACTTATTCTGGATTTGAAGCAGGCCTTTCTTATGTACTTGTGTGCTTCATGCACTTTGATTTTCTCGAAGTAAAATTGTGCTTTGTCACGAGGGGTGTTTTGTGATACTAGGCTGTCACGAGGGGTGTTTTGTGATACTAGGCTAGGCACAGGTAAGTCCAAGAAGAAATCTGGGGGGAGGACCCCACTAAGGTCTGTGAATGTCTTATTAAGCGCATATGCAATAGACTTTGGGTCAAGAGTGGTGGATCCATCAACTTTCATAATGGTAGGTGACGATTTTGATTGTTTACCCATTATGTTTTGGATGTTGTCCCAAAAAGCTTTTCCATCACCCCAGGTGGATTCAAGGGCATTTTTGAAATAGGCGCTCTTCATTTGCCTAATTTGTGAGGTACATCTATTTCGTGCCTGCTTGTATTTTAGGGTATCATGTGGTGAGCCTGTGTCTCTGGCAACTGCCCAGAGGTGGTCCCGAACCTTGAGCTCGGCAAGTAGTTTGGCAGTAATCCATGGATTTGATAGCGCTTGATTTTACGCTTTTTACTGGGGCGATAAGTCGATGCAGAGTTGAAAGATTTAATGAGGGATTCTAGTGCGGTATTAATATCAGTTGATTCAAGGATTGGTGTCCAGTCCTGTTGTAGGAGATGGGTTTTCAACTTGATAAGATTCCCATAAGGCAATACTCTGCTTGTTATAACTTTGGGGGATGGCTTGAGAAATTTATTAGACCAGGTACAGGACACTGGGGAGTGGTCACTGAGGGAGTCAGGGAGGACTTTAATGTTTTTTATCAGGTCAGGGGGATTTGTGAGAACCCAGTCAATAAGGGTGCTTGTACCAGTTTTGTAATTTTTCCGGCTGGGGGAGGTTACCATCTGAGTCAGGTTTGCTGCTAGGATGTCATCTTTGTAAGAGCCAGTGTCAGAGGTGAGCCAGTTTATGTTGAAATCCCTGAGGAGGAGGAGCTCATTTTCAGAGGGCTGCAGACTAACAAAATCAAGTACAGACTTAATACTGGCACGGTGGTCTTTTGGAGGGATATAGACTGCGGCCACTGTGAGAACTTTGTTTTGTGCACCAAGAAGCAGTTTGATAGGGAGGAGTTGCATCTGCGTGTATTTGAGGGTGAAGCTGCCATTGACAGGAGAGGTTGTCCTTTATGTAGATAGCACAGCCTCCCTTCTTGCTTCGTTCGGGTCGAGTCTGAAAAGATTGTAGCCTTCAAGCAAGACCCATGATCCGGGTGCTGGGAGATAGCCAGGTTTCCACAATGGCTAGTATATCAGGGTTTTTTGTCCAGCGAGAGTTTGAAGAGATGCCAATTTGGGAAGGAGGCTGCAGATATTTAGAGGATAATGGAGAGACCACTACCAACTTTCCCTGTTTTGTCGGCTTCAGTGCAACAGGACCAGGGTTTGGGTGTATCCCACCAGATATTAAAAGTAGGAGGAGCAGGAGTTTCAGCGATGCCATTCGTAGTTCATAATAGGTTGGAGTGAGTTTCTGCTTGTACTTTTAAGATGCTTGGATTGTCTTCTGGAGTCCCAGTAGAGGGTGATCGTTAGTGAGTTATAATGATGTGGCAGTTTCCAATTAGGAAATATGGCTCTTTGCACCCAGGTATTAATTGGGTGATGTTTGTTTAAGACTTCAGAGTAAAGCCATGGTACAATGTTTCAGGTAGTAGTATAGAAAGGTGAGAGTAGGTGGAGGGAGTAGGGTAAGCGGAGGGAGTTGGCATAAAAGGAAAAGGAGGGTGAGGGTGAGCAGGAACAGGTGGTGGGGACTAAGCCAAAGCATTTTTTTAGCGAGGCAGGAGAGAGCCGAGAAGTAGTGTGGGCTAGGCAGTCGGGGGTGGCGAGCAATAGGAGGGTGGTGGGGTAAGGATTTTAGTGGGCTAAGGTGGATAGCTAAGCACTATGGCGAAGTACAGAGAAAAATGAAAAAAAAGACTGGGAGGGTTTGGTGCCAGAGGGTTTAAGAGAAGTACTATAGTACTGTTGGTCCGGATCACATAATATGTTAAAGTTCCTGAAAGGTGATAAACTGTGGCCTGGCATATGCAATGTGTAAAACCTTTGTCTATATGTTTCCTTTGTTCTTCAAAGTCCTCAGAGATAAGTACAATACCTTGGGAGTAGGTCAGACAGTAGGCATATGCAATGTGTGAAATCCTTTTGTCTGTATGTTTCCTTTGATCTTCAAAGTCCTCAGAGACAAGTACAATACCTTTGGAAAAGGTCAGACAAAATGTTGATTCAGTCACAAAATGTGTTAAAATTCCTTTGTTCTTTAAAGTCCACAAGTGCAGTTGCTTTAAGAGTGGTCAGATGAGAATGTTGAAAATGTTGATTCAGTTGCAGGACCCAGCATCACCATGTTTGTAAGACTAGTTGTAAGGCATATGCTTCCTTGGGGAGGCTTCAAGAAAGTTGATTTAAAATTAAAAAGCTGATACCTGATGATGGCAATTTGCAGAAATTCAGTCCAGGAGACTTTCACCAATGTTGTGTGAAGTGGTAATGACAAGGCAGAGTGAGCACTTTGCATTGCCCACTCCATGTAGCAGAGTGGCAATGATAAGTGCCCACTGCGTGTTCACTTCTCCGGCGGAATTTAAATTAGCTGCATCTCTACATGCAATATGCCCTTTATGGAAGGCCTCTTTCAGAAGAGGAAGACAGCCATGCACCTTGGCACATCAACCTTAATAAGACACAGCAATTACATCCACTTCAGTGGGTCAGGAATAAGTCACAAGGTGATATGGCAGAGGATGTTGCACAGGTTAACACTGGTACTCACACTGGTGGTATAGCTACATTTTTCCATATGCAACTTAAATCCCCTCAGACACTGAATAGCACTTTGACTGCATCACTCCCTTTATCTGCCAAGTTTTTATCAGAATTAAAAAAACAAATGTGTCTGCACTCATGAAGAGTGAAAAATCCACAATGCTGTCGTAAAGGCAATCAGAAATTCTTATTGTGAATCAATAGTGGCACGGAAAAAAAACTGCACACCGCCTTGCCATGGTAAATCGAGTATTAACTCTTCATCAGGGGGTGGCACTGTGGGAGATCATCATCTTCAATTTATACATGTCATCAATAAGTCACATGAAGTTTTAACAAATTAAAAAATGCCATTACATAGTTACATGATTGATGTAAATAAAACATAAAATACAAAAACATCTACTTTTTTACATTCTTTTTCTTCTTCATTCATTTATTATGAATTAATTTCATGCTTAAATGCAGTTACTATTTTTTTCTTTTATTTTTATCACTTAAAGCTGGTATTTAGTGATGAAATAGAGGCAGACTGAAAGGTTGAGAACACAGCAATCAGCATGGATGCGATCTGCACACAACTCGATGCTAGTCTGAAGTGAAGAAAAGTAGAAGGTTTACTTGAAAAAAGAAAGAAAAAATATATTTAATCAAAATATTCCAAAACATATTATCTATAAATTCATTGGTAAAAGGCTGAGAGGATTCAAAATCATAGTGAATCAAATTATTTGATCAATACCACATTAAAGACAAGAGGCACAAATCATGCCAAAGGTGACTTGCGTTGGTTGCCAATGTGCTATGGACCCTGTGTCTGATTGTTTGTCGGGTGGTGTCCCGGTGGCTAAGTCCCATGGCTTACAGCAGCCCTAGCAGTGTGCCAAGAGGTGCACCTTGACAGATTGCTACAAGCCCACAGCAGTGAACAGAGACTGGACGCAAGTGCCCCCACAAGCCCTGATCCCCATTCGACACAGGTAAAATGCTCTGGTGGGCTAGCAGACCCTCACCACCCCAATTTCCAGTGATTATTGTGATGTTGCCCTGGTGGGCTAGTGCCCCCCTCCAAGCTCCGATTCCCTTGTGTTACCAAAGTAATCAATCATTGGTGGTTCAGTGGAACCCCTGAGACCAATCCACCATTACACACTTACCCCACATACCTGGTGGTCTAGTGGACCCCCACCTGGCAGTTCCCTACCACCCTGCTCCCCCAAACCCATACCCAGCCAGTGACTGGAACAGCCCACCTCACACCACAGCAGTCAGCCACTGACTGAGCTCTGTATGAGCATGTACTGTATGAGCGGGGGTTGATATCGGCCACCTGCTGCTGGTGCAGAATGCTGTTGCCAGGCTGTTATCTGGATCATCTAGATCCAGCTATCCTGTGCTGTGTGAACTGCACTGGCTGCCAGTTCAGTTGCAGATCACCTTCAAGCTCGTCTTGCAGACCTACAGTATAAAGCCCTACACGGACTAGATCTCAGCTACCTGCAAGATTTCCTGCATCCTTACTGCCCCCTCTGACCGCTTCACTCAGCTGATGAGATATTGCTGGAGATCCCCAGGGTATGATTAAAAACCTCTGTATCTCTGGCATTGTCATTTGTAGCCCCAACCCTGTCTCATCGGATACGACAGAGTCTGAGAGTGGAGAGCTTTAAAACTGCACTAAAAACCTATTTATTTTAACCAGGAATAGCACACTAAGCTGAAAGCTTTTTTACAGGAGCAACGGGAAGTTAAGTGACTTGCTCAGGGTCACACAGTATGCATGTGGAAGCTGTGGGATTCAAACCCAGGTCTACTTTGCTGGATGTTACCAGATTTGCAGCTCAGAGCCTTAAACCACTGCACTATACTGCCTTCTTTATTTGGACTTGCCTTTGGAGGTACATTTTAATGCATGTTGGACTTTGACACTGAGTTTTAATTATAATGATTAGATGAATGATTTTAGAATTTTATTGTTTTATTTTGATATTGTATGGTTTGTACAGCACTTTGGTAGAATCTGAACATTGCTTTATAAATAAAGATTATTATTATTTTATTATATGCGCTCAGTGAATGCCAGCTGCTGTCATTCGCTGAGCACATACTATATACAGTACACATTCATACAGGTCTCAGGTGGTGGCTGGCTGTGGTGGTGTGTGGTGGGTTGTGTCAGTTGCCAGCTGGGTATGGGTTGGGGGGAGTGGGATGGTACGGAACTGCTGGGTAGGGGTCCACTAGACAACCAGATATGTGGGGTATGCGTGTAATGGGGGATCAGGCTCGGGGGTTCCACCACTGGCTCACCAGTGATTGATTGATTCCTTTGGCAACACAGGGGGGAGCAGAGCTTGGTGGGGTGTTAGCCCACCAGGGCAATATTATACTTATTGGAGGTCAGAAAAGTTCTCTTAGCCCAGCAGAGCAATGTCATAATAATTAGTGGAGAGGGAGGTGGGAGTGGCACTTGCCCACCAGGGAAATATACTTATCATTAATGGGGATCAGGGCTTGGGGGGCTGCATGAACTATGGGGGATCAGCTAGCAGAACATTGGTGCAACCCCCAGGGAATGCTGGAGAACACTTACACCAGCCTTAGGCTGGTGTAAATGTACTTTGACAGTTGTCCTTCCCAGGTGGTTTGGGAATCCCATTTTAGCAGAAGTGGAAGCTTACACCTGCTGCAAACCCCCTAGTGCCATGCCGCAGTCCATTTTTTTGTGCAAGGCTGGCACAAGCCTCCTTTGCCGCAAGCTGCCTGCATTTGTCACAGGCTGCTTTTGAGAGTGGCCTGGGGTGCATTTTCTGGCACAAGGTGCCACTTGCATCTTTTTTCTTTGACACAAGCACCTTATGTCCTTCTAGGGAGTTTTGGGAAATGGCCCCAGCATGCTTTATGTCAACAAACATTATCTAATAAATATTAATTGCTACGGTCACATATTGTCTCCTGATAGCAACTATAATGAGAGCCTGGTTCCCACAAAGATCTGGGGGATTCTACAAGTGTCAAAGGAGCAACATTTGCAGATTTGCAAACACAGAGCTGGCCTGATGGCACTGAGGGTTGAGGCACTGGACATCATTCCTCATGCTGCACTGATGACCAGAGTTTGGGACTGACCTCAGGTCATCAGGGTGCTGACCTGGGTGGGGATGGAGAAGCAGGATTGATTGAGTCATTGGGCTGCTTTTCTCTCCCATGGGAGGTGGGTGTGGGCTGTCACCCCTCCTGTAGTTTTGTCACCACCGGGTAGAGGCCTGGTGGGGTAACACAGGTGGGTGGGGGTGGCAGTACGGGTGGGCAGAAGGGTCTGAGCTGGCTTCCAGTGTGTGTACGTGTCTCCATGCACACATACAACCATGTGCCAGGCCTTGGGGGGGATGTGGGAGAAACCTACAAAAAAGCCTATAAAAAGCTTCATTAAAAAAACAAAAATTTTGCAAACACAGGCGGTAGGTTTACTCATCCCCCCAAAATGAACAGATCTTCTCAACCTTTCAGTCTGCCTCTATTTCATCACTAAATACTGGCCTCAAGTGATAAAAATAAAAGATAAAAATATGAACTGCATTTAAGCATGAAAATTAATTCATAATGAGCCAGCCAGATAACGCAGTGGTAGAGTTACTCCTTGCCAACCAGATGACTCAGGTTTGTGCCCCGAGCCCAGAATGTCTGGTGCCGACTGGCCAAGTGGGGTTCGGGTGTCCATTGGATGCCTCCCACTTGAGGGAGGGCACCTCCTTTCAATGCATGACCGCCCCCTTGTGACCCGGGGGAGGCGATTGTCATGCAGGAGGGAACAAATGGTCCCTCTGAGGTGGCTTACATCAGTGCATACCGACTCACCTGGCAGGTGTCATGAAGGTTTCACATGCCAACAGTAGGGCTGGCAGGGTAGCAGCAAATGTAGGGCGAGGTTCACATACCCTTCCAATGGCCCTGATAGGTCTTTCACCAAGGCCACCTCTCAGGACCATGCCTTTGGGTGGGATAATGGGAGACCCCTAGCAGCATCGGGCAGATGAAGCCAGCCACCTCCCCACACCACAGCTGGGTCTCCTTGACTTCTCCAACACCTTGCCAGCTCCATCTCATGGGCCCTGACTGTTGAGTGAAGTATGTTCCTACTGGCTTGAGGCTGTGAGGGTTGTCATATGAGGATAGATTGGAAAGATTGGGACTGCGGTCACTGATGAGTAGAAGAGCAAGGGGTGACTTGTTGGTACTATATAAGTCTCTGAAAGATGAGGATCTCAGATCTGAGTTGGGATTGGTGTTTAGGGAAAAACATATCAATTAAGAGGGCATGATAGGCAATTGAGGGAAGAAATGAGTAGGACTGAACAAAGAAGGAAAGACTTTAAGTGTAGGGCAATTAGGATGTGAAATGGACTGCCTAAGGAGGTGGTGGAAGCTGAAAGTCTGGATATTTTTAAAAATAGATTGGATAAGTTCTTTATTGAAGTTGGTGATGTTTGTTACCACTACTGAATTGTGGGGAAAGTCTATATTGGCTTTGCCTTCTTGCCTTTCTTATTTCTCCAGTATGAACTCCAGTATGAACCGGAGGGTCCCACTCATGTGGGATAAGCTGTGCGTTACAGTTGGGGTACCCAGAAGGTTGTTAGGCAAAAGCTGGTGTTAGGTTAGTGTTGGATCATTGAGGGGGATGTCATGTGACAGGTAAAAGGCTTGAGCAGGTAGATGGAGGTCCCAGCAGCTGGCGAGGCAAAACTGGGGATGAAAACAGAAAGTAATAAAAAAAAAGAAAATGATTTCATAATGAATGAAGAAGAAAAAGAATGTAAAAAAGTAGATGCTTTTGTGTTTTATGTTTTATTTACATCAGTCATATGACTATTTAATGGAATTTCTTCATTTGTTAAACATGCATGCGACTTATTGATGACATGTATAAACTGAAGATGATGATCTACCACAACTATTCCTCCTGACGAAGAGTTAATACTTGAAGACTGGGGCAAGGAGGTGTGTGGTTGTTTGTCCTTACCACTATTGATTTACTATAAAAACTTTCCATTGACTTTACAACAGCGTTGTGGAATTTTCACTCTTTACGACTGCAGCTACTTGATTTTTTGCATTTAGGTTGGCTACCTTTAGCTGCACTGACTACAGTATCCCAACAGTTTGCAGCACTGCCTTACGGATTGTCTTTATCATAGAAACATAGAAACATACACTTTGACGGCAGATAAGGACCTCTTGGCCCACCTAGTCTGCCCATTTCCCTACCTAGAGGATAAGCTGCAGATCCTATTTAACCAACAGCTTATTTCTTCCTACCCCCCACAAACATTGCCTTATGTCTGTCCCATGCATTCTTGAATTCTCCTACAGTTTTAGACCCCAGAACCTCCTCAGGAAGACTGTTCCATGCGTCCACCACCTTCTCTGTGAAAAAATACTTCCTCACATTGCCCCTGAGCTCGCCCTCTATCTTCAAATTGTGTCCCCTTGTTCTTGCACATCTCTTTTTCTGAAAGATGCTACCCTCTTGGACTTTGTTGATTCCACTGAGGTACTTAAATGTTTCTATCATGTCCCCCCATCCCTTCTTTCCTCAAGGGGGGTATACATATTAAGCTCCTTCAGCCTGTCCTCGTATGGCTTCTCTTGCAGACCCTGCACCATTTTAGTTGCCCTCTTCTGAACTGCCTCCATCCTGTCTATGTCCTTGTGGAGATGGGGTCTCCAGAACTGGATGCAGTACTCCAGATGGGGTCTCGCCAACTGTCTGTACAGGGGGATAACAATTTCTTGTTTTCTGCTGGTGATGCCTCTCCCTATACATCCCAGTATCCCCCCAGCCCTCACTACCGCCTTCTCACATTGCTTGCCAACCTTAAGGTCATCTGATATGATTACCCCTAGGTCCCTTTCCATTTTTGTT
This sequence comes from Neoceratodus forsteri, assembly GCA_016271365.2. NCBI lineage: Eukaryota > Metazoa > Chordata > Ceratodontiformes > Ceratodontidae > Neoceratodus > Neoceratodus forsteri. Next base: position 913,524,321 of record CM057455.1, on the reverse strand, counting down.
GTCGTTACTACCTCCCCCCCATTGTGTAATCTTCCCCTGGATTTTTGTTTCCCAGGTGCATTACTTTGCACTTCTTTGCATTGAATCTAAGCTGCCATACTTCTGACCATTCCTCCAACCTTGCCAAGTCCTTCTCATCCTTTCCATGCCTCCTTGTGTATCAACCCTGTTGCAGATCTTTGTGTAATCTGCAAAGAGGCATACTTTTCCTTCCAGTCCCTCTGCAATGTTACTTATAAAGACATTAAAAAGGACTGGACCCAAAACTGAACCCTGCGGTACCCCACTAGTAACCCCTCTTTCTTCAGAGTGGACTCCATTTACAATTACCTCATGTGTCCTGTTGTTCAGCCCATGTTTTAAGCAGGCTACCACCCTGGGACCCACTCCAAGGCTGGTTAATTTAACTACTAATCTTTTGTGTGGGACTGTGTCAAATGCCTTGCTAAAGTCTAGGTAGGTTGTGTCCACAGCCCCTCCCTGGTCTACTACTTTGGTCACCCAGTCAAAGAAATCAATTAGATTCATCTGACATGACCTTCCTGCTGTGAACCCATGCTGCCTTGGGTCCTGTGCCACACTGGCCTCTGGGTACTCAACAGTTCTTTCCTTCAGAAGTGATTCCATCACTTTCCCTACCACAGAGGTCAAACTGACAGCTCTGTAGTTTTCTGCCTCTGTCTTGCTCCCACTTTTGTGAAGGGGAATCACATCAGCCTTCTTCCAGTCCTCAGGTGCCACACCATCCTCCCATGATTTGTTAAAAAGGGTAGTTAGTATTGTCACTAGTTCTCTGCTTAATTCTTTTAGAATTCTGGGGTGAATTCCACCTGGCCACATTGCATTGTCCACCTTCAGTTTTAGGAGTTCTTTCAGAACTCTTTCTTCTGTGAAAGGATTTGGATCGACCCCCCTCTCCAGAGTGCTTCTGTTAATTGGATTAGGCACCTCCCCCACTTCCTCTTTTGTGAATACTGAACAGAAGTAGTCATTCAGTATCCCTGCTTTTTCACTGTCACCCTCTGCCCACTCACCATCCATTCTATTCAGCCTCACTATCCCTCCCTTTATCTTTCTATGCTCCCTGATATACCTATAAAAGGTTTTATCCCCCTTCATAACCGTGTTGGCTATCTTTTCCTCAGTTTGTGCCTTTGCTATTCTGACTACCTTCCTTGCTTCCTTCTGCCTTAACTGGTACAGTTCTCTGTCCTGCTCCTTCTGTGTTTCCTTATACTTCCTAAATGCTATCTTTTTCTCCCTAACCTTCACCGCCACTTCTTTTGAGAACCATAGTGGCTTTTTCTTTCATTTTGATTTGTTTATTTGCATCACACAAAGGCTTGTTGCCTCTGTGATGGCAGTTTTGATATTTCTCCATTGTTGCTCTACCCCTCCTTCTAGCCTGTTTGCTAGTGCTTTTCTAAGGCACTCTCCCATCTTGCCAAAGTCAGCCCTCCTGAAGTCCAGAACCATCACTTTAGTTTGGCTTGACTCTGTAGCTGAGTTTATCATGAACCACACTGTTTGGTGGTCTCTTGTTCCCAAATGGATACCCACTTCTAGATCTGAGATCCTCTCACTGTCCCCATTTGAGAGTACGAGGTCTAAGATTGCTCCTTCATGAGTAGGTTCCAAAACTAGCTGTCTGAGGCATGCCACCTGAAGGGCATCAAGAATGGCCCTGGTTTTGGATGTGGCTGCAGCAAAGGTGCTCCAGTTAACATCTGGCATATTAAGGTCCCCCATCAACAGTATCTCCCCTTTCTCTGCCATCCTAAGTATGCCTTCTATCACATTCTTATCCATTCCCTTCCCTGACATGGGGGTCTGTATACAACCCCTGTGCGGATTGTGGTGCCATTTCCAGTCTCTAAGGTGACCCACAGTGCCTCCTCTCCTCCGTTTACTCTTTTGTTCAGTTGCTTTTATCTCTTCCCTTATATAGAGAGCTACCACCCCCTCTTCTGCCCTCCCTGTCTCTCCTGTAGGTTGTGTACCCTGGTATGTTAACATTCCAGTCATTGTTCTCTGTATACCATGTTTATGTGACTGCTATGATATCCAGGCATCCCTCTTCCATCAAGGCCACCAATTCAGGGAGCTTGTTGCCCAAACTACAGGTGTTGGTACTCATTACCCTCCATTTCTTGATGGCCTTACCTTTTTTGCCCCATCCCTGTCCTTACTGGGTTTGTCACTTTCTCAATTTACCCCTGCACTTCTCCCTATTGACATCTCTATGTTGGTGTCTACCTCACTTTGTACGCAGATTTTTTTGGGGGGGCTAATGATTTCCCTGCTCCTTTCCAGTGCCTCCTCCTCCCTTGGCTAGTTTAAATGCTTTCCAATGAAGTATTTAAACCTATCACCTAGGATCCTGGTTCACCTCCTGGACAGATGCATACCAACATGCCAGTATCGGCCTGCATCCATCCAGGTGGACCTCCAATCCCCAATGAAGCCAACTCCCTGGGCTCTGCACCAGTTTCTCAACCACTGATTGAATTCCATAGTGTGGAGCACCCTAGCCTCATCCATGCCTTAGACAGGCAGCACCTCTGAGAAGGTTACCATGCGTGCTGTTTGGCTAAGGCCCCTCCCCATCTCCACAAATGCTTTTTGCACTGCTCCGATCCATTTCTTAGCCAGGTCATTTGTCCCTAGGTGGACCGTGACATCCAGCTCCCTCCCCTGTGCAGCTGCTCCTGTGATCCTGAGGATACGCTTCCTGTCCCTCCAAGCCATGGCACCAGGCAGGCACCTTACCTCCCTCTCCCCTTCCTCCCCCAGTTCTACCTTCCTAACAATGGAGTCCTCCACCAGGAGTTGTTTCCTTCCCCTGTAGGGTCCCATGCCACCCTCCTGTGGTTCTCCTTTGTGGAGGTTCCAAGCATCCTCCTTGGTCTCCACTGTGGGTGACTCCATAGCGGAACCAAATTTTTCCAGAATGGCATAGAAATTGTGGAGAGGTACAACTGGAGGGATGCACCACTGTTCCACCACCCTCACCCTCCCTGAGCCCACTGTGGTCCAACCATTTCTCTTTCTTGGCAACCTCTGAGGCAATGGCAGTGACCCTGGTGGTCCCTGGGTGGGAGAGGAGGTCCCAAAAATCCTGGCCAACTCAGCCTGAAGATGAGCAACCTTCTCCCTCAGCCCAGAGAGGTGCCTGCAGATGAGGCAACACTGCATCCTCCAGAATGTCTCCTGGAAAACTGATGCTCAACAGCCACTGCACTGCACTGCACTGCACTGCACTGCACCACTCCCATGATGTCTTTTTTCTGACCCCGTAACTGTTGTTTGGAATACTTACTCTTTCCTCTGTTTGTTTATTTTCTTTTTCTTTTTTTCCTTTTTTTCTTCCCCTACTTACTTATTGCCTCTGTGCCCTTTTAGCTCCTGTTCTTCCTGTTCTAAGACAAGAAGTTCCTATATTTCTCAGTAGTCTATTTACTTGCTCAAAGTCAGACCTCCAGCAGCTAAGGGGGGATGGAGAGCTACTCTTGCCCTTCTAGGATGGTGAATCTTTGGTGGCTCTGTGATCACTCACTTCCTGCTCCTAGACAGGAATTTCCTGTTGTCGGTTAAATCCTGTGCCTATAAAAGTAGAACTGGTTTAGGGTGGGGGGGTGGAGGGGAGGGAAGGAGGGCAATATAGTCCCAGTAGAGAAGGTTTAGTTATACCAGTAGCTCCTTCCTCCTGGTGTTCTGTCTGTTCTCTGGCAGAAGCCATCTAGGGCAGTGCTTAAATCTGGTTTTAACCTGTCTCCTTCTAGCTAAGCCACTCCCCCTACTTTGCAAATCTTTCTACACTTAGTTAATTTCACAGATAACAATTCCCTTCTGACACCTGTGACAAGCACATAGATAAGTACATAGATAACACAGATAACAATTTACTTCAACTATCTCTGACACACACACTAACTTTTTTTACCCTAAATTGAAGGTCCCAGTACAAGATTTCTAGTTCTTAGTCCCAGTAGAGAAGTTTTAGTTATACCAGTAGCTCCTTCCTCCTGGTGTTCTGTCAGTTCTCAGAATCAGAAAGCTCCCCAGTTGAAAACAGAACACATTCTTCTCTGTCTCTTCCAGCCTTATTTAGTATGCCAATCACACCTTAGAAACAGTTAACAATGCAGCTGGCTTCTGAATGGAGAACTAAATATGACCAAAGCCATCCAGCTTCTCAGCAGTTAAATAAAGCAGTTTCTGCTGTGACTGCACTGGACATGCACCCATTTTCTATTGCTGACTCTGCTGGGTTTTGTGAGGTGATGAAGCTTGCTGCCTCTCAATATTAGCTGCCATCACACACATATTTCTCCAGAAAGACTGTACTAGCTCTTTATAAGGAACTGTGCCAGAAGGTAAACAGTACCTCCCAGTCTTAGACTGTTGAAGAAGTACAGTACATGTAACAACCGATATGTGGACTAGTAGTCAAACAATAGACTACATGACTGTCACTGCCCACTGGATATCATTTTCCTCTACAACATCCTCTGGCACCACCAAGGACCAACAAAATCCTTACAAACAGGCTACCCTCTGTATTGCAAAATTTGACAAAAAAAAACAGACTGGTGTGAACATTATACAGGAGCTAAAGAAACAGTTCTCAGAATGGCTTTTCCCATAATGGCCTTTCCCCAGGATTTGTGGTTGCAGACAATGGAGCTAATACTGTGAAAGCATTAAAAGATGGTGGGTTTCTGCATTTACCATGTTTTGCACATACACTCAATTTAGTGGTACAGGACTTCCTCAATGCAAACATGAGTGTGCAAAATATGCTGGGTGCTGCATGTAAGGTATGTGGTCACTTTAGGCACTCTGCAAAAGCTTGTACAATTTTGCAGGAACTGCAAAACAGAATTACTCACTAATTCACCAACTAAACCAGTAAATTGCCACTACAGTAGGTGGAACTCCACCTTTTACACATTACAGAAGCTCCAAGAACAATGCAAAGCAGTATACTAGTAAGCCTTGGATTGTGCAATAGGGAAAGTGAATGCTACACTCACCTTGGGCTATTGAATCTTATATCATATTTATGTCAGTTGCTACAGCCATTTAAGGAAGCCACACATGAAGAGAGTGCTGACAGTGCAACCATAAGTCAAGTCATTCCATTGATACATCTTCTCATGCATAGACTGGAAAGATTTTGAGAAATATTTGAAGAGCAAGGTGCAAGCACGTGTGTCACTCTTGCTGAAAAGCGATCTTTGCATTTAGAAACAGACTGCAGGATTGTCATGATTTTGGAATCTGAACATTATGTGACAGCAACAATTTTTGATCCACATTTCAAAACCAGTTTGCCATGTCTTCCTCAGTCTGGTAGCGGAGACCTCAACCATTATAAAGAACTGCTCATTAATAAAGTTTCTCTAAAAATGACAACAAAAACTCCAACTAGAAGTGCTGCAGCTGCTGATCTTGCTAGCCGTACTTCCTTCCAAGGAACAGATCTGAGTGAAGGCAGATAAGAAAAGCCTTGCATTGTGAGTCGGAACCCAGGGCAATATATAGGGTGCCTCCAAGGACAACATTTGGACAGGACTGAATGACATAAAGAATGACAGTGATGTTACTTCTCCCATCACAAGCTACTTAGCAAGCAGTATGGTGGATAACTTCCTTAAGGATCCAAGAAAGATAAATGTTTGAGATAATACACTTCAGTACTAGCTTGAAAAGTGTGCAATCTGGCCAGCATTACAAAAAGTGTCCCTTTACTATTTAAGTTGCCCAGCACAAGTGTTTATTCAGAAAGAATATTTACCACTGCTGGTTATGTTGCTAGTACTAAGAGGAGAAAACTCATTCCAGAAAATGTTGAAATTCTAACTTTTATTAAACTAAACTGTAATGTATTCGCTGGATACTCAAGGGCACTTCCAAAACACTGCTCCAACAGTAGTGATGAAAAGCCTATTTGCAGTGATGTTGAAGAAGAATAGTAGTACTGGCCCAGCATTGGGGGAAAGGGAATATTGCATTAGCTTGTCTCTCATGTCATTTGTATCTTGTCTCATGCCAGTTACCATTTTGTTGATTCCTCTGAAGTGCTGTTAGCAAGGCTACAAAAGCCAGGGACTACTCTCTGATTCTATGGAAAGTAAGAAAGAATTTCACATGCACATATTTTTCTCTTCAGTCTTTTATTTGTGTGGTTAACTTAAATTTGTAAATGACTATACTGATTTCTGGTAGATGTCTTCCAGTTATGTATCCTATGCACTAAGTCTCTATCCTGGATAACATCTAACCACAGTCTGAGTTCTGACTAATCTGCTGCTCTTGAATCAATAGACATCTATGAAAGAAAAGAAACTTACAGACACTACATAAAAGTATTCTCTTTCACAAATCACAATGATACCTTAGTCTGACTGCATAATTACCTTTAGTTTTCATGGCAGTGTACTACAAACAAATTAAAAAAATAAATAAATAAATTATATTGTGCATGTGCATCCTGAGTGAAAAAACATTTTTGAAACTGTGGGAGGAGGGGCATCACTGGCAACACAAACAACAGCGTCAGTTTATCAAAATAAATCACTTCAAAAGGGTAGAGGGACCATTCATTATAATCTTTGTGTGTACATGCTCTTTCACAATGCTTCTTCAGTCTGTCTACATAATTACCAGTTAGATTTCTTTTCATGGCATTGTACTACAAAAAAATAAACAAAAAGAAAAAAAAAAGAAAACATTGTAGTGTGTATGCATATCCTAATTGAGTAAAAAAAAACTGTTGAAACTGTGGATGCCTACTGCTGGCAACAGAAACAACAAAGTCAACTTGTCAAAAAAAAAATAACATCAGTTCAAAAGGGAGTGTGTGAGGGTCCAATATATTTTGTGTGTGATGCTGCTACCTTTAAAAAAATCTCCTCTCAGACCATCAACTGTCATTTACTGTGTCCTCCTGTCCTGTTACCCTCCTTCAGTCAAAAAGTCACTTTTGTTAGCAGTGCACACCTTGCTTAACAGGTTAAACAAGGTAGTCAGGGGTTTCTGTGTGTGTGTGTGTGTGTGTGTGTGTGTGTGTATGTGCATTATTCTTTGATAACCCAGTAAGGCCCACTAGGCACAATTGCCTGTTTTCAGAGGTGACTAGGGAGAACAGTGGTGGTTAAGTAGTGACTTGCTCAGAGTTGCACAGCATGCAAGTGGAGGTTGTAGGAAATCAAACTCAGGTCTGTTGGACTGAGTTTAGTCACATCTCATTACTCTAACCTTTAGGCTATACTGCTGTACACGACTGTTACAATACCTCAGCCTATGTCCCTGTATTCAACAAGTCTTGTCTCCTGCCATTTATTGCAAGGAATTTAGAGTCTGCAAGCAAAAGAAACTATGGGCTTATTCAACTTCAGCACTGGCTTAAAATACCTTACAAGATACATACTGTAACTTCCTGTGAACTTACTAACAGCTGGGCCTTGCTAGCTGCCATGCTATTAAACAGTTTTTTCTATGGAATGTTACCTGTTTTCCTTTGTATTATACTTTAAAATTGAGGTACAGGTAACGTTTCATGTTGAATGGATATTGGCCATGAATACAAAACCAGAACCACAACCTGAGGTGATTTGGCAAAAACAAAACCTCCCTTGTTTTGCACACCTCAATCTAGTTCATCCCTAATGTAAACAGTATGAAGCTGTGAAGGAGCAGAAACATGATGTTAGTGATGCTAAATTTCCTGTCAAAATGTGCATGTACTTTGATTGTTGAAGAAGGTTCTGGGACAAATTTGTTTGAAAAGCTATATCAGCTTATTCTACTGGAGTACTTTTTGAACATTATTTCTGCTGAGTTCAGGTATTGACTGCATAACAGATCACCACAAACCATGAATCAGGCTGCAGGGTGGGCTCATTCATATTTGGCTGGGAGACTTCAGACTAAATGACTTGTAGAGAAAGTGGAACTGTAACCAGTAGACCTCCTAGGGCACAACTGTTAATTCCCAAAGCACCATGAAGAATAGCCATACCACTGCTCCAACTGGTTCTACACCAAAGGGTAGGGTTACCAGATTTTGGGACACCAAAAAGAGGACACTCCAGCCTCACAGTCCTGCCTTCACCCCTCCACCCTCTCAGGTCAGACTCAAAGAAGCAGACAGTTAAAACTATATTTTAAAGGGTCAGGGATAGTTCCATCTGGGACTTAGATGATCAGACATAACCTTAACATCTGCCCCTCCCCAAAAGCAGCAATGTACATTTTGAGCAGCAATAATGGCATACCAGTTATAAACTGGCACTGATCTTCCTCCACTCCACGTAATCCTCCAGTCCACAGTCCAATCAGGTTATGAGGCTGCTGCTGCTGCAGTCTTTTTTTTTTTTACTTTTTTATTTATAAGATTCAGAAAAAACTTACAACAAAAAACTTACAGAGGGCTACACAAATGCCATTAACAATCAAATATCTCTTTACAAAGGATAGACCAGACACCCTCCCTTAAGATACCACACTGAGGGAAGTACAAGTGTATAGTTTTTGTGATACCAAAATGCATTCAACAGCTGGAAACAGCAGAGTTTTATTGGGATACATTAATTAATGGGCCAAAACAATTCCATTTTAATATTATGGCAACAAGCCTATAATATCCCCCACAGAAAATAAAATAAGTAAGACTAATAGAGAACTTTATCCCCAAGGGAGAACCCATTATTTAACATTATAAAATGGGTAAAATAAATCTCTTAATTTGATTGGCTTAAAGGACTTTTTTTAGGGTTAAAATTTATTGACACCATGTATAAAACAATGTTTGTTACACACAATATTCATAAAAGTAATGAAAATACATATTTTAATAAGTTTCTTGATACCAGTCATTACAAATACAAATACATTCTTATGAAATATAATTCCCCACATCACTTATGCTTTTACTTCGTCTTCAAACTTATACAGTACTCTTCGTGCAAAACTAGCTAGTGCAAAAATATCTACTATTTCAGTTGGATCGAATATCCTTTCCAATTTCTTATTAGTTTCTATCCACTTAAGTTTATTTAGCTTTAAAGATAGGAACAACTCTCTTTCTCTTTCAAAGGCAGGACATTCCAACATAACATGTCTAGTTACAAGATATATCATCTCCTTGCAAATACATGGATAAACAGGATTGCCTGGGAAAAACATTCCATTATTAAATAATAATCCTAATCTTAATCTTGATATAGCTTTTCTCTGTTTCGCATTCTGACAAACCCTTAAGTATTTCTCTTCATTAAAAGTATGTTTTATTTTTTTATTCATTATATACTGCCATGAGTCTCTTATACTGCTCATGTCTCATTGTTTAGCAGTATCTTCAAGTCTCTGAGTAGCTATATCTCTAAATTTATTAGGGTCACATGACTCGGTATACATGTTATACAATATTCCATTTTTGTTAAATTCATCATTTAATATCTTAAACCACCCTTTCTTAATTAAACAGTTTTTTCAATTTTTTTCCGTTTTTTCTTCTACCCAGCAATGATGAAGTAAATTATCATCTGGTGATTACATTATTTTTTTTTTAGAAAATATTAACTCATTTTTTTAATTACTGTTGAGATTGGTAATATTCCTGTGTCTGCCCTTATCACCACATTTAGGGTAGACCCAGGGACCCCCAAGTAATTTCCTTAAATATGCATTTTGCATTATCTCCATAGATTTGAGATTAGTGCCAGAGACCCATACTTCTGCACCATATAACATTTGTGCATTTATCTTAGCTTCATAGCACCTTTTCTGTGCAATAAAGGAATTATTTGCAATTGTATTTGCAAATCTTGTAACTGCTAACATTGTCTTAGTGACATTATTTATTGTTTTCTTTACATGTGTATTCCAACTTAGGTTTCTATTTATTATAACCCCCAGATATTGGAACTCTTGAATTTCTTCAATAGAATCTGCCCCTATTTTCCATTCTTTAACATTTCTTCTTCCCTCAACAAAGACCATTATTTTAGTTTTTATCTATATTTAGTTGAAGTTCAAGTTTTTCAAGAGTTTCCTTCACTTTAATCAATAATCTTTTTAAACTCAGCTGGGTCTGGGATATTAACACTGCTTCATCTGCAAATAACATCATTTCTACTTTCTGTTTATTTACATTTGGAGGGAACGTGTCCATCTCTTCTAGCTCATCCACTAATGTATCTATATATAAGTTAAATAAGGTCAGAGCTGGTAAACAGCCTTGTTTAACATCGGTTTCTACTCTTATACAATATTACCAGTCATTTCACCTTGTTTACTATACCTTACTATTACTTTATTATTAGAATGCAAAGTTTTCATACTTTCTAAAAGGTCTTTATTAATCCCTTTTTGACTAAGCATTCCCATAGAATTTGTCTATTAATTGAATCAAATGCGGCTTTTATATCAAGAAAGGCCATAAAGATTTTCTCTTTTTTCCTAACCACATATTTCTCCATAATATAACGAAGAATAAAAATGTGTTCAATAGTTTACCTCCCTTTACCAAACGCAGCTTGATTTCTAGATAATATTTCTTCTTCTTCTATCCAAATTTGCATTCTATTAAGAAGCATTCTAGTAAATAATTTTGCACTTGTATTCAAAAAAGTTATTGGTCTATAATTTTCTTGTAGTGTTATCAATCCTTTTTTATGGAGGGGAACTATAACCCCTATATTCCTTCTATCAGGTATTTTATTAGTTTGAATTATGTTCTCAAAAAGGGGTAATAAAACCTTGGCCCACCACTCTGGATTCACTTGAAATATTTCTGCACTAATTCCATCCACCCCAGGTACTTTATTTTTTTTGTTGTCTTTTGATAGCTAAAATTATTTCTTCTTTAGAGGTAGACAAGTTCTATACCTCATGCTTCATTATTTCTATATTACTAGTTGACATTACATCACCATTTTCAGAGAGTACTGGTGTTTTATCAAAAACATTTTTGAAATGTTGCTCCCATACTTCTGGAGGGATAACTGCTTCAAGATTAAATCTCATTTTACCTGTACCATAGGCAACAAGTTGCCAGAATGATGTATTATCTTTATAGGCTATTGCACCCTGTAGATTACACCATATGTTTTTAGCAAATTCATGTTTCTTCTTTCATATGAGTATTTTATATTCCTCCTTAACCTTTTTTAGTGCTATTCTATCATTTACTTTGTTACACCTTGTAACCCTTTTCCCTAATTGATTTATAGTTTTATGCATGTAGTTACACTCCTCATCAAACCATTTTGCATTATATAAATTTCTGATTTTAATCTCTGATTGACATTTTTTTAATTCTTTATAAAGATGATCTTCTAAATCTATATATAACTGTTGTAATTCTCTCTGGTTCTTCTTTAAATTATTATGGTGGGCATTTTCCTGAATTTGCCTTTTCTTAATTAGTATCTTTGAATCATATAATAGATTCTGAAGTTTCTGAATATTGTGCGAAGACCACTTTATTCTTTTTGTGTTATAGATCATTAAATTATTTTCTATCCACTCTATACATTCTAGATTCTCCTTTTTTACTCCCTTTACTTTAGTTATTAGTTCAATGGGTCTATAATCACTGTCCTAATTATCTATCACTTTCAAATTTAGTATGTTACTGTATGAAAAAACATCCACCCAGACATAATCCAGGGTACTCCCACCACAATAATGGTTATGTGTTAATCTCCCCATTTTATCACCATTACATCTCCCATTCAAAACCTGCATGTTCAAAGTAATCATAACTTCCATAAGTAATTCCACTTTTTTTATTTATTTTCTTGTCCAATGATTTCCTTATTGGAACTCCTATGATGTCATCTAAATTTGTGTAATTTGTTTTTTCTTCCAATAATTCTCCTATACAAGCATTAAAGTCTCCTGCCATTATTATCATTAGACCAGGGTAAGATGTTTGTAACTTCATTATTGTTATTTTTAGAATTTCAAGTACTGTCTTTAAACTGGGAGATGTAATTGGAATTGGGAGAAGATATACATTCACAAAAATGCCAACATTTACTTTTTTGTGCTGTATAAGAATTCCCAAAATAAAATATATAGGGTCCTTAAAAATACATAACCCTTTCAATTCATATCCTATTTTATCCATAGTACAGATACCTCCTGAAGATCTTCCATATTTATTAATTTTCTTAGATTCTAATACCTAAATCTGATATCCTTCCAATAGACAATGATCTATAGTACTTGACCAAGTTCCTTGTAAAATTATTATTGACTACTTTTCACATAATTTTCTACATCCAATATCTTTCAGCTTTCCTGCTAAACCGGCAATATTCCAACTAATTATTTTAATTTCTTCCATATTACCTTGTGTAAGCTGTACCTTTTGCACTAGTGGCCAACATTCTTCAACTGAGTTTCCAGAATACAAAACTGATTTGATTTCTTATACTAGAACAATAATTATTTTCTATTTCAGAGACAACAGAAACATCTGAAACCTCCCTCCAATCTACTACCTTCTACTTCTTTCTCTTCTTACATTAGTATGATACTATTATTTATTCTAGGGCTTTTTTGAAATCTTCCTCTTATTGTTTTTTTTTTGTTTGTTTGTTTCCTATAAATTGCCCCATCTTCTGAAAGAAGAACATGTTCATGAACATCTGGTACCATATAAGTTGTTATTCTCTGTTGGACTTTTACATTTGATTTTGATTGATTGATTAGTCTATTTAACTATATGTACTGGTTTTGTATTTGCTTCATTTCCCTAGTTATCCAAATAATGTTCTTTTTTTCTCAGTTGTTTCCTGTAGTTTTACACCCAGGCTTTTAAACTGATCTTTATTTCTTAATGTATTTTGCCTTGTTCTGGGGAATTTCACCACCAAACTTATCCAGCCTTTATCATTTCTTGACCAGTAGCTATATACTGAACTTAGTCCATGTAAAGCTTTTACCCAAAATTCCCTTGCATAAGTTGTATACTACAATTTTCAAAGTAATATTATTTTCATTTTTCACCTTATGGATCCCGTAGAAATACAATGTAGGAAGCATTTCTCTTTTTTCAATTAAAAGGTTTCTGTTAATGTCTTCAACACTTGTTGAAAATTTTGGTATAATTTATTCTGTTTCCTTTGGGTCATTTAGGTTTATTATTTCAGAAGTTGTATTCTCCCACTGATATATTTTCTTTTTATTTCCACTATCCCTGTATGTAATAAGGTTTCCTTCCCTATGATTTTTATTTTTATTTTTATTTTCCCTTAACTTATTCTTAATGAATTTCTTTAGGTCACAAGCCTTCTTCACCCTTTCTGATCTTATGTTTTCCATTATTGGTCCCTCTTTACACTTAGGCCCAGATATTCAAAAGGGTTGCACTTGCCACAACAGTGTTGCACCATGTGCAACCCACTGATGTGCCCCAGCATGATATTCAAAAGGGGGAGGAGTGCGCGGCACAAATCCTGATGTGCCGGAGTGCATCAGTAATGTATGCAGGTGCAGGTAGGGGGGTCGTGCCCATGAATACTCTGCACAGCCTGATATTCTGCCCGGGATCTGCAGAGCCATGCATGTGCAACCCCTACCTGCGCCAGCACAAAGTTGATCCAAAAAAAAAAGGAACAACAGATGGCCACCCACAGGTGAGCTGCCACATTTCAGGGTGCAACATGGCAGCTTCCACCTGTGGGTGGCCACCCAAGCTCCTGCTGCACCTTCTGGTGGCACCCCCATGCCTGATTCTGGGCATTAGTAAAATAAAGAAAAAAAACCCACATCTCTGGTGGTCCAGTGGACCGCTGCCCTCCTAATCATGGGCTTCAGTAAAGAAATAGTTTATCCTATATCCCTGGTGGTCCAGTGGGCCACTGCCTGACCGATCGTGGGCTTAAGTGTGTTGAAAAGATAAATTCTAAACCCTGGTGGTCCAGTGGACTGCTGCCTGCCCGATTGCAGGCTTAAGTGTGAAAAATAGATACATTCTGAATCTCTGGTGGTCCAGTGGACTGCTGACCGCCCGATCACATGCTTAAGTGTGAAAAATAGATACATTCTGAATCCCTGGTCATCCAGTGGACCAAAGTCTGCCTGATCGTGGGCTTAAGTGTGACAGAATATTACACCTATATCCCTGGTGGTCCAGTGCCCCCACCCCACCCACCCCACTGATCCCCACTGCCCTGCTCCCCCAGTCAGTGGCGGTGGCAGCACCCCACCTGACTGCTGCCCCACCGCCCACCGACTGACACCATCGGTAGGGCTGTATGCCCATTGGTCCACAGTGTGAGCCAATGAGTGTGATACTGTACTACACATTCTAGATATGTGAATAGATCCATTCACATATCTGGAATGTGTAGCACAGTATGGGCTGCACACCCATTGGCTCATGCTGTGGATCAATGGGCGTACAGCCCTACCAATGGTGTCAGTCAGTGGGCAGTGGGGTGGAGTGGCAGGTGGGTGGGGTGCTGCCACTCACTGCTGACCAGGGAGTGGGGTGGTGGGGATCAGTGGGCAGGTGGGGAGGGGGGCCACTGGACCACCAGGGATATAGGTGTAATATTCTGTCACACTTAAGCCCGTGATCAGGCAGACTTCCATCCACTGGACCACCAGGGATTCAGACTGTATCTATTTTTCACACTTAAGCCCAAGATCGGGTGGGCAGGGGTCCACTGGACCACCAAGGATTCAGAATTTATCTTTTTAACACACTTAAGCCCATGTTCGGGTGGGCAGCAGTCCACTGGACCACCAGGGATATTGGGATCTTGTTTATCTTATAAATGGCCACGATCGCACTGCAGGGGATGTCGGTTCCTGACGACTGCTGCCTGGCAGGGTGCCAGGCACAAGTCATCGGGATCGCACACCCGTACGCAATGAAGAGTGATACGCAACGGTCCAATACCGCCTTGCGGCTGCTATTATGGCTCCATTTGCATGTCAGCTTTTGAATATCGTGGTTGCTATGCCTTGCGCAATGGAACTTGAGCTAGCACATCCACATGCTCCACTCTGACCACTGCCGCTGGTGCAGTGCCACTGCGCCATGCACACTGCGGGTGGCCAAGGTGCAATATTCAAAGATGCTGAGCCATGCAGCCCTGAATATTGTCTCAGTCAACGCCCCTGAGCAGTCTAGTTGCACTGCACCCAGGCTTGCACCACAGCCTGATGCAGTTTGAGTATCTGGGGCTTAATGTTTTTCTGTTTTATTAATTTTTTTTTCTCTCCTAATTCTTGAACCAGGGAAGCCATCTCTTTTATTTCCTTCTCACCTATTTCTTCTCTTACTTTTCTAATGGATTTTTCTTTGGGCTTCTCATAAACTTTCCCACCTTTCCCTACTTTTGATTTATATATTTCATTCTCATTTTCTACTTGAATACAATTTTGATGATTGCTGTCTTTTAGTAGCATCTTACTTAACAAGGAGGGAAAGTTTAAAAGTAAGTCATTATTTAACACTATTCCATCTCTTATTTCCTTAAGAAGTTTCACAAAAAGTCCATCCGACTGAGTTGGTTCTTGTTCCACCCCTACCGTATCTTCTCTTAAAACTGGAACAGATGAACTTATAATATGTGAGATATCAGGGGACAGACAGATGGTGGATCTAATCTAACAAGTTTAGTGTAAGGAGTAATAAACTCATCAAAATCATCAAGAAAAGACTTACTGGAGAATTTATGGGATTTATCTCTCTGTTCTCTTTCTATTTCTTCAGCTTCTATTTTATTTTTTCTTTCATGGGTCACTAAATTTTCATGTTCCCTTACTGGATTTCTACTAATTTCTTGTCTCTTTCGAGTTTCAACCCCCATCTGTTCTATTTCTACATTATGAATTTGGGCTTTAACCTTTATACTTTCCTTTATTGGTTTTGAGTAATTACTCTTTTCTTCCCAGTCTCTTACTTTTCCTATTAGGGGATGCTCTTCACTTTTTGCCTCTAAACTCACTTTCTGGGTAGTGTTTATTGGGGAAGAACACAATGGAGGAAATGTAGAACTCTGTATTCTCAATAATTCATTTGAATTTACCAAGTTTACTTGACTACCTGGGGCAAGAATATAACTCGTTATTTTCCTAGAATAAGGGTCCATTTTTTTTTTGGTTTTTTGACCCTTATTAGATCTATTTGTCTTATTTTTAGCACTTGTTTTACTTAACATGTTTTTTTTTTCCTTTAGCAGCTCTTGTTTCCATAATAAAAAAGAAACAAAATATTTAACAGTTATAATTAAATATTGTAATTTGTTATAAATTCCAAAAATCTAGTCCTCTAATTAATAAAACTGATAACATAATGAATTCAAGGTAACAACAAAACTTTTAAGTTTCTTGTAATTATATTCTCATTTCAGATAATTCTTCTTCAAAAACTGTAGATAGTCCATATACTGAAAATTCAGGAGTGGGGCTAATACTGCTGCCCCTATCGGTTCTTAATTAGTAGATTTTGCAGATTATTCAGCTCTCGTTCTACTTCAAAATAGTTAATAAAAGTTAACAAGGCCACACATTCTCTTTTTTTTAAATATTTGCTGTAGGAATTACATAGCAATTTCCACCTGTTCATAGGTAAGGCGACTCTCAGCCGAAGACAACACTCAATGACTTCTTTCTTTCCTTTCTTTCTTGTTATTCACCTCATAAAGTTCCTTAATACAGATTAAAGATGGAATAAAGTACCTTAATAATGATGAAAAGTAACTTTCAATGTACCACAAGAAGTTGATTTCCTAAACAAGCTGTTCACTTGCAATACCAATTCACAGCAACTGTTTCTCAGCTCGCCCCCACTCCCAACTCTCTTGAAAATTTTCTGGAAGTGGGGGTACCACAGCATAAAAGAGATTCACCCTTTGTTTTTTGTAATGATAGTAGAAGTTGGAGAATGCCAATTTGGACAAGGATATGTTCCCAAGGCTCCTTATTCATACACACTTCTCCGATGCACCCTTGTACTGGTCTCAAAACCAAAAGCAACAAGGGGGGAAAGGAGAAAACAGACAATAATAACAGATAATGATACTAATAAAATAACTACAATCAAAATATCTCAATTATATTGAGACTTAAAATCTCATTATTCCAACAATCCAATTACTAAAAATGATCAGGGAATAATTTACTATCAGTTGACTATCAAAAATCATTTATCTAAAAAGGATCAATAGCAGTTGACTAAATAACTAGTTGACTCTAAAATATCTAAAATATCTAAAATGTATCCACAAATATTGAAATATCTAAATTTATTGCTATATATTCAAATACTATAATAAACAAATTAGTCTTATAAGACACACAGGCAAACTTACTTTTGTACTATCGTATTCAGTTTCAACAGAAAAAGCCAGCAGCATAAAAAGCAATGCTGCTACCTAATTACTTGACTGATGTTGATCAAAGAACTGTCAAGGATTGACAAGGATTACCAGAGCAGATTTAACCCAATTTACCATGCTGTGCTCCTCTTACCTTGTTTTTTATAACCTTGCACCTTAATTTCACATCTTAATTTTTCAAAGACAGCTTGCTTTTGCACCAACCAAGCATCTAAAATGATGCTACAGTTTGAAAAACTGCATAGACTTCAGCCACAGCATTAACTCAGGCTTCTACCACTCCCACAGAGACCATCTGAAGAGCACGAATGAATGAAGCCTGTGTCAGAGCATGCACCGTATATTTTAACAGTCATGTGACTGCTTTGTGCCAATCAAAAGAAATAACCCCAGAGATTTAAATAAACTCTAACTTTGAACTTTAAAATATTTACTTTTAAAAATTCTCTATCTATACCTTTATCTGCTCTGCTCTTTAAGATTTTGCAGATTCCTACTGGCAAACCCCTGCCATAAAACCTGCATTAACGGCAAAAGAAACAACTGTACGAGTAAAGTTTGCTCTGTAATATTGCCGTTTTACCTGTTTTTTTTAGTGTTACTGAAATGTTTCATAGTAGCAATCCCTTCTACTAATTATAATTATTGTACACATACGTGTACGCTGAAAACTCTGTCATACTCTGTCTTACTCACATTTACATAATTTACACAATAATTAAAACTTTACATAAGTCAGTGCAGAGGAAACAGAGAAAACAGAAAAAACAGGAGTGCTTTTACTATATCTCGCTCGTTAGCTAACAAAATAGCTAGATAGCCAAAATAGCTAGATAGCTTGATAGCTGAATAACAAAGGAAATAAAAATAGAAATCAATTCTCGGTGAGTGAGGCCACTCTCCTCAAACAGCAAAAAGCCAAGAACATCCGTAAGAAGCAATCCATAGAAAAGTAGGCCAATAGGCCCCCGTGGGCTTTACTGGAGCTGTCCTCTGCTGTGATTTGGCTACAGCCACTGCTCCAATTCTGCACACAAGCAGGGGTGTCCAGAGGCCTACACCACAGTAATGTAACTCTTGTAATAAACCAGCTTCGATATAACTCAGAAGCACCAAAGGAAGACTGGAAAAGTTAGTATGTTTTTCTCTAATTAAGGTAACGGTGGCATACCTATTCTAGAGAAAAACAAGCCTTGACTAACTCCTGCTGCAGCAGCTACTCCACAACGACTCAGCGTGTGCTCCTCAGATGGCAGTTCAGCTATCTGGCCAGTTTCACTAAAATGTCACACTTTGCTATGTCCTTATCAGCAAGTATCTAGGCCAACCAGCACTTTTCTCACCTAAGAGACCTCATAACAAACAGGAATCAGTAACCTACCCAAGCTACAAACTCATCCAAGAACTAAGCACACAATGCATGGCACCAACTCAAAATGCTGCAGACCTGTAACAGCAAACATCAAGCAACACATAGCCTACCTGTGTCTCTCTAAGCACAAAAATATTTAAAAAAATTCACCTGAGGTTTTCCCCCAGATAGTAGAAAAAAAACAGAAATACCTTACTAACACTGCTAAAATAGGAACTGCTCACTGCCCATGTCTTTCAGTTTCAGAATATGCTGCCTCCACACTCCTTACCCCATCCCCTTCAGATACTGCTAGCCAGGATCAACAGACACTCCAGGAATATCATTTCTGTTAACCAATAACTCTTTCAGTTTGTATACGTTATAAGCTTACCAAATGCAAAAGAAATGGGGTAAACAAACAGTAACCTGGGAAATGAATCTCTACGGTGCCCGCTACAAGACACGCTCGGCCCATGACAACCATGCTGCAGGCATCAAAATATCTAATCAAACACTAAATTAAAACAAAATAAATAAAAAGCAACAAACTGTTTCTGCCTTGGAAAACAAATACACTTGCCAGGAGACGTACATAAAAATGAAAGCCGTCTACTCTGCGTCAAAGCAGTCACTCGCTGCGGCAGTGCCACATTAGCACATCGTGGAATGGGGAAAAAGGTACTGAAATAACATGATCTACAGAATGGTAAACAATGGAGAATTAAAACTCTATACAGAAACTACAACCTGACCACTATCTCTGTGTATCTGAGTGATGGTGCGGGGGGGGGGCATACAGTAGACATCACATATTACAGAAAGTAGTTAAATAGAGGGACTATTTTGCTACCTCACCTTTTAAAACCTCAAATTGTTAAAATAATTACCCTCTTTTTATTTATTTATTTTTTCCATAAATACTTACTTAAGAAACCCATTTTATAAGTGCAATAACACACTCTGAGGTGTGGTTACGTGCTGCTGTGTGTCAGTATGGCTCAGTTGGTTGCCCATCCACCTCTGGACCAGAAGTTCATGGGTTCTCATTCCACACCGGGATTGAACTTGCACCTAAAATGCTGGCATCCAAGTGCAGTATTAGGGGGCTGCTGTACTGCTGGGGTGTGCAGTCCTTCGGATAAGACATTAAACCAAGGTCCCTTCTACCCATCCTGGTGTTACCCTTGTGGGTGACCAGGTGGAAGTAAAAGAACCCAGGGCACTCTTTGCAAAGAGTAGGGGACATTCCTGGTGTCCTGGCCAACATTCCACATCCCATAAACCAGTTCATGCAATTATCCAAGCTGTGTGTGGGTGTTGATGTGCGATATGGCTGCCACTACACATTCAGTCACTCCACTACCAGTCTAGCATTGCTTGTAAAGTGCTTTGGGATACACTGTGTATGAAAAGCGCTATATAAATGCTGACTCTTCGTCTTCGGATAAGAGCATGCCCAGAGGCATAAGGCACTCGGCACAAGCACCTCATGCCTTAGTACACCCCTGGGCGTGCTCTTATCAGCATGTAACCCACACCTCATCATGTGTTATTGCTTGCATATAAGTACAGTTCATGAACACCAACTTAAGGGGAACTACCTAGCTAGGAATATAACTACAGGGTATGGCATATATAGCAAGTACATAAGGCAAGAACCTTATATGAACACTGCTCCCCCCCCCATTTCACCCACATAAGATGACAGCCTCTGTGAATAAACTGCTGCCTATGCTTGACAACACTTAGTCATAAAAGCAAATGAAAGTCACGTCAGTCAGAGGCTAAAGAAGGAAGTTCATAGTGAACCCACAATGCAAATGAAAGTCCCAATACTTTGCCATATTCAGTGTCCCATTCAGCTCACTGTACTTAATCTTAAAAACAAATAGAAGTTACACCAAATGCAAAATGAAAAAGTGCACACGGAGTCCACAAATTTAATGAAAGTCCCAGTATTTTCAGTACAATGTCCCGTATTATTATGGGGCAAACTGGGAGTAAGGCTGGTGCAGCTGCTGCAGTCTGAAAGTGACAGACATTCACAGCAGGCTCGGGACTGGTTTGCCATTTGCCCAGGGTCCAAGAGTGTTGGGAGTGGGATGGGGACTATGTAAAAAATAACATTGTAACCTTAACTACAAGTCCTCCAGCATGGTATCACTGATGGATGTACATTTGAGCAGCAATGGGGGACATACCTTAGTAATTGGCAATAATGTCTTTCCTCCTCTCTGCTCAATCCTCTACACACTAGACCATAGTCAGTTAGGTTTTATGAGGCTGCTGCTGCAGTCAGTGAAATGTCTGTCACAGCAGGCTCAGGATTGGTTTGACAAGAAGACAATAAAGAAGTACATCATAATAATAATATAGCATCAGAACACCAGTCCCATTACCAGTATCCTTCCAGACCAAAACCACATCACTGCCGCATATCCTCCACTTTGCTCCCGCTCCCCAGCCCCTCCGGTCTTTACAGGATGGTACATACTGAACAAATCTGAAGTATTTTATTTTATTTTGAACAAATTTAGCCTTGAATCCTCGACTCAGCCAACCATCTGCTCAGCATTAGCAGCAGTAGTTACCTTGCATTTTGCAATTGAAGCCCTTGTGTTGCAGCTTGCTTGCAGCAATCAGTCACTAGTTGGAACTACTGTACTGGGACTGGGTTCACTTCTCATTTGGTTGGTACTGGCAGGTGGCTTCTTTCCGAATGATCTGACCACTCTGCAGCTACTGTCCTGTCATTTTCCATAGCAGGTTATGGTGTCCGATATTCTACACAATACCCATCTGGACCACCAGTGTAGTATCTCTCACACTCTCAGTCACTCAGGTTGTTCAGCTGGGCAGCACAGCAGTGAGCACACAGTAACAGGTCACACTCCTCCCAGCTGGGCAGAAGGTAGCAAACAGTTTACAGTCAGGTGTTTCTAATTCAGAAGGACATCAGGACTGAGACAGGACAGTCAATTGGTAGGTACTAATAGCTCGCTGTCAGCTACTGCTCACAGTCACACAGGGGATCAGCTCAGTTTGCCGGGGTCCTCAGTTCTGATGGGCAGGTGGGGATCTCAGTCTTTGCTTGGGACTGGATTCTGGTCAAGAAACAACAGCAAAATTAAAACTAATGTATTCCATTGTGCTCCACATACCACATTCTGCACAGGCTGTCAAGTCCTGCATGTGGGTGAAACCAAAAGGGACTGTCATGTGCATAAAGCAAGGGTGCATAGCATGACAAAAATTGATCAGATCACAGAATTTAGGAAAGTTTTTTGGCCTGTAGACATCTGACCCACCTGGTTGCCCTGGCAATAAACAACAGACTCCATCAGTGAAGAGACAAGAAGTAGAGCTGTGGAGAAGCCCCAAAAAAATGGGACAAAAGAGCACTGCAAAGAAAATCTGCCTGAATGAAAATCCTCGGCTGTAAAAGAGGACATGTCTGGGTAAAAGAGGCCATCTGGTTACCCTACCAAAGGGAGCAGAGCAAGAGGAGAAACTTTACCTGTGTAACACAATAAGGCATTTGGCAAGGCAGTGGAAGAAAAAATGCTCTTGGTGGAAACTGGGAGACAGACTTTAATCCAGGGGATTGAGCATAAAGCGAACTGTTCAGTCAGATGTGCTTCACGCAGTTCTGTGCTTAAGTAGTTGGTAAATGGTGCCTCAGCTAATGTCCTGCATCATACTGAAGCAAACCTGTTATTGGCTAAATAATCATTGGGGTAAAAGTTCTTAATATTGACAGGGGAGGCTAATAGAATTAGATTTGCTACAGGGGTCACAGTGTTGGTACCCATATCTAAGGGTTCTCTAATATACAAAAGGTAAGTGGGATGGCTAGAAATGGGGGTGCTTGCAGACCTGCCCTTTGATGTCATTTTGTGAAATGATTTTGACCCTTGCTGAAATCTGTGTTGTCACAAGAAATCAAACTTGGAGAATGACAGGAGGGGAGACTGCAGATGCTCATGATATTTTTGTTCTACCCTGCACTGAACACAAGCACCAGTGAGGAGGGCAGACAAAAAAACCAAAAACTCACAGCTACAGAGAGAGTGCAGGATGTGAGATGAACGATCAGTCAGGGCAACACAAGACTACCACACAACTGCAGAAGGAGCCTCCTCACTGTGAGGAGGAGGCATGATTACACATCTGGGGGGGGGCATCCATAGCCACAGAGACAGACAGTGGAGTGTGAAGGAACTCCTCAGCTGCAGCAGGAGACAGGTGCTGACTGTGACAAAAAAAAGAGTAGGTGGGGTTCAGGGACAAGATTTAAAATGTTCTTCACATCTAGAAAATGAGAGGGCAGTCAGTGTGTCAGGAACACAGCCAAAAGAACCCCAAATATGCCCCACAGATGCAAACTTGCAACACAGCCAATGCACCAGAGGTAAGGTCAGTAGCTCAAGAAGTTTCACAACAGCAGCTGTCTGGGAAGGCTGATGGCACAGAAGACAAAAATAAAGAAGAGCCCTATACTGTATGTCACATCTCTTCAGGACAATGCCTCAGATAGTAAATGTTAGCCAAGCATAGAAAGAACTGGAGAGCTGAGCAATGTGAACAGATACGGTACGTTAATACCGACTCTGCTGAAGGATACGCGTTTGAGTAAAATAAGTTAGCAGAGACCATTAGCAGCACTAAGAAAACAATATAAACTGGACACTTGAAGGAGCAGGATGGGTTTTTGGTGAAACCGTGGTGTGCAAAAACTGAATCAACAATAGAGAAAATGTTCCAATAGATAGTTGAGCCACAGGAATACAGGAGACAGTGGCTATGGCTGGCTCATGACATGTCAACATTTCAGCACCTTGGGGCAAACAGGACCCAGAATAGACTTTTGTTTAACTTTTACTGGCCCGCTATCTTCTCAGATGTGGCCTGGTAGTACAAAATCTGATTAGCATGCCAAAAGACAAGGAAGGAAGAGGCTAAGGCAAGAGCACCCCATATACCATTTTCTATCACAGATGAACCATTTAGGAGGGTGGCTATTGATACTGTGGGACACTTAAGTAACTCTTCTGTGACAGGGATGAGATTTATTTTGGTAGCTGTTTATTTTGAAAACATATTGCATGCAAGGCATATAGAGATCCAAAGAGTAGACTGATGCACCTTAAAATACTGCACAAGTGGTACCATACCCCGGTGGTCTTGCAGGCTGGTGGGGGCCCTGCTACACTCCAGACTATGGAGGTGGTCACAGATTAATTTAGATTTCCTCTAAAGGATGTGGTCTGGGTCTGCCCCCAGCTAGAACGGTACTGAAAGGGGTGCTTATGGACTGTATCATGGTGACAGTTGTTCCAGACTGCGGCTCCAGACTGACTTCTCCCAAATGGAAACATAGAAACATAGACTTTGACGGCAGATAAGGACCGCTAGGCCCATCTAGTCTGCCCATTTCCCTACCTACAGGATAAGCCACAGATCCTAGTTAACCAACAGCCTATTTCTTCCTACCCCCCACAAGAATTGCCTTATGTCTGTCCCATGCATTCTTGAATTCTCCCACAGTTTTAGACCCCACAACCTCCTCAGGAAGGCTGTTCCATGCATCCACTACCCTCTCTGTGAAATAATACTTCCTCACATTGCCCCTGAACCACCCTCCTATCTTTAAATTGTGTCCCCTTGTTCTTGCAAGTCTCTTTTTCTGAAAGATGCTACCCTCTTGGACTTTGTTGATTCCACTGAGGTACTTAAAAGTTTCTATCATGTCCCCCCTCTCCCTTCTTTCCTCAAGGGTATACATATTAAGCTCCTTTAGTCTCTCCTCATACAGCTTCTCTTGCAGACCCTGCACCATTTTAGTTGCCCTCCTCTGGACTGCCTCTATCCTGTCTATGTCCTTGCAGAGATGGGGTCTCCAGAACTGGACACAGTACTCCAGATGGGGTCTCACCAACTGTCTGTACAGAGGGATAACAACTTCCTGTTTTCTGCTGCTGATGCCTCTCCCTATACATCCCAGTATACCCCCAGCCCTTCCTACTGCCTTCTCATATTGCTTGCTAACCTTAAGGTCATCTGATATGATTACCCCCAGGTCCCTTTCCTTTTTGTTGTTGTTACTACCTCCCACACATTGTGTATTCTTCCCTGGGTTCTTATTTCCCAGGTGCATTATTTGCACTTCTTTGCATTGAATCCTAGCTGCCATACTTCTGACCATTCCTCCAACCTTGCCAAGTCCCTTTCCATCCTTTCCACACCTCCTTGTGTATCAACTCTTTTGCAGATCTTTGTGTCATCTGCAAAGGCATACTTTTCCTTCAGTCCCTCTGCAATGTCACTGATGAAGACATTAAAAGGACTGGACCCAATACTGAACCCTGCGGTACCCCATTAGTAACCCCTTTCTTCAGAGTGGACTCCATTTACAATTACCTTCTGTGACCTGTTGTCCAGCTCAATGTTTTACCCAGGCTACTCACCTGGGTCCCACCCCAGCTGGTTAATTTGACTATTAATCTTTTGTGGGACTGTGTCAAATGCCTTGCTAAAGTCTAGGTAGACCATGTCCACAGCCCCTCCCTGGTCTACTACTTTGGTCACCCAGTCAAAGAAATCTATTAGATTCATCTGACATGACCTTCCCACTGTGAATCCATGCTGCCTTGGGTCCTGTGCTCCACTGGCCTCTAGGAACTTGACCATTCTTTCCTTCAGAAGTGACTCCATCACTTTCCCTACCACAGAGGTCAGACTGACAGGTCTGTAGTTTCCTGCCTCTGTCTTGGACCCACTTTTGTGAAGGGGAATCACATCCGCCTTCCTCCAATCCTCGGGTACCACACCATCCTCCCATGATTTATTAAAATGAGTAGCCAGTAGTTTCACTAGTTCCTCTCTTAATTCTTTTAGAATTCTAGGGTGAATTCCATCAGGACCCATTGCTTTGTCCACCTTCAGTTTTAGGAGTTCTTGCAGAACCCTTTCTTCTGTGAAAGGACTGGGATCGACCCCCCCCATCAAGAGTGCTTCTGTTAATTGGATTATGCACTTCCTCCTCCTCTTTTGTGAATACTGAGCAGAAATATTCGTTCAGTATTCCTGCTTTTCACTGTCCCCTCTGCCCACCACCGTTCATTCTATTCAGCCTCACTATCCCTCCTTTGTCTTTCTCCTCTCAGCTGATGTACCTATAAAGGTTTTATCCCCTTCTTAACTGAGTTGGCTATCTTTTCCTCAGTTTGGGCTTTTGCTATTCTGACTTCCTCCCTGCTTCCTTCTGCCTAACTGGTACAGCTCTCTGTCCTGCTCCTTCTCTGTTTCCTTATACTCCGGAATGCTATCTTTTTCTTCCTGACTTTCACAGCCACCTCTTTTGAGAACCATAGTGGCTTTTTTTGTTTTGATTTGTTTATTTGCTTCACACAAGGCTTGTTGCCTCTGTGATGGCAGTTTTGATAATTCCCCATTGTTGCTCCACACCTCCTTCTAGCCTGTTTGCTAGTGCTTTTCTGAGGCACTCTCCCATCTTGCCAAAGTCAACCCTCCTAAAGTCCAGTACCCTCACTTTTGTATATCTTGACTCTGTAGCTGAGTTTAACGTGAACCACACTGTTTGATGGTCACTTGTCCCCAGATGGCAACCCACTTCTAGATCTGAGATCCTCTCACTGCCCCCGTTTGAGAGTACGAGGTCTAAGATTGCTCCCTCACGAGTGGGTTCAAAAACTAGCTGTCACCTAGGATCCTGGTTCCCCTCCCAGACAGATGCAGCCCATCATGCCAGTATAGGCTTGCATCACTCCAGGTGGACCCCCAGTCCCCAATGAAGCCAAACCCCTGAGCTCCACAACAGTTTTTCAACCACTGATTGAATCCCATGGTGCGGAACACCTAGCCTCTCCTATGCCATAGATGGGTAGCACCTCCGAGAAGGTTACCGTGTGTGCTACTTGACTAAGGCCCTCCCCAATTCCACAAACTCTTCCTGCACTTCTCTAATCCCTTTCTTAGCCAGTCATTGTCCCTGGGTGGACAATGACATCAACTCCCTCCCTGTGCAGCTGCTCTGGCCAATCTGAGATTAAGCTCCCTGTCCCTACAAGCTATGGCGCCAGGCAGGCACCTTACCTCCCTCTCCCCTTCCTCCCCCAGGTCTACCTTCCTAACAATGGAGTCCCCCACCAGGAGTTGTTTCCTTCCCCTGCCAGGTCCCCCTGCCACCCTCCTGTGGGTCTTCTTTGTGGAGGTTCCCAGCATCTTCCTTGGTCTCCACTGTGGGTGCCTCCATAGAGGAACCACACTTTGCCAGAATGGCATAGGAATTGTGGAGAGGTACAATGGGAGGGATGTGCCTCTATTCCACCACCCTTACCCTCCCTGAGCCCACTGTGGTCCAACCGCTCCTCTTTCTTGGCAACCTCTGAGGCAACGGCAGTGGCACTGGTGGTCCCTGGATGGAAGGGAAGGTCCCACATATCCTGGCCAACTCAGCCTGGAGATGAGCAACCTCCTCCCTCAGCCCAGAGAGGTGCTTGCAGATGGGACAACATCACATCCTCCTGAACATCTCCTGGAAGACTGCTGCTCCACAGCCACTGCACTGCACCACTTCAATTATGTCTTATTTCTGGCCCCTTAATTGTTTGCAATCCTTACTCTTTCCTCTGTTTTTTTTTCTCTCTCTCCTTACTTTCTGCTGTGTGCCCTTTAAGCTCCTGATTGTCCTGTTCTGAGACAAGAATATCCTATATTTCACAGTAGACCACTTACTTGCTCAGAGGCAGACCTCAAGCAGCTAGAGGGGGCTGGAGAGCTACTCTTGCCCTTCTAGGATGGTGGGTCCTTTGTGGTTCTGTGATCACTCACTTCCTGCCCCTAAACAGGAAGTTCCTGTTGTCAGTCAAATCCTGTGCCTATAAAAATAGAACTAGCTTTGGGTGGAGGGGAGGGAAGGAGGGTAATATAGTCCCAGTAGAGAAGTTCAGTCACACAGCAGTCCTTTCACCTGGTGCCTTCTGCCAAGCTATTAGCTGAAACTTTCTAAGGCAGTCTTTAAATGTAGCTTCCTTCTAGCTAAGCCACTCCCCCTACTTACCAGATCTTTCTACAAGTAATTTAAACCTCACAGCAGTTAAGTCCTTTCAGTCACCTGAGATTTACACCTAGATAACTCTGCAGATACCCATTCAGTTCAGTTAACCCAAACACACACTTTTTTGGAGACATGGATGATGGACTCTAGACTTATAATAAGTTAAAAAAAGATGCAGTGCATGACATTCCTTGTGGGTAGTAAAGTAAAAAAGAATATTTCAGATTTACAGATAAGTTTCTCTGATGGTACAAAGGTTCAAAATGTGACTACTTATAAATACTGTACTTAGGAGTCTTATTTGACTCTCAGCTCTCCTTTTCAGAACATATTCTGTTACAAACTAAAAAAGTTAGCCAAAGGTTGGGAGCTCTTTGAAGAATGTCTGGCTGTCTGTCTAGAGATATTAGAACTAGATTTGCAAAGCAATTATTAACACCCATATTAGAATATGGATCTCTACTTTATATGCACTCTAACCAGAAGTCTCTGGTCAGAATAGGTCAACTGTACTATAGGATGGGGTATTATATAATAAGAAAAGGTTATGGGGCACATCTTTGTTTAGTCTTTCAGGAACTTGATTGGCTGCACCCAACAGCTCAGAGGGAGTATTTGTGATCAGTGGTATGCCATGCATTCATTTATCCAAATAATAATAAATTTCATCCATTATTATATTTAGTTCGACTGGGAACAGATTTAACACATACATTCAGACTAAAGAAATCATCAAGGAAGATACCAATAAATAGAAGTTTGAATAGGATGGGGGACATGACGCTCCAGAATGCTCTGTCAAAAAATTGGAACAAAATACTGCCTGAATTAACAGAGATTGCTGACTTGCACAAATTCAAATAGAATTTACATAATTACTTGAAAGACCAAAGTCATTGTTTTAGATAGTTTGTTCACTTTATCTGATTTTGTTTTTATGGCTGACATATGTATTATTATGTGTCTTTTTATTTTTTTTATTATATATGTGTGACTTTATGTATTGACTTGTTATTTGCAACTTTTAGACAGTAACCACAGGAATTTGTTGTAAATGGGGTCTTTTCTCCAACAAATCTGCCTGTATAAAAATACAATTTTTATCAATCAATCAATCAATTCCAGCCCACCCAGCACTAATTGTACTTGAGGATATGTGTCTGCCATCCATAGCAAGGCTATGCCCACTGCACCAACACTGGATTATGGAGGCCTCAATGGAAGGTACAAGTTTGCTTCTCATTTGCTGGTGCCAGACCCCATACCTGTTACTACTCAGTTGGCATGCTGGCTAGATTGGATGAGTTTGAGAGACTTACATGTTGAGTGACTAACAGGAGTCAGGTATTCCTGGTTAAATGGGGGTCATTTCTTTCCTCACCCTTGCCTTAGCAAGGGAATCCACCAATGAACCCAGGGGGCGGAATTGGGTGGAGGATTTCTCCCTAGCTGCAACCGATCTCCATATATAGAACACAGGCTGGTATGGTGCTGTCTTCTCATAGCTTGGTTAAAACCTTGACTAATGCTAGATAGATAGACAGACAGACAGACAGACATGTTTTTATACAGGATCATTTTGTTAGGGACAAGCCCTATTTTTAACAAAAGTCCTGTGCATTACAAGAAGGTGCAGTTTACATTTTGAGAGAGGACCAGGCAGCAAACACAAAGCACATGGACATCATCTCTGAATATCTTCATGCTACACCAACAGAAGCAAAATACAGAGGCTTCTTTGGTAGAAGGAATGAAATAACACGTTCACAGTAATATAAAGAAATACAAATAACATTGACCAAAACCAATGTAGGTGTTTTCCACAATCTGAAGAGTGGTTGACAGTGGCAGAATAAAATGAGGAAGTATGGGGCCACCCACATTATATAGGCAGCACCAACATACATCAACATGGGTGGTCCCAGCTTGGCAAATGTTTATGAGTAATCCTGATGCCAACAGTGTCATTTCCAAATGTGTGGCTCTATAGAGAGAGAGAGAGAGAGACAGAGAGAGAAAGAGAGAGAGAGAGAGAGATATGTTCTTGATGAAGATTCTGTAGTGTAGCACAGTGTAGTGCTACAGTGGTTGTTACAGAAAGTTTAACGGTGCCACGGTAATTCCTGCAGTACCATGGTAAAAATTACCGTGATTTACCGCAGTACCGTTAAACTTTTCTGTAACAACCACTGTACCTACATGTAATCACCCTCATAGACTGAATAAAGATGTGTGGCCTAAGTCCTCTGTCACCTTTTTTTAAATACAGTATGTATGACTTCAGTCTCAGTAGCAGATAATTGTGGTGCAACTTTGGAGGGTGAACAGGGTCTCTGCAGTGCTACCACCAAAAAGTACAATGCACTCCCACTATCATGCAGGCTTTTGACAGTTCTAGTTTTCATACATACACACAACCCCCACTTTGTGGAGTGTTCCTGGTCCAGCACAGCAATCAATTTTCCAGGATGCCTTTTTCCATCCTTGGTGGCCTGTGCCCTCCACACATTCCCTGATTTCCATGGTGTCCCTGTCATCTAGTAGATTCCATGTCCTAACCTTCCTACTATCTGACATCAATATCCTAGTCACATGAGAATGACTGTCCTTGTTCACATGATCCTGGCTGCAGCATTGTGACAGCCCCACTACTAGCCTGTCCAGGTAGCAAGAAGTTGCTATGTTGTGTGTGTTTTCCATTGCATGAAAACCCCCATCCCCAAGCAGTAGTATCATCCTTAGGGACAATGCTGGAAAGGCTGTGCCCAACCTTCTGCATGGATAGTGAGCAAAAGTCAAGGGTTTTTATGCTGCAAGGAACCTTACATATTTATATTTCATATTTGTTTTTATTTATACAGGAACAGATTAATTGAGCTGAGACTCATTTATAAAGAAGCCCTGGTACACAGTACATGGTTACAACACATAATGCAAGTTCTGCGGTTTGGGGCTCCTTGGGATTACTTTGCCTCACTGGGTTCTGGTTGACGTGTTTGTGATGTGAGAAAATTAAGCAGTGCACACACTGAAGAGTGAGCAGCAGTTCTTTTTAATTAACCAACTGCAAGATACTGTCATGAACAGTCACAAGTTTGAGGGACTGTGCAGTATAGCACAGACTATAATGATGTTACAAAAGCATACAGATATTACTATATAATAATTTACATTACAGGTGGCCAGGTACATGGTATAGCAAACTTTACCTATTACATTAGGGAGGCAGTAGCGCAGTGGTTTAAGGCTCTGAGCTACAAATCTGGAGACCTGTGTTTGAATCCATCAGCCCTACTTGCATACTGTGTGACCCTGAGCAAGTCACTTAACTTCTCTGTGCTCCCAGGTCACACCTGTAAACAAGCTTTCAGCTTAGTGTATCTCTCCTGGCTAAACAATTAGAAAAAAAAACATTAAGATCTGTGCTTTTGTCCAGGAACCAGCTTTTTATGCCATTTGGCCACTTCCCAATGGTGTTTTCATGCCTCAGATGAAGAGGATGGGAATTCCATTAGAAACAAAGAATATGGTGACAGAAAGGGACCTGTGGTCCATTGAGTCTGCCCAAGCAAGGTATCTCTGGACCTATTGTGCACCAGTGTTCTTTCCTCCTAGACACCCAGCCTTGCCCTTGCCAGTGCCATGTGTTTGTTCCCAATACTCCCCCCCCATGCTTTAAATTTGATACTGACTTTGCAGCCCACCTTGGGAGGTAATCTATTCCAAGGTTCCACCATCATCTCTGAGAAGTAATACTTTCTGATGTCCCTCTTGAACACTCCACCCTTCAATTTCCACTTGTGCCCTCTTGTGGTAGAATTGACTTTCTTGGTAAACAAGCTGCACTACAGTTGCACTTCAGGCACCTTGTTGATGCTATTAAGGAACATGAAGGTCTCAGTCATATCCGCCCCCAATCTCTAGCGAGTACAATTTCAGAGCCCCAAACCTCTTTTCATAGGTGATTTCCTGAAGGCCTTGTATCATATTTGTGGCCCTTCTCTAGACCATTCCAATCTATCAATATCCATTCTTAGACAAGACCTCCAGAATTGTACACAGTACTCCAGATGAGGCCTTACTAATGACTGGTAAAGTGGTAGCATCACCTTCCTGTCCCTGCTGTCTATACCCCTGCCACTGCATCCTAACACCCTGCTAGCCCTGCTGTAAGACTTATTGTACTGACTTTGCTGCTTGAGTTCCCTAATGATGGCTCCCAGATCACGTTCCTCAGCAGAGGAGCTCAGCTAGACTCCATTTAGCCAATATTATTCCTTGGGGATGGCTCTATCCAGGTGCATCACCTTACATTTCTTAGCATTGAAGTTTAATTGCCATATTTGTGACCACCTTTTCAACTTCTTAAGGTTCTCCTGCAGTTGTCTGACTCCCTCCATACTATCCACTCTTCTGCTGAGTTTCATGTCATCTGCAAACAGGGTGATGTTGCCTTTTATGCCCTTGCTGATGTCGCTAATGAATACATTGAAGAGGACCAGCACCAGGACTGACCATTGAGGCACCACACTAGTGACCTGACTCTTTTTAGATTTCACTCCTTTTACTACCACCCACTGTTTTCTGTCCCTCAGCCAACTCTGTACCCGCTTTACTATCTGTCCTACTATTCCAAGGTCTTCTAGTTTTTTTAAGAGGTGTCTATGCGGGACCATATCAAATGCCTTACTGAAGTCAAAGTGAAGCAAGTCCACCTCATGACCCCTGTCCAACTCTTTGGTCACTTCATCAAAGAAAGCAATAAGGTTCATTTGACATGAGATTCCCATCACAAACCTGTGTTGTTTGTAGTTCTGGAGATGATTTACTTTGAGGTATTCCACTAGGTCTAGCTTGATAAGGGCCTCCATAAGTTTACCCACTACTGATGTGAGGCTGACTGGCCTATAGTTATCTGTATCTTTCCTGTCTCTACTCTTGTGCAGTGGCACCACATCAGCCACCCTCCAGTCATCTGGAACAGGATCTGGTCATAATAGCGTGGACGAAGTAGTGTGAGAAATAACCGCGCATACATAATAGCGCTACTACATTATAGCGTGTGCACAGTATGGTGCTTGAAATAGTGCTAAATCGTGCTAAATCATTATTCAAATGTTTTTGCTATTTAACAGGTGACAAGTGATGGCATACTCAGATTTCTGCATCATGTGTCAGCAAGTGAGATTCATCTACAGCCAAAAGGGCAGTGTGCTTGCAGTCCTGCATGGATTCCTATTTCGCAGAAAGCGTGTAACTGCAGATAAAGCTTACTACAAATGTTTGCAATATGATAAAGGGCACTGCTGCACTCGTTTGCATTTGAAAGGAGTTTCAGTGCTAAAAGAACAGTGAGAGCATAACCATGTACCTGACCCAGCTGAGCTTGCTGTGAAGGAGGCAGTGGTCAACATGAAAGAGCGAGCCAAAACTACCTGTGAGTCCACTCATCAAATCGTGGCATCTGGCATGTCTGAACTGTGTGCTTTGATAACATCTCAACTTCCCCAATGTCACTATTAAAGCCTGGCATCATAAATGTAATCATTTTATTGGTGCTCACCACCCATCCATCTGGCATTTCATAGAGTTCTTGAAAACAGAACAACATTACAACAGAATTGTAATTGAACAGCTTATTGCAGAAAGTACAGTGCCGGTTTGTAAAAAAAATACAAAGACTCTGCAAAACGCATAACAAGCATCCTATCTCAGTATGCTCAACGCACCCGAAACCAATACTTTAGAGGGATAGCCTATAACTTTCAGCTACAGGCATAAATTGGCTAGTATACATATGCACTCTGTAAAGCATCAATCGCACTCTGTAAAGCATCAATTGCACTAGAAATGTGACAGCTGTTTTAAATACTTTTTCCTTTGCTTTTGTTTTTGATGTATTAATACATATGAATTATATGACTGTACCTTGAAAGACTTGCAGTATTACCGTGTTTGAGGATTATCCAGATAGGAACAGGAAGTTCAGGAGGGGAAAGGGAGTCACACATTGTGATGCACTGCCAACCAGGGTCCTAGCAAACATTACAGAAGCTAACAGGAACATTGATTGGGAAGCAAACAGGAAACCACTAGCAAGAGCATAGATCAGTAAGCTGACATAGCACTAGGGCATGCTATTGATTTCATTAATGAGCTATAAAATACAAGCTGTTATTTCACTACGCTAATATGAAGGAGCACTAAAATGTACACACTGTAATAACATGCGCGATATTGCATGTGCGATTTTGACAGTAACCCATCTGGAACTACCCTGACTCCAGTGATCTGTTGATTAGGTGCATGAGAGTTGCTGCCAGCTTTTCTGAAAGCTTCCTGAGCACTCTGAGTGTAAACCATCTGGACCAGAGGTCACTGAGTGGGGATCAGGAAACTGAAGGTTTTTCTATGTAAGTTGTTACAGACATTGAGTATTGTTAGGTCTAGACATTCTGAGGATCTCAAACCCTGTCTAGTTTGGGGAACCTGTAGGTATTCTTTCCAGGAGTTGGATGCATCACTCTTCAGATATCTTATAGAACACTGGACATGGTGCCAGCCTCTCCTATTAACTAGTGGCATCCAAATGAGTTGTCTGTAGATACAGCTGTATTCAGTGACAATTAGCAGTATACAGTGGCGTGAAAAAGTATTTGCCCCCTTCCTGATTTTCTCTATTATTGCATATTTGTCACACTGGATGTTTTCAGGTCTTTAGACAAAATATAATATTAGATAAAGGGAACCTAAGTGAACAAATAACACTTTTTTTTTTACTTATTTCATTTATTTAATGAAAAAAGTTAACCAACACCAACTGGCACTGTGTGAAAAAGTAATTGCCCCCTAGTTAAATCAACCCAATTAAAGGGATAATTAGAGTCAGCTGATTGAACACAGCCAGGCTTGATTACAGCCAGCCCTGCTCAATATAAACCTCACTTATTTTGGCCCTACCATCAGAGTCACGTTGCCAGCACAAAGATTCAACAAGCACATTATGCCATGATCAAAGGAAGTTCCTGAAAAGATCAGAAAAAAATGTGTTGCCCTCATCAGTCTGGAAAGGGTTACAAAGCTATTTCTAAGGCTCTGGGACTCCATCGAACCACAGTGAGAGCCATAATCTCCAAATGGAGAACACTTGGAACAGTAGTGAACCTTCCCAGGAGTGGGCGGCCTGCCAAAATTACTCAAGGGCGCAGTGTAAAATCATCCAAGAAGTCTCAAAGGATCCTAAAACAACATCCAAAGAACTGCAGGCTTCTCTTGCCTCAGCTAAGGTCAGTGTTCATGACTCCACAATCAGAAAGAGACTGGGCAAAATGGCTTCATGTGAGAGTAGCAAGGAAACCACTGCTAACCAAGAAGTACATAAATGCTCATCTCTCATTTGCCAAGAAGCACCTGGATGATCCACAAGCCTTTTGGGAAAATGTTCTATGGACAGATGAGTCCAAAGTGGAACTTTTGGACAACATGGATCCCATAATGTCTCGCGTAAAGCAAACACAGCATTCCACAGTAAGAACACCATACCAACAGTCAAACATGGTGGTGGTAGTGTGATGGTGGGATGCTTTGCCTAAGGACCTGGATGACTTGCCATAATTAAAGGAACCATGAATTCTGCTCTGTACCGGAAAATTCTTAAGGAGAATGTCCAGTCATCCTTCCGTCAGCTGAAGCTGAAGCGTAGTTGGGTCATGCAGCAAGACAATGATCCAAAACACAAAAGCAAGTCCACATCAGAATGGCTAAAAAGAAGTAAAATTAAAGTTTGGAGTGGCCTAGTCAAAGTCCAGACTTAAACCCAATAGAGATGCTGTGGCAGGACCTGAAACGAGCAGATCATGCTCGAAAACCTACCAAATGTTACTGAATTAAAGCAGTTCTGCGAGGAAGAGTGGGTTAAAATTCCTCCACAGCGATGTGAAAGACTGATATTGAATTATAGGAAGTGTTTGGTTGCAGTCATTGAAGCTAAATGTGGCATAACCAGTTATTAAGTGTAAGGGGGCAATTACTTTTTCACACAGTGCCAGTTGGTGTTGGTTAACTTTTTTTCATTAAATAAGTGAAATTAAAAAAAAAAACAAGTGTTATTTGTTCACTCAGGTTCCCTTTATCTAATATTACATTTTCTCTAAAGATCTGAAAACATCCAGTGTGGCAAATATGCAATAATAGAGAAAATCAGGAAGGGGGCAAATACTTTTTCACGCCACTGTATATTGATTTGTTTTGATATATTACAATACTATGTATCACAAATGGAGATACAGCAAAGTTTTAATTCACTGGTGTAGTTAAGTTGAAGACATAACCTTCACAAATCAGTATGTGAAGTTTTACTATTTAGTAATAACTGTCATTAAGCTTCTGAGGAAGGACTTGGTTGGTACAAAAGCTAAAGCACTTTGTTCTTTTTGTTACATCTATGTTGGTCCAATAAAAAGTATCCAATCATTTGCTTCTGGATCTGTTCTGACAAGGACCAATAAAGCAAAGACTAAGTGTGTATGCTATTTTTTATGAAATTTGTCTTGGGCAACTGCACTTGTAACTTTGCCTTTGGTGTACACCTGGGCAAAGCTTCGTCAAAATGTGAATACTGGTAAACAAGTGTTTTAAGCTCACATGGAAGAGCTTCTGTAGGTCACATGGTACATCTTTATACAGTGAGTCAGCATCACTTTCAGCTTTACAGTGTTAGTCAGTGGAGGAGTTAGAAGCCTGTTAACTTTTCATAGCAACTTTGGAGATATAAATCCACAATGTTCATGATTTTTAATAGCTTATTTTTGATTTTTCTCATTCTGATTTAATTCTTTGAGTTCTTAGGAGTACTTTAGTTTTTGTTTCTACTATATTTTGTCTACATGTCTGTAATTATAACCTTTAGTTAATTATCTCTATTTTCCTTTTGTTTCTCTCTCTCTCTCTCTCTCTCTCTCTCTCTCTCTCTCTCTCTCTCTCTCTCTCTCTCTCTCTCTCTCTCTTGCCCCAGTGTAGAGCATCTGATCTGGTCACTGTCCATCTTGTAATGTGAATGAATGAATGTTGACGTCTTTTCTTTTAGTAGAGTTTCCATCACCTTGCCTGCTACTGAATTCAGTCTTGCAGGTTGGTAGTTTCCTGCCTCCTCCTTATTCCCACTTTTGTGTAGTGGGACCACATCCACCCTTCTCAAGTCCCCTGGAAATTCCCTCATTTTCAGTGATTGATTGAAATGGTCTGTTAGAGGTGAGGACAGTTCCTACTTTAGTTCCTTCAGTATTCTGGAGTGAACCCATTCTGGCCCCATTGCCTTGTCTACTTTTAAACTTGCTGGTTTCCTAAGGGCCATCTCTACCATAAAAGGGCTAGTGTCCACCTCACTTATGTTAATGCTTTTTTTCCCTAACTGCAGTCCTTCAACTGTTTACTATAGTAGATGCAAAGATGTCATCATTCATACTAACATACTAACATACTAAAATGCCAGCAGAATAGGTCTAACGGTCTTTCGTGTCTGCTCGTTTGGTCAGTCCCCAACCTGGGATCTGACCTTGCTGTCCCCCTCGCCTTCTCTGGCTTCTCCCTTCCCAGTTCCGGATATTCTTGCTGCATTGGATTTTGTTTCCAGAACCCTTCCCCTATACCTGTCCCACCCCCTCTTGAACCCCTCCACTGTCTCTGCCTCCACCAGCCCCCTAGGCAGTGCATTCTATGGCTCCACCACCCTCTCAGTGAAGTAGCACCTCCTCCTTTCTCCCCTGAATCTTCCCCCCTCCAGCTTCCAGCCATGCCCTCTAGTGGCCCCTTCCTCCTTCCTTCGAAGCACCCTGACTGTTCCTCCCTATTTACCCTCTTTATGTACCTAAAGACCTCTATCATGTCCCTCGTGTCCTTCTCTCTTCCAATGTGTACATATTTAGCTGTTCGAGCCTCTCCTCATGGGTCCTGTCCCCAAGCCCCAAATCATTTGGTTGCCCTCCTCTGGACCCTCTCCAGGAGGTTAATGTCCTGCTTTAAGTGTGGCCTCCAAAACTACACACAGTACTCAAGGTGCGGCCTCACCAAGCAGTTATACAGAGGGAGTATCACTTCCCTCCTTCTGGAGGTGATCCCCCTAGCGATGCATCCCAGCATCCTGTTGGCCTTGGCTGATGCCCTCCTACAAGTCTCAAAGTTGTTCATCTTGACATCCACCACCACTCCCAGGTCCCTCTCAGCCATCGAGACTTGTAGCATTTCCCCAGGTGTACACTTGACCTGGGTTTCTGGCCCCCAGGTGGAGTACCTTGCATTTCCCTGCATTGAACCTCAGCTTCCACTTTCTAGACCATCTTTCCAGAGCCTCCAGATCCCCCTGTAGGGCCACCCTCCCCTCCTCCCCATCCACCACCACCCCCAGTTTCGAGTCATCTGCAAAGAGACTCATCTCACTCCTGATTCCTGTCCTTATGTCCGATACGTAGGTGTTGAACAGAACCTGGATCCCTCCAGGTTCATTCATTGATTCTAACTTAACATATCAGGTGCTATGGCTCTCAGTTTCTCCTGTCTGCATCAAGCGCTTAATACTCAAGTATTGGAAGGACCCCAATGTACCCTCTCTATCCGAATGACTGAATGTGATGAGTTATACTGCTAATAATGAGCAAATTTCTTTCTTGCTCTTTGACAGATTAGACAAGTGTTTAGATATATGGGGGGCCCTTTCTTCAAGTTACCACCCATGAAGGTGCTGAACTAGGTATACAGACATAAAAGAATGGAGTTGATAATTACTACTTAGTATTTTTTTATAATCTTATTAAACAACATATACAGGTGCTTTTATAATGTCTGTTTTTGCATATCATTATTAACTAACTTGTTTGATTATGGTAGGTAAGTATGTCAAATTTTATTTTTATACAGGATATCATGTGTCATTAAGGATGAAATCCCTGTTTACAAAACAAGTCCTGTTTGATGTTACAAAAAAGCATAAAAATACATAAGGTAGGGTTACATATGCAACATTTATACAAAATTAAGTTACAGCAGTACATACTATACAATATATACATAGACAATTTGTTTGAAACCCTTGAGCACATGATCAATACTTATACAAATTATGAAATATGAAAGCCTCATTAATTAATTAATTAATTATTTAAATTTTTGTAACCGGATAAGTCCACTGAGACAATGCAGTCCCATTTTCAGGGAAGATCCAGGAGAGTGACAAGAGAAGTATAGTACAGAGCAATTACAACAAATTCACAGGAAGAAGATTTTATACACAGTACAATTTCATAGGAAGATATTTACAGCAGTAACACAAATCATAGCTGTAGAATAATTAACAATTGCAGAGCAAAACATGTGGCATTGGTAAGCAATATAACACAATTAGCATGCTAGGCATATAAAGTTTAACAGATTATTATACATTATCATGTAAAGCAAGCCCTAAGTACAGATACAAAATGGTAACAAGGTGAATCAGAGAAGGAGGCAGTATAGCGTAGTGGTTTAAGGCTCTGAACTGCAAACCTGCAGACCTTGGTTTGAATCCCACAGCCCCCACTTGCATGCTGTGTGACCCTGATCAAGTCACTTAACTTCCTTGTGCTACCAGGTTGCACCTGTAAGCAAGCTTTCAGCTTAGTGAGTCTCTCCTGGTAAAAACAAAAGGTAAGGTAAAAAATGAAGATGGCAGAGGAGTAAAGTATAGGTGGGGAGATAGGCAGAAGACAGTGGAGTGAAAGCAACAATGTAGGAGTAGGAAAGGCATCATCAGAAGCATAAGCATGTAGCAGCAGCAGAGAGAGTGGTGAGCAAATTGGATTGGGATGTGGGAAGAGAGGGGCAAGATAGGACAGAGGGAGGAAGGGAATTCCAATCAGACAGTACAGCAAAAGCAAATGACTCACGGGCTTTAGCTAGTCATAAGTTAGGCTGCTGGAGAAGGGGGAGGAAGGTAGATCTGAGAGCTTTAAGGGCTTTTCTGTGCAGAAAATCTCACTGATACAGGGTGGGATAAATTTATAGACCAATGTATGCATGAGGATCATGGTGATATGCTTCAGCTTTGATTCATATGGTAGCCATCCTAGGGAAGACAGGATGTCACAGTGGTGGTGATGGGCATAGACTCCCAGGGTGAATCTACCCACTCTGTGATGAGCCTGAGCCAGGAGAGACATAGTAGTGACATTGGCAGATAGGAATAAGGAAGCCCCATAGGTTAGTAGAATGAGGAGGGATGAGGAAGCTATTTTAATGCAAGTGGAGAGGTGAGAAAGGGATGCAAGAGGAGAGATAACTTTTGATTCAGGAATTTAACTAAATTAGAAGAATGGATATTAAAGGAAAGAGGAGTCAAGGGTGATGCCCAGGTATTTAAAGGAGTGGATGGA
This sequence comes from Neoceratodus forsteri, assembly GCA_016271365.2. Classification (NCBI taxonomy): domain Eukaryota; kingdom Metazoa; phylum Chordata; order Ceratodontiformes; family Ceratodontidae; genus Neoceratodus; species Neoceratodus forsteri. The sequence goes on along the minus strand of CM057455.1, from coordinate 913,484,115 downwards.
TTCAAGGACATCCCCATTCAGAGATGAGATATTAAGTAGGGGGAGTGTACTAGAAAAGGAGGATGAGAGTGACAATAACATGTTTTTAGTTTTTTTGTGTTAAGGATGAGATGATTACACCTGAACCAACTTTCTAGGTCAGAAAAGTCAGAGGCAAGGTTGCAGTTTATTTGATTAACATCAGGAAATGAGTGGTAAACAATTGCATCGCCTGCATATAGGTGCAGAGATGCATCACCACAGTTACTGGGTAAGTCATTAATAAATAGGGAGAACAAAATAGGCCCAAGAATAGAGCCCTGCAGCATCCCATGAGTAACAGGTCTGAGGATGGATAGGGCACCAGCCCACTTAACCCTTTGTGTTCGGCAGGACATGTGGCTGTGTACCCAACCCAGTGCACTTTTATCAAGACCAAGCACATGAAACCTTTGTACAAGAAGACTATGATTCACTAGGTCAACTGCTTTTGTCAAGTCAACAAAGATGGCACCAGTAGCAGAACCTTGATCCATGGCCTGGATTATGTCTGTGGTTATTTTAATTAAGGCTGTGAGGATACGGTGATTCTTTCTGAATCCATGCTGGTAGGGAGAGAGAAGATTGTGGTGTTCCAGATAACTTTGTAGATGATTATAAACTATATGTTCCTGAATTTTAGCCCGGGGGTGCAGGATGGAAATTGGCCTAAAGTTTTCAGCTACCCAGTTGGGTCCCCCCTTATGCACGGGTATAACTACCACTACCTTAAACTTGTTGGAGACAGAACTAGATAGGTAGGAATGATTAAATAGGTCACATAGCAGGCGAGCAAGGGCAGGTGCACCTAGCTGGAGGAACTTCAGTTCAAGGGTGTTGTGACCAGGTGCACTCTCAACCTTCAAATTAGCCATAAGCCTCTGGACCTGCTTGGTGGTGGCCAATTTCAGGAGGAAAAAGGAATACATACCTTGGTTGTTGGGGGTGGCTGAGGCCGAGGGGGGCAATGGAGAGCTGTTGAAGAGTGAGGTATCTATCAAGGTCCATGAAGAATTCATTGAATACAGTGGCTATCGATAGGGGGTCAGAATGGGTAGTGCCCTGAGCAGTGAGGGAACTTGGGAGCTTAGTAACTTTTCCTTTGACCAAAGAATTGTTCTGTCTCTAGAATGCTTTAGGACTGCAAAGGTGTTCAGTCTGCAGTGACTGGTAATGATGGTGTTTAGCTTTTTGTAGGGAGTGTTTGCATTTGTTTCTAAGTTGCCTGTATTGTTGCCTGTCAGAAGGCAGGCCACTTTTTTTGTACGTCCATCAAACACAGTCACAGGAGGAAAGAAGCATTCAGAGATCCTTATTGAGTAATGGGGCCTTGACACCCTTAGTCCTGCATTTTTTCAGGGGAGATTGCTTGTTGACACTTTATGTAAAGGTGGAAATAACGAAATCCAGAGCTTGGTTGATAACAGGGAGGATATTGATAGGTCACCAGGCAGTATTAGAAATAGTACTGATAAAGCTATAAGTATCAAATCTTGACATGTCATGGGCAAGTGAGATCTTGGGGGGGGGGGTTGAAGGAGGTTTTCCTCCAGACACAAATAGTGGGAGAATGATTGCTATTACAATCAGAAAGTACATGCACCACTTTTATTTTTGGGGGGCAGTTAGTGATCACCCAGTCAAACAATGAGTGTTTGCCAGTTTTGATATTGATGCATGTAGGGTATAGGACAAGTTGAACTAGGTCAGATTCAGCTAGAGAAGAACATAATTTGTCAGTAGTGGGAACAAGCCAGTCACATTTGAAGTCACTACACAGCACAAGATCATGATGAGGGAGATTGGTGAGGGAGGAGATGAAGGAAGGGAGGCCAGGGGAGGCCTTGTTAGGCAGAAAATAGGCACACCCAATGATAAGCTTCTTAACATTACGTAGGGTCAGGGAGAGGAATAGGGACTACACAGCTTGAGATCTGGAGTCTGGATCATGGAGCTCAGTAACATTCATATCAGACCAGGTGTAGATAAGGTTGCCACCACCCCTTTTGCCCAGCCTATCCTTCCTGAAGCAGTTGTAACTTTGTAGTGCCACTTCATGTTGTTTGATAGTGGGCTTTAGACAGAATTCAAAGATACATAGGATATTGGGGTTGTATGTATGAGACATGCTTCCAATTCTGTCATTTTAGGATGAAGGCTAGGTATATTCACATGAGAGATCTTAATGCCTTTGGGGTAAGATTGTGTGACAGACATATGAGTTGGATTGGGGTGGGGCAGGGAGGTACAGGATTGAGCTCAATGTCCCCTGCACAGACTAGTAGAAGGAGGATGGACAAGCATACCGAGAAAGAAACAATAGGAGGTACATTTGCTAGGACAGATGAAGTGGCATGAATGCACAGGTGCCTATGGAGCTATAGTCCTAGGACAGCAGTATCAGACTTTGAGTGATATGGGATATATAAATTACCCATGGGGAGTCAGGCCATGTATAACTCAGTGGTGGGGGGGTTAAAGTCATGGGGTGGGTCATGCAGGAAGAAGACAATAAACTGGTCAGCACAGCAAAAAGGGTTAAGGCAGAATAGGTTTAGAAGCCAACCAGAGTGACCTGTTTTGAGGCAGAATATCATAAGTGTCCACCAGGAGGCAGATCAGTGGATGATCCAAGAGAACAGGAGAAACAGATCCAGAGAAAACAAGAGAAAAAAAAGTAGGTAGCCAGAATAGGCAAGATTAGGGATATGGAAGAATGGAACCTATGAGTGTGGCATAGGGAATAAGCAATCTGTAGCTTTAAAATTCAGGGGGCAGATTTGTGGTGTCCAATAATGACAAAGTATGGGGGAGAAGGAGGGATAAAAGGCATATTTAACTAGGTGGGGTGGGGGTGTGGGCCAAAATATCCCCAAGTATACAGTAGGAGAGAGAGAGAAGTGAGCCAGACAAGTCAAAAAATGCTGCAGCCAGTCAGCATCAGAGCCGTAAAGCCCTCAACCAATCAGAAAGCAGCCAGACCAAGTTGTGGCCAGTTGGAGCCCCGGATAGAGTTCCTAGTGAATGGTAGTAGTATTACTCAGCTAGAAAAGCTTGCTGATGGCCTGGGAGTGTGGGAGCAGCTGGCTGATGGTTCCAGCCATGACTGCTGGAAGCAAAGCACCCAGTCAAGGAAAATCCTGAGGGAGAGAGCAGAGAAAGGGGTTAGGTTTGAGAAGAGTCACTTAACAATAGTCAGAGGGCTAAATTGGGTGGCATGGATGGGAGCTGAGTCCAAAAACAGCAGTTTAGCAAGGAGGGAGGGGGTGGGTAGCCAGACAGACAGAAGTAATGGGGCTGATTTCAAGAGCTGCCACACTACCCAAGTGCAAGGCTTCAGAGTAAAAGGAAAAAAAAAGAGATTACAGCTGAGAGATGGATGCAGCAGGGAAGAATTCAGCTAAGTAGAGAGTGGATAGAAGATTTAGACAGGGGTCTAGGTGCAGGGAAATGTGAGGGCAGAGATAAGAATTTGTTTTTTTTTTGGCAAGGAGACTGAAATAAGGGAGAGCGAAGGTAGAGAGAGAGAGAGAGAAGGATAAGTAAGAACAGGGAGCTGAAGCAGGGGGTAGAAATAAGGAGACACACCGGCAAAATTCTAGTATAAATTGCGTATATCCTAATGCTAAGCAAAGTGGTCTAGGCACCAACAAACAGCAATGCAATTTCTTTAGGTAATGTTTAATAAATATTCGGCCCACCTGACACAAAATATCCCCAAGTATATAGTAGGAGTGAAAGAAATGAGCCAGACAAGTCAAAAAATGCTACAGAAAATCAGTCTTGGAGCCATAAAGCCTTCAGACAATCAGAAAGCAGCCAGGCCAAGCCACTGTCAATTGGAGCCTGGAGAGAGTTCCTGGTGAAAGGTAGTAGTCTTACCCAGCTAGGAGAGCTTGCTGGTGGGCTGGGAGGGTGGGAGCACCTGGATGATGGTGCTGGAAGCATAGTGCCCAGTCTAGGGCAATCCCAAGAAGGAAAGCTTGCTGGTGGGCTGGGAGGGTAATTGCATGCTGTTAGTTGAATTAAGTATGTTGTTTTAATTTTTCATTTTAGTTATGTATGTATGTATTAAGTTGTAATGACCTTTTTTGTAATCGATACCATTATTTTCTGTAATCTATTGTATATCATTCTGCTTCTAAAATAAAAAATTTATTATGGCAAAAAAAAAATCATATATTCACGCCATTATGAGATGGATACTGAACAGATGCTGTGCACTGGAGGACCATTTTCTTTATTGCAGGTTGATTTTGTGAGTGCTGGTGGAGGGATGAGGCCGGTGGGGGCCAGGGGGTGTTAAGTAGGTAACTGGAGGTGCTTGATGTGAGACTTCGATAAGTAACCTTCCCAGTGGGACTCAAGAGGGGGCAGGCAGAGTGTGTTTGGTGTATGGGTGTGGGGAAGTGTTAACTGGATCCAATTATACAGTTTATACAGGTTCCTGGTTGGTAATTCTCAGTAATTTAATAAAGCCAACATGCTATGTCTTTGCCAATTAATGGTATTTTATTATGATAAGATTAGCCAGAAAAATGCTATTGTGATGGTTTACCAAAGGGAATACATGCTAACATTATTTTTAAACATCAGGTAGCTCACCACTATCTAAATGTTTCTACTACAGTTTAGTTCTAAACAGCCAAAGGGGCAATCCCAATGGGGTGTTTCTAACATGCAATCTAGACAGCTAGCAATATTTGCATTACAGGGCTACAGCATTTCAGAGACACATGTAACCATATGTCTCTGGATCCCTGAGCAATCTATGGATAGTCTCAGACTGCATCTTGTCCGAGACTGCGTCTTCTCGAAGGGACGCTGGACATAACCATAGGTCCCATATTTATGTTTAGCAAGCTTAGAAAAAAAAATGCAAGGCTGGAATTTCCAAAAACTACCTCAGCAGTTTTAAAACAGACAATATGTCATTCTGCAAATCATAAGACTCGGGTTCAAAATACATTGGCCAAAAGATACCTCGTCATAAGATACTTTTGACACTTTGCCAGAACATTCGGTCATTCTTTAATGGAAAACAAGAAATCAGGGTTTTTATTTGTCAAAAATAACTCTCTTTAGGATACAGAAAACATTTAAGTAGGATGTGACTATTTTAAAATACTCAGTTTACAGATAAAAACAGACAGTGGCCAAATTGAGGAACTGTGTATCTAAGCCTCAGCTATGACCTTGGATTGAAGGAAGGTTTTGTACAAAATATCTCTGCTGAGCAAAGCAAAGCTAATTTTCTTTAAACATTCATTTTTAAACACGGTTTATGCCCTTCACTTATTTTACAGTTATTTAAAGGGCCCCAACACCTTTTGAACCTGGGCATCTACACAAACATCAATTTGCACTGTGGTGTCATTATTTGCATGGTTTTAACAATTACTCTCCAAACACCTCTGCACTTACAAGGCACATCAATCTACATGTTGGTATCATGTAGTCATCTACTAGTCATCTTTCACTTTCTACTAGCCCTTTAGCAATCTACGCTAGCCATTTTACACCTTTCTATCACCTCAACCTTTTGGTTAAACTAGTCAATGGGAGAGGCACTGACAAGCAGCAGAAAAATCCCAGCCTCTCCCTACAAAACAGGGTACTAAATGAGAAAAAGACCAAGGTAGAACGGTCAGTGGGGGATGCTGCAACAGAAGGTAAGGCCATCAAAAAATGGAGAGCAATGAGTACCAATGCCCGTAGTCTAGGTAACAAGCTTCCTGAATTAGTGGCCTTGATGGAGGAGGAACATCTGATATCGTAGCAGTCACAGAAACATGGTACACAAAAACCATGACTGGGACGTAAACATACCAGGACACACTATCTACAGGAGGGACAGGGAGGGTAAAGAGGGGAGGAGAGTTCTTTACATAAGGGAAGGAATAAAAGCAACAGAACAAAAGGGTAAACAGGGAGGAGAAGAAGCACTGTGGTAAATTTGGAGACAGGCAATGGCACCAAATCCGCACAGGGGTTAGATACAGACCTCTTCTCAGGGGAGGAAATGGACAAGGAAATGATAGAAAGTATACTTAGAATGGCAGAAAAGGGGAGATATTGCTGATGGGTGATCTGAATATGCCAGATGTTAACTGGAGCACAGTTGCAGCTGCCACTTGAAGAGTGCAGTTATTCTAGATGCCCCTACAGGGGCATGCCTTAGACAACTAGGTACTGGAGCCCACTGAGAGGGAGCAATATTAGACTTGATACTCTCAAATGGAGATGGAGAGATCACAGATGTAGAAGTGGGTAGCCATCTGGGAACTAGCGACCATCGAACAGTATGGTTCACAATAAACACAGCAATAGAGTCAAGCCATACAAAGACAAAAGTACTGGACTTTAGGAGGGCTGACTTTGCCAAAATGGGTGAGTGCCTAAGGAATGCACTAGCAAATGGGTGGGAAGGAGGGGTGGAAGAACAATGGGGAATAATAAAAACTGCCATCACAGAGGTAACGAGCCTTTGTGTGAAGCAAATAAACAAAACAAGACGATGTAAGAAACCACTATGGTTCTCAAAGGAAGTGGCAGTGAAGGTTCAAGAGAAAAGAAAGCATTCAGGAAGTACAAGGAATCGCAGAGGAGCAGGACAGAGAGCTGTATCAGTTAAAGCAAAGGAAGCTGGGAAGGCAGTCAGAACAGCAAAGGCCCAAACTGAGGAAAAGATAGCCAACTCAGTTAAGAAGGGAATAAAACCTTTATAGGTACATCAGGAGCAAAGGAAGACCAAGGGAGGGATAGTGAGGCTTAATAAAGGGGAGGGAGGGTGGGCAGAGGGAGAATGTGAAAAGGCAGAGATACTAAACAAATATTTTTGCTCAGTATTTACAAAGGAAGAGGGGGAGGTACATAAAACAAACAGTAGTAACACTCTGGATACAGAAGTTGATACCAGCCCATTTACAGAAGAAAGGGTTCTGAAAGAACTCTTAAAACTGAAGGTGGACAAAGCAATGGGGCCTGATGGGATTCATCCCAGAATTCTAAAAGAACTAAGGTAGAACTAGTGACACCACTGACTACCCTCTTTAACAAATCATGGGAGGATGGGGTGGTACCCGAGGACTGGAGGAGGGCAGATGTGATTCCCTTCACAAAAGTGGGAGCAAGGCAGAAGCAGGAAACTATAGACCTGTTAGTTTAACCTCAGTGATAGGGAAAATGATGGAATCACTCTAAAGGAAAGAATTGTCGAGTATCTAGAGGCCAGAGGGCACAAGACCCAGGCAGCATGGATTCACAGCGGAAGGTCATGCCAGACTAATCTGATAGATTTCTTGACTGGGTGACCAAAGTAGTAGATCAGGGAGGGCTGTGGACATGGCCTACCTAGACTTTAGCAAGGCATTTGACACAGTCCCACACAAAAGATTAATATATAAGTTAGCCAGCCTGGGAGGGGTCCCAAGATGACAGCCTGGGTAAAGAATTGGCTGGAGAATAGGACACAGAGAGTAACAGTAAATGGAGTCCACTCAGAAGAAAGGAGGGTTACTAGCGGGTACCGCAGGGTTCAGATAGGACTAGTCCTCTTCAATGTCTTTATAAGTTTACATTGCAGAAGGACTGGAAGGAAAAGCATGTCTCTTTGCAGATGACACTAAGATCTGCAACAGAGTTGATGCACAGGGTGGGGTGGAAAGGATGAGAAGGGACTTGGCAAGGTTAGAGGAATGGTCAAATGTATGGCAGCTTAGATTCAGTGCTAAGAAGTGTATAGTAATGCACCTGGGAAACAAAACCCAGGGAAGAGTACACAATGGGGGTGAAATACTAACAACAACAAAATGGAAAGGGACCTGGGGGTAGTCATATCAGATGACCTAAAGGTGGGCAAGCAATGTGAGAAGGCAGCAAGGAGGGTGGGGGATACTGGGATGCATAGGGAGAGCATCACCAGTAGAAAACAGGAAGTTATTATCCCTCTGTACAGACAGCTGGTGAGACCCCATCTGGAGTACTGTGTGCAGTTCTGGAGACCCAATCTCCAGAAAGACATAGACAGGATGGAAGCTGTCCAGAGGAGGGCACCAAAATGGTGCAGGGTCTGCAACCGGAGGACATATGAAGAGAGACTTAAGGAGCTTAATATGTATAGCCTCGAGGAAAGGAGGGAGAGGGGGACATGATAGAAACTTTCAAGTACCTCAAGGGAATCAACAAAGTCCAAGAGGGTAGCATCTTTCAAAAAGAGGTGTGCAAGAACAAGAGGCACAATTTGAAGATAGAGGGGCGGCTCAGAGGTAATTTAAGGAATATTTTTCACAGAGAGGGTTGTGGATGCATGGAATGGCCTTCCGAGGAGGTTGTGGAGTCAAAATCAGTGGTGGAATTCAAGCATGCATGGGATAGTCATAAGGCAATTCTGGGGGGTTGGGGTAGAAAGAAGTAGGCTGCTGGTTAACTAGGATCTGCAGCTTATCCAGTAGGTAGGGAAATGGGCAGACTGGGTGGGCCAAGCGGTCCTTATCTGCCGTCAAATTCTATGTTTCTATGTTTCTATGTTAGCCAACTACATATTGTTGATAAAAGTTTTGTCACTGGTCACTAAAACCTTGGCCACTGGTCACTAATCTTTGGCCATTGACGACTTTCAACAGTCCCCACCTTGAAGGTAAAGAGGCCTCTGAGGAACTTGAACCATCACAAAAATGGAACATAAATGTAAAGATTAGTTATTAACTGAAGGTTAAAAAAACTAAATAAACATTTTTACTTTTAAACTGTTAGTCTAGATGAATAGGTACATGATTTAAAACTGGCTACCAGCATACAGATAGTCAAGGCATTTATAAAAAAGCATTATGTGCTGGAGTTGGTACACTGGTGATTACAGATGGAACACAAATGGTGAGTTTGTAAAACATAGTGCAGAACTCAGGGATGTCTACACCACAATTGAAATATGTGAAAAGATGCTAACATGTGATACCACATATAAAACAATATGACATAACAATATTTGTTGATGAAGAAGAGTTCATGGAATCCACTTTGAGAGTGGATAAGATAGATGCTACCTTTTGTTGAGGTGTGGCGCACCCTGGGACCTTGATTGAAGAATATGTTGATAATGTCTCTTGTTAGATAGGTCATTATAAAACATAACAGTCCATGAAATTAACAGTCCATAAAGTTCATATAAGTAACCACGGGTTGGTGTAGTTACAGTACAGGTGAAATGTCATTTGCAAAATGGTGGTAACCCCACAAGGCACATGGGGCAATGCAGACAGTAATTTAAAAACAAAACACCAGCTTAGTAGAAAGGTTAGTGTTCATGTTGCTGGCTGCTGGATGGCTGATTGGCAGACACATTGGTCAGGGGTGCATTAGATTGTGCACTGAGTCCTTTTAATGGAGTAGCCACACACACACTGGCATGGCATTTGAGTTGTGGTAGTTGTTTACACCCCAGCACAAAGATTAACAGTCCATAAAAAGGCAACAGTTGACAATAAACCATTAAAAACACAGTCTACAATAGATCAATATGTTTGTATAAAGTACCAGCCATGTTTGGAACAAGCAGCAGTGAAGAAAATGGATGTTTTGCTTGAAGATCAACTGAAGAATAATCTTGCTGAAGTTAGGGAATTGTCCCTACCCCAGACTTAAATTCATAGTAAGCAGAAACAATAAGCTTGATTGCAGAGTTTGAACTGACTGGACCTTTTTCAGTTGATTTAAAGTTTTACAAATAAATGTAATTTTGCTAAAAACATTACACTTGCAGAGGTAATAATAACTTGATTCATGTAGTAGTTCTTATGTGGAACCAATCGGGTACAAAGATAGCGATGACATCAAAGCTGTGTCAGTTGTTTTCTTTTCAGGAAAAAGATGAAGATCTTGGCAACTTAGATGAAAGCATTACTGCTGTTGAACGTGGGGATCTTATGTGTGCCACACCATGGAAATCTGCAAACTTGCAAAGTGTGATAGAAACTGAGTTAAAAATACATAAATAACAATCTTTTAAACCAATGACTTTTTGTTCTGTAAAGAGTGGTGTGACAGAGCCTAAATTCTGGCAACTGGAAAGAGAAAAATTAAAATGGGACATTAACCGCACACCTGGGGGTGCAGGCTGAGGTCCAATTATACCATTTGACCATCTGTAAATCCATGAAAATGTTATGGTTACACTCTGCTTTCAAATTACAGAAGCGGCTATACAGTGATGAACATAATTTCTGTCTGTTGCTAGCAGGCCTGACTAAGATCTGAGTTATAAAATCTTGTAATGTTACAATAACACACTTCAAACATATAGTTCATAGCAATATGCCTGTTACACTATACAATAGTGGGACAACTACATATGTTGTTGGACTATGCCAATTTAATAACAGTGCCTGTTGCACCTGTGACAAGTGAAAGGGTCTACCTTATTTACCCTGTATAGTGAAATACTCCAAAGTACAGAGTGAGGTAAGGCTTGAAGCATAGGTTTGGAACACAATCTAAATTCTGCATATTATAATTGTTAAGATCCAAAATAACAAAACCTGCATAGAGTGCACTTATTTTTCAGGGGTACCTGTGAGTAAAAAGACAAACATAGTATTGATTTGTCTGGGGTTTTGCTTTGGAACATATTGTAGGGGTGGGTCAGCAACGCTTGCCCAAGTATTTAGGTTTGGTTATGAGTATTAAAAACATTTATACATGTGGAGCACTTTTTCTGAATACACACATGATACAGTGTAGCAAGATGTATATCAAAACATTATAACATAAACGTGAAACATAAGCATTTTTGCAATAGAACAATTTCAGTATTGAGCATAATGCATAAAATACATTTTTGCTACCTTGTAAGACTTTTTCAGGGTCTGCAATGCTTAGAACTTTAAAATTATCCAAAAAAAACTTTGTTTACACTTATAGAAAGCAGATGATTGCATCCATTGCTGTAAGACTATGAGAAGTTGTTTTATATTTGTCTTGACAGGATAAGAAAGCTGAAAAGACAATTAAAAGACATGAATATGTGTGAAAATACATACACAATTCCCCTTCCAGCTTAACTGATTACTTGCTGAGGGCAGAAGCCCTTGTACCAATGATAGGTATGAGGTTTAACTGTTTGCACTAGAAAAAGCAGAAGGGCTTGGGCTGAATTATACGGTTAAAATACATTGGGTCTTCTTAAAACCTGTAAATAAGAAACAATTATTAGCAAATACACATTTTCTGGTATTTACCCCTATGGGGAGACAGTAATGCACCTTGCAACCTTTGTGGGTATTACACTGGAAGGAAGGGTAGTATGTCCCCCCCACAGCTCCTACTGGTGGAAGAGACAGCTCAAATACTGTAGCAATAAAAAGGTTAGCTGTGGATGGTGACATGGATATTAACCCAGAAATGGTCTGGCAATATTAGTTGCCAGTCATGCAATACCTTAAAAAAATGTGCACTGGATAAAAGGTAATGGGGTGGCCCCATTGCAGACCCCACCTACTACACTTTAAATTATAACAAGACAATATTACAATTAGTTTAGTAAGTTTCACACCTTACTATAAAGATGGGGAACTTCTTTTTCTCTAGAAGAAAGAGAAGAAACACATAGACAAACAACAAAAACAATCACACAAGTCTAAAAATAAAACAAGATTATTTCCATAGGATAAAAGAAGCCAAGCATCCCTGGGTTCCCTTATCCTAAGCATGACAAAATGTCAGCTGAGTTTATAAAAGATCTGGATTGATGGTAATACCGTATGTATGTATCTCTTAGAATGCATTTTAAAAAGGAAAAAAGTGATTACACCATGCTTACACATAAAAACAAAAGCCATTGTTTTTCAACTGTAGATGGTAACCTCTCAAAAACAGCTGTAATAGTCCATACCTCTCAACTATCCCTGATTTTCGGGATGTCCCTGATTTTGCCTCAAAATTTTCCTCTGTCCCACATAAAATTTGTGTTTTTCTGACAGAACAGTAGTGATTAAAAGCACAAAATAGTGTCAAACATTAAAGTTACAGACTTTGTTTTCTTCAGAAAATGCATCTTAACATAAATCCTTTCATTCTATCAGCTTTCGGAGTGAATAGTACAAAGTTTTAAGATGTGTCCCTCATTTGGGGTCTTTGTCCCTGATTTTTTTAAGCCTTGTCCCTGATTCATGAGAAAAGAGGTTGAGAGGTATGGAATAGTCCTTTTTCAAAAGTGTACTGTCTATATATATATAAAAAAGTAATAAAAAAAAGTATGGGGAGGTGATTTCTAATTCTCCCCTTCCAGCTGGAGTATTGCCTGTGTTGGCTGCAAGCCCAGAAGAAATGAGAAGAGAAAAAAAAAGTGTATTCCTCTTTACTAAGAATACTAGTTTTGCAATAAAAAGTCAAATTGCATGGTTCACTCTTGGTGTGCTTTCACGAAAACATACATTTTGCGTAAAAAGTTGTGCTTTAGGTAGGGAATATACATCAAGTTTGAACTGGTAGTAATATAAAATGTCGAAACACAAGAAGGTCATATAACGTGCAAAAGGTCACACAGTGTGCATGCAAGGGTCACTCAAACCCAACTGTTTTTGTAGTGTCCTTGACCACTACTGATATTAAAATATCTTTAAATAATAATAGAGCACACAATAAAACTGCTGGCCAAGACAGTACACACACATACACATACACAAAAAGAAACACTTAACACAAAATAAGACTGACATTATTTGACACCAATTTGCTGAGGTAATGCCCATAGTTTCATTAGAAAACTGCACGTGTTTTAGATATGTATGCTGCCTCCTGCCTGTCCGGTAACACTGACAACTCTTGTTTAACCAACAAATTTATACATATCTCCATGCCAAATCTTTTCAGAACAAAACACTTTTTTAAACACCTTTCAACTCCTTTAAAATACAGCACAACATACCATCTGTAATTGAACACATCTAGTATAACATGGTTACACTTTTTGGCACGTAGCCAAAATATGGCACTCTGCCATTTTGCAAAAAGTTTCTGGTTTTAACTAGAAGTGTGATAAAGCCATTCATAGCTGTTAACACATTACATTTTCACCTAGCAGTGGCTTGGCACATTGCCTGCAAACTACAAATCTTTCTGCACATTGCACTCTATGACGTCATATCTCTTCACCTTCAACACTACCTGCTCCAACCAACAACTACATACAAAAGTTCTTCACTGACCCTATCTAGGCAGCACAAATGTTTTATTAAAAATGAAACCAATTAAAACAGTCAGATATGAGGCAAAGAAGCTTCTTCTTTTTTTTACTGTAACATGTTTTGCACCAAAGGCAGTCAATGCTATCTTGCAACTTTGACAACAGAACATAATTACAGAACACAGATATAAGCTGGAAAATATGCATGACAGAGATGGAGCATTACCTTGTTTAGTATATGTATCACAGAAATAAAACAAACAGACATAAAAAAAAATTACATAAAAAAAAATTCAGACTTACCCGGTGCCAAGGTCTTTTCCTTCTTCTTCTCTGATACACTGGTCCGATTGAGAAAACCGACTGCAGGACCTTCATGATAATTTCCAAACGATGCAGCTATTAAACCTTTCAAAGGTTTTCTTTTAGCCATTTCAGTAACCTGCCAAACCAAGTCTTTTTCCAGAGCTCTGGTTTGCAGTTTAAAAATCTGTAGCAGTACTAGGTACTAGGTTGAGATTCAACTGGTAGAGATCCCCAGTACCTGGGTTTGGGATTAAATGTTTCAGCCTCTATAGGAGGCAAGGGAACTTGAAATTGATACAAAAAAAATGGAAACTACACAGATAGGCAACATGGGGGGGTGATTTTCAAATCATCCCGTCTGTAGTCACACCTACTGTGTATACATCCACAGTAGTTTATTTTCTTTCTCTAAATGTTGCTTATCCAACGTTACTTAATCAGCCACTGCTTTTCTACTAAAAGCAGCCTGAACTGTGAAAGCCATCTTCTGCTCTAACAGTACTTCCTCTTTCCACTGACATGCAATATAGCAGGCAGAAATTACAAGGGCAGTTGCCCTTGCTTGTTTGAGAGATTTTTCCTTAATACATCTCTCCACATATTCTTAAACCTGGGGTTCTCAACCCCCCCATAAATATCCTTAAACCTGGGGTCCTCATACCCTCACATCAATATACATTACCCTTACCCAGCTTATAGCTGTCCATAGACCTTTTTGCTGTAGGTTCAAGTACACTCGAACACTCAGGACTCCCTTAGACTCTTTTTCCTAGTCCCACAGTTAGGTTATGACCCTTATCTGTGCAGACTCTGTCTAGATTACAAAAAAAATCTTTACCAAATTACCAGAATTACAATCAAATCAGCTCCTGGCTGGCTCACCATTTGTTAGTTGGATCCAATTATACAGTTTCTACAGGTTCCTGGTTGGTAATTCTCAGTAATTTAGTAAAGCCAACATGCTATATCTTTGCCAATTAGTGGTATTTTATTATGATAAGATTAGCCATAGAAATGCTATTGGGCTAGTTTACCAAAGGGAATACATGCTAACATTATTTTTAAACATCAGGTAGCTCACCACTACCTAAATGTTTCTACTGCAATTTAGTTCTAAACAGCCAAAGAGGCAATCCTAATGGGGTGTTTCTAACATGCAATCTAGACAGATAGTAATATTTGCATTACAGGGCTACAGCATTTCAGAGACACATGTAACCATATGTCTCTGGATCCCCGAGCAATCTATGGATAGTCTCAGACTGCATCTTGTCTGAGACTGCATCCTCTCGAAGGGACGGTGGACATAACCATAGGTCCCATATTTATGTGTAACAAGCTTAGAAAAAAAAATGTAAGGCTAGAATTTCCCAAAAACTACCTCAGCAGTTTTAAACACAGACAATATGTCATTCTGCAAATCATAAGACTCAGGTTCAAAAATACATTGGCCAAAGGATACCTCAGTCATAAGATACTTTTGACACTTTGCCAGAGACATTCGGTCATTCTTTAATGGAAAAACAAGTAATCAGGGTTTTTTTATTTGTCAAAAATAACTTTATTTAGGATACAGAAAACATGTGCAGGGATGTGACTATTTTAAAAATACTCAGTTTGCAGATAAAAAAACAGACAGTGGCCAAATTGAGGAACTGTGTATCTAAGCTGCAGCTATGACCTTGGGTTGAAGGAAGGTTTTGTACAAAATATCTCTGCTGAGCAAAGCAAAGCTAATTTTCTTTAAACATTCATTTTTAAACACGGTTTATGCCCTTCACTTATTTTACATTTATTTAAAGGGCCCCAACACCTTTTGAACCTGGGCATCTACACATACATCAGTTTGCACAGCGGTAGCATTATCTGCATGGTTTTAACAATTAGCAAGTCACTTAACCTCCTTGTGCTCCCAGGTTGCTCCTGTAAAAAAGCTTTCAGCTTAGTGTGCTATACCTGGTTAAACAACTAAATAAAAAAAAAACAATACTCTCCAAACACCTCTGCACTTACAAGGCACACAAATCTACATGTTGGTATCATGTTGTCATCTACTAGTCATCTTTCACTTTTTACTAGCCCTTTAGCAATCTACACTAGCCATTTTACACCTTTCTATCTCCTCAACCTTTTGGTTAGCCAACTACATGTTGTTGATAAAAGTTTTGTCACTGGTTACTAAAACCTTGGCCACTGGTCACTAAAGTTTGGCCATTGGCCACTTTCAACAGAAAGATGTAGAATAAATACTTTTGTCTGACTCTGCCCTGCAGCACTGGCAGCTTGTGTTATTCATCAGGTCAGGGGGAGGAGTGCCAGTTGGGGTTGGAGGGGGATATCTATGATTGTATTGTTTTTGGGTGGGGAGGGGTGACTTTACACCAGAGTGGGTGAGGGAAGGTTTTTTTAAGTTTCTGTAATTTTATAAAGCAAATATCCACCAGGGCTGCTACAGAATCTGCTACAGAATTTGTGAATTTTGTGAATTGTGAATATCCTCATATTTGTGCCAACCTTGCCGGCAGATTACAAATTTGCAACATCTCTATAAATGGAGATGGTGGACCTCCTCCAGAGTTTCTTCAATACAGTAAACTTAACAGAAGTTGCTGGAATATCAACAAGTGTTTCTATAGGGAATGTCTGAGCTTCTTCGTGGTGGTGCAGGAGCAATTTCCTCTGGTCCATAAAAATATCCTCAAAATACTGCTTTTTTTTTTTCAATCCTTTCTTCTCCAGTCCTTCTCACTGATCCTTCCTTTATTGCATACCACATCCATAGCTCTAACAATCAGATGTTCCATCATCCCTCCCTTTAGTCTTCTTCACCCCCTTTGTTTATGAGAACACAAATCAAAAAAAGTTTAAAATACAAAAAAAAGACTTATTTCCTGTCTTTCTCTCTTACTATTTCATTCAGTTATTTCTCATCTTGATTTCTGTCAGAGTGCCCACATTCAATAAAACAGATTCAATTGTCTATCTATATTTTCTTTAATTGAAATTTGTGTGCCGTACTATTCTCTCTTACTACTGCTGTTGTTGTAAAGCACTGTTGTTTACATACACTGTAGCATGCATTTGAAAATCATTGTACAAAATATTGTCTGGTCACTGAATTTATTTTCAGTTCCACAGTTGATGTGTTATATCAGCCACTCACTCACCAGACTGATTGCTTTCTTCCAGAATAAATGTGTCTGGATGATTTATGCTGCTACATGCTGCTACAGTGTGTGTCAGTCCCCCTCCACAGTTGCTGCAACACACTTTAGTGGAATTTGGGTGAAAAGCACAACTTGCAATGTTTGTTATACAGAAGTTGGGGGAGGGACTCAAACAGCTGGTACAACAACCCACAAGAGACAGAGCTATCCTAAATCAAGTACTGACTAACAGGGAAACGATCACAGATCTCCAGGTAGAAGGTCACCTGGGGACCAATGACCATCACATGGTATAGTTCAATTTGGCCACTAGAACTAAATCATCCCATTCCAAGGCAAAAATATGGGACTTCAGAAGAGCTGACTTTGTTAAGATGGCCAACAGAGTTAAGCTAGCCCTGGCAAAAAGAAATACAGGTGAGGGGGTACAGGCAAAGTGGGCAAACATTAAAGATGCAATACTTAAAGCAACATCCCATTCTGTTAGAGAGAAAATGAAGTGCAAAAGAAGAAGGAAGCCAATTTGGTTCTCAAAAACAGTAGCAGAAAAGGTCAGAGCCAAAAGGCTGGCCTTCAGGAAATACAAGGAAATGCAGTGGGACAAAGATAGGGAGGCATACCACACTTCCCTAAGGGAAGCATGGAAGGCAGTAAGGCAGGCAATGGCCCAAAATGAGGAAACACTAGCACAAACAGTAAAAGAAGGTGACAAGACTTTCTATAGATACATTAGTGAAAGAAGAAAGTGCAGAAGGGGTATTTCTAAGACCAAAGGGGATACGGAGGAGTGTGAGGAGGAGGACCAAGGAAAAACATCTATCCTAAATAGATACTTCTGCTCAGTATTTACTGAGGAGAAGGTAAGGCAGGGCCCACAGCTCAGCACCATGGACACAGGGGGGAGGGAGGTATGCAATATTCCCTTCACAAAAGAAAGGATCCTACAAGAGCTCAATAAGCTCAGGGTGGGTAAGGCAATGAGACCTGATGGCATACATCCCATGGAACTAAAGGAGATAATGGTGGAACTAGCAGAGACATTATCAGAACTGTTTAGAGAGTATCTGAGCATAGGAGAGGTCCTAGAAGACAGGAGAAGGGCTCATGTGATCCTGTTCCACAAGGGTGGTAGCAGGGAGGAGCCAGAGAACTACAGACCCATCACTCTTACCTCAGTAGTGGGCAAGATTATGGAGCAGTCTTTAAGGAAAGGGTAGTGCAACACCTGGAATCCATAGGAGCACAGGATCCAAGAAGGCATGGGTTTACAACAGGACGTTCCTGTCAAACTAATCTCATTGATTTCTTTGACTGGCTATCCAGAGTGGTGGACCAAGGGGGAGCGGTTTATGTCTCCTACCTTGACTTCAGCAAAGCTTTTGATATTGTTCCACATAAAAGATTGATTAATAAGCTGGGTAGGCTTTGGGGGGTCAGAAGTTGGTCAACTGTGTGGCAAACTGGTTCGCAGGCAGAAAACAGAAAGTGGTGGTAAATGGTATACATTCAGAAGAGATGCAAGTCACAAGAGGGGTATCTCAAGAATTGGTCCTGGGGCCAGTCCTCTTCAATATCTTCATCAGTGACAATGCAGATGGACTGGAGAGTAAGGTTTGTCTGTTTGCAGATGACACCAAGATCTGAAACAGACTAGATGATCCAGATGGGCTGGTTAGAATGAGAAGAGATCTGAATAAGCTGGCAAAATAGTCGGAAGAGTGACAAATGGGGTTTAACACAAAGAAGTGCAAGATCATGCACATAGGGAAGAGAAACCCTGAAGCCACTAATAGGTTGGGAGGGGAGTTGCTGGCAATCACAAGGGAAGAAAGAGACTTGGGCATCATTATGACAGATGACCTGAAATCATTCAAGAAGACCACTAAAGCAGTAGATAAGGCTAGAGGGATGTAGGGGTGTATTAATAGGGATATCACAGATCATAAGAGGGAGGTAATAATCCTTCTTTACAAGACACTGGTTAGGCCCCATCTGGAGTACTATGTGTAGTACTGGAGGCCACACCTGCACAAGGACATTAACAAAATGGAGGCAGTCCAGAGAAGGGAAACCAAAATGGTGCAGGGACTGCATCATAAAACATATGTGGACAGATTGACAGAGCTCAATGTGTATACCCTAGAGCAAAGCAGGGAGAGAGATGATATGATCAAAATATTCAAACACCATAAGGGCATTAACAAGGTGAAAGAGTCTAACATGTTTAAATATAAGAAAAATAGCAGGACAAGAGGACACAGCATGAGATTAGAGGGAGGCCAATTAAGGGGGAATGTGAAGAAATTATTTTTCACAGAAAGGGTGGTGGATGTATGGAATGGCCTACCTCAGGACGTGGTGGCTTTGAATACAGTGCAGGCCTTCAAACAGGCATGGGATAGGCATAAGGGAGCAATACAGATGAGTAAGAATAGATAGGCCACTAACAGAGCAAAGGCCGATGGCACATTTATAAGGTAGAAAAAGAAATGGGCAGACTGGATGGGCCTTGAGGTTCTTATCTGCCATCAACTTCTATGTTTTTATGTTTCTATGAGATATATTATAAATGCACATAACAATGGGTAGAAACAGAGCCTAGTGGTGAAAGGTTTGAAAGCCAGAGGGGCCTATGAAGAAGTAGTGGTGGTGGTGTTGGGAGGGATCATCATCGAGAGCAGCACATGGGTTGGGGGAGTGAGTGAGGATAAGAGATGGGATTTAAAGTTGGTTAGAGAGTCAGTGACTTTAAGGGATGGGGTAAGGGAGTTCCAAAATTTTGGGAATCTGAAGGAGAACCAAGCCTGTCCCAGTGAGGTTTTCCTATAAGGGAGCACCAATGAGTTATGTTCTACAATTCTCATAGGGTAACTTCTATCCACTGGGCTCAGCCAGGATCCCGGGGGATAACAGTCCCAGTAAGGCTTTTTTTTGTCTGTGACTAGGGTACTATATTCTAATTGGGAGTCAGGATTCAGCCATCCTAGAATATTATATAGTATACTATTATATGGCATACAAGTATGAAAATCCTGCTTCAAGTTGAATACATAGTGGCAGGCTCTGTTGAGCAAGCCTCTGATCTTGGCCAGCACTTTGTCACATGTGGCATCCTAGACCACAATGCCATAATCAATGAGACTGAGGATGTAGCATCTAACTAGCAGTTGCTTTACTTCGGGGAGGTATGCATTCCTGTGCCTGTAAAGCAGGCCGAGTCAGGAGTTGGCTTCTTTAGTTAGTGCATCCACATGCTCTGCGTAGGCTAAACAAGGATCTAGGGTTAGCCTCAGATATTTACAGGAGCACACCTGCTCAGTAGGGGCTCCCAAGGTGGAGATAATATCTAGTGAAGAGGGAAGTAGGGGATTTACTTTGCTTGCAGAAGAGCATAGATTTGTTTTTATCTTGTGCTTAGGAGGAGATTGGTGGTGAGCCAGTCTTGGACTGCTGTGAAATCGGTTTGGAGGTTAAGCTGGAGTTTGGCTGGGCTGCCATTTGTCAAGGTGATAACAGCATCATTGGCATATAAGAGGAGTTTAGTAGAACTGCAAGTTTCAGGAAGGTCACTGATGAGGAGACTGAAAAGAAGGGGACCAAGGATTGATCCTTGGGGGACATCCACTGTTACCAACTGATAGTCTGAAAGGGATGCACAGCATTTTACCACTTGTGTTCTGCCTGTCAGGTAGTTCATTAGTCATTGGGTGGCCTCATCAGAGAGGCCTAGCTTGGTTAATTTTTAGTTGAGCAAAGCATGATTGAGGTCAGTGAAGATGGAGATTGCAAGCTCCTTTCTGTCTAAGGCACAGTGAAGATAGTCGGTGTAGTCTAACAGGGTGGTTAAGGTACATTTTTGTAATGAATTGTTTTAGACACATAAACATTATGAAGTACTACTTTCTCATACTACTCTTTGATATTGATGATAAAAAAGTCTGAATACTGACCATGTTCTAAAGCCATTTTGTAATGAATCATTTTAGATGCATTAATGCTATAAAATATTAGTTTTCCATATAACTCTCCGCTATTTATGATAAAAAGCAGTACTTTCTATTTGCATGCCACATAGAAGCTGTTGACAGAACAGATGGATTTCTTTGGGGGTGGGGACATACAGCCTGATATGAACTACTGTATATCCATGCTTGTGTTTATATTTTCTTCATGGTATGGTTCTGGATACTTTGAAAATTAAAGCATGAGCATTAGTCTATCAAGACATCAGAGAAAAGAAATCCATATGTCCAGTTCAGAGCCACTCAGAGGTGAGAGTCACGTGATGCGGTGCACTGGGTAAGACGCCTTTCTACCCGCTCCGACCTACCGCCTGTTATTTGCCCTTCAAAATCCTGTCCTTCAGTGCTTTTTACAGAAGACTGCCTGCCTGCCTACCTACCATCTTTCTGAGCACTCCTGCTTTCTCTACAGGGCATCGATGGATGAGGAGATGCCAAAAATCTCCCCAAAATACACACCTCCTGCAATGCCTGAGAAGGCCTCTAAGAAAGCCAGGGCATCCCCCTCACAACCCTCGCTGTCTATTACCACTGAGTGTCCTGATACAGATCTTCTTACCCTCTTGAGGTTATTAGAGGAGTTTCAGCCTTTTAAGGCTGAAATGCAGAATATGGCAGGGGAAATCAAAAGCATTTCTAATACCCTGGAGGAGCTTTCTAAGAGAACTGCTGACAATGAAGTATGTATACAATATGTTGAAAAGAAGCAGGATAAAGCTGATCTGGAGTTGGTGGCCCTGAGGCAAAGGCTACTGAAAATGGAAAATAAGATGGAAGACCTGGAGGGGCGCAGTCGTCGTAACAATGCAGTAATAATTGGCTTGCCAGAGGGTGAAGAGGGCTTAGATCCCATCAAGTTTGTTAAAAAATTTGTGGAAAAGGTGGCAGGACCTTCCCCTTTTGGTGCTAGCTACATCATAGAAACGGCTCATCAGGCACTACCCCCCCCCTTGGTCAGAGCACCCCCAGGGCATTCATATTTCATTTTCTGAATTTCCAGGAGTGACAACACTTGTTATACAAGGTCAAGGAGGTCCAAGATTTACAATGGGAAGGTAAAAAGCTGAGGGTGGCACAAGATCTGCCCTTATCTGTATGCCAGAAAAGAGCTACGTTTCATAAAGTGGTCCTCAAGCTGATCGCCGTGGGAATTAAGTTCCGCATGAGTTGTCCTGCAAGGCTTCAAGTTTGTATAAACGGCTCTTGGGTGACCTGTGAGGAGGAGGAGATGGCATCTGCTGGGCTCATAGAAGCATTTCCTGATCTATTCAAGCCTATATGAGAACGGATCTGGCATAGAGAGTCATGCCGAGCTTCCATTTGGTGGAGCTGCCTATCTGCAGTAAATCATATCTATCGACAATACTCCTGGGGCCAGGCTGCCGACAAACTGTGTAACTGGTTACCTATCTCTCCATCACAGCTCTTGAGTGGGGTCCTCCTTCTGATATAAAACGGACATTTTGTTCCCGATCTAGTTTTCTTCCTCAGGACTTTTTGATACATTGTGGACTCACATTTCTCACTCTGGTTTATCTGCGTTTCAATTTTGGTTCACGAGCCAGGTGTTAGAGGCTCATATGTGTTTTCTCAGTTTCATTTAATAAGCACCTGAGTGGGGTCATTGTTCCTATATTAAACCCCAATTTGTTAGTTCTGGTAACCTTGCTTCCCAGGAGTGTTGGCCCAATCTCATAGTAATGGGGGGGCAATGCTTCCCTTTCTCAGATCTTAATATGAGACCTCTTTGGCAATCGCAGTCTCTCCCTGGCCTTATTAACATGGCCTGTCTTTTTTTTCTCAGATTGCACTCTTCCTCACGCTCCCTGCTATTACTGGGCAATAAACAAGGGTAGTCCGTATATCAAGGGAGATCCCGTAGTTAAGGATAGATGAGAATGCTAGGGTTTTGCATGCCCTTACTGGGCTCTGGTTTGCCACTTCTCTACAACCCTGCTTAAGTGTTGTCTCTGGAGGATTCCCGTTTCTTTTTTTCCTTTTTTAAATCTCCCTTTCACATTGTGATGGACACTGGTTTTGATTTAAAAATGCACTATAGACAGCGACTCTGGGCCTTTCAGTTCTCCCCCATACCACAGCGGGTAGACATGGACTGCCTGCCCTTAGTCATTAAGCACTGATGTTGAGGGGTTGCACCACAAGAGGGCATCTGTGACTAATCCTTACACCTAACACCTCTGTGTTTTATCCCTCACGCTCTGTGGGCCATGTTATTTTATGGCTCATGGGATTACTATAAGGAGGATCTCTTTTTCTAAAGGGCTAGTATAGCCAATTCCCCCGGTATCATCTAGGGGTATTGTCAGGCTATTAATGCTGAGAATAAGCTATTCTGTTGGAATGTTTTGATTGCTGAGGGGCAATTTTGCACCTGATTTCTGTTTTGCGAGGGTGAGGTGGTTGGGGGGAGAAGAAACTTTTCAGTCTGCTGGACATCATGTACCATGTAAAATATGAGAGGGTGTGGGAGGAGGGGGCGTTAGGGTTTACAGGGTGTTTCTAGTGGGGGGTCTTGGGGTGGCTGGGGGAATGGATCTAGGGGAGGCAGAACTGGGGGGAGAGTAGAATAACCCAGCGCATACTATGTTTGGAGCACTATAGATGGAGTATACATATATATGTGTGCTTTGGAGGATTCCGAATTGGCAACATGAGTGATGTCTGGAAACATTCAGTTTATCAGTTGGAATGTTGAGAAGGAACTGGAAGGGGACAGGATCAGTTGTGTTCCAGGACAGTAGCTGCTGCTTGTTGTTTTCACAGGGTTCCTGTGGATTTTACATGGTAGAAGATTATTTCTTTTCTTTCTTACTTCTAAGGGGCTAGCAGGGTATTGTTTTGGGGGCTGTTGAAAGTTTGAAAACTGATTTGGTGGCTGTAAGTGGGCTCATTTGTTGGATGTTTCACTGTGTAACAGGCTGTGCTGGTGGAGGCCTATTTCTTCTGAATTTAAAACCTATTTGGTGGGATTTGCTGGGGCCTGGTTCTTGGGCTGCTGGGCTTGGAGGGAGACACAGGGCTGATACAATCTCTCTCTCGAGTCAGGTGTCTTCCCAAACCCACCCTCCCCACCCTCCCTCCCCAGAGTTCTGCTAATTTATAGGGAGCACCTGTCCTGCAACTAGAGGAAAAGGCTGCAGGTGCAGCTCATGTAGTTCTAGCCACTGGGGTTGGATTTAAAGGCTGGGAGAGAGCAGCTTAGGGAGTTGTTCATTTCCCTTATAAGTTTACTGTGTTGTACTGCACCTAGTAACAGGGTTACCAGTGTACTGTGGGACTGTATCTAAGATTAGTGGGTGACCTGATTAGGCAGTAGGGGTGTATCTTGGACTAGGGGGGAACCTGGTGGCTCACCCAAGGAAACCTACTTGAAAGGGAATGGAACCACACATCATTAGGGCTGGCATCTTTGGGAGGGTGGTGGGGTGCACAGAGTGTGGAGCAGCCATGATACTTGACTGGGCTTGGAAGTTCGGTGGATGCCCAGTGTGCTACCAGCTGGCACAACTTAGGGAGGAGGTAGCGGGGATTAGGAGACAGCTGGAGGAAGGGGGGAGGTATGGTTGGGGAAGGGGGCAGGGGATCTCCCACGGGGTTGCACCAAGCACTGGGGATGGGGGCATAGGGAAAAGAGTGCAGGAGAATACTCATGGGTCACATAGAGACCCTGGCAGAGGGGGTCCAAAAGGACACTACCAAGGAAGCAGGCAGGTAACTGGGGACCCTCACAAAGGAGGGACAGAGGGACAACATTCTCAGGAAAGTAGGCAGATGGCCAGGGCTGGACAGAAGGAAGCAAGGCGGGGAGGTGGATCAGACCTTACACTCAATAACCGCTTCAGTTCTCTTCTTCTGCTCAAGGATGAGGGGGGTGATGTAGCCATGATAGGGCGGTTAGAGATGGAAAGGGTGGGGCAGGAGGCAGGGGCGGATAGTAGAAAGACCGGGGGGGAACCTGGAATGCAGGAAAATGGGGGGAGCAGTGAATCAGAGCTGGAGAGGCAGGGGGAAGAGGGAGGAAAGCGCAAGGAGAAGGACCAGTTGGGAGGAAAGGTAAAGGAGAAGGACCAGAAGTACAAAAAGGATTCAGTAAAGGGAGCTGAAGGTTTAGGCCAGGGGAGCACGACAAGTAAGGAGGGACTAAATGGAAACAGGAAGGAAGGGAGGATGAGCCAGGCTAGTTTAGCAGATGAGGGAGAAGGACCAGTCGCGAGCAGTGAGGGGGGAGTTAGCAAGGTACAGAAGGATACTCAGGAGGAGGAGAGACATAGGATTGGAAGGGAGGGGGTGGCCAGGGTAAATAAGGACGGGGTGGCATGTGGCACCCAGATAGGGGGAGGAATAAGCAGCCGGCTGGGTGGAGGGGCCGGGATAAAGGATGAGGGACATGGAAGGGGGGAAATGGAGGACAAGGAGTGGTCAGAGTGCTCCTGTTGGGGGATTCTGTGATCAGGGGTATCAAATGGGATAGGGAGGGAGAAGACTGGCCAGTTAGAACAAAATGCTTCCCTGAACTAATGGTGCACAGGGCTAAGCATGAGGTATATCAGCTGACAAAGGATTGTGGGGGTTCCTCGGACATACTGGTCCACCTGGGTACAAATGACATTGAGGGAAATAGTGAGCTTGAGATACAGGCAAGATTCAGGGAGCTTGCCAGGGTCTGTCATGACATAGGATGCACAGTTTCCTTCTCAGAAATCCTGCCGGTGCCAAGGGCTAGTGGGGAACACAATAGGAAGATTAGAGAGATAAACCAGTGGCTCAGGAAGTGGTGTGAGGCCAGAGGGTATGGGTTGATGGGGATTGGGGGGAGACCTAGGAGGATAAGGAGCTGTATGCTAGAGACAGACTCCATCTCAATTTGGAGGGGAGGAGAATCTTTAAGTTGAAAATAGAGGGGTTCATTGGTGAAAGGTGTGGTTTAAACTTGTGAAGGGAGGAGTTATGGGAGAAAAGGCTGTCAAGGGGGTGCCGTTAAAGGAGGGAATCTGTCTCCACCCCCCTGGGGAGCTGGAGGATTGCGGGAAAAGGCCGACTGGTAAAGTGCAGACCAGGGGAAAACAGAATCCCCATGGGAACACGAGCAGGGGAAATGGAAGTATAGGGAAAGAGTGGAAGGTAGTCCTGCTAAATGCCAGAAGCTTGGGAAATAAAATACCTGAGCTCCAGGCAATGCTAACTGAGGGAGCAGTGGATGTGGCAGCAGTCACTGAGACCTGGGCCACTGCAGGACATGACTGGGACCTGAACCTAGAGGGTTACACTATGTTCAGAAAGGACAGGGGGAGGGAAGGGGAGGAGGGGTAGCAATGATAGTCAAAAACTGCATTGGCATGGGGGAGTAGAGGAGGTGGAGGGAACCATGGAAGCCATTTGGGTCACCTTGATAACAAAGGGGGGCAAGAGAGTAAAAATAGGAGTGGTGTATAGACCCCCTGCCCTGGCGGAGGAGCTGGAGGAGAGTTTGGTGGCAGATGTTGGGAGACACTGCAGACTGGGAAGAGGAATGGTGGTGGTGTTGGGGGACTTAAACATGCCAGGAACAGACTGGAAGACTACGACATCCTCTGTGACCAGGGAACAGAGGTTGTTGGATGTCTTTCAGGACGCTTTCCTAACCCAGCAGGTGGGGGAACCGATCAGGGAGGCACGGGTGCTGGATGTGGTCCTAGCAGACAGTGACCTGATTGGGGGCCTGGAGGTAAGGGACCCATTGGTGGGGAGTGACCATGCCACGGTCTGGTTCTGCCTGGACCTAGGAGGGCTAGAAGGCTGCACAAAGATGGAGGTAACTGACTTCAAGGGGACAGATTTTAACGAAATGGGAAGGATCCTTAAGGAGCATTTGGATGTGATTGGGTCAGACATGGATGCTGATAGTAGGTGGTAAATCATCAGGAGAGGGGTACAGGATGCTACCAGCACCTGTGCAAGAGTAAGACGAAAATGCGGTAGGGCCCAAAAACCCTGCTAGTGGACCAGGGAGGTCCAGGAGGTGGTGCGGGGAAAGAAGGCAGCCTATAGGCAATTCAAGTGCTCAAGGAGTGAAAGGGATCGAGGGGAGTATGAGCTGATGGCTAGAAGGGCCACTAGGGTGGTGAGGGCAGGCTAAGGAAGGAGCAGAACCTGGCCAGGGAAATTAGGAGAGGGAACAAGGGGTTCTTCAGATACATTGGGGAAAAACGAAGGGTGAAGGGGCAGATTAGCAGGATTAAATCAGGGGAGAGATGGGCACAAGACCCGGGGGAGCAGGCTGAGGTACTAAATGAGTACTTCACCTCAGTTTTCCCCAAGGAAAATGGGGGTGCTGCATCATACATGGGAGGAGACAGAGATACTGAGGTGGGGGACCCTTACCAATCGGCGGGTCTGGGGAGAGGGGGAGGCATCACTGGCAGGAGGGGGGAGGGCTAAGCAGGAGAAGAGGACGAAGTGTAAATAACAGCAGAGAGAGTGAGGGAATCCCTCAGCTCCCTTAAGACAGAGAAAGCACCGGGGCCAGATAAATTACATCCCAGAGTGCTGAAGGAACTTGCAGATGTCCTGGCGAAACCCCTGGCGGAGCTTTTCACCATCTCTCTGAGGACAGGGTGGGTGCCCCAGGACTGGAAGGTGGTGAATATAGTGCCTATTCACAAGGGGGGATCAAGAGAGGTGGCAGGGAACTACAGGTCTGTCAGCCTGACATCGGTGGTGGGCAAGGTGATGGAGGGCATTGTCAAGGAGAGGCTAGGGGGGGACCTGGAAAAGTCAGGGTGCCTGGACGATAGACAGCATGGATTCATCCCGGGGAAATCCTGTCAAACAAACCTTGTGGAGTTCTATGACTGGGTGACGAGTCCCTTGGACCTGGGTAGACTAGTGGACGTCCTCTTTCTAGACTTCAGCAAGGCATTTGACTCTGTTCCTCACGTGGGCCTGTTGGATAAGCTGGGAGAAATGGGGGTGGGGAACCAGAAAAGCAGATGGATAGGCAATTGGCTCCAGGACTGGACCCAGAGGGTTGTAGTTGGCGGGATAGTCTCATCCCCAAGGAGGGTCATTAGTGGGGTCCCACAGGGATCAGTCCTTGGGCCCCTCCTCTTCAACGCCTATGTCTCTGACATAAGGACAGGAATCAGGAGTGAGATGAGTCTCTTTGTGGATGACTCAAAACTTGGGGCAGTGGTGAATGTGGAGGGGGAGGGTGGACCTACAGGGGGACCTGGATGCTCTGGAAAGATGGTCTAGAAAGTGGAAGCTGAGGTTCAATGCAGGGAAATGCAAGGTACTCCACCTGAGGGCCAGAAACCCAGGCCAAGTGTACACCCTGGGGGGGAAATGCTACAAGTCTCGATGGCTGAGAAGGACCTGGGGGTGGTGGTGAATGTCATGATGAAAAACTCGGAGACTTGTAGGAGGGCAGCAGCCAAGGCAAACAGGATGCTGGGATGCATCGCTAGGGGGATCACCTCCAGAAGGAGGGAAGTGATACTCCTCTGTATAACTGCTTGGTGAGGTCGCACCTTGAGTACTGCATGCAGTTTGGAGGCCACACTTAAAGAGGGACATTACCCTCCTGGAAGGGTCCAGAGGAGGGCAACCAAAATGATTTGGGCTTGGGGGACAGGACCTATGAGGAGAGGCTCAAGAGCTAAATATGTACACATTGGAAGAGAGAGGGACCAGGGGGACATGATAGATGTCTTCAGGTACATGAAGAGGGTAAATAGGGGAGGAACAGTCAGGGTGCTTCAAAGGAAGGAGGAGGGGGCCACTAGAGGGCATTGGTGGAAGCTGGAGGGGGGAAGATTCAAGACAGAAAGAAGGAGGTGCTACTTCACTGAGAGGGTGGTGGAGCCATGGAATGCGCTGCCTAGGGGGCTGGTGGAAACATAGAAACATAGAATTTGATGGCAGATAAGGACCGCTTGGCCCACCCAGTCTGCCCATTTCCCTACCTGATGGATAAGCTGCAGATCCTAGTTAACCAGCAGCCTACTTCTTCCTACCCCCACCCCCTAGAATTGCCTTATGACTGTCCCATGCATGCTTGAATTCCACCACTGTTTTTGATTCCACAACCTCCTCTGGAAGGCTGTTCCATGCATCCACAACCCTCTCTGTGAAAAAATACTTCCTTAAATTACCTATGAGCCGCCCCCCTTCTATCTTCAAATTGTGCCCCCTTGTTCTTGCACACCTCTCTTTTTGAAAGATGCTACCCTCTTGGACTTTGTTGATTCCCTTGAGTTACTTGAAAGTTTTAGGTGGAGGCAGAGACAGTGGAGGTGTTCAAGAAGGGGTGGGACAGGTACAGGGGAAGGGTTCTGAAAGCAAAATCCAATGCAGCAAGAATATACGGAACTGGGAAGGGAGAAGCCAGAGGAGGCGAGGGGGTCAGCAAGGTCAGCACCCAGGGTGGAGGCTGACTAAACGAGCAGACAAGAAAGACCATTAGGCCTATTCTGCTGGTGTTTTAGTATGTTAGTATGTAATGTTAAGGGGTGAGGCACAAGACCAAGCAATATAAAATACTGAAGCATATAAACCATTTAAAGGCAGAAGTTATGTTTTTGCAGGAGACGCACTTGCTCAAGGGGGAGGCTGAAAAGATGAGACGGCAACAAATTGAGCAGATGTTTGCAGTGGAAAGTATGACCCAGAGTAGAGAGGTCATGATCCTTCTACATAGGTCATTTCCGTTCAAACCTCTTCAGGTTATTTCTGACCCTTCAGGCAGATTCTTGTTTGTAAAAGGTAGATTGCATACCCTGGACATTGTCCTGGGTGCTATCTATGGCCCTGATGTAGATTCCCCTAGTGTTTTTGTTCAGATAATTAAAGCCCTAACTCCCTTTTTGTACACTCCCATGGTCATAGGGGGTGATTTCAATTTCGTTTTTGATCAGGCTCTTGACAGGTCAGGTCAATCCTGTCAAGGTCTCTCTCTGGCACAAAGAGCCTTTAGGGACCTGATGGATTCCATTGGTCTTTGTGATATATGGCGCGTAATACATCCCAATGTAAGGGAATACACTTTTGTTTCTCCAGTGCATGCAACCTCCTCTAGGATTGATTATATCCTCATTTCTCAAACCCTGTTACCAGGGGTTATATGTTCTAGCATTGTCTCAGGGCCCCCGTTGGATCACTCTGTGGTCACCTGCATAATAGCCCTAGCCTCATTGCCAAATAAAGGAGGCAGGTAGAAGTTGAATAACCAAATTCTGAGGGAGCCAAAGATGGTTCAATATCTAGCATCCCAGATAGAGCAGTTTATTGCTTCTAATTCTAACTCCATGGGGAAGCAGGACATGATATGGGGTGCCTGCAAGGTGTATCTAAGGGGGATTATAATTAGTCTGACATCAAAAAGGAAGAGGGAGAGAGCATCTCGGATTTCTAAATTTCTCTCTCAAATTAGGAGAATGGAGACTGCTCTTTCTCCTTCTTCCTCTGAGGCATTCAAACAAGACTTAACGAATTTGAGAGAAGCCTACCTAGCAATGTTAACGGAACAAGCCGAGTTCGCAATTTTGAAAACAAATGCGGTATATACCAATCAGGGTGAGAAGGCGGGTAAAATGCTAACATTGCGTATTATGCAACAGGAATCCGGCAGACTCATTCCTGCTATCCATTCTCTTAGTGATAATTCTCTTAAGGTCTTGCCCTCGGAAATAGTGGAGTTTACAAAGTATTTCCAGGATTTATATGGCCCTATGGTCAACTCCCCATCTAGGAAAAGACTTTATGATTATCTGAGTGATTTACAGTTGCCAACTCTTACACAATCCTAGCAAATATTTCTGGAGTCTCCCATCTCTGAGGGTGAGGTTGAAAAAGTAATCAAATCTCTCCCATCCAATAAGTCTCCGGGCCCTGACGGGTTTACTTCCAATTTTTATAAGACTTTCTCAAAGCAATTGATTCCCATTTTGCTGCCGCTTTTCCAGGCTATTCTCTCAGGTAAAGTGTCTGATCCCTCTCTTTTTGAGGCCTTAATAGTCCTGTTGCCCAAACCGGACCAGGACCAGGATCAGGTGGCAAGCTATGGCCAATCTCCCTACTTAACCAAGATATTAAAATCCTGGTAAAATTACTAGCTGACCGTGTGGAGGCAGTACTTCATTCTCTTATCGGGGCTGATCAGGTTGGTTTCATGGAAGGGAGATCATCGGTTGACCATCTGAGGACCCTGTCCCACATCTTCTTGGCATCCAAAGATGCTCCTCATCCAATGGTCTTGATCTCGTTGGATGCCGAGAAGGCGTTTGACAGAGTCTACTGGGATTACTTATTTGTTACGATGAAAGCTTTCGGTTTTCCCATGGAATTCCGGAATTGGGTGAGTTCTCTATATAAGTTCCCTTCTGCCAGAATCTCATGTAATGGGGTTATTTCTAACCCCTTCAAATTATATGTAGGGACCAGACAGGGGTGTCCCTTATCTCCTCTTCTCTATAACATTTATTTAGAGCCGCTTATCGGAAGGTTATCAGGAGCCCAGGGTATATCGAGTATCTCTCTTGGGGAACAGATGGTTAAAGTAGCGGCCTATGCAGATGACCAGCTGCTGCAGATATCACATCCACTCACATCTATTCCCATTATCCCAAAGCTCATAGAGGATTTCAGTAAGGTTTCAAACTATAAACTTAATGTAGGAAAGACGATGTTTTTTCCTCTTAATCATATGGTTTGTAAACAAGATATTACTATGTTTCGACTCACCTGGAAGTCCGACTATATTAAATACCTTGGGCTTCTTTTAAGAAGGAATACAATGCTGCTCAGACAGCTAAATATTGATGCACTGGTACATAAAGTAGATCTTGACCTTCATAGATGGACCCTACTCCCCCTCTCTCTATGGGGCAGAATAAATTTGGTCAAAATGAATGTTTTCCCTCATCTGTTTTACCCCCTTAACATGTTGAACATATGGCTTCCTCTGTCTTGTTTTAAAAAAAGTGCATGGTATGATCTCTGCTTTTATATGGGGGGGATAAGAAGGCCATAATGGCATTTCATAAATTAGTGGCCCCGAAGGCCAAAGGAGGTTTAAGACTTCCCCATATTGGGCTATATTATGGGGCCAACCAGGCCAATAAATATCTCAGATGGCTGACCGTGGACCAACTCTCCATGGCTGCTACATACATTCTGACTTTGTTAGCTGTCGAATCTGCCTCCATTAAAAAACACGGTCTCTCCCCCCCACTGCGCTGTTATATACCAAGACTAGTTCCCTACCAGAGTCTCTACGTAGTTCCCCTATAGCTGTCTCTATCAGGGTTCATACTCAGTTGTGTGCATTTCTGAGATATATGAATCTCAAGGACTTATCACAACCTGTAATAGGCAATCCCAATTTTTTATTAGAGGGCAAGCCTCTCCCAGCCACATGGCTTTCTCAGATAGGGAATTGCCGTTTAGAGGAGTTTGTGTCACCCAACAGTCAATGGAACTCTTCAGCTGATATTATGTGTAAGTTCTCGATACCTCATACAAATATTTTCAAGATTTTCCAGTTCCGTCATCTTCTGGTTAAGGTAATGGGCTCGACCCCCTCCACCTCCTAATTTTAATTTTCAGATTACCTTAAAGGAGTTGGCAAGTTTGCCTCATGCTGTATCTAAAATATACAGTGTTCTCTTCTCCTGGGCCTACCCTAATAGTTATGCTCTCGTCTCCTTTTGGGCCTCTCTCTCTCTCTCTTTCAGGGTAGAGATCTGGACTGGCCTCTCCTGTGACAGAATTGCCATAAATTTCTTAAGCAGGACAGACTTAGGCTAATGCAGTTTAAGATTTTGCACAATATCTACTATTCTCCACAGAAACTTGCTAGGCTTGGTCTGGTGTCCTCCCCCCTTTGTACAAGATGTCAATCTCAAGAAGGAGATCTTCTCCATATTTTCTGGAGCTGTTCTAAAGTCTTTCTACTCTGGACTGTGATTAAACAGCGTGATGACCCTCTGTTGGGGCTCTCGGACCTCTTCACCCCAGAAATTTGCCTTCTTGGG
Organism: Neoceratodus forsteri; assembly: GCA_016271365.2. Lineage (NCBI taxonomy): Eukaryota > Metazoa > Chordata > Ceratodontiformes > Ceratodontidae > Neoceratodus > Neoceratodus forsteri. Next base: position 913,451,390 of record CM057455.1, on the reverse strand, counting down.
GATTTCTCCTCCATTTCGGTGGTGAACATGAGGTATCATACAGCTTTGATGTCAATGTCTGTTAAAAAGGTGGTACTAAGACACTGGAAGGATACGGAGGTACCAACCTATGTTGAATGGCTTCAGGAGTTACTTGGAAATCTCAGAACTGAAATGACTATTGCCAGTTTACTCAACAAACTTAAGAAGTTCGATAGGATTTGGGGACCACTGCAAACTCTCTATGCACTTCAAGGTTAAGCACTAATAGGCTACATTCATAGATATAGTGCTAAATGTGTAAAAAGGCGCTGGGTTGTTCGGGGTGGGAGTGGAGTAAGGTGGATGGGAGGGTGGGAGGAGAGCGAATCACTCTATATTTTATACCCAATGTATATGGTCATTCTATCCATTGTTATGATTCACTCATTGTACTGGAAACTTAGTAAAATTTGAATAAAAAAAAGAGCCACTCAGAGGTACAGGTACCAGTGACAATTAGGAAACCTCTTCTGCAAAAAGTCACGACACTCACCACTTAGATTAAAAAGAACAGGTAGTCCAAACTCATTATACCATTCACTTTATTTATTGTACAGAACAAACACAGAAAAGACACAGCACAGCAGGCAGAATTTGTGACATTTCACAATTCTGATTTTTCAAATAAATGGTGCCTTCTAGGGCATAGATATTTTAATACCAGTTTTTTTCAGCTGTACTCAATTACTCATGTTTAAAAAGTTAAAGTGAGATAGTGCATATCTATACAAAAAAAGCTAAAAAAAACATTATTCAGCACCTCCATTATATAGAAAATAAAAATAACATAATTTACAGCACATACAATGCACATTCTTGTCCTCCACTGTTTCAGTTACCGTAACACCTTTATTTCTTGCACTGTAATGAAGTAACCTTTAAAATTACTATAAATTTTTTTATGGTAAACTGTGTGGATGGACCAGAGGTCATATAGAAAAAGGAGATATGAATTCACTTACATAGAGGCTTATGTTCCAACTTAATCATTTAAACAGATTTTTCAAATAAAGATAGCCCCAAGCGTAGTGCTCAGAAAGGAGAGAAATGGGAAACAGCCCACATATTGCTCACAATGAAATTTGTGATGAGAACAGGGAGGTCAGATCTGGCCCACCGGTGCAGAGGTTGGATTTCTGCTTGTGACACCAGCAACCTGGGTTCAGGAACGAGCTTGGGTCACTGGAGGGGAGACAACTTGAATGTCCCACGACTGCTCATTGTCTGCAGGCAGGAAAGGCTGTGACCCTGTGTGGAACAACTGCTGGTGGAGGCCAGGGGTAGGGCAACACATCTGGGTCATTGCTGGGTGGTGCATGGCAGATGTCAGCTCTTGCCTTGATGTCAGGACATCACGCACCTCAAAGAAAACCAGGAAAAAAAACACTCGCTGGCCACCGGATGATGGCTTTCTATTCACTGAGTGCCTCCGGCACCTTCCCGGGGCCTCCTTCTCCTCTGTAGCAACCTTGGGCCCTAGAAGTGTGTGCTGGGGCCATCCTTCTCTCCTTGGTGCCTTCCCCCTCAGAGGAGGAGGACCCGCCCAATGAAGGGATACACCAGGATATCCCAGGGATCAGCTGCAATACGAGGAACCAGAGGGGGGCTGGGTAAGGAGAGTGGGGCTGGGGGGGGGGGACTTGTGGAGCTTGAAGGAGTGGGGGACCAGCGAGCACAGGGGTGGAAAAATAGAATAATAAAGAACAGGAAGGTCATGCTAGCCATGGAAGATCATATAAAATTCTATTCAGTAAATAGAGCAACAACCCACTAGTTGATCAATCAAAGTAAAGGGGAGAATGGAGAAACCTTGACTCCTACATAAAGAACTCTAGCATACATTTCTTTGCAGATGATACAGTTTTGTACGCATCAGGCTCGCCCTTAACTGAAGTCAGGGAGGCACTCCAAGTGGACTTTATCCAGTTAGAAAGCAACTTTATCAATGCCAAGCTTCTCTTAAATGGCAAAAAAGCCAAGACAATGATTTTCTCGAGACTTGCCTTGTCTGGTGCCCTACCTACCCCACCTAAAAACTTCATAGTTAACTCCCTAGGTGAACCCTTGGAAGTCATACCTAAATTTAAATATCTAGGTATGTGGATAGACATCAAGCTTTCCGTCAACAACCACATTGCGGATCTATCAAAGAGGCTTAAAGCATGCTTGGGTTTCTTCTTTTGAAATAGGACCCTCTTTTATCTCGAGACCCGCAAAAGACTTGTCCAAGCAACATTCCTTCCCTTACTTGACTATGGAGACATTATCTTTATCTCTTCCCCAACCTTGAGCCTATCTAAACTGGACATACTCTATCACCGTGCTCTTCACTTCATTACTAACTCTGCGTACAGGAGCCACCACTGTGATCTTTGTGCAGCAGTTGGGTGGACCTTTCTTGCCACCAGACGCCTCCTGCATGCTGGCATTTGGACCCTCAAATTACTACTCCACAAACTGCCTGTCTATTTAACGTCTCTCATACACATCTCGCATAGCTCCTACTCCCTAAGGATATCCAACCTTATCTTACTCGATGTTCCCAGGACACGTACCACAGCTGGCCAAAGAGCTGTCTCGTATGCCCTCCCAAACATTTGGAACCAACTACAAGCCATGCTGAAGCTAACCATCATCATATCAATTAACTCCTACAAAACACTAGCTATCTCTAAATTAAAAGACATATGTAGGTGCTACTAGGCCCTCCAACACCAAGTCAATTTCCTAGGTACCAACTGGCCCCTCTACTTACTCAGCTGAAATGTGTTGTATAATTTAGGGCAAGGTTAAAGCTGGAATGTACTGCATATATAGCATAAGGATTCTATTGTGTATACCTCTTGTATTATAAATTTTTTCTGTGTTCTACATTTTATATCTCCTGTCTATGTAATTGCAAACTGTATGTGTATGTGCCTCAGGACCTCCTTGTGAATGAGCTTGCTCAACTGAGTCTTTCCTGCAATAAACTTGAACTTGAACATTAACCATGGGTGGTTATCTATATCTGTGAGCCAGGAGAATACAGAACCACATGTATACACACAACCAGAGCTACATGTATATGTATGTTGTAGGGGTTTCCAAAACTAAGAGGCATTGTTACCACCTTCTGCTATGAAATCAATTGTGTCAACCAGTCTCGAGGTTTAAAAGATGCTCATTCCTTTTCCAAGGCTTAAGAGCATCACTATCTTGACCTGGTATGGTAAAAGAAAAAAATGAAACAGAAAACAGAGAAAAGATGAGAAGCACAAAAACAAACAACAAACAAGAAATTAATACATTTACCAATTATCAACTAAGAAGGGCAACAATTCAATTTGTTCATTCAAACCCTCATCTATATTATTAGCCCCCAGTATATAAATCCAAAAGGATTCTGTTTTGTTGAGAGCTATTTCCCTGTTTCCACCCAGGATCCAGTCTTACTTATTGCAGCCCTTCAAAAGACAAAGAGCAGTATTTTCACAGCATGCCATGGGGCTTGTGACAAGCCCTGAGTCATGGCACTTAGGTTCTGGCAGTGGGTCAAACTCATTCACCTCGGCTGCACCAGATTTTGAAATCTCGGGTGCAGTTGTGACAGTTTCCACTATTTATGACAGCTTGCGCCCACAAGTCTGTCACAAGTCCGGCACTGCACTAGTTGAATTCTCCAACTTTCTACACTCCTCTCTGGATGCCAGCTCCCTAGCTGGTGCAGTGTTCGTTGACCTCCCAAAGGCCTTCGACACTGTCTCCCACCCTCTCCTGCTGGATACCCTCTGCCACACTGGTTTCTCTACTGGCCCTCTCGCCTGGTGCAAAAGCTATCTATCCTCTCGCTCCCAATGTGTAAGAATCAAAGAGACACTCTCCAAAACTCATCCCATCCTCTCAGGTGTACCCCAGGGCTACATCCTGGGCCCTCTACTCTTCTCACTCTATCTAAACTCCCTGCCCAGCGCATGCTCTGGTAAAATACTTATGTATGCAGATGATGCTGTCATTTTTGAGACACACCGCAATCCCACCTCCCTCCAGGACTCCCTGCAACAATCATACAATGACGCTGAAGCCTGGTTTAAAGAGCATAGACTCATCATCAATCTCAAAAAAAACAAAACTATGCTTTTTGCTCACCCCCAAAACAAAGCGTGCAACTCCCCACTCCCTATACTTCCCAGTACCAAACAATCACTTGAACAAGTCTGCACATACAAATACCTTGGGGTCATTTTCAGCTCAGCCCTAACCTACCACACCCACATTGTTGCCCTTATATCCGCCACTAATATACATCAGTGTCAGTGGCTCAGTAGGAAGCACACTCGCCTCTGAGGCCGGGAGATCGGAGGGCTGTGGGTTCAGTTCCCACATCTGGCACTTGGGTTAATATCCCAGTACTGACACTGCAGTGCAGCATGAGAGGGGTGCTGCACTTATGAGGTGCCGTCTTTCGGATGAGACATTAAACTGAGGTCCCATCTGCCTGGATTGGTGGTAGTTCAGGTGGATGTTAAAGATCCCATGGCACTTATCGAAAATGAGTAGGGGAATTTCCCCAGTGTCCTGGCCAAATTTCCCTCATTCACTAAAAATACCACCAACAGCTTAATCTGGTTCAAGGGCCAGTTGGCATTCATCTGTATTCCCCTCCCCCAGGTCATGCCTGAAAATAGGCAGGATTTGTCTAGTGCACTTACCCAGTCAACAAAAACTAAAATAAAAATAAAATATACAGCTTGGTATCCTCTAGCGCCACAAAAACTGCCTCCCACCAATGCATTCTGACTTGCAGTCATGTCCTCAGTACTGTCCCTTGTTGACTACGGCTTACCAGTCTATGGCGCTGCTGACACGACAACCCTTAACAAAATTTGCCTCACCCTAAATAAGGCCTGCAGGTTGATTACTGGTGCCCCCAGGCTCATACACACCTGTCAACTCTATGACGATGCAAAACTGCTTAACCTTGATGAACGGCTATGCTATCAAACCTGCCTCCTCACAAAATAAATTCTACTCAGGCTATCCCCTCCTGGGATGACAGCCTCCATACGCCATGCCCAACCCACTATCACAACCTGAACCTCCAACAAGACCACTCTAATGGTCCCCAGATCCAGGACCACCCATTGTCAGAGATCCTTCCATTACAGAGCCCCATCCTGATTTAACTGTCTCCCAGCTTCCATCTCAAATGCCCCGACAATCTCCTACTTCAAAATCACCCTTCGGAACCAACTGTTCAACATGCGCAACTGCTCCGGTCACTAAATGAGGCCTTGATCTGGTCACTCCTGACAACGCCCACTGGGTGGCACTCCACCTCACCCCCCCCTTTTTTTCCCCGTCTGCACTCTGCCTTAGTCTTTCTGGCATGTGCTATGCAGTTACGCTATACTGTTACAAAATTGTTGAATGTATATACCCACTCTGTATAAATTGTTTATGTATGAAACTATTTATGTGTAACTCTAAAATCAGTTGTTTTTAATGCTGTAATCCTAAATATTGTCTCTGTATGTCCTCAATGTGATGAGGCACCTTTGGAAATGAGCCTCTGGCTCAAAGGCTGTAAACTGATGTTCAAATAAATAAAATAACTTCTGTAACAAATGTCCTTGGGATTGCCGCAAGCTACACCACAACAAGTTGGTCTAGCTTGTGGTAATTGCTGCAAGGGATAGAAAATCCTGATTGCTGGTGGGTGAATCATGCAAGCTCTGTGTGCCATATATAAATGGCATAACCGGGGCTTGTGGCATTCATAATGGTTCAAAAATCAAAAGTATGATCTTCTTTCCTCTCTCTCTGCATTCCTGATATGCATTGCCAATACATATGCTATATTCTCATTCTTAACTGCCTAACGCATTCTCCTATCCTTTCCTTAAGCTTCCTTTTAGTACACCCCTCTTAGTGTTTATCACAGGTACACATAGCCATGTATACCACATATGTAGCGTCACAGTTAATGAAAGTGCGCTGCCTATTGTCAGTTTTGTCTTAAGGTTTTAAAATTCTTTACATTTATGAATGTATGGACAATACTTGCATCTCCAACATTTCATGCAAGCTTTTTGTAGATGTAGTACCCAGGTCCCTTGTTTATTAACAGGCTGTACTGAGTGGACTAAGCAGTTACTCAGATTACTGGCTCTCCTGTACACCAGTCTGGGTGGAGTTTTTGCAGTCTTCCTCAGTTGGTAGTCACTACCCAGAAGGTACCCTTTTTTACTTATGATGTCTTTCACCTTACAGGCTCTAACACTATAAATCATGACAACGTTAATTTGTCGATGACTCTGTTCCTCTCTCTGTCTTTGTTTTCCAACTTGTCCCCCTTTCTGTTGGCTTGAAAAGAATCCCTACGTATCTCATCATTCTTAGTTTTAGCCACATCTGTACATGTTTGACTGTACCCTCTTTCCCAAAATCTTTTTACCATTTCTTTAGATTTCATTTTATATATCCTTTCATTATTGCAGTTGCACCTGATGCATAGATACTAACTTTTGGGAATGTTATCCACTGTGTGGCGTGGGTAGATGCTACTTGCCAGAAGAATTGTGTTCTGATCAGTGGGATTCCTGTAAAGGTTAGACCCCATCCTACCATCCTGTTCCTTGCATATTTTAATGTACAAGAAGGAAATTTCTTTCCTACTGCTTTATCATGTAAACTTGAGGTTTTTATTGCTTCTATGTAGGTATTGTACAAAATTTTCCAGTTCTAATGTGTCTCCTTGTCGTATGAAAAATATATAATCAATATATATTTTCCATATGTTAAGCTGGGGAAAAAAAGGTTCACATACTGATCCCAAATGTCTGTTTCTTCCCATTGTCCTGGGTAGAGATTAACATAATTTGGTACAAAGCTGACACCATCACTGTTCACTTTTCCTGAATGTAATGCTGTCCCATAAATGTAAAAGTGTTACTCTATAAGATTGTCTTGCATGATTCTACCAGTAAATTTGTGCCTGGTTTCACATTTTCACCCCTCTTATTCAGAAAATATCTTGGGGCTCTAATCTCTTCTACATAGAGGATATTGGTATGCATACCTGTACAGTACCTCTCTGTTCTCATTAGAAATGTTCAGTGTGAGCAACAAGTGAGATGTTCCATCCCTCCTTTTTCTGACTTAATTTACTAAGTGCAAGACTCAATTAATTGAATGCCCAGTTTTCTTCAGGATTTGATTTGTATTTGATTTTTGTACAGAGACTAGTCTAATAGTAACTGTCTCTTGGTTATAATACTATAGATCTGTTTCCATTTCACTCAATGTTGCCATTTTTAGGTGACCTCTTTGTGTTTGTAGTGTTTTGATGGTCCTTTCCTGGCTTGGTCCCTGCCCCCACCCTGCTTGCCCCTTCCCCCTTCTCTCCTTATGAGCACTACTCTTGGGAGTATTTTATTCAAAAAATATATTTACATGATTAAGTTAGAACATAAACCTCTATGTAAGTTATTCATATCTCATTTTTCTATATGCTCTCTGGTCCAGGCATCCACACAGTTTACCATAAGAGATGTATAGTAATTTATAAGGTTACTTCATTACAGTACAAGATAAATAGGTGTTATAGTAACTGAAACAGTGGAGGACAAGAATGTACATTGTATGTGCTGTAAAGTATGTTATTTTTATTTTCTATATATTGGGTGTGGTGAATACAATTTTTTTAGCTTTTTTGTATAGATATGCACTGTGTCACTTTTACTTTAAACATGGGTAATTGAGTACAGCTGAAAAAACTGTTAATAAAGTGGCTATGACCTAGTGTGCACCATTCATTTGAAAAAGCTGAAAGGTCAAACGTCACATATTCTACCTGCTCCATGCTGTGCTGGGTCTTTGTTGTGTTTGTTCTGTGCACTACAATAAGGTGAATGGTATCATTAGTTTGGACTACCTGTTCTTTCTATTCTCAGTGGTGAGTACTGTGACTTTTTGCTGAAAAAGAAATCCACACGTTATCCATTTTGAATTCTATCTCTTTAATGGACTGAGTAAGTCTACCTCTTATGTTTTTTTTTTTTTTTTAGTTTTTGTTGACCGGGTAAGTGCACTAGACAAATCTTGTCTATTTTCAGGCACGACCCGGAGGAGGGGGATACAGATGAATGCCAACTGACCTTGAACCAGATTAAGCTGTCAGTGGAATTTTAGTGAATGAGGGAAATTTGGCCAGGACACCGGGGAAATTCCCCTACTCTTTTCGAGAAGTGCCATGGGATCTTTAACATCCACCTGAACTACCACCAATCCAGGCAGATGGGACCTCGGTTTAACATCTCATCCGAAAGACTGATGTTAACTTAAAGGACATTAAATGTATACATTGTATGAGACATTGAAATGTGTTGCTACATAGTAACTTTAATGACCTGGAAACAATATAGTGTCTTTTGAAGCCCTTAGAGTATTATCTTCAGTAAATCGAGCATTGTTTCCTAAATGCATGTGAAAGTTAAAATAAGATAGCCTTTCTGTAAAACATCAAGGTATTCAGCCTGCACTAAGCAGTATGTGTTTATAACTTTTAATGCTTTGTATTCATTAGGGGAATATAATATATTAATAATTTTTTTGAAAATGTTTCTTCCTGTTAGTGTGTCACAGCAACCAGTGACAAAAAAATCGGAATTTACCAATTGTAACTATGTCAATGGGCAGTTATATGAGACTCCCAATTGGCTGGTTGTAGTCAAACAGATTTATTCCAATTCACCCAATAAGTTGTTAATGGCTACCATAATAAGGGAGTGACTAGCATCCATGACATACACCCTGACAAAAGTCATGGAGTGAAGTACCAGGGCACAGATTGCTGGAAGATGAGTGAGAGACAATTGAATAAGGCACATTCCTATCTGCTAATTTTGTCCTGTCTAGATATTTAATAGTTTTTGAAATGAGGTCTGTAAATTTTTCATCTGTATCATTGCACTGAAATTTTAGCAAGATATCTACCCCATTCACTCGCATTGCACTTGTATTACATTTGTCTTGTACCTTAATCTTCTTTCCCTTATTGAAGGGTTACAATAAAATGGAACATTTATGTTTTGCTACATATTGCAATTTTATTTCACCACAGCACCTTGTTAGACGCAGATTTATAACACATTGCTTTGCTTTGAGTGCTGACTTTTAACATTTTTGGGAAAGTATTACTGTTGGGGTTTAACAGCCCTCTAAGGCAGCATGAGCTACGTACTGGTTAGCACTAATTTTCATTGAACGTGCCTGTTTCCATCTGCTGGGAAACTTATCAGACCTTATATTGTCTTTATTAGGGATGCAGCAAATGAAAACTATGACAGTGTAGTTAATTAGTGCAAGCTTGGAACTTCCTATTAGACACAGTGGGGCAAAGTCCCCTGATTAATTCCCAACTCTGCACAGCAAATTTCTTTAAAAAAATTATTCAAACAACAACAGAAAAAACACACCACCCATCGACCATGTGTCCATACTCCTCCCCACAAGGTCTTAGTATATAAAGTACTCTGCTAAATTAGTAGCAGTCAGTTTGTTCCTCCCTACCAGACTTAGCAAAGCTATAATAACCTGTCCCCCACCCCAGTTGCATAGTCCTTCCACCCACCTGAACAAGTGAAATAAAAGTTAAAGATACCCACCTCACCACTCTCTGGTAATTCACTATCCTGTCCACCCACTTACCCCAAAGGATATACATAGTAAATCTGTTAAAGGGAAAACAAACCATAACTGCAGCAATCAGCCTACCTTTGTGATTGGCAAAAAAGAATGACATGGGTGTATTCATCTACCCAGAATTACACTGCTGCCCTTCTTTCAAGGTACCAGCCTATGTACAGGCATTTGAGCACAATATCATCATAGTATGTCTGCCATACCCTGCTTTATATAATTTCTTTATGTCCATGTGCTCATGTTAATCAAATTCACACTAGTAATAACACCCCAACTGAGCTGTTCAAAACTCATGTTCCCAAATTCCCAAACTAATTTGTAAGATAAAAAATAAATAAATTATGTTATACTGTATTACTAAGTTTCTAATCAAAATGCATCCCAACCCAAAAAAGCTTTACTCATCCACCCTTTCTCTCCTGATACCAATAATCTGTGTCAATCATGATGATGCTGTTAGTAACACTGCCAGAAATCTTCAATTCATTTTTCCTAAGAACAACCCAAGCAGTGTTCCTGCAAGCTCCCTATACTGGTCTCACAATGAGTGACACTATTGTACCAGAAAGCTTCATGTTAAGTCCATAACCAATGTTTGGTTCATCTTACTCTTACAAAGATTGTCATGATGGTGCATACCATATTTTTCAATCAGAACTACTGTACAGTAGATATATTTTTAATGTGTTTTAGGCATGGCCCATATGTTTTTTAAAGTGCTTTTTAAGGTTCAGACCATTTCACATGTGCAATAATACACTTCAGGGATATGTAAATATGGCCAATTGTCACATTCTCCTCCTGTGTGATTAAATGTTCTTGGTGTAAGTGTCTTGTACCTAACAACACACCTGAGGCTGAACATTTTTGACCCATAATTATGCACCATGGCATGTCTTATAACATACGTCCAGTGCTGCCCCCACAAAAAAAAGGTCCCTCAATATTCTTTTATTTAGATTTCAGGTTGCAATCTGGTTCACTGCTGTGCTGGGATGGATTAAGTGCAATAACATTTTTATTAATTTATTGAAATGTTTCACTAGGAAAGGCACACTGAACAACAAGTTGCTCATCTCACAGTGCATCTTGGGGGAAAGGGTAGTGGAAATACATGCATGCATACAAAAGCAAGCATTATTACAACAATTTTGGCAGTGGTTTCACAGCAAGTAACAGAAGGAACATATTAAGTGCAGCATATGAGTACTATTGTTTACAGAGGTCCCAATGGACAGGTCAAGTGCATTACATTAGGATAATACCTTAAATTCATGATGATGGTACCTTTTAGCCTGAAAGGAAGGGGCGGATAGGGAGTAACATCAGAGGTGGAAAAGTAGCAAAGGCTGGGAGGGAAGCAGATGAATACGAAACAAGGTTATAGATTTATTGTAGTTGTAGATTGATAGGAATCTATAATCATAATTATATTGGTAGTTATAGATAACCTGAAGAAATGACCAGGTAGGGATCACTGAAGGGAAAGAATATAGTGGGTCTGGAAGGGAGCTGTAATTCAGAATAGTTACTTACTATATTGATAGAGGTTGGGGAGCAGGTCAGGAATACCAGATAGGTTAATTGCAGGTCCAATTCACAAAGGATATTATGTAGGGCTGAAGTTATAGAGGAGGGGGAGGAGGAGTGATGAATCTGGTAAGAATTCCACAGTTTTGGGAAGTGATATGAGAAAGCAGCCTGGCCTACAGTGGTAGACCAGTGAGGGACAACCAAAGAATTGGAGTCATAAGATCTAAGTGAGTGGGCAGAGGGAGGGAGGATTGATAGAGAGGAAGTGATATAGGATGGGAGTGATCCAAACCAGAATTTAGAGACAAACTTAGCACAATGATGGAGGTATCTGTTTTCTAGTGATTGAAATGCAAGAGAATGGTAGAGCTGACAGTGGTGGGTGTGAGGAGAAGAGTCCAGAGTGAAGTGGCAGAAGGAGTTGAAGAGAGTATACAATCTGGCTAAGGAAGTCTTGGGAGTGGCACTGTAGACTACATCACAGTAGCTTAAAATAGGAAGGATCATCTTCTGGACAAGTTCACGCCTAGCTGGGACAGGGAGGCAGTTCCAGTTCCTATGTACAGCGCCGAGCTTGGGGCACAGCTTTTTCAGGATGGCATCCACATGACCAGAGAAGGTGAGATGTTGGTCAAGACAAACACCCAGATATCTGAAAAAGAAGGAGTCCTCAAGGACTGTCACATCAAGGGTATGGAAGGAGGGCAGGGAGGGTAGCCTAGAGAGCCTTTGCCTTGTGCTGAAGGTCATGGATACTGTCTTCTTGGTGTTTAGAAAAAGTTGATGAGTGCAAAACTAGTGCTGAACATTATTGAAGTCCTGCTGGAGTCTGTTTGCAACATCAGTGGGGACTGTCTGGAGGTGTAGAGGACAATGTCATCTGAATACATATGCATTGAGGTTGATGTACAGACAGATGGTAGGTCATTAAGAAATATGGAGAAAAGTATAGGGCACAACATGGACACTTGAGGGACACCAATATTGATGGAGGGGAGATGTGGAGTCAGTGATTTTTACTGACTGGGCCCAACCTACAAGTCAGGCTCTAAACCAGTTAGTGGCTGAGTCTGTCAGACCTGCTGAGGAAAGGGAGTTTAGCAGTAGGATGTGGGAAATCATGTAGTAAGCCTTGGCTAGGTTGACAAAAATGGCAGACTTGATTTGACCACTGTCCAATCCTGAGAGGATGGAGTTGGTAAGCTTAATCAGAGAGGTGGTAGTGGAGTAGTTTTTCCAAAAACCAGATTGAAAGAAAGTAAAAAAGCTGGAGTTAGAGAGATAAGAAGAGAGTTGGGCATGAGCCAATTATTCTAGTAGTTTGGGAAGGGTGGGAAGGAGGGATATGGGCTAGTAGTTCCCCAGTGAGGAAGGATCGCTGCCCTTAGCTAGGGTAAGAACAATGGCATGCTTCCCAACAGGTGGGATGGCTGCCATTTTGAATGAGAGGTTGAAGAGGTCAGACAGTGAGGCAAAGATAGCCGTAGCTGAGAAATATAGCAGCTTGAGGTCCAAGACATCAGGCGAACTGCCTTTGGATGGGTTTAAGGCATGCAAGGCATCCAAGGTGTCAGAAGGGGCAATTTTAGTGAAAGACAAACAATTAGGCTGGGGCAGTGTGTGTGGTGAGGTTAAGGGGCACCTGGCTTAGTAGATGGTAAGGAGCATAGGAGAGCTGAGGCACAAGAAATGGAGTATGAATTAAATTCAGTAGCAACACTGGGGTAATTGGAAATAAGGGTGTTGTTTATGTTGAGAAGGGGGAAGGGAGGAGAGGAGGGGGAGGAGAGTGAGTAGATGATTTTCCAGAACTTAGTGGGATTCTTTATGTTGGATTGAAAAGTTCAGCTAAAGTAGTCTGCTTTAACCAAACAAGTGGCTTTTGTGCACTGCATCAAGAGGTTTCACTGCAATGAACAGTTTCTGTTTTTGAGGCTTAATTTTTACATTGACATAGTTATGTCCCATAAGCGATGACTAATTATGTTAGGATACCATTCTTAAAACATATTTCCATAGGTACTAAGCAACATGGGATAAACACTTTGAATAGGTGTCCTTAGTTTTTAGCTTTCTTACTTTTTGTTATACATTTTCAGAAAGCCATAATGTTGTATCTGAATGCATTTTGCAGTTTGGGAGAATAACAGGCTTTCAATATAAAATGAAGCTGCCTCTTACATTATTTATTTGTAACATCTCCAGAAAACATGTTGAAGGATTTTCCACAACACATTACCTTGTCTAATTTAAATTCTGACAGCAGGAAGAGGAGCTATCATGATTGGCTGTCACCATATGTTATTACCCTTGAGAGCCCTGTGACTGATGTGTTTCCTTTTTGCGATCGACTGCCTCTTTTGTGATTGACTTGCTCCCTTTGTGTTTATAAAGATTGTCTTTGCATTATTGGAAAATTGTCTGAGAAAACAACAATCCAAGAGGATGCTGTAACAAGCGTCTTCCAAAGCAACCTGTTATACCATGTCAGAATGGACATTTTTGTCTCTTTAGGTACTGTCAGAATTATAAAGTCTTTGTATGTTTCCAGTTGGAAAACATGCACTATTCCACCATACAAATTGTATAGTAAATATCAAGAAGATAAGGAACAAATTAATAGGTATGATATACACTAAATAACATATGCTTATTGAATATTAAAATCACACAGCTTGTTGCCTGTTAACTCAGTCATAACTTGGAACATGATATACTAACACACATTCAAATGCTGATTCACTATGTGTGAAAAATTTTGATATCATAAAAACATTGCCTGTGGTCTGATTGTATTACTATTGTCTTTGCTCCTGGGGTGTTTAATCAGTGCAAGATCCGCAAAGAGAGTTATGTCTTTTAATGACTGTTGTGGTGTATGCAGTATGCAGTAGCCTTTCTCTGGGCTGTACTGGCTTTATGTGACAGTAGCAAGGTTTAAAACAATGTTCTTGCAACAATATTTTTAGGTTTATGCCAAGAATTTTCTTCTTTTACCTTTCTGCAGTAATGCACATTTGGTAAATGGAGTACTGTCAGAACCAGTGAGGGAGAATGTTATCTGTGTTGGGTAAGGTGCAGAATTTGGCTTTGGCATGAACAGTATGCAGAGGGTTTATTAGGGTACAATAAATGTAGTTATCATTGAGCAGTTTAGACACTTTGAGTAGATCCAAGTTAAAGGATGAGGGTAAATTTTTTGCACAGAGGCCTCTAGAGATAGATTTAGGTTCCCTATTCATGCAACTAACACTTTTAGCAGTCCTGGATGTACTCAGTTTCAACATGTGGCACTTTATTTATTTACATATGTATTTATTTATGTAATTATTTATTTATTTTTGTCTTTATTTATGTATGTGTTTGTTTGTCTATTTGTTTTTTAAGAAATTGGTGATGGAGGCACACTGAGCCAAGAGCTATTTCCTAGTGTGACCAGGGGAAAGGGTACATGTAAGAATACATCATATTGGTAAAAACAAGCTACTAGTATAAATTCATAGAAACATCAACACTACCAACAGATAAAGGCCAAGCATGCATCCAGTCTGCCCATATAGGCATTTCTATCTCATCACCTGACCTAGTGTTCTGGTAGGTTATTCCCTACTCCCTACCAAATCCTTTACCACCCTGGTTTCCCTCTCGTCCCCAATTCTGTCCCATCCATCTCTGAACCCACACCCACCACATCCTCCAGCAATCTGTTCCACAGTTCCACCACCTTCACAGCAAAAAATAATTTCCTCACATCCCTCCAGAATTTGCCACTTACCACCACCCAAATCATGCTCTTTTGTTACTGCATCCGTTTTGCTACAAAACAGTAAGAATAATAATAAATACAGTGCAAATAAATGCAAGTCAGTGATGTGGAAAAGAGTAGGGACCTAAAAGATGAACAATAACAATGGAGCCATGGTTCTGTACTTTTAATCATGAAGTGCAACCTCCTTGTCCACTGTGAGTCACACAATGTGGGCAAACATAGATAGAATGGGTGTTGGGTGTTGGTGACTTTAAAAGATCAGAGGGTGGCAGGAAGATTTAACCTCTCCCCTTGCTAGATACAGGCACTATTGGAGATAAAAGACTGCAGATTCTGACTAAACAGAAAGTGCATTGTCAGAGTTGGAGTTATCTAACTGCCAATGGTATAGCAACATGGCACAGGGGCAGGTACCCCAGTAGTATTGCCATACCAAAATATTTTTTTCAGCCACCAGCCTGCATGCCATATCAGTTTAAAAAATACTGGGCAAGGAAGTAAGTTGGGAGTATCCAATTTTTTCTGTTGGTGGTGGGGGTAGGATGCAGGCTCACTGAATCACTAAGCTGTTGTGTTGATTTAACAAGAAGCAGAGCAGAACACTGAGGCTTCAATTTGCCAATTAATCAGTTGCTCCAACAGGTTTGCTCAGCTTAAGTACTGGTGTGAACATTGCTTGGTACAATGTTGTGATGATTAATTAAGCAATAAGGCATGACAGGGTGTTGTGGTGAGATAATGGCAAACTGAGGGCGGGTCAGAGCATGAGGCCAAAGGTCGAGTGCTTACACCACCCTAGGTGTGCCATTATCCCACCACAACACACACCCTGGAGTGCCTTATTCTGACTATAAAATGGGTTTAAAAATCCTCTCAGACTTGGGTAATTAAGAAATGCTGAGAAGGAAAAAAATATGAAGCTATAACTTTATTACAATTAATTTAAACATAAAATAAACTTTTTTTTATAGTTGATTTTATTACATAGAGCTTAACAACATTTTTTATACTCCTGCTTTTGTCTCATTTCTCACTTCTCAGAATTTTACAGAATAATAGTGACAGTCCTGTTCAGTGTTCCTTCCTGCCGAGATCAATTGTGCTGCAGCAGAGTCAACCATATGCTTATTTTCTGTGTTTCCTCAGTTGTTAGGACAGTTTTCATGCCTTTTAAAAAAAACAGAAAAAATTAAGCAATAAGACATGACAGGGTATGTGTCATGGTTGGATAATGGCACACCTAGGGTGTGTCATGAGGCATTGCCAAGTGCCTTACACCACCCAAGAAGTGTCAATTCCCTACCACAATGTACACTCTAGAGTGTCTTACTGTGATTATAAAATGGGTCCAAGATTTTTTTGAGATGGGGTGAAGAAATGCACCAAATCAAAAAAAGAAAAAATTTTAAGACTTTTTTAAAAATGATCTCAGCACATCCTAGCACTACTAGCATGCCATCTGAAGTTCAAATATTATGCACAGCAAAATACATGTATTTTTAATTAGCTCTTAAACCCTCTATTTTCCACAACCCACCTATTTACCAGTTTCCTCACCTTTCTGTCTTTGTCTTCTTCTTTATATTATTACTTCCCCTTTCTCTGTCTTGTTTATTTTCTGTCTTGCCAACATTCAAGAGATGATGGGCCTGATTACAAGATAACTTGATCATGGCACAAGGCCATTTATGCCAAACCCCATGGCATAAATTGCACCTTGCACCATTGGATACACGTCACAATTCCAAGATGCAGATTGCACCATGCCATTTGCAGGTTGTGCCAAAGATGGGCAATGCCACCCACTATGCCCGCAACCCACAGCAGCATGGCACAAGGGTGGGTTATGGCAGCAACTGTGCCCTATTCCAGAAGGGCTGCTCCTGTAACCCTTCTACACCATTCCAGGACCTGGTTTGGCATAACAGGGTTAGACCAGCTTGGAGGTGGTCTAAGGGCCATCCATCCTGGCATATTGATAGATGCCGCCCTGCAGCACTGTGGAAATGCCATGGCTGTGCCCCATGTGCCCCACCTGCTCAGACATGCCCCCCCAAAATTTGGGGACCCCGGGTCCATTTTCTGTCATGCCCCTTGATCACCAGTGCCAACTGGCATGGCACCCAATGCCCCCAGATGTGTGGGTGCATTTTGGGAAGGGAGTTCCAGGGGCAGTAGATTGCATGCTTTGACTTGTGGATCCCAGGTACAGTGCACCATTCCCTTGGTGCTACTCTGTGGCTGCCGTAAGTTGTGGGCAGAGGTGCCAGGGACCCTGTCTATCTTAGAATAGGGTGCAGGGTCCCTGGTGTAGCACCGCATGGTGCAACTCACATACACCTGCGAGTTGTACCATGCATTTTGTAGTCGGGCTCAGTATTTTTACTACAGATGGAATACAAGAATTCAAACCTCTGCTTAGTTCTGCTGGCAGAATGTTTATTCCCACTGGCACACAACAGTAGGCCTTAGATGGAACCAGGGCTTTTGTTTTATCTGTAACAGGTTAAACAACACAGATTTCCCTAGTAAGCAGGTGCAGATAGGAGGGGGAATTTTCATGGTCAGCAAAGAGAAAACATAAATTAAAACTGTAAGTACCATAGTACTTTATTTTTATGTTGACTTGCCGCGCTTGCGTGGCAGTCAACATATTGGGAGAGTGCAGCTTTGGGGGTGTGGCTGCTGTTGGGTGAATGCAGGGCACGCATCAGTAGGTGCGTCCCTCATTCTCCAATAAGCCAGCATGCTAACGCTGACACCAACATTATGTAAAGTGGACAAAATGTCTAAACAAAGTGCAGCTGCAATCAGAGACAAGCTCGTCATGCAGCGTCACTTTGTTTAGACGTTATGTCCACTTTACTACGTGCCGTCCCCCCCTCAGTACAGGGTGCGACGCTGGGGCCCACCCCAGCATGGCAACTGATGCCATGGCTGACGGGGGTGCCCAATCCCCTGTCGGCTCCACTGTCCTCCCACCCAGAACAGGGTGCCACGCTGGGAGCCCACCCCAGCATAGCAACTGATGCCATGGGTGACAGGGGTGCCCAATCCCCCTTCGTCTCCTCACCCCCCCAGCCATCCTTCTGCCACACT
The DNA here is from genome assembly GCA_016271365.2 of Neoceratodus forsteri. Taxonomy (NCBI): domain Eukaryota; kingdom Metazoa; phylum Chordata; order Ceratodontiformes; family Ceratodontidae; genus Neoceratodus; species Neoceratodus forsteri. The sequence goes on along the minus strand of CM057455.1, from coordinate 913,433,284 downwards.
GGGAGCCCACCCCAGCATGGCAAACGTCCCACGTCGTCTTTTTTTTTTTAAAGCTGCAAATTAAAAATGGTTCCACGGCGCTTCTCCCTAACCCCCCTCCCACAACCCGCACCCACCCACTGCACACCCTGCCTCCCCACACCTCCCCACCCCATACTTACCTCCGTAGTCTGGCACGATGATCTTCGGTGGACCGGGAACACGTCTGCACTCTTCAAAGCTGACCGTGAACTGAGGAATTGCCGATAAGCTGTATAATGGGCTATATAGGGTTTTTTCAACTTTGTTGCATATCTCAGGCATTTTTTGGAATTTATGCACCAAATTTTCAACATGGGTTTTTTGGGGTGCCTCCTCATGAATTCTGTCACTGTCATGGCGTTTATCGGCCTCAAAAGGTGTTTTTGCAGTCACTGCGCAAAATCACCTTTCAGGGCCGATTAACGAAATGACAGTGGCGGTGTCCATGAGGTGCTCTCTTAAAAAGCCTAAGTTCCAAATTTGGTGGAAAAAATCCAACAAATGCCTGTTTTATGAGTGTGCATTGCGCAGTTGCTACACAGGCTCGTAACTCCGTGCATTCACAATATTTTACTGCCGGATTTTCAGCATTGTCATTTTTGTACAGCTTCTTGTGAACAGTACAGCTGTCATTTTCCACATCCTGCCTGAAATGTGTTTCCACACTTCCGGCGCACAATAGCGCAGTCGCTGTGGGAAATCAGTGTTTGGGCCAGATTATGAAAATGACAGTGACACAGTTCATGGGCAGAGGACCTAAAATGTCTATGTTGAAAATTTGGTGATAATACTCCATAAAATAACTGCGTTACGAGCATGCGTTGGCAGATTGCATGCACGCTCGTGCCATCATGCATTTGTGATATTTTCAGTCTGGATTTTCACCATTGCCATTTTTCCACACCTCTTGATGAACAGTACAGCCGACATTTGACATATCATGCCCAAAATGTGTTTTCGCACTTCCAGTGCAGAATATCGTGGTCATTGTGCGAAATCACTTCTTGGGACACTTTGAGGAAGTAAGAGTGACACTGTACATGAGCAGAGGTGCTAAAATGCCTATGTTGAAAATTTGGTGCCGAACGCCCATAAAATAGCAGTGTTGCAAGCGTGCATTGCATATTTCCCACACACCCTAGTAGCTTCGGAAATTTGGTATATTTACATGCCACATTTTCAACACTGGCATTTTTTTACACCTCCTTGTGAACTGTGCAGCTGTCATTTCACACATCCTGCCCGACAAGTTTTCCCGCACTGCACTACCAAACACCCGAAGGGATACCCTAATGCTTGTCACTCTCTGCAGGGTGGGGGTGGGTTGACATCAGTTCAATACTTCACTGCCATTCCTATGATGCATCTGTCTAACTCCTGCACTACCAATGCCAATGCCAGCAAGCCAACATTCGGCATTGACAAACGCTTGTTAAGTTATGTATGTGTGTACAAGAAGAGGATTATGAGGTTAAATAGCATTTAATTATTGTTTTAAATTTAAGGCAGTTTTAGTTTTAGGGCCTAGTTGAAGATTTTTAGTGAGTAAAGGTGACACCCACATTTGTGATGGCAGTCAGGGATGTGTGGTACTATTAATTTTATTGTGAAGAGGCTGGTGTTTCTTCTTCCAGTGCCATTGTGCTGGGATAGCAACACTGGGTTCCAAGCTCCTCAGTCAGTCAGATTTCTGGATTTTGTTATACCCATTATACAATTAAGCAATAACACATGACAGAGTGTGCTTTATCATAGGATATTGTCATAGCTTGGGTGTGTTGTGAGGGCTGAGGTGAAGCCAAGTGCCATATGCACACGAGAAGTGCCGATATCCTATGATAAAGCACTCCCTGGCATGTGTTATTGCAACTGTGCACTGGACTGCCACAGTAAAGTAAACAAAGACACAAACACAGGTGAAACAACAATTTTTTTACTGTTTTTAAACTGTGGAAGTACATTAGTGCATAAAATAGTCCAATGCTGGAGTCATTAATCAGGTAACTGGCGTAACATTTAACTGATTAGAATAAATATTTCATAAATAACACATCAGAAGCAGTCAGATTAGTATAACATCAATAAGTACTACAAACTAGTTTTTTTTTTTTATTTTGTTAATGTTAAACTGTCAGCTTTTACTGAAACTTTTGGTCATCTGTGATCATGTTCCATATTGCAACAGAATAAAATAAATATATAAATTACTGTTGTGAGTGCCCCAGGAGGTATAATATTATTTTCAATACCATTTAAGTCATTTTTAATACATTTTTTGTGACAAGTGCTTTCCACAAAACTACAGGGGCTGGAATCATCTCTACCTCAGGAATGCGATATCTGTAATGAATGGTGCCAACCAAAATCCTAAGCCTGTGCACATCTGTTTCTACGTGTCATAAGGTGATTGAAAGTAAGAGTGTACTCCAAAAGTTGTTTTTCATTCTGAAGTTGTAGCTGTATCTCTCAACTGAACAGGGTCACCAGAAAGGCATTAAAAGAATTTTTGGAAAAAAAAACTCACCTGAGATCCCCAGCATGCACATTGGTGGAAGCACCGATTTGCATGCTCGTGATCTCAGCTGACTTTTTTTTCCAAAATGCTTTTAATGTATTTTCAGTGCCCATTTTCAGTTGTGAGAGATTTCTGCTACTTCAAAATGAAAGAGACTTTCAGAATACGCTTACTTGATATCACCCTTCGATAAGTAAAAACGGCAATGCACGCATTTAGGATTTCAGTTGGCACTATTACAGACATCGCATTTCCAAGGTAGAGATGCTTCCAGCCCCTATAGTTTTGTGGAGAGCATTCATCACAAAATAGTTAATTAAAATGTCTTAAATGGTATTAAAATATATTGTTATACTTACTGGGCATTTACAACAGTTACTTTTTTTATTCTGTTGTTGTAACTGGAAGCTGCTTGGTTTCTGTGAGGAAGGCTTTTGAGAGGGCTCAGGGATATTGTTTTATGTAAACAGCATCTGGTCGGGGGTCTTGTTTTTAGCTGTTCCATTATGAGGGAATGTAAGCATGGGTCTGGAATACTGCTGACCAATCAACCTCCCAGATTTCTCCTTTCCAGTTCATAATTAAGCAATAGCACATGACAGGGCATGCTTTATTATAGGATACTGGCATGCCTCAGGTGCGTTGTGAGGTACAAGGCTAAGCTGAGTGCCTTACGCACCCGAGAAGTGCTGATATCCTATGATAAAGCATGCCCTGGAGTTTGTTATTGTGATTATGCACTGGACCTCACAGTAAAGTGGAAAAAATATTATACAAACACAGGTCTAACAATTAATTTGTTTACTGTTTTTAAACTGTCGAAGTACATTAGTACAAAAAACAGTCCAATGCTGGAGTCTTTAATCAGATAACTGTACTATCTTTTGACTGAGTATAATAAATATTTAATAAATAACACATCAGAAGCAGTCAGATAGTTCATAAGTAATACATTACAGGTACTCGTTTAAGTGTAACATCAATAAGTATTAGAAAGTAGTTTTTTTTGTTACTTAAGGTTAAGGGGAAACTGTCAGCTTTCATTGAAGTTTTTTGTCATGTAGTGCCAGTTTCCTTATTGCAACAGAACTAAAAAAAAGACTAACTGCTATGAATGCCCCAATAGGTATAGTAATATGTTTTAATACTATTTAAAACATTTTTAATTATTTACTTTGTGACAACTGCTCTCAAACAAACACAAGGGGTCAGAAGTATCTCTAAGTTGGGAACACATATCTCTACTGGTGGCAGCTGAAATCTTAAACTCGTGCACATGCATTTTTGCATGTCGGAATGTTATATAAGACTGTATTTTGAAAGTCTCTTTACTTCTGAATGTGTAGATGTCTGTGTCAACTGAAAATGCACACTGCAAAGGCCTTAAAACAATGTCTGAAAAACTTAGCTGAGATCCCGAGCATGCAGATTAGTGGGAGCGCTGACGCGCATGCTCGGGATCTCAGCTGAACGTTTTCAGACATAGGTTTAGTGCCTTTCCCATGCACATTTTCAGTTAAGAGAGACATCTACAAGTTCAGAATGAAGGAGAGTTTTGGAATGCAGCCTTAATTCATATCAGTTTCAGCGATGCAGAAACAGCCCTGCATGACTTTAGGATTTCAGTTGGCACTATTACAGTCATACGTTCCCCTTGTGGAGAAGCCCCCGACCCCTGGAGTTTTGGAGAAGACACTCATGGAAAAATAATTAACTAAAATGGCTTAAATAATATCAAAAGGTATGAGTTCACCTAGTGGGGCATTTACAGCACTTAGAGTTGTTTTAAATTCTGTTGCTAAGGAAACTAGTCTGGAGGGGTTTCTGCAATGAAAGACTTTTGGGTGTATGGACATTGCTGTAGATAAACAGGGTCTGGTGAGGGGTCTTGTTTTTAGCCATTCTGTTATGAGGGAACTGACTAACAGGGAAAGGATCACAGATCTCCAGATAGAAGGTCACCTGGGGGCCAGTGACCATCACATGGTATGGTTCAATTTGGCCACCAGAACTAAATCAACCCCATTCCAAGGCAAAGACATGCGACTTCAGAGGAGCAGACTTTGATAAGATGACCAATGGAGTTAAGTTGGCCCTGGCAAAAGGAAATACAGGTGAGGTGATACAGGTAAAGTGGACGAGCATTAAGGATGCAATACTTGAAGCAATATCCCATTGTGTTAGAGAGAAAAGCAAGAGCAAAAGAAGAAGGAAACCACTTTGGTTCTCAAAAACAGTAGCAGAAAAGGTCAGAGCCAAAAGGCTGGCCTTCAGGAAATATAAGGGAACGCAGTGGGACAAAGATAGGGAGGCATACCAAACTTCCCTAAGGGAAGCAGGGAAGGCAGTAAGGCAGGCAATGGCCCAAACTGAGGAAACACTAGCACAAACAGTAAAAGAAGGTGACAAGACTTTCTATAGATACATTAGTGAAAGGAGAAAATCTAGAGGGGGTATTGCTAAGACCAAAGGGGATAAGGAGGAGTGTGAAAAGGAGGACCAAGGAAAAGCATCCATCCTAAATAGACACTTCTGCTCAGTATTTACTGAGGAGAAGGTAAGGTAGGGCCCACAGCTCAGCACCATGGACACAGTGGGGAGGGAGGTGTGCAATAGTCCCTTCACAAAAGAAAGGATCCTACAAGAGCTTGATAAGCTTAGGGTGGGTAAGGCAATGAGACCTGATGGCATACATCCCAGGGTACTAAAGGAGCTAAGGGTGGAACTAGCAGAGACATTATCAGAACTATTTAGAGAGTCTCTGAGCATAGGAGACATCCAAGAAGACGGGAAAAGGGCTCATGTGATCCCGTTACACAAGAGTGGTAGTAGGGAGGAGCCAAAGAACTACAGACCCATCACTCTTACCTCAGTAGTGGGCAAGATTATGGAGGCATTCTTTAAGGAAAGGGTAGTGCAACACCTGGAATCCATAGGAGCACAGGATCCAAGAAGGCATGGGTTTACAACAGGAAGTTCCTGTCAAACTAATCTCATTGATTTCTTTGACTGGCTATCCAGAGTGGTGGACCAAGAGGAAGCAGCTGATGTCACCTACCTTGATTTCAGCAAAGCTTTTGATACTGTTCCACATAAAAGATCAATTAATAAGCTGGGTAGGCTCGGGGAGGGGGGATCAGAAGTTTTTCAATTGTGTGACAAACTGGTTGGCAGGCAGAAAACAAAGTGTGGTGGTAAATGGTATACATTCAGAAGAGATGAAAGTCACAAGTGGGGTACCTCAAGAATTGATCCTGGGGCCAGTCCTCTTCAATATCTTCATCAGTGACAATGCAGATGGACTGGAGGGTAAGGTTTGTCTGTTTGCAGATGACACCAAGATCTGAAACAGAGTAGGTGATCCAGATGGGCTGGTTAGAATGAGAAGAGATCTGCAACTGAGTTGGCAAAATGGTCGGAAGAGTGGCAAATGGGGTTTAACGCAAAGAAGTGCAAGATCATGCACGTAGGGAAGAGAAACCCTGAAGCCACCAATAGGTTGGGAGGGGAGTTGCTGGCAATAACAAGGGAAGAAAGAGACTTAGGCATCATCATCACAGATGACCTGAAATCATTCAAGAAGATCACTAAAGCAGTAGTTAAGGCTAGATGGTTGTTGGGGTGTATTAGTAGGGATATCACAGGTCATAAGAGGGAGGTAATAATCCTTCTTTACAAGACACTGGTTAGGCACCATCTGGAGTACAATGTGTAGTACTGGAGGTCGCACCTGCACAAGGACATAAACAAAATGGAGGCAGTCCAGAGAAGGGAAACCAAAATGGTGCAGGGACTGCATCAGAAAACATATGAGGACAGATTAACAGAGCTCAATATGTATACCCTAGAGCAAAGCAGGGAGAGAGATGATATGATCAAAACATTGAAACAACTTAAGGGCATTAACAAGGTGAAGAAGTCTAACATGTTTCAATATAAGAAAAATAACAGGACAAGGGGACACAGCATGAGATTAGAGGGAGGCCGATTAAGGGGGGAATGTGAGGAAGTTATTTTTCACAGAAATGGTGGTGGATGCATGGAACAGCCTATCTCAGGAAGTGATGGATATGAATACAGTGCAGGGCTTCAGACAGGCATGAGATAGGCATAAAGGAGCAATAAGGATGAGTTTGAATAGATAGGCCATTTATAGTGTACAGGCCTATGGCACATTCATAGGGTAGGAAAAATGGGCAGATTGGATGGGTCTTGCATTTCTTATCTGCCATCAACTTCTATGTTTCTATGTTAAAGCTAAAAAAAAAGAAAACTCAAGACCCATGAAAAAAATGAGCGCGCCCAGAACCGAACCCGGCACCCTCCCAACCACAGCCTGCCACCAACCCACCACACCACACGGCCAGCTCGGCAGCCCACCACCGCAATACACCCCACAAACCCTCCCTCCCCTTCTTCCTGTCACACAGCGTGGTCCTTCACCTCCACCCTGCATGTGTGTATACATAGCAACATGCTGTCTCTATAGTCACTGACCTCCCTATCCAGTCACCCTCCCTGCCCGGTAGCCCTGTGTAAAAGCTCCATGATTGAATTGTCCTTTTTGAAAGCCCTGAGTCACGGTTGCCTAATACACAGGATACCCTCACACCTACTTGTGGATTGTCATTGATGTTTTAATATGCTTACTAGACTGCCTCACTTATCCTACTTGTTGCTTATACCGTAGTAGTGGTATGAGGTTTATCTAGTTGAACACTGGGTTAAACCTGTATACTGTTTCACAGCTAGTAGTCTGTATCTGCCTGCTGTTCTAGAAATACTTGCTATTTTGCTCTGGTATTAGGAAAGGCCTGTTAGAACAACCCATCTGAAACACAGAAGCATAAACTTTGACGGCAGATAAGGACCACTTGGCTCACCCAGTCTGCCCATTTCCCTATCTATTGGACAAGCTACAGATCCTAGTTAACAAACTTCCTACTTCCTACTGCCCCCACTATTAATTGCCTTATGTCTGTCCCATGCATTCTTGAATTCCCCCACTGTTCAGAGTTATACAATGCTCTCTGGTGTCATCCAGTCAGGATGGTGTTGGTCTACATCCCTAGTATCACCCTATTTCGGTGTTGTTAATCTAAGTTACCTGGGGTCACCCTCTCTGGATGGTGTTAACCTATGGATTTTGGTGTCACCAAACTGATGTTGATACAGTGGATTCTGCTAAAATGCACACCCAAATTATCAGGCCAAAATGTGCACTTAAGCAGAATTTTCTCTTATCCAAAATTACATTCTAAATAAAGGGCTAGCATAGAAAAAGATGCAAACACTAGTTTAAGTCACAATAGTCTTTAATGTGGTATTATATTATTTAAAATAATCAGTTAACTCATTTAAAATGCATTTCAGTAATTTCCAGTGGTAAAGTGAGTACAGATTAGATTATAATTTTGCATTTTTTTTTTATTTAGATACAACAGGGTCTCTGAGCTAACACTATGCCTCCAAACTTCTCTCTTCACTGAATGATATGCATTGTTAATTTATTAATTTATTTTTGTTTATTTAAAAGTTTTACCAGGAGGGCACACTGAGCAGAGTACTACTCAATTCCAGGTGTGTCTAGGGCTTGCATAGGGGTGGTCGTTACATCTCAACTAGTGAATTGAATCAGAGATCAGTGTCAGTAGATGCTGGCTAAGGGCAGAGAAAGGACATTCATAGTCTGTTGCTGCAAACTGATGTACTGAAGAAGAAATATGCCATTGTAGAAGGTAATTTCTTGTATTTTGAATAAACATCACACAGAGATTGTGTGTTGAACCTGAAGTTCAGCGTCTGGTCCATCTGTTATCCCACAACCCCTCCACAGACTTGGTGTGAGAAGTGGGATAACTTGTTGGAAGCATCTGGAGTGGGCGAAGAGGGATATTTTCTGGTGGATATCACCCAGATATCCCAGGTGGACTGATGGCTGACAGACTGGGGGAGAAGCTGCTGCCTGGACTGGACCTGGGAGCTTGCAGAAAGGCCAAGCCTGAAGGGGATGAAGAGATGCAAGAGGATGTGGAAGAATCGAGGGAATTGCCTCCTCTTGAAGACGCTCCACCTGAGGATGTAGGGGAGTTGTTGAAATGGCTCTGCATAAAACAGGTGCAGATGGACAGAGAGACAGAGATGCTGAGCAAAGAGATAGAGACATTGAGCAGAGAAAAGAAGATGCCAAATGGGCTGATACCATGAGGGTCTTGCATGCCATCAATGCAGGGCAAACAGAAAGAGCCAGCAGCCCAAAAGATATTAAACTGTCTAAACTTTTGAACAGTGATGACATTGAGGCCTATCTCACAATGTTTGAGAGGACCACTCAAACATGCGCATGGCCAAGGGAACAGTGGGTTGTTCAACTGGCACCGCACCTGTCAAGCAGTGCCTAGTTGGTTTATAGCCTCAGGGACTCCAGAGAGGCTATGGGCTATGACCATGTGAAGCAGGAGATCCTCAGGCGCTATGACATAAACACTGAAACCTATTGCCAGAGGTTTAGGTTTCTTAAAATGCAGTCACGGGATAACCCCTGAGAGACTTATGCCTGTCTCAAGAAGCTCTGCTACAAATGGTTATAACCAGAGAACAAGAGCAAGGCCAACTTCTGGAGGTGGTGATTATTGAACAGTTTATTAAAGTGTTACCCCAGGATGTACAACTTTGGGTTCAGGAGCACAAGCCAGATTCCGCTGATAAAACCATCACATTGGCAGAAGACTTCCTGGCAGCCCAACCATCCAGATTTAGGGGTTCCAAGAGACCTCAGCATCTGTGACCACCAGCAATCCAGTAAGGAACCCTTTTACTTATAAACTGTCTAATCCGGCCCCAGAGAAACAAGTCTGGAGAGCAGAGAGAAGGGGACATATTCCAGTAGCTGAGATTGTATGTCATGGGTGGCAAAAAAAGGGCCATTATCTAAGAAACTGTCCTAATATAAAGAGAGAGACTGCTCACGTAGCCTTAGTGAACTTGGGTCACTTTATGGCTACTGAACAGATTGAATCACAGCAGATGATGGGACAGATTGATTCAGGGAGCTGCCAGACTCTTGTGTGAGCAGATCTGGTGAATGGGAAAAATAAAGGACAAAATACAACAGTCATCTGTGTGCACGGTGATACCCATCACTACCCTACAGCCACCATACAAATGACTGTTGAAGAAAAGACACAGGAAATAAAAGTGGGGTTGGTACCTCACCTACCTGTGCCAATTATTATCGGGCATGACCACCCAGACTTTGTTTCATTTATACATTGTCATGCTGCCCAGGACTCTGCTGTAGTTGCTGTAACCACCAGAGCGCAAATGAAGAAGGGACATTTACCATCTGTGTTCCCATTTGATGATTATGTTTTTGAGGATCCTGGCAAGGACCATAATACTAAGGCGGAAAAGAGGAAGCTAAAGAAGGCCTGGATTGATATTCATGCTGGTGTACAGCTAAACTTGGGACATACTTTTTAATGTGATATGCAGCATGAGCAAAAAGCAGACCCTTCACGTAACCCTTTTTTCACAGGTGGGGAAGGCAGTTGAAAAGGGTGCCCCTCAGTTTGCTGTAAAACAAGGAATACCGTATCAAGAATACATGAACCCCAGAACTGGAGAGGTAATAGACCAACTAATGGTTCCAGAAAAATTCCACTCCCAAATCATGTATCTGGCACATGACATCCCTTTAGCAGGCCATGCTGGTAGAGACAGCACCCTGAATAGGATATTATCCAGGTTTTATTGGCCCTCTATCCATGAGAACATAGCTGGATTGATATTCATGCTGGTGTACAGCTAAACTTTGGACATACTTTTTAATGTGATATGCAGCATGAGCAAAAAGCAGACCCTTCACGTAACCCTTTTTTTTCACAGGTGGGGAAGGCAGTGGAAAAGGGTGCCCCTCAGTTTGCTGTAAAACAAGGAAAACCGTATCAAGAACACATGAACCCCAGAACTGGAGAGGTAATAGACCAACTAATGGTTCCAGAAAAATTCCACTCCCAAATCATGTATCTGGCACATGACATCCCTTTAGCAGGCCATGCAGGCAGAGACAGCACCCTGAATAGGATATTATCCAGGTTTTATTAGCCCTCTATCCATGAGAACATAGCTGGATTGATATTCATGCTGGTGTACAGCTAAACTTTGGACATACTTTTTAATGTGATATGCAGCATGAGCAAAAAGCAGACCCTTCACGTAACCCTTTTTTTCCACAGGTGGGGAAGGCAGTGGAAAAGGGTGCCCCTCAGTTTGCTGTAAAACAAGGAATACCGTATCAAGAATACATGAACCCCAGAACTGGAGAGGTAATAGACCAACTAATGGTTCCAGAAAAATTCTGCTCCCAAATCATGTATCTGGCACATGACATCCCTTTAGCAGGCCATGCTGGCAGAGACAGCACCCTGAATAGGATATTATCCAGGTATTATTTGCCCTCTATCCATGAGAACATAGCTGAGTATTGTAAAGTATGTGCTGAATGTCAGAAGGTAGCTCAGGCAGAAAAAAGGGATAGAGTACCGCTACAACCCATCCCCACTGTGACTAACCCCTTTGACAGGATAGCCATGGATATAGTGGGCCCCCTGGAAAAGGGCTCCAAGGGTAACAGATTTGTACTGGTCATATGTGACTATGCTACCCGCTACCCAGAAGCTATCCCCATGAGAACTGTCACAGCCCCCAGGATAGCAGAGGAGCTAGCAAAGGTATTTGGCCACATGGGAATCCACCAAGAAATACTTACTGATCAGGGAAGTAATTTTAATGCATGCCTGCTCAAAGAATTGTACCATCTGCTGGATGTGGTAGCAGTGTGTACTTCCCTATACCACCCGCAGACTGACAGCCTCATAGAGAGGTTTAATCAGACATTAAAGAGAATGTTGAGGAAATATCTGAAAGAAGAAGGTAAAGATTGGGATAGGTACCTCCCCTATTTACTTTTCACTTACAGGAAAATCCCTCAAGCGTCCACTGGCTTCTCGCCTTTTTCATTATTGAATGGGAGGAACTCGAGGGGGCCACTGGGTGTGGTTAAAGAACACTGGGAAGAAGGGAAAGAGGTGAGGCATCTTAATGTCTTAGAGTACATGACTCAGTTATGCAAATGCCTGGTGAGGTATATTAACTTGGCACATCAGAGCTTAGAACTGAAGCAAGTCTTGTAGAAAGATATATATGACCACGGTTTGACAACTAAAACAGTTCAGCCAGGGGATCAAGTGTTGTTACTCCTTCCCTCCACAGAGAACAAACTACTCATGAAATGGCAGGGCCCCTTCACCATTTTGAGGTAAACAGGAGCAGTGAACTATGAGCTTAGCGTGCCCAGAAAGAGACCTGCCCAAAAAATTTATCATGCTAACCTCCTTAGAAAATGACGTGAGAAGCCTAATCCCTTCCTTTATATCCATCCTGGAGTTAGGGAATCAGAGCTGGAGGTTGCCTTTAAAAGGCTAGAGCAGTCAGGACCATTGGAGAAGATTCAGATAAACCCTGAACTGGAGCTTCAGAAACAGAAAGATTTGCAGGGGGTTTTACAAGAGTTTGCGCCCATATTCACAAACATCCCGGGGTGGGCCAAAGGAATTGTGCAGTCCATAACTGCCACGCAAGACAAGCCCATACACTAAAAGCCCTACAGACTACCTATGAAGGTGCAGGATGAGGTGATTCAGGGAGTCAAAAAAAATGGAGCATTTACATATAATTGTACCCTCAAAGAGTGCATGGTCTTCACCCATGGTCATAGTGGACAAGAAAGAGGGTGGAATATGTCTATGCCTAGATTTTAGAAAGCTTAAAAATGTCTCACTATTTGATGGCTATCCAATGCCCCAAATAGATAACATCATTGACAGGCTAGGTGATGCACAGTATATCTCCACCCTGGACCTTACTAAGGGATATTGGCAAATCCCCTTGTCACCTGATTTGCAAGATAAAACTGCATTTAGCACCCCAGTCAGTTTATTCCAGTTTGTCACAATGCCATTTGGACTACATGGGGTCCCAACCACTCTTCAGTGTTTTATGGACCACAGTTTAAGACCACACACTGAGTACCGTGCAGCTTATTTGGACGATGTGGTCATATTCAGTCCTGACTGGGAAACCCATGTTAGACACTTGTCCCAGGTATTGCAAGCAATAAAGGAGTCAGGAGTGACTATTAACCCTGCTAAGTGTGCCCTAGCAAAGACCGAGACAAGATACCTAGGGTTCATTTTAGGAAACGGACAAGTGAAGCCTGAGGTAGAGAAGGTTACAGCAGTAGCAAGCAGCCCAACACCTACCACAAAAAAGCATGTGAGATCTTTCCTAGGCTTGGCTTGCTATTATCGGAGATTTATTTCTAATTTCTCAGCCATTGCTAGTCCTTTGACTGATCTCAGTAAAAAGAGGTGCCCAAATAAGGTTCAGTGGACCCCTATTTGTGATGAGGCATTTAGGAAGATCAAGGCAAATCTATGTACAGCTCCTGTGTTGAAAAGGCCTGACTTCAACCAAGTGTTTGAGGCTCAGACTGATGTATCAGAGAATGGTATTGCAGTAGTATTATCTCAGAAAATAGATGGGAAAGAACATCCAATCTTATATATCAGTAGGAAGCTACATGAGAGGGAGAGAAGATATGCTACCATAGAGAAAGAATGCTTAGCTCTGAAGTGGGCTATTGAGTCCCTAAAATATTACTTGTGGGGGTCTGAATTTAAGGTTGTAACTGATCACAACCCCATCTGCTGTTTGCACCAAATGAGAGAAAAAATCCCTTTATAATGCGGAGGTACTTCACTCTTCAGCCTTATCAATTTGCGGTGTCCCACAGGACAGGGACGAAACATATAAATGCTGATTTCATGTCTAGATACGGTGCAGAAATTGATGTCAGTAAAATATGATGGACTTTCCCTAAAAGGAGATGGGAAGGTACCGTTAGTCTCTGTTGAGAAATGTGTTTATGCCTCAGGGTAAAGAATGATGATGTTCACTGTTTATTATAAAATATTAATCATTAATAGGGACCCTGAGATGCAGCTTCTGAAGATGGATGGGGGAAGTTCCATTCCTTCCTGGGACAGGAAGGTGGTAAGCAGTCTGCAATAACTGCTTCCCTCTTAAGGTGGGGGATATGTGACCAGGAGCTTCCATCACTCTAGAGGACCGACCTTTCCTTAAATCTGTTGCAACAGTTCTTCAATTTCTAAGCCTAATCTATCCTTTACTATTTATAGTCCATAAGGTTGGCCACCTGCAGGCACCCCTTTCTCCCTCTCTTGACTATGCTATAAAGCCCTCTTTAATTTTCATTCTTCCCTCTCAGGTCCTCATACAAGGAGGTTATTGTGGTGACCTCCAAGTGTACATAAAACAGATTGTGTCTATTGTTGTTGGACTTAGTATGTAATAGCACTATGTTATAAAATACCTTGATGTGTATATACCTTATGTTTATGAGACCTGTAAATGTTGAAAATACCATGGCACTTGGTGTTTTGATAATAGTAAAAAGTACTAGGTGACTATTATAGAAATTAAGCTAGTTGTATTACTTAAAATGCATGTATATTGCTGTAAACTTAAGTAAGAAATGTCATGATGATATGCATATATCCCCATGATGCATTGCATTATAGAAGTATGTATGAAGTTGTTTTTCTTTGAAACTTGATTTGTTACCAATGCCCTTTGGGGTAACCCTTCTTTCAGTGATTCTGCATTGAGGTTCTTGTTTATAGCTTGTTTTTTTCTTTTTTTCTTTTTGCGCCTCCACTACGTAAACAAATAGGGCTAGCATTGGGGTGGTCACTAGTGCAGAGAGAGGACATTCATAGTCTGTTGCTGCAAAATGATGTACTGAAGAAGAAATATGCCATTGCAGAAGGTTATGTCTTATATTTTGAATAAACATCACACAGAGATTGTGTGTTGAACCTGAAGTTTGGTATCTGGTCCATCTATTATCCCACAACCCCTCCACATCCATATTATATCTAATAGTTGTAAAGTTGTTGTCATATAATAATTTAATTAATTTTAAGAAGGGGAATTTCTACCCCCATAGTTATTAAGAACGTCAGATATTTTATCTTTATTCACTCTGTCAAATGCAGACTTTAATTCAAGAAATACACAGAACACCTTTTGTTTTTGGATTATTATATACTTATTTATCAAGTGGGATAATACAAACCATTAATCCAGGGTTGAATGACCTGGGCTAAATCCTGCTTGTGCTTCACTAATTATTTTAACTACATCTAACCAATCCATAAGCCTATTAGTTATAATTTTTGTGAACAATTTCTGAGCATTATCCAGTAGGCTAATTGGTGTATAATTACCCGGGTCAGATCTATTTCCCTTTTTATATATAGGGAATATAATGTTCTCCTTCCAGGTCTGTGGGATTATCCCTGTTTGTATTATGCTATTATATAAATTTAACAATACCAGGGTCCATAGTGTGGAATCACCAATAAAGATATCCATAGGTATCCTGTCTGGACCTGGGCCTTTATGCTTTTTTGCCTGCTGTAAGGCTAAGATTACTTCACTTTCATTCATTTTATTTATATTTGTTGAATTTTTTTTTTTTTGGTAGCTATATGTTTAATTTCTTGATCAAAAAATAGTAATCTAAAATAATTTTCCCATGTCAATGGGTCACTATAACTTTCAATATTATCATAAATCTGGTCCCAACCTTTGCGCAGAAGCTGACAGAATTTTTTGGTGTTATTCTCCTTTATATATTTTTCCAGTTGACCCCACATCCTAATTCTATAACTCTTCCTTTTTTTCTTCTAACAGTCTTTTAAATTCCTTCCTTTGCTTATTTAATACTGTTTTATTTTCTCTTGTTGGTCTATTATAAGTAATTCTGACAGTGCACAATCGGGAGCGCAAAAAGCGATAAGCACCAAATAAATGTAATATGCCAGTGAAGACAATATCATACGTATTAAAGTTGCAAAAATCACACATTTATTTGTCTTCACATACAATAATATGACATCTGGTGCAAAAAAATTACTGAGTGCTGTTACAGACAAAACACCCCTAGCGTCTCGACTCCCACGAGTCTTCAGAGGGGGTACCCAAACCAATATTCCCAGCACTTATAAATGCTAGATCAATTAGTCATTAATGAGCTTGCATGGCAACATTTAAAGAAACATGTTACTAGTAATTTAAACAGTGTTTTCCATCTTAAGCTCATTTGTAAAATTAAACACATTTAACTTTTAAAACCTTGTACATGAAAAAGATTTCTTTCAAAGCAATCTAAGTGCTGCAGATCAAGGTTCAATTGAGGTCATACTGCAAAGAAAAAGGAAAAGAGAAAGGCATTATTTTACAACTTAGCACTAGTAATATCATCACAGAAAAAGCTACCAATAGGCAAAATAAACACAATTACCTAATCTTTCCACTACTTCTATCCAAAAGATTTTTTTTTTTTTCAATCTAAAAGAAATGGTTTTATATCCCATTTCTCATTGAGTCCATTAGGTCTAATAGTGTCCATTTTAAAAATCCACATACATTCTTTCTTTAGTAATTTGTTAGATCTGTCCCCACCAAACGACAGGATTGGAACATGTTCCAAGCCCATAAATTTTAAACAACTCAGATTTGAATTATGATGCACCGCAAAATGCATACTAACAGGTGTATCCTGTCGCTTGTTGAGAACAGACCTAACATGTTCCTGTATTCTCTGTTTCAAAGGTCTCACAGTTTTGCCAATGTATATAAGATCACATGGGCACCACAACATGTAAACCACATATGACGTGTCGTCACATGTGATTAATTCTCTCACATCGATTTTGAAATTTTGTTTTTTAGGATGTTGAATTGTTTTACCAGTCACACCATATTTACAAACATTGCATCTTTTACAGGTAAAAAATCCATTAGTTCTTTTAGGTATCCAAAAGGCTAATTCAAGGTCACTATGTTTACACTCCCTACTATGCACCACTTTATCTCTGATATTTGATGCCCTACAAAATGACACCTGAGGTTTTTGGCCTACTGCTTGTCCTACCAAATCATCTCCCAATAATATAGGCCAATATTGATGTATAATATTGCCTATATGACCCGACACATGATTGTACTCAGTGACAAAAGTACAGATTTCAGGTTTAATGGAATTATTCCTTTTTTCTAAAATGGCATTTCTATCCATCTTTCTCACTTTTTTCACGAGTTTCAATAAGTAAATTTCTATCATAACCTCTTTCCAAAAACCTGGATAATAATTCCTCTGATTGAACTTCAAAATCTATGTCAATACTGCAGTTTCTTCTGATACGTAGAAATTGGCTAAATGGTATAGATTTTATCAATTTTGGTGAATGGGCACTCTCTGCATGTAACAGGGAGTTTGTGGCAGTATCCTTTCTAAATGTTCTTGATGAAATGCCAAAGGTATTTCCAGTCATCTCACTTGAGAGATTTAAATCCAAAATATTAACACTTTCATGACTAAAGGTTTAAGTAAATCTCAAATTCAACTCATTCTCATTTAAATAATCAATAAACAAAAGGGCTTCCATCTCATCTCCCTTCCAAACACATAAAATATCATCAATAAAATGATACCATTTAATAATATTGTCTGAAAAAAGGATTCCTATTGACATCATAAACAAATTTCATTTCCCAGCTCCCCAAAAACAAATTAGCATAACTAGGAGCCATAGAGGCTCCCATAGCAGTACCCTGCTGTTGTAAATAATAAGTACCTTCAAATTCAAAATAATTATGTGTGAGAATAAAAATTAATGATTCCAATAGAAATTCTCTTGGCAAATCTTCTTCATATGCGAAAAGAAATTCCCTTACAGCCCCGATACCGTCATCATGATGTATACTCGTATACAAGGATTCAACATCTATTCCTAACCAGCCAAAACCCTCATTCCATTCTATTTCTTTTAATTTTCTTAATAGATCAGTACTATCTTGAATATATGAAGGAAGGTTAGAAACAAACGGTTGCAAGAAAAAATCCACAAATTTCCCTAGATTCTGCATCAAAGAATTAATGCCTGCAACTATAGGACGTCCAGGCGGTGCTTCCCTGTTCTTATGCACTTTTGGCAGTGCATAAAAACTAGGCACAACTGGAAATTCTTCCCAAAGATAGCCGAATTCCACTTCAGAAATATAATTCTCAACTACAGCTTGTCTCAAAAATGCATTGAGACTTTTCTTATAATCATGTGTCGGGTTACCAGGGAGAACTTTGTAATTATTATTATCAGACAAAAGATCCAATACCATCCTGGCATACATCTCTTTATCCATGATGACAATATTACCCCCCTTATCTGCAGGTTTTAAAACTACAGTATTGTCACTACGAATATTTTCAAGAGCTTTTCGTTCTTTTAAACTCAAATTAAACCTCTTTGGTGTACCAGCATCTCGTAATAAATCAAATACCTGTTTAGTCACTACCTTTTCATATGCAATTATCGCATTATTAAAGATCTTAGGGCAAAACTGCGAGGTTGGACGAAAACAATTTTTCCTTCTCATATTAAAGTCAAATCCTACACCAATAGTAACAGAATCACCTGTCTCTATTAAAGTTCCATCATTTTCTTTTAATAGACTTTCAATATTTCAGATCTTGTTCAAATTCAGTTACAGTTCTGGCAGGATTGAACAACAGTCTCATGTAAACCACATGACATTTTGCCTTGGCACCAAATTCAGGATCAAATGAAGTAATTTCCACAGCACTACGATCTATTTCTTTTAATAGAAAATCCAAATCTGAAACCTCAGAAGCAGTCACGGATTCAGTATCAATAAACCCCATTTCAGATTCTTGATTTTGTTTCAAAAAATATAATTTTAAATGTAACTTTCTGAAGAATTTCTGTAAATCAATATAAATCTGAAAATCATTAACCTGTGGTGTTGGAATAAAACTGAGTCCCTTCTTCAAAACATCTTCCTCATTTTTATTAAGGGTTCTTGTCGACAGGTTTAATATCTGTAAACAATGTGTTTCTTCCTTTCTCTCAGAATCCGTTCGGTTCCACTGTTCATGTTTGTGCCCTCCCCCACTCTTTCCTCTTCTAGTCTTTCTGGTCTTTCCTTTCCCAAAGATTGTGGGGCAGGGCGCTTCTGAAAATTTGGTTTACGTGCTAACAGCTGTCTATCATTAGCTTCCTTTGTCTTCTCTATAGTTGAATTAGATTTTGTAATGCTGCTATTAATAAATTTAACCTTTGATCTAGACCTGCCACGACTCTGTGATCGTACTCTACCCCAATTTAAGATGTTACCTTGTTCAAAATCATTAGCATCTCTCTTCAATTTGTTAATCTTTCTCTGAATTACTTCCGCTTCATGTTCTTTTATTTTTTCGTTTAGCTGTGTGTTAAAATCTTGAAATTCCACACAATCCTTATATTTAAACACAGTGTCCTTTATAGAATCCAATTCCTTCTGAAGTTCAGTGTATTTAATCAAATCATCCTTAATTAAGAGTTGCAAAAAGGTTTTCGAACAATCTGCTGCAGCTTTTAACCATTCATCTCTAAAGGCAAAACTAGCAAGACCACAGGAAGGAATTACAGAAACTCTTAAACCTCTTGGTGCTTGTCCACGATGTATATATTCTTCAAGAGTGCTACTATTAAAGGCTAGTTCAGTTTGTTTGATTAATAAGGCTTCCAATTTTATAAAGTCACTCCTGATATTCCCATTTAAATTATCACTGTCCTGAAACGTACCTTGTGCTTGATTTAATTTTTCTCTCAAAATCGTTCTCCTTTCCTCGAACATTGCAGGTTCGCTCCTCATCCAGTCCCGGTCGATATTTCCACTTGAAGTTATAGCTCCAGTATTAGAATTCATTATTTTTAAATTAATCAAGTGAAATATATATATATCCAAACCGGAATCTCATACAGCACTCTTTGCAAGATTACTTATAATAGGATCGACGTTGCCCCCTCGCAACATCCACGTTCAACAGTGAGAAAAGGCAGAAAAATCAAATCCAAAATAACACCGCGAACAGAACTCCTACAGTAATCATGCAGCTCACCAAGGGGTAGCCAACCCCACAAACAGACAGTCCACAATCGGGAGCGCAAAAAGCGATAAGCACCAAATAAATGTAATATGCCAGTGAAGACAATATCATACGTATTAAAGTTGCAAAAATCGCACATTTATTTGTCTTCACATACAATAATATGACATCTGGTGCAAAAAAATTACTGAGTGCTGTTACAGACAAAACACCCCAACAATAATATGACATCTGGTGCAAAAAAATTACTGAGTGCTGTTACAGACAAAGCACCCCTAGCGCCTCGACTCCCACGAGTCTTCAGAGGGGGTACCCAAACCAATATTCCCAGCACTTATAAATGCTAGATCAATTAGTCATTAATGAGCTTGCATGGCAACATTTAAAGAAGCATGTTACTAGTAATTTAAACAGTGTTTTCCATCTTAAGCTCATTTGTAAAATTAAACACATTTAACTTTTAAAACCTCATACATGAAAAGATTTCTTTCAAAGCAATCTAAGTGCTGCAGATCAAGGTTCAATTGAGGTCATACTGCAAAGAAAAAGGAAAAGAAAGGCATTATTTTATAACTTAGCACTAGTAATATCGTCACAGAAAAAGCTACCAATAGGCAAAATAAACACAATTACCTAATCTTTCCACTACATCTATCAAAAGATTTTTCAATCTAAAGAAATGGTTTTATATCCCATTTCTCATTGAGTCCATTAGGTCTAATAGTGTCCATTTTAAAATCCACATACATTCTTTCTTTAGTAATTTGTTAGATCTGTCCCCACCAAGCGGCAGGATTGGAACATGTTCCAAGCCCATAAATTTTAAACAACTCGGTTTGAATTATGATGCACACCAAAATGCATACTAACAGGTGTATCCTGTCGCTTGTTGAGAACAGACCTAACATGTTCCTGTATTCTCTGTTTCAAAGGTCTCACAGTTTTGCCAATGTATATAATATCACATAGGCACCACAACATATAAACCATATGATGTGTCACATGTGATTAATTCTCTCCATCGATTTTGAAATTTTGTTTTTAGGATGTTGAATTGTTTTACCAGTCACACCATATTTACAAACATTGCATCTTTTACAGGTAAAAAATCCATTAGTTCTTTTAGGTATCCAAAAGGCTGATTCAAGTTCACTATGTTTACGCTCCCTACTATGCACCACTTTATCTCTGATATTTGATGCCCTACAAAATGACACCCGAGGTTTTTGGCCTACTGCTTGTCCTACCAAATCATCTCCCAATAATATAGGCCAATATTGATGTATAATATTGCCTATACGACCCGACACATGATTATACTCAGTGACAAAAGTACAGATTTCAGGTTTAATGGAATTATTCCTTTTTTCTAAAATGGCATTTCTATCCATCTTTCTCACTTTTTCCCGAGTTTCAATAAGTAAATTTCTATCATAACCTCTTTCCAAAAACCTGGATAGTAATTCCTCTGATTGAACTTCAAAATCTATGTCAATACTGCAGTTTCTTCTGATACGTAGAAATTGGCTAAATGGTATAGATTTTATCAATTTTGGTGAATGGGCACTCTCTGCATGTAACAGGGAGTTTGTGGCAGTATCCTTTCTAA
Source organism: Neoceratodus forsteri (assembly GCA_016271365.2). Lineage (NCBI taxonomy): Eukaryota > Metazoa > Chordata > Ceratodontiformes > Ceratodontidae > Neoceratodus > Neoceratodus forsteri. The sequence goes on along the minus strand of CM057455.1, from coordinate 913,412,041 downwards.
ATGTTCTTGACGAAATGCCAAAGGTATTTCCAGTCATCTCACTTGAGAGATTTAAATCCAAAAAATTAACACTTTCATGACTAAAGGTATAAGTAAATCTCAAATTCAACTCATTCTCATTTAAATAATCAATAAACGAAAGGGCTTCCATCTCATCTCCCTTCCATTCACATAAAATATCATCAATAAAATGATACCATTTAATAATATTGTCTGAAAAAGGATTCCTATTGACATCATAATTCTGGCCAGCTTATTAAGTTATTTTTTTTTCCTTTTGTACTGATCATCAAACCGGTTACTTCCTTTTTTCCCTTGTTTATTGAAACTTTAAATAAAATAGCTGCTATATTTGTCAAAACTTCAGAGAATTTATGCACATATTCCCCATCTAGAACCTGTAATCCTAGTTTGATTAATTCTTCCCTAAACCCTGAATCAAACAGCAATTGTATAGATTTTTAATTCTCTATTAATTACCACTTGATCCCTTTTTTGACCCTTACGATATCTAGTTTCTTTCCCGTTATTTTTTTAATTTGAGACAAAACTCTATTTTTTTTTTTATGGGTCAGTGTTCACTATTCATTCTGCTACCTACTCTAAAGCCTGTTAATTTTGTTATAAGATTGATAGAGATCCAGCATAAATCAACTGTTGAAGTCCCTTTAGTACCAATGTAGGTATATTCACTATCACCATCTACCTTTGTTCATCCATTTACCAGAATTAGATCTAATTTATCTAGGACTTCCATTAATATTATCCCTCTGTCACATTTTTTTCTATCCTTACACCTTCTGGTGGAAGACAGGGCAGGGGGATTCTGAGCCACACACACCTCAGCCAGATCTTCTTGTAACATAGAAACATAGAAACATAGAAACATAGAAACATAGAATTTGACGGCAGATAAGGACCGCTTGGCCCACCCAGTCTGCCCATTTCCCTACCTACTGGATAAGCTGCAGATCCTAGTTAACTAGCAGCCTACTTCTTCCTACCCCCACCCCCCAGAATTGCCTTATGACTATCCCATGCATGCTTGAATTCCACCACTGATTTTGACTCCACAACCTCCTCTGGAAGGCCATTCCATGCATTCACAACCCTCTCTGTGAAAAAATACTTCCTTAAATTACCTCTGAGCCGCCCCCTCTATCTTCAAATTGTGCCCTCTTGTTCTTGCACACCTCTTTTTTTGAAAGATGCTACCCTCTTGGACTTTGTTGATTCCCTTGAGGTACTTGAAAGTTTCTATCATGTCCCCCCTCTTCCTCCTTTCCTCGAGGCTATACATATTAAGCTCCTTAAGTCTCTCTTCATATGTCTTCTGGTGCAGACCCTGCACCATTTTAGTTGCCCTCCTCTGGACAGCTTCCATCCTGTCTATGTCTTTGTGGAGATCGGGTCTCCAGAACTGCACGCAGTACTCCAGATGGGGTCTCACCAGCTGTCTGTACAGAGGGATAATAACTTCCTGTTTTCTACTGGTGATGCCTCTCCCTATGCATCCCAGTATCCCCCCAAATCCTTGCTGCCTTCTCACATTGCTTGCCCACCTTTAGGTCATCTGATATGACTACCCCCAGGTCCCTTTCCATTTTATTGTTGTTAGTATCTCACCCCCATTGTGTACTCTTCCCTGGGTTTTGTTTCCCAGGTGCATTACCTTGCACTTCTTAGCATTGAATCTAAGCTGCCATACATTTGACCATTCCTCTAACCTTGCCAAGTCCCTTCTCATCCTTTCCACCCCACCTGTGCATCAACTCTGTTGCAGATCTTAGTGTCATCTGCAAAGAGACATACTTTCCTTCCAGTCCTTCTGCAATGTAAACTATAAAAGACATTGAAGAGGACTGGTCTAATCTGAACCCTGCGGTACCCGCTAGTAACCCTCCTTTCTTCTGAGTGGACTCCATTTACTATTACTCTCTGTGTCCTATTCTCCAGCCAATTCTTTACCCAGGCTGTCATCTTGGGACCCACTCCCAGGCTGGCTAACTTATATATTAATCTTTTGTGTGGGACTGTGTCAAATGCCTTGCTAAAGTCTAGGTAGGCCATGTCCACAGCCCCTCCCTGATCTACTACTTTGGTCACCCAGTCAAAGAAATCTATCAGATTCGTCTGGCATGACCTTCCCCGCTGTGAATCCATGCTGCCTAGGGTCCTGTGCCCTTCTGGCCTCTAGATACGCGACAATTCTTTCCTTTAGAAGTGATTCCATCATTTTCCCTATCACTGAGGTTAAACTAACAGGTCTATAGTTTCCTGCTTCTGCCTTGCTCCCACTTTTGTGAAGGGGAATCACATCTGCCCTCCTCCAGTCCTCGGGTACCACCCAGGTGGTGTCCCATCCTGGCATTCACATCCCCTATTATAACTATCCCACAATTCAGGTCTTCCAAGAGACAGTTTTCTACAAATTTACCTAATTTCCCTACATCTTCCTGATCCACATAAAGCTTTTTGGAGGGGAAATAAACATTAATTAAAACCACTTTCTGTTTGTTAACCTCTATTAGAACTGGCAGGATGTGATCTGAGTCAGGAAACAATTCTGTATGTTCTACTTTGTTTGTTATTTTGCACCAGGTGACAAGTCCTCCTGATAATCTGCCAAACTTTTAAAGCTTTTAGCTACTTTGTAAATCCTTTAAAACCATTTAATTTCAAGTCTTTATTACTCTAAGTCTCCTGCAGACAAATATAATTATACTGGCCTAGATATTCAATAAAAGTAGGATCCGCAAACTTGTCCCTGTTCCCTGCAACGTTCCAGGATAACATATTATAATCACTCCCTATTTCTTTTTATTCACTGTCCTTCTTTGAGTTAGGTTTTATTAGTATTCAATATTCTCAAGTGCCTGAAATCTGTTTGCTGTCTTAATTAGATTTAACCAGTGTTCCTCTTTTCGTTCTACTAAGTGTACTTTCACTTCTTTTTCACATTCTCCCTGTAGATGTATTTCCACCTTGTCTAGAAAATTCGATTTTTCCAAGATATGATTATAGTCTTCTCTAGTTTTTACCCATGTGGCTATCTGACCGTTATTTTCCCACCTTTTTTCTTTATTCTTTGATTTAAACTGTTATCCTTAGTCAGATTGTGTAACATTTCCATTACTTTTTTCAGATATTACGGTATGTTTCTGTTATAAAGTCATTCAGACTGTATATTGAGATTACATATTCATTATCTTTGGATACTAGCTCAGCTTTTATTCTATAAAACTCTGGAAAGATAGACCTTATTCCCATGATGCAATCAGTTTCTATTCCCAGTTGTTTCTATTTATCCTTATGAGTCTCTATTGTTTTTAATACATAAAATATATCTGATAGCAGAAATACTAATTCAGTGTCTTATATTGGTCTTATCACACTAAATCCCTCCAGCAAGCTATCATATTTTTTATTGAGCTGTAAAACTGAACCTAGAAATTGTTTCGGATTATCATTTTAACTTTGATTTGGTTTCATCTGGTATCACCGGGACCTTATATAATGGGAGAACAAAATCTGTCTCCTGAGTTCTACATAACAAGTCCCTAAAATGCTATTGTCTTTCAGTTTCCTTCTGTTTTTCCTCCTCACTCTCAATGTCCTTGTTCCTTGATTCTTCTTCTAGATTATGTGAGGTAACTGTCTCTTTCAATTCTTCATCCTGTTTACTGTTCTCCCGTACTTGTTCATGTTTCTTTATCTCCTTCTCTTTAATGTAGATTTTCTCTTTTTAGCCTTCACCTTATTATTCGTTTGTTTACCCTGTTGTGTGTTTAATTTCCCTCTTTGTTTTTTGAGTCATTTCCCTATTGTTTTTATTATTTCTCTGTCTTTGTAAATTTCTCCCCTCTGTCTCTTTCTCTTTTACAGTGTCTATATCATTATGTCTTTCCTCCTTTTCTTTTATACTCAAATCTTTTTTATATTTGACATTTGTATTATCAAAGCCCATTCTCCTGTTGCTCCTTTCTTTTTTGTATTCCTTTCTCCCACAATTGTGTGTGTCCAACTTTAATTCCTTAATTACTCTATTATCATAATCATGGTTACTTGGTAACATGACTAATTCTGATTCTTGTTCATGATCATTTTCCTGTTCTGTCATTCTTTGGTCTATCACACTTGCCTGATCTTGTTCACTATCAATTCCCTGTTCAGTCAATCTCAGATCTATTACACTTTCCAATATGATTGATTTTTCATCTATCAGAGCTTCCTCCTGGTTTTCACCCACTAAAATTAAACTCCCTTCCTTCTTTTTCATCAGGTCATGGGAGTTTTCTGCATCACCATGTGCCAATTTACTATACAGCCAATCAATTTTCTTTTGATTCTCTATGCAGATTCCCTCTATGAATGAAAGACTTTGAGAGTTCTGAATCAATTGCTCATAAATCATTAAATTCACTGAAGTTGGATTTTTGTAATAGTTGCTAAAGCTGAAGTGCTAAATTAAATAGGACTCATACAGCTGGTGACTTCATCTGAAGCCCTCGGGAGCTCTAATGAGTTATTAAATGACATCCTCAATCTGGTTGGTTCGTTGAAACCAGTTAGTTGGGATAAAGGTGAATTACAGTTATCCAACAATCCAACTTCAATTTATTCATATCTTTAAGTTCATTTTCAATTCTATAATTACTTTGTATTGTTTCTTTAATTTTCTCCACCTTCCTGCTTACCTCATCATTCACTAAATCTATTACTATAGACTCTGGACCAATTGTCCCCATCAAACTATTTTTATTTTTTACCATTGTTCTATCTGTATCTTTTGACACATTATGCATCCCTTCATTAAGTGGGGCTAATTCTTCTTTCCTTTTCCAGAGATCACGTATGGAACTTGTTTCATTTTTAAATTATTTGTGTGAGACAATTTGATTTAATTAGGGAATAATGAAATCAAGTCTTCATTTCCACAATTTTGATTTTCCCTATTATTATCTCTCCCCACAATCACTCCCAAAGTCCCCTTCTCCAATTTCCTTCCCTCTAAAACCCTTCCTTCCTCCTTCTGCAGTATCTTTACCCTCTCCTTCTCCTTCTGTGAATAATACAAAATTTCTATGTTTCCATACTTTTTTCCAGGAATTCATTTTCATTCCTGTCAGGGCTAATTCTATTTGTATCAGATGTTTCACAATATTGCCTACTATTCACACCTTTCATTTTCTTCTGCTTACACACTTCTGTTTTAATAGTCTTTTTCCCCTTTCTAGTCATAACCACCATTTCTTATCAAACCCTGTCTGATATAAAAGGCAAAATTTAACAATGAAGTACTGAAACAAGTTATACAGTTTTATCACAGGATTTTACCAAGATTTAATCAGCAATGTCCTTTTTGTGTTGAAGTCCTGCCAATCCTTCAATTATGTATCAGGAGCTTCCCTCAAGGTTCCGGTCATTCTATAAAGCAGCCACTTTCTGGGTAGTTTGCTGAAGCTCTTTTTTAAATAAAAGTCAATGCCATTTTATTTTACTTCACTTAGCTCTTCCCTTCCTTTTTTTCTCTCCTTCTCTCCTTCCTTTTCTTATTTTAATTAAGAAAAAAAAAACAGTGAAGAAAATACTATAGTGTAGTTTTTAATTTGCTGGTGGAGATATGACTAAGAAAAAAAAACAAGGCAGTAAGAATGTATGAATAAGAATCACTGCCTTTCATTTAGCTAGGCTTCTCTGTTTCCATGCCTTTAGTTTGACCTCTGCTACATTTGGGCATGTTCTCTAATTTTCAAATGCTAACTCCCTTTTCCAAACTGTATGAACATAGAAACATGGAAGTTGAAGGCAGATAAGGACTGCTTGGCCCACCTAATCTGCCCATTTCCCTACCTAATGGAGAAGCTGTAGATCCTAGTTAACCAACAGCCTACTTCCTCCTACCCCCCACTAGAAATGCCTTATCTCTGTCCCGTGCATTCTTGAATTCCCCCACTGTTTTTGACTCCACGACCTCCTCAGGAAGGCTGTTCCTTGCATCCAGAACTCTCTCCATGGAAAAAATACTTCCTCACATTACCACTGAGCCATACCCCCTCTATTTTCAAATTGTGCCCACTTGTTCTTGCATATCTCTTTTTCTGAAAGATGCTTCTCTCTTGGACTTTGTTGATTCCATTGAAGTACTTGAAAATGTCTATCATGTCCCCCCTCTCCCTCCTTTCCTCAAGGGTATACATGTTAAGCTCCTTTAGTCTCTCTTCATGTGTCTTCTGGTGCAGACCCTGCACCATTTTGGTTACCCTCCTCTGGACATCCTCCACCATGTCTATGTCTTTGAGGAGATTGAGTCTCCAGAACTGTATGCAGTACTCCAGATGGAGTCTCACCAATGTCTCATTTTCTACTGGTAATGCCTCTCCCTATGCATTCCAGTATCCCCCAGTTCTCCTTACTGCCTTCTCACATTGCTTTCCCACCTATAGGTCATCTGATATAACTACCCCCAGGTTTCTTTCCATTTTTGTTGTTGTCAGTATCTCACCCCCATTGTGTACTCTTCCCCTGGGTTTTTGTTTCCCAGGTGCATTACTAAGTACTTTTTTTGCTCTGAATCTAAGCTGCCATACATTTGACAATTCCTCTAACCTTGCCGAGTCCCTTCTCATCCTTTCCACCCCACCTTGTGTATCAACCCTGTTGTCGATCTTTGTGTCATTTGCAAAGAGACATACTTTTCCTTCCAGTCCCTCCACAATGTCACTTATAAAGACATTAAAAAGGACTGGACCCAGTACTGAACCCTGCGGTACCACACTAGTAACCCCTCTTTCTTCACTGTGGACTCCATTTACTATTACCCTCTGTGTCCTGTTGTCCAGCCTATGTTTTACCTGGGCTACCACCCTGGGACCCACTCCCAGGCTGGCTAATTTGTTTACTAATCTTTTGTGCAGGACTGTGTTAAATGCCTTGCTAAAGTCTAGGTAGGCCATGTCCACAGCCCCTCCCTGGTCTACTGCTTTGGTCACCTAGTCAAAGAAATCAATTAGATTTGTCTGACATGACCTTCCCACTCTGAATCTATGCTGCCTTGGGTCCTGTGCCCCACTGGTCTCTAGGGACTCAACAATACTTTCCTTCAGAAGTGATTCCATCTTTTTCCCTACCACTGAGGTTAAACTGACAGGTCTGTAGTTTTCTGCCTCTGTCTTGCTCCCACTTTTGTGAAGGGGAATCACATCCACCCTCCTCCAGTCCTCAGGTACCACATCATCCTCCTCCCATGATTTGTTAAAAAGGGTAGTCAATGGTGTCACTAGTTCTCCCCTTCATTCTTTTAGAATTCTGGGGTGAATCCCATGAGAACCCATTGCCTTTTCCACCTTCAGTGTTAGGAGTTCTTTCAGAACCCTTTCTTCTGTGAAAGGACTGATATCTCCCCCCTCCCATCCAGAGTGCATCTATTGACTGGATTATGTACCTACCTCTCCTCTTCCATTGTGAACATTGAACCGAAGTATTCATTTAGTATCCCTGCCTTTTAATTGTCCTCTATGCCCACCCACCCTCCTCTTTATTCAGCCTCAGTATCCTTCCCTTTGTCTTTCTTTGCCCTAATGTACCTATAAAGGTTTTATCCCCCTACTTAATCGAGGTGGCTATCTTTTCCTTGGTTTGGACCTTTGCTATTCTGACTGCCTTCCCCACTTCCTTCTGCTTTAACTGATACAGTTCTCTGTCCTGCTCCTTCTGTGTTTCCTTATAGTTCCTGAATGCTATCTTTTTCTCCATAACCTTCCCCGCCACCTCTTTTGAGAACCATAGTGTTTTTTTCTTTCATTTTGATTTGTTTATTTGCTTCACACAAAGGCTTGTTCCCTCTGTGATGGCAGTTTTGATGTTTCCCCATTGTTGCTTCACCCTTCTTCTTGCCTGTTTGCTAGTGCTTTTCTGAGGCACTCTCCCATTTCGACAAAATCAGCCCTCCTGAAGTCCAGTACCTTCACTTTTGTATGGGTTGACTCTACAGCTGAGTTTGTCATGAACCACACTGTTTGGTGGTCACTTGTTCCCAGATGGCTACCCACTTCTAGATCTGATATCCTCTCTCTGTCCCCATTTGAGAGTGCCAGATCTAGGATTGCTCCCTCCCGAGTGGGTTTCAACACTAGATGTCTGAGGCATGTCCCCTGTAGAGCATTAATAATGGATCTGCTCTAGGATGTGGCTGCAGCAAAGGTACTCCAGTTAACATCAGGCATATTCAGGTCTCCCATCAGCAAATTCTCCCTTTTCTCTGCCATCCTAAGGATGCCTTCTATCATTTCCTTGTCCATTTTCTCCCCCTGAACCAGGGGTCTGTATACAACCCCAGTGCAGATTGTGGTGCCATTTCCAGTCTCCAGGGTGACCCACAATGCCTCCTCTCCTCCCTGCTTAACCTTTAGTTTCATTGCTTTGATCCCTTCCCTTACATAGACAGCTACTCTTCTACCCTCCCTGTCCCTCCTGTAGATTATGCACTCTGGTATGTTGACATCCCAGTCATGGTTCTCTGTGTACCATGTTTCAGTGACTGCCATGATATCCAGGCATCCCTCTTCCATCAAGGCCACCAGTTCAGGGACCTTGTTACCTAGACTATGGGCATTGGTACTCATTAGCCTCCATTTTTTGATGGCCTTACCCATTTTTGCCCCATCCCTGTGCTTACTGCCTCTGTTTTTTTCTCCATTTACCCCTGCCCTTCTCCCTATCAACTTCTCTGTCTTGGTATTTATCTCACTAACTACCCTGATTTTGTTTTGTGGGGGCTAGGATTTCCCTTCTCCTTTCTACTGCCTCCCTCCTTGGCTAGTTTAAATGCTTGCCAATGAAGCATTTAAACCTATCACCTAGGATCCTGGTTCCCCTCCTGGACATATGCAGACCATCGCACCAGTATAGTCCTACATCCCTCCAGGTGGACCCCCAGTCCCCAATGAAGCCAAAACCCTGAGCTCTGCACCAGTTTTTCAGCCACTGATTGAATCCCATGGTTCAGAGCACCCTAGTCTCACCCATACCATAAATAGGCAGCACCTCCGAGAAGATTACCATACATGCTACTTGTCTAAGGCCTCTCCCCAACTCCACAAACTCCTCCTGCACTGTTCTGATCCCTTTCCTGGCCAGATCAGTTGTCCCTAGGTAGACAATGACACCCAGGTCCCTCCCCATGCAGCTGCTACCACAATCCTGAGCATTCACTCCCTGTCCCTCCAAGCCATGGGGCCAGGCAGGTACCTTACCTCCCTCTCCCCTCCCTCTCCCAGTTCTACCCTCCTAACAATTGAGTCCTCCAGCAGGAGTTGTTTTCTTCCCCTGTGGGATCCCATGCCACCCTCCTGTGGGTCTCCTATGTGGAAGTTCCCAGCATCCTCCTTGGTCTCCACTGTGGGTACCTCCATAGAGGAACCACACTCTACCAGAATGACATATGAATTGTGGAGAGGTACAGTTGGAGGGATGCACCTCTGTTCCACCACCCTCACCCTCCCTGAGCCCACTGTGGTCCAACCACTCCTCTTTCTTGGCAACCTCTGAGGCAGCGGAGGTGGTCCTGGTGGTCCCTGGGTGGAAAAGGAGGTCCCCTGAATCCTGGCCAACTCAGCCTGGAGATGAGCAACCTCCTTCCTCAGCCCAGAGAGGTGCCTGCAGATGGAACAACACCGCATCCTCCAGAATGTCTCCCAGAAGACTGCTACTTCACAGCCACTGCACTGCACCACTCCCATCATGTCTTATTTGTTGCCCCTTAACTGTTGTTTTGTGTACTTACTCTTTCCTCTCTCTCTTTATTTTATTTATTTTTTTTACACACACATATATATATATATATATATTTATTTATTTTTCTCCCTACTTTCCTACTGCCTCTGTTCTGGGACAGTAAGTCCCTATATTCCTCAGTAGTATCCTTCTTACTTGCTCAGAGTCAGACCTCCAGCAGGTGGGGGGATGGAGAGCTACTCTTTTCCTTCTATGATGGTGAGTCTTTTGTGCCTCTGTGATCACTCCCTTCTTGCTTTCAAACAGGAAGTTTATATTGTCAGTCAAATCTTGTGCCTATAAAAGTAGAATTGGCTAAGGGTGGGGGGTGGAGGGGAAGGATGGAGGGCAATAAAGTCCCAGTAAAGTTCTAACAGCAGCTCCTTCCTCTTGCTGTTCTCTGCCACAAGCTAGCAAGGTCAGATGTCTAATATCTTCAAGGGACCATCTATAATTTAGATGCCAGCAATTTGAGAAGCTGGCTGAGGTTAATGTAACATCTCTGTGGGGAGTCCATTAGTTTTACAACAGTTTATTTTGGCACCAGCCACCCTCAAGACAAATTCAAGTTTGTTGATTGAGTTTTGATAGTCATTACAAAAAAATATCTTTAGAAACAATTCATATCAAGTTTAAAAAGTGTACATTTAAATACCTTTACACTGTGACATTATGGGCCATATTCACAAAAGGCAAATCAGGATGCAGGGCAACTTGCATCAGGAAAAACAGTGCAAGTAGCACTTGCATCCTGAATTGCATCCTGGGGGATTCACAAAGGCAGCTTGAGACATGCTGCAGGCTGCCTGCACCCAACTGCACCAATGCACCATAAACCCCCTTGTGATATGAAGTAAGGGGGTTTATGGCAGCATTTGCACCCTATTCAGGTAGGGTGGCTGCTATGTCCACAAATCAGGATTCAGAGACAACCACCAGTGAATATCTGCCAAAGACCATTTACGCCAACAAAAAGCTGGTTTAAGTGATCTTTGCCATTCACTAGAGGTTGCCACTGTGCCCCAGCTCTACATTCCCTGTGGGCTACAGCCCCCCCATAAGCTCCAGGTCCCTTGCATGGCACGCACTGTGCCAGGATGGGTGTGTGGAACACCTCCAATGCCCAGACCCCCCCACACACACACATGTTGAGAGCCACCCAACATGCCCTGGGCAAGATCCCCCTTCATTCTCGTAATACCATGGTAGTCTAGTGGCCTCCCACCAGACAGCATGAGCCCACCCACACACTTCCCAATACCCCATGGGTGACTGGCACAGCCCTCTGCTCACCACCATGACCAGCCACCAACTGAACTGTGCCAAGCTCATGTACTGTACTAATACGTGCTCTGTGTATAACAGCAGCTGTCATTCAGAAAGCATATTATTACTGTACGCTAGCTTGGCACAGTTCTGTCAGCGGCTGACCATGGTGGTGACAGAGAGCTCTGCCAGTCATTTATGGGGTATTGGGTGATGTGAGGGACTCAGACTGTCAGGTGGGGGGCCACTAGACTACCAGGGAGTTACAGGATTGATGGGGGGAAATTCTAATAAGGGTGTTGGGGTTGGAGTCCACACCCAATGAGGGTCAATTGGGGTGGGCATGGGGGCAACACAACACCATTCTGTGGCTGCATCTGCCACCCACCCCATTCCACGGCTTGTGGCATACATGAGGGCTGCGCCTTACAATGCACTGCTACTGCAAGTCGCGGGATGCAGGCTCCTAGACCCTGCTCCTTTCTGCATCAGGCACAGGGTCCAGGATGCAGTAGCCATTGCCACAAGTTGCCATTGTCACAGTTTGTGGCAAACATCTGTGAATTTGGCCCTATTTGTTTATAGGTCAAATTAACATAACATTGTTACAAATTCAAAAAACATAGTCACAATACAAGGTAAAAGTTTGTGTTAAAAATGGCTTCAGTATGCCTTTTTACAGTATTAATACAATAGTTATTCATGACAAGGTACCTAAATAAGATACACTTACTATACACTAATAAGATACACTTACTATCTAAACATATTAAAGAGACAGCTGGTGTCATTGGTTGTAAGGTGGTGATAGTAACTTTGGATAATTCCAAATTGAGTTAGAATGTAAACAGGACTCTAAAGGGCTCAGGACTGTCTACTTACATTCCCTAAGCAGTATATTTCAGCCTAGAGTCTCTTATTCCAAATTGGGACTAGTAGCTAATTTTAGGACTAAAAAAGTAATACTACCAGCTGACAAATAAATCTTACCAGAACCAGATATGTTTTTGCCTAATTTTGCTTAGGAAAGAAATTATAATGATACAGACTACATGATTTGTCACAAAATATGATGTAACATTTTAAGGTAAGATATTCAGAACACAAAACTTTAGTGTATTTTAATGCATTGCATATATGATAACAAGATTTTACAAAACTGTCATATCATTTGAAGAAAATAAATGGATCAGAATTTGAGATGGCTTTCCATTGATTTCTTTAAGGATGTTATATAACCAAGTTTTCCTAGGTTATTTACATATTAGGCAAAAACATGTAATGTGCTCTAAATCACCAAAATCACCACTTCTGCGATTACAAAATGGAGACTGTACATTTCCTCGAAATCAATGATAAAATAATGAGTTTTTTTTTGTGTAGTTCCAGTATAAATGTTGTGAAAGCATAACCTGAGGATAAGTCATTATTCTTGGATATGTATATTTCTCTTCAGAAGGTTTGTTCAATAATTATAAAAAGGGTCTTGGAGATTCTGAGCTCTGATTGGCTGATAGAATTCTGACAGCCCTACATTAATCTTTAATTAATATACTTGTAAGGCCTGACTACCTGAGCACTGATTTTCTTAGTGAGATACTACATTTTTCATTAATTCTATTTACAGAACACAGAGCCGCCATGACACTTAACAGCTAGACATGTCACAAACAAGAAATTAATGCTGCATAAAAACACAAAGAACAAAAGAAAGGCAACCAGCAAATCAAATATGAGGAAATTTTTGAAGTTTCCCTGTTTTAATACTAGCTACTGTATTTTAAGTCTGTTGATTAGAATGGTTTCTCACACTCCAGCTAACAGTCCCCCTCCCCAACTCTGCTGAGATACCATTCCACATTTGCCCACTAGATGATATCTATGAGTTACATCTAGATGAAAACAAACTTTATTGACTACAGTTCATGTCTGAAACCTGTTTGCAGTAACCTTTATTTTTACTTATTTAAAAAATAAAAGAGTAAAAAGTTATTCTGCAAAAAGTTGAAATGCACATGCTGTACCAATGGATGTTTCAGCTTTTCTTCCTTATGCTATGGTGTCTCCCAGTCTGTGTAACTTCTGTGTAATAGTCATTAAGAGAGTTGCTGTTGCTGGTGAAGTAACTGCAGTCCCGAGTCCCAGTGGTAAGATGTCTGCCCAGTATTTAAAATAACAGAATTAATCAGTCCCTTAGTTGGAAACAAGGTTAACAACACCTGGCTGGTGATGAGGGAGGGGAGGGGCAACAACATCTGACTCCTTCTGACCTGGAGAGAATTTAGAAGGGATGGGGGATTCTCATCATGCTAACTTAGTAAATTATAGTACTAAAAATTTGTGTGCATTTCTGCTTTTTGCAGAATGACTTCTTAATAAAAACTTACTGGAAAGTTATTGTTTAAAAAGTTGAAATGCACATACATTTACTAAAGTTTCAACTTACTGTGATTATAAAATAAAATATTTATGTCAATATTGGCCCATTGAATGGCTCTCTTGCTTCCAAACTTAATGATGTTGATCAAGTGGGTTTCATAATGAAGAGACAAGCACATGATTCAGTCAGGAGGGTGCTTCTACTTACGGAACATGCATCACAGAGGCAGATCTCCCTTGTCCTTCTCTGCTTCGATGCTGAGAAGGTGTTCGATAGGGTCCCTTGGCCCTATATGTGGGCTACCCTAGAACAATATGCATTTCCAGATAGATTCATATCTCAAATTAAAGCAATGTATCAGATGCCCATGGCCTATCTCAAATTGGATGGTATGCTCTCCCCCCCTTCCCTTTAACCAGGGGTACTAGACAAGGATGTCCTCTGTCCCCCCTACTTTTTGTCCTTTATTTAGAGCCACTAGTGGCTAATATTAGGGCACAAGATAAAATAGAAGGAGTCCCGGTGGGAGGATGGTCACACAAATTGACATTGACATTGTTTGCAGATGACATCCTGCAAACCCTCACATCACTGAAGACCTCGATAAAAGCAGTTTGGGAACAGCTAACTATGTTTGGTAAACTGGCAGGATACAAGATTAATGACACCAAGATGGAAGTCTGGGCATATTCCTTTCAGCCCCCTAGGACCCTTAAAACAAACTTTCCATTTCACTGGAATAGAGTGGAGATGAGATATTTAGGCATTAAAATACCATACGCATTGATACATTTGGAAATAATGAATTTTGAACCAATTACCCAACAAATTACTTTGGACCTGTCCCGTTGTACCTCACTTCCTATAGGAATCATAGCTCGGGTGGAAGCAATTCAACAAAATGTGCTACCATGTTTACTTTTCTTTTTACAGACCCTTCCTATAGTACCATCAGATACATATTTTCAAACATGAAGTAATTCTCTAGATTTATATAGGGAGGTAAGACACCTCAAATAAGGTATCATACTTTCCAGTTATCTAGGGTACAGGGAGGTCTTAACCTCCCTAATATGAGGAGATATGCTCAAGCAGCTCAGATTCGCATATCTTAATTACATGCTCTGGCCCAATGTAGGACATATTGGAAAGAGACTGAGATCACGCTCAATGGATTAGAAAATTTCTCCTCCTTTATTTTGGAGGAATCATTGAGAGATGTACCTTTAACAAGGTTTATGCAATACACCTCAGAATTTCTCAAGAGTTGGCAACAAATGCTGAGATATACTATATCCCCCTCAGAACGTAGATATCTTTCTAGGATTCCACATCAGCAATAAGAGAAATTAGGTCTCCAATATACTTTTTAGCTAGTGGGGCCTATAGGACTTTATTCTTTCGCTAAATTGCAATTGGAGCACAAACTTCCCTTAGACTAATATGGAACATATATAAGAATCAAACAAAATCTAGTGCTCTTTGAGGAGACTCTTTCAGAGGTAGCAGAATCTCCTTCTACCCTAGTTCAGATGGTGATATCTCATTTAAAGGGGCAGATACAAGAACATATAATTGGGGCCCTATATTGAGTGCTCAGAGGGTACAAAACTGATTCACTGGAGTATCCTTAAAATAGATGGTCCAGGGAGTTGGTCTTAGACTTGGAAAAAGATCAGTGGCAGGTTTCAACAATGATGTATTCCAAGCTTTCTTCCAACTTGTACTGGAGGGAATATGCGTGGAAAGCCAGAATAAGGTTTTTCAGAACACCTGGTATAACAGCACATTTCCATGAAGGGGAACATAACACATGTTGGAGGGAATGTGGCCAAATAAAAGCAGGATTGGAACATATAATATGGTCATGCCCACAGATAGGGGGCTATTAGCAAGAAGTTCTACAAGACTTAAATGCAATATATGAGAGACCAGAGGTGCTTAACCAGACTTTTATATTGACAGCATCCCCACCTAGCTGAGTGAGAATTCAAAAAGGGCTGTACAAAATGTTGACACTTCTCATACTTGCAGCTAAGAAAATAATTATGAGACTTTGGCTTTCCACTCAGGTCCCAACTAAGGAAGCTTGGAGAAAACTAACATATGAAATATACTATTTGAAAAGAATATCAGCAAGAAGAAATAAAGGACTAAAAGTTTTGATAATCTATGGAAACAATGGACCCTGTATCAACCGGAGCATTAGCCAGAATTTATACCTTGAATCGACATCATAAAGACTGGGATATTATTAGGTTGCAGGGAGGATGGGGGGAAGGATAAATTAAATTAGAAGGTACATTAGAAGATTGGGCCTATTTAAACAACTAACTAGTCATGTATTCTGAGTTATCCCCCATGGAGATATGTCCCAAGCCTTATGTCTATGTCAATATTTATACATATATATATATATATATATATATATATATATATATATATATATATATATATATATATATATCTCAGATGGAATTTAGAGTATAACTGTAATCTGCATCTACTATGGAATCTGAATTTAAATGACTATTATAACAACAGCCCTGTTATTTTAATCATGGATGTATTTGGGTACTGTATACAGCTATGTATAATCTTCTTAAAGTCAATAAAAAATAATTAAAAAAAGTTTCAACTTAGTTTTATTTAGTTCTTGTTCAAATTCATCCTCAACTTACTATATATGTGCAAGACAGCGAGTGACTGCATAGACACACAACATGGTTCTCTGCTCCGATTTCGAGTTTTAAGATTATGAATTGTTTTGGTTTGGGCTCTGGGCTAATAGTCTCACACTCCTGCTTACTGCCTACTAGTCATGTCTCTTCAGTCTACCACTACACAACACTGCTCCAATCATGTTGCTATGGCAATGACCAACACAGCCATGTAACACCTGCAATCAGAGCTTCTGTCTCAGATCCATAGAGTTTGTGTGTAATTTTAATAACATTTGTTAATTTATTGTGAAAATTTGTTTGTTACACATCAGCCCTGTATCACACGAGACTTGGTTCCTATCTCAGTACCTTGGACAGCAGTCTCCATAATAAACACCTGGGTAAACTAAATACTACAGTAAATACTTCAAACAGTGATGGAAAAAGGTTTTGATGTACTCAGGAAGGTCGGGGAAACTGCCAGAAAACCTGCCTGTGGCTTGGGGAAGTTAGTCCATTTCATACAAGAAAAGGGAGGTAAATATGATGAAAAAAAGTGTAACACTATATAAACTATAACATTTATAAGCAGACTATACAGTGTTTATGATCCCCCATGTATAGCACAGCCTACAGCACAGCACACCAAGCATTCTAGTGACAGTGGATGGACTATTTTATTAATTTTAACAATGTTCATCAAAACGTGACCCAGTCTCACTGGAAAAATGATATGTTCTATCAAATCTATATAGGGGAATGAAAACCATCTTGCTGAGTATAATATTTCTTCAATACCTGCCACCCAGAAAAGCTGGATGATACTTCCTGAACATGGGGCTCAGAATTCTGATCCTAAATAACAATGCAGAGATGAACTGCATATGTTAAATTTCTTACTGTGACTGTGTCTGGGGTAACATGTATATTTCTAATATGTTCTGAATTAAATTAATGGGTCTGACATACTGTATATATTTATATATTTATAAAATGGGTAGGGAAATTGTTGTTTTATTGGACGATGAGCATCACATGACTGTGTGTATATCAGAGCGTGACCGCACACCTGCACTTTTACCCCCCTCCAAAACAATTTTAACATTTTATAAGATAGATGAATCACTCTGAGGTGTGCAGTCGCAGTCTGATATATGCATGCCTCGGGCAGCTGATGCACTCGGCCTGAGGCCTCATGCCTACAATGCACACCAAGGCGTGCATATATCAGAGTGCAACTGCACACCTCAGAGTGGTATATCTATTACATATATTATGTATGTGTGTGTGTGTGTGTATTGCTGATTATTTTTGGCTGCCCACCATCACATGACTGTGCATATATCAGAGTGTGACCACACACCTGCACTTTTACCCACCCTAAAAAACAATTTTGACATTTTATAAGATAGGTAAACCACTCTGAGGTGTGCCGTCATGCTCTGACATATGCACGCCTTGGGTGGTTGATGCACACCAAGGAGTGCGTATATCAAAGCATGTGGCACACCTCAGAGTGGTTTATCTATTTTATATATATATATATCTATATCCATAGATATATATATATATATATATATATATATATATATATATATATATATATATATATATAGATAGATGAGATACATTAGAGGCAAAAAATTCCATTTAATACATTAGTTAGGGTTCTTCACAGCTTCCTCAGTGTTAGGGTTGAAAGCCCCCTTAGGCCCCCCACACCCCAACTGGCATCAGGGTGCGCGTTGGGGTTGCCGGCACTAACTCTAACCCTATCAGATGTATGAAGAAGCAGAAGTATAGGAGAATGGGGTGAGAGTTAGGACCGACAACCCCAATGCACACCCTAATGCTGGTTGGGGGTGTGGGTGGGGGGTCCAAGGGGGGGCTTTCAACCCTAACACCGAATTCCCTCACTTTTGTCTCTGTGGAACAGCCCTAACTAATGCATTAAATGGGACTTTTTGCCTCTAATTTCCCTTCTTTTTGAGAATGATAATGGCAAATAGTGAATGTAATGTGGCAGCAGAAGCACGGGGCCCTTTGGGCCCCACACTCCCGCCACATGATATCTTGTCACATAGTAACACGGTGCCCGCAAACGCAATTGGTAATGTGCATGGTGATGCAAATCAAAACAGAAAGATAAACAGTACTGTAGACACAAATGGTTAAAATAACACAAATGCAAGCGCAAATGAAAATGTGAAGGGTAACACACATGGTGCCGTAGACGGGAACAGTAAGTGAAATGGTCATGGAACCGCAAGCAGAAGTAGTAAGGGTAACAGTAATGTAAGCACACAGGCTGGTTTTCCCCCAAAAGCTGCATAGAGAAAGACAGTGAGTACAAAGAATGTATGCATAATAATGGGTCTCGGAGCAGAAAATGAGGAGTTGGAATACTAAATTGCTTATATCTGAGGAACCGTACAACGTAGAAAAAAAATTTAAAAGTCATATGATTTATGACTTTCCCGGCTAGTTTTGTACTTAGCCCCTGTTAGGGGGCTAAGTGCTTTTCTGATGAAAAGTCCGTATCTTGTACTGTTTTCGAGATACGGGCCCTGAAAGGCGTGGCAAACGCCGTAATGTTATCCTATGGGAAAAAAAGAGAATTTAGGAGTGCCATAACTTTGTCTCCCTGTAATATTTTTTCATCAAAAGGCACATCTATGGGATGTTGGTTTTCTTTCCTTCTAATTTCAGCCCCAAAGATCAAACTGTTATTTTGCAGCAGGGCGGCAAATGATTGCTGTAATGCGGAGGACGCCGTAATGTTATCCTATGGGAAAAAGCGTCAAATTTGGAGTGCCGTAACTTTGCTGCCCTGTAATATTTTTTCACTGAAATACTGAAAGACACATCTGAGAGATGTTGGCTGCGTTCTCTCCCAAATTTCAGCCCAAAAGACCAAACCATTCTTTTGCAGCAGGGTGGCAAAGAATTGCTTTCATTTTCCCATAGCCTGGAAAAGTACTGTCGAACTTTGGGAAAGCTTTCGCAAATTCATGCGACAGTGTCACAGATGTGAAAGTACTTTGTGAAAGTACTTTTTCCAAAATTTGAAAAACATATTTCTGGGGTGTTTTACCCCAAAATAAAGACTTGCCTAGCATCCTCAGGGTCTGACTAGGTGAATACAAAAAGAATTAGGTTGCTAAAGGGTCCCAAATTTAAATGCCAAGCATTTTTCTGATGACCAACTAAAAACAAAATGGCAGATTTGCGGCAGTAAAAGGGCCATTTGCGAAAATAAAAACTGCCTTTGTGACACTTTTCCCATTGACTTATAATGGGAAATTGTTTTCTGAATAACTTTTAAACCGTTTAATATTTTTTCATGAAATCTTCAAAAGGCACATCAGGGACCCTGGCTGCAGGTTCCCTGAAGATTTTAGACCAGTCGCACAAAACGTGCGACTTATAGAGATGAGCAAAGAATTCAAAAAAAGCATAAACGTGTGCGCAAATCACACTTAATAACTCCACAGCCTTATATCTGAACAGTGTGTAAGTTGGCAGATCCCAAGATGTATAGCTCTTGATCATGTATTCCAAATTTCAGGCAAATCCTTCAAACGGTTGCAAAGTTATTTAGGTGCAGAATGTTAGGTTTAACAAGTAAATGGCTCCTCATCTCTAACTATGGTAGCACTACCGTGCTACCATAATATATATACAGTGGCGTGAAAAAGTATTTGCCCCCTTCCTGATTTTCTCTATTATTGCATATTTGTCACACTGGATGTTTTCAGGTCTTTAGACAAAATATAATATTAGATAAAGGGAACCTGAGTAGACAAATAACACTTTTTTTTTTTACTTATTTCATTTATTTAATGAAAAAAGTTAACCAACACCAACTGGCACTGTGTGAAAAAGTAATTGCCCCCTAGTTAAATCAGCCCAATTAAAGGGATAATTAGAGTCAGCTGATTGAACACAGCCAGGCTTGATTACAGCCAGCCCTGCTCAATATAAACCTCACTTATTTTGGCCCTTACCATCAGAGTCACATTGCCAGCACAAAGATTCAACAAGCACATTATGCCATGATCAAAGGAAGTTCCTGAAAAGATCAGAAAAATATTTTGTTGCCCTCTATCAGTCTGGAAAGGGTTACAAAGCTATTTCTAAGGCTCTGGGACTCCATCGAACCACAGTGAGAGCCATAATCTCAAATGGAGAACACTTGGAACAGTAGTGACCCTTCCCAGGAGTGCGGCCTGCAAAATTACTCCAAGGGCGCAGTGTAAAATCATCCAAGAAGTCTCAAAGGATCCTAAAACAACATCCAAAGAACTGCAGGCTTCTCTTGCCTCAGCTAAGGTCAGTGTTCATGACTCCACAATCAGAAAGAGACTGGGCAAAAATGGGCTTCATGTGAGGTAGCAAGGCGGAAACCACTGCTAACCAAGAAGAACATAAATGCTCATCTCTCATTTGCCAAGAACACTGGATGATCCACAAGCCTTTTGGGAAAATGTTCTATGGACAGATGAGTCCAAAGTGGAACTTTTGGACAACATGGATCCCATAATGTCTCGCGTAAAGCAAACACAGCATTCCACAGTAAGAACACCATACCAACAGTCAAACATGGTGGTGGTAGTGTGATGGTGTGGGGATGCTTTGCTGCCTAAGGACCTGGATGACTTTCCATAATTAAAGGAACCATGAATTCTGCTCTGTACCAGAAAATTCTTAAAGAGAATGTCCAGTCATCCTTCCGTCAGCTGAAGCTGAAGCGTAGTTGGGTCATGCAGCAAGACAATGATCCAAAACACAAAAGCAAGTCCACATCAGAATGGCTAAAAGAAGTAAAATTAAAGTTTTAGAGTGGCCTAGTCAAAGTCCAGACTTAAACCCAATAGAGATGCTGTGGCAGGACCTGAAACGAGCAGTTCATGCTCGAAAACCTACCAAATGTTACTGAATTAAAGCAGTTCTGTGAGGAAGAGTGGGTTAAAATTCCTCCACAGCGATGTGAAAGACTGATATTGAATTATAGGAAGTGTTTGGTTGCAGTCATTGCAGCTAAATGTGGTGTAACCAGTTATTAAGTGTAAGGGGGCAATTACTTTTCACACAGTGCCAATTGGTGTTGGTTAACTTTTTCATTAAATAAGTGAAATAAAAAAAAAACAAGTGTTATTTGTTCACTCAGGTTTCCTTTATCTAATATTACATTCTGTCTAAAGACCTGAAAACATCCAGTGTGACAAATATGCAATAACAGAGAAAATCAGGAAGAGGCAAATACTTTTCACGCCACTGTATATATATATATATATATATATATATACACTATGAAAAAAAACTTTGTTAATGCATCAGTTAGGGTTCTTCTACAGCGAAAAAAGTGAGGAAATTCAGGGTTAGGATTGAAAGCCCCCCTTGGATCCCTCAGCCCACCCCCTCAACCGTCATCAGGGTGCAGATTGGGTTCGTTGGCCCTAACTCTCACCCCATCACATGTGTAAAGAAGCAGAGGTGTAGGAGAATGGGGTGAGAGTTAGGACCAATGACCCCAACGCGCACCCCGGTGCCAGTTGGGGGGTGGTCTGGTGGGGCCCAAGGGGGCTAACCTTAACCCCAAATTTCTTAATTTTTCACTGTAAACCTAACTGATGTATTAATGAAGTTTTTTGCATAGAATTTCCTTACTTTTTAAGAAAAAATAGAAAAGTAGAATGTTGCACAAGTTGGTGGGGAGCATGGGGCCCAAACTTGTAAGTGTCAGGCCACATTACACACACAGTGACTAAAAAGTAGTACATTCACAACAGCAATGTCAGCCACCTAACAAATGTTAATCTAGTAGAATAATAGAAAATGCTGTCCACAAAGCGTAAACTGCGCCACATAATATGTCCATAAAAAGTATATTGTCCGATACATAAACACCTCTGTTAACATCTACAGGACATGCTATCAACACCCTCCAAATTTCAAGTAAAAGCACCAAACCGTGTCCAAGATATGATATATCAAAATTTGAAATTTTAATTTGGCAGAGTGGCACAGTTCCGCACCTGTTCACATTTAACACACACAATGACTGAAAACTGCATCCATGACACTAAGGCTAGGTATCCTATCAATTTCAAGCCACCATCACAAGCAAAATGCTGTCTGCAAAACATAAACTGCACCACGCCATATCTGCACCCAAAAAATATTTTCTGACACAGAAACACTGTAATTTTCATCCACATGACATGTTGTCAACACCCTCCAAATTTCAAGTGAAAAGACCAAACCATGTCCGAGATATAACATTTTAATGTATGAGATTTTCATTCATCAGACTGGCACAGTTCCACACCTGTTAACATTTAACACACACAACAACTGAAAACTACATCCATGACACTAAGGCTAGGTACCCTATCAATTCCAAGCTGCCACCACATGCAAAACACTGTCTGCAACATGTAAAGTGCGTCACACAATATCTCCGCAAAACTAAATGTACTCTGACATGTAAACACCATAATTCACATCTACAGGACATGCAGAAAACACCTTCCAAATTTCAAGTAAAAAGACCAAACCATTCCCGAGATATTCAATATGAAAAATTACTAAAATTCTCCTATCTATTCCATTATAAAAAAATCTGGCCATATTGTCCCTCCCTCGCGATCAAAGATGGCGATCAAAGAATCTCACGATCAAAGAATTAGAAGGCTCACGATTAAAGAATTTGCAGGTTCACAAAATATTATAAATCAAATAATTAAAGAAATTGCGGTATACCACTGTCATGGTTCAACAGAATGAAGCCCCCTGAGTAAAACCCACCCTCATTTGACGTCCTAGGACACCCCTTGGCTGAGAAAATTGATTTTTAAATTGGGCCGTCTAGTCCCTCACTCACGAAGCATGATCGCGATCAAAGAATCTCATGATCAAAGAATTTGCAGGCTCACAATCAAAGAATTTGCAGGCTCACGAATAATAATAATAATAATAATAATATTTTTATTTATATTGTGCCTTTCAAATATCAAGGTGCATTCCAATAAAATGAAAAACAGTACAAAATACAAAAACAATGATACAAAGAAATATTATAAAACACACACTACAAATTAATAAGCAGTCACACCATAGGCCCTTTCCCATAAACAGGGTTTGAGAGCTTGTTTAAAACTCCCCATGGTCGTACACTCCCTTGTCCAATGGGGTAGAGAATTCCAAAGGGAGGGGGCCGCAAACATAATTAAAAATGGTGAAACACAAATTTTTCATTGATTTGAACTGAATCAACAGCATGCCTTGATAGAACGGACCCTCCTGAACAAAACCCACCCTCATTTGTGTCCCTAGCCCACCCGTGAGCCAAAATATTAGTGTTTTTAGGTCACAATGCAAGATCGTGATCAAAGAATCTCACGATCAAAGAATTTGCAGGCTCGCGATCAAAGATCGTTAGCGAGCCATGAATTAAGATTTTAAAAGCTTATAACTCTATTTTTTTACTGATCTGGATGAAACCAAAAGCATGGCTCAATAGATCAGAGCCCCCTGAGTAAAACCCATTGAAGTTTTACTTCAGAAGTGACCCCTGAGCCAAGATATTTGTGTTTTTCCAATTGGAAAACAAAAAACAAAATGGCAGACCTCACTATCAAAGAATTTTGAAAATCCTTGGGGACAAAGATTCTTGAACCGTGAGGCTGCAAAGTCTTTGATCGCCTGGTGGGACGAGATGGCCACAACCCCCATTCTTTGATCACAAGATATACATATAAATTTTCCCTTTGACTTATAATGGGAACTTAAAAGTGCCATAACTTTTGAATGCCTTAATATTTTTTCACCAAACAAAAAGCGGCATGTTCAGCCACCAAAGCTCTTTCAAACAAGCCATGTCACAGAGCAGCACACTACACAATGGCCATGCAGGACCACATTAAGAATGCCAAAAGGTGCCTCCAAAAATGAATAATTTTGCATTTTTCAGCGCTTTTGTACACAAAGACCAGCACTCTGATAGAAATGCAATTTAGAAAATCAAGAGATCTAGTGCACCCCAATGCGTGTACCAAATTTCAGGCAAATCCCCTGAACAGGTCCAAAGTTATTAACGTCCAAATTTTTGAGTCTAGTATGTAACTGGCCACTCAACCTAACTATAGTGGCATGACGTGCCACTATAATATATATATATATATATATATATATATATATATATATATATATATTGGAGTAGTGCCCTATAGCTAAAGTTGAGCTGGGGTTCTATGTTAAACCTCAAATATTCAATTTTAACCATTTTGCAACTGTTCAACAGATTTACACAAGGTTTGCATGCACTGTCTCATGAGGTAGATTCCTTGATGTGCAAGTTTTGTTCTGGTCAGATGTATGGATTCTGAGACCCAGTTAGTGCAAAAACCCTTAAAAATCACAATTTTTTGCTGTTTTTTTTCTCATCACCTGTTGCCCAGATGGTTTGGAATTTTGGTCTGAACATTTTTGTGGTAGAAAGAGCATAGATCACAGAAGTGCCTTTTGCTGGTTTTGTGAAAAAATATTAAATTGTTCCAAAGTTATTCAATTTTGCATTTCCAATTATTTTCTATGAGAATTTCATTTTCCAGGATAGTTACCTGGAATGAAAAAAGAATTGTGTCTCACTTCTGGAGGTGCTGCTTCAGAACAGGGGCACTGTGACTGGACTTGCCACTAGGGGACTGTGGAACCTGGTTGGGTTCTGCATTCCAGCTGAATTAAAGTGATTGATGTATGACAATTTGTGAGGTTTGAAACTATTGCTCTAGGGGATAAGTCAACCATAGGTGCTGTGTGGTTGAGGGGTCCTAAGGTCTATGACCTTTGCAGGAAGCATGGCAGGGGTTTGTTAGGGGCACAAGAGATAAGAAGAACTACATGCTGGGGGGTATTTCAGGAATTAAGGAGACACTGAGATGAGCAAATTGATGGAGGTAGGGAAGGACACACTAGGGGATGGAGATTCATTAGCAGGGAAGGATGAGGACAGAATAAGAGGGTGGGAACAGGGGGCTGAAGGATGCTAGAGGGTCCTACAGGGGTAGAATAGTGTGCTGCAATGGTTGGGGCAGCAGTCTGGATGAATGTATTGTGGAAGCTAGGAGGGTGTCTGATCTGTGACAGGCTGAGAAGACTTGAGGATGAAGTGCAGTGACTTGGTGGAGAGTTGAGGAGGTTGGAGTGAGGAGAAGGGTTTCTGAGGTGGGGAGGAGGTTGGAGGGAGGGGAGGGTTGCTGGGGCAGAGAGCAGCAGGAGAACACATGGGGATGGAACAATTGTTCAGGGGATGGGATGGGGAGGAGGGGTGGGTCAATACTAAAGTGCAACACAGCACGGGAGGGGGGAGGGGTGGGAGGAAGGAGCCCATACAGAGCAGGGCAGAGTGGACAGGTAATAGGTTTGTGGTGCTGGCAACATTGGAGGAGTTGTGGGAGGTGAGGGATCTCCAGGAGGGGGTAGGCAAGGGGAAATGAGAGATTTGCATGGGGGACAAGAGTCTGGCAGAGGATGGTGGTAGTAGTAAGGGGCAGGGGCACAGCTGGAAGGATGGAGGAAGAGGCAGAAATAAATGGGAGAGGAGCAAGGTGGTGGGGTGTATGAAGAGTTGTAGAGGGAGGGCCAGAGTTAAAGAAGGAGGGGAGGGTGTGAGGGAGAATTGGGGAGCAGTGATAGGTCTGGGGTGGAGGGATTCATAGGATGGATGGGAAGGGTTTCAGCTGAGGCAGAATCTATCAGTAGTCACCAAGGTAAAAGGGTGGATGTGGGATGAGGATTGGAGAGGGAGGGGTATTATTGCTGGGGGATTCAATACTTAAAGGGATAATATGGGGCAGTAAGGGAAAATGACATAGTCACAGCTATGTGGAATCCATACCTGGCTTAACTGCAGGCAGGATGGAGCAGTCAATTCTTAAGTGTGCTAGGAGGAAATCACATCTTATATGTGCATGGGTAAGCATGACCTGGCAGGGGAGATGGTGGAAGTAGTGAGGAAGAGGTTTGTGGATCTGGGCAGACTGTGTGGGGGGAACTGGGGGAATCAGTGGCCTTCTCAGAGGTGCTCCCAGTACCCTGCACCAGCACAGTGAGGAAGGTAAGGATTGGGGAGTTCAACACCTGGCTGAGGGAATGGTGTCGCTCCAGGGGATGTGGGTTGGTAGGGTCTGGGACAGACTCTGGGACAACAATGAACTTTATGCAGTTGACTGGCTACATTTGAGCAGGGAGGGGAAGGAAGTATTAAAGCAGAGGGTAGGGGAATATATAACTATGAAGGTGGATTTAACCTAGGTGGGGGGGTGGCGAGAGGACAGATGGTAAGCAAGGATCCCAGAGAGAGGGAACTAAATGGGCATACCTCCCAGGCTAGCAGGGAGGTTCTTGGAGCAGTGCCACGGGGGGGAATTAAGGGGGGTATCCCAAAGAGGGGAAGGGGCAGGGGTAGGTTGTAGGTTGGTCTCACTGAATGTTAGAAGCCTTGGTAATAAATCAACAGAATTACAGGCTGTCTTGGCAATAAGGAGGGTGGACATTGTGGCCATCATGGAAACATGGGCCACCCAGTACCAGGACTGGTATTTGATGGTCCCAGGTTGTAGGATATTCAGGAAGGACAAGGCTAAAGGTAAAGGGGGGCATGGCAATATATGTATGGGAGGGGATAAGGTGCATAAGGGAGGAGGGGTAGGAAAGCAGAACAGAGGCCCTATGGATGCAGTTCCAAGACTTAAAAAGGAGGGCATTGAAGATGGGGTGGTGTACAGGCTTCCAACCCAAGGGGACAAGCTGGATAGGGAGTTAGTTGAGCAAATCAGAAGAGTCTGTAGGAATGAGAACACTGTTGTGGTGGGGGACTTCAACCTATGGGGGTGGGGTGGAGCACCCAAACCACCACACGTGCAAAGGAGCAGGTCATATTAGAGGTATTCCAGGACAGCTTCCTGGTGCAGTTAGTCAGGGAACCAACTAGATTGGATAGGACTATAGACCTAATTTTGTCAAATGGGGAGGCTGTAAGGGATCTGGAGGTGGAAGACCCATTGACTGGGAGTGACCACCACATGGTATGGTTCACGCTCAATATGGGCAGGGAATCTGGAGGTACAAGTACCAGGGTGATTGAATTCAAGGAGGTGGACTTTAAAAGGATGGGTGATATTGTGGGCAGGCAGCTGGCAGGTATTAGACCATGCATGGATGCTAGCCAAAAATGTGATATTATTAAGAAAGAGCTGGTGGAAGCTATTGGGGCATGTACAAGAACAAGGAGTAAGAAAGGGAGGGCAAAAAAAACAGCTGGATGACACAGGAGATCATGGAGGGGGTAAAGGCCAAGAAAAAGGCATTTCAGAGACTCAAGAAATTGGAAGGGAACGACAACAGGGAGATGTATATGAAGAAGTCCAGGGATGTTACCAGGCTGGTCAGAGTGGCCAAGGCTTCTAGGGATCTGAAACTGGAGCAGGGCATTAAGAACCAAGAGAAGGACTTCTTCCAATACATCAGTGAAAGGCAGAAAACCAAAGATAAGATAGTAAAGATCAAGAAGGATGGGAGCTGGGTGGACAAGGGGTGGAACAGGCAGAGGCACTAAATGATTACTTCTGCTCTGTGTTCACCAAGGAAAAAGGAGGGCAGGCACCACCTGGGAGAAGTGGGTGGGGGGAGGAGGTGACTGATACAGGGATCATACAGGACAGGATGCTGAAAGGATTAAGGGTGCTGAGGCAGGATAAGATACCAGGTCTGGATGTCATTCACTCTTGGGTACTTAAAGAACTAGCTGAGATCCTGGCTGGACCATTGGCTAACCTGTTCAATACCTCCTTGGACACGGGATGTGTGCCACTGGACTGAAGGATGGCACATGTGGTACTCATTCACAAGGGCAGACCCAAGGACAAACCAGGCAACTACCGACCAGTGAGCCTCACATCAATTGTAGGTAAACAGATGGAGATGTTCCTAAAAGAGAGGTTGGTGACCTTTCTGGAGAACAATGGTCTCCAGGATGGGCAGTAGCACAGGTTTGTCTCAGGAAGATCCTGCCAGACAAACCTGATTGAGTACTATGACTGGGTGACAAGGGAACTGGACAAAGGACATGTGGTGGATATCCTGTATTTGGATTTCAACAAGGCCTTTGATTCCATGCCACATGGGAGGCTGGGGGGAAACTGGAATATATAGGGTGGGAACAAAATGGTAAACTGGATAACCAATTGGCTGAAGGGTAGGCAGCAAAGGGTGGTGGTGGGAAGAGTACTCTCAACACCGAGGGATGTGATGAGTGGGGGGCCACAGGGATCAGTGTTGGGACCGGTGTTATTCAGAATTTTCAATGCTGATATTTCCCACGGGGTCTGAAGCAAAATCAGTCTCTTTGCAGATGACACAAAGATGGGAGTGATGGTGGATGAGATCGAAGAGTGGAGGGGGCTGCAGGAGAACCTGACCAAACTACAGTAGTGGTCAGAGTTATTGCAGTTGGGGTTTAACACCAAAAAGGGCAAAGTATTGCACATTGGGGCTAAGAACCAGGGGAGGAACTATCAGCTAGGGGGTGGTATAGCTGGAATGCACCAAGGAAGAGAAGGATCTAGGGGTGCTCATAATGGGGAGTATGAACAACTCAGCTCAGTTCAGGAAGGTGCCAAAAGCCAACAGAATGCTGTGGTGCATAATGAGGGGAATCACCTCTAGAAATGGGGAGGTGATCCTGCCCCCTCTACAGGTCACTAGTCAGGCTGCACCTGGAATACTGCTAGCAGTTCTGTCACCCATTCTTGAAGAAGGACATCAGATTGCTGGAGGGCATACAGCATAGGGTGACAAAGATAATCCAGGGATTAGAGGGATACTCCTATGAGGAGAGGCTGGGGCACTGAACATATATTCCCTGGTGGAGAGGAGGGATGGTGGGATATGATTGAAATCTTTAAATACCTAAAGGGAATAAACAAGATTAGTACAGAAGGGATTTTCCAAATCAGAAGGGGGGGTGTCATGAGAGGACACCAACTAAGGTTAGAGGGGGGAAGATTCAGGAGGGAAGTCAGGAGACATTATTTCATAGAGAGGGTGGTGGACAAGTGGAATACTCTGCCTGAGAAGGTAGTAGCCTGTAGCATGTTAGACGGCTTTAAGAGGGAATGGGACAGAGTGAGGGGGTTGTAATTATGAAGAGGGAGGGGTGGGTGGGGCAGCTGCAGAGTGAGGGGCTAGCTGCACAATCAGAGCAGACTCGCTAGACCATGAGGCCTGTATCTGCTTGCATTTTCGTATGTTCATATGTTCATATTCTTTTTCATGAGGGGCCAATCCTTTTTCATGAGGAAAAATTCCTTTTTCCTGAGCTGCCATCTTGTTTTTCGTTTAGAAGAAAAAGGTCAAAACTCTTAAAAATGACACCAAAACATGGGTGGGTTGCTGGGTGGGCTCAGGCTCCCTCCTGCAAAAGTTATTGAGTAGCTCTTTACTTTGAGGATAGATCTTCCTTGAAATGATTGCAAGGTTTCTCTTGACTGCTCACCTGTAGGTGGCATCGACTTGGCCATTATATGTGTTCCAGGAAGTAATGGTTGGATGGATTGTTGGGAAGCCTTAGTCTCCCTACTGTGTATATATATATATATATATATATATATATAAAACTGACTATCTCTCTCTTCTGGGATTGACTAACTCTAGAAATGATTGCAAGATTTTTTCCTAATTACTCGTTCATAGGCTTACAAACCAACTGTGCACAATAAATTGTATTCTTTTGCTTTATTTGCATCTTTTGATGCTATTTCTCATTAATGACTCTGTACTCAGCTGAACAAACTGTAGGCTTTGAAATATTTCGAAATATTTTTAAGATTGAAGATTGTATTTTTAAATATTTTGTAGTAGATTGTAATGGCATTTTTGCTGATCAATAAATTTGTATTTGACTTTGTCACCAAAACATGTACGGTATCTTGTTCATTGGGAATTCATTGGGTGGATTATTTTGTTGTTTACTGCCAACATCACCCCGTAACTTTTTTTACATTATTTAAATCCTTTTTTGCAGTATGCTAACATCCTTTATCATGACTCCTTTTTCATTTTCGTGAAGAAGGATTGTGTCTCATGAAAAAATGAATTATTTATTTATTTATTTAAAAAGGTTTCACCAGGAAAAGCACACTGCACTACAATAGCTCATTTCCACATGTGTCCTGGGGAAAGGGGAAGAGAGGATACAATATTAATTCAGAAATAGATAGATAGATACCATACATTGAGTTTGGACTTTACAAAAGGCAAATATTGACATATTGTGAGGTAGCCAGGCAGTAGTTGCAAATCATATTTAACTATATACATATATTCTTTTTCAAATTATACACATAAGTGTTTACCTTCATTTACAATAGCACAGGCAAGTAATAATACTTAGTTACATAAATAAATAATCATACACATATGCTCAAGACCATAACAAGGAAAGTATGAGCTTAAATCATTTGGAGGTAGAAAGTGAGGACTATATCATGGTAGGAGAGGGGAAGGCAGGTGGAAATAGCATGATGTACCTACACCCCTTCAGGATGCAAATCCTGCAAGAGGTGGGTTGGAGCAATATGAGTTTAGGACAGGGACTAGCAAGATCTGAACTTAAGAGAAGAACATAGGAAGGGTGAGTGGAATAAGCATAAAGAAGGGGTGTGAAGTAGAAGCTGAACCTAAAATAGGGTATATAGAAAAGGGTGTGTGGATTTAAAAAGAAGTCTGAAATCCTTTTTTTGCAAAACAGATTCTATTTCACGAACATAATAAAGGATTCACATTAAAGAATCCTATCTCGCAAAAAAGGATTCAAAAAGCAACTAAGTCCAAAATCCTTTTTTGTGACATGGGATCCTTTTTCATGAGAACAGAAAAGGGTCACAAAAAAGGATCCCTTGGCACAAGAAAGGATTTGGGACTTAGTTTTTATGATTCCTTTTTTATGCTAATGAATCCTTTATTGTTCCAAGTGGCACAGGATTTAATGTCATGAACAAGTATTTCTGCCACACTCCCATGCCTATTCCTGCTGCCTAGTGTCACCCCCACCCTCTGATTTCAATATTTTATTTTATATTTTAATTTGTGTGCAGTGTTAGCCACCTCTCATGTCCCTCATATCCTGGAAATAATTTGCATTGGTGTCCAGTGGTACCCCCCCACCCTTCAATGTCCCTTGTATCCAGTAAATAATTTTCACTGGTGTCAAGTGGTATGCCCCACTGTCCCATGTCCCTTGTATCCTGTAAATAAGAAAATGATTCCTCGATGTCTCTTATTCGTTCAACCTGTAAAGAAAAAAACATCCATCGGTAATTGCAGCTGCACCCCCACCCAACCTCCCACTGTTCACCCACCACCCCGCATCCCCCTAGACCCCCACACACCCTCACTCACCAGAGCTGGTCCCACTGTGAAGATCCTCTCTCTGATCGATGACATGTCTTGGCTGCTGGAACTGGGGACTGCTGTATGAGAAATAAAGTACTGTAACTGTGATTCAATGTATTTCAGTGTGATTTCCAACTGTTTACCTCACTTCTCATACAGCACTCACCAGTTCCAGCATCAACATCTGTCTTCAGTTGAGTAGTGGATCTTCACAGTGAAGTCAACTAGGAAGTGTGAATCTAGGGGTGTGTAGGATGGTGGCTGCACAGTGGTAGGTCTGGTGGGGTAGCATGTCAATTCAGCGTGTTAATTTCAGCGAGTCATTCATTCGGTGACTCAAATACAATGATTTCAATGATAGTGAGTAAGGAATATTAGCGATGATTGAGTATAGCGAGACACAGTGTCATATAACCTACCTCCGAGGTCTAGGTGCACCTCAGAGGATGTTAATTTAGAAATAGCAGGGGGTTCGGGTGGCGTAGCCCCCCTGCATAATTATAATTATTTGGATACAGGTGTGGGGTGGGTATTTAAAGGTGCAGTCCCTGGTGGGGTGTGATCAAGGATGTCAGTAGAATTTATATGGGCTAGCGTGGTATGCCTCTGCTTGTGTATGGGGGCTATGTTCATTGCATGTGCTGCTATTGAAGCTCACTGCATTTACCATCGCTATTTAAAAGTCACTGAAATTGTAATCGCCATTTTTTGTTTTTCACAGGTTGAAAGAAAAACAATACAAGACATCGAGGGACCATTTTCTTATTTAAAGGATATGAGACACATGGGAGCGTAGGAGTACCACTGAAAAACAATGAAAATTAAGTACAGGATACGAGGGACATGGGAGGGTGGCGGGTACCACTGAACACCAGTGAAAATATAAACAAAAATATATGAAAATCGGAGGGTGAGGAGTGCTACTACACACCAGGGCTATTAGCTACAAATTAATTGGGACTGGTGCACAATTGGAGGGTGGGGAGGTACCACTGAACAGCAATGAAAATACAAAAAAAAGCAGAGTATGGAAATCGGTGGGTGGGGGTGTCACAATACACCAGGGCAATTAACTACAAATTAATGGGGACCTGGTCACAACTGAAGAGTGGACAAGAGTGGGGAATACCACTAAACACCAGGGAGAAAAAAAATTTACCGTGTCAGGCATGAGCAGGTGGGGAGGTACCACTGGACACCAGGGAAAATATATAAAAATGTATATATATGGAAATGGGAGGGTGGAGGGTTGCCACTAGACATCGTGATACATAAAAACAACAATATACCACAGGGATCGGAGCACAGGTCCTGGAGGGCACTGTTCTCCCACAGGAAAATAAGGACACAATTACAGTTTCAGAGACGTTTTGTATGGATCAGAGTGCAGGGTCCAGAGGACCCTGCACTCCTGCTGCAAAATAAGTATACAATTATACTATCTCAAAAAGTAAGGAAATAAATTGCAAAAGTCTTCATTAATGCACTATTTAGGGTCAAAGTGACAAAAGTTGGGAAATGTGGTGTTAGGGTCTCCAACCCTAAGACCCCATCCCCCCCCCCTTCAGGCAGCACAGCAGGTGTGGGATTTACCTTGCTACATACCAGGATCAGCTGCTGCATAGTTTTCTATGTGCAACTACATAAGTGCTGGATCCACATAGTCCAACCCTTATGCAACCAGAAATCAGTGTGTGTATGTCTTACATTTGTGACTGAAGAGGCACAGGCTCTCAGGTGCCTGCACTTAAACAGATAGAAGAGCACTAGGTTTGAAGAGTGCTGTCAATAACAGCACCATCCAAAACAGCACTGTATTGACAGCACTTTCCACTACAGTGGCAGTAAAGAATGTTGCTAGCCAGCACAGTGCCAATGGTAGTGGTCACAAACTGCTACCATTATAATCATCATATACCCACACCCCCATTCCTGAGGATTCCAACTCCAAGGGGGAGCAGATCATGAGGAAAAGTTATAATTCATTGGGCCATGGAATTACTGTTTCTACAGCCCTTTGACATACAAAAATTCCACATCCCCGAGATGTAAAAAAGTTACCTGCTGGGAGACCAGGATTAGAACCCTGGTCTACTGGTTCTTAGTGGCTGAGCTGATGCTACCTCAACCCATTCCACCACCAGGACAGCTTGGCCAGCACTTGCACTTTCTCCTCCCTTGTGTTGCATCCCTCTTCTGGCTGAGTGTCCCTCCTCTGGCTGAATTGTAACAGGGGTAGCAGTAGTTGTTGAACACTATTGCAGCCCCTATCGCTATTCAGTTCTGCATGGTTCTGACTGAGCAGTTTATACTGTGCAGTTCAGGAAGTGCTAATGTAACCTGGTAGGGACAGAAGTACTATTGCAATTTTGGTATAATGGATTTCATGGCACCTGCACTTCTGCAGTAAGAGTTGGTGTTTATGTCTTACATCTGTGGCTGCAAACATGCAGGTTCATCAGGGGCCTGCTCTTCAGCAGACAGAACTGTGTGTGTGCCTTACAGCATGGATGAGAACCTATGACTACAGAAGCACTGGCCCCATAGAGGCCTGCACTTCTGCAGACAAAAGCATTCTTGAAATTTGGGTATTGTGAATTTCTTTCTGTGGCTGCAGGGTCCTGTGCTTCTGCACACAGAAGATCTGTTCTAATTTTAGGATTATGGATTTACATTTGTAGCCAGAAGTGACTGTGTATGCCTTGCAGTGTACTTTCCACAGATACAAATCCACGCAAGGTAGCACGTCAGCATTACTGCATTTGTGTTATCTGGAAACAGTTGCATGTTGTTTGTCTTTCCTGATGATGGCTGTCTGTGGTTGCATGTGTGGTCTTGTCCTTTTGCTGCATGGTGGGTGGGCAGTTTGGGTTAGAAACCCTAATGTCACATTTCCCTACTTTTTTGGCATTAAGTCTAACCCTAACTTGTGCATTAGCGCAGTTTTTTGCAGCTGATTTCCTTTTGTTTTGAGATAGTGGAAGTGTGTCGTCATTCACACAGGTCCCTTTAGGACCTGTGTAAACAGA
Organism: Neoceratodus forsteri; assembly: GCA_016271365.2. Lineage (NCBI taxonomy): Eukaryota > Metazoa > Chordata > Ceratodontiformes > Ceratodontidae > Neoceratodus > Neoceratodus forsteri. The sequence continues at coordinate 913,377,473 of CM057455.1, read as the reverse complement.
TGCAGACTCACAGGGCTGTATGAGCCCTGTGCCAATGGAAGAATCTGTTTACCCGAGGAAGTGGCTATGGATTCCAAGAACTTCTGTGGTGTCTGTAGGGCTGCAGATGTACAGGGCCTTTTGGACCCTGCACATCCATTTGGTTACAGATAGAACAGTACTTTTGATAGACTTCAGTTGAACAAGAAGGAATCCCCACACAACTGTTGAAGCTTTTCTGTGAAGAATTAGGCTAATTTCCTATGTATTTCTGGTAGAAAGTGGCCCAGTTTTTACTTCTTCCAGTGATTCCGTATAACTGTACTCTTTATGTGGTCAATATTCTTATACACTCCACTGTACAGCAGGTGAAACATTTACAACATTGCAACTCATTACTCAGTAAAACACTTCATTTATACAGCAGTTACTAGAGCCTAGGCAGAAAAGACCTCTTCCAAACTGACCCCAAATAAAAAATATGTATGTTGGTGTAAGGTTGTGTGTGTGTGTGTGGGGGGGGTGCTAGCATGCTACATGAACTTTTGTCACAAAAAGTATAAACTTTGTTTTAGTGAAGTGCAGTTTAAAGGGTGTTGTTTTTATTTTAGGGGAGGATGTCTTATAGTTATTTTTGCCGGACCTTATCTTTAGTTGTTCAGCAGGCTGCATTTGATTTGTTACATATGTGTTTGTCAGTAGGCACTGAGGTCTGACACTGCACATCATTCATGCACACATACTGATGCATCTATATAGTATAACTTTGTAATTAAGTCCCAAACAGATTATTTTTTATGAATTTTTCAAAGTGTAATAACTTGTTTGCATTTATTATGTTTTTGAGTCTCTTATTCATTTATATTTGTTCACTAACTTATTTGCATTGCCACTTCAAATGGGCAAGAAGTTATTAAACCCAGCACCACCGTCCCTTCAACAGCCAACTGGACATTGAAATAATTAAGTATATAAACAAGAAAATAGGGGAACAAACACTGTGAAGCAGAAGTCAGATGACTACAACTCATTTCCAATTGGGTCCTTGCATTTACCAATTGTTAGAGCTTTTAGTAAGCATTAAGAAGTTAATTGACTTATTGGGGCCATACAGAATATAAGTGGCTTTATTAGGATTTGTCCCATAGTCTACTTATTCTGGAGTCTGTGCTCCAGCCATGATGGCTAAGTGATGAGAATCAGTGTTGCTCTTACAGGTTAGCAGTAGGCAGTGTAAACAGGCATAGTGAATTTTAAATCTTCCCTACCTGCCATGATGCTGGAGCAGTTCCTGAAGCATGTAGGATCTGCTTATTTTTCACAAAGCTGATTAGACCATGGATGGGACAAAAAGTCCTCTGCTAATTCTCAGCCCTGCTATCCCTGGGGAGAAGTGTCAGCAGGTGAAACATGCTCTGATTTATTGAAATAAAGTAAAACATCTGCTCCTGTGTGGCATGTTGAACCCTATAAGAATGACCTCACCATATCTCAGAAAGTGATACTAAAGAGCCCTGGCAGAGAGTTGCAGTTTGGTATAACTTTCAGCAGCAGCTTTTCAAACAAACAAACAAAAAAAAAACCACAAGAAACATAACATCATTTACACATTATGGCTGTTGATTGAGAAGTGCATGGTATCAAGGATGTTTTGCCCAGAGTAGGAAACAAATGATACAGACAGAATGCCTTTGTTCCCTTTGTCATGAATCATTGGCAATAATGTAATAATTGTAGAAATCATTATTTATTTATTTGTTTATTTGTTAGGGAAGCCTGAGCTGGGAGGGGTATGATCATACTTTATTTAAAATAAAATCTTTACAGCCAGAATTGTAGGCACCTGTAACTGGGTTTTCAGGCATGGGGGGTTCCTAATATTCCAGCTTTAGCTACTATGTTATGTTGTTTTCACCCCTGCTTTAACAACACAGTTACATTTTTAGTTGCCTCTTTTTATTTATATTGACGAGTTAAAGTTAAGTAAATATATTATTTTACATCAGAAAGATGGTTCCATAGATGTTTTTGAGATATGACTATGTATCTATATATCTATATCTATCTATCTATATATAAATATATATATATATATATATATATATATATATATATATATTGTTAGATAGAATGATATATACATATGGGATTGTGTATGTCATCTGCAGTCAGGGTCTTCATTTCTTGCTGACATCAACTCCCGAGTCTGAAATACCAGCAGTAAAGCTGTATAATACTTTTTTTCCTTTCAAAACACTGAAGGTTGTGATCATTAAAATCACAATGAAGTATATAGGAACAGAAATACTGTATGCATCATATGTATTTTACATCACAATAGGTGTACAGTGTATAACCCTTTGCTGCTGTTTCCCCCCAGCTACATGAGTAAATGTCAATGAGCTTATTTTTCTTAATTTGTACTACATTTAAACTACTCAATAATTGGCTAGTTATAGCACTGTGCTTTTTTGCTGCTGATAGGTCTGCTGAAACAAGTCTCATTCCATCACTAGGTAATTAAATGCTACCTCTCGAATGCATGTTGTCAGGACCAGTGAATAAAAAGTGCAGCAATCATAATCTTGAAACAATTCTGCTTTACTCTGTCTTTTAGTGTGTTTGTTGGTCTCCTGATACACTGCTAGGATAAAGGTTTTGATTTCTGTACTCCCTGTAACCCCTGTAGCCCCTGTAACCCCCTCCTTCTTAGATCTACACTCTGCAAATGCAGTTTGATGGCATATTGAGTTACAGTCATGTGGTCGCTCTATAACCTGTGTATACTGTGTAGAAGTATGGAATCTGTGAGGTAGAATAAACACATGAGACTCAGCTTAACTTCAGAATAGGCTGTTTTAATTTTTTAATGGAAAAAAATGAAATATTAAATAGGACAAACAAAGCAGTGCACATTATTAATCCCTTATGTGAGCTTGTCATAATGAATCCTGTTACTGCAATAAGAAACAGGCATTTGTCAATGCTGAATTTTCGCTGCTGGTATTGCTCTTGTACCAGGTCTAGGTGCACATCCCTATGCCAGAAAACTAATATGGTTTTGGCTTTGGGGGGGATCAGTTATGACATGGCAACAATAGACATAGATGGAAGTTTTTCCTTTTTACAGCATTTATTTTTAAAAATTAAACTATGTGGGGTTGGGGGTTCTTTATTTCAGGTGGAGACACTGGGGGATTGGGCAGCCACAGTGTCAGTTTTGTGCTCGGCCCCTAGAAGCTCTGGGGTTTTAGATGTTCTGTTGTGCATTTTAAAGATTACATTGAAGATAAAGCAAAGTTCTGTTAGGTCTCCCCCCCCCCACCCCTGACTCCAACAAAATATATAATTCTATGGCTGGTCTCAGGTACCTAAAGACAGCAGTTGGGGCTGGCTGAGAGCAGGACTAATTCCATGATTTTAATAGGTTGATCTGTTTTCTTTTTCTTTAAACAGAAAATATGGGGGTGCTCCCCAAGAAAATGCTTAAATGCTAAGTGTTCAAACCTTCAAGTTGTTGCATTTCAAAGGGATAAACTAAACTCCAGTTTTACATGCAACCAATATTTAAAAATCAATGCCAGCCACTGTTTATTTCATTGTATGATCTACCATAAATTAATGTGAACTGATCACTTTTTTACTAAAGTTCTGTTAGGTCTTCCCCACCCCTGACTCCAAGGACAAATATAATTCTTAGGCTGGCCTTGGGTACCTAGAGACTACAGTTGGGGCTGGCTGAGAGCAGGACCATTTCTATGATTTTACCAGGGGGATCTTTTTTCTTTAATCAGGGAACATGGGAGTCCTCCTCAATAAAATGTTTAAATGTTAAGTGTACAAAATTGCAAATTGCTGTATTTCAAAGAGGTAAACTAAACTCCAGTTTTATAAGCAACTGATATTTAAAAAAACAATGCCAGCCACTGTTTATTTCATTGTTTGATCTATCCTAAATTAATGGGAACTGGTGACTTATAAACTAGTGTTACTAACCCTAGTGGCCAAGTGATTATTAATTTACTTAAGTGTTCCATGTTCCATTCTATCAGCAACCTAAGAGTTAAACTGGTCCAGAGCATGTGTTTGTGTAACCTGACTCCATATGTGTGTGTGTGTGTGTGTGTGTGTATATGCGTGTGTGTGACAGAGACAGACAGACACATGCATACACACACACACAAACACACACACTGCAGTTTATATGAGTCGTGAGTACACTTAGCATGAAATATAACTGATCTGTGCAACTTTAGCCAAACTTACTTTTTCATCTACTCACTCAGACACTGGCAGTGAGAAATAGCAGTTTCAGTTTTCCATCACCATAATGTTGGGGGGAGGGATCAAGTAGGCTGACAATGATGAGATCAGCTGTTCTTGCTGGGCTGTGTTTAGATCAAAGAAAAGAGCTGACCTATGATTGGGTAGGCTCTTTAATTTGAAATAGATGAGGTTTCCACCCAGCAAGCCAGAGCAGTGTCATGATCAGCCTTGCTTATGATTGGTGTGACAGTGTTAAGCCCCTTGCAGAGTGTCCTGCATTGGACCACTGTGACACACCTTTCAAAACCTTGTGTATCATACCAAAATGTTTTGCTTGCACTTGTGCAGGGAATGCTCCCTGCATGAAAAATAATGCTGGTAATTACATATACATTGCATCAAATATTTTGGCAGGGTACTCACTCCATGCCACCATGGTAGTCACTGTCACTTGTAGTAATGGGATATTTCATACTGTATTGATTATCAGCTAAAGAATAATGCTGTACCACTTCTGTCATTCTGACATCTGAGTTTTGACAGTATATGAAGTAGCATTATTTTTAACTAAAATGATATGCAAGTCCAACGGAAATGCACATTTTTTTAAATAATCATGTTGTGATTATTTTCAACATATGCAAATCTAAATCCGTTAATGAAGCACAATCCCACAAGCACCAGTTGGAGGACTTTAATTGGACAATATTTAAAGACATTCATGGCAGTAGTGGGCAGAGCCCCAAATCTATAAATATGAATACAATAAGCAAAGTACTGCCACATTGGTAAGCTTTCCTCTGTTGGGATCATGTGAGCAGATTAGGACAGTGGGCAGTTAGAAACAAACAAGTCCTTTGGGGGTTAAAGACACCCTTCACTGGTGCATACTGTACCAAATGCAGCATTTTACAGAGCAGAAACAAGCAAGCTGCATGCACTTATCCCAGATCAGGTAAACTTTCCTCCACTGCGATGGGGTGTGGAGGTCAATCATTGTTTACAGAATGGGCCAGTCTGACAGTTTGGGCACTTTGAACAAATAAGCCCTTCTCAGACTAGAGACCCACTGTACCTGTGGATACCAAATATTGGCAAAGGAAAAGGGTGCTCCATTCATGCTCATAGAGACTCATAAACCACAAGTCAGTAGTAACTGTTTGCATTGCTAACATGCATTAGGAGTAGGCAGACTGTCAGCAGGTGCATTAAAAGCAGGTTATGAGTGAAGCACAAAGAAAGATTAGTGTAAGGTGACAGACTGATGAGGAACTGCAATGTAACTTTTCACTTGTGCCACTGTTATGCTCCTTTGGTTGTCTGTGAGAGGAAGTTAGCACATCATTGTACATTCTTAGCAAAATAATTAGGGCTGCAGTCAAAAGATCTGGAAAGGGTCAGTAACACATTGTCAGGGGTTTGACGCCTGGTACAGCATGCGCTCTGAGTATGTTGCAGGCACAGCAGGCAGGTTATACCATATTTACTTATATTGCTTTGATTTTTTTGACATGTTCCCTTATGTTTTTATTGTATATTTTTTGAGTTTTCTGCTATGTTGCTTTACATGTTTTATAAATAAAAAATGCCCCTACTGTTCAGTATGGAGCAACATTCATCTCCTGCTGGAAGATATGGCAGACACCAAAGTGGAGGGAGACATGGAGGCCCCAGTGGTGGAGACTGCTTTTGGCCCAACCCAGAGCAGCAAGAGGAAGCTAACCCAGCCATTGATTGCCTAGACAGCTCTGTTTCTACAGAGGCAATTTTTCCTATTATGAACAGTCAAGTTCCTGAAGTACATAAAGTTTCTGAAGTTTGTTGGTCAGTATCCAAGGATGATGTGCTGGCTTTGAGTTACAAGTCTGATGTTAATCAAAAACAGAGCACTATGGATGAAGCCAATGCAATCATGGAGGAAGTGAACACCTGGTGAATGCAGAGCTGCAGGTATGGAAGGATGCTTTGCTTTGCCTAAACATAGAGGAAGAGGAACACGTCAGAGAGCAGAAGTTATGGCTGCATGGAGCCAGGGGACAGGATTTGACTCTGGACTTGCTGGGAGACCTAGTTGAGAAGGTGATTATGATTGACGCTCTGCCATGATCCCAGCTAGTGGCACATTCTGAAGCAACTGCTGGGAGGTCGTCTGAATGGAAGCCTCAGAGGTCAACAGAGAGACATTCAGTTGCACTCTGCCTTCAAGCAACAGCTGCTATGTCCTGGTTTTATGCTGAGTCTCAGAGCTGGAGCTTAGCATGGGAGATGCATTAAAACAGACTGGGTGGGTGGAAACAACCTACAGGTCTGACTGGATATCTCAGCTAGCATCTGACTCTGCAAATAAGGACTACATTCAGGTTGGGGATGTATCTCTTACTACAGCAAGAGACAGCATGGATTTAGAGCTGCCTATGCAGGACAATATCAAGGGCAATGAAGATATTGCAGTGTTTGTTGGGGAAGAAATTAAAGAGGTTGATGAGGGGCCTCCCTTCTCCTGACCTCCCCGGCTACTGCCACTAAGACATTAAACTACCAGACACCGGGGGGAAGGGCAGTTCTCCCTGATACTCCTGAAAGCCAAACTGTTGAAAATGCCACATAGATCACCCATCTGTCCTCAGTGCTGCCAGAGAATTTAATTTTTTTTCCAGAATCCTGAACTTAGTCTGTTTAAATGTTCAGAACAAAATATGGTGTTTGAGGTGCCCACCCACTGCACAATATACAGAACACAGTAAGGAGAGTATGAATGGGCCAGTAGAAAGTGCAGCCACTGAGCAACCTCCCCCTGATTCATCTATCCTGCAGACACAATGGGATGGAGAACAGGATTCCCACCAAATAATGCTAATATTCTACCCATTGAGGAACCCCTGGAGGGGAAACACTTTGAGCAGTCACAGGATGCACCCCCATTGAATACAGGTACTGCTTCTCCTTCTGCAAGTGCTAGTCCCTCTTTTACAAATGCAGGGCCTTCCTCATCAAAGATTGGAACCCCCACATCCAGATTCCCCTCCATGAAGGACCCAAAAGGCAACCGTGGCCAAATTAGGTGTGTGGATTTTTTCCAGGAAGAAGGGGAATCTGAGAAAAGAAGGAATACCATTAGGATCAAATACAAAGGGGGGGGGGGCATGAAGTGCTAGTCTTCTAACTGATAGCTATTCTTGTATGACTCACCAGCATTCATTTTGTTCTATCCCTGAGGTATTTTGGTAATTGTTCAACCTGAGCCCTGTGATTTTTCTGTACCCTCTGGCATGTCATCATTCATCGGAGGATTTCCAGCGTTGTACCACCTCTTTCTTTTTTAGTTTCTGTCCTGTAGGGGTTTGGTATTACATGTGCATTTAAGGTTAACAATTTGGCCTTCCATATGTGTGACCTCCTGTGTGTGATGAGATGTTCCCCTTGCATATAATTCCACTCTGTGGACATAAATATAATGGTTGCAGTGCAAGGAGCTTTTTAATACTGCTAACTTCTAAGGTGACCCTTGGAATTTGCTGCAGAAGTATACTCAATGATAAAAACATTTCAGAATGGGAAATATTTTTTGTTGTGAAATTTTGACATGACACGTTATCATTGATAACTTATCATTGATGCCAATTACTCACAGTGCCAAATTGTATAGGTAGTGCCTGAGTGAGCATTAGTAAATTTATCTTTTGTTCCAAGTCACTGTACATCCCTTTCTGGCATAAGATGTTTTTAAAACAAATGAACATATGAAATGTAGATGGCGATTGGCGATTGGAGGAGGAAAAGGACACAATGGAGTAAGATGAACTCTAAATGTGATAGTCACAGATTAGGTATTATTTAGTGGTCCACTTATATTTATTTTGTTATAGCAGTTCAGACAAATAATGGTCCCAGGTTTAGTTCCTGACTACAGTTCTCATTCCCTACAGCACCATCCCTTTAAGGTTGTGCTTGGAAACATTATTTAAGTACTGTGGACTATCTGAAGTGGTACCCTTCCCACAGGATTGCATTTATTGTTTGATCCTTAGCAGGTATGTGAATACAGTCCAGAAACCTTTGCTTCATAAACAGATTCCACTCACATACTTATAAATCATGTAGCCAAGGTTTCTTAAAAAGATTCAGAATTTAGTCTGTTTTCTGGATAGTGCAAGGGCTCATATGGGTTCCTGGGATGGGGTACTCAACAGAACCCCTTTATCTATAATAGTAGCCCCACCAGCTAATATCATGGGCCAACAAACATAAGAACTAGGGAAAATAGGTCCTTCCCTGTGAGAGGTATAAGCTGTAAATTCAGCATGGAAGAGGATGGGTCAGTGAGATAAAGCCCCAACATGGGGAAAGAATCTTTTTCTGGCAATATGTCAGCTTGGAGGACAGAAATAGAGGAGCCCAAGGAGGACTAAAGAAAATTCTGTAAAATACAGATGAGAGAGATAGAGACAGGGAAAGGGAGTCAAGGATGAGCAGTGAGTAAGAAGGAAATATTTTATCCCAATCTCTCTCTCTCTCTCTCTCTCTCTCTCTCTCTCCCTCTCTCACTCGGCTTTAATCTGTCTCTCTGCAGACACAGATCCAGGGGACAGAGCTGAGCTCCCCACAGTCGGCAGCACCTACACCTTGCCAAGGTCAGTGTTGGGTAAGTTACTTTTTCTATTACTTTCTATTATTTTTGAAAACTTGTTCCAGAAAGCTCTGTGCAGTCACTAGCAAGACTAGAGAAGTATTGGAAGATGTAATACACCTTACAGTTACATTTACTTATGTCTTTTTATACAAACGAAATACGTAACTGTAACTGATTACGTTTATTTGAAAGTAACTAGTAACTAACCTATTACTTTCAAAAAATGTAATCTGTTACAGTTATTTATTATTTTTGTATTGTTTTCGTATTAAAAGAAATAAGTAACTATAATTGTAAGGTGTATTACTTTTTCTAGTACTTATCCATCCTTGCTAGTGACTGCACAGAGCTACCTGGAACAAGTTTCCAAACTTTATAGAAAGTAATAGAAAAAGTAACTTACCCAACACTGCCAAGGGTTGAACTATCATCTGGTTTCTGATTGTTTGCATCTTCTGTTCTGGTGCAAAAACATTTGCAACATGTTTAGCTAATGTTTTCCAAAAGAGTAATCTTTTCACCACGTAGCAGGATCATGGTTGTGCAGGATAGAGTGTTTCTGACACAGATGGAGTTTGGGTGTGGCTAACATTCAAGGACGAACCTTTTCTGTCATTGTAAGTGGTGATTTCCTACTACAGCTGCTCATTCCATACATAACATCAAAAAATATTTTATTTTGTTAACTGCTGCCCCTAAAAGCTAAGTAACTTACTAGCCTGTATCCCGTGTGTGTTTGTGTGTGTGTGTGTGCGTGTGCGTGTGTGTGTGTGTGTGTGTGTGTGTGTGTGTGTGTGTGCACGCACAATCATGCAGGGGGGTGGAAGCATTGTGTAAGGCTTGTTTCAAGATCTGTTGAAAATGTTGTTTATAATTGCAGGCAGCGGGGGGGGAGCAAAAGCAAGTAAAAGCTAACTTGATGGTGCATTTCTTCAGAGACTGACACCCAACCCCCTGAACCCCCACCAGCCTAGCCATTCCCCAAATCATCTGCTCATAGCACTTATGCCCATCTTGGGTCATGCGGACTGAAGATATTGCAGCCTTCCCCATGCCAGAGGCCACAGCAGACCCCCACACTGGTACTGCATTGCTCCAGATTGCTCCTGGTACAGGCGGGTTTCAGTGTGCAGTGTCACTGAGAGGCGCTGCATAGAGTTTTCCACCCACTTGCCCTCCACCCAGCCACCCAGAGTGATGCTGATGTTTATTCTGTTTTTGAACCAATCAACTCACTTTCAACTTCCCCATCCATCTGACAGTTGCCCTGGTCTGTGTCCCACATAGAACTGCATACTTGTATCCTTTCAGCTTATTCACCAGCTTCAGTATACCAACCGTGGCTCTGGACCCCTGTATACATATACTTGAAGGTATTTTCTAGGTCAGTTAAGCATCTCACCTCAACACCACCTAATCCCTCTCCCCCACCCTTGTCAAATATATATATATATATATATATATATATATATTCCATAATCTACATTTGCTCCTCCCCTCCATACCCATGTTCCAGGATACCCTTTGTCTCCTCCCCCATCTCTTTTCTGTAGCATCTCTTCCTCTTCTATCCTTCCCCATGTCTCCCTACTCTAAAACCCCCTCAACTCTTACAGCGTATCCTACCTTCTCCTCAAACTCATCCTTATCTCTCCCTGCCTTTTGTCACAGCCCCTGGCCTCCTGGCCCATCTATCCTACTCCCTAGCTTCCATGCCAGGCTGCTCGCATTCAAGCTATCCTCCACCTCCCAATCCACCCAACACCACCCGCACCTTACCATGGAAGAATATTACAGTCCCCTCCAACCTCCTTATCATTCTGATGCTGCTGATGACATGTTGCATAAAACCTAACACTGGTCCTGTCCCCTCCACTCCAACTCCCTCATGGTCTGAAGATTACACATTTAAACATCAGGAGCCTCCTACCCAAAATTACTTTACTCCAACCCCTAAACTTAACCCTCAGTCCTGACATACTAACCGCAGCTGAGTCGTGGCTAAACCCTAATGTTCCAGATGTGAGCATTTCCATTCCTGGTTGCTCCCTCATCTGCCAGGATCAGTCTAGCAGAGGAGGAGATGTGGCCAAATACATCACCTCATCAATTCAGTTCACCACTGTACTCGCTATCTCCCTCCTGCAAGCCTATGAGCTACTTCTGGTAAAGTTCCCCCTCCCCTTCTCCCTTCCCATCTTTGTTGCTGGCATCTACCGCTGCCTGATCTCTCCCCCCTGACTATCACAGATCTATTGACTACTCTCCAGTCTCATGCCTCCATGGGTGAACTTCATATCCTAGGCAATTTTAACATGAATTGGCTCTCCCCCTCCCACACCAAAACACGTTGCAACATAGCATCCCTCAACCTGTCCCAGTTAGTAAGTGAGCTCACCTGACTAAATATCAAATCTCACAACAACACCCTAATAGACTGGGCTCTCACCTCCCACCCACACCATATTGTCACAGCCAGAATCCTTCCATATGCCCTAAGTGTCCATCACTTGATCTGCTCTATTCACAAAATCCACTGTCCCAGAGCCCCACCTAGAATATTACTGATCCACTCTTACAAATCCTTGCATCTGGCCTCCTTCATTAAGGATATGTCAAATGGTTTTACCATGCTGCAGCAACAGTGGACACGGTGATGGGGATGCCTCCATGTTTCTATCAGGGGCTGTATCCCCCCAACTCCCTGTGTGGGGAGCTCTGCCCCCACACCTCCCAGTCTCTAGGAATCTAACTCCTAGTCACAGTTGGATCAGGGGAGGGTGAGACACCCTGCGAGGCAGTCTCAGGTGCTGCTGCTGCACTGACCATCACAGCAACGTGCTGGTTTTGCCTGTTTCCTGTCGCTGCGATGGTCTTTGCAGTGGGGGAGTCGCTGCAGTAACGCTATACCCTGTCAAACATTGACTGGTCTCCCATCCCCCTTGCCATTTCTATTGACCTGGCATTGGTCTATTTCATGTTTAAACTCCTCGTTATCTGGAACCACTGTGCCCCATTTAGATGCACTTGGGTGTGTGGATTCCACGTCCCCTGGATCACTACCGAACCTTTGACATGCCTAAGTGCCAGGGACCTGGCTTGGAAGGTGCACACATCCTTCAGGTGTTGTTGTTTTTTTTTAATACATAATTTTTATGTATTTTTTTGCTGTTTGTAAGTTTGATCAGTAAATAGAAAATGGCAGCCATCTTCAGTGTTTTTTTTTTACATCACAGCAAATAAATCATGCAAATAACCACTCACCATGAGTTTTTCTACCTTCTGTGGTTTGTTTTTCTCTACACACAAACAGTAAAGTATGACCTGTTAACACTTGCAAACTTGTTTTTTACTGATCGTGCTGCCTTTTTTTTAATCGAAGTTCAACATTATCTGAAAAGTCATTATAATTCAAAAACTGTACAATATATTTTCACCAGACCATTCAATGGCACACCCTTTGCAATGACCCCATCATCACTGAAAATTTCATGAAGAAATTTCATGTTGTCTAGGCTGTAGGTGAGAGCGAAAAATCCCCAATGATAAGTATAGGAAAAAAGTAATTTTTTTCACTTTTTTGATCCTTCGTATTTCAAAAACCATACGAGATGCCATCATAAAACTTTCCACATCTTGAGACTCTGACAGCATGACATCAAAAGAACTATCCCATGAGACCATGCATGTAACATTTCATGCAAATCCATACAGTGGCGTAACCATGCATACTTGTACGCCCATGCGTACAGAAAAAAATCCCTGTTTTTTTTTTCTTCATTTTTTTATTGTCATGTTGGTCCTGAACCCTGGTGGTCCTTCAGTCCTTGATGCTGGAGGGGGAGGGGATACTCCACTCCACTCCACAGTCCCGATTGCTCAGACATGCTGGCATTGGTGGCAGTGCGGCATCTGGTGGAGCAATTGGAATTTGGACAGTTTTGAGTCTTTGCTCCACCAACCACCTGCAGTAGTTTGTCCCACCTGATGCTCACTCGGAGCCAGCTATCATCTTGCAGAGGCACCCGCGGCTGTGAGGGGGAGTGCCCAGGACAGTCAGCACAGACGGAGGCTGCCCTCCTAGCAGCAGCACCTGCATCACACTGAGTGAGAGTGCAGAGTCCAGGGTTGCTGTCATTTCAGGCCCAGAGCTTGGGGGGATGTCTACGCCTACCCCTACAGCTGGTGCCATTCTTTTTTTAATCTCCCTGATTTCTCTGGCATCCAACCCTTCCCCTCACCAGCCAATTGTTCTCACTGAGCCCAGCAAAGAATCAGCCTGTTGCCTGTTTTGCCTGAGGAAAGGAGGAGCACAGGGTATGCATCAAGTCATGTGCCAGATGAGAGCATGAGTCGTATGATGTACTTCCCGCCAGGCAGCCTGTGGTCAGTGAACAGTGTTGTTTGTTTAGCTACCACTGACCTGCGCACCTCTGTAGAATCTTCATCCAAGTCGCTCTGTCTCTGGTTCGTTGCTCCTTGGCAGTGCAGGGTTGGATATTTGGAAAAAGAGGATACAATTGGTAGCCTTTCTCCTCCAGACTCCAGCCAATCCAGAGAGAAGATCTAGACCTCGCATATGAGTGAGTTGATTGGCAGTCAGGGTTGAGTGGCCTGGTTGGGGAGTAGGGTGGGGGTGTTTTTTTATTTTCTTTTTTTTAAGCACAACACAATTTACCATTGCTAATTTGTCCACAGTCCACTGTCTTTTTTATTGTTTCATATTTGTGCTTTGATAATTACCATCACTGATTCTCAATCCTGATGAGCGCTGCTGTTTAATTGTTCTTGCTGCTATCCTGCTACTTGACTGGTCAGAGGTGTTATAAAATGTTACATTAACAGTTATAATGAAGCAGTTTGAAGCTGTCTCACTGGCATGCCTCCAGTCTACCCTCTTCTAGAATAATCCAAGGTGTAGGTGGCCTGCGCCTGCTCATTAGGGATAGGCATACAGTACTTTAAAGTTTATTATGAAATGCGCATAGGGCCCCTCCCGGCCATACAGTTGAAGTTCTAACATGGGGTCTGTTGTGTTTTTTGTGTCTTGTTTTTGCACTAGTTGAGAAGAAGACACATCTCTGGTATCTTGGACAGTTATTTGGGTTTGTGGAGGATGTTGTTAGTTGTTGTCTGTCTGGCTGCAAGGGATCCTGGCTATATTTTAAAAATTAAAATGTGACTCCCCCCCCCCAACCAACTCAGCACCAGAGAAGGTGCAACAAAAGTGTGTTTTCATCTTCAATGAAAGCTCAACACTAAATACAGAGTATCTAGACCCCCAGAGCTTCTGTGGGCCACCAGGCTCCCAGACCCCTGGCTTTTGATGGTTTGGGAGATGGGGACCCATCTCAAATGAGTTGCCCTGGGACCCAAAATTGGTAGCTGCAGCTCTGGTGCAGACAGCGGCTGCCCTTAAAGGTATCGGGTGACAGTACATCCATCCAGGCAAACATGAAAAATACTACATGTCCTGACCTTTTAGTAGAAATATTTTCTAACTTTCCTCAAAATGTTGCAGAAAACTACAATACCTTACTTAAAATATCCTAAAAGGATAAGAAACTAAAACACTTCAACACTTTATCTCAATTCAGATATTTTAGAGAAAACACATCTGTTGTCTGGTTGAGGTTACAGATTGTCCTGCAAAAAAATCATGTTTCAGTAAGAAATGTCCCACTTCGGGCTTCTTAAAAGGTGGTGACCACTTGGCCCAGCCAGTCTGCCCATTTTTTCCCCTACCTATACTATCGCTGCAGACCCTACCTAATCTCTGACAACTCCCACTCCTGCTTTCCTTCCTGTGAGGTTAGTTTTATCTGTTTAATGATTTGTATGCTCGAATATATCTCCAGCTTTATGTGACAGGTTAGAATATCTTTGTGGAGCAAGGTGTATAAGACTATGTCTAAGGCGAAACACTTGAAAGGTATGGAAACCTGTTTACAGTAGCTCCTGTGCAGTGCAGTCCAGTTGTTGAGAGATGTATCAGGAAGAAAAGTTTACCTTGCACTGACATTTAATTTAGGAACAAGCATAGACAGAAAAATACATCCAGGTTGTAATCTTGAACAGTGGTTTTGTCTGCAGATAGTTTCTACCTTATTGTTTTTTCCTTTTTTTATGTGTAATGTTTGACCAGGAAAGGCACACTGAGCTGTCATAGCTTGCTTCAATGACACGTCCTTGGGAGTGGGTTACATGGACCTCTGAATTTGACAGGGATTGCTGGCCATGACTCTTGAGAAACCTTTCCCCTACTCTGCCTCCATTAATGCCATGGGATCAACCAAGACTGGGCTTAGGGACCTCGGTTTAATGTCTCATGTCAGTTATGGGTATTACTCAGCTACCTAGTGTGGGGCTACAACCCATGACCTTCCAATCTTCCAGTCCCAGAGGTGAGCCTACCACCTACTGAGCCACTGACACAGCCTGTGTTTTTCTACATAGCAATAATTTAGTATGGGTAGGTATTACTACTAAAGGGAAATATTTTTGAACATTGTCCATCATTGTTTGAAGGTTCACAAAATGCTTTTTTAATGAGGTATTGGGCTAACCAGTAGCCAGCAGTTGTCTGGAGATATTCCTGACTATATCTGTCCTATGTTGATTCTACACTCTCAGCATTTTATGGCATCCACTGATGTCATGAAGAGTGAGGCAATATCGTTAGGCACAGCTTCCTCCCTGCATTACATTAGAGGGTTCTAAACATGGTGATAAAGAAGTATCAATATAGGGAAGGTATAGTCGGGTATCTTCAGTCTGCTGCAAGCTACAGGTAAGCCCAAAACTTCATTTATTTTTTTATCAGCTTTCAGAGCATGAGGAACACAGTTAATAAATGCTCTCCTTTAAGACTGTGTCCCATAGCCTGCATTGCACTCAACCGTTGGAAGCTGTTTGGTGTAGAACTTATTTATTTATTTTTTCATTTATTTCAAAGGTTTTACCAGCTCAGTATAACTTTCCTGGTATCAGCTAATTTCCAGATGTGTTGGGCGGGGGTGTCAAGCAATGCAAATACAAAGTACAAAAATAATACAATAATATGAAGATAAGTATAACAAAATAAGCAAATCACAATGGCAGGGGTAATTACAGGGGCAGGAGGCAGTGTGTGAGTAATGAAGGTCCTTCAGCTCAGGCCAGACTGCCATGGACATGACACGTGAGGGAGACAAATACATGGGTCAGAGTAGGCTGCACATGGCCGGTTGTATCAGCAGTGTGACTTATGGTGAGGTAAGGCTGCTTTGCTGTGAAGAAGTGAGACAGATGCCATTGTAAAATTTTTGATGGTTCTTTTTTTGTAGCAGACTATTACATGTCTCCAGCACCCTCTCTATGAAGAATTTCATCACATTTCTTCTTAATCCACCCCCCTTCCCAGTGCCAATTTCATGTCATGCCCCCTGATTCTTGTACCCATTCTACATTGGAAGATGTCCACCTGTCACCCCCCCGCACCTTTTTTATGCCCTTGAGGTGCTTTAAAGTTTCTGTAATGTTCCCCCACTATCTCCTTTCTCCAGTGAGCATGTACTGGGGTGATTTAGTCTCTCCTCATTTGTTTTGTGTTGCAAGCCATGCACAACCTTGGTCGCCCTTATCTAGACTGCCTCCACCCTGTCAATCTCCTTGCACAGTTATGGCCTTTACAATCAAAACTGTACTCATCACTGATAACTGCATAGTAACTAAGCACATAATTGCCAGCCCTGCTGCTTTACCACCAATAGGGACCCAAATCTACATGAGGAACTGCAGTGGTATGTCAGTCTGTTGTCATAGGGCACTGTACAACTCCCATAAATTGCCCCAAAATGCAAAAGAATGCCATAAAAATGTTAACATTTTATGGGGGCCTAGGCAGCCCCAGAACCTCAGCTTGTTCCAGTGCCATTATGTATTATAATTGTTAAACAGTTTAAAGAGCCTTCAGTGTTTGGTTACTAAGCACTCAGTGCTTAGCACCTAACTGTATGCCTGCGCTGCAAGGATGGCATCAACAGTGGGTGTCAAGATGAAACTATGCAGCCACTAGGGGCCAGAACAATTGGACTGGTATGTAAAAAGGCTAAGATACAAGGGTATTGTATATTCCCACAAATGGCCCTAAAATGCACCAGAATGCAAAAAAATTCCAAAATTTTATGGGGGCCAAGATGGCCCCCCCAGACCCCCGGCCACTTGGGTGCAGTCACTGACTTGTGCGTACACTTTTTAAAAGGCTGGTTACTCCACTGAATCCAGTGAATGGTTGCAAAGATATTAAAGTGCAAAATGTTATGCTCACTACTGCCATGTGTAGGGCAGGTGCCGAATTACACATGAGTTCCATTATAAATTAAACACTTCCCCTTGCTAGAATGATCCCTCTTGCCATTTGTAGGGCAGTCACTAAATTACACATGAGTTCCGTTATAAATTATACACTTACCCTGCTAGAACTGATCCCTCCTGCCATTTGTAGGGCAGTCACTACATTTCACAACAGTTCTGTTATAAATTATACCCTTACCCCACTAGAACTGAACCCTCTTGCCTTCCATAGGGCAGCCACTGAATTATACATGAGTACTGTTTAAGTAAAAATGCATGACAGGTGATGTGTTGTTGTGAGATTTACACGCACCTAATAATAACATTGGAACAGAGTAATATTTTTCTCCAGACCAGTGAAAGGCACATCTATGGGCCAAGTCATTTCAACCCTGAAAATTTCAGCCCAAAATTCCAAACCATCTGGGCACAAGATGATGACAAAAAAAACCCCAACAATTTGGGGGAGAGACACACCCAAAAAAAAGTCCCTGGAGAAAAAATAAGACAAGCATAAGTCCAGAACCAGGAATGAAACCCCAGTTCACCAACATTCTGCCTCCTTCTAGCAGCTGATCACCTGATAGACCCTTTATCCTGTGTCTCCAGAATGCAAACAGCTACAGGGATAGTGCTAACCTGACTTGTGCTATACTATAACTGTAACAGTTTTTGGTTTTGGTATTTTCACAGTGCAGTTTAGACTGCAGTATTCTGGTTCTGCTATTCTAACCTGGTATGCCCATTTTGTATTGAGGGGATACCCTAAACTGGAAAACACATACTCAATATGAATTTGATCTTGTCCTCCACATCTGTATGTACACAAGTTTCCTCCTGTCTACTTAGCCCTCGCATAATTCTTTTGTTCATCTGATCCTGACAATCCATGAAACTGTACGAGGATTGACTGCCCCTCGAGTGCCAAACTTCAATTCTTGCTGAAGAAACGTTGTTCTATCATACTGATAGGCTTTCATTTTATCCTTTACTCTTCTGTTTGTTTGGTCAAGTCAACTTTGTCCTTAGACTTTCTGAAAATAAATTTGTGAAGGTGAGTTCTGAGCTCCAGATAACTGATTCATTTATGGGTGTTATATTTAGGGGCTTGACAGTGAAAGAAACATAGAAACATAGAATTTGACGACAGATAAGGACCGCTTGGCCCACTCAGTCTGCCCATTTCCCTACTTAATGGATAAGCTGCAGATCCTAGTTAACCAGCAGCCTACTTCTTTCTACCCCGCACCCCCTAGAAATGCCTTATGACTGTCCCATGCATACTTGAATTCAACCACTGTTTTTGACTCAACAACCTCCTTCAGAAGGCCATTCCATGCATCCACAACCCTCTCTGTGAAAAAATACTTCCTTATATTACCTCTGAGCCGCCCCACCCTAATCTTCAAATTGTGCCCCCTTGTTCTTGCACACCTCTTTTTTTTGAAAAATGCTACCCTCTTGGACTTTGTTGATTCCCTTGAGGTACTTGAAAGTTTCTATCATGTCCCCCTCTCCTCCTTTCCTCAAGGCTATACATATTAAGCTCCTTCAGTCTCCCTTCATATGTCTTCTGATGCAGACCCTGCACCATTTTAGTTGCCCTCTTCTGGACAGCTTCCATCTTGTCTATGTCCTTGCGGAGACTGGGTCTCCAGAACTGCACACAGTACTCCAGATGGGGTCTCACCAGCTGTCTGTACAGAGGGATAACAACTTCCTGTTTTCTACTGGTGATGCCTCTCCCTATGCATCCCAGCATCCCCCCAGCCCTCCTTACTGCCATCTCACATTGCTTGCCCACCTTTAAGTCATCTGATATGACTACCCCCAGGTCCCTTTCCATTTTTGTTGTTGTTAGTATCTCACCCCCCATTGTGTACTCTTCCCCTGGGTTTTTGTTTCCCAGGTGCATTACCTTGCACTTCTTAGCACTGAATCTAACCTGCCATACATTTGACCATTCCTCTAACCTTGCCAAGTCCCTCTCATCCTTTCCACCCCGCCTTGTGCATCAACTCTGTTGCAGATCTTTGTGTCATCTGCAAAGAGACACACTTTTCCTTCCAGTCCCTCTGCAATGTCGCTTATAAAGACATTGAAGAGGACCGGTCCTAATACTGAACCCTGCAGTACCCCACTAGTAACCCCCCTTTCTTCAGAGCAGACTCCCTTTACTATTACCCTCTGTGTCCTATTCTCCAGCCAATTCTTTACCCAGGCTATCATCTTGGGACTCACTCCAGGCTGGCTAACTTGTATATTAATCTTTTGTGTGGGACTGAGTCAAATGCCTTGCTAAAGTCTAGGTAGACCATGTCCACAGCCCCTCCCTGATATACTACTTTGGTCACTCAGTCAATGAAATCCATTGGATTCATCTGGCATGACCTTCCCGCTGTGAATCCGTGCTGCCTTGGGTCCTGTGCCCCTCTGGCCTCTAGGTACTCGACAGTTCTTTCCTTCAGAAGTGATTCCATCATTTTCCCTATCACTGAGGTTAAACTAACAGATCTGTAGTTTCCTGCTTCTGCCCTGCTCCCACTTTTGTGAAGGGGAATCACATCTGCCCTCCTCCAACCCTCAGGTACCACCCCATCCTCCCATGATTTGTTGAAGAGGGTAGTCAGTGGTGTAGCTAGTTCTACCTTTAGTTCTTTTAGAATTCTGGGATGAATCCTATCAGGCCCCATTGCTCTGTCCACCTTCAGTTTTAAGAGTTCTTTCAGAATCCTTTCTTCTGTAAATGGGCTGGTATCAACTTCTGTATCCAGAGTGTTTCTATTGTTTGCTTAGAAGGAGTTATAATCTTTATTTGAGTCTTACCACTCTATGATTGAATCATAAGTGCATTATACACTGATTTGGGTGTTAAATAAATCTAACCTTCTGAGATTAATGTCCTCTTTATCTAACAAAGCTTTGTTAAGCCTTCAGGACACCAGATTCCATGGGGGCCAAGTGTCAACTGTACTGGAACATGTTAAACCAAAGTGGTCCAAGGTTTCAACTGCTATGGTATTCACCCTTTGTACTCTAAATGCATTTCAAAGGAAAAAAAATAATCAGTTCTAGTAGCCAGCTGACCTTGTAAAAAAGGGCACTATTATGCAAATCAACAGTCATGAAATCAGTATATAGGCCTGCAATATTCACAATTTCATTTAAAACAAAAAAAACGTCACAATGAAGCTTGATGGTGCTGCTTAATGGTGGGTGAAGTCTCCGTACTTTGCTACATGGAGTACACCATCTATAAATGTGAAATTCGCGTAGTACTCCGCATTGCAAAGTGTATTACCTTGCCTTACTTCTTGACACGAATTTCCATTGTTTTCAATGGACTTCGTAATAACGTCACTCTATGTATAACTTCTCCCTTATTTTTTTTTCTCCCCTCCAGGCTCCAGATGTGCCACTCCTTCAGGCATCCTAGGTCCCCTGGACCCCTTCAACCTCCTTGGGCACCCTTCGGCCTTATATCTGCAGTGTACCTTGAGGTAGCTCGGTGTTACCATTCGGCGAGTGCATCCCTCTCCTGTGAGGGGGAAGACACAGGTGGGGGATGGCCCATTACACTATTCTTTCTTCTCAGTCTTGGGCACTGCTGAGATGGGGGCAGACCCAGCAGGAAGTCTCCGGGTGTGTCATAGACCGGGTGCCATCATCTGGCCAATCCGGAGCAGTTTTTTCTCATTTTTTCTGGTTTGTCCCTCCTGTGCCACTACCTGTAGTGCCCCTGGTCTCTACTGGAGTCCACTACAGGGCAAGGATTCCACCCAGCCCATCCCAGAAGAGGAGAGCAGTCCTCCGGATGCTTGATCCTCTCCTTCCCCTGCCAGTCCCTGGAGTCACAAGTCTGTTACCGAACCAGAGTCACTGGCATGGTTTGAGGTATGGCATCCAACACCTCAATCCTCTGAGCCACCGGGATGGCTTTCTCCCTTATTTTTAAAGTGAAATACCAATGATTTAATTGGACTTTGCATTAACTTTGCCTTGTTAATGCTCTCTAAGGCAAATTTTTCAGTGATTCATGGAATGGCAGGTCACATGGGCTCTAGATTGTCTTTCACAGCCTCAGTTCATTGTAGTGTGTGTAGTGGAAAGCTGAAGACAGTTTGCTCTCAGAGTTCTGAGATTCAAACACTCTAAAAACCTTTAAAAACACCTTTTTGCCACAAAATATTGTGTCAAAATTTAGTACATTGATTGCAAGAAATCCTCATGTGTTGATATCATCGAGCATTTATTAATCTTGTGTGCATATTGAATGTTAATTTAGTCCATTCAGTCTCTGTACTGACAGACACTGTAGAATTGTAAATACAAAAAACACTAAACCGGGCACTCACCAGCCAATGAAAAATGGCTCCACCAATGTGATGCATACTAATTTTATTAGTACTGAATGACCATCACAGAGTCAAATGCTTGATGTGTTTCTGATCCTCATGGACCCTTTATCAAAAGGGTTTGATAAAGGGTCCATGAGGATCTAAAATGCACCAAGCGTTTGACCCTGCGATGGTCATTCTTTACTAAGAAAATTAGTTTGCACCACACAAGTGGAGTCATTTTTCATTGGCTGGTGAGTTCCCAGTTTAGTGTTTTTTGTATTTGCAGTTTCACCCAGAGCACCACCTCCCTGTGTGCACTAGCTTTCATTTGGTGTCACTGTAGAAGTGTGCTTCCGAGGAGGGGCGTATCTTGGTGAAGGGAGATACACAGTTAGAAAGGCAATCTTTCTAACTGTTGTTGGGTAGCTAGTGTGTTAGTATTGGTGTGTTCATGTACACCTAGTAATACTTTGAGTAAGTTTTAATACTTTTTTGGTGTTTGCTGTAGTGCTGTGCATTTTTTCAGTTGGTTTAAAAGATTTGGTTGTACTACACTGAACTTTAACATTTTCTGTGCATTACCTGCAGTGTGTGCGTGTGTGTGTGAGTGCCGTCAAATCACACACATTTTATCATGCCACACCATAATCACAGGACTCTGATTTGAATCTCTTATCCATCTGCACCTATGATACTATTTACTGCTTTGTTCTATCTTGTAGTGGACTGTTACTGCACTTGCCCCCCCCCCCCACGCAAAAGGTATTATTGTTCCAGTTTTGGATTTGTGATTGTGACCACTATTAAGATGGTGTCGTGCCTTTGTGGCCACATCTCTTGAGTGTGCAGTCTCTATCTGTCTGTGCATCTGCATCTCTTTAGGGCCCAATCTCTATCTGTAAGTCACAGTTGTTTGTTTGGCTTCTCTTCAGAGTACTGGTGTGGTGCATATCTCGGCGTGAACATTGTATACATTTATGTGCATTTTTAAGTCAGGGCAATCTTCATGAGTAACGAGACAAATCACATTCTTTATCTTCACGATCACGATTCATGAATTACACTATTTTAAGTTTTTGGGGTGTAAGTTGTAACTCTGTTTTAAATCTTCGGTTTCGTCACGAATCTGGAAAATGACTGGGGGACACCCAGTTATATCATGTCTCATCACTCAAGATCCTTGGTCTACTCCAATGCTTCTGTTTGTGTTCACATTCTGTAGGATGCCTCACTTGAATCTTTGTGCTCACAAGAAGCTGGCCCTATTTAATTCTGTAGATATTATCTCAGTGTGACCATTGTACTCATTTATGAGTGTTTTTACGTTAGGGCGCTCTTCATGAGTCACAAGGCAAATCACATTCTTCATCTTCACGATCACAAATCACAAATTACACAACTTTACATTTTTGGGGCGTAACCCTGTTTTTTAAGTTTTCAGTTTCATCACGAATCAGTAAAATGACTGGGGAACACCCAGTTATCATGTCACATCACAGCAGATGGACTTGAATCTTTATCCTCACAACAAGAAGCTGGCTTTATTTAATCCCACAGATAATATCAAAGTATGAATGTTGTACAGGTCAGGGAAGTACAGCCATAAGTATTTGTGTGCAGTTCATTAGTCATGTCGCAACAGTCACTCATCATGAGACAAATCACGTTCTTCATGAATCACAGCAGTTACATTTTTTTTTCAGTTCTGGTGATATGCTGAAGACCTGTAAATATGATCAAAACATTAATGAACCATTTTTTACTTTTTTTGAAATGATGACCTCCTCCCCCAAAAAAATACTTACCTTTCATGGGTTGATAGTTTCTGTGCAGCCAAACTCAGCAGCAGACATCCAAAACTTGTTGTGGTGGACCACTGACACTGTGCCCATGATGACCTGATAAAAAAAGTAATCATAAATGATTGTCTTTCGTGTACCACAGCCCCCACCCCCAAAAAAGAAAATTTTAATTTTACAGTACCACATTAGTTGTAAGGCTCATAACATTTGTGTTGCTCACATGTTCATGTGATTTGATCATCATACCCACCACGATAAAGTGTGAAGATTCCCTGAAAAGGAGCAATATGGACTGCATACAACACAGAACAAGATTATATAGATAGAAATTAAATGGCTGTTTCTCTGGAAAACAAATGACAGTGGCACGCGCAATAACTCACCATTGTGGTATGAAGGCAAGACACACACAAAGAGCAGCATGTATTGATGGTGCAGCAGGCCTTAACCCAGGCAATGCTCTGACATGGGACAAAAAGACACATTTCTGGCATTTAGTCTTCATCTGGACTTTTCATTCAATGACATCAGCAGGAGAACAACAGCAGCAGCAGGTGGTGTCACAACTTATGCAATGATATCACTTAGCAGTGGGTTGGCAGGCCCAAAAATGCTTAGTCCAATAAATATGTTTAAGTTCTCTGGCAAGCTTCACATGTGCTTTGCATCTCCTTCTCAGGTGTGTGCGGCAAAAGTATTTGACTTAAAGGAAGCATTTTCTCTCTGGGGACAGAACACTGTATGACACATTTCTGGCATTTCATTTTTAATCTGGGCTTTTCATGACATTAAAAAGCGGGACAAAAGTAAAAAAGATAGCACATTTGTGGGGGGCATGGTAGGTGTGGTAATGGTATTGTTTGTGATAATTGTGCTGGTGCTTTAAAGGGAAAGTATCATGCAGGACTACATTTATCAATCTTGATGTTACAATGGAAATCTGCTTTACATAAGCTATTTTGACTGAATCCTTACCACTTTTAGGGCCAGAATTATTTATAACTCATTTCTGGGCTTCAAACTTCTGCTCTAATCAGTAGATCATACTCCTACAAATAACAGAACATGATGCCAGCAAAAGAAGTGTTATGGGTTCGGTGAATAGCTTGTGTAAAGCAGATTTCCTTTGCTAACAATATTAATAAATGTAGTCCTGCATGTTAGTTTCCTTTTAAGTAAATGTTCAGAAAATGAACAGGTATTTTTGTAGTAGTTACTTAATTTATTTTATTTCTTACATGACTGATGGTTGGCCAAATAACGGATGCTGCGTGCTTTCATTACAGGTTAAATTCTGGTGCCATTATGCACACTGCAATAAAAGTGACTTGAAGATGGCATTTTGGAGACACAAGATTTAATTAAAGGAAATCACTCAGTGTCCACAAAGTGGGGGGCAGCATGACTTATTACATAAAATGAAACTAAGAAGAAACCAATTTATATTGCTGAAAGCATAATGGTTTGGGAGGTATTGGGGGGATGTGATTTACCAGTATGAGGCTGAAGAAATACAGGATTAACAAAATTAAGATAGCTAAGAAAACATTAACTGAGCATAAATGTTATAAGTAAGAAAAAAAATATGGCTTAAGAAAATAAATAAAAGCAGAGATAATTTTTTTGGCAGGTGGGCATGTTGTTAATACTGGCTTTCTTGATCTTTCTTGTTCCTCATACTGGTAAATCCAATTCACCATCCCATGTCCCCCAAATGTTCCCCCAGCAACGCCATTATGCTTTCTGCATATACAAATTGTTTTGTTCTTAACTTCTTACTCGTCTCATCTATCATCATCATTACTTTATTTTATGCAATACGTCACGTGGTTGCCAACTGTGCAGATATTGAGTGCTTTCATTGCAGCTGAAATTGTGCCACCAAAAAGCTATCTTCAAGACACTTTTATTGCAGTGTGCATGAGAGCATGACAGTTTCACCTGGAATGAAAGCATGTGGCATCTGCCATTTTACTGACCATCACTCATGTAACAAAAATAAAAATCCTAAATAAAGTAAATTAAGTAACAAGTGTGAAAAATCATAAACAAAACATTAACTGCACATAAATTTCATACAGAAAAAGAAAAATATTAATGAAGAAAAAAAAATAAAAGAAGAGGAGGGAGATTTTTTTGGGGGGTCAATTTGGAAATCAATACAAGTTTTTAATGGGCCTGTGGGGGCTGTTACTGCTCACCACCACTATTACTGTGCAGCAATCATAGTATTTCATCATTCTGCCCCTCAACATGTATCAGCTGCATTGCTGGCTTCACAAGTGTTTTCAGCCCCTGTAACTCGGCATGCAGCTAAGCAGGGGCCCCCCTGTGTCACCGACTGATACAACCTCTCTTCACCATGGGCAGCTCTGGGACCTACCACCACCTCACCTAATGCCATTTCCCATCTAGTACTGCTACATGCAGGCAGACGTGCTTGCTGTGTTAACACTGCTGCAGGAGTGGCTGCAACCTCCTGCAGCTTTGCTTCCCACTAGGCATGGTCGTGCACAGCTAGATGGGTGCACTGACCACCCATACTGAGGTGGCTGCCCTCGGGACCCAGCAGACTACCACATTAAAAAGATTGCAATGTGCCATGCTGGAGTCACCAAGGAAGGAAGAAAAAAAGGCCCACACAGGGGAACTGTGGGAAGGGATCAGTACAGGTGGTGAGGGGGGCATCAGGACACACCTGATGCTGTGCTGGTGGTGACTGAGGGCTGACAACCTGCTGTGATTGCTGCTGCTCTTGCTGCAGCTCCTCCAGCTGATCCTCTGGTGCCTGCTGCTCCACCAGCTCCTGGATGAAAACCACAGCTACAGGGCTCACTGTGGCTGCAGGTAGGGTCCCCAAAGCCTGCCGAATTAATCTAACTGGGTGGCCACCCTGCATTCGTGGCCCACGATAGCCACCACTTGGCCCACCACATCCACACTCCATCAAGAAAGTAAATAAATAAAAAAAAACACTAGTATAAGTACTAGTAAAATGAAGTACAGTACCTAAAAATAACTACAAAAAAATACTTTTTTAATGAGAAAAAAAAGCCTAATTAAATAAAACTTTCCTGAAAGACTACAGCAACTAAATACACAAAGATTTAACACACAAAAAAAGAACAATAGCTTTTTTTGAGCTGTGAAACACACAGAACAGAGCCAGACTGCACACTGCAGAACTGCCTGGACTGCAAACTCTTTCCACTAGAGAAAGTGAAAATAAAACACTGACTTCCTGCCTATTGAACTGCGTCCCTGAATCATGTGACCTGCAGAACTGCAGAGACAGTCAGGCAAGTGATCACTGATCAGTGAGCTGCTTGTTTCTTAATGACTTCACCTTGTCAAACTGTAATGCGAAGTAAACACGAAGCTGGACAACGTGAAGTCATTAAAGGGCGAAGTAGCCCCTTTCAGTGGTGACTTCGCATAGCCCAACATGAATGCAAAGTGGGCTAATTTGCTCATACTTCTCTAAGGAATTGAAACTTCACTGCATCTCTAGTGCTGTTCCTGCTATCCTTACATTAGAAGATACAATAAAGTCCTCACCACCCCCAGTAGTACCAGCTTACTGGTGTGGAGAAAGGACTGGATAGCTTGAAGCAGGACAGTTCTTGTTGATTTAGCCCGAGGGGCACATACATTAATAAGCCTCAAACATTTGCCAAAGTAACTTAGATCAAACAAAAAAGCTAGACCCGGTTCAAATTCAACCAGTATTAACCTGGAAAGAAGAACCCTCAAGAAGAATGCCAACCTCATCACTGTTGATTGCATCTTCTGAACCATGAAATCAGTAAGATGGACCATGCTTCCACAATTTTTTTTTGTTGCGGAAGTTTCATATAAAGGTTTTAGTCTAGCATCCTGTAAACACACATTTTCTGGTAATGTTTTTACTACCGAAAGTGTGGTTGTATGGTTCCTGTAATACTTTATACTATTGATATTCAGGGTTATTGGGGAGATGGCGGTACCAGTACACATTTATATAGATACCAAGGGAGGGAATCAGCAGCTAAGTGTGTCTGTGACCTAGTTCAAGCTCTGCTCTTTTTAGCTACTTGCAACTCAGGTTTGTGAGCCGTCCATGTCCAAGGAAAGATCCAGCTTCATGGAACAGATGGAGTAAGCCTCTGAATCCCCATCTTCTTCCTCTGTATCATCACATTGTCTACTCAATATTAAGGCAGCATATCAGTTTTTAATCTGTGTGACTGACTGGTTGCTTGAACATTTTATATTTTGCTTTCCTATGTTGCCCCTCTTTATGGTGGAAATTACCACTATATCAGTTTCCTGGGGGAAGGGGGGGCATGTGAGCATGCAGTACTGGATCCATTCTAGTCTTGTGCTCTACTTCTGGTTCCATAGGAACAACAGTATCTTGACTAGGGTCATTTTCATGCTCCATAGCTGGTTCATACAGTATATGATTGGCAAATATACTACTAAGTCATTCACAAGAAGGGTGTCAGTAGTTTGGGCTACCAGTGCATTCTGTGGGACCACAACTGGAGGAGCTTGTCCAGTTGGAACTGATTCATGAGGAACTGGCCTTGTCTGGGGTCTTCTGATGGCTCACAGGGGGGAACCTGTAAGGCTTGTTGAGCAATTTCTACCAATCACTGGGCAGAGGCTTTATCAGAACCCTGAGCCTGATCCATAACAATTAATTCTTCCTGATTTAAATCATCATCTCTTCTGTGTGAGGCCTACTGCCACAGCTGATATCAGTGCTCCTTTTCCTCACACAGGTTACACTTGAAGGTGTTTGGATAGTGGTAACTTATATGCCCATACTCCAAGCACTTATTATCGCATTTCTCATTACACACACACCAAGCTAAAGTGTGCCCGAGACCCACATTTATCACATGTACATGACTGCCCTGGGTAGAAACACATTCCATGATCCTTCCGTAGAAAAAGACAAAAAACTCTGAAGTAAATGAAAGAATTCCATGTCAGTCTGTCATAGCTTTACCCTAAATTTCAACCCCCTGTCCAAAGCTGCTACTGTAAATGATCAGTGTGAGAAAGTCTAACATGTCACACTCCTGTATAAGCCCGTAGACTATGTAAGACATATTAACACCCTCATTTCACAGAAGAATAGTGATGGTTTCAGTTTGCAACTAGTTTGGACAGAGAGATAGCATAAAAAGGGGATCACAAAGTTGAGTTTTTCAGCTTTATCATGCCTTAACCAGAATCTTTCAAAGGATTATAACTTTAAAGCTGACATCAAAAACAGTATAACCTGACACATGAATAAGAGCATATAACTCTGCTGCAAGAAAAGTATTAATTCTTTTAATAAATTATAGAGGACATAGACTCTGTCCAGGGGCAACTTGAGACCACATTTGTATTTAAGGTGGATGATATTGTGGCATCCCTTACAGAAATATAGGTGTGCTGCATACATGTAGAATGCATGCCACATGCTTAATTGTTCTGTGCAAGTGGTTCACATACACTGAGTGAACATATGTGAACCAGGTCTAAAATGCAAATCAGGTTCGCATGCTGCAAGCTTGACATGTGCGTAGCAGGTAAGCTGGTGCGAACATCTTCTAAAAATGACATCAGGTTTGCATGTTGCACGCTTGACATTAGTGCAGCAGTTAAGTTAGTGTGAACATCATTTAAATTTCACATCAGGTTTACATGCTGCATGCTTGCCATGTGTGCAGCAGGTAAGCTGGTGCAAATCTCATCTAAAAACATATCAGTCTCTGTTTCTTATACTACTGCTAGCAATTAGTCATTAAAATACATTTGTATTTGAATTCCCATAAAAATTAGATATACTCATTAATTCTGATCCTTTTGAAAGTTGTTTAATGGCTTTTGACTATTGCCATTAAATCACCATTAATCTGTAAAGTATTGTTTGCTTATTGCATTAAATGCCTAGGATATAGCAAGTCAACATCCCCCATTCCTGATGTACAAAGAGGATCCTCTATGTTGTGAAGCCTGTCCTTTTTGTTTTGGATGATGCAAATCCCTTATGCATATTTGGTGCTACAAATGCATTTCTCCATGACTGTTTTATCTCACTTACTTGCCCTTTGTCATTCTGTACTGAGCATACACACTATGGCCATGCTCAGCACTCTTTGTGCTGAGTGGGGTCTTGGAAGCATGCACTATACCTCACATTTTGTTACTGAAATGAGGGGCATGAACACTCAAAATGAGGGACAATAAGGGACACTAACCCACATGATGATCAGGACACATCATGAAACATGGAGAAACGGTACCTCAGAACACAATAGAAACCATTATATTAGCACCTGAGAATGAATTTCTACCATTAAGCAGGGGTACCATTTAGATAGAGCAGAGGGGTGCAGTTGCCATGCCACCTCCTGTATTTGTGCCTAGGTTGTTCTTATGGTGTGGCAGTAATGGCTTTAAATTTGGATTTAATCTTTTACACAATAAGTGCCTACCTGGCCTGTGTGTGCTCTCCCTTCAGGTACTCTCCACACTTGACTGTGTTTGTACTGTGTTGTTCACTCTCTAAACCCATTTAAAGGAGGCACAATCATATGTGATGTGGATGAGGTTAATCTAAGAGAGAGTGCATGAGCCTTGCAAGTGTGACACTGTCTTTCCAACTACAGAGTAGTCAGACTGAACACTACAGCTTGGAGGAGTCAGTGAGCACTGAACTCTCAATAGCAGTGTTGTGGCAGCATATTTTTGTTGTTCTGCTCTTAGTGAGTCTCCATCTCCCCTGGTTAATGAAGGGGCAGAGGGTGAGCTAGAAGCTAACTCAAGACTAGGCTACCTACTTACTCTACTAGGCTCACATTACAAAACAAAACAGCACACCATGGCAGCAAGCTAGGCTTAGCAGCAGTAGAGACAGTGGTGTGGGTGGCTTTCATAGGCCTTGATCAGTGTAGTGTGGCAGCAGCCACAGCAGCAACTAAGCAAAGAGCAACCCAGGTTGGGTGGATTTGTATGGTGATGTGACTTGGTCACGGACCAAGATGGGGACCTATGATGGTCAGTTCTAGCATCCATCTTCTGGTGAAGGAGAGAGGGGAGCAGACTAAAACCTGGGATGGCGGCACACTATGCCAGGCTACAGGTTCTGGCCATATGGCTGGGTAAGTAAAAGTAAATACTTTTTTACAGAAAGATTGGGGAAGGAGGAAGAACTGAAATATTAATGTGTTTTTCATGTTCCTTCCCCTTTGAGTGATTTAATGACCCATAGGGGATGGTATTGAATGGAATGGCATCAGGGAGAAAAATCAGGACAAAGTTATTTTTTTTTTGGGGGGGGGGACTTCAGTCAGGAAAAAAACTGGTTGGTAACTGGGTTGGTTTAAGACCAAATCTGATGCACTTCTCTGGAGTATATACAGATGAACCGTATACATTTGAATGTTTCCTGATTTGCATATCAACGTTCAGTCAAACCAATTAGTTGTACCTTTTAGAGATGTTACAGACATTCTATAACTGTCCCTTGCATTCATGGACAGTTAAGTGATATGGTATGCACAGACTATTGGAGACCCACTATAGTCAGGCTTATGCCCCCTCCCCCGTGAGGCTGACCTCCACATCCACAAACTCAGGCACATTATAACAAAGTGCAAAGGAGACTACAGGGATGTGCACCATTGAAATTAATTGAGGTATTTTTTAATTAGTATTTTATACATTATTGATGGAGAGTTGGAGATTAATGAAGCCACCGCTCGACTAGCAAGGGCCTTATTAGTAGAACAGTGACCTTCATTATTCTCCAACTCACCATCCTAATGAATAAAATAGTAATTGAACATAGCTACATTTATTTCAAGGGTGTACACCCCAGCACTCTGACCCACTGACTTCATCTCTTAAAGATTTCTGCCTTTGGCTCCCTAGTACTCAAGTAAGAGACTTTTTTTTACTTATATCTATACTTGGTGGGTTGTCTGTAGCAGCATGGCTGTACCTGCTACAGTGTGTGTGTGTGTGCATGGGGGGGATCTGGTCGTGTGTATATATGTGTGTGTGTGTGTTTGTGTGTTGTGTGTGTGTGTGTGTGTGTGTGTGTGGTGTGTGAAGTTATTGCTACATTTGTGTTTGCACCTTAATGTCTTTTTGCATGGAAGCATTCAAAACTATGGAGAACAAATAGTAGGAATACAGGCCAGACAGAAATAATTAAGTGGATTTGTGGATAAGTTTGTGTATTGGGGGTTGGAAAAACATGTGTTTCCATTGGTACGTGTGCTACAGTTCAACTGTGAAAATGAGATGATAGAGAGAAGAAAACTGAAAAGCATATACTGGCTGCAAGCATGCCACATGCATGCAGATGTATTCAGATACAGTATGTACTGAAGTACAAGTGAGCCATATGTGTGCAGACAGTATGGCTTAGTGGTTAAAAGCACTGAACTGCAAGCCAGGAGACTTGGAGGCATAAAGACCTAGGTTTGAATCTCATCAACTCCTACTTGTGTATAGTGTGATCCTGAGCAAGTCATTAACTTTTCTGTGTGCAGTTATCAGTGACCACTTGCTTTTTTGTACACATGCCATATGCTTGCAGTCTTTTCCAATTTAACATACAAATCAAGGTTTCCACACTTGCTCGCTGCACGCATGCCATATGCATGCAGTCGGTTCCAATTTAACATTTAAATCATACTTGTAGCACACATATCACTTTGGTAGTTTTATGTGTGCAGCATGAAAACATTTCATATAATTATTTCTGTAAGAGACTGGACAGTTCCCCCTGGGCTGTGCATAAGTTTTCCATAGGAACTTGTCTACCTGGATCCTCTGTAGGTACACTGAATCCATCAGTGACCTCTATCTAGGGTTCTGTCAAGGCCATGTCCCTTGCACAATGTGAAGTACCTTTTTATGCTTCACTTTCTCCCACTGATCCAGTGGTATTACATGTTCCTGCACTGTTTCACAATTCTGCTGACCGGGAGGGTAGGGGGATCAAATCTGTATTTACACCTTCATCATCCACCAAAGTAATTATATCTTCAGTAGGAACAGCATGTGTGTCACAAGTTGCAGAGTTGTTGGCTGAGATAGGTAACTCCTTCTCTGGGCCCCCAGTCAATTAATTCCCATTCACAGTAGGGTTAGCCCAGTTTTGAATCATGTTCATCCTACTCCACTCTGCAGTCCTGGGGAGTTCCATTCATTGTTCAGGTGTAGGAGACTGAACCCCTCTGCTAGCCACTTTAGCCACTTCCAAAATCATACCTGCCAGACTGCTTGTATCTCCAGTCAGCCACTTTGATCTATCCTCTACATTCTCCCAGCTGGCAGCAATAAAAGGGCCTTCACAGATTATTTCTTACTTTGCTTTGTTGATCTCTGCTGGAGTGGTGTTGTGGCAGGGCACCTATACCTTAAATGTATTTATTTGAAAATTGGTAACCAGGAAAGGCATACTGAACTAAGGCTCATTTCTAGTTGTGACCCACATGAGAGGGGAATGAAAGAATAATATTAAACAATTACAGCAAGTCATAGAGTACAATTGTAATGACAGTGCAGAAAGTGCAAAACTAGAGTACAGAACAATCAAGTGATCAAGTTCATAACAAATTGATGAAGACGGTGCGGATAGGCATAGGGATTGGGCAGGGGAAATCCACACTGAGAAGAGGTTCCTGGACTTCAGGAAAGCAGACTTTAAAGAAACTGGAGACTGCCTTAGCAAATACCTTGGGAAGGGGGATGGCTGAGGGGAGCGGAGGCACAGTGGAAAAGGATAAAGGAGGGAATAATTAAATCAACAGTAAGCTTTTTGAAGGAAACAAGTAAGGGGAAAAGGAGGAAGAGGCCACTATGGTTCTCTACGGAGGTGGCAAAGTCAGTAAGAGGGAAAAAAACAGCTTTATGGAAGTACAAAAAGACCCAAATAGAGAGGGATAGGGAGGGATATCTAAATAAACACAGGGAGACAGGGAAGAGGGTGAGGGCACCAAAGGCTCAAACAGAAGAGAGGATTGCCCAAGAAGTTAAAAAAAGGGGATAAGACATTCTTCTGGTACATAAGCAAAAAAAAGGAAGGCAAGGGGAAGGACAGTGGTTATCAAGAGAGTTGGGGGGGACTGTGCAGAAGATCATGAAAATCAAGACTTTCAAACAAGTACTTCTGTTTGGTCTTCACAGTGGAGAGGGGAGGTGACAGACCAATATGCATCAGCAGGTACCAGGGAGATTGGGGAATGGACACAAGTCCATTTTAGAAAGAAAGAATCCACTGAAGATTGGAAGCCCTAAAGGAAAACAAGGCAGTAGGGTCAAATGGGATTCACCCATGGGTACTAAATGAACCAAGCACAGTGCTAGCTTCCCCTCTGGAAACCCCATTCAGCACCTTATTGGACCTTATTGGAGATCGGTGTTGATCCAGAGGACCCTCTGCACAAGAATGGCAGAGTGGATGAGGCTAGCAATTACAGACTAGTGAGTCTTACGTCAGTGGTAGGGAAATTAAAGGACACTCTGCTGAAGGTGAGACTGGTGGAGTACCTGGAGGCAAATAGGCTGTGGAACCACCAGTAGCATGGCTTCACAGGGGTAGGTCATGTCAAACAAACCTCATAAATGTCTTTGACTGGGTTAAGTGGAAAGTGGATCAGGACAGGAGAGTGGATGTGGCCTATCTGGACTTCAGTAAAACCTTTGACACTGTACCACCATGAGGATAATTAAGAAACTTATCAACCTCTGGGTGAGGGAGAAGGTGGTAAGTTGGGTATCTAACTGGTTGAAAGATAGGAAGCAAAGGGTGATGGTAAATGACAGTCAAACAGGGACAGGAATGTGACCAGTGGAGTACCACAGGGATCAATACTTGGTCTTGTCCATCCTTTTCAATGTGTTCATAAGTGACATTAATGAGGAATTTTAGGAAATGTTAGTCTGTCTCTTTGCAGATGACACAAAAATCTGCATTAGGATGAACACACGTGACAGGATGGAAAATATGCAAAGGGATCTGGGGAAACTGGAGGACTGGTCTAGGGTGTGGCAGGTAGGTTTCAATGCCAGAAAGTGCAAAGTCGGGGGTGTGGCTTGGACGCCGAGAAAGATGGCCGCAAAAACCATCAGCTCAATCCCCAGCCTCATGAGTTTATCCGTGTCTCCAGTCATTCAGGGACCCCCTACCCTCAAAGGTGTTTCAGAACCTCATTAGACCTACCTCTTGGTGCATAGTGGGTTTTTATTGCGCTAAGTGGTCCGGTTTAACATTCTGTGGTGCCGGAGTTCATGCGATCTGCCTCTTCCCTGTTTAGGCCTGGTAGCACCGACTTCGAGTTGTGGTCTTCGATGTCCGGATACTTTGGCTCTGCTTACCTATTGGGGGGCACGGTGCAGAATCAAACTGGGATCAAGGAGCAAGCTCTTTCTTTTCTTCTTCTAGTCCACTTACTGACTGCTTACTCTGCTGAACTCTTCTGTATAGTGACGGCTCTCTTTGTAGGCATATATAACAGCAATGCCTCCAAAGGAAGCACCCACCACAGACGTTAGTGCCTCCCTGCAGCACATCACAGCCATGCTGGAAACCCTCCTAACGAGGGTGGATTCCATCTCGTTAACCTCTGGGTCAGTGGCAGAGGTACATGCCCTCAATGACAAACTTAATGTTACAGAGCAATGGACAGATGATTTGGAAGCTAGGCAGGCTAAGATGCTACGTCGTCTTAAAGATCATGAGGAGCAGCTGGCCATTTTGTGGAAGCGGGCCAAAGATCAAGAAAATGGGGGCGACGCAATAATATAAGGATCTGCAGGATTCCTGAGGGATCTGAGGGCTCAAACACTGAAAGATTCCTCAATGAAGAGATCCCTAAAATACTTGGGGACAGATGGCATGGGCCCATGGAGGTGGAAAGAGCTCTCCATATCCCTGGCGGTCCTCGATCACCAAGAACCTCCTCTAAGCCCATCATTGCTTACTTCATGAGATATTCAACAAAGGAAAGGCTTCTGAGGGCAGCACGAGTCATGGGTGACCTATACTGGCATGGGACTAAAATCTCCTTCTTCAGGGATTTCTCTGCATAGGTGGTAGCTAGGTGGAAAGCTTTCCTCCCATCAAAAGGCTGTTGGTATCCCAGGGGTTTAAATATGGTTTTCATTACCTGGCTTACCTTTATGCAACTCGAGAGGGCTAGGATATAGTTGCAGAATCCCCCCGAGAAGTGGAAGAATGGGCCTCCAAATATTTGTCCATCTGCCCCTCAGTACCACTACTCCCAAAAGGCTGTGGGTTCCGGGTCCTCGACCAAGAGATAGGAGGAACTCATCTCCCAACAAAGGCTCTAGGGAAGGCTATAATTCCTCCAATGTTTCTCACAGGCCCCATCCTCATCCTAGACCAATTAGTACTGATAGTAATCATCAGGTTGGGCAACAAGGGCTGGTAAACACCGCTCTTCCTTCACTGCCACAGAGGGGGAGCTGCTCAGATGACCCGCATTTGTCAACGATTGATGAGCAAACAGGACTCTCCCTCCAAAGGCTCAGGGAAAGTGCCACCGGCTAAACTGACTAAAGAAGAGCACCCTGTCCTGGATCATTCGAACACCCAGGACATCCCAGATGATCTTCTCATGGAAGGGGCTGAAAGTGTGTCCTGGGCGGATTTCCCTGAAGATTTGACAGATTACCCTGACTGCTCTAGCACTTCAGTGAAACCTGCACTGTTATCTTTTGCAGAAGCCTTAGCTCGAGACATTTCTCCCAGTACAACAAAACCCGCTGATGCTGAGGAACAGCCTCCTTTTGAATGATCCTCATGAGTCTGTATTTTTCTCTTTGTTCTCTTGTACTCTCCTAGGGCATTACATAAGGATACCACATGGGGTTGGTTTCAAACCTGTCCAAGGGAAGTCCCCCGGGGACTGGTGAGACTCTAGGGAACCCCGTCCCCTGATCTTGGGACGTTTTGATTAACGGCATCCTATATACCGCCCGTATATTATTGCTCTGGAGGGCTTGTCCCCCAACCCCACACCCAATCTTTGGGGAGTATGTGGAATTCATAATGTCACCCTCTGTTTTAGTGGCAGCCACATCATGGGTGGTAGCAATTAACTCCCCACTATACAAAAACTGAGGACATGCCTACTCGGCGCAGAAGAACAAACTGAGAAAGGCGGAGTTGAATACTCTGCAAACTGAGCTCTCCTCATTAGAGGGTCTCAGCTTTGGCATACATACTAGTGGGTGATCAACCTACCTTGTGGGCTCTTTCCAGTTTTGGATTATTACTGGTTGAGGCAATAACACCCTCCTTTTTTCCCTTTTTGCTCCCTCCCCTTCCCTGACTGCGATATTTTGGTACATAGAGCTGGGATGGAGATGTATGTTGTTACTTAGGTTATCTCCATTTATCCCCACTTTGGTGAACGGTCAGTATGGCTGTGTGCACCTCCTCAACCATGGGGAGGGTTGTACCTCGTGCCTACACCAACTCACCTTTAGCTTATTGCTTGTTTTAAATCATTAATATTTGTAGAATCAGAACTACGGTTACAGTTCAATCTGTTATTCTCTAACTGTGTGTTTTGTGACTTATATTATTTGTTTAATCCTTGCACTAGGTAGTTGCATCAATATACATCTACTGGACAGATTATACTCCTGTTTGGCTTCTCTAACCTTCACTCCTTTACATCAGGCATCTTGCTGGCTTCTGTTTTTTTTTCCTTTCTGGGTACGGGGGGTAAGTACCTCTTAATTACCTAATTTTCAGAGCCACGATGCAGAACGCTAATGCAGGTATAAAACTGGTATCCTGGAACGTGAAGGGTTTAAACCACCCAGTTAAGCGGTCCATGGTTCTTAGGCATCTACACTCCTTGCAGACAGATATAGCGCTCCTTCAGGAGACACACCTCACTGCAAGAACTGTATCATGGCATAAGCTGGCCTGGGTCAGTAATGTCATAGCGAGTTCAGCATCAACTAAGTCTAAAGGGGTGGCTATATTGATTAAAAAATCATGTCCATGGACACAGGAGCAGACAGTCTCAGATACTCAGGGTTGTTGGATTGCGGTCCATTTTTCATACCCAGGAGGGCGGGTGATTCTAGCGAACATATATAGTCCCAATTTGGATAATCCTGATTTGTCTGTTGGAATTAAACAGAGCCATGGAGACCTTAGCTACTAGCCACCTGAAGGTGCCCATATTATTTGGTGGGGATTTTAATCTTGCCCCATGCATTTTCCTTGACAAATCCAAACCAACTCCACAAATGCATCCTAAAGTAGTGCAGGTTTTGCAGGGAGTCATGGCGGAATGGGGCATGACTGATGTATGGCGCCGGGATCACCCATCAGGGCATAATTACTTATTTTTTCTGCTGTCCACACCACATATTGCAGAATTGATTTTTGGCTTGCTAACCCCCTTGCAGCCCAAGATATTACATATACTAGGGTACACAATATCCTTGTCTCAGATCATGCCCCGGTGTCCTGCTTTTATACCCCCTCTGGGCTGAGGGGCTTAGGGACCAGATGGCGCTGTAGTCCCCTACTGCTCTCCGACCCCCAATTCCAGTCCATGGTAAGGGGGACCGTCAGCGATTACTTCTCGAGGAACCATGCCATAGATACATCTGCTGCCACAGTCTGGGAGGCTTTCAAGGTGGTGCTACGAGGGTAAATCATTGCCTAACATAGAAACATAGACTTTGACAGAAGATAAGGACCACTTGGCCCACCCAGTCTGCCCATTTCCCTACCTACTGGATAAGCTGCAGATTCTAGTTAACCAACAGCCTACTTCCTGACACCCCTCACTACAATTGCCTTGTGTCTGTCCCATGCATGTTTGAATTCCCCCACTGTTTTAGCCCCAACAACCTCCCCAGGAAGGCAGTTCCACACATCCACCACTCTCTCCATGAAAAAAGATTTCCTCACATTACCCCTGGTACTCGGCACAGAAGAACAAACTGAGAAAGGCAGAGTTGAATACTCTGCAAACTGAGTTCTCCTCATTAGAGGCCAAATTTAGAGCCACCAGAACTCAGAAGCCTGATTCGGTGCTTCTCCAAATGATTGTTGGATTGAAGTACTGCATAAATACAATACTACAACAAAAAGAAGAATGGGCGCTGACTAGATCTAAGCAGGCATACTGGGGGGGTGGGGACAAAGGGGGGAAACTCCTGGCATTTCAGCTGTGGAAATAACAGGCGGCCTCCCGTATCCATGCCCTTAAGAATAGGAATGGCTTGGTTGTTACGAACCCCAAAAGAATCAATGAATGTATGCAAGACTTTTACCAGCATCTGTACCAATTGCAGGCCACTCTAGATCCCACCCAATTGGCAAACCAACTAGTAGATTTCTGTGCTACCGCCAACATCCCTCAAATATCTGCTGAGATGAAGCAAGCACTGGATAGACCGATTACAGAACCTGAACTTAAGACTGCCTTAAGCCAACTGGCTAAGGGTAAATCACCCGGACCAGACGGCATGACCATGGAGTTATACCAAATTATGAGTGCAGAAATCAGCACCCCTTTTCTTTTGGTGCTACAGGAGGCACATGTGACAGGCATCCTTCTGCCTTCCATGCGGGAGGCTCTGGTCACTCTCCTCACCAAGAAGTCGGATGACCCCCTCAATTGCACTATCGTCCAATCTCCCTCATCTCAGTGGACAATAAAATAGCAGCTAAAATACTGGCTACCCGCTAGGTAGAAGTCATCCCCCATATTATTCATCCATCTCAAGTAGGTTTTACTAAAGGTAGGGCAGCTGCGGATAACATCAGGCTGGTCCTCGATCTTAAATGGTTGGCAAGACACTCACAAAGCCTGATGGCAGCAATGGCAGTGGATTTTTCTAAAGCCTTCGATTCAGTGGAGTGGTCATACCTCCATGAAACACTTCGGCTATATGGGTTTGGCCTGTATTTTAGGCACTGGATACAGGTGTTGTATAATGCTCCTCTGGCTAGGATTCTAACAAACCAGGATATTTCTTCCTCATTTTCTCTACACAGTAGTATGCGGCAAGGATACCCCCTATCCCACCTGATATTTTTGATAGCTCTGGATCTGCTGATACAGAAGTTGCAAGTTGCCGAAGGCATTCAAGGCATACAGGTAGGATCACTTACCTACCTCACTGCCGCATATGCGGATGACTTACTTTTGACTTTAGAAAATCCAAGAGACTCACTCCCTAAGGTTTTAGGCATCTTGGAGGGGTATGCGCACCTATCTGGTTTACAAATCAATCAAAAAAAGACCAGTGTTACCCCTCTTAATGTGGAATGTGCAAGCTCTTGCCTGCAGAGTTTGGATCTCACCTGGGCCCCATATAGTTTCTTGTATCTGGGTATAGTCATTCCCCTCAACTGGAAGCTCCTAGAGACCGAGAATTTTGGTCCTTTAATAAAATCATTAACATCAGAGATAGAGAGATGGCACCATCTCAACCTTTCTCTCCCAGGTAAGGTAGCAGCCCTTCGGATGTTGCTACTACCTAGAGTGTCATACCTTCTTCATAACCTCCCTATTGCGATATCAGGAAAACTGTTTCGTCCAGTAGATAAACTGATCTCTTTCTTCCTTTGGGAGGGCAGGATCA
The DNA here is from genome assembly GCA_016271365.2 of Neoceratodus forsteri. Lineage (NCBI taxonomy): Eukaryota > Metazoa > Chordata > Ceratodontiformes > Ceratodontidae > Neoceratodus > Neoceratodus forsteri. The sequence continues at coordinate 913,337,481 of CM057455.1, read as the reverse complement.
CCCAGATGCAGCCGCAGCAAAATATGGGCTCACTGGACCAGAGGCGGTCTAGGTCTTCCATGGCTACAGGGGTATCGCTAATCTTACATCGCAGTTCAGGCCACTAAATGGTTTTTCCCCCTCACTTACTTACCAACGCAGTGGGTTACGCTGGAATCCAAAATAATGCCAAATATCCCTACTTGCTTGCTCCTTACCAGAGTCTATATTAACCTTAATGGGCTAACTCCGATCATGATTGAAACTAGGAAGGCATGGTTCCAGCTCATGGCAGCATCTCACACCCCGAAGGCATCTAGCCACATGCCACTCTGGTACCTACCACTCTGGCACTACCAGCTCCTTGCAGTGTGTGGCGTTCCACTTTACTGGCCGACTTGGGACAGTAAGAGGATACATGCCATTCAAGATCTATATATGCCTGACTCCTCCACGTTGATGTCATTCGAGCAACTCCAAAACTGTTACTACCTTCCTCACGCGGATTTCTAGAGATACCTGCAACTCCGCAATGTGGTTCAGGTGCTCAGCAGAACCTATTTAGCCAACCCTAAATGGCACTGGCTTACTACACTTCACTTCAAAACCACCTTGCAAGGTATAGCTGGGCATTTTTACAGTACCTGGTGAGAGGCCCAACCGGACCATACTGAATCTTGTAGAGCCGCATGGGGTACGGATCTCCAAACTCACATGTCCCCCGAAACTTGGTCTTATTGCCTGCACTTAGGTCACTCCACTTATAAAGATGTTCGGAGTCAGCTAATACAACTCAAAATCCTCCTCAGGTGGTACCATACTCCTTCAGCCTTACAAGCTTGGGGTATCCTCCCTCATGCGAGGTGCTGGAGGTGTCAGCATGACCCGGCAAATATTCTACACCTCCTGTGATCCTGCCTGACTTTGACCTCATTCTGGTCAGATATAGCAATGGACTGTTCGGGCATACTGGGCTTACCAGTAGATTTCTCTGACCCTTTGCTACTTCTGGGTGATTCTGCCCCTTTAGCCCATCTGCCGAAGCCATATCAAAACTGGCTCTTAGCTGTGTTTTTAGAGGCTAAAAGGCTCCTTCTCTTATCCTGGAGACAAGTGTCCCCTACACCTATTTCCCTCTGGCACTCTGCCGTGGCTAGACTTTTGAAAGGCTCACATATTCCAATGGAGGGATGCTTTCTGCATACTACCATAAGTGGGGCGCATATCTCAATTCCTCCCTATGCAAAGCTTCCCTTCCCTCCACCCAACTTTTTTGTCTACCGTATCCTTGTGGTGCAAAGACTTTACTGTTGAATCTATCCCTAGGGCTGAACTTGAACAGATGCTGTGTTGCTATGATAATTACAGTGTGTGTATTGCATTTTTCCTTTTTATATCTTTCTTTCTTTATCTTCACCAAGCAACCTTCAGGTACTCCCAGTATTCAATATGGGAAACAACTTATACACTGGGCTTAAATACCTGCTGTAAATTTGTCTGTAGATGGGATGGTGGAGCTTCATGTACATCTTTGTTTATAGGGTTAGTTGACTATTAATAAGTTGTCTGTAAAACTGTTGAAGGACTGCTGTGAATATGAAGGTCCTTACCGTTCTTAGGTCCTGGCTACATGAGCAATCTCTGGACTGCTGAATGTGTATATGTTATATGCTTTTTGTAGTATGCTGTATCGGTGTACTGTTGATGATGTTCCATAATTTTGAATAAATAAAAATTATTCTATGATAAAAAAAAGAAAGTGCAAAGTCATGCACCTGGGGTGGGAAAAGCTGGGGGCTGTGTATAAGACGGGAAGTAGGTACTCACAGTCACCATGCAAGACAGAGACCTTGGGGCAATCATAACTGTGGATCTTAAGGCAGCAGGGCAGTGTGATAAGCCACTAGGTAAGGCTACCTGGATGATGGGCTGCATAGAGAGTAGCTTTCTTTTTTATTTACCAAGTCTAAGATTACAAATACCTTTGAGCCTTGGCTCTTTTACAAAGGTTCCATGTCAGTACTAGTTTCTAGCAGTTTCTAGCAGAAGAAGGGAGGTGGTGTTGTCACTGTTTTTTTTTTATTATTATTACATTTTGCTAGGCTCCACATCTGCCAGCCATCAGTCACCTGCACTCCCCACCTCGCACGCTTCACCGTGAGACAGACCCTACCCTGAACACTCCCAGCTTACCCCCCAGCGTGGGACTGCCAAGGGGGATACGTGTTCCCCCCTGACAGATGGGAGGAGGCAGCACAGGAGCAGGAGCCCGGGTGACAGTGTGAGGTCCACTACATGGGGTGGACATCATCCTGTAGAGCTGGAACCTCTGATTTTGCACAGTTTTTCTCCCCAGGAGGCATGTTGTGCAATGACATTAATGCAACATGCCAAATGTCTTACATGCCTCCCAGCTAGAACAGACACGGGCAGGTATATTCCCCCTGGCCTCTGACAGGGGTTAATCATACAGCAGTCAGACACACCCCACCCCACCCCCTGGAGGAGAAGAGCAGTCTGTAGGATGCTCAATCCCCCCCCCCCGGCTGGACCTCCAATGTTCCGAGTCTGGATTCAAACCTGAGGCATTGGTTTCACAGGTGGAAATCCAACCCCTGCACCAGTGGGGCGGCCCAATGTTGCCCCTGTTTGGCTCAGTAATGAGACCCCACCTGGAGTACTGTGCCCAGTTCTGGAGGCTGCACCTTCACAAGGACTTTAACAGGGTAGAAGTGGTTCGGAAGAAGGATATCAAAATGGAGTAGGGGTTGTATGAAAAAACCATATGAAAAGAGGCTGCAGGAGCTCAAAATGTACTCCCTGAAAGACAGAAGAGCTAGGGAAGGTGAGACTGAGACCTGTAAGTACCTCATGGGGGTGAACAAAGAGCAGGAGGGGAATGTCTCTCAGTGGAGGAGCACCAGAGAATGGGGGCGTGATATGAAGCTTGGGGGGGGTTAAGAAGGATGTGAGGAAATACTTCATAGGAAAGGTGGTGGATGCCTTGAACAGCCTGCCAGAAGTGGTGTTAGTGTGGGTGAAAGCCAATCGGGAGCTTCAAGCATCTGTGGGATAGGCACAGGGGAAAATTAGTTAGAGGAAATGGAGGATGGAGGGAGGGACACCTCTGACTAAATAGGGCCCACTGTGTAGTAATAGACAGGGAAAACAGGGTGGAGTAGATGGGCCTACCAGTCCTTTTCTGATGACACATTCTGTGTTTCTACGACATAAATTAGCTTATAAATCAGCTATCGATTTAGACAAGAGCAGAACAAAGTGCTGTGTGCATATGCTGCGAGGATGAGTCAAAAATAGGTAGCTACATTACATATGGAACAGCCAAAATCATGAAACTGGTTGTTACACAGGTGGGGGGAGGGAGTCAAAAGCAGAGCTGCATTAGGTAAGGTGTCAGGTAGAGTTGGCAGGATCAGATGTGTGCAGGTGGAAGTTTTAGCTGGTGTTCTATGGAGGGAAGTGAGGGGGACTGGTTGAGGGAGGAAAGGAGCAGAGTCCAGAGGGCGGGGAGGTAATAAGAGAATATGGAGTGCCAGCTGCCGAGTGTGAGTGGGGAAGGGAGAAGGCACAAGGGTCACTGGAGTGCAGGGAATAGGATGAAGAGGGGATTGGAGAGAGGAATGAAGATTGGTATGAAAAGATGGACCCAGACCAGTATTTGGAGAAAAAGAAGGATGCACAGTGGTACTAGTGACATAAAGGGAGAGGAAGAATGGATAGAGAGGAGTAAGTGGAACAGTACTGGGTAGGAGAGGGTGAGTTTATAGCAAAGTGGCAGAAAGCACTGCAGAGGGTGTCCAGTCTGGTGAGGGAAGAAGAGGTGGGGGTGCCATACACCACCTCTGCATAGTCAAAAACTAGAAGAACCCATTTTGGTGACCAGTTCCTGGCAGACCTGGGAAGAAAAAACAGTACTTGTGATACAAGGCACTGAGTTTGTGGCGGAGCTTGGTATGGATGGCATTAATGTGGGCAGAGAAGTCTAGCCTGCTATGTAGCCACACAGCAAATTACTTGAAGGCTGGGACTACCTCAAGAAGGGTACCATGCAGCATGCAGAAGACATGGAGGAGGGAGAGCCTGGCCAGTTTCTGACTGGAAGAGCTAGTAGATTGCCTGAACCTAATATTAATTTTTAAAAGCAGTCAGATATTACCTTTTTATCTGAGGCACTTTTTCTTTTCCCTTTGCTTAATTAGAAGATTTTTTGTATCTGATGTTAATAGGCTTGATGTGTAGAACAGCAATCTGCCTGGCAGCTGGTGTATGTAGTTTTTTTCCTCCCCCACTACATCATCAGCACTGTAACCTCACTGACTATGACATTACAGCTGCTCAGGAAGAGTCACTCAGTAGCTGTTAGGTCAGTCATCTGTGATGTTACAGTCAGTGAGGGTAGAGTGCTGATGATGTAGTGGTAAGAACAGAACTTGATATATCTGCTGCCAGGCTGATCCAGAATAATATTTTAACACATAAACTTTATAAACAGCAAAAGAAGAAGCCAAATACTTCAGAAATAAAAAAGTTACAACTGACTACTTCTTAAAATGAGTAACGTTTTCCTGTCTGCTATTTTTGTTTCTAATAGCTCTTTAAGCTGAACCTCCAGTTCGATCCTGCATTTCCTAGCTTATTGAGCATGCTGCTGCCCACTGCCGGGTGTCTGCCTGCCAGCTCATTTGCAAATCTCCAAGACTGCAGTAGTGGGGTGTGGTGCTCCTGCTCCAAACTGTGCCTTGCATTCACCAGAATCACCTGTCTTGATTCAATGCTCTGGACTGCACCTTCTGGCACTGAACCCAACCCAACCCAGCAACTTTTGGGAAAGTTTCCTGTATCCTGCAATTAGCTGCATCTTCAGGTTGTGCATCTACACCAGTTAGGCCTTCATTCTGGTTAGGAAATACAAGCATGTCATGCCACCAGATGTGGGGAATACCAGCTGCAACATTTCTATACTGCACATCATCCGGGACAAGTATAGAGATACCCTATTGGGAACCAAAATATCCTAACCAGCAATGACAACCAGCTTGTCAGAATGTTCTTTTGAAGACATTGCATCAGAATTTGGGTGAGATGCCAGCTGAGTAGAACTGTCAGAGGATGAAATGATAGCACTGGGAGATGTATGCTGTACTTGGAAAGCAGCCAACGATTTCTCTTTCTCAGCACAGAACTTTGCTTCCTCTTCAGCTACCAAGGAAAGTATAAGTTTCAAGTTTAATGTTCACCATAAAAAGTCATTATAATTTCCCAAGGAAAGTAAAGGATTTCTTTCTTTCTTTCCTCCAAGACTTTTAAGAGTTTCTCTTCTTTCTCCTACAGTTTTTGCTTATTTAGGAACTCCACCTCAGAGATGTCCATATTATCAGCTTCATGCCCAAGCTTTCCCTAGAACCATGTACTGTAAGTTTCTGTTTTCATCCCCACACTACTGCAGTTTCCACACACACCACACCAGCATTTTTTTCAGTAACCTCTAGCACACTGAAGAAACAGAGGAGGTGGTCAGCGCCCCTGATCCAGCACCATTCAAGCATCCACCTTCAGGGTTGGCTATCTTGGCAAACAACCCAATCGTCAGAGGTTCCCCCTACAGCAGAGCAGGGGAAGATTTTCTTACAGAGAAAATCATGCATCACATTGGGACAATAAACTGAGGGTAAACACAAAATGAAATGGTGTACAGTGATGTGAGGGGATATTATTGAATGTCTCAATTTGAGTGACTCACTAAGACCAGTCATAATGAGAATGAGTGGCAAAGAACACCGATAAGCAAGTTACAGTGAGTCTAGCAGTGAGCTGCACTCTCTAGAACAAGATATAACAATTTGTTTGGCCAAGCTCTGCCAAGCTGGCTGTTTAGTGTAGTGGCTAGAGCCACCTCCGCTACAGCAGATAGACATGGGTTTGGGTCTGGCTACTGGAGAAATTTGTTCCTTTTTTTATTTTCTATCATTTTTCTAAGTCCACTCCCCCTGGAGTTAGTATTTCTTAGATTGGGGGTGCATGGGGCTTGTCCCGCACAAAGAGGGGTGTGGGGGCTCCCCCCCACATAAAAAATAATTTTTCTGTGTGCCAGGAGAAAACGTAAGTGACCATCACTGTTTTCAGCAGTCGCTGTTATCCTGCTCTCCCTTTTTATATGGGGTGCTTTTTGAGTCATGGTTTGTGGTTGGCAATATTAGGGAATCACTGTTATCACATAAAACCAATAAAACAATCAAGCACTGAAAGACATAAAAGAACTTAACATATCAGGAAACTAAAAAACTAACAAAACAGATACAGGCAAAGAAATCAAACAATTTGGGCTAAAACAAAAGGTGGAAGGAATATTCTCCCCCAGTGTCATGACTAAACACTCACCCATCTGTAAAAACAGGTTCATTTAACCCACCACCCCCAGATGCAACTGGAAACAAACAGTCACAGCTTAGTGTGTCTTTCATGGACACAAAATACAAGCAAATATAAACCAAACATTGTGGCAAGCAGACTTTTTAACTATTACCCTGAGGAGTGGGCGGCTCTCATTGGGTCATGCTGGACTACTTCTAACATTAAAACCAGTGTAAACCATCATCTAATTGAAATGTCTATTTGGGGATACTTCAAGGGATTCTTCATGTAAAGGACAGAGGATTCATAGTATGCCAAAACACAAAATTAAATCCCATGGTAAATACCCTCAAACGTGGTTTAGTTTTCAACTTTAAAGTACCCTTTTAAAACTGCATGATGTAGTTTGTGTCTCATTCAACCACAAAGTTCTTATTAGAACATAAATAAATTGAGACAACAAGGCAAGAACTTAACAAGGGATGTAGACTACATCATACAATTAGAAAATGATCCAAACAATCTGTGTGTAATCCAAAAACAGTTACTGAATATACCAATGGCTTCCAAGTGTCACGGGTTGTGCTATCAAGAAGAGTAGAGTGCAGTCAGAGGGGTGGCTACTAAACTCCAAAGCAGCTGTCCGAACTCCACACTACATTCAGGAAAAGGTGACTAGTTCAGTTGAAAACTTGTTGTGGTTTGAATATTGGTGGATAGCATTCTGCATCAACTGGAGCACAATCGCAGAACTTTGTCCTTATGGCTTCACCAGAGCCACCTGACAAAGCTTAACAACAAAGTGCTGTGGTGTACTCCTTGAGTTTGAGTGCAGGATGCTTGTCCACCTTTTATTTTGTGTATTTGGATAACAATAAAGTTTTCAAGCTGAAAGTGATTGGACGCACTATTTTCCTGGAGTGTACTGGTGTTTGGACAGAATTTACAAATGGGCCTATAGAGAAAGGATAATTCAGAACTGAAGCCAAAATTTAAAATAAAAGCTTCTACAGTAAAGCATGACTTATAGGCTTCATGCAGTTCTTCTTTAAAAGCGGAGAACATTGGCTTTTGAGAGACGACAGCATCCATTTAATGGCTAAAAACAATTACCAATTTAAATTTAGAAATAAAAAAGGAAACCCAAAAATATTGCACGTACTTGTGCATTCATAATTTGTCTGTAGTGGATTATTGACCTCCAGTCATTTTCCCCAGCTATACGCCTACACTGATGTGCAATTGAATATCCTCCTCTTTCATCTAGTATTGGAATGACAGCAGTCATACAGGAACGTATAATTACATTACAGCTTTTTACTGACAAGTACGTCAGTTTCTGATAATGCCCTTTTCTTTCAAAATAGATTTCCCTAAAAGCCAGTGGAAAAAAAATGTATATTCACACAACTTTTCTGGCATAATTTTTTCTTACAGATTCAAGTGGAGTAAGGGTGAATATATGGTAGTGATTCCTCTTCCTTTACAATTAAGTCAATGACAGAAACAGTGAAAAGAAAAACAGGCCCATGGAAATGAATGATTGTTGGCATTAAAGACCAAAGGATTCAGACCATTTGTCCAGCTGTGTACACACATGAGTGGAAACCAGGCCATAAAGGGGCCTACATGTGCAGAAAACTAATATTTGAGCAGAACCAGAATTAATAGGCTATGTCTTGGGTTTAGTAGGGCAGAGGGCTACATAACCCTTTTACTCTGAACTCTATTAAAGAGTTAATTCCAGCTTCCCTTGGATTCACATTTCATGTTGCCATCTTGCCTACTTGACTTTTCTGATCTGCTTGTTGCTGCTGGGCTGCACCTTGCTTTTTTCTATACCTGCAGCTTCCCTCTGCTTTCCAGTTTGGATATCTTTATACAGGTATTTTAGGGGATAGCATCCTTTCCTTTCCTCTAATTTTCAGTTCTTGACTGCTGCTAGTGTTCAGAAAATGGGTCCCAGCTCATGTTCCTCTTGCCTTTTCCTTAGCTCTTGTACAAAACCCTTTCTTGTCTGATTTACTACACATTGTCCACTCGCATAATCCAGCTTTCCTAGCCTTTTAAGTTTCCAGCTACTTTGTTTGCTTTTCCTTACAGTCTTGTACTTTTAATATGATTCTGTTCTCCCCAGAGAGATTGAATCATTCTATCCGTCTGTCTAGCTATCTATTCATTGTAAAAAACGTGGTCTTGGCCCACAAGGAATGGTAAGTGGGGAATGTATCATCAGGTAGTAAGAGTATTAGAGATTGAGCAAGAGAGGATTATGAGACACAGCAAACATGGTGGACTACAAGAAAGAGCAAGGGAGAAAAGACAGAAACAGCAAGTGAAGGCAGAGAGACAGTGAGAGGCAGAGAATCACAAGACCATTGGAGTGATCAGTTCCTAGGTCTCATGAGAACATTTGGTTGGCCAACCAGACAGACAAGAGACAGAAAAGGAGAGGACAGAACAGAACAGATCCTCAGGTTTAACTCTGTAAAACTTTGGTAAAACTTTGTCCCAATTTCTCTCCCCAGCTCCATTCCATTCAATACTATGGGTCATGAAGCCACCCAAAGGTGCAGAAAAGTGAAAAACACATCAATATTTCAGTCCTTCCTCCTCCCCAATCCCCCTGTAAAACAAATTATTTATTTCTACTTACCCAGCCATCTGGCCAGAACCTGTGGCCTAGCCCAGTGTGCCAACAGCCCAGTATTCAGTCCGCTCCTCCTCCATCCTTCTGCCAGAGGCTGGATGCCAGAACTGACCATTCCAGGTCTCCAACGTGATCTTTCACCAAGTCACCTCACCAATTGAACCCACCCAATCTGTATTGCCTGCTTCTTGCTTGTCTGCTGCCGCACTGCACTGATCAAGGGATATGACGGCTACCCACACCACTGTCACTGCTGCTGCAAGGCCTAGCTTGCTGCTGCGGGAGACCCATGCAGTTTTTCCTTGTGAGGCAAGCGTACTAGAGTAAGTAGGTAGCCTCATATTGAGTTAGCTTCTAGTTCACCCCCAGCCCCTTCAGCCACCAAGGAAGACAGAAACTCACTAAGGGTAGACCAACCAAAATATGCCACCACAACACTGCTATTGAGAGTTCAGTGCACACCGACTCCTTCAAGCTGTAGTGTGCAGCCTGTCTACTCTGTGGTGGGAAAGACAATGTCCCACTCTCATGACTCAAGTGCTCTTGCTTGGCTGGAGCTCCTCCACATCATGTGTGATGGTGCCACCACTAATAGGAGGAGAGAGTGGACAACACAATACAGACAGAGTCAAGTCAGGAATGTACCTGCAGCGTAAATGTGACACAGGCCGGGGGGGCACTTATTGTGCAAAAGATTAAATCCAAATTTAATGACATTATTGCCACACCATAGGAACAACCTAGGCACAAATGCGGGGGTGGGGCAACTCTCCCCCTCTGCCTACCTAAGTGGCACCCCTGCTTTATGGTAGAAATTAATTCTCAGGGGCTAACATCAATACAAGTAAAGAGTACTGTGTTCTGAGGTATTGCATCTGCATGTTTCAGGATATGTCCTGATCATCGTGAGGGTTAGTGTACCTCATTGTCCCTCACTTTGAGTGTCCATGTCTCTCATTTCAGTGACAAAATGTGAGGTACGGTGCATGCTCCCAAGACCCTACTCAGCACAAAGAGTGCTGAGCACGGCCATAGTGTATATGCTCCATACAGAATGACAAAGGGAAAGTAACTGAGCCATAACAGTCATTGAGAAACAAATTTGTAGCACTAAATATGCATAAGGGGATTTGCATGGCCTAAAACAAAAAGATCAGGCTTCACAACACAGAGGCCCCTCTTCACACATCTGGAATGGGGGATGTAGGCTGACTATATCCTAGGCATTTAATGCAATAAGCAAACAATACTTTACAAATGAATGGCAATTTAATGACAAAAATCAAAAGCCAATAAACAACTTGCAAAGGGATCAGAATTAATGAGTTTACCTAATGTTAATGGGAAATCAATGAAAAATACATTTTAATGGCTCTAATCGTTAGCAGTAGTATGAGAAATAGAAACTGATGTGTTTTTTTAGATGAGATTTGCACCAGCTTAGTTACATAGATACATAGATACATAGACAGTGTCAGCAGATAAGGCCCTATGGCCCACCCAGTCTGCCCATTTGATCTTGTAAGTTCAGTTTGTTTTCCTAGAAGTCTGTTGCACCTTACCCCTGACCTCCAGAATTCCTTTATGTCTATCCCATACATTCTTAAATCCCGTGATTGTTTCAGCCCCCACCACTTCCTCTGGCAGGGTGTTCCACTTGTCCACCACCCGTTCTGTGAAGAAATTCTTTCTCATGTTTCCTCTGAATCGTCCTCCTCCAACTTCATCCCATGCCCTCTAGTCCTGGAACATCTTTTCACTTAAAATAGTGTTTTCCTGCACCCTGTTCCTCCTGTAAGATACTTGTATGTCTCTATCATATCCCTCTCTCTCCTCTCCTCCAGGGAGCACATGTTCAGTTCCTTCAACCTGTCTTCATAGGACTTGTGATGCAATCCATGCACCATCTTTGTTGCCTTCTTCTGAACCTTCTCTACCCTGTCTATGTCCTTACGTCGGTATGGTCTCCAGAACTGTACACTGTACTCCAGGTGGGGCCTCACTAGGGTCTTGTATTGCGAAATTATGACCTCCTTTTTCCTGCTGGTAATGCCCCTGCCTATACATCCCAGCATCCTATTTGCTTTACCTGCTGCCTTGTCACACTGTTTCCCTACCTTGAGGTCATCAGAGATGATAACCCCAAGATCTCTTTCCTGCTTGGTGCATGCTATATCCTCACCCCCAACTGATATATTGTGCCAGGGTTTTGTGCCCTATGCATTATCTTGCACTTCTTTGCATTGAATTTCAATTGCCAAACCCCTGACCATTCTTCAAGTTTCTGCAGGTCGCTTCTCATTCTGTCTACACCCTCTGGTGTGTCTACTCATTACAAGAGCTTGTGTCATCAGCAACAGTGAAATTCTGCCTTCTAGGTCCATCGCCATGTCACTGATGAAGATGTTGAATAGGACCAGTCCCAGCACTGATCCCTGTGGTACCCCACTGGTCACTCTTCCTCTGTGGAGTGACAGCCATTTACCACCACCCTCTGTGTCCTGCCACCCAGCCAGTTACCTACCCACCACACTACTGTCCTGCCCACACCCATATTCCCCAGTTTGTGTAATAGTCTTCTATGTGGCACAGAGTCAAAGGCCTTGCTGAAGTCCAGATAGGCCATGTCCACTGCCCTCCACTGATCCACCTCCCTAGTCACCCAGTCAAAAAATTCAATGAGGTTGGTCTGACATGACCTCCTCCTGGTGAAACCATGCTGCCTTGGGTCCTGTAGTCCATTGAAAACCAGATGTTCCACCAACCTCTCCTTCAGTAGTGCTTCCATGATCTTCCCCACTACCGAGGTGAGGCTGACTGGTCTGTAGTTCCCTGCTTCCTCTTTGTTCCCACTTTTGTATAAAGGGACTACATCTGCTGTCCTCCAGTCTTTGGGTACCTCCCCTGTTTCCAGTGATCGGCTAAACAGGATAGCCAGAGGTTCAGCCACCACCTATCTTAGTTCTTTAAGGACCCTGGGGTGCACCCCACCTGGCCCCATTGCTTTATCAACTCTTATTATTTCCAGTTCCTTCAGGATCCTTTCTTGTGTAAAGGGACTTGTGTCCATTTCTGCACCATTCTCACCCCTTGTACTCCCTTCAGACCCATTACCCTCCTCTTCCTCAGTAAAGACTGAGCAGAAATACCTGTTCAGTATGTCAGCTTTACTGCTGTCATCCTCCACGCGGCCCCATCCTCCCCTTCAGTCTCACTATCCCTCCTTTGTCTTTTTTTTCACTTATGTACCTGTAAAAGGTTTTGTCCCTCTACCCACTGATTTTGCAATGTGTTCTTCTGTCTGAGCTTTGGCTTCCCTTACTGACCTCCCTGCCTCCCTTGCTTCTCCTGGTACTTCTCCCTATCCCTTCTGCCTGTGTCTTTTGCATTGCCTGAATGCACTTTTGGCTTTCACTTTCTTTGCTACCTCTTTGGAAAACCATAATGGTCTCCTCTTCCTTTTCCTCTTGCTAACCTGCTTAATACATAATTCTGTTGTTCTTGTAATCCCATTTTAAATACTGCCCACTGTTCCTCAACCCTGATTCCTGTCCCATTCTCTTAATGCCTCTTTCAAGTATCTCCCCATTTTCCCAAAGTCTGCCCCTAAAATCCAGGATACATGTGTTTTGTGTGGTTTGGTTCTGCTCTTTCTGTGATTTCAAACCACAATGACTGGTGGTCACTGTTTCCCAGGTGCTCCCCACTGTTACTCCCCATCACACTGTCCCTGTTTGTGAGCACAAGGTCCAGCATTGCTTTTTGCCGAGTTGGTTCCATGACCAGTTGCTTGAGGAAGGCACCCTGAAGGGAGTCCAGGATAAATCTGCAAGTGTGCAACATGTAAACCTGATGTGATTTTTAAATGATGCTCACACCCGCTCAACGACTGCACTCATGTCAAGCATGCAACATGTGAACCTGATGTGATTTTTAGAAGATGTGTGCAGCAGCTAACCTGCTGCAAACATGTCAAGCTTGCAGCATGCCAATCTGATGTGCTTTTTAGACCTTGTTCACATAATTTCACTTTGTGTATGTGAACCGCATGCAACCATTGCACAATTAAGCATGTGGTATGCATTCTGCATGTATGCAGCACGCTTATATTTCTGTAAGGGAATGGTTACATAGAAACACAGACATATAGACATTGTTGGCAGATAAGAACCTCTTGGCCCACCTAGTCTGCCCTATTTTCCCCACCTACAATGCCACAGCAGACCCAATGCGATCTCTAGTCTCCCTACCCCCCCTTGCCTTATTTCTAAGGTCTCCTTGTGTCTATACCATGCATGCTTGAACCCTTTTACCATTTTAACAGCCACCACCTCTGCTGAGAGACTGTTCCAGGTGCCCACCACCCTTTTGGTGAAGAAGTATTTCCTCACATCTCTTCTGAGTTCCCCCCCCCAACATCATAACGTGACCCTTGTCCTCAAGCATCTTTTTCTTTGTAAAATGCTACTCTCATGTATCTTAGTAATACCTGTGAGGTATTTGAATGTTTCTATCATGTCCCCCTTTCCCTTCTTTCTTCTAAAGAGTACATATTTAATTCCTTGAGTCTTTCCATGTAGGGCTCTTGATGCAGGTAATGCACCATTTTGGTTGCCCTCTTCTGTACTGTCTCCACCCTATCTATGTTCTACCATAGATAGGGCATCTGAAACTGGACAAAGTACTTGAGGTGAGACGTCACCATCGATTCATACATGGGTAACACTACCTCTGTCTTTCTGCTGGTGATCCTACTAGGTTTCCCCAATGCTTTAACACACTGCTTTGCTAGCTTCAGGTTATCAGAAATGATTACCTCAGGACCCTTTCCTGTTTCGTGGTTGCCAATACCTCCATAACCAATAGGTAAATTTCCCCAGGGTTTCTGTGCCCCAAGTGCATGATTTTGCACTTTTTTTGTGTTGAAACCCTGTTGCTAAACCCTTGACCAGACTTCAAGCTTTTTTAGATCATCCCTCATTTTTTCCATCACTCCCCCCCAGTGCATCCACTCTGTTGCAGATGTTTGTGTCATCCACAAAAAGGCATTCTTTCCCATCTAGCTCTTCAGCAATGTAGCTAATAGACATTGAAGAGGATTGGGCCTAGTACTGACCCCTGTGGCACCCTGCTGATCACCTTGCCTTCTTCAGATTGAGAACCATTTACCACCACCCTCCAAGTCCTGTTACTTAGCCAACTTCTTACCCATTTTACAACTTTTTGAACCCACTCCTAGGCTGCAATGCTTGCTCACCAGTTTTCTATGTGTAACAGTGTTGAAGGCCTTACTGAAATCTAGGAAGGCCACATCCATGTCTCTGCCCTGAACCACTTTCCTTGTCACTCAGTCAAAGAACTCAATCAGGTTTGTCTGGCAGGATATAATTCCTATGCAACCATGCTGCCTTGGATCCTGTAATCCACTGGTAACAAGGTATTCTGTAATCCTTTCCTTTACTAATGATTCCATTACTTTATCCACCACCCAATTTCCTGCTTCCTCCCTGTTACCACTTTTGTGAAGTGAGAAAACATCTGCCCTTGACCAGTCCCCAGGAACTTCTCCCATATCAAATGATAGGTTAAACAGGGATGTCAGAGGTGCAAATCTTAGCAAGTCTGTGAAATAATGAAGTCTTCATGTAGTTTGCACTTTTCTTCTGAATTTTATTCACAGGCCCAGATATTCAAAAGGGATGTTCCATGCGCAACAGAGATGTGCCCGCACAAGTACGAAAATGCGCCATTGTGAAATATTCAGTGGGAGGCAGCGGCACCGTGCAAGTTGCAATGCGTAAGAGTGCAATAGTAATGAATGCATGCACAACCGTAGAGGGAGGAACCATGAATAAATGGTGCAGTGCGATATTCAACATCATGCGCCATGCACAATAGGGGAGCTAGTGGAAGTTGCACAATAGTGGAAATGATCCAAAATAAAAAGGAACAAGAGAGAGGTGCAAGAATGCTACAGGAAAGCCAGAGGTGGGTGCTAGGTGACAGGGACAAGGCAGAGGGTAGCAGTGAGCAGGACTGGGCAGGAGCAGGACAGAGCACACTTGGAAACAACTAGGAACAAGAAAGGAGTGGGGAGCCTGTGCCACTGTGCAGGAGTGAGAGGGAAGTGCCACAGTGGACTGAGGGCAGTGGCAGTAGGCAGTACAGCCAAAGGTCAGAGATGTACCCGGTGCAGGGGGAGCATCACAAATGGACAGCGGGAGGAACAGGATAACAGCTGCCTGGGGGGAGGACACCAGCCACGGACATGGCCAGTGCCACCTTCCAGATGGAGGCAGTAATGAGGGATGTGAGAAGGCAGGCAGCAGGGGGGCATGGCCGTGGAAGGGCCCATCGGTGTTATGCCCCCAACAGGCTGTACCAAGCCCGCACTACCTTCGAACACTACTCTGACACAGAGATTGTGGGCTGGTGCCACCTGAACTGGGTGATCCTGAGGTGGCTCTGTGAGCTGTGCAGTGATGAGAAGCAGGCACCCACACAACGAAGCAATGCTCTGCCAGTGGAGACCAAGGTGACAGCTGTCATGTACCTGCTCACCACAGGCACCTTCCAGAGACCAACAGGGGACACAACAGGCATAACCCAGTTGGCTGCGTCACTCCTACTCACATAATTCCTCAGTGCACTGCTGCTACATGCTGCGGAGTACATCCATTTCCCCAGCACACAGCTGGAGTGCACAGCACACATACAAGAGTTCCACAGGGTAGCACGTGTGCCTGGCATGCTTGGGGCCATTGACTGCACCCATGTGGCCATCCACACGCCACCTGGCCTGGACGGTGTGTCCTACATTAACCGGAAGGGGTATGCCAGCATCAACTGCCAGGTGGTGTGCAATGCCAGGGGGTGCATAACCAATGTGTGTGCCACGCACATTGGGGGAGCACATGATGCCTTCATCTGGCACCAGTCTGCACTGTGCCACAGGTTTGAGAGTGGGGACATCCCCACTGGCAACGTAGTGGGTGAGTATGCACATCACGCAGGATGACACGAGCAGATGTGGAGGGTGCATAGTCAGAGGTGCCATGGGTATCGGCCTTGATGACCCATGGCAGAGCGACGCAGACCACCATACTAATGTCCAACCTCTACACACAGGTGACAGTGGCTACCCACTCCGTCCCTGGCTGCTCACACCATACCAGCAGCTCACGACCCCATCGCGCATACAACGGTATAATGAGGCACAACTCCACAACACGGAATGTCAGAAAGTGGGTGTTCGGATGCTGAAGACATCTCCGGTGCCTGGACATGTTCAAGCGTGCCCCAGTACACCCCCTCGAAGGCCCGCGGGCTTATTCCTGACCTGCTGCATCCCTGCACACAACATGGCACAATGACTGTGGGACACTGGGAGAGGTCAAGAGGGGCACAATGGTGGGGACGATGAGGACACCGGTCCAGACGGTGACAGGAAGCCACCCCCTAGGTGAAGGGGCCCCCGCCTGATCCGGATGTCACAGCTGCACCAGGACACCATCACAGAGGAGCACTTTGGCCAACACAGGTAGGTCACGGGGCCATGTGCAACCACTAATGGCAAGGGCACAACCCACAGACAGGCATGGACGAACCCCAGGGGCAGATGGCAGTAAGAGAATAGGTCTGAGCATTGAACCGCACATGCTGTCAGGGATGGGCATGGCCAAACATGACACGTGCTCACACACACACAAACACACACACACACACCACAAGACATGCACAAGGGGTGGAAGGCACACCAACCCCAAATGCAACCCCTACCCCCACACAGGTCCACACACGACCACACCCAGTGGCCATCACTGTGCGTGTCTCAAGACGCTGGGCACCATTGCACACTGGTGGACAGCCCAATGCAGGCATCATCATTCACACACCACAGTGGCCAGCAGCCGGGAGGGTGTGCACAGGGACCGTGTGTGTGCAGGGCCAGGTACCCCACCAGTGCATCGCACGATGCACAACACACTGCACACAGGGCAGTAGCAGACAGTGGCCATGGTGGGAGACAGGTCAGTCACGTGGCACAGTGCCACAGCCACCACGGATGCATGGGCGGCCCCACTGAGACCTGCCAGCCATGCCAGACTGACCATTGGCCTCATGGGGTGGCACCGACAGTCCCCCAGGAGTGCAGCTGTGGGAATGCGACCATGTTCATGCAGGGGTCTGCAGCTCACTGAACATTCCCGCTCAAGGCGTGCTCTGTATGCCCACAGCCGAACCTGGTGTAGACATGGAAGGTGTCGCACGATGCCGGGAATGGGGGGTGGACGTGACACTACGTGGTGTCTGTGGCACATGGGCAATGAACTGGGTGCCCAATGTGGCCATGACACCTGTGAATGCACGTGTCTGCCTGTCAATGGCAGCGGTCACATCCTCCTGCTGCTGGGCCATCACTGCCAGGATCAGACCGTGGTCTCTGCTGCGCTGCTCCTCTGCCTGATGCAGAACCGCACTGAGTGCAACTGCTGATCCACTGAAGCCTGGATTAGGCGGCTGTGCTCATCAAATAGGTAATCTGCCGGTTCAGCATGCTGTCCCTCATGGTGTTCCTGGCCCTGCTGTGCAGCACCCCTTAATGATGGGCGCTTCACACCAGAGCCATGCCAGGGCACATCCACATGCGGTGCACTGATGCTACCCCTTGACACTGTCCCCCCATTGCCATTGGCCGACTGCAGGCACTGCCCCTCAGGCCGCCGATCGCCAGGGCTCACTGGTGCCACCATAGTGGCTGCAACAGCCCCACTGGCCAGGACACACAACAGTGCTGCCCCACTGGGGCATACAGGCACAGGCTGGGACTGTGATGTCATGCAGGCCTCCACAGCAGCACCACCCACGGCTATGCCGTGCCATTTCCTGCTGTGGGACCATCCTGCGTCCCACACGTATCACTGTCCAGGATGTGTGATCCATCATCATCGGTGCCAGATCTGGCACCAGTCCATGACCCAGCATGCTGGAGTCCATGGTCACTGTCACACTGGGACACAGGCAGGGCCTCGTCCGCACCAGCACCACCATCTTCAGTCCAGACAGACAGGCAGGTATGCGGTGGTCCTGTCCCTCAGACACCTGTGGAAGTGGATAGGCACTCCTCTGTGTCCAGGGCAACACCCTTGGTGGACACACCCTCTACCGCTGACCCATGTAGATGCTCAGGAGCTGTAAGGGAACACTGTAGCATTAATGTCTCTGCCCTACCCTGTGGCATTCCCCCCAGCTCCCACACAGTGACAGCACAGGACCTATCATGGAGTGACGGGCTGCCACCCGTCTGGAAGCCACCACCTGGAACGTCCTCTATAGCACAACGCCGCATGCTTCCAGCCACCCACTCCTCCTGTGGCATCAGGCATGGCACATCTGGCTGTCCACCACCAGTTGCAGCACATGCTGCCCTGATGGCAGCCACCTTGTCCTCTATCCTCCTCTTGTCCATGCCGACCTTCTTTTTACACTCCTGCATGGACCGCTGGTGGCTGCCATGCTGGTTCACGGCACGTGCAACCTCACCCTATGCCACAGCACGGACCTGTGGTGTTCCACACTGTCCACTGAGCAGCGGTTGCCTGTTGCGGTAGGCCTCAAAAAGGGCATCTGATTCCGAACGGGTGAAGTTGGGCCGCTTCCTTCTCCCACATCCCTGTTCCTCTTCTTCCTCACGTTCGGTCATTATAGAGCCTGTGGGAATGACAGGTGTTACCTTTGAATGTGCAGTCCCATGCATCTCTCACACACCACAGTCCACACTTCCAAACAGCATGCAACCCACCACAATAGACTGCAATACCAAACTATGTCCTCTGCAGCCCCATGTCGCATTGATATAGCACAAGGCATGCAAATTCAGTGAGGTGCAACTTTAAGTGGATGCTAATGCAGTGTCTGCACCGTGGAATTGCTGATGAGCTGATTTGCATATGCTGGCTGAATATCAGGCTGTTGTGCCTTGTGCAATTGTGTTGAGCATGCTCAGGCAATGGTGCAGCTCTGTGACGTGTGCAGTAGGCACCGCATGGCGCATGCCCAGGGTGCTGACGCCGACACCTGCCATGCTGATGATGTGTTGAGCATGGGAGGCAGTGCAGAGCATGGCCACCACTGTGCCAGTGGTGCTAGTGTGCTCTTCTCGCATGTGGTGCTCATGCCCTGGAGCGCTGTAGGTGCCATGGTGCCACAGCGCGATAGGCAACTGCAGGGCATCACACACAGGCACCCTACCATGCTACATGCAGGGAGCACCAATCACACTGTGGTGGTCTGTGTGAGACAGACCCTTGACCCTGTGGTCAACCTTTGACCCCTAGGCACCATGCGTCCACATGGGTGCACCCCTATTATGCTGTTCGGTGACAACGTGATGGGGAATGGCAGCACTGTACCGCACAGCATCTGCATGTAGGGGACATGCACTACAGAGCACCATTTTGTGATCTGGCCTGCATGGATGATGGCACACAGGAGATCACCACAGTAGAGCACGCTAGAGCTGGCCAACCTTGTGGCTATTGTTGAGCCCCATGCTGGGGCCTTGTTTGGGAAGACTCATTGGATAGGCCAAGAAGTGCTGTGTGGGAGGAGGTGGCAGAGGCCATGGAGGAGGCCACAGGGATTCCCCTAAGCGCAGAGCAGTGTCACCACCACTATGGGGACCTCCAGCGGAGGGACCCAGATAGGCTGGGATGACTATGGGCACATGCCAGGTGAGGCACCATGCCACGGCCAGGTAGGTGCCCCATCCATACACTGGTAGAGTCTGTCCGTCCAGGTATCGCGGTGTGCATGTGTCCACCACACAGGGGGGAGGGGGCCATCCAGTGTGGGCGGTGGTGGTGGTGGTGGGGTTGTGGCATTGCTGGGCAGTGCGGGATCGCACACACTAGTGGGGGGAAGCTTTGCTACTTGTTTGTACTGATGTTCCTCTCTCCATGTTTGCACCCTAGGACCTGAGGAGTGACATCATGCTAGGGAGGCAAGAGCTCAGTGCGAGAGGTATGCTGCACAGCAACAGGGACGTGGTGGAGGGGCTTTGGGACAGCAACGCCCGGCTGTTGTGGATGCAGGTGATTGCCTTTTTTCCAATAACATCTGTGCATGCTGTGTTGAAGGGTTGGCGGTGGCGCAAGGTCACCAGCCCTTGGCACCACCGACGTACACGCCACATGGTACACTCAGCACTGTCCTGTGGCATGTGTGGGTGGGCATTTCTGGTGGTCCATGCATGCACCAGGTACATGGCTGTGCTGACTGCTCTGCATTCCGCATAGCCATGCTCACTGTATGACCACGGCGGTGCTGTGCAGGATATGGGCGGTAGGTGTGTGCAGTGGTCTGCATGGCTGTGGGTGCCTGGGTAGGCAAGTCTTTTGGATGCGGTCACTGTGGGTGGTCACACACCATCACAGGGGCATGGCCCATGGCTGTATGCCATGCACAATGGGTGGGCTGCAGGGGGATGGGCAGTCACACGTAATGACTCTGCTTCCTTATCCTAGGTGGACATCGCTGGATGGTGATTGAACATGGCATGCAGGAGCTGCTGCAGCTGGTGCAAGTGTCCCTGGCAATTCTTGAGAGGATGGAGTGGGAAGGGGTCTAGTGATGCAGAAGCCGGAGGCGCCACAGGAGTGGAGAGCAGGGCAGGCAAAGGCCCTCCATGCCCCCTGAATGACCTAACCCACCCGGACCCATCCTCAAACCCCTTCTTCCCTCTCCCATTTTTTCAACCCTGCCCCATGACTGCCTCCACCTGGTTTGTGGCTCTTTCCCCCCACCCTTGTATATAATTGTATATATGTTTTATTGTTTCTAATGTTCAATACACGCATTTTGTTATGACAGCTGTGGTGGTCTCTGATTTCAGCATGCTACAGGTGCTTGGCTGCAGTGGTGTGCATGGTGTCAGGGGTGGTGCAAACATGGGCATGTGTGTGCGTCCGGCAGGGACCCGCCTATGGTGTGGGCGGGGGACTCGGTCACTGTCTGTGGTATGTGTGTTGTTTTCTGTGCACTGGATGCCTGTGTGCAGTGGTCCATGGTGCATACACTGTGTCCTTGGAGCTCCTGTCAGACTGTCCATGGCCTGTGCAGCTGACACCCTTGCATGTTTGTGCTATGCATGGTCCGCTGGCATGTCAGTGGTGGCTGTCCATGCTGGCCACCCCCTGTACCCGATGCAATGCTGGATTGCCTCCTGTCACCTGTATGGTGCACGTCTGCCTCGGGTGGCACTGTAGCCTCTGCTGTTGTTGTCCCCCCTCCATGCTGTCACTTGTGTCTGTTGCAGGGAATGTGCTCCAATGTCTGTCACTTGTACTTCGGCCACATGCTGGTGGCATATGGATTCATGGTGCATGCGCTGGGTGGCAGGTACACCTGTGCCATGGAGGGGTGCTGGCCATGGGTACACGGCTGCTGTGGCCACACATCAGCAGGTTTGTTGCCCCACTATTGTGTCCCTGTGTTGGTGTGCCCTTGGGTATGGGTGGGTGTTTGTCCATGCACTGTGTTGCATCCTGTGTGGTGCATGCTTCCATGCACCACTGTGGGCATCTGTGCTGGCTGTTGGGGCCAGTGCTGGGACAGGGTGTGTGCTTGAGTGGGTGTGCGGGGTTCTGTACCACTGGTGGTGGGGTCCGGGGAAAGCCCCATTGCATGCGGGGTACCTTGTGTGCCGACCCAAGGTCGATCTCTCAGCTGTACCTTGGGGAGGGCCATGCAGGGCAGCACTGTGTCTGCAGTTGTTGCATCAGTGACTGCTGCCACCCACTGCTGGGTGCTCACGGTGGAACTGCATAGCACAGCTCCATGGTGCACAGGGTTGCATTGTCACAGTGAGGGTGATGGCATGCATAGGGTGACATGCACTGTTGGGCACTGCTCCTGGGCAGGGTGTCTGTGGATCACTGTGCAGGATGTGCTCTGTGATGGTGGGATGGTGTAGCACAGGGTGGCCGGACCGCCTTGTGTTCTGGTCATAGCTTGCCAGAGGGTGTGCTGGGGCACATTGCCCCAGCTGTGGAATTGTTGCTGGTGTCCATGGGCTGGTGGTTCTTCTGGCTCTCCTCAGGTTGTGCAGTTCATGGGGTGTGGGGGGCGATGTCTGTTCTGCTGCGTGTTCCTATGCCCATGTCTTCCATGGGTGGTGAACCCCTGCATCCTGTCCCTGCGCATCCCTGGTTGTGCTGATGTGCTGCTACCCTGCTCCACTGCGCATCCCTGGTTGCACCATGGTGCGGTTGGCATGATATTCAGTTGTGTTGCGCAAGTGCATCTTGGTCTGCGCTGTGTTTGAATATCGAGCGTGTTGCATATAGGTGCACTACACTTGTGTCTGCTCCTGCTATTGCGCTACTTTGTGGTGTAGTTTGAATATCTGGGCCACAATGTTTTTTTGTCCCCATTTTGCTGTATAAGAGCTTGTTCATGGGGTTTTCTCTTTTAATTCTTTTAATAAAACATTGAATACATCATTTGAGTAATTTTATTCTCAATGTTGTGTGTGTTCAAAATATTCATTATGTTATTTAGAAGACTATTGTTCACCTTTACACTGTTAATACTTTGCCTGTTATCTCCTTATTTATTGTAACATTTTTAGGCAATATGTCCTTCTGTTTACAATGCCTGTAATGTAAAAAGAATTCATAAATGTGATGCTTTATTTTGGATCTCAATGCATCACTTCCTAAAATTTACTGTTGCCAAAAAGGCCTACCACCCCATATCTGTGGGTGAGAGCATACCTGGTATGGAGGCTTTTATTTATTTTAAATAGTTTTTTATCCCCTTATTGGGTCCTTCAAATTTATTTTTCTGTAAAACGCAGTTAAAAGTGTCGCTTAGTTCATTTGTTGAAATTTAAACCTCCTCAGTCTATTTTATCTTTCATGAAACACTGGAAAGTGTATTATAGTTTAAATACCTTAATGTGAAGTTGCCCTTTTTCTTGTTTCCAGGTGTTTTGCAAATGCTGTTGTCTATTTTGAATGCTGCACCACAGGATTAGCTCTCGCTCACCATTCCCTCTCGAGTCCGTCTTGATGGGTGTCACGGGGGGACATCACAGGTTGGCACCTCCCCTGAGTGCTCACACGAGATAGATTGCTAAGCAACCAACCACTCTCTCCACTGGAGAACGCGGCCCTCAAAGACGGACTTTTTATGGCAGTGATACATTAAAAAGAACTATTTTAAATAGCCCAATTAAAGAATCAATAAAATTATATTTTAAAGTTCTTTATAGTGGTTCTTTTTTAACCAGCTGCTCAATTTGAACACCAAACTGTAGGGATGGATCTCTCCTTATCCCTGGGGGGGTTAGAGGTGCAAATAAGGCTTGTTGTAGAAACAAAGTGATTTAGTTTTAGAATTCTTTATACATAATATGTAAATTAAATGATTCTCAGTTGTCCATCTTTTACAAACAAAAAGCGTCAGTATCTTTTGTGCACTCAAAGCTGGCAATATATACACACATACAGTCTAAGTGACCTAAATGTTCTATCCTAACTCATTCTACATTATATTTACTCTGTGACTGGTAATAACATTATTATTTGAAGATGGTCTTTATTATTTTTTCTTTTTTTTCACTTTATCTTTTTATTGATGTTTTGAATACATAAAGAGGAACAAAACTTACAATACATTTGAAATATATCATCCATTATAAAGGAACAGAACATCACATTATGCATAACAATATATGGGTTATAGAAATACAGAGGTCTCATTGTATAATTATTCTTAGATCTTAAACCTAAACAAATGTGCAGGTGGATAATGGCGGGGTTAAAATCAAGCAGGGCAACTGTTAATTCAAAAAGATCCACCATATATAAAGTGAGTACTAGTAAATGCTTTAACCTGGATTTTAAGTAAAATGCATAAAGTGATATATAAGAGAATACAATTGGTGCTCAGTATTAGGAGGATGAGAGTAGAAAATGTAAAGTGTGAAAGGGAGACAGTAAAACAGGGGGAAATGACATCGAAGAATTGAAAAGAAAAAGAGAAAGGAGACAAGAGAGATATCTGTGCATAGGAACAGAGATGACCCTATATTATTTTTCTTTTTGTATCTTGGATACATTCTTTGACACTCACCCAATAGCACTGACTACTCACAAACCTGCCAGTTAGTTTCTTCATTTAATCCTATATTTGTATCTGGTGTTTAAAATGAAATATCCATTGCATTTCACAATTTAACAACATGCCCATGTAATTTCCTCCTCTCTCTGGTTGAGCCACTATCTCAAGTCTTCAGTATTAAAGTGAGACTCCATTATGGCCTTCCTGATTAAAATGTACTGCCACTGGTGATTGTTCATCACATCTCAGTATATCCCCTTTACATTCTTGTATGCAAGTTTTTAATACTCAGCTCGTTTGTCCAACATACAGTCGATCGCAGGGGCATTCAATAACATATATTACCCCTACACTGTTACAATTTATGTGTTGATGTACAGTATCTGAAATATTTCATTAGTGTGTGGATGAATAAATTCTTTCTTTCTGGATGTATGTCCACACACTGAACATTTACCGTATGGTTTCATGCCTCCTTCAAGTGGTCCGAGGAGCAATTGTGGCTTTGTTTGTATTTTAAATTGTGACCTCACTAGCTGATCCTTTAAATTTTTAACTTTTTCAGCAGCCACTGTAGGTTTTGCCTGTAAACTAGGAATCTCTTTGTTGTCTATTTGGCAGGTCTGTAATTTCCTGCTTCATCTCTGTTACCACTTTTGTAAAGTGGGACTACATCTGCCCTCCATCTGTCCCCTGCAACTTTCCCCATATCAAATGATAGGCTGAACAGGGCAGTCAAAGGTGTAGCCAGAACCTCCTTGAGCTCCCTCAATATCCTAGGGTGTTACTTGCCAGGCATAATTGCCTTGTCCACTTTTAGTTGTGTTAGTTTCTTGAGGACTCTCTCCTCTGTAAAAGGAATAGTGTCTACCTCCCTTCCTTTAATGCCTTTGTCCCTTATCTTAGGCCCATCACCTACCCCTTCCTTCGTAAATACTGAGCCAAATAATTTGTTCTATATCTGCTTTTTCTGGTGCTCTTCCACACAAACCCTTCCTTCCCTGTTTGTCCTTACTATCCCTCCTTTGGTCATCCTTTTTTGCTTATTTACCTAATGAATGTTTTATTCCCCTTTTTTTGCTGACATGGCAATATTCTCCTCTGTTTGCACCTTTGCACTCCCAACTGCTTTCCCTGCCTCCCTTTGTTTCTCCTGATATCTCTCCCTATCTTTCTCCTTTTGTGTTGTCTTGTACTTTCTAAATGCTATCTTTTTTGCCTTTACTTTCTCCACTACTTCTTTAGAGAACCTTAGGGGTCTCTTTTTCTGTTGCCCTTGTTAACCTGCCTGACTCAAAGGTTTGTTGCCTTTTCAATGCCCTCCTTTATTTTTGCCCACTGTTTCTCAACTCCACCCAATTTCTCTATCCCTGCTAGGGTATCCCTGAGGCACTCTTCCATTTTCCTTATAATAAGCCCTCCTGAAGTCCAGGACCCTTGTTTTAGTGTGATTTGATTCTGGCCCAGTTCTTAAATTGAATCACCCCATACAATGATCACTCATCCCCTGAAGACTATCCACTGTGACATCAGCAATGCTGTGCCTGTTTGTCAGTTCCAGGTCCAGTATTACCCACTCCAACATGTGGGTTCCTTAACTAGTTGCCTGAGGAATTCCTCCTGCAGGGAGTCCAGGATGTCCCTAATTCTAACTGTTGCCACAGCTGGGAGGCTCCAACCAACTCTGGTAGATTAAAGTCCCCCACCAGCAATACCTTCCCCTTGCTTGCCCCCTTGCTTGCCATCCTTTGGATTGCTTCCAACATATCCTTATTCAACTCTCCCCCCTGCGCTGTAGGTCTGTAGGTCCCTCCCGTGCAAATAGCAGCCCCCTTCCAAGTCTCCAGGGTGACCCACAGTACCTCTGCTCCTCCCTGCTCCCCCTTTATTTCTGCAGCTTTTATGTTTTCCCTTACATAAAGAGCCCCACCTCCCCCCTTTTTACATACCCTGTCCCTTCTGAATAGAGCATTACCTGGTATGGCTAAATCCCAGTCCTGGTTTTCATTGCATGGTTCAGGCTGTGACTCATCAAATCACAGGGATATTGGTTCCTCTACAATTTTCCAAATAGGTAATGAGATTCCCCACTGTAGTAAAATTAAGGGGGGGGCTAGAGAAAACTGCTAGTAACTTGCACTGTAGCAGCATTAAAATGGATTACTGTGAACTGGCTCATGGATACAATTCCTACCCAAGAGGAATATGAAAGACAGATTAGCCAAATTCCATGTTATTGAGCTTCTGACAGCATATCTACACTTGATGGAAGAAAAAACATTAAGAGAGGTGGTGATGGTGGCAGGTGAGGAAGGCAGATTAGCCAAAGTCCATGTTATGGAGCTACTGACAGCATATATACACTTAATGGAAGAAAAATATCAAGAGAGGTGGTGAGGATAATAGTAGGAGAAAATAGACAGAATATGACAAATGAGGAAGGTAATCTGGATAGCAGGGAATAAGCAAGGAAGACCATATCATTAATATATAACATACTCTCACGACCCCCTAGGAAAACATAATAAATAAAGTAATGGCCCCAAAAACCTGAGTATTTAATATATTTAGAAATGTTATACTTGATGGTGCTGGGTAAAAGAAACATAAGAGACAGCATATGCAAGCACAAGAGATGAATGCATGGTCATCCTTTGAAACAGTTCTAAGGGATATATCTGAGGAGGTATCCACGGAACTACTCATACTCTGGGATTTTAATCTAAATTGGGCTCCCCAAGGCAATCACTCCCTAATAGGACTGGTCCAGGATGCTAACCTAGAACAGATCATCACTGGGCCCACCCGAATGAACTATAAGATGGGTAACCATACCACTCTCGATTGGATACTCACTAGTAATTCCTCCCATGTACAGGCGGGAGGCATCCTAGCTGATGCACTGAGCGACCACTCCCCTATCTTTTGTATTTGGAAAAATATGGCTCCCAGAGTCCGCCCGTGAATCCTGGTGGCACGAGATTTCTCTCACCTACTGCCAAAGCATCTGTTAGGATGCCTCAACAGTATAGATTGGAGTTCCATCAAACTACTCCCCACACTGGATGAAGCTGCTGCCTTCTTCCAGGGAGCAATCACCATGGTGGCTGACCAGCTGGCCTCCATGAAGAAATTCCACACCAAGGGGAGCTGCTATAAGTGGATCACCCCCAATGTGAAATCTTTCATGAAACTCGGGGACTCAACTTGGAAGAAATACAAACTGTCCTCACAACCAGCTGATCTCACAATCTACAAGGCTCTCCGAAACAGATGCAAACTGGCCATAAAAGTAGCAAAATGAGAGTATGTCACTAGCCTACAGATAAAGAACCTAGGTAACCCCAGACTCTTTTTTGCCCACATAAATGAGCTACTAAAGGGTAGTGGATAGACTGTACACGGCCCCATAGAGGTGAATGGCCATCTAATGAGTGATGACTCAATCATTGCTATGGCACTCTACTGACAGTTCATTAACCTGGATCAGATCAAAGTGGGTCTGCCCTCCCACCCCCCTGGCTCTCATGACCCCCCCACCTCACGAGACTGTCCCTCCTTCCACCTTAGGCTAGTTAGACCTAAGGAAGTCCTCCCACTACTAAAAGCCCTCAAAGCAACGGGATCCATGGGACCCAATGGTATACCCCCCCGAACTCTCAAGGAAGGGGCCTCAGCACTCGCTATGCCCCTAACCTTGCTCCTCAACTGGTCCATCCTTGAAGGGACCATCCCCTGTACTTGGAAAATGGCTCACATAGTCCCTGTCCATAAGGGAGGTATGAGGGAATCACCCAACAACTACAGGCAAATCTGCCTACTCTGTAGCCTTGGTAAGATCCAAGAGAGAATGATATACGGTCAACTCCATGACTACCTAGAGAACCACCAACTACTAGCCCCCTCACAGCATGGCTTCAGAATCAATCATGGGACTGACACTGCTCTCATCAAGTTCTCTACAGATGCACTCAGAGAACTGGACAAGGGGACCCCCACAGGAGCAGTCTTTATAGACTTATCCAAAGCATTCGACCTCATCAGCCACAACCTGCTACCCTCCAAATTGAGGCATGTTGGACTAGACAGCCACTCCCACTCATGGTTCTTCAGCTACCTAACTGGAAGATCACAGAGGGTAAAATGGAAAGACGCCCTGTCAGATCCTCTTCCTCTAACTGAGGGGGTGCCTCAAGGGTCTATACTTGGCCCCCTTCTCTTCTCGCTCTTCACCAACGACCTCCACAACCACTGTGGAGAGAGTTCAGGGGGAGCTCTGCGCTGGGCTCCAAGACGACTTGGAATCCCTAGAGGAATGGCTAGTCACCAATAGAATGGTCATCAATCCAAGTAAGACTAAGGCCATGCTGTTCGGCCCCAGATCCCTTAATCGGGATGAGAAGCCAGCTCCTCCAACTGACGGCCACCTCAGGCAAGAGGCTTGAGGTGGTCCCTTCTATAAAATACCTTGGCCTCACCTTGGATCAGGGCTTCACCCTCAAGGAGCACATAGACCAGGTAACCAAAAATATCCACTCTAAACTCGGGACCCTTTACAGGCTGAAAGACCAGCTGATACCAGCGGCCAGGCTCTCCATCACCATGAGTGTACTGCTCCCCACCATCACCTACGCGGACCCTGTCATCCAGGGAGCAGCTAGGCTAGAGCTAAACAAGCTACAGATTCTCTACTGCAAGGTGGCCTGCTTCGCAGCATTAAAGGGCCCGAGGACCCACCACTGTGACATGCTGTCCCAATTAAACTGGTCCTCCTGGGAGGACAGGCTTCATTACCCCTTGTTCTGCCTCACCTACAAATTATTCCACTCCTCACCCCCACCCAGCCTTGCTGGGCTCATCTCCATTAAGAGCAACCCTAGGCAACTCCATACGACCAACAGGACTCTCCTCTCGGTGCTTAGGGTTAGAACTAAGGCGGGTGGGAAGTCGTTCGCCTTTACTGCCCCCACCCTATGGAACTCCCTGCCTCAAGGTGTTCAGGAAACCTTCTCCCCCTACACCTTCCGCACTTGGCTTAAGGTGCACCTGACTACCTCCACTAAGTGCAACTTTTAAGATGAGGGACTCCCATGTGTTAGCCAATACTCTGTGGTCCAACTCCTTTACCGTTGGTATTTGTCATATTGCTACCATGCTCACCCTGTTATGTATCTATGTGACACATGTTATGTATTTTGTAGTATACAATCCAATATAATACTGTATGTATCCTTGGGTTGCCTCTGAAAAAGGGACTTTCAAGGCCCAGTGGACTCACCCGATAATATAAAAATTTAATAAATAAATATAAAATAAATAAAATAATATAGGCAACCTTAAAGCTCATTGTTTATTGTTGTTATGACAACAATATTTTTAGACTTCATGCTTCAGAATCACAAGTTGCTGAAGAACTTTATTAACAAGAAATACATGGCAGATGATGTCCTTAACATGTGTCATGATTGCCCAGAAGTGAACTACCCATGGATGAAAGAGGTCCTGACAATCAGGACACAGTACAGAAAATAAATTAATGTGCAACCCTTTCAAATTTTAAAATTAAAATGGCAAGTATTTTTTTTTTGCATGAACAAGCATACATACAGATCCAGAAGCACCAGCACCAATTAATCACCCAGGGATGACACAATTGTCTTTCATGCAGTCTGAGTTTTTTTTAACAGAACTAGGACCCTATATTCAAACATTTCCATGAGTGATAATGGGTGTTTGTGCCAGATCGCCATATTCAAAAGGGGCATTTGTGCGGGCAGACAGGGTCAGCACCTGTGCAAAACATAATTAATCTGGGTAGGCAAGGGGGGGTAGTAGCTATGAATATCTGTGCTACCCCATATTCAGCATCTTTGCACTGTGCAAAAGGAGTTAGCATAGTTCTATTGCATGGCACAGATACTGCCCAATTAAAACCCCTCTTACTCCTCGTAGCCCTAGTAGTTGCCAGATGTACTGCAGCAACTGACCCATTTGTCCAGTGGGGGACCATACCTGCCCCTCTGAGGTCCATGGCACCTCCTTACCATCCAGCGTGGTATGCATAAGCATATTGTTGGTGGCTAACATCCCCTCAACCTCTGATCACCATCATTTTGCCCACAGAAGATCTCCCTGGTGACCAGTAGTGCACCCAGTATGTACAGTACATGAAATGGGGGTGGTGACCCTCTTTAAATAACACAAAAAAGACTTCTAGCTAGTTCCAATATCTTATTTATTTTTTCCCCTACTTTTCACCCCTATCAGTAACTTGTTTACAGGGTATATATTCTTAATTCTCTTCAATATTCTTGTTTGTATCTGTTAATATACAACATAAATTTTAGTTGTCATTTTATTGCTTTAAAAGCTAAACATACAAAATGTTTTTTGGTACTAGTTGTCCTACCTCACTAGGCTGTATGATATTTATAATGGCTCATAAGGGTTCGTAAAACTATTGTGCCAGCATTTGTGATATACATTTCATTCTCTGAGATACACCTGCAACGATATGAAGATATGCACCATAGGAACAAGCAATGTTATAATTCATCATTTTCCACAGTATATAATACTTGGGCCACTGTTTCACTGAAGCAATGTCCTAGCTGATATGTCTCACAAACTGTCTCACAGATCTTAGAGTCTGT
Organism: Neoceratodus forsteri; assembly: GCA_016271365.2. Taxonomy (NCBI): domain Eukaryota; kingdom Metazoa; phylum Chordata; order Ceratodontiformes; family Ceratodontidae; genus Neoceratodus; species Neoceratodus forsteri. The sequence goes on along the minus strand of CM057455.1, from coordinate 913,306,701 downwards.
AAATATATAACAATGGGGTTATGTTTTAGGGTTGGTTTTCAAAATTCCATGCACTGTTTCAAAAAGGTTTAAAATTTCTATGTAAAGAAGTACGTAAAAGGTCCAAATTCATTGAAATCCTGAAAGGAGATCAGTACAAACACCATACAAAATGGCTGAATGGTTTTGTTTCCAGGTATGAGGTGCTTCCACAACCTCTTGTCCCTGTCTTGCTGATTCTCGCTGTAGGACGTTAAGATGACGTCAGTCGCTCTACTGAGCATGTGTGGGCAGACTGCCTGATGCAGGGAACTAGGTTTGCAAGACAGGCACATATTGGATTAGAGCAGTTTGTTCCTAGCATTCTAACCATTTCAAATTCTCTGTTTACAATGGCTGATAATTCTAGTAATAAGCTATATACACATAAGGAGAAAACCATGTTTACAATAAAGAAAACTAATCACCACTCAAAACTAAATCTATAATTGGGAAAAAGAAGAAGCAAAGTAGTGGTGCTTGATTAAGCCCTTAACATGTCACAGACCATTAAAAAGAAGCTATAGACTACATGTAGAATGCAAGACCACGACAATTTATTAATTTACCTTAAAGAAAGACAACAAATAAAAGTTTAAATATATCCCAACGTTGACAGCTATGGCTATTTCTACTTTCTAAGGTGGGAGGTCAGGAGGTCAAAGTGTGGACACAAAAGAAAGCCAATATATCTTATTTACTACTCTTCAAAATAGAATAGTTCTTATGTTACTAAAAGGAGAGCTAAGTGTCTGTAGGTTCAAGGATTTTTAAAAACTGATGTAGCTAAATGTTTATTGATGCTGATAAGTGTGTTGATCGTCCCTCAAAGGGAGGTGCTAAGGTCACTACAGATGATATGTGTTTGCCATTTCTAATAGATGGTAAATAGTTTTTGACATGTTTAAACATTATATTTATACAGGAGACAGTACATTTGAGCTACTTCCCATATATTTAATAGTGTGCATGAATATATTTTTGATTGCTAAAAGGGGAAGTCAAAAGGTCACCTATAACAAAATATGTGTAGAGATTATAATTTGCTTATATCTTCTAAAAAGCACATTTCTGTGATGTGATATATGAAAATATACAAACTTATCCTCCTTGTTCCTCAGTGGGAGGTCAAAAGGTCACACAAAGTGACTGTATGTTTTTTTTAATAGTTATTATCTTTTTTGTTTAGAAAGAACCAAATAATTCCTAATATTCATGTATATATTCCTACCGAGAGGTCTATTTAGCACTGTCTCATATTCTCTAATTACAGTGGGAGGTCAAAAGGTCACATACAAGGTGACTGAGTGTGCTTATTAAACATCAAGAAGCAATTCTTGATATGTGTGTACATGTTAACACCACTGAGTTTTTTAGGGGTGCCTCAATGGGAGGTCACATGGTCACAAAAAGTGACCAAAATAAATATATGTATAGATATATTCATACAAGAAATGTCAAAAAGATCTATATCAACAAATGATATGATGAGGTCTCCTTTGGTGCCACTCTGTCCCACCAGGTTCTGCCACCTGAGGTTCTGAACTGTTGGGAATAGTTTTTAGAACGATAACCGAAAAGTGTAGTATAGAAAAACTGACATTTGTATTCTCAATGCATACTTTAACTTATAAATATCATAAAAATATAATAATCAATTTTTATCTATGGTCAATCTTAAACATAAAAGACAATACAGAAGACCAATACAATAAATGTTTCTGAATCTCATAAACATGTTTTAGATCAACTCTGTGATAATCGAGTACATCATACAGACATAGACACTCCTAAGGGACACAAAATGAAGTGCTATGAAAACTGTTAAATGAGGTAATTTCAACATAAAAAAAAGACTAAAAAAGTCTTCATGTGTACTTCTGACTTCATATGGAAAATAAGTAGTCTAAAATGTCCATATGTTCATTGAGTAATTTTAACTGCATATATGCCAATTGGTTTCAATATTCATACCAATATTGCTATCTAGTGTATGCATATGAAAAATCCATCTCCTCTTAGCAGCTAACAATGCATCTCTCAGAGACCCACCTCTGGGTGAAACTGTAATTTTTTCAATCCCCAAAATCTGAGTGAGGCACCACTGTGGGATGCGTCATTAAATTGTTTGGCTACTGGAGAGTTTTCATCATGATTCCCAATGTCTCCTTTGCGTTCTTTAATCCTGCAGCATAATGTTCTTTTTTTTTGTTTTTCCTTAAACTGCCTGTACCTGTGGATAATATTTTTCCTTTTTCCTCTCTACCTAAATCAATAATGTATGTATATAATTACCGTATAGAAGTAGTCTTCTGAACTTATCTTGAACATATGTTTAGGGCTCATTGCCATAACCCATTGTTTAAGTGTAACTTGATGGTGTGTCCTGAACTGAAAGTATCCCTTCTCTCTCTCTCTTTCTCTCTCTCTCTCTCTCTCTTTCCCCTTTTGCCTGGCATTCTCTGCCTAAATGCTTCCTTGCTCTGGATTGAAATACACCTCCTAAAACCTGTCTGCATTTACCTGCGACCTATCTTTCTGAGAATTCCCTGTACCTCTCCTGTAGTCTAAGCCCTTCCCCCCTTCCACTCGCTTCTGTGCTTTCTGGTACCACTAACCCCTCAATGATTATCTGTGGTGCACTCTGCCCCTATCTACTTAATCTGCCTTCCTTTGTCTGTATCTCAAGTACCCCCAACCCCTGCTGATGATCTGCTGCCAGCCGCCTGCCCTCCGATTATTTGTCTGCCACTGCATATAACACTGTGTCTCCTCTTTCTTTCTTAGGGACTTGCACCTGAGCGGTGCTTCAGATCTCGGGCGGTGCACCCCAGCTGACTCTCCGGCTGCCGCTGCTCAACCCTCCCACAGAACCCTAGCCGAAACCAGGACCATAGGAAGCAGGTTCAGCCTTCAGGTACAGCCACAGATTTCAACTTTGGAACTGTTCCGGCTGATCAATCCCGATTGGTGCGGTGCTCATGCAGGCAAACACTGATTGGCCCACCTGCTACGATGGCACACAGTGATTGATGCACCTTTGGACATTACTTTTAATCAGGATTTTTGCTCACCTCTCCCCTTGTAACTGCTGCTCACATTTTTCTTCCACCCCCTCCCCCTCCCAGGCCTCCATTAAATACAAGTCTCATTCTTCCCTCCCTGCTACCTGGCTGCCCCATTGGCTTACTCTTACCTCATACTCCTCCAATCACAAGTAAGAGTAACAGGGCCCTCCAGCCACTGCCTACTCATTATATTGCAGTCTGCAGTTGGTACCTATTAAACTTCCACCTCTTGCCTCTGTGCAAACCCTTCCATGATCCATGGCTTACCTATTTTTTGCACTGGTAATACTAGCAAACAGCATATTCATTGAAACAATATGGCATGATGAGAAAGGCTACAGCCCAACCCTGGAACTCACCCTCTCCACTTATGCTGCCCCTATCCACTGAACTTCCCTCCTGATGGTGCTCCAACCTTTTTATTATACTCTCCATTGCTCCCACTCCCCTTTCCTACTCTCCTCGCCTATGTCTATTTGTACACTCACAGTCATATCCCTATACTGTAGAATTAGCCTCCTTTTCCCTAGCTCTAAACCTATGCCTATGGCAATACCCAGAGGATGATCAAAAAGAAAAAAGAGACTACATCTTTACTGAGTTCCATGAAAAAATTGATGCTCTTACTTCTCCTCTGCTTGGGTAATGTGGAGCTAAATCCTGGTGCTCCGATACAACTTAACTCACCGACAGAATTTGCAGCTGCCCCAGGGCTCAAAATGATGCTAGCAAATATACTGAGCCTGACTAAAAAATTCGACCAACTACAAGCATGGGCTGCTCACACAGAACTAGATCTTATAATTATTACAGAGTCTTGGCTCAAAAAAGCCACTACCGATCAACAAATTGCACTACCAGGCTACAAACTATACAGGGCAGATAGGTAATCAAGGGGGTGGTGTTGTCTATTCTAAAACCAAATTTACAGTTAGTGATATCTCCTGTAAATCTAAACAGAAGGAATACAAGATTGTATCCCTGAAGCTTCACCTTCCCTCCACGGAAGTTATCACCATTATAGGTGGATACCGGCCCCCGGCTGGCGGAACTGATATTCTCAACGAACTTAAATCTATAATCACAGCTTCCAACTTTGAGACAATTATCCTTAGGGATTTTAATATGGACTGGCTCACCCAGAAATCTCACAGCCTGAAATCCCTCTGTGATGAGTTTGGCTTCATACAGCTTGTTAGTGAACCAACAAGGAATAACACATTGAACCTTGCCAACAGCTCACTCCTAGATGTCATATTAACCATTCACCCACACAAAATTCTTTGCTCTGCGGTGTTTCACAATGATATGAGTGACCATGGGGTTGCTGTTTGCATAAGATCACAGGTCAAGAGTCAGCAGCAGCCTAAGTACATTTCCAAAAGGTCTTTCCACAAATTCCAGGCAAGAAATTACCTGATCGATCTAGGGGAGGTTAGATGGCAAGATCTTTATCTTGCCAAATCATCTGATGAGGCTGTCTCTGTTCTCAACAGCAACCTTGTTACACTGGTAAATAAGCATGCCCCCTTTATTAAGGTCAGAGTGTGCCATACCTCCCACCCCTGGTTCACTCCAAGTCTTAAGGCTGCAATCACTAATAGGTACAAGTCCTGGGCTCAGGCCAGGTGCACCAAGAGTCATTCAGATTGGCAGGTGTTTAGAACAGCCAGAAACGTGTGTAAAAAGCATTCAGGCAACAAAAGTGCACTACTATGTTTCTACCCTAGAACAGGCCAAAAGGAACCCACAAAAAATCTGGAGGACACTTAATTCCATTGAAGGACAGGCTAGTGCTCCCTTCCTTCCAGCCAAGATCCTTACCAATGGCAGAACTATCGAAGGTAATTCTCAAATTCTGGAAGAACTCAACTCCCATTTTGTCACTGCTGGCTTAGCTTTCGACTCTTCGTCTTATGCAGGTCGAGGGGTTAATCAAGCCAGTGCTAGCCATACTCCCCATACCTCGACCTGTTCCTTCCAGCTGAGTGCACTTAATTACAGAGAAGTAGAAGACGCACTACTCAATCTTGACTCTAAGAAAAGTGTGGGAGATGATGGACTTGAACCTTTTTTCTAAAACTAGGTTATGCCTATCTCACATCCCCCATTCTTCATATTCTCAATCTCTCTATCTCTACTGCCACAGTTCCTTCTTGTTGGAAATCCACCCATATCCTTCCCCTATTCAAATCAGGTGACCCTTATGATCTAAATAATTATAGACCTATCTCAATTTTGCCTGTTTTCTCTAAAGTATTCAAAAAACTGCTCTATAATCAATTAAAACTTCATATTGAAACCTTTTCACTGTTAAACCCAGCACAATCTGGTTTCCGGTCTAAGCACAGCACTATCACGGCTTTGGCTAAAGTTACAAATGACTGGATCTCTGCAATAGACAACAAAAAGATCACTGGTGCAATTTTCTTAGACCTGAGTAAAGCGTTTGACACAGTTGACCCCAACTTACTAATTTCCAGCCTTATAAAACTAGGTGCCACTCCCTCAACCGCTCAGTGGTTCACCAGCTATCTTTTATGGAGGACCCCGAAAGTGAAAGCTGATGGCATATTCTCATGCTCGTTGCTGATTGCCAAGGGAGTCTCTCAAGGCTCCATCCTAGGACCTATTCCTTTTTCCCTGTATATCAATGATCTTGACTCTTACATCATCAATTCCAACCTTCACATCTTTGTTGATGACACAGTACTGTACACCTCTGGCTCTACACTGTCTGAAGTTAGGGACGTACTGCAAGCTGACTTTGCTCAGCTGTAAATTAACCTCATTAATGCCAAGCTTCTTCTTAATGCCAAGAGAACTAAGGCTGTGATTTTTACTCATAGTAACTATTCTTCCTCCCCCTCTGGACCACCGAAGCACTTTGTTGTCACCTCGCTAGGCGAACCCTTGGAAGTTGTCCCCAAATTCAAATATCTTGGCATTTGGCTGGATAACAAACTTTCTTTCAATGATCATTTTGAGGACCTCTCTAGGAGGCTAAAAGCCAGGTTGGGTTTCTTTTTCAGAAACAAGTCTCTCTTTCCAAATGAGATTAGAACTAGGCTAGTACAGGCCACATTTCTTCCCTTGCTTGATTATGGGGACCTAATTTACAGCTCCGCTGCAACCTCAAACCTAAATAAATTGGATGTACTCTATCATTGCGCCCTGCGGTTCATCACCAATTCACCGTACCAAACTCATCACTTTGACCTTTACACAGCAGTCAGCCGGATGTCCCTTACCACTAGACGGCTGTTTCATGCTGGTATCTGGACCCTTAAGATACTCTTGAACAAACTTCCAAGCTACCTCACATCCCTCATCAGTATCTCCCACTGTGCATATTCCCTCAGGAAATCAGACTTTATCTTCCTGGATGTGCCTAGGACTCACACCACATTTGGTAAATATGCTATCACATGTGCTCTTCCAACAATATGGAACCGGCTCCAAACCACTCTGAAACTATCCAGTATGGTCTCGATCAACTTCTTCAAAGAGTTAACAGCATCCAAATTAAAAGGTATCTGTAATTGCTTTTAAGCCTCTCCCTGAGCCCTTATAGCCTCAAGATCAATCACCTCAAACTTATACTTACCAGTACATGAAACCATTCTGCTAGCCACTAAATTCTCACCTATTATTGCCTTTGTTACCTCTATCCTCTTCATCCTTCTCTCCCTAGCACTATTCCTTTACTCATCTCAAATTTTCTAACCCCTCCTTCTTATTCCACTACTCCCTTCTGTTATATTTACACCCTTCTCTTACTCACCTACTCTCTCCTCCCACAGTACACTCCCAACATGCCCAGCTCCCTACTATTCTACATTAATAATCCCTACCTGTTCGGTCGAATTTCTGCATCAGGTAATATATGAATCTTACTGTGCCTCAATCTGTCAGACTGTAATTTTATAAACTGATGTATAGCATTCCTATGTCTATAGGTTTTTTATGTTATGTTGTATATGTTGTCTTTTTATGACAAGCCACTTAGCTATTATTATGATCTAGGACCTCCTTGTGAATGAGCTTGCTCAACTGAGTTTTCCTGCAATTAACTTGAACTTGAACTTGACTTGAATTCTGTACTGGTTTGCCCTATATATAACGTGTCGCAAGGACACTGAATAAGATAGACCACAACCTCAGTATTGCACGGGCCAGGGGGGCAAACAAATAAGACGCTACACACAAGGCAAAAGTCGAGCGATGTAAGGGAAGTAATCATTCCCATTTTTAATCTAAGCAAAAGAACTCTGTCACTTCAGGCGGCAGAATCTGATGGGACGGAGTGGCACCAAAGGAGACCTCATATAATTTATAGATATAGATCTTTTTGACCTTTCATGTATTACTATATCTATACATATATTTATTTTGGTTGCTTTTTTTTGTGACCTTGTGACCTCCCATTGAGGCATCCCTAACAAACTCAGTGGTGTTAACATGTACACAAGTATCAAGAATTGCTTAGTTCTTAGTGAAAATAGGCAATTTTTAATAAGCACACTCGGTCACCTAGTATGTGGCCGTTTGACCTCCCATGGTAATTAGATAATATGAAGCATTGCTAAATAGACCTATCAGGAGAAATATGAGTATTAGGAATTATTTGGTTCTTTCTAAAAAACAAACTAATAACTATAAAAAATATACGGTCACTTCGTGAGACCTTTTGACCTCCCACTGAGGAACAAGGAGAATAAGTTTATATATTTTCATACATCACATCACAGAAATGTGCTTTTTAGAAGATATAAGCAAATTATAATCTCTACACATATTTTGTTATGGGTGACCTTTTGACCTCCCCTTTTAGCATTCGAAAATATATTCATGTACACTATTAAATGTATGGGGAGTAGCTCATATGTACTGCCTCCTGTATAAATATAATGTTTAAACATGTCAAAAACTATTTACCATCTATTAGAAATGGCAAACACTTATAATCTTTAGTGACCTTATGACCTCCCTTTGAGGGACCATCAACACACTTATTAGTATCATTAAACATTTAGTTACAACGGTTTAAAAAATCCTTGAACCTACAGACACTTAGCTCTCCTTTTAGTAACATAAGAACTATTATATTTTGAAGAGTAGTAAATAAGATATATTGGTCTTTTGTATCCACACTTTGACCTCCTGACATCCCACCATATAAAATAGAAATAGCATTAGCTGTCAACGTTGAGATGTAGTTAAACTTTTATTTTTTGTCTTTCTTGAAGATAAATTAATAAATTGTTGTGGTCTTGTATTCTACATGTAGTCTATAGCTTCTTTTTAATGGTCTGTGACATGTTAAGGGCTTATTCAAGCACCACTACTTTGTTTCTTCTTTTTCCCATTATAGATTTAGTTTTGAGTGGTGATTAGTTTTCTTTATTGTAAACATGGTTTTCTCCTTATGTGTATATAGCTTATTGCTAGCATTATTAGTCATTGTAAACACATAATTTGGAATAGTTAGAATGCTAGGAACAAACTACTCTAATCCAAAATGTGCCAGTCTTGCAAACCTGGTTCCCTGCCCCAGGCAGTCTGCCCACACATGCTCAGTAGAGTGACTGTGATGTCACTAATCCTCGACATCCTATCAGGAGAATCAGCAAGACAGGGACAAGAGGTTGTGGAAGCTCCTCATACCTGGTAAAATAACCATTCAGCCATTTTGTATGGCGCTGGTACTGATCTCCTTTCAGGACTTCAATGAATGTGTACCTTTTAAGTACTGCTTTACATAGAAATTTGAAACCTTTTTTAAACAGTGCATGGAATTTTGAAAACCAACCCCAAAACATAACCCCATTGTTATATATTTGCTTCAGTTAAACAGTGGCATAAGTATTATATACTGTGGAAAATGATGGATTATAGCAGTGCTTGTTCCTATGGTGCATATCTTCATGTCGTTGCAGATGAATCTCGGAGAATGAAATTTATATCACAAATGCTGGCACAATAGTTGAAAGAACTCTTGTGAGCCATTATAAATATTGTACAACCTAGTGAGGTAGGACAATTAGTACCAAAAAACATTTTGTATGTTTAGCTTTTAAAGCAATAAAATGACAACTAAAATTTATGTTGTATATTAACAGTTATAAAATGGGTAAAAGAAATCCTTCACCCTGATTGGTCAAAAAGCGTGTCCTTGCCTGTCAACAAAATGAAAGGTGGTACTTCTTTCCTAATACCTTAACCTCCATAGGTGAAAGGGCAGCAATATCATTGAGTAACTGACATCTTACATCAGTCCCTCTGCAACCAGAACTAATTTTCCATCACAAACATGGCTGCTACCTTTACACTGTAAAAACCTTCAACTGGCCCCCAAAAATAAAACTACCTTAAATAAAAAATAAAACAAATTAAGTAAACGTTGTTTCCCTGATCATCACACTCTCCTTACACACATAAACAAATTAAAAACATTAAGTATTGTTTATAGTTTTCATTACAATTGTTTTTTTATGAACAGTGAAAAATGCCCCTTCTGTCATTACCTGCTCATCAGTGAAATCTATTCTGCTTGCCTTGACAGTGAGATAACTGAATCACTGACTCTAAAACAGGTGTTTATAGTGTATGGTGGAATGCGGTTGTGTATGGAAATCCATACACCGCAAAAATTTGTTCTGTTGCAGTAGTGACGTCCTCACTAATGCAGAATGACTTTTCATTCTGCATTACTGAGGACTTCATAATACAAGGGACTACAGCAGACGTCCTGATTCATCCCTTGCTGTGTGAGAGGGGTGCGTGAGTGTGCTGGGCAGCAGCAGTTGTGAATCAATGGCCTCGGCAGAACCAAGTGAAAATATGAAAAAGTGAGTCTCTTTTTGTCTTTTTTTCAGGCACCATACACTATAAAGAACAGTATATGGTTACCATGATAGACTACAAGGTTTTTACCGAGATACAATGCCGACCTCGAGACCTCTTGAGCTTCACTCTCGAGGTCATCAGTCAGCATTGTATCCACTCAGTGGAAGAATAGCCTTGTAGTGCATGGGTAACCATACACTATCCTATACGTTGTCTGTTTGTACAGTATGTTGGGAGAGTAGCATTCTACCAGCGGAACTGAGCAGAATTTTGAATCCCTGTATTCCATGGTAAACATTCCATGATAAACATTCTGTGTCTTGAATGAGGGAAAAAATAGAAAAAAAAACAGGATGAAGAAAGTAGGCAATACAGTAATACTTTATGAACAAAAAGGAAAGGTGGTTAAAACACAATTACAGAGGCAGACCCAAACTGCTGAAATAATGCATTGCTGTCCCTCCAACTCACTGGTTTAGCATTTTTCAGTGAGTTGCTGTTCAGTCAATTTTACCACTCCTCTGCCCAAGTCTGGGGACTATTTTTTACCATATTTAAATAGAATAACATATTATATTATTAAATCTTTAATAATGCATCCAGAGTTTTGTTTGATTGTTATAGAAATAGTTCTTACCCACTTTATAAGAGCAAAAAGATAGTTCAGAGTGTGGGTTGTTGATTGATAAGAGCACTACCCAGCTGCTGTAGTCACTTGGCGCAAGTGCCTGATGCCTAACAAGGCACCTGGGGGCGTGCTTTTTTCAATCAACAACCCACACCCTGTTATGTCTTATTGCTTTCATATAAACAAGAATATTGAAGATAATTAAGAATATATACCCCGTGAACAAGCCTCTGATAGGGATGAAACGTAGGGAAAAAGAATAAATAAGATATAGAAACTAACTAGAAGTCTTTTTGGTGTTATTTCAAAAGAGTCCCCCACCAGCACTTCATGCACATGTTGATAGAGCCTTAGGGGAGCTGAAGACATTCTATGAAGAACATTGCTCCATTTCCCACCATACTTTAAGTGTTATTCAGTAGTGCACCCACCCTCGAATGCCTAACCAGTATATCCTCGATCCCTAGTGCCTAGTGATCCCTCCACCCTCCCATGCACAGGCCAACCAGTATATCCCCAGTCTCTGGTGTATAGTGGCCCCACTGATCACTGGGAAGCTACACAAAGATAGCCCCACAAGTGCCCGGTGTCCCAAATCCCGGGTCTCATCCTGCTACAGATATTAGATGTCCCTGGCATCCAGAGGCCCCCCTGGTCACTGATCCACAGTCCCATTCCGAAAACTCCATCCATTTCTGATTCTATGTACTATGTACATTGTAAGGTACAGGGAAAGAACAAATACAAGCCCCTGGTGTGTCTTGTTACCCCCGATCACCGGTACCACCTGTGTTACTGCAGCAATCCCTGGCATTTAGCAGTCACCCCACTATGGCAGCAAACACCCAGTCTATGCCCCCATCATCTTATCAGCATCTTTGGTGTTGTGGGAGTGCAGACAGTGACTGGAGCAGCCCTGCTCACACTTCCTCAGATGGCCATCATATGTCCACACAGGGTGTGTGTGACTTATTTATGGGACTGGGTGATATGCCCTGTCCCATAAATTAGATGCACGCTCCATGCATGGACATATGACAGCCAGGTGAGAAGGTGTGAGGAGGGCTGCACCAGTCACTGTCTGTACTCCTGTGGCACAAAAGATGCAGGTCAGATATTAGGGGGTAATTATGTTCTGTACTATGGTGTGGAGGGAATCTAGACACTAGGGATAGCTGCAGTAACATGGGCGGCACCAGCGATGGGGAAGTACTAGGACACACCAGGGAATCATGTTTGTTCTGTCTCTGCACCTCACAATTTACACAGCGCATAAGCTCAGAAATGAATAGTTTTTTTGGTATGTGGCCAGATATTGGTGACCCGGGGTGGGACACTGGATGCCAGGAACATCTACTACCCATAGAGTAATGGGAGGTGGGGGTTGGGACACTGAGCAGTTGGGGGCTATCTTTGTGTAGCTGCCCCGACATTGGCTGGGGGGCACTAGGCACCAGGGATCAATAATATACCAGTTAGGCTGTGCATAAGAGTGTCAGGGGACCACTAGGCACCAGGGATCCAGGATATACTGGTCAAGCTGTACATCAGAGGGTGGAAGGGCCACTGGGCATCAAGGATCACGTATATACTGGTTGGGCTGTGCATCAGAGGGTGGAAGGGTCACTGGGCACCAAGGATCAGGTATATACTGGTTGGGGTGTGCATCAGAGGGTGGGGAGACCACTAGGTACCAAGGATCGGGGATATACTGGCCGGGCTGTGCACTGGAGGGTGGGGGGACCACTAGGCACTAGGGACTTCCACACATGTATGGGACCAGGGAAATGGGGAAGGCAGCACTAACCTGCCTATGCTACCCATACAAATGGGCTCTTAGGGCCTTGAGTGCCCAATGGACTCATTTGCATGGGACCATTTGAAAATTGCAGATAGCATTCTGGCACTATCCACTCTTGAAGGGCACTTTGGGATCCATGTCAAGGCAGTACTACTTGACTTAGCACTGCATTGACAGGGCCCTATATTCTGTCAGTTCACTATCTGACTAAATATAGCATCCTTGGATCCCTGGACAATCCCAAAGCACAGCTCACACCTTTGCGTTCCTCTTTGCACTTTTCTGATTTTCTGGACCCTGGAGTTTTTCACTTATGACTGTTTCCTTTCTTTTTTATGTCTAAATTTTATTAAATTTTTTTAAACATAATCAAAACTGACTACAACAACTACTAGCAGTGCAGGTACAGTCATACATATGTAGCACATAAAACAAGAAGATCAACAAATGGCAAGGACTGCATACATAGTATACAAAGGATGAAATAAAAAAAACAGCACAAACACTATTTACCAAGGTATTGTATTATATTTATTTATTTTAAATTAGATAATTGGGAAAGGCACACTAAGCCAAGGCTCATTTCCAGGAGCGACACAGGGAAGAGGGAGATGGAGCAAACAGAAGCAGACAACAACAAAACATTCATCTGAACGGACAGATGAGCAATGTAATATAATAATAAAATAAATAAAGAAAAATGTGCATGTACAGCAGTTAATCAGAGTACAGTAAGCATTAGTAGTGCATAGAATAATGAACAATAACACATATGGATTAAAATAAAGCCTTAAAGGCTAACCAAAGGAACAGTAGCAAGATCAAGTGGGGGGATGATTGAAGTTTCATCTGGTGTTTGAAGGAGATAGAAGATGAGGAGAGATGGCGGAAGGAGGGGAGTTTGTTCCAGAGTGAGGGAAGGCTATAGCAGAATACAGACTGTCCAGAACAGGAGCATAGGTGATGAATGGCAAAAGTGTGATGGTCCCTAGAACTTCCTTCCTCCCTTGTGACCACATTCCAAAAGTGCTAATGTTTCCCACTTCAAGGAACAAAAACTGTGTTAAAACACAAAACAGGCACACTCCAAGATCTGCTGCAAAATTTTTTTTTTTTTACTCTCTGCCAACACCAGACACATGGAAGAAACAACTCTTGATCCCCAGTGCTTTGAGGTGCACTACCTCTTCATCAAGGGGGTGTTAATACTTGTGAGAGTCCAGAATCAGGAGAGTATCTATGAATCAGACTAGCGCTCATACATAAGCAATAAGGTACAAAGGACAAAGAACCTCTGTGCGTAAACACTGAGGCAAGGGTTACCCCGGGTTCACCACAATATATCCCAGGCACACTGCCTTAGGGGTAGCTGGTCCAGTCCACTGGGGTGTTAAACAGACGAGGCATACTGATGAGTCCTGGTAGGACGAAACACGTGTCTATGTCTTCTGTTAGCACCCTTTGCAAACTGTGTGAGAGGCCTTTCGGCACCATGCAATTCTGCTTAAAGTTGGACCAGCATAACATTCTGTGGTGATTTGCATATGCAGCCCATGATGCTTTGCATTGTGGGGGCATGTGTGACTTTGTATTTTCAAGGTACAAAGGGATGTGTGTAAACCGTATTTTACAGCACAGCTTAGGGCGTAGTAAGGCATGAGGCCAATGGCCGAGTGTCTTCAGCTGCTGGCCGTGCTGTGAACTATGGTTTACACACACCTCTGAGTGCCTCATTGTGCTTATAAAAGTGACTCCTTTTTTTTTTACTTTTGTCTATTGAGAAAAGCATGTTTATATGTAGAAAAATAGATTTGCTTTGTGCATTTGTGATACAATAATCCTTCCACCCACTGCAAGTGGTGTAATTGATGATGTCATTGTACTGTTGCCTACTTTCTTCTTCCTGTTTTTTTTTCTCTGTTTTTCTCCACATTCAAGATATGGAATGTTTATCATGGAATGTTTACCATGGAATACATGGATTCAAAATTCTGCTCCACTCCACTGGTAGAATGTTTCTCTCCCAACACAATGTACACACAGACAACATATAGGATAGTGCATGGGGAACAGTTGACAACAGGGCTATTCTTTCACCGAGTTGGCACTATGACGACAGATTACCTCGAGAGCGCAGCTCGACATGTAGTCCATCATCATAGTGCCAACGAGGTGAAAGATGCCCTGTTGTCAACTGTTCCCCATGCACTTTTCTTTATAGTGTATGGTGGAACGTCCTTTTTTTGGGAAAAAAACATCACTACAGCATGTTTCTGCTTCAAACATTTTTACTGGGTTACTAGAAGGAAAAAAGAACTTTAGATTTTGAACGTTTTCACAGTTGACATTTTAGCTGTTTAAGAACTTTACATTTTGAACGTTTTAACGCTAAACATTAGTACTGCCGCCGACATTGATGCTTTTGTTATGCGTCCTGTCTATGGAGTGAGCCCTAACTGTCAAATGCTGCTCGAGGACACAGTGTGTGACGTTCGCAGTGCAGTAGAAAAAATCATTCTGCTGCACCGCAAGTAATCATCACTAGTATAGGAGAACAACATTTTGACAGCGATGGATTTCGGTGGAGAACAACGTTCCACTATACACTATAAAGGGCTTTGTTTCAGCCAGAGACTCAGTTATCTCACTGTCAGGGCAAGAAGAAGAGAGTTCCCTGATGAGCAGGTAAAGACAAAAGGGGAATTTGTCACTGTCAGCAAAGAAACAGTTGTACTGAAACCAATAAACAATAGTTATTGTTTCTAATGTGTTTTATGAATGTAAGGAGTGTGTGATAATCAGGGAAAAGCATTTAATTCATTTGTTTAATTTTTTATTTAAGGTAGTTTTATTTTTAGGGTCCAGTTGAAGTTTTTTTACAGTGTAAAGGTAGCAGCCATGTTTGTGGTGGAAGATCAGTTCTGGCAGTAGTGGGCTATCTGAAATGCCTGTGTTCCAAATGCCCATTGATTTGCACTGCAGACTCCTCACTGCTGAGCAGTCCTTTTTTTAACTATGTGTAAACCATATTTTACACATAACTAAGAACCAATCAGATTACATGATTTTACCCTGCCATTTTATAATTGAAAGTATCTTAACCTTTCCGTGTCAGGGATGCCTTATTTTTATATCAAATAAGAGAAAGAGATGACAGATTCGCCCTGTATGAAATGAATTGATTGTGCTAGGCCCATCCTGGCCTGTCTATAGAATCCAGGATCCAAACGGGCCAGAAACAAAATTCTGAGTGACGATACAAAGGAAGAAGTCATAGTAGATGGGCACATAAATTGCATCTAGAAATTACCTACTCCGGGAAAACAATACCTCTATATCCAAGATATGTAGGTCTACTTGCCTGCCAGGCAGGGTGCCCATTTCCACCTTTACCCAACCTTGGATCTGCAAATTTTAAAGTCAGGCTGCTAAGATCTGCAGTTGAGCTGCCTCATAGTACATTTCCAAATAGGGGTAGTGCTAAGGCCCTATGTGCTTTAGAAGAATAAAGTATGGAAACTTAACCCTCCTGGGATTTACCCTGCCATAAGAAGAGGGAAAGTAACTTGTTCCATGATGCCCACATACAGTATATGTGGAAACTGGTATTGAGAGGGATTCATGCAGATACATGAATTTAGACAATACAATCACCCTAATAGCTAACACACACCTTTCCAAAGACAATAGAAGGGTGGACTATCTATCCAGCTCTGTCTGCAGTTGGTGGGGCATTGGCTGATAATTCACTGAGAAAAGCTGGAGGACTGCCGGAAGACCACTGTGGTCAAGCGAATATCGAGATATGTTGTGTTTTGCATACCCCAGTTTAAGGGAAACCAGTCTGTTAAGGCCATAGATGGGGCAAAATTCAGTACGAGGAACTCCATCTTCTTTTCATTAAGACAGCACCCAAAGAAGGAACCATAGAACCGCAAAAGTGTCCAAATATTGGGAAGATCTTGTTCTTAATTTGAGAGGTAAAGGAGGACATTGTATGAATACAAAGCAATATGATGTTCCTCTCCTCTCGCATACACACATCCCCTAATCTGTGGGTCTTCTGCCTGGTACCCCAGTATAAGTGGAAATGCGAGTAAAGATGTCTGTTTGCACATAACAGGACCATGGGGCTAGCATACAGTATATATATATACAGGGAAAAGTACTCAATAAACCCACTAGGAAAGTCAAATCGAAGTAGAACAGTATGGAGAAAAGCCTGAGAAATGTAGTCAAATCAAATGCTTTCTCAATGTTCAAACTCTGAATGACATGAGGTGAAGAAGAAGAAGCAGATGCTGCTTGCTGAAGGAGAGCCAGTGTATGTCAAATGCTGTGAATAGTCTGCCAGGTATGGACAAACCCAGTTGGATGAGTAAAGGTAAGAGAACATCAAGGCAGTGTGCAATGAATGAGATGATAATCTTATAGCAGGTATTTGATAACCATGTAGAGTAATAGGGGTCACATGGAAGTAAAGGCTTCCCATGCCTTGGGATTGCCAGCATTCTAGTAAATATCAAAAAGTCTGGTGGAAGGATCCCTGTGGCTGTTTTTTATGTGTTTGATGAGCCACTGCACCTACATACTCACTTGATCCCTCACTTGCTCACCAATTCCGTGACTCTGTCTCTCTCCCTTGCTCTTTCTTGTATTCCACCATATTCACTTTGTCTTTCAATCCCCTCTTGCTCACTCTCCAATATTCTTGCTCCCTGATGATACTTTCCATACTCACCATTCCTTGTGGACCAAGTTTACCCTTTAAACTTTGGGAAAAAGTTTAACCCGACGATGCAGCTGTGGCTCGTGAGGCAAATAATTTCCTGGTGATTAGTGGATCCCACCCCCACCACCCCACTCTCCCAACCCAAACCCAACTGGCAACAGCTCAGTCCTCCTCACTGCCATGGCTGGCCACTGACTGATTTATCAATGAGTGCATTGAATGACAACTCACTCTGAGCTGTCAATCAAGCATGCTCACTGAGAGCTCAGTCAGTGGCCAGCCATGGCAGTGAGAGGAGGTCTGTGCTGGTCACCAGCTCAGGTTTGGATTGGGGGAAGTGGGGTGGTGGGTCTCTACCTGCCAGGGTGGGGAGGGCAGGGGTCCACTAGACCACCAGGGAAATTATTTTATTCTCAAAAGCCTGGCAATCAGCGGGGAGGGGACCACTAACCACCAGGGAAGGGCTTACATTATACAGTACATCAGAATGGGGGATCCGGGACAGTATGAGGATTGGGGGGATGGACCACTAGCCACCGAAGTACTAGTAATTTTTCTTTAGGCTGGCAATTGGTGCTCATGGGGGGGACACTAGCACTAGGGACTATTCCCTTACTTTTACTTCAGCGATTGGTGGGGAAGAGGGACCACTAGCCACCAGGGAGTATTCAGGAGCTTTTACTTTGGCAGTTGATGAGGAGAGGGGATCACTAGCCACCAGGGAATATTTCATAGGTTACCAGGAAAGACAATCTGAGTGGAGGCTTTCAAGGTGCAGTTCTGCACTAGATGTCATCTCTCACTCATGTCTACCTCATGCTGCACTTACAGACTCTGCAAAAGCATAATCATGATGTGGCTACATCTTTACAGTTTTCTCAATATAGGAATAACATTTGGAATCATAAATTATGTGATTGTGCAAGTTGGGGGGTCAGGATGCTGCCAGGAACATCAGACACTGATTTAAGGTTAGTGTAAGTTGCTCTTTAATGTAGTACAGTGGAGCCCACTTATAAGAACATCGGATATAAGGACATTCCATTTATAAGAACATTTGTTGAATGTCCCAATTTCTGCCCATTATTTTCAATGGCACTAAAGCCCATTTATAAGAACAGCCAGCCTGTTTATAAGAACATTTTTTTTTTATATATTTGCTTGCACGCATGTGCAAGAAACATAGTGACACCATATGAGTTTTTATAGGTGTGGCACCCCTGCTTCCAATGCCCTCAGCATTTTTTTAAGCACGCCTGCACTGCACCAATGAATGCCCCAGCTATCGATGACAGCAGTTCAGATTGCAGAGGCATACAGTTGAAAACAAATGACTGCTACAATCGGTGGTGGTAACATGTAGTCAATTTCCAAACTGTCCTGCCATCAGCAGTATGCAAATTGCCTTCACATCACCACCGCTGATTGTAGCAGTAGTTGTATGCGAGCGCCCACCCCTTGTTGTGTGCTGAGGGGGTGCCCAATCCCCCTCAGCTCAGGCACACTCCCCCCAGCACACTGTACGTCCGATGAGGGTGCCCAATCCCCATCAGCTCCAGTGCCCCCTCCCCAGAAAAACAAACTTCCAGCTGCCATGCTGGGAGCCCACACCAGCGTGGCAGAAGTCCAGTGTACTCCTGTGCTCCCCCAAGCTGTATGGCCAACAGGGGTCCCCAATTCCAGCTGGCTTCACTGCCCCCCCAAAACTTCTAGGTGCCATGCTGGGAGTTCATCCCAGCATGGCAAAAGTCCTGCATCGTCCATGTAAAATTAAAAAACAAAACAAACCTGTAACAAAAGAAAATGGTCCCTCGTCGACTCTCTGCCCCCTTCCTGCAACTTGCATCCACCCTCTGCATACCGCACCTCCCCACATATCTCCTCACCCCATACTTACCTCCGGAGGCTGGCGCGACGATCTTCGGTGGAGCGGGAACACGTCTGCCCTCTTCAAAGCCAACAGTGAACTGAAGAAACGCCGGTAAGCTGTATAATGGCATAAATAGGGGTTTTTCAACTTTGGTGCATATCTCAGTAATTTTTTCAAATTGTTGCACCAAATTTTCAACATGGGGTTCGTGGGACTCCATCTCATGAATTCAGTAAGTGTTATTTGGTTATTCGGTCCCTATAGGTGATTTCACGGTCACTGCGTGGAATCACCTTTCAGGACCGATTAATAATCACATTCCCTGTTCATGAGGTGGGCTCTCAAAAAGCCTGTGTTGCAGGACCATGTGATGCAAGCTACTGGATAGTCGCTCCTCTGTACAGCTCCAGCTTTCTGTCTCTTTCTAATTGTTATCTGGTATATTTTCTCAATCTCTAAACCTACTAATTTGTGCTATTCTGGTTCCCTATAACTTCATGCCCTTGCAGGGCGATTTTGAGAGAGAATGGACGTCTACATGAAAAAGCAACAGCAGAAACACACCACGCCAGTTACACCAGAAAAGGCCCCCAAAAAATCCTGGGCCTTGAGTGGAGTGGAGAAGGGAGACGCTATGAATCAAAGTGAGGATCAGGAGCTGCCCACATTGTCTAAATTTCTGGAAGAATTCAAACCATTTAGAGATGAGATTAAGGAGATGGCATCAGAAATGAAGTCACTCATGAGAAAAATAGAAGAGATTACTCTCGTTACCTCAGACAACACGACTAGGATCTCCTCTTTAGAGAAGCATGTGGAAAGGTTAGAGCCTGAGATGGCAGCTTTGCATCAGAAATTGTCCAGATTTCAGGTTAAGCTCGAAGACCTCGAAGGTCACAGCCGGAGAAATAATATAGTGATCCTTGGGCTACCGGAGGGAAAGGAGGGCCAGAATACCATTGCTTTTACCTGGAAGTTGGTGGAGAAGATTCCCCATTTGGGGCCAAATATATTATAGAAAGAGCCCACAGGTCATTAAGACCAAAGCCCTCTCCTGGAGCAATGCCCCGACCTATAATTTGTTGTTTCTTAAATTTTTTAGAACAACAACATTTTCTGTACAAAGTAAGAGAACTCCAAGAAGTTCGTTGGGAGCAAGCAAAGCTTAGAATAGCACAAGATATTCCGAGTTCAGTCCATTTGAAAGTGCGGCATTTCATCCGATTGTCTCAAAAGTCATTGCTGCTGGACTTAAATTTCGTATGGGATACCCGGCCAGGCTACAGGTACAGGTGGCGGGTTCCAGGGCTACCTACGAAGATCCCGAGGCAGCACTTGCTGGCTTAAAAGTATCCCTGACAGATCTCTTTAGGGACACATGAAAGGCCTCGGACTTTCCTGACAAGACGAGAATCGATCTGAGAAGGCTGGGCATTCATGCAAAGGAATCTTCTGGAAAGAAGTGGTTAAAAATTCTTGGACTCTCATTTCAGCCAGAATAAGGGGCAGAAGGGACCTCTCTGTTTTCATAGTGATCCAATTATGGCTACACATTCTTGTTTGTTTTGTCTGGGTCTGGGGTTTCATGTAATTAAAAGATTTCTCATTAGTTTTCGTGTTTGGAGAAAACAAAGCCAACTCAGTAATATTTAGTCTCCCCTTCCCCTGTAAGAGTTTGGTAAGAATGGGCCTGGTAAAAGTTTATGGCTTTTGGGGGAATTTAATTACAAGGCCTGTGATGTCCTTTCCCTTGTAAAGCACCAGTGTGCAGTTACGACGGTATTGGTGGAGGGAGCTTGTGTTTCATGCATTATGTTAACGGTCGCTAAGGCTGGAGAAAAGCAGGGTTTACTGGCGCAAGGGCACAACAAATTAAAGGAGAGGAACGGGGGCCTGTTCCTATGGGGCTGGAGAGCTTATTGAGACAACGGCCCACATGGCGAATTTTATGTATTGCTGTGGCTGGATTCCTGACCTCGCACCATGCGGTGCCTTATAATATCTAGCAAGCCACATGCCCTAGCAAGCTGTGATGTTTCTGGTGGTGATGCCTTAATGATGCTGGCTAGCTTTCAACGGCTTTCATTAGGGGAAAGGCGAGGGATACAATGGCCTGTACTGCAATAATGTTGAGTCCTCTCTCCTTCTTTATTATTAACATCCCAAAAAGGGGGGATTGAATTATAAATAATGTAGGGTTTGGGGATGGTTTTTCGGGGGGCTGGAGGAGGAGTAGAAAATGGAGTATTGCTGATCATTGTTAGCGATAAGAGGGGGGTTTGGGTGGGAGGTTTTTTGGACAATGTTCTGGGGTTACTAAAGTTGTGGATTGTTCGAGGGATACTTGGGTGGGTGGGGAGGGACAGGGCTTAATAAGGGAGGGTTGGGGTGGGAGGTCGGCACAGCAGGTTCAGGGAATAGAATCACCTGGTTCATGGCTGCAGTATATGATAGATGTGTTATCTGGATTTATACCTGACATAATAGATGGCTCAGAATATTAATATTGCTACGTGGAATGCGAAGGAGATCTGGAAAAAACTGAAACAATACCAGGTACTTAAACACCTGAGTCTGTTGCGTGCCCAGATATAATTTTTACAAGAATCTCACTTAGTGGATTCTGAAGTATTACAACTTCAGAGACAACAGATAGGTCAGGTTTTTTATGCTTCAGGGGAAACCAATAGTTGCTGGTTCATGATACTGATTAATAGAGACATTCCATTTGTCCCTTCTCAGGTGTTTAAGGACGCAGATGGCAGATACGTCTTAGTTCAGGGTACTATTTGGGCCATGCTGTTAGTTCTAGGTAGCATTTATGGACCAAACACAGATGATCCCTCTTTTTTTCATGAAACTGATCTCTACAATCCTTCCTATACTCCCTATTCCAATTATCTTAGGGGGAGACTTTAATTTGGTCTCTGATCCAAATATTGACAGATCGAGCATTGGGTCGAGGGGACTGTCCCCTTGGCATAGGTCCTTCAAGGAAATGATGGATCAGTGTGGGTTGTGTGATGTCTGGAGAGTCACACATCCTAATATTAGGGAATATACTTATTGTTCGCCAGTACATGGCACGCAATCTCGCATTGACTACTTGTTAGTTTCTCATGAGCTCTTGCCGGGGGTATTGTCCACCTCGATCCAACTGGGTCCAATATCTGATCATTCCTTAGTCCTGAGTAATCTGGCTTTCCTTAACATTCCCAAAAGAGAGACCAGATGGAAATTAAATGAACAATTACTAAAAGATGAAAAGTATCGAGGATTGGTGAAAGAACAAATAGACTTTTTCTTTTCCACCAACGCAGTAGATAGTGCAAGGCCGGATATTTTATGGGGAACCTTTAAGGTATATATAAAGGGCATTTTCATTAATCTAGCTACAAAGAGGAAGAGGGCACAGGAAATGGAGTTATTGTCTTTGTTGTCCCAGATACTGGCATTAGAAAATATACAGCCACATAAAATTTCTCATAAGGAGTCACAGAAGCTATTAATATTAAAGATAAATACTTGGGAATGTTAAGAGAAAAGGCAGAGCTGGCTATAATCTGCACAAAGGCCAGTTTTACAGATCAAGGAGAAAAAGCGGGGCACCTGCTGGCTTTACGTCTACAGCAACAAGAGTCAGCAAGATTTATACCCCCAATAAGGTCACAGTCAGATGGGACCCTGAAGGTATCCCCCTCAGAGATAGTCCAGGAGTTTGATACTTTTTATGAGCAATTATATAGGAATGTGGATAGTCCTCCACCCATTCAAAAACTGGAGGAGTATCTCAGGGAAGCACATCTTCTGTTACTATCTAACTCCCAAAAGAAATTCATATCTTCCCTTTTATCACAGGAAGAAATAGCTGCTGTTATAAAGGACTTGCCTGTGGGTAAAGTCCCGGGTCCAGATGGGTTTTCTGCCTTATTTTACAAAGTTTTCAGGGAACAATTACTACCTGTGCTGCATCGTCTCTATTTCCACATTTTTTTCTGGAGAGACGTCAGATGCACATTTGTTTGAAGCGTTGATAGTTTTGTTACCTAAACCAGACAAGGACCCAGAATTGGTTCAGAGCTATAGGCCAATATCATTGCTGAATCAAGATGTCAGAATTCTGTTGAAGATATTGGCAGATAGACTAACCCTGGTCCTCCCAGATCTCATGGGTATGTCTCAAGTGGGATTTATGAGAGGACGTGCATCTTCAGACCACCTGCGTACTCTCTCGCATGTCTTCTCGGAGTCCTGGGATGCCATATATCCTGCGGGGTTGGTCTCCCTGGACGCCAAGAAGGCATTTGAACGGGTTAATTGGACTTTTCTATTTCAAGCCCTTAAGGCATTTGGATTCTCATCCATGTTCATAGATTGGATCAGGGCAATTTACCGGTCTCCTACAGTGAGGATTTCAGGGAATGGGACCTTCTCCAAGTCTTTCACACTGCAGTCAGGTATGAGGCAGGGATGCCCTCTGTCTCCACTACTTTTCAGTCTTTATCTGTAACCTCTAATTCAACATATTCTCAACAATGAAGGAATACAAGGTATTCCCATTAGGAATGAGGTAGTGAAAATAACAGCGTACATTGATGACCTCCTTTTACATCTGACTAACCAGGTAATAGCTATCCCGAATATGTTAAGGGAGGTTAATAGATTTAGTAGGTTCTCAATTTATAAGTTAAATCCCAATAAGATATCCTTTTTCCCTCTTAACCATAACGTTTTTAAGACCGACATTATCTCTCTGAGATTATGCTGGTCACCCCGGGCTATTAAGTACTTAGGTATAAAACTAACGTGTAATCCTTCCTTGTGGTTTAAAGAAAATCTGGACCCTCTTTTGCAGGGGATCACTCAAGATCTAGAGAGATGGGACAAACTCCCATTATCTTTATGGGGTTATATTAATATAATTAAGATGAATGTGTTTCCCCATTTATTTTATCCTCTGTCACATCTTAATTCGTTTGTCCCCTTAGTTTGGTTTCAGAAAACGCACAAACTTTTTACCAAGTTTATATGGTCAAATAAGACCTCTAGGTTGGCATATCACAAGCTAGCTGCACCCAAAAAAGAGGGGGGGGCTGTGGATTCCTTACTTGCCCATCTACTACTGGGCTAGTCATTTGGCTAAATACCTGAGATGGGTATGACCAGGCTATTGCCAGCCTTCAAAACAGAGTACATAGGTATAAGGTTATCTGTAACCCCCTTCACACTCTAATTACAGTGGCTATGAAATAATGTGTGGTCAAGGTTACAATCCTACTTATTCTTGGTAAAGGTAGTTAGTGGGTGATAACAGTATTAGAATGGACTGCTGTGCGGGGAGGGAGGGAGGGTTGGGGCAGTATGACTTGTCTTAAGAATCTCATTTCAAAATGTTCATTACTGCCTCCTGTAATGTGGAAAATGTGGTGAATAAACTTTAAATTGGAAAAAAAAAGCCTATGTTGCAAATTTGGTGAAAGAATTCCCAAAAATGACTGTGTTATGAGCTTGTATTACGCAGTTTCCATGCACACTCGCAAATTCCTAAATTTGTATTTTCACTCCAAATTTTCAACATTGGCATTTTTTCATACCTCCTTATGAACAGTACAGCTGTCATTTTTTACATCCTGGCTGACGTATGTTTTCGCACTTCCAGCACAGAATAGCATGGACACTGTGGGAAATCAGTGTTTAGGACAGAGTAAGAAAATCACAGTGACACTGTTCATGAGCAGAGGTCCTAAAATGCCTGTGTTGAAAATGTGGTCACAAAAGTCCATAAAATGACTGTGTTACGAGCGTGCATTGCACAGTTTCTTCGCACGCTCATAACTTCACAAATTTATAATATTTTCACTCCAGATTTTCAACATTGACATTTTCTCACACATTCTTATGTCATTTTTCACATCCTCGCCAAAATGTGTTTTCGCACTTCCAGGGCAGAATAGTGCAGTTGCTGTGGGAAATCAGTGTTGGGACAGATTATGAAAATCACAGTAACACTGTTCATGAGTGGATGTCCCAAATGCCTATATATTTTTTTTTTGTAGACTTTAATTTTAGTCATAGCAGTACAACATACAGACATAAAATTGGCATCATTATCATGCAATTATCAGAGTAATACTTGCTACAAACTTCATAATCCTTTAATTCCATTAGTGACCCTAATCTAAACATAGGACTACTCATCTAACAATGGAGAGTTTGGGGAATTAAAATGAAGTATTCAAAAATTAATAGACTAAAAAGCTGGAAACCATGCTTGGGACAAAGCCTCTTCTACTGGGGCCCAGATCTCTAAGAACTTGCCCGGTTGTCCTCTGATAGTATACTGAACCCTTTCAAATGTCATACTGTACATTCCATAAACAGTCTGGTCCATTCAGCTATTGTGGGTACGGAGGATAACCTCCAGTGTAAAGCCAAAGCCTTTAACCCCATCACATTCCCTATTCTCCTCAATTTCATGTATTTATTACTGTGGGAGGGCTCTTGCTGGTGGTTACCTATGGAAAGGCCCAACAAAATCTCTAACATGTCCAATCTAGGGTGCACACCCATTACCTTGGAAAGGATTTCCTAAACTCCTGTCCAGAATTCATGTACTCTACTACAATTCCAAACCATGTGGTATAATGTACCTTCATGTATCCAACATTTTGGACACAATGGAGATTTGTCAGGATTTATAACATGTGCCAGCTATGGGGAATGGTAAGTCCTAAGGAGCACTTTGTACTGAATAGCTCTAGCTCTGTTGTTCACAGAGCAGTTCATACTATTACTCACTATAGAGTTCCAGTCACCCCCGGTCAAACCCTCTGGAAGGATGTCATTTTCCCACTTATCCTTAGCCCTCCTCAATAGGTCAGGCATAGCTCCAATTAAGATTTTATAAGCTCTTCTTAATGGTTTAAATTTGGGATCACATAACTGGCCCCAAAACAACTCCTCCAAAGAGGTGCGCCATACCCCCCTCCTTGATCTTCCCCTCCCACCAGTTTCTCATAAGCCTCTCTAAGTTTCATATAAAAGGGGAAGTGGGAGTCTTTAATTTCATTAAACACCACCAAATTTGTGAAAGAAGAGAGATTACCATCTGAAATAATGTGTTTTAAAAGGTAGAGCCCTTTATGAGACCATTGTTTCAACACTGGAACATCCCATATCGAAAGGCCACCCACGCCCTGTAATAGTCTACCAAGTGAACTATCCTGAGATAACCCCACATTTACATTTATCCATTTGTGTGCTAAATGCCATGCTTTCACCAGGGTGCCCATACAAGGATGATGGGAGACAAAATCAGAGCCAGTTGCTCCACAAGGAGCCAAGATATCATGGTATACTGAAAGGTCCTTTGTTTCCTCCAATCTAATCCAGGCCGGTTGTATCTCGGGTTTCCACAAAAGGTCTTGAATATGGGCAAGATGAGATGACACCCAATAATAATGTACATTTGGAAGACCCAGCCCTCCCCTTCTCTGCGGCAGCCAATATATTGATTTTTTGATCCTGGGCTTCTTAGTATTCCATAATAACTGAGTTATAGCTCCTTCAATACTTTTGAAGTACTTAAGAAGAATTTTAAGTGGTACTGATTGAAAAAAATAAGGAAACTGGGGTAGCATCGACATCTTTACCAAATTTACTTTGCCCAGGATTGTTAGGGGCAAAGCCTTCCAAGTCAGGCAGTTGTCTTTTATTTTGTTTATTAATTTTTTCATATTGCTGCTTACCAAGTCTGACATTTTGGAGGGGATTAGTATTCCCAAATATTTGATTATTTTAACAGGCTGAACTACCGTATGGCCAATTCTAATAGAGTTACCAGTTCCCCCCAAAGCATCCACTCACACTTACTCTAATTGATTTTATTGCCTGAAAGTGGGCCGTATCTTCCAAATATGAGTGATAATTCCTTTATAGCTTCCCTGGGGGAGCTGATAAATAAAAGTATATCATCAGCGAAGAGTGAGATTACATGTTCTACCCCTCTCCACTGGAAACCCTGTATTCGAGAATTAACCCTAACGATCTGGGCCAAGGCTTCTATTGTGAGAACATATATTAATGGGGATGGGGGCAGCCCTGTCTAGTTCCTCTAGAAAGGATAAAAGGGGAAGAAATGTTATTATTTTTAAGGATTTGGGCTTTTGGATTTTTGTATAGGCTTCCCAACCACTGTAATATAAGAGGGCTGAGACCAAATTTCTGCAAGACTGCCATCATAAAAGGCCATTTTACGTAATCAAAGGCCTTTTCTGCATCTAACTCCAAAAGACCTCCTAACCCTCCCTTAGGCCAACAATATATTATATTAATAACACATCTGATATTATGCTTAACTTGCCTGCCTTTTACAAAGCCTCCTTGGTCTGAGTGGGCCAACCCGGGAAGGAACTCCTCCAACCTGTTTGCCAATAACTTGGCTAAAATCTTATAGTCTGCATTTAGCAGTGAGATTGGGCAGTAAGATGAGCATAATAGAGGGTCTCTCCCTGGTTTGGGTAAAACAGTGATTGTGGCAAGATTCTGTGAATGTGGGAGCTCACCTTCTCTCAATGACTCCACTTTCATTTCCATCATTGTCTGACCCAACTCCTCCCACAAAATTTTATATAACTCAGCTGAGATACCATTGGGTCCTGGTGCTTTACCCTTCTTGGACCTCCATACCACCCCCTTCAGTTCTTCAGTGGTAATAGATGAGTCCAACTGTCCCACTTCCTGATCACTAAGGTTGGGCAATTCAACCTCTCTCAGGATTACTTCCAGGTTAGCCCCATTGGGGTATTCTGAAGTGTATAAATGAACATAATATTCTCGGAATGTATCATTAATTTTCTGCTGATTATATATAATTCCCTCCCCCTCCTTTTCCACTCCCCAAATTGTTCTATCCACCCTCTTTCTTTTAAGCAGTCCAGACAGCCACTTTCCAGGTTTATCACCTTCAAAATATGAATACGATTTAGTCAAGATCAGGGCCCTTTCAATTTTATGAGTGGAAATCTGATTCAATTCACTTTTCATTTTTTTTATACATACTAATCTTGAATTGTCAAATTTGGTCATCTGCTCCTTTTCTAAAAGTTGGATCTGTTGTTCTAACTCCTGTTCCCTTTTCAAGGTTATTTTTTTCTTGTACGAGGCATAGGAGATAGCTTCCCCCCAATTGAGGCCTTGAGGGTGTCCTAAATTGTTCTAAAGTCAGTATCCCCTGGTTTGTTCACTTCCAAAAACTCAAGAACATGATGCTTTAATTGCTGAATAAAGTTTGTATCTATCAAAAGGTTGGGGTCCAACGTCCATGAAGAGGGTCCCCTAGAATCCTTCCTCCCCTCCACCACCACTTTCAAGGGGGCATGGTCAGAAACCAAGATTGGGCCATGAGACGCCTCAATCACATCACCCACTCTGGCTTTCATCAAAAATAAGTAGCCCAATCTGGTGTACATTTTCTGAGTGTGTGAATAAAAGGAATACTCCCTAGAGGATGGATGACTAAATCTCCATGACTCGAGAAGAGACCACCCTTCTGTCAAATGGCGGAGTGTTTTAACACTATTGGGGATAGGGCCTCTCCTTACTCCCGAGTGGTCCAGGAGGGGATCCCAGTATGTATTCATGTCACCCCCTATAATGATGTCGTCAGGGAGTGGTGCCAATGTAGTCTCCAAATAGGTGAAGAAGACCAGGGAGTCTACGTTAGGGTCATAGACTGAGACCAATGTGGTAATAAAACCTCCCAAATCAACCACCCCATGACATACCTGCCCTGAGGGTCAGAAATGGTAGACAAGACCCTGTGAGGGAACCCCAGCCAAATCCAAACAGCTACCCCTCGTGCTTTAGAGTTGTATAGCACAGCTATCATCGTCCCTTCCCACGAATATTGTAGACCCTCTATTTCTTCCTTTGTTGAGTGGAGTTCCTGCAAAAATACTATATCTCCTCTAATTTTGGTTTTAATTTGTGTCAACACCCTTTTTCTCTTAATAACTGTATGTAGCCCATTTACATTCCAAGTTAACCAAAGTTGTATTAGCCATAGTGATAATACGTTTCAGTAACCTTTGCCCATTTCATGTACCTTAATAAATTTTGATCCAACATTCTTGCATTGCTGATGTAAAACTTTTTGGGTCCAACAAAACCATTACCCCCTTCCCTCCTGTCCCCTCAGTTAGCGTAATTACCAATATTTAAAACAAATGGAGTTGATCCCTGCTAATTATAATTCCCCTTTGTAAAATCCCTTATCCCTCTAAACCCACCCTAACCCTCAAAAATTTGAAACTAGTCACCCTCTACTCTTCATGGATTGAGCATTCATCCCCTACAAACATTTACCTCCTTAAATTAATAGCACTATGGGTTAAGTTCCCCTCAACAACCGTGCTGAAACAATGACTCCAGTCTTTCCTGCATTTCATATTACCCCTCCTTTTTAAAAAAATTCTGACTGCAATCAACCTATTGAACAGAGAATTCAAATATAAAAATTAACACAGAGTAGAAAGGTCTCCCCTTGAAGGTTATCAGGGAATTGCTGCCCCCTACTATCAGATAATGGAGCAGGTTTTCCTAGCTTGATGGACATTACAGCCTTAACATAATTGCTCTTCCCTACCAAAAAGAATATTGCAAATCACCTCCCTTACATTGCAGCTTGAAAGAAATCACAAAATGCAGCCAAAAATAGCTCTCTCTTCTTGAGGCATAATGTGAGCGAGTTACATATGAGGCTCTAGTCTTAGTAACTATTAATCGAACAGAAAATGTTTTTAGCTTTAGGCTGTCGGTAAGACCAGGAGGGCAGTTCATACACAACGAGGAGCCCCAATCTTTACAGTCCAAAAATAGAAAACAAAATAAAGAACAGTTAAATGAGTTGTTGCTGTGTTCACTACAACGAATTTCCATTGGTGGCTTAAAAGCCTTGTAATCATTTAGGTTAGATGAGGGGAGAGGGGAAGAGGGAGCCCCCAATCCAGCCCTCATAGGCCCCTAATGGAGTTATAGATCAGTGGAACTGCGCCCTCCCCCCATCCCCATCGACATCGAAGCAGTACCTTGTTCATCATCTTCATCATGAGATCAATTCGCTTTAAAGACATCCAGACCTTGAACAAATTCCAAAGCCAACGAGTCTGTGAAGACCCGAGTATTACCTCCCGGTGGTCTGACTATCATATGCACTGGGTAGGTGAGAGTGAATGGACAGTTTTTAGAATGAAGTAGCCAATGCTCCTCTGAGAAGGCCTGCCTCTGGATCTGGAGAAGCTGAGAATAATCCGGGTAAATGCTGACTCTTCTGTGTTGCTCCATTATCAGACCCACTTTCCTCGCCGCCTCCAATACAACCACCATATCCTGGTATCTCAATAATTTAACTATCAGGTGCCTTGGTCTTTGGTCTGCATTGGATTTTGGACCTGGAGATCCATGCGCCTTCTGAATTTCTAAGCCACTATCTTGAGGTAATTGCAGGGTGGTAATAAGCCATTTTTGTATTAAGTTAATGCAGTCTTTCCCCTCAAGCCTTTTTGGGCAAGCCTATTATACGAATGTTGCAACGATGTTCCTGGTTCTCATGGTCGTGGATGGCCTGTTTCAAAAATTCTGTTTCTTTTAATGCTTTCGATAGGTTGGCAGAGTGAGAGGTAGATCCATCCTCTTGGTCGCTAACTCGCTGCTCCAACTCTCCCAGATGCGTGTCATGAGCATCGACCTGTTCCAATGTAGAGTTAACTGCCTGCTGGAGGTGTTGTATTTGGGCAGTTACATTATCAAACCTTGCCTCCATTCTGGTTCCTCAATTGTACTTAAGATCTTTTATTATGCGCTCCAGTTGTTGATACCCTTCTGCCATTGTCATATTAGAGTCACAGTCTGGCACGTTGCTAGTAGAGCTCAATCCTGGGCCCAATCTGACAGAGTTGGCCAGCTGCGTCACTTCCAATAATTTCTCAGGCACCACCTGGCTTTTCACCGGAGTCCCCTGTGGGGTCAATTTAAAAGTAATTTTGGCTTGTTTGCTGCCCGATTTATGGGAGGACAACAACAGTACCCCCTTGCAGCAATTCTGTAAAAATCTTATTTTTTGGCACCGTGTCGAGGAGATTGTAAGGGATGGATACAGAGCTCCCGGTTTAAGCAGCCATCATGCTCTGATGCCAGGCCATGCCCCTCCCCAAAATGCCTATATTGAAATGCCTATATTGAAAATCTGGTGAAAAAAGTCCCCAAAATAATGGCATTGTGGGTGTGCATTGCGCAGTTTCTATGCAAGCTCGTGACTTCACCATTTTTTTTAATTTTCACTCCAGATTTTCAACATTGCCATTTTTTTACACCTCCTCATGAACAGTACAGCAGTCATTTTTCACAACATGTTGGAAATGTGTTTTCGCACCTGTGGCATTAATGGCACAGTCATTGTGCAAAATCACCTTTCCGCTAACAAACTGATAGATGTCACTGTTCATACGGTGAGGTCACAAAGAGCCCATGCTGAAAACTTAGAGTAAAAATACCAAGACATGCCCAGGGCCTTAGGGTTTCTGACCATAATGCGCTACCCTGTAGGGACTGACAGGTGTCAGGGGTGTGACATAGCATTGTCGACAGTAATGTTCATGCCATTCTATCCCCACCCCATCCCACCCTGCAGCCAGTGACAGGCATCGAGGTGCATCTTGGACTCTGGCCAAAGAGTTCACACCATTCTGCTATACTGCACCATTTCAGTGTATTTCCTTATGGAATGAGGTGAGTGTAAAGCCTAAACATCCCAAGGCACACCTCAGCACATGTCAGTATCTGCAAGGTAGGGTGAGGTGAAATGTCATGACTATGTCTGTCCACCTCTGCAGGGTGGGGGTGAAGTTGGTGTCAATTCAATACATCACTGCCATTCCTATACTGCACCTGTCTAACTCCTGCACTTCCACTACTAATGCCAGCAAGTAAACATTCAGAACTGACAAATGCTTGTTTCCAGATGTAGTGGTAGATAGTCATTATCACCTACAAGTGTGCTAAGTCTGGTTGGAATCATCTTCTTGTTTCCTCACTAACAGTCACTTACAGTAAGAAGTGAATGGATGTGAGAAAGATGCCAGTTGAAGAAGGCAGCACATATTTCTTCATAGTTACAGTAGGTGAGACACTGAATGAATTTTACAATACTCTATTTGAGCAACAGTTCTTTTAAACAGCTATATTATACTACTTTTAATAATGAGTTGTCTAAAACGTAGTCTGAGCCCAGTTTCATCATGTTAACCATGGATTTTACGAAGATTTTCATTATTTTCAATGTTGCCCTCTTATAAGGACATCCCGGTTATAATAACATTTTTGCTTGGCATTTAGGATGTGCTTATAACAGGGCTCCATTGTACTGGATGGATTTAGTTAGTGCTCTGCGACAGCTCTGCAGATGATTGTGAGATTGTGGTCATTGCAGGACTTCAAAGGAGCAGACAAACATTTGCATGCTCTGTATAGTATGCAGGTCTTTGAATGTCCCTGTGCTCTTGGGAAACCCATTTTGAGCATACAGACTATGAGTAGTGCAAAGGGTATATCTTATTCCCATTGCATTCTCCACTAGACACCAGGGTGCTGGGGTCAGAAAAAGGCAGTTTACAGCAATGGGGGTGGACTTCTGAACTGAGTTGGGGGGATTGGGGGGCTTGTGAGACACTGGTGGTGGTGGAGGGGCAGTACCTTATCATGCACTGGGGATACTTACAGCACGTCACCAGAGTTACTCAGGAAATCTGATTACATTTCCAGGTACCTCCAGATTGCACCTTTTGACTTGAACATGTACTGTAATATGGATTTTGGGAGCTCTGCACTGTGGTAACCCAGATTCTAATTTCATGAACAGACTATCTAGAAATTTATCCATGCTGTCTGGTAAATGTGATCAGAATATTAGTCTATTTGAGCTAGATAGTCCCAGTTGATTTGAATAATTTATCATGATAATTTTATTTATTTATTAAAATTTGATGACTGAGTAGGCCCTCTGAGGCAAAATGTCCCTTGTTCAGGGGCGACCCAAAATTAATTACAAACAGTAACTGAAAAGAATACATACAGAATCAAAGTGTACAGAAATCAGATATGAAATAACAATATTGCACAAGTGTGAGCAGCATTTTTGCAAGAATTATAATACAAGAGCACTTCATACTAACATACTAACATAGTAATTGCCAGCAGATTAGGCCTTACTGTCTATTGAATCTGCAAGAACCTCAGATCCCTAGTTGGGTGCCGAGGCCCCCCCTTGTGTTCCAGAAACCCCTATCATCCATCCCCACCCCCCTGGGCCAGGCCATCATCTGATACATCTGCTTTCTGTGCCTGTCCCACCATCTCTTAAATCCCTCCACTGTGGATCTCTGAACCAGCTCACCAGGCAGTGCATCCAAGGGTCCACCACCCTCTCAGAGAAAAACCTCCTCCTCTTCCCCCCCCTCACCCTTCCACCTTCCAACTTCAAACCATGCCCTCTGGTGATACCTGCCTGCTTTAGTCTAAAGATCCCCTCCATGTTTACCCTATTTATTCCCTTGAGGTACTTGAAGACCTCAATTATGTCCCCCCTCTCTCCTCTCCGCCAATGAAAACAGGCAGAGCTCCTCAAGTCTGTCCTCATACGTCAAATCCCCTAGTCATTGTATCATCTTTGTTGCCCTCCTCTGTACCCTCTCCAGGAGCTGTATGTCCCTCTTCAAGTGTGGTCTCCAGTACTCTACACAGTACTCAAGGTGTGGTCTAACCAGTCCATTGTACAGTGGCAGAATCACTTCCCTGCTCCTAGAGGTGATCCCCCTTACGATGCATCCCAACATCCTGTTTGCCTTGCTAGCCACTTTCCTGCACTGCTCAGAGTTATTCATACATGCATCCACCATGACCCCTAGGTCTTTTTCCCCTGTTGAGGCCTCCAGTACCTCCCCTCCCAGGGTGTACCTGTGTTTAGGGTTTCCCCGCACAAGATGTAACACCTTGCACTTGGTGGTATTGAAATTTAATTTCCATGTGTGAGCCCAGCTTTCCAGGGTATCCAGGTCCCCTTGCAGTGCCAACCTCCCCTCTTCCCCCTCAACTGCTGCTCACATCTTGGAGTCATCAGCGAAGAAACTCATTTCACACCAAATACCCTCCCTAATGTCCAATATGTATGCATTAAACAGGATCGGACCAAGGACCGAGCCCTGCGATACCCCACTACCGACCTCTCTAGGGTTCAAGAGCTCCCCATCGACCACTACTCTCTGGGTGTGTCCAGCTAGCCAGTTTTCAATCCATTTGACCATCAAAGGGCCTACTCCCAACCCCGTCAGTTTCTCCACAAGACCATTGTGGGGGACAGAGTCAAACGCCTTGCTGAAGTCCAAGAATAATACATCCACAGGCTTTCCCCAGTCCAGTTCTGATGTTACGCATCCATAGAACTCCACAAGATGGGTTTGACATGATCTACCAGGCACAAACCCATGTTGCTGACTATTCAGACCTCCCACCTCCTGCAAGTACACACCCAATCGTTCCTTTAGTATACTCTCCATTAATTTTCCCACCACCGAGGTCAAACTGATGGGTGTATAGTTACCTGGTATTTCCCTCAACCCCCCCTTTATGGATTGGCACCACATGTGCCTCTTGCCAATCCCTAGTTACCCTCCCTGTCTCAAGTGACCAGTTGAAGAACTCCGCCAGGGGTGCAGCCAGTATGTCCGCCAATTCCCATAGTACTCTCAGATGAATGCCATCCGGCCAATGAGATTTATCTTTCTTTAGGGCCTTGAGGGCTAATCACACCCTTTCAGTGGAGATAGCATCATCCGCCCCCTCCACCTTACTAGCCTTTTTATCCTTATCCTGATGTGACACCCCTGGGGTAACTCTCAGTCCCACTTGCTCCATTTCTGTTGCTCCCCTGATCCCACTCACTACCGTCTTTATCCCCATTGTGCGTTACTTTGTAGATATCCCATCCCCCTCCCTAGTGAACACAGAGGCGAAGTACTCATTTAATACCTCTGCCTGGTCCCTCGACTCTTCTACCCACCCTCCTTCTGACCTCAATCTGCCGAGATGGCCCTTAGTTTTTCTCCACTCCCTAATGTACCAGAAGAACCCCTTTTCCCCTCCATGTATTCCCTGTGCCAGCCGCTGCTCTTTACTGGACTTTGCCCCGCTCACCATCCGGGTGACTTTTCTAGATGCAAGATGGTACATTTCCTTTTCCCTATCCGCCCGAATTGTTTTATATTTTTTGTAGGCCACCTTCTTTTCTCCGACCGCTACATGAACCTCACTGGACCACCAGCATGGTTTATGTGACCTTGCTCCCTTACGTTTCACCTTAGCGCAGGTCCTGACTGCTTCATGAAATCCCCATTTTATGACCTCCCATCTCTTTTCCACATTTGTCATTGATGTAATCCCCTTCAAGAAATCCTTGAGAATATTTCCGATGCCCACAAAGTCTGCCCCCCTGAAGTCCACTGCCAGAGTCCTAGATCTCTCCCCCCTCCCCCTAAGCTTATTTGAAACTAGACAGTATTGTGGTCACTCCCAGTCAGGGGATCCTCTACAACCAGGTCCCTTACCAGATCACCATCTGCCAGAACCACGTCCAGAACATGCCACTCCCTTGTGGGCTCCATCACATGCTGTGTTAAGAACACATCCTGGAAGCCGTCCAGCAGCCTCTGCTCCTAGGCCACCTTAGAGGACCTGATTCCCCAGTTTGTACCTGGCATATTAAGGTCCCCCATCAACACCACTCCTTCCCCTTTTGGTCCACACTGATCAATGATGTTGTCCAGCAAACCATCCTCCAGAACATCACCTATCCTGGGGAACCTATATACTACACCCAGCTTGACCTTACCTCCTGCTGGGGTTCATAAGGTGACCCATAAGACCTCCACGTTTCCCTCTGCCTCTTCTACTGTAGCAATTTCTATGTCATCTCTAATGAACATAGCCACTCCACCCCCTCTGCCCTCTTTTCTATCCTTCCTTAACATGGTGTAGCCCTGCATGTTTAGGTCCCAGTCATGGTTTTGTTGGCCCGTTTCATGACGCGCCACATCACCCCTTCCCCGAACAGCATGGCCTGGAACTCTACAGCAGCACATTTCCCCAAGCTCCTGGCACTTACTAACACCACCCCCCAACCCTTATCCCTGATCCTTTGTTGAACCCCTCAGGTTCCTTATACTTCCAACCTCCCACTGCTCCTCCTGAGAACCTCCTCCCCTAGTCTGTTCCCCCCTCCCCAGTTTGAAGGCTACTCCTCTCATCTGGAGGAGGGCTTCTAGTCAGCCCCTCCCTTATCCCTCCCCCCTCACAAGTTTAAACCACACCTTTCTTGAATGTAATCAGCCACCCCCTGTTTAAGAACTTCCTTCACTAACAGGGCAAGATGAAGCCTCTCCTTGGCATACAGTCCCTTATCTTCCTAAACTCCTTTCCAGTTCCCTAACATCCCCAACCCACTCTCTTCACCCCATTTCCTGTGCCAGTCATTAACCTCTGTGATCTTCATTTTTTTTCTCCACTGAGGCCTTTGGTACTGGCAATATCTCCAAAAAGGAAATGTTGCATCCATTATCCCAACAGACTCTGGCAAGTTCTTGGAACCTTGCTTGGATTTCCAAAATGCTATCTCCCTCTAGATCGTTAGTTCCCAAATGCACCAGGAAATTCGGTTTCCCTCCACAATCCCTAAACAGTTTGTACACCATAAACATTGCTCTGTGCACTGTCAGCCCAGAGATACTCACTACCTTCACCTGGCTATGGCATCCACCCCCCTGTCCCTCCCACTGGATACCCCTAATAGTCAGGGTCTCCCAATAACAGAACCTTAACACCGCCATCATCCTTATGGTTACCTCCACTATGCCCTCTCAGCCCCATCCCCCTTTATTCATGATCTCAATTCCATAGGAGTCTTTCTGCCTTATTAGAGACCCCCTTGTCACCCTCCCCTTTCAGCCTCCCTTGTTATTTTACCCACTTAACTCAGCCCTCCCCGAATAGGTGTCCCCTTTAACCCTCTCTTATCAGAACCATTTATCCTGGCCCTGATGGTTTCCCCTTCCCCCACACCGCCATCCTCCCCCCTTGAAATAGTACCCCTACCTCCAGAAGCCCTCTGTGGATCCCCTTTACCTAGGGCCCCATCCTTGGTACAGACCCACCTGCTGAAGGGGGGCCCCTCCCACCTCCTTGTCTCCCAGTTTCTCTCCAGTCGTGCTCTCCTCCCTCATGTCTACAATAGGTTTCATCTCCCCCATCTGCTTAACATTTATGTTTCCCTTCTCCCTCTGAGACTATTTCCTATTCTTTCCATTGCCAGTCTGTGATGCCCTAGTTATCCGACTCCCCCGGTCCCTGTATCAGTTTTCTCATTTCCACCAACCCCTTCCTCCCCCTCTAGGTTGCTTAGTAGCTCAAATTTATTGTAACACTCTATGCCAGCCCCCATCAAGTAACCTGAGTTTCCCCCGACTGCCCCTCTAAACTGCTCCTCTTTCTCCCGTCTTGCCCTGTTCTCCTTAGGAGCTCCCTTCCCACAGTCTGCTCTTTTAGGCTTCTCCACAACAGCCCCTTCCTTCTCACTGTCTGCTCTTCTAGGCTTACCCACAACAGCCCATCCTGACTCTTCCCCCTCCACTCTCTTTATATTCGGAATGTTTACCCCGTACGTTTTCCTCTTAGCATCAACATCCCTATCTAAGGGTCCTCTGTCCCTAATATCCCCCCTCTTGCTTGCTGTAACATAACATCCTGTAATTTCTGAGCATTGCCCCAGCCTCCCCTCAGCCCCACCCTTCTGCTGCCCATATCCACACCCTTATCCTTGGACTCCCCCAACTCTCCCAGCTTACTCCTTAACCAATATACTTCACTTCAGATACAAGATAGCTGTCTACAGAGTAGGCAGCCTCCCTCTCTCCAGGCCCAGTTAAGAATTATTGCCATCCCAAAGCTGTGCAGCCTACAACCCTTCTGAAGATGCCTGCCATGGTGGAATGTCACCATCCTGTTTGTCCCTCTCTGTTCATAATGGCACACACCCCTTTTCTCAGTCCCTTCCCCTTGGAATACAGTCTCTCTCTATACTGACTGCAGTTATTTACAAACCCAATTTCAACCCCACCAATAAAGTTTCCAAGTCTCACAAACACATACAGTCCAGTGTGTGTCCAGTCCCACTAACAGTGTGTGTATGCAGACATCAGGTACCGTATGATGTCCAGGGTTAATTATGCTTTAATGTACACTGCAGAACATGAGAACATATACAAGGACCAGGGTTACAGCATATGCATCTGCAAGGTTGCCTCCTGTAGCACTCACTAATTTAAGACACTTGTTACCATATAGAGATTTACAGACAGGTATTAGGAGGTACAGAAATGGTCAATGATAACAAATACAATTACTGCCAGAAAGCAAATGAGACTTGAGGGTATTTTTGAAAGCGGCTGCAGAAGAACAGTTTAACTAGAGATGTTGCAAAATAAAATAGTGCAAGTGAAATTGCCACAAAATCAGCAATTTCGCCATGTGAAGCATTTAATGAAATTCTTGCATTTTGTGAAATATTTTGCTGGTGCAAAATGCAAAATTTCACCCTCAAATTGCAAATGTTTGCCCGCACATTGTGAAATTTCTCCCAGAAATTTCAAAATTTTGCTTGAAAATTGCACAATTTTGCCTCAAAATTGCAAACTTTTGCATTTCAGAGTGAAATTCCACCATTTCGGGGTGACATTTCACAATTTTCAGGTGAAATTTTGCATTTCGCAATAAAGAAATATTTTGCAAAATGCACAAATTTCGCAAAATATTTTGCATAATGAAATTTCTCAGTTTCGTACAACACTATGTTTAACACCTCTAATGGTGGGCTATTCCAAAGAGACAGTGCAGAAATAGCAAAAGACCTAACACCTGCACATGTCCTGGCTCTCAGGACCTCTAGCAGTGAGCAGGTTGAAGACCTTAGGATACCTCTTTATCCTTATTCGAAACAGAAATTGTTGCCTAAAATTGTCATTACCAGGTGTACACAAGAATCCTATAATGGGTGACCCCTGAACAAGGATAACTGATTCCAGATATAGAAAAAATTATCCTGAAAGTATGACTTGGAAAGAATGTACGTGGGATCAGTGCTTGATAATGCCTGAGTCACAATGATGGGGGAAGAATTTGGCCTCATTGCAAATCAAGATTCAGAATATGGTCATCGGACAAAACTAGTGGCTGCAAAATGGCCCAAATTGTGACTGAGGTCCACATGTATAGAATGTCAGAGTTATATATATATATATATATATATATATATATATATATATATATATATATGTTATCGTGCATTTATTATTACTAGGGCTATCAAAAGAAATCCTATTTGGGACAAATACACACAACTATTGTACTTTTTGCAAAGACAAATATCACTCTTAAATATACTGTATACATTTGTTTTACATCATATACAGTATTATTAAACCTTGACTAAGGCCGGAGGGGCACAAAAGGACTACTAATGCTCATAACAAGATTGCGTATTTTATTGATACATCTCACTAGAAACATAGAAACATTGACTTTGATGGCAGATAAGGACTGCTTGACCCACCCAGTCTTCCCATTTCCATACCTATTGGATAAGCTGCCGAACCTAGTTAACCAACAGCCTATTTCCTCCTAACCCCATTATAATTGCCTTATGTCTGTCCCATGCATTCTTGAATTCCCCCACAGTTTTTGACCTCATGCCCTTCTTAGTAAGGCTGTTCCATGTGTCCACCACCCTCTCTGGGAAAAAATACTTCCACATGTTGCCCCTGAGCAGCCCCCTCTATCTTCAAAATGTGCCCCCTTGTTCTTGCACATCTTTTTTCCGAAAGATACTACCCTCTTGGACTTTGTTGATTCCCTTGAGGTTCTTGAAAATTCTATCATGTCCCCCTTCTCCCTCCTTCCCTCGAGGGTATACATGTTAAGTTTCTTTAGTCTCTCTTCATATGGTTTCTGGTGCAGACCCTGCACCATTTTAGTTGCCCTCCTCTGGACTGCATCCATCCTGTCTATGTCCTTGTGGTGATGAGGTCTCCAGAACTGTACACAGTACTCCAGATGGGGTCTCATCAACTGTCTGTACAGAGGAATGACAACTTCCTGTTTTCTACTGGTGGTGCCTCTCCCTATGCATCCCAGTATCCTCCAGTCCTCCTTTCTGTCTTCTCACATTGCCTGCCTATGCTTAAGTCATCTGATATGACTACCCCAGGTCCCTTTCCATTTTTGTTGTTGTTAGTACCTCCCCACATTGTGTACTCTTCCCCTGGATTTTTGTTTCCCAGGTGCATTACTTTGCACTTCTTTGCACTCCTTTAGACAAATAATTATAAGAAATGTTTTCATGCTGCACATATAAAACTTCCCATGTGATATACATGATGCATATATGATTAAAATGTTAAATTGGAACCAATGGCAGCAAGCAAGTGTGGAAAGCATGCTTTTTATGTTAAATTGAAACAGACTGCATGAATGTGGCATGTGTGTAGAAAGCAAGTGGTCACTGATAACTGCACATATAAAAGTTAAGTGACTTGCTCAGGATCACACCATATATTGTACAAGTGTGGCTGATGAGATTCAAACCAGGTCTTCAGGTCTCCAAGTCTCCTGGTTTGTAGTTCAGTGCCTTTAACTACTAATCCATACTGCCTGTACACATATGACTTGCTTGTACTTCAATACAAATGTGAATTTATCTGAACGCATGCAGCTTGCTTATAGCCACTGTTATACTTTTTAGTTTTCTTGTCTCCCCTCATCTCAGCTGTACAGCTGAACTGTAGCACACATACCAATGGAAACACATGTAGTTCTTCCCATCTCCAATACAAACACTTACCCATAAAAATACTTAGTTATTTCTGCCTGGTCTATACTCCTACTATTTTCTCTCCATAGTTTTGAATGCTTCCACGCAAATAGACTTTAAGAAGCAAATACAAAAGTAGCAAAAACTCAACACCCACCCACATGGCCAGTCCCCCCCCATGCACACACACTATGGCAGGTGCGGCCATGCAACTACAGACAATCCACCAAGTATCAATATATGTCAAGAATCTCTTAATTCAGTTCTAGGGAGCCAGAGGCAGAAGTCTTTAAGAGATGATGTCCATGGTTCAGAGTGCTAGGGTGTACCCATTGAACTGAATGAAGTTATTTTATATTACTATTTTATACATTATGATGGTGAGTTGGAGAATAATGAAGACCACTCTTCTACTAACAAGGCCCTTGCTGTTAGTTGAGCGGTGGCCTTCATTAATTGCCAACTCTCCATCATAATGTATAAAATAGTACTAAAAAATACCCCCATACATTTCAAAGGTGCATGCCCCTGCAGTCTCCCTTGCCCTATGTCATATTGAGTCTGAGTGTGGGGATGTGGAGGTAAACTTCACCGAGGGGGGGCATATGCCTGACTATAGTGGAGCGCCAATAGTATGTGCATACCATACCACTCAACTGTCCCTGAATGAAAGGGAAAGCCATCATTTTACCCCTGAAAACTGCTCTGCTCCTCATCTATCCCTCATGGAAAGCATGTTGCTCACAAAGAGAATGTCCTGTAAATTTAGACTTTATGGCAAGGCCGCCATTTCAGATTTCAGCAGGGGGTACCCAACAACTAGTAGAGGCCAGGTGCTAGTTAGCATCCAGGTGGCAAGCTCTAGAATGTGTGGAACATCTCTAAAAGGTAAAATTTATTTGTTGTGACTGAAAAGTAATATGCAAATCAGGAAAAATTCAAATGTATAAGATTAATCTGTCTATACCCCGGACCAGTGCATCAGATTTAGGCTTAAATCCACCCAGTTATCAACCAACATTTTTCCTGGCTGATGTTCTGACCCCCTACCCCCAAAAAAAGTCCTGATTTCTCTACTCAACTCCATTCCATTCAATACCCATCTCATATTGGTCATGAAGCCACCCAAAGGTGCAGAAATGTAAAAAACACATCAATCTTTCAGGCTTTCCTCCTTCCCCTATCTCCCTGTAAAATACATTATTTATTTTTGCTTACCCAGCCATCTGGCCAGAACCTGCAGCCTGGCCCAGTGTACCACCAGCCCAGTTTTCAGTCCTCTTCTTTGTCCTTCTGCCAGAAGCTGGATGCTATAAGCAACCATCCCAGGTCCCCAATGTGGTCCATGACCAAGTCACCTCACTAACCGAACCCTCCCAACCTGTGTTGCTTGCTTCTAGCTCTGCTGCTGCAGTGGCTGCTGCCACACTGCACTGATCAAGGCCTATGAAGGCTTCCCACATCACTGTCACCACTACTGCTAGGCCTAGCTTGCTTCCTTGGGGGTCTGCGCTGTTTTTTCTTGTGAAGCGAACCTAGTAGAGTAAGTAGGTTGCCTAGTCTTGAGTTAGCTTCTAGGTCACCCTCTGCCCCTTTAGCCATAAGGGGAGACAGAGACTCACTAAGAGTAGACCAACAGAAATATGCTGCCACAACACTGCTATAGAGAGTTCAGTGCTCACTGAGTCCTCCAAGTTGTAGTGTGCAGCCTGTCCACTCTGTGGCAGGAAAGACAGTGTCGCACTTGTGTGACTCATGTGGTCTTGCTTGGCTGGAGCTCCTCCACATCACATGTGATGGTGCCACCAATAACAGGTGGAGAGAGTGGACAACACAATACAGACATAGTCAAGTCAGTAGTGCAGTTGTAGCATGAGTGCACACAGACTGGGGGGGACTTTTGCAAAAGATTAAATCCAAATCTGCCATCAACTTCTATGTATTAAATGTAATGCCATTATTGCCACACCAGTAGAACAACTTAGGTACAAATGTGGGGGGAGGGGCAACTGCTCCCCTCTGCCCTACCTAAATGGCACCCCTGCATTATAGTAGAAATTCATTCTCAGGTGTTAATATCGGTACAAGTAAATACAATGGTTTCCACTGTGTTCTGAGGTACTGTACCTCCATGTTTCAGGATGTGTCCTGATCATCATGAGGGTTAGTGTCCCTCATTGTCACACATTTTGAGTGTCCATGTCCCTCATTTCAGTGACAAATTGTGAGGTATGGTGCATGCTTCCAAGACCCTACTCAGCACAAAGAGTGCTTGGCCATAGTGTATATGCTCCGTTCAGAATGACAAAGGGAAAGTAAGTGAGCTGAAACAGTCATGGAGAAACACATTTGTAGCACTAAATATGCATAAGGGGATTTGCATGGCCCAAAACAAAAAGGTCAGGCTTCACATCACAAAGGACCCTCTTTGCACATTTAGAATGGGGGATGTTGGCTGAGTGTATATCCTAGGCATGTAATGCAGTAAGCAAACAAAACTTTACAAGTTAATGGCAATTTAATGACAAAAATCAAAAGCCCTTAATTTGCAAAAGGATCAGAATTAATGAATTTACCTAATTTTAATGGGAACTCAATGAAAATGTGTTTCAATGGCTCTAATTGTTAGCAGTAGTATAATAAATAGAAACTGGTG
Source organism: Neoceratodus forsteri (assembly GCA_016271365.2). NCBI lineage: Eukaryota > Metazoa > Chordata > Ceratodontiformes > Ceratodontidae > Neoceratodus > Neoceratodus forsteri. The sequence continues at coordinate 913,263,112 of CM057455.1, read as the reverse complement.
TGTTTTTAGATGTGATTTGCACCAGCTAAGTTGCTGCACATATGGCAAATGTGCAGCATGTGAACCTGATGTAATGTTTAAGTGATGTTCACACCAGCTTAACTGCTGCACACAAGTCAAGCTTGCAGCATGCAAACCTGATTTGCTTTTTAGACCTGGTTCGCTTAGGTCCACTTTGTGTATGCGAACCACATGCAAACAGTGCATAATTAAGCATGTGGCATACATTCTGCATGAACACAGCACACTTATATTTCTGTAAGAGTTGAATCTAAGCTGCCATACATTTGACAATAACTCCAACCTTGCCAAGTCCCTTATCATCCTTTCCATCCCCCTTGTGTATCAACCCTGTTGCAGATCTTTGTGTCATCTGCAAAGAGGCATACTTTTCCTTCCAGTCCCTCTGCAATGTCACTTATAAAAACATTAATGAGGACTGGCCCCAATACTAAACCCTGCAGTACCCCACTAGTAAACCCCCTTTCTTCAGAGTGGACTCCGTTTACTATTACTCTCTGGTTCCTGTTGTTCTGCCAATTTTTAACCCAGGCTACCACCCTGGGACCCACTCCCAGGCTGGATAACTTGTAATTTTTTGTGTGGGACTGTGTCAAATGCCTTACTAAGGACTAGGTAGGCCATGTCCATAGCCCCTCCCTGGTCTACTATTTTGATCCCCTGTGAAAGAAATCTATTAGATTCATCTGACATGACCTTCTCACTGTGAATCCATGCTGCCTTGGGTCCTGTGCCCCACTGGCCTCTCAGTACTCAACAATTCTTTCTTTCTTTCAGAAGTGATTCAATCATTTTCCCTACCACTGAGGTCTAACTAACAGGTTTGTAGTTTCCTGTCTCTGCCTTGCTCCCACTTTTATGAAGGGGAATCACTTCCACCTTCCTCCAGTCCTCAGGTACCACACCATCTTCCCAAGATTTGTTAAAAAGGGTAGTCAGTGGTGCCACTAGTTCTTCCCTTAGTTCTTTCAGAATTCTGGGATGAATCCTGTCAGGCCCCATTTCCTTGTCTATCTTGAGTTTTAAGAGTTCTTTCAGGACCCTTTCTTCAGTGAATGGACAGGTATTGATCCACCTATCCAGAGTGCTTCTATTATTTGGTTTAGGTATGTCCCCCTCCTCTTCTTTTGTGAATACTGAACAAAAGTATTTGTTCAGTATCTCTGACTTTTCACTGTCACCCTCTGCCCACCCCCCTCCCCTTTATTAAGCCTCACTATCCCTCACCTGGTCTTTTTTCTCTCACTAATGTACCTATAAAAGGTTTTATCCCCCTTCTTAACTGAGTTGGCTATCTTTTCCTCAGTTTGGGCCTTTGCTATTCTGATTGCCTTCCCCACTTCCTTCTGCTTAACTGATAGAGTTCTCTTTCCTGCTCCTTCTGTGATTCTTTAAAATTTCTGAATGCTGTCTTTTTCTCCCTAACTTTCCCGCCACCTCTTTTAAGAAACATAGTGGGTTTTTTTCCCCTTCGTTTTGTTTTATTTGCTTCACACAAAGAGTTGTTGCCTCTGTGATGGCAGTTTTGATTTTGTCCCATTGTTCCTCCACCCTTCCTTCCTTCCCATTTGCTAGTGCATTCCTTACGCACTCTCCCATTCTGCCAAAGTCAGCCCTCGGAAAGTCCAGTATCCTTGTTTTTGTATGGCTTGACTCTATTTTATTTGTTTTTATTTATTCAATCTTGGATTACAATACCATTGAGCACAAGGCAGCTCATTTACAAAGGTTCCATGTCAGTAGGGAAGGGGAGAACAAACAAACAAGGTGTAAAAGAATGTTACAGAAAATCAGTCAGTAATGTTTACATACTTTAAATAAAAATTAGTTAGATGAGAGGGGAAGAGGCAAAGCAAGGGACCTAGAAACAATGCAGCCCCAAGGCCTTGTCATAACCTGGGAAGATAGGGAAGGTAGGGAAGGGGTACTCTAGGAAGATAGGGAAGGGGTACTCAGGGTCAAGGCAAGAAGCGATTCCTCAGTTTTAAATAGGAAGGATAGGGGTAAGAGGGGAAGGGGGTAGAATGGCTGAAAGGAGGGTGGGGAATGGTAGGAAGCACTGAGGATAGAAAAGGAAGTGAGGAGATTGTGGGGTAGATCGCACCCACAGAAGATGGCACTTAGGTGTAGCAGTCACAGGAGCATTAGCCATGAGATCCTGGTGAAGCAAACATTTAACAGGCCCTAGCTTTGCCTGGTTTGAGATTTCTTTGTTAAGTGCATTGAACCACAGTGGTCCTCTGTAGGCAAAAGAGTGCTGACCTTGGGCTGTCCGGCATCATGGAACACGGAGGGATGGAGAGGCAGAGCTTCTAATATGCTGACAGCTGCAATGAGGGGTGAGGAGGTTAGTAGTACTAAGAGGCAGTAGGCCAAGAAGAGCTTTTTTGACTAACAAGCAAGTTTGGTTTTGTAACCTTCACTAAGCTGAAACCATCTGGATTGATCATAAAGGTTGCAGATATGGGTAAGGCATGCAACGCCTGTAAGAAGTCTCCAAGCCTTATTTAATGCCACGGCTATTCTATGTAGAGAGGTGGTTGTAGCCATGCCATAAACGACCAAGCCTTAGTCTACAATTGATAAGACAGAGCTGTGATTTGCAGCTTTGAGGGATTCAGATGTCAGACAATGTTTATGTCAATGAAGTAAACCAGTCTTGATGTTGACAGCATGTGCAACATTATCAGTGTGCTGGACAAAGTAGAGGGAGCAGCCCAAGGTTACCCCCAGGTATTTAAAATCTTGAATGTGTTCGAGAGGGACACCCAGACAATTTCTGATAGAAAGCAATCTGGATTTCTGCTTGCTGTGCACACTATTGAACATCATGACTTCAGTTTTCTTGTAGTTAAAGACTAATTTGTGATCGCTGAACCAGTCCACAACTTCATTAAAGCATTGTTGTAATTGACATTCCAGTTGCTGAAGGTCAGTGTTACTAGTGAAGATGACAGCATCATCTGCATACAGGAGGATTCTTTGTTGGCAGGCTTGAGGGAGACTGTTGAGGAAGATGCTAAATAGTAGAGGCCCTAAAATAGAGCCCTGCGGAACACCAGATCGGATTTGCTGCTGGTCAGAGATAACGTGATATTTTCACCTTCTGTGGGCGGTCTGTCATGTAACTCTTAGACCATGGCAGTGTGTCAGAGGAGAGACCAATGGAGGACGGCTATCGGCTGCGGCACATGTGCTCCAGTTAACATATGGCATATTCAGGTCCCCCATTAACAATATCTCCCCTTTTTCTGCCATTGTAAGGATGCCTCCTATCATTTCCTTGTCAGTGTCCTCCCCCTGAGACGGGGGTCTGTATACAACCCTTGAGTGGATTGTGGAGCCATTTCCTGTCTCCAAGGTGACCCAAAATGCCTCTTTTCCTCACTGTTTACCCTTTAGTTCTGTTGCTTTGATCCCTTCCCTTATGTAGAGAGCTACTCCTCCGCCACTTTTACACTCTCTGTCCCTCCTGTAGATTGTGTACCTTGGTATGTTGACATCCCAGTCATGGTTCTCTGTGTACCAGGTTTCTGTGACCACCACAATATCCAGGCATCCCTCTTCCATCAAGGCCAATTGCTCAGGAAGCTTGTTATCCAGACTATGTTCATTGGTACTCATTGTCCTCCAATGTTTGATGGCTGTACCAGTTTTAACCCCATCCCTGTACGTATTACCTTTGCCTTTTTCTCTGTTTACCCCTGCCCTGCCCTCTTATGACCTCTCTACCTTGGTGTTAACCTCATTAACTACCCTGTTTTGTGGGGGGAAGCTGAGAATTTCATGCACCCCCCCCCTTGGCTAGTTTAAAAGCTTGCCAATGAAGCATTTAAACCTATTACCTAGGATCCTGGTTCCCCTCCCAGACAGATGCAGGCCTATATCCCTCAAGGTGGACCCCCAGTCCCCAATGAAGCCAAAACCTTGTGCGCCATGCCAGTTTTTTAACCATTCATTGAATCCCAAGGTGAAGAGTACCCTAGCGTCACCCATGCCATCGACAGGCAGCACCTCTGAGAAGGTTACTGTGCATGTTACTGAAAAGGTTATGTGCCATCACCTTTGATTCAGCCCTCACCTTTCATTCGCACATCAGCACCCTCTCCACAGTTGGAGGGAGGGTGATTCAGAGGAAATGTGAGGAATAATTTCTTCACAGAAATAGTGGTAGACAAGTGACTGCCTGAGGAAGTGGTGGGGGATGAGAAAATCATGGGAATTAAGAATGCATGGGATAGCCATAATGGAATCTTGAGGTCAGGGGTTAGGGGTAATAGACTTCTAGAAAAACTTAAATTGATCTTATCAGCTCAAATGGACTGACTGGGTGGGCCATAGGCCCTTATCTGGTGACAGCATCTATGTATCTAGATAGTGGGGAAATGTAGACTAGCACTTTTAGCACTAACTAAAGAGCCACCTAACTGCACTTTCTAATTGTTGTGATACACACATGCTGACTAATACAAATACATATACATGCCTATATTTTATAGTATAACATAGCAGTGCACTGTCTGCACACATAAAGCATTGTCTGTCATACACACACACACACACACACTGCCTTATATATGATGTACCATTCTAACACTGAAGTTTTGACATCGACAGACTTTGCATTGACAGGGAGATTTTTCATGGATGGGGGGAGCACCTAACTCCACTGCCTCTGTGACATGGAGTTAGATATTTAAAGTAGGGGGAATGTGGGGGCACAGCCCCCCAAAGGGGGTGCAGGTGGGCACAGCCCCCCTCCTCATTGATACAGTTAAGTGTGTCAGTTGGTGTCGGCATATTGTGGGTCATTGTTAGGACATGCTGATATTAGTGGCATTGCATTGATGTGAAGGATTGCGGTGAAATATCAATTGCTGTGGCTTGGTGGAGCCATTATATGTCATTTATTTACTTACATATCTAAGCCTAACTTTTATTGTATTTTGGTTAAGCACTGTGTTTTGCACTAACTCATTGTACTAATCTACTGCATGGCTAGTTAATTAAGGTAGGATCAGGGATGTGTGGTGGATGTGGCCTATCTGGACTTCAGAAAGGTCTTTGACACAGTCCCCAATAGAATTCTGATCAACAAACTGCACAGCCTAGTGGTGGACCCTAAAATAGTCCTGTGGGTAGAGAACTGGCTGAATAGCAGGAGTCAGAGAGTTATGGTAAACAGTGAGTACTCTGGAGAGAGAGAGGGAGAGGTGATGAGCAGGGTGCTGTAGGGGTTGGTGTTGGGGCCGGTCCTCTTCAATGTCTTTGTTGGTGACATTGCAGAGGTACTGGAGGAAAAAGCATTTCTCTTTACAGAGGATACAAAGTTATGCAATAGGGTTGACATGCCAGGGGGACTTGAAAGAATAATGGAAGACCTTAAAAAACTGGAGAGCAGGCCCTGTGGCACTGAGTGTTGAGCCGCTGGATGCCACTCCTCATGCTATGCCAATGACCCAGCTTTGGGAGTGAGCCCAGGTCATCAAAGGCTGGCTAGGGGGTAGGAAGGGAGCAGAATTGAGCAGCCAAAAGGCAGCTCTCTTCTCCTGGGGAGGGACCCTGTTGAACCCCACAGTCCAACTGCCCCCAGGTGAGGTCTGAGGGTAACAGTTGCAGGCAGGTGGCAAGCAGACAGATGGTGATGTGGAACCACAGCATGCATGTGCCTCCACAGGTGCAGGCATGGCTGCAGCATGGGGAGTTAGGTGAAAACAGAGGAAAAATGGAGCAATAAACAGAATAAAAAACACTGGAAAAATTATCTGAAGAATGGCATCTGGGATTCAATGCAAAGAACTGCAGGATCATGCAGATCGGGCACAAGAATCCAGGGGTAAAGAACAAACAATGTGGGGAGGTACTGACAGTCACAAAGCAGGAAAGGGACTTGGGAGTTATCATCTAGTTATCATCTATCTAAGAAAAACTAGGCAGTGCAATGAGGCAGCTGAAAAGGCTAGCCAGATACTGTACTTGGATGCACAGGGAAGGGTATCAGGAGTATAAAGAGGAAGGTCATCTTGCCCCTGTATAAGACACTCATGAGATTGCACCTGGAATACTACATCCAGTTCTGGAAGCCTCTTCTAAGAAAAAACATAGACAAGGTGGATGCAGTGCAGTGGAGGGCAACTACAATGGTGCATAAAATATGGGATAAGACCTATGAGGAAAAACTAGCCAAGTTGATATTTAAAATATTTATTTCATTTGGCTAAAGCATTTGAACCATTTTAAATATTGAAGTTTTACAGGATATGCCTGTTAAGATTCAATATATGATACTGTATATCAAATCTCAACTGGCATATCCTGTAAAATATCACTTATAGTGTGGTCATGCTTTTACCCATTATTTCTGATGAATTTGCATACTGCAGATCTGCTGAGAGGCAGTTTCAATATGGTATTCCTTTTATACATTTTTACAATATGTTTTCCTAGAATATGACTGCTGATTGCTATATATTTACTGTAGCCTATATAGTTCACAGATGTGGCATCTTATTTTCAGTGGAGCTCTACATCTACACAATATTATGCTGCATTGCGTAAAATCAGAACACACTGAAAACAATATTTTACATCTGTACTAGACTACCCTGAATAAATACATTATAAAAATTGTAAAATCATGATCCCATTGAAAACAAGATGTTGTATCTAGTCTGGGACATCATGAGCACATACAGTGCAAAACTATGTAAAATGAAGATCCCCATGAGAATGATACGTAGCATCTCTCCTGTGCTATCCAGGATACAAAATATAGGATAAGAAATATTTAAAGGAAATCTACTGTAAACTGAACTTCACTGTGTTCCACATAACCAAGACTGACATAAACAAACAGTTTCTTTATTATTTTATAATATCTTAGATTGCAGTATTTATTTTGAATGTTGTGGCCATGGGTATGGCGTGTACAGTATGTGTGTGTGTGTTTGCTATAACTCAATATAAATATTTTTTTCCCAAAAAGCATACTAACAGGAGCAACAAATGATACCATCCCTTACTTGTCTTAGGGGTTAAAGTAGCAGTTGTCTTCTGCTATACTAACATGCATTCTAGATACTGCTGGTTGTGCTATGCACATAGATATGAAACCAGAAAATGTGGTTGTTTTCAGGGCTACAAGTTTCATAATATGAGGTATGAATCTTTCTTGAAAGAAAATGCATGCCCAGCTGAAGCTTGTAGCAAGGAAATGTTTAAATGCTAAGTATTTAAATGTGCAAGTTGTTGCATTTTGAAGTGGGTAAATTAATCTCCAGTTTAATAGGCAACCAATATTTAACAAGCTATTTCAGTTTTCATTGCTGTAATGTTGAGGAGGAAGGAAGCAGGCAGGCTAAGAGCACATGATGAGATTAGCTGTGCTTGCTGAAAGAGCTGATTTATGAGTGTGTCTGCCGGAACACTGTTCTGAATTCCATGCACTCTCATGCCAGAACAGTGTCATGATCAGGTTTGCTGATTATTGGTCAAGCCCCTTATAGAGTCTCCTGCATTTGACCACCGTGACATGCCTCTCAAAACCCTGTACATAGCAAAATGTTCGACTTGCACCAGTGCACACGGCGAACATAAAAATTGGAGAATTAAACAAATGGCTAATTATGTTAGGTGTCTGGAGTCAATACTGGTTAATACATAGAAAGCGTTTTGACAAGTCATGACCATATCACTTTGATTCAAAGCTTTCATTAACAAATGAATATGCTTAACTCTAATGGTGCTAAAGATAAAAATTAAAAGGGCCACCCAACAGCTCAGTGGTTGCACTTCATGTTTCCATACCTGCTACCCAGATTCAGAAGCAAGCCTATGTCTGCATAGGTCAGGTGGCCAGGCTTGGGATTGCTCCTCAGTGGAGAGCAAGCCAGCCAGTGAGGAAAGTGGCTCAGCTCTAATACAACAGCAGCTCCTCATTGTGAACCAGAGAGCTTGCTCCTTCGAGAGGTGTGGTGCATGCCCAGAGCATGCTGCTGTGATCGAGGCTGTCAGAGGCTGCACCTGTCATCTGGGGTGGTGGGAGGGACCAAGCAAGAAAAGAGGAGGAGGAAAGCATTGGAGCCTGGGCTACATGAAGCACTGCTTATTCCCTGTGGGCCCGCAATATCACTCCCAGACATTTGGCCAAGAGTTGGATGCATGCCTGTGGAGGGGACAGCCTTCCCTCTCCACCTTGCCATACAGGGCAATCGGTGGGGATCACAGCCAGATAAGCACCAGAGGAAGATGGGCACCAGTGGTGCAAGGGTGGGAAAGGGGCAGAAGCAGCCACCCAGGTGTTTCTGAGGAGGATAAACAAATGAAAAAAAAGATAAATATTTGAAATGAGACTGCCCTTCTGCCATACACCTCAGTGACTGCAAGAATGCCACTGTAGGAAGGAAGAATCCTAACTAAGCTAGCGTGAGTGTTTTAAAATTCCACCAGTAATACAAACAGAATAAATACAATTCAGTACAGTTTAATAGATACAATACAATAAAAATATATAACACAATCTAAGAGAGACTCCTGTTAACTCAGGGCAGTCCCATGACATTATATAGGAATTTTATCATCTGGAAATACATTTTTAAATCAGTTTTGCTTACCCATTTTACCCCACATAGCTTACATTGGAACCAAACTTAAGGAATACATTATCAATATCAGCATATTCAATTATTGTTTGAGTTTTGAACACATGATTTTTTTTTAATCTGTGAGAAATATTTAGCCAAATGAATTATGGTTTGATTATCTTGAGTATGTAATAATAAACTAGCTAACATATTATCATCTAGATCCTCCCAGTGGTGAAGATAAGGGCCAAGCCAATACTGTCTGGCTCTTGCTACCAAATTAAAGAATTCAGTCTAGTTAATCTGGCATGACTTCCCACTGGTAAAGCTGTGCTGACTGGGGTCCTGCAGGCTGTTTGTCTCCAGGAATCCTAATATCCTCACCTTTATAATAGATCACAACAGATGGTAACACTCATCCATGGTTCTACTTTAGGGCCATCAACTACAGCACAACCATCAAATTACTAAGGAGTCTCCCAACCCGAGGTAGCCCAGGGAGTGATGGGTTATACCCTACATTTCTGAAACTCATCTCCCCAGCAATCATCAAACCCTTGACCTTTATTTTCAACCTTGCACTCTCAACATCCACAGTGCCAAACATGTGGAAACATGTACATGTGGTACCCATCTTCAAAGCTGGTGACCCCCTCGCCCCTGAAACCTATAGACCCATCTCCCTCCTCCCTCACCTCAGTAAGTTACTGGAAAATATAGTCCATCATCAATTGTCAGGGTATCTGGATAAATATAACCTTGTGTCCACTCCAGCATGGTTTCTGTAAACATTATAGCATCTCTTCTGTCCTCGCCCTTTTTTCTGACCATGTCCTGAGTAACATAGACATAGGCAAGGCCACAGGTGTGGTATTTATAGACCTATCAAAGGCTTTTGACCTAGTGGACCATCTCCTCCTACACTCCACCTTGCACCATTTCAGTTGCTCACCAGACACTGCTACGTGGTTCCACAGCTACCTATCTAACAGGTCCCAATCTGTGCTGATAGAAAAGGCACCCTCTGCATCACTACCCACATGTACTGGAGTGCCACAGGGATCCATACTTGGCCCACTATGTTTCTTTATGTTCATAAATGTACTCCCTTCAGAAAGCCTTAACTGCAGTGTGCACCTCTATGCCAGTGACTTGGTTCTGTACCAGAGTGACAAATCCCTGGATAAAATCTCATTCACCCTAATCATCAACTATGGTGCTGCCCATGGCTGGTTCCTCTCCAGGAAACTGCTTGTTAATGAAAAAAAAAAAAACAAGACTGTGCTGCTTGGCTCAAAGCCTTTTCTTACCAAGGTTGCCAAGCCATGCGCATGCCTACTCATACAATCCCCTGTTGGTCCGCCGCTCAACACTGTCTCTTTCAAATACCTAGGGGTGACACTAGATCTCTCCCCCTAACATTTAATGAACACATAACAAATACCATAAGCAAAATCCACCAAAAACTTTGGGCAGCCTACAGAACCAAACTATTTCTGTCTCCGGAGGCCCGCCTGGCCATAGCACAAGGAAACCTCCTTCCTCTGCTTGATTACTGCTCCCCTGTCTACTCCTTCGCTGCTGCCTCCTTGCCTCACTACTACATGCAATTCCATCTGCTGCTTTGTTCTCCAAGTGCCCTACTCTACTTACTACTGCACACTCTACAAATCCTTAAGGTAACCAAACCTCCATGGACGTTTTGACCTAGACATGAGCTGCCTAATTGATAACTCTATCAGGAATTGCCACCTGTCCCCTTTCGCCACACTACTGATTGACAAGGTTGCACCTAGAACCCTCAGATCATCCTCCTCTCTTTCTCTGGTAGTCCCATGCACCCTTTCTGCCATGGGCAGTAAAGCCTTTTCTGTGTCAGCCTCCTCTCTCTGGAACAGGCTCCCACTAACGATCTGCTTCTCCCCCTCACACATGTCCCTCAATGAGCCTGGCTCCTAATGAAATCCTCCTGCAACTGCTGCCGAGACCATGTCTTGGCCCATTATCAACCTTAGCCACCTTACTGCACCACCTTTTGCACTGCCTCTACCCAAGACTTTTACTTGTCAGCTTTCACCCCTGCCCTATAGTCCCTTTCGGGCTTACCTAATTTTGCTTTTTGTCCCTGCTCTCTTATTTCCTCAGGGTCAAGCAGGGCTGCTTCTGTCAAAATAATCTTCTGTATTATAGTCTAATATTGTATAATTGACAAAAGATACTGCTGTATTGTAGTCTAATGTTTTTTTAGTAATCCTGTCTAAATGTGTGACAGCTCAACTATTGTAAATAAGCTTTTCGTTCTGTGTAATTTATTCGATCTGCAGACCTATACCTTCTTTTTGTTACCCAGTCTCTACTTCTCTGTGTCCTAATTATTTTACTGTCCCTACATGTACTTGTATTACTGTTGAATATGCACTTTTGTAGAATCTTCCAATGTCCACCTTGCTGCCTCTCTCTGGGGCCCGGATCGTGGCTGAAATCGGTCCTTATGGATCAGTCCACCTACCCGGTTATCAAAGGCATAAATAAATAAATAAATTAAATAAATAGTTTCCCTACTATACACATCTTTTCTGACTGGTCTACAGCTGCTTAGCTTGCCTTGACACCCATGTTTGTGTAGGGTAAACACATTTTCTGTTTTCCACTTCTCTGGCACTTCCCCTATCCCTAAGAAGCATCTAAAGAGATCTGCTAGTAGTCCATGAAGGACCTGTCCCATCTTCTTGAACACCACTGGATGTATCACACCTGGGCCAAAAGATTATTTCACATTCAGTGCCTGTCCTGTAGGCTCTTCAGCACACTCTCCTCCATCATGTGCTCTGCATTGATGCCTACCAGTGATTCCACATTGTTTTTTTATTTAATTTATGTTTATTCTTTTTTTTCAAGATAATATGATTTATTAAAGATTTTTAAAAAACATATAAACATAGCAAATGTCTAAAACCATGCAGGAAATAACAGTACCAGACAATGAAATGAGATGGAACAACTGACTAGTCATAAACACGTATCATAAACAACCCCAAAACACTCCCCCTTCCCCTCCCTTGGCGCTTGATGGGTGACACCAGAAATGCACTAGGGACTGAGCGAGTTTCCAAAAGGTGCAAGCTAGCAACAAAAACTTTCTGGATATTAAGGCCTCTAGGGACTGCCAACGATCTCTATACTGCTCCAAACTATTCAGATGAAAAGCTATATGCTTTTTGACCACCAATGCCTGTGAAAGCTCCTAATGCCATTCACTGAGTATTGGTATAGTGTCGTTCAACCAGTGACGGAGAAAAACAAGCTTGCTGGTTATCAAGACTAATGCCATGTGGGCTTTCCAGGGGCCAAACAACTCCTGTGGGAAAATTCCCACAAGGCATATCTGTTGGGTAAAAAAGGGATCTAACCCCAACCACAGGTCCAGAAAACCATGGATGGATACCCAGAAAGGGGCAGCCTTGGGGCATTCCCAAAGAATATGTTTAAGGGAACCATCCCCATACCACATCGTGTACACTCTGCTGAGGACCTAGGACCCATCTTAAACAACTTCTGGGGGGTGAAATAGAGATTGTGCAATATGTGAAATTGCATAAGGTGTATTTGTCTTGCTTAATTAATTTGTATAACCGGCACCATACCTTTTGCCAATCTCTGGGATCCAAAAGTAGGTCAAGAGACTGCTGCTAGTAAGAACAGATCTGCTGTAAATTACTCAGGTCATGGGATTGAAAACAAGAATATAATGTGGAGGTGGGATGTGGCTGCCCAGCCAGAGACAGGAAATCCATGAGAAGAAGGTCTGGAGGAGAGCTGCTATTCGAAGACCCCAGAAAATCAGTAATCGCTCAGGACAATTGAAGATGTTTGAAGGGGTGGTAGACTGGGATGGAAAATTTTTGTTGTATGGCTTGGGCAGAAACAATTGTACTGTTAGAAAAAAAGGATCCCAAGGAGTATGCTGAAGTGAGGGACAAAAGTTAAAAGGGATGGGTCGGCCCACTATGCGGATATTCAGGTTACCCACCAGAGGTTGGATTGGATCCTTAGACCAGTAAGTCTTCAAGTAAGAACGGATTTGTTTCAGGGCTTTAAGTGACCACATCAGCAGAGTGTTACACACTTTGATGGGAGGTATGAAGGAGGGGCAAAGAGAAGATCAGAGAGCTGTAGGCCATGGCATAGACAAATATGGGACTCCAAAGATAGCCAGAGTGGTGCATAGGTCCCATTCTGAGGTGTGTGAAAAGAATGAGACCATTGAAAGATCTTGCAGCTATAAAGAGCACAGTGATATAAGAAAAAGTCAGGTATCCAAAGACCCCCTCTCTCCTTAGAGAGTGTTATTCTATAGTATGCCCGGCGAGCAGCCCCACCTTTCCATAAAAACATCAGAGAAGATGCTCTGAAGCCAAAGAAACCAGACCTTAGGGAGAAAAGGACTCAGCATACCTAAGGGGTACATTATCCAGGGCAAAATGTTAATTTTGATGGTAGGAACTCTTCCCCAAAGGGAAAGAGGGACAGGTAACCACCTGCGTAAATCCACTTTAATTGCTAAAAGCAATGGAGACAGATTCTTGTCTACCAACTCTGAAAGGGATCTAGAAATTTGGACACACAGATAGGTAAGTGTGGTGGACTCCCAACAAAGGCTCAAATCCAAAATTTGCTGTTTAGAGACATGGACGTTCAAAGGGAGAACCTGAGTCTTATTGAGATAAAGTTTGTATCCAGATGCAGATGAGAACCGATGAATTTCCTCTAACACTGCAGAAATTGAGAGGTCATGAGATTCAACATGTAGACGAAGGTCATCGGCTTATGCCAACAATGTTTAGCAGGAGCCACCCACTTGTATTCCCCAAATAGCTGGATTACTATGAATTTTATGAAGGAGGGGATCTAACCTTAAGTTGAACAAAAATGGGGAGAGGGGATATACCCCTGTCTGGTTCCATGCTGAAGTGAAACTGGAGCATAAAGAACCCCATTACTTTGGATTATCCCCATCGGGTTATGATAGAGTACCTGTATTCAGTTACAGAAAGCCAAATTTCCACAGTGTGGTGAACAAGAATGCCCACGATACCCTGTCAAAAGCTTTTTCCATGTCTAGGGAGACCAAAACAGCAGGTATATTGCTCTCCCCAGACATAGAAATTAGATGGAGAATTTTATGAAGGTGGTCACTGGAGTGGCACCCAGCCATGAAGCCCACCTACTCCGGTAAGATCAGATGATCCCAAACCTGGAGAAGCCAATTAGAAAGAACCTTGGATAGAATTTTCAGATTGGTGTTAAGGAGAGAGATGGGGCTGTAACTACCCGGAAGGAGTGCATCCTTCCCCTGCTTGGGAATCAAAGAGATCCAGGCCTGAGTGAGGGAAGATTCAGTTATGCCAGAAGTAGAGAGGTAATTAAGCAGATGAGTCAATAAAGGGGCAAGTGTATCCATGATTGTAGAATAAAAAAATTGAGGAAACCATCAGGGCCCAGATCTTTCTTCATAGGGAAATGCTTCATTACCAGACACATTTCCTGCACATTAATAAGGGATTTTAGAAAGTCTTACTGGGAAGGGGATAACAAGGGCAGAGTAAAGGGTATGAGATACTCCTCTATTTGCTGATTGGAAGACCTTGCTGCTGAAGCTTGACTATATAAAGAGCTGTAAAATGTATGAAAGGCATTAGCAATCCCCCAAGGGAGGGTAATGACAGGGCCAGCTGGGTCCAGCTGAAGGCTGGGGTTGGCCTTGAGTGAATCCATGTGTTTTAGGTGGAGGGCTAGGAGTCTCCCAGCTCTTTGCCTGACTCCAGATAACAAGTTTTTGTTCACTGGAGCTCCAGGTCTGCCTTCTGAGCCAAAAGTCCATAGTACTGAGCCCTAAGATCATGTAACCGAGTCCAGGAGGTTAAGTCAGACCGAGGCCAGAGAGGATTCTAAAGCTCTTATTTTGGACAGAAGATCATCCAGTCTCTGGGAACAATGACATTTAAGCACGGTGGCCAACCTGATACACTCTCCTCTAACTTCACACTTCAGAGTCACCCAAAAAATATCCAAGGCCTGCACCGACCCCTCATTCTCTCTTATAAAATTACTGAGGAAGCATTGAAGAGCATCATGAGAGGCAGAGTCTTTAAGCAAAAAAGGATTGAGGTGCCAGATTCTATTGGACTCCTCAAGGCCTTTAAGGGAATGGTCGATGAAAACAGGAGCATGATCCATTATGACTAACAGTTTAATATTGCAGGACACTAGACCCAAATGGACTTCCTTGCTAATCAGAAAGAAGTCAATTTGGGAATTTGAGGAATGGGGAGCAGAGTAAAATGTGTACTGACAAACAGAAGATAGAGCATATGCCAGGGATCAGTCAGGGCCAGGGTGTCCATAAAAACTCACAGCCCTCTCTGCCCAGAGGACAAACCTTTCCTAGAGGTACCTGTCCAGTCTAAGTCTGTGTGAAGGACCGGATTCCAGTGCCCACCTAGCAGGAGGGGTAAGTTAGCAAAAGGAACCAGATGGGAATGGAGATCAGAGAAAAAATGTGGGGAATTGCTATCGGGGCCATAGACCACACCTATTAAATCTTTGGTCAATCCCAATCGCCCATGCAAAAATAGAAAATGGCCTTCCAGATGCCAAAGTTCATTAATGAAGAAGAAGGGGGTATGCTGAGCAATTAGGATGGCCACGCCACCCTTGCTCGAGCTTTTTCCCACCCCAAAAGCTTGCCCCACACATTCCCTGAGGAAGAGAGCAACTTCCTCCCTATGCATGTGGGTTTCCTGGAGGAATACCACAGCTGGATTAGACTTTTTCAGATGTTTCAGGATGATAGCTCTTTTCTTTTTGTTTTGCCCCCTTTAATATTCCATGTAATAAACCTAAAGGACATAGCCATAGGCTCCATTATTTAAACGAGGAGACCAACAGCCCCTACAACTAGCCGTAAACCCCGACAGCAACTCAGCCATGCTCTGAGCCCCTCCTCCCCCTCCCTGAAAAAAACCCAAACCCATCAAATAAGAAATGCCCCTATGAAAAAACCCTCAACTCCCCCAACCACCCAGACCCACCCCCAAATAACCAGAAGATATCCACAACATGCAAGGGGCTGAGAGCTCTGGATTATCCTGAAACCCTGCCAGGTGAGCCCCACTACAAACATAGAAAACAAACCCTACCCACCCCTCAACCCCATACCCCAAACAAGACAGAACAGAAAACCAAAATCCCACAACCACCCTCCTCCAAGAAACTATAGGAAATGGGGGCACTACCATCCCATGAAATAAGGCTGTTACGGCACAACCTGTGCATCAGGACTAATAAGGCAAAACAAAAAGAAACAGCCCTCAGAACACTTCTAAACTTGCACATAAACATATTCCAGCTCATGGCGTACCATTCAACTGCCTGAAAAACTCCCCTCCTCCCCGTGCCAAAATCAGTACAAACTACAGAAAAGCCCCTCCTCCCCATCCAGTACTTAATGAAGGATGATTAGCTGATGAACTAAAATGGTTAAGCCCAAAACATAGTACATATAGAGCCAGAAGCAAAATTCTCTATTATCATGGTCCACTGACTGGAATAATAAATAATGTCCCCCTGTTTACCTCACAGGCATTCCAAAACACAAAATGGGGACCGTAAAGTCAGAAAGCAGTCCAAAACAGAAAAAAGCTGGACTGCTGGGTAGAGAAAACAACAGGATGACTCCACATCTCCCGGGTCAGGAACAAGGAGGGGCAACCAACACAGCATGCTCCATAGGGTTTACAGAGATGTCCAAGAAATCAAAACCCAGCAGGCAATCAGTGAAGCAACTGGCAGTACAACCTAGAAAGCCCACTCTCAGTGCAGCGCTCATAGTTAAAGAAGAAGGGGAGTGGGCTGCGTGCAGTCCCAAACATAACAAATGAAAGGGTAGAAAAGTAAAAAAAAAAATAATAATCCCCCGATCCCCAGAGAAGCAGCCAGAGGAATAATTCTGCACCACTCACAGCTGACATCAGCATAAATCCAGCAGTTGAAATGCACAGCATGGCAGAAGCAGAGACCAACAGTCCAGGCTTACTAGATATAATATAGGATCAAGCATATTAAATTGTCTCCAATTGAGGACAGTCAGCAAAACAGAGCCCACAAGGTCCTGAAAGGCAACCAACTGACTTCTTCACTCTGTAAAGAGATCCCCCATAGGTCACACTAGAGTCCTCCCCAAAAGAGATCATTCATCATTCATCATGACTAAACCAGAAGAGCACCAGTTGGATCGAAAGAAGTGCTCCGAGAGTCCAAACACAGTTAATTAACTACAGAGGTATACTCAAAGCCACCTCACAAGCCAAAAACAGTTACATAGAATGGGCACCAGGGCAGTCGAGCTAAGCAACCCAAATCACTTGACTAGATCCAGGAAGAGCTTCTTAAAGTCTGCAGATGCTCTGTCAATGGAATCAAAGCTCTTCTACTGGCCCTCATGCTGTAACTGAAGGGTGGTCAGGTAACACATTCTAAATCAAATGCCGGCTGCAGTCAGTTTTGTCACCTGTGGGTGAAAGGCTGCATGTTTCTGTCAGACCGAATATGGCAGGTCCTGGATGATCCGAATTTGCTTGCCCTCCCACATTACTTCCTTGAGATCATGCACCTTGCCCAAAATGTGCTGTCTATCGTGGTAGTTAAGGAGCTTGAATGTAAGGGGTCTAGGTGGCGATCCTGGCTGAAGCATGGGGCGCAGTGACATATGCAACCTTTCAATGATATAGGAGGGACTGTTGGGTAAAGGGTCCACCAGCCATTTTCAGAGCTTCCGGACAAACACCAAAGTTTGAGAGCCCTCTTCTTCCTCAGATAAACTCGGGATCATCAAATTGTTGTGATGGGAGTGCCCATCCAGATCCTCAAGTCGGTCCTCCATTCACTTATTTTTTGCCACAGCTGCAATACTTCAGGGTTGATTTGGGCTTGCCAGTCATTCAGCAAATAAATATGAGCCTCGTTGTCCCCAGTCCTGTGAGCTAAATTGTCCATCAAGGCTCACATCTGTTGATGTTCCTCCATAAGGATGTGAAGAAAGTCTTTGAGAGGGGACATCTCCTCAAGGAATTTTTCCTCCATGACTACGGCCTGGGAGGTAGAAGTTGAAGAAGAGCTGGTGGCCTGCAGATTAACCCGTTTAGAGGATTTAACCCACTCTGGGGCTGATGGTGGGGTGTGCCAAGGAAAGTGCATTTTCATGTTGGCATCCATTATACCCAAAAGTTGGTGTCCAAAAGTAGTCACAATAGATCCAGGTGCTCAGAATTATCAAACTGGTGACAAATAAGAAAGGAGTGGCAATTAATAGAAATAATGGCAAGGTTTGGGAGCTAATAGTGGAAGTGTCTGCTCAGGCAGCCATCATGTGACCTCCCCAAGCCAATTTATGTTTATTCATGTTCTAAGTGTGCAATACACAATAAAAACATTATGAATCATAGAGCAACATACTGTATATCTATATCTATATCTATAGCTAATAGTGGTGCGGTAGCACCACTATAGTTTGGGTTGAGTAGGATATTCAATGTTAAAACCCCTGACTTTGCACATTAATATCTTTGGCACCTTTTGACAAAATGAGCTGAAAATTTGCATGCGTTTTCTAGGAGGCACAGTCTTGATCTGTGGAAATGTTTATGATAGCAGCTTCTGCGGTTTCTGACATCCTCATATATAATTTTTCGTAACAGGCTAACTTTTTTCCTGTACTTAACACAAGTTTTTGTTTTTTTGCTCACACCTACAGTACAGCCTGCATGAAAATTAATTTTTTCTCCAAACTTGCAGGGGCATGCATCATGGCCTAAGGTAGTGCCTTTGATAGGTCTGGTGAAAGAATATTACATGGTTCCAGAATTATAAGGCTTTAAAGTTTAGTGTTTTCCATTCTGAGCATGCGCAGTATGATTTTTCAGATAATGTTTTGGTGCTAAATTAAAAATTTGATGTTGTAGGACCCTTTTTTAAGGTTTTGCACCACTTGCATGGTATGGCACCAAACAATTTTTTGTGCCGTGACAACTGCCATCTTGTTGATTTTTTCCACGAAATAACAAGTGTGGAAAATACATAAAAATGCAGCCATTTTAAACATACTCTGGCTGGAGTCGATAGGGCTGCAGCAGGGGAATTTGGGATTAAAAATATTGTAAATTTGTTTCTTAATATTTTTACACCAAATTTTCAACATAGCATTGTTATGACACTGCCTCATGAAGATGGGCAAAGAAACTGTTCAACTCCTGGCTTAAAGGAGATTTTGGACAGGGACTGTGAAATCAACCTTTGGGAAGCTAAAACATATTTTGGGCAGGAGCTGAAAAATGACAGCTATCACACTGATGAGGTGCTGTAAAGAAATGGCTATGTTGAACATTTGAAGTAAAAACATTGAATATTACCAAAACTATGAGCCTGTGTTCACAAAATTCAGTGTAGGCTCATAACTTTGTTGAGTTTTAATATTTTTACACCAAATTTCCAACATAACCTTCCTTTAACCCCACCTCATGAACAAGGGCAGAGAAAATGTTCAACTTCTGCCTGAAAGGTAGTTTTGTGCAAGGACCAAGAAATCACCTTTTGGGATGAAAAAACATTTTGGCCAGGATTTGAAAAATGACAGCTGCCAGATTCATGAGTTCTGGAAAGATATGGCTATGTTGTACATTTGGGGTAAAAATATTGACAATTGCAAAAGTTTTGAGGCTGCATTTGCATAATTCAATGCAGGTTTATAATTTTGTTCTTTCTTAATATTTTTACATCAAAGTTTCAACATAGCATTCTTATGACCCCACCTCATGAATAAGGACAGAGACAATTGTTATATCCTGACTGAAAGTGACTTCATGCAGGGACCAAGAAATCACCTTCAGGATGTAAGAAAAAAAAAGCTGGGCAGGACTTGAAAACCCTTGAAAATCTGCAAGGGGAGACTTTTTCAAACCATCAGACAGAAGATCTGGATTATCAGTAAATAAAAAAAGGTATTCTGGAATCAAAAATTCAAATAAAACAAACTGGAAACCAAAGGAGATCAGACATGCTGAGATGTCTGAAGCAGAACTATCTGAAAAATATACTTTATAGCTTGTACTAGACTTCTGATGTTGTTCACTGTTTGGAGCTTATGCTCAGTGACAGATGCTTGAAGTGTTACAATATCAGGAATTCAGTTTTAAATATCTTGTGGTTCAGCTCCAAACTAAGAATTCTTATGACTGGCTGTATGGCCTAGAGGTTAGAGTAACAAGCTGTGAATAAGGTCGGTACATCCAGCAGACCTAGAGTTTGATTCCCACAACTTCTACTTGCATATTGTGTGATTCTGAGCAAGTCATTTAACCTCCTCAGTGCTCCTTGGTCACCCCTAAAACAGGCAGTTGTGCCTAGTGAGCCTTACCTGGTAACCTAAAGAATAAAAAAAAATATTTCTGAATGCCATTGGATATCATAATTTTTGGCCAGAGCAGGTAATATAGATAAGGGGAGCGCCACACTGGATTTGACATAGTGTACATAAATTTGCCTGAGCAGATTCTCATTATCCAGAAGTTGTGTTCATCCTATGCATTACTAGTGACATGGATAATTAAGCGATAAAGCATAATAGGGCATGTATGATGCTGTAATAATGCTATGTCTCAGGTGTGTTGTGAAACATAAGTGCTTGCCCTGAGTGCCTTCAGGCAGCCACAAAGTGTTGCCAGTCCAGAATAACACATACCCTAATGTGTCCTATTGAGATTATAAAATGGCCCAATTGAGTAAACATTAACAAAACAAAACAACTTAAACAAATATGTTTTTAAACACCTTTTAGACATCAGCAAGTGTAGCTTGTAGTGCCTCCTATAGTCATGCATACTGTTTTCTGCATTTTCTGAAGATTAGGGTTATCTTCACTCTGAGTGATTTAGCTTTGCTGCAACTTAAGCATTAAGAATCACCCTATTTGGTCTCCTTTTTTTTGCAATTCCTGTAACAAAACATGAAATCAACAAGTTACCATCCTCTTCAAGAATCTGAAAATGAGATTAATATATATATTACAGTGGCTGAAACAACAAAATCTGGCCACAGCCAGCATGGCTGCAGCTAACAGGGCAGATGGAACAGCGCACAATCTGGCAACTCCAGAGCACCAGAGGCAGTAAGCACCAATGGCCATGCTGTACACGGCGGACTCTGCCACCATGCCCAAGATGGCATCTGGAGTTATTTGCACATGCGCAGGGACTCGTGTGTGCAGTAAGCACCAGTGGTCATATTGGACATGGTGAACAGTGCTGTGTTCCGACTGCCGAACAAAGTAGTGCGGTAGACACGCGTCTGCCTCCACTACCAGATCTCTAAAGAAAAAGGGATGGATGATATCCAGGCAGCTCCTTTTTCTCAGTGATCCCAAAAACGAGAGAAAAGAAAATCAAAATGCTGCAGAGTGGTACCCTTTTTTAAACACTTTACACCTTCTTTATATATAAATTTAAGCTTTTCCCTAAGGGTGGGAATCGCATTGCTAAATGGCCTTCCCCAGTTCCTGGGAATCGATGTGAAAATGGAAGTTACAAATATATATGCAGACACCCTAAATAATGCAGAGTCAATAGAATATAACTAGAAGTTATACTTTTCAAGAAATAATCCAAAATATTAAACTATATTTGGTCAAAGTGAGGAGAAGATTTCTGGGCAACTGCTTTTTTTATGGTGGAGAAATATATCTGCATTAGAATGCAGGGGTGAGCACGACCAAAAAGCAGAGTTTTCAAATTCATTCTAACAATCTGTAAATAGCATCAGATTCCAAGTTCCAGGGCACCTCATTCCAGGTAACATCCAAAACAAAAGTTAACAGGTATGACACAGGTGTAATCTGAGGTGCTATGAATGAGAAGCCTATCCCAGCAGAACTCCAGTAAAAGAAAGTTGCAAGCACTCCAGATCCAGTAAGGGCGATATAGTACTTGACTTTTAGCAAACAAAATTAATTTATTGAAAGAGTTCCACAATCACTCTGTCCCAGGGCTTCAGCTCCACAATGGGGCCTTCATCAGTGGGTGTGTCCCCTGATGAAGGCCCCATTGTTGGGCTGAAGCAGAGGGAGGCTATGCATGTGGCTGCTGCTTTTGCATCCATCTTCAGTGCTGTTCCATGATAAACCTACTTTGGTGGGGACATAAATGTCAAACAACCAATACTCCTCCTAGGAACTGGGTGTCTCCCCATGCTGGCTTCTGTGTGTGATTCCAGTGCTGGCAACAAACACTGCTCTCTCCAATGGCACAACTCACATTTTTAAATTTGCTTACAAGCACTGTCGTTTTAAATCGGTGTCCCAATGCCTTCCCATGAGGCCAAGAATATGTGCCCTGCCACAGTCTTCTAACCATCATTGTCCCTCAGCAGTAGCTCCAAAGCCACAAATTACTCATGCACTGATTAGTATGAACAGCAAACTGCACTGGCTGTCATGCAGAGTGCATCTCCTGCTTTGTTGACTTGTCTTCGCAGTGTTACTTGGTCAATGCTGCAACCAAAATCATGGGACTGGGTGAAGAACAGGATCAACACTATGGGCAGTGGCCTGTCATTGCAGCATGAGGACCCATTACAAATGGGTGAAAAACAGGATCAGTGGCAGCGTTATCAGCAGGCACCACTGAGGTACCCAGCACAAACTTTGTTTTTAACAAACTGGATGGATGAGCCAGTGTTCCACATTCTTTATTTTAGTGTGGTGGGCCACAGCCCTATATTATTTTGCCACTGCCCTATATTTTTTACCACCACTGCCATATGTTTTTAACACTACCTTACATTTGTAGCCATGAGCAATAATTTGTTTTTACAAAAGGCTCTAAAATTGCCTTTAACCACCATCCTTAACTGCACTACTATCCTTGTTATAATACCAGTACTCTAAATCTTACTTAAAACTACTCATGTACATGTACAGTGCATGTAGAAGGCCCAAGGAATAATACACCTTTGACCCCAATCACCACAGCCACTGCCCTATATCTGCAGGCTGTGGGAAACCCGGGATCAGCCATATAATATTTACAAGAAAAATCAGTCAAATTGTGAGCTCTAAGTCTTAAGCTTCACAACCTACCCAGGTCACTCAGTTATTACAATACTGACATATACCCAACCATGAATTATTCTTTTTGTAAGTCACAGTTGGCTGTCAGTTTTTCTATATATAATTATTGATAGCCCTTTGTAATGCACATTTTGCCAGTGTTTTCAATCGCTGAAATACCTTGTGTTTGCATAATAACAGGCAGTGTATTACAGTCTTTTTTTTTAAACAACCTTACTGATCCTCATAATCCATACATATCACTTAGGTCTGCTGCCTGCACATTTTTTTTTACTTTGCCTCCTCCTTGCTGCATGTTGCAGACTTCAGACTTTTAGTTTGAGTGAGTGTTCCCGCTCACGCCACAGGTACGATCTATCACACACACACATTCTGCATACTAAACAGCACAATCAAAACTAGGCAACAGATAAATTCATTTAATACTAAAAATAACAAATATCAAACAAAATATGGGGAGCCATATGACTAGTTCCTTCTTTCCTAATTTTCATAAGTAGCCTCAACCAACAATTATTGAAAAAGCAAGACAACCTTCATCTCACATTTTCAGAGACGAAACACAGTACAGGTGCATGACTGCTGAGACATGACAGTTTTTAAACAATTCTGATTATTCTGACAGTGTTAAGAAAGCCATGGTTACTTCCTACCATTAAACGGGTTAATCATCGTACAGCGCATTTACAGGTAAATGCTTTATTTTTTGCAAATAGATATACTTTATTGCACAACTTATACATAATAATAACATACACCTCAAATAAATAAAACAATGACACACATACACAAATAAATCGGCAGTGGTCCCCGAACCATATTAAATAATATAAAGAGGGCATTTAATGTATAGAATGTTCCAGGAAGGGTCCCACCGCCCCACCCTCCTACCCCTCCCCCTACCCTAGGCAGCAACCTAGTAGTTCTAACCTAAGGCCTAGAAGGCCCAACAAGAAAAATTATGGCTCATTTACCACTGTTTACTCTTCGAAACCTTGCATGTAGTCACCACTCAGGTATAAGCACCTTAACATACTGCTCTTTAGATGATTCAATACTTCTAACTACTCGTTAACACACATTAAACAATAGACTTACTTGTTATTCACTTGAACTATACAGAAGCAGAAAGCTCTGCAGAGTTAATGATGTGACCTGAGCCACCTATCCTTATTATAAGTCGAATAAACCAAAGAATAGGGAGAGTTCTCAGTTTATCAATAACCAAATCTATCTTTCAGGAGGCTCAAAAAGTTATCCCAAAACGCAGTTAAATTTCTCTACCGTTCCATGAAAAATAGCAGCAAATCTTTCAGCATTTAATGCGGTAAGAAATTCGTTCCACCATTCTTTGTAGCTTGGGGCCAGTCACTCTCAATAACGAAACGCATTGCTTTGTCACTAAAGCTACTAATGCTAGTTGATGTTTAACATTTTTACTCAAATAATGGCTATATAATCCAAAAAAACAAACTTCAACATTTAGGTAAGCACCCAAGTTAATAAAGGGAACCAACCATTCAGCTACTTGGTCCCAACATTTCACTGCCTTGGGACATTCCCAAAGTATATGAAATGTTGTTGCAACAGGACAGTTGCATACTTTACACCTGGGTGAGTAAGATTTATGTACCCATGCTAACTTTGCCGGGGAAAGGTAGAGATTGTGAAGAAGATAGAATTGTAGACTCCTTAATCTATCTTGTTTAATAAAGGAGTAAATATTAACCCATATCTCTCTCCATGCCCCTTCGGTCCATCCAAGAGACAAACTAGTCTCCCAATAGAATGAAACTGGGGAGATATTGGCTTCTTTTTTAGCTCTAATCAGTTTGTATAATTTAGAGAAAGGCTTCCCCAAGCACGTCAAATCCCTCATTGCTTCCAGCAAGCCACTTGCTTCTGCTGTCCCTTTGCCATCTTTGAGAAAGGAACTTATTCTTCCTTGGATCTGATACAGGAGTAAGTCTGTCTTTAGCTTGCACATTAAATTTCTCTGCCAGTGTAGCAGATGACATCAATGAACCCTGGGAAGAAGTCTCCAAGTTTGTAATTATTAGGCTCATTCCTGTGATCCTTTTCAACATCTGCCTCCCTACTGAGAAATTGGGGTTTCTTAAAATAGGTTGTGCTACATCCTTAACATATTGAATCTTCATTAAAGCATACAATTGATGTAAGGCCTTAATACTCCAACCTAGTGGGGTATCTCTCAGCTTACCGGAATCTTTGCCCAAGCAAACAGACAGGCTTCACATCAGGTCCTCCTGCCTTACCATTTCCTTATTCGAAATTCGACTAGGACCCTCCTTGTTTGCCTCTAGCAACCATGGGACCACCTTGACCGCATGACATACTAGGTAATACAAATAGAAGTCTGGAAGTTGGAGCCGCCTATTTTACCTGAGTAAGTCAATTTAACATACGCCCTCCGAGGGGGTTTCCCCAGCCATAAAAAGTCAACAACATATTTGGTGATTGTTTTAAAAAAGGATCTTGGAAGGTATATATTAAGGTTACTAAACAGATAGAAGATCTTGGGGAGGATCATCATTTTTATAGCATTAACTCTCCCGTAAAAGGAAAGCGTAAGTTTTGACCAGCTGTTTAAGTTTTCTTTAATTGATTTTAGCAGAGGCTTAAGATTTAAATCCACCAGTTCCACCAGATTCTTAGAGACCCAAATACCAAGGTAATGAAGAGCTTCAGATTGCCACTCTAGATCCAAAGATAAACACCAACTAGGTTGCAAAAGGGGGGATAATGGGAGAACTTTTGTTTTCCCCTTATTTAAATGATTTCCTGAAAATTGACTGAACTCACTGATAATTTGAAACACCCTGGGAAGAGAGACCTGACTGGACCGGACATGTAATAGAATGTCGTCTGCGAAGGCAGATATCTTATATTCACAGTCTCCAAAACGAATCCCATATGTAGAGCTGTCTATATTTATAGCTCTAATTAATGGTTCGAGATATAAATTAAAAAGATAGGGGGAAAGGGGACAACCCTGATGGGTACACCGAGTCAAAGGAAAAGTCATTGAGACCTGATTGTTACAAAGAATTTTGGCTGATGGACAGGTATACAAAACCTTAACCTGTTCTATAAATTCAATGGGGAAACCAAATTTGGATAAAGTATAAAACAAAGACCCCCACTCCACCCTATCGAAAGTTTTCTCTGTGTCAAGAGAGACCAGAGATGCTTCCAGCTCTGGACGCTCCGACGCAGAGATTAAATAAAATAATTTCCTGAAGTGGTCTCCTGAAGATCAGCCAGCGACGAAGCCCGCCTGCTCCGGACTCACCAATTCCAACCATACTTTTTTTAACCGTGTAGCTAATAGCTTAGCATAGATCTTAATATCTATGTTGAGAAGAGAAATTGGTCTGTAATTACCAATGATATCCACCGGCCTATCTGGTTTTGGCAAAAGTATGATTTTGGCTTCGAAAAGAGAAGGGTCCCAAATTCCGGATTCTAACCAAAAAACATATAGTTGATGTAGCAGTGGAACCAGAAGGTCTTTAAACGTTTTAAAAAATTTGGCTGAAAAACCATCTGGGCCCGGAGCTTTACCAAGCTTGAGGTCATCAATGGCCTCGCTAATCTCTTTTTGAGTAAGGGGGGCTCGTAATTCCTGACAGCTATTTTCCGACAGTGAAGGGAGATGAAGGTTCTCAAAAAATTTTTCCATATTATGGCTCCTTTCAGATGAGGACAATGCACTAGAATACAAATTTTGGTAAAAATCTGAGAAAATATCCAATATCTCTTTCGGGTCTACTACTAGTTTATTTGTATAAGGATGTTTCAATGCGGCCACATTTTTTACCACCGATCTCTGTTTTAATTGCCAGGCAAGAATCCTCCCAGCTTTATTACCATACCCTAAGTAAGTGGCTTTTAACTTGGACGCCCGTTTCTCCACCCCTTCTCTTATCGTTCTCGCATACCATGCCCTTAATACAGCCAATTCATGTTCTAACTCGGATGGTCTCACATCATCACCCACAGCCTCTAAAATTTTTATTCTCTGTAAACAACTAGCAACCTGCTGTCCTACTCTCCTCTTACATGTTGCAGCATGCCTTATCAGCTCTCCTCTCCATGTAGCCTTAAGAGCTGACCATACCTTATCTACTGCCCAAATTGAGCCCCAATTAACTTCAATTGTGTGTTCCATAAAGGAGTGAAAATGCTGCAACAAATGAGTGTCTCTCAAAATTTCATCATTAAGTGACCATGAAGAGGCTCTTGGACTTGTCGATATTGGCTGGCAACACAACAAGACAGGTGAGTGGTCTGAGATCACTCTACTCATAATAGCAACCTCAGTAACAAAGGGGAAAGCCTGATGGTTAACCAAAAAATAATCTATTCGGGAATAGCTTTTATGTGTATTCGAGAAAAACGTTATATTCCTTAGAGGTAGGATTAAGCATTCTCCAGGGGTCTGATAGACTCAAGGAGGATAAAAGGTCCATAGTGCTTTTTGTGCTGAAGACCTGCCCTTTGTTAGACCACGACCTATCCCAAGGATTCGACTGCACAAGATTCCAGTCTCCCCCCAAGATGACTGGTCTGTTAGCAAAGGGATTTATAACAGGGCTAACTCTGTAAAAAAGGAGGGATTTTCTTGATTCGGTCCATAGATTGACCCCAATAGCACTTCTACGCCCTCTAATCTACCCAAAACCAATACGTATCTTCCATTGGGGTCAACCAACATTTGAGAACAGGAAAAGAGAGTACCTTTCACAATTAAAATTGCTACTCCCCCCTTAGACGATGAAAATCCTGCACCATAAACCTGATCTACCCATTTTTTCTTCAGATGGTGGATTTGACTGCTGGGGACATGTGTCTCTTGCAGAAAAACTATTGATGGCTTATAATGAGCTAAATGGTTTAGCACCACATATTTTTTAGTGTTATCTTTGCCTCCCTTTATGTTCCAAGATATAAATTTAATGTTGTCAGCCATTTTTGATCACAAGACTAGCCCGTGTACCTACTAGTTGCTGCCTAGATCCCCTCCTAGCTCCCCAAATAACCAAAACCCATTACTAACATCAAACACTATCAACTCAAGCTTAAAGACCTTCCCCCTGGCCCGAAGCCATCTCCTGAATTCTCGGTCCATGTATGCTCCGAGAACCCCTCCCCCCCGCCATTAAGTAAATTGCCCCTTTGTAGTAACTAATATATCCTAAATTTACTGTCAACTTCAAATCCCTGAAATTTTAGGTTTACCCCTCTACTATTCATAAATCACTGACTCTATCACCTTCTAGAAGTTAGCTATCAGAATATTTAGTAAACATGCGGATAATCTAATCTGCCTCTACGAGCCCACCTATAAGTTAAGAAAATACTAGAGAGTTATCAAGCATTTCAGCACTTAAAAATCAGAACATTTTCTCCACGTCGACTATCCCGACTTTCTCAAAGCTAATACAACATTTATACAGTTGCATTTATAACTAAATAAAAGCTAAACCACTTACATCAGTGGAGAATTAATAGTTGATTACTCGAGTTCACCTCTGAATGGCGTAAATAATTTAAATAATAATAATAAAAGAAAGAAAACCAAAACTATCTTTGAGGCTCGGTATCAATAAGCCCATTTGACCAGAATATGAGCCAAGCGTAAAGGGTACCATCTTCTCCCTTTGTATTATAAGACTATAAATGCAAGCCCTGTAACAAAGCCTCTTTCTCCAAAGCTACTGATTTACAAAATAGGAGATGTCAGGTCCCCGGTATAGTAGTCTAAAACCTGGCCACAGCCAGCCAGTGAAACATTTATCTTTAATAACAAAAACTCCCTGAAATAGGAGGAAAGAAAAAAAAGTCAAATTAGGCATTGTATCCATATTTAACTGTCCACGGAACTTCCATCGTTTTAAGTCCTAAATATACTTCATCTAGGGCTAATGAAAGAAGCGACTGCCAAGTTAGTTCTTCCCAATGTCTCTCCCATATCTACTGATTTTCAGTTGTCCCTCTCTGAGATACTTGGGGGATCATAAACAGTCAGGTTTTAGAAAACAGGTCTGGAAAGAGCGATTTGAGCAGTTTAGTAGCCTCTTCTGGGGATTCCAAACGCTTGGTGCCATCCTTCAATGTAATCTCCAATTTGGCTGGATATAAGAGGCGATGTTTAATTCCAGCAGCCCATAACTTTGATGTGATAGGGCGAAAGCTAGCCCTAATCTGGCGTGCCTTCAAAGTTAAATCCGGAACCATTCGTAGCTTTTTTCCTTCCCACAAAATGACTGCTAGCTTCTTGACTTCTCTCATAATTAACTCCCAGTCCAGATAATTTAACAGTTTAAAAATAACAGGCCTGGGAGGTTCGGAAGGCTGTGGCCTAGCTCTGAGGGCCCGATGTGCTCTCTCGATAATAAATTCAGGGCCATTAGGAGACTGTCCGACTGTCGACTTCAAGAACTTCTGCAGGAATAAAATTGTATTGGCTCCTTCTTCTCCCTCAGGAAGGCCCAGCAGAACCAAGTTGTTCTGTCTGCTTCTGCCTTCCAAATCATCTAGCCTTTCCTCCAATTTCGCAATTGACTTCCTTGTCTCGGTCAGCCCAAGGCCACTTTTCTCCATATTTCTCTCCACCGACGAAACTCTTGCTTCCACGTCGGTTACTCTGCGTGCCAGCTGAGTTAAAGCAGGCTTGAAGTCGGCAACTTCGTCTATGAGCTTAAATAGTGCCTCATTGATTGTAGTAAGGTCGCTCTTTATTTGTTGCGACGATATTTCTTCCTGGTGAGGCAATGGCGATGAACTTCTTCTCGGTCTTTTTGCTTCAAGCTCTTTTTCGGCAGTTTCCATCGCACCGTCGCCCAATTTGACACTGTCTGGCATCTAAGGGGGCAGATGATGTTCCGCTACGAGAATTCAGCCAGAAACGAGCAAATTAAATTTTAAAATTGTAGTTTTCCTTCTCAGCGGGGAAGAGAGGGTTGCACAGCCGCTGCTACGTCCTCTGAGGCATCACGTGACCCCAGGTAAATGCTTTTTTACTTTGATTTCAATCACAAGTCACCTCGCCTGATATAACCATTGATTAACTAGATTATTAGTACCACTATTCCACTTGTGGTTTAAAAAAAATGTTTCAAGAAAGTAGAGGCAATTCACATAACTCACTTCTCTCACTGTTCTGTTCTGAGTCGTTTGAGACTGTGGACTCACGTCAATAGTCAGAAGTGCACCTGAGATGTTCACACTTTTAACACAGGAAATGCTCAGCACTACGCACACACAGGGGAGTAGCTAAGCCATATTGGATGCAAACCTTTTGACCAAATATTCTTGGCCATGGATAACAACCTACTTTATAGAGCACATACTGGTCCTTCTGCTTTCAGTGTTTTGAAATCCTGGCCAATGAAATATTTCCAAAGCAGCAATCAAATGTAGTTCAAGTTAGTCATAACTATAATGGGTGCAGCTGCCCCATTATAGTTAACCCAAGTATATGTAAAATAGAGGGACTTACCTGAGTGCCAGGGTTCCAAGGGGTAGTTCTTGGGAGATATTGTCCACTACACCAGTAGTGAAAGAATAGAAAAGGGGGCCACAAAGGATCTTCAGCTCTTAGGGGGATAAATAGGGCAGAAAGGACATGATAGACATAAAATTATACATATCTGATAGGGTAGGAGTCCACGTTCTGTCAGACCTGCAGAATAAAAAGAGAAAATAGGTTAGTTGGAGGGAAAACAGCAGCAGAACAGAAACAGATGAAGGGAAGTGTGCTTTGTGGGTCTCAGCTAAACCCACCTCTGTGCCGATTGGTGGCTGAGTGGCCAGTATTTTACATAGTAGTCCAGGTGGGCTAGGGAAGGCTCCTGGGGGCCGTTAACCCTTTTGAAAAAAATAAGAGAGTGACTGGTGGTCCTGTGAGCTAGGGAAATGTCCTTGGTGGCCACATTGTAAAGAAGCCCATAGAAATATAGAAACATAGACTTTGACAGCAGATGAGGACAACTTGGCCCACCTAGTCTGCCCATTTCCCTACCTAGATAATCAGCTGCAGATCCAATTTAACCAACAGCCTATTACTTCCTACCCCCCACAAAAATTGCCTTATGTCTGTCCCATGCATTCTTGAATTCTTCCACAGTTTTAGACACCATAACCTCCTCAGGAAGGCTGTTCCATGCATCCACCACCCTCTCTGTGAAAAAATACTTCCTCACATTGCCCCTGAGCTGTCCCCCCCCATCTTCGAATTGTGTCCCCTTGTTCTTGCACATCTCTTTTTCTGAAAGATGCTACCCTCTTGGACTTTGTTGACTCCACTGAGGTACTTAAATGTTTCTATCATGTCCCCCCTATATCTCCTTTCCTCAAGGGTATACATAATTAGCTCCTTTAGTCTCTCCTCATATGGCTTCTCTTGCAGACCCTGCACCATTTTAGTTGCCCTCTTCTGAACTGCCTCCATCCTATGTTCTTGTGGAGATGGGGTCTCCAGAACTGGATGCAGTACTCCAGATGGGGTCTCACCAAGTGTCTGTACAGGGGGATAACAACTTTCTGTTTTCTGCTGGTGATGCCTCTCCCTATACATCCCAGTATCCCTCCAGCCCTCCCTACCGCCTTCTCACATTGCTTGCCAACCTTAAGGTCATCTGATATGACTACCCCCAGGTCCTTACCATTTTGTTGTTGTTTCTACCCCCACCCCATTGTGTAATCTTCCCTGGTTTTGTTTCCCAGGTGCATTATTTTGCACTTCTTTGCATTGAATCCAAACTGCCATACTTCGACCATTCCTCCAACCTTGCCAAGTCCCTTCTCATCCTTTCCATGCCTCCTTGTGTATCAACCCTGTTGCAGATCTTTGTGTCATCTGCAAAGGGTATACTTTTCCTTCCAGTCCCTCTGCAATGTCACTTATAAAAACACTAAAAAGGACTGGACCCATTACTGAACCCTGCAGTACCCCACTAGTAACCCATCTTTCTTCAGAGTGGACTCCATTTACAATTACCTTCTGTGTCCTGTTGTCCAGCCAATGTTTTTCCCAGGCTACCACCCTGGGATCCACTCCCAGGCTGGTTAATTTGACTATTAATCTTTTGTGTGGGACTGTGTCAAATGCCTTGCTAAAGTCTATGTAAGCCATGTCCACAGCCCCTCCCTGGTCTACTACTTTGGTCACCCAGTCAAAGAAATCAATTAGATTCATCTGACATGACCTTCCCACTGTGAACCCATGCTGCCTTGGGTCCTGTGCCCCACTGGCCTCTAGGCACTCAACAATTCTCTCCTTTAGAGGTGATTTCATCACTTTCCCTACCACAGAGGTCAAACTGACAGGTGTGTAGTTTCCTGCATCTGTCTTGCTCCCACTTTTGTGAAGGGGAATCACATTAGCCTTCTTCCAGTCCTCAGGTACCACACCATCCTCCCATGATTTGTTAAAAAGGGTAGTCAGTGATGTCACTAGTTCTCTGCTTAATTCTTTAGAATTCTTGGGTGAATTCCATCTGGCCCCATTGCTTTGTCCACCTTCAGTTTTAGGAGTTCTTTCAGAACCCGTTCTTCTGTGAAAGGACTGTGACTGACCCCCCTTTCCAGAGTGCTTCTGTTAATTGGATTAGGCACCTCCCCCACTTCCTCTTTTGTGAATACTGAACAGAAGTATTTATTCAGTATCCCTGCTTTTTCACTGTCACTCTCTGCCCACCCACCGTCCATTCTATTCAGCCTCACTATCCCTCCCTTTGTCTTTCTACGCTCCCTGAAATACCTATAAAAGGTTTTATCCCCCTTCTTAAACAAGTTGGCTATCTTTTCCTCAGTTTGGGCCTTTGCTATTCTGACTACCTTCCTGCTTCCTTCTGCCTTAACTGGTACAGTTCTCTGTCCTGCTCCTTCTGTGTTTCCTTATACTTCCTAAATGCTATCTTTTTCTCCCTAACCTTCATTGCCACCTCTTTTGAGAACCATAGTGGCTTTTTCTTTCATTTTGATTTGTTTATTTGCTTCACACAAAGGCTTGTTGCCTCTGTGATGGCAGTTTTGATATTTCCCCATTTTTGCTCTACCCCTCCTTCTAGCCTGTTTGCTAGTGCTTTTCTAAGGCACTCTCCCATCTTGCCAAAATCAGCCCTCCTGAAGTCCAGAACCCTCACTTTAGTATGGCTTGACTCTGTAGCTGAGTTTATCATGAACTACACTGTTTGGTGGTTCTTGTTCCTAAATGGCTACCCACTTCTAGATCTGAGATCCTCTCACTGTCCCCATTTGAGAGTATGAGGTCTAAGATTGCTCCTTCACAAGTAGGTTCCAAAACTAGCTGTCTGAGGCATGCCATCTGAAGGGCATCAAGAATGGCCCTGCTTTTGGATGTGGCTGCAGCAAAGGTGCTCCAGTTAACATCTGGCATATTAAGGTCCCCCATCAACAGTATGTCCCCTTTCTCTGCCATCCTAAGTATGCCTTCTATCATATTCTTGTCCATTCCCTCCCCCTGACATGGGGGTCTGTATACAACCCCTGTGCAGATTGTAGTGCCATTTCCAGTCTCTAAGGTGACCCACAGTGCCTCCTTTCCTCCCTGTTTACTCTTTTGTTCAGTTGCTTTTATCCCTTCCCTTACATAGAGAGCTACTCCCCCCCTTTTCCCCTCCCTGTCTCTCCTGTAGGTTGTGTACTCTGGTATGTTAACATCCCAGCCATGGTTCTCTGCGTACCATGTTTCTGTGACTGCTACAATATCCAGGCATCCCTCTTCCATCAAGGCCACCAGTTCAGGGAGCTTGTTGCCCAGACTACAGCTGTTGGTACTCACTACCCTCCATTTCTTGTTGGCCTTACCCCTTTTTGCCCCATCCCTGTCCTTATTGCATTTGTCAATTTCTCCATTTACCCCTGTGCTTCTCTCTATTGACATCTCTATGTTGGTGTCTACCTCACTTAGTACCCTGATTTTTTGGGGGCGGCTAGGATTTCCCCTGCTCCTTTCCAGTGCCTCCCCCTTTGGCTAGTTTAAATGTTTGCCAGTTATGTATTTAAACCTGTCACCTAGGATCCTGGTTCCCCTCCTGAACAGATGCAGACCATCACACCAGTATAGGCCTGCCTCCCTCCAGGTGGACCCACAGTCCCCAGTGAAACCAAATCCCTGAGCTCTGCACCAGTTTTTCAACCACTGATTGAATTCCATGGTGTGGAGCACCCTAGCCTCACCCGTGCCATAGACAGGCAGCACCTTCGAGAAGGTTACCATGTGTGCTATTTGTCTAAGCCCCTCTCATCTCCACAAATGCTTCTTGCACTGCTCTGATCCCTTTCTTAGCCAGGTCATTTGTCCCTAGGTGGACAATGACATCCAGCTCCCTCCCCTGTGCAGCTGCTCCTGTGATCCTGAGGATTCGCTCCCTGCCCCTCCAAGCCATGGTGCCAGACAGGCACCTTACCTCCCTCTCCCCTTCCTCCCCCAGTTCTACCTTACTAACAATGGAGTACCCCACCAGGAGTTGTTTCCTTCCCCTTTGTGGTCCCATGCCACCCTCCTGTGGGTCTCCCTTGTGGAGGTTCCCAGCATCCTCCTTGGTCTCCACTGTGGTTGACTCCATAGATGAACTACACTTTTGCAGAATGGCATAGAAATTGTGGAGAGGTACAACTGGAGGGATGCACCTCTGTTCCACCACCCTCGCCCTCCCTGAGCCCACTGTGGTCCAACTGCTCCTCTTTCTTGGCAACCTCTGATGCAACAGCAGTGGCCCTGCTGGTCCCTGAGTGGGAGAGGAGGTCCCACAAATCCTGGCCAACTCAGCCTGGAGATGAGCAACCTCCTCCCTCAGCCCAGAGAGGTGCCTGCAGATGGGACAACACTGCATCCTCCAGAGCGTCTCCCAGAAGACTGCTGCTCCACAGCCACTGCATTGCACCACTCTCATCATGTCTTTTTTCTGGCCCCCTAACTATTGTTTGGAATACTTACTCTTTCCTCTGTTTGTTTATTTCTTTTTTTCTCTCTCTACTTACTTACTGCCTCTGTGCCCATTTAGCTCCTGATCTTCCTGTTCTGAGACAAGACGTTCCTATATTTCTCAGTAGTCTCCTTACTTGCTCAAAGTCAGATCTCCAGCAGCTAGGGGGGGACGGAGAGCTACTCTTGCCCTTCTAGGATGGTGGGTCTTTGGTGACTCTGTGATCACTCACTTCCTGCTCCCAAACAGGGAGTTCCTGTTGTCAGTTAAATCCTGTGCCTATAAAAGTAGAACTGGTTTAGGGTGGGGGGTGGTGGGGAGAAAAGGAGGGTAATATAGTCCCAGTAGAGAAGTTTATTTATACCAGTAGCTCCTTCCTCCTGGTGTTCTGTCTGTTCTCTAGCAGAAGCTATCTAGAGCAGTGTTTAAATCTGGTTTTAACCTGGCTCCTTCTAGCTAAGCCACTCCCCCTACTTTGCAAGCCCAGGTGGTCTAGTGGGCTAGCTCCTCAGTGGCTGAGACCAGCATTTTTAAATAAATGAATACCCTTCCCTGGTGTCAAGGGGGCTCATTGAGCCATGGTATTGTGAGGGCTTATTGGTGGCAGTGGCAGTAGGTGGACCAGCCAGAAAATTTGAAAGCTTTCTAGTATGTAGTGTCTTATTAGCATGTAATAAAAACAGACAGAAGGAGAGATAGTCTGTGTGTACTTAAATGATAGTGCATAAGTAAGAGAGAGAGAGAGAGAGAGAAAGGAAAGAGTGTTTAATTTTCAGGGCTGGAACCGTGACACTGGCAGGGGAGGCAGGCAAGCTTAACTGCTCCATTTCTTGTCCACATGTCCCATGTTTTACAGGGAGCTGTTGAAGGGACACGCTCGTAAATGTTTATTTTTGTCTGCTTGCTGCCTTTTAAAGCATGTGTAATTGTACAGAAGTACTCCCCACGATCTACAGTGAAGAGATCAGGACAGAACATTCCCTGCTGTGCTTTTGGTTTTGTGTTGGCAAACATCCAACTAGAAAAGCTTAGAAGGGGACAAACAAAGTGAGAAACAGGGGACCATGAGGATGACATGATTTTGAAGGGGCAGCATGTCATTCCAAGCTGCTCCACCTGCAAAGCATTTATGCCCTTAGGGCCTTAGAGGCTGAAGGAGTTCAGAAGCAGCAAAGGAGATGCTATTTTTTTTTTATTTTTATATATCCTTTCTTGAAAAGTATTTGAATACATGCATTTATACAAATGGTATAGCAATTTTGTTCACAAGTATATTACAACTTTCAGTTATTTAAAAACTTCAGCTTGTCAATCATACAACATAGAAAAGGACAAGCAATTTTTTTAAAAAAAGAAAATAGATAAAAAGAAATCTAATAAGGGCTAAAAAGTTTACAATTCTATAGTGTTCTCTGACTACAGTTCAACTTTCTTTTGGTTTTCAATAAGAACTATTTAATCTATTCAAAGAGAAGAAGTAGCAGGTCATCCCCACCATAAGAAGGTAGATGGCAGGTGTTTACTATGTGAGATGGAGGTAAACCATACCCATTTCCAGCTTAGTTTCACTCCCTCAGGAATCATTGCTGTCTGGGCCTAAACCCTATCCATCCAACCCATCTGGAGGTCAATCCCCTCACTGAATTTGATCCTGTATCAGTTCCCATCTGGTCCAAAGTGAGGTGAAAGCCTCCATTCTATCCTGAAGTGCAAAAGACATCTGTTCATTATGTTGTATGGTGGTCATCAGGGGCCTCCATTCAGAGATCAGGGGAGGCGCCTCCTGAAACCACCTTTTGGTGATGGCTTTGTATGTTGCACATAGCATGACAGACCTGAAGTATATGGTAACTTTATCTTTAACCCCTATAGCTGGAGTAGTTAATAAGAAATTAATTCCTGTGAGGGGATGCTGGAGATCGAGGCATGATGTTATATTTTGAACAACCTGTTTCCAGAAATTAGATATTCTGGGGCAATCCAGAAAGATATGTTTATGGGATGCCATAGTCTCCCCACACTCCCTCCAACATCTGGAATGGGCCCCTGGTTTTCTAAGGCTACCATCGTGGGTACCAGAAAAAATCTCACTCTGATCTTCCAAACAAATTCTCTCCAAATAGGGGAAGAGGTGGTAGCCCATGCTCCCTTCCATACCTTACCCCACTCCTGGTTGGGTATTGCTTGGGCAAATTCCTTTTCCCAGCTAGATTTTACCGAATCCATACAATGCGCCTTTTGCTGAATTAGGAATTTATATATAATAGAGATAGCTTTTTCTCCCTGGGAAGAGGACCACATGTACAAATATGAAGTGAGATCCTCTTCTATCTCTAGTCCACCATCTGTACCCCTGCTGTGTTTGATTATGAAATCCCGAATTTGGTAGTAATATAATCTGTCTCTCTCTGTCCAGAGATATCTCAGCTGATCCTCGTCGAAGCTGATTACAGTATTGTTCTGGAGAAGTTGCCAGGGAACTACTAATCCCTTAATAGCTTGAATTTCATACCATTGTCCCTGGAGAGAGGACCTAAATTGGGGTATTGTCAGGAACCATTGATATTTCCAGGTGTGCTGTTGCACAACTTTACTTTTTATTCCCCATCTCCATCCCCTCAGTACTGTGGCTGCGGCATTAGGCAGGAGTAATACCGTCTGTTTAAGTAGGGTCATGGAAAACAGGCTCGACGGCAGCGGAGGACTCACTGGCCTTGCTAGGTCTATTTGTTTCCAGGCTGCTAGATAGGAGCTAGCACTCCATAAAAGCACAAGTCTCATTTGTGCAGTGATCCAGTAGTCCATCAGAGAGGGGAGAGCCATGCCTTCAAGGGACTTAGGCAGGAATAGTTTATGGATATTGACCCGGGGTTTACCATGATTCCACTAGAAGGCACTCGTGGCTTTCTGCCATGCCAGCAGTTCCTTAGGTGATACAGTATATCACACAGTACACATTGAAGAAGGTAAAGAAAACATGGTAAAACATTCATTTTGAGGGACAGGGTACGTGTGTAGAAGGAAGTCGCGAAAGGGTCCATCTTCTAAGGTTGTGCTTGATAGTTGTCACTAATGGGATATAGTTCTGGGAATACAGGAGGGATAAATCTTTAGGAATCTGAATACCTAGGTGTTTAATGGATTGCTTGTCCCATTTGATTGGGAATCTAGTTCTAATGGTGGGGGTGGGGTCATATCCGATAGAAAGGGCTTCTGTTTTAGATATATTAAGACAGTATCTGGAGAGAAGGGAGAAATCTTGAATTTTTTGGAAAAGGGCCTCCATGGATGGGTCGCGGCCTGATAAATAAACTAAAAGGTCATCAGCAAAAAGGGCTAGTTTATGTTCTGTTGTAGCTACCTGTATTCCTTTAAAATCTGAGGAAAGGTGGATGTATTGGGCCAAGGGCTCAATATAGAAAGCAAAAAGTAGGAGGGACAAGGGGCAACCCTGTCTAGTCCCTCTGTGAAGGGCAAAGCCTATCAGAAAATTGGGCTGGAAATTCAAAGCAGGCAAGGACCCCTTTCAAAAATCTCCAAGAGACGATATCAAAAGCTTTTTCTGCATCTAACCCGAGGAAAAGTGCTGGGGTCTTCTGAGACTGTATTTGTTCCATTATATAGATGGTGAGCCTGACATTATCTTGCACCTGGTGGCCAGGTATAAAGCCTCACTGATCCATATGTATTTTAGTTGGGGCTATTTGAACAAGTCTTTTGGCTAACACAGATGCAAAGATTTTATAGCCTGTATTCAGTAACGATATAGGTCTGTATGATGTACAGTGTGTGGGGTCCTTGCCTGCCTTTGGTATAACAGAGATTATTGCTTTGTTCCATGAAGGGGGAACTACACCTTCTTTCATTGTTACAAATGAAAAGACTCTTCCCAAGAGAGGGGTTAGGGTCTTGGAGAGGGTTTTGTAAAATTCACCCAGGAGTCCGTCGGACCCCGGACATTTCCCTGTCTTTAGGCCTCCTATAATTGATTCTATTTCCTTAATGGATATTGGGGAAGTTAGTTGGGTACCCTGATCTTTGGTCAAGGTGGACAAGTCAAGGGAGGAGACAAACTCCTGGATTCTTTGGTCAGGGGGTGAGGGGGCCGCTGAGTATAATGATGTGTAATAGTCAAGAAAGGACCCAGATATTCCTTTTATATTGCTCTGGACTTTGCCTGTTGTAGGGTGTCTCACCCTCAAAATGGTAGATCTGACTCTCTGGGCCCTCAATTGACCTGCTATTAACCTCAGGAAACGGGGGCCGCCGTCATAGTATTTATGACGTAAAAATATTAACTTCTGTTCTATAGCATAATCTAGGATATTATTAAGCTCTTTTTTTAATATAGCCAGCTCAGAGTTTCTAGTTTTAGTTACTCTGATTCTCTGAAGTTCCTCGAGGGCCTTAATTTTCTCCTCTAGGGAGTGCCTCCCTCTGTCTCTTTTTATGAGAGAAGATTCCAATCAGCTTACCCCTAACTATGGCTTTAATAGTATCCCAAACAATTGACACCGAGGTGTCCTGATTGTCTTTATCAGAAAGGGCCTGGAGGATTGTGTCCCTAACTGCCTCTTGGGTTTCCTTGTCCCTCATGAGGGATAGGTTCAGTCACCAGAAAGTTTGTTTCCTTACTGTCTGTGAATGTAGTTCACAGAACACTGGGGCGTGATCAGAAAGGATGAAAGCCCCCATTCTAATTCTCTGAACTTCATTCAATTGTTCCCGAGGGATCAGAAAAAAGTCCAAGCAGGATTATGAATCATGGACTTGGGAGTAAAACATATGTCTACGTGTAGGGCCATGAAGAAAACGCCATACATCCTCATAGCCCAATTCCTGGAGAAGTTTTTGCACCTTCCTAGTAGTTTTGTTAACACGACCTAGGGAGGAATGGCCTGGCATCCTCTCTGCAATATTTAGGTTAAGGTCCCCCCCCCCACAGATTATGTGACCCTCCGCCCACTCAACCAACTGTGTAAAAAATTTTCTGTATACCCCATAGTTTGATGCTGGGGGTAAATATACTGAGGCCAGAGTCCTCATTTGTCCATCTATATGACCCTTAAGTAGCAGAAATCTCCCCTCTTTATCAATAATCTGGTCCTTGAATTCAAACTGAACCCCCTGTCTTATCATTACAGCAGTCCCCTTCTTCTACCCCCCTATAGAAGGAGGCTGCCACACAAGAAAAGCCCAGACATTCAAATGTTTTATGTTCCACCAGAGAGAGGTGGATTTCCTGAAGTAAAATAATGTTAGCGCCCTCCCTTTTTAAATATTGCAAAATTTTACTTTGTTTAATAGGGTTAGTTACCCCGTGCACATTGTATGTACATAGAGTGTATGTCTGTGACATAATTATGTATTACCTATTTTAATAACTTTATCATGTTCCATTGGTTGCTGACCCTCGAAGCGTGGCAGTCCCCTTCCCTCCCTCAGCCCCACTGGCCATTGTAAGGAAATGCTACTGCTCTTAGTTTTCAGATGCTCATTCAATAAAAAAATAAGAACATAAGTCAACATGGCTTTAACATTAATCATAACCATTATAACCATAACACAACTGGTTGCTTCCAAGGCCGGAGGCTAATCTATAGTATTAGCCTCTGTGTCCTCCCTCTTTGAAGAGAACAAGGAGGGTTACCTCTGCTTCTGTCTCCGGAAGACCTCCTCTAGAGCCATGATTTCAGGAGGCTCCACAGAAAGAAAAGTGCAAAGCACTTTTGGGGTACACTATACACAGGTTGCAAGAAAAAAGAAAAATGTTTTTGTTGTGTCCCTGTGACTCACCCACTTTATAAAATCCTGGCACATAATTAGCAAAGCAGGGTACAGGCTTATGAATTAATTCTGATGACACCCTATTCCAAAACAAGTATAATGTTGCAGACCTCCAGTAAGGCCCATTAACTCCTTACACCTCAGTCCCCCCTTATTCTGTGGGATCAAGAAAAGAAAAGGCAGCCTCCAGCAGGAGACATCAATTATAGAATGCTGGAGAGGTGTTTTGACCTACATCTCTTCTCAAAAGGGGAGGATTCGGAAAATTGCTAAAGATAATTCAATTGCAAATGAGGTGAAACTTAACCAAAGTGTTTACCAGACATAGTCTTCTCAGGGTAACCCTGTTTAAATTGAGAAAAAGGTAGTTTCATCACCAAGTCAGTGACAGGTTCAGTTTGCCTGTCCAGGGGTGATATACCTCTCCCTGTTCCCCTTTTACCCAGACCCATCAGTTCGAACTGAAATAAAAGAGACCTCAGGTAGGCCCCTTGCTATAATCAAAGTACTTAGTACTTAGCTAGTAGGCAGTCCACTGATGATGGGACCATGTAGGGGATCATCGGATGAAAGCTACCACAATTTTCAGGTAGTTATTCATGTTGTTTCAGGATCTCATGTGGGTTTGTCTGTCTGTCTGGCTGACTCTCTTGTTAAGCAGGCTCTGAATTCTGTGTATTGCCTCAGTGTGTTCAAGTGTTTTTGTTCCCCCTCGCTTCCTGCTCGTGGTGCATTGCCAATCCTGACTGCTTCTCCCGACAGGTTGGTTCCCAGTGTCTGGTACAGGGAGTTTTCTTTCCTTTAGGGCCTCTGATGCTTCCTGTACTGTGGAGTAGACTTTAACCCCATCTTCCCAAAAGATCTACAGCCTGGAGGGATATGGTGTATGAAAACGGATTGCCTTCTTGCGGAGTGTATGCAGAATCAAAAGGTAGTGGAGCCTCTGCTGCTGTACCTCTTGGGGATAGTCATGGTCTAGGAAGAGATGGTGGGTAAGATATTTGATTTCTTTTTTGGCCCAAGCACATCTTAGGATGTCATCTTTCACACCAAAGGAGCTGAGCTTGAAGACAATAGAGTGTGGGCGTGCAGCGGGGTCAGAGGATTTAATTTAGAGGGATCGATAGGCTCTCTCGATATGGAGCGCATATGTGGCAGGGAGCTCCAATATATCTTTTAACAGGTTTTCTAGAAAAGGAACTACCAGGGTGGTCTCCATGTCCTTCAGGAGTCCGTAAAGGTGTAGGTTCTCTCATCGAGAGCATCCCTCCAAGTCCAGGCACTTAGCTTGTAACTTCCCGGTTTTCTGCAAGAGGGCCTGGATGATCTCAGAGAGCTGTGTGGTTGCATGTTCTGTGTCTGACACCCGCTCTTCAATCGAACTGATACGCATTTCTAGTGTGGTAAGTTGCTTTTGCATGGCTCTGAACTTCTGCTTGTTCTCTTTCCTTGATTCTCTAATTTCGTTGAGGAGTGTTTCGAATCGTGATCTTGAGAGTTGTTTATTCTCTCCATTGGTATCATACACTGCCGCGTGGGAGCTCGCAGGTGAGATGGATCTGCTTGGAGGGTCTGGGTTTAATTGTGTGCCATCCTTTGCTATACTTTTACTTTCCATCCAGTTTCTGCCTCTGTTGCTTGTTATCAATGGTCCTCCTGAGCTTTGGGACATTTTGTAATGTAGTTAAAGTTTTTGGAGGTTTTAGTAGTAGGTAGGTGTAGGAACACTAAGATTCAAGCTCTTTGCAGTAGCGTGACATCACCAGAAGTAAAGGAGATGCAATTTTATAGAAGCTGCTCCAGTGGCAAATGTGAAGCAGGGACAGAGTGAGTGCAGTGCGGCAGGAGAAGCCATTGTGCAAGCCACTGCCGCAGCAATGTAAAGCTGGGAAGAGGGGTAGTGGTAGGGGTAGCGAGAGGAAGCAGCAGCAGAGTGGCGGGTGCTGCACATTGGAAGCCATACCATGGCTTCTGGCAATGACTGGTGAGCCACAGAATTAAATTTGTTAAAGCCTGTGGAGCACAGGCAGTGATGGAGCTCTCCCTGAGGGTAGAAACAGATGAGCTGCACCACAGCTACTACACAAGCCCTGAGGGGCTGTAAATCTGAATGGGGGGGACAGAGAGAGAGAGCATTTGGGCTAGGAGAGCCCACACAGCACAGTGACCAGTAGCAGATGCCCAAAGGGGCATAATTCATGAAATGAAATAAAATAATGTTCTACCTGGGGGGAAGAAGCATTCAGTCAAGTGTCAGTTATGAACGCTGGAGTTATCTGCACATGCACGGGAACTTGCACATGCACAGTAAGCACCAGCAGCCATACTGGACATGACAGACACTGCCATGTAATGACCACCAAACAAAGTAGTGTGGTGGATCCACCTCCACTACCGGATGTCCAAAGAAAAAGGAGCCTCGAGGAAAGGAGGGAGGGGGGGACATGATAGAAACTTTCAAGTACCTCAAGGGAATCAACAACATCCAAGAGGTATCATCTTTCAGAAAAGAGGTGTGAAAGAACAAGGGGGCACAATTTGAAGATAGAAGGGGGGGCAGCTAAGAGATAATGTAAGGAAGTATTTTTTCACAGATAAGGTTGTGGATGCATGGAACGGCTTTCCGGAGGAGGTTGTGGAGTCAAAAACAGTGGTGGAATTCAAGCATGCATGGGACAGTCATAAGGTAATTCTAGGGGGTGGGGGTAGGAAAAAGTAGGCTGCTGGTTAACTAGGATCTGCAGCTTATCCATTAGGTAGGGAAATGGGCAGACTGGGTGGGCCAAGTGGTCCTTATCTGCCATCAAATTCTATGTTTCTATGTTTCTATGACAGTATCCGGTCAGCTCCTTTTTCTTAATGATCCCAAAACAGCTGCAGGGCTCTGCCCACTGCAGCCATAAAAATGTGAAGTCATGGGGACTTCAGAACAAATAATAGACTCGAAGAACATTTTGAATGGTGGATGGTGAATTGAAGTAAAGTTGCTCTACTCAGACATGGGTTACAACATCTACCTAACTGCTTTTATTTGGGACTGGATGGCGTAGTGGTGTATTATGCAGAACAGCCAATGGAGTGATGCCTTTGTTGCTCAAAATCTCATTTAAGCATTGTGCATCATGAGCATAGGCAGGCGGGTGTTGTTTTTTAGGTGTTCAAACACTCCCTGAAATGACCTATGAAAGTTTTTAATAAGTGACAGAGCCGGTGCGTGCTGGCTCTTAAAATGCACACTTCCCTCTGTGTTCCACACGATCCGAGGTGCTGCTGTGTAATGTTTGTGCTGTACACTCTGTAGACTGTTGCCTGGCTGGCTGGTGTGGCAGGCAGCCTGCTTATAGCTTTCTTAGGGGAGAGATGGTGAGCGTGAGCAAATCCATTGCCCTGCTGGAAGTCTGAGGCTCAACTGCTTCTCCTCAACTCCTCCTCTCTCAACACAGCAGCAGCCAATAAAGAAACGTGATGTAGAATTGGAAGCTTGGCACACCACTGCATGCAACGCACTGAGAGAGAGAGAGTGAGGAGTCGATACAAAAAGGAATTGTGGACAGTGGTGGCCTAAACGTAAGGAGAAAGAATCTAGAGTGATTATTTGTTGAGCAGACTGCAGAGTGGGTAGTTTCCGTGGGGAGCTGTGAAAGGAGTTAGGAGTTGGTTGGCGGTCACCTCCCAGTCTGGAGAAAGGGTAGAGTGGAGGTGATGGTCGGAGCCCTCAGCCCATAGTAGGTACTCACTCTCATGTCAGTGCCAGGCCTGAGGAGAAGAGGAGAGACTAGAACAGCAGAGCAGTGAGACAAAGAGATGACTCTAGGAGAATTTAGAGAAGGATTTAGCCACACTAGCTGCCTTGCCAGCTGTCTGCCCTGTCTGTCAGTCCCCTCCCCCGTGGGCCTCTCTGATGGTCATCTACTCTCCTCGTCAGGTAATGGTGCCCCCCCCCAGAGACTTATTAGCAGAAACCGCCCATTTAACTAAAATTTAGAAGGTTCCATCTTCTGTCAACTCGTCAGTCTTCTCAGTTGGGAGCCTGGAGGTGAAGCCTTTGACAGCTTTGGGGGCGGATGAAATGCATTTCAACTCTCTCTGAAGTTCTGCTGACTAGGCAGACCTCAAGGTCGAGGAAGACGTAATATCCACAGGCAGGGCACCAGTGAGGGAATAAGAACAGAGTGAGTCAGCGATGTCTCACTCCTTGGCAGGCTAACTAAAACTACTGAAGAATTGGCCTGCCCTGCAGAGAACTAGAAG
Organism: Neoceratodus forsteri; assembly: GCA_016271365.2. NCBI lineage: Eukaryota > Metazoa > Chordata > Ceratodontiformes > Ceratodontidae > Neoceratodus > Neoceratodus forsteri. Next base: position 913,218,317 of record CM057455.1, on the reverse strand, counting down.
AGTAATAGATGACAACATCACAAAACTGTGCTTGTGTTCCACATTGCAAGTAGAACTTGTTCAGCTTTCAGCTTAAACCATGTTGAAGACTGCAGTAGCTGGCTGCATAGGTGGTCTCACAATGGTGTTAAAAAACACTCTAGTACCATGACAAGAAAATAGAGAAGAGGTCTTCTCCATTTTCTTGTAGTACTACAGTGCTTTTTAAAACCATTGTGAGACCTCCAATGCAGCTACTGCAGTGGCTAGGCTGAATTTAATTTAAAAAGAGTTTATTTATTTCAGACATCTAGGATGGTGGTGGTGGGGGGGGGTATTGTTCAGTTCTGGTTGATGTAATGTTTGAGCTTTATGGTGAAATAAACATCATTTCTAAATGCAATTCAATTCTTGTGTATGTGTCCATCACCCAATATAATAAAAAGTGTCTCTGGTGGCTAGTGGTTCCACTCCCCATCTGATCCCTCATCAGATATAATAAAAACAATTCCTCGTGGCTAGTGGTCCCCCCCACCTGATCACCCACCTGATATAAAAAAGATCGTCCCCTGATTCAGAGATTAGCCCCCCCCGGCCCCATCCCAGTCCCCTTTATAGTCAAGAAAATATTTCCCTTGTGGTCTAGTGGTCCATCCTCTTCCCCGATCGCCGTCGTCATGAGAACACTAACAACATCTCCCTGGTGGCTTAGTGGTTCTCCACCCCATCCCTGATCTGCTGGTTGTATGAGACTGAGCTGTGCCTGGTGGTCAAGTGGCCCCTACCCCAGCAGGTAGTACCCCAACACCTCGCTCCCCATCCCGGAACCAGGCCCTCATCTCTCCACCATGGGTGGTTGCCGACTGAGCTCTCGATGAGCGTGTACTGTATACAGTACACGCTCATCGAATGACAGCTCACTCTGAGCTGTCAATCAGTGTCAATGAGCACATAATGTACACCGTACGTGCTTATAGAGAGCTCAGTTGGTGGCCAGCCATGTTGGTGAGAGGTGGGTTGTGCTGGTTTCTTGCTCAGACTGAGGATGGGGGAGTAGGGTGAGGTGGTGTGGTGCTGCCTGTCAGGCTGGGTGAGGTGTCCACAAGACCACCAGGGACAGTTCAGTCTCATACAATCAGTGGATCAGGGATGGGGACCACTAGCTACCAGGAAGATGTCATTAGTGTTCTCATGGGGATGGCGATTGCGGAAGGATCATCTCTTGTATCTTAGAATCAGATACAATTGTCTGCTAGGGTACTGGTGGCAAATATAATAGCATATCCACTGACTGATATAATTACTATTATATTTGCCATATATAAATCCAGTCAGAATCTTTCTGGGTTGTGTTGTAACTTGTTCAGACCATCACAATAACAATGTTATGAAAATAAAACAGACACAATAAGTAAAGTTGAGTTTGTGAAAAATAGTTTTATTAAAAAATGTCTGGGACCTAAGGAGGTCATCAACCACCCTGTTTGCTTTCATACAAGGTATGAATGAGTCTGCCCCAAGCAGAAATAGAAATAGAAATAGAGGCAGTAGAGTGCAGTGGTTTAAGGCTCCGAGCTACAAATCTGGAGATCTGGGTTTGAATCCCACAGCCCCCACTTGCATACTGTATGACCCTGCGCAAGTTACTTAACTTCCCTGTGCTCCCATGTTGTACCTGTAAACAAGCTTTCAGTTTAGTGTGCCTCACCTGGTTAAACAATTGGGGAAAAAAATGTCCTGGTCCTGCTGCTGCTGTGTCTTCTGCTCCTCCTGAAGCAGCTAGCAACAAACTGCTACGTGGGGCTCATTGAACAGTGTGATTCTGTACTGTATCCCATGACACATTACCCCATGTCCTTATCTACAGTACTTTGCTGCTTTGAAATAAGAGGTAGAACTGGTTACCCCAACCCTACTTCTTTAATTTCAAAGCATCGAACTTGATACGGAAATAAAATATCAAGATGGGAGGAGTCTAAGAGCCCAGGACGTGGGTGATGCTAGTCTATATAAATCCTTAATGACTGATGGGTGTATAAGAAAGAGGTTTCAGGTCTGGAAAATGGGCCTGATCATTCAGGCTCATTCTCCCAACCTGAAACCCAGTTCTTACACACCCTCCAGACCTTAAGGATTTATTCGGGTCGATCCTGAAAAAGGGACTGTCAAGGTCTCAGTGGGCCTACCCAGTTACCATAATTTAAATAAAAATAAATAATTAAATAATAATAAAAATATATTCTGGCAATGGCATCAACCACATTCTTTTCATTTAACAGTAGTGTCTCTGTGTATAAAGGGCCACTCTCTTTTACAAGTGGTTAGCCTCCTCTTCTACCTGCTTTATTAGTAATGCTTGCCTGGTAACAAGGCATTGTACTGCCGTATACTGTACATGGCTGATGGTGGAATGCCATGCCACCAGCACCAGGTCAACCTCCATAACTCACCCATGTTTTTTGTCATGGTTTCCTTGTTGTCCCCCCTCCCCATGTTACTAAGTGTGCAAGCGTGTGCCCCTTTTGTATATTTGTATGTCAGTGGTCATGGTCGATTTTAACATTGTTTTACTAGCCCAAAACCTAGTGCAAATTGTCCAGGGCTAGTGCAGCTAACTCTCTACTTGGCTATCTTGACTAGTACAGTTTTTCCGTTGCTGTTATTAAAGTTCAAGTCCCTAATTTAGCAGGCTCAGGCTGTACCCCTCATGCTAATCCCTCTTAATGTTCCGGATGGCCTGGTGTGATTAACAGCTCATTAAGAGCAGCAATTATCTGGCAGCTGAAGAGGGGCTTCTCACAAAAAAACATTATCACTCCACTATTAGGACATTCAGCTAGTGTCCAGGGTGTGACCAAGGGTAGTAGGGTAGAGTGCTGTTAAGACAGCAGCTCCAAGTTTTCTGAATGTGTCTCTGTATCTGACAATATTATCTTACATTTTGAGTGCTTGTATCTAACATTTCAGTGAGAAAATGTAAGACATATACATGGTCTGCCCTGCAAGCAGTGTGTCTTATCCCAGCATCACCATAGCCACTCTATCTCTCCTCCAAACCTCTCAGCTCTGTACTTTCCCTGGGCATCACTGCAGACCAAACTCTGAAATGACCATCCACAGATCCATAGTTGCCATTACTGGCAAGTGTAGGAGGTCCCCAATCCTTCTAAATGGACCATGCCAGTCAACACCATCCATACGTAATCTGAAGGGTAAAAATAGGCATTCCTGACTTTCTTGGTGTGCATCATTCATTCTATTTAGACAAATAAGTTGTACAGCATTATACATGTGTACTGTATCTTTTGGAGCAGATGAAAGGAAAATGTTTTAAAAAAATGTTATTTTTGGGGCTGAACATGTTTCAATCAATACTTTTACAGATGAAGATGTCATGCAGTCTTCTGTTTCCCAAGCCCCTAGGGTTGTGGTGATCAAAGGTTACCATTATAATTGTGGCCTAGTAGTGCAGTCATCCGCGGGCTGGAGCAATTTGTTATAAACTTGTTTTGTGGTTAGGCTACCGCCAGTTGTCCACAACCATTGGAGCTTCTGCAGACTGTAATGCCAGCCAGAGTCTACATTCCCCGATCCACACCCCTGATTCGATGGGAAAAAACAACTCCCCTGAAATTAGGGGTTGGGTACATGAAACAAAAGTGTGTTTTTCCTTCAGGAACTGACCCAAAACTCACCACAGAGCTTCAGGAGGCCTAGCAGCCCCAGACCCCTAGCCACAGCCTTTATGTAGAAATCGTTCAAAGATCACAGTATATTACAAAAACTGCATATAGGGTGGGTGGTTGATGCCACTGTTGGATAGCCAGTTGTCAACAACCATTGGAGGTTCTGCAGACTGTAATGCCAACAAGAGTATCCCACACCCCTGATTCCATGGGGAAAAAAATTCCCCTGAAATTAGGGGTGGGGTTAGGGTACATGTAACAAAAGTGTTTTCTCTTCCAAAAAAGCCCCCAAACTCACCACAGAGCATATAAGCCCCCAAGCGCTTCTGGGGGCCACTTTCAAAGATCACAGTATATTACAAAAACTGCATACAGGGTGGGTGGTTGATCGCACTGTTGGATAGCCAGTTGTCCACAACCATTGGAGGTTCTGCAGACTGTAATGCCAGCCAGAGTCTGACTCACACAATCCTGATTCCATGTGAAAAAAAAATTCCCCTCAAATTAGGGGTTGGGAACATGTAGCAAAAGTGTGTGTTTTCTTCAAGAAAAGCCTCAAAACTCACCACAGAGCATGTGCGCCCCAGAGACCAGGCCCCCAGACCCCCAGCTTTTGTTTGGTCCATTTTAAAAATTTCAGATCTAAACCCCCCCCAAAAAAACAATTCTCGCTACACCCCTGGTGTTCGTGATATTGTACAGTGTGGAATTTGTGCAGAGATGGGGCACACAAGCAACACGTGTAAAAACAAGATGAGATGCAATATTTACAAGGAAGTGGGGACATTGATTTTGATCATATCCATGGTCCTCCCACAACAGATGTGATGAGATGGACATAGCAGAATAAGAGTTCTGTGTGAACACTGGCCACAAATCTAGTTCCAGGAATGAAGATATCGCCACCCCAAGGCAAGTGGCTTTAGGGACCCCCCATCAAGGGAGGAAGTTAATACTGTACAGCTCCCTTTACCTCGGATACAGACCCAAATGATAATGTGTCTCCTATTGCAACTCTTATGTGATCATTTTTTTTATATGGTATTTCTTCCCCTTGTCCTGGGCGGCACTCCTACTACCTTCTGCTTTCCCCCCAGTGCCATCCTCCAAGGATCAGGCCCCTCTTCCTTGTTCTCCCATGACTTATCCTTCATGGCAGGGTGGTGGGGAGCATCTCAACCACCCAAAATAGATCCAACCAGGAAGGTGCCTTCTTGAGGTGGCACCTGCGGGGGACAGTATCATGCTGCGTGGCCAGGACCTTTTTCTGGTTTTCTCCCTTACAGAGGTGAGGCATGCAATGATGCCCAAGGAGAGTGCGCACGCATCTACACACACTCCTCCAAGAGACTGCCCCATCTCCTCCCCTTCCTGCAGCATTGGTACACTGCCCCCCAGCCACCACTATGGGCAAGTTGGATGCTGACCACTGGCGACCCCCCTTCCTGAAGAAGGAGAGGAGTCCATTGGATGCTTGATCCTTCTCCTCTCCTGCTGACCCCTGATGGCCCACGCTCATTCCCGAACATGGGTAGCTGGCATAGCGCGAGGTAAGGTGTCCAGTGCCTCAGCCCTCAGTGCCACAGTAATGGAATTTACATGATCATTTTTACCTCTGGAAGACAAACTTGCACCTGATCATATTTTGGAGGAAGTGACTAACATTCCTGGTCCTGAAACTACAGGTGAGCAGAATGTTAAAAGGAAGTGGAAGGACAAAATGCTGAGGATATTTAACTGTCTCTGAAACCTAAAGAAATGCCCCCTATAACCCTCAAAATAGAAGCCTTCACCAGCCCGATGGCACTGGAGTTTGAGGTGCTGGTTTCTACACCTCACGCCATGGTGGTGACCTGGGTTTGGGAATGAGCCCGGGCCACTGGGGGTTGGTGGGGCGAGGGAGGATTGAGCATCCAGAGGATTGCTCTCCTCTCTTGGGTGGGGAAGGTGATGCCTGTCATCTCACTCATTGACTGCCCTTTGGTGGTAGCTAGAGGACAGTATGGGTCAGGAGACACGTGCCAACATCCTTATGTCGGTAGGGGAGGGGGATGGGAGAAAAGAGGAAAAGGGAGCTGGCAGGCTCCATGATGGTCCCATATCCCTGTGCCAACCCTGCATTCTGGATTTTGTGATTGGGGGGAAGCCAGTGCTCTCCTTCCTGGCCCCGTCGGGGAGGGGGGCAAGCCATGGGGGAATTACTGAGGGTTGGATGAACGGGGATGCGCGAGGCCGGAAGATGGGTACCTCCGAGGGAGGGCCATAGCCACCCACCAGGCTCCAGGGTGTAGAAAAAAGAATAATAAAAAAAAAGAAGCCTTCCAATGATAACTAGAATGAGGAAGCTAAGTAGCCAGCTGAAACACAAGATGTCCAGAAAACAGAAAACCCAATGAATTAATCCTTTTGAAGTTATGTCTACTCAAAAAGAGTGAGGAGAACCACAGGATGATTTGGAAACTTCATCTGTTCCATTCTCACAGCAGGATGAATCTTCCAGGGCACAGAATATCAGTACTGACCAAGGGACTACCAAGCAAGGAAGATCCAGTAGATCCAGGAGTGGGAAAGGGCAAGAAGAAATGATGTTATTTGTTTATCTTTTTCTTACACTACTGTATGTACTATAATGAGTCCAATGCAAAATCAATGATGAACTGTCACCATACTAAATCGGAATAGTATATGTAATCTATAAGAGCTCCTAACAACCTTTTCTATTGCACAATCTGAACTTGGACACCATTTTCCTCCAGGACACAAAGCTCTAGCTTTTGAAGCAGGTCACCGCATTGTAGTTGTTATGGCCACTTGGGCCTTTCTTCTGGTCCCTGGGTGAGGATCAATGCTCTAGTTTAGGTTTTCTTTTTTCTTCATTTTTATTTTCAGTATATAACCTAATCCATGTAATACCAGTTAGAGTACTGATTGTGGATGTTAGATATGGATAGGGTTACCATCTGTCCTGATTTTCACAGGACAGTCCTGATTTGGGCAGCTGTATCCTGCACAAAAACATAAAAAATACTACATGTCTCGACATTACAGTAGGAGAAATATTTTCCAACTTTCCTCTTAATATTGCAGAAAACTATAAAATCTTAACTAAAATACCTTTAAAATGATAAGACACAATACAAACAACTAAAAAATGACAGCACGTAATCTTAATTCTAAAGATATAGAGAAAACATGTCTGTTGCATTGGTTGAGGTTACATATTGTCCTGCAAAAGATGATGTTTCAGTAAGAAATGTCCCACTTTGGCCTTCTGAAAAGGCGATAACCCTAGATATGAAGGTCAGGAGCTACTATAAGATTGTTAAATATGTGTGCCCCACAAACCATGGCAGGAAGAACTGAGCTTTTTAAGGCTATACACCCTTATCTATACACTACTAAAGGAGTTATTCTAAGTCCTGATGTTAACTGTGGTTTTGTGTTGGATTGTAAAACACCTACCTACAGAAAAAATATACTGCGTCTCTACCTATCTCTCTTATATGGCTGCCTCTGCTCTCCTTGTGGATGATGCTGCCAAAGATGGGGTCACAGACAGTACCCTTTGAAAGGGATAATTGCCAACAAGAATAGATTTATTGTTTTTATATCCCAGGGTGCAAACATAGTCAGCTAGGGTTACTGTATTCTGACAGAGACTTTGGATCATAAATTTGTTAGCATAGGTATTGGCAAAAATCTGTACCTAGTGTGGGACCCCATATGTGGAGGTTAAATGCATCCTTGCTAGAAGATGCCAGAATTATGCAAATAGAAAGAACATTTACAAAAGATAAAAAAAAAAAAAAATAAGAGATGTACAATTCCCATGTTGATTGGTGGTAAGCTTTTCAAACAGAATTGAAAGAATTATTGATTGAGATTGCAAAGAAAAAAAGAGAACAGAATGCTTAAAATAACTTGATTTAAGATATCGGCTGCAGAAACTATTCTCATCAACAGAGAGTCCAACCCAAGATTATTCGGCTCAAATCAAACAAGAGATGGCATTCTATCAGTATCAGAGAATGTCACCTTTAGGGTACCCTTATGGTTTGCAGAGGTTCATTATCCCGACACTGAACTGCCTGGGCAGGTTCAGTATCTGGACAGTGAGCATCCTGGCATTAGGAACCCCGATGGACATTTAAAGGGGTAAGGTAGTGGATGTGATGGCTTGCTATCTTACCCCTGTCCATGGGATTGAAATCCTGGAGAAATTGGGAGGCTGGCCGAGATACCCCGGTGATGTTGAGGACTACGCCACTGACGGCTTGGCCAGTGTGTTCTGGAGGTATAGGTTCTATCTGTGCTGTGGCCAATAAAAGATTATACCCCTGTAACTAATTTTTTATAACTCAGAGGACTGCTCCCCCTTAGAGCTAATTCTTTTAGTTAAGGAGGTGTGGGTGTGCCCCCTGATTTGCCTTGTGTATTTTTCAATCAGATGCCTGAAATCATATTTTCTGGCATCTGATTGATCCAGCAGGATGGATTTTGGGCCAGTGGGGTCGGTATCCTGAGACTCAAGATACTGAGTTTAGGGATACCATAGTATATCCATCCCTAATACTAGAACAAAAGTTTGGCAAGCAGGGCAAGAAAGGTCAGATCAGTCTATAACTCAGGGATAAGCAGGAAGATACACATAGTAACTACAAAAATTACTGAAATTGTGGACACATATATTATGTAACTATTTAGCACTGTGAGTGATACCTCACAAATGACAGAAGAATTATGTCAGGATCTTCAGAATCCCATGTTATACTGTATGTAGAGAAGTACATTTTAATTAATGGGCAGCATTTTTTATATATCAATAATGGTACTTTTATTTTTCTGTTGCAATCTCCCAGTTGATATTTTTGGTTACAACCAGGAGGTTGTATTCAGTGACGATGAATCAAACTCACCCTGAGAAACCTCATTGGTCATGTAACTTTCTGTGGGTGGGCTGAACATCTCACACAACATGGCAGCTCCATTCCAGTGATAGCGAGCACTCTGCGGCACTCATGGATTCCCTCATAAGTCACACCCGAGAAAGGCACAAACTCTTAATTGTTTTTATACACATCTGGTTGATTCTGCCTTTGGAACCGACTACCCCCCCAACACACTTTCCTGATCCACCTCTGTAGTGAGAGGTTTTATGAGCCCACCAGTAAAATGTGGCGGGCTGGCTGAGAGAGAGAGATTACACAAATGAAGCATTGAGCACAGCAAACCACACCACAGCTTCATAACTAGCTGCACATTCGAGCAGACTTGATAGACCTCTAGGCCTTTATCTGCTGGCAAATTTCATATGTTCATATGTTCGTATAACACTGACATTCACACATCATAATTATAATAAAAACAAATCAACTAAATAAATGTATCTACTAAAAAGAAATATGTACTAAAATGTGTGTGTGTGCCTCACTCACGCACATAAAAAATGTTGGACATTAAGTAAATAAGATAATGTGTGTGTGTGTGTGTGTGTGTAAAATCAGAATTTTAGACACAGTCTTGGAGTAGGATGCTTTTATAAACCCCATGGGCTTTTTGTAGCATCCCACACCTTGGGAGTCTCTACATTCCTTAGTACTAATCAGAGTCAAAAGTCACAGCACACACTATATGCACCAGAATGAAAAGTCAGAATCCAGAAATTTACTTCACCAAACTTCCAGCTTTTAATTGCAAGTGAATACAGCCCTACCGGGTACAGGAACTGGATAGCAGACAACACTTCTAGTGTTTCACCTAACCTTAGGCTTTTATGAAGATAATGCCCTCTAGTGTAAACTTGTTTATATAGATGCTAGGGACAGGGATCACATGTACCTAATTTAAGGTGCTACATTGTGCAAATTTATTCAAACACATCAGAAACACCACTATTTATATATAAAACCACCTCATAAAGTGCATATACAATATGTCTATACATTTATACAGTTCACAGACTACAGCCATGTTAAAAATTCCCTCGGATTCACTAGATTTCCATGTTATCACCCCTCAGTATCAATAACTTTACTGGAAATTAACATTTCCTTACTCTCTAGTCAAGCTCAGTGGTGCAAGTGGTAGACAAGAAGTACAGGAACTCAGGCACTGTCAAATATGAAATGCAGAATGAAGATCTTCAATCTGAAGGTAGCTGTGTGAAGACACATCTATCTGTTTAGACACTAGTAGATTTAGTTAGAGATATTGAAGTATTTCTAGCAAAATTGCACTGTTGTACAAGTCAAATGTTGTTATGGAAACCCTGATTTTAGGTCACAGGGCCAGAAACTGTCATTATGTTGTTGGTTTAAGAATTTTAGTTCCTGTGTCAATGGGATGAAGTACAGGAACTCCATTCCTGCTGCAAAAAAGGTACAGGAACGAAGTTCCTGTATGTTTCTGTTCACTTTCATCACTGGTCAAGCTATATTACAAAGGGCATGGAGATGGAGCAGGAAAGTCAATATGTATTTTTATTCCACCGTTATCATTAAACTAGCACACTTTTGTATCACCAAGGTTACTAGACTGGTAAAAAACATATGGGGAAAGTCAGGTGTGCTTAAGATAAATGAGAGGCTAGGGAGGAAGACGGCCGGCATGGCAAGAAAAGTTCCAAGTAGGGCAAAACACCTCAAGTGAGAAGGACAACCAAGAGAACAAGTCTATGTTCATGCATACACTGGCCAGAGGGTTTTGAAAGAGGGGGATAGAAAAGATGAATGTGTTGCCCCTTTGCTTAAAATATTCATAGAATCGCCTCCTACCTACAAAAAGGAAAAGAGAAAAACATGTATAGTTCAATGTTTATCTTTCAGGAATGGTTTAATTTCATTATGGTCATTTAGTTGCTTTCCCATATAGGCCCCTAGATTATAAATACAGTAATTTCCCCTTTTACTTAAAAGACCATCCCTATCCCCTCCTCTTGGTCCAAGCAAAGTCTTATGAACGTGAGTTTGTGTTCATTTTTGTTTTCCACATTTTTCAGGTGTCCTGCCCATACATACGGTAGTCCATATTTTCATTCTTGATTGCCTGCAGGTGGTCTCCAATCCTCTCTTTCCACTTTAATTTCATTTTGCCCATATAGTACGCTTCACTGATGCAGAATGCCCTATACAGTATATTACATATGATGTATTGCAGTTAATAAATTGCTTTATGTCAAATATTTTGTCTTCATATGAATTTTTGAACATGCTGCACTCATGAATTTCAGGGCAAAATTTACAGTTGCCACACTTTCTGCATCCTTTGGAGGATGGTAGCCAATTTTGGTTTTTTTTTTGTTTGTTTTACAGGAACTAACTAAAATGTCTCTGGGGTTCCTGGCCCATATATAGGCTATCCTAGGAAACACCCTTGCTGTTTCTTTCAATCTTGGGTCGGCACCCAAAATGTACCAGTTTTTGTAAATTATTTATTTTATTTTACCTGATCTCACATTACATGTTGTAAAAAAGTTAATCTGATCTCAGGTGTCATTCCCTCCTCTCCCTTGATTACCTAATATTAGGGATTCTATCCTTGTTGTCGCAGGCCTCTCTTGCCCTTTCAATTGTACCCTCAACATAGCCCCTTACTCTGAAGCCTTCCTCCAAAATATCCAGTTCCTTTCGAAGATCTACCTCTCCACTACAGTTCCTTTTTATCCTGCAGAACTGGCTTTTGGGGATGTTTTCTATAGCGTTGCAGGGATGGCATAGAAGTGTATTGCGGTCCATTACCTTCTATATAGTGTAATTGCCAGTTCACCCTGTTATTTGGCTCTGATTTTCAAATCGAGGAAAGCAGTCTCCTCACGGCTTGTACTATACATGAATCTCAAGTTTGAATTTGTACTATGAGGCATTTAATGAACCCCTCTAGTTCATAGCTGTCCCCCTGACACTCCAGTAGGATGCCATCTATAAAATGTTTCCACAGGAATGCCTTGGACCAGTATGGATTGGCATGTTTATCCTAGATAACACCCTCCTCCCAGAAGCCTACATATAAGTTAGGATAGTTAGGAGCAAAACTTGCCCCCAAGGCAGTTCCTTTCCGTTGGTTGTAATGGTCATTCTTGAAACAAAATTTTTCCCCTCTAGTACCATTCTTGTGAGTTCAATCAAGAAGTCTATTTCTGGCCTTGAGCCTTCACCTCACTTCTCTAAGTAATATTGCAGTGCTCTCAACCCCCCCTTCCCCACATGGGATATGTTGGTATACAATGATCCAATGTCTAATGTGACCAACATGGAGTCTTCTTCCCAGTGGAGGTTATTTAGAACCCTAAGTACATCTCTAGTGTCTTTTATAAATGCTGAAAGAATATTAACAAGACCCTTGATGTTACCATCCAGCATCCTCACTAGGGGTTCTGTTACTGAACCAATGCTTGAAATGATAGGTCTGTCGGGGGGGTTGGGGTGGTTAACAAGCGTTTTGTGCACTTTTGAGAGCACATAGAATAGGGCTTTAAGTGAAGACTATGGTCAAAAACTTTCTCTCCCTCTCATTTATCAAACCCTCTCTAAGAGCCTATTGTAAGAGCTCATCAATCTGCCTCTTAAGGTGATGTGTGTGGTACGAACCTACAGCTGCATAGTAATCTTTATTACTCAGTTGTTTATGGATTTCTGTTAAATAATCTGTTGTGTTCAGGACTACCGCACTACCATTTTTGTCAGCAGGTTTGATTGTGATCGCACAGTGTTTTTGATTGATGTAATCACCTACTTTTCTTGGGCTGTGAGACTGCTAAGTAGAACCATAGAACTTGATGGCAGAAAAGGACCCCATGATCCATCCAGTCTGCCCTTACTCTCCTTTTAGACTATCTGCCTCCCCCTTGAGAATCCCCCACCCCTCAAACCCTTTATGCCAACCCAAGCCTCTTGAACCCAGACACTGTCTCCATCCCATCACCTCCTCCAGAAGCCGGTTCCAGGCATCCACCACCCTCTCCATAAAGAAATGCCCCCTCATGTTACCCCTGAATTGTCCCCACTGCAGTCTCATGCAATGCCCCCTAGTAGTGGTGTCCTTCTTCATTTGTAATAAGCACCCCAGGCTCCCTTTGTTTATCCCCTTAATGTATTTGAAGGTTTCTATCATGTCCCCTCTCTTGCTTCTGGTCTCCAGTGTGTATAGGCCCAGCTCACTGCATCTCTGTTCATATGGTTTGCCCTTAATCCCATTTACCATCTTGGTTGCTCTTTGCTGAACCCTTTCAATCAGGTCTATGTCCTTATGCAAGTAAGGCCTCCAGAACTGGACTCCATACTACAGGTAAAGCCTTACCATAGCTTGGTACAGAAGCACCATGACATCTGTCTTCCTGCTGGTGATTCCCCTGCCTATACTAGCAGCATCCCATATGCCTTCCCCACTGCCTTGGTACAATGTTTCCCCATGTTAAGGTCGCTGGATACTACTATACCCAGATCCTTCTCCTCCTCTGTGGCCCTGATTCCCTCCCATCTCATTTTGTACACTGTCCTTGGGTTTCTGTGTCCCAGGTGCATAACCACACACTTCTTGATGTTGAATTTTAGTTGCCACGTCTCTGCTCACTCCTCTAGCACCCTTAGGTTCTGCCTCATGTAATCCACCACTCCTTCAGTGTCCACCCTGTTGGAGATTTTCATGTCATCTGCAAAAAGTGCTACACGCCCCTTCAGCCCATCCATTGTTGCATATCTATATCTATATCTATATCTATATCTATATCTATATCTATATCTATATCTATATCTATATCTATATATACTGAAAAGGAGAGATCCTAACACCGACCCCTTCCTAGAGTTCATTCAATTCACTACTACCCTACGGGTCCTGTCTGCTAGCCAGTTTTGCACCCATCTAGTTATTTTGTCCCCCATCCCCATACTTCCCGGTTTGTTGACCAACCTTCTTGGGGTATGGTGTCAAAGGCCTTGCTGAAGTCCAGGTAGGCCATGCTTACCCACCCCTTTCATCTATTACCTTTGTCACCCAGTCAAAGAATTTCACAAGACTGGAATGGCATGATTTCCCTCTTGTGAATGCATGCTGGTTTTTGTTCGGCAATCCATTCCCCTCAAGGTACTGTACTACCCTTTCCCTGATGAGTGCCTCCATTACCCTCCCCACCACTGCAATAAGGCTGACCAGATGATAGTTCTCCTTCTCCTCTCCCCCCTTGTGTTTTGACACAACTTTGACTCTCTTCCAGTCCTCCGGCACCTTACCAGTGTCCAAGGAAAGGTTGAATAGCCTCACCAGTGGGGCAGCTAACTCCTCCCTTAGCTCCCAGATCACCCTTGGGTGCAGTCCATCCAGTCACATGGTCTTGTCCACTTGCCCTTCATCCCAGGGAGGAACTCTCACCCTGATAAGTAGCAGCCTGACACTCCTTCTATACAAAAGGGACTCCTTTCCATCCCTTCCCCCCACCTCTTCCACAACTCCGGTTCCCCCACTCCCTCACCTTCGTAAAAGTAGATCAGAAGTACCGGTTCAGCTCTTCTGCTTTCCTATAGTCATCCTCTAGTAGTTCCCCATCCCCCCAATCCTTGCAATCCCATGACCAGTCTTCCTCCGTTCTCTCACATATCTGAAAAATGTATTTTTATCCCCCTTGGCCTGTTTCGCTATCCTTTCCTCTGTGTCAGTCTTGGCAAAAAATCTTCCTGCCTCATCTGTTCTAATTTCCTCTCACACAGCTTCTGGAAAGTGGTTACAGCATGGGGCTGGGGTTGGCAGAAGGTGTTCAGTTTACTTCTGGTGATGTTCAAGTTTACCTCACCACTTTTCACACTTTCAGTCTGCCCTGCCCACCCCCATTTCAAATTCTGTTAATGCCTGCAGGACTTCCTGGATAGGGATGTAATTTACCACCCCTGTATCATTAAGATCAAGTGAACCTGTGAAACCCACATCATTTTCTATTCTCCCCATTTCATTGGCTTTAAAGTTGTAGCATCTAAGGCTTAGAACTCTACATAAATGGTATAAATCAACAACAGTGTCAAAAATGTCCAGGTCCATAGTAGGGACAAAAGAAAGTCCTTTATTAAGGAAACTTACTTCACCTTCTCTTAATATGTGGTCAGACTGGTTAATGATGTTATCACCACCAGCGTTCGCATTGGTTTCAGTTACTACTGTGGAAACCTCTTCTTCTGTACTTGACCTCCATGACCTCTGTGTATACCTCCTTCCTTTTTTTGTTCTTCTTGTTGGATTTGGTATCGACCCTTCTTTTTGTCCCATCAGGGTTATTTGTTCCTGTCTTGCTCTAAAAAAAACATCTGACAAGTCCGAATCACTGTTACCTCTTGTTTCTGGTGCACTATTTGCTATTGATTCTGCTGATGTGCTGGCCAGAGTAGTTTTCATAATTGAGCCTGGCTCAAAATGTACTTCTGTCTTTTTATTCTGATTTTGTCTCTTTCTGTTCTGGTAATTGTTCCATTTTGGATGAAAAAAAATGGCCATTCAGATAATCATTTTCATCTCTGGTAAACTTTCATTTTTTGGTAGCACAAATCTTTGAGTCCTAATGCTGGATTTCTTTCTGCAGTTCAGATTTAAATCTCTCAAAACGTTGGTTCTCAGCAAAGGTTAGTAAATGTCTTTCCTTTATCTGAAGTTCCTTGTCTATCTCTTTTTGTATTGTGTTCGATTTTTTTAGGATTTGTTTCATCCATCTGTTTGACACTTTATGTGGTACAGTATGTCTCTCCTTTCTTTAAGGAACAACTCATCATCCAGGATGAAAGTGGGATCCTTCTTTATCCTTAGGTCCATTGGAACCCTTCCAGCTTGTAGGTAGTCATCAGTTGATCTAATCTGCCAGTGATTTCTTCTGGCTTTTAAAGCTGTCCGCTCATAGGAAAAGAAGGCTGCTCTGATATTTCCCGCAGCTTGTCCTGAGTCCTTGGTGATCTCTTCTGTGTTCACAGATGTTCCGATGTTTCTTCCCTTACAAAAGGGGTCAGGGTCAGGTTCCTTTAGGTTGGCTAAAAGGCTGTCCATACATCCACCTGCTATCCTATGTCCATCTGAACATCTATTGGCACTTGTACTTGATCCAGCTGGCTCCTCCAGCATGCTAGGCCCAGTGTCTGACCATAACAGCAACTGTTGGACACCCCTGCTGTTATGCGTAGTACACATCTGGGTATTTTAGCTGTGCATTGCTCAATCAATTCATCTTTGCAACAATTAGAGCTGCACCAAGGTATGGGGTGCTCAGTAATGCCAAACAACAATCAGAGTCAACAGTCATGGCATACTCTATACACACCAGAATAGAAAGTCAGAGTCCCAAATGTATTTCACCAAATTTCCAGCTTTTAATCGCATACAGCAAGTATATAGATCCCTTTTGGATACAGGAATTGGATAGCAGACAAAACTTCTAACATTTCTCCTAACCTTAGGCTTTTTTGAAGATAATGCCCTCTAGCGTAAAATAACAAATTGCTCTGTCCAACCACCAGTCAGAACTAGTGATCACAACTGAATATAATTTACACTCAAATATGAACCCATTCCTGTACATAGTCATACAAAAATCTTCTTATATAATAAAGCTGATAAAATCAAACTACAACAGTCCTTAGAACAACTAGACTGGGTCTCCCTTCTAAATGAAAAATTGGTAGATGAAATGTGGGACTTGATTAAAAATACTATTCTAGAGATAAGTGAGACTTATATACCACAAATTAGCAAACAACAGTAACAATTTAAAAACCCCTATGTGGTTTAACAATAAAATAAAAAAAAAACTAATAAAAAAGAAAAACAGATTTTACAAAAAGCATCAAAAAAGCCACCTGGAAACAACAAAAAATAAACTCAAACTAGTACAAAAGGACTATAAAAAAGAAATTCGTAAAGCAAAAAAGGAAGCAGAACTCAAATTGGCACAAAATGCAAGAAATGATAATTACAAGGCTTTTTCTATAATCTCATTATAAAAACAAAAAATAGAGTAGGGCCTATAATTCATGGTAATGAAACCATAACGGCAGATTTCAAAATGGCTACTATATTTACTGTAATAATGCATTTAGGCAATAAAAACAACAAAGCATTATACACTCTATGTGGAAAATCATTAACTTCATGCACCATGGAAAGAGATGTTATACCATGGTATACCATGGCTACAGTGAAACCAACACACTGAAACCCCCACAGAGACCCCCCCACGCCAACATTGGCAGTGACAGGGGGTTCACTTCGATTGACTGCTCGAGGATGGGGGGTAAATACCTAACTCCACTGTCTGTGCAGCATGGAGTTCGATATCTTTAGTAGGGGTTGTGGGGGGCTGTGTTGCTGGTCATCGTTTCAGGGACACAGTGGAGTTGGGGTGTCCACGGGTTCCCGGTGAGGTTGAGGATGTGGATGTATTTGTCATCGCACCAGCATCATAGATCCGAAAGAGACTTGGGTTTTGTGTTTTCTGATAAATTCAATACTGATGCCCAGACTCAGGCTGCAATAAAAAAATGCAATTCAATTAGCTGGTCTATTAAAAGAAATATAAGAACAAGAGAAAAATCTGTACTTGCACTATTGTATCGTGCTTATGTGAGACCACAGTTAGAATATGCATCTCAAATATGATACCCTTATAGGAAATTAGAAAGAGACAAAATTGAAAAGGTACAAAAAATATTCAAAAATTATTGATGGTATGGGGAATTTAGAATGTAAGGACAGGGTGGACCAATTGAACTAAATGTAAGTAGAAAACAGGAGAATGTGCTCTGATTTGTTATTCAAGTTTGATATTATGCAAGATCTGATTTTATTGACTGATCTCAACATTTCCTTCAAACCTGTTAATAAAATCACTAGAGGTCATCCCTTACAAATAATAGGGAACAAATTCAAGCACACACATAGGAAACATTTTATCACTATTAGAATTGCTATCTTTTGGAACTCTGTCCCGGAACCATCAACGCATCTTGCTGCACTTGCGAATTAGCCATTTGAGCTACAGACTAGATGCATCCATATTGACTTAAACTAGACAGTCTCTGATGGGGTTAGTAGCCCAGACTGATAATTCAGAGATCTTTTCACACAATAGAGATATCTCGGAGTGAGGCTTGAGGCCCCCAAGATTACTCTTAAATCTTCTCCCTTGCACCAGGGGTTATGAGGGTACTCACTCAGGTCCTCCACGGGTCTCATCTGCAGTCAAAGGCTTCCTGAATTCATCTTTAGCTCTCTCACAACTGAGGCAGCGTAGATGGTCTTCTTCTTCCACATCTTTCCCAGACATGGGAGGGAGGGCTAGCTTCTGAAGGACATTTTTTGGCAGCCTCCAGTCTGGCAGTTGCAAAACTAATATTACTTTAACTGGTAACTGTAACTAAAATAACAAATGCCCCCCTGATGACTGGAGGGGCTTAACTTAAGTGGTACAGGCCTGGCGGCATGGCTGGGGCCTGAGCCCTCACCCATGTGGGGGCTTCCAGCAGGCTGGAGCCTACTCTCCTTCTCTCACTCTGGCAGAATCTGGAGAAAAACTGGCAGACACTGTCTCTTATAAGGGCTTCTAGTTTGACTCCTGATTGGCAACAGAAATGGGGTTACAGGTCTCTAAATGGCTTAGGGACCTGTCAATCAGAACACTCAAGACACAATTGGGTTGGAGAAATAGTGCCTAAAATGATGTCCCTGTAAGTCCCCATGAGCACTTGGGTGGTTATCCATGAGGTGCAGTGAATGTCCCACAAGTCCTGGCATTTTATTCCTGGCTCTCAATTGGCTGTGGCTGCTGGCAATGGCTGCTTTACCCACTGTCCCTTATAGCAAATCAGATACAGTCCTGAATAATGTCCTGGTGCAGCCAGAAAGAATTAATAATTTGCCCCAATGCCCCACAGTTCTTTAGCCCAGAGGTTGTACTTGCAGTCACTGCACAGATGAAAAATGTGGCTCCTTTAGTTTTTCTGCCGCTACTGCACTAAGTAAAGCTCCCCCTGCAGCAGCTGACAGGCTGACACACAAGAATTCCAAATACTTGTTAATTCAGAGGAAAAAGCATTTATACTACTCTGAAACACTTCTCCCCACATGTTCAATAAATCCCTCAATAGGCAGCAACAGTTACCATAGTTAAAGCATTTAATTTATTTTCTTTTTGACCAAAGCCATTTAGGGGTACCCTGGAGGCAGCCAGACACAAGTTATGAATTACACAGATGACCTGGGCCCTGCTCAAGCATATTTCCCAGAGCTCCGGTCAAACTCTTTCAATCTCCACCACAGTGGCCCCCCAGCATGCTGTCCGTGGTCACCGGGTCCCAATTAGATGGAAGGGATCCCGGGACCCATGGCACAGTCCCAGAGGTGACTGCAAAATGAGCGGTTTACTTAAGGGCAAATTTTGTGCCATCGTGAGTCCTGCTGCCCTGGAGGAAGCACTTTTAACATGAGGCACTTGCAATGCTATTTTTGCTGCCCTGGAGGCATCACTTTTACAGTGGTGCTCGCAAGTGCCATTTTTTAATCCCCGAGGGGCTGGATTTTAATCAGGCTGAAGTCTGGGGCACTAGAGGAGCACTACAGGACCTGGGGGACCAGAAAAAATTAGGAGGCCAAAATGGGAGACAGCAGGAGGAGAACAAAAGGTGTAGTGCTAAGGTAAGCCCTGGCTGGCATTTTTTGTAACCCTCATTTGCAAGGGGATTACACATATATTATGTAACTATTTGGCACTGTGAGTGATACCACACAAATGAGGGAGGAATTCTTTCTGGATCTTCAGAATCTCATGTTATCTGTAGAGAAGTACATTATTATGCAGTCTGATTTAACTAAAATAGAGGTACTGGAAGCTATTAAGTCCCTCAGTACTAACATAACCCTTGGATATATGGGTTACCTTCGAAGATGTGTAAACTATATGCTGAAGAAATAGTAGAAGTTTTTTTTTTTGTCATATAACAATTTTCTCCCCTGCAGCCACTGACCTGCCTTCATAATCCAGCCACTGCTCCAACTCCACCACCGACCCTGAAGTTGCACGCCTAGCTGGCAAATGCAACTATACCTTTGAGAGGGGTATCCCCCATTGCCCCCCGTGCCAGGCAAGGATCCAATACTGGCACGTGCCTGTCCAGCCATCGTCAGCGAATAGACTAGCGGCCATCAAGCTGCCATGGTCATTGCCAGCATTTTCTGTGTTCTGGTAGCCCCGGGACTGCGAGCATGCAATGACGTCATGGCATGTACGTGCCAGCATCTGCGACACTCCATACTACTGCACCGACTCTGGCAATGCCCCCGGTCATCAACAGGGGCCGCTGCAGAACAGTGGCATGCTCGATCCCTTCCCGGTGATAGGAGAGCAGTCCTCTGGACTCTCAATCCTATCCCCCACTGACCCCTGATGGCCCGGGCTTGCATCTGAACCCGGGTCACCAGCGTGGTGTGAGGTGTGGCGTCCAGTGACTCAACCCTCAGTGCCACTGGGCAGACCATAGTAGAAGTTTTCAACAGTTGTATATAACAGGTTATTGCAAGGAGAAAAAAAAGGAAGGACTCTCCTAAAAGGGATTATGCTTTTTATTTATAAAAAGGTAATAAACAGATATCAATAACTGTCAACCTTTAGCCTTTTAAATACTAATGCAAAGAGTTTGGTAAACTCAGTAAACATCTGGAAGCAGCAGCAGCATCACACTTATGTCCTTCTCTCAGATGTGTTATTTCTGGAAGATGGATTTAGGGCATTCTGTCTGTAGTAAGGGAGATGGTTTAAAGTGGACAATGTGGGGGAGCAGAGGATCTTTAGTTTATCACGCTCCCCTGGACATTCGCTCACCTCTAGCATTTATTTTCTGCAACAGGAGCTGTAGTTTTTAACATTTACTCCACCGCGAATATCAGAGGCTGGAACACCAGAGAAAAAGCTGGCTCAACTCTTACCATGCAGCTCCAGGGTCAGACTCTTACCTGCAACCAGCCAGAAGCCAAGAAGTCAGTCTTGCAGCTTACAAACAGTTGCCATCTTCACCCAACCATCCAGGTGTCATGAGCCCCACTCCTTCATGCCCCCACCAGTTAAGAGGGGGGCATGTCTGCTGTATCAACTGTGCCACTGACCTGTATGAAATGGATGGTGAGCACCAATTTGCCAACACCACCACCTCCCAATACAAGAAGCTGGTACTTCTCCTGCACCAAACCTTCCTTCCAGCCTGTCATCAGGGATGCTCACTCCACTTCTCCCTCGTCACTTTCCCTTGCAGGACTCCTGCTACCACTGCTTCTCCTGATAGCTGAAAAAAAAAAAGGCCTGCAGCTCTTGCCCAGTCCATGCTTGCAGACAGCTCTCGGAATCTGTCAAAAAAAAAAAAGCACAACCATGCATGCATGGTAGTGGATGATGGGGGGGATTTCATAAGCGGCACATTGGGGGATTAGGCACCCCCAGTGTCACTATTATGTTTCCCTGGGGAGGGGTGCTGAGAGGGAGGAAAGGGTGGGGGGTTATGTATTTCAGGGTCACGGACTGCCGAAAGTAAAAAAACAAAAATTGTGTGAGCATGGACTGTTCTGATGTGGAGGCGACTTTATTTCACACTCCAACATGTTATTAGTTTGCAAGGAATGCAGGAGTCCTTTTGCTAAAAGCAAGAAGTCTGCAGGGTTCTGCCCACTGCAGTCCTAAAAACAAACAAACAACAAAACCTAGATAAATGGACCTGGTTTAGCTAGATTCTGATGTTTGTTTTTTTAAAATGAGGTGCAGAAATACCTTTTCCTGGCACCCAAAATCCCAGGTGCCACGTCTAGCGAGAAGAATCCTTGACCCACATTCTCTGTATGAGAACAGCAGAATTTTCTTGACTTCTGCAGCCATAGCTGGAACTCGTGCTGCAGGCTGCAGTGAGAGCAATGAACCATAATTTCCCTAGTATCTAGTGGCATCCTCCAGCCCTGATCACTGATCCCATAATATTGTTTGTTTCCCTGGTATTTTGTGGCACTCACCCGATCACCATCCCCGTAATATTAATTTCTTTCCCTGGTGTCTAGTTGAATCCCTCCTCTGATCACAGTCCCCCTAATGTTTTTTCTTTCCCTGGTGTCTAGTGCCCTTCCCGATCATGATCTGTGTAACATTTTGTGCCTTTCCCTGGTGTCTAGTGGCCCCCCTCTGATCACAGTCCCCATAATAATTTGTTTGTTTCCCCTGCTGTCTTGTGCCCCCGATTGTTGTCCCCATAATATTACATTAGCATTCCTGTTGTTTAGTGGCACCCTCCACCATATGATTGCTAGCCCCATAATTTTTTATTTCTTTCCCTGGTGTCTAGTGGCAATCCCTCTCTCCCAATTGCCTCTCTGTAATAAAGAAAATGGTTCCTTGATCACTTTTTTAACTTCTGTAAGAAAGAAAACGGTCCTCACCGATCCGGCCCCCCCACACTGACATCCCACTGAGCACCCACCACCCTGCACACACCCTCACTCACCTGTACAGGTCCCAGGGCAAAGATCCACTGTCTGATCGAAGACAGGTCTTGCTGTTGGAACTACAGACTGCAATATGAAAAACTAATGTAAATGCAATTCAATGTATGTCAATGGGGTTATCAACTTTGATGCATAACTTTGCCATATTTGCATATTTTAAGCCCAACTTTTCAACATGGCCTTTTTGTGTTGCCACCTTATGAACAATGTTGGTGGAATTATGCAAATTCAGCCTGAAAGGTGATTTTGAGGTCGCTTGGTGAAATCACCTTTCGCGGGGTGGTATTTGAGCATTTTCAACAACTTGTTCATGAGGTGGGGGTCATACAAAGGCTATGTTGAACATTTGGGGTCAAAATATGTAAAAAAGGCAAAGTTATGTGCAAACATTGAAATTTTACTATGATCATTCATATTTTTTTGTAATTTTACATACTGTATTTAACCTCAAATGTTCAACACGACAATTTTTTTACACCAATTCATGAGTGTGACAGCGGTTATTTTTCAGATCCTGCCCAAAATGTGTTTTCGTACATGTGGTATGGAATGATGTTGTTGTGGCACGGAATGATGCTTCCATGGCAACATGCATGAATGCATCTATGAAGGGATGGGAGTGCAAGGCCAGGTGGACCCTGTGTTCCCACAGGAAAATGAGTATATGATTATAATATTTCCAAAAGTAAGGAAATTCTTTACAAAAAGCTGCATTAATGTACTAGTTAGGGCAACTTAACACTTCAAAAGCAGGGAAATGTGGAATTAAAGGTACCCACCCTAATGCCTCCCACCCCCCAAGCAGCAAATGGAAAAACATTAGGGTTTGAGGTCTCTGGAGTCTTGGTGAATCAGTGGTTGTCAATTCTAATGCTCACCCCTTCTCCCTGTGGGTCCCGCGTGAAGAAAGGAGATCATGTGTGACATTGTGTGCGCTGAGAGGAGGAGGAGGTCAATGAACCTCCCCCCACAGTGATGGAAGAGGTCTGGAGGAAGGAGGTGGAAAAGGGTGAGAAAACAGCAAAGGATGGTGGGGTGAGGAACACATAACAAAAGTAGATGTGGTTGCACACAGAGGGGAGAAATGTGAAGACAAGAATAGAGGGAAGGGAAGAAATGTCAGATTCTAGGTGGAGGATAGTGTCTCTGAACATGTGGAGTCCTGGAAACAAGATGGATGACCTACAGGTGCTATTAGCAGACAGGAGGGTGGACATAGCGGCAGTAACCGAGTCTTGGGCAGCACCATACCACACCATGACTGGGACCTTGCGATCCCTAGATAGAAACTATACAGGAGGGACAGGGTAGTCAGGAAGGGGAAGGAGTGGCACATTACATGAGGGAAGGAATAACTTGCATGAGGGAGGAGTCATAGAAAGGGAGGGAAGGAAGAGGAATCATGGGTTCAGTTACAGTCCCATAAAAGGAGAACGGTGAGGTTAAGGGTGGTTTACAGACCACCCAAACAGGATGAGGAAAGGGACAGGGAACTGAACTCACAAATATTGGAAGCTACGAGGAAAGGTGAGGTGGTACTTAAGGGGGACTTCAACCTGGCCAAGGTGGACTGGAACATACCATCCACAACATGTTCTGGGAGTCAGGTGATCCTGGAAGGACTGCAAAATGGGTTCCTGACTCAGGACATCACAGAACCAACAAGAGCAGAGGCAATTCTTGATCTGGTGCTCACAAATGGGGAGAATGTACAAGAAATAATGGTCATGGAGCTCCTGGGTGGGAGTGACTGCTGCACAGCATAGTTCCAGTTGGATATGGTCAGGGAAAACATCCCAACGAAGACCAAAATCTTGGATTTTATCAGGGCAAACTTCAGGAAGATGGGCGAAGTGCTAAGGAGCCACCTGGCAGACATCAGGGCAGATATGGAGGTGGAACAAAAGTGGTTCATCATTAAGGAAGGAATACTGGTTGCCACAGAGGAGTGCATTAGGCTAAGGGGGAAGAACACAAGGAGCAGAGTGCCCAGTTGGTTCAGTTCTGGGGCTGCCCAGGCAATAAGTGAAAAGAGGTTAACCTATAGAAAATTCAGGAAGATCAAGAGAGAGGTGCATAGGGAAAATTACTTAAGGCTGGCTAGTGAGGCAAGTAAGGAAGACCTGTGAGCTAAGGCACAGACAGAGCTGCAGATAACTGAAGGAATTAAGAAGGAAGAGAAGGCCTTCTATTGCTGTATAAGTGAGAAAAGGGACAAGAATGATAGGATTGCTAGGGTTAAGAAAGGGGAGGAGTGGGTGGAGGATAACAGGAGAAAAGCATAGATACTAAATTCATTTATGTTCACTTGCGCGCATGCACAAGGAACTTTTTGGGAGAGTAGCACACTTGGAGGTGTGCCTCTCCCACCCAATGCACTGCTCCCTTGAGCAGGTGTGATCCTGCACCAATGGGTGCAGGGCTGGCTATGACTGTGGTGTTCCTCTGCTTCAAGGAAACACCGCTGCCATACTAGCGCTGCCGCATTACGCACCTCCCCAGCAGCGGCGTCCGCCGCCCCAAAACTTTGGTGCCACGCTGGGAGCCCACCCCAGCATGGTAAATGCTGTTTGCTGACGGGGGTGGCTAGTCTCCCATCGGCTCCACGGCCCCCCCAAGCCATCCTGCTGCCACACTGGGAGCCCACCCCGGCATGACAAACGGTGGTTTAGTTTGCCGACAGGGGTGCCCAATCCCCCGTCGGCTCCTCGCCCCCCCCTCCGCATAGTTTGCCGATTGGGGTGCCCAATCCCCCGTTGGCTCCTTGGCCCTCTCAGTCATCTTCTGCCATGCTGGGAGCCCACCCAGCATGGCAAAGCGTCCCATGTCGTCTTTTTTATTTTTAACCTGTAAAACAAAAAGCGGTCCGGCGGTGCGTCTCCAGGCCCCCTCCCACAACCTGCACCACCCTGCGCACCCAGCCTCCCCACAACCCCCTCACCCCATACTTACCTCCGGACTCCGGCACGACAATCTTCGGTGGACTGGGAACACGTCTGCACTCTTCAAAGCCGACCGTGAACTGAGGAAATGCCGGTAAGCTGTATAATAGGCTACATAGGGGGGTTTCAACTTTATTGCATATCTCAGTCATTTTTTGGAAATTTTGCACCAAATTTTCAACATGGGATTTTTGGGACCCCTTCTCATGAATGATGTCACTGTCATGGTGGTATTCAGGCCTGAAGGGTGATTTCACAGGCACTGCGCAGTCACTGCTTGAAATCACCCTTCAGCCTCGAATAACGCCATGACAGTGACATCATTCATGAGAAGGGGTCCCAAAAACCCCATGTTGAAAATTTGGTGCAAAAATTCCAAAAAATGACTGTTTCATGAGCGTGTGTTGCGCAGTTCCTATGCAGGCTCGTAAGTTCGCGAATTTTCAATATTTTCACTCTAGATTTTCAACATTACCATTTTATCACACCTTCTTATGAGTTGAACAGCTGTCATTTTTCACATCTAACCCAAAACGTGTTTCCGCCCATGTAGGGCACAATGGCGCAGTCGGTGTGTGAAATCAATGTATGGAACACATTAAGAAAATCACAGTGACACTGATCATGAGCAGAGGTCTTAAAATGGCTGTGCTGAAAATTTGGTGAAAAAATTCCTAAAAATGACTGTTTTATGACTCTGCATTGCGCAGTTCCTACGCACGCTCATAAGTTTGCAAATTTTCAATATTTTCACTCCAGATTTTCAACATTGCCATTTTACCACACCTCCTTATGAGCAGTACAGCTGTCATTTTTCACATCCTGCCCAAA
This sequence comes from Neoceratodus forsteri, assembly GCA_016271365.2. Taxonomy (NCBI): domain Eukaryota; kingdom Metazoa; phylum Chordata; order Ceratodontiformes; family Ceratodontidae; genus Neoceratodus; species Neoceratodus forsteri. Next base: position 913,192,384 of record CM057455.1, on the reverse strand, counting down.
ACGTCTTTCCACCCATGTAGTGCACAATGGCGCAGTCGGTGTGTGAAATCAATGTATGGGACACAGTAAGAAAATCACAGTGACACTGTTCATTAGCAGAGGTTTTAAAATGGCAATGTTGAAAATTTGGTGAAAAAATCCTACAAATGACTGTTTTACAAGCGTGTGTTGCACAGTTTCCACGCAGGCTCGTAGGTTTGTGAATTTTCAATATTTCCACTCCAGATTTTCAACATTGCCATTTTACCACACTTCCCTATGAGCAGTACAGCTGTCATTTTTCACATCCTGCCCAAAACGTGTTTCCACCCATGTAGCGCACAATGGGGGTAACAACAAGGTCATGCTGACAATTTATTGTGCAAATGCCAGCAATTGCACAGGGCATTAGGGTAAAGCACCATACATGCCAAATACCACTGCAAATACCTGCAAGCGAACGTTCAGCATTGACAAGTGCTTGTTCTGTTCTGTCTTCACCAGGGAGAAGGATGGACCAGTGCTTTCAGGAGGGAGAACAGGAGCGGGGTGGGGGAGGGGAACACAGATGTAGTGATAGAGGAGGATAGAGTGAGGAAGGGCTTTTTCAAGCCAATAATTGGTGAAACATCAGGTGATTTTCTGCTGTTCCCCGCTATGGTGGCTGACTGTTATTTTGCACTATGCACTTTGAAAACAAAACGCCACATGGATTTTGAAACTAGCTTTGGTCAGGAGAATATTTATTGAAGGCAAGGACTTAGAAGGGTGAGTGCCATGACTGTCTATTCATTGTTACTGTGAGTCTGTCACAGAAACACCCAGTCTCACCAGAGTGACTCTTTTTTCTGAAATATATGTGGATCAGGAAGTTGGTGGATCTTGGGGTTGGGGATAAGATGGCCAGAAAGGTGGAAAACTGGCTCAGGGAAAGAACCCAGAGGATGGTTGTGGGGGGAGAGTTATCTGGCACCAGAGAGGTCACCAGTGGAGTCCCACAGGGCTCATTGCTGGGACCAGTGTTGTTCACTGTCTTCATCAATGACATTGGGTATGGCATTAAGGGCAAAATGTATCTATTCACAGATGACACCAAGCTCTGTGGGAGATTGGACACAGCTGATGGAATACAGGACCTACAGGATGGTCTGGGAAAGCTTGGGAAGTGGTACCGGATCTGGCAGCTTGGCTTCAATGCCACAAAATGCAGAGTTATACACATTGAAACCAGTTGTGGGCTAAGTGGCCAAAATCTGAAGCAATTCGTGTATTAAGGCAGAATCCATGAAGTAATCTGCAATGCAAAGCGGATTACTTTGCGTCATATTGAAGAACATGAAGTCCATTGTAGTCAATGACTTCACGTTACTCAGCCTTTTCCCAACCACTTCTGCACTAATTTTAATGCAAATTACATTGAAATCAATGTACTTTGCATCACTTCATCTTGTTGGTGAGCTCCAAGGCGAATTTTGCAGTAATTCATGGGATTGCAAGTCACATGGGCTTTAAATTGTTCTGCACAGCCTCAGATCTGTGTAGTGTGTGTAGTGGAAGCTGGAGACAGCTTGCTCTCAGAGTTCTGAAATTCAAACCCTCTAAAAGCCATTTAAAAAGCCTTTTTAAACCATTTTTTTTGCTCAAAATCTAATACATCTATTGTAGGAAACCCTCCTTTACTCATATTATTGAGTGTTTATTGTTTGTATGTTGATGTTGAATGTTAATTTAGAACATTCTGTCTGTGATGTGACAGACACTTGAAGTGTGCTTCGGGGAGGGGCGTATCTGTGGCGGAAGAGGGAAGTAGATAAACTGGGAGAAAGGTAGTCTTTCTGTTTTGGCTATACTTTTCTTGTATAACTGTGTTAATGTACACACAGTAATAGTTTCAGCAATTTTTTACCTTTTTTGCTGACTATTGTGGTGCAGCAGTGCATCGCAGCACTGGGTCTGTGTGGTGGCTGCCTGTGTTTGTCTGTGTCAGTAGCTTAGTTTTTGTGGATTTACATGGTTTTCTGGTTGGAGTAACTACACCATTCTTGCTCACTACATTCTTGAAAGTCTCCTGGACTGGATTTCTACAAAGCATCATTACCAGGTATCTGCATTTTTCATTTTAAAATCATTTTAAAATCAACTTGTTGGAAGGTGTCCCAAGCAAAACATAAGTGAAGCAAGGAAGTCTGACAAATGACACTGGGCCTTGCTTGAATCCACATTTTCATCTGACCTGACCCATGATCTGTAGTTGGGCTTTTCAAGACCTCTTTGAATGACAAAGACGCATACAGACAAAAGGATTTCACATCCTGCATATGTACAGGCAGAGTTCATCCCTTTCAGGAATTCTAACACATTCTATGACTGTGAACCTCAGCTGTTGATTATTTCTTTTAGCTTTTGACTTAACCACCAGGTATCAAACATTTTGAATTAAAGTAACTCTTAATGTACTTGTCTCTAAGAGCTATCTATCCAACAACCATTTTGAAGAATGCCCGCTAGGCATTCTTTCTACTAAACTACTTATTCACCTGTCCCGGCTCCTTATGCTAGCTGGAGATATTGAACCCAACCCTGGCCCTAAAGTTTGCACCTTACCCCCACAATGGCTGGCACAAAAAGGGACTGGTGATAGCCCATATGAATATTCAAGCCTCACGAATCACCTGGCTGAGCTCGAAACCTGGACTAAACTGATTGCCCCTGACATATTGCCTCTCAGAAACTTGGCTGAAGCCTTCTGTACCTGATGCTTCATGTCTTATACCTGGGTATAATATTCTCGGAGACCGTGCTGGGTCTAAGAGAGGGGGAGGGGTTGCGATTATTTATAAAAATCATCTGTCCCTCAACATCCTACCCTGCCCTGATTCTCTCATACCTTGTGAAATGCTGCATGCTACCCTGGCACTGGGTTCGAAACTGCTGCACATCGTATGTGTATACAACCCACCAACCAGTGGGCTGAGTGGTCTTCAGAACCTACTACAGTATGTCTCTCAGAATACAAAATCAAATGAGGCACTCCTGCTTGGGGACCTGAACCTTAACTGGCTGGGTCCACAGCACAATATTCTTGCATCTCTGATCCAGAAGTACAATCTCCATCAAATTATTACAGACTGTACCAGAGCTCGACTCCTCACTCAGGGTCACTACTTGACTGGATCCTCACTAATAGACCGGACCATGTCTCAAGTGCTTCAGTGTTGGCTGATTCAATTACTGATCATTTCCCTACACTCTGTCACTGGCGCCCTGTCCACCACCTCCTCCTCAACCACGACTGATCACTTTTATGAACTATGCTGCCCTGGATAAACAAGCCTTCCTATTGGATATCTCCTGTATTGACTGGACTGACATTTTCACCACTACCAATGTTGATACTCCCTCAACTCATTTCTAACCAAGTTTGGTAATGTTCAAAGAAGCACCTCCCAAAAGCCAAAAGGAGAGTTAGAGGCCAGCACTCTAGATGGCTGAAAAAGACCTTCTGCACAAGTTAAAAGTCAGAGACAAGCAGTGGAGGAGATACAAACAGACTGGACTTCAGCCTGATCTCATTCTGTATAAGCAATACAGAAATGACTGCAAAAGGTGCATCAGGCAGGCCAAAAGTAAATACTGCCAAAACCTGCTGGTTAATTCCTCCCATGACCCTCAAGTTTTGGGGTCACATTAAGTCCTTCTTAGGCTCTGCTAAAGATGTCACTCCCTCTGATATGGTTCTACATGGCGTACACTGCAATGACTCTACCACAATTGCTAATGCATTTAATCAACAGTTTTCGGACTTATCTGCCTACACAGCTTCCTTCAATCACAATCTCCTACCTCACAACCTAACTTCTTAGCACCTGGCGAACCATCTAACCTACCTAACCCCTTCTACTTCAGGGCAGTGTCTAGGCATCAAGTTCTCAAGTTGCTCAGAGCCCTCTGACAACACCAGCACTGGCTCGATGGCTTGGAACCAAGGCTACTAAAATGGCTTCTCACTACATCTCTGGCCCCCTAGCAAGAATATTCACTCTCTCTCTCCAATGGCGTTGTCCCTGAAGTCTGGAAAGCAGCCAGAATCACTCCAGTATTTAAGAAAGGTAGCAAAAATGACACATCTAACTACCGGCCTATTGCTATTTTGTCTGGCCTGAACAAAATCCTGGAAAAAATAGTATCAGCACAAATCACAGAATACATTGAGAACTTCAATCTGCTCAGTCCAGCCCAACATGGCTTTAGAAAGCATCACAGCACCATGACTGCACTTGTAAAATTCTTTTCTGACATTGTCACAAACATGGATAGAGGGAAGTTAACAGGGCAGTCTTCATTGACAACAAAGCTTCGACCTGGTTGATCATACATTACTACTCTCTACCCTCAGTACCTTGTGCTTCTCCCTTCCAGCAACTACCTGGTTTAAAAGCTACCTCACCAACAGAACCCAGGCTGTGAAGTTTAATTCAGCGATTTCAGACAGTGCTGTCATCAACATTGGTGTCCCTCAGGGGTCCATGCATGGCCCTTCTATTTTCATTATTCGTAAATAATCTCCCAGAGATGATAACCACTGGTCACTCACTGCTGTATGCGGATGACCTGGTCGTTTATGCTCACTCTGACAACGTTCTGGAACTGAATGCTGCCCTCACTGCTGATTTTCAATCGGTACAACACTGGCTGAACTCTCAACGCCTTGTTTTAAACACAAACAAAACCAAAGTCATGCTATTTGGCTCCACTCAGAAGCTCAGATCATGTCCTTCGACTATCTCTGTTCCTGACATTGATGGGAACCCACTAGAACCTGTCACTTCTTTCCGCTACCTGGGCATCCACCTCGACCAAACCTTGGACCTAAAAACACACATCCAGGATACTTGCAAGTCAGTCAATTGCAAGTTAGGGGCTGCTTACAGAACCAACTACCTCCTTACCCCTGCTGCTAAACTGGCAGTAGCTAGAGGTATGCTGTTGCCAACCCTTACATATGGTTGTCCCATTCTGTCTTTGGCCAATAAATCTGCACTGCATCTGTGGGACACTACTTTCAACAATGTATGCAGGTATGCAACAAGCACCTCGACTGCAGCATCACTGCCAACTATATCAAGACCTTGGCTGGCTCTCTCCTCCTCTACCAGACAATACTACCTGTACAATCTATCAGATACCATCATAAGGACATCCAAACCTGCTATCCTATCAGAACTCCTTAGACCAGCTATTCCACATGGAACCTTAGATCTGCAGATCAGACCTTATTATCCATCCCCTCTGTCGGACAAAAAGGCATGGGCTCCTTCCATTATGCTGCTCCTCACCTGTGGAACCTGCTGCCTCAGGAACTAAGGGATGTCCCTACTCATGCAACTTTTAAGGGCAAACTCAGGACTTTTCTTACTGCTTTGGACAAATGTGTTTGCTTTGATCCTACCTGATCCCTTGCTCTTAACCTGTTTTCCCACTTCCTTATTGCTAGCACTTGTGCCTTTCCCAATGGTTGTTTTATGTGGTGTTTACTATAATTGCTGCTTGAATCTGTTTGACTGTATGCCAAATATTAGCTTTTGCCATTTACAAGTTGTTGTTTACTTCCTGCCACCACTTGGCTTCCTTGATCCCTGTTCTCTTCTCCCTCACCTCTCAGCCTTCCTTCATTCAACTCCCTGCTCCTCTCTTCCCTCCGACCACATCTCCTGCACCTCCTTTTCCCCTCCCCTCTGCCTCCCCTTCCTTTCTCTGCTTGCTTGCCCTTTACCTCCTCCTGAGTCACCCTCCCGCTCCTCTCATCCCACCCTCCCAGCTGAGCATTGTTCCCTATTACCTCCACTTGCCGTAAACCTACCTCCTCCTACCGACCTCTTCTTCCCTGCCCTGCCTTCTCTCGGTTCCACTGGCTCGGCTTGGCGTTGTTACCTTTTCTGCTACTGCCGTAATTCTTTCGCTTCTCTCCTCCTCTTACCGGCATCATCACCCTTGCCCTGCCATCTATTGGTTCCACCAGCCCAGCCGCATTCTGCTACCTTTTGTCGCTGTTGCCGTCATTTGCCGTAACCCCCTGTCACCCTTTCTCTGCTTGCCGTCTTTCGGCTCCACCGACTAGGCCGCAGGTTGGAACCTTGTATCGCAGCTGCCGTGTTTGCCGGCTTTCTTTTAACCCTCTCCCTCCCTCCCTCTCCCGGCCATCCCCTCTACTCCTCCTACCTCCCTATTCCTGCCACCGCCTCTCTGTCCTTATATTCTTAGCCATTTCTTTAGCCCCCGTTTTGGCCCTTGACCTCTATCCTTTCCTCACCTCTCACCTTTCCCTTTTGTCATTTTCCATCTTGTTTCTGGCTTACCCTACACCTATCCTCTCCCTTTCCTAGGTCCTTCAATGCACTTTATGTATGCGCTCAATGGAAAATGTCCTTGAAATGTATTTTGCCTTGTATTTTCCTTTGTCATGCATTGTATCCTGCCATATGTATCTTCCTGTATTTCTGTGCATCATGTATTTTCATTATCCTTACTGTATCGTTATGTTCTGTAATTTTACCTCCCGGGTCGTGCCTGAAAACAGTCACTTGCTGGCTAGTGCACTTACCCGGTTAACAAAAACTAAATAAATAAATAAATAAATACTTTCAGTTTGTTTAAAAGATTTGGTAATATTACTGAAGTTTTCAAATTTGCTGTGCATTACCTGTAGTGTGTGTGTGTGTGTGTGAGTGAGTGTGCGATGCATGCCATCAAATCAGAAACACTTTACTGTGCCACACAGTAATTGCAGCACTGTGAACCTGCTATGCACCTGTGTTATTTTGTACTGCTTTGTGGTATCTTAGTAGTGGACTGTTACTGCAGTGCACTGCCCCCCCTCCACCAACCGGCAAATGGTATTCTTTTCCAGATTTGGATTTGTGACTTATGAGCACTGGTTAAGGTATTGTTGTGCCTTTGCATCTGTATCTCTTGATTGCACAGTGCAATCTTAATCTGTCTGTGAGTTTGCATCTGTATAGTGCCCAATCTCCATCTGCAAGCCACAGTTGTTGTTTTTTGGCTTCCCATCCACCGGCCCAGACTGAAAGTTCAGAAATATAAATTTGTTTAGAATTTTCTTGGTGATCCCCAAAAATGTCTGCAAAGAGATGTGCAAGCAAAGCTGTTTCCAGCCATAGCACTGCTACCAGTGGCAAGATTGGCCATAGCCTATAGGTGTGGTAGTATGCAGAAGTGCCTAGCTGATGTCAGTAAAAGGATTTCTCCATCAATGTATTTTACAGTGCAAACTGTAACTTCACTGATAGTAGAAGGAGATGATGTCCCTACTGATGGTATAAGTGCACTCACTGCTAGCATGAGTATTGCTGACCCAAGATCCACTTCTGATCAGTTAACCATTTTAGAAAATATAGTTGAGTCTAAAGCTATGACTGACAGTGTAGATGACGTCATACTCCCAATTAACATCCCCATGGTAACTGAACATGATTCTGATCCTGGCAATGATAACTCACAAAGTCACATTTCTTCCAGTGCTGTTGAGATCATGCCTTTGCCACCCAATGATTCAAAGTGTGGCGCAAAAATATCAGGTGATGATGATGCTGTGGTTGGAACATGTTCTCCATAGGACAGCATCCAAGTTGAAATTGTGGATGCAAATGATGTTGATGAATATGATGATGATGTCAGTGACCCCAGTTGGGAACCAGAGAAAAAGAAAGTGAAGGTGGGTGTGGCTGGGTCTGTTGGCATTAAATCACCCACCTTCAAAAAAGTTGTGATTTATCAGTTCCTGTTGATGATAATGATGATGACCCAGTAATAATCATAGGTAGTCATGGTGGTCAGTCGAAGTACAAGTGTGTCCCGCCAGAAAAATTATGCAGTACACCACCCATTTCAGGGGTTAAAAAAATGGAGTCCAATAAGCAGCATCAGGGACATGTTAAAAGCACAGCATCACAATCCTTTGTTTAGAATTTTTTTGTCCAAGATGCAAATGATGAGTCAGTTGCAATCTGCCAGCTTCGCCATGCACGTGTGAGTCGAGGTAAAAAGGGGTGTCATCTGGGCATGGGGGGCCAGCACACGCATCTTAAGAACAGGCACATAGCATTGTGAACTCAGCACCAGAGGGCAACTAATGCTATAGTGGGGCATTTACCCTCATCATCAACCTTATTGAGCATGTTAGCCCCTTCCATGAATGTAAGACCAAGTAGCAATATCTGTAGTAGCGTTAAAATAACACTGAAGGATTGCTACAGGCATGATGAGGGGGAGGATTATGATTTAGAAATCTTGTCAAGTGGTGGTCAGAGTAGCAGCAGTGGTGGTGGTGGTGGTGGTGGTGGTTTATGCAGTATGTCTAGTGAAAGTGGTACATCAACCCTTGTAATTAAAATGGGGCAAATAACTTCATTTTTGGACTTGTCACCTGTGCACCTCTGTTCATCACATGTCCACACCCCACCCCCGGCCACTCGCAGAGCAGAATCATTTGTCGCACACCGTACAAAACATGTAACAAGTCAGCCCACATTGGAGACTGTTTTTGCTTGTAACCTAAAGTACCCACCCAATCATGCAGCATCACGTGAACTTAATGATGCTGTAGCTGAAATGCTGGCAATTCATCTTTTGCCCTTTTCCTACATGGAGAATTCAGGATTCCAGCGGTTTGCGGCACGTGCCTGTCTGAAATGGAAAGTCCCATCCAGGACATACTTTTCCACCTGTGCTGTCCCCGAGTTATACTGTACTGTGGCTGACTCTGTAAAACTTGCCCTTCAACATTTCTCCTCTCCATTCATCCATTTAAATATGGATATGTGGGCAAGTGGCAAAATGCTGGGGAGTTCATATTTGTGTATTATTGCACATTGGGAGCAGGTGCCGGGGGTTGTTTATGCTGCTGGCAGTGTGAATAATTAGTGTAGTAAGGCAGGCTGTCATGGTAACAACCTTCTGGGAATTCAACAGCATGCAGTGCTTGCAATGCACAATGTGGCCTGTTCCCACACTGGTGAAAACATGCTGGACTTGCTACTGACTAAAATTGACGAGTGGCTGAACCCCGTCCCTGAGAGCTGGATTTATAGCTAGTGGCAATGGCTCAAATGTGGTTAAATGCATCATGAATGGTGGCTTTATTTGGGTTCCATGCATGGCCTACTGTTTAAATCTGGTGTTCCAGGAGTTTCTGCAGAACCCTGATATAAAGAAAATGTTGACAGTTGCAGCCATATCTGTTCGCACTTTTCATGTGTTGCAAAGGACCGTGACCAGCTTTAGCAGCTGCAAATCCAAAACAGCCTTCTGCAGCACCACCTCAAGCTGGAAGTGGTCACTCCGGTGGAATTCAGCTTTATACATGGAAGAGAGGTTGTATGAACAATATAAAGCAATCTCCGAATATCTCGTCATGCACACTAGGCGTGACACTTGTGGGGCTTCCATGTCTCTCACGACTGAACAGTAGCACCTCATGGACTCATAACAATTTTGAGGCCTTTTGAACATGCCACACAGGCAGTGAGTGGTGAGTCTGCCTCTATCAGCCAATCAATTCCACTGTTGCATGTGTTGAGGCAGATATTGCTGAATCTACAGCATAGCCTTGATGGTTCCGGAGACTGTGCTAGCAGTGTGTTGCTGAAACACATGCTGACACTAATCAACCACAATCGGCACACCTTGAGCATTCAGCAAAGTGACAACTTTGCAATAGCAACAATGCTGGACCCATGATACAAATGTGGAATTGCGTCACTACTGGAGGGAGGGCCTGAACAGGTTAAAAATGTCAGTGGGCAACTGGTGCACTTGGTTCATGGGGCACAGATGTCATGTGCCAAGGTCAGCAAACCTCAGCAACATAACCAAGCTGAAGGTCAGTTTGGAGTGGTACCAAGCACATCCTGTAAGGTGACTGCAGTTCCAGGTGGTCTGTCATCAAAACCGGTTGCTATTAACCCACTTTGGGGTGCTTTGTGCCAAGTCAGGATTTGTGACATCAATGAATCTGGAGAACAGGATGATGAGTCAACCACCAGACTTCATGCAGCACAGCGAATGTTTGACTCATACTTGGCTGAAAACAGGCATCTGTTAGTAATTGATCCTCTTTTATACTGGAGTGGAAAGGTCAGTGAAGGGCCAGAGCTGACCTCAACAGGACTGAAGTACCTGACCTGCCCACCCTCCAGTGTAAGTGTTGAGAGGGTATTCACTTCTGTGGGGTCAATAGTTTGTGACCGTCATACAAACCTCTCCTTCAAATGTCAGCTTGCTGACATTCATAAAAATGAATCAAAGCACATACCAGCTCGAACTGCAACCTCTGTATTCGTACCCCGTAATGGTCATGGTTGTGGTGATATGGGAGAACCAGACCATCCTGATGGCAGCATGAAATGGCCTACCATAGAGGTAGATGATGACATCATGGAGAAAGAATTCCCCTAGTCAGCATAATTCAGACATTGAAGACTGTGAGGGCAGCTTTCTGTATGATGATGATGATGATGAGGTTGATGTTGGTAGGTTTTAAGTTAAGTGGTTAAAAGGCTGTCTCATTTTTCCAATGGTACATGTTTTGTGTTTCATAATTTAAAATCAGTGTCCCACTCTGAATGAGTCTCATTCCATAATGTCATATTGGCAATTTGGCACAAGTACATTCACAGTCCTTCTATTTTACTTTCCCTGCCTTGGTATTATTTCTGATTAGACTTAACAGAATGTGTGCTGTTGTCATTAGCAAACACAGTCAGCCTCTTTAAACACAACTGTCCATTTGTAGTACTAGGTGTTAGCCGCTTAAAACCTGCTGATTCAAGATATCGGCCTCCTAATTGAACGTGAAATACTGTAACACAATACACACTATATCCAGCCGCCCTCCCATTTGTGTCTGACAGTGAGAGGGAATGTGTTGCAGCTGTTCCCATGACCACTACCACTGGTAAACTGCTGTCAGCCAAAGCCACCAGATAGTGAAAGGGAATGACATCATGTGCCCATGACCACCACCAGTAAACCTCTGTTAGCCAAAGCCACCAGATAGTGAGAGGGGAATGACATCATGTGCCCATGACCACCACCAGTAAACCACTGTCAGCCAAAGCTACCAGATGGTGAGAAAGAATGTCATCATGTACCCATGACCACCACCAGTAAACCACTATCAGCCAAAGCCTCCAGATAGTGAGAGGGAATGTCATCATATGCCCATGACCACCACAAGTAAACCACTGTCAGCCAAAGCCACCAGACAGTGAGAAGGAATGTCATCATATGCCCATGACCACCACCAGTAAACCGCTGTTAGCGAAATACGTCAGATACTATCTCATTCAGAAGGAATGTGATTGTATTCCATCCTGTACCTTGTCCATGCCATGGCAGATGGAGAGGAGACCACATCCAGCAGCCACAGTTGCAAGGCATCTTACTATCATTACTTTACAGTGAGTATGTGTACTAATTTTTCATACTATGGAACTGCCTTGATCTGTCTTATGCTTTCTTTTGCATTTCTGAGATGCAGTTGAGAAACACATATGGTCAACTTATTTTCTTTTTTTACAGGTTAACAGTTTCAAGCACTCTCCTGGACTGGAGGACTATAGTACTACAGTACTGTCTACAACCACCTATAGGATATCCATTTCCGGTAAGTATATCAATTTTATTTCATCAGTTCTTTTTTGTAGTTCATTTTTTCAAGAGATTGCAAATCATATAAAGTTGGTGACATATACGTCACATAATATATTTTTCATGCACATCAGACACTGTATTGCTGCAGCAGCCATAGCAGTGTTGAACAAATTTTATTCAGGTCATGACAAGACGTCTTTTAAAATGTAACTTAAGTTAAGACATTGGGACAGTGTATGGGTTACACGTACTAAATTTGTGATTGTGATTTGGGCTTGGTGTGGCTTACTGAGAGCTTGCTATCTGTTATGCTGCATATATAACAGACAGGAACAGCCACACTTTGAACCGAATTTGTTACTGCAATCAAGTATTAATAATTTCTTGTTCATCTCTTTTTGCAGGAAACACTTTGGTGCTGTGTACTGCCATTGGTGCTTTCTCCAAATAAGAAGTTCAACATCACACCCTGGGAGGGATGCAACATCCAGTATGAATCCTGACCATCAGGACTGCACTGGAGGATGCACAGAAAACCTGTGAAGAATTAACAAAAAAGAAAACATTTATGAAACTTGCTTACAACTGATAACCTCACCCCCCCAAAAAAAAATACTTGCATTCACTAGCTTGACAGTATTCCAATGCCAAAATTCCTCATCAAGCCAAGAAATGCACACCCCAAGTTTAACTATATGAACATATGAAATTTGCAAGCAGATAAAGGCCTAGAGGTCTATCAAGTCTGTTTGAATGTGCAGCTAGCACCCCTTATTCTGCAGCTGCCTCTCCCTTCCACCCTTCCCCTTCATTGACCCTTCCCCTTGTCCTGTCCCATCCCCTTTAGAAGCAGTCCACTGTTCCACTGGATACCACTTCTGCAGGTAACGCTTTCCACCCAGCCACCACCCTCTCTGTAAAAAAGTGTCTCCTCATCTCCCTCCTGAACCTTCCTCCCTCCAGTCTCATATCATGGCCCCTGGTGTCCCTCTCCTCCCTTACTTTGAACAGCTCCTCTGTACCTGTCTTGTTTATTCCTTTCATGTACTTAAAGGTTTCAATCATGTCCCCCCTGTCCCTCCTCTCCTCCAGTGAGTACATGTTCAACTCCCTCAGCCTCTTCTCATATGATAAGTCCCCCCAGCCCCTTGATCATCTTTGTCGGCCTGCACTGCACCCCTTCCAGTAACTTAATGTCCCTCTTCAGATACGGGCGCCAGTACTGCACGCAGTACTCCAGTGGCAGAATCACCTCCTCCTTCCTCGAGGAGATACCCCTTGCAGTACAACCCAGCATTTTGTTGGCCATTGCAGCTGCCTTCCTATATTGTCCTGAATTGTTCATTGACCCTGTAATGAGCACCCCCAGATCCTTCTCCTCCTCTCTCTGGGCTAGCTGCACTCCCCCAAGCTGGTAACTCCTCCTTGGGTTCTTCATCCCAAAATGCAGCACCTTGCACATTTTGGCATTAAGCCCCAGTTGACAGGTGTCTGACCAGGTTTCAAGCTTTGCCAGATCATCCTACAACCCCTACCATCCCCTAGGTCATCCACCACCGCTTCTACCTTGGTATCGTCAGCAAACAGACTGATCTTGCTCTTGATGTCCAATGATATGTCTGCAATGAATATCCTAAACAACACTGGTCCCAACACCGAGCCCTGTGGAACACCGCTCGTCACTACCCTTGGGTGTGAGAGCTCCCCACCCACCACCACCCTCTGTTGCTTTCCCTGAAGCCAGTTCCCTACCCATCTCACCAGCTTTGCACCTGCTCCTATGCCTACTAACTTACTTCCCAGCCTTCCATGCGCAACCGAGGTTGAATGCCTTACTGAAGTCCAGATACAGGACATCCACTGCATGGCCCCTGTCCAGTTGCCTAGTTACCCAGTCATAGAACTCCACCAGGTTGGTTTGGCAGGATCTGCCCCATATGAAGCCATGCTGTCTGCTGTCCTATAGTCCTCTGGCCTCTAGGAGGGCCACCAACCTCTCCTTCAGGATAGTCTCCATTAGCTTACCCATGATGGATGTGAGGCTCACTGTTCTGTAGTTTCCCGGTTCATCCTTGGGGCAACTCTTGTGGAGGGGCACCACATGAGCCATCCTCCAGTCCTGTGGTACACACCCCAAATGTAGTGAGGCATTAAATAGGTCTGCCAAAGGTCCTGCAAGGACCTCTGCCAGTTCCTTCAGTACCCTGGGGTGGATGCTATCTGGGCTTGGCACCTTATCCACCCTCAGTGCCTTCAAACCCTCCCGAACTCTGCCCTCCATGATTTCCCCATCTGTCACCACCTCTCTTCCTGTTTCTGCCATTTCTACCCCTTTGGGTGTCACCCCCCTCTTCTCTTTAGTAAATACTGAGCAGAAGTACTCATTTAGTGCTTCTGCCTTATCGCACCCTGCTTCCACCCAACTCCCCTGCTTCCTAATCCTTACTATGTGGTCCTTACAGCTCCTTTTCTCCCTGATGTATGTAAAGAAGTCCTTCTCCCCTTTCTTAATACCTTGTGTCAGCCTCAGTTCCGTAGATGCCTTCACTCCCCTTACTGCCCTTGTCACCTCCTTCGATTCCATCAAGTACTCCTCCCTGTCCTCCCCACTCCCTGTTTTCTTGTACTTCCCAAAGACAGCTCTTTTCCTCCTTACCTTTTCCATGATCTTCTTGCTCAACCAGCTCAGTTTCTTAGCCCTAGCCTTCTTGCTCTGGGCCTTGCAGCAGGTTTTGGTTGCCTCCACTATCCCCAGCTTTATGAGCTCCTACCTCTGGTTAGTGTCCATACTAGATTGAATTCTGGCCAGGTACCCTTTTACCGCTTCCCCCATCCTCCCAAAGTTGGCCCTCCTGAAGTCCAGCCCTCTTGTGCCAGATTCCACCCCTTCCTTGCCCATATCTAATGTGAGCCATACTGAATGGTGGTCACTTCCTGACAGCGGTTCCTCCACTGCAAGTTCTCTCACAAAGTCCCCATTTGCCAGCACAAGGTCTAGGATATTCCCTAACCTGGTTGTTTCACTGACCATTTGCAGCAGGAAGCTGTCCTGGAAGGCAACCAGCAGTACCTACTCCCTTCTGTTCCTGGTTGTTGGGGTACTCCAGTCCACTGCTGGCATGTTGAAGTCCCCCACAATCACCATACTACCCTTCTCGCAGGCCCTCCTGATCTGTCCCACTAGTTCCCTGTCCAACCCCTCCATCTGAGATGGCAGCCTGTACACCACTCCCATTCTAAGAATCCTATTCTTGGAATCCTGGATTTACATCCAAAGTGACTCTGTACTACCCTCCTCCCCTTCCTCCCTTACACATTTCAGTCCTTCCTTCACATATAATGCTGCACTCCCTCCTTTCCCAATCACCCTGTCCCTACAAAATAACCTGTACCCTGGTACAGACAGGTCCCAGTCATTGTATTGGGTGGCCCATGTTTCTGTGATGGCTGCAATGTCCACCTCTCCCTCTGCCATGAGCACCTGTAACTCTGCAATTTTCCTCTCAAGGCTCCTAGCATTAACGGTAACCACCTTCCACCCTTTCCCCTCCTCCCATCCTGCCTTCCTTTACAAGCATCACCAACAGTACTTGCCATTTGTCCTTTGTCACTGTTATGGGGGTAAGCTCATATGGTTTCCCAACCTGTGGTCTCTACATGTCTCTTGCCCAATTGCCAACCCTCTGCTCCTAGTTTAAATTCCCTACTTCCTCTATGTACTCCTCCATCCTCTGTTTCAACACTTTCTTTCCCTCCTCACTCAAGTGTAGTCTGTCCTTGGCATAGAGACTACTGTCCTCCCAGGTCCCTCCCCACCCCCTAACAGCCCATACCCTTTAGCACAACACCAGGTTCTTAGCCATCCATTAAATTCCTCTATTCTCAGCTTTCTTGTTGTGCTTGTCTTGGGCACTGGAAGTATATCTGAAAAAGTTACCAATCGTCCCACCCCCTCATATAATTGTCCTAGTTCCTCAAACCTCCTCTGGACTATATCTACTGTCTTGTCAGCCAGGTCATTTGTCCCAAGATGTATAATTAAATGAGGCTTTTCCCTACACCTTCTAGCATATTTCAGACCAGATTGTCCCACCCTTTCTGCTGTCATTCCTTGCATGACCTCCACCCAAATGCGACTGTGCCTCTCCCCCTTGCAACCCCACCTGACTCCTCTTAGTATTGAGTCCCCCAGCACTAAAATTCCACCACTCTTACTCCCTGCTTGCTTCTATTCATCTCCCTCTCTCATTTCCAGCTCCTCTTCTTCCTCCTGCACATTATTCCCCCCTTTTGCCCCTGTTGCAATTCTCCCAGTAGAACTTTCCCCCACTCTGGTTTGGTCCAGGCATTTATCAATTACTCCTCTAATTTTATCGTTTCCTTCCTCCACCTTCTTCCTCTCTAGCAGTGCAAAACTATTTTCTGAAGACCCTTCACAAATGCCCGCTCCCTCTCTCTTCATAGTAACCTGTTCTCTCCTTTCCACTCCATGACTTTTGCCACTTCTTTGCCTCCCCTCACAAGTCCCTATCTCCTTCTTCCATTTGACTTTTGTCTCCTGACTTGGCTTCCCCGGCAATCGTTCTTCCTGGTCTGGGCCCCCTTGTCCCTACTTCCCTTCTTCTGTCCCTCTCCTCACCACTGTTGGCTTAAATCACCCTCCTTCATCTCCCATTCTTCCTCCCTCCAGTATTGGGCTAAACCCACCCCAGTCTGCCTTGCCTGTCTTAGTTCCTCTTGCAGATCCTTAATCTCCTTTCTAAGTTTCTCTATGTGGTTGCACACTAAACATCCTCCCACACTCCCAGGCAACTTTTTAGAAAGATTGGTGCACCACAGTTGTTGCAGCCTACCACCCTACCCATTGCTGTCGTTGCCCACCAGCAACCCCCCACCCTTCCAGATGCAGGATACCAAATACTCCCCCAAGTCTCCCCTCTCCCCCCTCTATCAGTGCAAAACATTTTCTTTATTTCCCTTACCCCCTTTGTTGTACACATTTAGACAGATTGAGCAACTGCTTTTTATATTCCTATCCTTCCTATCCACACTCAAAAAAGAGACTTTAAGTAGCTATTGCACAACCTTCTTCAAACTCCTACTCCTCCTTTCTACAATGCGATAGCAATGCAGAGAAGTAACAATGAAAACTCCTAGTTTTGCAGTTACTTCACTTCCACTGAGACAGCAGTCACCGCTTCACTCACTGCTATTTTCTTTCCTGGATATCTACTTCTGCTATGACAGGTGCATATCCTTTGCCCGTTTGAGGATGTGATGTCAGAACCCTGGTATAAAGGAAATCACAGACCAGGGGTGGGTGGGGTGAGGGGTTGGGGGGTGGGACCAATCCAAGTCTTCCAGAAACAATCAGGTAGCTGAGGCCCTGGTCAGACCATTAGCACCCTTCCCCCACTATGCACTAACCTTTGCAGCTAGTGAAGCCAGCAAAAATAAATCACAGTTCTACTCAAAGCCCCAAAATAGGTTTGCTACCAAAAGAAACAGGTCTCCAATTCAAACAGCTTCACCAACAACACATCAAACTAGGCTTGAAATTAGAAGATATAGGTCTCTGATTCAAAGAAACAGCCCCAGTTAAATCACACCAAATAGGTTTTAAATCAGAAGAAATAGGCCTCTACAAATGCAGCCTGCTACACAGTGAACCATCAAACAAATGAGGCCACTTACAGCCACCAAAACAGTTTTCAAAGTTCCAACAGCCCCAAAACAATACCCTGCTAGCCCCTTATGACATGTGATACAAAAAAAAGCAATGATTACATACATATATATATATATATATATATATATATATATATATAAACATTTAAGGTCAGGTTCTGATGAAAACCATGATGGTGCCAGTTACATTAACTTACCAAGGGTAGTATAAGTGTACACACAGAGGGCATCCTTCCTGTTGGGGTCAGTGCAGCAAACTTTAAGCAACCAACAATATCAGTACCTCATCATGCTTAACTCAATGGTTGGGTCATCCTTCTAGCACATCATTTGGCAAGACATTGTGCATCAGTCTAGTCAGGCCAAGAAGCATTATATGAAATTCCAACAGCAGCAGCAGGTGACATAGTGCTTATTGGAGTGTGTGCATGCATCAGTAAGCATGGCATGCATTAATGGAGACTTTGCATTCCATGTTATGCTCTCCTTTCTATTCATCTGGAGTCGAGAACTTTTGGGACATAAGACAACATCCCAAGATTTGTACGAACTCTGGCCAAAACCATTCTATAGAAAATAAGCTAAAAAAGTGGTGTCCTTCCCCTCCTTGTTGTATTCCAACTTAATAATGTCTGTTTACAAAAATACATTATTTTAGTAATCTCAGTAATATTTCCTTTTTGTCATGGTGGCTTGTTTGTTGACAAGCAGGAGTGAGTGGTGCAATAATCTGCTAAACAGCTTGGGCCAGATATTCAAAGCAGTTGAGCATGGCGTAACTGAGTTACGCCAGCGCAAGTGTGCAATTGCGCCAAGGAGCCATAATCACTGGAAGCAAATGCGCAGCACAAATACCATTGCACCAATGTGCAACCATAATGAATGCAGGCACAAGTGCAGGGGGTGTGCCCATGAATATCCAGTGCAGTGCAATATTCAACCGTGGAACCATGGCGCATGTGTGGAGCAAAACAAAGATGTGCTGAGCAGACTTGAGTCTATAAATACAATGCGCAAGCACACAGACAGCACTTGCACCAGGCAAGAAAGAGGGGGAGAGAGACAGAGAGAGAGCGACAGAGAGAGAGAGAGAGAGAGAGAGAAAACCAGAAAGAAAGAAAGAAAGAGGCAGCCACAGAGGGAGAGTGACAGAGGTGGCAGTGGAAAGGGAGGAAGGGGCAGAGAGAGTGAGAGGGACAGGCAGGCACAGTGCCAGGCAGTGTACCAGGGTGCCACACATCCCACAGCAGCCAACCACCCAGGGGGAAATGAGACATCAGGGACCATGGACAGTGCACCATTCATGATGAAGGCCATAATGAGTAGTCTGAGGGGGCAGACAGAACAGCGATGTGGCCGAGGAAGGGCCAGTCAGCAGTATGCCCGACACAGGTGGCAAGGTGCCTGCACAACTTTCCTGAACTTCTCTGACACAGACATAGTGGGCCGGTACCACATGAATAGGGCCATTCTAAGGCAGCTTTGCAAGCTGTGCAATGAGGAGATGCAGGCAACCACAAGACGGAGCCATGCAATGTCTTTGGAGATGGAAGTCACAGCAGTCATGTGCCTGCTCACCATGAGCACCTTCCAGAGACCAACAGGGGACACCACAGGCATAACCCAGTCCGCCATGTCATGCCTCCTCACACAGTTGCTCATTGCTCTGCTGCCACATGCTTCAGAATACATCCATTTCCCCAGCACACAGTCGGAGTGTACAGCAGCCATGCAGGACTTCCACAGGGTAGCACATATGCATGGCATGCTTGAGGCCACAGACTGCACCCATGTAGGCATCTGCATGCCATCTGGCCTCAAGGGGCTAGCATACATCAGTAGGAATGGGAGCCCAAGCACCAACTGCCAGGAGGTGTGCGATGCCATGGGGTGCATCACCAATGTCTGTTCCACACACCCTGGGAGTGCACATGATGTATTCATCTGGCACAGCTCTGTGCTGTGCCACAGATTCAAACATGGGGACATCCCCACAGGCCATCTAGTGGGTGAGAATGGGATGCACAAGGGGTGACAGGAAGAGTAGGCCATGGAAGGGGAGGGCAGGGTGGGAAAGCTGGTGAGGGCAAAAAGGCAGGCAAGGGAAGGCAGAGAGCTAACTATGTCATTATCCACACAGGTGACAGTGCCTACCCACTGAGGCCCTGGCTGCTCACTCCCTACTGGTGCCCATCGTCCCCAGCCAAAGAACACTACAACGAAGCACACACCAGTATGCACAACATCATCAAGCATGTATTTGGAATGCCGAAGGCATGTTTCCATTGCCTAGACAGGTCCGACAGTGCCCCACAGTACAGCGCCTCAAAAGCCTGTGGCCTATTCCTGGCATGCTGCATACTGCAGAACATGGTCATTGATCATGTGATAGCTGTCGAGGCTGCTGAGGGTGACAGTAGTGGGGACAATGGAGGCAATGTGCTGGAGGGATTTGGACAACCCCCTGGGCAGAGGGACCTATGACTGATGAGGCAGGCCCAACAGCACCGCAACACTATGGCACAGGAACACTATGGTGCACGCAGGTAGGTGGCACTAAACCCATGCATGAGCCACACACACAGGTACAGCACACATGCAGGGGTGTGTATGGCAATCGGCTTGCACACACAGAGGCTTGGTGCAGGGTCAGAGGAGTCAGTGGCATACAACCATGCACCACTGCACAGAGCAGCTTGCAGCAATGCACACACAGACACACCCACACACACACATCCACATGCCCAGGCATTGGCATGTGGCAAGGATTAGAAGCATTACACTGGTGCACAGGTGCAACCGGTGACAACTGGACTCATCAAGCCCATGCCACATGGTCCAGCAGCTGGACAAGCATGCACACAGACAGTGTGCGGTGCAACAGACAGGTGTCACACCAGTGGTATGCACATGGACACGACACCCTTGCATGCACAGGGCAGCAGCAGCAGACTGCAGTCAGGGCGAGCCACGCATCAGGGCCACTGCATGAATTCCTGGTCACCACAGCCTCAGAGGCAGCTGTGCCGGGGCCGATCAGCAGCCACAGGCTACTCATTGGCCACAGGAGGTGTTTGCAACAGCCCCCCAGGGGTTGACCTGTGGGACTGCAACCAGGTCCGCAGGGGGGTGTGTATGTGCCCAAACAGGCCTGCCCGAGGCGTGCCTGGGATGCCAACAGCAGAGCCCGGCATCGACAGTATGGGTGTCACCCAACACTGGGATCGTAGGGAGGGCAATGCACTGCATGTGGTCTGAGGTGGCTGGCCATGCCCTGTGGCAGCCAGCAGCATAAAGCCATCCATGCTCGCCTATGCAATGCGATCCATGGATGCAGTTGTGGCCTCCTGCATGCAGTGTGCAATGCAATCCATCGAAGCAGTCATGGCCTCCTGCATGCACTACAGCCCCTCCAGGAGTTGTACAAGGCCCCACTAACACTGCTCGGCCAGCTGGTGCACCTACGTGCACAGTGCATGCAGCGCACTGGCAACCTACACCTGTTGTTCAACAGAGGCCAGGAGCAAACAGGTGTGCTCTGCCATTGGGTTGGCATCCTGGGGATTCTGAGTAGGACACCGACCTTCCTGTGGTGACCTGCCACACTGCACAGCCACACTCTCAGGTGGACACTGCTCAGTGGAGTCCTCTTGAGGTGTGTACCTAGCTGGTGCTCTGGCGGTAGACCCTGCATTCGGCTGCCCTGTGGCACCAGCAGCCTGCTGCTATTGCCCCTCCAGCCGCTGAACACTGCCCAGTGCCTGTGCAGTGGCACCACCACTAGTGCATGGCACAGCTGTGGCAGTGCACACAGCAGCACCCACAGTGGTGGCAGACAGCTGTTCCCCTACTGTCTGGTCACTGGACACACTGCCTGTGTCTCATATGGGCATCTCCTCCAAAACACCACCCATACTGTCCAGGATTATGGTGAAGTCATCATTGGTGTCAGACCCCCCCCCCAATCTGTGTCTCCACGCAAAGGACACCGAGACTGGCATCCTGTAGAAACACATCCAGGGCCTGGTTTGACCCCATGCCCAGGACACCAGGCTGGATGGTGGTGGTGGTGTGCTATGGCCTCCCAGGCCCCCAGATGCCCATGGTGGTGGATTGTTGGTCATCCGGGGCTGGTCCTGACTCCATGTCTGCTAACAGTGCCTCATCCCCTGCATGCAGGTGTGCCAGTACTGGAAGATAAAGCAGGTGTGTCAGTGAAACAATGGCCACAAGTGCCCCCCCACAATGCTACATTATGCTGTGCATTGCTGCCATGCATACCATGCAGAGATGGGCTGCCACCTGTCTGGAATCCTCTGCCAGGCACACACTCCATGATGCTGCAGCAAATGGTGGCTACCACTAGCTCCTGTGCCATGAACCGTGGCGCATCAGCAGGCCCACCTCCGGTGGCATTCCTGGCTGCACAGATGGCCGCCACCTTCTCCTTTATCCACCTCTTGTCAGTGCACACCTTCTTGTGACACTTCTGCACTGACCACTGCTGGCTGCTCTGTTGGGTCACATATTCTGCCACCTCCACCCAGGCCCCAGCCTTAGCCTGTGGTGTGCCCTTGGCACTGCTCAAGAGCAACTCCCTGTTGAGGTAGGCCTCTAGCAGGGTCTCTGACTCTGCTTTTGTGAAGTTGGTCCTGCACTTGTGAGCAGGCCCATCCCCCCAACCTCCTCAGGTTCCAACATGTCACTTCCTGTGGAAATGAACAGCACAGTGTCTCAGTGGCAGCAACACCATTGCCATCCCCCTGCTGTGCACTTTGTGCTCAGTGTGCTTCAGCAGCATGTGCAACTTACCTCAAAAGGATGCAATGCCAGTCCATGGCCTGTGCTGTTCTGTGACGCTTTTGTGGTGCACTGTATGCAAATGGGCTTTGGCACAATGGTAATGATATGCTAACCCCGTCATTGCACCACACATTGGCTGATGAGCTAATTATCATATGCGGCTGAATATCGCGTATTTGCTCTGTGCACAATGAGAGTGTTCCCGAGTAAGTCTTATGATTACTCTGGAGCATGACATGATGCAATGCATACACACACGTGCAGTGCACATTGGCACGGTGCATAGGTGCCATTCGGTGCACTGCCACCTATTGTGCATTTGGCGCACAATGTGTGTCCATGCTCCGACCCCTGCAGTGACCTCTGATCCAGGATGACCCTGCACACGTGGCCCCACCCAGCCATGCCCATGATGCACATCTCCACTGTTGCGCGATAGGCGGACACAGTGCATATCCCCTCAGTCCGCGCATCTGGTGCATGCTGTGCCATGTGCGTCTATGGCTGCCATATTGCTCCACAGCTCACAGCAGAAACATGGTGCAGTGCAGGTCTCGACAGGCAAGCAACTGGATGCAGGTGGAGTTGGCCAACCTTGTGGTCTGTGTCCAGCCCCACGCGCCCCAGCTGTTTGGCCAGGTGCCACTACAGCAGTCCCATGCTGCTGTGTGGCAGTCTATTGGTGCCACACTAGTGCAGTGATCTGGGGTGGCCAGGATTGGTGAGCAGTGTCAACACCATTATGGGAACATGATGCGGAGGGACCCAGGTCACCTCCAATGGTTGCAGGCATGCATCAGACATTGGCATGTGTCACAGTCAGGTGAGTAGGCCCGGCATGTATGTGTGCCCTGGTGCTGTATTGTGGCATTGACTGGGCTGCCTCATGTGTCCTGCAGAGTGGTGTATTGTCATTGTACACATTGCGGTGTTGCATCACCCACCACCGCTTGCATTAACATGCCGCTGTATGGACCATGCTATGCAGGGGCCCACACTGTGCAGTGGGGCAGCTGATGTGTTTCTGTCTATGTTCCATTCCCAGGGCCTGAGAATCACCAGAGGGCAGCAGAGGCAGTGGCCACAGTGGGACAGCAGGCCACAGTGGGACCCAGAGGTGGTGCTGGAGCAGCCCCAGCACCAGCAGGGCCATGGAGAGCAGGTAGGCACTGTCATGGTCCTTCACACTTGTATTGGGGGTTAGTGTGGGCATGGCTGCCTGTGCCATGTTTCATGGCAGCTGTGTGTGCTGCACTGTGCGTGGGTTGTGTGCCAGCTGTTGGTAGGGTGGGTGTGGACCCGGCTGCCACTGTCAGTGCAGTGGTGCTGCATGGGCACTGTGCCATGTGGCTGGCATAGTGCAGTTGGGTGGCTACTGTGCGGCAGGGACCACCGTTGTGCACTTTTGAGGTGTTCCGCATTGCTGGCAGTCATTGGCCCATCCCCCTGTGGGTGGCCTGTTCTGGCCCTCCAGGGGTGTGTGATCCTGCTGCCCAATATGCCCAGTGGATGGGCATGGTTCCTTGGGGCACTACACTGATTGCCTGTCATGTCCCTTGTCCTAGGTGTCCGGGGGCAGTGGAGGATGCCCCTCTACTGCAGGCTCTTGTGGCATCTCATACTCATTTCATTGACCACTATGGAGGCGGTGCTCCAGATCCACCAGTGGGTGATGAGAGGTGGATGCCATGGACAATGAGGGGTGGCACAGTGTGACCATCATTAGTGTGCACCCTACCTTCCCCTGTTTCCTCTGCTGAACCTCCCCCTACAGTCCCCCTTTCCACTGTACAGTACCTGTTCTCTGTCCCCATCCCTCACATTCCTACCCTTTTCCTCCCCATTGTTCTGTACATAGTTTGCTGTTCTTATTTCTCTATTGCAATATTTTGACTTACCTGCCTGTGTCTGTGTCTGCTTTGCAAGTGGTGTGCAGCACCATGCTGCAGTGGCCCAGTGCCTGTCTGTGTGGTGTGCATATGTCAGGGTGCATGCTGTGCTTCTGTGGTTCCCTGCTGTGTGCTGTGGTGTGTCCCATTGTGGTGGTGTCCCTCTCTTTGGTCAGTGGGTGTGTCTTGGGGTGCCCATGGGAGGGCTGTCAGGGGAGTGTTGTGGGTGTGTCTGCTTGGCTGCATGGTCCTGGGTGTGCCCTGCTTTGGTCTGGCTGTGGTGGGGGGCATGACATTCAGCTTGCAGGGGTCCCCTTGGTGGCCTTCTGTTGACCATTGGCTCCTCCTGTTGCCTACCTCCTGTGCCACTGCTGTAATCTGGGGCAGGGTGTGGGTGTCTGTTTGCACCCTGCTATGCCCAGCTGATGGTGGCCTCCTGTGGTCTGTCACTGTGCCTCCCTGGTTCTGTCCCTGGGTCACTTCTCTGTGCAGTGACCCCCCCCATTGCTCTGCTGTTGTGGCACTACTGTGTGTATGTGCACCATGTGCACCTCTACTTATGCCATGGCACACCTCTACATGCACCATGGTGCATTCACAGTTGAGCCATAGTGCAACTGTACCATATTCAACCAGGTTGCACTGGCACACTACGGCATGCTCAATCTCTGAATATCACTCCTGTTGCACCAGTGTGCATCAGATGTACGCTGTGCCAGATGTACGCTGGCCTTTGGTGCATTTCTGAATATCCATCCCCATGTGTACTGTACAGTGCACTGTCAGGTGCACACACTGGCCAGCCCTCTGAAAACATATTTGATAGCTAACTTGTTCCACTGTTGATGGTATAAAGAATAAAGAATATATAATGTATATTTTATTTGTACAATCATGCACAGCAGATCAACTCATGTAATATGTTTTCAGTGGGCTCAGTGGGCAGTGTGTACCTGACAGTGCACACATGCTGTTTAGCAGATCACTGCACAGCTCACTCCTGCTTTTCAACAAATATATCATGACAGAAATGAAACAATGCTGAGGCACCAAAAATATTTCATGGCAAACAGACATTATTAAGTAGGAATATAACAGGTCCAGAAGCATGCTGTACTATCTCTGGGGCCGGGTGATGGTAGAGAGTAGTCATGGAAATTCTGTAATAAGGTTTGAAAACTAAATGAATGATCTGAAACAAAGAGTTTGTTGTTGCTCTACTGACTATCAACTGATTCTACTATCATGAAAAAATGGTGCCTCTAATTTAACATAGTCACACGACCTGCAAGAAAGAGCTGAAATTGTATGGGCTACATGGCCAACAAATAATATTGTCATACAACCGTTTATCTATTATCAAAACTAATTAACATTTTAACATTGAGAACAATTTGGAACACCCACAGTAGGGTATAACCTTTATTATATGAGAGGCATCTCCTCTCAGCCAATCACAATTGAGAACTGCAACCAGTTATACCCCCTCAAACTGCATGTCAGATCCCCAGAGTTGTTTATTCATCTTTACCCCTCCCACAGTTGTTTAATCAGATTGAAACCATGCCTACAGTACTTTATTTAAACATCCAGCATCACAACACGAAAAAATAAAAAATGGCGTCGGAACAGCCGTCTATGCCAGCAGCTACCTAACTAACCAGCGCACGCTCCAAATTTTCCGCAACTTTCTCTTCAACATCCTAAATTCTATATTCTGCATCGAAGTAGAATCACTATACAGTCAAATCAACATATTTCCAAAAAATGCCTGAACAGTCCCCGAATGTAGCAATATTATGGCACAAAGCGATAAACATGCCTTTTCTTACAGCTGCTCCTTGCTACTCAAACTGTTTACTTATACAGTAGAATATCATAACACCCTAAACCAAAAGTTTTCAACCACAGGACCGCAATATTATCTGGACTAAAAAAGAAACGAATTACTGAGACTCTGCTTTTACTTTCAACTGCTTTTCCCTTGAGCTTAAACACCTGTGTGGCTTCACTCCATGACTCCCCTCATGCTACTCATACAGGCTGCACATTGCAGCCCCAATTGTAAACAACAACAAAAAAAATGACCCCTGATCCCTTGCTTTTAGTATAAGAAACAGTGTCCTCTGACTAAAAAGATGTACAGTTTCACTCCGTGGCTTGCCTCCTGCTGCTCGGTTCCTGCATAAAATGTATTACTACCACTTCTTACACCAAAAAAAAATGGACTGCTCCAGTTTAAATAAAATGGACTTCTCATTTTCCAGCTGCACTAGTCACCTTCTGCCTCTCCTACTTCATTCATGTTACTCCAACTCGTATAATAGTAAGAACATTCAGTTAGTTGGAGTATACTCGCAATAACCAGCTTCTGTGGATGATTAAACGCCAAGGTGAACCACAGAAGCTAGTTAATGCTTCATATATTCCTACTTACTGAATGTTATCAAGTAATTAACAGTAAAGGGTTTATTTCTAAATCCCCTAATCTGATATTCAGCTTTGGTCAAGAGGAAATAAAAGAAACAGGAGAAAGCTGTGTGCTTAGATGAGGACCACGTGTCTCATTTAGTACATAACATTTCTCTTAGCTACATGGTGATGGCAATTTTGAGAAATCATAGATCTCAGCCCAAACCCCCTGTCTGTACTGACAGTAGAAGGACCAAATTCAAAAGAAAACAGCAAAAGCTGAGTTAGAAGATCATCACTCACCAACTCACTCAAGTATCAGTGCTATCGGTACCTTAGAAATCCCACACCCATTCCCAATCATGACAAACCGATACTGAACAAAGATGGTATACCACTCTGCAGTACAGTATGTTAAAGAATTGTTTTTAAGCACAGTAAAATGCAATTTTGTTAACATTGACAGTCACTCTTCCTCGTCAGAATCAAAAGTGTGGGAATGGTGGACAAAGCCCGTTTAAATTGCCTCCACATGTTTACCTCCACCTGTGGGTCTGAAACTATGTAGGTCCTTCCAGTTCCACCTTTCTGAGCACCAGCGTTAGCGCATCCAGTTATCAGTGTGCCAAGTTGGGAATTTGCTGACCCCTGGTTTTACAGAGGACAGTGCTCCCCACCTTTCCACCCCCCCTTATTATTATTCTAACTCTGAGGGTGGGGTGGACCTTGGGGAGGAGGCATGAATCCCAAAATCAGTGCCCTGATGTGTCAGTGCACTAATGCTGGTGCTCTAATGGCCGGAAATGGGTCCTTCATGCATAGCAAATTCTTAATCAAGCCAGTAATGGCAAAGCATGGTTAATTCCAAGCACTTGGAGCCCTGATGAGACAGCATAAAAACCTTTGTGATGCAGTCTCATTGTGAAGCTCAAGTCCAGAAAGAAGTATATCTGAACATCTCTTTAACCTGCTTGAAAAGGCCACCAGATTTAGCAGCTTAAAGAATATCATTACATGTATGCAGCCCACATGTAACCAGCATTATAGTAAAAGGTTGATTTCCTGAAGGGTTTTTTTTTCTGAAGGGGCAGTCTGTAGGCCTTACAAAACAGGCCCTGTAAGTGTAGGCAGAATTTGATTTTAATAGTTCAAGAACATAAGCAAACAAATCTTTTCCTTTAAAAGTTTCTGGGACTCCTAACAACTGAATATTATTTGCTCTAGCTCTGTTCTCCAGTGTTTCTAATCGTAGCCATAATAGCTTGTTCTCAGAGAGAATGCCCACTACAGCCACACATAGTGTCATCATCTGAGTTTTTGTAGTTGTGGCACCCATCTTCCAATTCAGTCAGTGTGTTCGCAGGCATGGCCACAGTTCTCCAATGAATGCTGCAGCTGTCTAAGACAGCAGTTGAAAATGCAGTGCCATACAGTTGAAAGGGGGTGCTCCACTTCAGTGCCCCCTCACACACACACGTACACATGCATATTGTGTGCTTATGCACCCCCCCACGCACACACTGTATGGCTGACAGGGGTGCCCAATCCCCTGTCGGCTCTGCTGCACTCCTCCCCCAAAAGGCTTTCCAGGTACCACGCTGGGAGCCCACCCCAGCATGGCAAAAATTGTTATGGCTGATGGGGGTGCCCAATCCCCCATCAGCTCCAGGACCCCCAAACAGCCTTCTAGCTGCCATGCTGGGAGCCCACCTCAGCATGGCATATGTCCAGCATCGTCTTCTTAAATAAAACAAACCTGTAAACAAAAAAAAGTTCCCTCAGCAGTTTCCCTGACCACCAGCACCCACCCTCTGCACACTCTGCCTCCTCACACCCCCACCTCACCCCATACTTACCTCCAGAGTCCGGCGTGATGATCTTCGGTGGACCAGGAACACGTCTGCACTCTTCAAAGCAGACTGCAAACTGAGGAAATGCCGGTAAGCTGTATAATGCCATAAATAGGTTTTTTTTCAACTTTGATGCATATCTCAGGCATTTTTTGGAATTTTGGCACCAAATTTTCAACATGGGATTTGTGGGACCCCTCCTCATGAAGTCTGAACTGTCATGGTGTTAATCGGGCCTGAAGGGTGATTTTGTGGTCACTGCATGAAATCACCTTTTGGGACTGATTAACAAAATGACAGTGCCAGTGTTCATAAGGTGGGCTCTCAAAAAGCCTACGTTGCAAATTTGGTGAAAAAATTCCTACAAATGACTGTTTTACGAGCGTGCATTGCACAGTTCCTACGCATGCTCTTAAGTTTGTGACTTTTTTATATTAGCACTCCGGATTTTCAGCATTACCATTTTACCACATCTCCTTACGGGTAGTACAGCTGTCATTTTTTACATCTCACCCAAAATGTGTTTCCACACGTGTAGCGTACAATGGCGCAGTCAGTGTGTGAAATCAATGCATGGGACACATTAAGAAAATCACAGTGACACTGTTCATGACCAGAGGTCTTTAAATGTCTATGTTGAAAATTTTTGACAAAATTCCTAAAAATGACTGTTTTATGAGCGTGTGTTGCGCAGTTCCTATGCACACTCGTAAGTCTGCGAATTTTTAATATTTGCACTCCAGAATTTCAACATTACTATTTTACCACACCTCCTTATGAGCAGTACAGCTGTTATTTTTCACATGTCACCCAAAATGTGTTTCTGTACATGTAACGCACAATGGCGCAGTCAGTGTGTGCAATTCATGTTTGGGACAGATTAAGAAAATCACAGTGACACTGTTCATGAGCAGAGGTCTTAAAATGGCTATGCTGAAAATTTGGTGAAAAAATTCCAATAAAAGACTTTGAGGAGCGCACGTTGCACAGTTCCTACGCATGCTCGCAAGTTTGTAAATTTTTAATATTTGCACACCAGATTTTCAACATTGCCATTTTACCTCACTTCCTTATGAGCAGTATAACTGTCATTTTTCACATATCACCCAAAATGTGTTTCTGCACATGTAGTGCTCAATGGTGCAGTCGGTATGCGAAAGCAATGTTTGGGACAGATTAAGAAAATCACAGTGACACTGTTCATGAGCAGAGGTCTTAAAATGGCTATGTTGAAAATTTGGTGTCAAAAGTCCATAAAATGACTGTGTTACAAGTTAGCATTGTGTAGTTTCCTTGTAAGTTCAAGAATGTGTAATATTTTCAGTCCAGATATTCACCAGTGGCATTTTTCCACACTTCCTTATGAACAGTACAGCTGTCATTTTTCACAACATGGCCGAAATGTGTTTTCATACTTTAGTGCAAAAATGCATGGTCGCTGTGGGAAATCATTGTTCGGGACAGATAAAGAAAATCGTAGTGACACTGTCCATGATCAGAGGTTCCAAAATGCCTGTGTTGGCAATCTGCTGTAAAAAATCCCCAAACTAATTACATTATGGGTGTGCGTTTGCACAGTTTCTATGCACACTCGTGACTTCACCATTTTTTTAATATTTTCACTGCAGATTTTCAACATTGCCATTTTTTACACCTCCCCATGAACAGTACAGCTGTCATTTGTCACATCCTGTTCGGAATGTGTTTTTGTACCTCTGGTGCTAAATGCCGTAGTCACTCTGCAAAAGCATCTTTCGGCTAAAAAACTGATATTGCCACTGTTCATGAGGTGGGGGTCACAAGAAAAACATGTTGAAAATTTGGAATGAAAATACCAACGAATGCCTGAGGCATTATGGTTTCCAGCCATAATGCCCCACCATGTAGAGAATGACAGGCATCAGGGCTGTGACTTGGGATTGTCGCCTGCAATGCTCATACCATTCCACCCTCACACACACCCTGCAGCCAGTGACAGGCATTGAGGTGTGCCTTGGACTCTTTGGCCCCAAAGTTCACCCCATTCTCCTATACCACACCCATCTTACCGTATTTCCTGATGGAATGGGGTGCGCATAAGGGCAAAAGACCCCAAGGCGCACTGTGACACTTGTCGGTGTCTGCAAGGTAGGGTGTGGTGAAATGGCATGGCCGTTATGCCTGACGACCCAAAGGCACACCCCAATGCCTGTCACTCTCTTCAGGGTGGTGATGGGGTTGGCTTCACTTCAGTACTTCACTGCCATTCCTATTATGCAGCTCTGTAACTCCTACACTACCAAAGCCAATGCCAGCAAGCAAGCATTTGGCATTGACAAATGCTTGTTGCTAGCACTACAGTAGATCCAGCATGGCCCCTCCCCATTTAATTTTATTACCCTCCGACTCAGAAATGCCTATTGCCCAGTTGTTCGACTATCACAGTGGAGGAGAGCATCAACAGGAATTCTGTCCGTCTGTTCACTATTGAACACAGATTAGCTGAGGGAGCTGCTCCTTGAATTTTGGTTTGAATTTTAACTTCACCTTTTTACAAAACGCTACAGAGAGATAATGAAGCTTTGAGGATCCCATAGTTGGAAATCGGGTGTTAGAGATTTTCTGTTAACGTGATGAATGGGTAACAGCCTTTTAAATTTCATAGTCAAGTCATTTTTTGTTAGGGTGTTAGGTACAGGGATGGAGTTGCAACTAGGGTTTTAATGTGAGCTAGGGATAGGAGTCATATTTATTATTTTGGAAGAGAGTTCCAGGAGAGTGCAAGGGAGGAAAGCGACTCTTTGTAAAGCATTTTGTCACTAACAAATTACCACTGTAGCCGCATATGCAGTTGCAATAATCGTACTGTGTGGTCCTTACCTTTTGGACTGGAAGAGTTTCATGAACCATCAGTGTCATATCCAGGTGGGGAGTTGTTCATGATCTACCATCATTACTTGGAAAGAGGAGTGAGTGGTGTTGGTGAGGAGATCATCAACCAGCAAGCAGTCGGAGTGGCTATCTGGTGTTGTTTTCCTTGGGACAGGTGAGAACTGCAGTGGACTGCACAGGAGGCTCATGGCAGTAGGTTGAGCCTGAATTAGGCATCGGGTAATCGGGGTCCGAGTTTCAGGCATGACTGGGATGCTACCTGAGGGCTGAAAACAAGTTGAAGTAATCTTCATCGAGATAGTGGTGCCTGCTGCGAGTACATCTAGAATGAAATTGGCCCACACAGAAGTTGAGAGCTTTGTGGGAGATCAAGTTGTGCATGTTGGTATTCACCTCTCAGACTGTCGGAGAGAGATTGTGGGAAGAATGATGGATGGAGCTGAGTAAGTTTTTGCTCAGAAACAGAAAGACTTCTGTCACCTGCTAATAGTTAAGCAATAAACCATGACAAGGTATGGGTGATGCTGGGTTTACCCATGCCTGGTGTGGTTTGGTCACGCAGGCTGGAGTGGTTTATTGCAATTATATAATGTCACGCTTAATTTTTTGTTCAAAAAATTAAGAGAAAAATAATTGTTTTTCATTTTTTTATAAGTTTGTATTTAATTTGTTGTTACACTACAAAACATAGTCCAGTGTATTTGGGTTAAAAAAAGTGTAGGCTAAGTGAGCCATTTGATTTGTGCTGGCTTATAAGATCGTGCATGCAGCAGGGCAAGAGATAGAGAGAGAGACTGCAAAGGTTTGTGTTCTCCAATGGAGAGAGAGTAATTTGTACAGGAGACTGAAAGAGAGGGCTGTAATAGACAGCAAATGAGAGGTCAGTGGGGTGGCGCTCAGAAAGCGAGAGAGGCTGTGAAGCTTTGTTTCTTTTACCCGAATGAAGTGAGAGAGCACAGTGTGGAAATTAAATGTCCGTTGCTGCTCAGTTAAAGACAGAAGGCAAGTTTTCAGGCTTCAGGTTGTTTTTTTTAAGTTTGTGTCTGTCCGCTTTGCTAAAGTGTTGCAAACAGGTGTCAGGCTAAAACAGGCAGAGAGCGGAGTGTCTTCAGTGCTGTGTGTGGGGTGTCTGAGATCATGGTTTTCTGTTTAGATTCTGAGTTTGTGGCTAGAAAGATGTAGAGGGAAATATATTGTAAAGGTTTTTTTTATTTCTAGCAAAATTGGCATTTTTTTGTTTTTTATTACGAATTATGGGGTAACGGAGTGGCACAGCAGGCAACGTTTACCGAAGAAAACAAGATGTCTCGGAATGATTTCAATTTTTTTTTTTTGCAGTTAGTGAGATGCGGCTGGCTGGCACCTTTTGCTTTGGTGATGCTGGATTTTACCACTTTGAAAAGGTGCCAGCCAGCCAGTCAGATTCCTTTATTTTTATGGCCATTGTATAATTAATTTTAAATAGCTCTGACTGAAAAACTCTGGTATTAAAGAGCAATATTAGTTTTCAGTGGTGGGAGCACTGATTTGAAGTACCATTTTCTGGACATTACTCCAATTAAGGAGTATTACTTTGTGCAATTGAGAAAGTTATAATTTCCTCTGTTGTATTTCTATTTTGGGATCCTCTTATTGTGTGGAAGTTGGGGGGTAATTTTAATTTGTTATTTTAGGGGGAAATAGAGCATGAATGTGTATGAATGAGTTTTGGAGCAGCTGTAATAAATAAGTGGATGAGTTGTGAGTGTTTGATTAGATAGTAAGGTGGGGGTGGGGTTATATTAAAGATTAGGGGTGTTAAATAAGAGAATTTTAGGTACCAGCTCAGGAAATTAGGTGAGATGTGTCAAGGTAAGAACAATGGCCAGGTCATCTATTCAGCATCCTAACTGTATGCCCTCCAGCCCTTTATGGACCTCCCAGTGATGGCTACAGTGGCGAGATGCTGTGATAAGGTCGGTATAGTAAGAAGGTGGAGGGCAAAGCAGTGGAATGCTGATTGGATAGCTGAGGTGAGTAGCATTAGGGTGGTAATATCCAGTAGGCACCCTGGGGCAAAATGGACCAATGGAGAGACCAGACATGTTTAGTTCCCATTCCCAGGGTTCCCACCAGACTGAGTGGGCAGGCAGCTGATGGACAGGCAGCTTCCACTGGTCCCCCTCGAGTGGTGCTGTGCAATGCCAGATCGATGAGGAACAAGACAGTGATTATGGCTGACTTGATTTCCTTGGATGATCTGGCATGCATTACAGAGCCTTGGATGGGGGATGATGCAGCTCTGGTTTTGGAGGCATCTATCCCACCAAAATACTCTGTAGTGCACTGCCCAAGGAGGGAACACAGGGGTAGAGGAGTGGCTATCTGTTTTAGATCTGATCTGACGTACTCTGTGAACCCAGTGGAGTCTACTGCACCATTTGAATATGTGGCTGTTTGATGGGGGTCTGTGTGTGGGTTGCAGGATCCTCCTCATGTGTCACCCTCCGGGCTGTGAGGGGGAATTCCTGCAAGAAGTCATGGACTTCGTTGCTGACTGGGTGTTGGAGTTGCACAGATGATTGATTCTGGCTGACTTCAATGCCTTGATCAATGACAAACTCTCACAATTTGGAAAGGACTTCCTCCATATAATGACATCTCTGGGCCTTGCATACAGTTGCTTCCATGCCCCATACTCATAGCCATGCCTTGGACCTAGTATTCTCACTGGGGCTTGAGATCACTGATCTCAAGACTGATCCAGTTGTTTGATCTGATCACTGCACAGTATAATTTTTGTTCGGAGCCTCCCCTTAGTCCCTCCCCTGTTGAGATGGTCTGCTACCACCCTTTGAGGGGTTTAGCCCTAGAGGGACTGATGGCAGTAGTGGATTTTTCTGGTGTGAGTGCTGCCTGTGAAAAGGGGTTAAATGAGGTGGTGGCAGCATATAATAATTCTGTTACCAAGGCATAGGACACCATAGCACCGGTTCGTATATGACCCAGGTCTTCTCACTGGAGACTGCTATGAAGACCAGGGCTGTGGTTGACACACTGGCCATGAGAGCCTACTATGGTGAGTATCAAGGGGCAAGCAACCATAAGAAGGCAGAGTTTCTCTCCAAGAAGATTGCTGCAGAACAGACTAACTCTACTCTTTCAGACAGTAGACAGGTTAGTGCATTCGACCTGCCTGCAACCAAAAAGAGCATTTTTGATCACACAGTGTGAAGAGTTTGCTCAGTTCTTTTCTTTCTTCCATTCACTTATTTATATTCCTTGAGCCCTGGCAGTGGCTTTGGCCCTCTGGAGAAGGGACACTTTCTTTGTTCTCTGCCACACCGCACTTCCGACCCTAAAGATTCCCCACCATTTGTCCCCCATGGCGGGGCTGGGGAGGTGGTGCCCCCTCCCTGGAGACCCACTTCAGAAGCCGAGGTTGGCCCTCGGTGCAGCACACTGTCATGAAGCTCTGCCAGGTTCCTTTTTCCTTCCTGTTTCTCCCATTCCCCTTCTTACAGATAGTATAACTACATCAGAGTGCACCTCCTGACCCATATTGCCCTCCAGTCACCACTAGAGGGCAATCAGCAAGCAGGACAATGGTGGACCCTCTCCCTGAGAAAGGAGAGCAGTTCTCTAGATGCTCGATCCTCTCCCCACTCCCGCCGATCCCCGGCAGCCCAGGCTCATTCCCAAACTGGGGTTACCGGCATGGTGCGAGGTGTGGCATCCAGTGCCTCAACCATCAGCACCACCAGGCCAGACTGCTCAGTTCTTTTCTGACAGGGTGTTGACCATTAGGATCAGAATTACTCCAGTGGACTATGACCTGACCCACAGTGTTGAACCTGTTGGTGGCAGCAGCATTCCTTTTGCCAGGGGTGAGTTTTAGCCTGAGGGGTGGTGGTGGTGGAGGTCATTGAGGTGATTCTGAAGCTGCGTCCTACCTCTTGTGAAATGGACCTGGGCCCAACATGTCTTCTAGTGGGAGATTTGGAGTCTGTGGGTCCAGTGTTTACATAGAAACATAGAATTTGATGACAGATAAGGACCACTTGGCCCACCTAGTCTGCCCATTTCCCTACCTAATGGATAAGCTGCAGATCCTAGTTAACCAACAGCCGGCTTCCTCCTACCCCCCACTAGAATTGCCTTATGTCTGTCCCATGCATTCTTGAATTCCCCTACTGTTTTTGACTCTACAACCTCCTCAGGAAGGCTGTTCCATGTATCCACAACCCTCTCTGTGAAGAAATACTTCTTCACATTACCTCTGAGCCGTCCCTCCTCTATCTTCAAATTGTGCCCCCTTGTTTTTGCATATCTCTTTCTCTGAAAGATGCTACCCTCTTGGACTTTGTTGATTCCCTTGAGGTATTTGAGAGTTTCTATCATGTCCCCCCCTTCCTCCTTTCCTCGAGGCTATACATCTTTAGTTCCTTTAGTATTTCTTCATATGTCTTCTGATGCAGACCCTGCATCTTTTTGGTTGCCCTCCTCTGGACAGCCTCCACCCTGTTTATGTCTTTGTGGAGATGGGGTCTCCAGAACTTTACACAGTACTCCAGATGTGGTCTTACCAACTGTCTGTACAGAGGGCCAACAACTTCCTATTTTCTACGTGTGAGGCCTCTCCTTATGCATCCCAGTATCCCCCCAGCCCTCTTTACTGCCTTCTCACATTGCTGGCCCATCTTTAGGTCATCTGATATGAATACCCCCAGGTCCCTTTCCATTTTTGTTGTTGTCAGTATCTCACCCCCCATTGTGTACTCTTCCCCTGGGTTTTTGTTTCCTAGGTGCATTACTTTGCACTTCTTTGCATTGAATCTAAGCTGCCATACATTTGACCATTCCTCCAACCTTGCCAAGTCCCTTTTCATCCTTTCCACCTCACCTTGTGTGTCAACCCTGTTGCAGATCTTTGTGTCATCTGCAAAGAGACATACTTTCCCTTCCAGTCCCTCTGCAATGCAACTTATAAAGACATTAAAAAGGACCGGTCCCAGTACTGAACCCTGCGGTGCCCCACTAGTAACCCTCCTTTCGTCACTGTGGACTTCATTTACTATTACCTGCTGTGTCCTGTTGTCCAACCAGTGTTTTACCCAGGCTACCACCCTGGGACCCACTCCCAGGCTGGCTAATTTGTTTATTAATCTTTTGTGTGGGACTGTGTCAAATGTCTTGCTAAAGTCTAGGTAGGCCATGTCCACAGCCCCTCCCTGGTCTACTGCTTTGGTCACCCAGTCAAAGAAATCAATTAGATTTGTCTGACATGACCTTCCCACTGTGAATCCATGCTGCCTAGGGTCCTGTGCCCCACTGGCATCTAGGTACTCAACAATTCTTTCCTTCAGAAGTGATTCCATCATTTTTCCTACAACTGAGGTCAAACTGACAGGTCTGTAGTTTCCTGCCTCTGTCTTTGTCGAAATAGTCCAATGTTCGCTTTCGGTGGGGGTCTTAATGGATGCTTTGAAAGAGGCATTGGTGAGGCCCCTGTTGAAAACAAACATCACTTAATCCTGACGTCTTGGCAAATTGTTGACCAGTCTCCAACCTCCCATTTCTGGGGAAGGTTGTGGAGAATGTAGTGGCTTTGCAGCTCGAAGCATACCTGGTGGCCTTTGACATGTACTAGCTGCTCCAGTTGGGATTTAGGAAAAAGCATAGCACTGAAACAGCATTAGTTAGGGTGCAAAATGATCTCCTCAGGGCAAGGGATAGTGGGGTGTGGTCCATTCTAATTCTCCTCAATCTCTTATCAGCCTTTGACACCATAGACCACGTGGTGCTACTTGATCACTTAAGAGAACTCTGCTGACTCATTGGCCATGTCATCAGCTAGTTTGAGTCATTTCTATATGGTAGGATGCAGCGGGTTGTGATGGGAAGTTTCTCATCACGCCAGAGGTTCCTGTCATGTGGAGTACCTCAAGGGTCAGTCTTGTTGCCCATGTCATTTGCGGTGTATATGCTGCCCCTTGGTGATATCATTAGGCAATACAGTTTGGGTTTTCTCTGCTATGCAGATGATACCTAGCTGTATATGTCCTTTGCACCCAGAACATTGAACGCTGTGGACGTGCTAAATAACCGCTTATCCTAGATCCAGGACTGGATGTCTTCTAACTGGCTGACACTGAATCCAGACAAGACGGAGGTACTGGTGATTGAGGCTGGTCCTCGGAGGGAAGTAGTTGCCACCGGAGCAGGAACAAGGTTGTTCCTGGGGTCCACCTCAATAGTGGCGGTGAAAAAGGTGAGAAATCTGGGCATGATCCTTGACGATGGTTTGACACTTGATACTTAGGTGTCTGCCATCATCTGGAGTGGTTTCTGCCACTTAAGGAATGTCGCCCAGATTAAGCCCTTAGTCCCACATGAGGACCTGCCATCACTGATACATGCGTTTGTCACATACAGGCTCGATTACTGTAATGCTCTATACTTCTGGGTTAGTTGGGGCAACCTCCACCGGCTGCAGCTAGTGCAGTTTTGTGTGAAGTGCACTGGCTGCCAGTCAGGTGGAGAACTGTCTTCAAGGTCTGCTTTCTCACTTATAAGGCCCTATATGGATCATGTCTGGGCTACCTGTCTGACCTCCTGTTGCTTGCCCACCCAGTGCGCTCCCTACGGTCATCTGCAGAGAGATATTTAGTGGTCCTGACAGCACAATTAAAAACTGCTGGTGATCATACCTTCGAAGTGGCAGGCCCTACGTTATGGAACTCCATCCTACGGGCATTGAGGGAGGCCCCCTCTGTTGACAGTTTTAAACAATGCCCGAGGACACATCTTTATAAGTTGGCAAATGAGGGAGTCTAATAAATATGATAAATATAATAGTGAGCAAGATTTATTTATTAGTTAATTTTATAATTTTATATTGATGGTTATTTATGATAGATTTTAAATTGAATTGACTCTTATAATAACTGTGTTTCAATTTTTTCCTGTACTGATGTAAAGCACCCAGAGCCCCAGGGACTGGGTGATCAAGAAATAAAGTATGACTTGACTTGACTTTACTAGGGCCCAGCTGTTTGTGCTCACTGCTATTAAGATGCTCCAGTCTACACCAAGCAAATTGAATTCCCTCAATATCAGCACCTCTCCCAGTCCTGCCATCCTGTTGATCATGTCTCCTAGCTCTTTGTCTGTTTCATCTTTTTGTGCTGAGACCTATACACCACTCCAAGCCTAGTCACCCTTTCTCTCTCTCTCCCCCCTCTGAAATGATCTGTACCTGTGCAGTTTCGGTCCCCTTAACCTGGCCTGCTTCCCGAGTTTCTGAGGCTAAGATGCCCTCCTTAATATATAATACCACTTTATCTGCCCTCCTCTATTCCCTATCCCTCTGGATTGCTGTACCCCAATACCCTCAGTTCTCACTCATGGTGGTGTGATGCCTATGTCTTTGTCACAGCCACTATGTCCAATTGTGTATCAGCCATTATTGGCTGTAGGTCATAGGTTTTATGATCCAAGTTTCTGGCATTAGTACACATCATCATCCATACCTGCTGCTTTCCCTCTGATGTCTTGTCTCCTGCAGATATTTACCCTTGAGACATTCTCTTTCTGTGCTTCCTATTACTCTTGCTGTGAGCCATTGCCTCCACCTCTGTCCCCCTTACACCTGCCTTGATATCCCTTTGTGACTATTTGTCCTGTTTGCACGACTTGTATCTTTCACTTACCCCCATCCCATCTGATTTTCTATATTAGTTCTTAAGGGCTAGCGCCCCCCCCCAAGTAGAGTTGATGTTCCCATTCTCAGCTGTGCTACATAAATAGAAACAGAATTTGACAACACATAAGGACTGCCTGTCCCATCCAGTCTTGTCTTGGCCCATCCAGTCCACCCAATAATAATCTAAGTGCCCATTAATAATCTTAGCACTAACTACTGGCTGCTCCTCATGTACTGTAGTTCAAAGACTTCAATAGGTGTGCGAACTCAAGTTCCAGCATCCTGTTTCTCTCACTGTTGGGGTGCAGGTCATCTCTTCTAAGCAACCACTAATGCCATCTAGGGTGACCATTATCTGACAAGCCAGCAGGATAGAAGATCATACGAGGATTGGCTTAGGGCACTGAACACATAAGTACTCACTCAAAGCCAGATGAGAGAGGGGTGATATGACAGAGACCGTCACATTACTGAAAGAAATGAACAAGGTGAGCTGCAGGGAACTGTTTTGCAGGAATAGCAGCAAATCTAGAACATGAGAACATGAGTGAAAGCTGGTGTGGGGAGGTTCAGGATGAATATACGAAACTTTTATTTTATAGAGACGGTGGTTGAGCCATAGAACAGTCTGTCAATGGAGGTGAAGGGCACCAAGACCATGAATGATGTCAGGCTCAGTTGGGAGAGTTCAGGGCTTAGTAGTTACTCGGTGGGGGGGCAGTAAGAGTAAAATCCGAGAGTAAGGGGGTGAAAAGTGTATACAAAAAACATATTGACAAAAGGCCTTAGAGTATGATGGGGTGTTACGGGCAGATTGGATAGGCAATTGGTCCTTTTCTGTCATCATTCTCTATGTTCCTATGTTTCTAAAAGCTTCCTTCCTTCATTTATAAGGTGCCTTTTTTTAGACAAATCAATGCACTGGACCAGTGAACATGCACATCAGTACTGTGACATCAGTATGGGGCTTCACTGAAACATTTTCAGCCTGACTTTAAAATCAGAAATCAATACAGCTTTAAATGTCTAGAAAAAGTGTGATTCCAGTGTCTAGGACTGTAACCTGAAAATGCCCGGTCTCCATACATAGCCAGTGCAGTGTAAGGTACAAATAAATTGAGGTGTTCCTGAAGATCAGATGTTTCTAAATGTAGAATGCAGGTGTGCAGTACCAGTAGGACAGGATGGAGCAGACAGGCATTCACCAAGAAGATATATTTTTTTTTTTTATACAGAAGTGTAATTGGC
The DNA here is from genome assembly GCA_016271365.2 of Neoceratodus forsteri. Lineage (NCBI taxonomy): Eukaryota > Metazoa > Chordata > Ceratodontiformes > Ceratodontidae > Neoceratodus > Neoceratodus forsteri. The sequence goes on along the minus strand of CM057455.1, from coordinate 913,152,290 downwards.
ATTACACAGTTGTACAGTATGCCATGCGACAATACAGAAGTTACAGTTCAGATGATAATGAAGTTGTCACACAAAGTACGAACAGTTTGTAGGAAAAAGTTTAAAATTAGCTTCACTTTGCTGACCCAGTGGCATGGAGGGCTGAGGCATCCATGCCTTACCTCCTGCCACACCGGCGACCAGTGTTCGAGGTGCGAGTGGACCACCGGGGGTTGGCTGGGAGGGAGAGGATTGTGCATCTGAAGGACAGCTCTCCTCTCCTCTTGAGGGGTGGGGACAGAGTCTGCTGCCTACCTGACCCCTAGCGGTGGCTGGGAGCTAGCACAGTGGGCCAACACATAGGGGGGAAATGCAGGGCAGACACCCAGTGTGCACGTATGGAAGCATGTGCGGTTCGGCCATTGTTATCATTGCATGCCACCGCCCTGTGCTCTGGGGACTGGCACCAAAAATGGAGGAGAAAAGTTACGGCCAGCAGGATGAAGGCGGCCCCTCGCAGGCTCTGCACTGGGCTAGCTGGCACCTTGCTAGGGTGAGAGGTGAGTCCAGTAGATGCCGGGGTGATAGGGCTTGGGGGGGCTGGACTGAAGGGGGCTGGGCGGGTACATAAAGAAATGAAAAAAAAAAATAGCTTCACTTCTCATTTTTTGTTGCTCATGTTGATACAGATTTACAAGCCAAATCTTATGTAATGTTTCTTGTGTTAGAGATTTACTTTGTTAGGAAAAAAAAACACTGTAATCTCATTTGTCAGTGAATGCTAACAATATACTGTACACACCAGCGCTTAAAAGCTGATTACTTGTTCTTGGTATTTAGTCATGACTGGGATTATTATTTTTCTTAAGGACAATAACAAATACTTAAAGCAACATTAAATGTGATGTGCATCTTTTCTAAATACCTGGTTGCAATTTTTTTTTCACAACTCAGATAAGTATAAATGCTGATATCTAGTACTGTGTAGTGTAGTGTAACATGCTGGATTTAAAATCAGAAATCAGTACAGCTTTAAATGTCTAGAAACATGCTGCAGTCAGAGCTTTAAATAGCAGAGCCAGCCATATTTGTAGTCCAGACCAGAGGAACGCCACCAAGGAGTGGAGGGAGGGCTACACCAGCAGCAAAGTTGGGGCTGTCACTGTATTATTTGCTGCAGTACTTTTGATATGTGCTGTGGGTTTTTTTGTGAAAAGGGGACTTGGAGGGGGGAGGATGAGGAACGAGGGAGTTTGAGGGAGGGACTGAGTAAAGTAGGACACCAGGGACACGTGGCACAGCTAGGCCAATTGAGCAGCTGCAGCTAGTATATTTTACCCAGAAGGCCAAGCAACCCCTCGTATGAGTGACCTTGACGCACGAGTGCCACAAAACAGGAGCATGGTGTCTGAGTAGGTGGCATCTGCAGGGCATTAGTAGGGAGGACAGCAGGCCACAGGCCATGCTGTGCAGGGTAAACAAAATCCCAGGAGTCAGGGGTGCTATAGGATATCAAAGGCAAGTGACCGTGAGCTGATGGGGGGGGGTGGGAAAGGTGTGACTAAACCAGTATGGGAGATTAAGAACAATGGAGAGACATGGGGGATGGAGAGGGGCAAAGGGGTGGGAAATGAGTGGCAGTGGCAGGCCGGAAGGAGAGCCAGGATGGGTGGTAGGGCTGCAATGGGTGTGGGATGGCCATCTTCTTAGAGATTGCTTAGAGAGTAGGGGGTTGTATGGTGTGTAGGCAGATGGGGCAACTTAGGGAAGAGGTTGACAGGCAGAGAAGGGAGCTGAGTAGGTAGGGATGGAGGAGCTGGGGGAAAAGCAGGGGCCAAGGGAAAGAAGAAGAACATACAGAGTGGACACAAAAGGCAAACATGAGGGTTTACAAGGGGAGATGTTTCAGAGGGTAGACCATACTACCACTAAGGAGCAGTTGAGACATGAGGCCAAAGGTTGGAGGGAGGTCAAGATAAGTGGAAGGAGGGGAAAAAGAGCAGAGCATGGTTTGATGTCACAGGGATGGAGGAATGGGGAAGTTTAGGATAAAGGAATGGAGGATAAGAACAGTTTTTTTATGCTAGCAAGACTGGAGCAGCATGAGGGGGAAGGCCAGTGGCAGGGATTGTGGGGGAACAAGATAGTAGTGTTGGCAGGGGATCTAGTAAAGAGGCTAGAAGCAAGGTCAACTCTGGAGAGGATAACAGGTGTAGTGCAGGAGGTGTGACAGAAGGGGGGGCAGAAGACTCGGGAAAGTGTGGAAAGACAAGAGAAGGGTATGGAAAGGAGGGGAGCACCCAGTTGGGACAGGAGTACTAAAGGGAAGAACAGAAGTTCAATTGTAGAGGAAGAGAAAAGAACAGGGGAGGCACTAGTGGCTGGAGGATGGAAGAGGACTAATACAGAGCAGGGGGACATCTGAATTGGGAAGTGGGTATATAGCTAGGGAAAGGTAGGGGCAAGGTCACAGCTAACACAGGTAACAGCAGGGGGCAGCAAGGGAGATCTAGGGCAGGAGCACAACAGGGATCTAGGGAGGCAGAGGAAACCTCAGGTATGGAATCAGGAGTAGGAGACCAAGAGTGTGTGCAGAGGAATGGGTTGCATCAGGGAGGTAAGCAGGATAAAGAGGGGAGAGTCATCACCATAGGGGATTCAGTATTAAAAGGTGTAAGATGGGTAGGGCAAAAGAGTCAGGAAGAACCGCATATGGGTGGAGTGTATGCCAGGTATGACAGTGGGAAACATGGGGCAGCATGTTAAGAGGTGTGTGGGGAGGCTAGGAGGGAACCTCATATCATGGTGCACCTGGGTACTAATGATCTGAAAGGAAATAGGTTGGAAGAAGTGTAGGAGAGATTCAGGGAAGTAGGAAGGTTGTGCAGTAGAGTGGAGAGGACATTGGCATTCTCTGAGATTCTCCCAGTACTAAGGGCTATCACGGCCAGGAAACTAAGAATCAATAAATGGCTGGGGACATGGCATGATGGCATGGGATATGGACTGGTGGGGGGATGGGGCAGCACATGGGAGAACCAAGGCCTGTATGCACTGGATAGGCTGCACCTGAGTAGGGAAGGCTCAGGGGTCCTAAAGAAAAAGCTGAGGGAGTTTATTGCAGAAAAATATAATTTAAACTAGGTGGGGGGGGCAAGTGATGGGCAGCAAACACTGCTACAAGGCAAGGGAGACCACCAGGCTCTCCTCCATAGGCAATCCACTGCTCCACCACTGTGTGCACTGCTGTAGAGGTTAGGTGCAGAAGAGGAGGATTGCAAACCCCAAAACTCACATTAAAAGGTCCAAGAACACTCTGCACTCCAGGCAAATGAAGTGAGGCATACACCTGTTCCAAGGTAGAGTCCAATGCTTTATTAGTACATACAAAATGAATACAGGTTGTCTCATTTATGGAGCTGTGCTTCTCCCTTCAACTCTTTCCCTGCGCTTCAACCAATGTGTGGTCTTCCTAAGAGGGGTGGAGTATTATTACAGGTAGCCTCCCTTAAATAGCCAGCATCTAATCAAACTCTAGGGTTTTCTGATGGTTAATTTTATTTCAAAGCAAATATTTGTTTTATAAGTGGCTCTGGGAGGATTAGAACCTGAAATCACAGAATACATAAAATTAAGTACAGAAAATGAAAATAGACAATAGTGAAAGCTAATTTTCTAGGGGAAAACTATATAATTGTGACTATTATTCTCAAGGGGAGCATTCTATGATTGCTGAAAGTTTTTTATATATATATATATATATATATATATTTATATATATATTAGAGCCAAAAAACTCCATTTAATGCATTAGTTATGGTTGTTCCACAGCGACAAAAGTGAGGAAATTCGGTGTCAGGGTTGAAAACCCCTTGACCCCAGCCCACCCCCCAACCGGCATTGGGGTGCTTGTGGCATAGTAACAGGAACAGCAACGCAAACAGAAGCACTAACAGTGGCGCACATGGTAATGCAAGCACGAATGAGAACAGAAAGGGTAACGCACACGGTGGCATAGATGGGAACGGTCTGCCACGTGATGTGTTGTCACATAGTAACATGGTGCCTGCAAACAGAAATGTCAATGGGCATGGTGATGCAAAGTGGAACAGAAAGAGAAACAGTACTGTAGACACAAATGGCAAAAAAATAACAGAAATGCAAGCGCAAAGGAAAACGCAAAGGATAATGCACATGGTGATGTAGACGTCAACGGTAAGTGAAACGGGTATGGAAAAGCAAGCGGAAAAGGCAATGGTAACAGTAATGTAAGTGCACAGGCTGGTTTTCCCCAAAAGCTGCATAGAGAAAGACAGTGAGTACAAAGAATGTATGCATAATAATGGGTATCGGAGCAGAAAATGAGGACTTGGAATACTAAATAGGTTATATCTCAGGAACCGTACGACGTAGAAAAAAATTTAAAAGTCATATGATTTATGACTGTCCTGGCTAGTTTTGTACTTAGCCCCCATTTCCGATGAAAAGTCCGTATCTCGCACGTTTCCGAGATACGGGCACTGAAAGGCGCGGCGAACGCCATCATGTTATCCTATCGGGGAAAAAAAAGGAGTTCAGAGTGCCATAACTTTGCCTCCTTGTAATATTTTGTCACCAAACCACTGAAAGGCACATCTGTGGGCTGTTGGCTGTGATCCCTCTAAATTTCAGGAAAAAAGACAAAACCATTATTTTGCAGCAGGGTGCCAAAGGATTCCTGTAATGCGTCGGGTGCCATAATGTTATCCTATGGGAAAAACCATCAAATTTGGAGTGCCGTAACTTTGCCGCTGTGTAATATTTTTTCAACACAACACTGAAAGGCACATCTGTGAGATGTCGGCTGCATTCCCTCCAAAATTCAGCCCAAAACTCCCAACCATTCTTTTGCAGCACAGTGCAAAAGAATTGCTGGTATTTTCAGACACCCTGGAAAAGTACTCAAACTTATGAAAGCTTTCGCAAAATTTTGCGCACTTTGGAGCACAAAAGTACTTTGCGAAAGTACTTTTTCCAGAAATTTGAAAAACATATTTCTGGGGTGTTTTACCCCAAAATAAAGACATGGCTAGCATCCTCAGGCTCAGACTAGGTGAATACAAAAATAATTAGGTTGCTAGAGGATCCCAAATTTTAATGGCAAGCATTTTCCTGATCACTAACTGAAAACAAGATGGCGGATTTGCAAAAGTAAGAGGGCCATTTGAGAAAGTAAAGATGCATTTGCGACACTGTCGAACTTTTTGTTAACTTTTATTATTGACTTATAATGGGGAATTGTTTTTTGAATAACTTTTGAACCGTTTAATATTTTTTCACGAAATCTTTGAAAGGCACATCGGAGACCCTGGCCGCATGTTCCCTGAAGATTTTGGGCCAGTCGCGCAAACCGTGCGACCTGTAGGCGTGACCATAGAATTCCAGAAAAAGCGTAAACACACGTGCAGATCATGCTTAATAACTCCACAGCTGTGTATCCGACCAGTACGAAACTTGACAGATACCAAGGCGTATGGGTCTTGATCATGTACTCCAACTTTCAGGCAAATCCATCAAACAGTTGCAAAGTTATTAAGGTGCAAAATTTTGGGTTTAACATAGAAATGGCTCCTCAACCCTAACTATGGTAGCACTACCGTGCTACCATAATATATAGATAGATAGATAGATAGATAGATAGATAGATAGATAGATAGATAGATAGATATCACATAAGATATTAAATCCAGACATTTCCTTATATGCTTTTTCAACAAATCATGTCCCAAATATTCTATTCATTATATAGTGAAAATTATCTAGAGTTATCACAAAAAATGTTCACTTGTTATCTCTGACCTATTCTTACTGAACTCAAATTAAAATGTCATCATCTCTCAAAATATCATCTTAACTTAGACAATTAAAAAATAATAAATAATAAGTCAGGAATCAAAATAAAGTTCCAGTCACGTGAAAATTGAAGCTGCTGACTCATAACAACAAGGTCTGCTCTTAATTAATTTAAACTTAAGATGCATAACAAAATACTTTTAATAATTCAGTCATAGCATCAGCTTTGGAAACTTAATCTTACTATGTGGTGGAAGGCCTCTCCACTAATAGTCCTGGGTTTGTCCAAGGCCGAGAAAGTGATCACTCCCTTTCCAATTCCATCATAAGTATAGGGCGATCCAGAGTCCAAAGTCTCCTGGTGCCAGACATAGAACTAAAAGGAAAAATAGAGAATGCCGTGAGAATTTATATGGTACAAGAGCTTATTTTTTCTTTAAAAAGGGTTTTAAATCCCATTCAGTATTAAGTCCCTTTGGCTGTGGCTATCCATAGTGAAAATCCAAAAACTTTCTTTCTGGATGAGTTTATTAAGTCTGTCTCACCCTCTTGGATTACCACTCACCTGTTCCAATGCCATGAATTTAGTACCCTCAATGTTTTGATTATACTTTACAATAAAGTGCCTTGCTGGTGCATGAGATCTGCTTTAATATTGTGTACATGTTCTTGGATTCTTTGTTTCACGGGTCTTATAGTTCAACCTACAGGTATGTACAATAGGTTGCAAGAACACCAGATTGCATAAACTACATATGTGCTGTTGCAATTAAGGAAGGTCCTGATTTTACTTTATAATCATACCCTTCTATATCCAATATCTTCCCTTGGTTACAGTAGTCACATATGTTACACCTGCCACATTTATGCATGCCACTTGGTAGTGAGGGTAGCCACATTCTCAGACTTGGTCTCTTAGATCATAGGCAGGATGATGTGGAGCAAAAGGCAAAAAGGGGAAGGGTTAGGGAAGAGGGTATAGGCAATCGGGGGAAGAACTCACAGTAGAGGGTGCTATCTCTGAACGCAAGAAGCCTTGGCAATAAGACAGCAGAGCTGCAGACTGTGATGGTCAAAGGGGAGGTGGACATAGCCGCCATGACTGAAACATGGGCCACCCAGTACCAGGACTGGGATCTAGTGATCCCTGGGTACAAACTGTACCATAGGGACAGGAGAAATGGGAAAGAGGGAGGGGCAGCTATATATGTTAAGGAGGGGATATTGTGCAACAGGGAGAAGGGTGAGGAGGGCAAGGCCGAAGTCTTTTGGATTCACCTACAGTAATCAAAGGGTAGGAAGGTGAAATTGGGGGTGGTGTACAGGTCACCCTTCCAAAGTGTGGAAATGGACAGGGAACTGAGAGAACTAATTAAGAGGCTTAGCGGTATGGGCAACACAATGGTGGTTGGAGACTTCATTCTGCCAGGGATGGATTGGAACACCCCAGCCACGTCAAGTGCCGGAGAACAGGCCCTGGAGGCCTTCCAGGACAGCTTCCTCACACAGAAAGTGACAGAGCCGATCTAGGAGGGGAACATTCTGAACCTGGTACTTTTGGATGGAGAGCTAGTCCAAGACATTGAGGTGGAGGACCCACTAGCGGGAAGTGACCACCACACAGTGTGGTTCTCCCTCAACCTGCGGAAGGATGTAGCCAACACAAAGACAAGAGTGGTGGATTTTAACAGGACAGACTTTGGCAGGATGGGAACCATTTTGAAAGGGCACCTTGACAACATGGGCCCGGACATGGATGTAGAGCAGAAATGGAACATCATAAAGAGGGGTCTGGCAGAGGCCACTAGCTCTTGCACCAAGTACCAAAGCAAGAAGGCCAGGAACAACAGACCTAGCTGGGTGAACAGAGTGGTAGTGGAAAGGGTGGAGGAAAAGAGAGCAGCCTTTAGAAGGTATAAGAGATTCAGCCTGGATGAAGATAGGGAGGAATAAGTGAAGAAATCCAGGGAGGTGAGCAAAGTAGTGAGGGCAGCCAAGGCTTCAAAAGAACTAAGGCTGGCACAGAGGATCAGGGAAGGGGAAAAAGATTTCTTAAGGTATATAGGAGACAGGAGGAATTGCAAGGACCAAATTGTAAGGATTAGGAACAAGGAAGGGTGGGTAGAGCAGGGGGCAGAGCAGGTAGAAGTACTAAATTAGTACTTTTGCTCTGTTTTACAGGGAGAGGAATGAGCCTATACCTCAGGGAAAGGGTGGAGGGGGGGCAGGAGGAGAGGAGGTGACAGACATGGAGATATCAGTTGAACGGGTGTTGGAGGGCCTAAGGTCCCTAAGAGTGGATAATGTGCCTGGGCTGGATGGAGTGCCTCCTAGGTTAGTCAGTAAGTTGGCAGGGGTCCTCGCGGCACCACTGGCAGATTTGTTCAACACTTCCCTGAGTGCTGGCTGCACGCTCAGGGATTACAGGTTGACATATGTGGTGCCAATCCATAAGAGTGGGCCCAGAGATGAGCCTGGGGCCTACAGACCAGTGAGCTTTACAGCCACTGTGGGAAAGCTAATAGAGACTATACTTAAGCAAAGGCTGGTGAGTTTCCTGGAGGAGAATGGATTACAGGATGACAGTCAGCAAGGTTTTTTGTCTAGGAGATTATGTCAGACTAACCTTGTTGACTGGGTGACAAGGTCACTGGATAGAGGCCATGCACTGGATGTCCTTTACCTGGACTTCAGTAAGACATTTGACTCTGTGCCCCATGGAAGGCTGACCAGCAAGTTAAATAGCCTGGGAGCAGGAAGAAAGTGGGTCAGGTGGATCAAGAGCTGAATGCAGGGCAGACAGCAGAGGGTGGTAGTTGGGGGAGAGCTCTCGGCACCCAGGGCAGTAACCAGTGGGGTCCCATAGGGGTTAATGCTAGGAATGGTACTATTTAACATATTCATGGCAGACATATCAAATGGGATAAGGAGCAAGATCAGCCTCTTTGCAGACAACACTAAGATATGTGCTTAGGTAGATAGTGAAGAAGGGGGTAAGACACTGCAAGAGGATTTGGTGATACTTGAGTGCTGGTCAGCCACATGGCAGCTGGGGTTCAATGCCACAAAGTACAGTCTTACACTTGGGGCAAAAAAAACAAAGGACAGCTACAGATTGGGTGGAGTGCAGTTGGCTACTTCAGAGGAGGAGAAAGTTCTAGGAGTGCCAATGACAGGAGACATGAAACATTTGGCACAGTGCAGGAAGGCAGCTGCAAAGGTAAACAGAATGCTTGGATGCATCACCAAGGGAATCACCTCTAGGAGGGAGGAAATCATTTTGCCCCTGTACAGGTCCCTTGTGAGGCTGCACTTGGAGTACTGTATGCAGTTTTGGTATCCCTATTTGAAAAATGACATCAAACTAATGGAGGGAGTCCAGTGTAAGGCATCAAAGATGATCCTGGGGATGGGGAACAAGACATATGAGGAGAGACTGAAGGAGATCGGATGTACACCCTAGAAGACAGAAAGGAGAGAGGGGATATGATTGAGACATTCAAGTACCTAAAGGGCATAAGCAGAGTTAATTCAGAGGGCTTGTTTAAGTTAAAAGGGGGGGAGGGACACCACAGGACATAGTCTGAAATTGGAGGGAGGAAGGTTTAATAGAGAGAGAGAGAGAGAGAGATGAGGAGGCACTATTTCACAGAGAGGGTGGTAGCTGGTTAGAATGTGCTGCCAGAAGAAGTGGTAGCACTGCAGACAGTGGCCAGCTTCAAGAGAGGGTAGGCAGGGCCAAAGGGAGGGTCAAAACTGAGGGGAGGATGGGGAAAGTGAAGTCAGAAGTGGGAGGCACTAAGTTAGAAGGGGGAGTGAGGAGGGGGCAGCTGCAGTTTAATAGACAGCATGCTGCACACTCAGTCAGACTAGATAGACCGAATGGCCTGTCTCTGCTGGCAATTTCATATGTTCATATGCAAGTTACTTGGATGTTTACATCATCTAATTTTTATGGGCTCCTGCCTGTATCCCAGTTGACATATGGGAGGACAGAAACAGAGAAAGGTTAACATGAATTTCTGATTGTTCCCAATAAAGTAAGTGAATTTGGTGGCATTTGAATCTGGGTCCCCTGCTTCTCAAGATTGCGCTGTACCCAGTATCATACTGCCTTCCTCAGTATTGTGTGTGTGTGTGTGTGTGCTTTGCACCCCCACTTGCAGATTTCATGAGCCATTCAAGGTAGTCATGTTTTAGAACGGAAATGCATTTTTAATCTAAATTTCTTTTGACTTTTGAGATTTGCAAATTACATGTTGTCTGTTTCTGTGTAGCTGTGGTGCGATTGCTGTGGACATTACTGTCCCCGAATGTTTTTTTCACAGTTTAGCAGGATGGAAGGAGAGAGCTGCTGTAAATAAGAACAATATTGTGCATTCCATGCCTGCATTGCAGAGGTTGTTAAAGCATATCTTAGCCATTAGTGCATTTTATAGGAATCGGTCATTTCAAAACCAATTTTAAATGGATAAGTACTATGTTTAAATAATTGATTTGCATTGTCCTCAAGAGCTTTCTCCCTTGTCATTCTGTTTTACACTCTGAATTGTAGTAAATGACTCATTCCTTTTAAGCCTTTTTGCAGCTGTAGTCTCCTTTGTTTATCACGCTTCTAATGGATGATTCAGTGCAACCCACCTTTGTGAATCTTGGGTTGCTGTAAAGACAAACTTTCCCTCCTCCTCTGCAGTGCTGATTACTGTCAGGTGGCAGTGCCCACCACCTGCCATTATTCCTAAAGATTACAGGTCTCAGATACCTGCTGCTATTGATTCCAAATGCTGTTTGCTTATGAACACTTGCTGTTCAGCAGGGCAATAGATTATTGTGCTCTTTCTATGTTGCTTATGAATTGTTTGTTTTTGGTTTTATAAGTTTCAGTTGCATAAGTTACAAAGTATTCTTAAAAATTCACTCACTTGAGTGAATTTCAGATGTATACATGTGAGGAGAGAAGGGTGAGAGGGGAAAAATTGAAACACTTAAGTAACTGTAAAGTATAAACAAGATAGATAGCAGGGAATCGTTTTGTCTTAGTGGAAACAAGACCACAAGGGACACTATTAGAAGCAGAAGGTGGGAAGGTTCAAGAAGAAAGTCGGGAGACGCTACTTTACAAAGAAAGTATTGCCTGTATGGAATGAATCCCATCTGAAGTTGTCACTCAAAAGATGGTACAGGGTTTCAAGAGAGGGTGGGACAGGGTGAAGGTGAGGGTCACAGTTGGTGGGGAGATGGAGGCAAGTTCTTCTATCTCTGGATCAGGGGCACTGCAATCAAGCAGACTCGACACACCATAAGGCCTTCTTTTGCTGGCTATTTTGGATGTTTACATAAATTATAACAGTGAAATGGACATCAGCTGTCACCACTGCCACAAGGCACTGCATTCCTGAGTATGCAAATTCCATTCCCAGCACCACTGGTCAGGTTGGGACTTCATGTGGGAACAAGACACATTTTTTGTTGCTGTCAGTAGCCCCGGATTTCATGAAGTTGAACCCAGACCATTGTGGAGAGGACATCTGAGAGGGGCTATGGAAAATGGAAAATTAGGAAAAGCCATTCTCTACCCATTTAATCTGGGAACAGTATTGTCATATCAGATAACAATAATGCCATCAAATGGCTCTGGAGAAGCCTGCACTGACTTTAATCACAGGTCCACTCAAGTGCTTCTATATAAAGAGGGTGGCTTGAATCTTAAAAACTGGAATTTAATAAAGATTAAACAGTGAAAGCAGCATGAGTATAGATTTAGATTCAAGAACATTTCTGTTCACAGCTTTTCAGAAGCTTTCTGTGGTTTGGGTTCAAGTCTGTTGTGACGTGTGTACATCATGTCACTTACGCTGACCTGCTATTGATGTTAATTGAGCATAGATATCTTGTTTCAAACTCCATATAGACACCGTTGTGCTACATGTGTTGGGGATTAATGAAATGCAGTTGCATAATTTTATTTGAACTACCCTTTAATTAGAGTAATTAGCTTGCTCAGTCACTTGCCATGCTGCTAACCCATGTTCACGTCTTGAGCCTGAGTGGTTCTAAACAGCCAGCAAAAAACAGATTGAGCATACTGGAGGACATTCCCCATTTCTGTGACAGGGAAGGAGTCCTGCTCTGCTCCTGTATTGCCTCTGAAGAATATTAGAGAGGAATGAAACCATTCCTAATGTGCATCAGAGGGGTGGTACTGAAAGCTTATTGTATAACTCTGGGCCAGAGGGTCACAGGTTCTAGTCCTGCACCTGGATTGGGCTCACATCATAAATGCTACCACCTGAGTGCAGTACTAGCAGAATGCTGTACTTTTCAGGGTGTGCCATCTTTTGGATGATACTTTAAACTGAGGTTCCATATGCCTTTTATAACAGTTTAATGGTTGTTCAGGTGGACATTAGAGATCACGAGTTACTTCTTGAGAAGAGTAAGGGAATTTCCCTGGTATCTTGATTAATTTTGCCCCATTCAACAAAATACCACCAACAGCTTAAAGCAGCAGAGCAAGACAATGGTGGAAATTTTGACCTATACTTTTGTATTCTATTTTAGACTGCCCCTTATCTACTGACTTATATGATACCCTTCTTTCCATGATTTGAGTCTGCTTTAGTACTTTTTTTTACATCTGAAATACCGTATTTCACCATTTAAAAGCCGCTGCTTCTATTACATGTTTCCGTTTTCAGCCGCAGCATCTAAATGAGGGTGGCTTGAATTCGTGGGTGGCTTTAATTAACAACATGCATTTTACCAGCCAGGTAAAGCCTTTGCATCTCCTTCCTGCCTGTTCACAGTTCCTCTTTCTCTCTCTCTCTCTCACTCCTTCCTGCCTGCATACAGCATTTCAACAAACAGACACACAGGTAGACAGCTAATGGAGTAATACCAATCTCGATCCCAGATGCTCACTTCCTCTGTTCACTGTACTACTCTCCCTCCCACCTGCACACAGCACTTTTATCTGCCACACTGCTCGTGAAAGGCCAAGAAATGATTCCCCTTACCATAGCTCCACCAAAAATGCCACAGATCAGAAGTTAAGACCATCTGGAACACTTGGATGATTCAAAACAACTGGAGATCCCCACAGCTTCTTGTTCAGTACCTGTACTCATTGATTTCTTCTTTCTAGTTGGAAGTTATCTTAGTGAATGGGAAACAGCTGCCTTCTGAGTATTTCACCATTTTCGAAGCCAGACCCCTTTAGAAGCCGCTGCTTCAAATCGGGGCTGGCTTCCATTTGTAAACTTTATTTCTGCTGTGGCTTTTATTAGGGGGTGGCTTCTAAATGGGGGCAGATTCAAATATGGTGAAATACAATAATAAAAGGAGCACTCCTTTTAATATGGCTTGAAGCAGGATTTCATTAGTGTTCTCAGCTGTTATTGTACATCAGTTGTATAATATCACTTCTGTTGTGACTAGAATGAACTAGCATGCTGCAGACAGTGCTCCCTGTCCTTATGGAATAACAGCAGTTCCAAAACAGCTGGGAATAGTGATGAAAAACTGGTTCTGGTTCAATTTCAGTGAGGCTGGATCTGTATCCCCCCTCCCCCAGCTCTGGAATAAGAGTGAAAATAAGCAGTATTTTCTAGTCGTCCTTTCTCTAGCAACAAACACTAAATAAATTCTTCAGCAGTAGGAGATAAGGGACTTTTAAAAAGAAGGAGCTGTTGCAAATTTGGCCCCAGCTGCCATTCTGATATGGGCAGATTTGGGTTTCTGCTCTTCTTACTTCCCCGTTAGGAGGAGCTTACCCCCTTCCCCACTGGTACAGAGGTCTTGATGAAGGATTCTAATGTGTTTTTAAGGTCCTCTGGGACATGCTGGCCAAGGACCTTACTCAACTGGATGAGCTGAGAGAGGATATAAGTTGAGCAGTAAAACAGTCATATTGGGGAGGAGAAGTAAGTCCAGCAGGAGCCAGGCAGGACATCTAAGCAACTACTGTAAATAAACCAGTTGCCCCAGTAAATACAAGGTAGAAATTAATATGGGAAGGGGCATCAGACTTCAGTCTCAGGAGAGAAGCTAGAGGAAAAAAACAGAATAGTAAGAAAAAAAAATAAGTTTCATTTTGTGAGGCTCTGAATCATCATATTATCTCCAGCCTCTTTATGTTGTCTTGGGCACAAACAAGTAACATATTGTGGCAGCTTGAAATAGCAGGTTTTGGAGGTGCGGTCATGTTATGGCCAATGGCAGCATTGCTTTTTCGGGCTGGGCTCTGTGGCACGAATGAAACTGCACTCTGTCGATGACAACAGTTGAAAAGCATGCCACCAACTTGAAACAATTTTGCTGCTGCAATGAGGGAGTGATCCATCATAGTAGGGCATGCCTTGCCTGGTGTAACATTTCAATAAACATGGCAGTGGCTGTCGCAGTCTGCCTTTCACAGTGTTGCCTGAAAGCCAACATCGGGGGTGCCTAATCCTCCTGTCAGCATGCCCCCTTCCCAGTTCATTTGCCAAAGGGGGAGCCCAATACCCATCGGCATAATGTCCCCCTCTTTTAATTTGACTGTCAAGGGGGGTGCCCAAGCCCCCTTGGCATCATGCACCCCCCTAACACAGACACATTTTCGGTGCTGACAGGGGGCCCAGTCCCCATCGGCTTCAGTCCCTCCTCCCAAAAAAACACAGGTGGCACACTGGGAGCCTACTTCAGTGTACCAAGATAAACCTGGGAAAAAAAAACTTCCCACAAAGTCTTTTTGTTTGTTTTAAGCTGTAAAAGAGAAAACAATCCCTCATTGTGTCTGGTGCCCCTTCCCCAACCCACACCCACCCTCTGTACATATCATATCCCCACACCCCACCCTGACCCTATACTTACATCCAGAGCCCAGTGCAACAATCTTTAATAGAGCAGGAACACATCTGCACTCTTCAAAGCTGACCACGACTGAAGAAATGCCAGTAAGCTGTATACTGGCATCAATGGGGCAGGGTTCAACTTAGGTAGATATTATGGACATTTTTGCAACTTTTGGCACCAAATTTTCAACATGGGGTTCTTGGAACCGCACCTCATGAATTCAGCCATTGTCATGTCATTATTCAGTCTTGAAAGGTGATTTCGCAGTTACTGCGTGGAATCACCTTTTGGGACTGTTTAATGAAACAACAGTGTCACTGTTCATTAGGTGGGCTCCCAAAAAGCCTATGTCGCAAATTTGATGAAAAAATTCCAAAAAATGACTGTGTCACGAGTGTGCATTACTCAGTTTCCATGCATGCTCATAAATTTGAGAATTTTTTATATTTTTACTCCAAATTTGAACATTGCCATTTTTTGACACCTCCTAATGAACAGTGCAGCTATCATTTTCCACATTCAGCCCAAAATGTGTTTTCGCACATCCGGCACACAATGGCGCGGTCACTGTGGGAAATCAATGTTCAGGACAGATTAGAAAAATCACAGTGACACTGTTCATGAGCAGAGGTCCAAAATGCCTATATTGTCAATTTGGTGACAAACTTCCACAAAATGACTATGTTACAAGTGTCCATTGCGCACTTTCTATGCACACTTGTAACTGTGAGAATTTTTGATATTTTCACTCCAGATTTTCAGCATTGCCATTTTTGCACACCTCCTTATGAACAGTACAGCTGTCATTTTTCACATCCTACCCAAAATGTGGTTTCACACATGTGGTGCACAATGGCATGGTTGTTGTGGGAAATCAATGGTCGGGACAGATTAAGAAAATCATATTGACACTGTTCATGAGCAGAGGTCCCAAAATGCCCATGTTGAAAATTTGGTGAAAGAATTCCACAAAATGACTGTGTTACGACTGTGTGTTGTGTAGTTTCCATGCATGCTTGTAAGGTTGAGAATTTTTAATATGTTTTCACTCCAGATTTTCAACATTGCCATCTCATCACACCTTCTTATGAATGGTGCAGCTGTCATTTTCTATATCCTGCCCAAAATGTGTTTTCACACATCTTATATGTGGACTGTGTGATGGGATAGGTCAAAGAAGCATGCAATGTGGAGAATAATTAGAATGCAATCTATGTGACAAAAAATACAACTCTTCTTACAACTGTCCATGGGCCACACACAATCAGCCTGAACAAGGGTATCAGTGGGAACAAAATTTGTGTGTGTTAGTAGCTCAGAAAAAGACTCAAACAGCTTTTTCAGAAACTCTCTAAAGTGCTAGAAATGAAGATACCCAGACCCCCAAAGTAACTCCTGATACTATTAGAGTACCCCCTTCAAGAGATCCAGACCCCCCCAAGTAACTTCTGATAATATTAGAGCTTCCCCTGCCACAAGCCTGTCAATCAGTAGTGGAATTCAAGCATGCATGGGACAGTCATAAGGCAATTCTGGAGTGTGGGGGTAAGAAGAAGTAGGCTGCTGGTTAACTAGGATCTGCAGCTTATCCATCAGGTAGGGAAATGGGCAGACTGGGTGGGCCAAACGGTCCTTATCTGCCGTCAAATTCTATGTTTCTATGTTTCTATGTTAAATCACTCTGATAGGTTGCAACACATTCCTCTGACTGATCCTGCACTGGCTCAAGGTCAGGAAAATCAACAACAAGATCTAATATTAGATGCCACATCTGTAATTGATCCTGAGCCACAGACCAGCAGTAATTCGTCAGTACAAAGAATCCATACACTTAGAAACATGTATGGAGGAGATGCTCCCCATCTGAAACACCAACAGACTAGATGGTAACTTACAGGAGAGGGATTTGGGGACAACCAAAATACAAAATGCAGAAGAAGCACCTGGCCACTCAATCCAGTAGATACCAAATACAACAATCTTACAGGGATTGGGGATAAACCGAGGATGACTCAGATGCATCCTCAGTAGAGATGCAGTGAATTATAAATCCGCCTGTGAAGTGGACCCTGTAAAGTGCTCACTTCGTGTTATCATTACCACTTTGCGTTATCATTATGCCTTAACGTGAAGTAAGGTGAAGTGAGAAGAAAATAGGCACATCACATGACCTGCAGTACTGTAAGTCACATGCTTTAGCCATGCAGGAAGGAAGTGAGTCAGAGAACCAGTTTCACTTTCTGCTTTGCATTTGTACAGGGAGAAAGCAAAATTGTTTTGTGAGAGGAGAGGAGTTTGCTTGGCTCTCGGAGTCATCTCTTGTTACTGTCAATCCAATTCAAACAGCTTTTTTAAAAGCTATTTTATTTAGTGTTTGTATTGTCTTAGTGTGTTTTTGGTTACTGATTTTTTTTGTATAAGTTTTGGTTTTGTTTTGTGTGTGTGTGACTGACTTTGTGAGTGTGTGTCCACTGTGTGTGTGTGTGTGTGATCCTGTGGACCCAGGAGGATGGAGGGTCATGTTGGAGCTGGGGAAAGTGAGTTGCTGGCACATGGGAGCATTAGAAGGGGAGGTGTGCGGACCCTTGGGGGGCAGGGTGGTCATGTTATGTTGGACCGCTCCAGACTCCTGGCCAGTGTTACTTCCCCTGCAGAAGCAACAGGAGCAGCAGCAGCAGCACCAGTGCCCCTTGTGGTTGTTGCTCATCCACCTTCTCCACCACCACCACCACTAGCAGAAGCTTTTGGGGTTCCAGCAACATCCCCTCCACCACCTCCACAGCTACAGGAGGTGGCCCCGGCAATTGTGTGTGGTGGGACTCATGCCCGACAAGTCTTTACTGTGTCTGATCCCCCCCGCAGCTCCTCAGTATGGGAGTTTTTTAATTGTGTGGGGAGGACAGCACAGTGATGCAGTGCCATGTATGTGGTGTGCTGGTGCGCCGTGGGCCCCTTGGGACACATTTGGGGACCGGTGGCCAGCGCACCCACATGATGAATCACCACAGGGCAGAGTGGCAGGCTGCCACAGAAGGGGCCAGGCGTCCACCTGCTGGCCCCTCCATTGCAGTGGCTGAGGATGCTACTGGGGTGGAAGATGTGCCTCGCAGCAGTCACTGCCGCAGCAGGAGGAATAGGGCTACATCAGGTGCTCCACCACCACCACCACCACCACCACAGCCACCAGCACCACCCTGTCCACCACCAGCCCCACTACCTGGATTACCCACTGCAGTGGACCCCGGCACAGTCCCTTTTAGCCAGCCTGAGCTCCTCCTGGTGTGGGCAGCACTGGAGGAAAACAAACATTTCATTGCTTTGGAGCAGCAGGTTACCAGAGTGGAAGCACAACAGCAGCAAATACTTTCAGTGCTGCACCTGCTGCTGGACCACCACAGCATTCTATGGCCATAGTAAGTCCTGGTATTATTTTCTGCCCCCCACCCCCGACCCCACCCCACTACTGTGTTGTACTCTGTTGTGTGTTTTTGTTTGTTATTTTTAAATCATACACATTTTCCCTTCCAGGGGAATCTTTCTTGCACCACATAGTGCAATACATATTTTTGAAAACCATGCGAAAATGCATTACAGTGAGTCATGTGATGGAGGCATTCCCATTCTGAATATCTGCCCACATTCTGCCTCCATTCTCAGCAACATTAGGACACGATGGCAGGGAAAGCGTGTGTGCATGCTCCTTACAGTGAATATCCAATTGTGCAGGTTTGTTAATGTTTTTTATGTTAATGGTCAGTTTGTTGTGAAATGTGTGGCCACGTTTCCAGTAAGAAGAGCCTTGGTAGTGGAAACATCCCACATGTCACCACAAAGTGACCTTTATAACATTAGAAGACATTGCTTGGGATAGCTTCTGGACATTCAGTATAGTGGATTATTCGCCTGCGCTCCCCTTGCCATCACGTCTTAACATTGCTGAGGAAGTGTGGCACAAACATGGGTTGCTTGTCAGATTGTTAATTCCTCCATCATCTGACTTACTGTAATGAAATTATAGGTGGTTTTCACAGACATATATTGCACTCTGTGGAGCAAGAAATATTCTAGTGGTAGTAATGCCCCCACATATTAATTTATGTACATCACCATAACTATGTAATGTGGTGACTGTCTGTAAAGCAGCAGTGCAACAATCTTTTGATAACTCTGACCTATATTTTTTAATGCTATGTTACAGCTTCCTTTACTTACATCCTGACTGACTGGAATGATATGATAATTTGCAGTAGTTGAGTGTGCTGTACTACCTTTTTTCATGTGTGAAATAATGAAAGGAGCATTCCTTTTAAATTGGTGCTACTGACAGTGAGGGTGACCAGGTCTTTGTCATTGTTTTCCTCTGCTTTTCTCCATCACATCAAGTAGTTGTCATATAAAACTTCTTTTGTTAACTAACAGTTATGCATCAGTCAGTGTTTTATATGACACCACAGAACAATAGTTATCGGAAAGCAGCTGCAAATAAATACAAAGCTGGTCGGAACAATATTGGAAGACGTGCTCATTTTGTTTTCATTCATGAAAAAAAGTAGGAGTAAGAGAAGCAGACAAATTGTGAGAAGAATCGTATCATTCAAGTCAATGACGACTCGCATGTAAGTAGTGGTTGCTGTGGCAATTTAAAGTAGCATAAAAAATACAGTTCAGAACTGTGAGGACATTCTTGCAATGCTGCTCTAATTGTAAAACTGTCACTATGACATCATGACTATGAGCTCACAGCAACAATCACAGAACACACAAAAGTGGCACAGAGTCCCCAGATTTTTCTGCAGGCCCACAATGCATCCTCCTTGTGTGCAGAAAATTGTCAAGTGGTAACGAAGTGGAAAGAGACTGTTTCAACACATACCCCAGTATAAAATGATAACTGTGAGGTTTGTGTTGCTGGTCCAATGTGTTGTGCGTGACAATTCCACCAAATGAAATGTGATCATCTCAACTGGATTGAAAGGTGCCCTTTGGATGTACAGTAATAGTAGCCTTGGTGAGTAGATATATACTGTATATATACTGTATATATATATATATATATATAGAGAGAGAGAGAGAGAGAGATATGGTTGTGTATTTTGTAGGTGATGATGAGGGGGGTTGAACTTGACATGGACATGTACTCATTCTATTTTTCTGCATCATACGGGTGACTCATAAACTGTTGCTGTGCACATTCCAGTGCTCAATGAGAATTTTTTGCACTTAAATGGATACGGATTACTCTCAAGCACATGAAGGTAAGTATTTCTTTTTTTGGGGGGTGGGGGGAATCATATTTTCAGTTTTGTCTGTAATGGTTTCTTATTTTTTTACTTCTTCACAGATTTCATCAGCATCCTTCTGGAGTCCGGTTGTTAATGATGGTCATGGTCATCTAATGAAATGACTTCTGCGTGTTGCATGTGTGCCCAAGCTTGGGAGATGGGTGTGCCTGATGTTGAAGAACTTTTTTGTATAAGGCCACTTTGACAGAACAACAAAGAATTGTGAAGTTTCCTATAAAAAGAAATTAATGACTTCTTACAAGTTACAACTTCATTGTTATGTGTCCCTCCCTGGTTCTCAAATCTCAATCCCTATTGTCAAGTTACATTTCAGAGGCACATCTTGTAAACTACTAAGAAAACCTGTCATGTGCAATATTTGCAGCAGTCTTTACAAAGCAATGTAACGAATGAAATAAAATCTTCATATTTACCAGAATGGATTTCAAATGGACATTACATCAGTTCCTCTCTGTACGGTATAGCTACAGCATCTTTCCCAATGAGTATTAGCATTGGAGCCTGTTTTTGTTCTCCTATAAAAGAAACAAAAGAAGTGTACTGGATGTGTTTTGCCACTGCAGCTCTGAAAAACTACAGAAAACAAAACATACAACTTAAGAAAGTGAGGCAGCATAACAAACATGAGTGCACATACTCACTTTATGGTTTAAATATTAAGAAGCTGGTGGTGGTGCACTGGTGGACTGGTGGTCTATGGAGGGCAGACAGACTCATGGTGGCAGACTTGCATAACATCAGTCCCAGTGGTGGTGGTGGTCTGTGGGGGGCAGACAGACTCATGGTGGCAGTCTTGCATAACATCAGTCCCGGTGGTGGTGGTGGTGGTCCATGGGGGCAGACAGACTCATGGTGGTAGACTTGCATAGCATCAGTCCCAGTGGTGGGGTGGTCCGGGGGGGCACACCGCCTTTTAAATACTGCACTTAAAACCCCCCAACATTAACCACATCATCATCTTAATAAAGAAAACTGCTCTCACAGTCATCGATGTCTGAAGTCTGACCACTGTGAAATTCTTTCTCCATTGTGTCATCATCTACATCAGTGGTGGGCCATTTCAGGCAGCCACTGCCAGTGCCACCAGGATGCTCCATTTCCACATCAGCAAGACCACCATGACTAGACCAGGGGCATGAATACTGAGGTTGCAGTCTGTGCTGGTCTGTGCCTCTAATTCATTTTAATAAATGCTAGCAAACAAACATTTGCAGGAGACAGGTTTGTCAGATGATCCCTGAATATTGCACCTGCTGAGCTGAATACCCTCTCAACACTTACACTGGAGGGTGGACATGTGAGGTACTTCAGTGACACTGCAGTCAACTCTGGCCATTCACTGACCTTTCCACTCTAGTACTAAAGAGGATCTTCACTTTTTGTCAGATGCCTGTTTTCAGAAAATATGACTCAACCATTCTCTGTGCCGCACTAAGTCCATTTGTTGATGCATCAGCCTGTTCCCCAGAATCATTGATTTCACAAATACTCACTTGGGACAAAGCCTCCCAAAGTGGGTTGATGCCACCCACTTTGGATGACAGACCACCTGGAACTACAGTCCTCTTACCCTTGCATGATATGCTTGCTGGTCCTCCAGCTACACCTTCAGCTGGATTATGCTGCTGAGGTTTGCAAACCTTGGCACATGACTTCTGTGCCCCATGAACCAAGCGAACCAGTTGACCACTGATATTTTTTACCTGTTCAGGCCCTCCTTCCAGTACTGATGCAATTCCTCATTTGAATCTTGGGTCCAGCATTGTTGCCATGGCAAAGTTGTCACTACACTGAATGCTCACAATGTGACAATTCTGGTCAAATACTGTCAGCATGTGTTGCAGTAATGTACTGCTGTCACCATCTCTGGCAACATCAAGGCTATGCTGTACATTCACCAATGTCTGCCTCAGCACCCACAGCAGTGGAATTGATTGGCTAATGGAGGCAGACTCACCACTCAGTGCCTGTGTGGCATGTTCAAAAGGCCACAGAATTATTATTACAGAGTCCATGAGGCGCCACTGTTCAGTCGTCATAGACATAGAGGCCCCAGAATTGTCACAACTACTGTGCATAACAAGATATTCTAAGATGGCTTTGTATTGTTCATACAACCTCTCTGCTATGTATAACGTGGAGTTCCATCAGGTGACAACTTCCAGCTTCAAGCGGTGCTGAGGCAGGCTGTTTTGTATCTGCAACTGCCGCAGTTGGTCACAGGCCTTTCCAGATCTTGAAAAGTGAGAGCAGATATGTTGTGCAATGGTTAGGATTTCCTTTATGTCAGAGTGCTGCAGAAACTCCTGAACCACAAGATTTGAACAGTGGGCCATGCATGGAACACGAAAAAAAACACCACTCGTGATGCATTTCACCACATTTGACCCACTGTCACTTGCTATGATCCCAGCTTTCGGGGACAGAGGGTTTAGCCATCTGCCAATTTCAGTCAGTACCATGTCCAACATGTTCTCACCAGTGTGTGAACAGGTCACACTGTGCATAGCAATTGTTTCATGCTGGCGAATTGCAGAAAGATTGCTACCATGACAATCCACCTTCCTGCACTGATTATTCACACCACCAGCATCACAAACAACCCCCGGCACCTGCGCCTAAAGTGCAGTTATACACAGATATGAACTCCCCACTGTTTTGCCACTTGTCCACATATCCATACTGACATGGATGAATGGAGAGGAGGAATGTTGAAGGGCATGTCTTACTGAGTCTGAGACAGTGCTGAACAACTCAGGAACAGCACGGGTAGAAAAGTATGTCCTGGATGGGACTTTCCATTTTGGACAGGCATAGGCAGCAAACCTCTGGAACCCAGAATTCTCCACAAAGGAGAAGGGAAAAAGATCAATTGCCAGTATTTCCGCTACAGTAGCATTAAGTTCACATGACACTGTATGTTTGGGGGGTACTTCAGCTTACGTGCAAAAACACTCTGTAACTTGGGCTGACTTAAACATTTTACATGAGGTTTGTTGTTGGTCACAAATGGTTGTGCTCTGTGATGAATGCCATTGGCAGGGGGTGGAGTGTGGACATTTGATGAAGACGGTTGCACAGGTGATGATGACAAACCCAGAAATGATGTTATTTTTCAAGATTTGCCAACAGGGGTTGATGTACCACTTGCACTAGACATACTGCATTCAACACCACCACCACCAGCACCGCCACAAAAACTTCTACTCTCACCAGCACTGGACAACATTTCAAAGTCATTATGGTCCTCCACCTCATCACGCCTGTAGTAATCCTCTGCTCTTATTACCGCACTACTGCACACGGTTAATTTCCTACTGGGCTTAACAGTCATGGAAGAGGATAACATGCTGGCTATTGTTGCCGGTGATATGGGTGAATGCCCCAGTCTGGTATTAGCTGCCAGCTTGTGCTAGGTCCACAGAGCCAAGTGCCTATTCTTAAGATGCGTATGCTGTCCTCCTGTCCCAAGATGGCTCCCCTTTTTACCTCGACTCACACATACATAGCAAACCTGGCAGATTGCAACTGAATCATCATTTGCATCTTGAACAAAAAAATCCCAAACAAGGGAGTGTGATGCTCTGCTTTTAACATATCCACGATAATGTGGCTGTTATTTTAAGCACTGAAGTAGGGGGGACATGTGATGTTTCTGGCACTGCACACCTGGACTGCAACTGACCACCACGACTACCTATCACATTGATTACTAGGTCGTCATCATCATCAACTAAAACTGGTAAATCACAAGTTTTTACCGGGGGGGGGGGATTCCTGCAAACAGATTCAGACACAGCCACTTTTAATTTCTTTTTCTCCTGTTCCCAATTGGGGTCAATTACATCATCATCATCATATTCATCAACATCACTGTCACACACATCCACATCTTCTGCTTGGATGCTAACATGTGGACTGCATGTTGCAACAACAGCAACATCATCATTATCAGCATCATCACATTCATCGTCAGCATCTACACCACCATCACCTGATATTTTTTCACCACACTGTGAATCACTGCATGGAAAATGCATGGCGTTAAGTGCCACGGTGGAAGGAATATCACATTGTATGCTATCATTGACATAATCATCAGAATCAGGTTCAGTTAATGGGATGTTACTGGGAAGTAGGACATCATCTACGCTGTCACTCACTTGCACTGCTTCACACTCAATATGTTTGAATATGGTACACTGGTCAGAATTAGAACTTGACGCAACATTACTAATACTACCTCCACCACCACTAACACCAGGAACACCAACACCACCGGCTGGGAAAACATCATCTCCTCCATCATCTCCTCCAACTATCAGTGATGCTACGGATTAGGCTGTAAAAAATATCGCAGGAGAAATACCTTTCCTCACATCAGCAATGCACTTCTCTGTCCACGTGCTACTACCACGCACACAGACCCTCTTACTGCCAACATTGCCATGGCCAGAAACAGCTTTACTTGCACGTCTCTTTTCAGGCATTTTGGGGATCAACCACAAATATTATTACCAAATTCAGATTTTGATACATTCACTTTCTGACTGGAAGGACGCTGACTGAATGTGAGGCAAAATAAACAACTGTGGCTTCAGCAACAGATAAGAGACTACTGTGTTGTGATACTGTCATGGAATTAAAACAACTTCAGTAACCAGTGGTGCTGATGGGGTCACAAAAACAATCCAGTCTGGTAAAAAAATACCTTTTCAAAATGGGGTGGGGGTGGGGAGCTCTGAATACAGACAATGTTGATTTTTAAGGCACTACAAGCAGCAAAACTAAGAACAGAGAACACGATTGCAGTACAAAATCAGGCAGCTGTAGTGGATAGCATGTTCACACTGCTGCACTTAGTTGCACTTACACTAGTCTGTGTCACAAATTTTAAAAGGTGTATAATATCTGATACACGCAACACTGCACACACAGCACAGAACACTTTGGGTGGGATATTCAGATTGTGCCAGGCTGTGGCGCAAACCTGGTCACAGCGCAACTGGGATGCACATGGGATGCGCATGGGCATTGACAGGGTGATATTCAATGGAGCTGCGCCATGGCACATCATCATTGAATATTGCACCTTGGCCACCTGCAGTGCACATGGTGCAGTGGCACTGTGCCAGCACAAGTGGCCAGAGTGGAGCAGGGGGATGCGCTAGCGCAAGTTCCATTGCGCTAGGTGCAACAACCATGATATTCAAAAGTGCACATGCAAATGGGGCCATAATGTTTGCTAGGTGCAAATGGGACCATTTACATGTCATTATGGCCCCATTTTTATGCAGGTGCACCGATCCCCGGTGACTTGCACCCTGCCAGGCTGCAGCCATCAGAGACTGACACCCCCTGCACAAGTGGCAAAGCACCCCACTGCCCGATCATGGGCATATGTTGCATTATAATAGTCCCATATCCCTAGTGGTCCAGTGGACCACTCGCAGCCCAATCGCGGGCATCTGTTGATGAATTAATGGTCCTATATCCCTGGTGGCCCAGTGGACCACTCACAGCCTGATCATGGGCACTTGTTATGAATAATGTCACTCCAATTCAACCCTAGGGGTCCAGTAGTACCCTCCTCTCCACCCACCTACTGACCCCCACCATCCCGCTCCCCCCGGTCAGCGGTGGGTGGCAGCTCCCCACCCGCTTGTTGCTCTGTTGCCATTGACTGACTCCATAGTGGAGTTGTGACATCCATTGGTCCATTAGTGGTGAGCTGTCGGGTACGTGGCGCCTGACATTGCATTATTAGTCAAGATATGTGAATGGATCCATCTTGCATATCTGGACTGTGTAGTATGGTATGGGCTGCATGCCCATTGGCTCATGCTGTGGACCAATGGGCGACAGCCTACAGTATGAGTCAGTTACGGCGGTGGGGCAGCAAGTGGGTGGGGAGCTGCCGCCCACCGCTGGCCAGGGGAAGTGAGGCAGTGGGGCCCAGTGGGCGGGTGGAGGGGGGTACTGCTGGACTACCAGGGTTGGATTGGAGTGACATTATTCTATAACAAATGGCCGCGATTGGGCCACAAGCGGTCCACTGGATCACCAGGGATATAGGACTGTTTTTATATCAAATGCCCGCGATCAGGCTGCGAGCGGTCCACTGAACCACCAGGGATACAGAACTATTAATTATAACAAATGCCCACGATTGGGCTGTGAGTGGTCCACTGGACCACCAGGGATATGGGACTATTATATTCTACATATGCCCGTGATCAGACATTGGGGGCACCACCATGAAGGTGCCACCGGAGCTCGGATGGCCACCCACAAGTGGCAGCTGCCATGTTGTGCCCTGCAATATGGCAGCTCACCTGTGGGTGGCCAGCTTTTGCTCTTTTTTTTTTTGGCTCACCTGTGTGCAGCGCAGGTAGGGGTTGCACATGCATGGGCTCAGCACATCCAGAACTGAATATCGGGATGTGCAGAGTATACATGGGCACGCCCCCCCTACCTGCGCCCAACATTACTAATGTGCTCTGGTGCATCGGGATTTGAGCCAGGCTCAATCCCCCTTTGAATATCATACCAGGGAGCATCAGTGGGTTGCACATAGCGCAACTGTGTTGTGCCATGAGCAACCCTTCTAAATATCCCACCCTTTGTGTACAATGCTGAATAAGGAATGCGATGCAAATGCAAAAATTCAGTGTACTGCCACGTAATGTAAATTTGTAATTTAAACAACCTGACTTTATGAAATGCTGCACCACATTCACACAACAAACAGCAAGAAAATGTGTACTGTTACTGACAATTGTACTATGTGTACAGTAACACAGTCAGTTATATAACAAAAATATAACCAAAATACAAAGAAATCACAAGTTCTCCAACTTAAATCTACCTACACACAGATACGCCCCTCCCCCATACAGCACACTTCACTGTCTTTCACCACACACACTCAATGTTGTAAATTAACATTCAAAATCCACACACAAACAAAAAACGCTCAATGCTGTGAGCACAGGATGGTTTGCTACAATCGATGAACTATAGTTGGATCCCCAAAAAACAAGCAAAAATGCTTTTTGAACAGCTTTTAAAAGATTCCTACAGACAGCTATTAGAGTACACTGTCTCCTACTCCCTACTCATACAACCCGAACTGAAGCTGTGCAGATCAATATAGAGCCCATGTGACCTGAACTCCCATGAATCACTGCAAAATCCACCTTTGGAGCTCAAAAACAAGGTGAAGTGAGGCGAAGAGAACTGCCACCAATGTACTTCACCTTAAAAATTGAAAGAGTAGTAACCAGTGGTGGCGAAGTAATGCAAAGTCGTTGTTTCCAATGCACTTCGCGTTCCTCATTATAACGCAAAGTACTCCGCTTCACGTTGCAGACCATGCCGTGAATCCACCTGTGCTCCGCAAAATGCTTTACGGAGCGGATTGAGCCCACTTCGCCCCCCCACCACTAATCCTCAGTGGTATCCTTCCAGACAAATCCCTCCTCCAAGACTGATGAACCCATGACTGTTGCCTATTGTAAAATAAAGAGAAAAAGAAGGACTCGAATGGGAGGGGGACTAGGAAAAATAAGTGATGTCTGGTTGGCTTAGTCTTCATTTTCTTTTATATAGTATTGTTGCATCTCAGGGTATTACTTTGACTATGGCTAGTGTTAACAGCATAAAAACTAATTCTGGCCAGACCTTATAAGGCTGCAGCTGAGGAATTTGGGGGTAGAAATATTGATAATTGTTTTTTTATATTTTTTACAACAAATCTTCAACACAGCCTTGTTAAGACTCTGCCTCATGAAGAAGAGCAAAGAAAATGTTCACTCCTGGCCTAAAGGTGATTTTGTACAGGGACTGTGAAATCAACTTTCAAGATGAAAAAACACATTTAGGGCTATAGCTGAAAAATGACAGCTGTCACATTCATGAGGTGCTGTAAAGAGATGGCTGTTTTGTTAATGTGGGGTTAAAATATTGAAAATTATAAAGGTTATGAGCCTGCATTCGCAAAATTCAACATAGGCTTATAACTTAATTGTTTTGTAATATTTTGACACCAAATTTTCAACATAGCCTTCTTATTACCCCCACCTCATGAACAAGGGCATAGAAAATTGTTGACTCCTGCCCAAAAGATGATTTAATGCAGGGGCCACAAAATCACCTTTCGGGATGTAAAAAATCAGTTTGGACAGATGTGAAACATGACAGCTCTAACATTCATGAGGTACTGTTAAGATATGGCCTTCACAAAATTCAAGATAGGCTCGTAACTTGGTTGTTTTTTTAATATTTTTACACCAAATTTTCAACATAACCTTTTTATGACCCCACCTCATGAATTAGGGCAGAGAAAATTTTCGGCTACTGCCCAAAAGGGGATTTTGTGTAGGGACTGCAAAATCACCTTTTGGGATGTAAAAAAAAACACATTTTGGCCAGGATTTGAAAAATGACAGCAGTCACACTTGTTACATGAGGTCCCTTCACCCTAATTGGTACCCTCAGAGGTACACCGTAGACAGCTAGCATTTAAGTATATGTTATACTAACATATAGGGCTAAGGGCATCTACCGTACAAGACTAGATGTCAGGATATGAATGCATATTGTTGTAATACACTTTGCCTGCTAATACATATATTCTGCTACGTATTTTTCTATGTATTTCTTACTTGTAAGATGCCAAGACACCTGTGTCCTTGGAGTAATTATAATATGTAAGACGGCATTGCCATCTTTTGGTGATTTGTACCGCTACACTGAGTTATGTAAGACTCTGTATAAGAATTCTTTTGTTCTCAAACTGATGACTTTACAGAATTGTATAACGTTATCTTGGACCATGGAGCCACCTCAAATTTAGCTAATAGAGCTCATCTCTGTAACTAGAAATATTTCTATCTTTCGGTAACCATAGTAATTATCATAGGTATATAATGTAATGCACAAGCCTTATACCTCAGAGACCTGAGAGACCCCAAGAGACTCAAAGAAACCTTGAGGTGTAGGGAATGCTTAGCACTGGCTCCCAGTTCATATTGGTAAGAACTGCTTAGGGCAACTGTGATTTATCCTTTTGGTAGTAATAAACTTGTTTATTACTGTGCACGTGGGGGTGTCCAATAAAGTCCAGAGAGCAGTCAGGATCCGATATTTAAAAATGTATTAGAAGCAGAAAAAAATTAAATGAACTTAAAGCAGAACTTGTACATAACTTTCAAAAAAAACATAAGGCACAGGAAATCATATCTTTAACAAGAAAGAAAATTCCTGCCAAAAAGGCACCTAGAATCTGGCTAGGTGTCTGGTAGGTTTGCCTTCCTACCACACACTGACTCAACACTCCACATTCATCTCCTTTTATACCAGTGGAGGAGCACATGACTTAGTTAGCTCCTCCCCCAACTTGCATCATAAAAGTGGGTCAACCAGGGCCGCTCAGTCCTAAAAGGAGATTGGACTGAGGAGCTGAAGCACTTTACAAGAGAGTTGTAAGTCTAAGGCATTTCTGCATCACATTAGGAGACTTTAGTCCTTTAAGTTAAACAGTTTTATCTCTCTCCTTTTAACAGTGGCATGCTTTGCCTTTTCTCTTTTAAAAGTACTAGTTTAACCTTTTTATTTAAGCAAACAAATAAACACCACTTTTTAAATGATTCTTGGTTGTAATTTTGATATGTACCATAATTCTAAGCTTCTCATACTAAAACTAGCACAAAGGCTGTTAATTTGTTCAGAATTCACCAGATAATGAAAACGCCATAACAAACTCTTTTTTTTGGCGTCTTCGCACATTCGCACGATCGCACAGTCGCACGATCAAGCACAGTCGAACGGCGCACATTCATGCAGGAAAATTAATCAAACAGCTTGTACTGCAAGCACAGAACATTCTAAACATTGGGGCCTTATTATTTAGAGAAAACAAGCTGGAAATAAGGAAAGGGACAGAAAGACTGCTCAAAGCTGGCCAAGCTTGAGTAGGGGAATGACAGAGAAGGAGCGATAGTAAAAGGAAGAGATTAGAGGAGCAGGAGACTGTTGCAACAGATTTTTTTAAATATTTTAGCCCACAATGTTCTCAAATTACCTCCAAAACATAGGCAGGTAATTACATATGCTCTGCATCCATGAGAGCATATCCAAGTTCGGGGGGGGGTCACCGACCCTACCACAGTCCTCCCACTAAGATGAAAACTAGTAGTTTTCACTACTTGAAAATAGCATGTAGATCTCTTTGTAAAACAAAAAGAGATGGAGCTTTAGCCCACCCACTCCAAAGCTCCACCGGGCCCTTTAATATTCTCTTTTACTTAAATACAATGCATTTTCAAAATACAAATATATTCATTCCCGAGGTCTACATTTGGTTCTAACATCATGTCTGCCCCAAATCGAGACATAAAGTCAGCATTACTATTAGCAGTTCCAGCTCTATGATTGACAGTGAATTTATATGGTTGCAATGTTAGATACCATCTCATAACCCTTGGATTACTATCTTTCATGTTATGTATCCATTGTAATGGATTATGATCTGTCCATGCTGTAAATTGAGTTCCCCATAAATAATATCAGGGATCCTATGGCCCATTTGAGTGCCAAACACTCCTTTTCTATTGTGGAGTACTTGGTTTCCCTGACATGTAATTTACGGCTAATGTACAGTACTGGATGTTCTTCTCCATGATGGATTTGAGATAACACAGCCCTCAAACCAACATTAGAAGCATCCGTCTGTAACAAAAATGGTTTATCAAAATCAGGACTTTTTAACACTGGGGAGGAACAAAGTATTGCTTTTATGGCAAGAAATGATTCTTCACATTCTGAATTCCAGATTACTTTTGAGGGCTTGTTCTTTTTTGTTAATTCAATTAGAGGGCTAGCTAAAGTAGCAAATTGAGGCACAAAACATCTATAGTAGCCTGCTAGGCCTAAAAATGAACGCACATGTTTTTTTGTGAGGGGACGAGGACTCTTGGCTACGGCATCCACCTTCCCTACCTCTGGTTTTACCTGCCCATTACCAATTATAAATCCCAAATACCGGGCTTCCTCCATAGCAAAGGAACATTTGTTGGGGTTGATGGTGAGACCAGCTTGTTTTATAGTCCTTAAAACAGCAGTAAGGTGTTTAACATGGTCTTCCCATGTTGGACTATAAATGATTACGTCATCTAAATAAGCTGCACTATATCCAACGTGAGGTCTCAGGAGTTTATCCATCAACCTTTGAAAACTAGCTGGGGCTCTGTGAAGTCCAAATGGCATCACTGTGAACTGAAAAGACCCCAAAGGAGTGCAAAAAGCAGTTTTCTCTTTTGATGCTTTCTCAAGCGGAATTTGCCAGTATCCTTTAGTTAAATCAAGTACACTAACATATCTCGCTTGCCCAAGTTGATCAATGATGTCATCTATACGGGGCATTGGATATCCATCAAACTTTGATATTGCGTTGAGTTTTCGGAAGTCTAGACAAATTCTTATCCCTCCCTCTTTTTTAGGGACAAGGACCATAGGAAACCCCCATTCGCTATTAGCTTCTTCTATGATACCCATTGCTTTCATCTTTTCTATTTCTATGATGACTTCTTGTTTTAATTTCTCAGGAATCCGATAGGGCTTTACTCTAATGGGTGTATTTTGAAATGTATGGATCTGATGACATATTTCCGTAGTTTTCCCTGGGACTGTTGTAAAAGTATCATGAAACTGACTTAGAACATGGGCTAGTTCTTGTTTTTGACTGTCTAGTAAAGAAGGATTTATTGTCAAATCTTTAGACAATTGTTCTCCTTCCAGTCTATCATATTCCAGCTCCATCTCATTGTCCAATGGGTTGGAATATACATACATGACTTCAGTAGGCCTATTATGCTATCTTTTCAATAAATTGGCATGGTACACTTTTAGTTTTTGTTTTCTGTCTGGTACTTCCACCAAATATGTAGTGGGGCTAATTTGTTTCTTTATCACATAAGGCCCTTGCCATTTCATAGTTAACTTGTTTTCAGTGGATGGAAGCAACAATAAGACACGATCCCCAGAACTAAAGTGTTTTTCACCCACCCCCTATGTCATATCTTTCTTTCTGATAGTCTTGCTTGATTTGATTCTGTTCTTGCGCAACCTGAGTATACTTAGCTATTTTTTTACGTAGCTGCGTAACATAATCAAGGGTAGTGGGATTTTTCCAGGTGGCAATATCCTCCCACTGTTCCTTAACTATGTCTAGGAGACCTCTGGGATTCCTACCATATAATAGTTCAAATGGTGAGAATCCAGTCGATGCTTGAGGTACCTCACAATATGCAAAAAGTAACAGTGGCAGATATAGGTCCCAGTGTTTACCCTCATCTTCCACATACTTTTGTATCATTTTCTTCAGTGTTTTGTTGAAATGCTCGACCAAGCCAGCAGTCTGGGGATGGTATGGAGATGTGTAGACAGCTTCTACCCCCAGAGCTTGGTAGAGATGTTTCAAAATGGCTGAATAGAAATTGGTTCCCCTATCCATTAAAATAACTTTTGGTATGCCCACTCTGCTAAATACCTTGAGCAACTCCTCTGCTATTTTATCCGCTGTTATTGTGCGTTAGAGGAATAGCCTCAGGATATTTTGTAGCACAGTCACACAACACAAGGGCAAACCTGTTGCCTTTAGTACTTTTGGGGAGAGGTCCTATAATATCCATGGCCAATCTTTCAAAGGGCATAGCAACCAATGGTAAAGGTTGAAGAGGGACTTTGTCCTTTCTTGTAACCGGTGCCACCCTTTGACACTGGCTGCAACTTTTGCAATATTCAGCCACTTGTTCATGAATGCCAGGCCAAAAGAATCTATATAGTAACCTTTTTAAAGTTCTATCCCTTCCTGCATGTCCCCCACATGGTACATCATGCACTAAGAATATTAACTGTTCTCTGTACTGACTAGGAACCACCAGTTGATCTACCATTTCCCCAGTTTTTGGATTTTGACAAACTCTATACAATTTATCCTGTTGCAATTTATACATTGGAGGTGTACCTTCCACCCCATCAGCAATAACCTGGGAAAACAAAGGGGTTAGTGTAGGGTCATTCTTTTGGTCACTGATAAAAGAGCCCTACTTTACAGTTTTTACCATGGCATCATCACAACCTAAGTCCTTTGTTTTATTCCATGTCCATTTTTCTAGTCTCTTTTGTTTTTTTGATTTAACAGTTTTTCCAGGAACATCAAATAAGGTATCATCAAAAGGAAACAATTCACTGTTCATTTGTTCCTGAGATGCTTGAGATCATGTAGTCACAGCAAATATAGAAGAAGAAGCAGTCAATAAATTGTTAAATACAGGAAAGTCATGTCCCAATATCACAGGTACAGGTAGTCTAGGAACCACGCCTATCTTCAGATGATGTGCTATGCCTGATGCAGTAATAGAAGCTTCTTGTACAGGATAGAAATGAGTGTCCCCATGAACACAAGTCACCCTAGTTTTCTCTGAGTGTTTCTTTGTAAGAGCACCACTGAGTAAATCAGCACGTACCAGGGTTTGCTTACTCCTGAATTAATCAATGTCATCACATCCTGTCCTCCAACATTAACAGACACAGTATATTGTCCCCAGTTTGCTAAGGCCAGATGAGAAGGATCAGATTTTTTCTTGGGGCAGAATCTAGCGATGTGTCCCTTGGTCTGACACTCGTGGCAAATAATATCTGGGTTAAATGTTCTCATACTTTTTCTTTCCTCTTTTGGCTTAGTAGAAGGACTAGTGGGTGGATGTTTTATTAATACTTGGGAAGTATTTGTTCCATTAGACCCTTTCTGACGATGTGGGTGAGCTGTAATATAATCTTCAGCTAAACTGACAGCTTTTCTACTGTGTCAGATCGATGTTCTCTTACCCACATTTGAACCTCATAAGGTAGTATTTTTACAAATTGTTCTAACACAACTGACTCGACCACTTGATGTATGGTACGAGTTGCAGGTTGTAGCCATTTTGTGCATAATTCTTGCAATCGAGCACAAGCTTCTTGTGGGGACGTAACAGTATGATACCTGAATGTTCGAAACTTTTGATGATAAGTCTCTGTACAGATGTCATACCTTTTTAATATTGCTTGTTTAACATGATCATAGTTGGTAACATTTGCAGGTTCTACTTGACTATAAGCTAGCTGAGCCTTGCCTGTGAGATATGGGGCTAAACGAATAACCCACTGATCCCTAGGCTACCCACAAGCTGTTGCCACTCTTTCAAATGTTGTAATGTATGCTTCAATATCATCACTGTCCATTAGTCTGGAAATTTTAATGTCCTTTGGGCCCCCACTAGGTAGAATAGATCTAGTAGTTCCAATAGCCTGAATAGCCTTAAGAGTCTCCACCCACCTGGTCTCATTTTGTAGATGGTCTCTCTCATTTTGTAGACGGTCTCTCTCATTTTGTAGACGGTCTCTCTCTCTCTCTCTCTGCTTCTCCAGCTTGAGCTGTCTCACACATAACCATCTCTGCAAATCATGTACTTCAGAAGGGGGTTCCTCTTCCTTCTCTTTGACATCTTCACCCCCAATAGCTTCTTCCGCTGCCTCTGGTCTCTTTCTCTTTCTCTCTGGTCTCTTTCCTTCTGACATCACCCAATCCAGCTGCTAGGGGTAGTTGAAATTTGTCCACCATGGTTCTAGTCCATGTACCTTCCGGTGCAGACATTTCCACTTTCTCCATCTTCTTCTGCTCTTCCATAATGACTCTGGACAATATCCACAAGAAAGGTGGCTCTCCTTCCCTCGTGATATCCCACTTCTGACACCAAATGTGCACTTGGGGGTGTCCAATAAAGTCCAGAAAGCAGTCAGAATCCGATATTTAAAAATGTATTAGAAGCAGAAAAAAATTAAATGGACTTAAAGCAGAACTTGTACATAACTTTCAAAAAAAACATAAGGCACAGGAAATCATATCTTTAACAAGAAAGAAAATTCTTGCCAAAAAGACACCTAGAATCTGGCTAGGTGTCTGGTAGGTTTGCCTTCCTACCACACACTGACTCAACACTCCACATTCACCTCCTTTATACCAGTGGAGGAGCACATGACTTAGTTAGCTCCTCCCCCAACTTGCATCATAAAAGTGGGTCAACCAGGGCCGCTCAGTCCTAAAAGGAGATTGGACTGAGAGGAGCTGGAAGCACTTTACAAGACAGTTGTAAGTCTAAGGCATTTCTGCATCACATTAGGAGACTTTAGTCCTTTTAAATTAAACAGTTTTATCTCTCTCCTTTTAACAGTGGCATGCTTTGCCTTTTCTCTTTTAAAAGTACTAGTTTAACCTTTTTATTTAAGCAGACAAATAAACACCACTTTTTAAATGATTCTTGGTTGTAATTCTGATATGTACCATAATTCTAAGCTTCTCATACTAAAACTAGCACAAAGGCTGTTAATTTGTTCAGAATTCACCAGATAATGAAAACGCCATAACAAACTCTTTTTTTCCGCGTCTTCACACGTTCGCACGATCGACAGTCGCACGACATCGCATAGTCGCACAGTCGCACATCGCACACCAGTCGAACGTAGTACATTCGTGCAGGAAATTAATCAAACAGTTTGTACTGCAAGCACAGAACATTCTAAACATTGGGGCTTTATTATTTAGAGAAACAAGCTTGGAAATAAGGAAAGGGACAGAAAGACTGCTCAAAGCTGGCCAAGCTTGAGTAGGGGAATGACAGAGAAGGAGCGATAGTAAAAGGAAGAGATTAGAAGAGCAGGAGTCTGTTGCAACAGATGTTTTTAAATATTTTAGCCCACAATGTTCTCAAATTACCTCCAAAACATAGGCAGGTAATTACATATGCTCTGCATCCATGAGAGCATATCCAAGTTCGGGGGGGGGGTCACCGACCCTACCACAATTACTCTAATGCAATGTGTCTGTGATTACTTGCATTCCCAATATCATCAATAATCTGAAAGTGAGGTTTAGACCTCCTAACACACTCATGAGGGGTTATAAAGATATGGCTATGTTGTGAATTTGGGGGGAAAACATCAAACATTACCAAAGTTATAAGCCTGCATTCTCAAAATTCAATGTAGGCTCATAACTTTGTTTTAATTTAATAGTTTTACACCAAATTTTCAACATAGGCTTCTTATGACCCCACCTCATGAACAAGGACCTCCTGCCCAAAAGGTGATTTTGTGCAGGGACTCTGAAATCACCTTTTGGAACAGATCTGCCTGATGACAATTCAACTGTTCATGAGGTACACTAGAGTCCCAAAAAGAAAGCATGTTGAAAATATGTGCCAAAATATCAAAAAATGCCCAAGTTATGCCACTAGGTTCAAAACCCAATTAAAATACAATGAACTGCATTCCTGTTTCTTCAGTTCACAGTCCATCTTTGAAGAGTAAAGCTGCATCTGTAGTCCAGAGAGGATTATGGTATTGGACCACTGATAGGTAAGTAAGGGCATGGTGGGGATACAGGGCAGTACATGCTAAGTGGAAGGGTCTGGTAGGGGGACAGAAATGGCTGCAAACTACATTGATGGATGGTTTTCTTTTTACAGGGTAAAGAAAAAGACCAAGTATCTGTGATTGGACACTGGGGGATTGGGTACCCCCAGTGTCACTTTTATGTTTCTGGGGGAAATGGAGTGGTGGGTGCTGAGAGGGAGGGTTGAGTGGGTGGAATAAAAAATATAAACACACACATATATATATATAAATATATATATATATATATATATATACACAGATAGATGTATATTAAAAAAATAAATGTGCATATGTGGTAGTGGATGGGGGGGGTGAGGATCCATGATTGGACACTGGGTTATTGGGCACCCCCAGTGTCACTGTTATGTTTCTGGGGGGTGGTGCTGACAGGAAGAGTCAGGTGGGCTGGAGGGAAACTATAAACATATATACATATATTAAGAAAAATAACTGCACATGTGCAGTAGTAAATGGGGAGAGGGAGGCTCAGGATCTGTGATCAGACACTGGGGGATTGGGCATCCCCAGTGTCACTTATGTTTCTGGGAGGGTGGCAGGTGCTGAGAGGGAGGGTTGGGTGGTGAGGGAGGAGGGAAAATAAATACATATATGTGTAAATATATATATATATATATATATATATGTATATACATAAAATAACCACACATGTGCGGTAGAGGATGGGGAGGACATTAAAAAAAGACAGAGGATTTCTGAGTGCAATACTGGAGGACTGGGCACCTCCAGTGTCACTGTTATGTCTCTGGGGGGGATGCTGAGATGGAGGGTTGGGTGGGCAGGTGGAAAAAATGTTTTTTTAGATGCAGATAGCTGAGTGCTCCATGGATGCGGAGGTGACTGTGATGCAACTCCAACATATTGTTCAGTTGGAAGGAATGTACTGAGTCCTTTTCTGATAACAAGCGATTTGCAGGGCTATGCCCACTGCAGTACAAACAAACTCTGGTCAAAGCTACTATGGCTATAAATGCATTAACTTAATAAGGGTGTTTCATGGGCTTAAACATAAAGGTGAACTGGTAAAGACTTATCATTTATCTGGTTGAGCCTGTGTTTGCCATGTGTTTAAAATGTGAGCAGCGAGTGCATCTTGTAATGTATGGTGCAGGAGAGTGAGCTCTGCACCAAGACCTTCAAGTAATGGTAGAAGGAATAGTGCAGAGAGGAGAGATATGGCTACATGGGAGACTGTGGGCCAACTGAGAAGGATACGAACCTATGCCAAGGTGATGGCCTGCTTTCATCCAGGAGACAACCACAATCCTCAGTGGAAGGTTCAAATGTTACTTTGATGAGCATTTAAAGTAGCTGGGGGATGACAGAAGAAATAGTGGAGGCAGAAAGCGAGTCACCACAGGCTGAGATAGAGAGTAGGGAAATCACAAGAGGAGATAAACCCACCAGGATGCAAGTTATTGAAGGAAGCAGGGGGTTAGCAAAGTAAGAAGGGGAAAAGGGGTTGTCAAAGGAGAAAGGTTTGGAAGTGGAAACAGTTGGGAAAAGGAGAAAGTGACAAGAAGTGAACTGAGGGCTGTCAAAATGTTGCAAGGTCTGCATCACAAGCCTTATGAGGAGAAACTGAATGAGTTCAGTATGTACACCCTGGAGGAAAGGAGGGAAGAGTAGAGAAATTATGGATACTTTTAAATACCTCATGGGGGATAATAAGGTCCAGTAGGTAGATATGTTTCAGAGAAAAAAGTGCTGTAGAGGAAGGGGTCATGATTCGAAGCTGGAAGGAGATAGGTTCAGAAGAAATGTGAGAAAGTACTACTTCACAAAAAGGGTGGTGAATTCCTGGAACAGCCTTCCATGGGAAGCAGTGGGGGTGAAATCAGTAGGGGGTTTCAAAAATGCCTGGGAGAGGCACAAAGAAATCCAAGAAGGATGGAAGGGGGTTGAAGAGACAGTGCTTTAGATCTAGTTAGGTATGCAGCAAAAGTGATCATAATTAAAAAGGGGCAGATTAGATGGGCCCAGAAGTCATTATCAGCAATCAGTTTCTATGTTCTGTAAACCCCCTTTGGGAGATTACTAGTCTATTTACCCCTCCCTGGGATTTTGTGGCCTAATTTGGCATAGTATGGAAAAGAGTTAATTCTTCTTGGCACACGAGTGAAGCCTTCTATGAGTCAGGAGGTCACCAGAAGTATGCAGGGGGGTAAAGCCCAGCAGTTTAGGTGGGAGAGGGAGTTCCAGTTGGAGGAGTGAGTGACAAGGGAGTGAGACTGAGTCGGGCTGGGTGGGGGCAATTGCCCTCTCCAGTCTCTGGCTGGTGGCACTTGGGGGGACACAGAGGAAAAAGTGGAAGCCAGCAGCCACAAGTCACAGAGTATCTTGGAGGGCAGCTACAGCCACAAGTCCCAGAGTGCCTTGGCAGCCTGTGCCAATTCATGTAGGGATCCAGTGGGCAAGAATACGGCAAGGAGTGTAGGGTCCAGAGAGCTAGTTGCTTTGGAGCTTCGTGGGATGTGTTACCCTTCTCAATTTGAGGACGGTCACTGCCAGTTCTGGGAAAGGATGCAGGGTTCATGAGGGAACCTGCAAATCCCCAAGTCATGAGGATTGCATGTTCCAAAGGGTACCCAGTGAGCTAGTGTGAAGAGAGAGTGAGAGAGAGAGATGTGGGTCATTGAGAGTTTGGATGCATGTGAAGAATAATGGGCTGTCAGGCACTGTGAACTGTTTTGGGACTTGTGCTGCCTTCAAACTTTTGTGACCATAGCAGTCCCAAGTTAATGTTGCCCTAAAGACTCTGCGACCTCTTTGGTAAAGGTAATAGCTGCTATTATGGCCAGACTGGCCACATGAAAGCTGAATCTGTTTCCCATTAATTAACTGATGCTCCTGGGAGCTAGGTGTGAATATGTTTAGTAATTCTGGGATCCCTGTTGTTTCTTCAGGTTCCATGTGGACATTCAGTTACTGAAAGGAGCTGTTTAATATGCATGAACCTGGTGTTTTCATCCACCACCAGCAAGGAAAAGAGCACCCTTTGTGTGACATCTGGGCCTAGGTAACATGGCCATTGTAAGTGTTTCTGCTGCTGTGGCCACCCTCTCTCCGCAGACATATTCCATCCATACCCCTAGACACGGGGGGGGGGGCTACATTTCTATGTATGACAGGTTATGTGATTCAAATGGATAAATTGCACAGCTGTTACAGTCTTGCACTTGGGCTGTCAGTTTACAGAGCAAGTTTAAATTCAAATGTGTGTGGTGGTTGTTGAGGGGAGGGGTAAGGAGATGTGGGCTTGATGATCAAACGAAACTAAAAGCAAAACAAATTAAATACCTGTGCCATACAGTACTATGAACTCCATCAAGCCCAGGCAGACAGAGAGAGACAGAGAGAGAGATGTCATTTGAATCTCCAATGGAGCAATGCAGTCTCATTGCAAACTCAGTTTTGATCAGCATGCATTGTTTAGATAAACATGTGTAAAAAGATGGTTTAGGTGACTGAACTAAAAAGCGAGCAGAGTGGAATTTCTCCAGTGACTGATAACTGGTTTAAGAAGCTGGGTGTGCTATTTACACTGAGCACATCCACTGATTGTAATTTGAGCTGACATATATAGAATAGTGGATGGCTGACTATCCACAACAAGGCTGTGTTTCCATCGAGGGAGTTGATGATGTCATAGACCAGTCTTTTTATCCTTATCCAGATGTGACACCCCTGGGGTACCTTTCCCTCCCTTTTGCTCCATTTCTGCTGCTCCCCTGATCCCACTCCCTGCCGCTTCTATCCCCTTTGTGCCTTGCTTTGTAGATATCCCATCCCCCTCCCTAGTGAACACAGAGGCAAAGTACTCGTTAAATACCTCTGCCTGGTCCCCGCCTCTTCCACCCACCCTCCTTCTGATCTCAATCTGCTGAGATGGCCCTTAGTTTTCTCCGTTCTCAATGTACCGGAAGAACCCCTTTCCCTCCATGTATCCCGTGCCAGCTGTTTTTACTGGACTTTGCTCCCTCACCATATGGTGACTTTTCTAGATGCAAGCTGGTACATTTCTTATCCCTATCCCCTCTTGTTGTTTTATATTTTGTAAGCCGCCTTCTTTTCTCTGACTGCTACCTGGACCTCACTGACCACCAGCATGGTTTATGTGACCTTGCTCCCTTACTGCTTCAACTTAGCGTAGATCCTGACTGCCTCATGAAGTCCCCGCTTTATGACCTCCCATCTCCTTTCCACACTTGTTGTTGAGGTAATCCCTTCAAGTGATCCTTGAGAATATTTCCATGCCCATAAAGTCTGCCCCTGAAGTCCACTGCCAGTGTCCTAGATCTCACCCCCACTCCCCCAATGCTTATTTGAAACCAGACAGTATTGTGGTCACTCCCAGTCAGGGGTCCTGTACAACCATGTCCCTTACCAGATCCCCATCTGCCAGAACCACATCCAGGACATGCCCTCCCTTGGGCTCCATCACATGCTGTGTTAAGAACACATCCTGAAGCCATCCAGCAGCCTCTGCTCCTTGGCCACCTTAGAGGACATGGTTCCCAGTTAGTACCTGGCATATTATGTCCCCATCAACACCACTCCTTCCCCTTTTGGACCACACTGGGCAATGATGTTGTCCAGCAAACCATCCTCTAGAACATCACCATCCCGGGGTATATGCTACTCCCAGCTTGACCTTTATCTCCTGCTGGGATCAAGGTGACCCATAAGGCTCCACGCTTCCTCTGCCTCTTCTACCATAGCAATTTCTATGTCATCTCTAATGAACATAGCCACTCCACCCCTCTGCCCTCCTTTCTATCCTTCCTAAGCATAGTGTACCCCGCATATTTAGGTCCCAGTCATGGTTTTTGTTGGCCCACGCTTCCGTGACTGCCGCCACATCCACCCCCCGAACAGCATGGCCTGGAACCTGGCAACTTGTTTCCCAAGCTCCTGGCATTTACTAACACTCAACCCCCACCCTTATCCCTGATCCTTTTGTCGAACCCACCCAGATTCCTTATACTTCCATCCTCCCCTGCTCCTCCTGAAACTCCACCTCCAGTCTGTTCTCTCCCCTGGGCTTGAAGGTTACTCCTCATCTGAGTGGGAGGGCTTGGTCAGCCTCCCTTATCCCTTCCCCCTTACAAGTTTAAACCCCACCTTTCTTGTATGTATCAGCCATCCCCTGTTTAAGGACTTCCTTCCCTAATGGGGCAAGATGAAACCTGTCCTTGGCATATAGTCCCTTATCCTCCCAAACTCCATTCCAGTTCCTAACACCCCAACCCATTCTCTTCACCCCACTTCATGAGCTATTCATTAACCTCTGTGAGCTTCATTTTTTCTCCACTGAGGCCTTTGTACTGGCAATATCTCCGAAAAGGAAATGTTGCATCCATTATCCCGACAGACTCTGGCAAGTTCTTGGAACCTTGCTTGGATTTCCAAAACGCTATTTCCCTCTAGATCATTAGTTCCTAAATGCACCAGGAAATCCGGTTTCCCTCCACAATCCCTAACCATTTCATACACTATGAACTTTGCTCTGTGCACTGTCAGCCCAGAGATACTCACTACCTTCACCTGGCTATGGCATCCATCCTTAACCTCTCCCAATGGATAAATTCTTAATCATCGAGTCTCCCAGTAACAGAACCTTAACACCGCCATCATCCTTATGGTTACCTCCACTATGCCCTCTCAGCCCCTCCCCCACTTTATTCATGATCGCAATTTCATGGGAGTCTTCCTGCCTTATTAGAGACCCCTTGTCACCCTCCCCTTGTGCCTCCCTTGCTATTTTGCCCACTTAACTCAAACCCTCTGAATAGGTGTCCCTTTAACCCTCTCTTATCTGAACCATTTATCCTGGCCCTGATGGTTTCCCCTTCCCAAGAGACCCTCACCCCC
The DNA here is from genome assembly GCA_016271365.2 of Neoceratodus forsteri. Taxonomy (NCBI): domain Eukaryota; kingdom Metazoa; phylum Chordata; order Ceratodontiformes; family Ceratodontidae; genus Neoceratodus; species Neoceratodus forsteri. The sequence goes on along the minus strand of CM057455.1, from coordinate 913,109,952 downwards.
CTTGTAATAGTACCCCTGTCTCAGAGGTTCTCTGTGGGTCCCCTTTAGCTAGGGACCCATCCTTGGTACTGACCTTCCATGCTCTCCTCCCTCATGTCTGGAATATGTTGCATCTCCCCCATTTGCTTAACATATATGTTTCCCCTTCTCCCTCTGGGACTATGTCTATCCTTTCCATAGCTGTTCTGTGATGCCCTATGGGTATCTGACTCCCTCCCCCCGGCCTCTGTATAAGTTTCCTCATTTCCACCAACCCCTTCCTCCCCCTCTAGGATGCTTAGTATCTCAAATTTATTGTGACACTCTATGTCAGCCTCCATCAAGTAACCCGAGTTTCCCCTGACTGCATCTCTAAACTGACCCTCTTCTTCCTCTCTTGCACTGCTCACCTTAGGAGCTCCCTTCCCACAGTCTGCTGTTTTAGGCTTCCGCACAACAGCCCCTCCTGACTCTTCCCCCTCCAGTCTCCTTGAATTCAGAATTTTCACCCTGTACGCTTTCCCCTTAGCATCAACTTCCCTATCTAAGGGTCGAAACATTCAAACACCTTAAGGGCATTAACAAGGTGAAAGAGTCTAACATGTTTAAATATAAGAAAAATAGCAGGACAAGAGGACACAGCATGAGACTAGAGGGAGGCCGATTAAGGGGGAATGTGAGGAAATTATTTTTCACAGAATGGGTGGTGGATGCATGGAACAGCCTACCTCAGGAAGTGGTGGCTATGAATACAGTGCAGGGCTTCAAACAGGCATGGGATAGGCATAAGGGAGCAATACAGATGAGTATGAATGGATTGGCCACTGACAGACCAAAGGCCAATGGCACATTTATAAGGTAGAAAAAGAAATGGGCAGACTGGATGGGCCTTGCGGTCCTTATCTGCCATCAACTTCTATGTTTCTTTGTTTATGTTTCTATGTAATGTTATACTGAAAAAGCAACCCAAAAAGGAACACTATGAGGCTGACAATAGCTAAATCAACCTCCTTTATGGACACGCAAGTCACCTTTCTCTTGACCGGATTTAACGTAGTCTCCTAGAGCGCCTGGAGAAAGATAGTGAGAATTTTCTGTTTTTAAACCTCCAGGAGGTGGAAAAAATCTGGCTTAAATAGAAAACAAAATGGTAGTAGAAAGGTTTTGACCATGAAGACTCTTTTTTTTCTTACCTAAAGCCTACTGTTTCCAAAAACTGGTCTTTTTTTTCCTATTTCAATACTGTCTTCCCAATTTTATGTGGCTAGGTCCCCATCTCCAAATTTAAGTCCACAAAAAGTTAAAGGATCTTTAGAGAGCTTCACTTCTGCCACAGAGTGGGGGGCCCATAATCACTTCCCTCTAACTGCCTCCCAGTACTTTTATGCAGATTCAAGGAGGTGTACATCTGTATATGTCACAGTTTTCATTGCTACTGTACCTTCCTTATTTTTTTGTGCTCTAAATAATACATCCTGTTCTATCCTGCAAAGAACAGGGTCCAAACAGCATTGGTTAAGTAAAGACCTCAAGGGGCAGCCTTGGTGCACGCCTCAAACTACCAAAAAACATGTTTCTCCTACCCATCTGTTTATGACAGGTTATATGTGAGTGGTGTCATATAAAAACATTACCCAGTCAACAAAGGAAGTAGGAATCCCATGCTGATTTAAGAACTATAGTATTCCCATATTTACTTCAGGTAAGTATGGGAAACCTGGACAATCACCTTTTTGCTGACCTAATGATAGAAATTATTTAATTGTGTCATTTTTTACCATCTCTATTATTTCTTGGATAAAAATAAAATGATCCTAGATAGCTCCCACTGGAACTGAAAAGGCGTGAGACAGTGTTGTCAGATGTCATGAAATTTGCAACAATCTATTTGTTCAAATGTTTGACAAAACATTCAAATCATTATTTAATAAAGAAATAGATGTCCAAATTTGTTGGTCCCCTTGTCTCCTTGCTTATGCAATAACAAAACAAAAATAGCCCTTCCTTAATGCTACAGACCAGCATATTTTAAGAACTGTTATAAACTATATTATAACATGGGCTTCACAAACTGAGGTACCTGATTGGTACAGACTCATCAGGTGACCGTTGATTAATCCACAATATATGTACAGCAAATGGTGAATCGTCTGCCCCGAGTGGTCAGTGAGTGTACCAGATCTTGTAATCATGCCAAAAAATGCAGTCTGAGTGGCAGCCATTACTACACTCGCTAAGCGAGCAAGAGCCTTACTAGCAGCATGTGTAATATATTTTCCCATCGCAGCTTGCCCTGATCTGTGGTTGTCATGTGTAGTGACACTGTCAGTTTAATGTGATATGAGCAGCCATGTTGCATTATTGCAGTACTTTTGTCCCCCTTTGTTGATGGAACCCTCCCCCCCCAGGCTCCTGCTCCCTTCATAGAAGCCAATCCCTGTGTCAGTGAGCCCAGATCCCGCTCCCTTCATGGCAACCTACTGCTGCCCCATGTCAGTGAGCCCTGATGCCACAGTGTCATCTTACATGTACCAAGAGCACATATATCCCTAATGAATGCAATGACCCTCATTTCCATGACTCTGCCCACCCACCTGCCCCACGGACATCCAGGAACTGAGTGGAAACTGACATTTTGCCATGCATGAAACTTTACTGCCACTATTATCTTCTGTGTTGTGCTCCCCATTGAGCTGCACTGTTTTATTATTACAGTACTTTTGTCCCTGTTGTTGTGGTTGATGCCCCCTCCACAGCCTCCCATTCCCTTCACAGCAGTGTACTGCTGCCCTGTGAGCCCCAGTCTGTGCCGTTATTTAGACTCTGTCTGTCCATTTCAATGTGGACTGTATAAGTCGTGGCTGGTACGCCTAGTAGCACAACAGATTTGTGGCATTCCCAGTATCGTACTATTGCACAGTGCTACTGCCTCACAATGCGGGGGTTGGGGAGGCAGGGTGCTCTGGCTGTGCCTGACTTATGCTGGCTGCCAAAGTGTTGAAGTTTCCCCTGCCTATCTGTCAGTCTGTGTGTTTGCTGCCTCTCTCCAGCTGATGCTGTCTGACTGCACTGCTGCCTTAGTAATCTAAGATGAAATGAATGCATGCTGAAGCATTCTGCAAGAATGGCACTGTAATCCCTGGGTCCCCGCCTGTCAGCCATCTGTCACTGCTCCATCCCCACACAGTGAACTAAATGCATGCTGAAGCAGACTGAGGGAATGGCACTGTAATCCCCGTGTCCCACCTGTCAGCCATCTGTCACTGCACTGTCCCCACACAGTGAATCGCACCCACAACTTTCTGTCTCTGTCTATAAAGGTGTCTCAGGTCCCCGCTCCTGCTGGGTTGCTTGCTCAATCTGAGGCTCAAGTGGAGCAGCAGTCATCCGCGATTGCTCACCAGAACAGCTCTCATTTGTCCCCAAGTCTTCCAGTATTCAATGTCCCTCAAGTGGCCGGAAGTACATGAGCAGTCACCCCCGATAACTCCCCAGAACAGTGCTCACTGAAGACAGAAATACAGCATTCCTGGGAGAAAAGTAAAAAAAAGGCATAGGGAGTGGGAGTGAGAGTGAGAGAGAGAGAGAGAGAGAGAAAATCTGCAGTGTTCTGTCTGTGGTGGGTGGGAGATGGTATGCAACCTAGGAGACAATATTATGCACATTAAATGTCACAGATCATGTCAGTAATGTAATTGTGACATTTCTAGGTGCATAACAGCAATCTAGTAAGCAGTATTTTTGATGCACTATTTTGCAAAGTGGCAGAATACACCACCTTTCTTGCTCTTTAAACAGGAAAAAAAATCACCTTTCTGGATTTTTGTTGTTGTTTGAACATAGCCCATGTTATAAGGGCAATAACCCACTCCAGAGTGTGTAGTTAGTGGGGATTAATCAACATGCTGGGGGCTGTAAGCACACTCAGCCTGTGGCCTCGTGCCTCACAATGCACCCGGGGTGTTGATTAATCCCCAATAACCGCACACCCTGTCATGGATCATTGCTTACATAAGTTCTTCCAAAAGGGATGGAAAAATAAGCATATAAAACTTTCCTAAGAGACCATCTTGACCTGCTGATGAATGACTTTAGACATGTACTATAATTGCATGTTCCACTTCTGATGATGTAATATCCTCTGTTAAAGCACTCAAGCTATCTGCAGCAATCGGAGGAGTTTGTAGTTCAGAAAAAATTCTCCTCCTGCCTTAAAGTGAATGTAAACACCTGGCCAGATTTACTGTACACCTAATATACTGCAAAGTTATTTTCTGAATGCTTTTCTTAGAAGTCTGAAGAACCTCCTGATTATCATAAATGTCAAACATTATCTTTCCATCAAAATGCGTTTTGCAGCTGTCATCAGGATAAACTCGTGGTTGTTTGCCTTGCGTGACAAACTACTGTTCCATTTTCAAGGATGTATAGCTCTCATAAGGTGGAAATTCAATGTTTCTTGTTTTAATGCTTATATTTGGGATCCATAAGTATCCCCCTGTAGTGTTCCAAAGGGAAATAAGTTTTTGGAGTTGGGAATGCTGGGATAAATAATGAAAATAATATAATTGCTGCAGTAGTTTACCATGCTTACTAAAGCCTTTTTCTGAATCTTCCCACAAAGAAAGTGATTCATCATTGCAGTCTAGAACTGACTTCCTGGCAGCAAGTAGCTTCCCAAGTGACACGATTTTGTAAAAGTGCTGAGTATAGTTTCCATACACCAGGTCCCATCTAACAATTTTGTACTTCTCCCAGGGTAATTCCTATCATTTTATGGCCAGGAAATTCCAAAGTAATTAGTGCTAACATAAGTAATGGTAAATAATTTGACAGAAACTAGAAATCAATACAGGTAGCTAGTGTTCCTTGAAAAAAATGTTTGCTCTCTTTTTCTATTAACACTGATGAAGTAGGCATATGATAACATGTCTGATTGAATTGAAGACTGTAAAAAAAAAAAAAAAAAATACTATAAAAGACCTTAGATGTTTTTGCTCTGCTGTCTAAGATGGACAGTCAACAATTAAAATTGCCACCAAAATGTACAGTAATGTGTGCAGCTGTAAATAAATAAATATGGATGAATGAGTTTTAATAAGTTTATCCTAGCAGCTTTAAATTGAGGAGCATAAACCTTAATAAGTCTACATGCCTGCCCCCATACTTTGGTGTTCAGTAAAAGAGCTCATCCTGGACTGAGGTCAGTTAAGTTGAGGACTTTTACTACAGGGATATTGAATGAAATACTCACCCTTTCACAGATTTCTGTACCGAAGGTCCAAAAGAAGAGGCCACTATAGCATTGCTTTCTGGCTTGTGAGACATTCATTAATGTTTGAATCCATGTGTCGTGTTAAAAGAGCACCGCATAGCTGGATAGCTGAAAAAAAGAGAAAGCAGTTTGTCTTGTTTTCATATTTATATGACTGCAGGGAAGAGCTCTGCAAGAGATCTTGCTATTACTTGGGGGAAAAGGGCACTTCAGACTCCCACCAAAGCACAATTTTGGAGTTGAAGCACGATCCCTACACTACATGAAATCACTCTGCTGAGAGGGAGAGAGAAAGTGTTTGATTCATTCATATGCATTCCTCTCCTATATGCAGCATACTCATGCAAGCTCAAATTAGTCAGTGAATGTGCTCAGTGTTAATAGCACACCCAGCTTCTTAAACTAAGCATAGGTCTCTGGAGAAATTCTACTCTGCTATCATTTATTTTAAGTCATATAAACCCTCTTTTTACACATTTTATCTAAACAATGCCCTGTTGGTCAAAACTGAGTTTGTAGACTGCATTGCTTCAGGGGGATTCAAATTACATTTCTCTCTCTGTTTCCCTCTCTTCCAAGAATGTGTATGTGTGTGGCAGTCTACAATGGCTTACTGCTGACTGTCGGACAGATCTACTTCTTGGTGGACTGAATGATAAACAGGGGAGATTCAAAGTGCGTGTGTGTGTGTGTGTGTGTGTGTGTGTGTGTTTTAACCCTTTCAGTACCTGTTTCTTGGTGTCATTCTTATAATTTTTTTTCAGATTTGAATTATTCTCATACTATTCACAAGTGTCATTCAAGGGGGAAGTGAGGGGGTTAGAAACCAGACTTATACAGGAAAATGCTGAAAATTGAAGATGACCAGATGTGACAGCTTAGTTGATGTTTTGTCAACTTAAACTTTTAAATTATTTCCCAGCTTTGTTACAAATAGTGTTTACTATGTGCTCTGAATGAAGGCTGATGGCTTGGATAAAAAAATATGTATTTCTGAAATCACTGACTGTAACCTACAGAATGTATATGTAATGTTCATCTATGCTGGGCTTGATAGAGTGCATAGCACTGTATGGCATGGGTATTTAATGTGTTGAGAGTGAGAGAGAGACAGAAAAAGAGAGAGAGAGTGTATGTTTGATTCGTTCATATACATTCCTCTCCTACATGCAGCATACTTATAGTATATGGTTAGGGATTGTTGTGGATGGAAAATGATGGTTTCCAAATCCTGTTGTAGGACAGTTCAAAGGTCAAAAAAGTTGTTGTACTATCGTTCTGACGTCACATCGATAGTACAACAACTTTGCCCCTTGAGCTCCTACCCGATTAGTGGAAAGAGGCAGTGCTTTTAAAATGCATTCTGAAATGGCGATCCATTTAGCGAGAGGGATGGGATGAAAGTAGACAGTTTGGACACCGCTGTCATTATCGGCCCGTGTGTCCAAAACTATCAATTTACATTTTTTTTTTGTTTTGATTTTTAATCTCTGGCACAGTTACGGTAACAATGGAGCGGGACCGCAACAAGGAGTAGCGCTATATTTCGGGACGTGACCGAAACAGAGCATAACCATAGTGAGGAGGATTGGTATCTTGTGGGCTGGGACTTGAGCGAGGACCAGTACAGGAGTGTCAATGCAAGTTATGGACCTTGTGTTCATTTTGGGGAAACCATATACTATAAAAAACAGTGGATGGTTGACCATCCACAACTAAGTCTATGTTTCCATCTGGGGAGTTGATGATGCCATGGAGACCAGGACCAAAAGACCAGTAAGGTGGAGGGGACGGATGATGCCATCCCCACCAAAAGGGTGTGGTTTGCCCTCAAGGCCCTAAAGAAAGACAAATCTCCTGGGCTGGATGGCATTCATCCGAGAGTACTATGGGAATTGGCGGACATACTGGCTGCACCCCTGGCGGAGCTTTTCAACAGGTCACTTGAGACAGGGAGGGTACCTAGGGATTGGCGAGAGGCATGTGGTACCAATCCATAAAGGGGGGTCAAGGAAGTACCAGGAAACTATAGACCCATCAGTTTAACCTCGGTGATGGGAAAATTAATGGAGAGTATACTAAAGGAACGATTGGGGGTTTACTTGGAGGAGGTGGGAGGTCTGGATAGTTGGCAGCATGGGTTTGTGCCAGGTAGATCATGTCTAACCAACCTTGTGGAGTTCTATGAATGGGTAACATCAGAACTGGACAGGGGTAAGCCTGTGGATGTATTATTCTTGGACTTCAGCAAGGCTTTTGACTCTGTCCCCCACAATGGTCTGGTGGAGAAACTGATGGGGTTAGGAGTAGGCCTTGATGGTCAGATGGATTGAAAACTGATAGCTGGACGCACTCAGAGAGTAGTGGTCTGTGGGAGCTCTCAACCCTCACAGAGGTTGGTAGTGGGTACCACAGGGCTCGGTCCTGGGTCCAACCTGTTTAATGCATACATATCAGACATCAGGGATGGTATAGGGTGTGAAATGAGTCTCTTCATGGATGACTCCAAGATGGGAGCAGTAGTTGAGGGAGAAGAGGGAGGTTGGCCCTGCAAGGGACCTGGACACCCTGGAAAGCTGGGCTCACACATGGAAATTAAATTTCAATATCACCAAGTGCAAGGTGTTGCATCTTGGTCGGGAAACCCTAAACACAGGTACACCCTGGGAGGGAGGTGCTGAAGCCTCAACAGGGGAAAAGACCTAGGGGTCATGGTGGATACATGTATGAATAACACTGAGCAGTGCAGGAGAGCAGCTAGCAAGGCAAACAGGATGTTGGGATGCATCGCAAGGGGATCACCTCTAGGAGCAAGGAAGTGATTCTGCCACTGTACAATGGACTGCTTAGACCACACCTTGAGTACTGTGTACAGTACTGGAGACCACACTTGAAGAGGGACATACAGCTCCTGGAGAGGGTACAGAGGAGGGCAACAAAGATGATACTGAGGGCTAGGGATTTGACTTACGAGGACAGACTTGAGGAGCTCTGCCTGTTTTCATTGGAGGAGAGACAGGGGACATGATTGAGGTCTTCAAGTACCTCAAGGGAATAAATAGGGTAAACATGGAGGGATCTTTAGACTAAAGCAGGGAGGCAACCAGAGGGCATGGTTTGAAGTTGGAAGGTGGAAGGGTGAGGGGGAAAGAGGAGGAGGTTTTTCACTGAGAAGGTGGTGGACCCTTGGAATGCTCTGCCTGGTGAGCTGGTTCAGAGATCCACAGTGGAGGGCTTTAAGAGAGGGTGGGACAGACACAGAAAGTGGATGTATCAGATGATGGCCTGTCCCGGGGGGGTGGGGATGGATGATAGGGTTTCTGGAGCACAAGGGATGGGAGGGTCTCGGCACCCAACTAAGGATCTAGGTTCGAGCAGACTTGATAGACCATAAGGCCTAATCTGCTGGCAAATAGTATGTTAGTATATCACCTCTCTCCCTCCTTTGCTCAAGGGTATACATATTGAGCTCCATTAATCTGTCCTCATATGTCTTCTGATGCAGTCCCTGCACCATTTTGGTTGCCCTTCTTTGGACTGCCTCAATTTGGTTAATGTCCTTGTGAAGGTGTGGCCTCCAGTGCTGCATGCAGTACTCCAGATGGGGCTAACCAGTGTCTTGTAAAAGGGATTATTACCTCCCTCTACGACTTGTGATACCCCTACTAATACACCTCCCAACATTCCCTAGCCTTACCTACTGCTTTAGAGGTCTGCTTGGATGATTTCAGGTCATTGGTGATGATGATGCCCAAGTCTCTTTATTCCTTTGTGACTGCCAGCAACTCCCCTCCCAGCCTACAGGTGGCTTCAGGGTTTCTCTTCCCTATGTGCATGATCTTGCACTTCTTTGCATTAAGTCTCAGTTGCCACTCTTCTGACCATTTTGCTAGTTTATCCAGATCTCTTGTCATTCTGCCCACCACATCTGGATCATCATCTCTGTTGCAGATCTTGGTGTCATCTGCAAATAGACAAGCCTTATCCTCTAGTCCATCTGCAGTGTCACTAATGAAGATATTGAAGAGGACTGGCCCTAGGACTGACTCCTGAGATACCCCACTTGCGACTTGCATCTCTTCTGACTGTATACCATTTACCACCACTCTCTGTTTTCTGCCTGTCAACCAGTTTGCCACCCAGTTGACCAACTTTTGACCAACCCCGAGCCTACCCAGCTTATTTATCAATCTTCTATGTGGAACAGTGTCGAAAGCTTTGCTGAAGTCAAGGTAGGCAACATCAACTGCTCCCCCTTGGTCCACCACTCTGGTTACCCAGTCAAAGAAATCTATGAGGTAAACTTATAGTGACACCTATATTAAACCATGAGTCCCTGAGTCTGTAACTCATGTTCACTTTGGTTAACACAATGGGAAGTGCAAAAATTGAAAGTCTTACATGCCTCAGTCATAGCTGCTAATTATGTGAGAGAGACATTTTGTAAAATCTGTATGTAGAACATTTCTTTTTTAACAGTCCCACGGAAGCACTGCAAAGCAGCTGTATATTAGTACTACTATGTAGGTCTCACTAGCACAGTTTGGAGCTGGTTTGAGTCCGTCCTTCAGGGCAGATCTCAAAGGGTGGTAATGGGTAATTTCTTGTTACACCCGAGGGAGTACCACAGGGATCAGCCCCATCACCCATACTGTTTCCAGTGTACATGCTACCCCTGGGTAAGATCATCAGGCAGTATGGAGTTAGGTTTCACTGCTATGCAGATGACACTCAGCTCTATCTGTCTTTTGCACCCCAGGATCAGGGGGCGGTGGACATGCTGAACAAATGTTTGATCGAGATTCAAGGCTGGATGTCCTCAAGCTGGCGGAGACACAGTCTCGATAACACTGAACTACTGGTGCATTAGCTGGGAATAAAAGGGGGAAAGATAGTGTTAGAAGGGATATTGAACTTTCAAATTGGTGCCTCTCATCTTGACTCTGTCCAACATGTGAAAATTCTAGGCATCATTCTCGATGAAGGACTGACACTTCGAGACTCAGGTGTTGGTGGTCGTCAGGAGTGGTTTTTGCTGTCTTACAAATATCAGCCAGATTCATTCCCTGGTTCCCCCCAAGGACCTGCCTTCACTGATACATGCCTTTATGATGTCTTTTGTTGACTACAATAATACCCTGTACCTGCAGTCAATGGAGGTGCAATGCAATGCCTGCAGCTGGTGCAGAATGCAGCTGCGAGATTGTTGACAGACCTTTCTAGGTTGAGTCCCATCACTCCTGCACTGCAGTAACTACATTAGTTGCTGGTCCAGTGGTGCGTCTCCTATAAGATAGGTTTTGTTAACCTACTAGGCCCTGCATGATCTGGGTCCTGATTACCTGGCTGACCTCTTGCATCCATACTGTGCCACTCACTCACTCCCATCATCTGATGTGGGCATCCTGGTGGTTCCAAAGACTCAACTAAAAACTTCTGGTGACAGTCTTTCGGGTGGCTACACCAGTAATGTGGAACTCACTATGGAGGGATATGAGGGAGGCCCCTTCAGTTAAAATATTTCAAAAAGACCTTAAAATTTACTTTTTTGCTCAGGCGTTTGGTTCTTCTGTGAATTTTAACTGATTTTAGTTTATTAGGGATTGTTGAATTTAATTTTTGTGTCTATGTTGGATGGAGTAGTACGTATTTCTGTTGATATGTTACCTTGTAATGGCATGCTGAGCCTCTGAGGAAGGGCACCAGAAATAAATAAAACTATTGCTACTACTACTAGGATGCTATCCACACACTTTACATTTGCCCAGTGTTTGACAAATATCCTCACGTGATGACCCCTTTTTCGCTTTTAGAATTAACGGATAACCAGGTGTCTGCTAAAATATGAATGTAGGATGCTATTGCTTTGTTGCCATTCTAAATGGAACATTAAATACAATAATAAACATAAGCATGTCAATGAAAGATATTGTACTAGGCCACGATATGGACAGCAAATCAAAACCATGGCACACTTATTTTTGTACTGTTCATATATTTCTAGGATCTGGAATCTGGTAGCCAGAACTTGGGGGGGAACCATTATTTAGTTCTGTAACTTTTGAGATTTTAATACAATATATGGGCAGTATCCCAAGGTCTGGGTGAAATGGCGTGCACGTTATTTAATAGTTCTGTTTGCTTGTTTTAAATGGTACATACGGTTGCATAGATATAATTTTTATTTACAGCAAAAAGATTGCAGTTAACATAATCTACTAAACAAAAATTAACTTGAAGTACAAAGCATATTCATATGGGCTGGCAGTATCGCCTAGAAGTTAGAGTAATGATCTGTGAATGAGTTTGGTTAATCCAGGAGACCCAGGTTTGATTCCCACAACCTCCACTTGCATACTGTGTGACTCTGAGCAAATTAATTGATCACCCCAAAGCTCCCGGGTCACCCCTGAAAACAAACACATGGGCCTCGTCAGCCTTACCTGGTTAACAAAGAAAAACAAATCTGAAGCTCAGCATGTAGACACCAAGCTCTTGCAAGACTGGTAGCAACACATGCCTTGGCTGTCTTAGTAGGAACTCACCTGAGATGGTGGCTATAGTTGTTTCATCAGTGCATCGTTAGTTCATATTTACTTCTTCTGAAAGTGCTTCTCCATTACTTTCTGGTTTTCTTCTAAGGTTCTTGTTTTAAATATTTATTTCTTGTTTCTTTTTGCATTGCATTTTAGCCTCAGTTCTTTTTTTTATTGCTGACCTTTGTGTTGTTTTTGGTAAGTAAAGTATGCATTGAAAGATTTGTTTGTATAGATTTTAGTTTTCAGTAGAATTCTCCTACTCTTATGAAGTTATACTATATGTAGAGGTGCAATTCATTGTTTTTTTCATAGGAGGCTGATATTAAATACTGCCCTCAGGGCAGGTTTCAGTGATCCTGGTCCAACATAAATATGCAGAAAACTATAGTAAATCAACTTCTTTTTCCAGTACTTGAGTATGGGAACCATGTATATGGCTTTGCCACTAAAAATATGTGGACAAAAATTGATACGATGTACAATCGATTGGCCCATTTTATCCTTAGAAAGGACCCTCATGCTCATCACTGTGAAATTTATGAGGAATTTGGGTGGTTTCCACAAGATGTTAAAAGGAAATTAGTTTGGGCAGTATAGACTTTTTGAGTTCTAAACTTAAAGCAACCAAGTTATCTTTATGATAAATTAGAAAAGAAAATATATCATCAAAATTTGCAAAATATAAATTTGAGAGAGTTTGCATGTCCTAAAGTTAAAAATAAATATAGTGAGATGAGATTTGCACAGGTTGCATTTGGATTGTGGAACTCGATAAAGTCTGTGACCTATGAGATGCATAGAGATGTAAAATCCTTTATAACTGATATAAAATTAGAATTTACTGTCCGTTGTAAGTGCTATGGGTAAACAAATGGGGTTCAAAATTCTTTTTTTATTTGGGTACTATAAATTAGGATCTTGGGTTATGCAAATAGTGAGTTGAAACATGGGGATTTTTATGTAAACATTGCTTATGCACTTTATGATTGTAGCATGTCTTGTATTGTGTATTATTTGTATTGCTGATGCAATATGGTATAAGTGTGTAATTTGTATTGTATTATATGTATTGTTATATGATGTTGTTTATGAAATTACTTTTAACAGGACCATCTTGTAAATAGGACTTTGTCCTAACGATGTGAAAAATCCACCAATCTTCTGTATAAAAGTAAAGATTTTTACTACTACTACTACTAATTACTACTACAACTGGTGAACCCAAGGGGACCTCCTACCATGTGGGATGTGCTTTGGTAAATGATACAGCAGGTTGGAGATAAAGAATCCCTAAAGCATATATCTCTGTAGTAAAAGTACTGCAGCAGATCTAGCTTCAGTATTAGGAACACAAACACACATAAATTTTCAATGTCCTTAGGCAGTGGGGTTCCAGCCATTTTTATCCTAAGAATAGGGTAACCTCTATTGCCCCATCTGAATTACCAGAGTTTAATTCTGGGGATCCTTCCACCAGTACTGGAAAATTACTAAAAAAAGGAACATCATTCCTTTATGCTAAAGGTACCTTAGGAAGGAGCCCCAAAATGTACTGAGCAGCAAGTAGTGACCACAGAGCCTGAGTGAGGACAGATTGATGGCAACTAGTGATGACTCAAAATAGACAGAGACTGAACTGAGCAATGACTGACAAATATTGGAACTGATAACAGAAGAGGCATGGCTTCTGTAAGGAGAAGGAACAGCAATGGAAGGAGGGTCACTATCTAACCCAAACTCACAGCAGAATCCTACCTGGGTAAACATTATACTAATGTAAATGTACTACATCATGGACCACTTGTTGCAGAGACTACCTAACTTTCATGACCTTCGACATGGGGGAGAGGAAAAAAAACCTATGTGGGAAACCTCTGGGGATCCAAAGGCCTGGTCACCTTCCCTTCAGGCTTGGGATAAATTAGTAATGGCTCAGCTACTGCAATTTAGAAACCCAATTCAGGGAACGATTTTTTAGAGGAATGACTCACTTTATCCATGTAATGGGAAAGCTGTGGGGTGCCGCAAGCCGATCTCTGCAGCTAAAGGTGGCTCCCCACAATGGAGTCTCACCACCCAAGGTAGCAGGAGGACAGCAACAATCACAGAAAGGCACTCACCTGGCCTCCATGAGGGGAGGCCTAGAGAGGAAGCTGAACCCTTGAGGGATAAGGTATAGAAGTTGAGCCCTTGATGAGCCAGGACATAGAGATGAATGATCTTCACCCTCGAGGGGCAGAGAAAGGGAAGGAGGTAGAGACCAAGTCAAACTTTTTCAGCTATAGGGGGTAAAGCTTTTGAAGTTGCTACCAACATGGTCTGCTCAGTTAAATGAGCACCTGTGGATTTAGAGGCCCACCCTGTGGCAGCTGAAGTCTTAAATGCTAAAGCAAGAGATGCCTTCGAGTCGATCTGCATGGCTAAAGCTTCCCCCAGAGCATAGAACATTCTCACCTGAAAGGCAGAAAGAAAAGAACCCCACTCGAGTGACCCACCCTCAAGATGCAGACTTCAAGAGGGCAGAGCAAGACTGTCAGGTTACAAGTCAGGAGCCCTGGAAGACATGCTATAGTTGTGGCTGGCAAGCATCTGAATGCAGGAGTAGTGGGAGGCTGATGGGGAAGCCTGATGGCCATGAGCACATGGAAGAAACAAAACATAGGTAAGGATGAATGGCTGACTGAGACTTCGAATGACAACTAGGACACTGAATGAGGCTGAATGATACAAGCCTGGACTGAATGACGAATGCATGCCAACCAGTTCCATAAGGGAGATTTGTGTTAGTTGCTGATGAACTGAAGTCAGGTAGGCTGAGGCAGTAGAAACAACAAATGAAACTGTTAGGGCAAGCAGGAGCATATGGGAACCGAAAACAAGGAAGCAGTAGCTGCTGAAGAGAACAACAGCAGAACTTAAAAGGGTGTGAGTGCCTGGCTTGAAGTCAGGGTGTAAACATTTAAGGATTGTAGTTGAACTGAGAGATTATGAAAGGTATAGAGAAGCAGCAAAATGGGAGCCTGAATAGCACAAATCAAAATAAAAAAATGAAGGCAGGACACTGGGAAAACTGAAAGGCATAAAATGAACCAAAATGAGAAAAAAACCCACAAGCACATGAGAATAGGACTGCAGCAGGAATAGGTGACTGAGAGACACACAGACTGCAGCCAGGAAGGCAGAAAGAAAAATACTGACCCAGAAAGCTGGAGAGAAACAAACCAAGCAGAAAGTCCAAAATCACAAAGGGAAAGTGGGTGACAAACACTGGGAGAAAAAGGGGTTGGGGTTCAAAGCCTCCAGCTGCAGCAAAGAAACAATGCTTCTGAGTGAGGCCAGAGGGAGCTGACTTAAATAGCTCAGGCAGGGGGCATAGCTGGTTGGTCCAACCCATTGAATTGCAGGCATAACCTTTAAAAACAAAACAAAAAAAACCCAAAACATTTCTATAATGACCTGCATGTGTAAGTAGTGGAAGTTATATTCTCAATGTGCCACAAAGACATGAAACATTTTATACACTAGTCAATATGAAAGTCTTGTGGAGAAACTGTAGAACAGAATTCTGAAATAAGAGATATAAGAAAGGAGAGCAGTGGTGATCATTTATCTGTTAGACATTGCCATAGTTTGGGGGACTATGTAAACAAGAATATGTCAGGGTCAAGTGGTGGGTGTTTTCCTTTTGTTTTGTACTGACAGTACGAAGCAAATTCTTTTTGTTGATTTTGTATGCAGTATTTATATTTTGATATTAATGCCATTACTGTTCTTCAATAGGTTTCATAGGATCTTTAACGTTCACCTGAGCAGTGACCAGAGATGTACAGAAAGGACCAAGGTTTGATGATATCCTAAGGATAGCACCTCAATAGTGCAGCCCCCCCATATTGCACCACATGGCCAGTTATGGATATTACCTGAAGTAACTTTTGTGGGGCCAAAACCCATGATCTTTCATGATTCCAGTACTCAGAGGCAAATGTGCTATCTACTGAGTAACTGACACTGATAATTTCTGTGCAGCCGAATTTGACTCCTCAATTAGTTGGAAAGACATCTGCTGATGTATCAGTTAAGGTATATCTTACTTTTGACACCAAAGATTTCTGCACATAAAGTGTCTGGGACTATGTGTTTGCATTCTTGACTTAGAGGGTAGCTATAAGAGAGTTTTCTCTGTATTTATAATAAAATCTGTTTATATCAATTTGTGCATTATGCATCTTTTTTGGTGTTTCATTTGTATGGGAATTCCATTGTGTTACTTGTAATAATAAGTTCCAGGTAGGCACAGCATCTCTCAGAACACTTTCAGAATGTTTATTATCATATTCCAGTTTGGTTTCTTGTTATTAGTACAAACTAATTTTTTTTTTCAGTTTTTTTTTTTAATTATTGCATTATTCAAATGTTTTGTTATTTATATAACAGACAGCCTATCTGCGGGTTTCCCAAGCTGCTCCTGTACCCCTGGCTCACTCCGAGCAGGCTACAGCTAACAGACCACCGGAATGACCCCTGGAAAGATTTAGACAGCCCATCTGAGGGCTTCCCAAGCTACTCCTGTGGCCCTGACTCTCTCCAAGCAGGCAGCAGCTAACAGACTGCCCGACTGATCCCCGGACAGATACAGACAGACAATATGCGGGTTTCCCAAGCTGCTCCTGTGGCCCCAGCTCTCTTGGAGCAGGCTACAGCTAACAGACTGCCTGACTGACCCCCAGACAGATTCAGACAACCCATCTGCAGGCTTTCCAAGCTGCTCCTGTTTCTCTGGCTCTCTCCAAGCAGGCCGAAGCTAACAGACTGCCCGACTGACCCCCTGACAGATTCAGACAGCCCATCTGCAGGCTTCCCATGCTGCTCCTGTGGCCCAGGCTCTCTCTGAGCAGGCCACAGCTAACAGACACCTGACTGACCCCTGGACAGAATCAGATAGCTCATCTGCGGGCTTCCCAAGCTGCTCCTGAGGCCCTGACTCTCTCTCTTCAAGCAGGCTGCAGCTAACAGACCACCCGACTGACCCTGGAACAGATTCAGAGAGTCCATCTGTGGCCTTCCCAAGCTGCTCCTGTGTCCCTGACTCTCTCTTCAAGCAGGCTGCAGCTAACAGACCACCTGACTGACCCCGGAACAGATTCAGAGAGTCCATCTGAGGCCTTCCCAAGCTGCTTCTGTGGCTCTGGATCTCTCTGAGTAGGCTATAGTTAACAGACTGCCTCACTAACCCCCAGACAGATTCAGACAGCCCATCTGTGGCTTCCCAAGCTGCTCCTGTGGCCCCGGCTCTCTCGGAGCAGGCTGCAGTTAACAGACCACCTGACTGACCCCAGGACAGATTCAGACAGCCCATCAGGCGGGCTTCCCAAGCTGCTCCTGTGGCCCTGATTCTCTCTCCAAGCAGGCTGCAGCTAACAGACCACCCGACTGACTCCCAGACAGTTTCAGAGAGTCCATCTGTGGGCTTCTCAAGCTGCTCCTGTTGCCCTGGATCTCTCTGAGTAGGCCACAGCTAACAGACTGCCTCACTGACCCCTGGACAGATTCAGACAGCCCATCTGTGGGCTTCCCAAGTTGCTCCTGTGGCCCTGGCTCTTTCCAAGCAGGCCGCAGCTAACAGACTGCCCGACTGATCCCCAGACAGATTCATATAGCCCATCTGTGGGCTTTCCAAGCAGCTCCTGTGGTCCTGGCTGTCTCTGAGCAGGCTGCAGCTAACAGATCACCTGGCTGTCCCCCAGGCAGATTCAGACATCCCATCTGTGGGCTTCCCAAGCTGTGCCTGTGGCCCAGACTCTCTCCAAGCAGGCCGCAGCTAACAGACCACCCGACTGACCCACAAACAGATTCAGACAGCCATCTGAGGGCTTCCCAAGCTGCTCCTGTGGCCCTGGCTCTCTCTGAGCAGGCTACAGCTAACAGACCACACGACTGACCCCCGGGCAGATTCAGGTATGCACCAGACCTTTGAAACTCGTGGATTTGAATGCCGCTGTTTTGACTGGATGCCCAGTGGAGGAGCCAGGCACTGACTGGCAGTTTCTGCTCCTTTACTGATTTTCCAATGCCTTGCGCTTCCTGATCTGAGGGAAATCTCTTTCTGTGCTGTGTTCTGGACTGAATTTTTGTTAATGTAATTACTTATGTTCTGCATCAACTGGTCTTACTTTACCTGCCAGTTTAGCTAGTCTATTACAAGCCACTAGTCTAGCCTCTCAGTGCTACTTGCTGCTGTGTGACTAGTGCTGGACAAACTGTATTGTATAGTAGCTGATGTTTGACTGCTTAGACCTAGCAACTGAGCAAGATTGCTGCAGTTTTCCATTTCTGCCCTACTGACAAACCCTGTCCCGTTCCCCAGACTGGTCACTTTGCTAATTATTAATTTCTCCGCCCCACTTGTAATGCTGTCTCTCTGAACAACTTAATTTCTTCTCTGCCTTACCTTCAAACCCTTCCTTTACACCCCCCGCTGCTGCTGCTGCTGTCCTCAGACGTCCTGATGCCAAAGCACAGACCCCCCGTTAACTCCTCTTCTATCTCTAAATAATTGCCCTGCATTTGCCACTTCGTTACCTCATTCTTTGTTCTTCCCCATTGCCTGACCCCCAGTGAGCTTGCTATTGTACTCCAGTTGTATTTAATCCTCTGTCTTTCCCTCCTTGTTCCACAGACGCCCATCTGCAGGCTTCCCAATCGGTTCCTGTTGCCCTGGCTCTCTCTGAGCAGGCTGCAGCTATCAGACCACCTGACTGACCCCCGGACAGATTCAGGTATGCATCAGACCTCCGGAACTCATGGTTTTGAATGTTGTTGTTTTGACTGAACTCCAAGTGGAGGAGCCAGGCACTGATAGGCAGTTTCTGCTCCTTGACTGATTTTCCAATGCCTGGCACTTCCTGATCTGAGGGAAATCTCTTTCTATGCTGTGTTCTGGACTGAATTTTTGTTAATGTAATTACTTATGTTATGCACCAATTGGTCTTACTTTACCTGCCAGTTTAGCTAGTCTATTATAAGCCTCTAGTCAAGCCTCTCAGTGCTACTTGCTGCTGTGCGACTAGTGCTGGACAAACTGTATTGTATAGTAGCTGATGTTTGACTGCTTAAACCTAGCTACTGAGCAAGATTGCTGCAGTTTTCCATTTTTGCCCTACTGACAAACACTGTCCCCTTCCCCACACAGGTCACTCTGCTAATTATTAATTTCTCTGCCCCACTTGTAATACTGTCTCTCTGAACAGCTTAATTTCTTCACTGCCTTACCTGCAAACCCTTCCCTTACACCACCCCTGCTACTGCTGCTGATCTTCTCAGATGTTCCGGTGCCAAAGGACAGACTCCCCCCCCCCCCCATTAACTTTTCTTCTATCTCTAAATAATTGCCCTGCATTTGGCACCTCTTTAACTCATGCTTTGTCTTTCCCCATTGCCTGCCCCTCACTGAGCTTGCTATTGCACCCTAGCTGTATTTAATCCTCTGTCTTTCCCTGCTTGTTCCACAGATAGTCCATCTACAGGCTTCCCAAGCTGCTCCTGTGGCCCTGGCTTTCTCAGAGCAGGCCACAGCTAATAGACCACCCGACTGACCACTGGACAGATTCAGGTACGCACTGGACCTCTGAAACTCATGGTTTTGAATGTCGCTGTTTTGACTGGATGCCCAGTGGAGGAGTCAGGCACTGACTGGCAGTTTCTGCTCCTTGGCTGATTTTCCAACACCTGGCGCTTCCTGGTCTCAGGGAAATCTCTTTCTGTGCTGTGTTCTGGACTGAATTTTTGTTAATGTAATTACTTATGTTATGCCTCAATTGGTCTTACTTTACCTGCCAGTTTAGCTAGTCTCTTACAAGCCTCTAGTCTAGCCTCTCGGTGCAACTTGCTGCTGTGCGACTAGTGCTAGACAAACTGTATTGTATAGTAGCTGATGTTTGACTGCTTCGACCTAGCTACTGAGCAAGATTTCTGCAGTTTTCCATTTCTGCCCTACTGACAAACACTGTCCCCTTCCCCACACTGGTCACTCTGCTTATTATTAATTTCTCCACCCCACTTGTAATGCTGTCTCTCTAAACATCTTAATTTTATCTCTGCCTTACCTACAATCCCTTCCCCTACACACCTCCTGCTGCTGTCCTCCTCAGACGTCCTGATGCCAATGCACAGACCTCCCATTAACTCCTCTTCTATCTCTAAATATTTGCCCTGCATTTGCCACCTCTTTACCTCATGCTTTGTCCTTCCCCATTGCCTGCCTCCAATGAGCTTACTATTGTACTCCAGCTGTATTTAATCCTCTGTTTTCCCTCCTTGTTACACAGACAGCCCATCTGCAGACTTCCCTAGCTGTTCCTGTGGCCCTGACTCTCTCCGAGCAGGTTGCAGGTAACAGACCACCTGACTGACCCCTGGACAGAGTCAGACAACCCAGCTGCAGGCTTCCCAAGCTGTTCTTGTGGCCCCGGCTGTCTCAGAGCAGGCCACAGCTAGTGGACTGCCAGATTGACCCCGAGACAGATTCAGAGAGCTCATCTGCAGGCTTTCCAAGCTACTCCCGTGGCTCTGGCTCGCTCTGAGAAGGCCACAGATAACCGACTGCCCGACTGACCCCGAACAGATTTAGACAGCCCATCAGGTGGGCTTCCCTAGCTGCTCCTGTGGTCCTGGCTCTCTCCGAGCAGGCTGCAGCTAACAGACCGCCTGACTGACCCCCGGACTGATTCAGACAGCCATTCTGCGGGCTTCCCAAACTGCTCCTGTTGCCCTGGCTCTCTCCGAGAAGGCTGCAGCTAACAGACCACCTGACTGTCCCCTGGACAGATTCAGACAGCCAATCTGTGGGCTTCATAAGCTGCTCCTATGGCCTTGGCTCTCCCCAAGCAGGCTGCAGCTAACAGACTGCCCGACTGACCCCCAGACAGATTCAGGTATGCACCGGACCTCTGAAACTCGTGGATTTGAATGCCGCTGTTTTGACTGGATGCCCAGTGGAGGAGCCAGGCACTGACTGGCAGTTTCTACTCTGTGGCTGATTTTCCAATGCCTGGCACTTCCTGATCTGAGGGAAATCTCTTTCTGTGCTGTGTTCTGGACTGAATTTTTGTTAATGTAATTACTTATGTTCTGCATCAATTGGTCTTACTTTACCTGCCAGTTTAGCTAGTCTATTAAAAGCCTGTAGTCTAGCCTCTCGGTGCTACTTGCTGCTGTGTGACTAGTGCTAGACAAACTGTATTGTATAGTAGCTGATGTTTGACAGCTTAGACCTAGCTACTGAGCAAGATTGCTGCAGTATTCCATTTCTGCCCTACTGACAAACACTGTCCCCTTCCCCACACTGGTCACTCTGCTAATTATTAATTTCTCCACCCCACTTGTAATACTGTCTCTCTGAACAGTTAATTTCTGCTCTACCTTACCTACAAACCCTTCCCTTACACCCCCCGCTGCTGCTGCTGTTCTCCTCAGATGTCCTGGTGCCAAAACACAGACCCCCCATTAACTCCTCTTCTGTCTCTAAATAATTGCCCTGCATTTGCTACCTCTTTAACTCATGCTTTGTCCTTCCCCATTGCCTGCCCCACACTGAGCTTGCTATTGTACTTTAGTTTTATTTAATCCTCTGTCTTTCCCTCCTTGTTCCACAGACAGCCTATCTGCGGGCTTCCCAATCTGCTCCTGTGGCCCTGGCTTTCTCCAAGCAGGCCACAGCTAACAGACTGCACGACTGACCCCCGGGCAGATTTAGATATGCACCGGACCTCTGAAACTCATGGTTTTGAATGCCGCTGTTTTGACTGCATACCCGGTGGAGGAGCCAGGCACTGATTGGCAGGTTCTGCTCCTTGGCTGATTTTCAACGCCTGGCTCTTCCTGATCTCAGGGAAATCTCTTTCTGTACTCTGTTCTGGACTGAATTTTTGTTAATGTAATTACTTATGTTCTGCATCAATTGGTCTTACTTTACCTGCCAGTTTAGCTAGTCTATTACAAGCCACTAATCTAGCCTCTCAGTGCTACTTGCTGCTGTGTGACTAGTGCTGGACAAACTTTATTGTATAGTAGCTGATGTTTGACAGCTTAGACCTAGCTACTGAGCAAGATTGCTGCAGTATTCCATTTCTGCCCTACTGACAAACACTGTCCCCTTCCCCACACAGGTCACTCTGCTAATTATTAATTTCTCCGCCCCACTTGTAATGCTGTCTCTCTAAACAGCTTAATGTCTTCTCTACCTTTCCTACAAACTCTTCCTTTACACCACCCCTGCTGCCACTGCTGTTCTCCTCAGATGTCCTGGTGCCAAAGCACATAACCCCCCCCCCGTTACCTCCTCTTCTATCTCTAAATAATTGTCCTGCATTTGCCACCTCTTTACCTCATGCTTTGTCATTCTCCATTGCCTGCCCCCACTGAGCTTGCTATTGTACTCTAGCTGTATTTAATCCTCTGTCTTTCCCTCCTTGTTCCACAGATAGTCCATCTGCAGGCTTCCCAAGCTGCTCCTCTGGCCCTGACTTTCTCCAAGCAGGCCTCAGCTAACAGACTGCCCGACTGAACCCTGGACAGATTCAAGCATGGACCGGACCTCCGAAGCTCATGGTTTTGAATGCTGCTGTTTTGACTGCATACCTGGTGGAGGAGCCAGGCACTGATTGGCAGGTTGTGCTCCTTGGCTGATTTTCCAATGCCTGGTGCTTCCTGATCTCAGGGAAATCTCTTTCTGTACTCTGTTCTGGACTGAATTTTTGTTAATGTAATTACTTATGTTCTGCATCAATTGGTCTTACTTTACCTGCCAGTTTAGCTAGTCTATTACAAGCCTCTAGTGTAGCCTCTCAGTGCTACTTGCTGCTGTGTGAGTAGTGCTGGACAAACTTTATTGTATAGTAGCTGATGTTTGGCTGCTTAGACCCAGCTACTGAGCAAGATTGCTGCAGTTTTCCATTTCTGCCCTACTGACAAATCCTGTCCCTTTTCCCACACTGGTCACTCTGCTATTTATTAATTTCTCCACCCCACTTGTATTACTGCCTCTCTAAACAGCTTAATGTCTTCTCTACCTTTCCTACAAACTCTTCCTTTACACCACCCCTGTTGCCACTGCTGTTCTCCTCAGATGTCCCGGTGCCAAAGCACATACCCTCCCGTTATCTCCTCTTCTATCTCTAAATAATTGTCCTGCATTTGCCACCTCTTTACCTCATGCTTTGTCATTCCCCATTGCCTGCCCCCCACTGAGCTTGCTATTGTACTCTAGCTGTATTTAATCCTCTGTCTTTCCCTCCTTGTTCCACAGATAGTCCATCTGCAGGCTTCCCAAGCTGCTCCTCTGGCCTTGACTTTCTCCAAGCAGGCCTCAGCTAACAGATTGCCCAACTGAGCCCTGGACAGATTCAAGCATGGACCGGACCTCCGGAGCTCATGGTTTTGAATGCTGCTGTTTTGACTGCATACCCAGTGGAGGAGCCAGGCACTGATTGGCAGGTTCTACTCCTTGGCTGATTTTCCAATGCCTGGCGCTTCCTGATCTCAGGGAAATCTCTTTCTATGCTGTGTTTTGGACTTAATTTTTTCACCCCCCCTCCCCCACCTCCTCACAGTATTAAATAGACCCTTGCTCCGCCTTTCCTCAGCCTAGCAGCTGATTGGTCACTCCACTGCTGCACATTCTATTGGCCTACCTGTCTTTAATACCTGTCTTGACTCACTTTCTTACCGCCTCTTTTTAAAGCAGTCTCACCCACAGGTTCGCACATTTGCTCTCAACTTTTTCTCCAGCCACTCCAGTTAACTCCTCTCAATTACTGCTCTAATCTGCCCTATTGTTAGGGACCTCACCCTAATTCGACTAGATACCCTTTCAATCCTTACACTTCCACTGCCTATGGTGACATACCCAGTCAGAGCCAAACCATCCCAGTAGCTGGCACCTTTGCCTTTGCATAGGTTGCTAATTCAATCTATAAGCTGCAAGGACCAGACAGATCAACTGTGTCTGCTTTATGCAAGGCTTCACCATGTGGGTGCCCCACTGACTTCGTTTTCTGTTCCTTTTTTTCCTTGTGCCATGCACAGTACAAAAGCTCTCTGTTTTCTGTTCCTTCTTTTCCTTGTGCCATGCACAGTACAAAAGCTCTCCCAATCTTCTAGCCGGGGGGTTGGAACATAGCCTTCCGGTGGGCTGTTGTGTGCACCACAACTCATCCTATAATTATCTTTGTGCTCTTAGACTCCCCCACCTGCAGCCCTTTGTTCGAACTATTATTAGTGGTTGGACTTGGGCTGAACTGCCCCCACAGGGCATATCCATCACTCTACCTTGCATTACCTCTCTTTACATCTCACAGCCAGGGTCTTGGTAATTGCTGTCTTAGGACAGACCAGATCTAAATACTGGGTTCTATTTACTCGGCCCAACACCCCTTGTAGACAAACATGGGCAAAGGATTACAAAATGACTATTGCTGCGCTAAGGAAGCTCTTACTTTTCCTTCTGTTCTGCTCAGGAGATATTGAGCTTAACCCTGGCCCAGCTAAAGTTCTTACTTACCCATTGGATCCAGCAAAACAAAAAGGAATGTGCTTTATGCATATGAATGCATGCAGCCTATTAAAACAGCTTACCTTGATCCAGGCCTGGGTCAATCATACCACACCGGATGTTTGGGTGATCTCCGAATTGTGGCTCAGACCCACTACACCTGACAGGGAACTTAACATCCCAGACTATTCATTATTTAGAGCTAACAGGCTCACTAGAGGTGGAGCAGTGGCCATCTACATCAAGGATAAATACTCAGTTTCATGTCTAAACTCGTTTTCCTTTGCAAAGCAATTCGAATGCCTAGCACTAAAGGTTGCGATATCCTCCTCCACTGCGCTTTGTGCCATAGGTTGCTATAGACCCCCATCTGCTGGCTCTCAAATCATCACCTATCTAACTACTATTATAGGGCATGGCTCCCTTGAAACAGTTATCTTTGGGGATCTTAACCTTGATTGGATGTCCAAGACCGCTGCACCACTTAAGGAGTTCTGTGATGCCACCAGCTGATGCAACTTATTGATGAGCCTACACACCCTAATAAGAAGAACCTAGCTAATAGTACACTGCTTGACATCATCTTAGTAAGTAAACTGCACCTGTTCTCCCATGGAGTAACCTTCTTCTGTAATGTGAGTGACCATAGCATCATCGCCGGTGTAAGATTGGTCCAGAATCCACTATCCTCATCAAGGTTCTCTACTAAGAGGTCCAGACGTAACTTCAATCAGTCTGCCTACCTTGATGAGCTAAAATACTTGCTGCATTGGCAGGACTTTTACCTAGCAAACTCGGTCCACTTGGCATGTGACATCTTTTCTGAAATTGAGACTGGGGCATTAAATAAGTATGTCCCTCTTGTAAAAGTTAGGGTAAGGAGCAGAACCTGTCACTGGTTCTCTTTAGAACTCAAAACAGCACTGCTAGACAGGGACATGCTTTGGAAAAAAGCACAAATGACTAAGGTCCCGATGGACTGGTGTCACTTCAGAAAAGCCAGGAATACATGCACCAAGATGATAAGAGATGCTAAGGTCTCCTTTTATCATTCAGAACTGCATTCTGCTGCCAGGAGCTCCTCTAAATTTTGGAAGTCGAATAAGGATATGTCCAGACATACCCGTGGGAACTCCCTGCCTGCAAAGATTACCTCTGGCAGTGCCACCATCTGCAACAAAATGGAGATCCTGGATGCATTTAACAACCACTTTGCCATGGCAGGGCTGGCATTTGACAACTCCTCTGCATGTTCTTTACGCTCCCAGTTGGGTGCGCAAAACTGTGAACCTCTTCTTACCAACTCAGTCTTTTCTCTCCAGCCTACAGATACTTCGTTGAAAGAGTTTGAAGAACTTCTATTACAGTTGGATACCAAAATAATTGTGGGTGCTGACTCTCTAGACCCATGCTTTCTAAAGGTTGCTTACCATGCTTTAGCTGTACCAATTACCCACCTATTCAATCTCTCACTGTCCCTCAGAATCCGCCCACCCTTATGGAAATCAGCTCATGTTATCCCTCTGTTTAAATCTGGGGACCCCTGTGATCTTAACAACTACAGACCAATTATTTCTCTACTCCCTATACTGTCCAAACTGTTGGAAGAAATTGTAAGCAAGCAGTTGAAAACCTATGTAGAAACTATGAATCTTCTAAACCCAAAGCAATCTGGCTTAGAGCACAGTATAGCACCATTACGGCCCTAGCCAAAGTGACCAGTGATTGGCAGCGAGACCTGGAGAATTGAAACTTTGTCTGTCCAGTGTTCTTAGACTTAAGTAAGGCTTTCGACACTGTCGATCATGGCCTGCTCCTTTCCTGCCTGAGGGCGATAGGACTGGACTCACTATCCTTGCATTGGTTTGTTGACTACCTCTCTGACTGGTGGCAGCAAGTCAAGGCAGAAGGTGAACTTTCTCTCCTTAAACCTCTGCAAAGAGGGGTCCCCCCAGGGCTCGATTCTTGGTCTCCTACTGTTTGCAATTTACATAAACAACATTGACGCCAACATAACTAAGGCCAATATCCATCTGTTTGCAGATGACACAGTTCTTTATCTAAGTCGTCCTTCACCAGATGCTGCCTGTGGAGACCTACAATCTAGATTCAATCTACTTCAGTGCCAACTCCTAAACAAAAAGCTCCTATTAAATGGCAAAATAACTAATGCAATGCTATTTTCTCCACTTCTCCATGCTGCATACCCAGCCAGTGCTGGCTGCATTCCACAGATCACAGCAATCCTGGGAGAAAATCTAGAATTTGTCAATAAATTCAAGTACTTGGGAGTGTGGCTCCACCATAGACTTTCCTTTACGGACCATATTGAAGATCTGCTAAAGAAATTGAGGCAGAGGCTTGGACTCTTTTTCAGGATTAATAACTTCCTTACTAGCGATGTCAAGTGGTGGCTAGTACAAACAAAGTTTCTCTCCTTGGTTGACTATTCTGACTTTGCTTATAGTCACTGCCCTGTCTCTCATCTTGCTAAATTGGATACGTTGTATCACAGGGCTCTGAGATTCATTACTGGCCTACCTTTTTCCACTCATCATTGTGCCCTTTATGCTGCCATGGGGTGGCCCTCCCTTCAGTACAGGAGAAACAGAAATGCTGTACTCTGGATGTTCAGAGCTATTAACAAAAAACTACCCCTATATATCTCTGATTGTCTTCTGCTATGCGAGCTTGGGAACTATGCACTGAGAAGCTACTCCTTTATTTCCTTAAAGGTACCGAAGCCAAAAACATGCTTTGGGAGAATGGCTAAAAGCTTTGTGCTGCCGTCTCTATGGAACAAAATACAAAAATTGGTAAGGCTTAGTACCCCGGTCAGTTTATTCTCCTTCAAGACACTATATGACCATTCGGACAAGGAAATTTGCAACTGCTTCCACCGATCCTAAACTTCCCTGCACTTATAGCGTGCCATGATGGTGTTTACCTCTCTGCTACACCTGACCTTGTGACCTCTTCTTCACATTTCTCTAATACCTAATTGTGCTCCCCACCCTCCTGTCCTGTGTCCTCTCCGAGGCTTCATCTGTCCCCTACCACCCTGCCTGTACCCTATCTCGCCTCGCCTACCACACCCCCTACCCTGTTACACTGTTTGTTTTTTGTCTTTTTAACTCACTGTCTGTCTTGTTACTTATGGCATTGTATGTAATATACCATTACCTAACAATTGTCTTCGTTAGTACTTCCAGCTACTGTTACTAGACTCATTATACACCATGAAGGAATATTGTATGCCAATAGTAGTTAATGAACACAGTACCATATCATCAGCAAAAGCTAAAATACCACATGGCTTACCCATTATCAGTTGTGAATATTTACTATCATCAGTATTATTAAGTAATTGATTGACATAAAAATTAAACAATGTTTGGTACTATTGTGCAGCATTATTTGACTCCTCCACTGGCTTGAAAGCATTTTTTTCCCTCCTTTTGGGTGGGTCTGGTGTCAGATGGAGCCTGACCCCTTAGTCTTGCTCCCTAGTGTAGCCCTTGTCAAATGCCACTGTGGGCAGTCCGAAATCCTGGGACTACCTTTATCCAACATAGTGTTTCTATGGAGTCTTTTTTTTCTCCCTGGCCAATCGGAGGCTCCCTGGTGCTGCAGCTCGCCCCCCCCCCACTACAGCCACTCATTTATGCCAGCTGATGCTAGTTTGTTTATGTTTTCTTTAAACAAGCTTTTCTTTTTGTTGAAATGACAGTCATCACTGAGCAAATGTACAGGTGCCACATGCACCAACATGACTCAGGTCTGCTGAGGGGTCTGGAGTAAATGGTCATCAACCCACTTTTGTAGCTACTGCTGTCTGAAGAAGGAAACCAGGGAATCAGAAGCCTTTCAAAGGTCACTGCTCTACTATTCTTGCTGCTGCTGAGGAGGGAGGAACACTGGGCTACCAAACTACACGACCAAAAGGAGCTGCTACTGATGGTGACCAGAAGGGAGACCAGAGAGAGCCAACTAGACCACTTAACTCACTAAGGTAAGCTGTTACTTGGTCTCTGTTGCTCTCCTTGCCCTCATCTTCGTCTTCTTATGGTTCTACACAGGGTTCCATAGCTCAAGCTGCTAATTAAGCAATAAGGCATGACAGGGGCCCGGATATTCAGAAATACACCAAAGGCTGGTGCAAGTCCAGTGCAGTGCAAATCCAATGTGCCATGGCACAAATGGAGCCATATTCAGAGGTTGCACAGACCAAACAGCACCAGTGCAACGTGGCTGAATGTGGCAGAGTTGCACTATTGTGCAAACAGAGATGCTCCAGCGCAACTATGGCAGTGCAGAGCAGCACAGCAACAGAGGGGGCCAGGGCACAGAGAACAGACCCAGGGACAGAGCCATGGAAGCACAGTGAGAGTGGCCACAGGAGGCCTCCACCAGCAGGGCACAGCAGGGCACACAGAGGCACCCAGACACTGGACCCCAGAACACAACAGTGGCATGGATGGCAGGCAACAGGAGGTGCCAACGGTAAATGGAGGGCCACCAAGGGAGCCCCCCACTCTCCCTAGGCAGGCTGCTGGCCATGCCCCCCCATGAGACCATAGCAGGCCACACCCAGGATCATGCAGCCAAGCACACACACATCACACAGGCACACAGGGAGCCCACACAGCAGGCATGGAATGGGCCAGAATGCAGGCAGTGTGGCAGACCACATGGGACGGGTCACTCAACACCAAACAGAGGACCTCAACACAGTGTGCAGACAGTACTGGAACAATGCCCATGGCTATGTGCCACCACCATGCACACACCCACCACACACCCCTGACTACCACCCCATGGACACCCCGATGCACAGCCACTGACCCAGGGGATAGACACCACCACAGTGGGACACACCACAGCACACAGCAGGGAACCACAGAAACATAACATATGCCCCCTCTCATGCACACAACATGGACAGACACTGGGCCACAGCAGCATGGCTCCACACGCCACCTGCAAAGTAGACATGGACACAGACAGTTATTTATATAACAGGTAACTATGTACAAATATAACGTGGCAGGGAAAGGGTAGGTACAGTGAGGGAAGGGGACAGGGAACAGGGACTGCACAATGGGAGGGGTGCTGTAGGGGAAGGTGCAATCAGGGAAAACAGGGGCAAAGAACAGCAACATCAGCAGCAGCCCTGTCTGGCCATCACACCAAGCTGTCTCTCCCTCCACTCTGCTGCCAACATCCGACGGATAGCGATGACCACCTTCAGGATACTGGACACTACTATTAGTGTCTGCCATTTCAGATGATGCAGCATTGTGCGAAGCGCTGTCTGCATCAGACACCAGACACCTGTTGCAAGGGACAGGACAAGTGATCAGTGCAATGGCCCAAGAAACCATGCCCACCCACAGTGCACAATGGGCAATGGGACCACACACCTGGAGTATCTGGAATGGACACCTGCTAGGGATGGGCCAACACCAGCCAGTAGCATGGCACACAACGGCATTGCATAGAGGTGGTCCCTGCCTCACAATGACCACATGACTGCACAGTGCCAGTCACATGGCACACTGCACTGACAGCACTGCAACAACAACAGTGGCACAGGGTGCACGCCCACCCCACCAACAGCCAGCACATGTGTCCAATGGACGCGCCCCAGTGGCATGCACCACACATAGTGCGGCACACACAGCGGTCATGACACATGGCACAGGTGGCCATGCCCGCACCCACTCCACACTGCTACCCCCAGGTACAGTGAGAAGGACCATGATAGTGCTTACCTCCCCCCCGTTGTGCTGCTTGCATAGGTCCACCCCCTTCAGGGTGCACCACTCGGCTGCGCTCTGCTGCTGCTCTGGCCCACCTATAGTCTTCTGGGCCTGGGAAAGGAAAGAAGACAGGTGCACATCAGTACCCAACCACACCAGCTGCCCACCCACAGCCCTCTGTGCACAGGGTGAGCTCCTGTCCGACATTTCCCTCATGCCAGCATGGCTGCATCGCAATGCAAGCGGCAGCTGGCAATGCCACTCAATGATGCACATTAGGACAGTGGACCCCACCACAGCGCATGCCAGGCAGCAAAGTCAACCCTACAGTACAACACCAGGGTAGACATGCAACATGGGAAGACTTATCTGGCTGTGGCACTGCACCACACCTGACACATGCCTTTAACCTCCGGAGCTGGTCAGGGTCCCTCCATCTCAGGTCACCATACCAGTGCTTGCACTGCTTTGCTGTTCTTGGAATCCCTGTCCTCCTCTCCAGGCTGACAGAAATGTCCTACCACACACTGCCCTTGGCCTGCTGCAGGGGCACCTGTGCGCTCTATGGCTCGATGCAGGCGATGGGGTTGATCATTTCCAGGTTACTCCAATTAAGGGCATGACATCCCTGACCCTGACCCTGAACCATGGCACTTGAATGGGTTCAACAGTGCAAATGGTGGGAACAGGCACACATGGCTGCCACTGGTGCCAGATGAGCAATGCGCAGGAGTATGTGCAGTGCCCACCCATCACGCAGTGCTGGAAATGTGCAGAAGGCGTGGCCTGGCAGGGTCACATGGTCATGGAGGTGACACAGGGGTCAAGGTCAGTGGCCAGTGCAAAGTGTGCATGTGCACGATAGGGCACATGCCATCATGTGCGACCATGTGCATAGCTGGCCACGCGCAGCTTGCGCAGTGCCAATACATCATGCTGGTCACACATGTTGCATGATTGACACCATGACAGTGCAGCACGCATGAACACTGCAGGCCTGTGCACCATGCCTATGCGGGCATTGCGCTGTGGCTTGCTTTGGTGCAATACCATTATGCACGGCGCAATTTCTTGCTATTCAGATGCCACATGCAAACTGCACTGGCAGTATAGCCTAGAGATTAGAGTAATGAGCTGTGAATGAGTTTGGTACATCCAGCAGACCAGACCTTGGTTTGATTCTCACAACCTCCACTTGCATACTGTGCAACTCTGAGCAAGTCACTTAACCACCCAGTGCTCCCAGATTACCCCTGAAAACAGGCACTTGTGCCAAGTGGGCCTTTACCTGCTTACCAAAGACTAAAATAAACAAAAACAAAAAACATGAGCTCATCAGCCAGTGCATGGCATGGTGGGGTGCATTATCATATCATTACAGTTGCGCACACCCTGATTTGCAGGCATTGAGCCTCATAAGTACCACAGAACAGCACAGGCCATGTACCGGTATTGCAACCTTGACAGGTAAGTGGTGGATGCCACAGCAGCACACTGGGAGCAGATAGCACTGTACGGTGGGATGGACCAGGGAGATGCTGCCACTGACACACTGTGCTGTCCGTGTTCACAGAAGGCTACATGCCTGCACAGGAGGAGGGTGAAGAGAGGTGGCCTGCACAGAAGCATAGGCCCAACTTCACGAAGGGAGAGAGGGATGCCCTGTTCAAAGCCTACCGTACCTCGACAGGGAGGACCTGTTGAGCGGTACCATGGGCACACCACAGGACAGGGCTTTTGCATGGGAGGAGGTGGCAACCTATGTCAACTAGCATGGTAGCCACCACTGGTCAGCACAGGAGAGCCACAAGAAGGTCTGGACTGACAGGTGGCACATAAAGGAGAAAGTGGCAGCCATCAGGGCATCCCATGATGCCACCGAAGGAGGGCCAGCAGATGCACCCACATTGACACCAATGGAGGAGTTAGTGGCAGCCACCATCTGCCGTACCTTGGTGGAGATTATGCCTGTAGGAGGCTTTCAGATGGGCTGCAGCTCATCACTGCATGGTATGTATGTCAACCACGCATGGCTGGTGGCCCAGAGGGTGTGTACATGGGCGTGCTGTTGTGCATGTGGCTGTCCTGCATGTCATGTGCACGTGTGAGCACCCACATGCATGCCAGGCTGCAGGACACATGTGGCAGCAGTGTACAGGGGGGTCACATGTGGGCAATGCATCACTGACATACCATCCTTCTCTGCATGCCTCCTAGCAGAGGATGGGGTGCTGGCAGCAGCAGTGGCATCCATGGATGCTGGCACAGCCCTGGAGGATGAACCATCTACATCCACTGGCATCCAGGGGCCCGACAGGCAGCAACTCAGCACCACAGTGCCTGTGGGTGTCCTTGGCCTAGGGTCAGACGAGGCCCTGGATGTGATCCTGTAGGATACCAGCCTTGGTGTCCTGTGTGCAGAGACATGGATTGGGGCAGGATCCAACTCTGATGACAACTTCACACACCTCCTGGACAGCATGGGCGATGTTGTGGGTGTGTCACCCATGCTCCTGCTGGCATCACAGCCTGTTACCGCACCCAGTGCAATGCCAGCTACAGCACAGCTGCTGCCACCACTGCAGGTGCAGTGGTGTGTGTTGCCATGGATTTGCCCTGCGTTGGTGGTGGTGCGGCTGTGCAGGTGCAGAGTGGCATACAGCAGCCGGATGGGCAACAGCAGCAGACTGCAGGTGCCACTAGGCAGCCGACACAGGGTCCATTGCCGGTGCGCCTGCTGTATCCAATCCTCCTGCAGACCCCACTGTGCAGCGTCCACCAGAGAGGGGGGCTGTGTCGCATGGCAGGTCACCCCCTGATGATCGGCGTCTCGTACAGGAGCCCCAGGATGAGGACCGTCTGGCTGAGCACACCCGGCTGCTGCTTTTGACCATTCAGCAACAGGTGCTGCTCACCACTGGGGTGCATGCACTGCATGCAGAGATGCACCAATCAGCCAAGCAGCAAGACAGGGGCACTGCACAGATCCTGTAGGGGATGCAACACATGCAGGAGACCACAACTGCATCCTTGGATCGCACTGCCAGTGCAATTACAGATGGTTTTGCATTGCTGGCTGCCACAGGGCATGGCTATGCACAGGAGATCCCCCGCAGTGTGCTGTCCACCCCACAGACCTGGCATCAGGTGACCCCAACACAGTGGATGCTGGCCTCGGATGTAGGCATCCCAGGCACGCCAGGGGCTGGTCTGTTTGGGTGCCTGCACACCCCCCATGAGGACATGGTCACGGTCCCACACTTCCACCCCTGTGGGGCTGTTGGACACCCCCCTGGCTGATGCACAGCCTGTGGCTGCCAATCGGCCCTGGTGCAGCTGCTCCCATGGCTGTTGTGACCATGGTACTGCTGCCCTGATCTGCATGCTGCCCTGACCGCAGTCTGCAGCTGTTGTCCTGTGTGCACATGGGTGATGTGTGTGCACCATACCAATGGTGACGTGCCTGTGTGTCGTGCCACATATTGTCTGTGTGTGTGCATGCCTGGCTGCTGGACCATGTGGCATGGATGTGGTGAGGGCAGTCTAGCACCGGTTGCGTCTGTGCACTGGTGCCATGTGTCTGATCCACGTCACATTCCAGTGCGTGTGTGTGTGTGTGTGTGTGTGTGTGTGTGTGTGTGTTGCTGTGTGTGGTTGTGTGCCACTGACTCTCCTACCCCCTGCATCATGTCTCTGTATGTGCATGCCCCTCACCATGCACATCCCTGCATGTTTGCTGTACTTGTCTGTGTGGCCCATGCATGTGTACCGCACCACCTACCTGCATTCGCCAAAGTGTTCCTGTGTGACAGTGTCATGGTGGCGTCTTGCCTGCTTCTGGTGTCAGGGATCCCTCCGCCCAGGAGGTGACTGTCCACCAACCTTCTGGCCCATTGTCTTTGTCGTCCACACTGCTGTTGCCCTCATCTGCCTTGACAGCTATCCCACAGTCAATGGCCATGTGATGCAGTATGCAGCAGGCCAGGAACAGGCCACAGGCTTTTGAGGGGCTGTACTGTAGGGAACCTCCTGACCTGTATAGGCAATGGAATCATGCCTTCAGCATGCCAAAGATGCACTCATTGATGCTGCATGTGCTAGCGTGTGCCTTATTGTAACGTTCCTCTGCTGGGGACGATGGTCACTGGTAGGGGGTGAGCAGCCAGGGCCTCAGTGAGTATGCGCTCTCACCTGTGTGGAGATTGACATGGTTAGCCATATGCTATTCTGTGCTGTGCCCCTTGCCTGTTCCTGGCACCCACACCACCATGCACACCCTGCCCACCCCATCCCCAGTTCTGCTAAGCTCATCGCCCCTTGCCCATGCCATACTCACCCACTAGGTGGCCCATGGGAATGTCCTCATGTTCAAACCTGTGGCATAGTGCAGAGCTGTGCCAGATGAATGCATCATGTGCACTCCCAGGGTGTGTGGCACTAACATTGATGATGCACCTCATGGCTTCACACACCACCTGGCAGTTGATGCTCAGGCTCCTCTTCCTGTTGATGTACACCATTCCCTCAGGGCCAGGTGACATGCGGATGCCCACATGGGTGCAGTCAATGTCCCCAATCATGCTGGGCATGCGTGCCACTCTGTGGAAGTCCTGCATGTTTGCTGTACGCTCAAACTGTGTGCTGGGGAAATGGATGAATTCAGAAGCACGTTGCAGCAAAGCAGTGAAGAACTGTGTGAGGAGGCGGGACATGGCTGACTGGGTGATGCCCATAGTGTCCCCTGTTGGACATTGGAAGGTGCCTGTGGTGAGCAGGCACGTGATGGCGGTCGCTTTGGTCTCCATGGACATGGCAAGGCTCTGTCTGGTGGGTGCCTGCATCTCCTCACTGCACAGCTCACAGAGCTGCCTCACAATGGCCCTGTTCAGGTGGTACCAGCCCACAATCTCTGTGTCACTACAGTTCTCAAAAGTGATGTAGGCACGGTACCACCTGTGTCGAGCATACCACCGACGGGCCCTTCGTCGGCCACGTAGCTGTTCCTCCTGCCTCCTCACACCCCATTACCACCTCCATCAGGAACAGCTCACTCTCCATCACTCCTTCAGTCCAGTATCCCCCTGGGAGGTTTGTTGCTCTCTGTCTGTGTGCCATACTGGTACCCTGTTTTTCTGTGTGTGTGTGTGTGTGTCTCTCTCTCTCTCTCTTTCTCTCTCTCTGCCCCCTCTCCCATGCCACCTCTCTGTCGGTCTCTCTCTCTGTGTCTGTTCTTGTGTCTGTCTGTCTGTATGTCTCACTGTCTCTCCCTCTTGCTCTCACTCTCACTCTTGGCACAACTGCTGTCTGTGTGTTTGCATCCTGTTTTTATAGGAACAAGTCTGGTCGGTGCATCTTCGTTTTCCTCCACACTTGCGACATGGCTTCATGGTTGAATATACCATTGCACTGCATATTCATGGGACCGCCCCTGTACTTGCATGGCATATATTATAGTTGCGCAGTGGCACAATTGGTTTTTGCAGTGTGCCATGGCTCCTGCTGAATATCGCTCCTCGGCGCATCTCTGTACTTGCGCTGGTGCAACTCAGTTGCGCATGCTCTGAATATCTGGGCCAGGGTGTGCATTGTGCTGGGATAATGACATGACTCTGGAGGGTTGAATCATGATGCCAACAGCTGAGTGCTTCCACTACCTGAGAAGTGCCATAATCCCAGCACAACACACACCCTGGAGTGCCTTATTATGATTATGAAATGGGTCCATATGTTAAGAAAATTAAAGAGAGATAATATTGCAGTAGAACATTCAACTTTAACATTTAAAGTAGTAACAGATAATTTTTAAAAATACAGGACAAATAGTCCCTTGTATTGGATGTATACATCAAATTAGTGTTACAGCAATACTACATTTAAATAACTTAAGTTCATAAACATGGTTAAGACAGCTTTTTAAACTTAAAAAAAAAAAAAACAGCATTTGTTAGTCAGCAAAAGAAGTCATTATAATTTATTTAGCAAAAAATACATTTCCAACACCCTTGTATTTTTATTTTTCTCAGATATTGGTAAAATAGCTCTTATACCATAGCTAATTTTGTAATAATGACTTGTGTCAGTAAAGATGGCCACCACTTGCAAATGTTAATCTCTTTTGCTGACATTTCTTGCTGAATGTACATGATATATTCATACTGTAGATGTATTAGGATGGTGATACAACATGTTTCTGGTGGTAAACAGCTTGACACTGTACCAAGATATTTCATTTTTTGACAGTGGGCATGGCATGGGAGGGGGACATTTTACAAACTTCCATATTCTATATTTTGGTTCAGGAATGAAAGAAAACAAAAAAAAAGGCATTTCTCTATATTTGCACCAGACAAATATTACTGCTAAAAAAATCTATGTGGTTTCTAACAAATGTTGCTGTTTTAAGTGACAAATTCAGACTAGTAAACAGTGCTTAAGAATGAGCAGTTTTTAAACAGCGGCATTGTGCTTTGCACAGAATATTCTTTAACATTTAATTTTAAAACTGTCAGTATTATGGAACCACTCTAGTTATAGAGTAACTTTTTTTTTATAAACAAACTTTATTGGTTTTCAAAATGTTTATTTAACAGACACTGGATGCCATATAATGAATCATTCATAAAAGACAACCAGCAATATCATTCTAATCAATTAAAACCAAATGCAAACACATTAAAACAAAAACAATTCCTGAACAAGACTAATGCTATATGTTATGTTAACTACTACTAATATCTGCTTACAGTATATACATGCAAAAATTTGAAAATACAATTGGCTTAATACAACTGATAATTCTTAAAATCATTCAAAAGTCAAAAACTACTACAGAACAACTCTAGAGAAGATAAAAGCATTATATATCTATATATATATAGATATATAAAACTAATATACCATATCTATAAAAAGGTTTAATAGTATTCAACACATGCAGAGTCAACTCAAATTGTATCATTCTCATGCATTAAAAGAGTGTTTCATGCCATATACGTGCAGTGAAAGTATCATGCTTTGTGTCTCCCCACTATGAATCCAACTGCCTGCAGGTGTTAACAGATTAGTTCAATGTAGAGTGATTTTGGGTTAAAGTAGCCCCTAGGTATGGCAAGACCTCCTGGCCCAAAATAGTCAGTGTGATTGCTACTCCCAAATGTAGGCTACCACCATCACCTCTAGAGACTTTCCCCCTTCCTTCTTTTCTCTCTCCCTAAATCCCCATCTCTGCACTCTCCTGACCCCCTTCATGACAAAGCCCCCTGGCTGCTGACTCCTTAATAACTTGCTCTATGCACCAGTCCCCTTCCTTTCACTCCACATTCCTCCTTTGTGACAAAGCCTTCTCTGGCTGCTACCTGCTCGTTACTTTGAACTTAGCAACTGATTGATTCTCAGATGACAATCTCTGAATTTTAGAGTATCTTAGTTTTAGAATGCCTTTAAATGCAGTTCTGAATCCATGTTATCATATTTGTCGATGTACCTGCCTACATGTTTTTATGCTAATAGTTTTGTACCTAACTGTCTACTTGATTTGTTCATGCTATGTATTTTGTACATTTTTGTCTTGCATCTATTCAACATGGACCCTTTGTAAAAGAGCTATCCTGGCTCAAAGGTATTAATCTGAAACTGAAATAAATAAATAAATAAATAAATAAATAAATAAATAAATAATAGACATTTGTTCTATTGATCTATACTCAGGGCCCCACTAAGTTGAGCACAAAAGCCTTCCCCATTTTGGTTTTTGTTACTTATGTTAGCCAGGGTGTAAAGCCCTTTTCATACATGTGTCCTGTGCCCCATTATAATGTTGCACCATGACATACTCTGCCTCCTTATTCCGCTCCTTCCATTGTGCAAGGGTTGAGGGGGATTAGGTTTTCTCCATGCCATCATGATTTTCATACTCCCCTGAGGGGTGTAGTGTCTCCCAGAACCCTAAGACTCGGAATCCTCAGTAGTTGTGTTTGAATAGCATGCTGGAGGGCATCTATCACCCCCTCCCAAAACTGGTGTATTGTCGGGCATACCCAGAGAATGGGGGCTATATTGCCCTTTTCTTATTGGCATCACCAACATTGATCAGATTGCTGCAGGCCCATTTTCACCTGCCTATTTGGAGTCCTGTGCCAATGTCCCATATTTTTTTTCTGTATGAGTTGCAATTTGGGATCTACAATGTTTTTATGTGCATACTGCCAGCATTTGTCCAGAGTAACATTTTTTAGTGTCCAACTATTTATAATTGAAGGCATTCATTTGCACATTACCAGTAAGATTTTGAATGTTCATGTATCTTGTCAAGTTTTCATCAATGCCTTTCTGATGCTGCAGCCTGTGGGTGGAGCTTTTCATTCTTTGCTGCAAGGTGTTAGGGGAGCTGCAGCATCCATTGCATCAGAATGAGCCAATGTGACAGCTGCATTTGCTTAACATGGATCCGGTTGATTGTCCATCTACAGAATGACAATTTGTCCTGCTGGACCTTCTTGTAACAATGCTTGGATAATCCAGGTTGAATCAGGTAGGTTGGGCTGGGTGCAATACTGTAGACAAGGTACAGAGCTGCATTTTGATGTGGTCATTTCAGAACTTACTGCCAGTTGTGAATC
This sequence comes from Neoceratodus forsteri, assembly GCA_016271365.2. NCBI lineage: Eukaryota > Metazoa > Chordata > Ceratodontiformes > Ceratodontidae > Neoceratodus > Neoceratodus forsteri. The sequence continues at coordinate 913,071,232 of CM057455.1, read as the reverse complement.
ACTCCATGATATTACATGGGAGCTGCCTGGGCATGGGAGTCACTGTTTGACATGTTCATATCTGAACTGACTGCTGGGTGTGTGTTTCTGCATACTTTTGCATCAAAGGTACTTGGAACATGTTGTGGAATGGTATTTAGTGTTTGCATTGTATGGCCAACCAGAATCTGTGACCACTATTTTCAGTCAGTCATTGTAGGTCCCCAGTAGCTTCTTAGTGAGGCCTCCAATTTGTGCTCCTTTACATCCATAGTTCTGTGGGCTTCCAGTCCAGCTGCTGCCAGCATGTGAACTACAGTGCATCTTAAAGAGCAGCTGATGCCTTTGGGAAAACTTTGAAAAATATAATAGTTAGACACAATTCAGCTTTTATTTCATATATCTTTTATATATTTCTCTCCTCCATTATTTATTAATAATGTCATTCCCACAAAAACAAGGTCTTTATCTCTCAGAAATCATCTGTCTTTGCAGCTTACTCCCTACTTGAAGCCACAATGCTCTTTTGTGACATCACAGTCTGTTGCCATGGGTATAGCTGTGATGTCACAAAGCAGAGTATTATGACATCAGATTGGGAAGAAGCAATAGGAGCTGATGGACTCTCAAGGAACAACTATCCAGTTTTCATGCATATGGCCTCAGTAATACATAATGGGGATAAGACATACAAAGCTAATGAGAAATATAAGCTGCTTTGTGGCCAGGTATTATGTTTTTCAAAGTCCTTCTCAAGGCATCGGTGGCTCTTTAAGCAGTTCTGTGTGTATACAGATTATACAGAAGATAGTCCACCTAGTTTTTGGATATGGGGAGCATACCTGATAAATTACTGTAGAACTGTTTATTCTTGCACAAGTTATATTTAGCGTATGGCGCTAACCAGCTGCAATTACACAGATTTAATTTGACACTCTACAATTTGTTCCTAATTCATGCCCATTGAAAATATGCAGTTTTGGCTAATTAGCACCATTTTATTTTTCTGCAGTTATGACATGAGCAAATATAACTATAAGTATACTACAGCAGCTATAACCTGTTCCACAATATATTGGCCCATTGGTTTCCTTGTATACCAGGAGTCAGCAAGGGCCAGATCTGTGGGTTTGGGTGGCATGGGTGGAAATCAAATGCTGGCAGGTTTGCAGGCAATTTGGAAAGGAACTTTTCTTGTACTTGAATTGGGCAGAGTGGATCACCTTGTAATTCGGCCTTGTACCCTCAGTTGCTCTCTGCTTGCTTCAAATGGGTTACTCTGATTTTTGTGGCCTCATTATAAGCCATGGTTATATATTTACAGTTGTTTTCTTCAACACAGATTTTGAAAGATTGTTTATGTGACTGGAGGCAATCTCTGCTGCAGTGGGCAAAGTAAAGTTGGATGTCCAGCCACATTTTTCTCACAAGTCCCGCCATGGTATTTGGGTTCAGGGCTTCACCGTTTATCATTTTTAGCATTGACATAGGAGCAGTTATAGGTGGATGGTGTGCAATTTGTCTTTCACTTGTTTCCTAGGATTTTTAAGGATGTTGACAAAGACATTATTAGATGTGTGAAACCCAGTGTCTTTGCTGAGGTTGAAGCTGCAGCTCAGATGCAGGTTGTTTACAGTGTTGGGTAGTAACACTTTACAAGTAAAGAATTATAGTAATTTGATTACATTTCATGGCAACACACAGTAGTTATTGATTACTTATAAAAATGTACTTTGGTGCAGTTACTAATTGCAGAACTGTGAACCTGGAGCTGGAACAGGGGACTGCTGTGTTGTTATGGAGGTGGGGTGGGCACTCCACTCTTGGGGGCAAAACTGACTGTTTCCTTGGTGTAGGAGAAGAGGCCTTCCGTGATCTGCTGTGCTGTTGTGGGGGGTGTGGGGGCAATTTGCAAAGCTGTGCAGCTGGGGCTGGAGCAGAAACCTGCTGCTCTGTGTGAAGTGGTGGCACAGCTGTGAACCTGTAGTTAGAGTGCAGTGAAGGCCTGCTGTGTTCTGATGTGGTGTGGATGCAAAGCTGTGAACCTGCAGCTGGTGCAGAGGCCTGCTGTGTTTTGGGGCACTGGGGTGGGGGCAATTTGGAAAAGCTGTGTGAACCTGGAGCTGGAGCAGAGGCCTGCTACAATGGGGTGGCAAAGCTATGTGAACCTGGAGCTGGAGAGAAGTCAGTTCCAAAGCTTGCTTAGATAAGGAACATACAGTATTAACATATGTTCATAGAAAAGAAAGAAGACCACTGAGGCACCGCAAAAGTCTTTCCCCTGCCAATTCAGTGGTAATACCATGGGCTCAATTTTAGAAGGTGGATGCAGGGCTTACATCAAGCTCTGCACCCACCTCAAAAATTGGCGCAGCTGTGACAAAGTCCTTGGACATAACACAGTCCAATTTTAGAAGGGATGGTGTAGTTTCATCAATTTTCCCAGTTTACGGCAGCTTGCACCAAAGGTTAGACACAAGCCCTGTGAAATGGGTACCCCATCAGAAACAAAGATAGACTGGGGGGGGGGAACTGGTCTAACTGGTTGCGTTCGGTGAAAGGGACTTGTGGCAAGCTTCCTTGTAAAATCACATTTAATGCAAGTTGCCACTTGTGTCAAACTCTCTGCCGCAAGTCCCATGTGGCGAGCACAACACTTTCCAAAATCGAAGCCCATGTCACCACCCTTTTTCAAGCACTTATCTAGTTTAAGATTTTTTTTTACATGAAAGACTTTATTTCATTTTCATTTCCAAAATAAACATGAACATACAAACAAAGAAAAACATATAAGACAGCAAGTGTATAATGAGCATTAACTCAAAAAGCAATCTGGGCAGTGACTGTACATGTGTTTCCACAAGTAATACAAAACTGATACACAGAAGAGGAAAATGATTGGTTTGTTAGTGACCTGATGTTATCTAGTGAGTGCAAGGCCCCAAGGGGGCCGAAACCGCAATGACCACCTAGAAAAAGATCTACTAGTAAGTACAAGGAATGAATACTCTGAGGATATCATTGTAGAAGGCCAGGGTGTTATAATCATCCTCCCATGAAAAGGTCTACTTCCCTGGACAGAGCCTAGTAACTAGTCCAGTTTTCTGTCTATCGAGAAAAGTATGAGTAGGGATAACTGTGACATTTAGTTTAAGCTTTAATTTAGAAACTGTGTCAAAGCCACCTCTTGCATTCTGTTAAACAATCATACCTGGAGACTTCAGGGCCTAGAACTACTGCCTATGCTCATGCTCTGTAAGTAATTGCTTAAATTTTTTAATTTTTTATGTTGGGGAACTCTCCCCAGAGCAATTTTTAATTTCAATTTTAAATTAATGTACAAGGGGTGTGGAGGCAAAGACCTCAATGTAAAGAAAACCCTAAACTCAACTATATAAGGATAGTATTGCATTAACCCAATAAGTAGTTAATTTACTTCTTGGGCCATGGTTCTCCAGTTATGACATGATAGAAAGATCACATGATTTTTTTTTTTGTAACTTCTAGAATCTCATAAAGACACAACAAAAGCCAAGATGTTTTCCATCTGTTGCTCAAGGGGAAACCCACCGTGATGAAGTCAGAGATCTAGTATAATTGATTCCTCAGCATCACAGTTAAACTTGTTCAAGAACTGTAACAAATGGAAACAGTTTGCATGGGATCTGCTTGCCACTAATTGATAGTTATGTATAGTTACTTGCCCTGCTTGCCTACCAGCAATTTGTCATGGCAAATAAATGCTAAATTGCTTACTTAAATACTTGCTGTGATACATTTGGTCATTAAAAGGCATTTACATTGTTTCCTAGTTTCAGGAAATTCATATAATTAAAATACATTACAGTGCCTATGTCAGAAAAGCAAGTAATTAATTAACTACCTACCAGAACAGCCTGCCAGGATTTCCCTTTGCAGTACATGTTGACATTTAAATAGCTGCTGCCACTGTGTGCCTATATCAACGATCTTTTTGTGAATAGCCTTCATAGTGCGTACATTTATTATCCATTAGTTACCACAAATGAACAATATGACCCATTTTAGTAGGCCCCTATGTAGAGTAATACACAGTAAGAAGTCCTATATGTTCCCAACCATATTATTCTCAGGAGAAGAATAAACTTGTCTTCCTCCATTTTGTTTGCAGTGTTAGGGGGAAAGCTGGGGGATGGTCAATTTTGAAATTGTTCAATTAAAAAAGGTTACTGTTCCTTTTTCAGTGACAGTGTGGCCATTGCTTTAGTTAGGCTGACAGGGCCAAGATGGCTAAGAATATCAGCAGAAAAAGACCACTTGATCATCCAGCCTTCCTATTTTTATTGTACTTTACACTGTGAAATATTGCAGAGGTTTCACCCTCACCTCTCCCTCACTCCCTGCCTTACTGCTAACCCCCCCCAAGCAACTATTACACCCTTTTCTCTGTCCTAGCCATGCTTGAACCCATTAATGGGTTTTGTGCACACCACTTCAACCTGTAGACTGTTACTCTGCTCAACCACTCTCTCTGTAAAGTAACACTTTCTCACATCCCTCATGAATCTGCCTTCAACATCATCTTACATTCATGCCCCCTTTCATCTCCCCAAGCAGCTGCCTAGTATATTATATGTTAGGTATTAAGAGAAAACCTTAGAACAGGTTCCAAGGTTCTACAGCAGGCATACTGTAAGTGTTATGGTCAGGTTTGACTCTGAAGTGTGTCGTTTAATCATCTTGTTCCCAATATCTGGTCCAATCTTTAGGCAACTGACACAGAGGAGGTGTGTCTGACTACCCCATCCCACAGCTCACTGCACATGACTTGCTTGTGTGCATACTGCAGCTGCAGGTTACATTTTGTGACACTGCAGGTACTACAGTACATGAATTTATCATAAGAAGTATAAGAAGGCCTTCAGCATTTTTACAAAGTTTGGACCTTCTGACTCCCAACCCGTGATGGGGGTAACAGGCTGAGATATGCTTTTTGACTGTTCAGTCATCTGCCCCACTCCATGCCTCACAGGATACTGTAAGTGCTCTGAGTAAAAGCTGCCAATTTACAGCCAGACTTGCAAATTTTGGAGGAGGGTATGGTCTTCCTAGCATTGAATAATGTTAGGCAGACTGCAATAGAGGACCAGACTGGAACTCATCAATACAATACATCACTGAGCTCACATCTGCTCTTTTATAGAATGTGCCTCCTATTACTTACTACACTGTGAGATGGACTGTCAGCTGACAGCATTTCCTGAGAGTGCTGGCTCTGCTCATTGGAGACTGGAAGGCAGGGTGCTGGAGCAGCTGTAAAGTGTCTCTTAATCTATCCCCCCTACCATTTGACCACTTTTGACAAAGTTTGTTTGATGTGGCAAAATGTCTTGTGAAATTTATGTATTTATTTAGATTTTGATAACCTGGAAAGCCAACTGAGACCAGAGGTTCCTTTTTCAGGGGGAGACCCGGGATTAGATACATACAGCAAAACTTACATACTGTGGACGATAATAGAGAGGTTAAAATTGAGACAGTATCATTGGAGAGACAGTAATTACAGGTTAAGAATCCAGAATATACCTTTGCACAATGCAAGAGTTAACAGGGGTCACAGACTGTCACATACACTGGTAGGGCATTGAAGTGCAGAGGTCACAGTTGAACGGGAGGGAAAATGGGGCCAGCGAGTGCAGCCGCACAGGCTAAGTTCCAGGAGGTATACTTTGAGGCCTGCCTTGACTCCTTGGAGAGAAGGCCTATCAACCAGTGTAGCTGGGAATGTGTTCCACAAATGCGGGACAGCATATGTAAAGGAGCACTTACCTGGGTTTGTGCGTATGAGGGGGAATGTCAAGAGGATGACCGGCTGAGGATCTCATATCTCCATATTGTACTCTGGGGTTGAGCAGTCCATGCAGATGAGGAGGAGGGCCAGTGGTAGTGAATTTTTAAGTCAGGCAGATGGTGGAGTAGGCCAACTTATGGCGTATAGTGGGCCAGTGAAGGTCTGTGAGGACCTCGCAGTGGTGTCTCTTGAGGGGGAGTTAGTGGCAAAGTGTGCCCCTCTGTGGTAGAGCACCGTGAGTTTTCTTAGCTCCCCTTCTCATAGGAACTGTAACGGGGGGCCCCATAGGGGAGGTGGGGAGAAGGGTGCAGTTAGAGATTATACACCGAGCCTCATCAGACAAGGAGTTTCCCAGATAATAGAGGAGTCCAAGTCTCTGGTGGATGGATTTGGTTAAGAAGTTGATGTGGGGTTTGTGGGACAGTTCCTGGTCAAGGAGGATCCCAAGGTATTTAATCCTATCTAGGACCTCCACTCGCTTCCCCTGGTCTAATTGGAGTTGGAGAAGGTCACACCTATCCAAACCGAGGCATCTGGTTCCAAACAGGACAGCCTTCATTTTCTCCTTATTCAATACAAGGGAGTTGGTAGAGACCAGGCTTCTAGTGCTGTGAGGCTGGTTTGTAGTTTAGCAGTGATGACGCTGCTTAGCAGGTCACTGCAGTAGACGACAGTGTCATCTGCATAGAGGATGAGTTTACTCCGACCACAAACCCTCTCTATGTCATTAACAAAGAGGGTGAAGAGCAGGGGGCCCCAGGATTGAGTCCTGGGGTACCCCTGAGACTACTGGTAGGGTGCTGGACTGCATTTCTCTCCAGAGAACTTTTTGGCTTCGATTGAGTAGATAGCTCTCGAACCAGGAGTGGGAGAGCACATCCAGTCTGAGGAGATGAAGTTTGGAGAGAAGAAGACTATGGCTGACCAAGTCAAAAGCCTTGGATAGGTCGATAAATAATGCCCCGTCTGAGAGCCTTGGTCCATAGCATCAAGGACATCAGAGATGAGCCGGATCAGGGCCGTGTATGTGCCATGGCCTTTCCTGAAGCCATGTTGTGTGTCAGCTAGGAGAGAGTGCAGCTCAAGATAGTTGTGCAGTTGGTTGTGGACCAATCTCTCCTGTACCTTCCCAAGGGGGCAGAGAATGGAAATAGGCCTATAGTTACCCACTTTGTCCCTGGGCCCTTTTTTATGGACTGGGACTATGGTCCCTACTTTCCATTTGCTTGGGATGGTTCCCTCAAGGAGGGACCTATTGATGAGCCAAGTGACAGGGAGGGCAATAGCAGGAGCAGTGGCCCTCAGCAGCCTTGGTTCAAGCAGGTCATGTCCCGGAGAGGAATCAGGGTCAATTCTGAGCAGGAGAGGCAATACTTCAGATGGTTTAACAAGTTTCTTGTGAAACTGAGGCTATGCATTACTCCCATTTGGATCATTAGTATGGGGAACACCAGGTGGGAAGGGGAAGAGAGTCCGCCTGAGTTGGAAAAGGAGACATTGAATGCCTCTGCTACTGTGGAGGGGTCATTAGTCAGGGTATTCCCAACAAGTATTGCTCTGTCCTGGGCATTAGGGGCACCTTTAAGTAACAAATTTATTTGACCCCAGAATTTCTTGGGGTCCCGGAGGTGACTGGTCTGGAGATCACACAGGTACTTAGACTTGGCATGTTTGGAAGCTTTCTTACAGTGATTCCTCAGTTCTCTGTATTTCTCCCAGTCAGCATTGTAGCTGGAGGATTTGTATAGTCTCCAGGCCCTGTCGCAGAGCAACATACTTCGTTTGAGGCCAGGACCTAGCCATTTGTGGCACTTACCCTGTACTTTTAGTTTCATTCATGGTGCATGGACAATAGCCATGGACAGGAATAAGCAGGTGAAGTAGTCCAAGGTTTCATTCAGGGTGGGAAAAGTGACAATGGGATGCCAGTCAAGGGCACAAAGGTCTGAGCAGAAGTCGGCTATAACAAGTCTGGTGTAATTCCTGGCTTTAATCACCCTGGCAGCCAATTTGGGTTGCAAAAGATTGGTGAGTGGTCACTCAGAGAGTTGGGCATGGTCCCGGCCATCAAAATACAATTGGGGCAGGAGACATGGGCCCAATTGAGTAAGGAGTGATTGCTAGGCTTGGCATTATGCCTGGTAGGCAGATCTATGATTTGAGTCAGGTTGAAGTCAAAAACTTCTTATCAGTCGAGGTCCCCAGGGCAAGCCAGTTCTGATTAAAGTCCCCAAGGAGGATCAATTCCCCCAAGGGATGCTCTGCCAGGGCATGGGTTAGGGATTCTAGGGAAGAGGCAGCAGACTGGGGTGGGAGATAGACGCACCCAACGTACAGGGGTTTGGTGGCACTTCATGGAGTTTAGAACAGGATGAAGATAGGTCCAGAAAAAAAAAAGTCAGGGAAATTACTAAAAATTCCTGCAAAACGGGAACAGTCTCTTGTGGAATTTCATTTTTTTTTAAATAGGGGAAGTTCAAAGTTAATGGTGAAATGAGGAATCACATGGTACCCTGACATGGTACAGTCTTCTGTGACTTCTCCATGTTGTTCCTCAGTGCTTTTCAGACTCACCATGTCTGTCAGACTGGATGTATCTCTATACAGTTGATATTATCCTCCAATGCTTCTGAAGGCAAAGACTGTGAATGTAAGGAAGAATTGGTATTGCTGGGGAAGAGAGTGAAATGTAAATCACTTGATTAGAGGTATAAGATGAATGTTTATGGGTGTTACACTTATATAGATAACAATTAAATTATGGGGAATAATATCAAAATTTGGAAAAAGTGCAAAAAAATAAAATTTTATTTTTTAAAACTGTCATGAAATTTTCCATATTGCTATTGAGAACGTATACTGATATTCTTTATTATTGTGTTAAAAGAATAGTGATAACATTTGTTTTACAAAAAAAAAGTTCTGTTGAGATGTAAATATATATACCAATATAGCTATAGAAAACTGCCTGTTTTTTAATATTAATAACATAATTACTGCTGTTACAGAATAATGGTATAATAATGACACCATTTCTTAATGGCTAGACTCCAAATTTTCATTTAAAAAATAAGTTTCTGGCCCCAATAGTTCCAGAGTTAGACCTTTCAAAATATATATTCTTTAAACTGTGATAACTATGGAACCAGTATGGCTAGAGAGACTTATTTATTTTTAAATGAAAGCTTCAAGTCAGCTAAGTAGATATATTGTTAATATATCACTACAATGACCATATAGTGATATAAAAAACTAAAATGTTTCATATTGATATAAAACACATAACATGGTTCACTGTACTTTTTAATTCCTGTCATTTTAAATATATTATATCAACATGTATATGCATGTAGCAACACAGGAGAACTGTGCTAACTGTTCAAATCTTACAGCTTTCAAAATGAAGCTTCAGGCATTATGAAATATCATATAAGATTATTTTTGGAAATGAAAGTAAGATACTACTGGTTGCTCTGTCTAATAATATACACATTCTTTTCTAGTTCAAAATATCAAAATGTATTTAAACACATGAACAGGAGTAAAACATTCATTATATATACAATAATGGATGGGGAGGTGTGCTTCATGAGAATTTAATGGTTGCCCGAGGTATGGGATGCTACTAAAACCCTGAGGACAAAGCCCTCAGGGTTTATTAAAGGATCCCACACCAAGGGCAATCATTAAATTCAAATTTTAGCACAATTCCCCATCTTTTATTTTTTATAATTGCTGTTCAGCAATTTTTTGCCAAGACTGATTTTACTAGTTTTACAAACACACACACACACACACACACACACTCTCTTTCTCTCTCTATATATCTCTATCTCTCTCCCTCTCTTCTCTCTCTCTTTCTCTTTATCTTTCTGACAGTCTTTCCTTCTGTGTTTTAGATTTTTTTTGCAGCATTTTTAATTTATTTAGGTTTTGGTTTTTCCCCTCCCAATGGCGATTACCTCTGAAGCACATCCGAGCCATTCCTGGTGGCAGTTTTTCTCCGGTGTGGCTCTAAAATTTCTGGTGTGGCTTTTGAATGGTGGGATCAGCCAGATAGATAATTATGCAGTTTAAATAAGGGAGAAAAATATATTTAAAACAAAAAAAAAAATTACAAGCAGTCTTGGTGTGGCGGCTCCTCGCTAAGCGGAGCCACCATGATTCTATAACTAGTTAACCCACTCAGAAGGAGTAAAGAGCCAATCAGGACATGGCTGTTGTTTGACTGACATGGCACGTGTTTGTTGTTATAACCTGTGAGTTATTTTTTTTTTTTTGCAAATATAGTCTGTATTGAAAATTTTCTTTACAGTCACATTTACATTATTGTAATTAATTATTTGGACAGGGTTACAGTTCATATAAACTTGCAATAATATACATCATTTATGTGACACAGTTTTACCTGGAGACACAACCTTCTTTCCAGGTTGGGCTCATTCTGTTTTCTTCTCTGTCTCTTTTCATCACTCTCCAGGAACTTTCCTCCACATATCCTTCCCTCTCTCCTATCTCTGATTCTATTCCCTCTGGTGTTTGCCCCTTAGTACAATTCCATCACCCCATGAGTGTGGGTCATGTGACCTGCCACGATGCACCACTCACATCTTAAGTGTTAGTAACCAATCATGGAATGGTGCATCTAAGTCAATTAGTAGGCAGTCATAGCTGCTAGGGAATAAAGTGTGGGTCTTTGGTCATGATGTGCATTATCCAGCTTCTCCACTTTATGGAGCAAAGATCTGCATTATCATTTAATTTGTATGTAATTCTCTCTGATCTATATATGTGATTGACTATTTCTCTTCAGTCTGAGAGTGAGGGTATCACTGTAGTGAGCCAACATTTGGTAATGGCCTTCTTTGCTGCAAGCAGTAAGATTCCCAGCAGATGCTGACAGTGGGGGTTTCATAGCTCGTGTGGGAGAACATATAAAATAAAGAACTCCCTGGTCAAGGGGAGCCTAAGCCCAAAGAACTCCTAAAATTCATCCCGTAACCCCTGCAGGAATGGCTGTAGCCTTGAACATGACCACAAGACATGGGAATGGTGGGTATTAATCTCCCCGCATTGGCGCCAGCATGCTGTTGAGCCAGAGTTACGATAATGTGTGGTTATTGCTGGGATACAGAAGAATCTTACCAGCAACTGCCAAGAGAACAGTCTCCACGTATGGGAGTAGGTAATTCTTGATGGTGAGTGGCATATTATGCCCCACTGCTGTGGTGTTATTTGGGGTACCCAGCTCATCACTGTATTTCTCCCTTACTGCCCCTGTATTTCCACCTATTGTTTCCATCAGAGATTTATAAAGGGCTGAAATGGGATGTGGTAACATCTTGGATTGCAGTGTTTGTTGGAGCAGTTGAACCATATGAGGGTGTTCCCCTGGGGTTTGGACAATCGGGGAAGAGCCTTGTAATAGTGTCATAATTGTAGGTAATGAAAAAAATCCAATTGGCGTAGATGAAACTCCAGATGGATCTCCCTGAACTCCTTAAAAAGGGGTCCCACCAGGAGCTGTGGGAGTTTTGTAAGGTGGGTTTGCCTCCAGATATAGAATGAATGGTCATTTAAGGCTGGGAGAAAATTTTCTAGTAGTTCTATTGGACATATCAGCACCAGAAAAGGAGTGAGCTTTAGGGATCTATGCGCAGCATGCCTTGCCCCAGATTTGTTGTATAATCCAAGGGTTCTAAGTTAGTTGTCCTAGTGAGGGAGGATTTTTATAAATAATATGCCTTTGGTGGTCGTGCTGAGGCAATACACTCTCCTCCATCTCTCTCCAGGCATTGGATTATGAAGGACAGATGAGAAGCCCAATAGTACAGTTTAAGATTTGGGAGTGCAAGATCTCCTTGCGTTTTGGGAAGAAAGAGAGTTTTCAGTTTAATTCTGGGGCGTCTTCTGCCCAGGCAAACTCAGTAATAGCCTTGTTCCATACACAAAATAATTTATTCAGTAGATTAAGTGGGACATTCTGAAAAAGATAGAGGGCCCTTGGGAGAATCACCATCCTTACCACATCGACTCTCTGAATCAAATTCAGTGGGAGGACGTTCCATCTTCCAAGATCCTGCTTCATCTGTGCGGTGAAGGGTAGGTAATTATTACTCAAGGCATCTTCTGCTCTATGGGAGAGGTAAATGCACAAATATTTCATCCTGGAGAGCCCCCACCGAAATGGATAACTCTCCTTAAGTGTCTCAGGGGGTATGTAATGAAAAGTAAGGGCATCAGTCTTGCTAGAGTTAAGCCGATGGCCTGAGCATGCTCCAAATTCCTCCAGGATTCGGAAGACCATAGGGATGGATTGCAAGGGGTCGGTGAGGAATAATAAAACATCATCCACATAGAGGGCTATGTGGTGTTCTGTTTCATCCATCCGTACACCCGAAATCATGGGTGCTAGTCTGATTGCCTGGGCCAAGGGCTCAATAAAGATGGCAAAAAAAAAGAGGGGACAAGGGGCAACCCTGATGTCTTCCCCTGAAAAGGGGGAAGTAATTAGAATGGTGACCTGAAATTTTAACACATGTCTGGAGGGAGGAATATAATGCCTGGAGTATAGCCACAAAGGGGTCCGGAAACCCCATTGTAGCCTTAGTGGAGAAAAGGAAGGGCCATGACACCCGATCAAAGGCCTTCTCAGCATCCAGGCTGAGAATAACTGATGGATCCTCGTGGGATTGCATCTCATGTACTAGGTGTAGGGCTCTGTGGGTATTGTCTGAAGTTGATCTAGAGCTTACAAAGCCTGTTTGATCCAGGTTTATCAGTGTCGGGAGGATCGCATCCACCCTTCAGGCTAAGATGGACATAAAATATTTATAGTCCATGTTGAGCACTGAGATTGGCCTATATGAGCCACATTGTAAGGGGCCCTTATCTGGTTTGGGGATAAGTGAAATTGTTGCATATGACCAGCTGGCAGTGGGGCATCCCCTAGAAGAAATTCGTTAAAGGCGTATAGCATCAGCTGATTAATTGACTGCGTTGTGCCCTTATAAAACTCTGCCCCATATCCGTCGGGGCCCTGAGCCTTTTGTGTTTTGGACCTGGAGATGGCCAGCATCAGCTCCTCAGGGCTGATTGGCACCAGTAGGCTATTTTGCTGGTCAAGAATGAGTTTGGGTAATGCTAAGGCTAACAGGAAGGTGTTGGTGAGTGTTGGGTCTGACAGGTGGTCCGTGTTATAAAGAGCCCTGAAATATTGACAAAAGGCTTGGGTTATATTTTTGAGTTTGGTGTGGTGTGCTCCTGTGTTTGGGTCCTTTATTGCAGTAATAGTGGACATTTTGCATCGTTGGCACAAACGATATGCCAATAGGCAGGAGGCCCGTAGGCCAATCTCGCCATATCTCTGCCACAAGTATGCCAGTGCCACCTCCGTCTGTTGGATACATAGGGCATCCAAGTCATTTTTAGTCTGCTTGATCTGTGCTAGCACTGAGTGGTCTCCTTGCTGGTGTGCTAGCTGTAGGAACTGTAGTGTCTGCTCTAGCTGTGTTTTTGTCTTTCTTTTCACTCTTTAGCCAGCATAGCTGTGTGTTTTATCAGGTGACTCCTCAGGACTGCCTTCAGGGTGTCCCATTGGATGGTGGATGGAATTTCCTGGGTAGAATTGTCTTGGATAATTTCTATAATTCTCTCTTTGAGAAAATCTCTAAATTGTTCACTCTTCATGTGAGCTGGATTGAATCTCCACCTGGTGCTGCACCTCTCTATATCCAGTTTCCATGTGGTTATTAGTGGTGCATGGTCTGAATGTGCTATAGTGCCCATTGTAGCACTAACCAATGAGCCAAGGTTCTCCCTCTGTGTGTAGCAGTGATCTATTCTTGTATAGGTACCATGGACCGCAGAGTAGTAGGAGTACCCCCTATCCCTAAGGTGTAGGGATCGCCATACATCTAGCCACCCAACCTCCCCAATGAATTGTTTGAAAAATTTGTGTGGGGCTGACTGCCTGCCTCCCGAGGCCCTGGTGGTGTCCAGGGAGGGGCTTGGGGCAATGTTGAAGTCCCCCATGAAGATCAGGGTCCCTCTGGCCATCTCGATTACTTTATCAAGCAAGAATCAGATAGTAGGTGTGTTTGAGGCTGGTGGGAGGTAGATATTAGCTAAGGTCACTTCTTGTTCTTGCAGGATCCCTTGAACAATTTCTAACTGACCCTCTGGGTCTGCCAATTCCTTTACCATCTAGAAGGGAGTGTGGCCTGAGAGTAATATGGCAACCCCTCTTTTCCTGCCCCCTGCCATTGCTTAGGAGAAGACCTGTGTGTAGCCCCTTCCCTGAAGCTTCCTGTGCTCCACAGGAGTCAAGTGGGTTTCCTGCATGTAAACAATTTCAGCTGTGGATTTCTTCACTAGTGAAATAATTCTAGACCTCTTTATCGGGCTACTCAGACCGTTCACATTCAACGAGTATACTTTCAGGTGTTTGCCTGCCATTTATAATACAAGTATATATCGGGTAAATTAAACCATCTGTCACATAACATCTGTGATGTAACCTCTGTCAGATTTGTTAGAACCTTGTGACTGTTTACTGTCTTACTTAGATGAGGCTCCTCTTGGGGGGAGCTAAAAACTATTCTAACTAACCAGGAGCCCATAACTAGAGACCTTGGGCAAAAGAAAATAACTTTTTTAACATTAACTATAACTAAGTCCAACTGAACGAGTGAATTTAGGGAATAGGTTTCCCCTAGATCTTGGTGGCTGCAAGGGCGGCTTTGGGCCAACTGGGCTATCAAAGCTAGCCTGAACCACCAACAAACTGCGGAGCTTCCATCAACATGGTCATTTCCCATGACCTAAACAAGGCTCGAGGCCTACTTTATGTATCACCCGTAGAGCCCGGGGGTCTCATTACACTATTAGCATCAGTAAGGGATGAGGGGAAGGGGAACAAAAGGAAGAAGGGGGGTTTTGGGACATCCGCAGCTTCCACATTCATCCTACATAATCGTGCATTGCTTTATAAGAGGGAGGGTGAGAGAGAAGAGAGAAAAGCAAATTTGCATGGCTGTAAATAGTTATCAGCCAACTTGGTAACAGAGAGGGGAGCTCAGCAGGGATCCCAGTGCCAGCAGTACTCCGTCCATGAGGGGAGGGGGCAAGCATATCCCCTACTCCCCCTACCCCTGTCAGGGGGAAGGGTGAGGTGAAGGGGGCTGGGGGGGACAAGAAGCAAGGAACCCTCTTAGCCCCTGTAATACCATGGGCCCCTCTATGAATGGTAAGTCAGTTACTTGACATTAAATCTGCAACATCTTATCTTGTCCATTATCCCCACCCCTCCATTGCATCACCCTTCCAGAAGTTAGTTGTTAGCAGGGTCTATTAAGCTTAATCACAAAGAAGGGGGGGAGGAGAAAAGTGTCCCAGTCTGATAGGGAAAAATAGTTATAGATCCCACTCCACCCAGGGCCTCCATTTTATTAACCAGTGAGCCCTCCTCTTGAGCTGGGATCCTGAAAAAGTAGGTTTATTACACTCTCTCCTTTGGGGAAGGGTGGTGGTGTTATAAGGAGGGGGGGTTCAGGACCTGAGGGTTAGTGACGTCTATAGATTCTGAGGGGTTAATGTAGAGGAGAGGACCCACTCCAGACATTAAGGGGGAACAGAACTGTTAAAAGCAAGAGGAAAAAAAAAGGTATTAGTTCAGACTGGGACATATCTGAATCAGCAGCAGCATTTAGTCCCTTCGTAGGAGTCTTCGATGGGGGTAGTCGATAGAAAAGGATGAAGTTCCCCAGCGGTCGCTGTCATCTCCCTCTCGGAAAGGCCAGTAATGTTGTGCTACAAGTGTCTATAATGAACCTATGGGCTGGCCACCCATTTAGCAATTCGAGTTCATCGAGGAGATCTGGGACTAGTCCCCGTTGAAGGGCACTGTTCAGTGAGGGGTTGCTGATCTTTGCCCCACAGGGCACTTATTATTTGTTGGATGGCTTCTCGCCCTTGCCTCCTCTGCATGTCCCATTGACTGCTGTTCCATACCTGCTGTGCCAGCTTAGAGGAAATAGTTGATTTCTGTGGTTTCTGCCCCTGGAGTACCTCAATATTGCAGTTTTTTAGCTCACTAGACGCCTCTTCCGTAGTGTCGAAAGTCTGGGACCCTTCAGGAAAATGCACAGTTAGCTTTGCTGGGTAGGGGGTTCTAAAGCGGAGCCCCGCTGTCTTTAAGGCCCTCATCACTGGGATAAATTGCTTGCGTCGGAGCATTATCTCAGGTGCATAATCATTTTCAAGAAATAGCCTGTTTGTGTGGTATGAAACTGTTCCCTGTTTCCAGGCTGAATGTAATATAGCTCTCTCCTGAAATCTTAGGAAACGAACAAGAATCATTTGAGGGCTTGTGTTCTGTGGGTGGTCTTGGGCCCAGAGTGCGAGTAGGTCTCTATTCCATCAGAGGGCCTCCAGTGTGTCGACTACTCCCCAATAAAAAGCTGCTTAATAAATTGTATCATATCGAACCCTCTGCCCGTCCGTACACCAGAAATGTGTATGTTGTGTCGGTTCATGTTTGCATCCTCTGCCCCAGCCTGCAGACCTGGATATTCTGGTGTAGGTGTGCTATGGCACGCTCAGTGCTCGTCGACCCAACAGTCTACATCAGTGGCTTGGAGTTCTAGTGCCTCTTGCTTCTCCAATTTTGAGACATCCGTGTGGAGCGCCGTGGCGGTAGATCTCATTTCTTTTCTAAAATATCGCAGTTCATTTAGCACCAGGGACATTTGTCATTGAATAGTGGTCAGCGGGAGGTGCTTTGTCTGTGACCTGCCTTGGCACGAAGAGGTTGAGGCCTGTGAGCCCTCACTGCCCAAGTCCTCCCTCCGATAATCCTCCTTCATCTCTTTCTTCTTGTGGCTTATGGCTGGATTGATCACCCTTCCTCGGCATTACTGCGTTCTTCCATGGATGGGTTAGGAAATCATTTGGCTGAAACGGTTGTATTAGGAGGATTTTTTAGGACGAAGTAGGAGCTCATTTAGTTATGCTACCATTGGGCACGTGACGTCACCGGAAGTCCTCAACCTGTGAATTATAATGACAAATTGTAACTGGGTCAGAGAATGGGAAGAATTGCTGACCAGTAATTACTAGTACTTAGAAAATGGGCTTTTTATTTCCTGGCATCTGATTGGCTGGTATCCTGGCTGGGACGGTACATTAACTTTCAATAGATGCCCAGGAAATAAAAAGTACCAGCCCCAGTCCCCCTTCACCCACTCAAGTATCCCTGTGCCCACCCTGTTCCATCATTGGCCAAGAAGCACACCAGTGAATTTGAAATCCCCGCCATTTTTTATCTCGCTTAGTGAGAGATACTGCCTCCCCCCAACATCACTCTCAAGTTCAGTGGCATGTGCCACACAAACCCGCACACCAACCTTAGCTGGGCTCACTTCACTTCATATTACACCACACAAAAGAAAAAGTAGCAGTACGTTTTAAAACAAAAAGCAAGCCATCATGCTGATCGGCGTGTGGTGAGCACTCCGTTTAAACTGCAGCTCGCGCCTCTCCATACTGATGCTTGTCACACAGTTCGCACCCCATAGAAAGACATAGAACATAGAAAAAGCCTGCAAGATAAAACTCAGCAGTACTGTATACTGCCCATGATGACCACCAAACACACCTGTAACTCCCCCCCCGCCGCCGCGCTATAGTTCCGTATCTCAAACTGACCACAATCCCATATTATGATAACAGCTTTGTTTCCTATTTAAAAAAAAATGGGGGCTTCAAACTGACAAACGCTGTTTTCAGCTCTAATGGCAGTTGTCTGGGTGATTTGGAGAGCAGGGAAACGACAACACAAAGCTGCCCAAACTCAAAAATTATTTTATTCAGGGAATTGGTGCTTTACTGCTTGTTGTGCCTCAAACTTACCGTGTTCCCAAGTCACTGGTCCCGATTCCGATAGCGACCACAACAGCTGCACTTCCGATTTTTAAAAAAACAACAAAAAACATTTCAGGGCTAACTAATGGTGATTGCCTCGGTGATTGGGAGAGCAGCAATGATTTTTTCTCTTCTGTCGGATTCGGTAAGGGAGTGAGTGGGGTTGAACTGGATAAGCCCAAGTGACCCCTCAGTGTCAGAAAACTAAACCACAGCACCCTCTACTGGCAAGTACAACTTTAATGCTGTAGTAGAGGGACTACTTTACAACAACCTTTATTTTCATACTTTTTTTGCATTTATTAGAATAGTTTTGTATCGTTTATTTAAAATCAGTAAAAATGTTACTTATGGCCCATTTTCTAAGTGCAATAATACCCTCCAGAGTGGGCAGTATGGGCAATGCCGGACCTTTCAGGAGCTATAAGGCCCTCCGCCTGCGGCGTCGGCCCTCATTACGCCCCTGGGCGGTCCGGTATTGCCCAATACCGCCCACTCTGTTGGGTATTATTGCTTACATAGAAACGTGGGGAAGATTACAAGAACAGGATTTTGTACATTTTTGATAATTTTTGTTATTTGGCATGGAACTAGCCAAGGGCATCACAATATATGAGTGTTGAGTAGTTATGGGGCCAGTGAGCATTTTGAAGGTTGACTAGTAGTGAGGGCATGACAAAGTATATTTAAATCCTGAGCTGGATGACTGGAGGTAGGGAGGTTGAGATGCCTAATTTTGCACACATAGTAGAACATGTGGCACTGACTCAGTGCATTTGGGGAATACCAGTGTCAGCAATGCAGTACGGGATCGGAGGAAAGAACTCAGTCAACAACGAAATAGCAGTAGATGGAGGGGCTGAGTTGGCTTCAAACCTGTGTTTTATGAGGTGAATGGACTGTATATTCTGAACTAGTTCTTTAAACTAGGAACTGTTATTTTGAGAATCATGATGGTTACAGAACCCCCTTAAGTTCTAATATCAATCAAGTACCCAAAGAAGATTCCATCTCTACTAATCCTAAATTCTACTTTAAACATATTACACCTAATCTGGTAAAAAAGTATGTTCTCAAACATGATCCTAGGTCTTCTCTTGCTCATGATGGAGTGAACTTTAGAATTATTAAATTGGATATAGATTATTTTGTGCACTCTTTGTCATATATCTTTAATTTTTTTCTCTGCCACAGTGTCTTTCTTAGTTGTTGGAAACTAGCTAGAATCAAACCAGTATTAAAAAATGGAAATCCTGCCATTGAATCAAATTATCGACCTATATCACTTCTTACACCTCTAAGATTCTGGAAAAGATTATTCTGGACCAAACTTTAGATTTTCTAGAAAAATACTCCTTATTCACTAGTTATCAACATGGTTTCAAACCAAAACATAATACTGAAATGGAATTGGTGGGGTTCATGAGCAGCATACAGGAAGTCCTTGATAAAGGACATTCTGGTGCTGCTCTCCTTGTGGACCTCACCAAGGTCTTCAATTTAGTTAAACATGGTCTGCTTCCTGGGATTTAACAGAGATTTCATTTTTCCAAGAGTGTCATCAGGTGGTACATTGACTATTTGTCTAATAGGCGATGTAGAATCTTGACTGGAACGTCTACTTCTCAGCCCATATCTATTCACTATGTTGTGCCCCAGGGCTCAGTCCTGGGGCCACTAATTTCTTCATGATACATGGATTCAGCTCCTAATATATGCATGCATACTAGAATGACACTTTACGCAGATGATGCCATTATTTACAGTCTTGGCCCTAGTCCTGAAATTGTTCTCTAGAATCTTCAGAAAGATTTTGTCCACTTTCAAGTTTGGTTATCATCCAACCATATGGTCCTAAGTTTAAAAAAACAAACAAATGTGATATTGTTTTCTCGAAAAAAGCATATTCTTACTGAACTTCCACCCATCACTGATAATAAAGCTACCATTATTGAGTACATTGAGGTTTTTAAATATGTTGGAATTTTCTTGGACAGTGAGTTCACTTTTGAATCCCGTATACAATATTTGAGAAAAACTTTACATCAAAGGTTGGAGTTGTTGTACAGGATTACATCTTTTTTGACTGTAGACTCCAGAAAATTGTTAACACATAGTTTTATGTTTAGTATTCTTGATTATGAGATAGTAATTTATTCCTCCACTACTAGTCACACATTAAATTGTTTAAAGGTCACTTACAATTCTGTGGTTAGATTTTGATTAAATCTTCCATACCATACCCACCGCTGTTTGTACGAACAATCTGCCTCACTTATCTTTTGATAATAGGGTCCTTTATAAAATGGGTGTTTTTCTTTACAGAGTTATGAAAGGGCTCTATTCCTCCTCCATAGTTGATTTGTTTTCTAGGTTTGTTAATTCTGCTTTTACTAGGTTTCAGTCTAAATATACTTTTAAAATTCTGTTATTCAAAAAAATATTTCAGTAAAGATCCTTACTGTTTACGGCACCCACATTTTTAACTATTCCTTCTGAAGTTGTTGAAAGTAACACTAGTTGGTGTTTTAAAACCCAACTTAAACAATGACTCTTAACTCGAAATGATTGTACTTGTACAAAATATTGATTAGTGTTGAATGTTTTTTATTGTCATTTGATTGTTTGTATGTTAAACTTATCACCTGTGAAAATGGGTGTTTTGATCATCTGGTCTACAAGTATAAAAAATGAAAATGAAAAAAAAATGAACTAGGATATAAAATAGAAACACAGAACGTGTCATTAGAAAAGGACAACTTGGGCCACCCAGTCTGCAAAGGATGATCCCTGCCTAGTCTATCTCTGCAGACCCTAACAAGTGTCTGGTGACCCTCTCTGCTCCCTTCCTGTTTACTAATATTCTCCTATGTCTGTATCATGCATGCTTAAAGCCCCCCACCATTTTCACTTCCATCACTTCCACCACTTCCACTGGCAGTCTGTTTCAGGCATCTGCTGTCCATTCAGTAAAGTAGTACTTCCTCACATACCTCTTAAAATTCTCCCTTCCAGCTTGATTGCATGCCCCATTGTCCTGGTGCTCATTCATATTTGACAGACTCCTTTCCTGCACCCTGTTCACCCCTGTGAAGTACTTGTAGGTCTCTACCAGTCTCCTCTCACTCTCCTCTTTACCAGCGTGTACATTCTGAGATTCATCAGTCTCTCCTCATAGGGCATTTGGTGCAACCACTGCACCATTTTAGTTGTCCTCCTCTGGACTGCCTCCTCCATATCTAGGTCCTTTATGAGGGGCATCCTCCAGAGTCAGACACAATACTACAGGTGGCATCCACCAGCAAGCAATACAGTGGCAACACCACCTCACTGCTCCTACTGGAGGTACTCCTCTCTATGCACCACAGCAAAAGGCCTTGCTAAAGCTCAGATAGGCTATGCTCACTGCCCTTCCCTGATCTATTTCCCTGGTCACCCAGTAGAAGAAATCAATCTGATTCCTCTGGCATTATCTCCCCTCACAAATCTATGCTGCCTGTGGTTTTGGAACCCACTGGATTCAAGATACTCTACCTTTCCTTTCCTTTAACAAGGTTTCCATTAATTTTCTCACCACTGAAATGAAACTGACCAGCCTGTAATTACTAGCCTCCTCCCTGCTGCCACTGTTATGTAGAGAAGCAATGTCTGCTCTCCTCCAGTCCTCTGGAATCATGCCTATTTCCAGTGAACTGCTAAATTAGGCCATCAGTGGGCAGCTACTACCTCCCTGAGTTCCTTTAGTATCCTTGTGTGTATCTCATCCAGTTAAATAGCCTTGTCCACCTTCAGAGCTGCAAGTCCCTTCAGGACTCTTTCCTCTGAAAATTGACTTGTGTCCACCTCCTTCCCTTGTTCCTGCTGCTCCTTTATGCCCCCCCCCCACACTGTGAGACCTGAGTAGAAGTATCTGTGTATCTGTTTAGGATGGCAACTTTTTCTTGGTCCTCTTCTTCACCATCTCCCCTTGCTGTCCTCCTTATCCACACTATCCAATTCAATGTCTCATCTTAATGTAGTGCATGTCTATGTGCACTACTCTACACTAACTATGTGTTATTTACCTGCTGTGACACTGTTATCTTTTTTTTTGTATCAGTGGCTCGTGTGACTGCTATGGTTCTCGAAAGAGATGGCTAAATATGTAAAGGATAAAAATAGTATTCAGAAAGTATAAGGAGATGCACAGAGGGGAGAATAGGGAGGTGTATTACGAGAAACAGAAGAAAGCAGGGCAAGCAGTAAGGAGTGCAAAGGAGCAAACAGAAGAGAGATAGCCCAGGAGGTAACAAAAGGGGACAAGACATTTTTTAGGTATGCTAGTGAAAAGAGGAAGACCAGGTGAGGGATTATAACCTTAAAAATGGAAAGAGGGTTGTGCAGAGGGGGACAAGGAAAAGGCAGACATTCTGAACAAATACTTTTGTTCAGTGTTCACAAAGGAAGGAGAAGGGGATGGGCCACAAAAAGTAACAGAAGCTCTTGAGAGAGGGAAGTAGGCACTGATCCTTTTTTGGAGGAAAGAATCCTGAAGAGACTCATTAATCTGAAGGTGGAGAAAGCAATGGAGTTAGACGGGTGCATCCAAGGGTTGTGAGGGAGCTCAGAGAGGTACTGGCTGCACCTCTAACAGTCTTATTTACAGTAACAGCACACTGGAAACAGGAGTGGTTGTAGAGGACTGAAGGAAGGCAGATATAATCCCACTTCACAAAAGTGGTAGCAGGGAGGAAGCTGGCAGTTATAGGCCAGTCAACCTGACATCAGTGGTGGGAAAGTAAATGGAACCACTGTTGAAGGAAAAGACAGAGGAATAACTTGAATCTAGTTGGTTACAAGATGCAAGCAGCATGGATTCACGGGGGGGGCCGGGGCAGGTAATGTCTAATGAATCCGATAGATTTCTTTGACTAGGTGAAAAAGGAACTAGATCAGAGTGTAGCAGTGGACATATGAACATATGAAAATGCCAGCAGAAACAGGCCTCATGGTCTATCAAGTCTGCTCGATTATGCAGCTAGTCCTTCAACTTCCATCTGCCCCACCCTTCCCTCCCCTCCTCTATGTCATCCCCCTCACTCTATCCCATCCCCTCTTGAAACAGTCCACTGTCCTACAGGAAACCGCCTCCTCAGGTAGAGTGTTCCATTTGTCTACCATCCATTCAGTGAAAAAATGTCTCCTGACTTCCCTCCTGAGTTTTCCCCCTCCAACCTCAGTTGATGCCCTCTCATATCTCTCCTTCTTCTGATCGGGAATATCTCTCCTGTATTAGTCTTGTTTATCCCCTTCAGGTACTTAAAGGTCTCAATCATATCCCCCATCCCTCCATTCCTCCAGTGAATACATTCAGCATGTTCAACCTTTTCTCATAGGATTTTCCCCTCCAAACCCTGGATCATCCTAGTCACTCTGTGCTGCACCCCCTCCAACAATCTGATGTCCTTCTTCAGGAACAGGTGCCAATATTGCACACAGTCTTCCAGGTGTGGCCTAACCAGTGACCTGCACAGGGGAAGGATCACCTCACTACTTCTAGAGGAGATCCCCCTCGCTATATAGCCCCGCATCTTGTTGGCTTTTTACTGCTGCCTTCCTGCACTGAGCTGAGTTGTTCATATTCCCCATTATAATCACCACCGGATCCTTTTCCTCCTCTGTGCTCCCCAACTGTACACCTCACAGCTGGTAGCTCCTCCTCTGGTTCTTAGCTCCAAAATGCTGCACTTTTCACTTCTTCGCATTGAACCCCAACTGCCATGTTTCTGACCACTCCTGTAATTTAGTCAGGTCTTCCTGCAGTCCCTTCCACCCCTCTATGTCATCTATGATAGTTCCCATCTTGGTATCGTCTATGAAAAGACTGATCTTACTCTGGGTCACTTGTGAGACATCTGCTATGAATATCCTAAACAGTCCCAATACCAATCCTTGTGGCATCCCGCTTGTCACCGCTCTTGATGACGAGAGTTTCCCCTCCACCACCACCCTTTGCTGCCTGCCCTTCAGTCAGTTAGTGATCCATTGGACCATCTTAGTACCCACCCTTACAAGATCCAGCTTACCCCCTAGCATCCCATTTGGCACAGAATTGAAGGCCTTGCTGAAGTCCAAATACAGGACAGCCACTGCGTATCCCTTGTCCAGTTCTCTGGTCACCCAATCGTAGTACAGTACTCAATCAGGTTTGTCTGGCAGGATCTGCCCAATACAAACCCATGTTGTTGCCCATCCTGGAGACCATTTTCCTCCAATAATTTCACCAATCTTTCTTTAAGGATTGTCTCCATGAGACTCACTGATCTGTAATTACCTGGATCATCTTTTGGGCCACCTTTGTGAATGAGCACCACTTGGGCCAACCTCCAATCCTGTGGTACACATCCTGTGTTCAGAGAGGTATTGAACAGGTCAGCCAGTGGTCCTGCCAGGCCCCCTGCTAGCTCTTTGAGTACACTAGGGTGAATGCCATCTGGTACCGGTGCCTTGTCCACCCACAGTGCCCTCAGTCCTTCCAGTACCCTGTCCTCTGTAATTACTCCATCTGTCACTCCCTCCGCTCCTCTGCTGACTCCACCACCCCCTGAGGTATCTGTCACCCCCCTCTCTTTTGTGAATACAGAGCATAAGTACTCATTAGGTGCCTCTGCCTGCTCCTCCCCTTTCTCTACCCACCCCCTGTCTTTCTTAATTCTCACTATCTAGTCCCAGTTTCTCCTTCTCTCACTAATGTACAGTATCTGAAGAAGTCCTTTTCTCTACCTGTAATGCCCTATGCCAGCCTCAGCTGTCTGGATGCCTCGGTGGCTCTGACAAGTCTGGTAAACTCCCTGGACTTCTTCCTATTCTCCTCTGTGTCGTCTTCCCTTCCTGATCTCCTGAATCTCTGAACAGCTTTTCTCTTGGCCCTCACCCCCTCCATTACCTCCAGGGTCAGCCAACTGGGCTTCTTTGCCCTTCCCTTCTTACTTCTTGCCCTAGTACATGTCCCAGTAGCCTCTGCTAGCCCTGTCTTAATTATATCCCATTTTTGACTGCCATCTGTGGTTGGTTGGATTCCCTCCAGATGCCTTACCAGAATTTCCTCCATCTTGTTAAAGTCTTCCCCTCTGAAATCAATCACCCTAGTACCTGAACCTCCAGTTTGCTTCACCACATTGAGTGTGAACCACACTGAATAGTGATCACTTCTAGCCAGAGGGTCCTCCACCTCCAGGTCCCTTACGGCCTCCCCATTTGATAGTACAAGGTCCAGAATCCTTCCCAACCTAGTTGGCTTGTGGACCACATGCACCAGGAAACTATCTGAAATGCCCCCAATATGACCTGCTCCCTTGCACTTGTGGTGATTGGGGTGCTCCAGTCCACCCCAGATAGGTTGAAGTCCCCCACAATCACTGTGCTCCCCTTCTTGCAAACCCTCTTATTTTGTTCTGCTAACTCCCTGTCCGGTTCCTCCCCTTGAGCCGGTGCCCCATACACTTCCCCCATCCTCAGTGCCCTACTCTTTGAGTCTGAAACTGCACCCATAGGGCCTCTGTTCCTCCTTCCTTCCCCTCTTCCCTTATGCACCTTATTCCCTCCCATACATAGATCACCACCCCCTCCCACCTTTCCTGTTTGCCTTGTCCTTTCTGAATATCTTATACCCTGGGATCATCATATCCCGGTCCTGGTACTGGGTGGCCAAAGTTTATGTTATGGCTGCAATGGCCACCTGCTCCACTGCCAAGAGAGCCTGTAACTCAGCTGATTTATTTCCTAGGCTCCTAGTGTTTAGTGATACCACCCTCCAACCTGTTCCTTTCCCTTCCCCTCCCCAATTAGCTTCCCCTTTGACCCTACCCTGATTCCCTTCCCTATAGCTTGGGGGGTAAACTTGTCTGTTTCCCCTCTCTGGAAACCCTGCTTACCAGCTGTCCACTTGCCACCCCCTACCTAATTTAAATCTACCCTTGTTGCTATGTACCCCTATATCCTCTGCTTTAATATTCCCTTCCCTTCTCTGCTCAAATGTAGCCTGTCCCCTGCATATAGATCATTATTGTCCCAGGTTCTGCCCCAGCCACCTACTAACCCATACCTCTTGGTATGACACCAATCCCCTAGCCAAGTGTTGAACTCCCCTTTCCTTCTCTTCCTCCCTGTACTTGCACAGGGTACAGTGAGCATCTCTGAGAAGGCCATTGATCTCCTCACCTCCTCTCACAGCCTTCCGAGTTCCTCAGACCTCTCCCTTACTACATTCACCATCTCCCCTGCCAGATCATTCATACCCACGCACACCACAGCATGCAATTTCTTCCTTCCCCTTCCTGTGCACTTGAGAATGGACTGCCCTGCCCTGCCCTGCCTGCTGTCTACTCTAGAATAGACTCGACCCATATGAGACTACATCTTTCTCTTTACTGTCTCAGCAGATTCCTTTCAGCATGGAGTTCCCCAGCACTAGTACACCTCCTTCTTCATGCCCCATTCCTCCCCTCCTCCATTTACCTCTGTATCTATTACTAGAGTCTGCCCTTCCCTGCCCATTTATGTTCCTACACTTCTCCCTTATGACTACTCCACTTCCCCCCGACCTGTCTTTCCCATCCCCCATGGTACCCCATCATCTACCTCCTTACCTCCACTGGCCCCTGCCCACCTTTCGCTATGCTCCCCTTGTCCACCTTATCAGCACTGCCCCCCACCACTTCACCCCTGCCACCACTGCCCTTCCTTTCAGCTGTGCCCCTCTCCCCCTGCCCCTTGCTACCCTCCTCCAAATGCCTGTTCCTTGTGCACTCCTTACCCTTTTTTCCTGCCTCCACCTCCTGAATCTCCCTTACCTCCTCCTCCTCCTCCTCCTCCACCATTGTTGCCAGCACTGCAAACCTACTACCTGCCACCCCTGCACAGCTGTGCATAGGCTCCTTCCCTCAGTCCTGTGACTCACCTCTAATGCTTGACCCCCTGCCTAATGTGATCCCGCATCCCTCCCTGTCCCATCCCACAACCTGATGTTCTTTCCCTTGCATGCCCTCCTGCTGCTCCTTGAGAGGCCCTCCTGCCCCAGATCCCACCCCACCCCCTCACCTACACCCTCTCCAACTCACCTCCAAGCTACTGCACTCTTCCTCCAGACTCCTTAGTCTGTGGCATACTGGACACCCTCCTAGTTTCCATAATTTGTTCATCCAAAGAGCTGCCCCACACCCTTTGCAGCCCACTATTCTACCCATGATGCCCCCTCGTGTTTCCCGCTGCCCCCTGTACCACCCACTGCCCCATTATAGCTGTTCCACCCCCCCAATTTGTGTCCCTCCCTGTTACGTTCTATTTTCTACTTCTATGTTGCTATAGTCCTTGTACACTAACAATGGTTAATGTTGCCCCTAAAGCCTCCTTTATTGTTTAAACCTTCAAGTGTACCTTTCTCTAATCTACAATGCACCCTTCTTCTGACTAATAGGTTTTCCCTGCATGGATACACTCCCAGGTACCCACCATCTGTCCTGATGAGCTGGGCACCTTAGTGACTGCACCTGGCCATGCTATCCACCAGTAGTACACTAAGAATAATATAGCATCCATATCTTCCCTGGGTATGCCAGGACCTTGGCATATCAATCAGCTTTGGATAAAAGCAAGGTGCCTCTAGCAAACAGATTTAATTCCATTAGTGAGACACAGCAGCAGAACAATCAATTGGAAATATGTGATGCCCAGAATGAAGGATTGACTGAAGAGACAAAGGAATCATTAAGATAAACTCTTACTACATTATAGCAAGAAACTTGCAAATGTAAATGCAGGACTGGAAGAGAAATGTGTAAAGCAGTAGTGGTAGCATGAGCTGTGATATAAGAGATCTAAGTAAAAGTGATAATATAGTGTATAGTGGAATGCTGTTATGCATGAAATTCCATGCCTGGAATATGCTTGTTCTGCTGCAGTAGTGATGTCATTATGTTGTTCTGCTACGGTAGTGATGTCACTGCTGCAGCAGAACCACATGGAATGCTGGTACATTGTTTCTTTCCTCTGTTTAATTCTGTGGTGACAGTATTCTAGAACCTCTAGAGACTTTTCAAGTCAATTTCATTATGGAAAAGAGAAAAAAAAACACAATGCACACATTTCACATAATACTACTATACACTATAAAAAATACAGGATGAGCAATTTTATGCACAACCTGTGTGTTCTGTCACCTTGGGGTTCCGATTCCCATGAACCTCTCGAGCTTCACTCTTGAGGTCAGAGGGAATCAGAACCCCTCTGTGGCAGAACACACTGGTTGTGCATAGTTGCCCATACAGTATTCTCTATGCAATGGGGAAGAAAAAGGGGAAGAAGTGGTGAAAGGAAAAGTGAGAAGAGAGAAAAAAAAATATATATATATATTGATAGATAGTGTGTGTGTGTGTGTGTGTGTGTGTGTGTGTGTGTGTGTGTGTGCTGCGTGTGTGAGAGATATGAGATTAATGGTAAAAAGACCATGGAGAATGCCGAGCTTTGTGATTTGTAAATTAAGGAGTTTGTTTATTGTGTGTTATTATTTTATTACATTACAGTTTTACATACTAACTGACTCATCTCCTTGTTTCTATCTCTAGAAACAGATTTATGTTAAATATGTGAAGAGATTTAAGGGCTTTCACCACAATAATTAAGGATATTTACTACACTCCCGGTAAGCACCAATGTTATTATCAAGCATGTGCATCCTCAATACTCCTATGTATGGTTGCCTTTGCTAATACTCATGGCGGGGAGGAGGGTGTGGGCACAATTAAGTGCGGGGAGGGGAGTAGGGAACAATGGAGGGTAGAAAGGTGGATAGTGTATGAGGACCATAGTGCAGATCTAAGAAATATAAGGAAGCAATTGGAAAGAGGGGAAGGCGAAGGTTCTAGGGATCATTTTAGGGGATATGAAGGGGAGAAAGGGGAAAATATAAACAAGAGTTATTATACTTTATTACTGTAGAAGGAACCAACAAACTATTATTACCTATTCAAGTATCAGAATCTTCTGTCTTTTCTTTTTCTTTCGTAGGCATTGTTACTAACAAGCCAGGAATATGTAGAACTATGATACACTGAATCTATTATCATGGAATGTTAAAGGTTGTTAAAGATACAGTAAAATGCAACAATATTATCAACTATTTAAACAGAAACAAAGTTGTCATTGTATTAATGCAGGGGACTCATTTTTCACAGAGAGAAGTCAATTTATTCAGAAAAAATTGGGTACCAGGAATAGCTTCTTTGCATACTTCTTTATCCAGAGGGCCCTTATATTTATTAGGAAAAATTGTAACATTCAACTGGGACAGGGATTTTGGATAATAATGGAAGATATGTCATAAAGGAAATAATAGCTTTGGGTCAAATCTTTACAGTAGCAAATATATATAGCCCCAATGAAAATGCCCCACAGTTTATCATATACCTTTTTCTTAATCTGGTAACATTTAGTGCACCGTATTTGATAGGCAATATTTTCAATTTAACTCTGAATAACATTCTGGATAGATCCACAAGTTCACTTAATAAATTCACCTCTACAGTATTGACATTAAAGAATTTCATGAAGGATCTGAGACTGAAACATCCATGGAGATATCATAACCCCACAGACATTAAATATTCATTTTTTTCACATGTTCACCATTCATATTCCTGTATAGATTTTGTTTTCTGGTATCCATTGCCGAACTGTATAAGGTAACTAATGTTCAATATCAAGAGATACTAATTTCTGATCATAGCCCAGTTTTAATACAGTTTAGATTGAACACTAAGAAAAACCCTGGTGTATGGCATATGGACTCTACAATAGTATATGAAGAAAACCTCATAAATATTTTGAATCAGGAAATACCTAGCTTTTTTTCAATTTGATGATAACCCAGAAATAAAGGATTTAATTATATGGGATTCATTTATAGCCTATTTCAGAGGCATAGTAATTTCCTACATGTCAAAGAAATATAAAGAAAGGTCAATACAAATCGATACCATGGAAAGAAAGTTAGCAGTTCTCAATGAACAGTTCGAAGCCCACCCCTCAGGTGCATTGCTACATTCAGTTGCTCAGTTAAAAATGGAGTATAACAGTTTACTTACTAAAAAGGTAGACTCTCAGCTGCTCAAATCCAGATCCTTTTACTGTATTATAATTCAAATGACAAGCCAGACAAATTAATGGCCTATCAAATTAAATGAGAACAAATGGATTGAATAGTAAGCTCGGTGTATAATCATAAGGGAAATAGAGTGACCAGCCCTGAAGAAATGAATTAAGCATTTTATGATCATTATTCCCAATTATATACCTCAGATATGCATAAAGCCCTGGGAGGAATAGCACAATTTATTAATTCCACGGATACCCCTAACTTATCAAATGTAAAATGCAAACTATTAGACAAACCACTCACACTTATAGAAATAGAAAAAGCAATTAATTCATTAACAAAGGGGAAAGCACCAGGACCTGATTGGATTTCGATGGATGTATACATTAAGTTTAGACAACTTTTAGCACTCAGACTGCTACATCTATTCAATAATGCTATTACAATGGGTACCCTACCAGAATCATTTCATGATGCAACAATTTGTGTATTGATTAAAAAAGATAAAGACACAGAACAATGCTCATCATACAGACCCATATCATTACTGAACTTGCACTTAAAGATTTTTGCTAAGGTTCTGGCTAAAACTAACAATTCCACTTGTGTGCCATTCAGTTGAGTGCACATTTGGGTTGTGTGCACATTTTTGGCAGGTCCCAATTAATTCCCTATATACTAACATACTATTTGCCAGCAGATTAGGCCTTATGGTCTATTGAGTCTGCTCGAACCTAGATCCTTAGTTGGGTGCCGAGACCCTCCCATCCCTTGTGCTCCAGAAACCCCTATCATCCGTCCCCATCCCCGGGACAGGCCATCATCTGATACATCCACTTTCTGTGTCTTTCCCACCTCTCTTAAAGCCCTCCACTGTGGATCTCTGAACCAGCTCACCAGGCAGAGCATTCCAAGGATCCACCACCCTCTCAGTGAAAACCTCCTCCTTTTCCCCTCACCCTTCCACCTTCCAACTTCAAACCATGCCCTCTGGTGATGCCTCCCTGCTTTAGTCTAAAGATCCCCTCCATGTCTACCCTATTTATTCCCTTGAGGTACTTGAAGACCTCAATCATTTCCCCCCTGTCTCTCCTCTCCTCCAATGAAAACAGGCAGAGCTCCTCAAGTCTGTCCTCGTAAGTCAAATCCCCTAGCCCTCGTATCATCTTTGTTGCCCTCCTCTGTACCCTCTCCAAGAGCTGTATGTCCCTCTTCAAGTGTGGTCTCCAGTACTGTACACAGTACTCAAGGTGTGGTCTAACCAGTCCATTGTACAGTGGCAGAATCACTTCCTTGCTCCTAGAGGTGATCCCCCTTGCGATGCATCCCAACATCCTGTTTGCCTTGCTAGCTGCTCTCCTGCACTGCTCAGAGTTATTCATACATGTCTCCACCATGACCCCTAGGTCTTTTTCCCCTGTTGAGGCTTCCAGCACCTCCCCTCCCAGGGTGTACCTGTGTTTAGGGTTTCCCCGACCAAGATGCAACACCTTGCACTTGGTGATATTGAAATTTAATTTCCATGTGTGAGCCCAGCTTTCCAGGGTGTCCAGGTCCCCTTGCAGGGCCAACTTCCCCTCTTCTCCCTCTGCAATGTTAAATCAATCTGTTGTGTGTACACTGATTTTCACTTGTGTGCACAAATTTCCACTGAAATTATTGTCCTCCAAACTCTCAGGAGAGATTCCAGGGGAGCTGATAATGACCCGTTAATTGCTTATCATGGTTAAACAATAGAGAGATGGCTTGTGCTGCCAGAGTTTAACAATGTGTTGATCTCCTGTATGATTGATTGCAGGTGTTACTGGCTATGGGGGAGAATAAAGAAACTGAGTAGCAGTCTGGAATGCAGTTAGAAACCTGACATGAGGATACCAAAGCTAAAATGAAATGTGCTGACACTTAAGTGGAAGGTAGCACTATTGGATAAAGCACTTTTGCCATGACTGTCCCACAGAGACCTCGCTACTGAGTTTGGGGTTGATGTCTCTTGTGTAGGGAGAATAATAACATACAAAGAGACCATTTTACAAGAGTGGAGTGCTGGCAATCACAAAGATTGCCAAGTCAATCACAATTTTGCATACAATTCACCTGTTGCATGCAGCATGGGAGGAGGTGAGCCCAGAGACAATTCACAATTGTTTCAGACAGGCTGGCATTGGACACATTCAGCAGCAAGACCAAAGGCAAGAACAAGACTGTGAGCTTCTGATTGTTCAGACAGTTTCTCCACCCGACGGAATGCTGGCTGTCCATTTTGCTGATTTTGTGGCAGTAGACGTAAGGAGCCAGCTAGAGGGGAACTAACCAAAGCTGACATTTGCACCACCATTCTAGGAGATTCAAACACAACACAGGACAATATGGATGATGATGAACCTGAGGTTGCTGTGCCCACAAAAAAAGAAGAAGTGTGGTGTATGATGGGGCAAATCCACCACACTGTAGATCACAGGGAGCAAACAACTTCTCTTGGGTTTATAGTTTTGAGAAAAAGATTGAATCATTAAGCTCATGCATAGCAAGACAGTCCAGCATCACTGACTTTTATACTAAAGACTCAATTGATCTGTGAGTTTTGCCAGCTAATCATAAAATGCTTTTTTAAATGCAGTTTTAAATGTATAGTACTGTATTTCTTTTTTTAAGATGCAATCTGTTTTTTTTTAATTATTATTAACTTTTTATTAAGCATTTTTATAACATAGTTACATAAAATACAAAGGATCAACAATGCAGCTACCACCAGTCATACCTAGCAAGAGTAGCAACTCCTTGGAAATACTAAGTACCATAACAAATAACCTCACAAACTACCAGGAACCCCCCTAGCCCCACCATGTACCCCACACTTCCCCCCCAATAACAGTGCTAGGAGTTTCTATAGAAATACACACAAAATCCCTCCATAGTTAACAAAGACCAGTCTCTGGAACTAAAGGACAGCTGGGAGCCCATGAAGAATGAAGAGCATGTCCCACTTAATACTGCTCCATTTCTTCGGGGGTATATCCTGTCTCCCTAATTGCTAAGTGTCCTGGGATGTATCAGGACCTACTGGGGGGAATCCAATTTCTCCCTTGTGGGATACAAATCTGCGTAAATGCCAAGGAGGGACCCCATACCTTTAAGAATATTCCCGGTCTATGCCCTGCAATAAACGACATTCTTTCAAACCCCACTATTTTCAGCATACATTCATACCATTTGGCCAGGGAGGGAGTGTCAGGCTGCCACCACTTCTGAAAGATTGGCCTATTGGCTTCAGTGATGGTGGTGAGAAACCAGACCCTCTGACAGCTATCCAGCCGGCCCAGGACCCCGGTGTTTCTTAAGATCAAAAGAGACGCATCCCAGGGAACCTGCTTTCTGTAATACTGTCCCAAGTATCCCCTGAATCCTCTGCCACCATCTCCTTAAGTCTGGACACTGGCATATGATGTGAAGTAAGGATGCTCCCTGCCTGTCACACTGCCAGCATTTCGAATGCAGAAGAAGCTGCATACAAAATAGGGCCTCGGGGGTTCTATACCATAGTAAAAGGGACTTGAGATGCATCAACTTCCCACTTGCATCCTAGACCTGTCTGTATGCATTCCTCCATACTTCCCCCCACTCCTCATCAGTGAGCGGCTTCCCCAGAAGACCCTCCCATCTCAGTTGAATACTTGATATATCAGGCGCTACATAATCTCATAAATTTTGATAAAGCAACCCCACCTTAGGAGGGGTCCAGGGCTTCTGCATCCTACGTTGGGCCCCAAAAATAGCCTCCAAGCCCCTAGTTTCTCCTCGTTCCCCACCACCTTTTCCTAAGCTCTGTACAAGATGCCATTACTGAAGAAATCTCCAGTGGCCCACCTTGGACAAATCTGCTTGCTCTTGGAGAGCCCAAAAGGTCTTAAATGAGCCCATCTGTTCCAAAAAAAGGTCACACACCCTCATCGGCCAACCCTTCTCCCACCTCTCCCAGAAAAGGGTCAGTCCCCCTATGGAGACCCTCTGATTATCCCATAAAGGCCAATAAGATAATGGGACACCCCACTGTGTACCAAAAAATCTCTTAACTTGATGCCAAATGTAAACAATAATACCAATCCCGCTCAAGTTTCATCCACCTAATCTGATCCTCAAAACCTTCACTGTGGAGCCATAGCCAAATCTGCCACAGGCCCGATGCAAGATAGTAACCCTCAAACCAAGGGGCCGCAAAACCTGCCTTGCTGTACGGAGCCTTTAAATGGTCCCCAGATATCCGAGGCCTCTTCCCTTCCCAATAGAACCCAGATAAGACCTGATCCCATTATTTCCACCATGATTCAGTAATTTTCAGTGGTAGGTAACCAAGAACATACAGCACCTTAAGTACGAACATCATATGCACAGTCTGCACCTTCCCCCATAAAGACAGTTGTAAATGACACCATCTGGCCATGCCACCTTCAAGGACTCCAATAGGGGTCACAAATTGAGAATGGACCATTCCAACAGCTTTGGAGAGATCTGTATCCTCAGATAGGTTATCGGACCCTCCATCTACTTAAAGCCATATCTTAATTGAGGAAGACTCAGAGTACTTCGGCCCATCTGGACGATACAAGTTTTGGCCCAATTATTCCCACGACCAGATAACCCCTTGAACTGTGTTAATAAGCATGCTAGGTGGGGAAGAAATGTGGGTGCATCTCCCAGCATAAGCAAAATATCGTCTGCAAAAAGCATTGCTTTGTACACCCAAGACCCCACCTGCAGACCCACTCTCTCTTCTGTATCCCTAATCTTCTGGGCCATAGGCTTAATGGCCAGTACAAATAGTGCCGGGGAGAGAGTGGGCATCCTTGCCGGGTTCCTCGTGACAAATCAAAGGACAGAGAAAGTTTACCATTCATCAGAACCAAAACCCTAGGATGTTAATAAATGAGCTGAACCCATCTAATAAAGGTTGGGCCGAAGCCAAATTTCTCCAGGACTGCAAATAAATAAGGCCAGTCTATGGAATCAAAAGCTTTTTCTATGTCCAGTCCCTCCACTGCTGGGGTCATGGAAAGTGATGGGGAAACCCCGAAAAGATCCACTATGTACCGCAAATGGTCCGCTGCATCCCACTCTCCCACAAATCCCGCTTGTTCTGGGTGAATGAGCTGAGACAACAAAGGAGTAACGCGATTCTCCAAGACCCTGGCCAATACTTTATAGTCCACATTCAGAAGTGATACTGGCCTATAGTTGGTACAGAGGAGGGGATCCTTGCCTTTTTTAGGCAAAACAGAAATAACAGCCTCATACATAGTCTGAGGAAGATGCCCCCCCAGCTTTCTACAGTACCACCATAAGCAGCGGGAGAACCTGATCTTGGACCACCTTATAGAATTCCACTGGGAAGCCATCCAGACCCAGACTTTTTCCTGCCTGAAGCTGCCCTGGTGGCGTTCGCACCTCTTGTTCTGATATCGGCCGTTCCAAAGAATCTCTCTGGGCTGCCAATAGCTGAGGCAGCCTCATCAAGTCCGAAAAGGCCCGGATATCCATCTCCCCATTGCCCAGGGATATCAAAGAATACAGGTTCCTGTAAAAGGTCTCGAATTCCTTGTTGATCCCCTCCGGGTCTAAAACCAGACCCCAGGGTTCTTGTATTCCTGGAATCACCCTCTCCGACTCCATCTTTTTCAGCTAAGAGACAGACTGCCCTCTCTCCCCCATCCCAGAACATATGGCGGGTATGGTACAACCCTAACTCTGCTTGCTGCGAAGCCAAGACATTAATATGGAAACACACCTCCCTCATTTGCCAGGTCAACTTTGGCCCTGCATCCCCAAACTTATCATGAGCCTCCAAAGCAGACAGCCGAGTCATAACAGCCTGCAGCTGTTCTCCCCTCTCCTTTTTCTTGGCGGAAGAATAGGCTATTAGCCTGCTATGGATAGAAGACTTCAACCCCCCCAAACCCACTGAGATGAAACCTCCCCTGTTTGATTAGCTAACATATAGTCAGAAACCTCCATCCAAAGCCAATCTCGAAAGGAGGGTTCCTTAAAAAAGCTGACATTGCAGCACCATCTCTTTGCCCTCATAGTGGCCTGGCCACCCATACAACACCACATCAGTGGTGCATAGTCTGAGATTACAGTGGATTCAATGGTACATCATTGTGATCCCTGCAAAAGCTCCTGTGAGGCCAACCATAGATCGATATGACTGTACGTCTGGTATTCTGTCGAATAAAATGTGTAATCCCACCCCGTTGGATTATGTAACTGCCAGACATCCCGGAGCCTTCTGTCTACCATCAATTGTGTCAAGACTTTCAACCCTGGGGTGGCTGGGCAGGCTGACACTCCACTGTAATCCATTAGGGGGTCTAAGACCTCACTGAAATCCCCCCCCACAATCACATGACCTTTGCTCTTTTCTTGTAATACCTGAGAAAGGCCATTAAAGAAGGGGGTACCATCCTCATTAAGTGTATAGATGGAGACTAAAGTATATAATTGCCCATCCAGCATACCTGTCACTAATAACCATCTGCCCTGGGGACCCCATGACACTGACTTTGTTGTCCAGTTCTGCCCTCATGCAATTAAAATCAACACTCCCCGCTTCTTGGATAAATAAAAGGCCACAAACACTGTACCCCTTCATGCCTTTTGAACCCACACAATGTCTTTACTAAGGAGGTGGGACTCTTGTAAGAACACAATTTGACCCCCTAAATGCTTAATATGCCCCTAGACCCTCCTCCTTTTGATTGGTCCATTCAAACCCTGGATGTTCCAGGACATAAAGCAGTATGCCGCCATCCTAAGAGTTCTTGGTCCACTAGCCTTCTCCTGTTCCTCCCGGGTCCTACCCCCCTGATGCCCAGTTCCAGAGACTTGACCATCCCCCTTCCTAGCATAGGAAAATCCAACCATTGAAGCAAAAACAAACAAACATCCCCCACCCCCCTTCCTTATGACATAATAAACTATTTACACTCTGAAGAGGGAACAAACCCCACTCTGTCAACATGTTATTTCCCAGTACTCTCTGAGCCACACGCTCCTGACCCCTGAACCCCCAAACTAGAATCCAGCAAGTACTACTGCCCCCTCTCAAAGTCATGATCCCCATTTAAAGGCATAATAACATAACATGGTGCACCCCCAACACATACCACCTTTCCCGTCCCTCCCCTTCCTCCCTGACCCCAGACTGCGCAGTTGCATATGCAAAGTGAACCCCCAAAATACCCAGCATGGGGAAAAATCAAGGTAAGATCCAAAATGAACTAATCCCTGCCCCTCAGTCCATTAAGGAAAATTCTGTATTCCTTAGGGCGATACATCGCCACTTGTAGTGCTCTTGAGGGTTATCTAGAGTGGAGAGTCACCGGCCCAGTGGCACTGAGGGTTGAGGCGCTGGACACCACACCTCGCGCTACGCCGGTGACCCGGGTTCGGGAACAGAGTCGGGTGGCCGGGGTCATCAGGGGAGAGGGAGAATCGAGCATCCCAATGGATGCTCTCCTCCCTCAGGGGTGGGAACCAAGAATGCATCTGCATTCTGCATCCCCTTCGCAGCCAGTGGAAGCACCGACACTGAAGGGGATGGAGGCAGCTCCGTTCATCGGAGCCGGGGAAGGGAGACATCGACGGCACATGAGAGGTCTGGCGTGCATCAGCATGCCACCACTCAGGACATATGTCCTAGTGCTCGACGTCCCAGAGGGTAGGGGAAAACCAGGAAAGAAAATGGAAAAACACCTCTCGGCAGCCCTAGATGATAACCTCTCGGATACCATCCAGACCACCAAAGAGGGACAGACCCTGCTGTGCAGGAAGAGAGAAGAAGGCACTCTAGGGGCAGATCCCACCAAAGGTGGAATGGGGGATGAGAGGGAGGAAGGAAAGAGAGGGCTCTGAGAGTAGGGAAGGAGAAGATAAAAAAGAAATAAAAAAAATAGAGTGGAGAGTCTGTTCGTTGATTCCACATGGTCTATCCGCATCTGTGGGGAGAGAAAAGAAAGAGAGAACAACCAATTGGCCCCAACCCCTACTACATAAAAATATAAGCACTCGTAGTAGCCCCCCCTTACAATTCCTCAACCCCCACTAGAGTAAAGTTACGAGTGCCCTTCTTGGGCAACCCTTTACTTCCCTCTAAGACCTCCATCCCAACCTAATGAGTTAACTCATCACCATCCCACCCTATCCTGAGGACATTCTGCCCTTTGATCTCTGAACATGGGGCGCCATGTAAATTGTGGCCATTCAGACCTCCAAGGGGCCCCTCTTCCAACTTTACCCATCCCTAACCATATCCACCCACTGGGAGCACCTCCTCATAAAAGGTCACCACTAACTGTCCTCCACCCTATCTTCCCTCCAAGGCCAATACCCCTTTCTTCAAAAATGACCCATACAAAAAAAATGCCATCCATCACCCTCCCCATGAGCTAATGCACTAATATCCCACTGTCCTGGGGTTTTATTTCTCATAGTTCCCCTGTCTAATCATGTGGCTGCCCACTATCCCCCCATCTTCTCCGTACACCCCATCAAGCAGACCTCAACCCCTAGCACTCAAGTAACCCTCAGTATTGAACTGCCAGGTAATAAACATGGCTAACACACTTACTTGGGAAAGGAACTGAGCCATAGGCGAGGAGAAGAAAAGCCACCTCACCACTGTCTAAAAAATCAATCCATCAGATCTTCTTCCTGATCAGCCAGTTGCACTGTGTGAGACTTGGTCCTTTCCATCACTGCTTTGCCTGGGTGATCCTTCTCCTGTCTGCCATCCATCCCTCTTAGGGCCAGTCCACTGTTCTGGTCTTTCCTAGGCTGCCTTTTCTCCCAGGGAATCGTTTGATCACTATATTATTGCAGGAAAGTTTCAGGCTCCCCCAGTGTTGAGAAGAAGTGAGTGCCCTCCCGAGCCACCAATTTCAAGGTAGCCAGAGTGAACAAGTATGCCTTCAGATTTTGTGCTTCAGTCACATTTTGGACCTTATTAAAAGCCTTCCTGCTTTACAACACCCACTGGGGAAAGTCCTGTTGAAACTGCAGTCTTGCACCATTAAATTGTATGTCTCTCAATTCTCTGGCACTCTTCACTATCTGCTGACAGTACACCAAAATGCAATAGTTTAAAGACAACTGACATAGGCCAGATCAGACTATCATTAGGAGGAGGGCTGGTGGGAACCTGATGAGCCCTTTCAATCTCCATGACAGTCCCGGGTTCCCACATTAGCCAAAGTGGGAGTTTATGTTGCAGGAATCTCACCATTTTATCCCCTTCTGATCTCTCTGGCAGCCCAAACAAGCGCACGTTGCTGCGCCTACTCTTCGATTCTAAATGGACTAATTTGTACCATACCTCATGAACATCTTTCTCCAGATGGGTATTACGTCTCTCCGCCAGGGAAGTCCAATCCTCCAGCTGGCCCACTCTCTTTTCAGCATGCTCCACTCGAAAGGCCAGAGCCTCTACCAACACTGTCACCGCCATTAACTGAACAGTGATTTAATTCAATTCCCCTCAAATACCGCTCATAGATGTTTTAATTTTGACCAGTTTTCAAGCCACCAAGCTGGGACTGGATTCCCTCTCAACCACCGGGTCTGCCATAAAGCCCGCAGACCCCTCAGTCGGTGGTGATGCCGAACATTTGTATTTCTTTTTAGTCGCACTCGACTTGTCTTCTACCTGTGGATCGGGCATCCTGGTACCTGGACACACATGGTAAGATGATAGTGCACTGGTGGGTAACCAAAAAAGATGGGGGTTGAGGCAGTTTTCTGTGCTGGGTGAATGGAGCTCCTAGTCCTGCGTCTTTCTAGTTTGGGTGCATCACATGACTCCCTACAATCTGTTTTTTAAATGCATTATTTGTTAATACAGTGTAGTACATTTTTTAAACCTTTTAAATACTGTTTTTTTCTGTAACAAGTTGTGTGCTTATACTGTCAACTAATATACTTTGCTCAGATTTTGTCTTTGATACTAATGCAGCAACTAGATGTTGTGCTAACCACTTTTTTCGGTTATGTTGATTTTTTGCTTGTGTCATTTTTTTGGCAGGTCCCTACCATTTGCACACAAGCAGATTTGACTGTAGATTACAGACAGTTCTACACTCTGTAATACACACAGACAAGACATGATTCATTAAAGGAAGACAGCTTTGCTCAAATATTTGCAGATCAATTAATATTATAGGCTATGCAAAACACTCTGATATCATACTATTAATGTTGGATGCCAAAGAGGCATTCAACAGACTAGAATAGGACTATATTATTGCTGTCTTAGACAAAATAGGCTTTGGACAACAATTCATTACATGGGTTAAATTACTATATTTAAAACCAAAGCCACAAGAAAGAACTAATATGAACATTTTGGATAAAATATCATTGGCAAATGAAACTAGACAGGGATTCCCCCTGTCCCCACTCCTATTTGTAGTCACAATAGAACCTATGACTATTATAATTAGATTAGATCCAAGGATAAAAGGAATTAGTGCGGACGAACAGGAATATAAGATTAATCTATACGCAGATGACATTTTATTATCCATTAAAGCATCATCTTATTGTCAAATACTGTTGGCAGAGGATCAGTTTGGACTTGCTTCAGGGTATATGGTGAACTGGAATGCATCGGAGCTATCACATCTTAGAATACCTCATATCCTGCTATCTAGACTGAATACTCTGGTCCCAGTCGAATGCACAATAATTAAATACCTAGGAGTAAAAACTGACAAATTCATTACAGGACCTCTTTAAGCTGAACTATGCATCTTTTTTTCAGGATATCTCTAAAGATCTTGAAACATGGGTCTTACTTCCCCGGTCCCTAATGGGTAGAATTAACATAATTAAAATGGCCATACTTCAAAATTCATGTTTTTATTCCAGTCTCTACCAGTTTTAGTTGTAGGTAATTTTTTAAAGCCCTTAAAAAGGAGATGACCAAATTCATTTGGAAAAAAAGAGATCTACCATATCAATAAAAAAATAAACTGATGTTACCAAAAAGTGAAGGGGAGCTGGGACTCCCAAATTTCCTGCTTTACTATTTTGCAGGCCAGACACATCTTGCACAAGACTGGTTCTGAAACATGGAAACAGCCAACTGTATATTGGAGAAAGATAAAATACAGTACAAGTCACATTAAACTGTTCCTCCAATGAGTTGCTGTAGCATTTCTGATTGAGTTGCGTAAGTGTTGCTGGATCCAGCACAAAGCCTTGCACAAACTGTTTCTTAAGAGTTAAAATGCAACTTTGCATTACACTGTGATTAGACTGCAGGTGCATTCCAACTGAGTTGCAAAAACATTCTATAAATATTGCTCTTCAGTTGGTTAAGCATTGAAAAATAATGCAATATGAGTTGGCAATGCATTGCCAACTGAAAAATACAATGCTAAACCAACTCATTGATGGAACAGTTTAATGTGACTTGTACTGTAGCTTATCAGTCATTGGTTGAGTTACTATTTACTGGACTGCTGAAGGTAAAATACAAGGAATTATTGATCCCTACTGCTACAACTTGTACAATCCAGCTACAAATACACAAGAAAATAAAGTGGATGCTGATATTAAGTTTGGATACTCT
Organism: Neoceratodus forsteri; assembly: GCA_016271365.2. Classification (NCBI taxonomy): domain Eukaryota; kingdom Metazoa; phylum Chordata; order Ceratodontiformes; family Ceratodontidae; genus Neoceratodus; species Neoceratodus forsteri. The sequence goes on along the minus strand of CM057455.1, from coordinate 913,029,751 downwards.
CTTGATACAAAACTATACATGCAAACCTTCCTTATGGGCTCCAGAATATAAATGGCCTTACTAATCTATTCCAATGCTTTGTAAATCAGGATTTTAAATATTTTGCCCAACTTCAGGTGGAATATGACATCCCAAACAACCACTTATTTAGATACTTTCAACTCAGGAACTTTGTTACTAAGAAAATGGTATCAGTGTTATCATTATCCCATTCATCAATACATAATCTTATGATACCAGGATCAGCACAGAAAAAAATAATCTCTCTAATCTATTGGACACGTATATCACATGACAATACACATTTAAACAACTTATGCACAAAATGTGAATGAAATATAAAAGAAGAAATTTCTGAGATGGTATGGCAAATTATTCTACTAGCACTACACAGAGATATTATCTCAACAAAAATGAGACAAATCAAATACTACATCGTGCACACAACCTATTATACACCAAGCAAATTACATAGAATAACTCCCAATATTGTGGATAAATGTCCAAGATGCAACTCAGGAAGAGCAAATTTGGAACATATGCTTTCAGACTGTCCTGAATTGACACAGTTTGGGGAAAACATTTCTAAACACTGTCAAAACCTATGAGGATTCACTTTAACCCACCCCATCTGAAATTTTAGTAGGTTACGATAAAAACATTATGTTCTCAATACCCTCAAAAAAGCATGTACAATTGGGCATCACCATTGCTAACAAATGAATTCTACTAAACCAGAAGGACCACTTACGACCAGATTATAAGCAATGGCTCAACCTAATGACTGATTTAGTCAGAATAGAAAAATAATCCATAAGAAGCTGGAGGCCTGGGAGAAAATCTGGACCCCACTTCAAAATAGCTATATCCTAAAAATATCTTCTATTCATGATATGTGTAAAATGCCTAATTCTATCATATAGTGAATTCCATGGGGATTCAGTTTATATAATAAATTTAAATGCTAGATATTGTGTGATGATATTGAAAAGATAACAATCTGGTTATTGGTTATGTTAAGGAAAAGTATAATGAGATGATTGTATTTGTTTGAGTTCAGAAATAAACACTTTAAAAGGGAAAAAGAAAAAAAAAAGATGATGTAATACCCGTATGGGAGGTGTGGTGTGCAATGACGTAACAGTGCCAAAGCACCAATGTCCAGCACACTTCACAGTAATGTAGGCTCTGGCAGCTGCTCCCCTGAGACTGGTCCTCTTTAATGGCTTTATAAGTGACATTGCAGAGCAGCTGGAAGGGAAGGTCAGCCTCTTTGTTGATAACACCAAAATCTGCAATAGGGTGGACACTCCAGGGGGGGGTGGAAAGAATGGGCAGAGACCTGAGAAAATTAGAAGCATGCTCAAGGATATGGCAGCTGGTTTTCAAGTGAAAAAGTGCAAAATAAAGCACTATGGGGACAGAAACTTAGGGCTAGAGTACAAAATGGGTGGAGTGGTATTGACAACTACCAAACAGGAAAGCAACCTGGTGGAAATCATAACTGATGACCTAAAGGAGGCCAGGCAGTGTGACAAGGCAGTTGGAATGGCTAGTGGGAGACTGTGGTGCATAGCAAGGGGTATCAACAGCCGGAGGATGATGGTGGTGTCTCTCTATAGACAACTGTTAGCACCCCATCCAGAGTATTGCATCCAATTCTGGAGACCACATCTCTGAAAGGACAGAGACAGTGTGGAGTGGTCCAGAGGAGGGCAACTAAACTGGTGCAGGATCTGCATCCCAAACCCTACAAGGAGAGACTAAAGGACTTCAATGTGTAAACTCTGGAAGAGAGGAGGGAAGGGTAATATGATAAAGGCCTTTAAATACCTTGTTGAGCTACATAAGGTACCAGTGGTAAGTAGTTTTGAGACAAAAATGGTGCTCAAGGGGACATGTTATGAAGCTGGAGGGGGTGGATTCAGAAGAGATGTGATGAAGTACTTCTTCACAGGAAGAGGGGTGGATTCCTGGAATAGCCTTCCAGCAGAAGTGTTTGAGGAATACAGTGGTGGGATTCAAGAATGCATGGTATAGGCACAAGGGAATTGTAGGGGAAAGGTGGGGGGGGAGGAAGAGCTGTAGTTCATGTAGGGTCCATGGTTATAATGTAGGTAGGCAAAAATGGACAGAATGCGTGGGCCAAGCAGTCCTTCTCTGCCATCAAATTCTATGTTTCTATGTGCAATATTTACTATATTATATACACAATATGTAATTACTGGGCAATATTTCATATTCTATCAATACTGAATGTATGTATGTATCATGTATGAATGTATCGTACAGGCATATCTTTGAGCCATTAAGGGCTGTAATCACTGCAGCGGCTTTGTTGTAAGAGGTCAAGAATGCTCCACCCCAGCTACCAAAGCCTCCTCCTGCATTGCTTACTGCTCCCGCAGAAGTGATGGGATTGTGCTCCCTCCAGCTGCACTCCTCCCTCCTCCAGCACCGCCGACCAACTGAGAAACTCAAGGGTAGAGCAAAAGACCCAGTCACAGATTCTAAAATTCGACCTTTGCCAGCACATTCCAGCATATCTGTGGGCTGTTAAATGCTGTAATAACTGAAGCAGCCCTCTTGTAAGAGGTTGAAAGTGCTCCACTCCAGCTACTAAAGTGTGCACCTCTTGCTGCAACCAGTGAGAAGCGACAAAACTTTGACTCCTCTAGCCACACCTTCTCCAGCACTGCTGGCCAATTAAGAAGCTCCAGGACAGAGCAAAAAACTCATCTTTGGGTTTTAAATCCCCTCTCTGCCAGTGTGTTCCTGCACATCTGTGAGCCACTAAGGGCATAATCACTGGAGGGGCTGTACTATAAGGTATCAAGAAGGCTTCACTCCAGCTACCAAAATGTCCCCCCTGCACCACTCACCACTTCTGGACAGAAGCGACAGGACTCTGCCTCTTTCAGCTGCACCTTCTCCAGTACTGCTGGGCGGTCGAGAAGCTCCAGGGTGGAGGAAAAGGTCCAGTCACAAGTTTTAAATCCTTCCCTCTGCACTTTGCTGCATACCTATGAGCTGCTAAGGGCTGTAATCACTGCAGCAGCTCTCCTCTAAATTGTTCCTAAGTCTCCACTACAGCTACCGAAGCCTCATTCCCCACACAACTTACCGCTCTGTGTCAGAAGCGATGGGACTCTGCCTTCTCCAGCTGCAACTCCTCTAGCACTGCCAGACAATTGGCAAGCTCCAGGGCAGAGTATCCTAACCTCTTAAAACCCCAGCATCAGAAGTGGACTCCACTTTGTCATCTGGAACGCTAAGGACCATAACGCAGAGAACATCAGGATAGTCTACCAGGGAGAGTCAGCCAGAAGAGGTAACCAACAGCCAGGAATTCTGCTTCTTTTGACACTCAGGTAAAATTGTATATGTAAAGTGCACTGCCATGTCAGTTTGATATAGACTAAACTAAGCCCTACCAAAACCATATCTGGGTAAGAGCTAATAGTATAATTAGTTGTTTCTTTTTTGCTAAGTTTGTAGCTTGCTGCTGCACCCTATTTGGGTGAACACTGCTTGTTTAATTTAGTGGTTTATTTTCTGTTAAGGTTACTACTTGCTGCTACACACTGTCTGAGTGAGCACTAGTTGTTCAGTTTTGTGGACTGTTTTCTGCTAAGGTTGTTATGTGCTGGTACACCCTATCTGGGTGAGCACTGATACTCACATTGGTTGTTTGTATAAGGCTGAAGAGGTATTTCATGAGTTGCTTTGTACTGTAGTTGATGTTTACTGCTACACCCTATCTTGGGTGAGCACTGCTTGTTTAATTGAGTCATCTGGTTTGTGCAATTGTGCTGAAACTGCTGCTTTTTTTTGTTATGGGTCAAGTTGACTCTCTTTGGTTGTAAGCTCTGTAATTGATACTTGCATATCCTAATCAGCTATGTACAGCCTTATTCTTAGGTTCTATATAGGGATGGGCTACAGAGGGTATGTAATCAGTTGTGGCAGCGCAGCTGTGGGGTGCTTTTCTCTAGGGATATGCTCTGGAGGAGGGGGCACTGCCCCATCTACAGGACCTTGGTGGAGTTCCATGCTCAGTTGGTGGTAGCAAGAGAATAAATATCTCAGCATTGTTATCAACTCAGTTGGAGCCAACCCCCACACTCCCACTCCCCCAGAGACTTACTGGTTGGGGGGGGTGGAGAGTGGTGGGGAGGGGGAAAGGAAAGAGAGTCTGGATTAACCAAGGGAGATTGCCCAGCACAACAACATTCAGACAGTGAACCATTTCACACTACTAGTGGATGCACAGGTACATGACTACATGGGATGGGTAATCTGAGTTAGTGGGAGGAAAAGGGTAGGACAATATGATGGCACTCAAGGGGACAAACAGGAACAAAATTACCAGGAGTGTCCTAGTGGTCAGGGACTTCATTGTTAGGGGTGTGGGGATGGTGGAGGAAGGGAGGCCAGATGGGAGGGAGATAATCAGGTGCCTTTCCGGTGCATCAGCCAGCCAAGATTTAGACAGGATATGGAAGATGGTGGAGAGGGAATGGTGGGAGCTGGAGGCACTGGTACACCTGGGTACCAACGATCTTGAGAACCAGGTGATGGAGAGGATGAAGCAGAACTTTTTCAGATTATGAAGTCAATAGGGAGAAGAGCAGGGGAAAATGGAGAAAAAGATAAAGGCAATAAGGACAGGGATGGGGCTAAAAGGGGTAAGGCCATTAAATAATGGAGGTTAATGAGTACCAACAAACATAGTCTGGGTAACAAGCTTCCTGAACTGGTGGCCTTGATGGAAGAAGGATGCCTGGATATCGTGGCAGTCACAGAAACATGGTACAGAGAGAACCATGACTGGGATGTCAGCATACTAGGGTACACAATCTAAAGGAGGGACAAGGAGGATAGAAGAGGTGGAGGAGTACCTCTCTAAGTAAGGGAAGGGATCAAAGCAATGGAACTAAAGGGTTAACAGGGAGGAAAGGAGGCACTGTGGGTCACCCTGGAGACTGTAAGTGGCACCACAATCCTCACAGGGGTTGTATACAGACCCCCATCTTAGGGGGAGGAAATGGACAAGGAAATGATAGAAGGCATCCTTAGGAAGGCAGAAAAAGGGGAGATATTGTTGATGGGGACCTGAATATGCCACTTGTTAACTGGAGCACCTTTGCTGTTGCCACATCCAAGAGCAAGGTCATTCTCGATGCCCTACAGGGGGCTTGCCTCAGACAGCTAGTGTTAGAACCCACTTGGGAGGGTGCAGTCTTAGATCTGGTACTCTCAAATGGGGACAGAGAGAGGATCTCAGATCTAGAAGTGGGTAGCCATCTGGGAACAAATGACCACCAAACAGTGTGGTTCATGATAAACACACCCGCAAAGTCAAGCCATACTAAAGTGAGGGTACTGGACTTTAGGAGGGCTGACTTTGTCAAAATAGGAGAGTGCCTCAGAAAAGCACTAGCAAACAGGCAAAAATGAGGGGTGGAGGAACAATGGGGAAACATCAAAACTGCAATTGCAAATGCAACAGGCCTTGGTGTGAAGCGAATAAACAAATCAAAATGAAAGAATAAAATCACTATGGTTCTCAAAAGAGGAGGCGGGGAAGGTTAGGGAGAAAAAGTTAGCATTCAAGAAATATAAGGAAACACAGAAAGAGCAGGACAGAGAACTGTACCAGTTAAAGCAGAAAGAATTGGGGAAGGTAGTCAGAATAGCAAAGGCCCAAACTGAGGAAAAGTTAGCCAGCTCAGTTAAGAAGGGGATAAAATCTTTATAGGTACATTAGGAGCAAAGAAAAGACCAAGGAGGGATAGTGAGGCTTAATAAGGGAGGGTGGTGAAGAGGGACAGTGAAAAAGCAGGGATACTGAATGAATACTTCTGCTCAGTATTCACAAAAGAAGAGTAGGGGGAAGTACCTAATCTAATCAATAGAAGCACTCTGAATAGGTGGGTTGATACCAATCCTTTCACAGAAGAAAGGGTTCTAAAAGGTCTCCTAAAACTGAAGGTGGACAAAACAATGGGTCCTGATGGGGTTCACACCAGAATTCTAAAAGAATGAAGGGGAAAACTAGTGACACCACTGACTACCCATTTTAAAAAATCATGGGAGAATGGTGTGGTATCTAAGGACTTAAGGAGGATGGATGTGGTTCGTCTTCACAAAAGTGGGAGCAAGCAGAGTCAGGAAACTACAGACCTGTTAGTTTGACCTCAATGGTAGGGAAAATGATGGAATCACTTCTGAAAGAAGGAATTGTTGAGTACCTAGAGGCCAGCAGGGCACAGGACCCAAGGCAGCATGGATTCACAGTGGGAAGGTCATGTCAAATGAATCTAATCGATTTCTTTGACTGGGTGACCAAAGTAGTAGACCAGGGAGGGGCTGTGGACATGGCTTACCTAGACTTTAGCAAGGGATTTGACAAAGTCCCACACAAAGATTAATAAACAAATTAGCCAGCCTGGGAGTGTGCCCCAGGATGGTAGCTTGGGAAAAAAATTGGCTGGACGACAGGACACAGAAGGTAATAGTAAATGGAGTCCACTCCAAAGAAATGGGGTTACTAGCAGGGTACCGCAGGGTTCAGTACTGGGTCCGGTCCTTTTTAATGTCTTTATAAGTGACATTGAGGAGGGACTGGAAGGAAAAGGATGCCTCTTTGCAGATGACACAAAGATCTGCAACAGAATTGATACACGAGGGGGGTGAAAAGGATGAGAAGAGACTTGGCAAGGTTGAAGGAATGGTCAAAAGTCTGGCAGCTTAGATTCAATGCAAAGAAGTGCAAAGTAATGCACCTGGGAAACAAAAACCCTGAGGAAGAGTACAAAATGGGGTGGGGAGAGGTATTAACAACAAAAATGGAAAGTGACCTGGGGTAGTCATATCAGATGACCTAAAGATAAGCAAGCAATGTGAGAAGGCAGTAAGGAGGGCTGGGGGTGTACTGGGATGAATAGGGAGAGGCATCACCAGTAGAAATCAGGAAGTTGTTATCCCTCTGTAGAGACAGTTGGTGAGACCCCATCTGGAGTACTGTGTACAGTTCTGGAGACCCCATCTCTGCAAGGACATAGACAGGATGGAGGCAATGCAGAAGAGGGCAACTAAAATGGTCCAGGGTCTGCAACAGAAGCCATATGAAGAGAGAATAAAGGAGCTTAATATGTATACCCTCGAGGAAAGGTGGTGGGGGGGGGGACATGATAGAAATGTTCAAGTACCTCAAGGGAATCAACAAAGTCCAAAAGGGTTACATCTTTCAGAAAAAGAGATGTGCAAGAACCAGGGAGTACAATTTGAAGACAGAGGGGAGGATGGCTCAGGGGCAATGTGAGGAAGTATTTTTTCATAAAGAGAGTGGTGGATGCATAGAATGGCCTTCCTGAGGAGGTCATTGTGTCAAAAGCAGTGGGGGAATTCAAGAATGCATGGGGCAGACGTTAGGCAATTCTGATGGGGAGATAAGAAGAAGTAGGCTGTTGGTTAACTAGGATCTGCAGCTTTTCCAATAGATAGGGAAATGGGCAGAATAGGTGGGCCAAGCAGTCCTTATCTGCTGTCAAAGTCTATGTTTCTATGTTAGGGGACAGATTGTTGGCACACTCAGCCTCCCAGGACTTTTCGGAGGTCCACCCTTCATGGCCATGGATGAGAAAAAGAGCAGGATAAGAAAAGATGAGATACGGCAGTTTAATAGATAGTTTAAGGGATGGTACGAGGAGATGGGGTTCCATTTTGTGGGGGGCTGTGGGGACTTCTGTGACAGGAAGCTCTTCAAGGATGATGGCTTCCACATGACAAAGAGAGGGAGCCAGTGTGCTGGTCCAGAGGATTGACATCTGTATCAGACAGTTAAAGTGACAGCAGGGGAGACTGGGACTAGGGGAACCATGGTAATAGATGAGAGGAACTGGAAGCTAGCTAGTACTCTCCCATATTTGGGGGAGCTTGTAGCAACTCAGTGGGTAGAAACAGTGACCAAACTGGGCTAAAGGCAAGCACAATAGAGGGCAGAGCACTAAGTGTGAAATAATTGCAAGAAGACAAGGGAACCAGGGGGGAAGAATAAGGGAGAAAGCCAAGTAGATAGAAAACAGGGTTCAGGTGTTAGATGGAGAGGGGTCTGGCTTAATGCCAGTAGCCTAAGTAACAAAATCAGGGAGCTCTAGGCAATACTGGCAGGCACTGTGATGGACCTTGTGGAAACACTGAAATGTGGGCCTCAGAATCTTGGACCTGACTGTCCCTGGATACTCAATGTTCAGGAGGGACAGAGGAAAAGGTAGATGGAGAAGTGTAGCCAATTATGTCACGGATGGCATTGAGGTGGTGGAAGATGAATGCATCAGCAGTAATAAGAGGGAGGCAGAGTCAATGTGGGTGCAACTTTCAGTGGACTTAGGCAAGAAACTACACTTAGGGGTCAGCTACAGGCCAGCAGAGCAAGGGGAAGAAAGAGACAGCGAGTTTGGGGAAGAACTAGAAAGAGCAGTACCAAAGGGGGAGTGGTGATAGTTGGGGATCTGAACCAGTTGGACATTGATTGGGATGTTCCAGTGGGCAGGAGCACAAGAAGTTTAGCTTTTCTGAATACATTTCAGGATTGTCTACTGGTGCAGCTAGTTAAGGAGCCCTCCAGGCAGCAGGCCATTTTCAATGTGGTACTCACCAACTCAGAGCTGATAGGAACTGTGAGAGTCGGGAAGACACTGGGGAACAGTGACTGCAACTCCATTTAATTTGAACTGGCCTTAGGATTAGAATACCCCAATCAAGAGCTGAGGTCCTTGATTTTAGTAGAGCAGATTTCAGCAGGTTAAGGAAGCTGGTCTGGGAAAAATTAGTTGGGTCTGACAGCATAAAGAAAGTGGAAGAGAAGGGGGAAAATAATGGAGCTGTTCTCGAGGTATCTACTGTAAGTTGTGCATGAGAACAATAACCAAAAGGAACAAGTTCAAGAGACAATTATGGTTCTCAGTAAGGGTCAGGGAAGTGGTGAGGGGTTAAGAAAAAGGTATTCTACAGGTTCAAAAAAAGCAAGGGAGGAGGAATGAGGAGAATATCTACTAAGAAATAAGGAGGCAAAGAAGGCAGTCAGTTAGACAAAAATAAGAGAGCTGCGGGCATCAAGGGCAGAGAAAAACATTTCTTACAGTATGTTAGGGAAAAAATGAAGAAAGGAGTGGGAATTGTTTGGCTATCAGAAAGGGGAAGAGTGATAGAGGAGAATGTGCAAAAGGCTGTTGTCCTAAGTGATTACTTTTGTTGTGTCTTCATTAGGGAAGACAGCAGACCCTTGCCAGTGAGTGGCATCAGAGCAGCCACAAAGGGGATCCCAGAGCTGAGGTAATCAGCTTTTACAAATGAAGAGTCTGGAAAGGGTTAGCTGCCCTACAGATAGATACGGCCTCAGCACCAAATGGGATGCACTTGAGGGTGCTCAGGGAAGTGGCAGCAGAACTGGCTGAACCCCTGGTAGGGCTATTCAATAGATCATTACATAGGGGGATAGTATTTAAGGACTGGATGGTGGTGGACATAGTTCTGCTTCATAAGGTGGGGGACAAGGAACATGCAGGGGACTTCAGACTTGTCAGACTTATCTCAGTTGTGGGGAAGCTGATGGAGTCACTGGTCAAAGAGGACCGAGTGGTCTTTCTGGAGAGCAATAGTCTCCAGGTTAGTAAACAGCACAGCTTTGTGGTAGGGAGGTCTTGTCAGATTAACCAGAAAGTCTTCTTTGACTGTGTTATGAGGGCATTGGTTTGTTGTCATGCTGTGAATTTACTCTACTTCAACTTTAGCAGGACTTTTGACTCAGTGCCTCACAGACACTTGCTGAAGAAGGTGGAGGATCTGGGTACTGCTATGGACATAGTAATATGGGAAGGTAACTGGCTATGGGGGAGGCAGCAGAGGGTTGTAGTTAATGGGGTTAAGTCAGTAGAGGAGGTCATGAGCGGGGTACCACAGGGATCTGTCCTGGGCCCAGTCCTCTTCAGTATGTTCATCAGCAACACTGGAGAGGGAATCTAGGGCAGGCTGTGTCTCTCTGAGAATGACATTGAGCTCTGTGGAAGGGTGGACAGCAATGAGAATTCTGGCAAATTCAGAGTGACTTGCAAAGGCTAGACAATTGATCTAAGATTTGGCAGTTGAAATTCAATACCAAGAAGTGCAAAGTGATGCACCTAGGGAATAAGAACCCAAGGACTGAGTACTAGATGGATGAGGTAAGATTTAACACTAAAGCTGACAAATGGGACCAAGAAGTTATCATCCGTGACACCCTCAAACAATCAAGCCAGTGTAACAAGGCCTACATTGAGGCAAACAGAATGCTGGAGTGTATCAGGAGGGGTATTGAAAGCAGAAGGAAAGAGGTAATAGTACTCCTTTATAGGTCTTTGGTGAGGTCTCAACTGGAGTACTGTGCATAGTTCTGGGGTTCTCTGCTCAGGAAAGGTAAACTCAGGCTAGAGATGGTACAGCAAAACGGGATTGAGATGATTTAGGGCCAATAGGGTAAGTCTTATGAGGAACTCCTCAAGGCACTGAACATGTAGTCACTGGAGATCAGATGGGGGATATGACAGAGACCTTCAAGTTCCTAAAAGAAATAAACAAGGTGAATTCTGGGGAATTATTTAGCATGAGTAACCATTCAGGGGCATGAAGGCATGAGTGAAAACTGATGGGTGGGAGGCTCAGGAGGGACATGAGGAAGTATTGTTTTACAGAAAGGGTAGTAGAACCATGGAACAGTTTATCAGCCAAGGTGGTGGGAGCTAAAACCATTAATGGTTTCAAGCATGGCTGGGACAGATTAAAGGGTGTAGTGGTTATTCGGGATGTTGGAAACTGGGAGGGGAATTGGGGGTGGACGGGGAGGGGTAGGACCCTGGATGAACAATAGGTCTGGGGTTAGATAGAGTACCACCAGAAGACTGGCTGAACCATTGGTATTTTGCTGCTGTCATAGTCTATGTTTCTGTTTCTATGCAACGTAATTAACTCAGGGTTATCACTGAAAAAGGGACATGCTGTCTCAGAGGGCCCACTTGATTATCAAAATTCAAATAAATAATAAACTATCCCTCTCCTTGTTTCCTCTTCTTACTTACTGCATGTTCCTGAAGAAAGTCGTATCTCCTTTTTCTACCCCTTCATCTATCCTTTCCTCTGTCTGGTCCTTTGGTCTCCTGACTGCCTTTCTTGTTTTCAGCTGTTTTACTCAGTACATCTCCATGCCCTCCATCTGCATTTCCTTGTACATCCTGAATGCCATCATATTTCCATTTTCTACTTTGGTTAGTTCCCCAAAAGAACCATAGCACTCTCTTTTTACTTCTGCTTTTACTCCCCCACTGTGCCTTTACCCCTCCCTGGCAATCCCCCCTCCCTCCCTGAGGCAGTTTCAGAGGCCGTCTCCCATTTCTTTAAAATCCACCTTTCTAAAGTCTAGGACATTTGGTAGCCTCTGTTCCCATCTAAATGTTAAATCACACTGTACAGTGATCACTGGTACGTAGGGGACTGCCCACTGTGTGACATATGCAATGCTGTCCTTGTTGTAAACACCTGCATCAGCACTGTCCCTAGTTGGTTCTTGGACTAGCTGCCTGAGAAAAGGCCCCTGTAGGGAGTCAAGGATGTTCCTGCTCCCTGCCGAAATCCCCCCTTTACGTCTGGCAGATTGAAGTTGCCAACTAGCAGCACCTCCCCCTTACTTGCCATCCTAATGATGGCTTCTTCAAGTGCCTTATCCAACTCCCATCTCTGTGCTGGAGGTCTTTATACCACCCAGAGTTTTATTTTTCAGACTTCTTGAATTGGTGTAAATTGCTCTCTATACCTCACTCCCTCCCTCCCTGCCTGCAACACTGCATTTCCCTTTCCAGCTTGTGCTGTTCCCTAAAGCTCCCACTGACCCACCTCTTCCCTTTTTACCTTCTGCGTTACCTGTCTCCTTTACGATCTCCTTTACTCCTTTATTCTTGCTTTCCTGATAAATACTCTTCTTGTCCACTGCCTTTTCCCTACCTTTGTCTTATTCACAAGAAGAGGGAAAGGAGGAGAAAGAGGCAAGGATATCAGTGAGGATGCCCAGGCTGGTGCCAGGGCAGTAGTGCAATGGTACCCAGCATCAGGTTCCTGTGTGTCAATCAGTATCTTGAGTGAATGTAAGTTGAGAACGAATGCTTCACTTTGTACTTGCTTGCCTTCTTATAGTTTATCAGCAAACTACAGTACTGCAGCCCACAGGTAAAGCTTTGCCTAATACATTTCACTGGCACAATTCAGACAGAATGTCAACTCTGCTTCTGAAATGCTATGGAGATTTTAAATGAATTCCCCCAAATTTCCAAATGTGTTTTAATTTAAAATGCATATTCATTTTCTCAGGTTTACACAAACTATGGATTTGTTACTTGCAAATCCATGATTTGCAGAAACTGCAGAACACTAGTCGATGGTTTATGTAAACTGCAAATTACTAATATACTTTTTAAATAAAATGATGCAAACTTTTTGGAATTCCACCTCTGATGAAATTTCTCAGATTTATTCAGAATTTCCAAAGTTCCACCAAATACTATCAGAAACTGGCTTTGAAAATTCCATACAGCTCCACCCACAGACTAGTAGGGATGCACAGAATTTTCAAAGTCCAACAGAATGGAATTCTGCAAAATTTCAGAAAATTCCACATACCATAATTCTGTGGATTTCCATCCATAGCAGAATTCCAAAAATTCGAAAGCAGATTGTTATGGTTTCCATGATCCATAGAACATTTATTCAATGGATTACATAACCTGCTAAATTTATACTGCTGTTTGCAAGGAAATGCTCTTTGCAATTCTCTACTATTCAATGTGAAATTCCGAACAGTCTTTTGGAAGTGGAATTTCCATTCTGTACAAATTCTGCAATGGAATTGCATATTCTGTACAGCCCTAGTTGTGGATATACACACATGCACAACCCTGCAGATGATGATGTATATCTTTAGCATATAAGAACAGTGGCACCAAACTTTGCAATTAGTTATGACTCAAGATATTGTGACAGCAGTGTCGGGGTACCTTTCGTCATGATGTAACTTAACATTGGGCACCATTGTATGTACCAGAAAAAGATTGAGTGCAATATGCTTAGCTGCTCAGCACCCATCTTGCCACAGTCCTGTCAGAGGACAGTATAACAATGCAGAGAGATGGCCACCTCACATATCCTGGTGGGAAGCTAGAATTTGATCCTAATGGCATGTTAACTACATTAGGTCTAAGCTGCTAGGCCCATAGCCTAAGCTGATTTCTCTTGGGTAGGTGACTGGGCATTTGAATGGATAATCTTCAGCCCATGCAGAGGATGGGGATGGAGTTGACAGGGGTTTGAGGATGTGCTCAGAATCACTGTACAGCAGTAGCAGAAGGGAGATGATTTGTAATGAGTGAGATAATACATTCTCATCAAGACAGAGGAGGGGGAGGAATTGGAGGTAAGGAGGAAGGAACCTCTAATGCGCCTCAAGCTGAAGACTGCAAGCAGAAGAAGAAGGTTGTGGTATATGTTTCATATGTTGGAGGTAAGAAAGAGCAGAATATGTGCCATGAGCTGAAGGCAGGCTTTCGTGCATACGTAATCAGTAACCAAACAATACATCTAGTGGCAAAAGTTAGGATTACAGCATACAAAGAACTATAGCACAATCTAACATCCCACTTAATGGGAATTTCCCCATTAACTGAATGGTTAGAGATGTGGCCTCTGAGACAAGCGATGCAAAGATCAATGCCAGGCCCAGCACTTACTCTTGCAGACCTGTATTTCAGTTTATGTAAGATGCCCCCCCCCCCCCAAACACACACTTGCACACTGGTTAATGATATTACATTAGTGATGTGAAAGGGAACCCTGCTTGTAGAACAATAAAGAAACATAAAAACATGGAATTTGCCAGCAGATAAGGACTGTTTGGCCCACCTAGTCTGCCCATTTTAATCTGCCTAATTGTGTCACAGCAGATCCTACTTGATCTCTAGCCTTTCACTCCCCATTCTCTTCCCCTAAGATTCACTTACACCTATCCCATGCATTCTTGAACTCCACCACTGATTTTCACCCCAATGCCTCTGCCAGACTACTGTTACAGGAATCCACGACTCTTTCTGTGAAGAAGTACTTCCTCACCTCTCTCCCGAATCTACCCCCCTCCAGCTTCTTATCATATTCTCTTGTCCTTGTGCACCATTTTTTTCTGAAAAATACTTCCCTCTGGTACTTTGTTTATCCCTTTGAGTTATCTAAAGGTCTCTATCATATCCTCCCCTTTTCTCTCTTGTCTTGCAGGGTGTACATATTTAGGTTTTTTAATCTCTCCTCGTAAGGCTACTGATGCAGATCCTGCACCATTTTACTTTCCCTTATCTGGATCACTTCCACTTTGCCTATGTGTCCTCCAGAACAGAACATAGTACTATAGGTAGGGTCTTACCGAAGATCTATACAGAGAAAAAAACACCTCCGTCTTTCTGTTGGTGATACCCCTCCCTATGCACCTCAGAATCCCACTCACTCTCCCAACTGCCTTGTTGCACTGCTCGGCCACCTTTAGTTCACCCAATATGATCACATGATTAAGTTTGGTGACATCAGTAAATAGGCAGATCATCCCTTACAACTCCTCTGCAATCCATGCTGTCTTGGGTCTTTTGCCCCATAGGATTCAAGATATTCCACAGTCCTTTCTTTCAGCAGTGTTTCCATTAACGTTCCCACCACTGAAGTCAGGCTGCCTGGCCTATAATTGCCAGCTTCTACCCTGCAATCACTTTTGTGAAGTAGGATTACATCTGCCTTCCTCCAGTCCTCCAGGACCACTCTGGTTCCATGTCATAATGGCGATCGTGGAAAGGCAATCACTGTTATGGTGAGTGCACATCGTCAAAAATCAATTTCGGTGATGCACACTCGCAGCTTGGACAACAACAGTGCCTGAGACCTACGGGTCTCATTGTTTATGTGGGGGACTGCACCCCTGCACCCCCGGGGGCTTTGCCCACCACACCCCCCACTCAAGGATTCTCAACTCCGGGGGGGGGGGTTTCATGTCGGGGGTGTGTGAAAAACTTAAAAAAATACATGCTGCCTGCTGAAAAAAAAACAACACACTGCCCCGCACCGGACCCGAGCCCTGTATCCTGTCACTTCCAGCTGACCGCCCTCCCCACCACGCTAGTAGACCAGCTCGGCAGCTACGTGCCACACCACCTCCCACATACCATCCCTCCCCTGGCTCTACCCCACCACGTGTGTGCTTGTGTGTATACCCACTGCTTCCTGTTGCGGTATTCACCCACCCCAGTATCCAGCCGCCGCCCCCCCCTACTTGGTAGCCATGAACACAGGCTCCGTAATTGAATTGTTTTTGTCAGCACCCAATTTTGGTTGCCTTGTTCACTGGATACCAACCACTCCAGTTTCCAATGAACAGTTAGATAGGACAGTCAGAGGTGCAGCCAGTACCTCCCTGAGCTCCCTCAATATCCTTGGTGGACACCATCTGGCCCCATTGCTTTCTCCACTTTCAGATTTGTGAGTCCATTCAGGACTCTCTCCTCTGAAAAGGGACTAGTGTCCACTTCCCTCCCTGCAATGCTCCTGTTACTTTTTTGTGGCCCCTCCCCAACTTTTTCCTCTGAGAAGACTACGCAACAGTATTTGTTCAGGATGTCTGGCTTTTTCTGTTCTCCTCTGCTCAGTCTACCCTTCCTATTATAACCTTACTGGTTTTGATTTTTTTCCCATTACACATATCTAAACATGTCTTGTTGTCCTCTTTTTTTACTGCCTTGGCTATCCTCTCTTGAGCTTGTACCTTTGCACTTCTTTCTGCTGTCATTGCTTCACTCTGTGTCTCCTGAAACAACTCCCTATCCTCCTCCCTCTATCCAAAAAGGGTAAGTAATGTTGTTTTTACAGAATTAGTAACCAGACCTGTAATTAATTTGTGCCCCCTTCACACACACATACACACACACACACACACACACACACACACACACACACACACACGAGTTAGGTTAAGAACATTACAATGAAGAGCTGGGGTTACAGGGCTTAGGGAGACAGGAGGGTGAAGAAAAAGATGGGAGTGGAATGGTATACAAGGTGGAGGGTGATCAAGGGAAGAATCCAAGTGAGTGGGAGGAAGAGAACAGAGGAGTAACAGGAGGCAGATCTGTAGCATGTGATAAAGTAAGCAGAAAAAGCATGTAAAAACAATGCCTAACTTTACCAGGGTCATTGACTATGCAAAGAAGCACAGAGGTTATTGGCAGAAAAAACGAATTGCCCCATCCTGTCTGCCTATTCCTTCCTGTCTATTGTGGAATGTAAGAACCCTAGTGGCTCTTCCCTTCTGCTTCCCCCATTCCCTTTCTGATACAGTAATGACCAAGCCCTTGGCAGAAAAGGATATTGAGTATCGAAACAGTATATTTTATAATTCTTTCTTTTTTCATTAAAATTATAGCCTGCTGATGCTCTGTATACATGACAATCCTGCCTAAGGCATGCTATAGTAGTTAAACAGAATCTCACATACTCACATAATACATGTTATGCTCATAAAGTAAAAACATGTCTGCTTCTTCTGTTTTTAACCTTTGCAGATTGTGTGAAAGGCCCTTTGACACCATGAATTCCTGCTTAAAGCAGAACCAGCATAAATTTTCATGGTGATTTGCATATACATCCCATGATGCTTTCCTTTATGGGAGCATGAATAATTTTGTATTTCTTTGAAATTTTGCTTTTTTGCAAATGCCCTTCTTGTGTTTTTGTGCTGAAGTTCTTTGTCTGTCTTACATTAATAATACAGCTTGTTTGGAACAAACAGAGTTGTAAGCAATTTGCCATAGCCACACTAAACTTTGTTTCTTGGCAAATAAGATGAGGATTCAAAAATCTAACTTTAACCAAAAAGCCCAGACTTCAGCTCATCGGTTGTCCTTCTAGGAATAGTGTGTACTGTACATATATTCAGAGTTCATTGAAAAGCTATTGAGATTAAAAGACAATTAAATCGTTCTTAGTTTAGAAAACTATTTTCAAATTTAATGCCTTGGTCA
Organism: Neoceratodus forsteri; assembly: GCA_016271365.2. Lineage (NCBI taxonomy): Eukaryota > Metazoa > Chordata > Ceratodontiformes > Ceratodontidae > Neoceratodus > Neoceratodus forsteri. The sequence continues at coordinate 913,012,619 of CM057455.1, read as the reverse complement.
GTATATTTTTAGATAAGGTATCTGGAACTTGTGGTACATCTATGAAGTGGCATATGTCCTTGTACAGTTCTTCTGCAATACTTCTGAAAAGAAGAGGTACAGTAATGAATCATGCAGTTCAAGTGAATTATTCCTACTGTTAGTTCTTTTCAGTATTTAATCTCCTACATATTATTTAGTTTATTGTCCTTGTAGCTGTTTTTATTTGCTACAATGTTCAGGTTGGCATGTCCTTTATTACCTTGACATTTAATCACTGCTAATAGAGCAAATGCATGATAAGTATTTCTCAAGATTTGTTCTGCTTTCAAATATTGCTGGGTAATAATTGTATTAAGGGTCTGCCTTTTGCATCTGTGTTATCTGTTTTTCATGGACAGAGTCCTTCATCACACCAGATAATTCTATTTGGTGAAAACCTGCTTCATGGAAAGAGCATGGTGTCTAATTTATGATGAGATAAGCTTGACTCTGAGCAGAATGACCTTCTCTATATGGTTATTAAATTGTTTGTGATCTAATAAAATGCTAGTAATACACTTCATTTCAACACAGTTTTAATTTCCTCTCTGACATTTCTTGAGGTAGATTTAACAGAACACGGCTTCAAGGGCGAGACAGAACAATCCCTGTCCTGAGGTAGATGTTGCTATTCTAAGCCCTCATTAACGTCTGAACGTAGGCTGTCTCAGATAGTTGGTTTGACACTCATACCAAAACAAACAAACAAAGAAAAGACAAAAAAAGTAAAAAAAAAAAAAAAGTCAGTAGTCCAAAAGGGATGAAGCATATATTCAAACAGGAATACTTTTTTATTAGCAGGGATGTTTTCTCCCCTCAAAAAAATCATAGTGATTTTTTTTTTCAGAATGACCGTGCTGCATTCTTGTTGTCAAATGCTTGCAGCTTGCAGTCCATTTCAATTACATAGCCTCTTGACTGTAATGAAAATTGTACGCCCTGGAGAAATGCAGTCTAAATGATCATTTAGGAATGGGTGGAGAGTAGATCATCTGCACTGTTTGATATTCTTATATAATGTCACCATCCATATTCACATTTTTCTGTATCCAGCCCATTTTAAATATGCCCTTCTAAACAGCAACAAATGAGTTACTCCTATCAGCTTACAGTAGTAAGGGACTGGGGCTCAGCTCAGGTGATTTAGCTTGATGTGGCTGCTGCACTTCAATGTTCTGGTTCTACAGACTCTTAAAAAACTCATTATCCAGTTCTGCTGGGAGGTGTTTTTTAGATGTGATTAAGATGTGTGCTGGCATTTACAGTGTATTATTGATACCGACATGGCTATATCACACAGTAATATATATTGGGCAGCATATAGAAAAAGCCTGCAGACCACAAATGCTGTTTACAGCTCACAAACATAGTGAGTTCAGAGCTGGCAGTTTCATAGGCTTGATCGAGATTGCTAGCCAGCAGTCTGCAAGTGCAAATGTCAATTACGAGTACTTGCAAGGCAGGCCAGACACACGTGCTAATGAGAGGCAGAGTCATGAATACAAGTCTCAAAGGTATATCAGAAGCCCCATCAAACTCATTAAGTGCTTTTTAACACTCCGTCCTTTAAGGAGAACTAAAAACACAATTTAACCGCTTGGCAAATTATTGCAGGACCCTAGCAAGCACAATACATGCCCTATAATAGGATCCGTGAGTATATTATCACTGCATGTTCAATCAGTGAAAATAATTTGTATACGACAAAGAAAGCTGAACCAGTTTAGAAACACAAATATTTTGTTCATGTTCTTTTTTATCTTGTATTGTTGTAGCTTATTTATCCTGGATAGCCCAGTTAAGATGCAACTTCATTTTTATGGCTGCATGGGTGGAGCTACGCAGTTGTATTGACATCATTCAGTTAGGAGCACTGTGGAAGCACATGACTGGACCACTCCCTGGTATGCTTCCACACTGCTGTGGCACACTTCCACTCCATTGTGTTCAGCAGCCCTTCCCCTCTGCTGGCTGCATAACCCCCGTGGAGTACTACTTTTTTTCCGCAACTGTGGAAGGGATAGCCACCATCAAAACTGTGCATGTGCATCCCTCTCAGCTTCCCCAGCAAGCATCACAGTGACACTGGGGGTGCCCAATTCACCAGTGCTGCAAATAAATCCCTGTTCCTTTTTTGTTTTTTTAATTAGTTTCCCTGTAAAAAGAAAAGAACGTCCATCAATGTCTTTCAAACATTTTTTTTTACCTATAAACAGAAAACCATCCACCAATGTCTTTTGCACCATTCTTGTCCACCTCCCAACCTCCCAAACCCTTACTTACCCACTGGGGGAGGAGGGCACAGTCATCTTCTCCAGACCAAAGACACATCTTCACTCTTCAAAGCTGTAGGGGTGAACTGAGGAAACAGGTACGCTTTTCAATGTATTCCAGCTGGGTTTTGGACAATAGTTAGGTGGAGGAAAGGAGTCACCAATTGCAGGAGTGTTTACTTGCGCCCCTACCAAGGGCAGGCAATGGGTCGGGGGGAGGAAAGGAGGCACTGATCGCGGCAGCATTTAGATGCTCACTGACCCCAGGACATGCAGCAGGTTGGGGGGAGGAGAGGAGCCACTGATTGTGGCCGCATTTACTTGCACCCCGACCCCAGGTGGATTATCTGCTTGTCTGGGTCCCATCAATTGTTTCTTTTACATTTTTTCCCCTTCCCTGTACCACTGACTGAGAATGCCTCCATATCATTCCTGAAGTAGAGATTCCCCAGTAGTGCTCCTGAACCATGCATCTTACCCCAGATGTTCAAACTTGCCATAAAGGGTGAGTGAGGTGCCACCAGGATATAGAGGTGGAGAGTTCTATGTGAACTGGATGGGGTTATGGTAAGGTATGGTGATCGGGCAAGATGAGGGTCCACTAGACTACCAGGGTAATATGTATTGGCACTTTAAATCTCCAAGACCAGCAACTGGTGGTTGGAGCCACTAGACTACCAGGGAAGAGGATAGGAGATTGTTAGACAGTTTGGACTGGCAGCTGGGGGATGCAGAACCACTAGAATACCAGGGAAGTGGCACTGGGATTGTTAAATACCTCAGACTGGTTATCTGGGGTGAGGGTCTATATAACCAATAGTCAACCAGGGAAGTGGCTTTGGGATCATAAGACATCTCTGACTAGTGATTGGGTGTGGGGGCCAGGAGACTACCAAGGTACTGTGAGCTGGACTAAACTGACCGCTCAGACCTACATTTGGTGTATTGAGGACATTAGACTGCTTGCAGATGGGTTTTGTCATAGTATGAAGGACTGGACTGGTGATCAGGGGTACAGGGCAGGAGACACTGGCAGGAACTGACATTCCATGTTATCAGTCTACTACTCAGCACTTGACCAGAAGGGGAGCATTATGTACCACTGTGTACATTGAAAAGAGCAGGGTTTGGATTTACTTAAACAGTGCTGCAACAGCAGTTGTTGAGGGCATTCAAAAACCACTGAATATACTGCTGTGCCACTTCTACAAGAGGAATCCCCTATTTGCATGGGCACAGCAATATATTTTTTGCATATGCACTATTAGCATAGTGCCCTGCACTGTGGGCAATTAAATAAATCCCTTCCCCCTCTGACCATGCTAACCCCAGTTAGTGCATCACTTCTTGTTTAGTGATGTGCTAACCTTCTGAAAATGGGGGTCTGAGTATTTTAAACCACTTATCGCATGCCCAAATTTAAAAACATATTAACAAATGTAAACAGCAGGTTTATGTTCTCTCTAATTTTTTTTCTCCAGTTGATTAAAAATCGCATGTTATAGCTTTATGACATCATCTTGTTTTCAGAATAAAATACTAGTTGTTTGGTTTTAGGTTTTTTATTAAACTACTTTTAGCATTTTATGAGTGGCAGGCTTATTCACTTTTTCCTAAGTGGTCTTTTCGCTTTGTGTTTGGTGCAGTATTATCAGCTAAGTCTTACCATTACTCACTTTCGGGGTGACCAGGCTTATTCATCTCAATGAACCATGTAACTCATTGGGTTTTTGTCAATATTATCCTCTCCCTGCCTTCTGTACCCCACTGATCCAAACCATAATGTCATGAGATGTGTTCAGTAAAGTTGAGGGCATCCCCAATCAGGCATTTTTTATGGTTGTACGGGCGGAGCTCTACAGACGTTATGCCATCATAAAATGTTTATAAGAGCACTGTGGAAGCAAGTGACTGGACCACTGTCTGGTGTGCTTCCACAGTGCTCTGGCACAGTTTCTGGTGATGCTATTTATGTAGCACTTTCCCTACATGGGCTGTATAAAAAAAAACCCTTCCAGGTGCACTATTTCTTTCCTTAATTGTGGAAGTGATGGCCACCATGTGCAACGTGGCAGTGCCGTTCTTGCATTTCATTCACTTACTGTAGCTGATCGTACACTAGCAAAGTGCAGTGACAATTGCTGTACACATCTGATAGTGGGGGAAGGAGGTAGGTTTTTGAGTGGGGCTGCTGATGGGGAAAGAGGGCTGTGGGAGCTGTTACTGCTGTCGTCTAGTCCATCCTACGCCTGCTTAGACTGTGCAGGGAGCTCTGTATTTTTACCCTCTGTCTGTGTTAGGCACAGTGCTTTTGACTCAGATGTTCCATTTACAGTATCTACTGGTGGATTGTAGTGACAATTGCTGTACACATCTGATAGTGGGGGGAATGAGGTAGGTTTAGCAGCTGGGCTTCTGCTTGTGAAGGAGGACTGGTGGAGCTGATTCCATGGCCGACTAGTCCAGATTTGCTGGAGAATTACATGTAGTTTTTGGTGGTGATGTGTGGGTGATCAGTGTAGCCTTTCATATGAACTCACTACTACAACCATGCTTGGCTTGTGATATCTTTAGGCAGCCATAGAACTACAGTAGATACCGGACATGCACGAAAACAATTGCTGTATGGGTCTTGTCAGGGTTCAGTTGATTCCAGATAAGCTACTAGTATTTTAGCTATCTACTCGATCTTTCCCTTAAAATAATTCCCTAGTCCCTGTGTGTAATGAATAGGATGAAGGCATCATCCCTGCCATTTATGTAATATGAGCAAGCATACCTTTATGTTATTACTATTAATTATATTAGATGCAGACGTGAGTGTTAAAGTGTGTACGAGGTGGGTGCAGGCTAAATGGTAAGTGGTTGTAAAGCAGATGGTACACATCAGACATGGGAAGCTGAGGGAGGGATGGGGGAAATTGAAAAATATGTGAACTCCGTCTCATTTCTGGAAGGAGAGATAGTAATTTGATCTCCATGCCGGACCCCAAATTCTATCAAGTTGAAGTAAGTTTAAGGCGCAGTGCTCACTTTGAAATCATTATGTATGGCCCAGCTTCTTCAGTTCAGGAAGAAAAAATATTCGCCTGTGAGTATAGCTTTACTACCACAGCACCTGATTTTATTTTGCATTTTTTTATAGCTATGTCCACTGTAGTGATTTTGAAGCTGCTGCTATTTCCTCTTGAATTATTTGCTTCAGAGTGTTCCCTAATTAGATATTGCAAACATACTTGCCTTTCATCCCATTCATTTTCTAGACCATGTTCTTATCAGCCCAGAACCAGAACTGTTTAGATTTTAGGAGTGTGGACTCTGACTAACCTGCAAAACCTGTTTGCAGACTTTTGCCAAATAGAAGAAATTCTGATCCATTGCTGCAGTTGAATTTTGTGACAGGGCTGCAGTATCCAAATACAGCTATACCAACAGTATTTGACTTCAGATCTTTAAGAGAAAACAACTTTTGAACCTGATTTTCCCATTGTTGGCTGAATCCAAGTCACCCACACAATTTGAGTACCTTGGAAAGCACTAGATTATTATCCTTTGGAAGGAATGATGTTGTTTCCTTTGTATTTAAATCAGATGTCTTGCTACTGTTTGATACTTGTGTACCTGGTTGTTATTCACTACACAAAACGAAAGCATTGTTGTGAACCTGAAGTCCATCTTCCTTTGAAGGTAACCCTTCTCTGTTTTCCATTTGGATGTCAGTGGTGAGGCTGATTTGTTTTCAGTGGTAAGGCTTTAAGCCTTCCGCCCTTGCAGTTTAATGGCTCCTCCATGCACCATGCCTTCAAGCAGTTGTTAAAGGCCCTTAGGTGGATTATCTTATCCTCTCTCCAGCACTGTACAGGTAACACTTCGGCAAAATAGCAGCTCTGACTGCCTGGCGCACTCTCTCTCCTCGCCTTGCACTGCCGCTGGATCCCCCTTTTACTTTAGCCACAATTCGGCTTTACTAAACAGCAGCTCCAGCTGCTGGCTGCCTCCTCTCTGATCCTTTCACAAGCACCCCCCCCCAGGCTCTTCAAATGCCGTGGAGCGGCTTTACTAAATAGTGGCTTCTGCCACCTGGAGCACTCTCCCACCTTGCCTTGCACTGCCACTGCCCCCATTTTGCTTTAGCCACAGTACGGCTTTACTGAACAGCAGCTCTAGCTGCTAGTTGCCTCCTCTCTGCTCCTTTTCCACCCCCCCCATCTGGCTCTTCATATGCTGTGGAGTGGCTTTACTAAATAGTGGCTCCAGGTAGGTAGTGGTAGGGAAAGTGATGGAATCACTTCTGAAGGAGATAATTGTTGAGTACCTAGAGTCCAGTGGGGCACAGGACCCAAGGCAGCATGGGTTCACAGTGGGAAGGTCATGTCAGATGAATCTAACTGATATGTTTGACTGGGTGACCAAAGTAGCAGACCAGGGAGGGGCTGTGGACATGGCCTACCTAGACTTTAGCAAGGCATTTGACACAGTCCCTCACAAAAGAATAATAATCAAATTAATCAGCCTGGGAGTGGGTCCCAGGGTGGTAGCCTGTGTAAAACATTGGCTAGACAACAGGACACAGAAGGTAATTGTAAATGGAGTCCACTCTGAAGAAAGAGAGATTACTAGTGGAGTACCGCAGGGTTCAGTACTGGGTCCAGTCCTTTTTAATGTCTTTATAAGTGACATTGCAGAGGAAATGGAAGGAAAAGTATGCCTCTTTGCAGATGATACAAAGATCTGCAACAGGGTTAATACACAGGGAGGCATAGAAAGGATGAGAAGGGACTTGGCAAGGTTGGAGGAATGGCCAGAGGTATGGCAGCTTGGATTCAATGCAAAGAAGTGCAAAATAATGCACCTGGGAAACAAAAACCAGGGAAGAGTACACAATGTGGGGGAGGTAGTAACAACAACAAAAATGGAAAAGGACCTTGGGTAATCATACCAGATGACCTTAAGGTTAGCAAGCAGTGTGAAAAGGCAGTAGGGAGGGCTGGGGGGATACTGGGATGTGTAGGGAGAGGCATCACCAGCAGAAAACATGAAGTTGTTATCCCGCTGTACGGACTGTGGGTGAGACCCCATCTGGAGTACTGCATCCAGTTCTGGAAACCCCATCTCCGCAAGGACATAGACAGGATGGAGGCAGTCCAGAGCAGGGCAACCCAAATGGTGCAGGGTCTGCAAGAGAAGCCATATGAGGAGAGACTAAAGGAGCTTAATATGTATACCCTTGAGGAAAGGAGGGAGGGAGAGGGGGGACATGATAGAAACATTTAATTACCTCAGTGGAATCAACAAAGTCCAAGAGAGTAGCATCTTTCAGAAAAAGAGATGTGCAAGAACAAGGGGGCACAATTTGAAGATAGAGGGGGGGATGGCCCGGGGCAATGTGAGGAAGTATTTTTTCACAGAGAGGGTGGTGGATGCATGGAACAGCCTTCCTGAGGAGGTTGTGGGGTCTAAAACTGTGGGAGAATTCAAGAATGCATGGGACAGACATAAGGCAATTCTTGTTGGGGGGTAGAAAGAAATAGGCTGTTGGTTAACTAGGATCTGCAGCTTATCCTGTAGGTAGGAAAATGGGCAGACTAGCTGGGCCAAGTGGTCCTTATCTGCCGTCATAGTCTATGTTTCTATGTTTTTGTGCCACAAGAAGCACTCTCACTCCCCGCCTTGCACTGACACCAGAGCAGCTGCATTGAATAGCAGCTCCTTTCTGAACTTGCTGCTCCATTACCCTAGCTGCTTTCTGAAATACAGCCCCAGAGGACATAAATTATACCACCAGAGTGGTGATTCAGGTAGGTGGGAGGAGATGCTTCATCCCATGCTTCCTCCAGCTCCCACTGACTTCTTTTTTCTTCTTTTTTCCCACTCATGCAGAGTAGGTTGCAACCTAAGCTCAGTACATGCTGGGAGTTCTCAGTGACCACAGGCACTCTCACAATCAGTGCAGTAGTGCTAGCAACAGGCTGCAGCTGGAGCCCCAAGGTGTCCTCCTGCTGCTGCAACCAATAAGCCCTCCAACAATGCCCACACAATATTCAAGAGCTCAGGGAGCCCCAACTAGATCCCCAGGGAGGGTATTAATGTATTTAAAAGAACGTTAGTCTCATCCCATAGGCAGCTACCCACTAGACCACCAGGACATAATTCTACACAGTGGCTCCCCCAGGGCATTTCCTAGCCCATACACCCACCAATACCACTCCTTATTTAGACAAAAAGGGCTACTAGCCCCCCACTAGCCATCACTAGCCATCTGGGCTACTAAATACATTACTGGCCAGTAAGCCACCATTATGGGCAAAGGGTTTTTTAGCTGAGCCCCATTCCCCAAACCACACTCCATTTGCTCTGCTTTTGCTCATCTTACATCTTTTCCCTTCATAACTAACCTGTTTTTCTGTTTATCTCTGTAAATCTGGCAAGACATGGACTCCAACCTCATCAGATAAGTAACTTGTATTTCTCTCCTGTCCATTTTTCTCTATGTAACCCCCCTAAGAACTGCAGATCCTTTGTGACCCCCTTGTCTCTTCTTTTACAGGTGTGGCAGAGGACATCTACCCAAGACTACCCTGTGGCATCCTACACTCAGGTAAGTCCCTCTTTTTTACTTATATTTTGCTTGGTTGACTGTAACAGGGCAGCCATGTCCATTACAAACTTTACTTCTGTAAAATTACTTTTTGTTCAGCATTGATGTGTTTAATTAAAATACTCCTGCCATGGTGCCTTAAATGCTGCTAAAAAGCTCTGCTCAGCTGTATCACCTCTGACTAGAACTTGTTTAGTGGGATCCTGCATTAACATTTTATGCAGCTTGATGTACAAAAGAATGAGGAGGTTCAGTAATGCATCCAATTTTAAATAGTGAGAATGTTGACTCTGGTGAGGTTCAACCTGTGACCTCCCAGTTCCCAAAATGTCAGGAGCATGTGGGGTACTCTGTCTTCAGTCATCTCAAATTGCTTTTGCTCTGGTGTAACTTTTTTTTTATTACAGACTGACAGTTGTTTGCACATCTCAGCTCAGTGCTTAGAGTGGAAGTATGAAGCTCATGATCAGCTGTGTTGTGTGACATCCCTAATGCAGCAGAATAAAAAGTCATATTGCTGCACTATGAACGTCACTACTACAGCAGAACAACCTCTTGCAGGTTATTGAAATCTATCATGAATAGCCCTGCACCATACATTATATATAGCATAGTGTAGGGGAGCCCATACACAACAAGGCTATTCTTCCACGGATTGGTTACCATGATGATGAGGACCGCAAAAGTGAAGCCCGAGAGGTCCCTTAGTCATCATGGTAACCATGAGGTGGAAGAAAATTGTGTATGAGCTCTGATACACTATTTTATATAGTGCATGATGAAAAAAACATAAAAAGCTTACTTCACTTTAACATGTTTCCTGACAGCAACTACTTTTAGTCTACATTCAAAAAGCAAAAATGGCACAATTCATGCAATGTCAGTGACATTGTCACATCAGGAGCATGTGGAGTACTCCATCTTCAGTGTTTTCACATTCTGGTCACCTTCCTGCAACAAATGAAAACATACAGTGAATGTTTCCTTACTACGTCTTTGGTTTGGAGCCCTCCCTGATGCAATTTTTCCCTCCTTACTCTTCTCTCCTAAGACTGACTGTGACCTCACAGCTTGGCTCTCCTCCTCCACTGCCAACCACAGAGCCTTTAGCAACTGCCCTCTGACCTGTCACCTTACCACTATGACAATGTCCTTTATCCCTCCCCAACTCATCTACACAGGAACAAAAAAAGTGCTTCTGCTTGGTGTAACTTTTTTTTTACAGACTGACAGTTGCTCACATGCCTCAGCTCAGTGCTTAGTGTGGGAGTGTACATCTTGTGAATGGCTGTGTTGTGTGATGCCCCTAGCGCAACAGAATGAAAAGTTGTTCTGCTGCAGTAAGGACATTACTACTACAGCAGAATGACCTTTTGCAGGTTACTGAAATCTATCATGAGCAACCCTTCACGGTACACTATAATGCTATAGCCCTTAGACTTCCTGTCTCACAGATTTGCTAAACTGGTAGAAACATATTCTTGAAACATGATACCTGAATGTTAATTTATTATGTTTTAAAAAAATATTTGTTCTAGTATGAAAGTGATTTTTAAACTACTGTAAAATGCCATGATGTGCTTAACAAATACTCTTGTTAGTACAGAGATTCTCAAAATAATGTATTGCAGCTCTTATTTGCAGAAATTGCCTGAAATCAGTTTAGGGAATACCCATTTATTCATGAAGTAGGGCAACTTTGTGAGTTTATTTTGCATTTGAAAACTGCCACTTTGCATAGTGATGCTAACTTTGAGATGCCTGCAAAGTTAAACTTTACTGCCAAAGTTCAGCTGTCATAGTCAAGAGAGTGTACCATGTGACTCATCATTGGTAAGGTTACATGGCACAGTAAAAGGAAAGTAAAGGCATTCATTGTGTGTGTGTTCAGTGCAGTCCTTAGAGTCAATAAAACTGTGAGGTCTGCTGTCTGATATTGCCAGCAAGTAACAGTGATTTATCTTCAAAATCATTGCTTCTCAGCAAAGTCATGCAGACATTAATGAGTGCAAGGGAGGTTTCTTGCATGAGACTGTGGAGGAGCAGTTGCATAACAATTAGGAATGCACAGGATGCAGTGATACATTATATTACCTATCCCATCTCCCCACCAATACCCATACATTGCTTTCTTACAGTGTTTTCTGCCCAATGTATACCCTCTCAGGGCTGTTTGCTATGGTTATCTCACAATGTTTTCTGTACCTTGTATGTCTTCTCAGGGCTGTTTGATGTGTTTATCTCACAATTTATTTTGTCCTGTGCATCCTTTCTCTGGACTCTTTGATGGGTTACTCATCCTCTCCTTTGGTCTACTCTGGCTCTCATCTTTAAACAACAACTCCAGCCTCTAGACCTTCTGCCTCCATCCAATACCTCCAGCCAGACATGAACACTTAACCTAAGTGAAAAACACATTTACTGTGTGACCCTGCTGTTGTGCCTGCATCCACTGATGAGAAGCTCCATCCTCTTCTCTGGCATTATTTGATCCTCATCCAAAAACAGTATGGGCCACTGCCTTCATCTGATGCCTCTGGGAAAACCCAGACTCTCCTCAAGTCCAACCACTGCTCTTAAAAACACCAATATACACCAGATTCTTCCAAAGAATAAATACTTTGTCAGGAGGTGTGGAAGGGTTTCACACATGAAGAGCTGGGGCTTGTAGTGGTCAGCGAGCATGTCCGAACACTGGTGTCCAATGTAATATGCAATAAAGGCATTTATTCTTTGATGAAGCTGGTGTATATTGATGTTTCTGAGTACAGGTGTTGGACTTGAGATTTGCAACTTTGGGCTAACTGCCCTTTCCTGCACCATCCCCATTCCTGTTGATTTGCAGCCTACCCTTTGGAGTTGAAACCCAGACTCTTAACTCATCATCTGAGATGCCATTTTGAATTAAGATTAAGCAATGGAATCCTTGGATTTTGAAAAGCGATGCCGGAGCCAGTATATTATCCCAGCGTAAATGCTGACTTCTTATGTGAAGTGAAGGGTAAAGTGAAGAGCAAAGTGGCAGGAAAGTTGCAACAAAGTTTCCCCAGTGAATGTACCCAAATCTGTGATTTGATTTGTATGAATGCACAGTTGGTAGCTTTGCCAGAACTTTTTCCTCCAATTAAAACATTGCAACATCTCTAGTGCATATTGAACAGCTCAATAATCTACCTTCTTGACAATTAGGATTTTATTAATGGGGTTGCAAATAAAACAAGTTTAGGAAAACCTGATAATTGTACTGTATAACCAATCAGCTTGATTTATAATACATGTCCCCTACTGCAAGCATTATTGCCTGTTTTGTAACCATCTTGGTTGTTTCAGGTTGCAAGATCATAGGCAACTGCACTGTTTCCTTCAATGTACAAATATTGTGCCCAGAATGTCTCTGCTTATATCTCTGCTCATGTGACCCATTGGTTATTCTGGTAGGGATTATGATCTGCAGTAGGCATGGGACAGTTGTTACCTAATATGAAATCTAGTATTGCACAATGTTGTTTTTCATACAGTTGTCACTGACATGTCTGGATATTTTCTGAAATTTCTATGATAACTCTAGAAAAACTTCCTGCCAGCCTGCAGTATCATGGTAGGGCCTCCACATAGAATTGCTTTAGAAATAGCATGCAATATCAAGAACTATCCAGACAACCTAGTGACTACAACTATGTAGAGGCCCAGCTGCCTGGAATAAATGTTCTAACACCTGCTGTCCCTCTTTTAAACATTTGACCACTTGGTTTTACTCACACTCCACTTTACCAGAATCATATTATTCAAACATGGGCATTTGGTTGTACTTAAGCCATCTAGCCTATCATTATCTAATGGAATACTACATGTGATCTGTGATAATATTATTATCGTATCAAAACTGAAGTATCATTTGTAATTCATAATATTTAAACTTTTAGGTAGGTGAAGATATGTAATTTTGGTGCTTTGGATGAGTTTTGACTTAGCAGATCTGTTTTCTTAATAAGAAAAATATGATTTGATTATGAAATGGGTAGAAGGAATGCTGGATCCTGATTGGCCAAGGGTACTTTCAACCATGCATTACTTTTGTCTTGTGTTTCAACTGACCTGAGGCGGGCTGTTATCCCACCATAACACCCCCTGTCATGCCTTATTGCTTAAATAAGCATCACCACAATACACATTTCCATGTACTGTGCCTGCAGTACTGAATCTTCACATCGTTGTATTGTTCTGTCTGCTTTAATAAGCAACATACAGGCTTCTTTCTCTGTGAAAAGGGTGGTGCCCTTATATGTACAAGTTCAAATGCTTTATTGTTCAACTTTGTATGAGTGATTACAAGCACATCCAGAAGAAAAGACACACTAAAAAATTCAACAAGTGTATGCACTTACAAGAAAATACAATGCATTATATATACAATAAAAGTTGGAGGGGAAGTGTGTGTAACTAGAATTTAGAAAATGGGCAAAAAAGTCCTTGGGATCAGATTGGCTGATAGGCCTCCACAGGTGGTTGTCTATCAGATAAAAAGTGCCACTGAGAAAGACCGCATCACCAGTATTGATGAGCACAAGTAATTTTCAAGTGCCATGCTGCCATGTTTTTCCCCTGGTAATGGAGATCAACACATTAGGTCTCAGTAAAGTCTCCACCCTGAGTACCCAAAATAATCTGCTGAAAAGCAAACAAGGTATGTTGTTAAAAAAAAAAACAATAAACTGTCACCAGACGTAGAAACATGAGTATCAGCCTGGTCTGTCTCACACAGCATAAAGCCTGCCACTAAATTGCCAGCCACAAGCTGGCAGCATGCATCCATAAATGGGCAAGAGAACCAGGCGTGTCCTGTAGGTTGCCATACAGCTGATTGCCAAAAAAACAACACCTTAGACATTTCTACACAAACCGTCCTGAATTATATCCAACACAAAAATCTCAAAGTGACAAGTGAGCAAGAAATAACAAATAGAAGGCTACTTTTGCAAAAATAAAACATTTCCTGGTGGTGGCATGCATCAGTAGGACTGTCCGGTATCTGCTCATCATCTCAACAGTGTGGCCGCCCGTATGTCACCAGCACTCATCTTCCTTCTGTTAATCGTAGTCAGTGGCACATGTTATCAGGTAATTAAATAGAGTCCCCAAAACACATGTAGGGCAACATATTTGCATGACTACTAGTGCCATAGGGCATACTACAAACTGCTGTAAAAGTTACAGTAGTGTGTATCAGAGCAGCCAGCAGTTACACTGCCTGCCCACTTGTCCATGACCAGTGATCCAGTTGAAAAGTAATCAATCACTAGGGAGGAGAAAAAGAAAAAAAATAAGCACATCCTGTAAGTGTGTGTGTGTCTGTGTGGGGGGGGGGGGACGGGGGGACAGTGACAGGAAAGCAAATACAAATGATGGTCTCTGTGCCTGTGTGTTTCTGTTGGGAGCTAGGAATGACAACTTACTGTACAAAAGGAGGCAGTTTAATGGGTCCAGTGTCAGTATTTAAAATAGCCTTACATGGTTTTCCATCTGCTTTCTCCACCTTCTACAGTCTCAAAATGTTCTTTCACATTTGAAGTCAGTCCCTCCTCTGTAGCTGTATAGTGCAGATGGCAGGCCCAAATTAGAAACCCTTTTTTTATAGGACAAAAGTCCCTAACAAGAAAATAAATAAATAAATAAACACCTAATTCTAATGCATATGGAGGAACTTTTTTATTACAAAACTTACATTAAGCTACTTTTTTGTTAATATTTTTTATTAAACTTATTTATTTTACAGTGCCCATTTTCTAAGCACAACATTAGCCCTCCAGGGTGGATGGTATTGTGCTATACTGGACCTTCCATGGGCTACAGGGCCCTCTGCCTATGGTGTCGGGCCTCATTACGTCCCTGGGTGGTCCGGTATAGCACAACACTATTCTGGCCGGGATTTCTGTTATTTTTATTTTAGTCTTAAATTCACCCAAAAAGAGCTGTTTTACTCTTTAATGTGCCCGATTTGAGGGTTGTATTGATATCTTGTTAGCTTGTGATTACAGCCTTTTTTGTGTTCTGTGTGGGCTAGACGCTTAGGCGCCTAACCCCCCCCATACCCTCCCAGTCTTTTGTTGTGCAGATTCAGATCTTTAGCACCTTTTTGCAGATTGCCTGCAATAAAGTACCTTGCTCACTGCCTTCTCCTCTGTCCCCTACCTTGCAGCCAGCACAGCCCTCAAGATCCAGAGACCGGAGGGGCTCCGAGCCGCCAGCGGGCCGGCTGCGTCCATCTAGCCGACCGAGGGATCCAGGAGGCCGGGAGAAGCAGGCAGAAGGTATGGGCAAAGCCGCAAATTTTTGCCCGCCCCTCCCCCTCTCAGTTGATTCTTTTTATACACTTTCCCCCGCCATTTCTCTAATCCACGCCCACATCTATTTCCCTTCCTCTCTTAACCCATACCTAACCTCCACAATGCTACTTTGCTTCCTTTTGCTCCTGAGCCTCTCTTCTCCCCCAATCCCTTATGATAATTATGATATACCCCCTGTCATGATGAATAAGTTAGTGAATCGATCTGCCCACCCTGCCATCCACAATGGACAGCCACCTATTCCTTATTCATTTGAACCACTTTTACACTGCAACCCCTGGGGTATCCACATAAAGCCTCTCTAACAATTCAACACTCCCTAGCACCTTACATGTATCCTGGCTTTATATTAACCAACTATGCCTGTCCATCAGATTATTATGTTATGATAAAATTCACACCTATATAACAGGACCTTCTCCCATCACACAGCGGGCACCCAGGAAGAAGAGGAAACGCTCTGACCACTCACTATCCCTGTCCCTTGGTGCCCTCCTCAAATTAATCTTCTTCCTTCTGATCTGCATTGGTACTATTGAAATAAATCCTGGCCCCATTGAAAGTTTCTTTTCCCCTGCTGATCTATCCTCCATAAATGGCCTAAGCTTCCTACATTTCAATGCTTGCAGCCTCTTAAAAAAGTTCTCCTTAATACAGGCTTGGGTGGCACATACTCTACCTGACTTCCTGGTCATCTCTGAATCTTGGCTCAGACCTACAACAAAAGACAGTGTTGTAAACCTTCCCAACTATCAGCTCTTCAGAGCAGATTGCCCTTCCAGGGGTGGTGGGGTGGCCATATACATTAAGGACACCATCTCTGCAACCTGCCTCATCAATACATCGACAAAAGGAATTTGAATGTTTGTCAATCAAAATATCCCTTCTAACTTGTCTTCATTTAAATTGATTGGCTGCTATAGGCCCCCTCTGCAGGCCTCAAACTACTATCTCACCTAGGGTCAATACTCACTCTAGGCCCTGAAGATACCATCATCCTTGGTGATTTGAATCTAAACTGGCTATCTAATGTATCTGCACCATTGGTAACCTTTTGTGACACCTATGGATTTACACAACTAATTAAAGACCCAACCAGGGTTAACCTAAAAAAACTCTAGCAACAGCTCACTCCTGGATATTATGTTGGTAAACAAGCCTCACGTATATTCACATGCAGGAGTACTACCGAGTGATGTAAGTGATCATTGTCCTATAGCTGGCATAAGATCTACACTCAAACCACCCAATCCTGCAGAATTTGTCCTCAAAGGTCAAAAAGAAATTCAACATCTCAGGATACCTCCATGACTTGAGTAATACAATATATTGGCAAGATTTCTACCTTACAACCTCAGTTGAAACAGCTCTCAGACCTTAAAGGACATTATCACTAATGCTCTCAATATTCATGCACCAATCACCAGTATCAGAACTAAAGCAAGATCCTGCCCTTGGTTCACTACTGATCTTAAAGCAGCCTTGTTAACCAGAGACAAACTGTGGAAAAAGGCAAGAAAACAAAAGGATACCAGAGACTGGCTAAATTTCAGAAAAGCAAGGAATTCATGTACAAAACAAATTAGAACTGCCAAAGCTGCCTACTATAGAGCTGAATTGGATGCCTCCTACAATAACCCAACCAGACTCTGGGGTACTATAAAAGGAATTCTGGGCCAAAACTCTACTCCTGCCGTAACCTCCAAACTGCTACTAAATGATACAGAAATTACGAGCAAACAAGAAATCCTAAATACCTTCAATGACCACTTCACCACAGCTGGCCTAGCATTTGACTCATCACCTGCAAATCTCCTGAGATCTTCTTGAACCTTCAATCCACTGTGGGACAAAAGGCTACTTCAACTTTTCCTTCAACCCAATATCCTTGAAAGAAGTAGAAGACCTCCTCTCTAATTTAGATACTTGAAGAGTGCAGGTACAGACTCCCTGGATCCCTACTTCCTTAAAATTGCATCACACGTCTCATCTGCCCCCTCACTCATCTCTTCAATCTTTCCTAAATACTGGATCCATTCCTCCACTTGGAAAACAGCTCAAGTAGTTCCACTACTTAAATCTGAGTGATCCATGGACCTCAACAATTACAGGCCCATTTCCATCCTATCAGTACTATCCAAGATGCTCGAAAAATTAGTAAACTCACAATTAAGGGACTATCTGGATAACAATAACCTCCTAAATTCAGCACAATCGGGATTTAGATCAAGGCATAGCACCATTTCTGCCCTAGCCAAAGTAACTAACGATTGGCAGATTGCCTTGGATAAGAACAGTACCTGTGCTGTGTTCCTGGATTTGAGTAAAGCATTTGACACAGTGGATCATGAATCATTAATCACCTCCCTTAGCTCACTAGGACTGGATTCTCTGTCACTCAACTGGTTTAAGTGCTGCCTATCAGATAGGTCACAACTGGTAAAAAAATGGAAATTACCTATCACCTTAAAACCACTGCTAAGAGGTGTACATGAAGGCTCTATTCTTGGCCCCATCCTCTTTGCCATTTATATTAATAATATCGATGCCAACCTCACTCAATCTAACATTCATCTGTTTGCTGATGATACTGTATTATATGTCAGCAATCCTCATTACCTAAAGCCTGTGAGCTGTTACAATCTGAATTCTCCATCCTGCAACACAATCTACTGGAAAAAACTACTTCTAAATGCCAAAAAAAACAAAAGCTATGTCTTTGCCACAAAGAGTTTCTCTGCCACTACCCATCACCCACCACCCTACAATTATCCACCCTACTTGGAGAAGCTGGAATTTGTTGATAACTTCAAATACCTTGGAGTCTGGATTGATAATAGGCTTGACTATTCTGTCCATATTGAAGAGCTACTAAAAACTGAGACAAAGGCTTGGTCTATTTTTTAGAATAAAACACTACCTTAACAGAGACTCCAAAAGATTAATCCAGGCATCATTCCTATCCCTCATTGATTATGCTGACTTTCTCTATGGCCATTGTTCACTCCCCCTCTTAAACAAGCTGGACACCCTGTATCATAGATCCATCAGATTTATTACTGACCTTCCCTCCAGCACCCATCATTGCTCTCTTTATATGGCAGTCAACTGGACATCACTACAAGACAGAAGAAATAGGAATGCTGCAATCTGGATATTCAAAGCTTTATCAGGCAAACTACTCACCTATATCACAGACTGTTTTACCCAATTACTTTTAGGCCATACATAAGGATCAGTAAACTCATCATACTAAAGGTCCCAATGCCTGCACCCGGTTTGGGAGGCCGCTATCAGCCACTCACTAGCAGTTGCATGGAACTCACTCAAAATCCATGAAACTAAATAGCCTCTTACCTTTAACATCCTTCAAAGATTATTCTCACCCTATTTCCAGAGCTCTGCAATTGCTTTTATAAGGCCTAATCCCTACCTACCTATCCTCCACCCCCCTTTTCCGTGTTCCATTATGTTAGTTCTACTTCTATTTTCCAGTCACCTGATATACTCTCATAAAAGCCAATTAGGCCCTATAATTTATATATTATGCCTGCTATACCCATTGTCTCCTTTTTCTTACAGGTTAAATGGTTTTACTGTGCCTTGTATATATGTAAATTGTTGTATATTATCACTTTATGTCATTGTACTACTGTTTATGTTATTCTTGTCTATATAAAAATACTTGTACTCTTATTTGTATGACCACTCAGGTCCATCTTGTAAATGAGCTACACTCAATGATGTTCGCCTGACTAAATAAAGATTTTGATTGATTGATTTTTGATTGAATTCTGCCCACCCTGTTGGGTATTATTGCTTACTTAATGGTCGCCTGAGGTGTGGGATGCTACATAAACCCTGAGGGCAAAGACTGAGGGGTTTATTAAAGCATCCCACACCGAAGGCAACCATTAAATTCTAGTTACAAGAACACTTCCCCATCTTTTATTTTTTATAATTGCTGGTCAACATTTTTTTGCCACTAAATTTAATACCGCAGTGTCTCATTCATGGACACACACACACACACACACAGTCTTTCTCTTTTCTCTTTTTTTTGAGCTCCTTTTCATATTTATTTTTTTTATTTTGTCTTTTACTTTGTTACTCATTTGTACATTGTGATCACGATTACCTTAGTGAGGCATGTCAGACCCACGGTTTGGAGCCATTCCCACTGGTATTTGTCATCCGATGTGGCTTCCAAATGGCAGGATCAACCATACAGATGTTTTTTAATTTTTATTTTTGAAGCACACTCAAAAGAAAAACCAATGAGGACTGCTGGAAGAGATGCAGGTTTTCCCCCCTCGGTGGAGATGAGCACTCCTGGTCTGGCGGCTCCTCGCTATGGGGGATATGGAGTCATGTTTCTAGATCTGATTAGCCCACCCCAGAGGAGTTCAAGAATCAATCAGGGAGTGGCTGTTTCTCAGTGACTTGGAGTGCTTGCCGTTATAACCCTTGGGTTATAATGCCAAGTAATAACTCAGTCAGCCTATGGAAAAAATTGCTGACCAGTTATTATATACAAATAAGTTATAAAATGCTAAAACCACAGAGGTAATTTATCTTCAGCAGTAGTCAGCAATTTATGCTAGTTATCATAATTGTGGTCTTTGGCAAGCAAACATGAGACAGGGAATTAAAGACTAAGAAGAGGTATCAAATGCCATTTCCTTAAGATTACCAGAAGTAAAAGAACTTATATATGATTGGTCACATGCATGATTCAACATGATCTTTTACTAAATCTCTTTGAAAAAATGGTTCAGGTATAAATTCCAGTGTAGTAAAACTTTGGAGAATGCTCCCTGTTCTGAAAGAAACTGGCAGCATGTAAACAAGACTCTCTATAACTGGGAATGCTTTGAGTGTTATCTTGTAATCTCTACATGTCCACATACGGTATACTGGACAAAATAGGCCAATACTAAGGTTAACCATTAAAAGTTACACTACCAAGGGAAGGTTTATGTACCATATTTTTCTGTTGTCTGCCAAATAAGTTATAATCAGTTTATTTACGATGATATACCAGTTATAACTGCAAAAATCAATTTAATAAATTTTATTCTATCCCACGTAATAATGTCTGGAGGGGGTTCATAAGAATTCTAAGGATCTCATCCAGATTAACTGTAGTGTTTGAGAAAAAATGACTAATACAAACTTCCCTTAGAAGGAAGTGTTTTGGGCAGCTGAGCAATATATGTGAGAGAGTTTTAAAGGCAAAGACATTTACTCCATCATCACATTATACGTTTTGGTTAGTAGCGGGATCCTTGATTTTCCTAAATCTAAACTGCAGTGCTTTAGAAGAGTATATTTCTAATCTGAATTTTAGAAATAGCTGCCTGTCTTCTTTATCCATTAGAAAGACAAGATATGGTTCCGACATTTGACTTATTTTATTTTCTGGATACCATACATGTAATTTTAATGTTCTGATTCTCATTGTGTCTGATTTAGTTGAAATGTTTAATTAATGCAACATAATCAAAACAAATGGTTATATTTTTAAGAGAATTTAACCAAAGATGATCTAATTTTAGAACGTTAAAGTATTTACTACAACCTCTAGCCAAGGAGTAGAAGAATTATGAATAATCAAGTGTGTCTTTTATTCCAAGTTTTTCTTGACCAATCTGTTTGAGTCTATATTGGTACACTCAATACAGTTCAACAGCTTTTTGAATTTTGCCACATGTTCTATCTTGGCTCTCCCAAGCTCTGCTCTTGCTAGTTCTGCTGGTGTTGACCTAGAGGTTTGAAGACTGGATCTGTATACTTATGTAAAAGGCTTCTCTATTTGATCAAGTTTGATATCAGCCCTGATTTTAGCCATGCTGTTCATTTTTTCTCTGCTGCATGAAGCACAGAGAGGAAGGAATATCTCCCAATTCTGGCATGAAACCTTGGTAGACATTTTTTAATTTGTATAAAGTTGTTTACGGTATAAGTTTTATGTTTAGCCCTGTTGTTATTATTAGAAAAATTGAATCCATGATAATAGCAAGTGGATATGATATAAAAATGGTTTATTGTACAGTATATATACCATTACTCTGCCCTCTCCAAGTGCATCCAGTTCCTCAGGCAATAAGCTACTTCCATTGGCAAAAGGTCTTCACCTGCTCTACTCCTTCCTGGCCAATCTCTGTAATTGCATGCCCTACAGTGATAGTGCATCTACTCTACCTGCCCACCTTCCCAACCTCTCTCCTGCCTCCCCTGCTTGACTCTTAAACTACTTCCAACATTCCCACCCTCCACCTCAATCAGCTTATCCTCACCCAGCATACCAAAACAACTATGCATGTGCATGGGCCACAGGACAGGCATAAGTCTCCGTCTGTTCGCCTGCATAACATCCACTCCCATCTGTGCCTAATACTGCTATCCAGTGACATTGAACTAAATCCCGGACCTTGCAAGATGGCTTAGCCCCAACCACTATCTCCCTGTACAAACTGATAAGAGACAAAAGGGCTCAAGATAGCCCACATGAACATACAAAGTGTTAGATGCAAGATAGCTGAACTTGAAGGCTGGACTCAGCAATACAAGCCTGATGTCCTCTGTTTAATGGAATTCTGGCTAAAACCAACCATTCAATCTCACGAAGTTGCTCTCCCTGGATATTCTTCCTACCACCGAGACTAACCCTGCAAGAAAGGTATGGGGGGTATTGATTTACAGTAAGGCAGGATTAGCAGTTAGTGAACTACCCAGCTTAAATATCAGCCCTGACATAGAGCATCTACTCATCTCAATTACCATCGGCAACATCAAACAGTTGACAATAGGGTGTATCTACCTGCCCCCAAAACTTGCACCCACCTCCCTTACCAAACTCCTCACCAGTCTTGACACCTTCACTCAAGGTGACTCCATACTTTGTGGAGACATCAATCTTGACTGGTTGCCCCAAAAATGCCCAGTGTCTGTCGGAAATATTGAACATCAAGTTAGAACAACTAAGCTACCAAGCAACCAGACTTAATATGAAATATGGTAATCACTGCTCGATTGGATGTTAACTAATAGCAGGACCTACATCAGGGCTGCAGGAGTCCTCCCTGATGCACTAAGTGATCACTCACCACCTTTCTGTATATGGAGAAACAACTTTCCCCACCCTCCCCTAAAACCATCAAATCTAGAGACCTAACAAACTTTAATACCTCCAAATTCCTACATTGCCTTAGCTTCACCGACTGGACACCCATCTCCACGCTTCCAGACATAAATCAGGCTCTTGAATACTTAATTAACACTTTCACCTCCATCCTTGATGGTCATGCCCGCTTCAAATTGAGAAGAACCAAAGACATTCATTCCCCCTGGCTCTCCAGGAGCTACGGCTCCTAATGCGGTCCAGAGACAAGGCATGGTGATCCTATAAAAAGTCTGGGCTCCATACTGGTTGGCAGTCCTATCTGCAGTTGCAGAATGCCTGCAAAGCTAAAGTAAACATATCAAAGCAAAAATATCTGTATCCCTGCAAGCTAGTAATCTTAGCAATCCTAAATGCTTCTGGACTTAGATCAATGGACTCCTTAAGGGTGATGAACGTAAAACCCCACAGTCTATGATCTTGAAAGGCACAGAACTATCCTCACCCACCAAGATTGCTGCTGGATTAAATAAGTTCTTCTCCACCCTCGATGTATACAAGACAGGTCTCCCAGACGCCTGCCCCACAATGCAACTCCTCCACTCTGAAAAAAAACACCGCCTCCATTTTCATATCAAGCTTACCCCATGCAAGGAAGTCCTAAAGCTCTTGCTGGGACTCAACCCTGATAGCTTCCCTGGCTTTGACACCCTGTCCCCTTGATTCCATAGGGTTGGTGCACCCTCTCTAGCTCTTCCAATCACTCAGCTGATCAATGGATCCTTCCTAACAGTTTCCATTCTGGACAAATGGAAAACAGTTATTATCATGCCCATACATAAAACTGGCCCAACAAATCTCATTGAAAATTACTGACCCATATCCATATTGTGTCATATCACAGAAATCAAAGAGAGAATCCTCTATAATCAGCTGTACTCCTTCCTTGAACAAACCAACACCCTTTCAATGCACCAACATGGTTTCAAGAAATTTCATGGGACTGAGACTGCCCTCCTGAGGGTCGCCTCTGATATCTTTCATACCATGGACCAAGAAAAAGCCACAGGGGCTGACTTCATTGACCTCACAAAGGCATTTGACCTTGTTAACCATCCTCTACTAATTTCCAAGCTTCAGTCCCTAGGTCTTGACTCCAAATCCCTCACCTGGCTCTCTATTTATCCAATCGGGTCCAATGTGTCAAATGGGCTGTCACCCTCTCCTCTCTATCTCCTATCACAGACATGGTTCTCCAAGGATCTATCCTTGGGCCTTTGCTATTCTCAATCATTATCAATGACCTGCTTCTAAACTATGGGGGGGGGGGCAGCAATCCAGCTTTATGCAGAAGGCAGGGTTTATGCCATTTTATATCGGCATGGCATAAACACTTCTACCATTCAATCTGACCTGGAAAATGGCTTCCTGAATCTGGAAGCCTGGTTCAAATCTAACCTACTGGTACTGAACACAAAAAGAAGACTGAATCCATGCTGTTCCACCATACCTCCTTTGACCTAACCTCCCAGCCCCCTCTGGTAATTAATACTTCCTCAGGTCTACCACTCAAAGGGGTAGAATCCTTCAAATATCTGGGTATGACTCTTGATGAACATCTATCATTCAACACATATGTAAACCGTGTTCTTAAAACTACTAATCAAAAGCTCAGCCTATTCTGTCGCACTGCCCCCTACCTAACTCCCAGTGCTAGAAGAACCATTTCTGACATGATCCTCCTCCCCTGGCTTATTCTATGCTGCACCCATAATTCACTCAGTCAAGTCCTCTTCTCTGACCAATCTCAAACTGGCCTATCACAGGATTGCTCATTTCACTGCTGGTGCACCTGCTCAGGCTCATCACTTTGATGTACTGAGGTCCCTTGATTGGCCATCCTTTGAGCCCAAAATGGACTTACCAGTGTTATGCACTACTTTTAAACTTGCTCACCTTCCATCTCCACTTATCCTCTCTGGCATGCTCACACTGAAAACCTTCCCCTGGACCCTCCACCACTCCCACCTCCCCTTACTGAACCTTCCCAAAGTTTGCCTTGCTATTGGCAGGCAGTCCTTTGCTTTCTCTGCACCTCAAAAATGGAATTCTCTACCATACAATTTGCTCTCATGTATGTCTCTTCCCCTGTTTAAGAGATGTTTCAAAGAAATCTTCTTCCCACCTCCAATCTGTAGTGATATTTGCACTTAATCCCCCCATAGCTTTCCTTATACCTCTCCTCCCTCACCTGCCCTCTCTGGCTGTACTTGTGCTCCCTCCCCCTCTCCCTCTTCCCCTCTGATGTTCCTCTCTTCCCCATACCCCTTCGTTCCTCTGTCCTCTGTCCTTCCTTCCTTTCTCATGAATCTACCGCTGCCCACTCTTATATTTTATAAATATGTAATATATTGACTATATGGTGTATTATACAGTAGTTTCTCAATTGGTTTAGATCACCTGTCCCAGGACAATGGTATAAAGGACCTCCAAGGACTTCCAATGCAAGCAAAATCTCTGGGTCACCAACACAAGACCCCTACGGACCTGAATTGGTATCCTTAGCCTTGCCTGATACGGGTTCAGAATTTCTTCTTATTCTCACAAGGCATTTATTTTGCCCAGGATCACCCTTGTGAAAATCTTACAGAGGCAGTCTATGAAGCTTATGGGCCTGTAGTTTTCATGTGTGGCTCTGTCAGCTTTTTGATGAATGGAAACTATTATATTTCCTTTCCATTCTTGTGGGATGAAATGTTCTGCTGTAATTTTATGAAACAGAAAAAAGAGTAAGTTGCTGCACCATTCAGCTTCAATTCAAAATACATATGGGGGACTTTGACCAAGCTTGGTGTTATCAGCCTTGTTTTTATTTTTTTTTTTCCTTTTGTTAACAGGGTTTTTATATTTATTATAGATTTTCAGGTTAAGAGGAGAAGACAAAGACATGCTATTAAAGATGGGCAAAAGTTGTGAATTCCACTTCCGTGGAACGTTTGTGAAAATTTGGAAATTTGATGTAATTTTTTTAACTTTCGCCATTGGCAAGATCAGAATCTTCCAAATGTGTTTGGCAGATTTTCACAGACTTTTTTGGTTGAACTACAACATAATATACATGAACTGCAGAATAACAGTTCTGAGGATTTCTCCCCTGCAGTTTAATGAATTATTCTGCAATACATGTAACCATTCCGCAGTTCAGTGATCAGTTTTGTGGACTTTTCTGTCAGCAGTTTAATACAATAATCTGGAATTTATACATTTATTCCTCTATTCTAAGTTGTAATATCCACAAAAGTTTCTAATTTGATTTCTGCACTTTCGTGGAAGCAAAAGATTGACTTTTCTGGAAATTCCACCGGCAGAAGTTTTTTTTGTGCAACTCTACATCCTGTACTAAAGTACCAATGATACAGAGGACCATTTAATACATAACATGGTACATATATCTTATCTTAGTGCCGCCAAAAAAACACAGTGGACAGTGAGTCAGAACAATGAAAGCTCTACACATCATTTGTGGGGGCTATGCATATGCCCAGTGATCACTCTATAGGTTTCATAGAGGAAAGGACTTAAACTCTGTTAACCTAGTGGGAGTAGGGAGGGAACTGCAGTTATGTCTGGCAGGGTAGGATGAATTTGCTGCTAATCTTAATAACTCATGGGGGTTTACAATGCTTAGCAATAGGGACTGAGCAGAGATGACAGTACAGGGAAGGGTCCCACTTATTGTGGTAGATGCCCTGTTTGCCAGCAGTCATAAAAGAGAACATTTGAAAAAGGCCAGTTTAGACAAGACTGAGTTCCAGGTGATCATTAAGGCAATGGCTGTATGTCTCCATGGCAGCAGGAGATGTTTGGCTTCCATTAGAGCCACCTGTAGCAGGCTTTGTAGGGGCTTGGGTAAGAGTAATACTTGTAGGGATCCCCACGATGACCAGTTTTGGGGGAGTTAAGAATCTGTAGATTTAGGATTCTAGGGCAGTCAGCCAAGATATCTTGTTACCATTTAATAAGCTTATGGCAGCACCAGAGGATGTGAAGGAGTCCTGCAGTGGGCTTGGAGCACTGCCAGCAGGATGAGTGTGGTGTTAGGGCCATGGAATGCAATGCCTGGAGTATGATGTACCATCTATGTAGAATATTTAGGAGGCTCAGTTGGCTTGTAACATCTCTGTATACGTGATACATAATTAGGACTCCTGTGTCCCAATGTATGATGGGGCACAGGGTGGTCCAATTCTCTTTCCCATCCAGCTTTAATGACTTCAAGGATGACCTTTTTCACATCCCTGATTGTGGAGTATGTTCTGCCTGCCCAGCCCTTTGAGCTGGAGATAACGGTTAGTGTTCAAAGTCAGAACCATCATGACTGACGTGGAAGCATTTTCTCATAGGCTTGTATTGCAGCTCTTATTTGCAGAAACTGCCAGAAATCAGTTTGGGGAATACCCATCCTTTCTCGTAATTGCTGGAAGGAGAGAAGGGTGTTGGAGTGTGGAAGGGACATATCAGCTACATATGGATACTCTTCTCTTCCCATTTGATTCACCTGACTTATTTGACTCCAGTTAAGATACTGAGGTTATGCCATAGGTAGGTAAGAGGTCTGGGAAGATGTCTGAATGCTTTAGGAACAGCAATGAGTGCTATGAATTTGTCCCATGCTTGCAGCATGGTGAATATGATGGCGTGTGATGCAACAGGGTTGGAGGGCTTGTGGCCCAATGTGGTACTAAGACAATGAACATCTGCAACATCTGTTTCCAGCCTGATCCACTGAGAGGAGTCAGTGGAAAGGGGTGTGAGCTACCTGTAGGCTTGCATCATACGGTACACTAGGGAGTATCCTCCAAACCAGAGGAGACCAAAGCCAACAATGAGCCCTTGACTTTGTCTCACTCAGTCGGGGAGGGCTTCCCAAAGAGGTGACTGATGAGGCAATCTATCTTATGGAAGATTTTGTTAGGAATTGAGACCGGAAGCTTGCCAAATATGTATGAAACTTTTGGCAGGACAAACAGAAGGATGGCCTCAATTTTTTTCCCATAAAGATGAGGTTCAATCTGAGTCAATGCCATATGTCTTGGTCAAGTATGGTGAGTAGCGGTGAAAAGTTCACTGAAACTAGATCTTCTCATTTGGTAGTACTAGTGACTTTTTTCCATAACAGTTTTTATTGAGTTTATAGCAGTACAAAAAGACATGTACACATCAACATAAAAATTTCAGAAAGGAAGGTACATGTGCAGTAAGCTTAATAATCAAAATAGATCAATATATAAAGTTGAAAACAATATTATAAAATATTGTAAAAATATGAAAAAGCACAATAGTGATGTAAGGTAATGTAAAAAATCCAGGGTATAATCCCAAGGAGTAGTAAGCAGAAGATTCTGAGGCAAGCAGTGCGCACACAGGAAAAAAATATCTGAAGTAAGTTGATAAATGCAACAAGTTTTTTACTTGGTGTTCCTCAATAACAGCATACATATAGAATTCAAAGGGTTCCTGGTTAAAGGCATGTCCCGTAGCACCTTGACTCTCATGAATCTTCAGTGGGGCTGAGGCTTAGGCAGGAGACATAGTAATTTATGCAGGGGCTACTTACGTAATCACATCTGACATCACAGTGGCAAAATTCCTACTATCTTTTATAATTACTTAGGCGCCATCCTTTCTATTGTTTAAAGAGACAACACTTATTTACACAATGAAAACTTAATAATAACAATCAAAATAGTTATTCTAGAATATAGAAAAAAATATTTACTAAAAGCATAGAAAAGAAGGCACAGTGTCCTGGAAAGATTGATGACATGGCAAATGCAATCTTGGCTCCAAATTCACATAACACCAGGCAGGTAGGAGTTCCCAGGCACTGTATGAAAATAAGTGGTGAAACATTCCTGGAGAGAGAGAGAAGAAATGAAAATAAAACATTAATATCTGGGATTCAAATTACATGCAAACAGCAGTATGTAAATTCATATTTCAAATTTTTTTTTTTACCTATAATATAAAAAAAAAATCAAAATAAATCACAATAAATTAAACCTTAATATGTTCAAAATTTTCTTCAAACAAAGGGTTTGAGATTCCATTTCTCATTAAAGGCATTATGTTTAACTCTGTCCAATTTGAAAATCCACATACTTTTTTTTCTTGCAGTATGTTAGGTCTTTCACCCCCTAACTTCGGAGGTGTGACCCACTCAAGCCCCATGAATTTTAAATAATCTGGAAATGAATTATGATATTGTACAAAATGGTACCTACAGGGGTATCCTGTCTTTCGTTTATAATAGACCTAACATGTTCCTGAACTCTCTGCTTTAATTGTCTCACAGTTTTTCCTACATATGTCAGGTTACAACTGCATCACAATGCATAAACCAAGTAGGAAGTATTGCATGTTATTAGCTCTCTTATATTGAGTTTACATTCCCGGGTCTTGGGCTGATGGAAAATGGTGTTAGCAGATGCATATTTGCATCTGTTAACAGATGCATACTTCAAATGTTACATCTTTGATACTTATAGAAACCATTAGGTCTCTTTGGTAGCCATGTCTGGTTATCAGTGGTTACTGTCTTTTTTATTTAATTATTTCAATTTCGGTAACCAGGTAGGCCAACTGAGCCCTGGTGGTGCGTTTTTCAGGGGCGACCTGAAATTAGTTACATAGAGTAAAAACATTTTGCAGATACAATACATAGGAGCAAACAACAAGTGCTTACAGTAAAGACATTACACATCAGGGAATTATAAAATCAACCAGTAGAAAATTCATTATACACTCACATTAGGACCAGGCCTCTGATCTGGATTGGAATAAGTACAAAACAGTGATTGACAGTACACTTACAGAACAATAATTGACAGTACAATTTCAACTCAATTGTTGAACAGCATTCAGCAGGACAGTTAGGTTTGGGGTGGTCTAGGTTTTCTCTTGTATAGATATGTTCAAGTGCAAGCACATTTGCTGTTGTCCAGCAGGTGCTTCTAGAGCCCCTTACAGAAGGCTCCCAGGGAGCTAGCTTCCAGCAGGTGAGCAGTGAGCTTATTCCAGAGTACATGTGCATGGTTGAAGGATTTACTGCCAGACGTAGTCCTTACCCTAGATTCCTCCAGAAGATTCTTTCAGTGGTGTGGAGCTATCTTCCTGAGCGTTTTGGGGCCTGCAAGCCAACGAGGCTTACTGGGGAAAATTTGTTGATGAATGTGTATGCATTGCACAGGAGATGTTACTGTAGCCTAAGGCTAAGGAATGACCAGTTTAGGGAGGCCAGTACTTCACAGTGATGTCTCCTCGGGTGGGACATTGTGGTGAAGCATGCTGTCTTATATAATGTTTACATCCTGCTGTGCTCCTGTTTTGCAATTGAATGCATTAATGGAGCAGCATATGTTAATGTAGGAAGTAGGACGCTTTTTGCTGTGGTGATCTTGGTTTCAGGGATCAGTTATCTATTCAAATGGTAAAGTAGATTTAGTTTTGGTGGATTGCTTTGGTTAGCTGATCCACGTGGGGGTTAATGTAAAGCTTTTATCCAGTGTTATGCCCAGGTACCTGTAGGACTTCACTACCTCTGTGGGAGAGTCTGAAGCGGAGACCAGGAGGAGCAGGGAGCTTCTACCAGAGCCTATGGTTCATGGTCCAAACATAATGGCTTTAGTTTTTTTGGTATTCAGTATCAGCCTGTTATCCAAAAGCCATCTTTCTAAGAATGCGAAATTGGATTTTAGTTTGTGTCCCAGGTCTGCAGTGCTGTTTGAGGTTCTGTACACAGAGCTGCCTCTGCTATGATTGTTTAAATAATTTATGAACAACAAAAACAGGAGTTATCCCAAGATAGACCCCTGAGGTACCCCCTTCTTGATAGGTAGTGATTCAGATGTGGCACCTCTCCACTTGGCCTGTTGGGAGCAGTTGGACAGGTAGCTGCTGAACCAGTTTAATGAGTGCTGATCAAAGCCAAATTGATTCAGTTTGTATACCAATAGGTTGTAGTCCACCTGGTTAAAGGCCTTGGTCAGATTGGTAAATACAGCACCGGTTGCGGTGTCTTTGTTGAAGGCCTTAAGGACATCCGTGGAGAATCTGATGAGAGTTGTATCAGTCCCGTGCTTTCTTCTGAATCTGTGCTGGGTGCTCACCGGCAGCTGGCTTGCTTCCAAGTAGTCATGCAGTTGGCAGTAGACTAGCCACTCTCGTAGTTTGGCTAGTATGCATAAGAGAGAGTTGGCCTGTAGTTAGCAATAGGTTCCCTGGGGCCTCCCTTGAGGATGGGCACCACATATGCCTGTTTCCATGTGTTAGGTACAACTCCTTCAAGCAGGGACCTGTTGTTGAGCCATGTAATGGGTAAAGTTATGGCAGGGACAGCAGCCCTGAGCAATTTAGGGTCAAGGCTATCAGGACCAGCTGAGCCCTTTGCCTTAACATAAGGAAAGTATACTTCCTTAGGACGTACTATCTGTAAATGAAATTGTGGGCACTGAGGATCTGGTTTCTCAGGGCTCAGCTGCTTAGAACGTCATGGGGGGAGGCTTGCCTTGTAGTTTTCAAGGTTCGTAAAGAACCTGTTGAAGGCTGTGGCAGCCACCTGGCTTTCACTGAGTGTTTGGTCATTGCAGTCTATCGGACCTTGGGGGGGGTTTACCATTGCCCTTCACTGGGGCATTAATATGGGTCCAGAAGAACCTTGGGTCAGTTAGACTGGTCTGTTGGAGGTTCTTAATGTACTCCCACTTTACAGCCTTTACTGTTTGCTTACATTGGTTTCTTAGGGTCCTATAGGCTATCTGGTCTTCTGGGAGGGCCAGCTTCCTATACCTGATCCAGGCCTTGTCACGCTTGATCATCATAGATTTTAGCTCAGGCATTATCCATTTGCAGCAGCACCCCTTAGCTCTAAGTCTCCTTAGAGGAGCATGCAGGTTGGCTGCTTAGATGAAGGTATTTTGGAAATATTCCAGGGCTTCATCTATGTTAGGAAGAAGCCAGATTGGGCTCCAGTCAAGACTGAGTAGGTATTCCTGGAATGCTGCTGCAAAGAATTTGGAAAAATCTCTTGCTGTGAGGATTCTTGGAGGAACCTTGAACTAGCTGTTCTTCCACATTCAAAATATTGGAAAGTGGTCACTCAAAGCATCCACGAGAGTGCCAGCCACTTGAATGTTTAGAGGGTTGGAAGCCAGTATCCAGTAAAGGGTGGAATGGTTCCCTGATTTGGCATTATGCCTTGTGGTTTCAGTGATGACCTGGAACAAATAGGCATCTATGAGAGTGGCCCTAAGAGCCTGCTCAGAGTCAGGTACCCAGTTCAGGTTAAAGTCCCTGGATTACCATCTGTGAGGGGGCATGTTCTGCTAGCATTTTGGTTAATGCCTCCAGAGCTTGGGGATGACCTTGGAATGGTTTTAGAGGCATCCAAAAGTTAGGTGCTTGGCATGGCCAAGTGTAATCCTAACAAATATTAACTTACATCCAGTGAAGCTGATGGGGGAAGGGAGGCTAACAATGCATTTAGGGAGTCTTTTACATACGTAAGTACCCCACCCCCTTTTTTAACATCCCTATCTTTCCAGAATATATTATAGTCATTGAGTTTAATCTCATGGGTTAAGATGTGGGACTTTAGTCAAGTCTCATATTCTGCCAGTACGTCTGGTTTGTAAAGGTCCACCCAGCTTTGTAATTCATGTACTTTGGGTCATATACTGCAGACATTCATGTGGGATAGTCTTAGACCCTTGGGGGAGAGCCAGTTCAGGCCATGTGGTGATCCAATCATAAAGTCTGCCACAGGGGGTCCAGGGTTGAGTTCAATGTCTCCTTCAAGGAGGTCCAGCAGTACTGAGGTTATGCTTAGTAGTTTTGGTATTTTGAGGAGAGAATCTCTAATCCCCTTACTTTTGGTGCCATGGAATATTATGTAGCTGGCTTAATTTATTGTTAACCCCTACATCACCAGCAGTGAGTCCACTGAGTGCATTGCAGGTTGATAATTCAGGCTAGGTTGATGGTAGTCCTGAGGTCCCCAGGTCAGGTTGCACCCCTCATTCACACTCAAGAGCTGATCCACCCAACTAGTAGCACAAAATGTACATAATGACCAGGATCATGCTTTAGTATGGCATTATTTTTGGGTTATTATGTCTGAATATTGGGGCTTGGGGTATTGGGCCTCCCATCACCTGGGTTTGGCATACCTGCACAGTACTAGCCCTAGATACTGGTGTGGCAACAGGGGAACTCAGACTTTTGTCACAGCTGAGCCGCTTGTGTTTTGTGACCTACACTTGCCTTTAGGTGTTTGGCAGCAGCAGAGACTTACCCTATGATGGATCCATGACAGTCGGTCAACAAATTCATTGTTGACTGACATTACAGCGACACCTTTATGTCAACCACATTTGTGATTGGCATAAAGGTGGTCACTTTTGACTGTGTTTTCATTGGGGGCTTTGCCCCTGAACACCCCATGTGGGGGCTCTTCCCCTTCACCCCCATAACTAAAATAATCAACTCTGAGTCAGAGTTGATTTGGAGAGGGGTGCAAGACCCCAAGAAAGCAGTGCTGGGGTCCCACACCAACACTACAGATAGCTTGTGCTTTTGCCGCCATAGTGTTGGTTGCAGTAAAATTGTCACTGTAGCAACGGCATACCCCTACGATCACTGGCTGTGGCCTTAGGTCTAAGAGCAATCCCTATCAACTGTATAACTTATCTTGAACAGTTGTCTATTCAGTGTGCCTATGCAAGGAATGTCAGTTGATAGTACAGGTGGCAGAACAGCAATGTTCTAACAGATTACACTAACTTACAATGTCTCTTTACTATGCCCTAAGTTTTAGGTCAAGCCCAGCTCTTAATAACTCTTAGCCCTAGTTACCTAACAGAATGTACTTGCTTACTGTGACTTACTAAGCCACGAGTTACAGGGCAATTCATCTCTTAAAAATTCTAATAGATACTGGGCGCTGTGGTCACACTTAAAGAATACCTAAACAACACTTTTGAAACAAACTATTCAAAAATCTGACTCCGTAGGTGACTAAAGGAAAGGCTGCTGTATTCATTAATGCTAAAACTACATTTACATAATTTACCTAAATGTGGTTCCAGAGCATTTGAAAATTGTAAAATCAGCCTTCCAATTTCAAAAAAACTGTCTTACCTGCTTCCTAAAATGGCCACCAAATGTGTTATGTGATGACATCATTGGAGCCAAAGTCACAGATATATATGGCTCTCTATAGTGCTAACTAGTTCTTTTTTCCCTTTGTATAGAATTGTTTCATCCAAATGGTCAAAACCATGTGCATTATTTTGTATAACGCACATGTTAGGCTATGGTTCTGTTCATTTTGTTTACTTTAACATGCTGAAAATGTGTTTTAATCCAATCATCTTTCTCTGTGGTAAACCACAGTGCAGTATAAATCTTGAATAACCTGGTGGTCAGGTTGTTATGGTAGATCCAGGATGCTACAATGGGGGTGATGGGGTAGTGTGCATGCTTAACATGCACCTTTTTCACATTTTTATTAAACCTTTATATTTTCTCCTATTATTCTTTTCTAGTATGTTTTTGACAGCACCTACAAATGTAATCCACAGTTTGAATGTAAACATTTGTACAATCAATAAATTAGAATTCTTCAACAAAGTGAAATGCAGCAGCAGCAAGCAAGAATGTTACTTTGTGAGGGGGGGGGGTTGAAGCCACACCCTTTACCACCCCCTAGAGCCACCACTTTTTGTAGCAAAGTTCTTGTGCAGTCCAATGTTAGGTTCATACTTTCTCGAAACTCAAATATATGCTTGTTTTGTCTTCTTTTTCAATGGGAAATAATAATAATAAGAAGAACCAGCATTTATATAGTGGTTTTCATACACATTGTATCCCAAAGTGCTTTACAAGAAATACTAGACTGGAGTTTTTTTTTTTTTTTATTTAGTTTTTGTTGACCGGGTAAGCGCACTAGATAAATACTGCCTATTTTCAGGAATGACCCGGGGGAGGGGGAAACAGATGAATACCAACTGACCTTGAACCAGATTAAGCTGTTGGTGGTATTTTTAGTGAATGAGAGAAATTTGGCCAGGACACTGGGGACATTCCCCTACACTTTTTGATAAGTGCCATGGGACCTTTAACATCCACCTGAACTACCACCAATCCAGGAAGATGGGACCTCGGTTTAACGTCTCATCCAAAAGACAGTAAAGTGACTGAACGTATAGTGGCAGCCATTTCATACAGTAATATCCACACACAGCCTTGGACAATTGCATGAACTGGTTTCATGGGAAGGGGAAAGTTGGCCAGGACAATGGGGTCAGGTAGTGATCAAGGTGCTGGCAGCCCCACATCTTATTTCTCACAGTAATCTGCTCATATTTCTCTCCTTCTGTCTTCCCCCTTCCCTGAATACAGTAGTACCTTGCAAGAGTGGCCTTCTCAGTCCCCCTCTGGTATTCATTCTTCACTATTCCTCCTCACAGCAAAAACTGGTGAGCTCATCACCCTTCTGCTTCATGAATGCAAGTAGTACAGTCCCGTTTTATTTTGACATATCAGATATAAACATATATTTCCAGTAAATCAGGCTCATAGCAGCAGGGAACAAGGGGAATGATGGGCTTTCCTATCCTTAAAAGATCTAGGCTACCTTTGATTAGGCACTATTAAATGATGGGTGTGTACATCATTATGCGCGTCATTTAATAGTTCCTAATCATAGGTGGCTTAGATTTTATATGGGTAGGAAAGCTTATTTTTCCACTTGTGTCATGCTGCTATCAGCCTGGCTACCAGAAGATCATGTGTATTATTAATATGTAACTATAACATGGGAGACTGTACTAACCACATTCATGATGTGGAAGGGTAGTGAACTCACCAGTGTTTGGTGTGGGGAGCAGGTGAGAAGAATGAATTCCAGAGAGGGACTGAAGAGGCCATTCCAGCAGGGTGCAGCTATAGTCAGGTTAGCTGAAGACATGAAGGAGGACGCTGAGCACATCACTGTAAGATCTGAAATGTGGGGTTGCCAGTATCGTGATCACTTCCTGACGTGGATGAGAGTAGCCAGCAATGACAAATACTCAGAGTGGCAGGGCTGCATCTAAACTGTTACTTGAATTCAGTGTAGGGAGATTACCCTCGGGTGGGGGGGGTGTTGATGTTTGTTAGGACAGTATTGAGGGAGTTGTGTATAGCTCATTCAAGATTTGGAAGGGTGGTAACCAGCCAACTCACATTGTGGAGTAGAGCACAGAAAAGTACTGGAGAAGAATTGCTGGGAACTGTCCTGTGGGGTTCTGCAGATCACAGGTAAAGGAGCAGACTGACACTTGAAGTCAGGTGGATTTGCTCAAGGTATTAGTATGCCTCTCATGTTAATAATCTTGTTATCCATTGTAAGTGCAGCCCGTATGAGGTCATGAACAGCAGTTTTTCTCATGGGTCATGATGTTTATTGCTTGGCCCTTCAGGAAGACCTAGTTGTTGGTTAATAAGGTGGGGAAAAAACGCAACAGGTAACTATACATATTACCCTCACTGTGCAGAAGGGTGGTGATCCACTCAATGTTTACTGTAGAAGCAGAAGTCAAACATTGAGAATGTGGACTGGAGAGTGATTTGGGAGGTATTTTTTAACAGTGCCAGCTGATGATGCGTATCAGTATATGTGTGCACAACTCTCTGAGGTACAAGATTACAACCTAAGGTGTGATAATTCTTATCATGAGACTGCAAGTTCATATGCAGCCCTAGGCAGTACTAAGGACATGGTATGGATGGTGGGGTGTTCAACAGAAGGCAGGTTAGGTGCAGGGGGGTTCATATGGAAAAAGAAAGCCTTATCTGTGGATTAACAAGAGAGCATGAGCTTTGGAACTGAACAAGACCGGTACTTTGCTGTGTGACCCTAAGCTAGTCACTAAACTTCCTTGTGCTCCCAGGCCACACCTGTAAACAAGCTTTCAGCTTAGTGTGTCTCTCCTGGTTAACAAAAAAAAAACAAAATTCAGTACATCATATAACCATTAGATCATCAGGTATTTGAAGTGTTGTACCTTAGTGCAGTTTGCCAAAGAAAAAGTCAGCTGGATTGCAAAACATTTTCTGCAAGTTAAAGTAAACAAAATGAACAAAATCATAGCTTAACATGTGTACTGGTCAAAATAATCCACAAGGTAATACATGGTGCTGATCATTCTGGTACAACAATTCAAAATAAAGAGGGAAAGAAGAACTAGTTCACACTATAGAAATATATGTGGATCTCTGTCTCTGGCTCCTATGATGTCATCATGACTCATCACTTAACACACTTGGCAGACATCTTAGGGAAAAACCAAGGCTGTTTTTTGAAAGGGAAAGGCTGATGTTTACATTTTTCAAAAGCTATGAAACTGCATTTATGTTATTTACATAAATGCAGTTTTAGCATAAATGTAAACAGCAGCCTTTACTTTACCTTGCAATGAAGCCAGATTTTGGAGTTTGCAGTTTAAAAAAACTGCTTGTTTAGGTATCCTTTAAGAAACAACTCTTAGTAAAGCTGTGAAACATGTTTCAGTAAAGCTGTGGAACATGGTTCTACTAGCATACAGTGGCCACCAACCAGGGCAGTCCAGCTCTTTATGACTCTTTGGACCAGTTACCTAGCAGAATTCACTTGTTTACAGTGACTTACTAAGCCACAATTTACAGGGCAACCCAGCTCTTAAAATTCTGACAATACTAGGCACTGCATGCACCCTTAAGCACAATCTCTAAGTGCAGCTGTGATATACTGTTATGCTAGAACACATTCATTAGTCACAGACCAGAGTTGGGGGTGTGTGGAGCTAATACAGATTAAAGAGATGCCAAGGTGGGAAAGGGTGCATGGGAGACATTTTAACAAGCTGGGTGTAGCTCCAACAGGCAAGCTGACCCAGGCTGGCATAAGTCCTTGTTACAAATTGAGCTCCAGTGGGCTCCAAATACAGTTTGGTGGGTCCTTGAATTAATTTGACCTCCAGTGAGCATGCACGGCAGAGGATCACTTATAGCAAAATCAGTTGCTGCATCTCTAGTGAGCTGTATGAGTAGTCCATCCTCTGAGAGCTCAGTTGAGCTCTGAATATGAGTAGTAGCCCTCAAGTAGCTCCAATAAGCTCCAAATTCAGTCGGGTGGAGGAACAATTATTTTTTTTTTGTAGCTCTGGCAAGTCACGATGAAGCTCAGGAGCCTCTGCTGTCCTTAGAGGAGCTCTGATGAGCTACCTCTGCCAAGCCACCTGAAGAAATCAGCCCCTTTTAAGGCTGAATGGGCTGAGCACCTTGGCATCTTTTTTTCTGGCTGTTTCAGTTTGCATTTTAGCAAGCTAAGTGCAGCTCCAACAGGCAAGCTGACCCATGCTGGCACAAGTCCTTGTTACAAATTGGGCTTCGGTGGGCCCCAAATACAGTTAGGCGGGTCCTTTTTTAGCCTACTATGAACCAACCTATCTTTCAAATTGTTTGCCCTGCTGAAATATACATGTGGACTGGCACCTACTGCTCTCCCAACAATCTCATCCCCTAATAGGATTGGCCATTTCTTGTAAATGATATTACCAATTTGGCCAGCCAACTCATTGTATTCTGTAATGAATATGCAAGGAACCTTGCTACTTGGTGGTGCCATTTATTTATTCAGCAGATCATCTCTTTCAAGTTCTTCTACTCTCTTTTTGGATGATTCAAGTAACTCAGTGTCATATCCCTGTAACTTAAACATTTCAATCAGTGCATTAGCCTGTGTCTTGAAATCCTGCTCTGTGTTACAGTTTCTCCTTTTTCACAATAACTGACTATATGGTATCGACTTCTTTAAACTGGGAGGGTGTGTGCTGTTATAATGAAGTACTGAGTCAGTTGCTCTATCTTTTCTGAATGTTTTGGTACTGATAACAATCCTGTTAACCCCTATTTCTTGTACACTTAGACTCAAGTCAAAGAAATTCAGTGTAGTGGAGTCACTAGTATATGGAAATTTAAGATTTAATCTGTTGATATTGAGCCATTCCATAAACTCATGCACCTTGTTTTGGTCACCTTGCCAAATGCACACGATGTTATTAATATAGAGATGCCATTCTTTTATGTGACTATAAAAAGGGTTTAGATCTTTATTGAAGACAATTGTGTGCTCCCAGTAACCAAGAAAAAGATGTGCATACCATGGTGCTATCGCTGCACCCATTGCTTTGCTCCGCCTTTATTTATAGAAAGTACCTTCAAACTTAAAAAAATTATGACTCAGAATAAAATCAAGAGGTTGTAAAGAAAAACTCAGCTGGTATTGTTTACAGGTCCTGGTACTGGTTAAGAAAAAATTCAGTTGCAGAGATACCCTGTTCATGGTGCATGGAGGTGAAGAATTACACCACATCAGTCGTTAACCAACTACAGTCGTTCTCCCATGTTATGTCCCTCAATTTGCTAAGTAAATCTGTTGTATCTTTTATATACGATTTCAAATTACTAACACTTGGCTGTAAAAAGAAGTTCACAAACTTCCCTAGATTCTGAGTGAGGAAGCCCACCACTGAACTTATTGGCCTCCCAGGGGGTATTTCTCTATCTTTATGAATTTTAGAAAGAATGTAAAAACCCGGTACTACCAGGTAGTCTTTTCCTCAAAAATCCATATTCATCCTCAGATATTTCTCCCTTTTCTACAGCTTGCGTTAAAACATACAGTTCTTTTTTATATTGAAGTGTAAGGTCTGACAATGGATTGTCATAACTCTCTTTGCCATTCAGTAATCTCATTGCTATGTCTCTATAGAAATCTTTGTCAAGTATGATAATATTTCTACCTTTGTCCACAGGCTTTATGACCACTGTGTTATCCTTAGCCAATTTCTCAAGTGCAATTCTTTCACACTTTGTTAAATTAAACTTGCACGGGGCAGCATTATTTTCCAATAGACTTTTTACTTGCCTAATCATTTCTTCATATGCATAAATTACATTATTACATGGTTTAGGGAAAAACTCTAAATTAGGTCTAAACAACTGTTTTCTCAGTTTCTTAAAGCCCTGATTAACCATTAACATTCTAGTTCCACTTCCTACCTGGGAGGTCTAAAGGTCAAGCTCTAACTTATTTTCAAGAAATAAGTCCTCTAGCACTTGTAAATCCATGTTTATATCTATTATTTTAGATTCTACAGTGGAGTTCAAACCTAGTGTCCCTTCATTCTTTATATTAGCACTCCCAGATTCCCTTATGTCCAAGTCATTGTATGAAGTAATTCTCATTAGTGCAATTTCTTGTAGTATTAAATCCCAATCTTCTGTGTATACTGGTTCATTTTCCAAAGTGAAAACCATTTTGACACTGCTGAAATCAGGCAGTTCAACCCCCTGTTCTTTTAAAAAGTGTAGCTGTAAGTGTAGCTTTCTAAAGAATTTATTGAGATCAACAAAAACTTTAAAGCCATTCATAGTGAGGGTGGGGATGAAACTTAGGCCCATCTTAAGGATGAATTTCTGGTGTTTATCCAAGTTCAAGTTAAATAATTTTAAGTGAGATCCTTCTTCCTCTCCCTGAGTAGTGTTGCTGTGCCTGTATGTGCAACGTCCTCCCCTTTTGCCCCTTCTTGTATTTTTTTTTCTTTCTCCTTTGGAGCTGGTCACATCTGAAAATTTGGCTCCTGACTAGATGTGTGGGCAGGTTTTTTGTAGGTTCCTCCATATTACCTTTATTTTTATGAGCCTATTTACCTTTTTCCATTCGTGCAAACCTCACTCTCGACCTTGATCGGTCCCTACTCAAGGATGTAGGTTTACTCCAGCTCAAAATGTCACCATTTTCATAATCACACTAATCTCTGTTTAGTTTAGTGATTTTTCTCTGGATAACCTCAGTTTCATGTTTCTTTATTTTATTTCTAAATTGCTCAATAGTAAGCAGATGTAATATCTCAGTTAAGTCACAGGGTTTGTGTGTAGAGACTAGCAAAGTACTACTGAAAGGCCTATGGAGTTTGACATGGCAAGGGGATGAATACTTCAAAGCCTGGGCAAGAAGTGAGAGAGGCACAGTTGTTCAAGCGTAGAATGGGAACTGGTTGAAGATAGCCGGGGACAGTCATAGGGTATCCAGTGACGATAGGGATTAAAAATGAGTGACTACAAAAACAGCGACTAATTTTTAGTACTATCATCATGAGCTACCCTGCAAGGGTAGTGATGGAACAGCAAGGACAGAGACCAGAAGGAAAGGGCTAGAAATGTGGAGGGGAGGGATAGGAAGGAGGGATTAGATAGGGAGGAGAGCCTGCTGCAGCTAAGCCAGCCCTGGAGTGTGGTGGTGAGGGTGGCTGGCTATGGTGCAGTAGGCAGTGGGTTCAGGTTGGACCAAAGGAGAATATTTTACTGCTGCTTGCAGTTGATGTTTTTTTTTCCCTGGACCAAGTTTTGCCCTCTCCTTGACGTGCACCACCCAGGAGCTGGTAATCTAAAAGCAGAGGGTGCGGGAGAAGCCAAAACAATAAGTGTTCCCAGAAGTGGGGTTGCTGAGAATTGTGTATTGCCTATATGCTTTTTGGTGATATACTCATGCCATAATAGCGATCACTGTTTTGTGATCTCTATTATGACATGGAACCCAGTCATAGTATGAATCCATGGGGGGTTGAAAGGAAAGAAGTGGTGGAGTTATAGTAGAAAATACTTGAATGGGCACACACAGATGTATTGTAGGTGCAGAAGTAGCAGGGAGTTACCAATTTTGAGTACTAGGATAAGATCTAGTCAGTAATGTAAATATATCTGAGAAACATGTTACCTCCCCTGTGGGGGGCAGGAACTATGGAGTTGGTAAGTTTCCAGCATAGGAAAGGGCCTCAAATTTGGTCATAACAGGGTAGTTGCCCAATGGCAACATGGGACACTTTTTCTTACCTTGCTGTGAGGGAAAGAAGATTAAGCCATTCCGTAGACATAGGAGGTTCAATTTCTCTCCAATGGAGCAGAATATCCCTCTTAGCAGCAGCTAGGGCTCCTGTAGTCCTGAGTTCCTGTGTGCAGGTCAAAGATTTGCCAAATGGATGAATGCCTAAGAGGGAAAAGTGTGGATCTTTTACATAGAATCACAGAAGTTGTCGGTAGATAAGGACCTACTGGCCCACCTAGTCTGCTCTTATTTCACTACATGTAGTGACCCACAGACTCTACTCAGTCTCTGGTCCACCTGCCCCCCTCCTTCCCTCCACTATCCTTCTTCATCTATTCCATGCATTCTTGAACTCTGTAACCATTTCAGCTCCCACCCCCTCAGCTGGGAGGCTTTTCCAGGTGCCTACCACCCTCTCTGTCAAGAAGTACTTGCTGCTCAGTGCTCTTAACCACTATGCTCTGCTGCTTCCCAATAACATTAGTGCAAAAGATATAAATAAGCATATGCACAATTAATTTACATAGACTGAAGACACAGACTGAAAACACCAAATTCTGAAACCATTCACCCTCCCACAATAACTTAAGTACATTATTAAAATACATATGAATTAAACTTTTATTAATTATTTAATACCGACTTGTGCTAACTTGGTTAATTTAGAAGTTAAATCCAGAACACTTCTATTCAGGAAATTAATACTTATAAATTTAGACCATTACACTTTTAATCTTTTAGTATTAGTAGTAGTCTTTTAGTGATCGGTCTAAAGACCATTATAAGTTTACGCAAACACACAATGAGTAGATTAAAAATAGAATTATATAAATATAAAATATATAACACATTTCAATATAAAACAAAAAATAAATTAAGAATCAGATAACAGAAATGTATCAGCATAAACAAACATATAGAGCCTGAAAAGCAATTATGCAGCCTGTAATCAATAATTTGAAAATAAAATTATTTTTAGTGTTATACAGTATGTCAATACTATCTCCAAAAAGTGTCATATAAGGATAATGTAAGTTGTTTTATCATAACAGAATCCATGAGAGTTACAGATGATAAACCAGGCCTATAGACCTTAGGACATAATCTATAAAATGCATGAATATACCTAGCAACCGCATGAACATTTACTTCATCACTTGTTGCGAAAAATATTTTCAGCAATAAAGACTGGTTGTCAGTTAATATTGAATCACAGATAGGTTTTAGCTATTTTCCCTAAGCTGATTGTACCAGGTACAAACAAAGAACACGTAAAACAGATTCTCTCAAAATTGGGAAGAGCATTGGCAGTAACTAATATTAATACTCTTCTGATATCTTGCAATTAGTACATTACTTGGGAAAAATTCAAATCTGTACTTAGTGTATAGTACTCTCAACTTATTATCCATAATCATATTAAGATAAGGTCAATAATAATGAAAAATATAATTTGCTCTTAACCAGGGTGAGACATGTAG
Organism: Neoceratodus forsteri; assembly: GCA_016271365.2. Taxonomy (NCBI): domain Eukaryota; kingdom Metazoa; phylum Chordata; order Ceratodontiformes; family Ceratodontidae; genus Neoceratodus; species Neoceratodus forsteri. The sequence continues at coordinate 912,969,812 of CM057455.1, read as the reverse complement.
AGTCAAGATAAGATAACGATCTTGGCTTTCATATTTAGTAGCAATTCTATTAAACACATATTTGTGATATTTAAGACTCATTTTTATTTCCCTAGATTGATAGGTTTTAAATACCGTAAGTCAGTATCACGAAGTATATTGAAAATACACATAAGCCAATTTAATTGTAAGTGACCTAAGTTAAGCCAAGAATATTTTTCCATCAATGCAAGATAAGAAATTTGCTTCTGATCATATTATAGTGTATGGGAGAGCCTTATTGTATGCCATCTTCCATCAAAACACAGGGCTGTTGTACCAATGATGTGATGTCAGGATGCTGTTGTATCATCTTGAGTACGTCACATCAATGGTACAACAGTATCGGTCGACATTCAGCATGTACAGCTCTTTCAATGCGCAGTACTCTGGGAAACAGCCATCACTGTGAAGGCTGGCACCAGAATAGAACCACACAATACAAATCCTTCTAAGTAAAGGCAGCAGCCATGTTTTATTTTGAAAAATATTTATCTGAGAGTGAGGAGCCATATTCTAAACATAAAAAAATGTTAATTTGGGGGAGGCAGGAGGAGACCGGGATGGAGTTGAGCTTATTTTCTGTATTGGGGGGGAGTGACAAAGTTAGAAATGTGCACCACAAGGCTAAGCGAGCAGCTGCTGATTTTACTGTTGCCCCATACACTATACAAAATAATGGTTGGGCAACAGTACACAACAACAGTTGTTCAGTTCTTGAGGTTGTATGACAACTGAAAACCTCTTGAGCTTCACTCTCGAGGTTTACATGGTTGTCATGACAACCTCTCGAAGATGAACAACAGTGTTTTTGTTCACTGTTGCCCATCCTTTATCCTCTATGTTGCAGCTTAATCCAATAATTTATTTTCCTGGCTGCCCAGATAGCCTGCTCTAATAATAGCTGAGGGAACTGAGTTGCCAAGACCCATGCTGGACCTCAGTAATTTAATTGAAAGAATTTCTGATGAATTACCATTTTGCACAATCCAAATTTTGCTATTAATTGCTGCCTGAACATTGTATTTGGCTTTGGTGGCTATTATTAACGGTCTTATTGCATTACCCCCATATTTCCTATTAAAGGAATTAAGTGAAGCAGCAGTCTGTTTAAGCCTAATCTTTAAATCATTAATATGTTTAGTCCATTTACCATTCCAAGAAAGCAATGCCTAAATAAGTGCAATGTCTAACAATTTTAAGAGACTTTAGACCAGTCTTCCATGTTTTATGTATGCAGTTTGAACCAGAAAACAATACCTAACTTTTACCCTCATTTATCTTCAAATTATAACCATTAGCATAAATAACCAAAATATTAAGTTTTTGAAGCAGACCACACTGAGTAAGGGAAAATAGAACTAAGTTGTTAGCATATGCCAAAACAGCAATATGCTCATTAAAAATTTTTGGGTGGTCAGTTCTTGAAGACTGTAACTGTCTTAATAATCTATCAGTGCAAGTACACAGCCTTGCCTGACCCCAGTATTCATTTCAAAGTGAAAGGAAAGTTGACCACTTCTGCCTAGCCTTACATGGACCCATGTCTGACTTTATAGTTCTCTAATTATAGCAATCAATTCATGAGAAAAACCTTTTTCTTTCAAACAAATCCAAAATTGGGTTCTATCTACTGCATTGAATGCTGAACTAAAATCTATGAAAGCTGCACATAAATTTTGTTTCCTAAGGTTAATATATTACTCATAAAGATGCATGATGATAAAACAGTTGTCAGTTGTACTAAACTCTGGCCTAAAATCTTCCTGCAATTCTAACAGTTACAATTCCATCAATCTCTTTAGTACTAGTTTTGCAAAGATTTTATCAAGATTGCCTAGGATGGATATGGGGTGGTACATCAGTGGATTCAACTTATCCCCATTTTTATAAATAGAAATGTATTCATTTATTCATTACAAATTGGGTTTACAACCTTTGAGTCAGAGACTCATTTACAAAGGCACCTCGTTGCGGGGGTTGGGCAGACATCAAGACTTTTATTACAGTGCAGATTAAAACAGAGGATAACATTACAAGTGCAGTAAAAGGAACATTTAACATAGATACACTTAAGTTACATAATGTAGTAGTTTGTATGTTACTTAGGCTACATAATGTTACAAAATTGTGAGTTACGCTCATGGATATAGTAGGTCCTCAGAGAAGACAGTGGGTTACATCCCTGTTTGGACCTAGTAGGGAAGGGGGTAGGTCTGGGGGAAGGACAGACTGTCCAGTGGACATTGTCGAGCCAGGGGGCAAGGCGGGCAGGAACCACAGGTTACAGCAGGGGGTTAGTTGCACCTACAACAGTGGGTATGAAAGATATGGTTCCTATGGGCTGTTTTAAAGGAGCCAATTTTTGGTAAGTTGGAGATGCAGCTAGGGAGGGAGTTGAACCAGGTGGGGGCTCGGTAGAGGAAGGATCTCTGGGCAAGAGAGGTCTTGGTTCTGGGTACCTTGAAAGTGGCCTTAACAGAGCTACGAGTGGTGACAGATGAAGGTGGTTGCTGTAGGGAGGTGGAGACCCCCGGGGGGAAGAGTTCTAGCAGAGGTTTCTTAGTGAGAAGGTAGGTCTGGTAGAGCAGTCACTCCTCAAAGTTGAGAAGATTGGTGGCAGTATAGAGAAGGCAGGTGTGAGTTTGGGTGGGGGCACCTGTCAGGAGCCTACAGGCCTTATTGATGGAAAGTTGGAATTTGGAGAGGGCAGTGTTACCAGCTGCAGCGTAGATGGGCAAGCCATAGTCCACGAGGGACAAGATGGAGGAGGTGATGGCTAGCCTGATGGCAACCTGAGGCAGGCAGTCCCTGTGCTGGTATAGCAGACCAATCCGAGAGTTAATGGTGGCTGACAGGGCATTAATGTGGGTGTGCAAAGAGAGGGCATTATCAAACATGATGCCTAGGTACTTATATGTGGTCACTTGTTCTAGCGTGTGCAGAGTGCTGGGGATAATCAAGAGGGGGGTATTTTTAGCTTTATTTTGGTGGTGGGAGAAGAGCATTGATTTGGTTTTCTTCAGGTTAATGACCAGTCTGCGGTCTCCGAACCATCTTTCGGCTTGGTTGTAAGCTTGCTGGAGGGATAATTGGAGGGAGGTGGGATTGGGTTGTGAGACAACGAGGACTACATCGTCGGTGTAGAGGAGCATTTTACTGGTACATGAGCTGGGGAGGGTGCTGAGGTAGAGACTAAAAAGTATTGGTCCCAGGATGGAGCCCTGAGGGACCCCGGAGCGAATGGGAAGAGTGCTGGAGAGGGAGCCACTGATCTTGACACACTGGGATCTAGCAGAGAGGTAGCTAGAGAACCAGGAAATGGGACCATCAGAGAAGCCAAGTTGGTGGAGAGAGTTGAGTAGAAGGGGATGACAGACAGTCTCAAAGGCCTTGGAGAGGTCAGTGAACACTGCACCTGCAATGCTGCCAGAGTCAAGAGCAGCATACAGGTGTTGGGAGAATTCCAGGAGAGCCGTGGTTGTACTGTGTCCTGGGCAGAAACCGTGCTGCTCTGGGCACATAATGTCATACTTGGTTAGGTATTTAGAGAGCTGGATCAACACCACTTTTTCAAGGGCTTTAGAGAGTGGGGGAAGGATGGAGATGGGCCAGTAATTGTTGGGGGTGGATCAGTCCCCACTCTTACATATAGGTGTGATTTCAGCAGTTTTCCAAGCACTTGGGAACTGACCCAGGCATAGAGACTGGTTTAGAAGGTCAGTCAGTGGGACTAGGACTTTGTCCAAGACTGTACAGAGGATCCTGGAGTCGAGGGGGTCACTGCTGGGGTTATTGCTGCATAAGGCTTTTAGCAGATGTGGCCTGGCTTCTTGGTGGAATAGGGTGTGCTGGTACAATGGTGGGCTATGCAGGACCAGAGGGAGAGAGGTGGGGATTGGGTCAAGGAAGCTGCTGGGGAGGACCGAGCTTAGGTCAGAGAAGGCAGTGTTAAGGCAATCGGCTATGAGGAGTGGATCTGCGGTGGGGGTGCCACTGATGGAGAACTTGAGATGGTGGGGAGGAGCGGCACTTCCCATTTAGCTCTTTCATATTATCCCAGAAAGTCTGGGCTGAACCCCAAGTGAAAGTGAGGGTGGTCTGGTAGTGCTCTACTTTGGCCCACCTAATGACCCAAGTGCACTTATTGCATTCTGCATTGTAGGCCTGTCTGTCAGACACCTTTCCATATTCTACAGCAATATGCCAGAGATTATCTCTGTTTTTGAGTCTCTGGAGGAGGGATGGGGTGATCCATGGGGAATTGCATTTTTTGGAGTGGATCCTGGTGAGGTGGTCGAAAAGGTCACAAGCCTTACAGAAGGCATTTGTGAAATGGCCAAGAGCTGAGTCAATGTCAGGGCATGCTGGATAGGGGACCAGTCTAGCTGGGCTAGGTATTGTTTTAATTTTCTGAGGACACCGGGGTATAAACTGAGGCATAGAGTGGCCTGGGACACTGGCTTCAGAGTGGAGGATGACCAGAGAAAGAGGACTGGGGAGTGATCACTAAGAGAGTTGGGAAGGATAGTGACATCCTGGATTTTGTAGGGGCAGTTAGATATAACAACATCTAGGAGAGTGCTGGTGCCAGCAGAGTGGTTGAATCTGGTGGGCTGGGTGACTAACTGGGACATATCCAAGGCAGCAAAAGGAGTCCCTTATATGGGAGGCAGTGGAGGCAAGCCAGTTAACATTGAGATCACCTAGGCTGACTTGCTCTACTTTGTGAGTGAGAGATGTGAGATAGTCAATGAGGGACTTGACCACTTGGTTTTGATTCCTCGGGGGTAGGTAGGAGACTGTGAGGAAGAGAGGGCCTTGGGTGGGGAAAGGTGTGATTTTTAAGGTGAGAGCTTGGGCTCCATAATCAAGTTTAGGAGCTGGGAGTGCCTGACCTATAAGGGAGTCCCCGTATGAGTAGTGCGCAACCACCACCGCATTTGCCTACTTGGTCTTCCCTGTAGATGGTATATCCAGGGAGAGTGATAGTGGAGTCAGGGGTGGATTTGGAAAGCCAAGTCTCTACCAGTGCAATTATGTCAGGTAGATGTTGAACGATCCAGCACTGGAGGGCAGCAGATTTCTTTAGGAGACTGCAAATGTTTAAGGATGCAAAGTGGAGGCCAGTTGCAGTACAGGGTTTAGAAGGGCTGGAAGAAATAGGTCCTGGGTTTGGGTGTACATTACCAGATAATAATAATAGCAGTGTAATTATTCTGGTTAGTGGCCGGTGGTGATGGAGACCCTTGGGTCGACACCCAGCTGAGGACTTTAGAATCAGGGTGCATGGGATAGATAAAGTGTGAATGGTGGGAATGGCAGGGGAGAGCTGGGTCCAGGTCAGGCCTTGGAGGGCAGAGGGAGTGGGGGTGTTGGCAGGTTGGGGTGTTGGGGGTCATGGGTGTGTCGAGGGTGGGGGAAGGCTGAGTCATTGTGGGGTAGTCTGTGGATGAGGTGCCTAGTGTGGAGGAAAGGTGCTCCAGTCTGTATGAGGTATGTACCAAGAGGGTGAAGGACAGCAGACTTAGTAATGGAGTGTAGATACCCATAGCAGCTGAGCAGTAAAGGAAGAGTGCCAGGAGTAGTAGAGGGTAAGGAGATGTAGAGCAGCTTTGGAATGGTTGGGGGAAAACCCCTTTAGTGGGTGAAAAGACTATAAGCTGCAAATGGGAAAAATCAGTATCAATCAGTAGAAGAGGGAGAGGCAAAGACAGATGAATAGTGATAGATTGACCACACAATAAGTGAAATGAGACAGGAACTATATTGTGTCAGATTGGGTAAGTGTGCTTAAAACTGGGCTATCTAGTGGCTAAAGAATATAATCTGCTAATGGAAAAGTCAGCAGTTTTTTGGGAGGGTCTGAGAATTTAACAGAAATAGTTTAAGCAGGGAAGTCCTGAAGCAAGTTGGTGGTTGGGGAGGACACTGCAGTATGCTCAACAGGAGAAAGCAGTAGCTTCAATACAGTCATGGAAGGGGCTCTGATTAACACTGGGGCACAGAGCTGAAAAAAAAAGATCAGGCAGGGAGGTTCTGAAGCAAGTTTTTTTTTGGGGGCACTGCAGCAGCCTCAATGGGACACCGAGGTCAAGGGTGCAGCCCACAGACTTACAGCTCTAAGAGAAGGGGCACAGTGCTCAGGGCAGATAGCAAAATCACAGTACGTTAAGACCTCTCTCAAAACTTAAATCAACTCTTAAGAAATCTCTACATCAGACTAAACATTACTTAAAGTGAGAAATCAAGAACTTGTCAAGCAGAGGTCAGTCCTAGCATTAATTTCTTGGCAGCAGTTCCTAGAAGACTTCTGGATTGCTGCACAAAGTGTGAGAAACACTGGCAAACAGGGGCAAGTGATATTCCTCCAGGGGTAGATGCCAAAATTCAGGGTTCCAACCCCTACCTTGCTTGGAGGGCGAGCGTCGGGCAGCTTCTCTTTCTTCTGCTTACCAAACTGCAGAATGCTGTTTGTTTGAGAGGAGAGAGCCCCGAAGATTTAGGGAATTATAATTTATGACAACACTTGTTGAAGAAAATCACCAAAATAGTGGTCCAGTTGGAGACTTCAGCAAGAAAAACTTCTGCTGGAATAAGGTCTGGGCCAGAGGCCTTGTTACATTTTAGTGAAGCTATGGAAAAATATACTTTGGATCTGGAAAAGTAAGGAAATCTAGCCATATCAACATCAAGAACCAAACTGTGATCCATATTGGCTGAATAGAATTTACCACTGTAATAATTCACCCAAGTGTCGAATGTGATATGTGACTCTATCTCAAATTTAAGGTTGTTTGTGCCTTTGGCCACCATAAGCCAGTAAGGCTGAGAATCATTTCTATAAATCACATCCAACATCTTATTCCACTGGTTTTGTTGAAATTGAACTTGCTATGTTTTCAAGAGACATTTATAACTATCTCTAGCCTTATTTATTATCCTGTGATTGTTTTCATGTGCATTGGTTCCTAATAAGCTGATTCAACTAGTACTTAGCTACCTTACAATCTGAGTGAAACCAATTCTGATTTACAGAATTTACGACTGAACAAGATTTCTTCTTAGTCAGTATCAATCTTATTAGCTCAAAAGCTAGCTCCAATTGGCTACAAATAATTAAGTATTCCAGACCAGAACTATCCAGTGTAGAAATAATATTTTGAAGAATGGGTTTAATCAGAGGGCTCTTAGGAGTCTACCATCTAATCCTTGCTTGATGATGAATTTCTATTGCTGAAAGAGGGACATGCTGTGTAGTTGCATCAAGAACATTTTTTGATTTCAAAACCAGGGAAAAGTGGTCACTTTAATCTCTCATGAGGACCTGGCATGAGTCCCATAAGGACAAGTCCCCATTCCAAAAAAAGCAATCAATGGCAGATGGTCCTCTAGCAGCATCATATGTATAATCACCCTGAAGATCACCCTTCATTCGACCATTAAAAGGAGCTAAGTAATGTATCATGAGAAGTTCAACAATCTTATTATCCATGTTGTAAATTTTAGAATCTCTCAAATGTCTGGGAAAATTATAAGTCTGCTAGTGACAAAGAAGATGAAAATTGCAATCTGCATAGCCATCAAATTGACCTATTCTGGCATTAAAGTCACCACACAGCAGAATTTCTTCACATTCAGTACTAGCCCAAGTCAAGTGAATAGCTTCATCTATGGATTCCTTTGTAATCTAAACAGTAAGATAATTGCAAGCATATACCTGTATTACCAGAACTATAGTAGTAGATACCTTTCTTTGCTTCTCATGTGATCAGAGTACAAAAACTAGCTATATGGCTTACTCTATGAAAGTTAATACCCACTTCATACTCATTAAGGAGAAAGTGGAACAGGTAGGTGCATTTCATTTAAGAAAAGATGTCAATTTGGAATTTTCATTTAGTCCTGGGGGTTCTGTGGCAAGTAGTTTAAAGAGCCACCATGCCTCCCTTAGTAACTTATTATCCAGGTCCCCTGCCCCCTCTAGGTCCTATCTTAAGTCCCTCTAGATCCTAAAAGGAAAAACTACGCATTCCAGCTCAAACTTATTTGAAATTTGAACTGCCTGGTTTGGTGGGGGGGGGGGGTCATCAGACTTTTTTAATCAGTTTGTTAAGTCCTAATAGGAATATATGTACTGTAAGTGACCAATCAGATAGGTACTTAGGTGTTACTCAGTTGATAAACATAAAATTACATTTAAACTTTTTCTTAAACCAATTAGAATTTATAGGTCAGACCAAAGACATACAACAATAGAACAACAAATAGGGTCCTGTACCATATACAGCTAAGGCCAACAACCATTTATGTATACAATGGGGGAAAATAAACAGGTTTATGTGTACAGCTGTGGTAATATACATGGTTATTTGGGCAAGAAACAACCACAGTCTACAAAATAATATATACATTTTATTTTGCTAGCGACAGCTCTGCTGGAAGTGAATTAAAAAAATGCACTAGGATGAGTACATATTGAATGTAAGCATAAGGAGATATTTACCACTGAGAAGTGGGGGACTCAATTGGCAACATTGTCTACTGCTGTTCTAAGCACCGTAATGTGATTATTAGTATGAATGCTGAGCATGAAGGAGAGGACCGAGTTAAACAAAGAGCAGAATCAAAAAACAGTTAGTTTGTGTTAATGAAAAACTACCAGAAATAATTAGGTCTGCAGTAGTACATATATTACACAGTGGGATGAAAGTTATGTGATTGATTCTGTGCCTGTGGAATAGTCGAATTCTAGTGGACCTTGATATGTTCCTACAGACTGGTTTCACACTGGTAGATGAAATTTTTAGATCAGTATGCTATAAAGTGCAGGCTATCACAAGTTTTGTATAATATGATTTATTGTTAAAGCTGTTACTTTTCAATTTTATTTTAATTATAACATTATTATATCTCGTTATGTTTGGAATTTAAATAAAAATTATTATTGAAAAAAAAAAGCTGCAGGACGGTGGACTCCAATCCATTGCAATTGCATAGTCCACTGAAGCAGTAACAGACACAGTGAGTGGAGTGCTGTATGAACTGATCACAGCACTGTTATGGGCTCTGCTATTGTCCGTTGGTGCTCTACGATGCTGGTTCAGCAACTGTGTTGTCGACCGACATCACAGTCATGGATTTATGTTGACCACAAGTTGCAGTTGGCATAAATCCAGAAGAAACCCTGGTTGTTTTTCTATTGGGGGCTTCATCCCCTGAATCCCCATATGGGAGGCTCTGCCATCCGCACCCCCCGGACTTAAGAATTATCAACTCCGGGATGGAGTTGATTCAGGAAGGGGGTGCAGGACTGGGGGACAGAGTGCCAGGTTCTCGGGTGGACCACTACAGTGAATTGTTGATGTCATTAATTTCAGCATTAATGTGTTCACTGTAATGGTATCACCGTATAGGGGGCATACCATCCATTGGGAAGGGCTAGATGCAGCATATGGGGAGATGATATGATTGGAAACAATTATCTATGAGATAACTAAAAAGTATGACTGAAGGAGAAATTATTTTCTTTTTGAACCATCTGGTATGATCACATTTATCTCAAAACTAATTTGAATTTGTTTTAACTAATTTTAAATTGAAACAAATATTTGATGGGTACGTCAGACAACCACCATTCACGTATCTAAAGCTACTAAGGCAATTCATTGTTGACCCTGGTGAACTGTTTATGACCACAGCTATACAATAGAAAAGAGCATAATAATTGCTCCTTGGTGTTATATTAATTAGCCTTGACAGCATGACATACTTCAATAGTAAAGTGTCTGACTTTAGCCTACTGAGTGTACTTCCAGTTGCCTTGGCAACAACTGGTGTCCTGATGCAGGAAACAAAACACAAGATCTCTTTATTACTAAGATTATTAAATACAAATTGCAAGTAGGGTCATTGCACATCCCCAGACTTTTATTTCAGATCATATCAATTAAAATAAAGCTTACATGTGGAACATATCTCATTGACTATGTCTAGCATCTCTCAGTAGACACACACTTTGCTGCCGGCATCTCCCTGTAGTGTAGTGGGAGAGAGAGAGAGACTCTCATTGTGCAGCGGCATGTCCCCACAGTGTACCAAGAGAGAGACAGACACACAGTGTGCTGCTTGCATCTTCCTGCAGTGTACAATGAGTGAGCAGCACAGTGGTGGAGAAAGAGTGAGAGACAGAGATAGAGAGAGAGAGAGAGAGAGAGAGAGAGACATACAGACAGACAGACAGACAGAGATGGAGCCAGCAGTCTCCTTTCACACAGAAATGTAATTGCAATCAGGTAGTCTAAAGTTCACAGTGATTCTCACACCCCCCAACAAGCTCAGTAAGTGCCTGTAATGCAGAGCAAGTACACAGCATTGGGCTGCAGGGAGTGGGGCAGACAGAGAACGTGATAAAGAGAAACAGATTATTTGAAAGAGGGTATTGTGTCATGTGTCACTGCTCCTAGCAAGTAAACAGCATTGTGCTGCAGGTGGAGGGGCAGACAGAGAGAGAGAGGTATAGAGAACATTTGAAAGCAGGTAATGTGTGTCTTGTGTCACTGCTCTTAAAGCCAGTTTCCTATGGCTATCTGCGGCATGTTGTCCTTAGCTTGTTTGTCTTGCTGACAGTCCATAAATATGATTCAATTGTCCTTTTCTGTGTGCATAAGTCTTTTTATGTTGGTTGACTGTTCCGAATCTTTGAGCAATCCTTGGTGTCTGAAGGCATAATGCTTTTGTAACATGGTGATCTGCCAGTTATTACCATGTTAACCTTTTGAATATCATGAACAATATAGTGTCTTGGCTAATAATAAATAAAACACGTGGTCATATCAGACAAAAGTGCTAAACTCCCATTTTTCAATTTTCTTTCCAACTTATATTTCACTTCACACCAAAGTTCACTTGTCTTCAATTGTTGAATAAAATCTCACCAAACAGTGCTTTTATAGTGCAGCATTTGTTTTTCCCTTCATGGGAGACCCCTGATAAGGCATAGCATATAGTATGATTCTGTACTACATCACTGAGAGGTTTATGCAGTGATTTGCTTCATGGGGTGCTTATACACAATCTACTTAGTGCTTAAATACATTATTCACCAAATTACTATTTACAGTACATCATTAATTAAAATCACCCAACCCCTTCCCCCAAAAAAAAACATAACAGTGACACTGGGGGTGCCCAATCCCCCAGTTTTTCAATTGGGAGCATCAGCTCCTCAGTGTATTTTTTTTAAATATTCCACCACCTGACCCACCCTCTCAGCACCCACCACTCCACACACCCTCCCAGAAACAAAGGAGTGACGCTGGGTGGTGCCCAATCCCCCAGTGTTGCAATCCAGATCCTTTTTTTTAATCCTGTAAAAAGAAAACAATCCTTCAATGTTTTTTGCAGCCAATTTTGTCCCCAGACATGACCCTCCCACTCAGCATCCACCACCCCGTAATGCCCCCAAAGCCCTTACTTACCCATCATGGGTCCAAGACCGTAATCATCTTTAGATCACAGACACATCTTCAGTCTTCAGCGCTGGACTGTGAACTGAGGAAATCAGGTATGCAGTTCAGTGTATTTCAACAAGGTTTTGAACTTAGCAACATACTGTAACTTGGTCATTTTTCAATATTTTTGCCCCGGATTGGGACACCACCTCATGAATAATGCAAGTGACATTTGGTAAATCTGTTCCAAAATGTGATTTTGTGATCACTGCATGAAATCACCTTTCGGGCAGGAGTTAAAACATTTCTCCACCATTGCTAATGATGTGGGGTCATAAGATGGCAATGTTGAAAATTTGGTGTAAAAATATTAAAAACAATGAATTTATGAGCCTATGTTGAATTTTACATTAAAAACAACAAATTTATGAGCCTACATTGACTTTTGAGAGTGCAGGCTTGTAACTTTAATAATTTTCAATATGTTTGCCCCAATTTGCAATATAGCCATATCTTTATAGCACCTAGTGAATGTGACATCTATCATTTTTCAAATGCTGGCCTAAATATGGTTTTACACCCCAAAAGGTGATTTCGCAGTCCCTGCATGAAATCACCAGTCGGGCAGGAGTTGACAATTTTCTCTGCCTTTGTTCATGAGATGGGGTCATAAGAACACTATGTTCTATGAATTTTGCAAATGCAGGCTTCTAATCTTGGTAATTTTCAATATTTTTACCCCACACTTGCAACATAGCCATATCTTTATAGCACCTCTTGAATGTAATAGCTGTCATTTTTTAAATCCTGGCCAAAATGTTTTTTTTGTTTTACATCCCAAAAGATGATCTTGCAGTCCCTGTACAAAATCACCTTTTGTGCAGGAGCAGAACATTTCTCTGCCCTTGTTCAAGAGGTGGGGTCTTAGGAAGGCTATGTTGAAAATTTGGTGTAAAAATATATAAAAACAATAATGTTATGAGTCTACATTGAGTTTTGGAATGCAGGCTCATAATTGTGGTAATTTTCAGTATTTTAAATCAAATGTACAACATAACCATATCTTTATATCACCTCATGAATGTGACAGCTGTCATTTTTCAGATCATGGTCAACATTTTTTTTACATCCCAGAAGGTGATTTCATGGTCTCTGCATGAAATCACATTTTGGATAAGAGTTGAAAATTTTCTCTGACCTTATTCATGAAGCAGGGTCATAAGAAGGTTTTGATTTACATTGGGTGTAAAAATATAAAAAAAAAGTGACGAGGCTATGTTGAAGTTTGCAAATGCAGGATCATAACTTTGGTGATATTCAGTATTTTTACCCCACATTTTTAACATAGCCATTTCTTTACAGCACCTCATGAATGTGACAAGTGTAATTTTTCAACTCCTGCCCAAAATCTGTTTCTGTGTCCTGAAAGTTGATTTCACAGTCCCTGTGAAAAATCGCCTTTAGGCCAGGAGTGGAACATTTTCTCTGCTCTTCTTCGTGAAGCAGGGTCATAACAAGACAATGTTGAAAACTTGGTGTAAAAATATTAAAATACCAATTTTCAATGTTTTTAACACAAATTACTCAGCTGCAGCCCTGTTGGCTCTGGCCAGAGTTTGTTATGTATGGGACGAATTGTGAACTGCTTCCAGACTTGGGGGAATATGCCATGGCACAAGGAAGTATTGAACAATTTCATGAGGTGAAGGGACATAGTACCTTCAACTATTTTAGCCTACATTCAAGGCTGACAGGGATAGTGTATGGTCTAGAGTTACATCTTTCAGGGCAGAATTTTACTTCATCACAAGTTAATATTTTAAAATCAAATTTTGGGATGGGAGGACCTGGGATTGTCAGATCAGTGGTGTGGTTACTATTGTCCCTTACAAAAGTCTCTATATTCATGCAGATCACCACATTGATCATTAAGCAAAGCAACAGTGTCACAGTGGTCATTAAATACATTTTGCTCATACTGCAAGCTTTGAATATCTCTGCTTCTATGTTCACACATTACTTTTTCAAAGTTTGCTAAGATTTTCATTGATCATGAAGTTTTTGCAATATTGTAATGACATCAAGCATTTTATCCCAGAGTTCCTTTATAGTGTAACTCCCTTGCAGCCTCAGAAAATTCCTGTATGTTTTTCTTCTGTTATTTAATTAATTTAACTTCTGTCTTGTAGGATGCTTTTTATCCTGTCTGACACACTTTGCCAGTTCTTTCTTCTTTTGCTTATAGTTTTTGCTAAACCAACCCTCATGTTTTAGTTTTCCTGGTTAGTTATTTTTTATGTGTTTTAGTAGGTTAATATGTTTATAACTAATGGGTCTTCCTTTTTTCCATAGGGAAACCATGATGTAATTTGCCTTACTGAAGGAGTGTTCATTACAGCAAACAAGTGCACGGTTTCCATCACTGTGCACATGCGCCCGCTGCATTTCCACGGGTCACCACTGGTGTCTGCTCACCGAAAGGCTAATCGACAGCAAACTGCCACCTGAACTAGGCAGTAAGTACTATAAAAAATGAAACTCTGCTGAATAAAATAAACCTTCAGGGCTGCCCACAAGTTATAAAAAAACAAACAGATTTAAATAAGTAAAGACTGGTGACTGGGGCAGTGCATGTCAACTTAATGGGACCGGTGGCCGCAGAGAAACATTTTATTTTATACAATTGCTGAGGCAAAAAAAGGAAAACCCAGCAATTATATAAATAAAATATGGGATGGGTAATTGAAGTTTACACAGACACCGTTAGATGCTAGTCATCTAATCCTCGGTGTGTGTAAACTTCTCGTTACACACCCCGACCCATACTTTATTCTATTTTTAATAATTCATGATACATATGACTAAGTTCTTTATCTATGTTCAGGATATCTGATAATTTTGATTTATATTAAGAGATTCAACGCTCTTTGTCAGAGGGGGAAGTTCTGTCCCATACATTTTCCTACTATTTATAATTTCAAAGAATTCCTCATTCTGCAGTAAATCCAAGTGCCAGATGTTTTGGGGAAACAGCTAAGGGAAAGTGATCACTTTCAGATCTGTCTATTGTTTACTAATCATGATGTGTACAAAAAAATATGGAGATGAAATGAAATAGTTAATGAAAGATGTACCATTATACTTTAAAGAGAAGTTTCCATCTTTGTCTGACTGAAACCTCCAATTATAAATAAGATCAGGGGCCAAATATTTAAAACTTTGCACCGGGGATAAATTAGCACTGCCCAGTGTGCTAAATTAGCACAGAACCAAAAGCCCACTATAGTCAAAAGGAATAGCCCCTGTGCTAAACCTGCTGAATACAGTGTTCTCAGGAAGCTGCGTAAACTGGGCTGGGAGTGCAGTGCTATAGTAGCCCAGGAAATAAGACGGCTCTGAATATAGCAACAGGGAAGTGCAAAATGCAATGGCAGCCCAATGGACACAGAGGTGGAGCAAGTCGGAGCTGCAGGTGGAGGACAATGTGTGTGCTAGCAAAGAGGTGTTTCATAACTGCAAAAAAAAAGCAGGCCACACACTGCAGAACTGTGCTATGCTGATTTAAGGTTTTCCCAGGGTTAACCCGACTGCAAAGTGCTAACACATTTGCTCAGTGCAAACAGGTTAGTCTGGGGAAAAAGTTTGCTATATACAAAGCTGCTATGAAAATGACACTACTTAGGCAATCCATGTGCAAACAGCCACATTAGCATCTCATTAAGGCCTGCTTAACATACATTAGCATGAAGATTGCCCAGTGCTATTCCATGGTGCACACAGCTCCACCTGTAGGTCAGCCTGGAACTACAGGTCAAAAACCACAGGCTGGATGGTGCTCACAGCTCCACCTGTAGATCAGACTGGACGTACCGGCTAAAAGTTGCAGCCTGGGGTGTGCACACAGTTCCACCTGTATGCCAGCTTTGAGAAACAGTTTGTTAGCTGCAGGCCATGGGTGTCAGCAGGCATACGCAGCGCATACCTCCCACCCCGTCAGCACTGGAAAGAGGAACACAGACACTCTCAATGTGGAACAAAGAGGGACACTGATCCCCATAATTAGAGGCACATCTGCAAACATGGACACACAAGCTCAGAACACAATGGAAACCATTACCTTTGTATGTACATAGGGTAAGAGTTATGTAGCACCATAGAATAATATAACTCCCTGCTTGAAATTCTGGATGTACAATACAGTTTTTATGTGTGCACCACTGTTCCCAGGAGGGACGAATGCAGGTTATGGCTATAGTTAGAGGAACACAGAGGGATGTCCCCTGTACTGAGGGACACTGTAGAGGACTATATAACTGTGTCTGTCTATCTGTCTGTCTGTGTGTCTGTCTGTCTGTCTGTCTATCTATCTATCTATCTATCTATCTATCTATCTATCTATCTATCTATCTATCTATATTTATACAACAGGGGTGAGACAAATGAGTAGTGTATAAATCCATGTTTCTTACACACAGTGATGTAAATCCTGGGAGAAAATCACATTGTGATAATATTTTACATTTATACATATGGTCCCAGATATTCATAAGGGTTGCGCGTGGTGCAACAGTGTTGCGCCATGCGCAACCCACTGATGTGCCCTGGCATGATATTCAAATGCTAATTGCGCCTGGCACAAATCCTGATGCACTGGAGCACGTCAGTAATGTATGCAGGTGCAGGGGGGGGGTCGTGCCCATGCATACTCTGCACAGCCCGATATTCAGCCTGGGATGTGCTGAGCCATGCATGCTCAACCCCTACTTGCGCCGCACAAAGTGGAGCAAAAAATAAAGGAGCAACAGCCGGCCACCCACAGGTGAGCTGCCATATTGCAAGGCGCAACATGGCAGCTGCCACCTGTGGGTGACCACCTGAGCTCTGTCTGCACCTCCATGGTGGCGCCCCCCCATGCCTGGATCACAGGCATTGGTGTCTAAAAATAGAATCCGATATCCCTGGTGGTCCAGTGGACCACTGTCAGCTCGATCGCGGGCTTGAGTAAAATGATAATGTCTCCAATATCCCTGGTGGTCCAGCGGACCACTGTGCCCGATCATGAGCTGAAGTAAAAAATAAAAGACTCCTATATCCCTGGTGGTCCAGTGGACCGCTGTCTTCCCAATTGCGAGCTGAAGTAATAAATAAAAGAAGCCTATATCCCTGATGCTCATATGTATCAAGCTGTGGAAACACAGGGGTCTCTGGCCCCTGCTCTTCCACTCATAAAGTTATGAGTAGGCGTAGCTAATTCGCAACAGATAGTCATAACTTTGCCATCTTAAATTATTTTCACCCCAAATGTTCAACATAACCTTCTTATCACCTCACCGTATGTACCCAGTACAGAAAACCTTCAAAGCCCTGTGGAAATATAATTCTGCACAACTGTAACACCGTTTTGCATCACAGGTGCAGAAAAACATATTTGGAAGGATTTGAAAAATTACAGCTGTACTATTCATGAGGTGGTGTGAAAAATGGTAATGTTGGAAATCTGGAGTGAAAACATGAAAAATTGGTCAAGTGACGAACGTGCATAGACACTGTGCAACACACTCTTGTAACTGTGGAATTTTTTTACCAAATTGTCAACATGGGTTTTTTGGGACCTCCCCTCATGAACAGTTGCACTGTGATTTTGTTATTCAATCCCGAATGTTGATTTCGTACAGCGACCAAGCTATTCTGTGCCACAGGTGAGAAAACACATTTCGGGCAGGAAGTAAAAAATGACAGCTGTACTGTTCATGAGAACTTTAAAAAAGAAAAATTACTCACCTTAGTAATATTGTTTCTTCTAGTGGAGTCTTACTATATTATGACATATGCAGTATAACCCCAGGTTAGAACTGCTCCAGAGGTGAAAGAGTTAACTTTCCATGCAGGGCATGGAATCTTGAGCACGAGCTCGGTTGAACACTCTGTCTGTTGTAGCTCAAACTTAAACTGTCAGATCTTTATGAGCAAAAACTCACTAAGGTTCTGTGTGGAAGCCGAAAACCTACACTAGCCCACTGGCTACTAACTACAAAAACACATTTTTATTCTTGATCTCAAAACAAAGACTCAAGTCAGGGGATTCAAGAGAGAAAACATAAGCATAACACCTAAGCACCCTAAGAAAAGGTGAAAATAAAGTGGGCATCTATGAAGTGCCAACATTGCACTGTCCACCCACATCCCAAAAATAGAGGTTCTGAGAGGGGCAGGCTGGGGGGGAGGTCATAATATAGCAAGACTCCATTAGAAGAAACAACATTACTAAGGTGAGTAATTTTTTCTTCAAACAGCATGAAGTCTTGCTATATTATGACATATGCAGACTACACAGCAGTACCTCCATGAAGGAGGGACAGAACCTACTTGGGAAATAGGCTTTAGAGCACAGCTGTGCCAAATCGAGCATCACTCCTAGCCTTGATATCCAGGGAGTAATGCTTAGTAAAAGTGTGAATTGTTTTCCAGGTAGCTGCTTGACATATCTCTAGGATAGGAATGTCCCTGGCAGCAGCCAGAGACACAGCTGTACCTCTGGTAGAGTGAGCCCTCAGGCCAGAGAGGAACCTCACTCAGTTTTTCATAGCAGAATTGATACAAGAGACAATCCACCTGGCAATGGATCTTTAGTGGCATGTTTCCCTTTACCAACCTCACCATAAGTGAGGAACAATTGGAGGGATTCAAACCTGTGACCCTTGGTACGTTCTATATAGTAACTAAGGGCTCTTTTGACATCTAAACTGTGCAATCTCCTCTCACCAGAGGAGGAATGGTCAGTGAAGTACACAGGAAGAGACATGGATTGATTAAGGTGGAAGTCTGAAACCACCTTAGGCAAAAACTTCCTGTTAGTCCTGAGGACCACCTTATCTCTATGAAAGGAGATAAAATCAGGCTCCACTGACAATGCTTGTAGCTCACTTATGTGCCTGGCAGAGTGATGACTACCAAACACAGTTTTTTCAAGTCAAGTACTTAAGTTCTGCTAAAGTCAATGGCTCAAAAGGGGGTTGCATAAGCTGAGCAATACAAATATTAAGATCCCAAGCAGGGGCAGGGTCCCTGAACGGAGGGTTGGTGTGAAGCAACCCTTTAAAAAACTTGGAGAACACAGGGTGAGCTGAAAAAGAAGAGGGCTTACCTGCTGATAAGAAGACAGACACAGCTGCCAAGTGCACTTTTAGGGTTGCTGGTCTCAGCCCCAAGGAATTCAAATGCACCAAATAATCCAGGATTGTGGGCATGCCATCAGATTCTGGGAAAATATGTTTACCAGCACACCAAATGGAAAATCTCTTCCATTTTGAATTATAAGTAGCCCTGGTGGAAGGCTTCCTAGAGGCCTTCAATATATCCAATACACCTTGGGAAAGGTGTAGGTCAGCAAACTCTAACTCTTCAAGAGCCATGCCTTGAGATTGAGAGATTTGAGGTTCGGATACCAAACTCTCCCCTGGGCACAGGTTAACAGGTTGTGATTCCTGGGAAGACGCAGGGGAAGGTGGACTGCTAAGGACATGAGGAGTGGGTACCAGGGCTGCCTGGCCCAATCTGGAGCAATCAGAATCATCTTGCAGGATTGAGATCTGATTCTGACTAGCACCTTGAAAAGAAGGGGGAGGGGGGGAAAAGCATAGAGGAACTTCCCTTCCCAACTGAGGAGGAAGGCATACAGAGGGACTGAGCCCAACACTGGGGGTCTGCAGCAAAAAAGGGAAAGTTGGTGATTGTCTGGGGCTGCAAAAAGATCTATTTGCTGGGTGCCCCATCTGGCAAATACTACCTCCAGTACTAGGGGGTCCAGTGCCCATTTGTGATGGCCCTGGGAAATCCTGCTGAAAGCATCCGCTAGGACATTGTCCTTTCCTGGGAGGTGAACTGCTGTAAGGGAGGCGTTCAGAGAATAAGCCAGAGACCACAACTTCATTGCTTTGGTGCACAAGGCCGTAGACCAAGTGCCCCCTTGCTTGTTGATGTACCACATTGTAGTGGTATTGTCTGTTCTGATCTGAACAACCTTGTTCTGAACAGATGTGGAAAAAACCTGGAGTGCTAGAAAAACTTCTCTGTGCTCCAGCAAATTGATGTGGAGCAGAGATTCCTGAGGGGACCACAGCCCTTAGGTGGAAAGGTCGCCCATGTGAGCTCCCCACCCCAAGAGGGATGCATCTGTAGTAAGGGTCAAGGAATGAGACTGGGGAGTGAAGGGAACCCCCTGTCTCAGATTGTTCTGATCCTGCCACCACTGGAGGGCCTGGATCAGGGTTTGAGTCACTGGAATCAATTTGGTTAGAGGATCTGTCCTTTGAGACCAAAAGGCTCTCAAATGGAACTGGATGTCCCTCATCTGACATCTTGCTCCCTGCACTACTGCTGTAGAAGCAGCCATGTGCCCCAGGAGCTGTAGAAAATGCCTTGCTGGTCGAGAGACATGCAGGGTGAAAGAAGAGGCCAGAGCGACCAAGATCCTTGCTCTTTCCAGAGGGAGGAAAGCTCTGGCTTCTTTTGTGTTCAGTTCTGCTCCTATGAAGGTGAGAAGCTGGACAGGCTCCTGAACTGACTTTGGAAGATTGAGAAGGAAACCTAGAGATGTTAGCAGTTGCTGGGTTACTTGTAAGTGTAGTTTGACCTGTTCTGGAGACTGGCCTACAATGAGCCAGTCATCCAGATAAGGAAAGATGGCAATCTTTTGCCTTCTTAAATGAGCAACTGCTACTGTCAGGCATTTTGTGAACACCCTCGGGGCCGAGGTGAGGCCGAAGGGCATTGCTCTGAACTGGTAATGGCCTGAGGGCAGTTCGAATCTTAGGTACTTTCGATGGGAGCTTCTGATGAGAACATGGAAGTAGGCATCCTTGAGGTTCAGGGAGGCTAGCCAGTCCCCTGGCCTTAGAGAAGGTAAAATAATCCCCAGAGTCACCATTTTGAACTTTGGTTTTAAAAGGTGCTTGTTTAGATACCTAAGATCCAGGATGGGCCGCCATTCTCCTGTCTCTTTTGGGGTAAGGAAGTACCTGGAGTACAACCCTTTGCCCTGGTGTATGGATGGAACCCTTTCCATGGCTCTGAGAGCCAGGAGGGAAGAAACTTCTGTTTCCAGGGCAAGTGCCTCTGATGGGTTTGCAGGTGGAAAAGACCTGGCTCTCATCTTCGGAAATTTTTTGAAGCTGAGAACCAGTCCCTGGCTTACTACTTCCAGGACCCACTTGTCTGATGTTAAAGACTTCCAGTCCTGGACAAAGTAAGCCAGCCTGCCCACTACCGGTAGTGGAGAATCGGCCCTGGCTACCCCATCAGGGAGCCTGTTTTGCAGGGGCTTTGGGTTGAGGGGTAGAAGCAGGCTTACTAGAACCCCTTCTGCCCCTTCCTCTAAAGAACCCCCTCTGGGCATAAGTAGAAGAGGAGGCATGGGCTTGGTAAAAAGGCCTGTGAAAAGGCCTGCCCCTGCCCCTGACATGCTGCCTTTGAGGAGTGGCTTGCCTTTCTTTGGCCTGTGCACTCCTATAGGTGGTCCTATACTCATCCATTTTCTTCATATAATTCTCTGTCTGCTCCCCAAACAGTGAATTGCCCACAACAGGAAAATCCATAGCCTTAGACTGAGTATCCTTTGACAGGGCAGTACATCTGAGCCAGGCCATTCTGCGAAGAGACACAGATGTAGCCATGACTCTTGATGAAACATCATTAGAAACATAGAAACATAGAAACATAGAAGTTGACGGCAGATAAGGACCGCAAGGCCCATCCAGTCTGCCCATTTCTTTTTCTACCTTATAAATGTGCCATCAGCCTTTGCTCTGTCAGTGACCTATCTATTCGTAGTCATTTGTATTGCTCCCTTATGCCTATCCCATGCCTGTTTGAAGCCCTGCACTGTATTCATAGCCACCACTTCTTGTGGTAAGCCATTCCATGCATCTACCACCCTTTCTGTGAAAAAGAATTTCCTCACATTCCCCTTAATCGGCCTCCCTCTAATCTCATGCTGTGTCTTCTTGTCCTGCTATTTTTCTTATATTTAAACATGTTAGACTCTTTTCACCTTGTTTATGCCCTTAAGGTGTTTAAATGTCTCGATCATATCACCTCTCTCCTCCTTTGCTCAAGGGTATACATATTGAGCTCCGTTAATCTGTCCTCATATGTCTTCTGATGCAGTCCCTGCACCATTTTGTTGCCCTTCTCTGGACTGCCTCAATTTGGTTAATGTCCTTGTGAAGGTGTGGCCTCCAATACTGCACGCAGTACTCCAGATGGGGCCTAGCCAATGTCTTGTACAGAGGGATTATTACCTCCCTCTTACGACTTGTGATACCCCTACTAATACACCCTAACACCCCCCTAGCCTTACCTACTGCTTTAGAGGTCTGCTTGGATGATTTTAGGTCATCAGTGATGATGATGCCCAAGTCTCTTTCTTCCTTTGTGACTGCTAGCAACTCCCCTCTACTAGAGTCTACTGCAGCATGAAATTGCACCTTGGATGCCTCAATACCATCCACAGCCACCTGCTCCAGCTCCCTGGCAAGCTGGTCAGGGGCCTGTTTTGCTAGGGCCAGGACAGTATCCCATCTGGATTTCTGGTACCTAGCTGCATAAGCCATATAATTTGCCTGTCTGAGTCCCAAAGATGCTGCCATGTACTGTTTCTTTGCCATGGCATCCATCCTCCTGTAATCCTTTTCAGGAGGGTGAGAGGCTAGAGGAATATTAGCCTTGTCACAGGCTGCAGCCTGCACTACCCCCACATGGCTGCATTGCTGGGAGATGAATTCCATATCAGAGCCTGATAAAGCATACCTCTTGTCCATCCTTTTATCCACAGGGAGGATAGAATGAGGAGTTTTCAGAATTTTTACTGTCTGTTTCCTAAAAGATTTGTGCAAGGGAATAGACAGTCTCCTAGACTCTGGAATATCCATCATTTCCACAAAATCAGGCTCTTCTTGATCATCAACAGCTTCCTCAACAGGGAGTTGCAGAGTCTCAGCAACTTTCTTGTAAAACAAAAAATGAGAAGGGGACTCAGATAGCCTGGGAGGGGAAACCCGGGTCTGTCTGGAGAGATGTCCGGTTCAATGGGCACATCCAGACTTTCAAAATCACACTCACTCTTCTCATACCCCTCCTCCCTTCCTCCGGTTCATAAAATCCTCAAAATCATAATCTTGAACCGGGGAACCGTCCAACCTACCGCTTCCTAATGGTGTCGGTTCGGACGGAACCGGGAAAGAGACTGGACAATTTGAATAGCTTTGCAATTTCCTCAGCGGTTGGAGAAAGAACCTTTGACCCCAAACTAGCTGACTTTCTAGTCCTTTGGTTGGAACGGCTCCTCAGAGCTGGCTCTTAGTTGCCGAGGAAGTATCGCCCTGGTCAGAGGGCACTCCCTCAGGTTTGGTTGGAACCAAACCGGGCTGGCCATCCGGGTCAGCGGACTTTTTGGCCTCCCTTTCCCTGACCCTACCAACTCTCTTTTCCACAGTGGCAGCAGGAAAATTCTTACAAATCTGGCAGTCTGCATTGAGGTGGTCAAACCCCAGACAATATACACAAGTGGTGTGTGGGTCAGCCTTAGCAAAGGCTTCCTCACAGAGGCCACAGTGCTGAAAGCCAGTGGGTCCGGTTTTTCTTTTGGGTTTCTCAGACATAGTGCCAGCCTAACCAAAATTAGCCCGTTAATGGCAATCCGCCAAGCAAGACTCTCTTATCGGTTCCCAACCGTGTCATGGGTCGTGGAAAAAAACATAATAAAATCCGTCTTTTTTAGAACCGATAAGAACCCGGAACCGCACTCTAAAGGACTAGAAAGTAATTTTAAACCCAATCTGATCGGTTCAAACCGAACCGAAAAGACGTTTACAAGTTCCACACAGAAGAAAATAAACAAAAGCCTATCTATTACTTACAATACCACAGACAGAGCTTGAACCAATGATTGCGGTTAAATTTCAGTAAAATATACCGAGAATTACACTTTAAAACCGACAAATGAACCGAGCAGCAGGAGGAATCTCCGGAGCGACTGTTCAGTGAGGCGGAGTAAAGAATCTGACAGTTTAAGTTTGAGCTACAACAGACAAAGTGTTCAACCGAGCTCACGCTCAAGATTCCATGCCCTGCATGGAAAGTTAACTCTTTCACCTCTGGAGCAGTTCTAACCTGGGGTTATACTGCATATGTCATTATATAGCAAGACTTCATGTTGTTTGAATGGCAATGCTGAAACTCTGGTGTGAAAATATTAGAAAATGGCACAGTTACTAGCATGCGTAGACACTGCGCAATGCATGCTCATAACACAGTCAGTATTTGGAATTATTTCTCCGGATTTGCAGCATAGGCTTTTTGGGATCTCACCTTAAGAACAGTGGCATGGTCGATTCATTAATTTGTCCTGAAAGGTGATTCCATGCAGCAGCTGCAAAATCATCTTTTGGGACTGAGTAATGAAATGACAGTGACAGTGTTCATGAAGTTGGGTCCCAAGAATCCCATGTTGAAAATTTGGTGTCACAATCCCTGATAATGGCTGAGATATCATCATAAGTTGAACCCCCCCCCCCCAGTGACAGTCATTATATGGCGCTTACCTTTGATTCTTCATTTTGCGGTTTGGCTTTGAAGAGTACAGACGTGTCCCAGTCCTCAGAAGATGACAGCACTGACCTCCGGAGCTAAGTATGGGGTGAGGTGGGTGCTCAGTTGGAGGGTGGGGATGGGGAGGAGGGGACTGGGAAGACGATGAGGGACCATTTTCTTTATTCCAGGTTAAATAACAAACAAATAACATGTCAGGGGACTGTTTTCTTTATTTACAGGAACTAACTGTGCATAAATATATGTGGGCATACTGGGGTAGGCTCCCAGTGTGCCACATGACTTGGGGGGGATACATGCTGCTGACGGGGGGATTGGGCACCCTCATCAGCAAGGAATTATTTTAAAAGTAATATGACATTTGGGCACACTGGGATAGACTCCCAGTGTACAACATGAGTTGGGGGGAGATACATGCTGCCGACAGGGCGATTGGGCACCCCCATCGGCAAGGCATTATTTTAAAAGTAATATGACATTTGGGCACACTGGGGTGGGCTCCCAGTGTCTCACATGAGTTGGGGGGATACATGCTGCTGACAGAGGGATCGGGCACCCCATCGGCAATATAAGTCGGGGGGGGGGTGAGACACTAGACTACCAGGATTGGACCTGGTAGTAATTAGAAGTTACACTTCAAATTACTGTGGTAGTAATTTGAAGTGTTACTTCTAATTACTTTGGGTTCCACCACCACTTACTGCATTCTTTTTGCAGGTGGTATTTAGTGCCACGCTACTGGTGGCACAACAACCTGTAGCGCAGCTCTACTATTCTGAATATGCTGGTGCGCCAGCATTCATGGCCACTCTCCTACCTCCCTCCCCCTACGTACATTACCTTTTAGCATCTGCACTATCACACAGTGCCAGTGCAAAAAGGGCTTTTGAATATTGCAGTCCAGAGCAAATTCGATGCTATTCTAGTGCTCCAGATTTGTGCCATGCACAAGGCTTTGAATATCTGGCCCCAAGTCTTTTAATGAGGGATGTAACACTGGTCAAGTTCCTTAAGTACTTTATATTGCTTGTTTCTCAATTTGAAATGCCTGTGCCTTCAGCCTTTGTTTAGTTTCTGTATCTAGGGTTTGTTCTAGCAATCCTGCACCCCCTGGATTTCCCAATCACTACTTGACCAAATGCGCCTAAGGGATAACCTCTGGCATAAGGCCCTTGCCTCGCAACTCCCCCAAGACAGACAATGTTACAGGGATACTTGAAACAGCTGCACATGGCCTATTTGGCAAGCCAAAACTGCATACTACAACAAGCCCTCACCTCCTCCTGGGGCTCCAGTAGCAAATTCTGGAGCAACATTAAGGAACTAGGAAAAATGTGTCTCCTACCCCAGTGCAGCTTCTAATAGATGGGGTTATCTCCCAGGACCCATAATCTATCACTGATGCCCTCAATACTGCTGTCACAGACCTCAGCCATATCCCCCCCCAACTTCTTTGACCCGATCAGTAACCACCCCACAGACTCTTCTGCCACCTTCAACAACCCCTTTTCTGGCTATGAATCATCTCCTGCAATGAGGCAAAATGCTATCTAAACAAGGCCCTGGCAAACTCTCGCTATAGTAGGGACTGCTTGGACCTCAAGCTCATCTGGCTTATGATGGATGAGACCCTGCCCCATCTCACCAAAATATTTAACTTATCCTTATGCCACAGCCAGTTCCCCACCTTATGGAAAAGAGCAGTTATAATTCCCATATTGAAGAGTGGTGACCCCACTTCCACTAGCAACTGTAGGCCAATATCCATCCTGCTGCCCCCCTCAAAGGCCCTTGAAAAAATTGTGGCTGACCAGCTCACAGACTACCTGACCAGACACAATTTGCTCTGTCATGAACAACACAGTTTCCGGAGGGGTCACAGCACCTCCACCGCCCTTGTTGAATTTACTTTATATACACATGAGGCCCTAGATCAGGGCTCAGTGGTTGGGGCACTCTATGTCAATCTGACCAAAGCTTTTGATAGGTCAGTCACACGCTTCTTCTCCACACCCTACCATCCCTGAATATCTTCCCAGAGGCTACCACCTGGCTCAAAGACTATCTCTCTGGCAGGACCCAACAGGTAAAAATTAATGGAACCTTATCCTCCAATAGGGCAGTCCTAACTGGGGTCCCACAAGGGTCTATTCTAGGCCCATTGCAAGTCACCCTCTTCCTGAACTCCCTCCCTCAGTCCTGTAGTGGGAAGCTACTGCTTTATGCTGATGATGCTGTAGTCTTTTGGAAACATCCCCATCCCAACGCACTACAATCCGCTCTGCACGGTTTCTTTGGAGAACTTGAAACCTGTCCTCTGAACATTGCTTAACTACAAGAAGACGAAATCTATGATATTTGCCCACCGCCAGAACCCGCTCTGTAATACACATCTAATAATCACTAACTCCCTTGGCATTGCACTCAAGCAGGTCTACTGCTTCAAATACCTGGGAGTCATGTTGGACACCTCCCTTACCTACCACACACACATGCAACAAGTCTCATCCACTGTTAACTCATCGCCTCCACAGGAGCTCGCTGAAGTTGCCCCACTTGACTCCTGTACACTGTTAACAGTAAATCCTGGGCCTTTCTAAGCAAAATCAAGCTATAGTCAGCATGCCACAAACAAATCCTAATAGCTCAAGAACCGTAAGTGCTAGACACAAAGTATGAGTGGCAAAGTTATTCAGCAGAAAATTACCTTTCCAATGGTGGTATGCAAATAATAATATGTAATTTTGTTTTTTTTCTATGCTGGTTGAAACAGCAAAAAAATATTTTTTTTCACTAAAATAGGCAGCATAAGCCATACACACCATACCATAAACAAATGCTAATAACTCCTACAGTATACATGATATACACAACATATCAGTAGCAAAGTTGTTCAGCACAAAATTATCTTTCCAATGGTGGTATGTAAATAATAATATGTAATTTTGTTTTTTTTTCTATGCTGGTTGAAACAGCAAAAAAGAAAAATATTTTTTCACTAAAACAGGCAACATAAGCCATACACACCATACCATAAATAAATGCGAATAGCTCCTAAAGTATGCATGATATACACAAAATATCAGTGACAAAGTTGTTCAGCATAAAATTACCTTTCCAACAGTGCTATGCAGTCAAATATATATTATATTCTGTTACACTATATATTAAAATATATAAGTGACTTCTCCAGACGTTGCAAGGGCACACTGGGAATCAGTAGCTGACTTCTGCAGGAGTCATCAGGACACACCAGTGTATTTTACTGATGACTACAGGCATCTGCTAGGAGACAATGAGTTAACACCAGGCTGGGGATCCTGTACAGACATAGGCACTGCATTCCCCCACAGACAATGCATCTAGCTGTGTCCTCCTCAATACTACCCTTGGTGGACTATGACATAATAATTTATGGGTCTGCTGACCATACTGCCCTGTGCAGCATCAACCTCGCCCTCAATAAAGCCTGCCATTTGGTCTCTAATTGTAACAGACTAAACCATACTTGTGAGCTTTACAAATTTATTGGCTGGCTAAACTTCCAAGATAGGGTTAAGTATCACACCTGCCTTCTAGTAAAAAAGATACTACCCAAACAAGCACCAATAGGCCTCCGCCCTCTTATTCACACAGACTCTCACAGCAGGGCTCCATGGCACTCTGCCAACACCTCCCTACTAGTACCTCACTGTAGAACCTCCCTTGGTCAATGGTCCTTCCCTTATCATGCCGCTTTGTGGCTAAACAACCTACTATCCACAATCTCTCTTACATCCAGCCTGGGCCAATTTAAAGCTGGTCTCAAGACACTCCCAACTCAGAAACCTGTGACTGTATATAACTCCCACCACCCCCCTTTTCAGGTTGTTCACCTACCCTACTGACATGCAAACAAACCCATATTACAAGCTGGTTCCTGCTCTAGTGCAATAAGGTAGCCCTGGCATAGGGACTTTTTCTTCTCTTTTCCCATGCTTAGGATCCTCAATCTCACTGTAAATAAATTACGACTCAGCCTGTTTGTAAGACCCTCCATAACTGAATACTGTCATATGTACATAAATGTTGACCCAGGATCTTCTTTTAAGATCCTTGCTGATGTAACCTTACATTGTATACTGTGCCAAATGTTTAAGTTTTGTACTTTACAAGTGATGCATTGTGCATTTTCTTTTCTCTTTCTTACTGATGTGGAGCCTTTGCAAACGAGTCTATGACTCAAATGATTGTAATGCCTATTCTTTCAATAAATAAATAAATAAATAAAAATAAATAAATAAATTAGTATCCCCCATTATAATGACTTCTGCATCTTGCTATTTTTTCTCTTAAGGGGAACATTTTAATACCAATCTCTTCCAAAATTTTACTATTATATATAGTAGAATTAAGTCAGAAGAGCATTTACATTTACATTGATTACCAGGGTTCCCTATATTTTCATCAACGAGATACCAAATAGTTTGTTTTTATCATCAAAGGCTATTGTTCTGGATTCCCCCTTTTCCCCCCACAAAAGACAGACCACTTGTGTGTTGTTGTGCTCAGATTGGCAATTAATTTATTATATATCATAATTTCATTTACAGTTACCATCATCCTTTTTCATTATTGTCTTTTCCATAATTTTTATTGTATTGCATCCAAATATCAATCTCTGATTATCCCTCTTTCTTCCTCTTCTCGCTTCCCCAGGTGAAAACCTGGATGCCTTCTTCTTCTCTTTTTCTTGTAGGTAACGGTGAAAACCAAGACCATTTTTCTCTCATTGAGTTCCTTCTTCTTCTCATCATATTCCTTTTTCATTCCCCCCTCCCCTCCTTCACCCCCTTTTTTCCCCATAACCTGTCTCCAGCTTGCGTTGGATGACTGGCCTTCCCCCCTTTTAGGGTTCCTTTTCTTTTTCCTCTATCTTCCTTCCTGTCTCCTCCATGCCTCAATAAAACCAATCATTTCCATATTGAACATGTCTATTGCTAAATCCAACAGGTGAACCCCATCTGATCTGTAAAAATCCTCTACCCATTGTTCCACCCCCCGCAGTATTACATGCCCCCCCATGCTCCTTATCAATGTTCCCACCCTTCTAGTCATCGTTTTTCTTGCCCTATCAACTGCTATGCAGCTGTGTTCATGTCTCCATATTCTCCTTGGTATCATGTCTGACCAGGCTATGCTCACCCCCTGCCACCACTGCTGTATCTTCTCTGAATCTTGTTTAACCCAAAAATACATGTCAACCCATGGCTTCCCCCAATGTCATTACCCCCCAGGTGATAATGATTAAGTCTGGGATGGGTCACCTCTCTTTCATTTCTTTCAGGGTAGGAAGTAACTGTGCCCATCTCATTCCTCGGATGACACAACATACCAGCCTACATTGTCTGACATCCTGGTACAGCTGTTTTCCCCCGGCCTTTTTCACCACTATCCTTTCCGCCCAATAAATGTAGGAGTGCCTGCAGATCCATACTTCTGTGATCCTCCCTCTACCTATAAAATTTAAGCAAAATATACATCTTAATCTTTCACCATCTTAACTTGCTCATTCTGATTCTAAACCATTTGTTTTAACCCCACCCCACTCCTACCGGTTCCGTTCCTGCAAGACAAAACAACAGATGGCATGTTAATCTCAGTCCTCCTTAGCCCGAATATACCTCTTGTAACTGGCCAACCACCAGCGCCCATTTTCCAACATACTGGTCACCATTTCCCCTGCCGCTACCCATTTTGAAGCACACCCTATTCAAAAGGAGTGGGACAAGTAATTACCTGGATCCTGTCCCAGGAACTTCATGCCTTTTTTGAGTATGGCTGTTACCTGGTAACTTGTCACCTTCTTCCTATCTCCATGTACAAATAATCTCCCTTTTTTAGTCCCACGCTTTGTGGCGTATGCCCTCAAAGCCTTTACCAGGCACAATGTCCCATCTACCTGAGCCTTATTGGTTACGACACACCCTTTTCCCCCTGATCCATCTTGGACCTCTTAATTATGATTTGTATTTCCTTCTGTCCCTTGGTTATGTCTCCCCATTCCATCCCTCTCTTCTTCGTCCTTTCTGCCATGCCCCACCACCTCACTCACTCTCAAGGCCCCTGCAAACATCACTAAATAAATTGCTTGGAACAACTGCGCTTTGTCCTTGGATTTACAAATTGTCAGTAGTATGCCCACTAATTTGGCTAGCCACTGATCTGCTATTGGCTGCCAACGATCCTTGGGTCTTTGCTTCAACCTACTCCACCCTTGCATCATTCTCCATATCAACATTGACTTTGTATGGTCCTTCCACCTCTTTAGGCTACAAACTAAACTGATCCCCACTAGGTACACCCCCATCATGGTGTGGGCCGTCCCTTTTAGCCATTGATCCACTGCAAGCTTTCCTAACTGTTCCTCAGTAAGTGGCCCACTTACCTCCATGTGGTGTGCCTCCCTGAAAGTTTGCAATGCCCACCATGACCCTTCATAGGCCCTCAAGGTCCATGGTGCCCATGAGTTGTGAAACAGCATTTCAGTTCTCTCTTGCCAACATCCCAGAAGTGCATTGGTATGGGTGTTTTCCGCTCCTCTGCTGCTGGTGCCAGCATCCGGAAATGATCCAGCTGCAGACAGGAAAGGCTGTCAGCTAGGATATTTTTAACCCTCTCTATGTGCCTGGCCCTAAATGACATATTCAATTGCAAACCTCTTAATACTAGCTGTCTCAACACCTGCATAACTGTCTCAGACCTAGCTCCTCTGTTGTTTAAAACCTCCACCACTGCCTTGTTGTCACACCACAATGTAACCTTCTGGTTCTGTAATTGCTCTCCCCAAACCAGGGCGCAGGCCCAAATGGGCATGATTTCTAACAGTGTGATGTCCTTTACCCTTCCGTCTCTTACCCAATCAGTAGGCCATGGCTCCGAGAACCATTTTCCGCTCAAGTAGCCCCCCCCATTCCTAAACCCCATGCTGCATCTGTATACAATTCCATATCCGTGTTATAAACCCATTCTTCCTGCCAAAAGGAACAGCCATTGTAGCTGCTGAGGAATTTCTCCCACACCTTGAAATCCTCTTTTACCCCTTTTGTTGTGTCCACCCAGTGATGTAGTCTTGCTACTCCTGCTGTGACCCTTGCTAGCTGCCTAGTAAATGTCCTTACTGGTTTGATTGCCCGGCAAGAGAATTCAATTACCCCATTAGCTGTTGCACCTGTCTCAACTGCACCCATCTCCTGCTGGTATGTACCTGAATCAGTTCCCTCAGCTTCAGCACTTTGCTGTCTGGTAACCAAAACACTTCTCCCAGTGTGTCTATCTCAATCCCCAGAAATTCCAGCACCTTACTGGGACCTTCTGTTTTTTCAGGTGCCCTAAGCTCTCCACACAGCTCTTGAAAACTAGCCAGCATCCTCTCTGTCTCCCTCCATCCACTGCCTATTAACAGAAAGTCATCCAGATAATGTATGACCATCTTGTAACCTGTTTTCTGTTGAAATATCTACTGCAAACAGGTGCTGAATGCTTTGACTGTAGCACAAGCTATGGAACAACCAATAGGCATAGCCTTTATCAAAATAGTACTGGTCCCCCACTTTAAAACCCAATAGGTCACAATCCACTCTTCTAACTGGGAGCAACTGAAAGGCTGACTCTATATCTGTCTTGGCCATCCATGCATCAGGAGTCACCCTGATAATCTGTACAGCCTCTTCCAATGTGGCATAGGTGACCCTGCTGTGTTCCTCTCCTATGAAATCATTAACTGAGTCCCCCTCTGGGAATGACAGATGGTGAATCACCCTGTATTCTCCCTTTTGCTTTTTGGGAACCAAGATCAATGGGGAAATTCTCATGTTGCGTAACGGAGGGGCTGGATATGGCCCTTCTACCCTATCTGCCGCCTTTTCTTTCTCTATTTTTTGCTTCTAAATGCCTTCCTTTCCCCTAACTGACCCCAGGTTGTTAGCCTACCTTGCCTTTTGTGGCTCTTTGCACTGCAGTGGGAAGCCTGTCCTGAAACCCCTATTTATGGATTCTGCCACCTCGCTATCTGGATACCGTTTTAGCCACTTCTCCCACACCTCTATCTTGATGGGGGTTTTTGCATCCTGAAATTGTTTTCTTCCCCCTCCCCATCTGAAACCCCCCACCCCTGACCAAGTCTTGTTCATCCTTCTGCTCAGTAAGCCTGGCCCCCACCCCATATCCTCTGCCTCTTGAACCTCTACTCCATGCCTGCCCCTGTAACCCTGCCCATCTTGAAGAGGGATGCTGGCCTGATCCTTGCCCCTCCTGCCTGGGCCCTTGTGGCCGTGTGGGTCCTGCATCTAGTAGATGGGTGGGCCCCACATCTTGAACATGTACGTGAGAACCGGAGTGGGGCCATGAACAAAATGCCAGTTATATCCCCAGCAACACCTCTGGTACCCCTTTCCGTTTCCTCCGGTGTGGACTGATCAGTTGCATAGTCTGTCCACAAATCCAACGGCTTTATGTCCCACCTCACATCCCCATATGTCGCCATCCTTTGGCGAAAAAACTCATTATAATATATCCACCCCACTCCCCCTTTAGCCTTTGCCTGTCTTATGATCAAGGAATACGTAATAAGTGGAATACCCAACTCTGGTCTCTTTTCCATCATTATGGCTGAGTACATGGTGAAACCTATGAACCACCCTTCCCATGTCTTTCCTTTTGTAAACTTGTCCTCTTCTTTCTTACCCAGTAAAATCACTGCTGCTGCCATCTCGCTCTTCCCGATATTGTCTGTCTCCTCATATTTTGCTGCCGATTCCCTACTCACTAATGCAAAAATGTCCATGTACTCCTCTTTCCATATTTTCTCTTTCGTGGACAGCGTTGCATGCACCCCTATTCTTATACCCATGGCTCCTATCTCCCTTGTTCCTTTTCCTATCCCTTCCATCACCTTTTCCACCTCCCCTGTCATCTCTTTATCCAACCTGATCTCTGCCAGTGCAGTTTCCATCTACCCTAATCCCACTGTCCCAAGGGCTGCAATAATTTGACCTATGTATTCTCTTATACTCTCTCCCACGGAACCTGATACACTACCTGTAGGCCTGTAAGCTCCATGAGGCCTGTTGTCGTCGAGCTGCACTGGTCTGGCTTCCTGTAGCAGGACAGCTGGTTGAGGTTTTGGCCACAGAGGAACCACTATGTTCAGGGGGTCCAGTCTGGGTTCCGGTGGTGGCACCACCACCTGCTCTAGGGGAGGTACTAACAGTTCTGGTACACAGGGTTGTGGTGGTACTGGACTGACCGCTCGAGGAGGAACCATCAGAGGTGGCTGTGGCCTTTTTGGAGTGCATGGCCTCCTCGCCAGTCATTTCTCATCCCCCCTTTTTCCTTTTCCCGCTTTCCGTTTCTCTCCGGCCCTCCCCAGTTCCTCCCTTTCCACCATCTGCCACATCCTGTTGGCCTTCTCCACCAGCTCCATGACAGCCTTGTAGGCATCTTCCTTTGATTGCTTGTTCCTCTTTGGTGCCATCTCTTTCTTGTTTTCCTTTGTAAAAGCTGGCAAAACTGACAAAGTGTCCTCATTAATGAGCAGTCATGCTTTATGTACCATGCCCTTGTCTCATCCTCTTACTAGTAAACAATTCCCCACCACCCCCCCCCCCTTTTGGTTTTGGTTGTCCTTGCCCTTTTTTTCTGAAAATGGCTATGGCTTGTAATTGCTTGCTCTGTTTTGATAATTATTGTTTTTTATATATAGACCCCCGTGCTGCATGCCCAACCCTCCGCCCCCTCCCATATTCCCACCTTTTTCTTCATTACTCGCCAGCATGCCACGGCTATGCCTCTCATTGTTCACCACCTTCCCTTCTGTCCCCCCTTAAACTAGCCCCTTAGCCTTGCTGATAACTTCCCCATGCTAGGCCTTTCATATCACCTGCCTCACCGGGGAAAATGGCGTCTGCCATCACGTCGCATGGCCTGGTTCTCAAGGCCCTTCTCAAAGGCTTGCTTTCTGATCTCCCTGCCTTTCTTGTTCTTTTCCACCCTCTTATGTGCATTCCCCCCCCCCTTCTTCCATGGATATGCCCTCACTTCAGGGCTGGCCTTCAATGGGATCACCCCATTGAGCTACTGGCATCTGACATCACTCCCCGTGCCCTCCTATGCCTTTCCACTCCCAAGTGATCGCCTCACCAAAAACCGGCATCTGGTTTCCCACTGCCTGTCCTCGCTAGGCCCCTCTTGCCCCCCACTACCATCTCGCAGGAAAAACAGCATCTGGCATTCCCTCTTGTCCTCACTTGGCCTGCTTGCCCCTGGTGCCCCTTCTCACCACGCAAAGGCATCTGCCACCACACCACATGGCCTTCTTGGCCTCTCTTTTTCACCATCTCGCCGAATGATGTCTGGCCTCACCATGTGGCCTCGCTATGCCTTCCTGCTCAAACCACCCAGCTTGCTGAAATAACTGCATCTGACATCACACCGTGTGGCCTTCCCAGGCCTGTCTAGCTCCATGCAGCCATCTCGACGACCACAACATCCTGCTTCACCCCCCCATCCTCAATCGCTAGGCACTTCTGCAGCCTAGAAAACCCCTTCTTTTCCAACTACCAGCATTTTCCAACTATTCCCCTCATGTAGTGCTCATTTTCACCTTTTAGCCACTCCCAGGCAAGCCTGCTCTCTCAGATCCTCTTTTTTTCAACCCCCTCTAATTCTCCATGTCTCCAAGTGTTCCACACTCTCCCCATCTTGGGCACCCATTTCCCCTGATTGCCCCAAGCCACCAAATCAGCTACTTCTCCAATTCTGCTCTCTGGACTCCTGTTCTCTATGCCAGCAATCAGGGGTGCCAAGTTTTGAAAAATGTTGTGGGTGCTCAGGGTAATTGTAAAAGGCCAGGGGTTTGGGGCCCCCAGTGCTCAAGTCTTAGGATTTTTCATGCTTTGTGGTGCATTTTGGGGGTTATTTTAATACATTTTAGAATGTATATGCACCACCACCACCTCTACTCTATTGCAGAGGATGTAAGAGTGCCTTTGTGGGCTCTTTGATGCCTGGCAAAGTGCTAAGACCCATAGCAGGGTGCTCTGGAGAGCTTTGATGGCTCCAGGTGCTGCAAGCATGCCAATTTAGATTTCAGGTAACAGTGCCACCTCCCCATGAGATGTAAGCATTCCCTGGAACACTCCATACACTGTCTCAAGAAATTGTACCAGTTATTATGAAAGAAAATAATGCTGCCTGTGCAAGATTTGGGCTATGAAGATTTTTCACACACCCTAGGTGTGTGATAATATAATAGACCCCTCAAGCAAGGTTTTTATGCTTATCACACACCTCAGAGTGTGAAAATCCTCCTAACACACACCTGCACTACATACCTCTCAACTGTTATGAAAGTCACATAGCACTATTGTTATTTCAGTCACATTTTTGAATTAAATTGATAAAACATTCCTAACATTCAACATTTGAGACCCACAATTCTTAGAGATATTATTCTTTAAAATTAGAAAGTTATTCACATTCTGGCCATTTCCTCTCGATTTGGAAGGTCAGTGCTATGCATTTCAGTGATGAAACACTGAGAGGTGTGCTGCATGGACATGTTTCTCTAAGTATTCCAAAGTGTAAAAACACACACACACGTACACACACACACACACACACAGACATACACACTTCATAGTGCAATGTCTCTTTTTTGTCCTGCCATGACACTCAAGCTCTTGCCTCAAAAATTAGGGACAAAGTGCCAGAATCAGGGGCACATCTTTAAATTTAGTAATATTTACTCAGAAAGCTGGTAGAATAAGAGGATTTGTGTAAGATGCATTTTCTGAAGAACAAGTTTGTAATTTTAATGTTTAACTTTATTTTGTGCTTACTATCCTATAGTTCAGTCACAAAAACAAAAAATTTATAAAGGGAAGGGAACATTTTGAGGCAAAATCAGGACATCCCTGAAAATAAGGGACAGTTGAGAGGTTATATTTTCAATGGATCAAAGAGAGGGAAGCTGAATGGAGTCATTTCCAATTACAAGAATATTTATCATCCCTGATCTTTCAGCGCTGATCAGATGAGGAGCTTATATCCTAATACTGTCTTCTCACAGAGGGTGATTGTGTAGTGGCCCTGCTCCCTTGGGCTAAATAGGGCTAACCAACGGCAGAAGCTGCAACAAATCAGATTAAATTAAGCCATCAAAAAGCAGCCTTGAATATTAATCCTACTGTTAGTACCAATGCATCAGTGGCACAAAAATGCATGTATCACACTTTAAAGAACCTGCACTTCTTTAATCAGATTACCTGTGGTGCTGCTCCCTAAGCATCTGAGTCAATACTGTGGCAAACCATGATGTGTCTTTGACCATTAATGAGCTCTTGACAGCAGGGCCAAGGTGACAGGGACTGAAACAGTGAACACAGAACTGGGGGGTACAGGGCTTGGGTCCTGGGACCAGTGTTGAAATTACAGGGGGCTTGTCAGGGCTCATCCCCCCAGCTCTGAAGACAGCCCTGGTAGCTCATGATTCACTGCCACTGACTTATAATAATAGGAATAGGGCTCAATTTACAGATATGGACCTCTGTGTCCCTCTCCCAGCTCCCAAAACTCAAAGTTTAATTCCAACACAGCTTGGGACTGGGCCCTGGAGATAGGGTTTGGGAACAGCGGGACCCAGTGCCAGTAAGTAGAGTAGGGATGGGGAAAAGGGGACATGGGGCTATGGATAGGGAGACATCTAGTCTGGGGGCATGGAGGTCGAGGACACAGGGCTAGGAACTGGATATGCAGAACCTGGGACAAAGAACAGAAATCTGAGGGCAACATACACAGAACTTGAGACAGAGCACAAATCTGAGGGCAAGGTACACAGAACTTGAGACAGAGCACAAATCTGAGGGCAGGGTACACAGAACTTGGGACAGAGAGCACAAATCTGAGGGCTGAGGAGAGGGGACACAAGACTGGGGACAAGGGGACACATAACATTGGGGCTGGGGGGGCACCAACAGTGGAGAAACAGGAGAGGACTCATACGCTCAGACACACAGTGTAAAATATAATTGCAGTGTCTCTTCTTCTTGTATCCTGTTACAGTAACCAGATTACAAAACTTATTTCTGTATTTTTATGTTAGTCCATATCCATTCACATTGAATCAAGCCAAGCAGAAATCAAAAACTGGGGAACTATTTACTCAGCTGTGCATCTCTGCTGGCTTAATTTACTGTCTCCAAAACAGACCCTTTTTTTTTATTTTTGATTAGCTTATTCCAGCAGAAAGTTGAACAAAAATAAGAAATGAGTGATTCCTAGCTGAATCCTTCTTCTGCTGTGCAACAACACATCTACTTTGCTCTCCTGTTTTCAAAACACAACACATTCACCATCCCTATTCCAAACAGAAACACTCAACTACTCTCTCCCTGTGACTTGCTCTGTGCAGATCTTTTTTCCCTTTTAGTTTAGTTGCTAAATTGTCCATTCCAGATGAGAGCGAGAGAGACATAAACAGTTTCACTTTCAAATTCTCACTGACCTTCTGCAGCGCGGGAAGGAAGGCTCACTTATTTCAAGTAGTGTAGCTGAGCCTGAGATTGTGAGATCGTAAATCATAGCCACGGCATGTCACGTCTCTGAGACTCCCTGGGACAGGATCATGTGATGCAGAACAGTGAGATTTTTAAAGGAGTATACATGCCTGAACATAAGACGGCTTGCTGCCAGACTGAAGGGGAACGGGACAGCCGATGTGTTCACAGTTAAAGGAGCAGCAGTGCAAGAGTAATGTAAAATACAGAAATCTGCCACTACACTGCTGCTTTCAGCTGTTTTATGGTGGAATGGAAAAATAAATTAAAATCGGACTGCTCATATTCTCAGTTAATATGATGAACAGTCCGTTCTTTGCGGGTGCCCAGTTTAACTTTGTGGGTGCTCAAGCAGCTGAGCAACCACGCTGTTGGCGCCCCTGCCAGCAATGCAAGACAACAAACCACACACAAAGCAAACCAAATCGGAGGCTCTTCTCTTCACATTCTGTTCTTTGTGCCCCTGTTCCTGAGTTGCCGCAATGCAAGAACAATAAAACACCACACAAAGACCACCCTATTATTTTCGTTTTTTTAAATGAAATCACCATATCGCGATTGCCCAAACATTGCTTGCCTTATCATGCTACACACAGATCTCACTTAAAACACCTTCTTTCTTTTTTCTTACCTTCGCCAAGTTCTCCTAGTGCACAAACTTTAGGCCACTGCTCCAACTCCAAAGTAAACCAATCTGATGCTGTAGTTCAATCGATGTTCACACCAATAAAACTTCAGCAAAAGTGGCTGAAAAACCTAAGTGCTGTCCATTATGTACCCCCTTAGGCCCCTCCCCTTCCTGTCTGCCTACCTATTGTCCTGGCTCCCTGTCCCTCCACCCTACCTTCCCCCTCCCCATCTGAGCAAACCACCTTATACTTGAGGTAGGGGAGCTCCAGGACAACTTGGTCTGCCCCTTAAAGGGCAAACTATATTGTCGCAAAAAAGCTAAAGAGCTTAGCAAATGTCAAAAGACTACCACTATGTCTTCTCCTTTTCACTGGCTTACAAGCAGCTATTTGAAATATTCGTTAAGATCATGGTACCTTTGCTGTCATACCAAGTGCCACATCTCCTGTAAGCAAATTAAATTGCAGTTTCTCAAAAAGGTTATATAATTACTACCAGCCTATTTAGTCAAGTGGCTCATAACATTCCAAGTACATAACGTAATATGACCATTATTACTTGCAGCCACAGATGAGGGATTAATAAATTAATTTCATGGACTATTTTTGTCCCTACAGTTGTTACTCAACTCATCCTTCTTGGAAAGACATTCAGACTGAGACTCCAGAAGCTCAAAATTATTTTCCGTAAACACATTATACATCAATTTATTAGTTTTACTATTAGGCTGTTCCCTAGCATGTAAATTCCCATTGGTGACCTTTACTTTTGTTCCCCCTATAGCTTTTGAATCCAAGACTGTAATTCTTAGGGGCTTCAATTTGTCTGTATTTAATTCTAGTTCCTCTATTTTATAGTTATGATTACTTTAATTTGATCACCTTCACTCTCCACTCTATGAAATCTTTGAGCACAATCTGTTCCCTTGAGAAGATCACCCTCAGTAGATTTCCCAGCAAATTATAGACCAAGGGCCCTATTCTCAAAGTTCCCAGTGCAGTTCAAGGGATTTGTGCCACAATGAATGGTGCAAAGTGCCCTTTGCACCAAACAATGCTTTGGGAGCACTTCTCATAGGCAGCCTCTGTTAACTGCAGGCTGCCTGCCCCAAACAGGGCTTGCACTGCTCATGCACCACAAAATAGGATGCAGCATGGTACTGGGGGCATGAGGCAGATGCAAGCTGCCACATCAATGAAAGAAAGTGGGATTCTCAGAACTCTCCCAGAGGAAAACATTCTAAGTACTCTTAGACCAACCAGGGCTAGTCTAAGAGTACATAGAAATAATCCCTTTGGTAGAGTTGAGCACCATTTGTGGCAGGCCAGCAATGTGCTGCTGTCCTCCCTTCCTGATGTCACCTGTAATTACAACTAATATTAAACCCCTTCACTGGTGATCTAGTAAGTGGACCCCCTCCCTGACCCCTGATCTCACACATAAATATAAACATATAAACACCCCTTCCTTGGTGGTGTAGTGGACCCCCCTTCACAACCCCCAATGTTAGCCAAAAATATAAATAAAAAACACCCCTTCCCTGGTGGTCTAGTGAACCCCCACCCCAGCAGGTAGCCCACAGCCCCACTCCCCCATCCTGAAATTGAGCTGGTGACTGGCATAGCCCTCCTGTAATCTCCATGTCTGGACACCAACTGAACTGTCCCTGAGCACATACTGTATAGTGTATGTGCTCATTGACTGACAGCTGTCAGTCTATAAGTGTGTACACTATACAGTATGTGCTCAGGGATAGTTCAGTTAGTGGCTGACTGTGGAGGTAAGAGGAGGGCTGTGCCCATTGCTGGCTCTGTTTCAGGATGGGAGGAGTTGGGTGGTGAGCTCTACCTGCTGGGGTGGGGGTCCACTAGACCAACAGGAAAGGAATGTTCATTTAGTTTATATTTTCAGGTGACACTGAGGATTGGGGAAGGAAGGTACACTAAATCACCAGGGATGGGGTGTTTATTTAGTTATATTTTTGGGTGACATTGGGGGTTGGGAAGGTGGGCCCACTAGACCTCCAGGGAAGGAGTGTTTATTTATATCTATGTTCGACATAGCAGATTGGGGAGGGGGGTCCGCTAGACCACTGAGGAAGGAAATTAATTCATTTCCCATGGGATTGAAGATGGGGGACCACTAGCATTTGCCACATGGAGCATGAAGCAATCCCCTCTCATGTGCCTTGTGTTTGTCACATGGGAGAGGTTGCCGTAAGTGTGAGGACTTTGGTGCCGGGGTCCGTCCTGTACCAGAATCTGGTTCAGGATCCCTGGCACACCAAGCTTCAACACAAACTGCTGTTTGCTGCAGCTTCTGTCGATTGAAGCCCTCTTTGAGAATCGATCCCCAAGTCTTTTAATGCAAACTTTGTTTCAAATCTAATTTTTCTGACTAAAGAGAGAAAATTCCAAATGCAAAAATAACTATTTTTCTCTGTGAATGAACTGAAATGTTCCCAGATCTGAAAATGAGGCTGCCTCCACAATTAGCTCCATCTTAGTCAATCTATGGTTATCACCAGCCTTACAGTATTTAAGAAGAGCATGCATGCATAATCCATGCATAATCCATGCAAAAGTCCAGTCTTTTCAAAGATTGCACATTTCTCCAAATGTAATGTGCCACCCTTGAGTGGGCAAATTAAGTCATTAAATTGTCTCTCTTAATGAAGTCATTATAATGGACAATGCTAACAATATCCTCATATAAAATATCTAGACCTGGTTCATTTGTACCGATCATACTGTAGATACCAATTTTCTAAACTTCAGAATTTTCTAAATCTGCTACAAGTACCCATTTGAGACCATGAAAGGCTTTAGCCCCATGTGATGAACTTGATTCCAAAGTTAAGTCCTTCTCCTGATAGTTCCCATTTACAGTACATTGATCTACAGTAAATCCCATGATGGCAATTGGAGCTGACCAACTACATCGTTTGCTATTTGAGGAGTCTGGGTTTTCAAAGATTTAGCTTTTTGCTGAGGGTGTTTAAGAGTCTCTGTCAGTGTTTATTGGGCTCTCATTTTTTGGATAAATTAGAAGAGATCTGTACTTCAACAGGTATAAGCTTCACTTTTTTATTAGGAAGGGGTTCTCTTCCATATTCTTTCTTATGTTTCCCTTTCTTCTTTACCTGAGTTGCTTGGGACTACTGTGGAAAAATAATTGAAGGGATGTTGGGTCTCAGACCCTTTTGTGATCCACTATCTGTGGGATATATGCCTTACAAAGGAGTCAATTCCAAGGACTTGTTTTCTTTTTCCTGTTGTTTCCTCTTAAACTCTAAAAGCTCTTCTACATGGGCTGCATTTTCAGCTCTCTCAGGGATGTGATCTCATTTTTCAGTATCCCCAGTTGCTCAGTTGCTCGAAAATTACTACACTAGCAGTATGATTATTTTTAAGTACCTCAACCAGATTATCTTCTAAAAACAGCAAATAAATAACAAGTCTTCTAGGTTCCATGTTCCCTTCATCTTTTTTCCCAAATATTTTTTTTGTGCATTTTTTTTTAATTCCTTCTAAAGTATCCTGTAAATACTGAATAAGTGTTGCTAAGGTATCTTGCCTATTAGCTTGATTTTTAACCGCAAACAGTTCCAATTCTGTTCTAGTCTCTCTTCCACTCATGGTTGGGAGTTTATGGAAACTATCCCTGGATCAGTGAGATTCCCTGAGGAAGCCCTCTCTTCCTCATGGTTCTGCTTTTTATATTATTTGTTATCCATGTTGTTAATATTAGCTGGTGTAACCAAATATTGCCTGGTGTAACTATATTGTCCTCCTCTATAATGGAGATTTCAAAGTCAAACAAAGGAGATTTCTCTGGGGAGTTTATCATGTTGGGTAATGAATAAGTTGCTTGTTTTTTTAGGTATTTTTTGTTTGTTTGCTTGTTTCATTATTTATGTGATTGTTCACCTTACTATCTATTTAGTGGTGGAGGTTAGTG
Organism: Neoceratodus forsteri; assembly: GCA_016271365.2. NCBI lineage: Eukaryota > Metazoa > Chordata > Ceratodontiformes > Ceratodontidae > Neoceratodus > Neoceratodus forsteri. The sequence goes on along the minus strand of CM057455.1, from coordinate 912,927,550 downwards.
ATTGGTGAAGTTTAATAGATTTGTTCCATGGTTAGTCTATAAGGGGAATTTCTACTTTGTGTTAAAAGAGAAGTTTGCAAATGGTGAAAAAGCAAAGTTCACTTGTGATATATGACTCTAAGGCAAAGTTTGCAAGTAATGCTGCTTGGAGCTTGTTGTCCTCAAGCACTGTACATGGTGTACACTAAACAGGACCTCTGCTGTGCATCATCATGCAAAACAGTCTTTCAACTGACTTTGCTGCCTCATTTTGCAATTTGCCATTGTCATGAGTATGTGAAATACTTGACATGAGAGAAAATAGGAGAATACAACAGTTATCATGATTCCTGACCTATGACCATAGTCATATGATTTTAGAATAAAATAAAAGAAAACAAAAAATGCTTACTTTCGCATGCTACACAGGAATCCAAAATCAAATAACAATGGACAACACCTATGCAGCAGCTGCAGCAGCAGCACTGAATTACCATAATAAATACCTGCAAAGAGAGAAACGGTGACAAAAGATGTTTAGAAATCCATGTTTTCAAATACCCTCTCACACCCACAGAACCCCCAAAAAGAAAAGAAAATACTGTTTGCTGGTATGTCAGTACAGCCACACAAGCTATCAACAGCAACAACAAAGCATTTTGGACTTGTGGGAGCACTTCTCATTTCTGGGCATCAGGAGAATTTTCCATGACAAGATTATGAACTTTGGTTTCTTGGGCTTTTTTTTCATGTGCATGTTCTCAACAGTTGTTGGCAGTCACAAACCAGCAGCAGCAAAGCATTTAGTATTCCAGTTACACAGTATGAACTATGGTGTGACTGCATAATTTAGCAGCCTGCCAAATTCTTTTACCACCCTTGAGAACAATTCAGGGAGAAATTATGTAAATTGTGATAATTGTGATTTGGGCACACTTCACAGTAATTGAATAGCACAATAGCAGTGTTGGGGTCCTCTACAAACACACAGCATAGTACCATGTAGCAGACTGAGACATATTTATTCTGGTAGTTGAGAGAAAATAAGGAAAGAGGAAGACAGCTAAGAGACATAAAGGTTAGACAAGACATGCAGGTATGGATTTAGGAAATATACATTTTTTTAAGACAGTAGCAACATACAGTACAGAATGAAACATATTTAAATAAAATGAACAATAAAGTGAAGCAACACAGAAAGATTGTTAAGATAGAATTTGTTTTGTATTTTTATTTTTGGGTGAGAATGAAGGAGTAAGAAACTTGGAAAGAGTATAAAAAGCATGGACAGATTTTTTTGTATTTTTTGTTTTGTTTTGTTTTTTGGTATTTTTCATCTTTTGGGAGAGAGAGGAGTATGGCCCTTGGAAAGACCATAAAAGGATATAGGATGTACTTAAACAGGAACAGGAAGGAATAAATTACTCAAACAAACAGATCACATAGCCCACCCACTACCACCTAGTGGTGGGCGAAGTGGGCTCAATCCGCTCCGCAAAGTGTTTCACGGAGCAGAGGCGGATTCGCGGAGTGCTCCGCAATGCAAAACGGAGTATTTCACATTATAATAAGGATGCAAAGTCCATTGGAAACAGTGACTTCGCATTACCCCTCCTCCACTGGTCACTACTCTTTCAAATTTAAGGTGAAGTACTTTGGTGGCAGTTCACTTCACCTCACTTCACCTTGTTTTTGAGCTCTGAAGGCAGATTTTGCAGTGATTCATGGAAGTCCAGGTCACATGGGCTCTATATTGATCTGCACAGCCTCAGTTCAAGGTAGTATGAGTAGGAAGGAGTAGGAGACAGTGTGCTCTGATGGCTGTCTGTAGGAATCTTTTAAAGCTGTTCAAAAAGCATTTTTGCTTTTCTGGGGGGGATCCAACTGTAGTTCATCGATTGTAGGAAACCCTCCTGTGCTCACATCATTGAACGTTTTTGTTTGTGTGTGGATTTTGAATGTAAATTTACAACATTGAGTGTGTGTGGTGAAAGACAGTGAAGTGTGCTGTGTGGGGGAAGGGTGTATCTGTGTGTAGGTAGATTTAAGTTGGAGAACTAGTGATTTCTTTGTTGTTTTCGTAATAGTTTTGTTATATAACTGACTGTGTTACTGTACACATAATAAATGTGTCAGTAATAGTACAAATTTTCTTGCTGCTTGTTGTGTGAATGTGGTGCAGCATTTCATAAGGTCAGGTTGTTTAAATTACAAATTTACTTTACGTTGAACTGAGTACACTGAACTTTTGCATTTGCATCGCATTCCTCGTTCAGCATTGTGCACAAAGTGTTGTGTGTTGTGTGTGCAGTGTTTCGTGCATCAAATATAATACACCTTTTAAAATTTGTGACACAGATTAGTGTAAGTGCAACTAAGCGCAGCAGTGTGAACCTCCTATCCACTACAGCTGCCTGATTTTGTACTGCAATCGTGTTCTCTGTTCTTAGTTTTGCTGCTTGCAGTGCTGTAAAAATCAACACTGTCTGTATTCAGTGCCCCCCCAACCCCACATTGAAAAGGTGTTTTTTACCAGACTGGATTGTTTTTGTGACCCCATCAGCACCACTGGTTACTGAGGTTGTTTTAATTCCATGACAGTGTCACAACACAGTGGTCTCTTATCTGTTGCTGAAGCCACAGTTGTTTATTTTGCTTCACATCCAGCTAGCAACCCTCCAGTCAGAAAGTGAATGTATCAAAATCTGAATTTGGTAATAATATTTGTGGTTGATCCCCCAAAATGCCTGCAAAGAGACGTGCAAGTAAAGCTGTTTCTGGACATGACAATGTTGGCAGTAAGAGGGTCTGTGGGCATGGTAGTAGTACGCGGATGGAGAAGTGCATTGCTGATGTGAGGAAAGGTATTTCTCCTGCAATGTTTTTTACAGCTCAATCAGTAGCTTCACTGACAGTTGGAGGAGATGATGTTTTCCCAGCTGGTGGTGTTAGTGTTACTGGTGTTAGTGGTGGTGGAGGTAGTATTAGCATTGTTGCATCAAGTTCTAATTCTGACCAGTGTACCATATCCAAACATATTGAGTGTGAAGCAGTGCAAGTGATTGACAGTGTAGATGATGTCATACTTCCCAGTAACATCCTATTAACTGAACCTGATTCTGATGATCATGTCAACGATAGCATACAATGTGATATTCCATCCACCAAGGCACTTAACGTCACTCATTTTCTATGCAGTGATTCACAGTGTGGTGAAAAAATATCAGGTGATGGTGGTGTAGATGCTGATGATGAATGTGATGATGCTGATAATGATGATGTTGCTGTTGTTGCAACATGCAGTCCACATGTTAGCATCCAAGCAGAAGATGTGGATGTGTGTGAGAGTGACATTGATGAATATCATGATGATGTAATTGACCCCAGTTGGGAACCGGAGAAAACGAAATTAAAAGTGGCTGTGTCTGAATCTGTTTGCAGGAATCCCTCCCTATGAAAACTTGTGATTTACCTGTTTTAGTGGATGATGATGATGATGATGATGATGACCCAGTACTCAATATGATAGGTAGTCATGGTGGTCAATTGCAGTCCAGGTGTGCAGTGCCAGAAACATTACGTGCCCCACCCCCACTTCAGTGCTTAAAATAACAGACTTACATAAGCCACATTATCATGGACATGTTAAAAGCAGAGCATCACAGTCCTTTGTTTGGGATTTTTTTGTTCAAGATGCAAATGATGATTCAGTTGCAATCTGCCAGGTTTGCCATGTGCATGTGAGTTGAGGTAAAAAGGGGAGCCATCTTGGGACAGAAGGACAGCATACGCATCTTAAGAATAAGCACTTGGCTCTGTGGACCCAGCACAAACTGGCAGCTAATACCAGACTGGGGCATTCCCCCATATCTCTGGCAACCATAGCCAGCATATTATCCCCTTCCATGACTGTTAAGCCCAGTAGAAAATTAAACATGTGCAGTAGTGTGGTAATAAGAGCAGAGGATTACTACAGGCATGATGAGGTGGTGGACCATAAAGACTTTGAAATGTTGTCCAGTGCTGGTGAGAGTAGCAGTTTTTGTGGTGGTGGTGGTGGTGGTGGTGAATGCAGTATGTCTATTACAAGTGGTACATCAACCCCGGTTGACAAATCTGGAAAAATAACATCATTTCTGAGTTTGTCATCATCACCTGTGCAACCGTCTTCATCAAATGTCCACACCCCACCCCATGCCAATGCCATTCATCACAGAGCACAACCATTTGTGACCAGCAACACACCCCATGTAAAACGTTTAAGTCAGCCCACGTTACAGAGTGTTTTTGCACATAAGCTGAAGTACCCCCCCAATCATACAGTGTCATAGGTATCATAGGTATCATAGGTAATTTCAGAGCAAAGAAGACTTACGTCCATTGTGCTCGCTGTTAACTCTAATTATAGTAATTCCCTATTTTGTTTGCTATACAATGTTTGTCCAGTTTCCTCTTAAACTCAAGTATTGCCTTACTAGTAACTACCTCTTCAGGTAAGTTGTTCCACACTGGAATGACTCTAACACTAAACCAGTGTCTTCTTTTCGTGGTCCTAAAATTTTGCCCCATAAGTTGCCTTGAATGTGTCCTAGTGTCGTATTGCTGTTCCCTTAATGTAAGTCCCAGTTTATCCCTTAGACTGAAGTTTTTAAGTGCATTATACACCATACACATGTCCCCTCTCAATCGCCTATACTCCAACGTGAACATCCCCAAATGCTCCAATCTATCCTCATAGTCCAGGTCCCTAACATCAGCTATCAACCTGGTAGCCCTCCTCTGAACCTTCTCCAATCTCTTTATATCTAACCTAAAACCAGGTGACCAGAACTGTGCACAATACTCCAACTGCGGCCTCACCAGTGCTCCAAAAAGAGGCTCAATCACTTCCATCTTCCTACTCTTTATATGTTTCTTAATGTTGATAAGAATACCACTAGAGGACATTATAACCTGGCTACAATGCTGATGGAACTTGAGATTGTTTGTCACTTTAACACCCAAATCTCTTTCCTCCACTACTTAACCCAATATATGACCATTTAAAATGTAATCAGCTTTTTTGTTATTTTTTCCAAAGTGCATCAGTACACATTTGTTGATGTTAAAGGATAACTTTTTTCCCTAGCCCAACTTTCCATTTTAAATAAGGCTTTTTGCAATTTTGTTACATCCTCACCATTTCTGATACTAATACCAATTCTAGTGTCATCTGCAAATTTGGTTTCCCAAACATCCCCTCCTCCAGACAATGAGTGTATATATATATATATATATATATATATATATATATATATATATAATATATAAACAAGCAGGGCCCCAGAACAGATCCCTGGGGGACTCCACTCTCAACTCCCAACCAATCAGAATAAACTCCTTTTAAACAAACCCGCTGCTTTCTCTCACTCAACCATGCCTTTACCCAGGTTGTAATGTACCCCGGTATTTTATGTTCTAGCAGAGCATCAACCAATTCTCCATGTGGGACTTTGTCAAACGCCTTTGAAAAATCCAAGAACACTACATCCACAGAGATACCATCATCCAAGGCCCTGCTCACGTGTTCATAAAACTCAAGGAGATTTGTTTGACATGATAACCCCTTTTTAAAACCATGTTGTGCATCATCACAGTCCCCTACTGATTTCAGAAACTCCACTATTTGATCTTTTATGATAGTTTCTAATATTTTCCCAAGGACAGCAGTCAAACTCACAGTTCTATAGTTACTCACTTCCTGTCTAGATCCTTTTTTATAGATAGGGACCACATTTGCTTTACGCCATACCTCAATCACCTCCCCATTGTCCAATGATTTTTGAAACAATGCTGTTATAGGTTCTGCCAATTCTGTTGCCAATTCCCTAAGAACTCTAGGATGGATTCCATCTGGTCTCTGAGACTTACTTGGGTCCAGGTGCTTTAGTCTACCCTCAATATCTTTTTTATTTAGAACAATTTTATAATCAGTATTTGACAGATGGTCTCTGTTATTTTTTGACTTACTATTAAATACTGATGAAAAATAAGTATTGAAAAGCCCCGCCATAGCTTGGTAGTCCTCAGCTAATTCACCATCCTGGTCCTTAATGGGCCCCACAGTAGTTTTACTTCCCTTTTTATTATTGATATAAGTGTAAAAAGATCTATGATTATCTTTCACTCTTGTAACCAAATTTAGCTCATGTTTCCGAGTTGCCTGTTTAATAGCTCTTTTAGTTTCTTTTAATAATTTTTTATACATGGCCCAATTTTTGTTGCACACTCACTTTCTCTGGCTTTTATATAAGCTCTTTTTTTCTTTTTGATCACTTTTTTAAATTTGGGAGATAGCCACAAGGGAATTTTACCCAAAGCATTGTATTTCTTCCTTAGTGGGACATACATATCTATTAAGTCAATAATTTTTTTCTCCAAACTAACCCAGTTTTCCTTTAATGATCTATTTTTAAAATATTTCTTCTATCCCCAATCCAGGAGTTCCATTCTCATTTTATTAAACTTGGCTTTATTAAAGTTCCGAACCTTGGTTAAGCCAGAAGTATTTGGAAAACCCCGCTCAATTCAAAACTAATCATGCAGTGATCACTTGAACCGAGTGGTGAAGAAGTACTACAATTCTTAATTAAGTCTCCTAAATTACTTAACACAAGGTCTAATGTTTTTTCCCCTCTTGTGTTACTCCCTATATATTGATCAAAACCAGCTAATAAGAAAGAATCCAGATACCATAACTCATTTGATGTCTCCCCTGTTTGTGTTGACCAATTGATACCGGGCAGGTTAAAGTCAGCTAAAAGTATAATATTTTCTGTAGTCTCTAAGGAGTCTAAATATTTTAGCACCACCTCATCATTTTGGGTGGAAATTGAAGGATAGAAACATAGACTTTGATGGCAGATAAGGACTGCTTGGCCCATCTAGTCTGCCCATTTCCCTACCTACAGGATCCACAAACGCTCAATGCCTGGTATTTTTGGAACTTCAATAGCTACCGATTTTATTTTGTTGGATACATATAGTGCTACACCACCACCCTTTTTACCCACTCTATCCATATGATATAAATCATATCCCTGTATATGATGGTCCCAGGTGTCCGTGGATATCTACCATGTCTCGGTTATGGCACATATCTGGACATTGTCAGTATTTAACAAACAGACTAATTCCTCAGATTTGTTGGTAAGGCTCCTAGCATTTAGGGAGAGGCATTTCCAGTCCTGAGATTCTCTAGTGTTCTCAAGTAATTTTGTTTTTTTTTCAGATGTCCGTGAAGTTTGATAGATGCCCCCTACTCCCTTGGTACTTAGTTTAAATAGTTATCAACTTGTTTCTGTATTTCCTTAGCTAGTATTCTAGAATCATGTTTATTTAGATGTAGTCTGTCCTTCTCGAATAAACCTAGGTCCCTGAAGGTGTCCCAGTGTTGGATGAATACAAAACCTTCCCTATGGCACCACCTATTCAACCATCCATTTAGCTGTCTAATGTCCCTATGTTTTGCCTTCCCCCTCTCGAGGTATGGGCAGGATCTCTGATATCAAAATATGGGACCCATGTACCCTCAAGTGTTCACCGATGGCCTCAAAGTCCCTTTGAATTTCCAAGAGTGCCCTTTTTCCAACATCATTTGTACCTATATGCAATACCGTGACTGGATTTAGAGAATTTTCCAATAATCCTGGTAACATTTTACAAACATCCCCTATACCTGCTCCTGGTAGGGTACTAACAGTTGTTAACTCATTCCTACCTTGACATAATATTCTATCAATGTTTCTAATCATAGTCACCAATAACCAAAAGTTATTTTTTTTAATATATGATCTCCTTGTACCCCCTGCTTATTGTACCCTATCATATTTACATGACCTTCCCTACAGTCACTAGTATTTAGATCCACTTTATCAGTTTTGTCTGGGTCTGCCACTATACTAAGAATGCTATATTTATTTTGAAGATCAATCTGCCCATACCCACCAATATTCCGCCTTCCCTTTTTACTACCCTTTTCCACTCTGCACCAATCATTATTTTCCTTAGAGTCCAAACAGTTTCTTGCTTCCAAAAGTATGTCTTCCCTTTCAATGTTTACAGCCCCTACTAGCTGAGTATGTTCTTGTTGTTCAACACAGTTATCTAGAGCTGAATCAATGAATTTTTCTGTGAAGATATCTCAGTCTGGAGTTTAATTCTATTTTGCAATGATTCAATTTCTTGTTTCATAATTTCAATTAAGATACATTTATCACAAATAAAGGAATCAACCTTCTCCCCCTCCTCATACATTTTACAAGTGAGACAGGCATTTAAAGCAACATTATTCCTATCACGCAAACCCGTGAACTTAATGCTGCTGTAGCGGAAATGCTGGCAATCAATCTTTTGCCCTTCTCCTTTGTGGAGAATTCTGGGTTCTGGTGGTTTGCTGCCCGTGCCTGTCCAAAATGGAAAGTCCCATCCAGGACATACTTTTCTACCCGTGCTGTTCCCGAGTTGTTCCGCACTGTCTCAGACTCAGTAAGACATGCCCTTCAACATTCCTTCTCTCCACTCATCCATTTAAGTATGGATATGTGGACAAGTGGCAACACAGCGGGGAGTTCATATCTATGTATAACTGCACACTGGGTGCAGGTGCCGGGGGTTGTTTGTGATGCTGGTAGTGTGAATAATCAGTGCAGGAAGGTGGATTGTCGTGGTAGCAATCTTCCGGGAATTTGCCAGCATGCAACAATTGCTATGTACAGTGTGACCTATGCACACACTGGTGAGAACATGCTGGACATGGTACTGACTGAAATTGACAGATGGCTAAACCCTCTGTCCCTGACAGCTGGGTTCATAGCAAGTGACAATGGGTCAAATGTGGTGAAATGCATCATGAATGGTGTTTTTTTTTCGTATTCCATGCATGGCCCACTGTTTAAATCTTGTCATTCAGGAGTTTCTGCAGCACCCTGACATAAAGGAAATTCTGACCATTGCACGATGTATCTGTTCTCACTTTTCAAGATCTGGAAAGGCCCGTGACCAACTGCAGCAGTTGCAGATACAAAACAGCCTGCTTCAGCACCGCTTGAAGCTGGAAGTTGTCATCCGATGGAACTCCACGTTATACATGACAGAGAGGTTGTATGAACAATACAAAGCCATTGCAGAATATCATGTTATGCACACTAGCCATGACAGTTCTGGGGCCTCCATGTCTATGACGACTGAACAGTGGTGCCTCATGGACTCTGTAATAACAATTTTGCGGCCTTTTGAACATGCCACACAGGCAGTGAGTGGCGAGTCTGCCTCCATTAGCCAATCAATTCGACTGCTGCGGGTGCTGAGACAGACATTGGTGAGTGTATAGCATAGTCTTGATTTTGCCGGAGACGGTGGTAGCAGTATGTTGCTGCAACACACCCTGACAGTATTCGACCACAATCGTCATCATTCAGCGTAGTGACAACTTTGCCATGGCAACAATGCTGGACCCACGATACAAACATGGAATTGCATCAGTACTGGAGGGAGGGCCTGAACAGGTAAAAAATATCAGTGGTCAACTGGTTCGCTTGGTTGATGGGACACAGAAGTCATGTGCCAAGGTAAGCAAACCTCAGCAGCATAATTCAGCTGAAGGTGTAGCTGGAGGACCAGCAAGCATATCATGCAAGGGTAAGGGGACTGTAGTTCCAGGTGGTCTGTCATGCAAAGTGGTTGGCATCAACCCGCTTTGGGAGGCTTTATCCCAAGTGGGTATTTGAGAAATCAAGGATTCTGGGGAACAGGCTGATGCATCAACAATTGGTCTTAGTGCGGCACAGAGAATGGTTGAGTCGTATTTGTCTGAAAACAGGCATCTGACAATAAGTGAAGATACTCTTTTGTACTGGAGTGGAAAGATCAGTGAATGTCCAGAGCTGACTGCAGTGGCACTGAAGTACCTCACATGCCCACCCTCCAGTGTAAGTGTTGAGAGGGTATTCAGCTCAGCAGGTGCAACAGTCAGGGATCGTCGGACAAACCTGTCTCCTGCAAATGTTAGTTTGCTAACATTCATTAAAATGAATGAGAGGCACATACCAGCACAGACTGAAACCTCAGTATTCATACCCCGGCCTAGTCATGGTGGTCTTGCTGATGTGGAAATGGAGCATCCTGGTGGCACTGGCAGTGACTGCCTGAAACGGCCCACCACTGATGTAGATGATGACACAATGGAGAAAGAATTTCCCAATGGTCAGACTTCAGACATCGATGACTGTGAGTGCAGTTTTCTTTATGAAGATGATGATGTGGTTAATGTTGGCAGGTTTTAACTGCAGTATTTAAAAGGTGGTGTGCCCCCCCACCCCGGACCACCACCACTGAGACTGATGCTATTCATGTCTGCTGCCACCATGAGTCTGTCTGCCCCCCACGGACCACCACCACCACCAGGACTGATGGTATCCAAGTCTACTCCCACCATGAGTCTGTCTGCCCCCCATGGACCACCACCACCACCACCAGGACTGATGTTATGCAACTCTACTGGCACCATGAGTCTGTCTGCCCCCCACGGACCACCACCACCACCAGGACTGGTGTTATGCAACTCTGCTGCCACCATGAGTCTGTCTGCTCCCCATGGGCCACAACCACCACCAGGACTGATGTTATCCATGTCTGCTGCAACCATGAGTCTGTCTGCCCAACACAGACCACCACCAGCACCAGGACTGATGTTATCCAAGTCTGCTGCCACCATAAGTCTGTCTGCCCCCATGGATGACCACCACCACCGGGACTGATGTTATCCAACTCTGCTGCCACCAAGATTCTGTCTGCCCCCCATGGACCACCAGTCCACCAGTGCACCACCACCACCACCACCAGCTTCTTAATATTTAAACCATAAAATGAGTATGTACACTCATATTTGTTATGCTGCCTCACTTTTTTTAGTTGTCGGTTTTGTTTTCTGTAGCTTTTCAGAACCGCAGTGGCAAAACACATACAGTACACTTCTTTTGTTTCTTTTACAGGAGAACAAAAACAGGCTCAATAGCTATTACTCATTGGGAAAGATGCTGTTGCTATTCCGTACAAAGAAGAACCGATGTAATGTCCATGTGAAATCCATTCTGGTAAGTATGAAGATTTTATTTCCTCTGTTTCATTGCTATGTAAAGACTGCTGCAAATATTGCACACAACAGATTGTCTTAGTAGTTGACAAGATGTGTCTTTGAAATGTAACTTGACAATAGGGATTGAGATTTGTGAACCAGGGAGGGACACATAACAATGAAGTTGTAACTTTTAAGAAGTCATTCATTTCTTTTTTTAGGAAAATTCGTGATACTTTGTTGTTCTGTCAAAGTGGCCTTATCCAAAAAAGTTTGTCAACATCAGGCACACCCCTCCCCCAACCCGAGCTTGGGCACACATGCAACACACAGAAGTCATTTCATTCGATGACTATGACCATCATTAACAACCGGACTCCAGAATGATGCTGATGAAATCTGTGAAGAAGTAAAAAAATAAGAAACCATTACAGACAAAACTGAAAATATGATTCCCCCCCCAAAAAAAATAAATACTTCCCTTCATGTGCTTGAGAGTTATCCATTTCCATTTAAGTGCAAAAAATTCTCATTGAGCACTGGAAGGTGCACAGCAACAGTTCGGCGTCACCTGTGTGATGCAGAACAATAGCACGATCACATGTCCATGTTAAGTTCAACCCCCCTCATCATCACCTACAAAATACACAACCATATATCTATATATACATCTACTCACCAAGGCTACTATTACTGTACATCCAAAGGGCACCTTTCAATCCAGTTGAGATGATCACTTTTCACTTTTCTGCACACAAGGAGGATGCATTGTGGGCCTGCAGAAAAAATCTGGGGACTCTGTGCCACCACTGCGCGCATGACTGAGTACGCCATTAATTCTGGGGGACTTTGTATGTGCTGAAACAGTCTCTTTTCACTTTGTTACCACTTGTCACTTTTCTGCACACAAGGAGGATGCATTGTGGGCCTGCAGAAAAAATCTGGAGACTCTGTGCCACTTTTGTGTGTTCTGTGATTGTTGCTGTGAGCTCACAGTCATGTCATAGTGACATTTTTACAGTTAAAGCAGCATTCCAAGAATGTCCTCACAGTTCTGAACTGTACTTTTTTATGCTACTTTAAATTGCCACAGCAACCATTACTTATGTGCGAGTTGTCAGTGACTTGAATGATACGATTCTTCTCACAATTTATGTCTGCTTCTCTTATTCCTACTTTTTTTCATGTATGAAAACCAAATAAGCACGTCTTCCAATATTGTTCTGACCAGCTTTGTATTTATTTGCAGCTGCTTTTCAATAACTATTGTTCCGTGGTGTCGTATAAAACACTGACTGATGCATAACTGTTAGTTAACAAAAGAAGTTATACATGACAACTACTTGATGTGATGGAGAAAAGTAGAGGAAAACAATGACGAAGACCTGGTCACACTCACTGTCAGCAGCACCAATTTAAAAGGAATGCTCCTTTCATTATTTCACACATGAAAAAAAGTAGTACAGCACACTCAACTACTGCAAATTATCGTATCATTCCAGTCAGTCAGGATGTAAGTAAAGGAAGCTGTAACATAGCATTAAAAAATACAGGTCAGAGTTATCAACAGATTGTTGCGTTGCTGCTTTACAGACCATCAACACATTACATAGTTATGGTGATGCAACTAATATGTGGGGGCATTACTACCACTGGAATACTTCTTGCTCCACAGAGAGTGAAAACCACTCATAATTTCATTACAGTGAGTCACATGACGGAGGAATTAACAATCTGACAAGCAACCCACATTTGTGCCACACTTCCTCAGCAACGTTAAGACGTGATGGCAAGGGGAGCGCAGGTGCATGCTCCACTATACTGAATGTCCAGCAGCTATCCCAAGCAATGTTTCCTAATGTTATAAGGTTCACTTTGTGTTGAAATGTGGGATGTTTCCACTACCAAGGCTCTTCTTACTGGAAATGTGGCCACACATTTCACAACAAACTGACCATTAACATAAAGAAACATTCGCAAACCTGCACATTCCGATATTCACTGTAAGGAGCAGAGCATGCACACGTGCTCTCCCTGCCATCATGTACTAAGGTTGCTGAGAAGAGAGGCAGAATGTGGTCAGATTTTCAGAATGGGAATGCCTCTGTCACATGACTCACTGTAATGCATTTATGCATTGTTTTCAAAAAAATTTATTGCACTATGTGGTGCAAGAAAGATTCCCCTAGAAGAGAAAATGTGTATGATTTAATAATAACAAACAAGAAACACACAACAAAAGTACAACACAGTAGTGGGCTGGGGACAGGGAGGTTGGGGTAGGTGTGGGGAGGCAGAAAACAATACCTGGACTTACTATGGCGGTGGGATGCCGTGGTGGTCCAGCAGCAGGTGCAGCACTGAAAGTATTTGCTGCTGCTGTCCTTCCACTCTGGTAACCTGCTGCTCCAAATTAATTAAATACTTGTTGTTTTCCTCCAGTGCTGCCCACACCAGGAGGAGGTCAGACTGACTAACAGGGACTGTGCCGGGGTCCACTGCAGTGGGTAATCCAGAGAGTGGGGCTGGTGGTGGACAGGGTGGTGCTGGTGGCTGTGGTGGCAGTGGTGGTGGAGCACCTCATGTAGCCCTCCTCCTTCTGCTGTGGCGGTGACTGCTGCGAGGCACATCTCCCACGCCAGCAGCACCCTCAGCCACTGCCACAGAAGGGTCAGATGGTGGACGCATGGCCCCTTCTGTGGCAGCCTGCCACTCTGCCCTGTGATGCTTCATCATGTGGGTGCGCTGGCCGCTGGTCCCCAAATGTGTCCCAGGGGGACCACGGTGCCCCAGCACACCACACACATGGCACTGCACCACTGTGCTGTCTCCCCCCACACAATTAAAAAACTCCCACACTGGGGAGCTGCAGGGGGGACCAGACACAGTACGCACTTGGTGGGCACGAGTCCCACCACCACCTACTATTGCTGGGGCCACTTCCTGCAGCTGTGGAGGTGGTGAAGGAGGTGCTGCTAGAGCCCCAACAGCTTCTGCTAGTGGTGGTAGTGGTGGAGAAGGTGGATGAGCAACAGCCACCGGTGGCATTGGTGCTGCTGCTGCTGCTGATCCTGTTGCTTCCACGGGGGAAGCAACACTGGCCAGGAGTCTGGAGTGGTCCAACATAACATGACCACCCCACCCCCCCATGGGTCCGCACTTCTCCCCTCCTAACGCTCCCACGTGCCTGCGACTCACCTTCCCCGACTCCAACCTGACCCTCCATCCTCCTGGGTCCACGAGATGACACACACACACACGTACACATGTACACACACACACACACACACACACACACACACACACACACACACAGAGTCAGTCACACACACAAAACAAAAACAAAACTTATACAAAAAAAATCACTAACCAAAAAAAACACTAACACAATGCAAACACTAAATAAAATAGCTTTTAAAAAAGCTGTTTGAAATAGCAGAAACAAGAAATGACTCCGAGAGTGAAGCAAACTCCTCTCCTCTCATAATTCTGCTTTCTCCCTGTACAAATGCAAAGGAGAAATTGAAACTACTTCTCTGACTCACTTCCTTCCTGCCTGGCTAAAGCATGTGACTTACAGTACTGCAGGCCATGTGAGGTGCCTATTTTCTTCTCACTTCGCCTTACTTCGCATTAAGGCATAATGAGAATGCGAAGTGGCATGGTAATGATAAGGCGAAGTGAGCACTTTATGATGTCCACTTCGCTTTGTGCTCCACAGACACGAAGTGGTCACTTCGCATCCACTTCGCGGGTGGATTTATAATTCACTGCATCTCTACTACCACCCACACTACCACTGTGGAACTCAGCAAGGAATCAGCACTCTAATCACAGACGTGACTACAAGCAATGTCATTCTGTCCATATATTTATTTTGTTCAGAAAGAGCAAAACTGCACAAACTGGTGTAGCTCTGGGAGGCCACCACTAGACTGATGATTCACACTTTTATTGAGTGCTTTATCCCAAACTATGGATGCAGACAAATGTTATTAGTTTTAAAAATCAGTAGTTCAGGAAGCTGCACAAAACATAGAAACATAGAAATATAGACTTTGACGGCAGATAAGGACCACTTGGCCCACCCAGTCTGCCCATTTCCCTACCTACTGTATAAGCTGCAGATTCTAGTTAACCAACAGCCTACTTCCTGCCACCCCCCACTACAATTGCCTTGTGTCTGTTCCATGCATGTTTGAATTCCCCCACTGTTTTAGCCCCAATAACCTCCCCAGGAAGGCAGTTCCACGCATCCACTACTCTCTCAGTGAAAAAAGATTTCCTCACATTACCCTGAGCCGTCCCCCCTCTATCTTTAAATTGTGTCCCCTTGTTCTTACACATCTCTTTTTCTGAAAGATGCTACCCTCCTGGACTTTGTTGATTCCCTTGAGGTACTTGAACATTTCTATCATGTCCCCCCATCCCTCCTTTCATCAAGGGTATACATATTAAGCTCTCTCAGTCTCTCTTCATATGATTTCTGATGCAGACCCAGCACCATTTTAGTTGCCCTCCTCTGGACTGCTTCCATCCTATGTCCTTGTGTAGATGAGGTCTCCAAAACTGTACACAGTACTCAGATGGGGTCTCACCAACTGTCTGTACAGAGGATAACCAATTCCTTTTTCTACTTGTGATGCCCTTCCATGCATCCCAGTATCCCCTGGCTCTCCTTACTGACTTCTCACATTGCTTACCAACCTTTAGATCATCTGATATGACTACCCCAAGTCCTGTTCCATTTTGTTGTTGTTAGTACCTCCCCTGCTGTGTGTACTCTTCTCCTGGGTTTTTGTTTCCCAGGTGCATTACTTTTCACTTCTTTGCATTGAATCTAAGTTGCCATATGTCTGACCATTCCTCCAACCTTGCCAAGTCCCTTCTCATCCTGTCTACCCCCTTTGTGTATCAGCTTTGTTACAGATCTTTGTATCATCTGCAAAGAGGCATACCTTTCCCTCCAGACCCTCTGCAATGTCACCTATAAAGATGTTAAAGAGGACTGGACCCAGTTCTGAGCCCTGAGGTACTCCACTAGTGACCCTCCTTTCTTCGGAATGTGTTCCACTCACTATTACCTTCTGTGTCCTGTTGTGCAGCCAGTCTGAAACCCAGGCTACCACCCTGGGACCCACTCCCAGGTTGGCTAACTTGATTATTAATCTTTTGTGTGGAACTGTGTCAAATGCCTTGCTAAAGTCTAGGTAGGCCGTATCCACAGCCCCTCCCTGGTCTATTACTTTGGTCACCCAGTCAAAGAAATCGATTGGATTAATCTGACATGACCTTCCTGCTGTAAATCCATGCTGCTTTGGGTCCTGTGCCCCGCTGGCCTCTAGGTACTCAACAATTCTTTCTTTCAGAAGTGATTCCATCATTTTCCCTACCACTGAGGTCAAACTTACAGGTCTGTAGTTTCCTGCTTCTGCCTTTCTCCCACTTTTGTGATGGGGAATCACATCTGCCCTCCTCCAGTCCTCAGGTACCACCCCATCCTCCCATGATTTGTTAAAAAAGTGTGGTCAGTGGTGTCACTAGGTCCTCCCTTAGTTATTTTAGGATTCTGGGGTGAATCCCATCAGGCCCAATTGCTTTGTCCACCTTGAGTTTTAGGAGTTCTTTCAGGACTGTTTCTTTGGTAAATGGACGGGTGTCAACCCCCCTACCCAGCGTGCTTCTATTGTCTGGTTTAGGTAACTCCTCCTCATTTCTTTTGTGAATACTGAGCAAAAGTATTCATTCAGTATCTCTGCCTTTTCACTGTCTCCCTCTGCCCACCTCCCCTCTCCCTTATTAATCTTCACTATTCCTCCCTTAACCTTTCTATGCTCCCTAATGTACCTATAAAAGGTTTTATCCCCCTTCTTAACTGAATTGGCTATTTTTTCCTCAGTTTGGGCTTTTGCTATTCTGACTGCCTTCCCCCACTTCTTTCTGCTTTAATTGATACAGTTCCCTGTCGTGCTCCTTATGTGATGCCTTATACTTTTTGAATGCAGACTTTTTCTCCTTAACCTTCCCTGCCACCTCTTTTGAGAACCATAGTGGTTTTTTACTCTGCTTTGTTTTCTTTATCTGTTTCACACAAAGGCTTGTTGCCTCTATGATGGCAGTTTTGACTTTTCTCCATTGTTCTTCCACCCCTCCTTTTTGGCCATTTGCTAGTGTATTCCTCAGGTATTCACCCATTTTGCCAAAGTCAGCCCTTCTAAAGTCCAGTATGCTTGTTTTTGTATGGCTTGTCTCCATGTTTGTGCTTATTGTGAAGCACACTGTCGGGGTATGGTAAAATGACAGCCCTTGCCTGAAGTTATGTTTGTGGCAAGGAATTGGTCTGGATCTAAAATATTTTTCAGCCTTGATAATATTTTTCTGAATAATTTGGTATGGCCCTATTCATGTATATTGATTTGTTCTCTTGGGCTGTTTTAATTCATACTTTCATTGTTTAAAATCAGCAGTATAGCAAAGTTGGATAAAAAATGTGACCCTACCTGCTTAACTCTTCAAATTCCAGATATACTCCAGTGTCATTTGCTGGTAAAATTATTTAGTTCTGCCAAAATTTAGGCATTTTATAAATGTTCTTAATTACATTTTCTTCAGAAAAAAGAGGGCCATTTCATTTGGCTTAGAAATAGTAGTGAAACTGGCAAAGGGTTAGCATAAAAAAAGAAAAACTATAGTAGTTTGTGAACATACTTGGAGTTACCTAGAAAGTAAATTTAACATATATGCTCATATTTTTAAATAATGAAAACTGGAAACTAGCTTTTTTGGGAGAAAACAAATCCTGCACTGCCACTTTACATATTTTTCTGCCCTGTCTTTCCTCTTCATTGCCATTTTATGGATCTTTCTTCCTTCTCTCACCATGATGTTCTCCCCCACTCCTTAGGAATCTCTTATCCTCTTACTTGGTCTGCACTTGCATTGATACTCTGGTTACCTGATATGAAAACTTTGCAATAAATGGAGATTAATGCATGGGGTGGTGTGCATTATGAGAACTTAACACCCAATATATGTAATGTTACATATTATCTCGAAGGGGTTATAAAAGCATCAAACGAAGGGTGTGTACTAAATTTGAGTTTTGCACACCAGCCCATAATTATTTTTTTATCATTTCTGTCCATCATATTTTTCCTCTCCCCCACCTGAAGGCAGGCATGGAAGTTCTACTCTGTGTAGGAGTCTGCCTTCTGAGTTTACCCCTAGCTTGTCTTCTTGAAGACAGCAACCATACATTTTGGGGAAAAAAAACAGTTGGTCAAACAAAACCATGATTTTATGCTTTTTGTTTACTCAGTGAGGAACATCTGAGCATGCATGACCACTTTCAGTTTGCAGGTGGAAACCACGTTCACCTGACTGCTTTGAGATAAGATTCTTGTTTGCAGGTTAATCGGTGGTTTAAACATATTATTTAGTGCAATCTGATGACTCGAGGGTTTGAAAGTGCCACAAAAGACACTAGGCGTGTGAGAGAAAAATGTGCTCTGATCATGTCTCAAAGCACAGCTGCATGCTAGGTTTCAGCACCTGATTGCCATAATAACTGGTTGGTTACTATAGTAAGTAATAACTGGCCATCACCATTAAAAAAAACTGAGGGTCAGTTATTATCATAGAATATTGCCTAGTACATAAAAAATAAAACAAAATGGAGTAATGGGAATATAGACACATAAAAACAGAATTTGTCAGCAGAAAAGGACCACTTGGCCAACCCAGTCTACGTAGATGTTCCCTGTCTATTCTGTCTCAACAGACCCTACCTTGTCTCTGGCAAACCTTCCCCTCACTGCCTGTTTACTAGTATTGCCCTATGCCTATCCCATACAGGCTCGAGGCCCCCACTACTTTCTCATCAACTACCTCTGCTGGCAGACTGTTCCAGGCATTCATCACTCTTTCAGTTAAGTACTACTTCCTCACATCCCTTTTAAACTTCCCCCTTCCATCTTTATTAAATTCCCTCCTGTACTGGTGAAATTCCTCACTTGAAATAGACTCCCTTCATCTACCATGTTCACCTCTGAGGTACTTGTCGGACTCTATCATGTCTCCCCTCTCCCTCCTCTCTTCTAGGGTGTATATGTTGAGATCACTCAGTCTCTTCTCATAGGGCTTCTCCTGCAACCACTGCACCATTCTCGTTGCCCTCCTCTGGACTGCCTCCACACTCTCTATGTCTTTTCTGAGGTGTGGCCTCAAAAACTGGACACAGTACTCCAGGTGGTATTTCAAGAACTGGATACAGTACTTCAAGAGGGGTCTCACCACACTATACAGTGGTAATACCACCTCACTCCTGCTGGTGATATCTCTCCTGATATACCCCAGCATCCCCGTGGCCCTGCCTATTGCCTTGTGACACTGCCTCACCAGTTTGAGGTCATCAGATATTATAACACTAAGTTATCTTTCTTTTTTAGTAACCTTCAGTACCCCTTACTTCATTATTGCAGAGTTACTCCAAGTAACAACAAAAGGTCTACGTTTTTAAACCAAGCATTTTTAATTTCATATCCTATGTTCAGTACTGGTGCCATGACAATAAATTTAGAAATTTGGTACTTACTAAATGAATTATAACATGTTTTATTGAATTTGGTATACTGTAATATAACTTAAAATTTAGAACTTTCTTCTGTGGCTGCTAACCATTTTCTCTGCTACATGTACTGATACTGTTTTGTCAAATATGTGAAACTGCAACATAATATAAAATATTTATAAAGTACAGAAATGGAGTTAGGTCCCCCTTAAATTGTATAGCATAAAAAGAAGTCAAACAGGACAAAACATTATCAATGAAGAAGGGTCAGGGAGGCCCGATACATAAGAGTGTCTTTCCAGTATCAGTGTCAGATGACTTTGATCCTGTATGTGCATAGGTATTTTTGTAAATGACTGCAGTTATGACCACCTTTTCAGTACTTGATTGTTTTGCAAAAATAAATTATTGAACTCTAAGACTTTGTACATTCTGCCTATTTATGGTGCTTGCACATGGAGGAGCTGTGGTGACTGGGGGAGGCCACATCATTGGCAAGGGAGCAAGACAAGAGCTGTAGTTTCCACTGCTAGGAACAGCCACCAGATCACTGCTGGCCACATTGGCAGCTAGGGGGACTGCACCAGATCACCGCATCAGTGGTGTTGTTGGAGGAAGAAGGGGCATCTGCTTTGGCAGCATAGGCAGAGGTGACCAATCCAGACACAGGACAAGGCTTTTTGACTGACAGTCAGGCTATAAATAAACCAAGTCTAGCCACAAAAGAAAGCACACACAGAGGAGCTGTGGTGACTGGGGGAGGCTACATCAGTGGCAAGGGAGCAAGACAGGAGCTGTAGTTTCCACCGCTATAAGTGGCCACCAGATCACTACTGGCCACATCGGCGGCTAAGGAGGACTATGCCAGATCGCTGTATCAGTGTTGTTGTTGAAGGAAGGAAGGAGGGTGCAGCTGCATTGGTGGTGCAAGCAGAGGTGGCCAATCCGGCTCCCAGGGTAGGCTTTTTGACTGACAGATAGGCTATAAATAAGGAAAGCCCTGCCACAAAAGAAAGTGCACATGGAGGAGTTGTGGTGATGGGAGAGGCCGCTTCAGTGGCAAGGGAGCAAGGCAGGAGTTGTAACTAGTCCCACTGATCCACAGTCCCACTCACCCACCCCGGCCCTGACCTCTATTATATGGTCTTATGGGGTGGAGCAAGTTAGGAGGTCATGGCCAGGTGCAGGGCTAATGGGGGAAGGTGACCAGGGTTGTGTTACAAGCTTACAGCCTGTAGTGTTGAGTTTGAATTGTTGTTTCTGTTATGCTGGTATTTGATTAAATTGTTGTTTTTGCTATGCTGATATTTGTCTGGTAGCATATTTCCACACTCTGCAGAAGTCCTTCCTGTTCTAGCAGCTTTCCCAGTGGTCATTGGGGTAGGGCAAATGAGCTTCTGAATGGCTTGGACAATAAGGATGGGGCAACCAGCTTGGAGGGAAAGTCAAATTGGGATGGGGACAGGGATAAATCAAGGCCCCAGATCATGAGGACAGGCATCTTTGGAAGGGTGGTGGGGTGTGCAGGGTGTGGGTCAGCCATGGTACTAGCCCTGACCTGTAGGATGGGGGATGCATGGTGTACTGACAGTTGGCACAACTAAAGGAGGAGGTTAGGTGGTTAAGATGCACACTGGGTAGGGAAGAGATGAGGGGAGGTGAGGAAATAGGATGTGCTGATGTGGGTATAAGATGGGAACAGGGCAGAAGGGGTAAGAAGGGTGAAGTTGCAGCAGGTCCAGGATCAGCACCTGAAAAGGGCAGGAACAGTCAGAAGAGGGATGGTAAGGGTACTAGGGACTACACATGAAGGGAGGAGGGTGTAGGCGTGGGCACTATGGGGAAGAGCAGAACTACAGTGGGCATGGGTAGTGGTAGTCCTAAATGAGAAAAAAGGCCAAGGTGCCTGGCAAGTGGTTGGGAAAAAGGACTGGGGTATGCACAAAAGAAAGCTGATGGGGAGCACATCAGAGGCAGGAATCAAGACAGTAGGCATAGAACATAACAACAAATTTGCACCTCTAGTACAGATGAATGTGGGGGAGGGTGATGAATCTGGAGCAGAGGAGGCACCAGGAGGGGCAGGAAAATTGGGTGTAGTGGAAAGCTCCACAGTCAGGAGCAGCAGGGTACTTCCCTTGTGATGTGAACTAGAGGTGGCAGGGGGTATAACGTCATAACAATCTACTAATTATGAGCATATAATTTTGATATAAATATATATTTTAGACTTTTGCTTAGGAAAACAGGCCAAGCAGCAAAGCATCATGGAACATAGCATTTGAAAAGAGAGAAAAGAAGGATCTGTCCTATCCCTGACCCAGTGGATAAACTAATTAAAAGCTTCCTTTTCACACCTGCCCGTCAAAGCCTGTGTTAGCTGATATAACAGGTTGTAAAACAAGCCACTACTTTGAACCTAGGAAACCTGTTATAAAATATTGCATTTTATGACCTATCAGGATGAAAGCAAATTCTGACAGAGAAAGCTAAGAAAGATGCTTTGTTGTTCTGAGAGATCAAAGGGATATTCTGCTCTGTGGCTCACTAATTAAAAAGTACATACATATTTTTTTTATTTGGAATGTTTAGCAGTGTGCAGTGGCATGTGACTAATTCAGTATGTAGGAATGAGAGTGACCTCACAGCCACCATCACCACAGAGCTGTGAGCTGACAAGCTGGGTGGGACCCTTTCCCCCCAATATTGTCAAATTACTGAAGGAACATTGCATACTTGTGTTTGGACTTTCAAGAGACACTTGTGTTCTGGACTCTTAAGAAGCAGTTCTACCAAAATTAGGTAATTTCAGCACCACTATTTACCAAGTGAAACTGGGGTAGGATCAGTTACTCAGTGTAAGGTGGTTTGTTTATATGTGTCCATTTTTTTATGACTGTACCATTAATGTTATATGTTCTGTGTTTTGTATTTTGTTTACTATTTTTAATTTTAGTAAACTCTGCTTTCCTTGAAATCCTGCCTGAGCCATTTTCTTATTTTGAGTGTGAATGCTGGGACAGTATTGATAATTCCAACAGAACTGTTAAAGTACTTATAGTGTGTCACCATATGTAGTAAGGTAAGAAAATGCCTAGGTTTCAGTTGAGTCAGAAGGGGGATTGTGAATCAGGTTGTGTGCCCGCTGGGTTAAGTATTGCACTGCTTTCCCCAAAAAGGGTGTGATATTTTGAACTGTTACCTGGGCATGCCAGCTAAAAAGGGTTCATATTTGACCCCAGGACTCGATGCTGGTAGTTGCTCGGACCCAAAACAAACAGGAGGGTTTCACTGTTTGTCTCCTGTTCACATATTGAGCTTCAATGTTGGGCAGAGAACAGAGGACCTGACCCCAGTGTGCGTTTTTGATGGGGCGCAGTCAATAGAGGACAGAGTGTGAGGAAGGATGAGGGGAGAGGATGGTTGGGGGTGAGGGTAGTGGGGGTAGTGGAGGTCAGAGTCAGCATAGGTGGGGAGCTTGGAGTGGGAGCCCCTGGGAAGGGTGGAGGAGCCGAGCAATTGAGGTGGGTGTGGCACATAGGGATAGTGACAAGCAAGGATGCAGCATGGGAGAGAGGAAAAGGAGGATGATGAGGGGGGAAAACAAGTCCCCTGTGGGGTAGAACAACAAGGGGGGGAAACAAGTCCTCCTGTGTGGTGGGGGATGGACCAATGTGGAGTAACAAGTAGGGAGGAGTCCAGGGAAGACAGGTCAGTAAAGAGAAAAAGCTGGAACAGGAGGGAAAGGGCAGCAGATGGTAAGCAGATAGGGGGTGTGACCAAGGAAACTGATGAGGTGTGGAGGGAAGAGGGTGACAACAGGGATAGGGAGTAGGCCTAAGGGAAAGGAGGTGGTTAGAGTGCTCCTGTTGGGCAACTGTATGATTAGGGGTATTAAGTAGGAAGAGTGGGGTGAGGGAAACCCTGTGGTGTCAGAGTTAAGAGTATATCTGGCATGACAGTGCATGAGGCCAAGCACTTGGTCTATGCTCTGGTGAAGGATTGTGGAGGAACCCCTGATATACTGTATTAGCGCACATGGAAACAAATGATATAGAGGGGAACAGTGTACTGGAGATTCAGAGTAGGTTCCGGGAGCTAGCCAGGGTCTGTCACACTGTAGGGTGCTTTGTCTCATTCTCAGAGATCCTACCGATGCCTAGAACCAATGTGGGGAATAAACAAAAAATTAGGGAGGTTAATGAATGGCTTGGAGAGTGGTGTGAGGCCAGGGGGTATGGGGTGGTGGGGGACTGGGGTGAAATCTGGGAGGACAAGGGGCTGTATGGAAGGGACAGGCTCCACCTCAGCTTCGGGGGGAAGGAGGATTTGAAACAAAGATTGGCCAGATACAACTAAGATAGATGGGGTTTAAACTTGTGAGGTGGGGAGGGCTGGGGCTTGGGGTGTACACTAGCATGCCAATCCAGGATGGGCATGGCCTTCTAGCCCGAGCGAAGATGAGGGACTACAGATCAGGAGTACCCAATTGTGCATGAGGGAGTTCAAGTGGGCAGCCATCTGGGAGCTCTCATAGCAGGGGAAAGGGGAGGATAAGGGGACAAGTTGGAGGGTGGTCCTGATAAATGTCAGGAGCATGGGGACAAGATGCCGAAGCCTCTGGCACTGCTTTGGGAAGGAGAAGTGGATGTGGTGGCCATCACAGAAACTTGAGCCACTCCTGGGCATGACGGGGACCTAAACCTGATTGGGTACTCCACGCTCAGACAGGACAGGACTGTGGGCAGGGGAGGGTAAGTAGCATTCATCATTAAGGATAGCACAGGGACAAGCAGGGTAGAGGAAGCAGAGGGGTAAGTGGAGGCTTTATGGGTCACCTTGCTTGTGTCTGGGAGCAAGAGAGTGAAGCTGGGGGTGGTATACAGGCCACGTATGCATCTGGAAGATCTGGAGGAGGGCCTGGTGGCAAATCTTAGGGACCACTGTGGTTAGGGGGAGGTTAGAACGGTGGTGCTGGGGGACCTAAACATGCCAGGGACTGACTGGGGAATTATGGCGTCCTCATCAGCCAAAGAGCAGCATCTGCTGGACATCTTCCAGGATGCATTCCTAGCCCAGCTGGTGGCTGAACTAATGAGGGAGGGTCACGCCCTGGAAGTGGTCCTGTCGCATGGTGATCTCATCAGGGACCAAGTAGTAGGGGACCCACTGATGGGAAGGGATCATGTCACGGTCTGGTTTTCCTTGGACATGGGGGGGCAGTAGATTGCACAAAAATAAAGGTAATTGACTTTAGGGTTGCAGACTTCAAGGGTATGGAACAGATCCTCAGGGGCCACTTGGAAGGGATAGGATCGGGCATGGACACTGAGAGCCTGTGGGAAATTATTAAAAAGGGGCTCCTGGAGGCTACCAAGGTTTGCACAAAGGAGCGACCCAAGTTTGGTAGAGCCAGGAAGTTGAGCTGGTGGACAAGGGAGATACAGGATGCAGTGAGGTAAAAAAAGGCTGCTTATAGCTGATATAGATGATTGCGTGGGGTCATAGACAAGGGGGAGTACTATAGGATAGCCAGAAAGGTCACCAGGGTGGTGAGATTAGCCAAGGCAAAAATGGAGCAGAGGTTGGCTCAGGATTACGAGAGGTGAAAAAGGTTTCTTCAGGTATATCAGGTAAAGGAGGAAAGGGAAGGGGCAGATTAGCAGACTGAGGTTGGGAAGTGGGTGAGCTGAAGAGGTAGGGGAGCAGGCAGAGGTACTTATTGACCAGTTTGCCTCGGTCTCCACTAGAGAGGAGGGTGGGAGGCAGGTTGGACCAGCAGATGGGGAGGGGCCATGGATGTTGAAATCCCTATTGGTAGGGTGTGGGAAGCTCTCAAGTCCCTAAGAGCCGAGAAGGCACCAGATCCATATGGTCTTCATCCCAGGGTGCTAAGGGAACTGGTGGATGTCCTGACTGCACCTTTGGCAGACCTCTTTAACTCCTCCCTTCAGTCAGGATGCATGCCTCAGGATTGGAGCATATCCCACATTATGTCTATCTTCAAGGGTAGCTCATGGGAGGAGCTGGGTAACTACAGGCATGTAAGCCTGACGTCAGTGGTGGGCAAAGTGATGGAAGTCATCTTGAAAGAAAGGCTGGATGTGTTTCTGCAGACACGGTGCCACTTGATTGCCAGTATGGCTTTGTTCAGGGCAGATCATGTTAGACCAACCTTGTGCAGTTCTACGATTGGGTGATGAGAGCACTGGACCAGGGCAAGCCAGTGGATGCCCTCGTTCTAGACTTCAGCAAGGCATTTGACTCGGTGCCACATCCTGGGCTGCTGGAGAAGCTGAGGGAAATGGTAGTGGGGTTAGGGATGGTCAGGTGGTTAGGAAACTGGCTAGCTGGGCATTTTCAGAAGGTGGTGGTCGGGGGGGAAGCTTCATCTCCCAGGAGGGTCATCAGCGGGGTCCCACAGGGATTGGTGCTGGGTCCACTCCTGTTTAACGCCTATATCTCAGACATCAGAAATGGTATCATGAGCGAGATGAGCCTCTTTTACGATGACTCGAAGCTGGGGGGGATGGATAGGGAGGAAGGTAGGTTAGCCTTATAGGAGGACCTCGTGGCTCTGGAGGGTTGGTCTCACACCTGGAAGCTGAGGTTTAATACTGAGAAATGAAGGGTTCTCCACCTTGGCACTGGGAACCCAGCTTATGTGTACACCTTGGGGAGGGAGACAATACAGGCCTCAGGGGGGGAGAACAACCTAGGGGTGGTTGTGTATGCCAAGATGAACAGCTCAGAACAGTGTAGAAGGGCTGCGGCCAAAGTAAAAAAGATGCTGTGGTGCATAGCCAGGGGGATAACCTCAAGAAGCTGGGAGGTGCTCTTTATGCTGTATAATTGCCTGGTTTGACCTCACCTTGAATACTGCATGCAGTTTTGGTGTCTGTACTTAAAAAGGGACATTGCACTCCTGGAGAGGGTACAGGGGAGTCTGACCAGGATGATACAGGGTATGGAGGAGAGGTCCTATGGGGGGGAGATTGGAGGAGCTCAGCCTGTACTCCCTGGAGGAGAGGAGGGATGGGGTCTTCACAAACCTTAAGGGGGTAAATAGGGTAAGCCAGTATGGGTTGTTCTAGCTGAGAGAAGATAGGGTTACCAGGGAGCACTCAATGAGGATGGTTGGCAGGACATTGAGGGGGGAGACAAGGAGACACTGCTTCACTGAGAGGGTGATGGTATCCTGGAATGCACTACCTGCAGAACTGGTGGCTGTTGATACTGTGGAAGGGTTCAAGAGTGGCTGGGATAGGTATAGGGGGAGGGTGAATCTGAGCACGACCAGTATCGGAGGAAAACTCCAGTCAGTGGATGGGGGGGGTTTGGGGGAGGGTGGGGAGGCTGCTACTGTGCCCTCAATGGACACTGATCCTCGAGCAGACTCGATAGACCATAGGGCCTACTCTGCTGGCTTCCTAGTATGTTAGTATGTTTCTGGCTGTGTTGCGAAAACAGTAAAGGCACTTTCAGAATTTGGGTTGATTGTCAACTAGGGCTGGGCAGAATGCAGAATTTCTTCAGGGAATTTGTGTGGAATGGGAAATCTGCATTCAAATTTCTGCCCAGATTTTCTTCTTAAATTCTGCTGAACTCTGAAAAGCAATTCAATGTAAACCACAGAATCATTTCCTGTGGATCATGTAAACCACAGAATAATTTTCTGTGGACTGCAGAAAAATCATTCTTAGTTTATATATTCTTTAGTTTAACCGGAGCTGTGTTCATGGACTTGACCAAGGCATTCGATCTAGTTAACCATGAGCTCCTGATTAATAGGTTAAGTATGTTGGGTTGGGACATCCTGCTCTGATGTGGTTTTCTAATTATTCACAAAATAGATATCAGATGCTTAAATATTATGGGTGTGTTTCTGAAAAGGTACCCATTAAGTATGAAGTCCCTCAGGGCTCCATACTGGGTCCTATTTTATTTTTGTTATATTTTGATGGGCTCTCTGCTGCCATGAATGATGTCTGCTTGACACTTTATGCAGACGATGTAGTAGTTTATGTCTGTGGCAACACTATCAGTAAGTCGAATGCAATCTTGACCAGGGAAGTGGGTAACGTTCAATGCTGGCTGGCCTGTAATAAATTGGTCTTAAATATAACTAAAACAAAAAAGGTGGTATTTGGTGCATCCTCCAAACTAAAGACAAGAGGTGGGAGACTTCAGATTGAAGCACTAGACAGTATCACGTTTGAGAATGTGGATACTTTTAGATATTTGGGAATTACATTAGATCCTGTTTTAAGTTATGATGCTCATTTAAGTAATGTTAGAACTAAGATTCATAATAAATTAGGTATGTTATATAGATTTAGGTCTTTTTTGACTGATAAGACCAGGATAGCCATTGTTAAACAATGTTCAATCCCTACACTTACTTATGCTTTCTTGTTTGCAGATAATGCCTCTGCAAACTTTTTATCTAAAAAGACAATATTGATACAAAAGTTAGGTAAATTTCCTTGTCACTCCCTTGAATTACTCACCACTGCATTGTCCTAGATAGGAGGACTATTCAAAAGTATGGCAGCTTAGATTCAATGCAAAGAAGTGCAAAGTAATGCACTTGGAAAACA
Organism: Neoceratodus forsteri; assembly: GCA_016271365.2. Lineage (NCBI taxonomy): Eukaryota > Metazoa > Chordata > Ceratodontiformes > Ceratodontidae > Neoceratodus > Neoceratodus forsteri. The sequence continues at coordinate 912,899,289 of CM057455.1, read as the reverse complement.
AAAACCCAGGAGAAGAGTACACAATGGGGGGGGGTACTAATAACAGCAACAACGGAAAGGGACCTGGGGGTAGTCATTTCAGATGACCTAAGGGTAAGCAAGCAATGTGAGAAGGCAGTTAGGAGGGCTGGTGGACATGGATGTATAAGAAGAGGCTTCACCAGTAGAAAACAAAAAGTTGTTATCCCTCTGTACAGTCTACAGACAGTTAGTGAGACCCCATCTGGAGTACTGCATGCAGTTCTGGAGACCCCATTTCCACAAGGACATAGACAGAATGGAGGCAATCCAGAGGAGGGCAACTAAAATGGTGCAGGGTCTGCAACAGAAGTCTTACGGAGAGAGAGAGAGAGAGACTAAAGGAGCTTAATATGTATATTCTTGAGGAAAGGAGGGAGAGGGGGGACATGATAGAAACTTTCAAGTACCACAAGGGATTCAGCAAAGTCCAAGATGGTAACATCTTTCAGAAAAAGAGATGTGCAAGAAAAAGGGGGCATAATTTGAATATAGAGGGGGGACAGCTCAAAGGCAACGTGAAGAAGTTTTTTTTCATAGATTGGGCAGTGGACGCATGGAATGGCATGCCTGAGGAGGTCGTGGGGTCAAAAACAGTGGGGGAATTCAAGAATGCATGGGACAGACATAAAACAATTCTAGTGGGGGGTAGGAAGAAGTAGTCTGTTGGTTATCTAGGATCTGCAGCTTAGCCAATAGGTAATGGGCAGACTAAGTGGGCCAAGTGATCCTTATCTACCCTTCAAAGTCTATGTTTCAATATTTCTATGTTATGTTTCTAAAATGGGATGGTTGCCAACAAAACTAACCTATTGCTATGCAAGGGCTAGATTTATTTACACAATAGTTCAAACTGGTACACCCATCAATTTATGGAGATACCTACAGCATTTTGATTTAAGCATATCTTCTAGGGCTGGGGTGGATGAGGCAGTTCTGAGGCTCCCTCTAAGAACTACATGTGGACAGAGGGCATTTTCTTTTGTAGGCCCCAAAATTTGGAATGATATACCCCTTATTATCAGGAACTTGTCTTCTTATGGAGATTTTTCAAACTCTCTGTACTTGCACTTTAAGTCTTTATCAGAATGTAATTGTTCTAACTGACTGTTAATATGTTATTGACGTGGAATCTTTTTTCTTAATATGTTTTACTGTCTATGTCTATTGTACTTGTCATGTTTGGCTTTGTGGGTTGCACTTGTAAAAGGATTTTATTTCCAGTTGTGCTAACCTGTTAAACAAATAAACAAACAAACAATGTAAACTGTGGATTATTAATCTGTGGAAAAACATGCAGAATGTCAAAGTTTTGCTGACAGAATTCCATTGAATTTTACAAAATTCTGCAGAATTGTGTTCCATCACAATCTGAACATTCTTCACATCACTACTGTTCTCCTGTTTTTTTAGATCAAACCCTGGTTAAAACCCTCCTGTAGTACTGTGTGCAATTCTAGCTTCATCAATACAAAATGGGAATTTATGCAGTTAAGAGGGTATAAAGCAGGTTCAATAAAATGATAGAGGGGATTGGGGGGCAGTCAAATCCTTCAAAAGCTGTTAATTTATTTCTGTATTTGTACTTGACATTGGCACCACCTCAGGCCAGGGGACACATGTTGCTGAGAGTAAGGAACTTCTATAATAAATTTTCTGTACAACCTATATCTTCATAGGACAACAGAACAGAAGTAGCCTCCCAGCCATGGGTTGAAACCATCTGTCATGAACTAGGAAATGCTGTAGAAAGTATACACTGTTAAGATTTGTTTGTTTGTTTGTTTGTTTTTGTTAAGGACACACTGTAGGTTCTCTGAGTAAAAGTTCAGTGGGTTTGGTCACATTTAAATAATGCAACCACCAAGTCTTTGTTAAAGAACATCTAAATATGCTCCTCTTTCTCCTCCTCCTGTCTTTTTGTGAACTGCATTCCAAATGCATAAGTTTAAATAAGGAATTCTCACAATTATGTACCTAATATTAGTGTGCCACTGAGACATGACTCAATTGGCCATCTTTTTTGCCTTGAGGTGTTCCTGTGTCTTTATTTTAAAATGTTTGCTGGTCCTGCTTGCAAACACTTTAGGGTAGGAACACCATACAGCATACACCACAAATTAACTTAAACAATTTATTTATTTACTTAGTTTTTGTTAATCAGGTAGGTGCACAGATAATTAGATGCCTGTTTTCAGGCATAACCTGGGAAGGTTACAATGGATCAGGGTCAGTAAACAACAGGCACAATACAATAATGGTGTAATATATGGACAGACTACATAACAGATTACAGCATTTACATGGGTAAGCAGAATATTTTAGAGATTATAAGACTGGAGATGTTGGCCAAACACTTATCAAGGAAACCTGTAAAAATGAACAGATTATCAAAACAATGCAAGGCATACCAGTTCTAGCATAAGATTGCCCAGAGGAATTCAGTACCTGAAAAGATTTTACAGTAAGTGTGCATTTGTAGATGCTGCAGTGTTGGCAGCTATAAAAGCACAAGGTTTTGGAAGCCAATTTTGTGTTTCTTGATGCTTGTAGTGACAGTGTATTACCTTTTTCTCCATGTTGCCTGCTCTTGCGTATATAATATAAGGAGATGTGTATACCATCTTTGGCAAACAGGGCTCACCAGAGCATACAGACAAACCTATATTGCCTGTCTATTATATTTTAAACATAGAAATACAAATTCAATAGTAGTCAACAGCCCTGTAACCCATGTAATCTGCTGAGCCCTATCTAAAATTGGGTGTAATTGCATTAGAAGCCATCCACAACTCCCTGCCCATCACCCTTCCTAATGTTCTTACTATCCTCATATGTCTAACCCACACATCTTTGGGACCCATCACTAAAAAAGTACAGCTGACTTCATTAGAAGTATGATCCACTTATCCAATACTGTCTCTATGAAGAAATATTTTCTTTTTGGGGGGGGGTCCAGCTTCTCCGTCCCCTCCATCGTGGGTTCTTCTGGCTCCAAATCCACTCACCACCCCTATCCCCAGGTTTACCCCCTCCAGGCAGAGCCACCGGGCGGGTGCTCCTTCCCAGGAAACACAAGTCTCTAGCCCTGGCTTGGCCACCAGGATGGGGTCTTGGGAGCAGGACCTCCTGGTGGTCCATTGTCTGATGGGGAGCAGCAGCAGAAGAGGGGGCCATCATTTAGTGGCTGGCATTTTTTTGCTGCTATTTTCCCTGAGGGTGGGGATGTGCAATGATGCCAGTGTCCACTCCTGCCCCCCCAAAAAAATGTGGTGACAGCCGTGGCAGAACTCCTGAAGAAATACTTTCTTGCATCCTCTCTAAAACTCCCCCTTCCCAAACATGAGCTACAAAGAATTTTCAGCACTAGGTCATAGAAACATAGAAACATCGAATCTGTTGGCAGATAAGGACCATACAGCCCACCTAGTCTGCTCATTTCCTACTTGGTTTGGCAATCCCTACTCTTATCTGAAACATAGAAACATAGAATTTGACGGCAGATAAGGACCGCTTGGCCCACCTAGTCTGCCCATTTTCCTACCTAACAGATAAGCTGCAGATCCTAGTTAACCAACAGCTTACTTTCTCCTACCCCCCCACTAGGACTGCCTTCTGTCTGTCCCATGCATTCTTGAATTCCCCCACTCTTCTTGACTCCATGACCTCCTCAGGGAGGCTGTTCCATGCATCCACAACCCTCTCTGTGAAAAAATTCTTCCTTACATTACCTCTGAGCCGTCCCCTCCTCTATCTTCAAATTGTGCCCGCTTTTTCTTGCACATCTCTTTTTCTGAAAGATGCTACCCTCTTGGACTTTGTTGATTCCCTTGAGGTACTTGAAAGTTTCTAAAGTTTCTATCATGTCCCCTCTCTCCCTTCTTTCCTCAAGGGTATACATATTAAGCTCCTTTAGTCTTTCTTTATATGTCTTCTCATGCAGACCCTGCACCATTTTGGTTGCCCTCCTCTGGACAGCCTCCACTCTCTCTATGTCTTTGTGGAAATGGGGTCTCCAGAACTGCACACAATACTCCAGAAGGGGTCTCACCAACTGTCTGTACAGAGGGATAACAACTTCCTGTTTTCTACTATTGATGCCTCTTCCTATGCATCCCAGTATCCCCCCAGCCTTCCTTACTGCCTTCTCACATTGCTTGCCCACGTTTAGGTCATCTGATATAATTACCCCAGGTCCCTTTCCATTTTTACTGTTGTGAGTATCTCATCCCCATTGTGTACTCTTCCCTGGGTTTTTGTTTCCCATGTGTATTACCTTGCACTTCTTTGCATTGAATCTGAGCTCCCATACATTTGACCATTCCTCCAACCTTGCCAAGTCCCTTCTCATCCTTTCCACTCCATCTTGTGTATCAACCCTGTTGCAGATCTTTGTGTCATCTGCAAAGAGACATACTTTTCCTTCCAATTCCTCTTCAATGTCACTTATAACGACATTAAAAAGGACTGGTCCCAGTACTGAACCCTGCGGTACCACGCTAGTAACCCTCCTTTCTTCACTGTGTACTCCATTTACTACTACCCTTTGCGTCCTGTTGTCTGGCCAATTTTTTATCCAGGCTACCACCTTGGGACCCACTCCAAGGCTGGCTAACTTGTGTATTAATCTTTTGTGTGGGACTGTATCAAATGCCTTGCTAAAATCTAGGTAGGCCATGTCCACAGCCCCTCCCTGGTCTACTACTTTGGTCATCCAGTCAAATAAATCTATTAGATTAGTCTGACACGACCTTCCCATCGTGAATCCATGCTGCCTTGGGTCCTGTGCTCCACTGGCCTCTAGGTACTCAACAATTCTTTCCTTCAGAAGTGATTCCATCATTTTCCTACCAATGAGGTCAAACTAACTGGTCTGTAGTTTCCTGCTTCTGTCCTGCTCCCACTTTTGTGAAGAGAATCACATCTACCCTCCTCCAGTCCTCAGGTACCACCCCATCCTCCCATGATTTGTTAAAGAGAGTAGTCAGCGTGTGACTAGTTCTACCTTAGTTCTTTTAGAATTCTTGGGTGAATTCCATCAGCCCCATTGCTTTGTCCACCTTCAATTTTATTAGTTCTTTCAGAACCCTTTCTTCTGTAAATGGACTGGTATAGAGCCCCCATCTTCAGAGTGTTTCTCTTGTTTGGTTTAGGTACCTCCCCCTCTTCTTCCTTTGTGAATACTGAGTAGAAATATTCGTTCAGTATCCCTGCTTTTTCACTGTCACCCTCTGTCCACATTCCCTTCCCTTTATAAAGCCTCAGTATCCCTCCTTTGGTCTTTCTTCTCTCCCTAATGTACCTATAAAAGGTCTTATCCTTGAGCCTTTGCTATTCTGACTGCCTTCCCAGCCTCTTTCTGCTTTAACTGATAAAGTTCTCTGTCCTGCTCCTTCTGTGTTTCCTTATATTTCCTGAATGCTGTCCTTTTCTCCTTAACCTTCCCTGCCACCTCTTTTGAGAACCATAGCGTTTTTTTTACTTTGTTGTGTTTTATTGATTTGCTTTACACAAAGACTTGTTGCCTCTGTGATGGCTGTTTTGATTACTCCCCATTGTTCCTCCACCCCTCCTTCTTGCCTGTTTGCTAGTGCTTTTCTGACGCACTCTCTCATTTTACCAAAGTCAGCCCTCCTAAAGTCCAATACTCTTGCTTTTGTATGGCTTGATTGTATGGCTGTTTATCGTGAACCACACTGTTTTGTGGTTGCTTGTTCCCAGATGGCTACCCACTTCTAAATCTGAGATTCTTTCTCTGTCCCCATTTGAGAGTACCAGGTCTAAGATTGCTCCCTTCCAAGTGTGTTCCAATACTAGCTGTCTGAGACATGCCCCCTGCAGGGCATCAAGAATGACCCTGCTCTTGGATGTGCCTGCAGCAAAGGTGCTCCAGTTAACATCTGGCATATTCAGGTCCCCCATCAACAATATCTCCCCTTTTTCTGCCATTCTAAGGAAGCCTTCTATCATTTCCTTGTCCATTCCCTCCCTCTGAGATGGGGGTCTGTATACAACTCCCATGTGGATTGTGGTGCCATTTCCTGTCTCCAGGGTGACCCAGAGTGTCTCATCTGCTCCCTGTTTACTCTTTAGTTCTGTTGCTTTGATCCCTTCCTTTACATAGAGAGCTACTCCTCCTCCTCTTTCACCCTCCGTGTCCCTCCTGTAGAATGTGTATCCTGGTATGTTGACATCCCAGTCATTGTTCTCTGTGTACCATGTTTCTGTGACTGCCACAATATCCAGGCAACCCTCTTCCACCAAGGCCACTAGTTCAGGGAGCTTGTTACAGCTGCCTTTTCCCCACTCTGCTGTGTAGCAGTGTGCCTTTATGCTTATCCCATGCACTTTTGAATCCCTGTACTGTTTTCATTTCCACCACCTCCGCTGGTAGGCTGTTCCACAGATCAACCACCCTCTCTATGAAAAAATACTTCCTAGCATTCCCCCTAAGCCTTCCTCCCTCCCTCCAGCCTCATGTTATGTCCCCTTGTCCTTGTATTTTGTCTCTGAAATAAGCTCCACTGCTGTGCCCTGTTTATTTCTCTAAGGTATTTGAAAGTCTCTGTCCTATCCCCTCTCTCCCTTCTCTGTTCCAATGAATAGATATTTAGTTCCTTGAGTCTTTCATCATAAGGCTTGTGGTGCAGTCCATGTACCAATTTTGTTGCTCTTCTCTGGACTGCTTCCATTCTGTCTATGTCCTTCCTGAAATGCAGTCTCCAGAAATAGACACAGTATTCCAGATGAGGCCTCACCAGTGATCTATACAGTGGCATCACCACTTCACTTCTCCTACCAGTTATGCCCATTTCTGTGCATCCCAGCTTTCTGTTTGCCTTCCCCACTGCTTTTCTGCATTGTTTAGCTGACTTCAGGTCATTGTATATGATAACCCTAGGTCTCTTTCCTGACTTGTGGTGGCTAGACCCTGCCCCCCCTCATCCTATAATCCTCTCTTGAGTTTCTGTGTCCCAGGTGCATTATCTTGCACTTCTTAGCACTGAAACCCAACTGCCAAAACCTTTACCATTCCTCAAGTAGTCTTAGGTTGCTTCTCATTTTATCTAGCCCCTCCTGTGTATCAACTCCATTACAGATCTTGGTGTCATCTGCGAACAGGCATACTTTCCCCTCCAGTCCCTATGTAATGTCACTTATGAAGACATTGAATAGAACTGGACTGAGCACCAGTCCCTGTGGAATCCTGCTGGTCACCTCCCCCTCTTCTGATTTTATGCCATTTACTACCACCATCTGGGTCCTGCCTTTTAGCCAGTTACTCACCCATTTTACCACTTTAGAGCCCACACTCAGATTCCCCAATTTGTTAAGTAACCTTATATGAGGAACAGTGTTGAAGGCCTTCCTGAAATCTAGGAAGGCCACATCCACTGCCCCTCCCTGATCCACCACTCTGGTCACTCAGTCAAAGAAATCGATAAGATTAGTCTGACAGGACCTATCCTTAGTAAATCCATGCTGCCCTGGGTCTTTTGCACCGCTTGACTCCAGGAACTTCACTACTTTCTCCTTAAGCAGGAACTCATCAGTTTCCACACCACTGAGGTCAGGCTTACAGGTCTGTAATTGCCTGCCTCCCCCCTACTTCCAGTCTTGTGCAGGGGGACCACCTCTTCCCTCTTCCAGTCCCCAGGTACTACCCCCCATCTCTAGTGATTGGTTGAAGAGGGTTGTCAGCAGACCTGATAGGACTTCACTGTGTTCCATCAACACTCTCACCATAAATGGGCTGGTGTTCACTTCTTCCCCCGTACATCTTTCCTCGTGAGTCTTGGCCCCTCCCCTGCCTCTTCCTGGGTAAATACTGAGCAAAAATATTTGTTCAGTGCCGCAGCTTTTTCCAGGTCATCCTCCACCCACCCACACTCTCCCTTCTTTAACCTAACAATACCATTTCTGGTCTTCTTCCTCTTGCTAATGTAACGGAAGAAGGTCTTGTCCCCCTTTTTAATAGCCTGTGCTATTTCTTCCTCCTTTCTTCCCTTAGCCTCTCTGACAGCTTTGAGCTTTCCCAGCTTCACTCTGCTTCACCAGTTATTTCAGTCTGTCTTCTTCTTTCTGTGTCTCTTTGTATTTCCTGAATGCTTTACTTTTTTCTCACACTTTCTAGGCTTCTGACTTAGAGAACCACAGTGTCCACTTCTTTCTTTTGCTTTTACTAAGCAATCTGATACATTAGCTTGTCACTCCTGCTATGGATCTCTTCAGCCTAAGCCACTATTCCTCTACCCCCTCCCTCCATAACTTCTGCTGCCAGGGCAATTTTGAGCTGTTTCCCCATCTCCATGAAGTTGGCATTCTGGAAATCTAGGATCTTAATCTTTGAATGGCTTTCTTCTGTCAATATGTTGACTCTAAATCACTCAGTTCTGTGGTCACTGGTACCAAGGGGACTGCTCACCTCAACAGTTATGATTCTGTCCCGGTTAGTCAGCACTATGTCCAGTATAGCCCTCTCCCTGGTGGACTCAACCACCAGTTCCCTTAAGTTTGCCCCATACATGGCAGACATGAGGTCCCTGCTCATTAATGTACTTGCAGTCTGGGTATTCCAATCTGCATCCAGCATGTCATCTCACCCATTAGTAGTACTTCCCCATTTGGCTGCCATATTATGGATGGCATCCACTGATACTAGATCAATATCCTCCCCTGCGTGGGAGGCCTGTAAACTACTCCAGCATGGATGGTTGTTTTGCTCCCTGACTCCAGAGTGACCTACAATGCCTCTGCTTCTTCCCTGGATCCCTGAGCCTCTGTAGCTTTAATCCCTTCCTTTACATACTTAGCAACCCCTCCTCCCCTCTTTCCCTACCTATCCTTTCTAAAAAGCATATACCCTGGAATGTCTGCATCCCAGTCATGGTTCTCTGCATACCATGTCTCTGTAATAGCCACAATGTCCAGGATTGTGTCTGCCATCAGTGCCGTTAGGTCTGGAATTTTGTTTCCCAGACTGCAGGCATTTGTGCACATGACCTTCTGCTCTGTGTACCCCCTTAATGTCACTTGTTTATTGGTCTTTGCCCAGTGCCACATTAGTGATGTACCTTCTTTTCTCCCCCCATTGTAACCATGGTAGTTTTACGGTTAGATATTGTGCTAGTTAATAAGTCCTCACTGCTTTCAGTTATGTCCTGTGGGGGGGGGGGGGTGCTATTATAATCCCCTTGACTGTCTATGCTTCCCCCCTTGGCAAGTTCAAATGATCACTAAGGATGCACTTAAACTTCTCAGACAGCATACCTTTGCCTCCCCTGGATAGATGCAGGCCATCTGGAGAATATAGTCCTTCATTCCTCAGGTGAGGTTCCAGTCCCCAATGAAGCCATATCCTACAAAATGGCCGAACTCCACAACAGTGCTGTCAAAAACTGTGCAGGAAAAATTACTCTGTTAAAAACAGTGTCCAATGAACATAACATTGGCAACAATAACGCCAATGGTAACGGTCCAAAAACACAGCGATGACCGCTACCATGGCTAATAAATATCAATTACTTTCTGTTTTGTGGGGGCACACCCCTGCACCCCCAATGTGGGGAACAATGCCCCCCACAATGCCCCAAAATAATATAATCAACTCCATGGGGGGGTGGACCATGGGGATGGGGAGAAACTTGGGGGGGGATGGTTATATCAGTGAGGGGACAAGATAGATAAAATAAAACTTGGTCGGGAAAAAATACAGAAAAATAATTTTGGGGATGGGGGAATGGAAAATGTAATAGTCGGGAGACCGGGAACAGAACCCGGGTCCCTGGTTCTCCTCTGCCATCTCTGCCTGTACCCTAGCCCTCTCCACCACAGGAGCAGCTCAACAAACACCATTCTGTTAGGTACTTGTCTACCGCATCCCCTCTGATGACAGCTACAGGGGTAGTGGTACCTTACTTGTGTTACACTATCCCTGTAGTTGTCAAGTCATTCGTGATTTTGGCAGAGTGGTTCTGACAGCACTATTTTTGAAACATTATATTAACCTGGTACAAGAGTTTTCTCTCATGCTAGTATTCCCATTTAGAGTAAATAGCTTTCTGCTATCCACTTTGTTTATCATATTAATATATTTATAGAGCTCTACCATGTACCTCTCTCCTTTCTTATCTCCAGAGTTTGCATATTGAGGTCATGCATGATCCCTGAGTAGGACTTCTCTCCCTGTCCTTGAACCATCTTGTTAACCCTTCTCTGAACAGTCTTCATCAAGTCCCAATTCTTCTAGGTAGTGTTCTACAACTGAATACAATATTTCAGGTAAGGTCAAAAAAGAGAATGGTGCAGGAGCAGGATCACTTCTGATCTCCTACTACTTATCCCCTCCCAATGCAATCCAAGATCTTATTTGTTCTTTCTACTGCCTTAATGCAATGAGCTGATTTTTATTAAATTATCAGCAACTGTCCCCCCAGGTCCTTCTTGTCATTTAATTTTTCAGCTAAACTCCATTCATTCTGTATTCTGTTTTGGGGATCATAGACCCTTAATGAATCACTTTACATTTCTTCCTATTAAATTTTAACTGTGACACCCTTGGCCATTTCTAAAACCTTTTCCAAATTTGTCCTTATGGTTACTCAGTATTATTCAGTAGTGCAAGGGTGGAAGGAGGCATTAGGCCCATCATGACCACTCTCCCCACACAAGTGAGCATTATTTTGAGATGCTATCCCAAGAGATGTTTATCTAGTTTGGCCTTGAATGTATTAAAGTTAGCTGCATTCAGTATTTCATAGGGAAACATGTTCCATAATGTAGTTGCTCTGACTGTAAAGTAATGTTGATGTTTATTACAAAGTGTCCTAGGGATACATATCTGTTTATTGTGCCACCTTAAAATTCTCAGGCTTGTCAGCCATTACTATATTGCATTCTTTAGTAATGGAATGGTCACTCAGTATCTTAAATAATAGAAATATGTCACCCCGGTCCCTTCTTAATTGTAAGTCATAGAGACCAAGAGCAGTCAATCCAGAATCATAAGGATGTAGCAACATGACCCTGATATCCTATCTGTTGTTGAAACATGGCTTAACCCCAAGACACCTGACAACACAATTACCATGCCTGGATACAATATCTTCAGGCTGGACAGGACTTCAAAATGTGGTGGAGGCTGTGCCATCTGCCTGAGAGATTCCTTAAAGGGGCATGTTATTCCATTCTCAAACGATGAATTGCCATCCCAGGTCCTCAACATCAAAGTACTTCTTGATGCCCCCAATAAGGTGCTGACTATAGCCTCTGTATACTTACCCCCTAAGGATCAGGCCCATGGCTTTGATAGGGTCATGGAGTACCTATGGGGCCTCCATCACAATGTGGAAATTATAATACTGGGTGACTTCAACATCAATTGGCTTTCACCTGAGGCCAGCATATATAAGGATGCCATCATGGCACATCTCACCCAACTTGTCTCCACTCCCACCAGGTGCAATTATAGGACTGGGTCACTTTCACTAATTGACTGGATTCTGTCAAATCATCTAGAATGAATCTCCAAGGTCTCAGTGCTCCATGACACTATAAGTGACTACTCACCTGTTATCTGTACCTGGGTCAATAAATTCGCTAAACCCCCTCCTATGGTAATCTACACCATGGTGATGAAGTATGGGAATGCAGAGCTACTAAAAACCCATCTATGCAGATTGGATTGGTCTACACTTGACTCAGGCAATGATATCAACCAAGCTATGGACATGTTCATCAACCACTTTACTGCTGCCTGCGACATATATGCACCTGTGAAGATGTTTTGGGTCAAAGGAAGGTCCAACCCATGGATAACCCCCGAGTTCATAACACGTCTCAAACATGGGGACCACCTTGGGCTCCATGCTTGATCCACATCTATGCCTGGGGATATAGTTAAATATAAAATAGCTCGAAATGAATGTACTCATGCCATATGGGAAGCGAAAAGCAAATATTTCAGGTAAGCACTCTCCAACACATGGGAGGATGGGAAAAAATTCTGGAGTAACATGAAAGACCTCAGAGCGAAAGACCCTAATTCTCCACCTACCATGCTAAACATCGACAGAACTCCTACCCTTGACCTTGGTACTATCACCAACACTTTCAACAATGCATTTTCAAACCTGGACAGTGTACTACCACCAGACTTTTTTGACACCCCTTCCACCAGCACTCACCAAGACACTGCTGGCAATGATTGCCCACTCCCGAAATTCTACTTCAAAGTGATCCCAATGCACTTAGCCCATACATACAGTATATTGGCAAAGCCATTCACAGTTCAAGGTACAGCAGTGACTTCCTCGACCTGAAGATGAATGCTCTTGTCCTAGGTGAAATCTTTGAACCCCTGACAAAGATCTTCAACCTCTCTCTAAGATTGGCCCAATTCCTATCTCTCTGGAAACAGGCAACCATTACACCTGTACACAAAAGTGTTGATAGGTCACTGCATACCAACTACAGACCCATCTCCATCCTCGCACCCCCCCATCTAAAGCCCTGGAATAAATTGTATCGGACCGGCTAACCATGTATCTGGCTAAACATAATATCCAGTGCCCTGAACATCATGGATTTAGAAAAGGGCAGAGCACTACCACTACACTACTAGAATTTATGGGATTCATCCACACCACCCTTGACCAAGGAAACTGTGTGGGTGCAATATTTCATTGACCTTAAAAAGGCATTTGATACCACCAATCATCCACTCCTACTCAGGCAACTTTCAACTATCAGACTCTCTAAGGATGCCCTACTCTGGATAACATGCTACCTTGAGGGAAGGGTTCAGTGAGTTAAGATTGCTGATGACACCTCTGATAAGAAACTGGTCTTCTCAGGAGTACCACAGGGGTCCATCCTTGGACCCCTACTCTTTAGTCTCTTCCTGAATGGCCTCCCTTGTATTTGCCATCAGAAAATATTTCTCTACACGGATGATACAGTCCTGTTTTCTAGCTATCGTGACACCAAGCATTTAGAAGGGCAGCTGCAGCATGACTTCAAATGTGTTGAGGAATGGTTCAGCTCACACAAACTTGTCATGAACTACAGCAAGACAAAAGTTATGACTTTCAGCAATGCAAGGAGCAAACATAACTCTCTACCCTTCATCATCACTAACCATTCTGGGGTTACACTGGAGCAGGTTCCTCAGTTCAAATACCTCGGCGTTACTCGGGACTGTTCACCCTCCAACACTCAGCACATTGCCAATGTTGCAAAGGTCACTAACATACGGATTGGCCTGCTCCACAGGCACAAACACTGTATGACCACAGAGGCCCTTAGACTGGCTAGTTACAGTTCTGTCACCACCATCATAGATTATGGGCTCATCATCTATGGCTCCACTTCTCCTACAGCCCTCTACAGGATATCTGTAGCACTCAACAAAGCATGCAGACTTCTTACGGGTGCTGCCTGCCTAACACATACTTGTGACTTGTACGCCTACTCTGGGTGGCTCCCTCTTATCAGCAGGATCAAATACCAGGCCTGCCTCTTAACCAAAAAGGTTCTCCTTGGGCTCATGCCACCTGGGGTTGAAAAGCTTCTAAATGCCCACTGCAACACCCAACACACCCGAAGTACACTAAGTCAAACCTTCCAGGTCACCAGATGCCAGACCACTATGGGCCAGAGGTCATTCACCCACAGCCCCCCCACAGTAGTTTAATTCACTCAACAAGGAATCCCTTTCAGCTACCATGCTTGGCCCATTTAAAAGGCAACTACGACTTCACCTCTCTACTACCAGCCAATGTGACTGCTTCTCCTAATTAGTCAACCTCTACACATTGTGTGGCCTGAAACTCCTTCTGGCCAATTATCCTTGTCCTCCACTTTCCTTCCTCTCACCTTACCCCTCCCCCATTCCTCCCTACCTCACCCACACCCTCCCATCTTTTAGCACTTCAGATTTCTATCACCTCTACTTTGCACTTCTCATACCAACCCCCCCAGACAGTGGCCTTCAGCCTGCCCACTCCTTCCTGACCCCACCCACCCTCCCTACTGGTTGCTCATCTGGCCTTACTATCCTTTTGCTGTCTCTCCACTTGAAATACGGTATTATGTTTTTGAGACTCTGTATTAATCTTTACCTTTGTTTGTATGTTAACCTTCCATCCTTTGATGTGGAACCTTTGTAAACAAGCAGTTCTTGCTCAAAGGTATTTGTAATCCTAGAGTTTAATAAATAAAAAATTAAAAATATGGAAAATTGCTGACTGTGGGGATTAGCTATGCCATTTTCTTTTGCATGCACTCAATGATTTTTTTGTCTTTATTAAGGTACGAGACCCAGTAAGAGACAGTGTAGTCAGTACAGGGGTGAATAAAAGCTTTGTAGAGTGGTAGAATACAATGTTTGTTCCTTGTAGTAAAGGTCTTTTTTATAGCTGATACAATGCAGTTACCTATTTGAGCTACTTTTCTACAATGGTCCCCTGAGGCTAGGGTGTTATTTATCAAAATCCCTAGATCTTTCTCCACTAATACAGGTTTTATGTTATTTCTGCCAAGACTATATGTTGTGTAGGCATTTTTTTTCATATTATGCTTTTTCCTGCCAGCACCCCTAGTACCGCAAGTGGGCTCGCCCTGGGCTCAGCGACCCATACCCTCATGTGGGGATGCCCCCCTGAGTGGGGCCACAGAGGTGGAACTGAAGGTAGCTGGAGGGTTGGGCACTCAGCCCCGGCTCAAACTTGTGGGCCGGCAGATTTTTGTGAGTAGATTCCCCTTGGAGCTGGAAATGTGCAATGATGCTAATGCCAAGCATCTGTCCCAGCTCCACCCACATTGCAGTGTGGTGCCATGCTCCTAGCCTCTGCCAGGGGGTAAGAGATGCTGGAACCAGCTCTCCTACCCTCTCAGGAGAAGGAGAGCAGTCCTCCAGATGCTTGATCCTTCCCCTCCCCTGCCAACCCCTGGCGGCTGGTTCCCAAACACAGGTCACTGGTGTGGTGTGAGGTGTGGCATCCAGCACCTCAACCCTCAATGCCATGGAGCCAGCTGTGTAGGCATTTTTTATTCCAGGATGGATCACCGAGCATTTATCAGCGTTAAACAACATTTCATTTCAAGTAGCCCAATTATCAATTTTTAATAGGTCTAATTTAAATGTTAAGATTTTCTCATCGGTGTTCACTTCTGCTGTGATTTTTGTATCATCAGAGAATTTGCTGAGCTTATTAGACACACCATGATGAAGGTCACTTATGTAAATTCTGAATAAAGTGGGCCCGAGCACTGAGCCCTGTGGTACCCCACTTGTGACTGCAATCTCCTCTAAAATGATGCCCCCTATCTTAGCACTTTGTTTTCTGTAATGTGGCCATTTATTGATCCAGTCAACCAAATGACCAAAAACCCAGCATAATCATTTTGTTGACCAACAAGTTATGGAGGACAAGGTCAAATGCCTATTTAAAATCTAAATAGATGATAACTGCAGGAATATTTGTGTCCAGGCTTCTGTTTACTGTTTCATAAAAAGCAACCAGGTTGGTTGTGCAACATCTACCTTTAAGGAAATTATGATGGGTTTCATCAGTAATCCCTAAATGCTCTGCCTCTAAGTCCAATCTATTTTTATGGATTTTTTCCATAGTTTTACAGTCAACTGATGTGAGGCTAATAGGGCAGTAGTTCTGGGTAGCTTTTCTCTCTCCCTTTTAATGTTGGCATGCTTGCACAGCCAACATCTTGTGGTAGTGCAGATTTGGAGGTGTGGTCACTGTTGAGCGAATGCAGGGCACGCACCAGTAGGTGCGTCCCTCATTCCCCAATCATTCCACAATCAGCCTGCATGCTGGCGCCACACCATGCATACTAATGTGATGAGCACATCTAAGTAAAGGTCCGCTGCAATGTGAGCAAAGCTCATCACACGCAGCGGACCCCTCCTAAATGCTTTGCTAGCTACAAACATGGTGGCACAGTGGCCACTAAAGTGCCAACTTTGGGGGCCCAACCCCCCTGGTCAGCTTACCCTGCCCAAGTATGTGCTGATGGGGGAGCCCACTTCCCATCTGCAGAATGTCCCCTCCCGCTTTTGTTGTTTGCCGACGGGGGTGTCCAATCCCTGTCGGCATCCATACCCCCTTTCCCACTTTAATGTGCCAACGGGGGAGCCCACTCCCCATCGGCATGATGTTCCCCCCTTCTTCTGTGCTGACGGGGGTGCCTAATCCCCCATCGGCTACTGTAACCCCAAAAAGAAACCACCCGTGAAAAAGAAAACCATCCGCGATGGTGTTTTTTTCCACCTGTAAACAGAAAACGATCCCTCGTAGTCTTTCTACCCACCACCCACACCCACCCACTGTGCACCCTGACTACCCACACCCCCCTCACCCCATACTTACCTCTGGAGCTCGGCGTGATGATCTTCGGTGGACCAGGAACACGTCTGCACTCTTCAAAGCCAACCGTGAACTGAGGAAATGCTGGTAAGATGTATAATGGAATAAATAGTTTTTTTCAACTTGGATGCATATCTCGAGCATTTTTTGGAATTTTTGCACCAAATTTTCAACATGGGGTTTTTGAGACCCCTCCTCATGAATTCTGTCACTGTTATGACATTAATCGGTCCCGAAAGGTGATTTTGCAGTCACTGCATGGAATTACCTTTTGGGACCAATTAATGCAAGGGCAGTGGCAGTGTTCATGAGGTGGGCTCTCAAAAAGCCTATGTTGCAAATTTGGTGGAAAAAATCCAAAAAATGGCTGTTTTACGAGCGTGCATTATGCAGTTGCTATGCACACTCATAACTTCACGAATTCACAATATTTTCATGCTAGATTTTCAACATTGTCATTTTTCTACACCTCCTTCTGAAGAGTACAGCTGTCATTTTTCACATCCTGGCCAAAATGTGTTTCTGCACTTCCAGCGCACAATAGCACTGTTGCTGTGGGAAATCAGTGTTCAGGGCAGATTACGAAAATGACTGTGACACTGTTCATGAGCAGAGGTCCTAAAATGCCTATGTTGAAAATTTGGTGACGATACTCCATAAAATGACTGTGTTACAAGCGTGTGTTGCACAGTTTTCACGCACGCTCGTAACATTTTGCATTTGTACTATTTTAACTCTGGATTTTCACCATTGGCATTTTCCACACCTCTTGATGAACACTATAGCTGTCATTTTACATATCCTGCCTATAATGTATTTTCGCACATCCGGCACAGAATAGCGTGGTCGCTGTGTGAAATCACTTTTTGGGACACTTTGAGAAAATGACAGTGACACTGTACATGAGCAGAGGTGCTAAAATGCCTATGTTGAAAATGTGGTGCCGAAACTCCATAAAATGACTGTGTTACAAGTGTGCATTGTGCATTTCCCATGCACCCTTGTAACTTCGCAAATTTGCAATATTTACATGCCACATTTTCAGCACTGCCATTTTTTTACACCTCCTTATGAACAGTACAGCTGTCATTTTTCACATCCTGCCAAAAATGTGTTTCTGCACTGCACTACCAAAGCCATTGCCAGTGCGACAACATTCGGCATTGACAAATGCTTGTTATAAATGGGCACCACAATTGCTCTGTGCCAGTCATTGGGAACTTCTCTGTTATTATAACATTTATGGTTATTATAGTTCTTTCATCCCCTCATTGTCTACCCTTCCATAAATTTTTGTGTAATGTACAAAGAGGCAGATTTTACTTTGCATTACTTCCTGTTTGACACACATGAATATGTTGATGAAGACCAGCCCCAGGACTGATCCCTTTGATGCTTCACTGGTGACCTCCACTTCACTGAGTACTTCACAATGAGAAGAACCCTCTGTGTTGTCCCAGTCAGCCAATTTCCTTTCCATGTTGAAATCTTTTCCCTCATAACCCATAACAGTACACAATGGGGGGATGGGGTACTAACAACAAGAAAAATGGAAAGGGACATGGGGATACTCATATCAGACAACCTTAAGGTAGGCAAGCAATGTTAGAATGCAGTAAGAAGGGCTGGGGGGATTCTGGGATGCATAGGGAGAGGCATCACCAGTAGAAAGCAAGAAGCTGTTATCCTTCTGTACAGAAAGTTGGTGAGACCCCTTCTGGAGTACTGCATGTAGTCCTGGAGACCCCATCTCTGCAAGAACATAACCAGGATGTAGGCAGTCCAGAGGACGGCAACCAAAATGGTGCAGAGTCTGTACCAGCAGCCATACGAAGAAAGACTGAAAGAGCTTAATATGTATACAGTTGAGGAAAGGATGGAGAGGAGGGACATGATAGAAACTTTCATGTGCCTCAAGGGAATCAACAAAGTCCAAGAGGGTAGTATCTTTCAGAGAAGGAGATACACATGAACAAGGGGCACAATTTGAAGATAGCGGGGGGGAGGACAGCTCAGGGGCAAAGTGAGGAAGTATTTTGGAGAGGGTGGTGGATGAATGAAACAGCCTTCCTGAGGAGGTCATGTGGTCAAAAACTCTGGGGGAATTTAAGAATGCACGGGACTGACATAAGGCAATTATAGTGGGGGGGTAGGAGAAAGTAGGGTGCTGGTTAACTAGGCTCTGCAGCTTATCCAATAGGTAGGGAAACGAGCAGACTAGGTGGGCCAAGTGGTCCTTATCTGCCATCAAAGTCTATGTTTCTATGTTTCTAAGTACAATCAGACTGTTCACCAGTCACCTATATGGAATGGAGTAGAAGGCCTTACTAGAATATAGGTACAACATATATATTGCCTGCCCTTGTCCATCACCCTAGTTACCCAACTAACCACTCTTTTGCTAAGGTCTAGAGTACATTTTCCACTATGGGTATTAAGCTGACCTGTCTATAGTTTCTAGGTTAATCCCTACTCCTTCTCTCATGCAGGGGCACCACATTCATGCCCATTTTGTTATAAAAGTGATTAGATTCACTTGGCTTCTATTCTCCTCTTTAAATTGAAGGAATAATCATCTCTTTTTCTCTGGGTATCCCCCCTGCCAATTGCTAGCTTGTTTTGCAATTTTTGGGGCATTCACCCAATCTGCAAATCAAGCAGATGACTCAACAGCTTTAAAACAATTCCTCCTAACCTGAATATATTGGCACAGGTGTATCCTGTTTATGAGGCAATTAGTGTGGTGCCGTTGGACCTCATAGTGGTGTTGCCTACGCTTGGTTTACAAAACTCCTCTGTTTGAATTGGTCGTCTGTCATTGACTCTTAACTTGAGGTCCAGAAGTTAACATAAATTTTTCTGGCATTGATTACACCTGTAAATCACACAATGACGTTATTGATGTTTATCCATTTCAGAAACCTTGTTGCTTTTTCCTCAGTTCCATTCCTGACACAGATGATGTCATCAGTAAAGTAGTGTCATCTGACCAATCCATATCTCCCAGATAAGGATTGCCATTCTTTCAGAAAAGGATGGGGCTTTCTCACAAGCTCAGAAAAAAATTGTCCCCACTGCCATTGCCATGTCACTGAGCTGATGGCAGAAAATCAACCAAGAACCAAATTATGTTAAATAAATAAATTCTAAGATCTTGATGAGTAGGTTCAGTGGCACCACTTGCCCATTCCTGTGACTGGTCAGAAAAGAAGCTACTATCATGATAGCCAGTTCATGAGATATCAATGTTTAGAGTGAGGCAATGTCAGTTCTAGAAAATGTATAACCCTCCTGCAATAGGAAATTTGAGAAATTATTCAGGATATCCATAGAGTCTCAGAGGTACATTGATGTATCTATCTCCATAAGGAAAACATCCTAGTGTCTTAAAAGATTTTCAAACACCTTACCTATTATCAATGTTATTGGACATACTGGAGGGTATGCTGTGGATTTGTGGATTTTGGTAATCAGACATAAAGTTCTTACATACTTGAATATGTAAGTTGTTTTGTGTCCATATAACATCTTTCTAATGTCATGTGATATTATACGGTCACCTGTGAACATGGGCAATTTATTTCCTTAGGCCTTTGTTTTAAATAAATATGAAAAGAAATACAATTTAAGTTGCTGTAATAGGATAGTTAGTTCTCAGAATATTGGCTTCCCCAAATGTAACTTGTCCAAAGCAGAGACCACAAACTTAAACCCTGTGGTGGGGTTTTTCAGCAGCCTTCTGTAGCACTCAGTATCCCCTAACTGCTTTCTGACAGGTAGAATTCATGTGTCATTACTACAATGTTTCCACCTCTGAACAACAGGCTATAATAGAACGGCAAGCAATGAAGGAAACTGAAGTTAAGCCAACACATAAGGGTGGAAAAATTGTGGCCATTCTACCTTCCCTGATTGGACTGAAACAACTTATTCAAATACTGTCACACTTTTCACTGGAAGACCTGAATGCTAGCTATTGGTGGAGTAACTGGGTTAATAGTACATTTTTGCCCTCTTATTCTTGACATCCACCTTTGAAGAATCCCACCATTTTCACAGCTTTCTTTACATCATTTGCACACCGCTTGCTATGCTTCTGCCTCTTATTTATATATTACAGATTCGGAGAGTACCTTTGAGTCACGGACTCATTTACAAAGGTTCTACATCACATAGGATATATATATATACAGACATAGCAGCAATGAACTCAGAGACAGATACAGATTATTTACAGGAAATCAGCTGAGCTAACATCCAAGATACTAGGATTACTTATTAGAGTAATTACACAGTACACATATGAAGTAAATAATACAGGGCTACAGTTCAAATACCAGGAGACAGCACAGTTCTATTCTACCGTTAAGGGCAATTAATTGAAACATGCAGCATTAGGAGAGATATAGCAATATAGCCATTAAGGTACAAGCTGACACAACATTCTATGTGCTATTTTAAGAGACAATTACAGGGCCAGAGACTATCTTCACACATATGTCGACAAAATGGCGCCAAGTTCAAACACATTAAAGCCAGTCCTTCCACAGAGCTTGGAGTGGAGCTCGCGATGTACCTGCTGCAGCTGCTGCTTTTCGGGGGGGGAGGGTTTCTTTCTTGCCGCGACTCTCGCAAAATGGATCTGCTGCAGCTGCTGCTTTTTGGCGGTGGGGGAGGGTGCCTTTCTTGCTGCGATCCTCGTGACCCTTGTAAAAAAGATCTGCTGCAGCTGCTGCTTTTCAGGGGGTGGGGGAGGGTGCCTTTCTTGCCGCGACCCTCACAAAACCGCATCTGTGTTTTATGAACCACAGGTCCTTCTCCTCCACTGCAGCAAGATTGTCCCCATAGAATGTATTGGTCCTACCTCTTTATTCCATCCCAAAGTGTCAAACTTTGCATTTGATTGAACTAAATCTGAGAATCCAGGAGCTGAACCAATCACAAAGCTTAAGAACTCCTGAAGTTTGTGGCAATCATCAGTGGAGTGCACCAGCATGACTAACACAGTATCATTACTGTATTTAAGCAGCTTGCTAGAGACCCCTGCCTTAAGATTATTGATCAAAGTGTCAAACAGCAGTTGACTCAGCACTGATCCTTGATGGATGCTGCTGAGTACCCCTCTCAACCAAGATTAGTATCCTTCTAACAGAACCCCCTTCTTGTTTCTGCTGAGCCAGTTAGCAATCCACCTTGTGAATGTCTTGAGTGTATTACACTGGTCCTCTTTGACCAAAAGCATGTCATGCACTAAGGTGTCAAACATCTTGCTAAAGCTGAGATAGACTACCTCATTGGTCACCCACTCAAAGATGGAAATTTGATTGATTTGTCAAGATCTGTCCCACATAAAACTATACTGTCAGTAAGGGCAATTACCTTGACTTCAACCAAGTTCTCAGGTATTCTGTCATATATAATGGCAAACCAGCCTGTAGTTGCAAGTATTAGACCATGCCCCTTCTTACAACTGAAGAACATATGATACATTATCCAGTCCTCAGGTAGCACACCCATCCGTGCAGAATCCTGAAAGATTTTTGCACACTGCCTCAATCAACTGTTTACATATGATATGATTCTGGGGTATCCTGTCTATGCCTTGGGACTTACCTGGTTTGATTTTCAACAGATAGAAACATAGAAACATAGAATTTGTCTACAGATAAGGATCACTTGGCCCACTGAGTATGCCCATTTTTCCCTGTCTATGATGTCACAGCAGACCCTACCTGATCTCCAGATACCTCCCCCCTGCTTTCCTGCTACTATTCCTTTATGCATATCCCATGCATGCTTGTTAGTCAGCTACAATGGTGAGTGTGATGAAGACTGTACATTGGCACCCCTGATCTCATGAGTCTTCCAAATGAGAACCCTCATTCTCCCAATGGTCCTTTTCTTGTCAATGTGTGTAGCCTCTCTGACTATCCAGCATTTTGTACTATTATTTACACTGTTTTGAAATTGTGCATGTTTATATGTGAATGAATGTGACTGTCTATGTTTCCCCTTGTTTTATGTTTTTAGTATAACTTATAGATAGTAGAACACAGAATTGTCTTGAGAACAGGATTATAAAAAGTCCTAATGACAGGTATCTCCTGTTTAAAAATAAAGTGTTTACCTACCTATCTACCTTTGGTGAATGCCAAAGCAATGTGGTCATTCAGCTATTACCCCTGGTTCTCTCACAGGTGCATCCTCCTGTTCACTTCTTTTCAGGGGCCCCGTCCTCTCCTTCACTGTCCTGCTAATTACATAGTGAAAAAAAGAATTTGGTGTTGCGTCATTTCCTAATGCTAGTCTGACTTCTATCCTCTTTATAGATATATTAATGCTTGTCTTATAATCCTTAGGTGCTGCTTTGTTCTTCTCTCCGTCCTGGTGGCAACCCATCTTTTTTCTGCAGAAAAATACACTCGCCTGTCCAGCTTCAGTTGTGTTTCATCCCTGTGGAGCTGGGATCCACTTCTTGGCCCATTTACATCAATGATCTATACACATGCTCAGCTTTATCAGCCTTCTGCAGCTGCTCATGAGCCATTGGCACTAGGTCCTTCATCTTGACATTTTGCCAATTGTCATAGCTACGATAATAGATCTAGCAAAGGAGACACTGTAGCATGCATGGTTCTGGCAAAACATGACACATAGATATCCTAACTGGTAACTTCTGTAAATAGAACAGACAGTTCACATCCTGGCCAGTCTTGGTTTCTGACTAGAAGCCTAGAGCTTGTTGCAGCTCTGCCCCTGCCCCCAGAAGTAAAGTGCTATGGTTCTCTGCTTTACCTCTAGTGTTCCAAAAAATAGGACCATGCTGTTCATGCTACTGGCTTCTTCTGCTCACAAGTCACTGTTAGAATAATTTTGTCCATGGAGATCTAAAGTGAGAATATTTTCATTGTAGGTCTAGGGGAGTGTGTTTTAAATAACTGCTCAAGAAATTTAGCAATATTTAGAGGGTGTTTAAATAATGCAATATTTAAAGTGTGTTTTAAGGGAATACTGATCAATCTGCTCAGAAATTTTAGCAGTATTTAAGGGTATTTAAGTACATTTTAAGGACAAACTGATAAAACTTTTATCTACTGTATATTAAAGGAGTTTAAGGAAGACACTGTTGGGTGGAAAAGTAGGATACAAAAAGAGATAGCAAGATAACAAAAAATCCGAAACTTGCAGCAGGCAAGGGAGGGTTATGGATGCAATGGAAGAGAATCTTGGAGTAATGGTTGGTTGCAGGGGAATAGAAGTGAGTATTTGGGGCAAGAAGAAAGATTACATTCTAGAGTGGGAAGAATAGTGTGCTGCAATGGATGTCGAGCGGCTGTTTTTATGAGGTTACTCATAGCTCTGCGACATCCAATACACCAACATCCCTGACAGCAAAAAACACAATACCAACTGTTGGCATTGTAATGTCAGTGTGTCTCCTTCGGGGGGCTGTGCCCCATGAACCCTCCATGCCAGGGGCTTCACCCCCCATACTCCCCGGTCTCCAAATATTCAACTCCAAGTCAGAGTTGTCTCGGGGAGGGGGAAAAACACCAAGAGATGCAGCACCGGTGACTGTGGGGACCATCACAGTGACCCGATGCTTTTCATTGAATTCTGTCACCGTGATGGTCTTCTAGGTGGTAGTGGCAGTGTCAATGTGTGGTCAGCATACCATTTTTATGGACACACTATGGAGACTAAGAGGGTGCCCAATCTGTCAGAGACTAGGGAGAATGGTGGCTGAAGTATGGTAGCTAAGAAGGGAGGAGTGGAGTGTACAGAACAAGAGGGAGATTGGAGATGAAATCATGGGGAACAGAATAGAAAGGGTACAGAACAACAGGGAGAAGAAGGGAGAGGGAGCACAGTAGATAGCAGGGTAGAAGGCTAATGGAAGGAGAAAGAGAGATTGTGGGTGAAGGGAGGGGGTAAGGGTTGCATGCAAGAGAAAGGTACAGGAGTACAGGAAGTCAAATAATGATAACACAGTAAATGATATAAGGGTATCAAACCGGTTCTAACCTTTAGCCAGTTACAGGAAATGGATGAAAAGGAGAAGGGAGGCACTGCGAAAGATACAGATCTGGGATCCAGGAACAAGGAAACAGGAGAGATGGGTATTGCTAAGGAAAAGGAGAGTGTGAGCAAGGTAGACCCAGCAGGAAGACAAGAGGAAAAAAAAGGGAGGAGAGAGGCAAACAGAAGTTAAAATGGGAAAGCGGGGAAATACAGAAGGGGAAAAGGTAGAGTTGGGAGAGCAGGAACATAGGAGAAGAGATGGGGACAGGGAAGGAAAGGAAGACAAAGAGGGGAACAAAGTAGGAAATAGGAGGGAGGAGAAAGGAAGTATGAAAGGAAGGTCGAATGGGAGTCAAGAGCAACATGAAGAGCAGCAGAGGAGTGACATGGGACATGGGGGAGTACAGGTACAGAGTATGGAAGAGCAGGTGGTCAGAGCAAAGACAAATGTCCTGGTCAGCAACAAGAGATGTGCAAGGAACAGAAATCAAAACAGGAATACAGGACCGAACCAAGAGATGGAGAACATGGAGTCTATAATGGTCTTTGGTGACTCAATAATTAAGGGAATGCACTGGTTGAGGATGGGGGTGGCATATAAAAGGAGGTCAGTCTTCTGCAACCCAGGAATGGAGGTGAGCAGCAGGGAGCTACCAAGAATAAAAGAGTGCATTAGATTGCGTGAGAGTAAACTGCACCTGGTTTTACACCTTGGGACAAATTATCTGGCTTGGGAAGATGAGGAAGAAGTACAAAGAAGGCTTAGGGAGCTAGCCAGAGAGCAAAGAAGAATGGTTGGCTAGCATTATCAGAGGTCTTACTGGTACACTGTGCTAGTACAGCTGGGCAACTAAGGATAATAGATTTTAACTTCTGGCTAAGGGACTGGTGCAGAAAGTAAGGCTTCACAAGCATTGGGGGATGGGGGACACATGGGCAGAGGAGCACCTATTCGCTAGGGACAGACTGCACATTAATGAGGGAAGGAGCTAGATTGTTAAGAAAAACTGCAAGGGTACATTGATGGAATTCTGGGGAGAGATTAAAACTGGGGGGGGTAAAAACCTAGGGAAGGACTAGAAATAGAAAATAGTGAGTCTTTCCTAGCTAGCAATCCCCCACAGAAGGGGACAGGAAATGTTACAAAGAAGGAAAATGGAGGGGGGGAGAAAGATGGAAGGGCTTGCTGGCAAATGCTAGGACCCTGGGGAATAAAATGGAGGATGTTGAGGCCATAGTGGGGGAGGAGAGATCTGAGCTTATAGCAGTCACAGAGTCATGGTGGACAGAAAGCCACAATTGGGAGGTGGTTATGCCAGGGTACAATCTCTTTAGGAAATACAGGAAAGGAAAAAGGGGGTGGTGGCATTATATGTAAAATAGGGAATAAGGGCAACGGTTGATCAGGAGGATCAGGGTCCAGTAGAGTTGCTATGGGTCACATTAACCATGAGGACAGGGGAAACAGTACGTATGGGGGTGGTGTACAGACTTTCGAATCAGGAGGAGGAGGTTGACAGGGAGAAGCTCAAGACATTACAAAAGATGATAAGGAAAGGGGAAACTGTTGGTGGGGATTTAAATCTCCCAGATGTGAAATGGGAGATCCAAGCAGCAGCATCAGAAAGGAGCACGGTGTTGCTAGAGTCCATGCAGGAGGCATTCCTTCAACAACTTGTCAGGGAATCAACCAGAGGAGAAGTCACTTTGGACTTAACAATGACTAATGGGGACAGTATAGATGAGGTAGAGGTTGGGGAAAATCTACGAGATAGTGACCACAGAATGTTCAGGTTTATCATTAGGATGGGGACAGAAGCAAGCTGAATCACTACCAAGGTAATGGACTTCCTGAGGGTGTATTTTAAGACAATGAATGGAATTGTCAAGAAGGAGATGACAGGGAAGAAGAATCAATATTTATTTATTTATTTATTGAATTTTGTTGACCCGGTAAGCCCACTGGGCCTAGAAGACCCTTTTTCAGGGGTGACCGGAGGAAGGGGGATACAGATGGTAAGCAACTGAAATTGAACCAGATTAAGCTGTTGGTAGTATTTTTTTTTAGTGAATGGGACAAATTTGGACAGGACACCGGGGAAATTCCCCTACTCTCTGTAGGGTGGGGGATCCTTCCCATGAGACATCTGGACTCTGTCCAGTATGCCTCAGTCGCCAGAGATAGCAGAAGCAATGGACACTGCAGGACAACTAGAAGAATCTCTTACCAGCATGGATACTGCTCCTCCTGCAGTTGTGGAAGTTTTGGAAGTCTGCGATGCTGTAGACAATAACCAGGATAGTTCTTTTAAAACACAGGCACCGTCGGATGCGGAGGATGGTTGTCACGAGGCGGCAACTGCAAAATTGATTTCTCTACCGGAGGAAGATAAAAAATGGAAATGACCTGAATCTGGACAGATAGTTTCTTCAGTGTCGGTGAAAAAGAGCAGTGCGCAAGCTATAATTGACCCTATGGAAACGCGGCCGAATATGCACCCGGAGGCTCAAGTAGAGGACTCTTTTCCCTTTCAGCTAGATTTTCACTGGTCCCCAGACTTAGCTTTGGAAAGCACAGGATGGATCAAATCTCAATCGACCTGGATCCCAGACCCGAATCTGCCTTTACCTGGCTCCATGATACGATCGGAGCGTTTGTGTACCACTGGAGAACGGAGGACCGTCTTCCATGAGCGGACTAAAGATTACGTCACTTCCATATGCCCTCCCGGGACCTGAATACCACGCCAATGGAGCTGCCTATGGATTCTCTCACCCTTCCACCTGTTACTAAATCGACCATTATTGCGGACCACAGTACTGTTTCTGGACAATTGAAGCACAAGGAAGGTCAGTGCTCAAACCAGGGGGAAGTGAATGTTAAATCTGTCGCCACAACGTTGCCTGATTCTGATACTGCCCCTGCTACTGTTAAACCAGCTAGCTATGCTTCTTTATTTAAAACAACAGAGGTGCCGATGAGGAAAAGATTTTTGGCCCATGTCCATTATAAAGGGGGTATGGACCTCCCCCCTGATAGGAACTTTGTAGGGAAAGCCCTTATCATTAACTCATTAGGTCTCAGGCCATCAGAGGTGTATGCCTTAGTACATTCCTCAGGGGATTATAACTTTGATGTCTCTTTTCGTTCAGCCACTCTGTTAGATAAATTTTGGTCAGCCTATTATACTGCCCAGACTGACCCTGTATGGAAACATTTCATAGTAGTTCCTATTACTAAACCAACTGCTAAAATTGTCACTGTTCTTTTTAGTAATGAGGGTGTCAATGTGTTAGATATTTTATATTGGCTAGAACAGTGTTGCACTGTTATGGGCCACCCACATGCAATAATTGATGACAATGGTTTCTGGACGGGGGGATGGAAGTTTAATGTTCAGCTTAAAATTACTGAATCTGGAATACAGCATTTGCCTAATTGTTTCTACTTAGGTAGGGATCGTGGAATTTTGTTTTACCCAGGGCAACCTCGTTCTTGTTATAGATGTGGAGATTTGTCTCATTTGAGTTCCGATTGTACTCAGTTGAAATGTACTTCCTGTGGCATGATAGGTCATACTTCTCTAGCTTGTAATACACCTCCTTCCTGTGATCTTTGCGGTGATACGTCACACGCTTTTGTACATTGCCCTTGGGCAGCCCATAATACCTTGGATTATGTAGAGCATGATACCTATATAGCTAAGTCCTCCTCTACCAAGACACATTTTTCCCAAAAACCTTTACAGCCTGATAACAGTAATGTTAAGTCTCATTCCTCTACGAGTTCTACTATACCTGAATTACCCAAAAATTCTGATTCCATATCTGTTCCAGATCTCTCTGAAACCTCCAATCCCCTTAGGACTCTTAGTATCCCTGAGACCACGGAGTCCTTCACACCACTTGTTTTTTCTGAAACAACAGACCCTTCCACGTCTAATGGGCTGTCCATAGTTTCAGACAACTTACACCAAGTTTTAGCATCATCTACACCTCTCCCAGGAGACCAAGTGGCAGACTCAGAGGATAATCTGAGATCCTCTTCCCCAGTAGCCCGTAGACTTCGCTCCACTAAGCAAATCGACCCTGTAATTTCTTCCTTTGTTCCAACATCCAATCCATCGAGCCACTACAAAGTTGGGGAGATGGTATGGAGGAGGAAGAAGAGGAGTTAGGACACTCCTCCTTGACCCCCCCCTTGGCTGCTCCCATGTTACATTCATCAGCTGATACTGTTGGAACTACTTCAAAGAAGAAAGCTGCAAGAATTAGGAAAAAGAAATGAAGTGGTTTTTTTGGCAATGGTTTGTTTTATTTTTTTCATTTATGTCAAGTATACGTTTAGCTAGTCTAAATGTGAATAGTATCCGTTCCAGATATAAGCGTCTTGCTACCTTCTCAGCCCTACATGGTTTAGCCTATGATGTATATTTTCTGCAAGACATTAGATTATATACCACAGGGGAAGTCACATTAGCCTCCAGAGACTGGATTGTAGGACCCTCTTATTGGTCCGTAGGTCAAGATCTTTGTTCTGGCATTGGTTATTGTTTTACGTCTTCTAATTTTACTTTGCAAAAGACTGTGGAATTAGTTCCTGGTAGAGTTCTAATATTGGATCTTCTCTGGTATCAGTTACCTTACAGATTTATAAACATCTATGCGCCTCAACAGAAAGCTGCCAGGGTTCAGATACTACGACTTATTAGACCTTTTCTCCTTACAAATCGAACCATTTTGTGGGGTGGGGATTTTAATACATGCTCAGAAGTCCCCTTTAATAGGAAAACGTATTGTGATACCAATGCATTACGTACTATCATAGTGGACATGAATTTAGTGGACGTTTTAGCCCAATCTTTATTACCGACCTTTACAAAGGGGAAATTAAAAACACGTATAGATTACTGGCTTTGTTCACACACTGTTGGAATAATCAAGGGAATTACAATGCCGATGGCGACTTCAGACCACCACCTCATAGGAATACAAATAGCACTAGAAGACATTTTACCACAAGGTCCGGGGGTTTGGAGGGTTAATTCATCACTGTTATTAAACCCTGAAATTCTTCAGAAATTCAAAGAATTAATTATGGACCGTGTTACTGTTACTGTTTTATATGATTCTAGGATAGATTGGTGGTCTGATACCAAATCATATATAATATCATATTTTAAGTTTTATGCAAGATTGTTGGCTGACACTAGACATTGTGCCTCTAGCCGTTTGCGTCACGAATTACAAACATTATTTTCTGAATCTTATTTGTATGGTACCGATTGTACCACTCGTATAAAAGAAGTTAAGATTGCCCTTGCTAAAGTGCAATATGATTGACAACAATCGATACTTTTTGAACAGAAATATAAAACCACTGGGACTCAACGTCAATTTAACCCCGTTGATGTCTCTAGGGAGAAATTTTGTGGCAAACAAATATTTCAGTTATCAAATGATCAGGGTCAGGTCATTAAAGGACAAGATAATATTATGGATTATATTACACAATTTATAAAAAATACCTTTGAAACTCCTGCTAGCAATACAACAGACATGTCATTTTTATTACAAATCATAGATGCACCTACATTATCGATGTCTCAAACACAAGAACTTATCAGACCCTTTTCTTTAGAAGAGGTACAGGGGGTCATTCTAGGCCTTAAAGATAAAGTGGCTCCAGGTTCGATGGCCTTTCAGCAGAAATATATAAATCATTATGGCAATTTATACCGCACCAACTGGTAGAGGTATTTAATGCTTTTCTGATAGAGGATCGATTAACAGATCAGATGTATGAGGGGCTTATGATATTTCTTTACAAAAAAGGTGATAAAACTAAATTGGGGAATTGGAGACCAATCACACTATTGAATACGGAATATAAAATTTTTGTAAAATTATTAGGTAATAGGATTGAGAAATATTTACCATCTATACTTTCACCCTTTCAATATTGTTCAATCTCCGGAAGATCAATTAGAGATGCTTTACTGTTGTTAAGGGAATTATTTTCTCAAGGATCACAGGGTTTATTACATGGTTATTTGTTTAATTTTGATCTATCCAAGGCCTTTGATAGCATTTTCCAAGAATTTATTTGGTTAACACTTTCCAGTTATGGTTTTCCACAACCGTTTATTAATTGGCTTATTTTATGTTACTCATTAGCCTATGTTAGACCTTATATAAATGGTAGACTTGGTGACCCTTGTTTTATACATAGGGGTGTACTGCAGGGATGCCCTTTAAGCCCTCTATTATTTGTCATTGCTTTAGACCCCATTATACGGTTACTATACAAGTCCCCTGGATTTTCCGGTGTCCATGATGTTACCTCTACCTCACATAAAATCATTTGCTACTCAGATGATCTTTGTGTTTTTGTACCTAATGTTACTGAAGGTTGTTTATTATGTAAAGTATTACCGATTTTTTTATCGATTATTGGATCTCGGTTAAATTTACAGAAAAGTGTATGCCTAACCTTATCTTCTACTTTGGAGATTATTGATTCTATAGGGGGTATTAAGTTAATAGATTCCCCACATAAATTGTTAGGTGTTTACTTTGGAGTTTCGGATTTAGCAACATATAATTGGGAACTAGTTATAAATAAGGGCAGGGAAAAAGCTAGCAATTGGCATAAATGGTCCTTAAGCAAGAAGAAACGTATTTTTTTAATTAAAACATGCTTATTACCCTTATTTCTACACATAGCACATATTTTCCCAGTCCCTAAATGTTTTTGTAACCCTCTTACATCTTTTTTTCTCCTGTTTTTGGGGCAGTCGTTTGAATCCTATTAGTCGGAATGTTTTATTACGCCCATACCGTAAAGGGGGGGGGTTTCTATGATACACCCAATAGTGTTTTTCTATTCACTTTTTTTATCTACTAATTTGAAGCCAGTGGTTCAAGACCTTTTGCAACCCTAGGTTCCCTTAGTCCATATCTCACTTAAAGAAATTCTTCGAGAATGGAGTAGTGGTGTTTTTATTCATAAAAATAGGAGAAGATATACCTTAACAACAGATTGGGGAATGGTATTTGATATGTTAAAGACATGGCATGTTTCAATTGAGATGATTAAAAAGCTCAATCAGAAACAACTATATAATGAAATCATAGAAACCCAATTTACAGTGGAGATATTTCCGGGATGTACACCTATTGAAAAAACGCAAATTGGTACCCGCTTAATGGACCCTCGAATTCCTAAAAACGATGTGGGATATTGCTTGGTTGGGTACACATGGTAGAACAGGTGTCCGAGATAACCATAAACATAAACAGGTAGTAGACAGATATTGTTTTCAAGAGTCTTGTATAGGTGTTACTGAAACAATGACTCATCTATATTTTTCTTGTCCTTTTATTCTACGCTTTTGGTTTTTATGGAAACGTCATTTTTGGAATAAGACTTGGCATCAGTGGGATCAAAAAGCTTTATTTTGTGGTATATTTCCAAATTCTTGGGTTACTTATAATTCCAGCACTTTGAATATTATAGCTGTTATAATATTATACTGGGTTTGGCAGTTTAGATGTTGGTTTCTGTTTCAGCAGCGTCATCTCACTCCTGAGGATTTATTTCAGAGGATAAAGACTTATATTGCTCATTTTAAAGAAGGAGAATGGAAAATCCTCAAAAGGAATATATGGGAACAATATTGGACTTCTTTTTGATGCTTTAATTTGATGTGACTTTTTTCTTTTCCTTTTCCAGATTTGGACTGATTTTCAGAGTTACCAGTTTTTCTTTTGGAAACTGATATTTACTGTATCCTTTATGTTTTCATTTTCTCTTTGATTGTAAGTATTTGTTTTGTTTTGTTTTAATAAACATACCCCTACTCTTTTTCGATAAGTGCCATGGGATCTTTAACATCCACCTGAGCTACCACCAATCCAGGCAGATGGGACCTCGGTTTAACGTCTCATCCGAAAGATGGATCTAGAATCTAGATGAAATTGAGGAACTGTGGGAGGTAATAAAAGGGGAATCTTGAAGGCAATGGAGAAATGCATCAGGAAGGAGGGTAAGAAAAAACGTGGAAGAAGGCTGCTTTGGTTCACTAAAGAGATAGCAGGATCAATAAGGGAAAAAAGAAAGCCTTCAGGGCATTCAAAACAACTCAAGGATGGGAGAAAAGGGAAGTATACAGGAGAAAAACTTCAGCTGGCAAGGCAAACAGTCAAGAGAGCAAAATCACAGATAGAAGAGAGAATAGCAAGGGAGGCCTGGAGGGTGGGACAGAAAGTTTTTAGGTACATTAGCGAGAGAAGAAAATGTAAACAGGGAATACTGAGACTATTAGGGGAAAGTGGGGCTTTGATCGAGAAGGAGGAAGATAAGTCAGACATGTTAAACAGGTAATTTAGCTCAGTCTTCATGATCAAGGAGGAGGAAAGGGACTAGAACTGGGGGATGGGGGAAGGAGGACAGGAAGGTAGACACAAGCCCTTTTACTCTAGGTACAGTATTGGAAGAACAAGGCAAATTAAGGGTAGACCAAGTAATGAACCCTGATGCACTTCATCCCAGGGTGCTAAGGGAAATAAAGGAGGAACTTGCGGCACCACTCACAAGGCTGTTCAGTCTGTCCCTAGAAGAGGGCATTGTCCCAGGAGATTGGAAATGGCAGATGTGGTGCTGCTGCACAAGAGCGGAGGGTGGGAGAATCCAGGAAAGTATTGCCCAGTCAGTCTTACCTCCGTGATAGGTAAACTAATGGAGGCACTCATAAAAGAAAGGCAGGTGCAATTTCTGGAGGAGGGAAGGCTCTTAGATGACAGCCAGCATGGGTTTACAGGAGGAAGATTATGCCAAACAAACTTGATCGAGTTTTTTGACATGGTGACAGAGATCTGGGATCAGGGAGGGGCAGCAGACGTGGCCTACCTGGACATTAGTAAGGTCTTCGACACCATCTCTCACAAGAGGCTAATAAGCAAACTGGGCAGCGTAGGGGTAGGGAGGAAATTAATTAATTGGGTGGAAAACTGGCTGGAGGGCAAAACTCAAATGGTGGTTGTCAATGGTGCTCACTCCAGGGAGGAAAAAGTGACAAGTGGGGTGCCCCAGGGGTCAGTATTGGGCCCAGTACTGTTTAACACCTTTATTGGTGATATTACGGGAGTGTCTGCATGGGAATGTGAGTCTATTTGCAGATGACACAAATATCTGTAATAAGAGGGTGGATACACCGGGGGGTGTTAGAAAAAATGATTTAGGATCTGGGCAGGCTGGAAGAGTGGTCAGTGAGGTGGCAATTGAAATTTAATATAAAGAAGTGCAGAATTACTGTATGTACACAGGGCACAAAAATTCTAAGGTAAGCTACAGGATGGGAGGAGAGGAAACTGAAACAACAAAGCAGGAAAGAGATCTGTGGATTATCATTTCAGATAACTTAAAGGTGGCAAATTAGTACAACATGGTGATGGGGAAAGCAAATGAAATGCTGGCATGCATAGGGAGGGGTATCATGAGCAGGCAGAGCGAGGTGATCATGCCGCTGTACAGGTCCATGGTTAGGCCACACCTGGAATATGGGGTACAGTTCTGGAAACTGAAGGTTAGAGTGGAGTGGGTCCAGAGAAGGGCTACCAAAATGGTGCAAGGCCTACACAAGAGATCATATGAGGAACGGCTGGAGGAGCTTGGACTGTATGCACTAGAAATGAAAAGGGTGGGAGGGGGACATGATAGAAACTTTTAAATATATGAAGGGAATAAACAGGGTGAGAGAAGGGAGCATTTTTAAAATGAGTGATAATACAGCAACACGGTGGCACAGTCTAAAACTGGAGGGAGGAAGTTTCGGAGGAAATGTGAGGGGACAATATATCACTGAGAGGGTGATGGGTCCTTGGAATAAGTTACCAGAGTGGGAGGTGGGAGTAAAATCTGTGGTGGAATTCAAGAGGGCATGGTATACCCATATGGGACTGAACATGGGAGGCAAGAGTATGAAAGGAAGGGAATAAGGTTAAGATGGCAACAAAGCCATGGGGAGAAGAAAAGGCAGACTAGGTGGGTCAAGTGGTACTTTTCTGCTGACAAATTTCTATGTCTCTATGTTTCAGTTTTCCAGACTGTATCCTCATAAGCATAGATAGATAGATAGATAGAGAGATAGAGAGATAGAGAGATATCATAACAACATTTTACCATTGATGTGATGTCACGATATTGCTAACCCATCGATGGTACGCCAAATCAATGGGTTAACAACCAGGAACAGTCTGTGCATGCATGCAATTTGATCTGACAGCCTTGAAATGGCCACGGTGGTGAGAGCATGACCCAAAGTAGAGCAGCAGTGACTGAAAGAACTTCAGTAAGGACCTGTTTTGTTGTTGTTCAAAACGTTATTGGTACCATACGCTATAAAATATAATCTGTGGTATATCGATCGTTAATCAGTTTTTTAAACTATCTCAAGGTTGCCATGGCAATATCAACCTCTCGAACTTCACTCTCGAGGTTTACACGGTCGCCCTGGCAACCTCTCGAAGTTTAACAAACTGGTTAATGATTGACAACCATACATTATCCTCTGTATAATAACTGGTCATTTTTTTATGGCTAGACCAGTAATTATTTGCCCTGATAACCATCTAATAATTATGGCAACTACACAAACAGTCTGTTTACTATTAATGTGAGCCACAATCTTTCACTAGTGCTTCATCTGAGTGAAAGTGAAAACCAGCTTACTGTACAAGAGCTCTCACAAATGAATGGTCAGATCAAACTGCTTTCCCTAACTGCAGTTTCCAACACAATTAAACTGTGAGCTGTGAGTGAACAAGTGCACCAACTGTGAGCATTGCATTCGTGTCTAGACAATAATAATTTAGGAAAACAAAAAAAAGCCACAAAAAAGCTACCAGTAATGCACATTAGGTTAGAACAGAGCAGAGTACAAATGTAGGCAGTTGGGTGTGGTTCATTTAAGTGTTCTTTTGAGAATGGGTGTTTTAGCAGACAAAATGTCTACCAAAGGGATCTGGATAGAAAAAATGCTACAGAGAAATTATGGAAAAAATAACCATTGTGTGGTGTGCAAACTCAGCTTTAAAACACACCCTCATTGTGCGATGCTGTTATAAATCTCTCAAGCTTCACTCTCAAGATTTATGTAGCATTACACACCTCAGGTGTATATATGAGGTTCTCATAGTGCGCACCACCTCATGCATTATTCTCATTCTGTCTCTATAAATATATACAAACATATGAAAATGCCAGCAGAAATAGGTCTTACGGTCTGTCGAGTCTGCTCGATTGTGCAGCTAGCCCCTCATCTCGTAGCTGCCCCTCCCACTCCTCCCCTCCTTAGATTTACCCTCAGCCTCACCCTGTCCCATCCCCCACGAAACTGCCCACCATC
Source organism: Neoceratodus forsteri (assembly GCA_016271365.2). NCBI lineage: Eukaryota > Metazoa > Chordata > Ceratodontiformes > Ceratodontidae > Neoceratodus > Neoceratodus forsteri. Next base: position 912,863,456 of record CM057455.1, on the reverse strand, counting down.
TTACAGGCCACCACCTCCTGTGGTAGAGTGTTTCACTTTCCCACCATCCTTGCCATGAAGAACTGTCTCCTTACATTCTTCCTGAATCTTCTCCCCTCCAGCCTGAGACTGTGCCCTCTCATGTCCCTTCCTCTTCTTAACTGGAAGATCCCCTTTGTTTGAGTCTTGTTCATCCCTTTCAAATACTTAAAGGTCTCAGTCATGTCCCCCCATCCCTTCTCTCCTCCAATGAATACATATCTTTCTCTCTTCGACTTTCCTCATAGGCATGCCCTCCAATCCCTGGATCATCTTTGTCACTCTACGCTGCACCCCCTCCAACAATCTGACATCTTTCCTAAGGTACAGGTGCCAGAACTGCATTCAGTTGTCCAGGTGCAGCCTGACCAGTGACCTGTACAGGGAGAGGATTACCTCCCTACTTCTAGAGGAGATTCCCCTCACTATGCACCCCAGCATCTTGTTGGCCTTCACTGCTGCCTTCCTACACTGAGCAGAGTTTTTCATGCTCCCCATTATAAGTACCCCTGGGTCCTTTTCCTCCACAGTGCTACCCAATTGTACCCCTCCCAGATGATAGTCCCTCCCCTGGTTCTTTGCCCCGAAGTGCATTACCTTGCACTTCTTAGCATTGAACCCCAGCTACTATGTTTCTGACCATTCCTGCAGTTTAGTTAGGTCATCCTGTTGCCCCTTCCATCCCTCAATGTCATCAATCATCACCCCATTTTGGTGTCGTCTGCAAACAGATTGATCTTACTTCCGATCCCATGTGAGATATCAGCTATGCATAACCCAAACAACACTGGCTCAGGCACCAATGCCTGTGGCACCCCACTCGTCACTGCCCTCGGTGCTGAGAGTTCTCCTACCACTACCACCCCGGCTGCCTACCGCTTAGCCAATTCTTTATCCATTTCACCATCTTCACTCCCGCCCCCGCAGCTTCCAGCTTTCCCACCAGCCTCCCATGCGGCAGAGTCAAAGACCTTGCTGAAACCCAAATACAGTACATCCACTGCATGGCCCTTGTCTAGTTCCCTTGTTACCCAGTCATAGTACTCAATGAGGTTGGTCTGGCAGGATCTGCCCGAGACAGACTCGTGCTGATGCCCATTCTGGAGTCCATTGTCCTCCAAAAACGTCACAAGCCTGTCTTTCAGGATTTTCTCCATGAGCTCCCCTCAACTAATGTAAGGCTCACTGGGCTGTAGTTTCCCAGTTCATTCTTTGGGCCACCTTTGTAGACGGCACCACATGGGCCATCCTTCAGTCCTCTGGTATGCATCCCATGTCCAGGGAGGTATTGAACAGGTCCAATGGCTCTGCTAGAACTTCAGCCAGCTTCTTGAGTATCCTAGGGTGAATGCAGTGTAGCCCAGATGACTTGTCCACCCTCAGTGCCCTCAGTCCTTCCAGTACCCTGTCCTCAGTAATCCTTTCATCTGTCACCCCATCTCCCCCCTGCCTACCCCATCTCTTCCCTGTGGTACCAGCCACCTCTTTCTCTTGAATGAATACAGAACAGAAGTATTAATTTAATGCTTCTGCCTGATCCTCCCTTCTCTCCACCCACCCCCATCCTTTTTTATCCTCACTATGTGGTCCTTGTTGTTCCTTCTTTCCCTTATGTATCTGAATAAATCCTGTTCTCTGTTTTTAATACCCTGTGCCAGTCTCAGTTCCCTGGAAGCCTTGGCTGCTCTGACTAGTTTGGTAGCCTCTCTGCATTTCTTTGTGTAAATCTCCTTGTTTTCTACCCTTCCTGACTTTTTGAACCTCCAAAATGCCTCTCTCTTGGACCTCACCCCCTTCCTGACCTCCTGAGTCATCCAACTGGCCTTCTTTGCCTCCCTTTCTTGTTCTGTGTTCTAGTACATGCCCTCATAGTCTCCACTAGCCCCTTTTTTATGACACCCCACTTCTGCCTTGTGTCCCAGCTTGGTTGAATCCCCTCCAGGTGCCCCACTAGAATTTTCCCCATGTTTTTAAAGTCTGCCCGCCTAAAGTCAATCACCTTGGTGCCTGTACCCCCAGCTTCCCTCCCCATGTTGAGTGTCAACCACACCGAGTAGTGATCGCTCCCCACCAGTGGGTCCTCCACTCTGAGATCCCTTACCATCTCCCCAGTAGACAGTACAAAGTCCAGAGTATTTCCTATCCAAGTTGGCCTGTGAACCAACTGCATCAAGAAGCCTTCCTGAAATGTCTCTAACATGACTTGCTCCCTTGCACTTGTGGTGATTGGGGTACTCCAATTCACCCCAGGTAGGTTGAAGTCCCCCACCAGCATGGCTACCCTTCCTGCAGACCCTTTGGATTTGCAAGGCTAACTTCCTGTCCAGGTCTTCCAGTTGAGCTAGTGGTCTATAAACTACCCCCATCATCAGTGTCCTGCCTATTGAGTCCTGAAAATGCATCCATAGGGCCTCTGTCCTGCCCTCTTCTCCCTCATCCCTTGCACACCTTATCCTCTCCCATACATAAATCGTGACCCCCCCCTCCACTTAGTGCTATCCTTTCTGAATATCCTATACCCTGGGACCATCAAGTCCCAGTCCTGGTACTGGGTGGCCCATGTTTCCATGATGGCTGCAAAATAAACCCTCCCCTCTGCCAATAGGGCCTTAAACTCAGCTGACTTGTTTCTGAGGCTCCTCAGGTTTAGTGAGACCACTCTCCTACCCACTCCTGCCCCTCCTTAACCCTTCTCCCTCCTTTCTCCCCCTGTATCCCCTCTTCTTTGCCTTCCCCATTAACTCGGTGGGTAAGCTTGTCAGACCCCCCACTCTGGGATCCCTGTCTACCAGCTGACCACTCACCACCCCCCCTTCTAGTTTAAATCCATCTTTGTTTCTATGCACTCCTCTATCTTCTGCTTCAGTACCACTTTCCCTTCCTTGCTCGGGTGTTGTCTGTCCCTGATGTACAGGTCATTCCTATCCCAGGTTCTACCCCGCCCACCCACCAAGCCATACCCCCTTGAGTGACACCATTCCCCCAGCCAAGTGTTAAACTCACCCATCCTTCCTTTCCTTGCTGTACTCACGCAGGGTACCAGGAGTACCTCCAAGAAGGCCACTGATCCCCCCATCTCCTCACACAGCCTTCCCAGTTCCTTGAACCTCTCCTGTACCACTTCCATCATCTCCCCTGCCAGGTCATTCATATCCATGTGCACCACAACATGGGGTCTCTTCCATCCCTTCCCTGCACATTTAAGAAGTGACTGCCCCACCCTGTCGGCAGTTAGCCCAGGTATGGATTTGACCCAGATTCAGCAGTGCCTTTCCCCCTTACTGCCCCATCAGATCCTCTTCAGTATGGAATCCCCCAACACTAGAACTCCCCTTCTTCATGCCTCATAAATCCCCAATCTCTTCTCTATGTACTCATTAGTAGACTCCCCCTTACCCTGCCTTTTCATAACTCCATCCAATCTCCATTTACCTCCCCCAACCTCCTCCCCTGGCCTGTATTCCCTTCCTCAAATGCTCACTCACTATCTTCCCTCTCTCTACCCTCTACCCTGGGTCCCCACCCTCTCCTGCTGTGTCTCTGGCATCTATCTCACCAGCATTGTCCTTTCCCCGGTACCCCATCCCATCTGTCCACCAGTACAATTGAGTCCATCTCCCCCTTCCCCCTTCCTCTGTCCAATTGTTGTCACCTGGGCTGTCCCTGCCCCTAGTCCCTCCTGCCCCATCTTGGAGATGCAGTGCCTCCCCTTCCACCATTTCTGCCAACACTGCAAACCTGTTATCTGCCCTCTCCCTGTTGCTGACACTAGGCTCTTTCCTCCATCCCTGAAGATTTACTCCATTACTAGGTTCTCTAGTCATCTTGACCCCTCTCTCCCTCCTCCCTGCCTCTCTATCTTCAGTTCTGTGTCTACTCCTATGCCTTGGCATCATGTTATCTTGTACCAAAGGCCATACTGCCCCAGCTCCCCCTCCCTTCACCCTCTCAAACTCCTTACCAAGCCACTGCACTTCTCCCTCCAACCTCCTCAGCCTGTGACAAATTGGGCACCCACCTAGCTTCCATAATATGCTCATCCAAACAGCCACCCCACAGCTGTTGCAGCCCACTATTCTTCCCATGCCAACCCCCCTAGCATCCTGCTGCTCCCTGTACCCTCCCCTATTACACTGTCCCCAATCTCCCTTATTTCTGCAATGCCACCCTCGGGCACATCTTCACTCATCTCTCTCTCCATTTTCATACCACTGTGCTGCCCTTACCCCCTTGCATGTTAAACTCCTTAAGTGGTGCCCGTACTTCCTCTTCAGCTAATAGTCCCTTCCTATGCAACAGTATCTCCTTAAGATCCTTGTTCCTGATTATTTCCACCCACTCAACATATCAGTACAGCTTTTTCAACTACATTAATCCTGAGCCTTTATTCCTGTGTGTTTCCACTCCAGCTATGTGTTTCCACACCCTGTGGCTTTCATACTTCTGTCCAGGGAATGAAATGGGGTGCACCTGGCAGTCCTGTCCATCAGTTGTAGGGTAGCTCCTCCCCTATAAATGTGCAATACTCTGAGGTGGGAGGGATGGGGTGGATGGGATTAGGGCCTACCCTGACTCTCGTGAGAGTCAATCAGTCCTGACTTTTCCCCACCAGACCTCTCAATCCCCACACAAAGGTACAAGACCAAACACAACTTCCTGCATGAGGTCCAAATCTGAGATGAACTAACCCGGCCAGAATGCCAAACATTCCACAGAACAGATTAAATATAACAGCCCAGGATGCCCCTCAGTAATAGTTCTAAATCCCAGTACTGATTTTAAATCCACACCACTATATCCCTCCCAACACAAACAATTCCAGTATCAAATTTAAAACAGAAAAATAAAAAGCCAATACTTCCCTGAAATAGCTCCTTCGCTGCTGCTGGATCCCAAGTGAGACTAATTGCTAAGGTGGTGCCTGTCAATTACCCATCCCCCCTCTCTCAAGGCCAACAATAACTTCCTGCCTGAGTGGAACTCATCTAGCCAGCCAGCACTCCAAAATCAGCACAAATTAAATATCATTGCCCAGGAGGCCCCTCAGTAACAGTTATAAATCCCAGTACTGATTTCAAATCCCCACCACCATCTCTCCTCACAGCACAAAAATTCTAGTATCAAAATTAAAATAGAAAAATAAAAAGCTAACACGGTGTGAGCACTTGTGTGTGTGTATTCTGTGTGTGTATATATATATATATATATATATATATATATATATATATATTCATTGCAAAAACTTCATTAATGCATCAGTTTGGGTTAATAGTACACCAAAAAAAGTTTGGAAATTGTGTGTTAGCATTACCAACTACAGTTGTCCCTCGTTATAGCGAATCTCGACATAACGAATCCCGCTTAAAACGAATCAAAGTTGTGGCTTCCGCTAAAATTCATGCATTTTGTCTGCTCATTTTAAAATTGACAAACTGTCAGTTCATAAATGAGCAACGAGTTACCGATCACTGATGGTATTTAGTTATCAAGCTCTCTAGTGTAGTTTTAGCTCTAGTAGCTGTAATTAGCTTCAGACTTTTACAGTCAATACATGCATTTCGTCTGCTCGTTTGAAATTGACAAACTGTCAGTTCATAAACAAGCAATGAGCAAACGATCAGAGATGTTTATTATCTATCAAGCATTCAATTGTAATTGTACCTCTAGTAGCTGTAACTAGCTTCAGACTTTTGTAATCATTGCAATCATTGCAATTAAGTTATTAAAGCCTTTTAGGCTTTTTGGGCATACAATCTCATTCACACTGCAGCTCTCGACAGCAACCCTGGTCCTAACTTCATGGCTGAGATAAAAAAGCGGAAGGCACTGGATGTCAATACCAAACTTGCCATCATACACAGGTTAAAAAATGGAGAGGGTCTTGCCAAACTTGCCTCCGAATTTCCACTGGCCAAGTCGACTATTTGCACCTTCCGTAAACAAGAGGAGTCTTTGAGGGCTTTCGCGGACAATTGCTTAGAGAAGAAGGGCATGCAGCGAAAGAAATTAAGGCTAGCTGGCAATGCTGAGGTTGATCAAGCTGTAAAAATATGGTTTGAGAGTCAGCGTGCAGCTGGTGTCCCAATCTCTGGTGCCATTGTTAAAAAGAAGACAGATTGTTTGGCAAAACAGCTCATGGGTGATGAATGCAATTTCAAATCCTCTTCTGGCTGACTCTGGCAATTCCAATGTTGAAACAGCATCAGACAACTTAAAATTGCAGGTGAGCAGAGTTTGGCTGATGATACTTCTGCTGCTGAATTTATGCCAAAATTGATAGACATTTTAGAAGAGGGTGATTATGAACCTTGTCAGCTGTACAACGCTGACAAAACAGGGTTGTTCTATAAGTGTTTGCCTGACAGAACCCTCGCTGCACGAACTGAGACAGATGCCTCAAAAGGATACAAAATCTTTAAGGACTGGGTGACAGTGCTTGTTTGTACAAATGCAACTGGCAAACATAAGTTGAAACCACTATGTATCGGTCGCTTTGCGAACCCAAGATGTTTCCATCACAAAAATAGAGATTCGCTCCCTTTTTTGTATGACTACAGTGCCAACTCATGGATGACCCGGGATATTTTTAGACAGTGGTTCAATAATGAATTTATATCTTCAGTATGAAGATTCCTTCAACCTAAATGTAAGGACACTAAGGCTATTCTCCTACTAGACCAGTGCCCTGCACATCCAAAAGCCGAAGAAATGGTGAGCAGAGATGGTAAAATCAAGGTTCTTTACCTGCCCAGTAACACCACATCAATCATCCAGCCAATGGACAAGGGTGTAATAGCTAATCTGAAAAAACTGTAACCTAAGCAGCTGTTAAGGGAGATTATTTCTCAAGACAACGGGACAGAGCTGATAAATTTTTTAAAAGCATACAACATTAAGGATATGATGTACGTTGCCGGTACTGCATGGGACTCAGTTACAGCAGAGAAAGCGACCAATTGCTGGCGCGATGGCCTTGGGCCAATATTCGAGGACAGTACCACTTCTACCCCTGTTGTGTCCACTCAGCATGATGATATAGACAGAGAGGATATCACCATTGCTGCACAATTAGGGCTTATTGAAGAGACTGGTCCTGATGCCCACAATCAACTTCAGCAGTGGTTTGCTCAGGATGACACTGTGGCTGTGTCGGATGTGCTAACAGACGAAGACATTGTGGCTGAAGTGAAATCTGGGCACTGCACTCTATCAGATAGCGAAGATTCAGGTGAAGGGGTGACTGGCACTGAAGAAATAAAAGTAAGCTCCGCTGAGGGAATAGCAGGACTGGAGACAGGGTTGCGGTATCTGGAGCAGCAGTCCTTTGTGTCCTCCTTACAGCTGCTACAGTTAAGACAGCTCATATTGCTGTGTAACAAGGCTGTTCTTAACAACGGTCTAACCCCCCAAAAAATGGACTGCTATTTTAAATAAATAAAGAATGTATACTACAGCTCTATATGTTCCTTATAATAAATTTTGTTACAGTATTTAATGAAATAGTGCAATTAAAGTCATTGCAAATTTTATTTGTTTTCTTTCATTTTTCATTATAACGAATACTCACTATAACGAACTATGCTAACGGCTCCCAAGGTGTTCGTTATAATGAGGAACAACTGTACTATCACCCCTTCCCCACCCCCCACCCTCCACACACCAACAGGCGTCGGGGTGTGACTTGGGGTTGACAATCTAACTCTCACCCCATTCCATGTGTAAACAAGCTGAGGTGGTGCAGTATAGGAGGATGGGGATGACAGTTAGGCCCAATGACCCTAGCACACACCCTGTCACCTGTTGGCACATTGAGGGTTGGAGGTGGGGATGGGGTTGTAGGGGTTGGTAACCCTAACACTGAATTTCCAAACTTTTGTCAGTGTATTATCAATCCTAACTGATACATTAACAACATTTTTTTCAATGAATTTTCCTTCTTTTTGAGAAAGTGTAATGTAACTGGTATGTGGTTGTAGGAGGGCAGGCCCTCTGGGCCCTGTGCTACCCTCACACTCCCCATTTTTGCATACTGATATCTAAATGTGGGAGAGTGGGCTCTCTGGGTCCTGGGCTCCAACTTACATCTAAGGCCAGAGACATACCACACCCCTAAAGTCATGAAAAGGAACCCCCGCAGCACTAATTTGGCAATATCTCAGTAAACCATACAACCAAGGAAAAAAATCCCACTGCAGTTTGTAATCATGGCTTCAAAACCTCCTTGGGGGTTTACTCTACCTAAAGGTTTGCTAAGGTCAGCACAACGAAAAATCCGTATTTCAAACCATTTTCGAGATACAGGCGCCAAAAGTTGCAGCAGACACTACAGTGTTGTCCTATGGAACATTTGGCAACTTTTGAGCACTGTAACTATGAACCCACTATAAGTTTTATGGCCAAACCACCAAAAGGCACATCTGTGGGGCCAGGGCTTGCTACACTGCAAAGTTCAGCCAAAAGAGCCCTGACTGTTATTTTGCTATGAAATGACAAAGAAACTGGCTAATTTGGGGCTCCCATAGGTCAATATAGGGTACTTTTGTGAAACTAAAGAGTAGTGTCACAACACTACTGGTACTTTCATGAAACTAAAGGTAGTGTCGCAACACTACTGGTACCTTTGTGAAAATAAAGGTAGTGTCGCAACACTACTGGTACTTTTGTGAAAATAAAGGTAGTGTCGCAACACTACTGGTAGTTTTGCAAAACTAAAGGTAGTGTTGCAACACTACTGGTACTTTTGTGAACCCAAAGGTAGTGTTGCAACACTACTGGTACTTTCATGAAAATAAAGGTAGTGTCACAACACTTCTGGTACTTTCACAAAACTAATGATAGTGTGGCAACACTACTGGTACTTTTGTGAAACTAAAGGTAGTGTTGCAACACTACTGGCATTTTCCTGATCCACTTTCAGGATATGGGCACCAAAAGGTGGCATGGATGCAGATATCTCAGTAATGTTTTCCATAGATGCCTTTTGCTGGTTTACTGGAAAAATTTACATCAGTACCATTGTAAATGTAGTGTAATGTAACTGGTATGTGGTTGTGGGAGTGCGGACCCTCCGAGGCCTGAGCTCCCCAATGGTAAAAATCTTTCCATAATGGTATGAAAATGTGGGAGTGCTGGCCCTCTAGGCCCTATGCTACCACTTACATATAAGTACAGGGACATAATGCAGGCCTACAGACATGAAAATGAGCCCTTGGCACACTAATTTGCACATACCTTAGTAACCATAGCAGCTATGAAAAAAATTCCATTTCGGTGGTACAGTATTCATGAATTTGAAGCCTCCACTGGTGCTTAGTCACCTACCGGTGTGCTCAGCTGAGAGTAGTGAAAAATCTGTATCCTAAACAGTTTTTGAAATATGGGTGTTGAAAGGTACCATGAGCATCGCAATGTTATCCTATGGGGAATTTCACAACAAAATTGTACAACACACACACATAACGCAGTGAATTTTTTGAATTTTTGAACCAGATTTTCAGCATGGGCTTTTTGGGACCTCCCCTCATGAACACGGTCACTGTGATTTCATTAATCTGTCCCGAAATTTGATTTTGCACAGTGACCTCGCCATTCTGCAGCACAGGTGCAAAAACATGTTTTGGGCAGGATGTAAAAAATGACAGCAGTGCTGTTCATAAGGAGGTGTGACAAACTGGGATTGTTGAAAATCTGGAGTGAAAATACTAAAAATTGGCAAAGTTACAGACGTGCGAAGAAACAGCGCAATGCATGCTCATAACACGGCCATTTTGGGGAATTCTTTTATCAAATTTTCAACATGGGCTTTTTGGGACCTCCCCTTATGAACAGTTGCACTGTAATTTTGTTAATCCATCCCAAAAGTTGATTTTGCCCAGCGACTGCTCCATTCTGAGCCACAGGTGTGAAAACATGTTTCGGGCAGGATGTGAAAAATGACAGCCATACTGTTCATACGGAAGTGTGAAGAAATGTCAATGCTGAAAATCTGGAGTTAAAGTATTAAAAATTGGCAAAGTTATGAGTGTGTGTAGAAACTGTGCAACACATGCTCGTAATGCAGTCATTTGTTGGAATTTTTACACCATCAGTCTCAAAAGGTGATTCCATGCAGTGACTGCAGAATCATCCTCTGGGGCTGAGCAATGAAATTATAGTGACTGTGTTCATGAGGTGGGGTCCCAAGAATCTTATGTTGAAAAGTTTGGGCAAAAATTCCAAAAAATTGGCCGTGATATCAACATAAATTGACCCCCCCCGACTCCCATTATACGGCGTATCTTGATTCCTAAGAGAGCAGTTCACCTTTGAAGAGTGCAGACATGTCCCTGGTCCAGAGAAGATTGCTACTCCCAACCTCTGGAGGTAAGTATTGGTAAGTGGGAGTTAAGGGAGGTGGGTTCTCAGTTGGAGGGTGAGGATGGTAGAGAGAGACTGGGGAGATGACGAGGGACTGTTTTATTCTTTACGGGGGAAAAAGACATCATGGGATGGTTTTCTTTATTTCACAGGTACATAAAAAATGTTTTTTTTGGCACACTGGGGTGGGCTCCCAGTGTACCACATGACTTTTTTGGTGGGATACATGCTGCTGATAGGGGGATTGGGCACCCCCACCATTGGAAAAGAAAATGGGCTTGGGGTGGGGGGGCATCCAAAACCAGTAGTGGGCATCCCGGTGTCAGAAACATACAAATATTGTAAACAGTCTAGGCACATTTGGGTGGGCTCCCAGTGTGCCACGTATGTTTGTGGGATGGGGGATGCATACCAACATGGGGTTTGGGGCACCTCATTGTTGATGACTGTGACACAAGTTCGATGCAGGATCCTGCATCGATGCAGAAACATTTTGGGGGATGGTTTTCTTTATTTACTGCCGCATGGTAAACACTGTCATTTGTGTTTATCTAATCGGGGGGCTACAGAACACATTGGGGGCATCAGATTTTTAATCTGACCCCCTAAAATACCATTTTCAGGATACTAGTGTTGGAAATTGGGGGAGAAGCAGGTGCAACACTTTTGCAAAAGTGTGAGAATTTTGCAAAAGTGCTGCATCCATTTCTTCCACAATTTCCGACACTATGCGGGGCCCTATTATGAAAATGGCATTTCTGGGTGTCAGATGATGCCCCCCAGTGTGTTCCTCAGCCCTCAATTAGGTAAACACAACTGACAGTCTTTACCTAGGTGCAGTAATTGTTGAATATCTGCCATTTTTGTCAACCCTCAACTGGAAACAAGATGGTGGCAGCTCAAAAACAAAAAACAGAGCTCGAAAGCTTTTTTTTTTCTTTTGTGAAAGCTTTTAAAGCTTTCGAGCTCAACATATGTGTTTTCCCATAGGCTATAATGGGAAAATATAATGTTTAATAACTTTAGAATAGATTAATATTTTTTCACCAAATCTTCAAAAGGCACTTCCTTGACACAAACCCCTTATACCCTGAAAATTTCACACCAGTTGGAAAAACTGTTCGGACAGTAGAGAGGAGCAAATAATTCAAAAAGGTTGAGGATTTTTCACACTTTTCAATGCTCTTCAGCTCCACAACCAAAAATCTGACCGGAACAAAAAATTTTCAGATCCAGAGATCTATGGTACCACACCACACATGCAAAATTTCAGGCAGATAGGACAACCATTGCAAAGTTATTGAAGTGCAAAATTTGGGATTTAACATTGATGTGGCTATGCAACCCTAACTATACTGACCCTACCAGGCCAGCATATCTATATCTATATCTATATCTATATCTATATCTATATCTATATCTATATCTATATCTATATCTATGAAGCAAAAACTCCATTTAGTGCATCAGTTAGGGTTGTTCCACAGTGACAAAAGCGAGAAATTTGGTGTTGGGTTGAAAGCCCAAGCCCCAGCCCACCCCCAACTGGCCGGGTGTGCGTTGGCTTCATCAGCCCTAACTCTCACCCTATCACATGTGTAAAGAAGCTGAGGTATGGAGAATGGGGTGAGAGTTGGGACCGTGGCAGCGCCGCACACAATGCCAGTTGAGGGAGGCTGAGGGTCCAAGGCGTTTTCAACCCTAACATCGAATTTACTCCCTTTTGTTGCTGTGGAACAACCCTAACTTGATGCATTAAATGGAGTTTTTGCCCCTAATTTCCCTTCTTTTTGAGAATGAGTACGATAAATAGTGAATGGAATGCGGTGGTGGGAGCACGGGTCCTTTGGGCCCCATGCTCCCACCACATGATGTCATGTCACATAGTAACAGTAACAGCAATGCAAATGCAAGTGCCAACAGTTAACGCACATGGTAACGCAAGCATAAATGGTTAAGCAAATATTAATAGAAACGCAAGTGCAAAGTTACACTGAAGCGAACAGTGACACAAACATACATGCAAGCGCATACAAAAACACAACTGTTAACGTGCACAGTGATGGCACCAGTATTTTAAATGCAAATGTTAAGTGTTACAGCAAAAAGAATGCCAAAGGGAACAGTAACGTAAATGCAAACTGAAATGCGCACGTGCACGGTATTGCAATTGTAAATGCAAATGGTAAAGTTAACATGAAGAATAACACCAAAGGAAACAGAAATGGAAACAGGAACAGAAGTGCGTACAGAAACGCAAACCATAACGTGCACAGGCATGGTACCGCAATTGTAAACACAAATGGTAAAGTTAACATGAAGAATAAAGCCAAAGGAAACAGAAACGGAAATGGGAATGCAAGCATGTATGGAAACGCAAACCATAACACACACGGTCACGTTAACGCAATTGTAAATGTAAATGGTAATGGTAACAACAACAATAACGCCAAAGGAAACAGAAAAAGAAAAAGAAATGCAAGCATGTATAGAAACGCAAACCGTGACATGCGCGGTCACAGTATGGGAATTGGAAGTGAAAATGGTAATGTTAACAGCAGAAATAATGGCAAAGTAAAGAGAAATGGAAATGCGAACGCAAGTGCTTATGCAAACAAGAACGCAAAGTGTAACGCACATGGTAGCATACATGGGAACGGTAATGTAAACGGGTACGTAAATGCAAGTGGAAACAGTAACTGTAACATTAACAGCAAGCAGCGCATACCCTGTTTTTCCCTAAGAGCTGCGTAGAGAAACACAGTGTGTGTACAAAGAATGTATGCATAATAATGGGCCTTGGAGCAGAAAATGAGGTGTTGGAATACTAAATTGCTTATATCTCAGTAACCGTACGATGTAGGGAAAAAAATCACATGATTCATGATTTTTCTGGCTGCGTTTTTGCTATGCATTGTCACAACGAAAATTCTGTATCTCGCACTGTTTTCGAGATACGAGCTCCGGAAGGCGTGGCATACGCCACCATGTTAGTCTATGGGAACAAATGGCAACTTTGGAGAACAGTTACTTTGCAGCCATGCAATATTTTTTCACCAAACAACCAAAAGGCACATCTGTGAGATGTTGGCAGCCTTCCCTCCAAATTTCAGCTGAAAAGACCAAACTATTCTTTTGCAGCAGAGTGGCAAAGAACTGCTGTCATTTTGGCCATAGTCTGAAAAAGTAGTGATGTGATTTGAGAAAGCTTTCGCAAAAATTTGCGAAAGTGTCATGAATGTGACACTACTTTGTGACACTACTTTTTCCAGAAACTTGAAACACATATTTCTGGGGTGTTTAACCCCAAAATAAAGACATGGCTAGCATCCTCAGGGCTCGACTAGGTAAACACAAAAAGAATTGTGTCCCTAGATGGTCCCAATTATAAATGCCAAGCATTTTTCTGATTACCAACTGAAAACAAAATGGTGGATTTGTGACACTACTAGGGCCATTTGTGACACTAAAAAGTGCATTTGCAACACTGTCAAACTTTTTGTTAACTTTTTCCATTGACTTATAATGGGAATTTGTTTTTTGAATAACTTTTGAACCATTTAATATTTTTTCAAGAATTCTTCAAAAGGCACATCAGGGTGCCGGCCGCATGTTCCCTGAAGTTTTCAGACCAGTCGGGCAAACCATGCAACCTGTAGGTGCTAGCAAAGAATTCCCCATAAAACGTAAACGTGTGAGCAGATCTCACTTAATAACTCCACAGCCGTATATCTGACCACTACAAAAGTTGGCAGATCCCAAGACGTATGATTCTTGATCATGCATTCCAAATTTCAGGCAAATCTGTTGAACAGTGGCAAAGTTATTAAGGTGCAAAGTTTGACCCTTTAACCTTAAAAGGGCTACTTAACTCTAACTATGTTAGCACTATCGTGCTACCATAATATATATATAAATATATATATATACATACATACCATGCAGGTATAGTTAGGGTTGGAGGCCCACTTTAATGTTAAACTCCAAAGTTTGCACTTTTATAACTTTGCAACTGTTAGTCCAATTTGCTCGAAATGTTGAATGCATGGCCTTCAATGAAATATCTCTGCATCTGGAACGTTTTGTTCCACTCGGATGTACGGTTGTTGAACTGTGAAGCATCCAAAAAGTGAAAATGTCCCAACTTTTGCACATTTATTGGTTGGGCATAAAGGACTGAAGAATGCGTCTGAGTGGATTCAGATTTTCATGTCTATATGTGGCCTGGGTTAAACTTGTGCCTTTTGAAGATATTTGTTTTTTGCATAATGTGTTTATTCAGATTTTGTTATAAAAATAACACATACACAAGCCATACAAGAACATTTAACAACCAGAAAAAGTAAAAAAACAAACAAAATAAAAACAATTATATGCCATGTACATATGCCTAAGACATGTTCATCTAAAATTTGCTTTATGGGAGACATTACGCTACACAGAGATAAAGAAAAGTCTTTTGTAATAAGAATAACAATAATAACTCATTCTGCCAACAAGCAAGCTCTTTTAATTTACACACACACCGACTCCATTTTAAATCATTCAATCATTTAGAATCAAATTAGCTACTATATGAGTTTACATAAGCAGTCCAAGGAGATTCCCCTCTCCAAGATCAGCTTCACTGTAGGCCTTCCCATAGGGCTGTGGCCCCTCCCAGTGATAAAAAGGCAAGTAGGGGTTCCCATGTGTTTAGAAAACGTGCCTCTTTGTTTTTAATAGAATATGACAAGCATTCTAGTGCATGGATCTGTATGGTCAGGGTAAGCCACTGTTGAATCTTTCATGTTGCTGCTGACTCCCATGTGTTAAGGATGCAGTGCCTGGCCAGCACCAGCAGCACTCGAGCCCACCTCGGGACAAGGTCCCATTCTTGAGGGCCCATCTCATCAACCCCAAATAGGAGGCTCAGTGGAGCAAGCACCAGTTGTCTACCCCAAATGTTCCCTACCTCCAGCACAATCGCCCCCCAAAACCTCTGTGCAAGACTGGGCAGGTCCAAAAATAATGACAGTAGGTGCCCAATTTGGTCTTACACCATCCACACATAGGAGAGACTGCAGGGTTGAATTTATGAACCATTACCAGAGGACAGTGTAATCTGTGGATAAACTTATAAAAGGATTCCTGATATTTATTGCATATCAGGATTCCCCTATGGAGCTGTAGCAGTATAAACCAGTTCTCCTCTGATATACTGTATATCTACCCAGATCTGTCTCCAACTACCTTTTCATTTTCTGTGTATAATCCGAGAAAGACTGTCTCCCCAGGTGGGCTGCCCTTCCAGTCAGTCCTCTTGAGTCCACCCTGGTGCTTAGAACCAAATGTTCCACTTGTACAGGGGGGGATTCAGTGTATCTGCACTTCCCAGGTTGTTTACATAGGCTCGAACTTGTAAAAAGTGAAAAAATGCATCCCGTGTAGTTCAAATCCCATCATAACATCCTCAAAGGAGCTCAAATGACCTCCCCTACACATGTCCCTGATACATCTGATCCCCCTAGTCTCCCACAACTGGAATCCCTTATCCTCGAGTCCAGCTATGAAATATGGGTTGCCAGCCATAGGGAGTAGTGAGGTTTCTTCCTGCCCCACTCCTATTAGTTTTAAAATCTTTGTCCACCCATCCAAAACTGCCATCACCAAGGGATTTCCATTGACTAGTCTATTGTAGGCCTTACAGCCTCCCCTCACCAGATAGGCTGAGAGCCTACCCAGGCAAGCCCTTTCCTCCAGGTCCAGCCATCCCACCGCCATAGGCCTATTGGCCCAGTCATTCAAGTATCTGTATTGCATGGCCAGATAATAATTCTGGAGGTCCGGGAGGTTTAAACCACCCCTAGAACCATCCACCTGAAGTCTTTGAAGACTTGTCCTTGGGCGTCCTCCGCGTCACAGAAAACCAGAAAAGGCTCTCTCTATCCTCCAGAGATTTGGCCTAACAAGGCCTACATGTAGCATCTGCATTACATACAGTATCCTTGGCAGTATGTTCATCTTTAACAGATTAATACCGCCCAGCCAGGACACAGGGAGCTCCCTCCAGTGTTGTAGCTCCTCCTATATGGTTTTTATGACTGGAACATAATTAAGTCGTTACAAAGAACCTAAGTCCCTTCCTATTTGAATGCCCAGATACTTAAAGGAAGTTGTTCCCCTTTTCAGGCCCCAAGTCCCCTGCCTAGTTTCCTCCCCTGTCTCTCCCTAAAGCATTACCTCGGACTTGCCAAAATTGATTTTATAATCTGAGAAGGTTGCAAAGGTCTCTATCAGGTCGAGTAGCAGCGGAACAGAATCAGATGGTTCCACCACATACAGGAGCATGTCATCCATGCATAGTGTGACCTTATGAGACTCACCTGATTTAGCCAATATCCCTTTCATGCCTGGATGCTCCCAGATCCCCACTACCAATGGCTCAGTAGCCAAGGCGAACAGTAAAGGGGAGAGGGGGTACCCCTACCTCATACCTCAAAACAGAGAAAATTGTTCAGTAAGTGAACCATTCACCAGGATTCTAGCAGTTGGCTCCCTATATATTTTCTTGACCTGTACCACAAAGCCATCCCCCAGACCAAACCACGACAGCACCTCCATAAGGTACTCCCATTCAATGTGGTCGAAAGCCTTCTTGGCATCCATGGACAGCACCATAGCACTGCCCCCATGCTGAGAGGCCATCCACACAACATTCAATAGTTTGCACATGTTATGGTAGGAGTACCTACCATGGATGAATCCAGTCTGGTCCGGGTGGACAAGCTCTGGAAGGAGCTGGACTAGGTGCCTTGCAAATACCTTTGCAAGGATCTTGGCATCACAATTTAGTAACAATATCGGCCTGTAGGACGAGCATTTCTATGGGTCCTTCCCTGGCTTAGGCACAAAACATATAACCGCTTCATTAAAGGAGGCAGAGAGTACTCCCCACCCCTGCGAAAAACTTCCAGGGAGTCTCAACTATCTGGTCCTGCATTGCTTTATAATATTCTGAGAGGAATCCATCCGGCCCACTTGCCTTTCCTTTCTTTATACTCTGTATGGCATGTTTAATTTCAGTCCTGGTGATTTCCCCCCCCACCTGCTTCCTCTGCTGCTCCGTAATCCATGACAAAGCATTCTCTTCCAGAAAATTCCTAGTCTTATCCAACGTACTTCTGCATTCAGCTTGATACAGCTGCTGATAAAACTGCTTAAACTGTTCCTTAATTGATTTTTTTATGCTAAATTAAAATCCCTTGGTTATTCTTAATCTCTGAGATGTGTGTATGAGTCCTCCTTCCCTTTACCAACCGGACCAAAAGTGGTCCAAGTTTATTACCCCATTCAAAATATTTATTTCTGGCAAAGAAACAGGCAGTGAGGGCCTCCCCCAGAAGAAAAACATTAAGTGCTTCCCTAGCAGCCGTTAACTCCCTCAGTGTTCCCTCCGAAAAACTCCTGGCTAGGGCCCTCTCCAAGATTTTTACCCGCTGCCCTAACTCCCCTGTCCTAAGTTGCTTTTCCTTCTTATACTTCGCCACAAAGCTTATGAGGGTTTCCTCAATATAGGCCTTGCAGCAACCCAATATAATCCAGCAGACTGCACCACCCCTCATTCAAATCCCGATACAACCCCATTGCACTTTAATATATTACATAAACTCCTTGTTGCCCAATAAGTAGTTGGGGAATTTACATGGTGGTGGGTCTTCCCTTCCTTCCCCTAACTAGAACGTCAATATAACCATAGCATGGTCAGATATAAAAATCGGAATATGTTGCACTTTCTGTATCCTGTCAGTCCATTCCCAAGGTGTGTATGTGTATATGTATATATATATATATATATATATATCTATATATATATATAGATATATATATATACACCTCAGAAATGGACCATGACTTGTGGGGTTAGAAAAGAATGTGAATTCATTCACCCCGGGGTAAACCGATCTCCAGCTGTTAATCATGTCCAGATCTACCATGCCCTCCAACCAGGATCTCAGCCCCCCCAGCATTCCTACCCTTGGCCTCCGAGTGGTCCAACCTCAGATTCATTGTGGTTTTAAAGTCCCCCCACCATGATTAGCCCTCAAAATTGTTTTCTTACTAGGATATCCAATATTTTCTCATAAAAAGTGGGATCAAAATTGGCTGGTGCATATATACTTGCCAACGTAACAGTTTCACCATACAGGGTTCCCTCCACAAAAATATATCTATCCTCTGCTGGGTCTGAGACTACTCAGGAAGCAACAAATGGCAGGTGCCTATTCACTAATATAGTTACCCCTTCTTATGCGAATTATAAGATGAGGCATAGCATGCCCTACCCATCCCCACACCATTGTTTGAGGTTCCTGAGCTGTAAAATGCATCTCTTGTAACACAGCCACCTGTACTCCCTGTCTTTACATGGCTGAGAGTAGGCGGGTCCTCTTTATTGGGGAAGAAACCCCCTTTACATTCCAGGAGATTACAGTTATGCTTTTAGTGGTAGCCATAGTGTCTCCCCAGTATACTCCGAATTGCCTCTTCTTCTTTTATCAGTATAGCATACGATAACAGTGTGTGTTTACTCATCCTGTAGCTTCTGTCAATTAGACTAGGAGCACAACACTCTCCAGTCTTCATAGTGTTGAATTCAATAAGGCATATAAAAACAATAGAAACAAATACAACTTCACAAACATAACCCCAACATACATACAGATATCCTCCCTCCCCCCTCCCCACCTACCGCTTCCCTCCCCTTACACCTTGATAGCCCAACAATGTTCCTGACTTATGCCATTCAAAAGAAATAACCAACCCCTCCTTATAGTAGAAGTCCCTCTCGCCACCCCTACTCCTACTCAAATTTGCATCCCTTAAGCAGCATCTCTGCTGTCCCAGAAGAACAATAGAGGTCCCCCCATCCAACCGTGTGCACACAGTGTTCCACCTTGATTGTGCCATTACAATCCCCCCATACAAGCAAAGACGGGTAGGGAACTCTTACTTGCCTGCCTGGAACTGACACCAACGCCAGTGCAGTGAGGCCTTGACTCCTGCCAGGCCACCACCCCGTGACATCAAGTTCCAGTCCCCTGAAGGCTTAATGTGGCCATGCTCGCATGCAGCCCCCAAACCTCTGCATGTCAGCAAAAGGCCCATTAACATCAACCCCATGGAAACCACCATGTTCTCCTCCTCCCCCGCCAGCACCATGCAGAGTCAAGGCCAAGATCACCATAGGCCCACCAACATCCCAGAACCAGGCCCATCCCACAGGAGATCATAAGGGCAGCAAGGGACAGGGCAGCATGAATCATATGCCATGCACCTGCCCATTTCCCTCACCACCCCTCAACTCACCACAAGTACTGCAGGGCAACCTCAGAGTTGTACTCAAGCCCATTACATGAAAATGTCTACATGCTGCAATAGTTCTGCACAGCTAGTCTCTCCATAGAGGAGCAGAAGTTCCAGGGTGTCAGCATCCCAACATTCCTGCGAGGTCCATATTCAGGCACAGGAAGGTCAGGTTACATTTGGCAATACATGGTGGCAGTAGTTGAGGGACAACAAATAACAAACCAGAGTAAGGTTTGTGGTGGTACAGTTTCAATAAATAAGAGAACCTATTTGGCCTTACCCCTGGAACCTGGGGGTGGTTGGGCTAGTCCTTAAAGCAGTGGCAGGTGGATGTCACTATTCTATTTCTAGATGGAGTACTTGTGTGCATTGCCTCAGTGAGTGACATTAAGTTTAATTTTCCTTTTTTTATCATTTGTATGTCAACTTACTGAATATTATGTGATTTTTTATGTTTTGTCCTTCAGCGTCTGGCCTCAGAGATCATTTTGTTCAGTGAGACACAGATCATCTGTTCTGTTCATTGTCTGAATGTGTTAATGTTACAGTGCTGTAATAACATGTTACTCATTTTATTTTTTATATTTCAGATAGTGCTCATGAAGGAAAGGTTTTGATATTGTCCATCACGTCTGCAGATCATCAGTGGTGCAGTGATTTGAAATATCTATTTTTGCTTCAGTGCTGTAAGCAATCTTGCTTAGTTTCAATTGTCATTTTTTGTTATTTCTTGATGTTATAGATGTTTGGTATCTGCATTTGGTAAACTAATACTACTGCATGAGCTGCTTCTGCTAGGTTGGTGTCTGTGAAGCAAACCGTGTTTTTTGGGGGTAATGGACATCTGGTAACGGCCAATGTTGCTTGTAGGTGGGATGACTATAGTATGTTTATGTGTGAGTACGGTGTCATGTTACTGGAATAAGCAATGTGTTGACTAGTATTGTCCTGTGTGGTGAAGTGTGTGTTCTGACAGGAGGATCCTGTCAAGATTACGTGTATTCCGCAATATTGCTAGGTGATGTACTGTTCCTGGAGATATGGTAAATGTTATGTTGTGCATGTTTTTCAGTTATTTATTTAATGCTGTCATCACTGTCTTCCTGTGTTGTTGGTTGCTGGTACTTGCTATGGGTGGGAATGGCTACTGACCTCTGTGGCAATGTAAACAATGTATGTAGTATGCTTATGGCATCCCTGATATCTTGCTCAGTAGTCCATTTTTTGCAATGTGAGTTTTGTATCCTGATAGTGCTATGCTGTCAGGAGTATGTTTATCCTGAAAGCATGATCCTTTCTGGAGTACTTCCATGGCTCCATGTTTTAATGTGGAAGTTGATGCATTGTTCTGGCAGGTTCAGCAATGTGGTGTGTGTGATGTGAACTGTGTTTCATTGTACTTTCATGGTATAAGTTATGTTTTATTTCTTGGATGTTACCTGGTCAAGCAGTGCCCTTTCCAGCACATGGTCCTGCAATGAACCGCATGTGTTGAAATGTGTGATGACTTCGGTGATGGTAATGTGTCTTACTGTGTGACACTCAGCTTCTCCTGTTTCATACTACAGTTTTAAACCATTTCTAACACGTTTCTTATTATAACATGTCTCGGAGATTCACGTCACTGTTTTGTTTTCTTGAATGTTTACCTTTTTTTCTGCCAAGACTTTTGTTTTCTGTCAGGACTATCCAGTCAGCTATATTATTTGTTTTATTAAGGATGAAGGTGATGCCCCGTGGTGTCATGTACAGTAATTCACTGTTTATTGTTTGTGTAAAACTGACTTCTTATTTTATGCATGTTTCTACTGTGTTAATAGTATAGTGGCATGTTTTCTAAGGACACTGCCTGTGTGATGTTCTTTGACTGTCTGAAGTCAAGTTTGCGTCTGTCCTCACCTGATGTCCATTGTTGTTTCTCAACAGAGTGTGCGTGTCATCCACATGTACATTTGGAGTATGTGGAAGATATCTTGTTGTAATTTGTGTATGAATGTCACATTGGTCTTGTTCTTCCAGGTGTTTGTTAGTATTCACATCAGTATTATTTTTGGTACTTTTGTGTATGGTACAGGGTGAGGTAAAAGGCAGCTACATTTAGAACCTACTAAACATAGAACTGGGAAGAGGACATGGAGGAATAAGTCAGGAAATCCAAGGAAGTGACTATAACAGTAAGGGTAGCCAACTCATTGAGATAACTGAGTGTGATCCAGGAGATCATGGAAGGTGAAAAGTATTTCTTTATGTACAATATATAAGGGAGACAAGAAACAGTAAGGAGCACATTGATAGGATCCAGAATGGCAGTGGGTGAGTGTGTGTTGACAAGGGGAAAGAGCAGGTAGAAGTAGTCAACCAGTAGTTCTGTTCGGTATTCCCCAAAGAGAGGGATTGTCCTGTATGTAAGTGGAAGGGTTGTGTGGGAGTAAGGGTGGAGGAGATCACAGCTGGGGAAGTCACCAAGGGAAATGCAATGGACTGTGTTAAGTCTCTGAGGGTTGACAAGGCACATGGGCTGGACTTTGATCATCTGAGAGTACTGAGAGAGTTGTCAGTTGTCCTTGTAGGGTTGTTGGTGGACATGTTCAACACCTGTCTGTAAACAGGATGCGTATTCAGGGATTGGAGGGTGGTTCATGTGGTGTTCTTCTATAACAGAGGGCCCAAGGACAAATCTTGGAAGTGTTCACCAGTTGGCCTAACCTCAATTGTGTTACAGCTAATGCAGATTATCCTGAATGAAAGACAGGGAAAATTTATGGAGGCTAATGATCTCCAAGATGGCAGCTAGCACGTGTTGTCTGTTGCAGATCCTGTAAGACAAACTTGGTGGACTTTTTCATTGTGCTACTCGGTCAGTGTGCAAGGGTCATGTGGTGGGTTGCCTATATCTGGACTTCAGCAAGGCCCTTGATTCTGTACCATACGGTAGGGTGATGAGCAAATTGAACAACCTGGGAGTGGGGAGAAAACTGAATTGATCGGTCATGGGCTATGTACAGGATAGACAGCAGAAGGTAGTAGTGGGGGTTGTGGTATCTTCACCCATGCCTGTAAAAAGCAGGGCTCCACAGGGCACTGTTCTTGAACCAGTTCTGTTTAATGTTTTAATTGCTGACATTGCGGAAGGCACATAGAGTTAGGTCAGTGTCCTCATCGATGATACCAAGATCTGTGTTGAGTTTAATGGATTACAAGGAGGTACAGTACACCTGGAGGATTTTGGAAAAATGTATGAATGGTCTAATACATGGCAACTTGGGTTGAATGCCAAGAAGTGATAAGTCATGTACTTGGCATCCATGAAGTCTTGAAACAGTAACTGGTTGGTGGGAGTGCAGTTATCCAGCTCTAAGTAGGACAAGGATGTGGGTGTAGTGTTGATAACGGAAATGACCCAGTCAGCATAGTGCATGAAGACAGTGGGTAAAGGTCATCAGAATGCTGGTGTGCATTGTGAGGGTAATTACCCCTAGGAGAGGGTAATTTAGCATGCCTCTGTCTAGGTCCCTTTTGAGGCCACACTTACAGCACTGCATGCAATACTGGTGGTATTACTTGAAAAACAACATCAAGCTATTGGATGTGGTTCAGCGACAGGCAACAAAAATTATCTGTTATTGGGACATAAACTTTATGTGGAGAGGCTGAGAGAAACATAGAATTTGAATCTGATGGCAGATAAGGATCGCTTGGCCCACCTATTCTGCCCATTTTCCTACCTAACAGATACATTGAAGATCCTAGTTAACCAAAAGCCTACTTCCTCCTACCCCCCACTAGAATTGCCTTATGTCTGTCCTATGCATTCTTGAATTCCCCACTGTTTTTGACTCCACAACCTCCTCAGGAAGCTGTTCCATGCATCTACAACCCTCTCCGTGAAAAAATACTTCCTCACATTACCTCTGAGCCTTCCCCCCCTCTATCTTCAAATTGTGTCCCCTTGTTCTTGCACATCTCTTTTTCTGAACGATTCTGCCCTCTATGACTTTGTTGAGTCCCTTGAGATACTTGAAAGTTTCCATCATGTCTCCCCTCTCCCTCCTTTCCTCGAGGCTATACATATTAAGCTCCTTTAGTCTTTCTTCATATGTCTTCTGGTACAGACCCTGCACCATTTTGGTTGCCCTCCTCTGGACAGCCTCCACCCTGTCTATGTCTTTGTGGAGATGGGGTCTCCAGAACTGCACACAGTACTCCAGATGTGGTATTACCAACTGTCTGTACAGAGGAATAGCAACTTCCTGTTTTCTACTGGTGATGCCTTTCCCTATACATCCCAGTACCCCCCCAGCCCTCCTTACTGCCTTCTCACATTGCTTGCCCACCTTTAGGTCATCCGATATAACTATCCCCAAGTCCTTTTCCATTTTTGTTGTTGTCAGTATCTAACCCCCCGTTGTGTACTCTTCCCCTGGGTTTTTGTTTCCCATGTGCATTTCTTTACACTTCTTTGCATTGAATCTAAGCTGCCATACATTTGTCCATTCCTCCAAGCTTGCCAAGTCCCTTCTCATCCTTTCCACCCCACCTTGTGTCTCAACCCTATTGCAGAACTTTGTGTCATCTGCAAAGAGACATGCTTTTCTTTCTAGTCCCTCTGCAATGTCACTTATAAGGACATTAAAAATGACCAGCCTCAATACTGAACCCTGTGGTACCCCACTAGTAACCCTCTTTTCTTCACTTTGGACTCCGTTTACTATTACCCTCTGTGTCCTGTTGTTCAGCCAATGTTTTACCCAGGCTACCACCCTTGGACCCACTCCCGGTTGGCTAATTTGTTTATTAATCTTTTGTGCAGAACTGTGTCAAATGCCTTGCTAAAGTCTAGGTAGGTCATGTCCACAGCCGCTCTGTGGTCTAGTACTTTGGTCACACAGTCAAAGAAATCAATTAGATTCATCTGACATGACCTTCCTGCTGTGAATCAATGCTGCCTTGGGTCCTGTGCCCCACTGGTCTCTAGGTACTCAACAATTCTTTCCTTCAGAAGTTATTCCATCATTTTCCCTACCAATGAGGTCAAACTGACAGGTCTGTAGTTTCCTGCCTCTGTCTTGCTCCCACTTTTGTGAAGGGGAATCACATCCACCCTCCTCTAGCCCTCAGGTACCACACCATCCTCCCATGATTTGTTAAAAAGGGTAGTCAGTGGTGTTACTAGTTCTCCCCTTTGTTCTTTTTAGAATTCTAGGGTGAATCCCATCAGGCCCCATTGCTTTATCCACCTTCAGTTTTAGGAGTTCTTTCAGAACCCTTTCTTCTGTGAAAGGACTGATATCAACCCCCCTATCCAGAGTGCTTCATTGACTGGATTAGGTACCTCACACTCCTCTTCCTTTGTGAATACTGAGCAGAAGTATTCATTCAGTATCCCAGTTTTTTTACTGTCCCTCTCTGCCTATCCACCCTCCTTTTTATTCAGCCTCAGTATCACTGCCTTAGTCTACACATGTGTTCCCTTGAGAAGAGAAGGGAGAGAGGGGATGTGATTCACATATTTAAGTACTTGAGGGGTAAGAATAGAGTAAGTACAGGATGTATTTTGCAAATAAAATGTGGAATGGAAACCAGGTGGCACAGTCCGAAGTTGTAAGGAGGCAGATTTAGGAGGGAAATGTGGAGGCACTGTTTCTCTCAAAGGGTGGTGGCACACTGGAATTTACTGCCTGGAGAGGTGGTGATATCAACGTGGACATTGGGCAGTTTTAATAGGGGTTGGGACAGGATCAGAGGGATGGATCAGACCATGGGGGTGCAGTGGGTGTGAGTGAAGAAAAAATGGTTAACATCAATGGGTAAGGGTGAGGTAAGAGTATTGTGGGCAGCTGTTGTGTACAACAATGAAGTGTTGCACACTCCAGTATATGAGATGGAGCATTAGACCTGTATCTGCTGGTAATCTCATATGTGCGTAATACTTTCACCTGCTTCAGAGGAAGTAATTGCACTGTGATGTCATCATGTGCATCTCATTGTGATTCTTGTCATATCTCTTTTACTTTAGGTTTTTCTGTGTTTGACATGGTTGTTCTCATCCAATTTTCGTTCCGGAAGACACTACGTGTTAGTAAGGATGGTGTAATGCAAACCACTGTTATCATCCAGTCATCTGACAACACTGAAAAAATAATGAAAGACAAGCTGCAAAATTTAATGCAGGATGGGGAAGGATGTTTTTCAAGATGGGCTAAAAGATGTGACATCACATATTTTAAGTGTGAACATTATAAGTAGCTACGTGGAGCATCAGGTGGTGACCCAACATGCATAAGAGCAAATGCCTGTTTTGCTCATGTCTCCTTCCATGTATTAAAAGAGGGGAGTAATATGGTCATGATTATCATGGGAAAACTAAGTCATACCGGTCACGACATTTCTAACATTCTTGAAAGATGAGTTAACACTGTTGATGAATCTCTGTTGAATCTCATTGAAGTTTGGCTGGCCTTAAACATGAGTAACAGTGAAATCCTTTTACATGCTGCTGAGTGGTCTGAAATGAATGGCAATCATGATGTGCATGACCGGCGCTATTACTTAACTCCTGATGATATTACAGGAATGTGTCAGAGATGGAATGTCTAAAAGATTTGACCCTAACGATGCTGCAAGTGTGCATAAACTTGTCCATTCTGCACTTAAGAAGGATGCTGTCTTTTATCAGGCCTTGTCAAAAGTTAATGGAGATCCCCTTCTGTTGTGCCTGCAGTCTTCCTGGCAGAGGACACAGTTGGAACAGTGTGGTCAAAATCTAGTTTTTGTCGATGCCACATACAGTATGGTGACATAGCTGTTTATGGCTATGCATTATACCCCATGCTGATACGCAATGAACATGGCCATGGTGTTCCTGTAGCATTCTTTGTCACAAGCTCTGAAAAGCAGGAGCAATTGCAGAAGGCCATCCAGTTGCTACATTTAAGAGTACTCAATTTCTACCTGATGTATTCTGAATATATGGCTGTTTTCTTACATACTTATTGTAGTACTACATTCTGCCCTGTGATGGGAAATGTTCACTTACCGGCTCTTTTGAAATGTTACCTGTATTTATTTTGTTAATTTAGTTATGAAATTGTTAGCAATGCCATTTATTCACTTAATCTGTCGTTCTGTAACAGCATGAGTGTGACTATAGTAGCTGATTTTTTTTCTCTGCAGTCTTCAGCTAGAGGAGAGAAAGCAAGGGCCTTTAGCTGCTGAGTGTGTTTTTAAGTTGATTTAAAGTAGTTTTTTAGATGCCATTTCTGTGTGTTGGACATTGCATTTGAGGTCTGTTAACTGCAGCAGCAGCTGGGGTCTGGCAGAGGTTGTCTGAACCTTCTTTTGCTGAGCAGTTGGGGAAAGGATTTAGTTGCTGGATAAGCATTACATTCTTTTTCAGTCTGTGAACTTTAGCTCCATAGTGCAACTTGTTTAATACAGTGTTTGTGTGGGACCTTCCTCCAGAGGAGGTTGAAGTGCTTAGAGGTGCAGTGAGGGGCAGACACAGGGCTGATCCACTCTCGTGAGAGTGAGGTGTGGGCACTAATCCCACCCTCCCTCACCTCTCCCTCCCCCAATCACAAATCATTTATAGGGGAACACCTGCCCTGCAATTAGAGGAAGGGGCTTCAGGTGCAGCTCATTTACTTCTATCCAAAAATGCAGCCACGGGGCAGGGAAAAGGCATAGGTAGGCATAGGTAGGTCTCAAATAGGAGTACAGCATCCACAGTGAGTTGCTGATAGTGTGATTGGTGGATATTGTGGGGGGCCTTCCACTGGAACATATCAGGCATTTCTTTTAGAGGCTGTGCTAGGATTACTTAATTCTACTTGCTATAGGGATAGTTAGTGTGCAGAGGCTGTATAGATAGTGTGGACTATGGGTAGGATTGTTGGGTGCAATGGTTGTGGAGCAGAAAAGCAGATGAATATACTGTGGAGACTGGGAGGGTGCCCAATATGCCACAGGCTAAGGAGGCTGAAGGAAGAGGTTCAGTGGCTGGACAAGGAGCTGGGGAGGTTGAGGGATGAGGGGAGGATTTCATCGGTAGGAGGGCTGATATCTAAGAGTATTGTGGAGGCACCTCAGAGAAGGAACAGTGGGTCAAGGGAGGAGGAAGGGGCAAACTAGATAGGAAGCCAGCTGATGAAAGATGGACTCTAGTAGAACCCAGAAAAAGAGGAGCAGCAGCAGGCAGGAGGGGGGAGAAAGCACATAGTAAGGCAAAGGGGATAGGGAACATGTTTACTTTGCTAGAAACACATGGAAAAGAGGATGCAGGAGGTGATTGCACAAGGGATAGCACTCACAAAGAAGAGGGTGTGAGGGGCATTACTAGTGGAGAGACTGAGCTTGGTGTGATTGGGAGGATAATACTCAGAGAGGTGAGAAGGGAGAGGGAGGTTGGCAGTTAAGCAGGTGGAGAGTGAGGGGCCTTAATTGGGAGGGACGGGGGTAAGACACTGGGGCGCATGATAAAAACACAGTAGTGAGTGCCTCCAAAAATGAAAACCTGAGTGGGAGGGTCGCGACGGGCACAAGGAAAGAGGAGGGCGGTGTACTGGTGTTGGGGGACTCCATACACAAGGGAATCAGATGGGGTGGCAAGGGGGAGAGGCACAGATGAATATGGGTGGAGTCCATACCAGGATTAAAGGCAGACATGGCAGGACAGGCAATCCTAAGGTGCGTAAAGAGGGGTTGAAGAAATCACACATTGTGGTACATGTGGGGACAAATGACCTAGTGGAAATGGTGGGTAACAAGGGAGAGGATTGAGGAAGTGGGAAGGTTGTTTGAGGAGACTGGGAGTCTGCAGCCTTCTCCAGAAGTGCTCCCAGTACCTCTGCGCAAGCACAGTGAGAAAGGAGAATTAGAGAGTTGAACACATGGTTGGTGAGATGGTGTCAAACTAAGGGTATGGGGTTGTGGGTGGCTGGGGCAGTACCTGGGATAATAACAATCTGTTTGCAGGGATAGGTTGCACTTGGTGGGGAGGGAAGGAGTATTAAAGCAAAGACTGGAGAGGTATATTGTGACAAAGGTGGATTTAAACTAGATGGGGATTGGTGGACAGGTAGGCAGGGATCCGATAGAGTGGAGTCACAGCCTACCCCCCAGGCTAGTAGGGAAGGACTCAGGGAAGCCAAAAAATGAGGGAGTAGAAGGGACAAGATGGAGGCTAGTGTAGGGAAGGAGGCATTATGGAGGGTGGTCTCATTGAGTGCAAGAACCCTAGGAAACAAATCTGCTGAGCTACAGGCACTCTTAGCAGTGTGGAGGGTGGATATTGCAGCTGCCACAGAAACATGGGCAACTGAGCACCTGAACTGGGATCTGGCAATCCCAGGATACAAATTATACAGGAAGGACCGTAAGGAGGGTGGGTGGGGTGGTAGTCTATGTAAGGGATGGGATCAAATGCACAAGGGATGAGGGAGAAGAAAGGAGAACAGAGGCAATCTGGCTGCAGCTCCTAGACTCAAGGGGTAGGACACTAAGGTTGGGGTGGTATACAGGCCACCGTCCCAGTCTGAGGAGCTTAACAGGGAGTTAGTGGGACAAATCAAAAGGTATGTAGAAAAGGAAAGGTGGTCATTGTGGGGGTTTTCAACTTGCCGGGGGTGGACTGGAGCATTCCGGTCACCTCCAGTGCTAGGGAGCAAGTGCTCCTGGATGCGATCCAGGAGGGTCTCCTGACACAGTTGGTTACTGTACCTACTAGGGTAAAGAACACTTTAGATCTGGTATTGTCGAATGGGGAGGCAGTGAGGGAAATAAAGGTAGAGGACCCACTATCTGACAACGATCACCAAACGGTGTGGTTTAATATCACGATGTGTGGGGAGCCAGAGAAATCGGTTACTTGGGTGGTAAACTTCAGGGGGGTGGATTTTGGGAGGATGCAGGAAGTACTGAAAGGGAAACTGGAGGGCATAAGGCATAAGTTGGATGTGGAGCTGAAATGGGATATTATTAAACGGGGGGTTACAGAGACAATGGAAGCCTGCACCAAGGCACAGAGTAAGAGAAGCAGAGCAAGAAAACCATGCTGGTTGAACAGCGAAGTTTTGGAGGTGGTGAGGGCAAAATGAGTGGCTCACCAGAGGTTTAGGAAGACAGGGAAGGAAGTGGACAGGGAGGAATATGCAAGATGGCCCAGGGAGGGGACCAGAAAAGTGAGAGAAGCCAAGGCCCAGAGGTTGCTAAGATTAGCACAGGGAATTAATTGGGGGAGAAAGACTTCTTCAGACACATCAGGGAGAAAAGAAAGTGCAAGGAGACAATAGTGAGGATAAAAAAGGGGTGGGGAGTGAATGGAAAAGGGGGAGGAGCAGGCAGAAGCACTGAATGAATACTTTTGTTCCGTGTTCATGGAAGAAAAGGGGGGACCGCTACCAGCATGGGCTGGGAGGGTGGGGACAGGAGGAGAGGAGGCGACAGATGGAAGAATTGAGGCAAGCACAGTCCTTGAGGGACTGAGGGCACTGAAGATAGATAAGGCACCAGGACCAGATGGCATCCACCCCAGGGTGCTAAGGGAGATGGCAGAGGTGTTGGCGGAGCCGCTGGCGGATCTGTACACACCTCCCTGGAGTCTGGATGTGTGCCACTGGACTAGAGGACGGTACATGTAGTGCCATTAAACAAGAGCGGGCCAAGGAATGAACCGGGTAATTATCGTCCAGTAAGTCTCACATCTATAGTGTGCAAACTCATGGAAACAATACTAAAGGAAAGACTGGTGTCATACCTGGAGGACAATGGCCTCCAGGATGTGAGGCAGCATGGGTTTGTTTCAGGGAAGTCTTGTCAAACCAACCTGATACAATATTATGACTGGGTGACAGGTGAACTGAATAAGGGTCATGCGGTGGATGCTCTTTATTTGGACTTCAGCAAAGCCTTTGATTCAGTGCCTCATGGGCGGCTTGGGGGAAGCTAACTGGTGTAGGAGTAGGGGCAAAAGTGATAAACTAGATTATAAGCTGGCTGAGTGGGAGGCTGCAATGAGTGGTGGTGAGAGGGGAGCTCTCAACTTCAAGGCTGGTGACAAGTGGGGGTGCCACAGGGCTCTGTGTTAGGGCCAGTATTGTTTGGGCTGTTCATATCAGACATTGGACATGGGGTGGTGAGCAAGGTAAGTCTGTTTGCTGACGACAGTCACCAAAATCAGAGCAGTGGTGGATGGAGAGGATGGGGTGGAAGCAGCTGCAGGGGGATCTAGGCAAGCTAGAGGAGTGGTCAGAGAGGTGGCAGCTGGGGTTCAATGTAAAGAAGTGTAAGGTTATGCACTTTGGGGTGAAGAACCCAAGGAGAGAATACTGGCTGAGGGGGTTAAGCTGGGGATCACAGAGGAGGAGAAGGACCTTGGAGTAATGATAATGGGGTCCATGAACAACACTGCCCAGTGCAGGAGAGTGGCTGCAAAAGCAAACAAAATGCTGGGGTGCATAGCGAGAGGATTTTCATCCAGGCGAAGTGAGGTGATCTTGCCCCTCTACAGATAGCTGGTAAAGCAGCACTCAGAGTACTGTGTGCAGTTTTGGAGGCCATACCTAAAGCGTGATATCAGGCTGCTGGAGGGGGTGCAGAGGAAGGCAACAAAGATAATATGTGGAATGGAGGGGAGAGACTATGACAGCAGGCCAGGAGACCTCAATATGTACACCCTGGAGGATAGAAGGGGCGGGGGGGGACATGATAGAGACATTCAAGTATCTGAGGGGAATCAATAAGGATGGGGCAGATGGGGTCTTTAAGTTAAGGAGGGGGAAGATCACTAGGGGCATGGGCTAAGAATGGAGAGGGGAAGATTTAGGAAGGAAATGAGGAGACACTATTTCACAGGGAGGGTGGTAGCAAAATGGAACACCCTACCAGAATGAGTGGTATTATGTAAATCTGTGAACAGCTTTAAAAGTGCCTGGGACAGGGAACAGGGAGAGTGAGGGTGGGGGTGGCAGTGGGATGACAAAGGGAGGGGTTGGGGCAGCTGCAAACTCTGGTGTTGGCTGCACTCGAGCAGACTTAGATAGACCAGGTGGCCTGTTTCTGCTGGCACATTCGTATGTATGTTCGTATGTACTTTAATGTCACACATTGCTTCTTCTATAAGTATCTTTTTTATTTTCTTACAATGTCTTCATGTTTCTCCTTTAGAGGTTTTATGGTTGATAAGGACTAGCGTTTAATCAAAGCACTGCAGGCAGTGTTTCCTCTTTCGATACATTGATACATAGATAGTGTCGACAGATAAGGGCCTACGGCCCACCCGGTCAGCCCATTTGAGCTTGTAAGTTCACTTCATGTTTTCCTAGAAGTCTGTTGCCCCTTACCCCTGACCTCCAGAATTCCTTTATGTCTATCCCATGCATTCTTAAATCCTGTGATTGTTTCAGCCCCCACCACTTCCTCTGGCAGGGTGTTCCACTTGTCCACCACCCATTCTGTGAAGAAATTCTTCCTCATGTTTCCTCTGAATCGTCCTCCCTCCAACTTCATCCCATGCCCTCTAGTCCTAAAACATCTTTTTCACTTAAAAATAGTGTATTCCTGCATCCTATTCCTCCCTGTAAGATACTTGTATGTCTCTATCATATCCTCTCTCTCCCTCCTCTCCTCCAGTGAGTACATATTCAAGTCCTTCAACCTGTCCTCATAGGACTTGTGATGCAATCCATGTACCATCTTCGTTACCCTCCTCTGAATCTTCTCTACTCTGTTTATGTCCTTACATAGGTAAGGGCTCCAGAACTGTACATTGTACTCCAGGTGGGGCCTTACTAGTATCTTGTATAGTGGAATTATGACCTCCCTTTTCTTGCTGGTGATGCCCCTGCCTATGCATCCCAGCATCCTATTTTTTACCTGCTGCCTTGTCACACTGTTTCCTACCTGGAAGTCATCAGGGATGATAACCCAAGATCCCTTTCCTGCTTGGTGCATGCTATAGCCTCACCCCCAACTGATATATTGTGCCAGGGTTTTTGTGCCCCATATGCATTATCTTGCACTTCTTTGCACTGAATTTCAGCTGCCAAACCCCTGACCATTCTTCACGTTTCTGCAGGTCGCTTCTCATTCTGTCTACACCCTCTGGAGTGTCTACTCTGTTACAGAGCTTTGTGTCATCAGCGAACAGGGAAATTCTGCATTCTAGGTCCTGCGCAATGTCATTGATGAAGATGTTGAATAGGACCGGTCCCAGCACTTGATCTCTGTGGTACCCCACTGGTCACTCTTCCCTCTGTGGAGTGAGAGCCATTTACCACTACCCTCTGTTTCCTGCCACCCAGCCAGTTACCTACCCACCACACTACTGTCCTACCTACACCCATATTCCCCAGTTTGTATAATAGGCTTCTATGTGGCAAAGTGTCAAAGACCTTGCTGAAGTACAGATAGGCCATGTCCACTGCCCTTCCCTGATCCACCTCCCTAGTCACCCAGTCAAAAAATTCAATGAGGTTGGTCTGACATGAACTCCCGCTGGTGAAACCATGCTGCCGTGGATCCTATAGCCCACTGACAACCAGATGTTCCACCAATCTCTCCTTCAGTAGTGCTTCCATGATCTCACCCACTACCGAGGTGAGGCTGACTGGTCTGTAGTTCCCCGCTTCCTCTTTGTTTCCACTTTTGTATAAGAGGACTACATCTGCTATCCTCCAGTCTTTGGGTACCTCCCCTGTTTCCAGTGATCAACTAAACAGGATTGCCAGAGGTTCAGCCATCACCTCTCTTAGTTCTTTAAGGACCCTGGGGTGCACCCCATCAGGCCCCATTGCTTTATCAGCTCTTATTGCTTCCAGTTCCTTCAGGACCCTTTCTTGTGTAAAGGGACTTATGTCCATTTCTGCACCATTCCCCCCCTTGTACTCCCTTCAGACCATTACCCTCCTGTTCCTCAGTAAAGACTGAACAGAAATACCTGTTCAAGGTTCTCATCTTCAGGACTTTCTAATATTTTGTGGACTCTCATTTTTTATTCTGGCTCAACCCAGTTTCAATTTTGGTTCACAAGTCAGGTGTTAGCGGGCTCATATGTGTTTTTCTTGGTTTCAATTAATGAGCACCTGAGTGGGGTCATTGTTCTCATGTTAAGTCCCAATTTGTTAGTTCTGGTGACCCAGTTTTTCAGGAATGTTGTCCCGATCTCTCAGATCTTAATATGAGACTCTGTTGGCCATTGCGGTCTCTCCCTGGTCCTGTTAGCATGGCCTGTTTCTTTTCAGATTTCACTCCTTTTCTTGCTCCCTTCTACTACTGGGCAATAAACATGGTTAGTCCGGATATCAAGGGAGATCCCGCACTTAAGGATAGAGGAGAATACCAGGGTTTCACACGCCCTTACTGGGCTCTGGTTCGCCCCTTCTCTATAACCCTGCTTAAGTGCTGTCTCTGGAGGATTCCCATTTTCCTTTTTTCCTTTTCAAATCTCCCTTCTAAACTGTGACGGCCACTGTTTTTGATTTAAAAATGCGGTCTGGACAGCGACTCTGGGCCTTTCAGTTCTCCCTCATATCACAGTGGGTAGTTATAGACTGCCTATTCTTGGCCATTAATCGCTGATGTTGATGGGTTGCGCCACAAGAGGGCGTCTGAGATTAATCTTTACACAAGACACCATTGTGTTATATCCCTCACGCTCTGCGGGCCACGTTATTTTATGGCTCGTGGGGGTACTGCAGGGAGGATCGCTTTCTCTAAAGGGCTAGTATAGACAACTCCCTAGTGTTATTTAGGGGTGTTGTCAGGCTATTAATGCTGAGAACAAGCTATTTCATTGGAGTGTTCTGATTACAGAGGGGTAATTCTGTTCCTGATTTCTGCTTTACGAGGGCAGGGTGGTTGGGGGAGAGGAACTTTTCAGTTTGCTGGCCATCATGTACCATGCAAAATACGGGAGGGTGTGGGAGGAAGGGGGGTTAGAGTTTATGGGGTGTTTCGGGTAGGGGGGTTTGGGGGGGTGGCTGGGGGAATGGATTTAGTGGAGGTAGAATTGGGGGAAGTGTAGAATAACCCAGCGAATTCTATGTTTGGAGCAGTATAGATGGAATATACATGTATATGTGTGCTTCGGAGGATTCCGAACTGGCAACATGAGTGATGGCTAGAAACATTAAATTTATCAGTTGGAACGTTAAGGGGGTGAGGCATAAGACCAAGCAATATAAAATACCGAAACACATAAACCATTTGAAGGCAGAAATTATGTTTTTGCAGGAGACGCACTTGTTCAAGAGGGAGGCTGACAAGATGAGATGGCAACAAATTGGGCAGATGTTTGCAGCGGAGGGTACGACCCACAGTAGAGGGGTCATGATCCTTCTGCACAGGTCAGTTCCGTTCAAACCTCTTCAAGTTATATCTGACCCTTTGGGCAGATTCTTGTTTGTAAAAGGCAGATTGCATACCCTGGACATTGTCCTGGGTGCTATCTATGGCCCTAATGTAGATTCCTCTAGTTTTTTTGTTCAGATAATTAAAGCCCTAACCCCATTTCTGGATACCCCCATGGTCATAGGGGATGATTTCAATCTCATTTTCAATCAGGCTCTGGATAGGTCAGGTCAATCCCATCAAGATCTCTCTCTGGCACAAAGAGCCTTTAGGGACCTGATGGATTCCATTGGTCTTTGTGATATATGGCGTGTATTACATCCCAATGCAAGAAAGTACACTTTTGTTTCTCCGGTGCATGCAAACTCCTCTAGGATTGATTATATCCTCATTTCTCAAACCCTGTTACCAGGGGTTATATGTTCTAGTATTGTCTCAGGGCCCCTGTCGGATAACTCTGTGATCACCTGCCTAATAGCCCTAGCCTCATTGCCAAATAAAGGAGGCAGGTTGAAGTTGAATAACCAAATTCTGAAGGAGCCAAAGACGGTTCAATATATAGCATCTCAAATAGAGCAGTTTATTGCTTCTAATTCTAACTCCACGGGGGAAGCTGGATATGATATGGGGTGCTTGTAAAGCGTATCTAAGGGGGATTATAATTGGTCTAACATTGAAAAGGAAAAGGGAGAGGACATCTCGGATTTCTAACCTTCTTTCTCAGATTAGGAGTATGAAGACTACTCTTTCTCCATCTTCTTCCAAGGCATTCAAAGAAGACTTAACGAAATTGAGAGAAGCCTACCTAGCAATGTTAACGGAACAAGCCGAATTCACAATTTTGAAAACAAATGCGGTATATACCGATCAGGGCGAGAAGGTGGGTAAAATGCTAGCACTGCGTATTAAGCAACAGAAATCCACCAGACTCATTCCTGCTATCCATTCTCCTAGTGACAATTCTCTTGAGGCCTTGCCCTCGGAGATAGCGGAGGAATTTACAAAGTATTTCCATGATTTATATGGCCCTATGGCCAACTCCCCAACTAGGGAAAGACTTCATGAATATCTGAGTGATTTACAGTTGCCAATTCTTACACAATCCCAGCAAATAATTCTGGAGTCTCCCATCTCTGAGGGTGAGATTGAAAGAGTAATCAAATCTCTCCCATCCGATAAATCTCCGGGCCCTGATGGGTTTACTTCCAATTTTTATAAGGCTTTCTATAAATAACTGATTCCCATTTTGCTGCCTCTTTTCCAGGCTATTCTCTCTGGTCAAGTGTCTGATCCCTCTCTTTTTGAGGCGTTAATAGTCTTGTTGCCCAAACCGGATAGACCGTCCAATCAGGTTGCAAGCTATAGGCCGATCTCCCTACTTAACCATGATATTAAAATCCTGGCAAAATTACTAGCCGACCTTGTGGAGGCAGTACTTCATTTTTTTTCATCGGGGTAGATCAGGTTGGTTTTATGAAAGGGAGATCATCGGCTGACCATCTGAGGACCCTGTCTCACATCTTCTTGGCATCCAAAGATGCTCCTCATCCAATGGTCTTGATCTCGCTGGATGCCGAGAAGGTGTTTGACAGAGTCCATTGGGACTACCTATTCGATATGATGGAAGCTTTCGGTTTTCCCAAGGAATTCCGGAATTGGGTGAGTTCTCTATATAAGTTTCCTTCTGCCAGAATTTCATGTAATGGGGTTATTTCTAGCCCCTTCAAATTGCATGTAGGGACCAGACAGGGGTGTCCCTTATCTCCTCTTCTCTTCAACATCTATTTAGAGCCGCTTATCAGGAGGTTATCAGAAGCCCAGGGTATATTGGGTATCTCTCTAGGGGAGCAGATGGTTAAAGTGGTGGCCTATGCAGATGACCTTCTGTTGCAGGTAACACATCCACTCACATCTATTCCCGTTATCCTAAAGCTAATAGAGGATTTTAGCAAGGTCTCAAACTATAAACTTAACGTAGGAAAGACGGTGGTTTTTCCTCTTAACCATAGGGTTTGTAAACAGGATATTATTGTGTTCGGACTCACCTGGAAGTCCGACTATATTAAATACCTGGGGCTTCTTTTAACAAGAAATACAACGTGGCTCAGACAGCTAAATATTGATGCACTGGTACACAAAGTAGATCTTGACCTTCATAGGTGGATCCTACTTCCCCTCTCTCTGTGGGGCAGAATAAATGTAATCAAAATGAACGTTTTCCCCCGTCTGTTCTACCTCCTTAACATGTTGAATATATGGTTCCCCTGTTCTGGGTTAAAAAAGTGCACGGTATGATCTCCACCTTTATATGGGGTGATACGAAGGCCAAAATGGCATTCCATAAATTAGCGGCCCCGAAGGCCAAACGAGGTTTAAGACTTCCCCATATCGAGCTATATTATTGGGCCAGTCAGGCCAATAAATATCTCAGATGGCTGACCGCAGACCAACTGTCTGCGGCTGCTACATACACTCCGACTTGGTTAGCTGTCGAATCTGCCTCCATTAAAAAACACATTTTTCCCCCGCTGCGCTGTTATATACCAAGAATAGTTCCCTACCAGAGTCTCTACGTAGTTCCCCTGTAGCTGTTTCAATCAGGGTTCATACTCAGCTGTGTGCATTTCTGAGATATAAGAATCTCAAGGACTTATTTCAACCCGTAATGGGCAGTCCCAATTCTTTATTAGAAGGTAAGCCTCTCCCAGCCACGTGGCTTCCTCAGATAGGGAATTGCCATTTGGAGGAGTTCATGTCACCCAATAGTCAATGGTATTCTTCAGCTGATATTATGTGTAAGTTTTCGATACCTCGTACAAATATTTTCAAGATTTTCCAGTTTCGTCACCTCCTGGTTAAGGTAATGGGCTCGATCCCCCCCTCAGCCCCTAATATCAGTTTTCAGCTTACCTTAATGGAGCTGGAAGGTCTGCCTCATGCTGTATCCAAAATATACAGTTCTCTCTTCACTTGGGCCTACCCTGACAATTATGCTCCCATCTCCTTTTGGGCCTCTCTCTTTCAGGGTAGAGATTTGGATTGGTCTCTTCTGTGGCAAAGTTGCCATAAATTTCTCAAGCAGGACAGACTCAGATTAATTTCAATTTAAGATCTTGCATAATATTTACTATTCTCCGCAGAAACTTGCTAGGCTTGATCTTGTGTCCTCTCCCCTTTGTACAAGATGTCAGTCTCAAGAAGGAGATCTTCTCCATATTTTCTGGAGCTGTTCTAAAGTCGTCCCACACTGGACTACGATTAAACAGCGTGTTGATCCTCTGTTGGGGCTCTCAGCCTTGTTCATCCCCAAAATTTTCCTTCTTGGGGATTTCTCCTCCATTTCGGTGGTGAACAGGAGGTATCACATAGCTTTGATGTCAACGTCTGTCAAAAAGGTGGTGTTAAGACACTGGAAGGATATGGAGGTACCAACATATGTTGAATGGCTTCAGGAGTTACTTGCAAACCTCAGAACTGAAAGGACAATTGCCAGTTTATTTAATAAACTTAAGAAGTTTGATAGGATTTGGGGACTACTGCAAACCCTCTATGCACTTCAAGTTTAAGCACTATTAGGCTACATTCACAGGTATAGCGCTAAAGGTGTAAAGGTGCTGGGTTGTTCGGGTTAGGGTTGGGTTGGGTGGGGGGTGGGGAGAGTGAATCACTCTATATCTTGTATCCGATGTAGATGGTCATACTACGCACTGTTATGATTCATTGTCTGTATTGGAAACTTTAATAAAATTTGAATTGAAAAAAAAAGAAATACCTGTTCAATATGTCATTTTTACTGTTGTTATCCCCCATGCAGCCCCCATCCTCCCCCTTCAGTCTCACTATCCCTCCCTTTGCCTTTCTTTTTTCACTTATGTACCTGTAAAAGGTTTTATCTCCTCTACCCACTAATTTTGCAACGTGCTCTTCTGTCTGAGCGTTGGCTTCCCTTACTGATCTCCCGGCCTCCCTTTGCTTCTCCTGGTACTTCTCCCTTGCCCTTTCTGCCTGTGTCTTTTTGTATTGGCTTTCACATTCTCCACTACTTTCTTGGAAAACCATAATGGCCTCCTCTTCCTTTTCCCCTTGCTAACCTGCTTAATGCATAATGCTATTGCTCTGCTAATCCCCATTTTGAATACTGCCCACTGTTCCTCAACCCCTGATTCCTGCCCCATTCCCCTTAATGCCTCTTTCAAACATCTCCCCATTTTCCCAAAGTCTGCCACCCTAAAATCCAGGATACGTGTTTTTGAGTGGTTTGGTTCTGCTCCTTCTGTGATTTCAAACCACAACGATTGGTGGTCACTCTTCCCCAGGTGCTCCCCCACTGTTACCCCATCACACTGTCCCTGTTTGTGAGCACAAGGTCCAGTACTGCCTTCTATCGAGTTGGTTCCATGACCAGTTGCTTGAGGAAGGCATCTTGAAGGGAGTCCAGGATAAATCTGCTCCTAGTTGATGCTGCTGCTGGGATGATCCAGTCCACGTCTCGTTCTAATATTCTGCTGTGCTGGTTCCATGTTTTACAGGTAAACACTTTTCTTTTTTTGTAAGTCATGTTACTTGAAGCTGAAGTATGTGGGGGAAGGACCAAAAATGGGGATCTGGATCAGGAACTGGCTGAGGGGGAGACAGCAAAGGGTGGTGGTAGGAGGGGTAACTCTCATCACCGAGAGTGGTGACAAGCGGGGTACCACAAGGATCCATGCTGGGACCAGTACTGTTTGAGATGTTCATAGCAGATATCTCAAATGGGATCCAGATCAAAATCAGTCTGTTCACAGATGATCCAAGATGGGAGCTGTGGTAGATGACACGAAGGGGGATTGCAGGAGGACCTGAATAAGCTGTAGGAGTGGGCAGATAAATGGCAGCTAAGGTTCCACACCAAGAAGTGCAATGTTCTGCACTTCAGAGCCTGGAACCAGGGGAGGGATTATCACTTAAATGGGGTTCAGTTGGGTTGCACCACAGAAGAGAAGGACCTTGGGGTGATCATAACAGGGAGCATGAACAACTCTGTTCAATGCAGAAGGGTGGCAAAAGCCAATAAAATGCTGGGATGTATAACTAGACAGATCTCCTCCAGAAGTAGGGAGGTTATCCTGCCTCTGTATAGGTCACTGGTCAGGTCCCACCTGGAGTACTACATGCAATATTGGTGCCCATTCCTGAAGAAGGACACCAGATTGTTGGAGGGGGTACAGCATAGAGCTACAAAGATGATTCAGGGATTGGAGGGCAAGCCATATGAGGAAAGGGAGAGTTGAATATGTACTCTCTGGGAGAGAGGAGGGACAGGGGAGATATGGGGAGATATGATTGAGACCTTTAAGTACCTGAAGGAAATAAACAAGACTAATACAGAGAGGATTTTCCAGAGGAGAAAGGGGGGGGACATGACAGGACACCAACAGAGATTGGAGGGGGGTGGATTCAGGAGAGAGAGATGAGGAGACATTTTTTCATGAAAAGAGTGGTGGACAAGTAAAATTCCTTGCTGAGTGAGGTAGTGGCCTGCAAGATGTTAGACAGCTTTAAAAGGGGTTGAGATAGGATAAGGGAAAGGGGTAATAGGATGGGGGGAAGGGAGGGTCATCAGCATTATAAGGTGCTAGCTGCGCACTCGAGCAGACTCGATAGATCATGAGGCCTGTTTCTGCTGGCATTTCCATATGTTTGTATGTTCATACATAGGCACATAGGAATGTGATGGCAGAAAAGGGCCGGCAAACCCAACCAATCTGCTCAGAGTGCCTAGAGTCCACTAATTTTTTGCTGTAGTCCTTTCCCCCTGTTTCAATAATCCCCTGTGTCTATCCCAGGCCATCTTGACCCCCCCCCCCACTGTCTTCTCCCCATGCAATCATTGCTTCAGATATATACATCATCAATGTCATGTTTTCATTATTGTTAGGCTGTACAGAGATGGCTGATGAAGAAAGACTCCACAGTGTGTAGACCTTCAAATATGCATAATGAAGTCATGAAAGAAATGTACATTTTGAAGAATTGTCACACTGTAAGTATGTGCCTTCCTGAATTTCACTTGAGTTGACTATCGGGTTGCTTGTCTCTGCATTAGCTCTGCATTCTTTCTGCCTGTGAATAATTCTCTAATGATTGTTGTGTGATTGCCTCATTATATTGCTTATCTTTATTATTCATTGTCATGTTTATTATAATCTGTCACTGACTGGTCTGTTTTAGTACATATGTTGCTGATAAGTCATTCATCACTACACAGGTGTTGAAGTACAGCGAGGGTGTGTTTTCTTTTGCTGGTATTAATAACACAAGCACACTAACATCAGTAATGATGGTTTTCATGTTTTGGTGGTAACTTCTTGGTGTTAAACTATTTTTTCAATGTGTCTTGCCATTTACATAGAGTGTCTTAGTTACTGCAGACTCCTGAATATTTGACAGCCACTAGTAAATGACAATTTACAGTACTTTTGTAGTACTGTTTAACATCATTTAATGTCACTGGCTCAGTAGGTGTCCCTCTGTCACTTAGCACATGTCTTACTGTTGATGTGCTCCTGGTGAGTATTGCCATGTAATTGAAAGGTATACTGGCAATGTTGTAACAGTTTACTGTTTTCTTATTAGGTGTGTCCCTTTACTACTCCTGTAGTTGTGCCATGTTTCATCTCCATATGATCCAGAGGATGAATTTCATGCCAGCCAATTACAGTGTATGAAGGATAATGTTCTTTTTGTTCTCCACAGTGTGATTTACGTTAGTCAGCAGTATGAAAACTGGTTCTCATTACTTTTATGGGCCTGTATACCCTAATAGTGACTGTCCACCCACCGCATGTTTCTTCCACTGTCTGGTTTTGTCACTGATATGTGATGGGACTGCTTGACATCAAATGTTGCAATACTTTTTTATTTATGCAATGGTGTCATAGGTACTGTCTTTGCTCACCATGCTATTCTGCTGTTTGACACTTTGAAAGGAAGAATAATTTAAAAATGAGGTCATCGCAATGACATAGAAATCCTTTCCTCCACTGGTTTTGAGCTGTCTTCAGAAGAACTGGATGCCTTGTGGTAAAATGTGGTCCAACTTTGGCAGAAGATTTTATCATGAGGATTCAGAAACCAACAACTTTTCTGAAAGGTATCTGTCATGAGTAATTGTCATCATACAAGGCATGTAGTGACACTAATTCTGTAATGCATATTAAGATGTTGTGTATCATACAAATACTAAGACCTGCTTATGTAGAAATTGTTGTCACTTGCTGTACAGTAAGTACCTCTGTATTCATGAACTTCATCCAGTTTTATTGTAAGTAGCATCCCATTGTACAACATTATCGATGCATGCTATTATGCAACTCTTCTCTTTTCCCCCCAGTGCTTGCTGTGCACCTCTGCCTAGGTGTTCTCCATTCCTGCTGTCACAGTCTGTTATGCCTGTACACTGTGCTCTGTGAAGAACTTCTCCCTCATATTTCTTGTGCTCCTTCCCTTGTCACACTTTTTACTGTGAAAGCCTTACAATTGATTTGCATTGGTATATATATATTTGCTTCCTTCATCCTGATGATGTACACCTTTCAATTTTGCTGATGCTTCTACAACATGTACCCCAGACTTTACTCTATTGTGGATATTGTTTCATTAATAACTTCATCCTGTAAACTTTGCCCACTTTAAGGCAGC
The DNA here is from genome assembly GCA_016271365.2 of Neoceratodus forsteri. Classification (NCBI taxonomy): domain Eukaryota; kingdom Metazoa; phylum Chordata; order Ceratodontiformes; family Ceratodontidae; genus Neoceratodus; species Neoceratodus forsteri. The sequence goes on along the minus strand of CM057455.1, from coordinate 912,820,709 downwards.
CGTGTACCATGTGCTGTAGATCTGTAAGGTACAACCTGTTGTCTCCATGTGAATGTGTAGCTGGCACCTCCATAGCTGCAGACAGCATCCCATGGGTGTGTGTAATTCTTCAGCAATGGAATTCCGCTTCTCTTTCTGTATATTCTTCTGTATGCACTCTAAGAACATGCATGCCTTCAGTAATGTCAGATTACTCTGCTTGGTTTAGTTACCTTCATGAGACACCATTACTACAATTCTGTGTGTCTCTTTGGTGGTGTTTATCACTTTACTCACAGTGCTCACGTAGCCATGATGCAACTGCCTTAAACAAAATACTTTACTTTTTAAATATATGTTCAGTGAAGAACACATGTGAAACACATCACCTTTGACCAGACCTCTACGTACTCTCTCTTATGTTACTCCCTCCATACCATCAGACATCGGGACTTCGGTTTCATGACACTCTATGGTAAACTGTAATTCTTTTTTATTGTGTACTAAATCATGTCATTATTTATCACACTTTGGTTCTGTATTTCTCTTATTATTATTTTTTTCTCTGAGTTCTTCCTGATCTGCTATTTTCACCTGTACCTGAAATCCTCCCTGCCTCTAATACTAACTCTTTAGCTCAGTCCCACTCACTTCCTTTTGTTTTCACACCTCTGTTTCTACTACCTCACACTCTGTTTATCTAGGCCTTTGTTCTCTTGTTTCTCCTAATTTCTTGATTTCCTTGCATCTCTTACGCATCACATGTCTATTCTACCCTTACAACCAGCCTCTGATCTCAGATCCTATCTGTGTGCTTTTGTCTTCCCTTTAGCTTCCTTACATCTCCTACTGACCTGTTCCTACTTAGCCCCCTTCCCATTTCTTCTAATGTTTTTATTTTGCATCTTAGACTTTTATCTTTAGTCCCCTTTATCACCTTTCTACTTCATTTTCTGATTTTTAATTGCTCCACAGTGGATATAAATACTGCTTATGTTGCTCAGTTTTGCTATTCACCTGAAGAAGGGACCTGCGTGGCCCCAAAAGCTTGTGTATAATTCCATCTTTGTACAAGACACTTGTTTGTCCAATAAAAGGTATCAAACCTTCCATCTTCTTCCTCCATACCACAAAATCTTTTTCAGTTGTGTTAACTGTATGGGATACTGTTTCTGCTATTGCCAAAAAAGTTATATCAGTATTTGTTGCTCTTCATCAATGTCGGTAACACAGACCTTGAATTGGATGGGCCCAATACTCAGCTGTGAGGGATCTTGCTCCTCGCCTTGGCCCTCTCAGTGGTAAAGCTCAAGTACACCACCCAGTCAGTGGTGTTGCCTGACCCCTTTGTCACACACTTACAATGTCCTGATCTAGTGCCACACTGTCTTCTTTCTGTACCACTCTGTGTTTTACAATCTCGTTGAAGGCATTTTTGTGTTTCTGGTATGCATTGATTACAGTATTTCCTTGTTTTGCTAACATGCGTATGTATTGCAATAAGGTTGCTATGGTAGCTTCTCAGCATCGACCTCCTTGTCATAATAAAATATAATGCATCACTGACAATGTAGCCGACAATCCTCTATTTCATGGCTTATACCCTGATATTATCTGTTAAGAAGCACAGGCTACCGGTTCGGTGCCACTGAGGGTTGAGTCACTGGATGTCACACCTCGCGCCATGCCAGCGACCCGGGTTCAGGAATAAGCCTGGGTGCTGGGGGTCAGCAGGGGAGGGAGAAGGATTAAACATCCAGAGGACTGCTCTTCTCTCCCTGAGGAGGGATCCAGGGACATCCCGGTGTAGTAGAGACCCCAGGTGGAGACCAAGGGTACTACTAGCATGTTGATAACATTGGGGACGAGCGCGGCCTATGTTTACGGGTTGCCATGCTGACATCATTGCACGGCTGCACTCGGGGGGCAAGAAAAAGCACAAATACCCCAACTCAGAGATAGGCAATGGTGACTCCGTCCTCCACAGGTCCCACTCCCAACACCAGGCTCTCCTCCCCTCCATGGTCTCTCACCCCACCCTGCATACTAGATTTAAGATAGAGCATCCTGGGAGGATAGAGCAGCCCCACATTGAGGGGGCTCAGAGCCAGGGGTTCCACCAGGCTGGGGGAGGAGAGGGATGGAGCCATGGTGGGAGGTACTGCAGGCGGTACGGCAATAGGTCGCTGGAGAGAGTTCTCTGATGATGGTAAAGAAAGAAAATTGACAAAAAAACAAAGAAGCATAAGCTGACAGCTGTTTAAGTTCATGATTCTATAATAAACTGCATAATTTGCGTATTCTGTCACCTGTTTTGCTTGTTGCGACACTATTTCTTCTTTCATCTCTGCAGATTTTTCCATACTTTGAAGTATCAGTTTATGTATGGCAACAGCAACTGTCATCTGGATGACCTTCTGTTTCTGTTGTCTAATAATATCTTGACCTACTTTACATACTTGGACATGCTGCAGCAGTCTGGCTGTGTGAAGAATGATCGCTTTCAGAAAAATGCAGAAGTGAAGAACACTGCTGAGGAAATTATCAAGGAGAATTAGGACAAAAAATTCATTCGCTGTCGGACTTTGTCGCTGAGGTGCCAAGTCATTCAGTGTTAAATATAAAACATATTGTCATATTCCATGAATATATCTATGATTGTGTTGTTGGTGGGATTGGCCAGAAATGTAAACATTTGACATTGTTGGAACTGATATTACAAAGAGGAGAACTTGGAGAACAGGCATGCAGCACCCTGTTCAAAAAGGTGGACCAGTATCTATATGATACTAGGAGCTTTGCACTGGAAGGCACGCAGTTGAAAGTGACATGTCCCTTCAGTGGATTTACTAGTGTTGTCGATGTCTCACTACAGAGATGCACATGTATTGCCAGAAGTTTTGGGGTCACTCATGCCTGTATTAATTTGATGCATATATTCAAGGACTCTGCTGAACCTGATGCTGACTTGGTACCTGTGGACTTACCTGAACCTGATGCCGACTTGGTACCCCTGGACTTACCATAACCAGGACTGGAATCACCTTGCAGTCCTAAAAAACAAGTTCAGGAAAATGACGTGATGTTGAAATGCCGCTCTCTTATTGAGACACTGTATCAGGACAGTCAATTAGCTGAATTCAGAGGTAGTAAGACATTGTATTCTCTTCTTCAAGATGACCACAGAATTGCATTTGGGACATACACACCCAAGCGTAGGAGGAAGAAGATAATTCCTCTACATCCCTATTGTCAGTCAAAAGAGCATGTGTGACTGTTATGGCTCCTCCTGAGCATAATTATACTGCTCAGAATGGCAGATTGCATGTGCAGAGTGCCAAAAATCAACAGAGACAGTACCTTCTGTCCTGTCAAAAGGTTATTTTCCCATGTAAGAAAAACTCCAAGGCTGAAAAGGTAGATGTATGACTACACCTAACACAATAGGCATTATTTCACTGTGTGTGAAAGGAAAAAAAAGATTTGCACAACTGAGAGGTTATTCCACATGAAAAAAGTTCAGTACACCGTATACGGTATATATCCTCCACCCTGATCAGCAATTGCTGTAGTGACACACATTTTTTCCATATTTGCAGACCCTTTATAGATGTCCACTTCCATAGGTACAAGAATAATGTCATTTTGTTCCATGCATTCTTTGAAAGCAAGACTACATGCTGAAACATCATGTCCAGTGTAGGGTATGAGAGACTATTCTATGGTGTTGCTCTGTCTGGAATAAGTCCTTATCTGTCTTACAAGTTATGCTTGTCATTGCTGTGCAAGTATTCTCCTTTACCAGGAATATTTGCTTTTTTGAATTATTGTTTGGTATGCTATGTATCATAACTACTTTATGTTCAAAAAGAGGGGGCATTCAGTGTCTTGTCCTCATTCTTTATTCGACTGTCTGCCTCATAAGGCTGTGCACTTTTCCTATCTTGATACAATGGTTCAGTTGTAGAGTGCCACAGATGAGTGAATACTCTCATGTGTGTACTTCAAGATGAATCCTGTCTCCTGCTGTGTAAATCTTGCATCGTGGACTGCATGAGTTGAACTTTTGCTGATTGTCAGACAATTTTATGTACCATAGCTTACAACTGTGAAAGTAATTACAAGTGTTACAGAAACTGAGTGCCGTTACAATAGCATACTGCTATCATAAGGGTAGGTAATTAGTTGGAGTTTGGGGGATGGGGGGACAAATACAGTACTGTTGTCGCCCATCTTAGTTTACCAGCATATGTCTTAGTCAAACTCTTTTACCATGCCAGCACTGGTACTACTTTTCCACATTGTGCCAGGAGCACAAGGCATAGTGCAAGCTGCCATTGTACTGAGTGGCCCACCAGGCAGTTACGTCACCCTGTGATGTAAAATACTCATAGTGTCATGCTCCCTAACCATGATGATATCCTATTTCATTTGTGCAGTCATATTTCTTAATTTTTCAGTACTGTGTCTATCTTGTGCACCTATTACTCATACTAATCCAGGGAGATTTCTTTTCAATTGTGCAGCTGTTCCAAAAAGACAAAATTGTATAGAACTTTTGTTATAAATTTAGGAAATGTAATGTCTTGGTATCTTACATGTGTTTTTCAAATATTTCACATCTGATATGTCTTGTAATCATGGATTCATCCCTAATGACATGCAATATGCTGTGGTATGAGCACAGTTTCTGTATCTCAATGTATATGTGTTACATGTCCAACAGTGCTTGATTGTGATGGAGAGTTTTGTAGTGTTATACATGTTTGAATACAATCACCTGTAATTTCATGTTTGGTGACAGCATTGTAGGTCACCTGTCAAGATAATGTCTTACACTTTTTTACTACTGTCTTGTAAATGGCTGTATGTGCCATATCATCATATCAATAAAAACTTTATTTTGCCAGTACTGTGTGTGTGCTTTTGAATGTTTATTTGTCATATGTGACCATTCCCTACCCCCATGTTAGCAGCAGATGGTTAACAGTGATAGCAGCATTTCTAAATTTTACAGTTGTACACATAGTAATTGAAAACCATAACTACTTACAAGTACCACACAATGGCCATTTTACATATGTCCTTAGCTTGACCACCTCTTCAGCTGACATCTTTGAGTTCTGCATGTACAATTGTGAGGCTGTGAGTCACTTTGGATGTTTCACTAGAAAGGCACATGTGAGGACCTTTACATAAGTACATGAGGAATAACTGTGATATGCCCTTGCGGTTACATGAACCAATGCAGAAAGCTACTCTACCAGTCTTCCCATGTGTACACCTCATAGAAATGACATGAGTGTCACTGAACCATTCCCTTTTCCCAGATCTCTGGTGGCAAAAGCACAGCATGGACAGAATAACTGAGAACAGTCATTACTGAACTGGTCAAGTGATAACCATCGCAGGCCACTCTTCTGATTTCACCACATGGTGCCTTTGCTTGCTAGCATGTGCCAAAAGGGACATACTTAGTCAAGCAAGGACAAATTTTGTCCTAGGATAAAAGGTACCCTTACAGGACCTTGTCCTGCCAGGGAATTAAGATATCAGACAGGACAATGTTCCTGCAGGTACCAACCTCGTCCTGCATGCACACAATCCTGACATGGCCAACTTGTAGCCTGCCAGGCTATCATCCTTACAGGGTGAAATGGTCTGCACCAGGACAATGTCCCTGCAGTGATTTACCATGTCTTGCAATGACAGTATCCTGACAAGGGTCACCCATTAACCTACCAGGGCACTGTCTTAATGAGAAAGGGTCTGGGTGGATAATGTTCCTGCAGGGTCATATACTGTTCTGCCAGGACAAAATCCTTTCAGGACACCCTTTGTCCTCACAGAACATTTCCCTGCAGGAAGATATGATTCCTGACAGGACTATCTCTTTCAAGGATGTCATTGACAGAACAAATGATGTCCTGTCTGGTACACATGCATCACTGGAAGGACAAATACCATTCTGTAAATCAGAATGGAGGATTCAGAAGTGCTGCTGTATTGACATATGTTTTCAGTTCATGTAAGGTACAAGTCATGAATGTATATTCCTCATCACAACATTTTTAAACTTACAACAGAGAGTATTTTAATTCCTGTTTCATCAAATCATCACCTTTTTCAGATACATGTATGCATGGAGATTCAACAATGCAGAACGGTGAAGAGGCCAGCTGTCACATCTGCCACTGCGAGAGTGTCTTTAGAGGGGTTGGAGGAAATGTCACTCTAAGCACAGTGAACACATTGGGAGGGGCTCAAATCAGGATGACAACCTCGATGTGGCATGATAATATGCATGCAATGATACACATGAAGTGCTCAGTAAATGAGCTGTATGACATGCTGTCACCTACTCTCTTGTGGTGTGTCACAAACTATCATGCATTCTGGCAAGTGGTGTCTTACACCATGTGCCTGCCATGCAATGATGCAGAGTATGCAGCACTGTACTGCCAATTGTCATTACCATGGCTGTGGTGTTGTTGATGCATGACCTAACCACAGGCAGTATGACTTACGTCATGATAACAATCATGGGCACAGTATGCTATGTTATACAGATGTGCTGAGTAACTGCACGCTCATTACTATAACTCACACAATCTTACTGTTGCATTTTGTGGTACAAAGAGACAGAACAGCAGAAGCCGAATTTAAATTGCAAAGTCCAGTTTTATCATCTCAAACAGGGTGATACAAACCCTAGCCCCCCCAAACACCAGGCATCATTATTCCCCGCAGCATGTCTGGTGTCCAGCAAAGTAATGCCATCTTTTCTTCCCCTTCATACATGTAATGTTCACTGTTGGATAAACATAGTTGGTTATGTATGCTGTCTTTCAAACTCATTTGAAAAGTATTCAACAATTGGTGTTATAAACAGGAACCTATATGTACAACCTTCATTCAGCATCCGGTAATTGCCATTTTCTCACAAAGTGGCACTGATCATCATGCTACTGCAGTATGTTGATGGTAAATGGCACATTACGATTACCCAATACCATTGGCAGGTTTTCCCCCTCTGGAAAGCTGGTCACTGTGTGTGACCATTTCAGGGTTTGAACTTGAACTAACATGCACCTGCATACCGTATTTCACTTGTCAGTCACTAAATGTAGCCATCCTGCAAGTGCCAGTGCCAGTGTAACTCTGTAATTATGTGGCCCTACAACATGCATTACCATCATCACAGACAGAGACAAAGCACATATAGGGTTGGTTGACAAGCATCAGTATTAGAATGTAACTTAACACAACCAAATGGGTTTTAAGCATAGTCACTGGACCACAGACATGGAACGAGACATATTGGGGACATTGTTTGCTGCCTGGCACCCATAAAAGTTGTATCATCATACATCGACTGACATTTATTAATACAAGTGAAATGGGGTGCCTGTATTGTTGGCAACATGGATGTGTGCCAGGTAGATCGTGTCAAACAAACCTTGTGGAGTTCTATGAATGGGTAACATCAGAATTGGACAGGGGAAAGCCTGTGGATGTACTATTCTTGGACTTCAGCAACGTGTTTGACTTGGTCCCTCACAATGGCCTACTGGAGAAACTGAAGGGGATAGGAGTGGGCCCTTTGATTGTCAGATGGATAGGAAACTGGTTGGCTGGGTGCACACAGAGAATAGTGGTCAGTGGGGAGATCTTGACCCTAGAGGGGTCATTAGTGGGGTACTGCAGGGCTCAGTACTGGGGCCAGTCTTGTTTAATACATACATCTCAGACATCAGGGAGGGTATAGGGTGTGAAATGAGTCTCTTCGCAGATGACTCCAAACTGGGATCAGTGGTTGACGGGGAGGATGGGGGTTTGGTCCTGCAAGGGGATCTGGAGACCCTGGATCAGTGGGTTCACACCTGGAAATTAAACTTTAACTCCTCTAAGTGCAAGGTGCTACATCTTGGGTGGGGAAACCCCAAACATGAGTACACCCTGGTTGGAGAGCTGTTGGAGGCCACGGCAGGGGAAAAAGACCTAGGGATCCTGGTGGATGCAAGTATGAATAACTCTGAGCAGTGCAGGAGGTGGCTGTCAATGTAAATAGGATGTTGGGCTGTATTGCTAGGGGATCATCTCAAGGTCCAGGGAGGTGATTCTGCTGCTGTACAATGGACTGGTTAGACCACACCTTGAGTACTGTGTGCAGTATTGGAGACTGCACTTGCAGACGGACATTCAGCTCCTGGAAAGGGTTCAGAGGAGAGCTACCAAGATGATCAGGGGTCTAGGGGATTTGACATATGAGGAGAGACTAGAGGAGCTAGGCCTGTTCTCCTTGAAGGGGAGGAGGGATCGGGGGGACATGACTGAGGTCTTCAAGTATCTCAAGAGAATAAACAGGGTAAACAAGGGGGGATCTTCAGACTAAAGGAGGGTGGTATCACCAGAGGGCATAGTTTGAAGCTGAAAGGAGTACTTACTGTCACCAGAGCTCTGATTTGTATTCACAGTTGTTTGCTATCCAATAATGTGTCACCTCCGGTGTCGTTAGTGAAAATAGTAAGCTTTGCTGTATGGTGCACCTACCTGTTCTCCAAAAAGAAAGTACATAAGTACAGCAGTACAGTAATCAGTGAAAACTGCAGAAATCATATACCGAAACTTTGAAACTGGAGTATGTGTGCAACTGAGCATTGCATTTCCTGGAGGGAGACATCAGTGGTTCATGTGGAATTGAACTGCATGCCTGGCAGCAGACATGAGAAGTTCAATGCTTACAAAACACATATTTGTAACAATAAGTCATCAGTATGATGTGGCAAAAGTACTGCAACAGAGAGTATGCAGGAGTAAAAGACATGTTTGGAACTTACTGAGCAGTCTTCATTCTGAACGGGTCCTCCTGCTTCTCACCAGTGGAGTTTGATAAGCATTCTGCCATGTTTTTTAGAGGAAAAAACTTGACAGCATCTTCTTTCATGGATTGTACCAGATCTTTGACTTCACCAATGAACACAATAAAACCATCAATTAATACACAGTATAACATGTGTGAGCATGGCAGTAGTCTGTACACAGAGACCAACAGTAAGCAAGGAGCGTACCGTCATGTCTAAAATGAATGATAGAGATACTAACACCCAGGTACTGAGGCAGCTGAACATCAGACATAATGAATAAAGGAATGGTGTGTATTTTATTAAGAACAAATGTGACACAGCATTTATAGAATGTATTTTTGGCATTTCCATATTCATGAAATAACAACTATATCTGTACTACAGTACGATACTTTTCAAGTTGATACTTTAAGGTATCATTTTTGATGTTCATATAGACAGAAACAAAAGTGTCCATTTTTCTTTTGCTTGTTACATATATACCATCTTATTAATGCAATAAACCATGACCAGGTATGGGGTTGTAGGAACTGAGTTCACATGTCGGTGCTGTGAGCACAGTCATGCGGCAGCATCATGAGTGTCAAAACACTTGAGGCGCAGCTCACGTGACTGTAACACGATATGTAGTTGTGGCTTATTGGTTAGTTATTTCACACTTCTTCAAAAGTTATGTTAACAGCATACTGTTAAGCATTATATTCAAAATATATTTCACCCTATAGTGTGGATTTTTCATTGAAGTACCCCGTTATGCTGTGTAATCAGCTGTGCAGATAACCAATACTGTGGCACCACAGTTCTCATAAACCAACATACAGTGCATCACACAGCAGTATGCAACACTTCCACTGGCCCCCAGGCTTCAGACCCACTGGGGGGCAATCAATAACATTTGTTTAACCTGTGCTCAGGAACCATCCCTTACCTACGTGAATAGTGTCAGCATCCATGTACACAAGCTGCATGACTCCACTGCCAGCAGAGGTACACATACAGGTATGACAAACCTGCAACCAGGGTTGGCTAGTCATTACTCAGTGCAATATATTAATCAGTGAACTACACCTGCAACTGTGTACCGTGACATTGCAACACCTAGAGAAACTGACACTACCTATATCACAGCATGGAACAGAAGACCCTTTGAAGATGAACAATGGCGTCAAGCACAGGAGCACCAAAAAAAAATAAGAGGAAATATTCAATCACTGACATCAACATAAGTCCTATCACTTTTAGTGTGAGATCAGGACTCATGGGGACTTCACATGACAAAGTTGATGTTCTTAACAAATCACATTGATTTACATTGCCAGTGGATCATACCTTCACAAAGGTGAGTCAGATGACTTTTCTTCACCTGTGAGCTATAAAGTTTGATCCCCAAGTTCAGCAGGTGGTGATGAAATGGTGATGCCTTAGTTTTATCCTGACGGGCATATGACATCAGCAGGGATAGACCCATTCTGTCTGGGCTTCCAGCACACCTCCTTATTTTGGAATATGACACTGGATACCGATGTGGCGTATTAGCCAGATCCAGCAAGCTTTTCACTTCACAGAACACTATAGGAGAAAAAGCAATAAAGGAAATGTAAGTAGGTTTCAGTTTACTTTGACAATCACAGTGTTGCTGTTAAATTCAAGTATGTGGTCCTAAGTCCTTGCTCCTAGCCATTCCCCCAGTGTCACCCTTGCACAGCTTATCATGAAGTGTGTTAACACACAATACCTACAAGCACAGAAACAGCAACAGTTACGAAAAGCATTATTCATCAGCACACAGCAATGCTGTGTAGTGTGGCTTCATCCATTTGTAGAACCATGTGAAGCACGTATAGCACAGCATTTCAGCTGAAGTCCACAGATAACATTTCTTGTTACAGAAAACAGTAAGCCCCTGTAATAGTTTACCTATGCTGACTCTACAACAGTGTTGTCAAGGTTCGGCACCGCATGATCCCTGATGTTGACAGTCAAAATTTTGCCTGCCAGACATTGGGATGTTTCTATCAGGGGGATGTGCCCCCCGCCCCCCCTTCTTAAGGATTGTTAACTCCAAGTTGGAGTTAACTCAAGTGGGGGGAGAAAGTCAGTGAAAAGGTGAAATTATGCCCATGGGTCCCCCACAATGACAATTTCGAAACTTGTCAAAATTTTTGCTGTGGAGGATTTCACCGTAGGGGTGTCGACATTCGGTTGGCATACCCCCCGTGACATATCCATGAAAGCAACATTAAGATTTCTGGCATGTATATACGTGTTCACTTGAAGGAAGAAGACTTACATAATAGAGAAATACATCAGTGTAATAACTGGGGATTAAAGGGTAACTCATGTGACAGCTGTCAGTGCTGTTGTCATGTGAAGTCAGACATCAGTTTTGTGATAGTAGTCAGCATTGTGTACAGCATAGGTAACAGCCTGACCGCACTTACAAAACATATTGCTAATTCTACAGTGCAGACGATCACAGGCACAGAGCTTAGTGAAAAAGAAGGAGAGAAAGTAAACCTAAAGGGAAACTAATTAAACAATAGTGCACTGAAAGAAAAAAGTGCATACATTGAAATTATTATCACAGGCAGTGTACTGTTTCTGCTTTCATGCCATCACAGAACCATGCTGCAATTCCCCACCGGAGATCACAGGACCAAATATAATAAGATTGATGAGCATCATTACTGACTCCACTAACTGATGAAAAATATATGCAAGTTAATTGTCAGTACCACAAATTCTCAGTGAATGTGCAACAAACATGCTACATGTTCAATAATGTACACCACAACATCTTACAAAATGGATGTCAACATTTCTGAAGTTATCAGAAGGAATTCGTACATGAACATTCATCACAGTGTGCACAAGTGCATTTCATGCTTGCTTGCTTGCTTGTAAAGTCAACATGATGCATTGTGTGGACAAACCTGCTTCACCAGTGTCTCGTGGTGTGTTCTATCCTGTACTTGCAGATGACCTTCCAGCAGCTGATACCTCAAAATGTGTATCGCAATCGGCTTGTTCACAATCTTCTCGCTGAGCTTCAAGAGCAACAGGTCTGTTTGGGGATGTCTGCCTTGGTGTGCTTCCAGGGGTGCTTGGAGTGGGAGATGGCTCATAATCATGGTCACAGCCTGCATCCTCATCAGCCTCAGAAGAAGCATATGCATCTTGTCCTGTGTTCTGTGCTGTACTCACAGCAGTTGTTGAAGTATGCGGAAAGTCATTATCACAATGACACTCTCCTCATAGTCAGAATGATCATCGGTAACTCTGTGCAATGCTGTATTTGGCGGAATTCTTTGAGATGTAATTGTAGTAGGCCATGGATCATCCTCGTGGAGGCTGTCTCTTTCTAGCTGTGCTTCACCACTATTGTCAGCCAGAGCACGTCTCATGGGTGATGCATTTACAATTATGGTTATAGCAGACAGTAGTGCATAGAGATGAGCACAGCCAGCAACATCATTGGCATCACTGTCAGCACCACCATCACCACATGTGCTGTCTAGTGTATAGTGTCCTTGCACGTGACCTGGGAAGACACAGAGATTGCTGGACTGCATCAGGCTGCATGTCATACTGTGCTGCACAATCACTGACATCGGCGGGACATCCAGTTTGCTGTGTGTTGCATGATTCATTTCCAAGTGGCCTAGAATCAGGTACTGGTTCCTCCACTTGGTCTCTGCCTCTTTCATACTGTCCCTCACATTCATCTTCATCTGCAGAACCTCTGCTTTCTGCTGCCCTTCCACCTGTATTTGCAGGTTTACGTGAGGAAGGGGATGTTTCACAAAGTTCTGCAAAATGTACTTCACGATCTAACTCAGAGCCAGCCTCACCCACAGCAGATATTGTTTCTACCACATTTTGTGGTGTCCTTCTAGACTCACTTGAAAGAGGCATTGCTTCATCCACTCAATCACAGAGACTTGCATGTGGAAATTCCCATTCAGCATTAGTAGCTGCACATGTGCTTAGTACTTTCTTCCTTAGTCTAGTCAGAGGTTTGCTTCTAGCGGCAGGTGGTTCACACACTCATCCACACTTTCTCTGTGGGGCAGCTTCACAGCCATCATCACATACAGCACACCTCTTCCACGGTGAATTAACAACTGTGCTAGATACAGACATGAGTTCTTGTTCTCCATCACCCTGTATTTCATCTTGCAGTTCATGGTCGGCATGATGAGCAGCAAACCTGGACCATCGTGTCTTGTGTGGTGTACTTACAGCACTTTCTGAAAGACATGATGGTTCACAGAATGCATCACTGTCTGCCTCATGAGGTTCTGGACAATCATGCTGATCAAATAGCAGTAAATCTGCTTCAGAACACACATCAGCATCAGCTGCATGGTGTGCCACTAAATCAGCGGCAGGGTGCCCCTGACAATTGGACTGCAACTGCCCATCACTGTGTGGTGTGTTCTCAAAGTGCGTAACTGCTCCCTGCACAGTGGAAACATGTAAATCTCTGCCATCCTCAGCATTGTATCTTGACATTTGCTGTTCCGGCCTAGAAAGATCCTTCACTGGAGATACAGTCATGGAGCCACTTATCATGCAATTAAAAAACATAGTTGCTAGACCTTCCTGTGAATCAGACTGCTGCTCACATAAGGATAAACAATGTTTCAGTCTTGTCAAAACTGTTGAGTCCTGAAACAAAAAAAAAAAAAAGAGCAAGCATGACAGGACCAATCTAATTCACACTTACCTAACTTTCTTGCATAAACCTTTGTGACTTACATAACATTACAGACATGTTATGCCAACAGAATATGGAAGCAGAGTTCCCCAGCACAGACATGTTTATATATCACATTACAGACTCCTGCATAGGTACAGCACCAATGACATTTGATAGTTATTATCACAGTAACACATTTGTTGATGCAGCAATCATTAACACTGATAAGAAAACATGGCTATGAATTCAGAGTCTACACATAGTGATTGAGGTGTAAGTCAATAGTGAAGTACATTTATCTAAGAACTTGGCAAAACACTACGGGCCGGATATTCAAACTGCTCCCGAAAAGTGCGCAACAACAAGAGCAAGCGCAAGTCACTTGCGCACATGCACAATCATCGCGATATTCAAACATGGAGCAAGGCCAATTGCACAAACAGCCAACGTCTGAATATCGCACAAACTGCGCCATAGCACAACCAGAGAGGGGAAGCTGAGCAGATATGATGCGCCATAGCACAACCAGGAAGGGGAAGCTGAGCAGATACGATGTACCATAGCTCAACAAGGCCAGCCCAGCTGAGCAGTCCAGAGGCCCATAGGGCAAGCAATGACACCCCCAGCAGCATAGCAATGGAACAGCACAACCAGGGATGTAGGCAGAGGCCCACCACCCATGCCACAGATGGGCACAGGGACACACTGCAGAACTAACAATGCACCCCCACACCCCAAGAACAGCATAACTGGGGGAGGGATGGAATATCAACCGGCCCATGGGGACAAGCAAAGAAAGCACATCCTGGCCGTGTTACTGCAGCACACCCACTGGCAAGCTGAGACTGCCACACAAAGGGGGCGGACCACCCCAGTGTCCAGCAGCCCCCCCCGTGCACAGCACACCCTGCACTGTGACCCCAAGACACCACCCATGAGCAGTGACTGTGACCGTCACTGCAGGACTCCCCAGGCCCCCCCGCACAATGCAACCATGTGTACCACCGAACCATACAAGCCAGACCCACCAGGAGCACCCAGCAGTGTGTGGCAGCACACGGCCAGTCCGGCTGAAAGCCACCACCACACCAGGACACCCCCATGCACACACACACACAATCCCAGGACAATACCACACCAGATGCCATCACCACTGCAACTGAGCACCCATAGCCAGCTGCAAATCAGACACCACTACAGTATTCATACAAAATAGATTTATAAAAGAATATCAACACGAACACGCAACAATAAACTATGTACAGAGAGATATATACAAGAAAGGGTGGGGTACAGGTACAAGGTAGGGGTGGGTAAGGGGCAGGGGTGAAGAACTTGGTGAGGGAAGGCAGGGTGTGAGGGAAGGGTAAAGGGGGTAGGTGTGGGACAGCTACTGTCCTCCAGGCTGCACAGCAGCAGGTTGCCCCTGGTCTCGTGGCCTCCTCTGTCGACTGACACCCCTCCGGTACATCTCCTGCAGAATGGATAAGGACGCCATGGACACCTCCAGCAGGCGGTGGACAGCCCGCTCAATCCTGTGAAGGACCCGGACACCTAGGGCAAGGGAACAGAATCAATGGCTGTGACTGTCCACAACCCTGAAGCCCATCCAACATGCATGGCATACAGCCAAGTGCCCTACCCCTGTGATGGACTGCACCCACTCACAGTGACCGTGCACAAGACAAGCCCAACCAGGCAGCAACAGCCATGTGTGCCACTGCACACACACCCCACCCATGCCCAGCACAGCACAACCAAGGCTGTCCAGTGACGTGGCTATGTCGTGGGAAGGTAGTGCCACAGCCATGTGCCCAGTGCATGCATGGACCACCAGTGACGCACTCACAGACATGCAGTGCCACTGGACAGTGCTGACTGTCACACGTCACGTGCATGGCACTGTTGTCCATGGATGGTGGCCATGCCCCCCCACAGCATGCAATAGCATCCATGTTGTAATGACACTCACCCTCATCAAGCCACTGCATCAGGTGCTGCAGCTGCGGCTGCTGCTGTTGCTGCTGCTGTGGCTGTTGCACCCCTCCTCCGCCAGCCACCCTGGCACCGCCATCCCATGCCTCAGCCTGTGCCTGCCTCCGCTCCTCCATGCCTGTGGGAGACAAAGGAAGAGAAAAACATCAGTGAGATCCCAAAGCAGACAGCCCCTTGCCCCATTGAATGTGCCTGCCCACACATCCAGACCCAAACAGCACACACCTGCAAACACCTTCACAGCAAACCACAGCCAACCCACCCCCATGCGCAGATTACATTACACAGTCACCCATGCAGACAATACCGGTGCATACACAGCACACCCACCTGGCCTGGGCACAATGCCCTCCTGGCACCCGACCTGGGCGTGCAAGCAGAGCACGCTCCCTCCTCTGCAGGTCGCCATAGCGGTGCCTGCACTGTTCAGGGGTCCTCCTCCACCCAGTGGCCTGCTCCAGGGCAGCGGCAACCTGCTGCCACACATGGGTGCGTGGCACCTGGAGGGGCACACCCTCGAACAGTGAGCCATAGTGGGGCTCCACCACAGCCACCAGGTTGGCTAACTCCAAAGCCCCCCATTGTGGTGCTGTCCTGAGTGCCATTGTCAAACTGTACAGTGGCAATATGGCGCTCAGCAGCGCGGCAACCCCACGTGGAAATGTTGCTCAATACAACTCCATCACTGCCTATTGCGCTGTTCGGACAGTGCCGTCAGTCCACATCGCGCTGTCACCGAACAGAGCGATAGAGCCAGGGGGCAAAGGTCATGCACAAGGTCATGGGTCAGTGGCGCAAGGCCAGGCACAGCGCCATCGGACGTCCACACGTCCTGCGCAATCGGACACCTGCGTGCCAGTGCCACAGCAGACTATTGCGCAGTACTGCCACTGCGCCATGTGGTGACCAGCGCTGTAGCACCATTGGCACAATGGTGGCCATGGCCTGAATTGCCGATCACGCACAGCACATCATCAGCGCAGCAGATGCCTGTGTAAGATACCTGGGCATGCGCAATGTAGTGTACCACACAGTCACAGATATGCACCATTGGCTCAGCCGGCTCAACCGTATTGTGCAAAGTGCAACGGCGCGATATTCAGCCGACACATGCAAATCATGTGATCAGCCATTCAAAGGTGCAGTGGCGTGATTTGCATCTCATTACAGTTGATCCACACTCCTAATTTGCATGCATTGCACTATAAATGTGCGACATTGGGCTGCGCTGGCCAGATTCAGTTACTACAGGTGAGAGGTGGGTTGCATGCTGTGTGATGTTCTGGACAATGGTCATGGGATAATGCTGTAGACTGCACAGTGACAGGTGTCCACTTCCACCCATACCGATCGACATGACCAAGCAGAGCCAAGGTGAGGGTGAGGATGGTGGGCGGAGGAGGAGGCCCAACTTCACCACGGCGGAGACAGAGGCCCTCTTCCAGGCCTACCTGGAGGAGGACCCACTACTGAGTGGACGGTGGGGCACCCCTCAGGCCCGTGTGGCTGTATGGGAGGGGGTAGCTCGGGCAGTGAACCTGCACGGAAGCCACCAGCGCTCCATGCAGGAATGCAAAAAGAAGATGGGGACAGACCGCAGGAGGGGTGAAGGAGAAGGTGGCAGCCCTCAGGGCAGCACGTGCTGGCACAGGCAGGGGCCAGCCAGCGGTGGCGGAGCTGACCCCGGCTGAGGACCAACTGGCTGCATCAATGCAGTGGAGTGCTATTGAGGGCGTACCAGGAGGTGGATTCCAGACAGGTGGAAGCCCATCACTGCACGGTATGACATGGTGGTGGTGTTGGGGGAGGTTGTTCACATGCACTCACATGTCCTCACTTTCTGTTACAGATCCTGTTCATCTTCAGGGGATGGTGGTGGTGGGTCCAGGCAGTGAGGAAGACCTGCTGGACATGGAGGAGGGTCCATCCACCTCTGTCACCAGCCAGCATGCACTGCACCAGCATGCACGCCGGGCTGCCAACTCTGGTGTCGGTGAGTCAGGTTGGGGGGTGCACAGCCTGTGTCTCAGCAGTCTGGCATGCAAGCATGCCAGCACGCTGTGACTGTGGCTGTAGCACGTACCTGCACCATTGATGATGCAAGGACTGCAATGGGCAGTGACATGTGTGTGTCCCATGACGGACACACAGCAGACCAGCACGTGCCCCTAGGCCTAGCTGGTTCCAACGTGTGTGCCAGCATGTCAGCACAGTCCCAGGCTGTGCCTGTCAGCACCAGTGGGGCAGCACCAGTGGCTGTGCAGGTGTCTGGCACTGTTGCAGCCACAGAAGTGGAACGAGTGGTCCCTGGGGCACAGCGGTTGGAGGGGCAGCAGCAGCAGTCATCCACCAGGTCTGGGGGTACAGTGTCCAGCGGTGGCACATGCCCACCACCCTTTGATATGCCCATTCCTGGTCCTGCTGAACAGCACCCACCCTCAAGGGGTGTTGAGCATCAGGACCTTCCATACCCTGGGGGACAGGATGCCGTTGTGGCAGAGTACCCATTTGAAGAGCACACCCTCCTGCTGCGGGAATCAGTACAGCAGCAAAGGCGGGTTGCAACTTCCGTGGAGGCACTGTGCGTGGCTGTGGAGTGGCACAGCAGGGACTATGCTCTGATCCTTGCAGAGATGGTCCATATGCGGATGGATGTGACCGCCACCATTAACAGGCAGACCCAGGCATTGGTCGCTGTCGTGGCTGCATTGGGCACACAAAGCAGGTGCCCCTGTACTGTGCACCCCACACAGTATGCTCTCCACTCCCCATTCCCGGCGTTGTGTGACACCCAGCCTGTCAACGCCGGGTTCTGCTGTGGGCATCCTGAGCACCCCTGGTGCAGGTATGTTTGGCATACTACAGACCCCAGTGCGGACAAGGTCGCGATCGCACAGTGGGACCCCTGGTGTTCCATCGGTGCCACCCCATGTGGCCCATGCTCAGCCTGCCAGTGCTGTTGGGTCATGGTGGGGCCGCCCCATGCATCCACGGTGGCCGTGGAACAGTGCAACATGACTGACCTGTCTCCCAGTGCGGGCCCTGTCTGGTGCTGCCCTGTGTGCACTGTGCGTCATGGTGGGCAGTGCACTGGTGGGTGCCCTGCACATCACGCCAACATACGGACCACCTGCACACCATCCCAACTGCTGTCCACAGGTGTGTGTGCATGATGATGCCTGCATTGTACTGTACACCAAGGTGCAAGGGTGCTCAGCATCTGACACAAGTACTTGGACAGTACAGGTGGTGGGTGTGGTCTGTGGATCTGTGTGTTTGCCATGTCTGTTCCTGCTCTGCTGTGCACCTGCCCATGTACGCTTTGTGCCTGGTGTGTGTGTGTGTCCATATGACTGTTCACCCCTCCCTGATGGTGTGTTTGTGTGCCTGGTCCCTTCCACTCCGCTTGCCATCATGCACCCCTGGTGTGTTACTCTGTGGGCCTGTGGGTTGTGCCAGGACAGTGTTGGTTGCACATGGCCCCTTGACTTACCTGTGTCATGCATAATGCTCCTCCGTGATGGTGTCCCGGTGCAGCTGGGCCTGCCAGATCAGTCGGGGGTCCCACTGTCCAAGGGGGAGCTGCTCATCACCATCATCACTGGCGCTGCTGGCGTTCCCATCGCTGTCCCCCTCCTCGACCTGAATGGCTATCCCACAGTCTTTGGCCATGTTGTGCAGGATACAACAGGCCAGGAATATCCCACAGGCCTTTGAGGGGCTGTACTGTAGGGCACCGCCGGAGGTGTCTAGGCATCGGAAGCGTGCCTTGAGCATCCCAAACACCCTCTCGATGATGTTGCGTGTGGCGGCATGCGCCTCATTATAGCGTTGCTGCGATCGGGTCATGGGGCACTGGTATGGTGTGAGCAGCCAGGGACGGAGTGGGTATCAGCTGTCACCTGTGTGGAGATGGTGGAGATGAGTATCATGTTCAGGTCCATATTGCCAATATCCCTGTGTGCCACTACCATAGCACCTGTGGCATTCCCACCCTTGCCCCACGTTTGCAATTTCTGCATGCATACTCACCCACTAGATGGCCTGTGGGGATGTCCCCACTCTTGAATCGATGGCACAGTGCGGACTGATACCATATAAAGTCATCATGTGCTCCACCAGGGTGTGTGGCACAGACATTGATTATGCGCCCAGTGGCATCACACACCACCTGGCAGTTGACACTGGACTAGCCCTTCCTGTTCCTATATGCAGCCCCATTGGGGCCAGGTGGCGTGTGAATGGCCACATGAGTGCAGTCTATGGCCCCTAGCATGCCAGGCATATGTGCTACCCTGTGGAACTCCTGCATGTTTGCTGTACGCTCTGCCGCGGTACTGGGGAACTGGATGTGCTCCACAGCATGTGGCAGCAGTGCGCTGAGGAATTGGGTGAGGATGCGTAACGTGGCCGACTGTGTGATGCCTGTGGTGTCCCCTGTCAGCCTCTGAAAGGTGCCCGTGGCAAGCAGGCACATGCAGGCTGTCACCTTGGTCTCCACCGATAGAGCATGACTCCGTCGTGAGGGTGCCTGCATCACATCACTGCACAGCTCACAGAGCCATCTCAGTATTGCCCTGTTCAGGCGGTACCGGCCCACGATCTCTACATCTGTGTACAGCTCAAAGCTGATGCAAGCACGGTACTGCCTGTTGGGGGCGTACCACCGACGGGCCCTTCCACGGCCACGTCCCCCTGCAGCATGCATTCTCACCTCCCTCATTACAGCTTCCATGTGGAAGCTGGCACTGTCCATCTCCCTGGCTTGTGACCCCCGGCTGATGTTGCTCTGTTACCCCCGCTGTCCTGACTGCTACCTCCACTGCACCGGGTACCCCCGCTGGCCTCTGCAGTCTATGGCCCACACAACTTCCCTTGCCTGCCCTGTTCTGGACTGTCACTGTCTGTCTCTCTCTTTCTGTCTCTCTTGGCATCTCTGTAGCATACTTGCGCCTCTTCCTTGAGCCTTTTTTATTTTGGCTCATTTCCGCTGTGGCGCAACTTCCGGCTGTTCCGCTGTTGCGCATTGCGCAACCCTTTGAATATCGCATTGTGCTCTTTATGCAGGGTTCCACCCCCTTCGGTTGTGCATGCCATCATTTGTATTGCACTGTTGCTCAGCCTGTTTTCGGTGGCGCAACTGCCTCCTGCTGAATATCGCAGAATGGCACACTTTCGGACTTGTGCATACTCAACCCTATTGCGCATGGCGCAACCCTTTTGAATATCCGGCCCTACATGTTCAGTATAAAAGGCAGCAGCAGGCCAACACCAGAAACAGTACATTAGCAGTCAGAAGGGACACACAGAGCTAGTTATACCTCTCCCTATGCATGCCATCTCCATTCGTTTTTTCCCACCACCTTGCTGCATTGGGTGTCTGTTTTAAGGTTGTCTGTGATTATGACTCCGAGAGCTTTCTCCTGTCCAGCTGCCTTCAATCCCCCCCAACCCCAGTGTGTAATTCTCTTTTAGGTTACTCCACCCCATGTGTATCACGGTGCATTTTTTACCATTGAATTATAGGTGGCATGCTTCCAACCACCCCTCCAGCAACCATGTGAGTTCCATCGTAGCCTCCACTCCCTCTGAGGTGTCCACTCTAGTGAAGATCTTAATATCATTTGCAAAATGGCAGACCTTTACCTGCATACCCTACACTATATCGCTGATGTCGATGTTAAACAGAATGGACCCCAGCACCAACCCCTCAGATACCCACTCATCACACCTACATCTCTGGAATATGCCACCAAGAATGCAACAACATAAACTTAGTAGTCACAGACTATTGTTCAACAGTGTTGAGCCTGGTAATACAAAATGGTAACATGGTACAACAGAACAAAATGTAGAGTAGCACTGGTAACATACTAACATACTAAAATGCCAGTAGAATAGGCCTAATGGTCTTTCGCATCTGCTCGTTTGGTCAGCCCCCACCCTGTGAGCTGACCTTGCTGCCCCCCTTGCCTTCTATGGCTTCTTTCTTCCCAGTTCTGGATATTCTCGCTGCATTGGATTTTGCTTCCAGAACCCTTCCCCTGTACCTGTCCCACCCCCTCTTGAACCCCTCCACCATCTCTGCCTCCACCAGCCCACTAGGCAGCACATTCCATGGCTCTACCACCCTCTCAGTGAAGTAGCACCTCCTCCTTTCTCCCTGAATCTTCCCCCAGCTTCCACCCATGCCCCTAGTGGCCCTCTCCTCCTTCCTTCGAAGCACCCTGACTGTTCCTTCCTATTTACCCCTTCATGTACCTGAAGACCCCATCATGTCCCCCTGGTCCTTTCTCTTCCAATGTGTGTACATATTTAGCTCTTCGAGCCTCTCTCATAGGTCCTGTCCCCAAGCCCCAAATCATTTGGTTGCCCTCCTCTGGACCTCTCCAGGAGTTTAATGTCCCTCTTTAAGTGTGGCCTCCAAACTGCACGCAGTACTCGAGGTGCAGCCTCACCAAGCAGTTACACAGAGGGAGTACCACTTCCCTCCTTCTGGAGGTGATCCCCCTAGCTATGCATCCCAGTATCCTGTTGGCCTTGGCTGCTGCCCTCCTACAAGTCTCTGAGTTGTTCATCTTGACATCCACCACCACCCCCAGGTCCCTCTCAGCCATCGAGACTTGTAGCATCCCTCCCCCAGGGTGTACACTTGGCCCGGGTTTCTGGCCCCCAGGTGCAGTACCTTGCATTTCCTTGCATTGAACCTCAGCTTCCACCTTCTAGACCATCTTTCCAGAGCCTCCAGATCCCCCTGTAGGGCCACCCTCCTCTCCTCCCCATCCACCACTGCCCCCAGTTTTGAGTCATCCCTAAAGAGACTCATCTCACTCCTGATACCTGTCCTTATGTCAGAGATGTAGGCATTGAACAGGAAGGGCCCAAGGACTGATCCCTGTGGGACCCCACTAATGACCCTCCTTGGGGATGAGACTATCCTGCCAACTACAACCCTCTGGGTCCAGTCCTGGAGCCATTTGCCTATCCATCTGATCATCTGGTTCCCCACCCCCATTTCTCCCGGCTTATCCAACAGGCCCACATGAGGAACAGAATCAAATGCCTTGCTGAAGTCTAGAAAGAGGACGTCCACTGGTCTACCCAGGTCCAAGGCACTCGTCACCCAGTCATAGAACTCCACAAGATTTGTCTGACATGATTTCCCCGGGACAAATCCATGCTGTCTGTCATCCAGGCACCCTGACTTTTCCAGGTCCCCCCCAGCCTCTCCTTGACAATGCCTTTCATCACCTTGCCCACCACCGATGTCAGGCTGACAGACCTGTAGTTCCCTGCCACTTCCCTTGATCCCCCCTTGTGGATAGGCACTATATGCGCCACCTTCCAGTCCTCGGGCACCCACCCTGTCCTCAGAGAGATGGTGAAAAGCTCCCCCAGGGGTTTCACCAGGGCATCCGCAAGTTCCTTCAGCACTCTGGGATGTAATTTATCTGACCCCGGTGCTTTCTCCGTCTTAAGGGACCTGAGGGCTTCCCTCACTCTCTCTGCTGTTATTTCCACTTCCGCTACCTCTTCTCCCTGCTTAGCCTTCCCCCCTTCTGCCAGTGATGCCTCCCCCTCTCCCCAGACCCGCAGATCGGTAAGGGTCCCCTCCCTCCTCAGTATCACTGTCTCCTCCTATGTATGATGCAGCACCCCCATTTTCCTTGGTAAAAACTGAGGTGAAGTACTCATTTAGTACCTCAGCCTGTTCCCCCGGGTCCTGTACCCATCTCTCTCCTTTTTTAATCCTGCTAATCTGCCCCTTCACCCTTTCTTTTTTCCCCAATATATCTAAAGAACCCCTTGTTCCCTCTTCTAATTTCCCTGGCCAGGTTCTGCTCCTTCCTTGCCTTGGCCACCCTCACCACCCTAGTGGCCCTTCTAGCTATCAGCTCATACTCCCCTTGATCCCTTTCACTCCTTGAGCACTTGAATTGCCTATAGGCTGCCTTCTTTCCCCGCACCACCTCCTGGACCTCCCTGGTCCACCAGCAGGGTTTTCGGGCCCTACTGCATTTTCATCTTATTCTTGCACAGGTGCTGGTAGCATCCTGCACCCCTCTCCTGATGATTTCCCACCTACTATCAGCATCCATGTCTGACCCAGTCCCATCCAAATGCTCCTTAAGGATCCTTCCCATTTCCTTAAAATCCGCTTCCTGAAGTCAGTTACCTCCGTCTTTGTGCAGCCTTCTACCCCTCCTAGGTCCAGACAGAACCAGACCATGGCATGGTCACTCCCTGCCAATGGGTCCCTTACCTCCAGGCCCCCAATCTGGTCACTGTCTGCCAGGACTACATCCAGTACCCGTGCCTCCCTGGTCAGTTCCTCCACCTGCTGAGTTAGGAACGTGTCTTGAAAGACATCCAACAATCTCTGTTCCCTGGTCACCGAGGATGTCATAGTCTCCCAGTCTGTTCCTGGCACATTTAAGTCCCCCAACACCACCACCATTCCCCTTCCCAGTCTGCAGTGTCTCCCAACATCTGCCACCAGACTCTCCTCCAGCTCCTCCGCCAGTGCAGGGGGTCTATACACCACTCCTATTTTTACTCTCTTAACCCCCCTTGTTATCAAGGTGACGCAAATTGCCTCCATGGTTCCCTCTGCCTCCTCTACTCCCCCTATGCCAATGCAGTTATTGACTATCATTGCTACCCCTCCTCCCCTTCCCTCCCCCCGTCCTTTCTGAACATAGTGTAACCCTCCAGGTTCAGGTCCCAGTCGTGTCCTGTGGTGGCCCAGGTCTCAGTGACCGCTGCCACATCCACCGCTCCCTCAGTTAGCATCGCCTGAAGCTCAGGCATTTTATTGCCCAAGCTCCTGGCATTTAGCAGGACTACCTTCCACCCTTTCCCTATACTTCCATTTCCCCTGCTCGTGTTCCCATGGGGCTTCTGTTTTCCCCTGGTCTGCACTTTACCAGTCAGCCTTTTCCCACATTCCTACAGCTCCGCAGGGGGATCCCTCCCCCCTTCACAAGTTTAAACCCCACTTTTCACCAATGAACCCCTCTATTTTCAACTTAAGGATTCCCCTCCCCTCCAAATTGAGATGAAGCCTATCTCTAGCATACAGCTCCTTATCCTCCCAGGTCTCCCCAATCCCCATCAACCCATACCCTCTGGCCTCACACCACTCCCTGAGCCACTGGTTTATCTCCTAATCTTCCTTTGTGTTCCCCATAGCCCTTGGCACCGCAGGATTTCTGAGAAGGAAACTGTGCATCCTATGTCATGACAGACCCTGGCAAGCTCCTGAACCTTGCCTGTATCTCTAGCTCACTGTTTCTCATTGTCATTTGTACCCGGTGGACCAGTATGTCGGGAACCCCCACAATCCTTTGCCAGCTGATATACCTCGTGCTTGGCCCTGTGCACCGTTAGTCCAGGGAAGCATTTTGTTCTAACTGGCCAGGCTTCTCCCTCCCTATCCCATTTGATACCCCTGATCATAGAATCCCCCAACAGGAGCACTCTGACCGTTCCTTTTCCTCCATTTCCCCCCCTTCCATGTCCCTCATCCTTTCTTCCGGCCCCTCCACCCAGCCGGCTCCTTGTTCCTCCCCCTATCTGGGTGCCACATGCCGCCACCTCCTTATTTACCCTGTCCACCCCATCCCTCCGATCCTATGCCTCTCCTCCTCCCGAGTATCCTTCTGTACCTCGCTAACTCTCCCCTCACTGCTCGTGACTGGTCTTTCTCCCCCATCCACTAAACTAGCCTGGCTCATCCTCCCTTCCTTCCTGTCTCCATTTAGTCCCTCCTTGCTTGTCGTGCTCCCCTGGCCTAAACCCTCAGCTCCCTTTACTGTATCATCCTTGTACTTCTGGTCCTTCTCCTTGCCCTTTCCTCCCAACTGGTCCTTCTCCTTGCACTTTCCTCCCTCTTCCCCCTGCCCCTGCTGGTCTGATTCACTGCTGCCCCCATTTTCCTGCATTCCAGGTTCCCCCCTGTTCCTTCTGCTATCCGGACCCCACCTCCTGCCCTCCACTCCTTTTCTATCTCTAACCACCCCTGTCATGGCGACATCACCCCCCTCATCCTCAAGCAGAAGAAGATAATTGAAGCAGTTACTGAGCGTAAGGTCCGATCCACCTCCCCGCCTTGCTTCCTTCTGTCCAGCCCCAGCCATCTGCCTACTTCCCTGAGAATGTTGTCCCTCTGTCCCCCCTTTGTGAGGGTCCCCAGTTACCTGCCTGCTTCCTTGTTAGTGTCCTCCTTTTGGGCCCCTCTGCCCAGGGTCCTCGTGACCCCTGAGTATTCTCCTGCACTCCTTTCCCCCCGCCCCTAGTGCTTGGTGCAACCCCGTGGGAGATCCCTGCCCCTTCCCCAACCATACCTCCCCCCTTCCCCCAGCTGTCTCCTAATCACCATAACCTCCTCCCTAAGCTGTGCCAGCTGGTAGCACACTGGGCAACCACCAACTTCCAAGCCCAGTCCAGTATCATGGCTGCCCACACCCTGTGCACCCCACCACCCTCCCAAAGATGTCAGCCCTAATGATGTGTGGTCCCATCCCCCTCCAAGTAGGTTTCCTTGGGTGAGCCTCCAGGTTACCTACTAGTCCAAGATACACCCCTACTGCCTAATCAGGTCACCCACTAATCCTAGATACAGTCCCACAGTAAACCAGTAACCCTGTTACTAGGTGCAGTACAACACAGTAAACTTATAAGGGAAGTGAACAACTCCCTAAGCTCCTCTCTCCCATCCTTTAAATCCACCCCCCCCAGTGGCTAGAACTACATGAGCTGTACCTGCAGCCTTTTCCTCCAATTGTAGGGCAGGTGTTCCTCTATAAATTATCAGATCTCTGGGGAGGGAGGGGTGGGGAGGGTGGGTCTTGGGCCTACACCCGACTCTTGAGAGAGTGTATCAGCCCTGTGTCCGCCCCTCCAAGCCCTGCAGCCAAAGAACCAGCCCCAAGCAAATCCCACCAAATAGGTTTTAAATCAGACCACCAGCGCATCCTGTTACACACTGAAACATCCAACAAATGAGCCCACTTACAGCCACCAAACCAATTTTCAAACTTCCAACAGCCTCCAAGACAATACCCTGCTAGCCCCTTATAAGTAAGAAAGAAAAGAAATAACCTTCTACCAAGTAAAATCCACAAGAAACCCTGTAAAAACAACAAGAAGCAGCTACTGTTCTGGAACACAACTGATCCTGTTCCCTTCCAATTCCTTCTGAGAAGTCAAAGCAACGAGACACAATCCCCTATCAATGGCAGTGTAGTGCTTATATAATACATTATCAATAAAATAAATAATATGACACACTACCTGAGCAATGGAATCAATGACAGTGGCCTTTTACATCATCGCCTTTTTACTTTTTAGCTGTTGAACAGAGAACATAATAGTCACACAAAACTGCACAATAACTATTCCATATTATGATTGGAAAGGTCATTTCATGTTTTGTGGTCCATATCACCTACAGACCTCATTACTACATGCAAACCATGCGTGTAATTATGAACACAGGTACAGAAATGTACATTTTGAAAATGGAAAATTATGTGTACATTAACAAGATGTCAATCCTAAAGCACCGTGTACTTGTCCTTACAGGAGAAAGTGCTGATAACCTCCTGTGACATGAACATTAATTCACATACTTGACATTAACAAAGTATGATCACAAAAAAGTGGACATAACGAAGACAAGCTAGTACCCATCATAAGTTGGTTGACATTACAATTGTTGGAGCCCATGCAGCATTAACCATTTCTAAACGATTCATCTTTGTAGAAGACTATAGTACTTTTAGCAGCAATATGATGACGTAGTGAATTACTACTATACAACATGACCAACCACTTACAAGTAGCCAGATAAGCAGTTGTACATCAATGGACAACAGGATAGATAACCAGAAATTATATATATTAGCAATAGAAAAATATACTTACCCATTTTCATTCAGGAGGTAGTCCTTGAGCTATGAGGCATTGTTGGATAATTACTTCAATACTCTGCAAATAATCATACAGCTTCAATGAAGGACATTAATGTACACATCAATCAAGGTTTTCCATCAGCATAAACAGGCACATCAAAGAGGTAATCAATGAAGTGTACTACACAGACATCAGATATCATGAAGTTATGAAATATGACAATGAGCTCCATGGTACAGCACACAAGTGTCTATATACATGTCATGCCAGAAACATAGATGACAGAACAGTAAAGCCCCTAATACATCATGCTGAAAAAATACATAGACAGTGTCAGCAGATAAGGGCCTCCGGCCCACCCAGTCTTCCCATTTGAGCTTGTAAGTTTACTTAATGTTTTCCTAGAAGTCTGTTACCCCTTAACCCTGACCCGCAGAAATCCTTTACGTCTATCCCATGCATTCTTAAATCCCATGATTGTTTCAGTCCCCACCACATCCTCTGGCAGGGTATTCCACTTGTCCACCACCCGTTCTGTGAAGAAATTCTTCCTCACATTTCCTCTGACTCATCCTCCCTCCAACTTCAACACAAGCCCTCTAGTCCTGGAACATCTTTTTCATTTAACAATAGTGTATTCCTGCACCCTGTTCCTCCCTGTAAGATACTTGTATGTCTCTATCATATCTCCTCTCTCCCTCCTCTCCTCCAAGGAGTACATATTCAATTCCTTCAACCTGTCCTCATTGGACTTGTGATGCAATCCATGTACTATCTTTGTTGCCTTCCTCTGAACCTTCTCTACCCTATCTCCTTACGTAAGTAAGGTCTCCAGAACTATACACTGTACTCCAGGTGGGGCCTCACTAGTGTCTTGTATAGTGGAATTATGACCTCCCTTTTCCTGCTGGTGATGCCCCTGACTATGCATCCCAGCATCCTATTTGCTTTACCTGCTGCCTTGTCACACTGTTTCCCTACCTTGAGGTCATCAGAGATGATAACCCCAAGATCCCTTTTCTGCTTGATGCATGCTATATCCTCACCCCCCCCAACTGATATATTGTGCCTGGGTTTTTCTGCCCCATACGCATTATCTTGCACTTCTTTGCATTGAATTTTAACAGCCAAACCCCTGACCATGCTTCAAGCTTCTGCAGGTCCCTTCTCATTCTGTCTACACCCTCTGGTGTGTCTATTCTGTTACAAAGCTTTGTGTCATCAGCAAACAGGGAAATTCTACCTTCTAGGTCCTGCATAATGTCACCGATGAAGATGTTGAATAGGACCAGTCCCAGCACTGATCCCTGTGGTACCCCACTGGTCACTCTTCCCTCTGTGGAGTGACAGCCATTTATCACCACCCTCTGTGTCCTACCATCCAGCCAGTTACCTACCCACTGCACCCACTGCACTACTGTCCTGCCCACACCCATATTCCCCAGTTTGTGTAATAGTCTTCTATGTGGCACAGTGTCAAAGGCCTTGCTGAAGTCCAGATAGGCCATGCCCACTGCCCTCTCCTGATCCACCTCCCTAGTCACCCAGTCAAAAAATTCAACGAGGTTTGTCTGACATGACCTCCCCCTGGTGAAACCATGCTGCCTTGGGTCCTGTAGTCCATTGACAACCAGGTATTCCACCAATCTCTCCTTCAGTAGTACTTCCATGATCTTCCCCACTACCAAGGCGAGTCTGACTGGTCTGTAGTTCACCGCTTCCTCTTTATTCCCACTTTTGTATAAGGGGACTACATCTGCTGTCCTCCAGTCTTTGGGTTACTCCCCTGTTTCCAGTGATTGGCTAAACAGGATTGACAGATATTCAGCCACCACCTCTCTTAGTTCTTTAAGGACCCTGGGGTGCATCCCATTTGGCCCCATTGCTTTATCAACTCTTATTACATCCAGTTCCTTCAGGACCCTTTCACGTGTAAAGGGACTTGTCTCCATTTCTGCACCATTCCCACCCCTTGTACTCCCTTCAGACCCATTACCCTCCTCTTCCTCAGTAAAGACTGAGCAGAAGTACCTGTTCAATATGTCAGCTTTACTGTTGTCAATCCTCCATGTGGCCCCCATCCTCCCCCTTCAGTCTCACTATCCCTCCCTCACCTCACCTCCCTGTCCTCCCCCTCCTCCTGTGTTCCTAGGTGGATCCCACTTATGATGGTGTCCTCCACCAGGATTCACTTCCTCCTCCTCTGGGGTCCACTGCTCTCCCCACTGAGGCCACCTCCTTGGCTAACCTCCACATCCTTTCCTTCCACTTCTCTGGGTACCTCTATTTGGTTGTCCCCATTTGCCAGTGTGGCATATGAGTTCTTGAGTGGAATAGGATCTGGGATGTGCCTCTGCCTGACTGCCCTAAACCTCCCTGGGTCTACTGTCATCCAAGTGCTCCTCATTCATGACATTCTTTGAGGCAG
Organism: Neoceratodus forsteri; assembly: GCA_016271365.2. NCBI lineage: Eukaryota > Metazoa > Chordata > Ceratodontiformes > Ceratodontidae > Neoceratodus > Neoceratodus forsteri. Next base: position 912,790,822 of record CM057455.1, on the reverse strand, counting down.
CGGTGTTGGACTGAGTGGTCTCTGGATAGGGGTGATGGTACTCCTGACCCAGTTTACTTCCGGTCTGAGTCTGGCTACCTTATCCTACAGTCCAGAGAGATGCATGCAGATAGGGAAGCCCCTCAGCATCCAGAAGGTCTGCCTGAATATGGCTGCCACACAGCCACTGCATTGCACCCCTTCCCACATTATACTACACTTATACTGCTAATCCAATACTTGTCTGTTACTGAAGCTCTCCTAGTTCCCTTTTTATTAATTTACTGTCCTAAAAATCCTGCCACTAATAATCAGATACTTTTCTTTAAAAAATTAAAAATAAAATAATAAATGAGTCAACATACTTCTGCTGTGTGCTGTGGGTGGGCTTCTTCCCCCTTATGGCCCTCCTACTCCACAACCCCTACTATCTCCTATGCTTAGCTCCTGTCAATCAGATTTAACAGGGCATATAATTAAGAGTTGGGGGCAGGGGAGGGTGAAAATTGCAACAATTAAAGACAGCAAAGAAATACACCACCGCTACAAGCACAAGAAACTGGGTTTTAAATTTTCAACAGCCCAAAAACAATTCTAAGTAAAGACAGCAAAGAAATTACAGTGTCACTAAAAGCCCACAAACTAAGTTTAAAACAAACATAGCAATACATAATTACTGTAAAACAATGAAATGAATCTGTTTCCTTCTCCTTCTCCTACTGGCTTCTTCTGAGAAAACAAAAATCACTTGCTACCTCAACTCTGACTAAGCCGCACCTCTAGTTATCATTAGCTGAGGTCAGAGGCCAGACAATTAGCACCCCTCACCCAAACTACAGGACAAGTCAGTGAAGCCAAGACAAAATTTGCAGCAATTAAAGACAGCAAAGAAATACACCACCACTACAAGTGCAAGAAACTAGGTTCTAAATTTTCAACAGCCCAAAAACAATTCTAGGTAAAGACAACAAAGAAATTACAATGTAACTAAAAGCCCACAATCTAAGTTTAAAACAAAAATAGCAATGTACAATTACTGTCAAGCACAAAATTAATCTGTTTCCTTCTCCTTCTGGCTTCTGGGAAAACAAAAATCACTTGCTACCTCAACTCTGACTAAGCCGCACCTCCAGTTATCATGTAGCTGAGGTCAGAGGCCAGACAATTAGCAACCCTCACCCAAACTACAGGACAAGTCAGAGAAGCCAAGACAAAATTTGCATCAATTAAAGACAGCAAAGAAATACACCACCACCACTACAAGTGCAAGAAACTAGGTTCTAAATTTTCAACAGCCCAAAAACAATTCTAGGTAAAGACAGAAAAGAAATTACAGTGTCACTAAAAGCCCACAATCTAAGTTTAAAACAAAAATAGCAATGTACAATTACTGTAAAGTACTGAAATGAATCTGTTTCCTTCTCCTTCTGGCTTCTTCAGTGACTTACATGGTCATAATAGTATTGTTAGGACTGCTGAACATGTAATAGTGTACCTAACAGCTGCCATAGAACATTTACTATTTGTAAAAGTCATAGCCAACAACTGAAAGGGTACTGTACACTTAATGGACACATCTTACTGTGCAAAATCAGACATGGCTTAGCACAGCAGTAATACATTGACATCTTTCTTTTCTTTCTTTTTATTTTTTACCCTTGTAGGCCTGGTGAGCAGACTGCCCATTTTCACAGGTGACAAGCAATTTATAAAAAACAAGCATGGTACAAAAAGACATAAATAACATTAGACAATTCAATTACAATACATCTAATTCAATGCAATATAAAATAAAAAAAAAACAATTAACAAATACATTTCTGTGAACTATGAAGAAACATGAAGAGTTTATGTTTAAAATTACCAATAGTTTTAAAATGAAAAAAATCTGTAAGAAGGGAATTAACAAATTTGGGAGTCTTATATAAAATTGATCTCTGGCCAATGGCCCTTCGAAAAAGAGGTATCTGAAAATAATATTTTCCTGAGAATGGGTGCAGCTAGTGTTGATTAACCTAGGAAACAATTTAAAAATGGAGGTGGGGAGAAGACCTAGTAAGATTTTGAACAACAATGTACATTGTTTAAATTGTATCTGATAGTCAAATGATAAACAATTTGACTCCTGTAGAAGAGAACAATGATAGGTGTGATATGGAACATGCAACATAAACTTGAGAATTGAATTGTATGTAACCCTTAGTAGATCCAAGATATTTTGTATAGGTAGATGAATAAACTAAGTCATAATCAAATTTACTAAATAAAATCTATGAGCAAGCAAGGTCCCGGATTCTTTAGTAAGGCTTGCTTTAACACGATATAAAGTACCAAGGCGCTGGTGGATAGCCTTCCTAATATGGGTGACATGATTCTCGAAAGATAGTTTTGAATCCAAAACTAACCCCAGATATTTAAAATAATCAACATTCTGAACTGGGGTACCTTTAAGATCAACAAGGAAAATAGGATCCTCAGCACTGGGTGAGTTAGAGAAGACCATAAATTTGGTCTTCTGAACATTCAATACCATATGATTATGATTAAGCCAATCTTGAAAAAACTTAAAATCAATCTGGGCTTTTGTAATAGCATCATTTTGTTTAGGAGCAGAACTAAATAAAACAGCAACATCTACATACATGATGATTGAAGTCTGAGTGTAGATATTGGGAGCAGTGTTCACAAGAACATTTAATCACTTCCCAGGTGTTTGGACTGCCTGGAACTTTACAAATTCAGATGGAACTGTTTCAGTTTATTACTGCTGTCTAGTAATTGTTGCCCTTGATTTTTATTACATTTCTAATATTGTGAAGAGACAAAGAATATATGAAATACCACAAAACATTTAATATTATACAATACTCACTCACTGACAGTTCAGTCAGCACCAGTGTGCCAGCGTCAGATCTGTATCAGGATTGGGGGAGGTACAACCAGACTGGAAAGCACTACATGTGTGGGGAGGGGGGCAATCAGCAACATGGGTTGGGGAATACAATTATTTTTTGGATATTTGGTATGCTTTACAACCAGCCATATTTTCCCAAGTTCTATGCCTAGTACAAAACCAGTTCCACACCTTACATGTAGTGACGAGCTGATCCCAGGCTTTCCTCTGGCTAGGAGGGTCCATCAGTAGAGTCAGCACCTGTTCACCACAGCTCAGGTATTATGGTGGATATCCCCAAAGATGGACCCCCCTGGCTTACCCCCCAGAGCAGGGACAAGGGACTGGGATGAGCCGGTGGAAACTAGTTTATCCACTGCCAAGCAGGGCCAAAGGTCCAGTCAGATGTGGGGCATCATAGAGTGAAACAGCCACTGAATTTTTTTGGACAGCAATAGATTGGCCAGAGTGTAGGGTGTGCAATGATGTGCAAAAGCCCCTGTCACTCACCCTCATCCTAAACGGAGACAGCCACATTGATAACTACAGCCTCCACCAGGGATCTGTAAATCAGCCAACACTCTTCAACCCTACCCCCAGAGAAAGAATGCAGTCTCCAGGATGCTTAATACTTCCCTCCATGGCAACACCTCAGACTCCAAAATCCATTTCTGAACCCAGAATGTGGGCATCACAAGTGGACACCTTGCCACTGAACCGGCATGCCAGAAAGGGGTGACAATTATTATTTTAAAACCAGGCAAAAAACAAGAAACATTGGGGAATGGAGATCTGGGATGTGGGACACTCCACAACCTGAGACAGATGATCAAAATCAATATTTGTCAATGGGGCAATATCAGCGAACAGGGTTGGGGGCACTATACTGCCAACATGGAGTATTTACAATGTTAAGGATTGGGACAAATGAGGGATAGGGACGGATTGACACTTGACTGCCAACAAGGGGTCTGTACAATTGTTAAGATGGGGCACATTGGAGATAGGGTGGAGGTGATGCAGAACAAACAGATGGGGAGGCATAGCTGTCCTATGGGTAACATCAGAGATTGGGAGGGGGGCCTGCCTCCCACAGCACATTGATACAAACAGGCATTTCTCCAAGAGGAGAATTTTATAACTACCCTCGACCAACCCTGGCTGGTGTAATGGTACTTATAATTTCTTCCTCAAGGAGATTTCTTAGAATCATAATCATAGGGGCTGTCACAATTTGCATCTGTCATGTGCCCCCTAGGAACTTATCGCAGCCCATTTCTTTGCACGGTGATGGCACAAGCCCCATTACAGGCAAGCAGCCTGTGGTTCATGCAGGTTATCATTAATAATTACTCATGGTGCATCTTTAGGCTCAAGGAGCAGGTGCAAACTTCTTTGTGGTACAACTCCTTGCACACTTCCGGGAGCATTGAGATTTGGGTACCAAAAGTACACAGTTGTTGAAAGTACATTTAACACAATGTCCATGAGAAGAGATATGACAACTAAAAAAAAGGACAGTAGCACCTTTACCATCCTTGCTGTGAAGACACATGAAAGACAGACACAACCCACATCAGTACTGTATAAAACAAAGAATAAACAAGCATGGTTCACAAGTAACTCACTGGCAAAGACAAACTAGTATGACAACAAAAAATTAGAACAGTACAGCAAACACAGACACCTGCTGTACCTTAACAGTGAAGATAGAGCAGAACATGCACAAAGAATGCACACTTTCTGTATACTTGTGGGAAATAAAGTAAGAATTCATTACTGTCATTGTCACAGCAAAACAAAATGACACACATTCAGTATAACATCCATTAACAGATACTGTACACCTAAGGGAAACAAAAAAATGTCTTGCTGCATTGGGAAACACAGAACACATAAAGGTAACAACAGGACAATAAAACACATAACATCATCTCCCTAGAAAGAAAGTATATGCAAGACACAACACATTCCAATTACAAGCAAAATTACTAGAAGCAGACCCATGCAGCAAACAGAACTGAATGTTAACTTACCTGGTAAATTTCTAAGCCATGTAAAGATACTAATTCACTCCATAACATTGGAAAGTAAGGTTAAAAAAAATTGTAATAGCATTAAGAAATGGCAACCGTGAAACAGAATTTCTTTACATTGTGGAACAATTACAGTCCCAGTGGTGCAGAGGGATGAGGCCCTATGACTTACTTCGCATCATGACGGTGATGCAGATTCAGGAATGACCTGGGATCATCAGTGAGCCAGCATGGGGAGGGAGGAGCAGAATTGAACTGCCTACCAGCAGCTCTCCTGTCCTAGGATTTCATTGACCACCCATGGTTCCTGCAACACCATGTGGAAGTGTGATGCCAGTGTTGGTGGGAGTGGGCAGCAAGTACTGGTAGGGGTACCACACAACACAGCATGTGTTTGTCTCCACATGCATGCATACGTGTCTGAGGAGGAGCAGGTAGAAAAGCAGGGAAAAATCGGTACATAAAAAGATAAAAAAAATAGTAGCACAATTACTGTAAGATGGAGAATGTATACAAGAACTGAACCACTGTGCCATGACAAGCAATGCTGACACCAAAATACAATTATTGGTATTTCAAAGTGTTTCCTACAAAAACAGTTTAAATCCTGTTGATACAGGTCAATGAAATGTAATTTTTCCAGCAAGCCATACTAAATCCTGCCAGGACAAAGTGGTTAGGAAAGAGACATTGTAAAAAGGCACTTTATTTATTAAAAAAAATAATGGTGCAAAAAACCACAGTGGCACTATAAACTAATTTACATTAACTTTGAATTACCGTAACTTGCAGCTATACAAATAAACATGTTGCTATTCCACAGCACCATTTCTCAATTACAGGATAATTATTTTTTCACAGAATAAAATGGGGATTTCTGGCAGGACAACTCCCCAAAGGAAAAAATATTTTGCTAGTATACTACACAGTAGTAAGCTTACCAAAAAGAAGCATATTCACAAATATACATTACTTTATAACAGTTGAGGTTACACTAAGCAGTTCCTCAGGGAAAGAAGTTTCTCTGGTAAAACAAAATGTGTTCCTAACATGGAAGATAATGTCCAACCATCATGTAGTGCTATAACTTGAATAGTTTAGCCCAATAAACAATACATATAGCAAACATTCCAAATAAATAAGCAACATCAACAAGCTATGCAGTCGGTGAGGGTGAAAGATCTTAAAGGGAAAATTAAAAACAAAAATTCTAAAAGTAATAATGAACTGAATAAAGTACCAATAGATCCCTTACCTTCTGCTGAACAGGATACTAAGAATAGGGAACTGAAAATGGACATAGATGACAAACAAGAGACTAGTGTCATTACTCAGTCACTAAATACCAAGCAAACTAGGGACAGTGAATGCACAAAATCAAGGAGTTTAGAGGTTGGAAATATCAAAAATAATTCAGGTAGATTTAATTACTCTAGCTTGAATATCCAAGTAAGTAAAGATCTAAAAAAAAATAAATAAATAAATAAAAAACAGAGTTCTTCTCAAAACACAGAAATTCAAATAATACAAATGTTTCAAAATTAATTGAAGCAACATCACAGGCCACAGATCAAGTTGGGGAAATAAAAGAAAATAATGTAAATAATACTGATTCAAAAAGTAATGAAGAAACAAAAATGGAACTTTTTAGTCCTTTACATGCACTAGAAAACTCATGCATTCTATTGTCACCAGTGAAGACTGTAGAGAGTTATTCAGTATTGGCTAGGTCCCCTAACACCGTATTCCAAAATCTGAATAAAGAAATAGAGCATATTGAACTGGACCCAGATTTTTGTGCACAGTGTCCAGATACTCTTTCAAAGTATGCAATTAAAGCTCTTGCTCATCCAATCATGGCTAACATATTACTTTTAGAAGCTCTAAATTATTCAAAATATAGATAATATGGTAACTAGACTGGAGAGTTTGGAAGAAAGGATGAAGAATATAGAGTTCACAAAAATAAGCTGTCTTTTTCATCTATAATAATACCAGTTACTCCGAAGAAAGGAGCAAAGACAAATTGACAGCTAGTCAATAGAGGGAAGACAAAGGAAAAAGAGATAGCTCAGAACAAGAAATGTAGCAGTACTGAAAAGCAGGGACCAATTGAACAAAACACTCAAAAGAAAATTCCTGATGAACAAAAGCCTAAAAAACATGTTCATATAAGTCCAGAGGTGATCATAAGTAAAACAGGCAAAATGATACAGCAAGGTCCAAATGAAGGTGATGTTCCAACACTAAAAGGTAATCTACCTATAGCACCATCCCCCTTTCTGGAATCTACAACTACAATGGAGGAAATGATATACCTGACTGGTCAGGAAATTTGCATCAGAATAGAAGGGCTGTTCCATAAAAATAATGAAACTAAAGAACTTCTAAAAGATTTAATGGAACATCTTCCGGTAACTGAATTAGGGATAAAATACAAAAAAGAAGTGATGTTTTGGGTACATAGAGATATTAATGAAGAAATTAGACCAGAATATATCTTAGAAATTGAAATAGAACTTGCAAAAAAAGGATGGGCAGCACAAAGTAGATGAAATTATTTAAGATTAAATGTGCCTGCCCCAGTTTCCTGGACAACAATTCATCAGTTCACGGATAATGGCTTAGAAACTAGAGATATCTTTAGCTATGAAAACTTCACAACAAAACTTTCAGCCCTTCAATGGAAATTTTTGGAAAAAAACATCTAGTAATAGAATAGGAGAATCAGAAAGAGAGTTAGTTCTTTCGATTTTCAAAGTAAACAGATTGAGTAATGAAAAGACTGACACATTGACATCCTTTCTGGCAGGATTACTCTCTTTAGTAAGAGGAGGTCAGATTAATAAAAATGAATTATTACAAGTAGAAAGGGTATTTGAGGAGAATGAGGGGAATCAAGTTAACTTTGTGTGTGCTTCAAGGAACTTAATTGATACACTTAAAAGGGAAGCTTCAAAGCTGGATAAAAATGGGATTCTTTTGCTAGACATGCTGGATTGTGATACATTATTGTTATGTGAACAACAATTTAATTGACTGACTGTAAATGATTTATCTAAAACAGAACCCTGTAAACTAAGGGCTACCTCAGAAAACATATTGAATATGCTTAGCTGGAATATAGCAGAGTCAACTAACAAGGTTGCTGACCCAGACTGGTTGAAATATGTAAAGCAGGTTGATGTCAATTTATTGCAAGAAGCTTGGACAGAGGAATCCCCTGGTATAAATGGATACCTGGCTTGTTGTTTACCAGCCATTAAAATCAAAAAGCATGGAAGACCTATGGGTGGTATTGTAACATATGTTAAAATATATAAAAATATCTCACAATTGGACATCTTTAAGATATATCCTAATTATATACTCATATTTATGAAATGGAACAATCAACAAGTCACTGATATAAATGTGTACATTCCTCCATTTAAACAAACACCAGAGCATTATAAAATCTGGTCGCACTTATCAAATTATATAGACTTGGCATTTAAAAAGAATCCTTCAAGCACCTTGACTGTTGCTGGTAATTTCAATGCCAGAATTTCTGATTATGATAATATTGGCTTCCTAGAGAATGTTATAGATTTAAAAAATTGTAAAAGGAGAAAAGGTCAGGATAAAAAATGTAACAAAAAATGGCATAGAATTTAAAAAGCTGATTGAAAACAATACTCTTCTGATCTTAAATGGTAGGGTATCAGGGGATGCAGAAGGGAAAACACATATTTTTCACATATTGGTCAAATTACCATTGATTTGTCTCTATGTGATCCTGATAGTTATTGGATTTTTAGAAAATTGGTTATTAATATGAGATCAGAAAGTGATCACGCACCAATTGAACTTGAAATTGATTTTAAAAGCAATAATGATGAAAATTTGCAGTCTGTACCCAATCCTGTCCTTGGGCCAATAGGTTCCAATAAGTTAATAAGAGCTCAAATTAGCATTTCTCAATTAGCAGATATTTTTAAGATGAAAATTAACATGGGTTTGATGCATGAAACTGGTAATCTAGGTGAAATAGAACACTTAATCGGGGATATTTATCATGCAATCAAAAACAAAATTTACATAAAAAATAATAAACAGGGAATGGGCAATTCATGGTTTGACACTGAATGCAAAAAAGCAAAAACTTAAAAAATAAATTATTAAGATATACAAAAAAAATCCAACAAAAGATAATTTCATATATTTAAATAGAATTAGAAAAACATACTTAAAATTTCTTGAAAGAAAGTGGAGGCTCAAAATAAACAATGGCAAGAAATGTATACAATAATACAATCAAATGATAATAGTGCTGTTTGGAAGCTCATGGCTAAAGGGATAAATTGTTATCATTCCTCGTTGTCCATGTATGTCCCGAAAGAACAATGGGTTGATTTCTTTAAAACCATTTTTTCATCTAACATAATGATACAAACTAATTACCAGTTTAATTTAAACATTTCTCCAAGAGATATTACCCCATTAATCTTCCAGGAGGTAGACACTGAGGGCCAGATATTCAAAACTTTGCCCCAGGGCTAAATTAACACTGCCCGGCAGGCAAACTTAGCCCGGATCACAAAACAAGCTATAGTCAAAAGGAATAGCCCGGGGCAAACAGTTTCTGAAGATAGCATGGGAATGAGGCCAGGCAAACTGGGCTGGGACTGCAGGACAAACTTAGCCCTAGAATAAGACAGCTCTGAATATAGCAACCAGGAAGTGTAAACCACAGCAGCAACACAGTGCACAGCAACGTGAAGGTAGGTAGAGGTGAACTATGTGGCCAATGTGTGTGCCAGCAAATGTGTGGACCAAGTACAGCTGCAGGCAGCAGCACATGTGAAAGTACAGTGTTCAAAACTGTATAATATTCCCCAAACTGTTTGAGCAGCGCTAACATGCTTGCGCGGGTTTAGCGCAGAGCTAAATCACTAGCCCGGTGCAAACACATTTGCCCAGTACTAAACTTTGCCATATTCAAAAGTGATATGCAAATGAGCCTACTTAGGTAGTCTCTGGGCAAACATCCATATTAGCATTTCATTATGCCTGGATTTGCATGCAGTTTGCACAGGGCTAACGGTTAAGCCCTGTGCTAAACCTGCGCAAATGTGTTAACGCTGCGCAGACAGTTCAGGGAATATTATACTATTTTGAACATTGTACTTTCACATGCGCTGCTGCCAGCAGCTGTACTGGGACAACACAGCATACGCACAGATGGTGGTGGTGCTGCATGCAACTGTCACACTGTAGGTCATGCTGCAGTACACAGCAGACACTACAGCAGCAAGGGGGCCAGTAGTGTGTGAACACAGCACTGCCTATGGTGTGTAGGGCAGTGCTGATGACTGCACTATACACAGTGACAGACCCAACATGCACATGTTTACTTACAGTGGACATTACTTTTATGCTGTTGTGTGACCCACAGATGCTGCACCTCTGGCATGGGATGCTCACAGTGATATATACATGTCCGGCTTTGTGTGCTGTGGCATTTTTACAGCTGTGCGGTATGTGGCCAGGGGAATAAATATTATCAGAAAGGCACACTGATGTTGGGGTATTCCCAATACTGGCCCATGTGCACTGCATGATGTGTCCCAGCCTTGTGGCCACACCTGGTCTGTGGCACAGCCTGGCCACCCATACACTCTCCCCTCAACATCCTCCATGCCCACAGTGCTGCATGTGTATGCTGGCATCTGTTGGTGTCCACAGAAGAGTGGTCCACAGGTGTGTGCTATATGGCCACACTGCCATGCTGGCCACTGGCAGCAGGGTCACCACTTACTGCCTGGCATGGCTGGGACTGGTGGCAGATGATGGCATCATTGTGATGCCATCAGTGAACAGCATGTTTCCTCTATGTCTGGGTCTGTCTGTGTCATATTTATTTGTTAGGGTCGTGCAAAGCCACTCAAAAGCCACGCAAACACCATGCAAAGCCATAATGTCGCACAAAGCTGATTGCCCAGGGTTAAGACTACCTTTTCCTGGGTGGTAATGTGCACTGCTCTAAGTGTCATGCTAGGTCGCTCAAAGCCACTTTGCATGGCGCTAGTCTCTGAATATCGCATTGCACCTGTATTCATGTTACACACCCACTCAGTTTGCCACTTGCATACATTATGATTTTGCCAGGCACTAATGCAGTTTGCGCACACTATTTGGCCTTTTGAATATAGCAGACCTATGCTAATCCCATGCTAAACCTGCGCAAACAGTTTTTGCCAGGTGCAAAGTTTTGAATATCTGGCCCTGAGAATGCTATTACAAATTTAAAAAACAATAAGGCAGTTGGACGAGATCTGATTCTTCTGAAATTTATAAACAATACCCACATTTTTGGATACCACTATTAACATGCTTTTTTAATGTGTTTAAAGCAAGGATATATACCTCAGGCATGGTTGAGGAATATTATAGTACCAATCCATAAAAAGGGCTTAGTTTATGACTCAGCTAATTTCAGGCCAGTCTTTTAGATGTATCATTGAAAATTTTTAGTAGGATTATCCTTAACAAATTGAAAGAATGGATTGATACAAATAAAATAATTTCACCATTTCAAGCTAGATTTAGGGAAGCCCATTCAACAATAGACAATGTTTTTATACTTTCCCACCTAATTGAGAAATATATCCATCTTAGGAAAATGAGAATTTTTGTTCTTTTTGTGGACTTTACGTCCACTTTTGATTCAATAAATAGGTTAAAATTATGGGACATTCTTCTAGAGAAAAAAATGGCATATTCTTTATTAAACCCTATATATTTATTATACACTAACACAATGATGGCAGTGAGGTACAGTGATAATGACATAACTGATTATTTTTGTACTAATCGAGGAGTCAAACAGGGATGCTTGTTGGCTCCTGCTTTATTCCATATTTATATAAATTCACTTTTGGAACACAAAGATTCTGTCCAATTGGACCCACCTCTCATCAATAAAACTAAGGTATATTCATTAGCATATGGAGATGATATAGCATTATTTTCTTTATCCCAAATAGGCCTTCAAAGACAACTAGACATCCTTGTGGAGAAATGTAAAACTTTGTAATGTAAAACTTTGTAACTACCAGAGCAAAGGAAAAGGATTAAGACTTCTTTTGGCTAAGCAGATTTACTGTGTGGTGTTGTTTTTAATTTTTACTCACAGGGATTGCTACTGTTTGTTGCTAACATTTCATTGCTTTATTTTTTTCTGTAGCAGAGTGTTCTTACAGTGTATATCTTCTCTGAAATTATTACAGGTGGTGCTTTACAGGTTTTACAGTTTTATCTAACATTATGATAAGCTTTCAGGGTTACTGCATTTGTTGTTGGCTGATTGTTTCTGCTCTTACCTCCTTGTTCTTTCATCCGTGGTTCTTCTTTTTCATCAGGGGTATGGCCCAGCCACCCACCCCATCTCAACCACCCCACTCACTCCTTTTATAGGGTACCACAGTTGTGACATTTCCTGTGGCAGAGCAGGAAGGGGCAGATCAGTGGGGCATCCACAAGGTGAGCTCATTTACAGGGCACTAGTAATTTAACTTGTTATAACAAGTTAAACAAAACAAACACAATCAAACCATTACTTGCATTTTTTTCCTTCTAATTACTCTGACTAGGTTATAAACCCAGCAACTTATCTGGAATGGATATCATTAACTGCAGGTACTGTGAACAATTTTCAGAAGGACAGTCTTACAGGATTTAGGACACTGTCCTACATGCTGGACCATTGGAGATCTTGGGCTCAGCTCCGGGCAGCATGGGCAGAGATTGCATGCCTCAAATTTCATATTCAAGAGGAAATACATTATAAGAACCACCTGCCATTTCCCCAGCATCCAACAGAAAAACCTCGACCGCAGAGGGTAGTTGGACCAGGAGGTTGTCAGGTGGTTAGGAGGGGCAAATCGGGTGCCCAATCACTCTCTGCTCTCCAACATATTACCTCCAAAAACCACATAAACACTACAAACAGGTATCTGCCTCTATCTCTGAAATCAAACAAAGAGGCAGAAGACACTGCAGAGCAGGACACTGTGGCACAGGAGCTAGCACAACAAAACTCACCCAAATCAGGAACCAAAACAAAAAAGCAAAAGGGAATCCAAAAACTTCTGATCATAGGAGACTCCATGATTCGGGGAGTTGATACCCATCTCCAACCAGGGTAATGGTCAGATGTCTCCCAGATACATCAGCATGGAGAGACACTGACCGCATTACAAAATTGTTCACAAAGCAGGAGAAAACATTAATGTCCTAGTACACATAGGGACTAATGATCTCACCAGCCGGTCAGTTGTGGAGACCAAGGAACACCTGACCAGGCTGGGTGACAAACTATCATCCATTTCATCCGGCATCTCCTTCTCTGAGATCCTACCAGTCTGGGAGAGGGGGAAGATGGACGGAAGGTCAGAGAAGGGGAGATAGGGGAGCTAAACATGTGGCTCAAGGGCTGGTGCCAGGAAAAAGGACACAGAATTGTAGGGAACTGGCAACAGTTCTGGGAGCAAAAGTTCTTTAAATTTTATGGACTACATCTGACTAAGGAGGGAGTCAGTGCATTGGGGCAGAAGTTTGACGTCTTTGCAGAATATTTAAACTAGCAAATGGGGAGAGGGGTGCAGCACCCCATACGTTGAATGGGAAGAACACCCCTCCCCCCTCAGCTAGTGGTCAAACAGAGATTCAGCAAGTTTGCAGTTCATTTGCATCACCAGGTAAGAAAAAAGGTTTGTCTCCCCATACAACGTACAGGGTAATGCCAAACCTCACCCAACAACTAACACACCGAAATTTGGCCAATGGAAAATCATGTACACAAATGCTCACAGCCTGGGAAATAAGATCCCAGACCTGCAGGCAATAATGTCAGAGGCTAAACTGGACATAGTAGCAATTAGTGAGACGTGGTTTACCAGTAACCACACTTGGGAGACTTCAGTACCTGGCTATGTATTGTTCAGAAGAGACCGAGGTGCAAAGGGGAGAAGTGGCCCTGTATGTCAATGAAAATATCAAAGCTACAGAAATTCAGAATACACATAAGGAGCCAGGAAGAACTGTGGGTCACCCTGAAACAGGAAATGGGACAGCCATAAGAACTGGGGTTGTCTACAGGCCCCAGACCAGGACGAGGACATGGACACATTACTGTTAGAAGATATACAAAACATGACAGCTAAAGGGGAGGTTCTGATAATGGGAGACTTCAACATGCCAGATACAGATTGGTCAATACCAGCAGGAACATCTGCCAGAACTAGACACATAGTGGATTCCCTGCAGAGGGAGGGCCTCAAACAACTGGTACAACAACCCACAAGAGACAGGGCTATCCTAGATCTAGTACTGACTAACAGGGAAGGGATCACAGATCTCCAGGTAGAAGGTCACCTGGGGGCCAGTGACCATCACATGGTATGGTTCAATTTGGCTACTACATCTAAATCATCCCATTCCAAGGCAAAATATGGGACTTCAGAGGAGCTGACTTTGATAAGATGGCCAACAGAGTTAAGCTAGCCCTGGCAAAAGAAACACAGGTGAGGGTACAGGCAAAGTGGACAAGCATTAAGGATGCAATACATTGAAGCAACATCCCAATGTGTTAGACAGAAAGGAAGTGCAAAGAAGAAGTAAAACACTTTGGTTCTCACATACAGTAGCAGAAAGGTTAGAGCCAAAAGGCTGGCCTTCAGGAAATATAAGGGAACACAGCGGATGGAGATAGGGAGGCATACCAAACTGCCCTAAGGGAAGCAGGGAAGGCAGTAAGGCAGGCAAAGTCCCAAACTGAGGAAACACTAGCACGAACAGTAAAAGAAGGTGACTAGACTTTCTATAGATATATTAGTGAAAGGAGAAAGTCCAGAGGGGTATTGCTAGCTTAATGGAGAAAAGGAGCATGTGAGGAGGAGGACCATGTAAAAGCATCTATCCTAAATAGATACTTTTGCTCAGTATTTACTGAAGAGAAGGTAGGGCAGCCCGCACAGCTCAGCACCATGGACACAGGGGAGGGAGGTGAGCACTACTCCCTTCACAAAAGAAAGGGTCCTACAAGAGCTGCTAAGCCCAGGTGGACAAGGCAATGGGACCTGATGGCATACATCCCAGGGTACTTAAGGAGCTAAAGGTGGAACTAGCAGAGCCATTAGCAGAACTGTTTAGTGAGTCTCTGAGCACAGAAGAGGTCCCAGAAGACTGGAGAAGGGCTCATGTGATCCCACTCCACAAGAGTGGTAGCAGGAGGAGGCAGGGAACTACAGACCAGTCAGTCTTACCTCAGTAGTGGGCAAGATTATGGAGGCACTCCTTAAGGAAAGGATAGTGCAACACCTGGAATCCATAGGGGCACAGGATCCAAGACAGCATGGGTTTACAAAAGGAAGGTCCTGTCAAACTAATCTCATAGATTTCTTTGACTGGGTAACCAGAGTGGTGGACCACGGATGAGCAGTTGATGTTGCCTACCTTGACTTCAGCAAAGCTTTTGACACTGTTCCACATAGAAGATTGATAAATAAGCTGGGTAGACTTGGGGTGGGTCAGAAGTTGGTCAACTGGGTGGCAAACTGGTTGATGGGCAGAAAACAGAGAGTGGTGGTAAATGGTATACAGTCAGAAGAGATGCAAGTCACAAGTGGGGTACCTCAGGGATCAGTCCTGGGGCCAGTCCTCTTCAACATCTTCATTAGTGACCTTGTAGATGGACTAGAGGGTAAGGCTTGTCTGTTTGCAGATGACACCAAGATCTGCAACAGAGTAGATGATCCAGATGGGGTGGGCAGAATGAGAAGAGATCTAGATAAACTAGCAAAATGGTCAGAAGAGTGGCAACTGGGATTTAATGCAAAGAAATGCAAGATCATGCACATAGGAAAGAGAAACCTGAAGCCACCTATAGGCTGGGAGAGGTTGCTAGCAGTCACAAAGGAAGAAAGAGACTTGGGCATCATCATCATCACTGATGACCTGAAATCATCCAAGCAGACCTCTAAAGCAGTAGGTAAGGCTAGGGGGGTGTTATGGTGTATTAGTAGGGGTATCACAAGTCATAAGAGGTAGGTAATAATCCCTCTTTACAAGACACTGGTTAGGCCCCATCTGGAGTACTGCATGCAGTATTGGAGGCCACACCTTCACAAGGACATTAACCAAATTGAGGCAGTCCAGAGAAGGGCAACCAAAATGGTGCAGGGACTGCATCAGAAGACATATGAGGACAGATTAACAGAGCTCAATATGTATACCCTTGAGCAAAGGAGGGAGAGAAGTGATATGATCGAGGCATTCAAACACCTTAAGGGCATTAACAAGGTGAAAGAGTCTAACATGTTTAAATATAAGAAAAATAGCAGGACAAGAGGACACAGCATGAGATTAGAGGGGGGCCGATTAAGGGGAATGTAAGAAATTCTTTTCACAGAAAGGGTGGTAGATGCATGGAATGGCCTACCTCAAGAAGTGGTGGCTATGAATACAGTGCAGGGCTTCAAACAGGCATGGGATAGGCATAAGGGAGCAATACAAATGAGTATGAATAGATAGACCACTGACAGAGCAAAGGTCGATGGCACATTTATAAGGTAGAAAAAGAAATGGGCAGACTGGATGGGCCTTGTGGTCCTTATCTGCCGTCAACTTCTATGTTTCTATGTTTCTATGTAAAAATAAACCTAAAGAAACTAAAGGGATGGTAATTGAATCTTATACAAATTAAAAAAAAAAACTAAAAGCCAAAATTATGATAGATTCAACTAGAATTGAAATGGTAAAAATATACACTTTCCTTGGAATTCAAATTTCAGATAATGCAAAGTGGAATAAACATTGAAAATACAAAACTATAAAGCGAAAACAATAGCGAAGGCCCTGTTAAAATTTAAATTTAGCTATGGAGGAAATACAGTCTTTCCAGCCATATTAGAGGGAGAAGCCAACATCAACCCCATAATTACATATGGGGCAAAAGTATGGGTACTGAGAATTATAATTATATAGTATATGGTCAAGGCTTATTGTGTATGGAAAACAATGGTTTTCCAGATCTTGTTGTAGGACAGTTCAAAGGTCAGAGAAGTTGTTGTACTATCGTTCTGACATCACATCGATAGTACAACAACTTTTTAGCCTTCATCTGCCACTTGATTGGTGGAAACAGCTCAGTTAAAAAACAAACAAAATTAAAATGGTGGTACTGGTTAGCGAGCGGACAGGCAAGCGGTCACTTTAGACAGTTTGTACTCGGACTGAGTGAGCTCCGTGTGTCCAAACTGCCACTTTGCCTTTTTATTTTAAATCACTGGCATCCGTAAATAATAACAGGAAGGAGCAGAGCAATACAGCAGCGAGGACTGGATTTGGGAGTAGAGCGGGACTGCTCCGAGGAGCGGTAGCGTGAATACAAGGTATGAAGGAGCAACTACAATTAAACCTTGTGAAATAATAAATTTGGTATATTTTGGGAGACCATATACTATATAAAACAGTGTATGGTTGTCCATACACAACAGGGCTGTTGCCATCTCGGGGATATGATGCCATCATATGGACCTCTTGAGCTTCGCTCTCGAGGTCTATATGACATCATCATGTCCCCTCGATGGCAACATAGCCTTGTTATGTATGGACAACCATAAACTATTCTATATTTGGAAAATTCATTGAATTATTTCTATAAATCATTGCTTAAAGTTCCAAAGTTAGTCTCAAATGCTATGGTCAGGGCAGAATTGGGCAGAGTTGAAGTGAATTGTATAAAAGAAATCAGACTGGTAAATTATTGGATTAAGTTCAAAAACAATCGGTCAAATACACTTCCTAAGGAATTTTTGGAAGAGAAAATCAAATGGGCCAATAAAAATTTAAAATCTAAATGGCTGTTTGCACTTAAAGAAATAATGTCTAGAATAAAGATCATTCATTTATGGATAGATTATAGTAAGGGAACCAATATAGTCACACAGTATAGAGACCTTATTAAAACTGAACTCATGGTAAATGCTAAAACTAAGGACATGGAAAGAATTCAAAATTTAAAGTGTGCAGAATGGTTTAGAAAAAATAAAATGGGACATTACTTGGAGGAATATTTAACAATGCCCATAAATTCAGAACAGAGGAAAAATATCACATGGGCAAAATTTGATCTAATTTCTTCAAAGCATACTTACTTCAATAAATTAACAAATCATAATGGCAGGAATACAGAAATTCTGAGTTGTGCTTGTAATAAGGCACATGTAGATTCAACAACCCATGTTATCATGAGCTGCCCTCTATATGCTCAGACACAAAATATGCACATATTAAATATATTAATCTTGTATGCTGCAGCTTTATATGATCCTATTTTTATTTTATTTCACCCAAGAACAGTAGATGAAGCCACAAAAAGAGCAAATTTTCTAGCTTCAGTCATTAAGAGAAAAAACAGAATTTTTCGATCACATAGAGCTGAAAAGAGAATAAGTTAACTTTATTCTCCTCTAATCATTTTAAAATGTAATTCTGAGAGATAGATACTAAATGATAGAAAAATGGTTCTCTTTTAGTCTACTTTTGATATAGTGTTGATACACTGTATTTATAATTATTATTGATTATTTCTTATATCTTGTCAAGATGGTTCTATATTTGTATATGTATAAATGTTATAAAGTTCACATTGTTTTCCCACTGTGATCGAACAATAAAAAAAAAAAAAAAAAGCCATGTTAAATCTTGCCAGGACAAAGCGCTCAGCAAATATACATTGTGAAAAAGCATGTTACTTCTTCCAATAATTTAATCATGAAACAAAAGCACAGTTACACTGTAAAGTAATTTACATTAATTTCAAAGTACCATAACTTGCAGCTACACAAATAAATGTTTTGGTATTCCCCACACTCCATTTCTTGATTACAGAATAATTACATTTTCAAAGAACAAAACAATGATTTCCAGCAGGACAACTACTCAAAGGAAGAAATATTTTGTTACTATACCACACAATAGTAAGCAAACCAAAAGAATAATTAATATATATATATATATATATATATATATATATATATATATACATTATTTTATAACTGTTGAGGTTACACTATGTGGTTCCTCAGGGAGTGAAGTTTCTCTGGCCAAAAAAACACATGCTCCTAACATGTGCCACAGAATTCTCCATAAAGCATGAGGAAATAAATTGAGGACAACGCCCAACCAACAAGTACTGTTGCAAGTTGTGTAGTTAAGGCCAATAAAGAACACTAAATATTGCAAAAGTTACAAATAAATAAGCATCATGTTTTTTCAACAGGACCATTACAATTCACACAGTAAAAACAGTCCTTTACAAATCACAGCACACAGATAAAAGAATAAGCATTCCGTTACTTTAAAATTCAATATTTTTCTATTTTTACAAAATAGTTCACCATATAAACACTGTACAACATAAACTCTTTTAGATAATTTTAAAATATGCCACCCCTGTTAAGACCAAGCAGAATAAACATGTGCTTTTCTGAAAGGGAGGCTCACAGTGCCAAGAGGACAGTGATGCTTTTAAAAGATGCACAAACCAAGATATTAGTTCCAGCAAAAATAACTAGACAACACTAATGCTTTCATCTTAATTCAGAAAAAATAAAACTACACCACATCAACATTCCAATACAGAATCCCATTTTGGACCAAAAATAAAACTAGATGCAAAAACTGCCGAGAGCCCAAGTCATTTAACATGGTACAGTACTTCACACGATGCAATATAACATGGAAATCATGCAAAATTCAAATTATTACCCAATGTGAAATTCTTCTTTTAAAAATCCAGAATAGTCACACCCAAAACACCTGCAAAAATGAAGGTTAAGAACCAAAAAATGAAACAGAAACACACCATGATGCATAGCAGTAATTCAAAAAAACATACCAATAAAAGAAGCAATCTTGGGCAGAAAATAAATTCTGAAACCAAACAACTGACTTTTACAGCCAACTCTGGAATGTGTCTCTCCTGCAAGGTGAAACAACTGCCAGGACAATGCGCGGGAGCAACAGCACATGTTGCAAGGTACATGCTACTGTACTTGCCACAGCCAATCACCATCCAGGTTAAAATACTGACAGTTTAACAGCCAATAATTGCAGCGTACATCGAGTGGGCCACAGGTGGGCACATTCACAGTAAGACAACCAATCAGATCGCAGAATGGCTTTGTCCTGTCAGGACAATTTGCTGACAGCAAATGTTTATGGCACCTTTACTATCCTTTCCTCAGCTCAGAGTTCAGCTTTGAAGAGTGCAGACATGTCCCAGTCCAGAGAAGATCACTGCTCCTGTCTTCCTGAGGTAAGTATTGGTGAGGGGAGTGGTGGTAGGTGGGTGCTCAGTGGGAGAGTGGGGAAGGGGAAGGGGGTTGGGAAGACAATGAGGAACCATTTTATTTTTACAGGTTCAAATAAAAAAACACATCTGGGGACAGTTTTCTTTATTTAACAGGTTAAACATTTATAGACTTTTGGGCACACGGGGGTTGGCTCCCAGTGTGCTACTTGAGTTTGGAGAGGCATACATGCTACTGGCAGGGGGATTGGGCACCCCCATTTGCAAAGAAAGAGGGCTTGGGGAGGCATCTGACACTGGGAATGGGCATCCCGGTGTTGGAAAAATAAAAAATTAGGAAAAAATGATCTGGGCACACTGGGGTGGGCTCTCAATGTGCCACATAAGTGTGTCTGTGAGGGGAGTCATACTGACAAGGGGATTGGGCACCCCATTGTCAGTGATGAATTGGGGGAAGGGCAGGCTACTTTGATGCAGGATCTTACATAGAAAATGTCATTGCAGGATTCTGCATCAAAGATAAAAGACGTTGGGGGTTGGTTTTCCTTTTTAACAGGTAATCAAAAAAAACATTTGGGCACACTGGGGTGGGCTCCCAGTGTGCCACATCAATGATGCTGGTTGGCAGAGAGGATTCCTGGTGCCAACACAGAGATTGGGCACCCGATGTCAATTGTCAGTGAGTAATTGGGGGAAGGGGGCAGACTACTTCAATGCAGGATCCTGCATCAAAACATTTGATGCAGGATTCTGCATCGAATATAAAAGATGTTGGGGGATGGTTTTCATATTTAACAGGTAAAAACATTTGGGCAAACTGGGGTGTGCTCCCAGTGTGCCAAATAAGTGATGCTGGTTGGGGGGGATTCCTGGTGCTGACATGGGGATTGGGCATCCCGATGTTGGCAGAAAACATTTACAATTTTGAAACATGCCTTGGCCCCCACAAAGACATAAAAAGGAGAAAATATTTTATTAGGTAAACACCAGAAGATGTTTTAGCTAAATGGGGGCCGAGGAACAAGGTGCTGCCATTATTTTGGCCAGAAAGTGGCCAGAAAACTTTTTTTTAACAGGGGATAATAGTCATGAAGTAGTGCAACAAATTGTGGCAGTTTTCGCAAACTGCAAAAGAAATGGGTACAACATTTTCTCAATTGTGAAACTGTCACATCCATTTCTTTTTCAATTTGCAAAACTACAGGGGTCCTGATCATGGAAAAGATATTTCTTGGGGTCAAATTGCAAATCTGATTCCCCCAGTGTGTTCCTCAGCCCTCAATTAGGTAAACACAACTGACAGTGTTTATTTAGGGGCTGTAACTTTTGAATTTCAGTTGTTTTTGTCTGCTGCTAACTGAAAACAAGATGGTGGCAGCATGACACTACTGAGGGCATTTGCGACAGTAACATGTACTGTCGTGATAGTACCAGGTTCTTTTGAGAGGCACATTTATTTGTTTCCCATTGACTATAATGGAACAATTAAAATGTGAATAAACTTTGACCAAATCTTCAAAAGGCACATCAATGACCCAGACTGCATCTTCCTTGAAGATTCCAGACCAAATGGACAAAGCATGTGAGCTGTAGCCACGAGCAAAGAAACACACAAATCCCCATTTTTGCAGAGTGTTTGCCATTCTGCAGCTCCACAAATGCTCATCTGACCGTAATGCAACTTGCCAGATCCAGACATCTATGGTGCCCCACTGCACATGCAAAATTTCAGCCAAATCCATCATACAGTGACAAACTTATTAAAGTGCAAATTTCAGGGTTTAACTGCATAGAAGTGGCCGGGCTCCCCTAACTATACTGGAGCGACCATGCCAGTATATATATATATATATATATATATATATATATATATATATATATATATATATATATATATATATATTTATTTTTATTTATACAATAGGGTGATTTGCAAACATTTCAAATAAACCATGTATTCTCACCGGAGTGAGAATTAATGCTGATGACATCACCACAGTGAGGTTACCCGAGGTCAAACTGCTCTTGTGCAGATAAATCATTTATTACACTTGCTTCCATTGCATATCCCATTTATGCAATTCTTTTATTTTTGCTTTTGTAGGGGGCATTTGTTAGTAAAAAAAAGTGAATAAAAACTGAATTTTCTGCCATTTTTTGCTGATTATAGAAAATCTAAAATGAATCTAGAAACAAAACACATCTCATTTTGTAGATATTTTTATGCTAAACAACTTTTGTGCTCAAAGTACCATACTATCTTTTTTGTTTTTATGTTATTTGCATTTGTTTGATTGTACAGTGCACAAAAATGGAATTTTTTGCTGTTTTTTGCTAATTCTGAAAAAACTAAAGAGTATCTATAAATGAAACACCACTCATTTTGTAGATATTTCTGTGCTGAATAAACTTTGTGCTCACAGTACCATGCTATCGTTTTTCATTTTAAAGTTATTTACATTAGTTTGCGGACAAAATGAAAAAAAATAATTTGAATTTTCTGCTGTGTTTTTGCTAATTATCAAAAAATCTATAAGGTGTCTATAAATGAAATACCACTCATTTTGTAGATAATTTTGTGCTGCACAGCTTTCATGATCATAGCACTATGCTATCTTTTTTCGTTTTAAAGTTATTTGCATTGAATATAGTTAGTACTGATACTGAGGGTGAACATTCTAAATGAGTTCCGGAGTGATTGTGACATATCTACTATGTGAATAAATCTGTGATGATGTATCTACTATGTGGATAAATGTAACATTTTTAATTTATACCATAGTAGCTCAGATTTATCTCATAGGATTTATGTCAACATCTATTGCATAAATGGATTTATTTTCACTGTGGTGATGTCACCACAGTGAGATGTCTCACTGCTGCCTGCAATTAACTCAATTTATATTGCAAAACACACTCAGCTGTTTCTGAGACTCCCAGTCCATGACTGTGATCATCTCAATTTGGCTAAAGCCATCATTCTAAATGACACTGCTTCACAAAACAGCTTGTTTCTCACTGCTACCAAAAACTAAATCAATTACCATTGCAAAACACACTCAGCTGTTTCTAAGACTCCCAACCCATTATTGTGATAATCTCAGTTTGACTACAGCCTGAATTCTAAATGACACTGCTTCACAAAACAGTTTGTTTCTCACTCCTACTTAAAACTAACTCAATTAGCATTGCAAAACACACTCAGCTGTTTCTCACAGTGTTTGTAACACTCCTAGTCCATTCAGAAAAATTCACACACAGAAGGAGCAAACACACAGAAACAGGAATAGAATACAAGAAAACATTACAATACTTCTGAAACTCCTACTGCTATTGTATAAATAGAACATATGATGTGCAGATCAGCACTCGTGACTATCCAGAGCTCACTCTGCAGGAGTGAGAATATTTTCCATCGTGTATCCTCTAT
Source organism: Neoceratodus forsteri (assembly GCA_016271365.2). NCBI lineage: Eukaryota > Metazoa > Chordata > Ceratodontiformes > Ceratodontidae > Neoceratodus > Neoceratodus forsteri. The sequence continues at coordinate 912,767,126 of CM057455.1, read as the reverse complement.
TTATGAATTACATATGAATAGGCTCTGATGATCAACAGAACCAGTTCTTAGAATTTAGCAAGGAAAGACAAACCAAAACCAGAACAGGCAGCAACCCGAAGGACATCAGAATACTTAAACCACATGCATACAGGACTGCAAATAGAAATAAATGTCCTGTATCCGACTACTTGCTGTAGAAAAGCAAAATACCTCTAAAATCCAATTATGACAGTGCCCCATTCTTCCTCACAGTAAATCAGCAACACAGAGCAAATAACTCAACTGCATGGTATAAAAATCAGCCTCTCGGAATAAACAGTATTGCCAACATTGTTAAAATATGATACAAGATTCTGGTATTCACACTGACAAAAGACTTACTAATCACTCCGTTTGAAAACACCTTGTACAGAAACTTGTGGACATCAACATTCCTCCCACTGAAGTGATTCAAATATCTGGACACAAAAAAACTGTAGTCACTGAATGATTATTCCCGTATAAATGAAGAAAAGCAGTGTAATATCTCCCATATACTGAGCAATTACACAGATGAGCAGTCTACCACCTCCAGAGGACCGTGCACCTTCACATCCATCGAACCAACTGAATCACATGCAAATCACTTCTCAACATGGGCAGATGGAATATCTGCATGCTTTAGTAATCCTAATTTTTCTGCAACACACATAACATTTAACATAATTCAAGGTTTGCTGCTTACATTATTACTGTTACATAGGGTACTATTTCATAACTGTTTGCAAATAAATGCTTAATATTTCACTTTAATTCTTCAGGTTGTCACTGCAAGAGTCCACCAAGAAAGTGACCAAAGCAGCTGTGCAGCGATACAGATTCTGACTGGGCAGGAATATTCCTGAAACACCACGTACCTGTTTCAACTCCAAATGCCCTACACCTCAGCCACAGTTGAAGCCTCTTCAAAGTGAATTTTCAGTTCCCGTCTGTGGTTGTACTCTGTTCACACAAATGTACAAAATAAATAATGTCATACTAAGCACTACCCACACACCAAAATAAGACTAAAGTTAAATAAATAAATGTTATTTTCACTGTGTGAACCCAATAAAATTAAACACTTTAACGTCAATCATTACGATTCCTAAATGAAACCCGGAAGTAACAATCCCACAGATATCCCTCCCACAAACACAAAAAAAACAATCCCAGAGCTCTATCGCCTAACACACAGCTAACCAGTCCAACTACAATACATGCTGCACACCCGGTTTTAGCACAACCCACATACCAAAACAAACCACATTAACCAATCACAGGAAACTCCACAAACACATAGCTGATTGAGATCACAAACGTCTACAGAGTGACAGAAAGCAGCCAAGTCATTGTGGATTCACATCAACATACAAAGTAACACTGAGAAAATGAGCCTCTTACACAAAGTAAAAATACACAGAAGTACAGCAAGAAACACTCCTGCCCTATTGTATCAATCGCACACATGATGGGTAGGAGTGGAATATGGAAAATATTCTCACTCCTGCATCGTGAGGCATGGATATCCCACTCGTGCATTCAACACTCATGAGATATCCATGCCTTATTCTGCAAGAGTGAGAATATTTTCCATATTCCACTCCTACCGATCATGTATACTATATATATATATATATATATATGTACTGTATATATATATAGATATCTATATTATATATATACATATATATATATATATAAATATATAAATATATATATATATCATATATATATATATATATATATATATATATATATATATATATATGTGGATATATAAAAGATACATGATAGGCAGGAGGTGATAAGGAAAAACATTCTCAGTAATGCAGAGTGAGCTCTGGATACTCATGAGTGCCAAAGGCATGAGTAAGAGTATTCAGAGCTCACTCTGCAGGAGTGAGAATATCTTCCATGTCACACAATCTGCACATCATGTGTGCAATTTATACAACAGGGGTTTCCAGAATGTGCTTTTTTTATTTCAGTTTATCTTGTGGAATAAATTAAAAAGACTTTGGACAAAAAAAGAAAATTCTGCTAAAACAAGCTGAAACACTGTCTTGCTATTTGGGTGAAGCATGCTGTTTTCCTTGGTGGTTGATGTATTTTTTGGATGTGGAAGGCTTTGCTCTCTTTTGGCTTTTTTTTTCCAGTATGAAACTCAGACTGCTGGTTGCTTGCTTTGGGGCTTTCATAGAGTTCACAAAATGAGAGTGAAAGAGTTGCAGATGCAGGTGTGACAGGTGACCTACATTCTTGCCATTAACTTCATGAAATCAGTTCTAACACTTAGGCAGAATCTGAGTTTTGCTGGGTGAGATCAGCACAGTTGAAGTCAATGCTGATGAGGTAAGCAGAGTGATAAATGTCAGCTGCATTTATTACACTCTGGTGATGTAAGCAGAGTGTGTTAAATGTCAGTTGGCTACATTTGGGGGTGAGTGATATGTGTTTTTATTTTATGTGTTAGCAGCTCATCCGTATTGTATAAAAAAATATATTTATATATTATGGTAGCACGGCAGTGCCACCATAGTTAGGGTTGAGTACCCCCTTTAAGGTTAAATGGTGAAATTTTTCACCTTATTAACTTTGCCACCATTCAATGGATTTGTGTGAAATTTGGCAGGCATGGGGCGTAACTATAGATCTTAGGATCTGCCAACTTTTGTACCAGTAGGATCTACGACAGTGGAGTTATTAAGTGACATTCCGGAGCACATTTACGCTTTTTTGAGCATTCTTTGCTCGCACCTACAGGCTGCACAGTTTGCATGACTGGCACAGAAACTTCCAGTAACATGTGGTCAGGGTCCCCAATGTGCCTTATGAAGATTTTTTGAAAAAATAGTGTACGGTTCAAAAGTTATTCAACAAACAAGTTTCCCCTTATAGTCAATGGGAAAAGTTAACAGAAAGTTCAACAGTGTCACAAATGAAGTTTTTAGTATCACAAAAGACCCCTGTAGTGTCATGAGTCAGCCTTTTTTTTCAGATACTGATCACAGAAATGCTTGGCATTTAAAAATGGGACCATCTAGGGACACAATTATTTTTGTGTTTACCTAGTCGAGCCCTGAGGATGCTAGCCTTGTCTTTATTTTGGGGTTAAACACCCCAGAAATATGTTTTTGAAATTTTGGGAAAAAGTAGTGTTGCAAAGTAGTGTTGAACCTGTGACATGTTTGTGATTTTTTTGGTGAAAGTGTTGCAAATCACGACATTACTTTGCAACACTATGGCCAAAATGACAGGACTTGTTTGCCACCCTGCTGTAAAAGAACGGTTTGGTCTTGTGAGCTGAAATTTGGAGGGAAGAAAGCCAACATCTCACAGATGTGCCTTTTGGTAGTTTGGTGAAAAAATATTCCAAGGATGCAAAGTTACGATACTCCAAAGTTGACACTTTTTCCCATGGACTAACATTGCGGCGACCGCTGCGTCTTTCAGGGCCCGGTCTTGAAACGAAGTAGATACGGACTTTTTTGAAGAAAATGCCAGCCCCTCAGGGGGCTATGCATGTAGTGCAAACCTAGCCAGGAAAGTCATGACTTATATAAAATCTTAATTTTTTCTCTACGTCGTACGGTTCCTGAGATATAAGCAATTTAGTATTCCAAGAGCTCATTTTCTGGTCCCAGGCCCATTATTATGCATACATTCTTTGTAGTCACTGTGTTTCTCTATGCAGCTGTTTGGTAAAACCAGGGTGTGCGCTCCAGTTACTGTTACACATAGCGATTCCACTTTGTGTTTCCGTACCCGTTTGCATTACGTTTCCGTGTACATCACTGTGTGCGTTATCCTTTGCGTTTCTGTTTGTGCCTGCATTTGCGTTACTCTTATCATTTGTCTCTACAGTACTGTTTCTGTTTGCGTTTCACTTTGCATCACTGTGCGCATTGCCATTTGCATTTGCGGCCACCCTTCCATTTACGTTTGCATTTGTCTTTCGTTTTGCATCATTGTTGCTGTTACCGTTATCATTTGCAATTCCAATTGGATTCCCATGCCTGTGTATGTTACAATTTGCATTTCCATATGTGCTTACATTTCTGTTTCCTTTGCCATTATCATTGCTGTTACTGTCACTGTTACCATTTGTGTTTACAATTGTAGTACCGTGACCGTATGCGTTACGGTTTGCATTTCTGTACGTGCTTGCATTTACATTTCCGTTTCTGTTTCCTTTGGCATTATTGTTGCTGTTACCATTACCATTTGCATTTACAATTACGGTACTGTGACCGTGCGTATAATGGTTTGCTTTTCTGTATGCACTTGCATTTGCATTTCTGTTTCTGTTTCCTTTGATGTTATTCTTGCTGTTACCATTACCATTTGCATTTACAATCGTGGTACCATGACCATGCGTGTTACGGTTTGCGTTTCCATATGCACTTGTGTTTGCCTTTTGTTTCTGTTTTCTTTGACATCATTTTTGCTGTTACCGTTACCATTTGCGTTTACAATGTGGTACCATCACAGTGCATGTTACCAGTTGCATTTGCATATGCACTTGCATCACTGTTCGCTTTGGTGCCACTTTGCGCTTGCATTTCTATTAACGTTTGCTTTACCTTTTACATTCATGTCACCATGTGCATAACCATTAGCACTTGTGTTTGCATTGTAGTTACCGTTACTATGTCACAAGACATCATGTGGTGGGAGCGCAGGGCCCAAGGGGCCCGCACTCCCACCATCACATTCCATTCACTATTTATAGTTCTCATTCTTAAAAAGAAGGGACATTCATGGGAAAAAAATCCATTTAATGAATCAGTTAGGGATGTTTCACAGCAACAAAAGATAGGAAATTCAGTGTTAGAGTTGAAAGTCCCCCTTGCACCCCCAGCCCGCCTCCCCAACTGGCATTGGGGTGTGCATTGGGGTCATCGTTCCTAACTCTCACCCTATTCTCCTATACCTCAGCTTGTTTACACATGTGATGGGGTGAGAGTTAGGGTCGACAACCCCAACACACTCTCCAATGCCGGTTGTGGGGGTGGGCTGGGGATGCAAGGGGTGCTTTCATCCCTAACACCTAATTTCCTCACTTTTGTCACTGTAGAACAACCCTAACTGATGCATTAAACAGTTGTTTTGCCATGAATATATATATATATATATATATATATATATATATATATATATATATTTATATAAAGTGAGAGAGAGAGGATACATGATGTGCATGAGTGGGATATGGCAAATATTTTTACTCCTACAGAGTGAGGCACAGATAGCTCACGAGTGCTGAAGGCATGAGTGAGATATCTGTGCCTCATGAGGCAGGAGTGAGAATATTTGCCATATCCCACTCCTGCCCATCATGTGTTCGAATTATACAATGGGTAGAAGTGGGATATACTTTTTTATTTTGTGCTCTATTGTGAAGTTTGTCTGTGTTATATTTTTACCTTGTGCAGCTCCACGGTGATGAGGCTTTGTTTTCAATGGGATTAATTCATTTCAGGAAGTGAGCGTTTTGTTGTCTGAGTCGTTAATGGTGATATGAGATGTTCATGCCTAAAAGATCTGTAATATGTAGGATTGGTTGCTGTTCAGGTTTTGTGTTTATTAATTAGTTAAAGTATAGTTTGTAGCTGTTGGTAGTGTCTCCGTATTGGTTTTTTGTGTTCATGAATGGGGCAGAGATTTAGTGAGTGTATTACATCACTATCATTTGATTGGTGCATTAATGTGTCTTTTTTCTAATGCCTGGCTTTCATTGGTAGCTGTGTGCTAGAGGGTGGGACTTCTTAGTTTGTATTTCTTCCGGGATGAGTTTATATTTTATTGCTGACATGTGTATCGTTTCTTTTATATTCTTTCATTATACGTGTTAGTGTATTTATTTACAGGGCGTGCTATATTAGTGTGGTGTGATACTTTTTTTTATTAGGGTGCTTTTGTAACATTTGTTTATGTCTGCAACTGCAGTACAGGATAATTTCTATGGTCGTCTTCATTTCGGAAGCAGTGTTTGGTTCTGCAGAACATCAAATTTCAGGTACACTGTTTCATTGTAACTATTTCTAGTGAATTAGTCACCTTCTGTATCAGAGGAAATAACTTTCTTTTTCTTCATAGGAGGACTGTCATGGTGTGGAGCTGAAAATAATACATAAAGATTTATTATATCATTCATGATAATTTTGTTTACTATTACTGTGTTCCTGTTTTACATACCTTGATAAATATTGAACGTGATACGCTTTGCTGAAATATTGGGATTATTGAAACAGGCTGTTATCCCTTCAGTGAAATGTAATAATTTCTGCTTTTCTTCTGGTTTAGTTTCTCCTGCTCTTGATGTGGATGGCTGTGTGTCAGTCTCATCACTTAAGATATTGGAAATCACTTTTTGTTTACTTTCATTCATTTTAGAGTATTGGTTTAGAGACTGTAGTTGCTTGTGCCCTCAGACTTGCACGACTTCAGCTGGAGGAATATTGTTATCGATAAGTTTTTGTATCAGATGCTTCCATATAGAATGGTTAGTTAACCTGCGGTCTGTTTGGATGTCAGCAGCTTGTACCATATTTTTCAAAATGTTTGCAATAGTGTTCACACCTAGAGGTTGGTTTTTCAACCAGCAAGTGTCTTAAGTTACTTTAGGTGGTTGATTTATCACTAAGAAAAACAGCGCAGAGTCATAGTTTGCTTGGGGTGATCTTTTTTCACTGTAAAATATATAGTTTGATACAGGAAATTTTTTATGATTGCTGATTGCATACACTCTAGGTTTTAAAACATGGATATCTTTTGGGTCAGTGCCACTTCATGTTTTTGTTTGTCTGTCTGTGCAAAATTCAATATATTTGTCATCTTTTTCATTTGCACCAAGCTTTATAGCTCCCCATTTAAGGTTTCTACATTCCGTGTTGCCACGTATACCAAAGAACATGGTAACATTGAGCCACATAGTATTTATTAGTGATTGTGTCATTTGAGGGGCTAGAAGCTCATGAATTAATGTGTCCATTAGCTCATCAGCAGCATAAGGTTTGTTTCCTTTTCCCTGCTCTTTTAGTTTTTTTTGTTTTGATTGCAGGACCTCTCTGGCTTTGGATCCATGCCTAGAATCCGACAAAAATCTTGTCGAATGCCCCGTCAGCGACACCGGCAGGTCGACTGCATTCTGCAGTAGGCTGCCAGTTTGTACTTTGTTCTCTTGTTTTCTTCAGGGGGCTTCACACTCCCAATCCGCCACACGGGGGGCTACGCCCACCGCACCCCCCCACTTAAGGATTCTCAACTCCAGCCAGAGCTGATTGTGGGGGTGCAGGACCCCTGACAGACAGCATCAGGTTCCAGCAGCTCTCCCACCACAGCTTGGTGCTGTAGTTGCTGTGGGGGACCTCACTGGTGAAACATCACTGTCAGAAGGGTAACCGTCTGGCTTTTAGGAGTGTGTTTGAGGTTGCAACAGATTCAGGATAGTTTTATTGCTTTACATACCGTTCAAAACTGAAATTTTGCTCTCAAACTTAATGGTTCATACTCATGTCCATCTTTTTTGTGACATTGGATGAAGTAATGACATAAGATATTATTTAATTGTTGTGGAGCCAACGTTTCAATTTTCTCTGCTATTCCCATATTTTCTTGTAAGAATTGGTGCAGATTATGAAGATCACAGTTCATTTTTCTAAGAGTGTTGTCATTTCTGCTGAATTCTATATATTGTTCAATGTAGTCTGGATTTATGTTGTATTGTTTTGTAGTAAAAGTTTGGTTGTTTCTTAGTTTTGTATTTCTGAGAGGTCTGCTGTTTGTGATGGATCCAATAGTGGTTCATCATCTAATTCAAACTGTCAACAGCTAAGGTTTACCTCTTCTTGTAGATCAATCAGTTGTTTGGTTTTATGTAGTTTGCCTTGATTTATTTGTTCTGGATTAGTTTTGTTTGTAGATTTTGATAGTTTTAAGTATTTTTCCATTTTATGAATGTAACAACTTTTTTTCTTTTTTCTTTAGATTTTTGGCAAAGCGAGTGGTTCGTTTCTGCTCAGCTCATTTGTTTGCACAGTGTGAAATCTCAGGCTGCTGGAAAAGGGAGTACGCTAATTATCTAGGTGTGTGCTATTTATTTCTGTTACTAGGGCAATGTAGTTCCAGCACAAGTAACAGATTTACCTACGTAACGACCGTGGATATATTGCTTGTGATGTGCAGAGTGTCTGTGTAAATTTAAATATTTTCCACAGTGTCTATGTGATGACAATTTATCTCTCTGCAGTGAGAATAAGGCAGTTTATTTATAACTCATATCACTCACCCCATTGTGTGTGTGTGTATATATATATATATATATATATATATATATATATATATATATATATAGGGCATGATTGTACCCCTATAGTTAGGGTTGGTACCTCTTTCAATGTTGCATCTCAATTTTTGCAGCTTAATAACTTTGTAATTTTTCAACCAATTAACACACAAATTGGTTTCTGCTTTTGTGTTGTCAGTTTTGCAAGATGTTGAAAGTTTCATGATAACAGTTTTCATGGTTTCAGAGATATAAACTGGTCAAAAACACAAAACGAAACATTTTTATTCCCCTAGGATAACTTGGGATTTTTCACTGTCATGTACAGCACATATAGAATTAAGTTTGCCTCTGATATTTTCAGGGATGATGGGGTGCATGCCAAGGGTGTGCATTTGGATGGTTTGGCAAAAACATATACAACCATTTTTGAATTATATCATTTTTTTGTGATAAATACAAGACAGGCAGAGTGCAGGGTAAATTGCATTTACCGTGCAAACAGTAATTTGCAAATGGTAAATGTCATTACCATTTACAAATTACTGTTTGCATGGTAAATATGTGAAAAGTAAATGCCATTTACCATTCGCATAGTAAATGTGTGAATTGTAAAAGCCATTTGCCATTCACACTTTACTGATCACAGTCACAGTTTTAGTTCAGATTTCTGCCATCTTGTTTTCAGTTAGCAAGGCTGGAAATCTGAAATATTTATAAAAAAGAATGCCCGTAGGTAAACACTAACTGTTGTGTTTACCTAATGGGGACCAAAGGAACATGCTCCCAACCTTTTCTTTTTAAGAGACCCCCCCATATGGCTCAGGGCAATACACCATCCTGCACTGAACTGTCATGCTTTGCCGAACAGCATGACAGTTCAATGCAGGATGATGCATGATGTATTTTGCTGACAGTGAGGTGCCCAATCCCAGTGTCAGCAGTAGCCCCCCTTCCCCAATAGTGTGGGACACTGAGTAGCCCATTCCCTGTGTCCCCAGTATGTTCCTTTAATTTGCCAACAGTGGGGTGCCCAATCCCCGTGTCAGCAATAGAACCCCCGATAGTGTGGGACACTGGTTAGCCCATTCCCAGTGTCCCCAGATGTCCATGTGTCCTTAATATTTTTTGGGACTCTGGGGAGCCCACTCCCAGAGTCCACAAATATGAATAAAACCCCTGAAATAAAGAAAACAGTCCCTGATTTCTTTTTCCCTAAAAAGAAGAAAATGTTCCCTTATCATCTCCCCACACCCCTCCCACCCATCCTCACCCTCCTCTGAGTACCCCACCTGCCCGCACCCCCTTCATCCCATACTTACCTCTGGTGGTCAGTGGCTGCAAACTGAAAAAATGCTGGTAAGCTATATAATGGCAGTCAAGGAGGGGTCAACTTATGTTGATATCTCAGGCATTTTGGGGAATTTTGGCCCCGAATTTTCTACATGCGGTTCTTGGGATTCCACCTCATGAACACTGGCAATATCATCTCATTTCTCTGTCCCAAAAAGTGATTTCATGGTTGCTGCATGGAATCACCTTTCAGGACTAATTAATGAAACAACAGTGCTACTGTTCATTAGGTGGGGTCCCAAAAAGCCCATGTTACAAATTTGGTGGAAAAATTTCAAAAAATGACTGCATTACAAGCATGCATTGTCTAAGGCATGAGTCAGCGTTTCAAGAGCTCACTCTGCAGGCATGAGAATATTTTTCATAGCACACAATCTGCACATCCTGTGTGCTATGTATACAACAGTGGTGGGAGCTTCAGAAATATTATGTTTTCCTGTGTTCGTTTCCTGTTTTTGTGTGCTTTCTGCTCTTTCTGTGTGTGGTCTGTGTGTATGATTTTTTTCTGAATGGGCTGGGAGTCTCAGAAACACTATAGGACATTGATGAGTGCCTTCTGCAATGCTAACTGAGTAGCTTGCAGGCCTCAGTGACAAAGAGAAACTGTTTTGTAGTAAAGCACTTTCATTTAGAATGGAGACTGTAAGGAAACTGAGATCAGCATAGTAATGGGCTGGGAGTCCCAGAAACACTATGGGATACAGATAATTGTCTTTTGCAATGCTAATTGAGTAACTTGCAGGCCTCAGTAAGAAAAAGAAACTGTTTTGTAAAGCAGTTTCATTTAGAATGCAGGTTGTAGTGAGTGGTGACATCAGCACAGTATGGATAAATGGCATGTATCATCACTTTGCTGATGTCATTGTCATTTATGACACTCCAGTAAAGATATCTCAATTTATCACATTGTAGAAGCTCCCACCACTATTGTGTATATGTATGTGTATGTTGATATATCTATATCTATCTATTTATATAAATATATATGTATATATATATATATATATATATATATAAATATATACTACACACACATATATATATATATATTACAGTGGTGCAATAATGCCACTGTATTTAGGATTGAATAGGCACTTTAATGTTAAATCCCAATTTTTGCAATTTAATAACTTCACAACCTCTCAATGGATTTGAATGCAATTTTGCATAGCTAGTCTCATGGGCAAGGTCTCTGGATGTGATAAGTTTCATTCTAGTCAGATGTGTGGATTCCAAGATCCAGATAGTACAAAAAGTGATTTTTCGAGGGGGGGGCTGTTTTCTTGTGACACCTGTAGCACCCAGACAGTTTGGAATTTTGGTCTGAAATGTTCAGGGTAGAAATCAAGTGGCCAACAGATGTGTATTTTTCTGGTTTGGTGAAAAAATATTAATCTATTGAAAAGTTATTAAATGTAAAAATGTATGTTCTGAGCATGCTCAATAAGGACTTCCGGATATCTGTATGAAATGATAAAAGAATGCTTTTTCATATGGGCCCAATCCTATTTCATGAAGGGAAAGATCCTGTTTCATTTGCTGCTATTTCATTGTCTGTTTTTTCCAAGAAAAAAATATCAAACCCAACAAAATGTATCTGCTGATTGTCTTTTAAAAATAAACACCTGAACCTTGCTAAAAGGGACCCATTTTGCTAGATTCTGTTATTTTGTTTTAAGCTGCCATAATACATCTTCTGGGCACCCATAATCCAGGGTGACCAGCTTAGCGAGAGGAGCCATTCACCTGCATTCTCTTTATGAGAACATCGGGACTTTCTTGACTTCTGCAGCCTTAGCTGGAACTTGTGCTATGGGCTGCAGTAAGAGCAGTGAGCTGCCATTTCCCTGGTGTTTAGTGGCACCCTCTTCCTCCCATTGCTGAGGAAAGGGCATTTATTATTATTTTTTATTCAGTAATGTATATTATAAAATTCTGTAAAAACTCCCTAAAAACTCCATAAATAAAACATACTTAAATTCATGCATACAGTAAATGCTATTATGGCTAAAAAAATCTATCTGTTTCAGTTTTGGACCCACATTTTTCAATTGCCCAATGTGTTGAACATCTTCTGTGCTTCCCTCTACTTGGAACTAGTTCCTCCTTTCTTTATATACATAAGTGGAGGAGAGAGAGACAGGAAAAATGGGAGAAAGTAAAAGAAAATCTCGGGTTTTGTAAAATTCATCCCATTCCTGTTATACATAAGTGGAGGGTGGAGAGACAGGGGAAAATGGGAGAAAGCAAAAGAAAGTCCCAGATTTTGTAAAATTCATCCTATTCCTAAAAGATAGCTATTTAAAGGAAAAAATGGTGTGGAGAGTGGGTTTAAAAAGACCTTCCTAATTACCATATAGTCCATTATCATAGCCATGTAATATTGAAATGATGGTTATAATTGTCACTGGTCAAGTTGTAATGTACAGTATCCGGGTAAGGTTTTCCTGGCTACAAACCAATCGTATACCTCTATACTTTGCCTATTGAACATGCTGCACTATAATCAGGGGCGTAGTTTGTTTTTTTACAGGGGGGTCAAAGGAACCAAAAAGTCCTGATTTTCATGTATTACGACATGGGGGGGGCAGAAATCATAGGGTATAAAATGTGTTCTGGTTTGTTCTAGTTCTAATTTTATACCTCATAAGTATTACATGTTGACATACATTTGCCAAAGTTTTAAACAGAAACACAGATAAGAAGGTCAATAAGTTTTAATAATCTAATTTCGTTGCTTTTGTAACTACCCTGAATCCCTCTCTGCTCAGCAGTTGCAGCTCACTTTTCATACTGCCTGAACATTCTGTGACATCATAAACTCATTTCCAGGCCATTCAGAGGAATAGCATAGAATGGGAGTCTGTGATGTCACAGAATGTCTTAGAGATATGAAAATCAAGAGCAGTAACTGGTGAGAAGAGTGGAACTCAATGTAGATCTGAGGGCACTCCAAGGCTACATTATTTATCAAAATGTTATCAAAGCATATCAGAATACATAGCTGCCATGGAAAGGATGATAGAAGGGCAGTTACATATGCAAAAATAATTTTCTATCTCTAGATAGGAAATTATTTTTGCATATTTAACTGCCCTTCCATCTTCCTTTCTATGGCAGCTATGTATTCTGATATGCTTTGAAAACTTTTTGATAAATAATGTAGCTTTGGGGTGCCCTCAGATCTACATTGAGTTCCAATCTCCTCACCATCAACTGCTCTTGATTTTCATATCTCTAAGACATTCTGTGACATCACAGACTCCCATTCCATGCCATTCACCTGAATGTTCAGGCAGTATGAAAAGGAACAGCTGTAACTGCTGAGAAGAGAGGGAGTCACGGTAGTTACAAAAGCAACAAAATCAGATTATTAATGTAACAGGTCCAGGCAGTACAACACAGTAAATGAAATAATTAATTTTACAATTACGACCACCAAACAACGGACCTTCCCCCTGCCCTAGGGGGAGACTGGCTGGGTCACAGGCTAGGGTGCTAAATGAGGAGGAGAGACCACAGAACATCTTGAACCACAAAATAAGGTGAAACTACATAAACATATACAGTTTTTATACTGTAGGATTTCATACCTCCCAACAGTCCCTAATTTTGACACAAACCTATCTTTAGTGCTCAGAAGCCCCTTGTACGAGGAGGTAATCATGGCATGGACCCAGCAGACTGGCATACATGTTGAAAAAAATGTTTCTGCACCAGTATGCCCATCCACCCCTCCCTTCTTCATCACCAGAGGCCAGAACCATTTTTTCCAAGCATATGTGCCAGTCAGCTAAGCCCATCCCTCCACCGACCATCAATGACAAGCCACAGAACTTGGCACAGACCCAGCAGACTGGTATACATGAAGGAAAAATGGTTCTGTGCCACTTTGCCCATCCACCCCTCCCTCCTCCATCACCAGCAGCCAGAACCATTTGTTTCAGCATGTGTACCAGTCCACCCTGGTCAGCACAGCAGCACAAACCTGGCAGGGCAGCAGAAGGCACAGCAAGCAACAGTGAATCTAAATGTCCATGCAAAAAGCTACAGCCCACTCTCCCCACCCCAGACCTGCATGGCCACTATCTCCACCCAGATTGGCTAGCTTGGCTACACTCTACACCCTGATGGACTTACAAAAATAAATAAAACCACATTTTATACTGCATTTTGTTTACGTCTCTTTCTTGGTCTGGAAAAAGAGATGTTGAACTACTGGTCAGAAGCTCAGTCTGCCTGGTATGCAAATACAACCACACCGACACAAAGCCAGTGCCCCCACCCTACCAACACAGTGCCAGTGCCTGCCATCCCACCAACACAATGCCAGTGCCCCCACCCCATGCCACCAACACAATACCAATGCCCCATCCCACCAACACAATGCCTGTATTCCCAACCACACACACACACCCGACCAGTGTCCCCAACCCCCCCACACACACACACATGACCAGTGTTCCCAATCCCCTCACACACACACCACATGACCAGTGTCCCCAACCCCCCCAAAAAAATCATTGTCAGTCAGTAATCACTATAACAATAGCCAGATAGTAGTATCATCATTTCTTTAGGGTGCATGTTTCAGTGCAAGATTTCTTGCTAGTCTTATAACACTGCATGGGGGATAACACAAAAAACAACCCCTTTGGTTGTGTTTGCCAGGCAATGGAGACAGGGACAGCAAGGCCAAGAAATCAGTCTGTTTCACCCCTCCATAGTGGAGGATCGGAGAAATCAAAAAAGTGAAAGATTACTTTTACAGCCAGATAAAGGATGAGGGGGAAATAACGTTTTAACATTTACTAATGTTTGTAAGCTAGCTGCGGGCACAGGTCAGTGAGTTACATCCCTTGGCAGGTAAAGGATGAGGTGGAAATAATGTTTTAACATTTACTTCTGTTTATATGCTAATACCCGGCCAGCAAGCAGGAAATGTCCCCCCTCCTAACCAACACGGACAGTCCCACCAGAAACCCAGCCAGCAAACATGGACAACAGTTCCCCTTCACCCCACCAACATGGATAGTCCCCCCAGACACCCATCCATCCATCAAACATGGACAGTTCCCCCCCTCCGACCAGACACCTGGCCAGTGAACATAGAATGTCCCTCTCCCAACAAACACAGGTAGCCTTTCCCCACCAGCACAGACAGTCCCACCAGACACCCAGGCAGCCAGCAAACATGGATGGTCCCCCCCATGCCTCACCAAGGACAGTCCCCCTTCCCGACACCCAGCTAGCAAACATGGAATGTCCCCCCGGCCCACCAATATGAACAATCACACCCAGCTAGCAAACACGTGGGAGTTCCCCCTCCCAACCAACATTGATAGTCTGTCCTAGACACCTGATCAGCAATCATGGATATCCCCCAATAAGCCAACAAGGACAGTTCCCCTCAGACACCTGGCCAGCAAACACAGACTGTCCCCTCCCACCAGAAACCCTGCAGCAAACATGGACAGTCCTCCCACCAACACGGACATACCCCCCAAGACACCTGGCCAGCAAGCATGGAATGTCCCCTCTCTCCACCATCATGGAGAGTCCCCCCAGACAAATGGCCAGCCAAGACCAAACAATGGCTAGTCTCCTCACCCCATCACCACAGCCAGTGTCCCCACATCACCACGGCCAGTGTCCCCACCCCAGAATAGAAAAGAGACTGTCCCCCAGCCCCAAACACAGATCATCCCCCAAGCTTCACCAAACACTGACCACCCTCCCAGCCCCAAACACTAACTGCCCCAGCCACAAACACTGACCGTCCCCCCAGCTACAAACACTTACCATTCCCCAACCCCAAATGCAGACCCCCCCAGCACCAAACACTGACCATCCCGTCAGCGAGTCAGCCCCAAAACACAGACTGCCCCAACCCCAGAAAACAGACCATCCCCCCAGCACACCAAAGACAGACCATCCAGTGAGTTTCCCCAACACACCCCACCACACCAGCACAGTAAAAGTCAGTGTCCCCACCCCACCAACATGGCCAGTGTCCACACCTTAGCAAAACAACAAATAGGCACCCCGCCCTACCCCACCGACATGGACAGCTTCTTCAGCAGCCAGCAAATTCCCCCAAGAGACACAACCAGAAGCCACCCCTCAGACATACTGATAGGCTGACAGCAAACCTAACCTTCCACTACCCCCGAGACACATGGCCATGGCCCAGGCCCTCCCCCCTCAAACAAAAGACATTTCTGGGACATGAATCATGGCTATAATTTAACAACCAGCTTGCAGCACAGTTACTTACAAAATCAATAAGGGCACAGACAGGACAGCATGCAGCAGGGTACAGTAAGGCCAAGAAGGCAGGCCAGGAGGCTCCATCTCTCCTGAATCCCATTCCTCTCCCGATGAATCCTCTGCTGACACAGCAACTTTTTTTCCCCAGCACCAGCATTGCGGGTTTGTTGCAGCCTTCCTGCACCATCGGCTTCAGGGCTTCTTGTTCTGAATCTGGGCCTGGCCTGGCTGTTCACTGACCCAAATGATCCGGGTGAAACTGGTGGGCAAAGGGCATGCTTGGCCTGGGCAGGCCTCACTGATGGCACAGGCATGGCAAATCTGTTCTTCTGGCCTGCTGGGTGCAGGCATTGGGTGGGCAGGCATTCCCTCTGCTCAGACTGACTGACTGTCACACTCACTATGACTGTACTACTCTCCTGCCAGGGTGGGCCACGGGCATTTCAATGGGGACCTGGGAGAGAGGAATAAGTTATAGACCTGGAGAGTCCGTGCTGCGATGGCGAGTCACAGAGGAGAAATCCTCCAACTGACAGATGGCAGACAACGAATAACCCACAGTAGTCTAACCACTCCAACCTACCACCAGACAATGAATGTGGCAGTGTGCTGGCTTCTCAGTGGCAGGCAACTGGGCAAGAAATGGTGCCGTAATGTCTTCCTGTCCATGCAGGCACACGCGCGACTGTGGCTGCAGTGCTCTCTGATTGCTGTGGTTACAGCGTGCTTGCAGCCAATTGGAAATAGGGATATTTGGGAGTTGGGACAATTGTCAGGAAAGGAGTTGGAGTGTCGGACAGACTGTAATTTAAAAAACTATATACAGTCCTCGGATCAACCCCCCTTCTCGTTGCTCACAGTCTTCCAGGCCCAACGCGTCAAAAGCAAAAAACTAAAAAAAAAACAAAAGCGAGCAACTGAAAAAGTCCCGATCTCTTTACTCAGGGTGGGCAGCTTGCCCCTCTGCCCCCCCGTAATCTATGCCACTGACTATAATACAAATATGTGAGACAACTTTGGACTGCCCTGATACCAACCAAAACATTACCCTATGCAGGCAGCATGAAGGCAAAGTCTGGTGGGAAACACAAGTACAAAAAGTCAAACAGGGCCAAAAATAAAAAAAAATGAGACTGAAGAGACCTTATACAAGCAGTGAAACAAAATTACTATAATACATATACAAAGTAAATATTGTACTAGGAGGTCAGTATAGGGGAAGTCCAAAGTTGTCTCTGCCCCGACTGGTTAGTGGTTTGGTCAGTCTCCATTTTATAGTTTAGCAGGCTTTAAAAACAAGCTTTGCTATAAAATATATTTATAACTGCCACATAGCCCAGTTTCAGTTATTTGCATGTACTAATGTCACTTTTGTCATCTCTGCATAGCTATATGTATTATCTTGAGTACTGTCTAACTTGATCTGTATTCTAACCTACCTGTACTATATACTATGTACCTGTACTATATACTATCTATTGTATAATCTCATCTCATTTTATGCACTGTATGTATTCTTCCGGGTCTTGCCTGATAATAGTCAACTTTGGCTAGCGCACCTAACCCGGTTAACAAAAACTAAATAAATAGATAAATAAACTTTCACATATTTGTGTTATAGTGCTGCATGTTTAATGAGCAAAGCATAGAGGTATATGATCAGTTCATAGCCAGGAAAAATCTTCCCCAGATACTATAGAAACTCCATACTACACTCTGGTACACAGTCCCCCCAACATGAGAAAACTTGACTCAGAGTCTGGCTCCATAAAGATTACACTGCAAAAAGATTACACAGAAAATTGGAATGCAAAAAAACAAAAAACACCTCCCCACACTCTGTGTGCTCTACCACCCAACTACCCCCACCTCATCACATATGTTTTCCTACTCTCAGTCCCTCAAAGCTTTTCCTCCTGGAAATGGGACTTAAAACCTTACTGTCCCACAAATAACTGGTTACAGTATGTCATGGCAGGCCATGTTGAAATGAACGAAGCCCATTCATTTCAAGGGGTCCATTCATTTCAATGTGTATTCCTTTACATTGTAGTTTTTTTGTTTAATAATATTTTACCAAATTGTTTCTGTTGTTTTCTTCTTTACCATCACACTGATGAACAATACTGATGTCAAAATTCAAATTACCCCTGAAACTGGTGTTTTCAGCACAGAACAACATACTCTGCAAACTCCTATTCTGAGGTAAATGTTGAATGTTGACACCAGTATTGTTCATGAGATGATGGTAAAGATCACAACAGAAAAAAATAGGTACAAATCTAAATAAACAAACAAAAATGACAAAGTAATGGAAAAAAAAACCATTGAAATGAGTGGACCATTTGAAGTGAATAAGCTCCATTCATTTCAAAGTGGTCTGTTGTGACATAATCAGCTATTTGTGGGACAGTGAGGAACCAAGTCCCATTTCCAAGAGGAGAAGCTTTGAGAGACTAAGATTCGGAAAACATATGTGCAGAGGTGGTGGTAGGTGGGTGGCAGAGCGCACAGAGGGTGGGAAGTTTTTTCTTTTTTGCAGTCCAGTTTGCAGTGTAATCTTTTAAATTGAATCTATTTCTGCTCCAGAAGCTTTGTCTGAATTCATCCAGCTGCCATCCTCCACACCCCATGCGACCCCCCGACAACTCACTCGCGCAAGGCTAGCACACACAGTGCCCACAGTGGGGACCCCCTAATCCCTGGAGAGAGTAGCCATTCATCTGCATTCTCTGTATTAGAACATCGGGACTTTCTTGACTTCTGCAGCCACAGCTGGGACTCATGCTACAGGCTGCAGTAAGAGCAGTGAGCTGCAGTTTCCCTGGTGTTTAGTGGCACCCCCTTCCCTCCATTGCTGAGGAAAGGGCATGTATTATTTTTTATTCAGTAATGTATATTATAAAATGCTGTGAAAACTCTATAAAAACACCATACACAATGCATACTTACATTCATGTACACAGTAAATGCAATTATGGCTAAAAAAACAATTTATCTGTTTCAGTTTTGGCCCCACATTTTTAAATTGCTTAATGTGTTGAACATCTTCTGTGCTTTCCTTCTACTTGGAACTTGTTCCCCTTTCTTTATATACACATAAATGGAGGGGGAGAGACAGAGAAAACAGGAGGAAGCAAAAGAAAGTCCCAGGTCTTGTAAAATTCATCCCATTCCTAAAAGATAGCTATTTAAAGGAAAAAATGATGTGGAGAGTGGGTTTAAAATGACCTTTCTAATTACCATATAGTTCATTATCATAGCCATGTAATATTGAAATGATGGTTATAATTGTCGCTGGTCAAGTTGCAATCTATAGTGTCTGGGGAAGATTCTTCCTGGCTACAGACCAATCATATACCTCTATGATTTGCCTATTGAACATGCTGCACTATAAGCACACACAGTGCCCACGGTGGGGACCCTCTAATCCCCAGCTGCTGGGCCCAGATCTAATACCCAGGCACGATTCCATATAGGTCCAAGGGTGTGCAGAGGCATGGCCATCAAGTCACCACAACCGCCATTTTCTGCCGTGTTTTGTCCCCTAAGAGTACGGATGTGTAATGAAGTCTGGGCTCTATATGCCAGCGTCCACTGTACTCTTTCCCTCTAGATGCACCGCAACTTTGGAACCCCCGATTTCCAGTGGGGGCTGCTACAGCACGGTGTGAGCCCTGAACCCTCCCCATGGAGAGGAGAGGAGAGAAGTTTTCCCTCCTCGGTCAAGCCCCGGCAACCCAGCAACCCAGGCTCATTCCCAAACCCGGGTCACCGGCAGAGCACGCATCAACCCTCAGTGCCACTGGGCAGGCTGCAGTGTAATATATTTTTTTTTAATCTCTACTTTGTTTCTCCCCTGCTCCATGCAGCCCCCATCTGACCGACTCCCCCAGCTCCGTCACCCAGAATTACTGGGGCTTACCTTACGCCTGGTCTGGGAGCGGTGCCTGCAGAGAGTCGGTTGCCATCCTGCCGCCAGCTGCCTTTTTCCATTTTTTTCCCCCCTATTTTCCTGAGGACCCCAGGAGAAGGATGCATGTGTGTGGAGGCACGCATGCACCTTTCAGCCCTGGTAACGGCCCTCCTCCACCTGCCCCATTGGCCTATCACCAGCACCCTCACTTGCACAGCCCCCTGGCCTTCACCAGGGGGTAGCTGACAGCAACGGATGCCACACCACCTCCCTGGAGAGGAGAGCTGCCTTGTGGCCACTCCATCCTGCTCCATCTACCCCCCCATGCTGACCTCTGATGATCCAGGCTCGCTCCCGAACCCGGGTCACCAGTGTGCCATGAGGTGAGATGTCCAGCGCCTCAGCCCTTTGCGCCACTGGGCCGGCATGCTGCAGTGTAATCTTTATGGAGATGGACACTGAGTCACATTATCTCTTGATGGGAGGGGCTAAATGTGTACTGGAGTGAAGTATGAGTTTGCTTGGCTTGTATCATTTTCTTCAGTCTCATTTTTATGTTGGCTTGTGTGCACATGCAAGCAACATCTTGTGGTAGTAGCACATTTCAGAGGTGTGTCAGTGTTGGCCAATGCAGGGGATGCTTTACTGGGCATATCCTTCAGCTACCAATCAGTGAGCATTCTGCCAATGACAGCAGTTTCAGAGAGAGACAAAGAGTTGAAACGAATCTGACTCTTCAATTAGAGACAGGCTCGTCATTGCAGAGGCAGATGACACGTCTACATTACATGTTTTTCCCGGTGAAACATTTTAATAAATATGGCAGCTCCTGCTGTTTGCCACACAATCTCCAAAAAGCCGACATCGGGGTGCCCGATCCTTGTGTCAGCATGTTGCCTCCCCTCACATTATATGGCACACCATAACATAGCGGCTCCTGCCGCCCACAATACACTCCCAAAAAGCTGACATTGGAGTGCCCAATCCCTATGTCAGCAACCCCCTCTTAGTGTGTCTTTCCTGGTTAAACAGTTTCCCCTTGCCTTTCTGACACCAGGATGCCCACTCCCGGTGTTGGATGCACGCTCCACGAACCCGTCTATATGCCTTGCCGGCATTGGGGTGCCACATCCCCATGTCAGCATCCCCCCCCAGAATTGTGGCACACTGGGAGCCCACCCCAGTGTGCCTATCTTTTTGTGTGTAACCTGTAAATGAAGAAAACCTTCTCTAGTGGTCTTTTCTCCCCTGCAAACAGGAAAACAGTCCACCATTGTCTTCCTCATCCCCCTCCCCGATCCCCATCTTCCCTCTGTGCAACCACCTCACCAAACCCCCCTCAAGCTATACTTACCCTCTGGAGGTCAGGAGCCACAATCTTCTTTAAACTGGGACACGTCTGCACTCTTCAAAGCCAAATTGCGAACTGAAGAAATGACAGTAAGATTTATAACGGGAGGAAATAGGGCGTTTCAACTTAGGTTGCTATTATTTTTTGGAATTTTGGCCCCAGATTTTCAACATATGGTGCTTGGGACCCCACCTCATGAACATGTCACTGTCATTTAGTTTTTCAGTCCTGAAAGGTGATTTTGCGGTGTCTGTGTGGAATCACCTTTCATGACTGATTAATGAAATGATAGTGCCATTGTTCATATGGGGAGGTCCCAAAAAGCCAATGTTGCAAATTTGGTGAAAAAATTCCAAACAATTACTGCATTACGGGTGTGCATTGTGCAGTTTCTATGTATGCTTGTAACTTCACTGCTTTTTAATATTTTCTCTCCAGATTTCCAATATTGCCATTTCTTCACACCTCCAAATGAACAGTATAACTGACATTTTTCACATCCTTCCTGAAGCATGTTTTGACACCTGTAGTGCAGAATGGCACGGTCACTGTGGGAAATCGACTTTTGGGACAGATTAACAAAATCACAGGGCCACTGTTCATGAGGAGAGGTTCAAAAATGCCCATGTTTAAAAAATTCTAAAAAATGATTGCGTTACAGGCGTGCATTGTGCAGTTTCTATGCACATTTGTACCTTCGACAATTTTTCATATTTTCACTCCAGATTTTCAACATTGCCATTTTTTCACACCACCTCATGAACAGTACAGCTGTCCTTTTTCACATCCTGCCAGAAATATGTTTTCACACCTGTGGCACCAAATGGCACAGTCATTGTGCAAAACCACCTTTCAGGATTGAGTAATGAAATGACAGTGCCACTCTTCATGAGGTGGGGTCACAAAAAGCCCATTTTGAAAATTTGGAGTGAAAATACCAACAAATGGCAAGGGTGTTAGGGTTTCCAACCATAATGCCCTACTCTGTAGAGACTGACAGGCGTTGGGGGTATGACATGGGATCGTCAGCTGTAATGCTCACACTATTCCACCCTCACCCTGCAGCCAGTTACAGGCATTGAGGTGTGCCTTGTGGTCTTCAGCCCCAGTGTTCACCCCATTCCTCTATACCACACCCATCTCAGCATATTTCCTTATGGAATGGGGTGAATATAAGGCCTGAAGTCCCCAAGGCACACCGCAACATCTGTCAGTGTCTGCAGGGTAGGGTGAGGTGAAATGGCATGAGCATTATGGCTGACAACTGAAAGGCACCCCCCCAATGCCTGTCAGGCTTTACAGGGTGGGGGTAGGGTTGGCATCAGTTCAGTACTTCACTGCCATTCCTATTATGCATCTCTCTAACTCCTGCACTACCAATGCCAATGCCAGCAAGCCAACATTCAGCATTGACAAATACTTGTTTATTTTTAGCCCCATTTGCCTTTTTGGATTTGTATTTTCTGTCCAACTTTTCCTTCATGCTGCCTGCATAGGGCATTATTTTGGTTGGTATATAGGTAGTCCAAAGTGTCTCATGGTTTCCATGTTGAAAAGGGCCCACTCAAGGTCCTTGTTGTCATGGAAACCACTAAATAGGAGAATAGCATGGTTGTGTATGGGCTCCCATACACTATTGTATATGTTATGCGAGGAACTAGATGGCTCAGTGGATTGGTAGCAGGTTAAGGAGCCTTTCACCTCTTGGTCACAGGTTCAAATCCAGCACAGGTTGGTAGTGGTCGAAACAAAAGCCATTATCACCTGAGGGTTGTTCAGTGGCCTATGAAAAAGGAGTTGTAGTGGTCTCAGTTGAGTTCCAAGTGAGCAGGTGTCCACATCTCAAAACCAACTTCTCAACTGGCACTAATTGGCACCCTTGTTGGTGGTCTCACATGAAATGCCAAAGACTGAATGGGAACAGAGTCTGAACTACCCTCTCACCTATGTGGTGGTTCTTCCATAGCAGGATTGAGACATGTTGACAAAGCAGTGTGGGGAAGCTTGCACTGTGATCACCCATGCTGTACCTGTTATGTGGATAAACAGAGGACTTCAGATTTCAATGCTGTTAGTCCAGCACCTTTCAAAAGCACTAAATTCACACACAGATAAAAAAAATCTTAAAAAAATAGAATGTTGTACAGCAATGATCATTAACTTTAATAAAACATTAGCAAAACAAAATTGTATTAACATTATAATGTGCTATGTATAACCTTGGTTTATCATTGCATGATAATGTATTTATAGTCTCAGTGTGCAGTACTGTAGTTGTCCTTAGGGTAATCTGTATACTAGTTAGTTGTCTCACAAAAGATTTAAGTGCTAAGAGAACTGAGGCATGACAGCTTTTACACCAGGTCCATTCTACAGCCTTAAAAGGCTTACTGGTTCTAATGGCAGCAAAGATATGGGGATGCCTGCTGGTTAAATTTACAGACTGATGAAATGTCTATACATGTGTAAACAGTATGAATTATAGGGGCACGGTCATGCCCCTATAGTGTAGTTAGGGTTGATTAGCATGTTTAATGTTAAACCTCAAATATTCACTTTAATAACTTTGCAACCGATCAGTGAATTTGCACCAGATTTTAAATGCTCTGTCCCATGGGGTATATCTCTTGATGTGGCAAGTTTTGTTCTGGTCAGATTTACAGATTCTGAGAGCTGGATAGTGCAAAAACCTTAAAAGTCAACATTTTTTGCAGTTTTTTTCCTGATCACCTTGTGTCCAGATGGTGTGGAATTTTGGTGTGATTTTTCTATGGTAGATACAGTTTGGGTAACAAAACTGCCATGCTTTGTTTGGTGAGAAAAATATTAATCTGTTGCAAAGTTATTCAATGTTTAAGTTCCCATTGTTTTCAATGGTTAGATCACTGTCCAGATAGAGGGAGAAAGTTTGATAAAGGATTGATCTCACAAAACAGGATTCTTTCTTGTGAGATCTGTTCCTTTTTTGCGAGGAAAGAATCTTTTTTCATGAGCTGCCATCTTGCTTTTTCTTCCAGTAACTACAAAACATGGAAAACACATACAAATGTTGTCATTTTTAAAAATAAACATCAGAACCTAGGTAAACGGGACCCATTTAGCTAGATTATAATTTTATTTATTTATTGAAATGTTTCACCAGGAAAGGCACACACTGAACAACAAGTTGTTCATCTCACGGTGCATCCTGGGGGTGGGGGGATGAGGGAGAAGTAGTTAAATGCAATTTACATTTTCACATAACAAGTGGTATACAACATAATGCACAATGGCAAAACGTACATACAGAGAATACAATGAATGGAGTGATGCTTTTTTTTTTAGCTTGATACTTTTATTCCCTCTTCAGCTGGAGGGTGTTGCCTTTGGTTCCCCCTATCAGACTGATCCCATAGTCCCACACCACTCCCAGTGCTTGTGCTCGACCCCCTCCTCCATTCCACTCACAGGCTGCTTCACAGTGTGTGCTTACCCCACCACTGTGGAAGCCTGGGGTCAGGATCCGGTAGGAGTAGTCCTGAGTGACTGCTGTATGGTGCCATTGAGATCAGTCATCATTTTGAAAGCCAGAAGACTTTTGTTGTACTGGCTCCCCCCATGGTGTGGGTGTGCAGTGGCATCAATGACACAGCCATGTGCACTTCCGCTCACTGCACATCTGAGGTCAGCCAGCACTGATCTCATAGCTCACTGCTGAATTTACTGACCGCCAGCCACCACCAGGAGCCAGCGCAACTGTGGTTGTCCCTCCCCACCCTCCCCAGAGGAGGAGGATAGCAATCCATGGGATGCTCATGCCTCCTTCCCCCGGCTAACCTTCCAATGCCTGAGGTCACTC
Organism: Neoceratodus forsteri; assembly: GCA_016271365.2. Taxonomy (NCBI): domain Eukaryota; kingdom Metazoa; phylum Chordata; order Ceratodontiformes; family Ceratodontidae; genus Neoceratodus; species Neoceratodus forsteri. The sequence goes on along the minus strand of CM057455.1, from coordinate 912,742,108 downwards.
CAAATCCTGGGTCATTGGTGTGGTGCAAGGTGTGGCCTCCAGCACCTTTACCACCAGCACCACTGGGCCGGCATTGAGAATGGAGTGATACATGGTTTAGAACATGGTATAGTAAGAGTTAATCATTTTAACAGTCAAACAGTCACAAAATGTTCATGAATAAGGGCAGCCATGCTCATGAGTAAGGGCTGCCCTAGTAGGGAAGTGCAAGGAATTAATTGCAATGGAGTGAAAGAGAGATAGTGTGGGATTTGTAGGAACCCAAGAAGGCTGAGATTAAGGATGTAAGAGGAGGGTTTATGTGGACAAGGAACTGGAGGGATAAAGCAGTTAAGGAGGTGGGACATAGGGGACATGTGGGGAATGTGGTAATGTCCGGTAGATTGAAAGGTTGTAAAGGGACAGAGGTCTGGAGGGGTGAGACAGTCAATTGAGGACATGGGGTGTGAGGGGAAAGGGGTCAGTTAATGTATAGGAAGGCTGTGAAGGGGCAGGGGAGGGAGGGGGCCTGGGGAGGGCAGATAAGAGTTAGTGGCTAAGGATTAAGAGCAGGCACAGCTTGTCATTAAGAAGTTATTTAGGGCAGCAGATAGGTAGACTGGGGAGGAGGAGTGCCAAATGTGATGTGGGAGAGAGTTCCAGAGCTTTGGGAATTGATACGAGAATGCATTTTGTCCTGCATTAGTTAGACAGTGAGGGACTACCAGTGTACAAGCATCAGTGGATCTAAGGGAGTGGGTGGGGGAGAAGGGATGGATGGGGAGGAGGATAGATAGTGTAGGATTGTTTCAAACAAGTATTTGGAAGCAAATGTGGCTCAGTTGGAGAGGCACCTGTTTGCAAGAGAAGAGAAGGACAATGCGTAATATAGGTTGCAGTGATGGATGTGGGTAGGGAGTCCATGGCAAAATGGCAGAAGACATTAAAGAGGGTGTCCAGTCTGGTTAGGGAAGAGCTGGGAGCAGCACTGTAGACTACATCACGGTAGTCAAATATGGGGAGGATTGTATTCTGGACAAGCTCATGCTTAGCCAGTAGTGGTATATTGCTAGGGTTCCTATAAAAGGCGCCAAGCTTGGGGCGCAGTTATTTTAGGATGGCATCAACATGTACAGAAAAGTTGAGGCGTTGGTCAAGCCAAACCCAAAGATATCTAAAAGAGGATGTGTCCTCAAGGATTGTCCAATTGGTGGTGTGGAAGGAGGCCATAGTTGGTAGCCACAAGAGTCTCTGCCTTGTGTCAAAGGTCATGGAGATGGTCTTCTTGGCATTTAGGAATAGATGATGATAGCTGTGCCAGTGCTGAAGCTTATTGAAGTCGAGCTGAAGTCTGGCTGCTACATCAGAAGGGGATCAGCAGGAGGCAAAAAGGACTGTCGTCTGTGTACATGTGGATGAGGGATGAGGTACAGACAAATGGTAGTTCATTAGGGAAGATGGATAAGAGCAAAGGGCCGAGCACTGAGCCCTGAAGGACTCCGGTGTTGATGGTTAGAGGTGGGGAGATGGAGTCAGCTATGCATACTGATTCTGTCCTACCATTAAGGTAGGCCCAGAACCAGTTTGTGGCCAAGTCAGAAAGGCCAGCTGAGGTAAGACTGTCAAGGAAGAGTGAGTGGGTGACCATGTTGAAAGTCTTGGCAAGGACAATGAAGATGGCAGATGTGACTTGCCCCCTGTCCATCCCTGAGAGGATGGAATCATTGAGTCTAAGTAGGGAGGTGGTGGTGGAGTGATTCTTCCAAAAGCCAGATTGGAAATGGGTGAAAAAAGAGGTGTTGAGGAGGAAGGAGGAGATTTGGGAGAGTACCAGGTGTTCCTGAAGATTAGCAAGGGTGAGGAGTAGGGAAATAGTCTGATAATTACCCAGGGATGATGGACCTCCCCTTAGGAAGGGGTGAAACAATGGCATGTCTCCAAGCAGTTGGGACAATGGCTGTTGAGAAAGAAAGATTTAGGAGAGTGGCCAGTGGTTGCACAATTGCTGGAACAGAGAGATACAGCAGTTTGGGGTTGAGCACATCATGTTTGTTTTTTACAGAGTGACCACAGATAGTGTTCTGGGCATCTAAAATACTGGGTGCCCAGCATTGCGAGAGGAACACTTCCCCCATGTTTCCTGTAGGAGAACAGAGGGGATTTATTATACAACACTGGGTTGCTCACCCTGGTGTCAGATGCCCTCCCCCGCAGTCCCTTGCTTTATATATAGTGCCAACAATGGGGGGGCCCAATCCCCATGTTGGCATTACAAAACCACCCCAGCAGTGTGGGACACTGGGGAGCCAATCCCCAGTGTCCTGAAATATTTATTTACTTTAATTAAACCTGTAAAATGAAAACAGTCCCCCAATGTCTTTTTCTTTGTTAAACCTGAAAAAAGAAAATGGTCCCTCATCATCCCCGCTGTCACCCTCTCTAATCCCAACCCTCCCAATGAGCACCCACCACCCCACACTCCCTCCTATGCTATAGTTGCCACTGGAGGTCATAGGCCATCATCTTCTGTAGACCAGGACATATCTGAACTCTTCAAAGCTGAACCGTGAACAAAACAGGAAAGGGACCTGGGGGTAATCATATCAGATGACCTTAAGGTTAGCAAGCAATGTGAGAAGGCAGTAGGGAGGGCCGGGGGTATACTGGGATGTATAGGGAGAGGCATCAGCAGCAGAAAACAGGAAGTTGTTATCCCTCTGTACAGACAGTTGGTGAGACCCCATCTGGAAAACTGTGTCCAGTTCTGGAGACCCCATCTCCGCAAGGACATAGACAGGATAGAGGCAGTCCAGAGGAGGGCAACTAAAATGGTGCAGGGTCTGCAAGAGAAGCCGTATGAGGAGAGACTAAAGGAGCTTAATATGTATACCCTTGAGGAATGAAGGGAGAGGGGGGACATGATAGAAACTTTCAAGTACCTCAAGGGAATCAACAAAGTCCAAGAGGGTAGCATCTTTCAGAAAAAGAGACTTGCAAGAACAAGGGGACACAATTTAAAGATAGAAGGAGGGCAGTTCAGGGGCAATGTGAGGAAGTATTATTTCACAGAGAGGGTAGTGGATGCATGGAACAGTCTTCCTGAGGAAGTGGTGGAGTCTAAAACTGTGGGAGCATTCAAGAATGCATGGGACAGACATAAGGCAATTCTTGTGGGGGGCAGAAAGATATAGGCTGTTGGTTAAATAGGATCTGCGACCTATCCTGTAGGTAGGGAAATCGGCAGACTAGATGGGCCTAGCGGTCCTTATCTGCCATCAAAGTCAAAGTCTATGTGAACTGAGGAATCAAGGTAAGTGCTGTATAATGTATTTCAATAGAGTTTTGAACTTATGTTCATAACTTTGCCATTTTTAGGAATTGTTTCACCAAACTTTCAACATGGCCTTTTTGGGACACCACCTCATGAACACTGGCACTGTTGTTTCATTAATCATCCCAGAAGGTGATTTAGCGATCCCTGCGTGAAATCACCTTTCAGAACTGAATAATGAAGTTTCACCACCAGTGTTCATGAGGTGGGGTCCCAAAAAGGCCATATTGAAAATTTGGTGAAAAAAAATCCTAACAATGGACGAGTTATGTGAATTCATTAACATTTTTCTATGCACATACTTTGGTAATTTTTTATATTTTGACTCCAAATTTCAGCATAGACACTTTTTCACACCACCTCATGAACCGTACAGCTGTCATTTTTCACACCCTGTCTGAAATGTGACTTTGCAATTGTGGCACAGAATGGATGTTTGACATGGATTTGAAAGTATTCACCTACAGGTTGTATGAGGTTGGTTCATAAGAAGACTATGTTCAAAATTTGGGGTCAACATATGAAAAAAATGCCAAAGTTTTGACCATTCATTGCAATTTCGCTACACCTACTTGTAAGTTCAGAAATTTTAAATATTTTGATCCTAGATTTTCAACATGGCCTTCTTATTACCCAACCTTATGTATTTCACAGCTGTCATTTTTCAAATCCTGCCCAAAATGTGTTTTCACACCTGTGGCACGGAATGGCACCGTAGTTGCGAAGAATCATATTTTGGTAGGGATTCAAAAATGTTCTGTACCAAGTACATGAGGTGGGGTAATAAGATGACCATGCTGAAAATGTCATCACTGTTGTCCTATTAATGAAAGTGCAGGACCTGGAGAACCCTGTACTTTCACAGCTACATATATATACGCATCTACGGAGGGATAGGGGAACAGGGTTAAAAGGATCTTGTGCTCCCACAGTAAAATATATATATTATTATACAATCTCAAAAAGTAAGGAAATAAGTTGCAAAAAACTTTCTTAATGCTCCAGTTAGGGACAAAAATACAAAAGTTGGGAAATCAGATATTAGAGTTTCCAACCCTAACACCCCACCCTGGGCAGGAGAGCAGGAGTGGGGTGTGCCTTGGGCTTCTCAAGCCTAACACTCACCCCATTCCAACTGTAAATAAGGTCAGATGTGTAGGCTTTATGAGACTGGGGTTCACATTAGGCTTGAGAAGCCCAAGGCACACCCTGCACCTACTCTCCTGCCTGGTTTGGGATGGTGGGGTGTTAAGACTGGAAACTCTAACACCTCATTTCCTAACTTTTTTCACTTTGACCCTAACTGGAGCATTTTTTTTACATATATATATATGTATATGTATCCCTTCTAGCCCCTCGGTACTAACGGAGACAGTAATAGTTGAATACAGAAGTGATGAAATGGATTCCCGCCCATTTTTATGTTGGCTCGCGCATGCGCAGCCGACATATTGTGGTAGTAGCAGATTTGGAGGCACGGTCACTGTTGGACGAATGCAGGGCACGCATCAGTAGGTGCGTCCCTCATTCCATGCAAGCCTGCATGCTGGTGCCACATCATGCATACATAATGTGGCGAGCACATTTAAGGAAAGGTCCGCTGCAATGTAAGCAAAGCTTGTCATACTCAGCGGACTTCCCGACTTGCCTTTCCCTGGTGACAAAAAAAATTTACATGGTGGCACACTGCCTGCCATAATGTCAACTTCAGGGGTGCCCAATCCCCGTGTCGGCATGCCATTCCCCAATGTATGTGTACCAATGGGGAGCCCACTTCCCATCAACATAATGCACCCCCATTTGTTATGTGCCAAGGGGTGCCCAACTCTCAGCTTTTTCCTCCCGCTTTGTGTGCCGGTTAGGTGCCCAACTCTGTCGGCTACAGCATCCCCCCAAACACTTAGGTAGCACACTGGGAGCCCACCCCAGTATATCAAATCCCCTGAAAAATTAAAACCATCCCGCAATGCGGTCTCTCGCTGTCTCCCTGCCCCCTCTGGCAACCTGCACCCACCCTCTGCACACCCTGCCTCTCCACACCCCCCTCACCCCATACTTACCTCTGGAGTCTGGCACAATGATCTTCGGTGGACCAGGAACACGTCTACACTCTTCAAAACCGACCGCAAACTGAAGAAATGCCAGTAAGCTATATAATGGCATAAACAGGGTTTTTCCAACTTTGGTGCATATCACAGGCATTTTTGGGAATTTGTTACACCAGATTTTCAACATGGGGATATTGGGACCCCTTCTCATGAATTCTCATGAATTCAGTCACTGTCATGGCGTTATTCGGTCCCAAAAGGTGATTTCGTGGTCACTGCATGGAATCACCTTTTGGGACTGAGTAATGAATGACAGTACCACTGTTCATGAGGGGAGCTCTTAAAAAGCCTATGTTGCAAATTGATGAAAAAAATCAAAAAAATGGCTGTTTTACGTGCGTGCTTTGCGCTGTTTCCACGCACACTCGTAACTTTGTGAATTTGTAATATTTTCACTCCAGATTTTCAAAATTATAATCATTATAATGTATGGTAGAACATTGTTATAGATAGAAATCTACCATTTTATAACAATGTTTAACCATCGATGCAATGTCACGATATTGTTAACACATCGATGGTATGTCACATTGATGGGTTAACAACTGGGAACAGTCTGAGCATGAGCCAAACTGGATTGGATGGCTTTGAAACAGCCATGGTGGTGAGAGCAGAGTGGCAGTGACATTAAAAAAATGCAATAAGGAACTGCTTTCTTTTTTAAAAAACATAAATAGTACCATACACTATAAAATATAATGTATGGTTCATCAATGGTTAACTGTTTTTTTAACCCATTTCGAGGTTGCCATGGCGACGTAAACCTCTCGAGGTTTACATGGTTGCTCTGGCAACCTCTCGATGGTTAACAAACTGGTTAACCTTCGATGACCATACATTAGCATCTATTTTGTCTGTGTGCTTAACTCCTTCCCAGGTCACATCTGGCAACAAATATTGACTCAGTCGTCCTTTCCTGGACATAATCACTTCAAAAGTAAACCAATAACAAATTGTTTTGTTTTATCATTATTGATATACATTGTGTGCATATCATACACAAGATTTCTGGGTGATATGGGTCCTTTTTTCAGGTGTCAAGGCAGAGCAGGAGAACATATTTTTTACTTATAATTGGCTTGCTACTAAATGTTAAGTTTTGTAGTTTGGTACTGCTACATCAATGTTTCCACAACTTAAATTATTTATTACCATCAACTCATTAAATTGTTGTCCTTATGGGAAGTTTTTATGTTGCACCATCTGATATTAGGAAGTACTATATATACTTATCATTCATTGCCATTGTAAATTCATGCAAGCCTGTAAATTTTTCACCTCTCAGCATCAGATATGCTGTATTGAACGTTGCACTTAGTGCTTCATTCACTATTGTACTTGGCATTTGCTACTGTTTGCTTAGTGTGCTACTCACCACCTTGTACCCCCCCCCATGTCACACCTGGAAATGAGCTTCAGCTAAGTTTGCCTCTTTGGCATGTATCGTAAATGCATTATGACACATGCATACATTATAATCATAGCTTGATCTGGTTCAATTTCAGTTGGCTGGCATCTGTGTCTCCACTCTCCCAGCCTACCACCCAACCACTCCACCCCCAGCACGAGACTGAAAATAGGCAGAGATACCTAGTCCTCCTTTACCGCTCAACAAAAACTAATTAAATAAAATAAATAAATACATACATAAATATGTTAACATATGTAATACACTGCACCTTTAGCTTTAAAACCTGTTTTCTCTGCTTAGACTGCAAGAACATCTGATTAAGAGACTCGAGTGTCCTCAAACAATTGCATTTTGGGCATCTACAGTAGGTATCATGGCTATATTAGCCCAATGAAAGGATTAAAAAAATTACAAAACCAAACCATACTATATATGACACCTGAAATTTGTCAAGCTAAATGTTTTCGCATGGAAAATAGGCTATACAGTACATTAAATGAGTTGCACCATTTAAATATTTTGAATTGTCATCAACCACTCACTACATAACCTTAAGGATGTCTTTTGACCTTCTATTGCTTCAGTGTTCCTATCCTAGCTAATACATGCAGTTGATTGTAAATAAGTATAAAAAGGTTATGAAACAAGAAAGCACTTTGATTATTTTAAAGTGCTCATTTTGTAGGCAGGGCTAGCACTTCATACAGTCACAGGCTTTACTGACATGTACAGCAAAATAATTTCCAGCCACTAGCAACAGGTCTAAATTGAATCTTGTATCACAGATGAGAAAAGACAAAATAATCGGCTATGCTATCAAATAATACAGAAGACTGCATTAAAAACCCAAAGGGCTATTTGCAATATCCTGTTGAGGATATCAGAGAAAGAAATCAGTATGTGTGAAATCAAACCCTTTGAGATAGATCCAGTTTCCCCCAGCGTCTCTTCTGAAAGATAACTCTCTTTTGTATCCCAGGGCTAAAGTGCAGATGAAATGCATATATTAAAGACATCCGTATATATTTTCCTTCTTTGAACTCAAATGGAGAACATTGATTTAAAATGTGAAAGTGGCTAAGTGGCTAGTGTCACAAAGAGAAATCTAATACAAATAAGAATAACTTTGTGGAGTTCAGAAATAGCAACAAGCATTTTTTCGATGCAGAAAGGCCTCATGTTTGCACTGTCTTTGATCCATTGTACCAGGGTATATACATTTCTTTAGAAAGGAAATAAAAATGTTGAACTGTACAAAAAGTATTAATGGAAGACCTGCTTAGCTGATATAAATATTGTATCTCAGTATGGCAAGCTTGTTCTTCATTTGATAAATGCAGGGTTATAAATTAGGTCAGTTTGTACTGTGTTTTGGAACTTTTGGATAGCCTGATCAGTATCTTACCAGCCTTAACTAGCTTGTGCCAGTCTTCATTACAGGGGAACTTACTAGATTACTGAGAAGTGAATACGAGCAATCCACACACACAAAAAAAAGAAAGATAGAGCTGAAGTGGAGGCATTTCCTTGATGAGGTGGATATACTATGCTGGCTTACAACCTCCGAGGAAGTCAGTGAATACTGGTTCAATAATAACAAGAATGCATTATTCCATGGCTAGACAGTATGGACTGCCAATGACATAAAGATGCATGAACCATATTTTTATACTGTGTTCTCAGAAATCCTTCCCCCAATGAGACCGGATTTTCAATGATCTATTTGCAGTAGAAGCTGAAACTGTGGTATTAAAATTTACAATAACTGAGATTTAAAAACCATGGGGGGGGGGGCCTTTCATAGCATCTAGGGTACCTTAAGCATTAGAAAGAGTGACAGGACAGACTGAATGGGCCACAAGGCCCTTATCTGCTGACATCTATGTATCTATGTATAGCAGCCCATTCAGGGGGTGCCTACCACCCACCATGCCAATGTTTTCTGTGAAAAGGTTCCACTTCTAGCCATAAAGTGAATTGAATGTTACAGTTGGAGCAGTTCTGAAAATACTGGCAACTGTATATGCTAACTTCTTCACAGATTATGACCCCCAGTCCAGAACTATGGGGTAAGGGTGAGTTGATGCCAATGCTGAGAACAGTGGACCTGCAGATAACTGACACTTTTGACTCCTGAAGGAGGGGGGCAATATTTTTGCCTTCCCTTTATCTCCTTGGCACTTTGATGGCATGACATATCCTTTTTTTCTACAGGGTCACACACTTAGCTTGTGTAATCCACATTACCTGCATCATCCAAAAAGTGATGCTAAAGATGTTTGTTCTCATCACACCGCATATGTCTCAGAGCCATTTTAGCTCTACATAGCCAGAGAATAACATGTATGTGTTCAGAAGCAGATCTTTTTGGTTCTGTGGAAAAGGAAGTGACCTTGATCAAAAAACACTTTGAAATCTGCACAGAATCATCCATATTCTTATTATAGTTATCTAGTTAACAGTTGTTAACCTAGCCATACCTAGCAGTGCTTTGCCTGGTAGGACGAAACACGTGTCTATGTCTTCTGTTAGCACCCTTTGCAAACTGTGTGAGAGGCCTTTTGGCACCATGCAATTCTGCTTAAAGTTGGACCAGCATAACATTCTGTGGTGATTTGCATATGCAGCCCATGATGCTTTGCATTGTGGGGGCATGTGTGATTTTGTATTTTCTAGCAGTGCTTTGTTCATCCTTCAGTTATGCTGCAATCTGCACTTACATTACTTGTTGCCCTTCAGATGCGCTCCCAGTTCAACATGTTCATTTTGTTGCTGCTTAATTGTTTAACTTATGTTTTTGATTTGTGTGACTGACTGTTATAACTTATTGCTGTACTGTGCTCCCCCACCCTGAAAAACTAAAAATGAGCTATTTCAGCTTAGTATGGCTTTCCTGGTAAATCTTTTGATATAAATACAGAAATAATTGTTAAATGCACTTTCTTTGTGAGGATGTTAAGTAGTCCCTCTGATACTGCTGCTGAGAGGAGGATAGTGGACTGTGTGCTTGCTGCAGCTGCAGACTAGTGTGAACATTAAAAGATAGGGGCACTCTGGCAAGGCAGCTCAGAAGTCTATGAAAACAACTGATATGAACACATCACTCACAGGGGCAAAAGCTGCTTTCCAAGTTCATTTATTTTCATGTTATTCTACACTTTCACATAGTGTTTCAGCACAATCAGTAGTTTTGTCCATGGTCAAAAAGTCAGTACCTACAGTATCGAAGTGCAACATATAGTACATACATCTTCCAACAGAGTGACAAGTGCAGAGTACAAAGCTGTATGATGCATTATACAAAAAGGATCTTGCCCATCTATCATCTGCACCCCTGTTGAAGCTTGAGAGAGGCAAAGTGCTGGGGTTTGGTGCAGTTGGCGATGCTGCTGTTTTTCCTGGGGATAAGTACAGCCCTCTATGACTGTACTTAGCCAGTGAGAACATCAGGATAAGTACACAAAAGAACAGGGCTTACAAAAACTCTAACATGCATTGCAGGCTATTGAATCTCCTACTGCTGCAGCCCTGCTGTGATGTCAGCTGCAGAGGATTTTGGAATTTGTAGTTACAGAAAATTTCAACTTGCAAGTCCGAATAAGTCTGATACAATCTACTATACTGCTATAATCAGCAAGTAAAAAAAATGTTTTGCATACTGAGTGCAAATGGGAATAGCCCCAAACTTGGATGTGGGTCTCTTAGTAATGACTGTTCCATTTTAAAGGGACACTGTAAACTCCCTCAGGCCTCAGCTTGCCGACTATTTTAAAAAACGTGCTATGGTTGTTCACATTCTGTAGAGATTGTTAATGTAGCTTGTAGTTTAATTCTGATTCGTTTTAGGGCTGCAGTGGACTTAGTCCTGCAGATGTCTTGGGGGCACAGTAGAGTAAAAGGAGCTCACCAGATACCGGGCAGACTTATAAACTTGTAAATAGTGGAGGTGAATGGCAATCACTGCTGGGTTCACTGCACTATTTTGTCCACCTGTTCTTGGTGGAACTCAGCACTGGCCAGAGTGTCCAAGATGGCCACCAGAGTTTCTAGGCAGGTGCACTGAACTCTGCTAGCCATCTTGGACATGGCAGACAGTGCCATGTTCCACTGGTAATCTCATTTAGAGGTATCGTTTTGATGTCCCTTTTTAATTTCTAGCTACCGCCTGGCTGTTTTTCTGTCGGAACGGAAAGGTATATTTTTTTACTTGTACTGAATATTGCCCACTCAGCTGATTCTGGCAGCATCTCAGCTGTCATTTCTGTGGTCTGTCCCATTCCTGACTGACTGTTTTTCTCAGTCCCAAAGCTTGTTTTTTTTTTTTTTTGCCCTGTACTTAATGCTGCCCTATCAGCTGATTTTGACAGCAGTCATTTCTGCAGTTGGTCCTGTTCCCACCTGGCTTTTTTTATAAGTCGCAAAAGTTTTTTCATTTTCCTGCACTGAACGCTGCCCTCTTAGCTGATTTTGAAAGTGACTCAGCTCTCAGTTCTGTGGTCGGTCCTGTTTCCGCTATTATGGCATGTTTTCCTTTCCATCACTTTGCACTGTTATATTAGGTAGGCAATGTTTCTTCACAACTACAAAGCTACCATAAGGTGACCTAGAGGTGGAATAATTATTTATAACAGAGCCAGAAATATTGTAAGCCTGGATGTTAGCAGACAGCCATAAGTTGTTTAAGTGCTGGAAGCAGAGCATTAAGTATCAGAAGAATAATGGTTTGAATGGAAGTTCCCCTATGTATCTGAGATCTGAGATATGTTACAAGTCAACAACAGAAAGATAGGGTCCCCAAATGTTGATGCAGAAACATTAGTATGTACACAGACATGTTCTGGCACAGCTATGAGGCTGCTTAAATTGCAACTGATGAGTTTGAAGAGGTGTGCTTGGTATGAGACTGCCCTAGTCAATCATCTACATAAAAGAGCAGAATGATTGGTTTTCAAGAGCCACAAAGTGTAACAATGAGCTTTGGAGAAGGAGGAGGTTCACGTTTAGTATTATTAATATACTATATATACAGTATATTGTCAATATAGTACTTACAGCATATCAGGGATAAGAGGACAGCAATGCACCTTGACTTTTGGAGCAGTAATACAAAGATAACAGGGTTATAGTTGATGGAGAGTCTGGGCTGCATGTACAATAAATAAGGGGATCAGTTTTTGGAATGAGAAGCTTTCATTGCCACCAAGTGAATGTATTCCTTTGAACATGAGTGATTTTCAACATCAATAAGCCCATAGAATAGATTTGGCATCGTAGTAAATAAAGCCAATAGAGCAATTCATGACACAATAGTGGTATAATATAGAAATAGAAACACTTTAGAAATTATCGCTGATAATTAGTTTGTGAGTTACACTCACACCACTTTGCCTTATTATGAATTCATTTTCTTTTAAATTCTAGCCCCTCGGTACTAACGGAGACAGTAATAGTTGAATAGAGAAGTGATCAAATGGATTCCCACCCATTTTTATGTTGGCTCGTGCATGCGCAGCCAACATATTATGGTAGTAGCAGATTTGGAGGAGCGGTTACTGTTGGGCGAATACAGGGCACACATCAGTAGGTGCGTCCCTCATTCCCCGATAAGCCTGCATGCCGGCACCACACCATGCATACATAATGTGGTGAGCACATCTAAGGAAAGGTCCACTGCAATGCAAGCAAAGCTCATCATATTCAGCGGGCCTACCGACGTGCTTTCCCTGGTGACAAAAAAAAAATTTACATGGCGGCACACTGCCTGCCATAATGCCAGCTTTGGGGGTGCCCAATCCCCCTGTCAGCATGCCCTGCCCCAATGTATGTGCTGACAGAGGAGCCCACTCCCGTGCCGGCATAATGCACCCCCACTTATATGCGTGCGAGGTGCCCAATCCCACTGACTTTTGCCCCCACTTTGTTGTGTGCAAACGGGGGTGCCCAATCCCACGTCAGCTACAGCATCCCCACAAAACACTTAGGTGGCATGCTGGGAGCCCACCCCAGTGTGCCAAATCCCCTGAAAAATTAAAACCATCCTGCAATGTTTTTTTTTTTCTTTCAACCCTGTGAAAAAAGAAAATGGTCCCTCGCCGTCTACCTGCCTCCATCCCACAACCCGTGCCCTCCCTCTGTGCACCCTGCCTCCCCAACCCCCCGTCACTCCATACTTATCTCTAGAGTCTGGCACGACGATCTTCGGTGGTCTGGGAACATGTCTGCATACTTCAAGCCAACCACGAACTGAAGAAAAGCAGGTAAGCTGTATAATGGCATAAATAGGGTTTTTCAAACTTTGGTGCATATCTCGGGCATTTTTGAGTATATTTTACACCAAATTTTCAAAATGGGGTTATTGGGACCCCTCCTCATGACTTCAGTCAATGTCATGGTGTTATTCGGTCCCGAAAGATGATTTTGCAGTCACTGCACGGAATCACCTTTCGGGACTGAGTAACAAACGATAATGCCACTGTTCATGATGGGGGCTCTCAAAAGGCTATTTGTAAATTTGGTGAAAATATCCCAAAATAGTTGTTTATGAGCTTGCATGCGCTGTTTCACGCATGCCCGTAACTTCGTGAATTTGTAATATTTTCACTACGGATTTTCAAAATTGGCATTTTTCCACACCTCCTGATGAACAGTACAGCTGTCATTTTACATATAGAAACATAGGCTTTGACAGCAGATAAGGACCACTTGGCCCACCTAGTCCACCCATTTCCCTACCTACAGGATAAACTGCAGATCCTAGTTAAAAAACAGCTTATTTCTTCTTACTCCCCACAAGAATTGCCTTATGTCTGTCCCATGTATTCTTGAATTCTCCCACAGTTTTAGACCTCACAACCTCCTCAGGAAGGCTGTTCCATGAGTCCACCACCCTCTCTGTGAAAAAATATTTCCTCACGTTGCTCCTGAACCACCCCCCCAATCATTAAATTGTTTCCCCTTGTTCTTGCACATCTCTTTTTCTGAAAGATGCTACCCTCTTGGACTTTGTTAATTCCATAGAGGTACTTAAAAGTTTCTATCATGTCCCCCCTCTCCCTCCTTTCAAGGGTATACATATTAAGCTCCTTTAGTCTCTCCTCGTATGGCTTCTCTTGCAGACCCTGCACCATTTCTGTTGCCCTCCTCTGGACTGCCTCTAACCTGTCTATGTCCTTGCGGAGATGGGGTCTCCAGAACTGGACACAGTACTCCAGATGGGGTCTCACCAACTGTCTGTACACAGGGGTAACAACTTCCTGTTTTCTGCCGGTCATACCTCTCCCTATACATCCCAGTACACCCCCAGCCCTCCCTACTGCCTTCTCACATTGCTTGCTAACCTTAAGGTCATGTGATATGATTACCCCTGGGTCCCTTTCCATTTTTGTTGTTGTTACTACCTCCCCCCCATTGCGTAATCTTCCCCCAGGTTTTTGTTTCCCAGATGCATTATTTTGCACTTCTTTGCATTGAATCCAAGCTGCCATACTTCTGACCATGCCTCCAACCTTGCCAAGTCCCTTCTCATCCTTTCCATGCCTCCTTGTGTATCAACCCTGTTTCAGATCTTTGTGTCATCTGCAAAGACGCATACTTTTCCTTCCAGTCCCATTGTAATGTCACTTATAGACATTAAAAAGCACTGGACCCAGTACTGAACCCTGCGGTACCCCACTAGTAACCCCCTCTTTCTTCAGAGTGGACTCCATTTACAATTACCTTCTGTGACCTGTTGTCCAGCCAGTGTTTTACCCAGGCTACCACCCTGGGACCCACTCCCAAGCTGGTTAATTTGACAATTAATCTTTTGTGTGGGACTGTGTCTAATGCCTTGCTAAAGTCTAAGTAGGCCATGTCCACAGCCCCTCCCTGGTCTACTACTTTGGTCACCCAGTCAAAGAAATCAATTAGATTCGTCTGACATGACCTTCCCACTGTGAACCCATGCTGCCTTGGGTCCTGTGCCTCACTGGCCTCTAGGTACTCAACAATTCTTTTCATCAGAAGTGATTCCATCACTTTACCTACCACAGAGGTCAAACTGACAGGTCTGTAGTTTCCTGCCTCTGTCTTGGTCCCACTTTTGTGAAGGGGAATCATATCAGCCTTCCTCCAGTTCTCAGGTACCACACCGTCCTCCCATTATTTGTTAAAAAGGGCAGTCAGTGGTTTCACTAGTTCTCCCCTTAATTCTTTTAGAATTCTGGGGTAAATTTCATCAGGCCCCATTGCTTTGTCCACCTTCAGTTTTAGAGTTCTTTCAGAACCCTTTCTTCTGTGAAAGGACTGTGATCGGCCCCCCTATCAAGAGTGCTTCTGTTAATTGGATTAGGCACCTCCCCTCCTCTCTTTTGTGAATTCTGAGCAGAAATATTCATTCAGTATCTCTGCTTTTTCACTGTCCCTCTCTGCCCACCCACAGTCCATTCTATTCAGCCTCACTATCCCTCCCTTTGTCTTTCTACGCTGCCTGATGTACGTATAAAAGGTTTTATCCACCTTCTTAACCGAGTTGGCTGTCTTTTCCTCAGTTTGGGCCTTTGCTATTCTGACTTCCCTCCCTGCTTCCTTCTGCCTTAAGTGGTACAGCTGTCTGTCCTGCTCCTTCTGTGTTTCCTTATACTTCCTAAATGCTATCTTTTTCTCCCTGACTTTCTCCGCGCCACCTCTTTTGAGAACCATAGTGGCTTTTTCTTTTGTTTTGACTTGTTTATTTGCTTCACACAAAGGCTTGTTGCCTCTGTGATGGCAGTCTTGATGTTTCCCCATTGTTGCTCCACCCCTCCTTCTAGACTGCTTGCAAGTGCTTTTCTAAGGCACTCTCCCATCTTGCCAAAGTCAGCCCTCCTGAAGTCCAGTACCCTCACTTTTGTATGGCTTGACTCTCTACTGAGTTTATTGTGAACAACACTGTTTGATGGTCACTTGTTCCCAAATGGCAGCCCACTTCTAGATCTGAGATCCTCTCACTGTCCCCATTTGAGAGTACGAGGTCTAAGATTGCTCCCTCATGAGTGGGTTCCAAAACTAGCTGTCTGAGGCATGCCACCTGTAGGGCATCGAGAATGACCCTGCTCTTGGATGTGGCTGCAGCAAATGTGCTCCACTTAACATCTGGCTTATTCAGGTCTCCCATCAATAGTATCTCCCCTTTCTCTGCCATCCTGAGAATGCCTTCTATCATAACCGGGGCTACCTGAGCCAGCCATCCACACCACCACTGCTCACCGTCAAGGAACCCTTCTCTTGCTGGTAAGTTCCCAGGCTGATTCGGGAAGTGCTGAAAGGCTTCCATTGGCCACTGCCAGTTGCTTCCATCTCCTGTTGGACTGTTGTGCTCCACGTGGCCACTGATTGGCCCTGCAATCTTGACTGATTCAAACTGTTCTGCTGGGCTCTGCACCCATAGACTTCAGTGGGTTTCGGAAGAAAATTTTGGCTAAATTACTAGACGGCTTGCTTATTTTTCTGTTAAAGTCTCAATTAATGTGTAGACCAGTCTTGATGTTCTTAGCACTCGACTTCTAAAAACGCAGGGTCTCAGACGATAGTCTAGGCTAAATTACTAGGCTGCTTGCTATTTTTTTGTCAAAGTCAAAATTAATTGTGTAGACCTGCCTTAATGTTTTAGCATTGAACTGTAAAGTACAGTTGGAAACTGCTGTAATTTAGAGCTGTGAAGTAATTCCTGCCCCTCTGCATTCACTCTTTCTCTCCACCCTCCCCCCTGCTGCTAAACCCTACATCTCTCTTCTCCTCCCCTTGTAAATTTCATATTCTACTAAATCTCCCCTCTGTCCTCCCCCTGGTGCCAGTTTAAGCTTATTTCTCTTGTCTGTGGCAGCCTCCCCCCCCACCCCCTGCCAAATTCCCACTGTCTTTCCACTGCACATGCCCCTGATTTACTTTCCAGTGTCACCCTTTGTTATTACTGTGACTCACAATCTGTTGCTCTGTTCCTTCCCTCAGATCTCTCAGCCCCTGTTCAGGGGAACATCTGAGCGGCAGGGGTTACCTGGGCAGCCATCCACACCACCACTGCACACCGCCAAGGAACCCTCCTCTTGCTGGTAAGCTCCCAGGCCAAACTGGGAAGTGCTGAAAGGCTCCCATTGGCTGCTGCCTGTTGCTTCCATCTCCTGTTGGACTGTTGTGCTCTGCAAGGCCACTGATTGGTCCTGCAATCTTGACTGATTCAAACTGTTCTGCTGGGCTCTGCGCCCATAGATTTCAGTGGGTTTCAGAAGAAAATTTTCTCCCACCCCCCACCTCCCACCTTAATTAAATAAGCCTTAGCTCTGCCCAATTCTGCCTAGGAAACCACCCTTTCGTTTCCTATTGGATACTTTCTCTCCTGTACCTCCTCTCTTTACTGCCCACTCTTCCTCCTGCCTGCTCCTCCTCCTCCCCCCTCTACTAGTCAACTCAGTCCCCTCACTGCCCCGCCTCCTTTCTGTGCCTGACACCTCCTTTTTTATATTCTACCAGTCACCCATCACCCTGACTGGCCAACCCCTACATTCCGTAGCTCCCATGCACCTTTTCACTCCTGAACTCTATTCTAGAGCTGCTACCTCCTGTCTCCCTGTCTTGTTACACTCATTAATGCCCCCATTACCTCTCTGCTACATCCTCCTCTTTTGCTACTGCCCTTGTCTCCTCACTGCCCCACCCTCTGTCTGTTCTCCCTCAGCCACCTGCTTACCTAGTTCCCCCTGCCCCCTCGAGCCTCCACCTCATTGCCTACCTCCTGCCACTTTCACTAGCTGCCTCCCACCTACCCAGCACCCTGTGCCCACTCTCCCCCCATTCACATTGAATCATGCGTGACACTGGTACTCTGTACCCCTTTCTCCTCACCTTATTTGCCCTCTTCCCGCTCCTACATACCCCCTGCTCATGCTTCCCCACTGTCCCAACCATCTACCAACTCACGCTCTCTCACCCCTTCCATGGTACCCTCCCTCTTGATCTCATGTACCCGCCTTGGGCATCTCCAATCACTACAAAATGATCCTCTCCCCCAAATGGCCGTTGGGTTCTCCCTCTGTCCACAGCTGCTACTGCCATGCTTTACCCATGGCTCCACCGGTTTACTTGCCCTGGTGAATCTCAGAGTTCTCTGGCCCAAGAAAATAGGTGCCAGTCATGGGTATCTCACACCAGTACTCTAAAACATATACTTCTTCTCCTGCTATTGTCAGGAAACATTCATCCCAATCCCAGACCAGCCCTTACAATAAGAACAACTCAGACCAATCAACCAGGATCCCTCTCAATAATCTCACTTAACATATGCAGTCTTCTTCACAAAATTGACACCCTTCAGACTTTTGCATGCCAGCATAACCCAGACTTACTAGCAGTCATAGAAACCTGGCTTTCACCTTCAGTTCCCAACCATTGTATCACCCTCCCTGGGTATAATGTCTATTGGCTTGATCGAACATCAGAAAGAGGTGGTGGCTGTGCCCTGTACCTTAAGGACATGATCCGGGGGCACCTCATCAACTTAACCCCCCAAACCACCACTGCACAGATTCTTCCTGTCAAGATCCTTCTCGGTGCTCACAATAAAGCTGTCACAGTTGTCACAGTCTACATTCCACCGAGAGAGCAAGATAATGGGCTTAACGCAGTCCTGGAGTTTACCAAATCTCTCTCACCGGACTCTAAAACCATCCTCCTCAGTGACTTTAATATTAAGTGGCCTGCTGCAGAGGCAGGGGTATACAGGGACTTGATAGCGGCAGCAAACCTTTCTCAGATGGTTAGCTCACCAACCAAGACAAACTATAAAAAGGGGACTAGCACCCTTCTTGATTGGATTCTAACAAGCCATCCACCAGGATCACAAACACCACTGTCCTCCCTGACACACTTAGTGACCACTCCCCCGTCATCTGCTACTGGTCCAATAAATTTTTCAAGCCCCCCCAAAACCATTACCAGCCAAGTTCTACCAAGAGGCAAGCTACCTCATCCTAAAACCTTCCTTTGTCAACAGGATTGGTCCCCAATTCTCACTGCAAGCAATGTGAACACCGCACTGGAACACTTCATCAGGATCTTCAACCAAGCATGCAACATATTTGCACCGCTCAAGAAGCGCAAGACCAAAGCCATATGTAACCCCTGGCTCACCGGAGACCTACTTAGATGACTAAAATCTTGAGACCATCTTTGGGAGATTTCCAGAAACACTGGGAGACAAGTTGAAATTGCTAACTATAAACGTGCATGAAATGACTGCACCAAATATATCCGGGATACGAAGACCACCTATTTCCATAATGTTCTCACTAACTCATGGGGCAACGGTAGGGACTTCTGGAATAACATTAAAGAAGTCACCGGGAAGCAATCTAAGTCACCCCCCATCAGTACTCAGCATAAATGGTGAAACTACATTTGACCAGAAACTCATTGCTGATATATTCAATGATACCTTCACGGACCTCAGTGCTGTACTCCCACAGGGTTTTTTCGATGAGGTGGTTCCCCTTGCCCCCCGCAGCCACCTCCAGCTACCTTCCCTTCTACTTTAAAGCAGTAAAAATGCATCAAGTCTGCAGCTACATTACCAAAGCCATTTGCAACTCCAGAGCCAGCAGTGACTCCCTCGACCTCAAACTGTTATCACTCACACTTGAAGAAGTACTCCGACCACTGACCAGGATTTTTTAACCTCTCCCTCAGCCTCAGCCAGTTCCCTGACTTATGGAAATCTGCCACGGTAACCCCAATTCATAAAAGTGGTGACAAAACAGCTACTGAGAATTACCGTCCAATTTCCATCCTACCTCCACTCTCCAAGGCCCTAGAACGGATTGTGTCAGACCAGCTCACCAACTTCCTAGACAATCACAACATCCTGTGCAAGGAGCAACATGGCTTTAGAAAAGGTCATAGCACCTCCAGGGCGCTACTTGAATTCACTGGTGCAATCCATCACTCACTCGATAGCAGTCATCTTACTGGGTCCACCTTCATCGACTTAACTAAAGCCTTTGATACCATCAACCACAATCTCCTACTTGCCCAGCTTTGACTAGCAGGGCTCTCACCTAACTTGGTGAACTGGTTCAAAGGCTACTTAGACAGCCGCTTCCAAAGAGTGAGAATTGCTGGCACACTCTCAGATCAAAGACCAGTTCAGTCCAGTGTCCCACAGGGCTCAATCTTGGGCCCCCTCCTTTTCAGCCTTTTTCTGAACTCACTGGCAGAATCCTGCCCTGAACAGATCCTACTCTACGCAGATGATGCTGTCATCCTGGCATCCCACCATGACCTAGTCCATCTACTAGGTAACCTCCAATAGGCTTTCTCTGCAGTCAAAAACTGGTTCACAAAACACAGACTTATCCTTAACCAGAAAAAACAAAGACCATGATCTTCTGCAGCTCCCAAAACAAATACAAACAATATCAGGTCTCCATTAAAACCAAGCAAGGAATCACCCTCAAACAAGTTCATACCTTCAAATACTTTGGCCTCACCCTAGACTGTAATCTCTCCTATGTCCCACACATCAATAATGTGGCAAAAGTAGCCAACACCAGGATGGGCCTACTATTCCGACATAGAAAACATCTAACCCCAGAAGCTCTGTCCATAGCTGTCCAGAGCTCCATCATCAGTATCATTGACTACAGTCTCATTATCTATGGATCTGCCACAACCTCATCTCTCAGGCATGTTTCGACTTCCCTCAATCAAGCCTGCTGACTCGTTACTGGTTCCCACCGTCTCACCCACACCTGCGACCTCTACTCCAAAACAGGCTGGCTGCAACTGAACAACCAAATCAAATACCAAACCTGCATCACAGCTAAGAAAATCATGATGGGAAAGGCACCACCAGGAGTCAGCACCCTCCTCAAACCCAAAATCACCAACCATAACACCAGGAGCTCTAAGCCCCAAATCCTTCAAATCCCCCTGCTGCCGCATGTCCCAAGGCCAAAGGTCATTTGTATACAGGGCTCCAAGTTGGCTAAATGAGCTCTCTAGTGACACCTCATCCACAGCAATTCTTGGAGCATTCCAAGAAAAGCTCTGCCACTTCGTAACTGGCACCTCCACCTGTGCTTGCACCCCATAACATCTTCATTCCCTACGCTGCTTCTGACCTTATAGGTGTCAGTTTCTGCCCTCTCTTCTTGCACTTACCTGTACAATGCAACTTCCAATGTACTTGCCCTGTGTCTTTCCTGACAAGGCCCCTCGGCTGCCTCACCCTGACCCTCTACACCTATGCCTTCCCCTACCCTCAGCCCTCTCCCCTTCTTGCCCTCTTCCTCCTATTGTTTCTTGAGTTACTCATTTACTGATTTTGTCAAGCAAAGTTACTGTCTAAAACCATGTACCTGTAACTGTTTTATGTTTTAGGGTCTGTTATCCTGTAACCAGCATGACGTGGAACCTTTTTTAAAAGAGCCTTGGCTCAAAGGTACTTTGTAATCCTAGACACAAATAAATAAAAAAAAAATAAATAAATATCTTTGTCCATTCCCTCCCCCTGACATGGGGATACAACCCCTGTGTGGATTGTGGTGCCATTTCCAGTCTCTAAGGTGACCCACAGTGCCTCCTCTGTTTACTCTTTTGTTCAGTTGCTTTTCTCCCTTCCTTTACATAGAGAGCTACTCCTTCCCCTCTTCTCCCCTCCCTGTCTCTTCTGTAGGTTATGTACCCTGGTATGTTAACATTCCAGTTATGGTTCTCTGTGTACCATGTTTCTGTGATTGCTACGATATCCAGGCATCCCTCTTCCATCAAGGCCACCAGTTCAGGGAGCTTGTTGCCTAGACTGCGCGGGCATTGGTACTCATTACCCTCAATTTCCTGATGTTCTTACTCCTTCTTGCTCCATCCCTGTCCTTATTGCCTTTGTCACTTTCTCCATTTACCCCTGCCCTTCTCCCTATCGGCATCTCTATCTTGGTGTTTACCTCACTTACTACCCTGACTTTATGGGGGGGGCTAGGATTTCCCTGCTCCTTTCCAGTGCCTCCCCCCTTGGCTAGTTTAAATGCTTGACAATGAAGCATTTAAACCTATCACCTAGGATCCTGGTTCCCCTCCTGGACGGATGCAGCCCATCATGCCAGTATAGGCCTGCATCACTCCAGATGGATCCCCAGTCCCCAATGAAGCTGAATCCCTGAACTCTGCACCAGTTTTTCAACCACTGATTGAATCACATGTTGTGGTGCACCCTAGCCTCACCTATGCCATAGACAGGCAACACCTCCGAGAAGCTTACCGTGCATGCTACTTGTCTAAGGCCCCTCCCCAACTCCACAAACTCTTCCTGCACTGCTCTGATTCCTTTCTTAGCCAGGTCATTTGTCCCTAGGTAGACAATGACATCCAGCTCCCTCCCCTGTGCAACTGCTCCAACAATCTTGAGGATTCGCTCCCTGTCCCTCCAAGCCATAGCGCCAGGCAGGCACCTTACTTCCCTCTCCTCTTCCTCCCCAGTTATACCTTCCTAACAATGGATTCCCCCACCAGGAGTTGTTTCCTTCCCCTGTGGGGTCCCATGCCACCCTCCTGTGGGTCTCCCTTGTGGAGGTTCCCAGCATCCTCTTTGGTCTCCACTGTGGGTGCCGCCATAGAGGAACCACACTTTGCCAGAATGGCATCGGAATTGTGTAGAGGTACAACTGCAGGGATGCTGCTCTGTTCCACCACCCTCACCCTTCCTGAGCCCACTGTAGTCCAACCGCTCCTCTTTCTCGGCAACCTCTGAGGCAATGGCAGTGGCCCTGGTGGTCCCTGGATGGAAGAGGAGGTCCCACAAATCCTAGCCAACTCAGCCTGGAGATGAGCAACCTCCTCCCTCAGCCCAGAGAGGTGGCTGCAGAACAACACCGCATCCTCCAGAATATCTCCCGGAAGACTGCTGCTCCACAGCCACTGCACTGCACCACTCCCATCGTGTCTTACTTCTGGTCATTTCACTGTTGTTTGGAATCCTTACTCTTCCCTCTGTTTTTTTTTCTCCCTACTTACTTACTTACTTACTGCCTCTGTGCCCTTTAAGCTCCTGATCATCCTGTTCTGAGACAAGAAGATCCTATATTTCTCAGTAGACCCCTTACTTGCTCAGAGGCAGACCTCCAGCAGCTAGGGGGGCCAGAGAGCTACTCTTGCCTTTCTAGGATGGTGAGTCCTTGGTGGTTCTGTGATCACTCACTTCCTGTTCCCAAATGGGAAGTTCCTGTTGTCAGTCAAATCCTGTGCCTATAAAAAGTAGACCGACAGGCATTGGGGTGTGCCTTTGGGTCATCAGCTATCATGGCCAAAATGTGTTTTTGCACTTCTGGCACAGAATAGTGCAGTTGCTGTGAGAAATCAGTTTTCAGGACAGTTTGAGGAAATGATGGTGACACTGTTCAGGAGTAGAGATCCTAAAATGCCTATGTTGAAAATGTGGTGCTGAAAGTCCATAAAATGACTGTGTTACAAGCGTGCATTGCGCAGTTTACATGCATCCTTGTAACTTCACAAATTTGCAATATTTCCATGCCAGATTTTCAACTCTGGCATTTTTTCACACCTCCTTATGAAAAGTACAGCTGTCATTTTTCACATCCTACCCAAAATGTGTTTCCACACCTGAGGCGCACAATGACGTGGTCACTGTTGGAAATCAACTTTTGGAACAGATTAACAAAATCACAGTACCAGTGTTCATGAGGAGAGGTCCCAAAATGCCTATGTTAAAAATGTGGCTAACAAACTCCAAAAAAATAATAGGGTTACGGACGTGTGTTGCACAGTTTCTATGCATGCTCATGACTTCACCAATGTTTTATATTTTCACTCCAGATTTCCAACGTTGCCATTTTTTTATGCCTCCTCATGAACAATACAGTTGTCATTTTCCACATCCTGCCCAAAATGTGTTTTCATCCCTGTGTCACCAAATGGCATAGCCACTGTGCAAAACCACCTTTCAGCTAACAAACTGATTGTGCCGCTTTTCATGAGGTAGGCTCACAAAAGCCCATGTTCAAAATTTGGAGTGAAAATGCCAACACACGCCTATGGTGTTAGGGTTTCCAACTATAGCGCCCCACCCTTTAGAGACTGACAGGAGTCAGGGGTGTGACTTGGGATCATCGGCTGTAATGCTTAAGCCATTCCACCCCCACCCTCCAGCCAGTGACAGGCATCATGGTGTGCCTTGCACTGTTCGGCCACAAAGTTCACCCCATTCTCCTATACTGCACCCACCTCAGCATATTTCCTTATGGAATGGGGTAAGTATAATGCCCAAAGACCCCAAAGTATACCATGATACGTGTCAGTGTCTACAGGGTAGGGTGAGGTACAATGGCATGAGTGTTATAGCTGATGACTCAAAGGCATGCCCCAATGCCTGTCGGTCTCTACAGAGTGGGGGTGGGGTTGGCGTCACTTCAGTATTTCACTGCCATTCCTATTATGCATCTCTAACTCCAGCACTACCAATGCCAATGCCAGAGAGACAACATTCAGCATTGACAAATGCTTGTTTTAATTCATTTAGCAATGGTCTAATGGGGCACATGGCAGAATGTGAGTATGCTTATTTTAAATATAGATAAAATATCTGTAAAGAACTTAAGGTAACTGTAAAATGGTAACCAGATCATTATGTACAAAAAGGTTTTAGGGTGTCACTTGTAATAGTATAAGAGCGATCACTGACAATTAAGGGCTTTATCTGTCATTCTACATTGGGCTCTGAAATCCATGGAGTACATGTACATTGCAATACATATTAGAAGGGGAACAACTCAGCAAAAATAAAAGTACTAGGTGGAAATAATCCAACATTTTGGTATAAAGATTCACTCAAGAATATCATCTTGCTGATGCCATTATACACAGGACACCAGAATGATCATTCTATGATGATAAAAGGTAGAAAGTAATAGTTACAGGGTAATGCAGTGCAGGAAACCTGTTCCTGCCTGGCTATTTTTCTCAGTCCCAAAGTATTTTTTTTGTTGGTTTTTTTTTGCCCTGTACTGAACATTGCCCTCTCAGTTGAATTTGACAGAGTCTCAGCTGTCAGTTTTGTGGTCAGTTCTATTCCTGATATTTTTGAATATTTTTCTTTCTGTTGTTTTGCTTGATATATTAGGTAGGCAATGTTTCTTTACAACTACAGTGCTACCATAAGGTGACATAGAGGTGGAATAATTATTTATAACAGAGCATTGAATATTGTAAGCATGGAAGTGAGCATACAGCCACACATTGTTTAAATGCTTGAAGCAGAGCATTTAATATTGGAAGAATAATAGTTTGAATGGGAGTGCCCCTATGTATCTGAGGTCTGAGATATGTTATAAGTCAACAATGGAAAGAGAGAGACCCTAAATTTTAAAATTTGGATCTCACTCTTTTAATGAATTGATTCTGAGCTCCAGAGTAGAGCTATACTGTAAGTATGTCTACATACATGGATATATTCCAGTGCAGATATGAGGGTGCTTAAATTGTAACTGATAAGTCTGAAGACATGTGCTTGGAAAGAGACTGCCCTATTTAAACAACTGTATAAAAGATAAGAATGATTGGTTTTCAGGAGACACAAAGTGGAACCATGAGCTTTGGAGAAGGAGGAGGTTCATGTTTAGTATTATTAACATACAGATATTGACATTGAGGATAATTGCCAATATAGTACTTATAGCGTATCATGGGTAAGATAATAGCAGTGCACTTTGACTTTTTGAGCAGTAATACAAATATAATAGGGTTCTAATTGAGGGGGATTCTGGGTTGCCTATACAGTAAATAAGGGGAATAGTTAAATGAGGAGCATTCGTTGCCACCAAGTAAACGTATTCCTGGGAACAAGAGTGATTTTCAACATCAATATGCCCATAAAATAGATTTGGGGTGGGCCGGCCCAGTGGCACTGGAGGTTGAGACTCTGGTCGCTACACCTCATGCCACACTGGTGACCCAGATTTGGGAATGAGCCCAAGCCACCGGGGGTCAGCAGGGGGAAGAGAGAGGATTGAGCTTCTGGAGGACTGCTCTCCCCTCTTGGGGAGGGAGGGTTTACCATCCCGCTCGTCAATCACCCTCTGGCATCAGCCAGGGGGAGATGCAAGCCGATAGGCACATCACTGATGTACATCATCAGTGGGGAAGGGGGAGGGAGAAAATCTGGAGGAAAAAGGAGCTGGCAGGCTCCATGATGGCAGCACCAGGGCCCCTTCCAGCCCCCAATGTCTGGATTTTGCTCTGGGGATGGGGGAAAGCTGGTGTCCCTTCACCTTGGCCCTGCCACAAGTGGGAACCCGTGGGGGATTTAGGAGGTGTCAAGCAGGGGAATGGTGCTGCTAGAGACCGAAGCCATCTGCCAGGCTCAAGAGAACAAACAGATAATAGAAAAACAAAGAATATATTTGGCATCACAGTAAATATAAGCTATTAGCTGATAGAGTAATTCATGACACAATAGTCGATTAATACAGAAATGGATACACTTAAGAAGCGATTGCTGATAATTAGTTTGTGAGTTACACCCATATTGCATTGACTTATTATGAATTAATTTTCTTTTAAATTCTAGCCCCTTGGTAGCAATGGAGACAGTAACAGCTGAATATGGAAGTGGTGAAATGGATTCCCACCCATTATTTTAATTCACTAAAGCAATGGTTCAATGGGGCACATGGCAAAATGTGGATATGCTTATTTTAAATACAGATAAAATATCTGTAAAGAAGTTAAGGTAACCATGAAATGGTAACAAGATCACTTTGTACAAAAAGTTTTGAGGGTAGCACTTGTAATAGTATAAGAGTGATCACTGATAATTAAGCGTGTTACTGTCATTCTCTAGTGGGCTCCAAAATTCACAGAGTACATGTACATAGCAATACATATTGGCTGGTGAACAACTCAGTAAAAATAAAAGTACTAGATGGAAATAATGCAACATTTAGTTAAAGATTCACTCAGGAATATCATCTTGCTGATGCCATTATGTACAGTGTTCCAACATGATCATTCTATGATGATCAAAGGTAAAAAGCAATAGTTACAGGGTAATGCAGTGCCAGAAATAAAGTGTGTGAGCATGTTCTGAAAAATATGAATATGGCTTTTTCTTGCACAAGTGTGGTGTGGTGCACTGACCAGAAGTTGTACTAATTTGCCCCAATATTTAGAATTGCACATGGCAATGGTGCAAGTGGTGGTGTAGTGCAATTGAGATGTGCCGGTGCAACTAAGGGATATTTTCAAAGCAGATGAGCCATGGCGCATCTCTTCTGAATATAGCAGGTCATGCACACAGTGCAAATAGGATGCCCTGGTGCAGCTCCCCTGGCAAGGGTGAATACCAGGAATGGGAACTGCGCCAGTGCAACAGAGTTACACTGTGCACAAATTCCTGATATTCAGCCAGCAGTATGCAAATGGGGCCATAATGTATGCAAGGTGTAAATGGGGCCATTTGCATTTCACTATGGCTCCATTTGCATGAGTTGTGCAGGGCTGGCCAGCGAATGGCTCCCTGCACAGCATGTGGTGCTGCCAGAGGGAGTCTAGAGCTACCCCCCTCCCATCCCGTCGCTGCGATCACCATAAAAACATTTTACATATTCCCTGGTAATCTAGTGGCACCCCCTCCCTCCCCATAGTGACAATCACCAAATATGAAAGAAATATAGATCCCTGGTGGTCCAATGGTACCCCCTTCCTCCCCATCGCAGTGATTGCCCATACAAAACCATGTCCTATATGCTCTGGTAGTCTAGCAGTACCTTCCACCCCACCTGATGCTCCGATAGCTGACAATTAATAAAATGCCCAGCCCTGGTAGTCTAGTGATCGCCTCACCCCACCCGCTGCTCTAATCACTGACAGTTAATAAAATGACCAGCCCTGATAGTCTAGTGGTACCCCCCACCCCACCTGAAACCCCAATTTCCAGTAAACCCTATATAAAAACATCCCTGGTGGTCCAGTGGCACCCCCCTACCCACACAGGACCCCCTGCCCACCCAACTCCCCACCGTCATCAGCAGGCAGCACAAACCCACCCACATACTGCCCAGCTGCCCACTAAATGACAGCTGACAGTAGCTGCTATTAGCCTATTGGACCCCCTGTCCATCCAGCTACCCCCAGTCATTGGCAGCAAGCACAAACCCACCCATATACTGCCTGGCTGCCCACTGAATGCCAGCTGACAGTAGCAGCTGTAAGCAGATTGGATCACACTGTGGACCCATGAGCTTGCAGTGCATGCTCTAACAGTCATTCACAAAACCATGAATGAATGGGCATTTTTTTAATTGTTGGCGATCATGACTACAGGGTGGGGGGGTACCGCTAGACTACCAGGGCATATAGAACATGGTTTTGTATGGGTGATCACGGCTACAAGGTGGGAAGGGGGTACCACTAGACTACCAGGGTGGTATGTGGGTGCTTACAGCCATTGTTGGGGGGGTGCCACCCATGGCTGGTGGCCACCGTGTTGCATCCTGCACTACAACGGCCCTTCTGTGGGTGGCTCTCATTTGAGCCTTTTTTTTGGGCTCGACATTGTGCCCCATATGTGGCTCATCTTGGGGTTGTGCCAGCATATGCGCCACAAATCCTGGGCTGAGTATCAGGATGTGCTGCATATGTATGGGCAGGCCCCTGAGAATGTGCCACATACATTATTGTTGAATCCTAGTGCATCAGAACTTGTGCTGTGTAAGTCCACCTTTTGAATATTGCCCCAGGGCACATTTCTGGGATTGCACTGGCACAACTCAGTTGTGCCAGTTGCAACCCTTTTGAACACCTGGGCCATTATTTTTAATTTCACAATTTTTTACACTTCACCAGGGTGATGGGGCATATGTTATGCTTTGAAAAATATGCAATTGGGATGGTACATAGAGGTCTGCATGCTGAAGCTTGTTGATTGGCTACAAAAGTGTTACCATGGTAACTAAAAGTTGTATAAAAACAGATGATGTCAACCAAGGGACATGCTGAAGAAGGCAAGATTATGCTGAAATGGCATGGATCACGTGATGCGTTCACATGCACACATTCACGTTTGTTCTCTTGGGTAACAACTGGAAAGCTTCTTAGTGACGGGGCTCCTGTAAATGAGAATTAAGTACGAGTACCCAAATTCTTTTATCTGAAACCGTGGTAGGATAAATATGCAAAAGAAAACAGAGATTTTCAGCTTTAAATTAAAAGTTTGGATATAGGTAATTGAGCCACAAAGAAAATGAGACTGGAAGACAGACTTTTCTAATAGCAGGCGTTGTTTTCTTTTTACAGCTGCAGTGGGCATAGCCCTGCAGACATCTTGCGATGACTGTAGGGAAGACAAGGCAAATTCTATTTTTATGGCACCCAATCCCAGGGGCCCTGGGCACCTTACAGAAAATATTACACAGACAGTGAAACAGGGAGATGACTACAGAATAAAACATGCACAAATAAGATCAGTTAAAACATTGTAATAACTTTCAGCAATAATTAAAACTAGGTTATATTTGGATGTATTATAGTTTAAAAGCAGAGCAAGTCACAACTCTGACAGTTTGGTGTGCAGTAATACCATGACTGCTTCAGGAAAGGCCTTCAAGAACAGGTAGATTTTCAACCCCTTCTTAAAGGCCTCAACTGTCCGGGCTCCTCTAACACTAGCTGGAAACGAGTTCCATAGTGTAGGACCAGTGACACTGAATGTGTGGTCACCAGAGGTCTTAAGTCTAACCCTAGGAATGTTGAAGAGCCCTCTAGTTGAGGACCAGAGAGAGAGGGCTGAGGTTGCAGGTGAGAGGAGCTCAGTCAGATAGCTAGGTCCAAGTCCATATAGGGCCTTATAGGTGAGCAAGTCCACCTTGAAGATTACTCTCCACTGAACCGGCAGCCAGTGCAGAGCTCACAAAATTGGGGTCCCTGACTGGACCTGAACAGGCCAGTCAGCAACCTCACCGCCACATTCTGCACAAGCTGCAGCTGGCGAAAGGTCCCTCCAGTGACCACGAGGTATAGAGAGCTGCAGTAATCAAGCCTCAAAGTAACAAAAGCATGTACTAGTGTCCATGGGTCTTCGGGCGGAACTAGGTGCTTAATCTTGGCAATGTTCTTCAGGTGATAAAATACACCCTTTACAACAGAGGACACCTGGGCTTCCAGGGTCAAACTGCTGTCGAGGATCACACCAAGATTTTACACTCCAGCAGAAGCCACCAGTGGTGCTGATCCCAGGAGCAAACCTGCACCTGCTTCAGCTATGTCTCTATCACACCCTCAACCTGATTTGATCACCAGTACCTCAGTCTTCTCCAGGTTCAGCTGCAACCAGCTGGAGGACATCCAGTCTTTGATCTCAGCAATGCAGCCATTAAGAACACCCATGGCATTGTGTGTTCCTGGGACAAAGGACAAATGTAGCTTGGTGTCATCTGCAGAGCAGTGAAACTCTATGCCATATTGTCAAATGAGCTTTCCTAGGGGTAGCATGTATACTGCAAATAACATCAGGACAGGATCAAGCCTCAAGGAACCCCACATGACAGGAACTTGTGGATGAGGAGAAATTCACCATCATCACCTGTTGCATCCTGCCAGAGAAGTATGACTCAAACCAGCAGATGACAGTGCCAGTGAGTCCACATACTGTAACTCTCAAAGGTGATCCAGAAGAACATTGTGATCCACAGTATCAAATGCTGAGGAGAGATCGAGCAGGACAAGAATTGACTTGTCCCTCTATCTCTAGCCCTAAGTATGTAATTCTTCACCCTAACTAGTGCCTTTTCCATGCTATGCCTCACCCCTGAAACCTGACTGGAATGGTTCATAGATCTCAGAGGACACGAGGTGATCCTCAAGCTGCTGTGCCACTAATTTCTCAACAACTTTGCTCAAAAATGGCAAGTTGGAGATTGGACAGGAATTCGACAGGATGTCAGGGTTGAGAGATGGTTTCTTCAGGAGGAGTCTTACTACAGCCCCCTTCAAGGCATCCTAAAAGACTCCCTTTAACATCGAGCACTGGGTATTCCTAGTGAACACTGGGCCAATGGTCTTGGCGCATTTCATCAAGAAACGCGTTGGGGCCAGATACAGTTCACAGTAGGTGTGCTTCAGCTTTAAGATCACCTCAGTGACCTTGGCCATCTCCACTGGTTTAAACTCATCCCAGATGGATGGAAGGCATCTACTCCTCACAGGTTGGTTACTGCAAGACAAAACTTGTCTCACTGACAGAATGCCTGAAAGGATAAAGGACACCCTGTCAGAGAAAACAGAGTAAACTCCTCATACAATGTGACTGAAGCAGCCTTCTTTGGCTGCAGGCTGACAGGATGTGAAAGTCTGTCTACAGTCTGAAAAAGCTGAGCAGGTCTGTTTTTCCCTGTAGCAATCTCTCTAGACAGGAATTCTGCCTTTTAGTGGTTGATTGCCCCTTGGTACTTACCATAGTGAGCACACATGACCAGTTTGTCCTCCTCCAATTGTGTCTTCTGCCAGCAATGCCCTAACTTCTGATCCGTGATCTTCATCACTTTGAGATCCCCATCAAACCAGGGGGATCTTAAATGAGAAGATCTGGGTCATATACTGACTGGAGCAATAGCATCAAGCACTTCAGAGACAGGCTTGTTGTAGGCCACCACCACCTCCTTGTGCCAGTCACACAGGCAGCATCCATGCTAGATAGATCAGCTGCTGCCAGAAGTCCCTCTGGGGACAATCTCCTCAAAGGTCAATAGCTGACCATCTCAGCAGGGGAAGGGTGTCCAGGGGGGCCCCCAAACAACATCTTCACAATGTAGTAATCAGACCAAATGGCCTGATCACTCTTGAGGTTAGAAACCTCAAGACCCAGTGAGAACACCAGGTTGAGTGTGTGGCCATGGTGATGGGTCACAGAAGTAACCACTTGTGTCAGACCCCGTGATGACATCAACTGGAGGAGGTTTTGTCCGAATTGCAAGGATTCATCACTGATCCAGGTATTGAAGTCCCCCAGAATTAAACATCTGGGGACCTCCAATAGCATATTGATAATGAAGTCTGCAATCTACTGCAGGAAATCCACCCAAACCCCAGAGGGCAATAAATGAGGAGGACCCTGCAACCTGCACCTGGACCCCCACACACTGCTACACACTCAAAAGAACTACTGTAGGTGATCCCACCTGGTGCACCGTGAAGCACAAGTTGGATCTAAAACAGACAGCCACCCCCTCCCACCCTTGTTATTCTTCCTCAGGAAATGCACTATTGAGAACTCAGTGGGGACAGCAGCTTCCAAAACTGGACCTGCGTCATCACCCAGCCAGGTCTCCATGATGCATGATAAGCCAATGTAGGAAATCAAGTCCACCATAATAGCTGTCTTGTTCCTCATTGACCTCACATTGCATATCACTGCCCGGAGAAGGTTGATGGATGTTGCTGACCCCACAACTACCTAATCACTTGTTCTGGTGGGAACCCTGGGGATAGAGACCACACATGTCAGGCCTTTCTCCAGTATCTGTCTGATCCCAGTATGTCTCCTGTACTGAACAACCTCTAGCCCACTCACTTCAGCCCCACCTGCTGCACCCCATTGCCACTGACCAAAGTGTACTCTCATAATACTGACCTCCGTAAAGCACCTTGCTGTAGTATCCAACACTTGGAAGTCAGAAAAGGGACACAGGCCATGCAGCAGGGGTGCAGCATAGGCAAGGTGAAAGGGGCCAGATTCCCTACACATCCCTGAGCAACTAAAACACCAATCCACCTAATCTATTAGCCTAAGCTTGCTCCTACTCAATTCTTTTCTGATAAAATATTTTAACAAGCACACTAATCCAATACTAGAACCACTCAGTATATCACACACAGTGATTTTATCTATTTTAAGTTTCCTGCACTTGAACACAGTCAGCCGAGCAGTCACCTTTCTAAATTAAACGAATCATTCATACACACATACAGACGCTAATTCTATCCTAAAAAATATACAAATACCTTAACTTCAACCCTCCTAAAAACATATTTAATGAAACTAAAAGCAATCTCACAACCCCTTCCCCTCCAACAGGCAGAAAGAAACTTTTAAGTAACTTTTGGGAGAACAAACAATGTCACAAATGTTTATAAGAACCAAAGGAAAATTGCCCAAAAGTCTATAGAGTAATGGTAGAGTTCAGCAACGATAAATCAAGAAACCATCTTAAGTCCACAGAAAGCACAGAGTACTCTCACCACCCTGGGCTCCA
This sequence comes from Neoceratodus forsteri, assembly GCA_016271365.2. Classification (NCBI taxonomy): domain Eukaryota; kingdom Metazoa; phylum Chordata; order Ceratodontiformes; family Ceratodontidae; genus Neoceratodus; species Neoceratodus forsteri. The sequence goes on along the minus strand of CM057455.1, from coordinate 912,709,015 downwards.
GGCTAGAACAGTCTTTTGGATGAAACAATGAAACATAAATGGGGAAATCTGTTGGGGGGCAGAATGAAGACTGAAACCAAGTTTAGCAGCTCCTCTCACAAGAGCTGAACCAGATTACTGGCAAAAAAAAGAGTGTTCAGTACTCACCAAGCAGCAGGCAGAAGGTACATCCAACACCCTTCTCACAGGTGTAGAAAGCGCTGAAAGCCATAGAAAGCAAAGAAACTGAGGTGTCACAACAAGATCAAAGGGAACAGTCCAGAGAAATGTGGGCAGTAATCAGAGCCTGTCAGCAGCAAAAGGCCAAAGAGGGTGACGGCAGTTCCACAGACTCCTCGGCTTAAGATCTGGCATTCAGTCCACCTCACGTTGACCCCAGAATATACACCCCGCTGACCGTGAGGGCACACAAACAACAGCGCTCCCATCACAAGCATCCTCTTTTTCCCTCAAGGTGATACGAGAAACAGTCCAGAGGAAAGGGAAATCAAAACGTCCTCCTCCACAAGCAGCACTGCATGAAGGTTCACCAAATGCTGAAACACCCCCACATTCCACATTGATCCCTGAACTCAACTACCACAGATTCTTCAAGCAACTTCTTCAGCTCCACTTGTTTACTTCCAATTCCAGGTAATCCACAAAAGTTTCAGATAGTGAGGCACTGTTGGAAAAAATCCTCTCTTAAAATAAAAACCTCTAGCTCATAGCATCTAACTCACTGTCTTTCCCTGACTTAGCACTCTGACCTATGCCTTGCAACTAACTAAACCCCAAAATTTCAGACTCGGGCAAATATGCAACCACGAGTCAAGCACAACTAATTAAAACTCTCCTGAAGATTTACTTTTAAAATAGAGGAAAAAAAAGTAAAGTAAAGGAGGCACAGAATAAGATTTTTGCTCTAAAAAAAAGAGAGCTCACAGATCACAGCCCAGTATGGCCACAGTCTTCCTCCTCCGGTAATGAGATGACATCTTACTGGATACCAAATGGAGATTTTAAATAGTGGAGGTAAACCACAATCATTGCACATTTACTGCACTATTTTGTCCATCGGTATCGGTGGAACATGGCACTGTCTGCTGTGTCCAATATGGCACTGGATTTATCTGCCCAGGTGCGACAACTTGTGCAGTGCACTGAACTCCAGTGGCACAGTAGCACTGTTCACCATATTCAAGATGGCTGCTGGAGCGCACTACGCATGTGTGAGTCATCACACATGCTCAAGGAACTCCGGTGGCCATCTTGGACATGGCAGACTATGCTGCCGGGCCGCCAGAGTTTAATGCAAAAGTACAGATAACTCCAGTGGCCATATTGGACATGACAGCACAGTCCTCCTTGTTCCACCAACAATCTCATCTGCAGCCATACTGGCTTTGGCTATAGTATTTTTTTTCTCTTATAGAATGAAAAACAGACTGACCACCAAACTGTTGTTACCACACAAAAATATGTTTGCATTTATTGATCATCTCCAACAGCATCTTTCCTGGACTTAGGCACATCCCCAACACAGACTAGCTACTCATTATGCTGTGAGAGTAGAGGAGACTGTTGCATCACAAGTGACTGCACTGCTTGTGGGTGTTTCTAATGTTCAGGAAGTAAGACCAGATCAAGGATCTGAAACAAACTAGTTTGGGTATAACCATATATTAGCATGTATTTCTGTTCTATTAAGCAAGGAGGCAGAAAAAACAACCAGCAACATTAATAAATTTTAGAGAAAGTAAGTAGTCATAAAATGTGGAATTTTACCCTTAAGAAAATGGAATATATTGCAATATATTGAAAAATATGTATTAATGTATGTCAATATGATGAGAAATGCATTCTCCTAATGTAATATATTATATAATATAGTATGAAATTTATCTTTAAATATACTGACATAATATATTTCTAACCCATAGTATGCAAAATATATATGTCACTATATTGAGAAATACATTGACTCAATGGGATGTCAACACACCATGGTACACAAGCTACAGGTGGGACAGGGAAGGTAAAAGAGGAGGAGGAGTAGCTCTCTATGTAAGGGAAGGGAGCAAAGCATCAAAACTAAAGGATAAACAGAGTAGAGGAGGCACTGTGGGTCACCCTGGAGACAGGAAATGGCACCACAATCTGCACGGGAGTTGTATACAGACCCCCATCTCAGGGGAGACAATGGACAAGGAAATGATAGAAGGCATCCTTAGAATTGCAGAAAAATGGTAGATATTGTTAATGGGAGGCCTGAATATGCCAGATGTTAACTGGAGCACATTTGCTGCAGCCACATTCAAGAGCAGGGTTATTCTTGATGCCCTACAGGGGGAGTGCCTCAGACAGCTAATGGTGGAACCCACTCGGGATGGAGCAATCTTAGATCTAGTACTGTCAAATGGAGATGGAGAAAGGATCTCTGATTTAGAAGTGAGTAGCCATGTGGAGCCAAGCGACCACCAAACAGTGTGGTTCACAATAACCACAGCCATAGAGTCAAGCCATACAAAAGCAAGAGTATTGGACTTTAGGAGGGCTGACTTGGGGAAAATGGGAGAGTGCCTCAGAAAAGCACTAGCAAATGGGCAAGAAGGAGGGGTGGAGGAACAATGGGGAAAAAATCAAATCAGCCATCACAGAGGTAACAAGCCTTTGTGTGAAGCAAATCAACAAAACATAATGAAGGAAAAAAAACACTAAGGTTCTCAAAAGAGATGGCGGGGAAGGTTAAGGAAAAAAAGATAGCATTCAAGAAGTATAAGGAAACACAGAAGGAGCAGGACAGAGAACTGTACCAGTTAAAGCAGAAGGAAGCAGGGAAGGCAGTCAAAATAGCAAATGCCCAAACTGAGGAAAAGATAGCCAACTCACTTAAGAAGGGGGATAAAACCTTTTATAGGTACATTAGGGAGTGAAGAAAGGTCAAGGGAGGGATAGTGAGGCTTAATAAATAGGACGATGGGTGGGCAGAGGGTGACAGTGAAAAAGCTGGGATATTGAATGAATACTTCTGCTCAGTATTCACAAAAGAAGAGGAGGAGGTGGTACCTAATTAAAAGAATAGAAGCACTCTAGATAGGGAGGTCAATACCAGTCCATTCACAGAAGAAAGGGTTCTGAAAGAACTCTTAAAACTGAAGGTGGACAAACCAATGGGGCCTGATGGGATTCACCCCAGAATTCTAAAAGAACTAAGGGTAAAACAAGTAACACAACTGACTACCCTTTTTAACAAATCATGGGAGTATGGTGTGGTACCTGAGGACTGGAGGAGGCTGAATGTGATTCCCCTTCGCAACAGTGAGAGCAAGACAGAGGCATGAAACTACAGACCTGTTAGTTTGACCTCAGTGGTAGGGAAAATGAAGGCATCATTTCCAAAATAAAGAATTGTTGAGTACCTAGAGGCCAGTGGGGCAAAGGACCCAAGACAGCATGGATTCACAGCAGAAAGGTCATGTTAGATGAATCTAATAGATTTCTTTGCCTGGGTGACCAAAGCAGTAGAGCAGGGAGGGACTGTGGACATGGCCTACCTAGACTTTAGCAAGGCATTTGACACAGTCCTACACAAAAGATTAATATACAAGTTAGCTAGCCTTAGAGTGGGTCCCAATGTGGTAGCCTGGGTAAACAATTGGCTGGACAACAGGATGCAGAGGATAATAGAAAACGAAGTCCACTCTGAAGAAAGTGGGGTTACCAGCAGGGTATCGCAGGGTTCAGTACTGGGACCGGTCCTCTTTAATGTCTTTATAAGTGACATTGTAAATGGACTGGAAAGAAAAGCATATCTCTTTGCAGATGACACAAAGATCTGCAACAGGGTCGATACAGTAGGTGGGCTGAAAAGGATGCAAAGGGACTTGGCAAGGTTGGAGGAATGGTAAAATGTATGGCAGCTTAGATTCAATGCAAAGAAGTGCAAAGTAATGCACCTGGGAAACAAAAACCTAGGGGAATAGAACACAATGGGGGGTGAGATACTAACAACAAAAATGGAAAGGGACCTGGAAGTAGTCATATCAGAGGAACTTAAGCTGGGCAAGCAATATGAGAAGGCAGTAAGGAGGGCTGGCGGGATACTGGGATGCATAGGGAGAGGCATCACCAGTAGAAAACAGGAAGTTGTTATCCCTCTGTACAGACAGTTGGTGAGACCCCATCTGGAGTACTGTGTGCAGTTGTGAAGACCCCATCTCTGCAAGGACATAGACAGGATGGAGGCTGTCCAGAGGGGGGGGAACTAAATTGGTGCAAGGTCTACACCAGAAGACATACTAAGAGAGATTAAAGGAGCTTAATATGTATACCCTTGAGGAGAGGAGGGAGGGGGGGGCATGATAGAAACTTTCAAGTACCTCAAGGGAATCAACAAAGTTCAAGAGGGTAGCATCTTTCAGAAAAAGAGATGTGCAAGAACAAGGGGGCACAATTTGAAGATAAAGAGGGAATGGCTCAGAGGTAATGTGAGGGAGTATTTTTTCACAGACAGGGTTGTGGATACATGGGACAGCCTTCCTGAGGAGGTCGTGGAGTCAATAACATTGGGGGAATTCAAGAATGCATGGGACAGATATAAGGCAATTCTAGTGGATGGTAGGAGGAAGTAGGCTGCTGGTTAACTAGGATCTGTAGCTTATCCATTAGGTAGGGAAATGGCAGACTAGGTCGGCCAAGTGGTCCTTATCTGCCATCAAATTCTATGTTTTTATGAAATATAATACACAGCATATTTCAGCATATAATAAAGCCACTTATTCTGCCTCATGCATTGCTTGAAAGCATGTCAATATATTTAGTGGTAAATTGCCTGAAATATATTATTAGTATATTTCAAAATATATACTGTATTCTTTGTATGTTACGTATATTTTTATATATGTTCCTTATATTTTATATATGTTACATATATTTCACCTATGTTACATATATTTGATATGTTACAGATATTTTTTATATATTTTACATGTATTTTTTGTAAATGCTTAGTTTCGTCCCATTTGTACATTTGCATAACTAATTTGCATATTTCAAAAACATAGTTTATCAGCCAAAATCATGATAATTTCTAGTTTTACAATACTTTCGAATTTACATTACTTGTTTACAGACTGAAAAGAAAGGTGCAAATTATAAAGTAAGTACATGTAGGATCTCACCCTGACCTAAAAGTAAAACAAAATGGAGTGGTATAAATACTGATCTGAGCCTTTAATAAGCATGAGCTTGTGAAGTAAATCATATGTGAAGGTATAAATGTATAAAATGTTTGTTTGTGTTAAAGCTGTGCTGTAAAATGATAATTCAAAGTAAATATATCCATGATTAATAATAAGATAAACTCCAGGTGCACAGAGAGAGGTATGTGTAAACAACTTCTTTGTTTTTGTCCGGGTAAGTTAATAGTTATATTAATATCTATTACACATGTATATTAGATATATTTGTAAATATAGGAAACAATGCTTGAAATGTAAAACAAAACACATTTATACATATGTTGGCAATATACCAATAACATATATTTACCATCCTTATGTCAATATATTTAGAATGTTATCAATATATTTTGCAATATACAGAATATACTAAAGCAGCCATAATGTATATATTTACAGTACATTGCAATAAATTTGCAAATTTTAAAATATATTTAAATATATTGATTTTCCAATACATTGCAACATATTATAGAACAAGTATACTGGAATATATTTCACTATATGTAAATATATTGTTAATAATATATTTTAAAATATGTTTAATTTTTGTAAAGGTAACTAGAAATAATACGATGAAAAAAGGTTATCAGTGTGCCTTTAATGAATCTCTAAAATGTTAAATAGAGGGTAATATGCTAACAAATCTTAATGATAGAGAGGAGACTGGTTCCCTCTTACTGGGTGGGGGGAAGGTATGCAACAGTGTCAAGGCTCATGTTCCAATGATTTCTTCTGTTTCTTTTTTTCAAACATTTTCTGTTATGTCCCTTATTCTTAAAGCCTAATTTTATAGAACTTTCTTGTACAGTCAGGGAACTAACCACTCTTCTTTATCTGTTTTCTTAGTTTTCTCCTACACTTTTCCATTTCCAGTTTTCTCTTCCTGTATCATTTTATTTATTTATTTATTTAGTTATTCTCTACCCCTCCCCAAACAGTATACACACATGTTTGTCTGTCAGCTCCCTCACTGGACAAGAGTTCTGTATAAAATAAATGTTTGTTGCTATTTGATTCCCCCACAAAAAAGTACAGTTACGTAAGAACTTACTATAATAATAGATCTTCTAGAGGATCACTTACATCTGGTCATATCCTAAGGAACAATAACCCCCAGGCACCAAGACCACATGGAAACTTCTCTAGCTATCAGTCTACAAGGGGACCACCCACGACAATGTCAGACACCCAATGTACCTCCCACATAAGCGTGAGCAGCTTCATTTCATTTAACCAAAACTCCACCAGTCGGCCAGATATGGAGTGGGGGGCGCTCAAGGCATTCATACGTGGGACCCTGATAGGGCTTGCCTCCCGGAGAAAGAAGGAGAAGCTGAAATGTATCTCGGAGTTACTCGCTCAGATTCGAGAAAAAGAGTCCGGGCTTTCGGCCTCCTCATCAGATGATTATAGACAGGAGTTAACTCTGTTACAGGACTCATATCTCAGGATCCTAGGTGAGCAGGCCGGGTGGGTGATCATCAAAACAGGGGCAGTATATACGGATCAAGGGGAAAAAGCCGGCCGACTATTAGCTAGGAGGGTAAAGCAATTAGATTCTACCAGATTGGTGTCGGCCATCAGCTCCTTGGAAGATGGCTCAATTAAATCTACTCCAAAGGATATCTTGGGGGAATTTAGAAGATATTTTGAAGAGATTTATGGAGCCATGAGCGACCCACCGTCTGAAGGGAAGATAAGATCCTTTTTAAATGGGTTGAATTTACCCTCCTTGAACAAGTTTAATCAGGCCCAGCTTACAGTACCTATCACAGAGAATGAAATAGACCGGGTTATTAAGTCCCTTCCCTCTGATAAAACACCAGGTCCTGATGGTTTCTCGGCCAATTTTTACAAAACCTTCTAAAGAGTTAATTCCTCATTGTTGAGACTGTTTCAATGTATTTTAAATGGAACCGCTACTGATGTTTCTCTTTTGAGGCCTAATTGTACTTCTGCCAAGCCAGGTAAACCCGGGATTTGGTGTCTAGCTACACCCATCTCACTGAACCAGGATATTAAAATCCTCACTAAATTACTAGCAGATCGGATTAATGGGGTTCTTCCCAGACTAATAGGGGCTGAACAGGTTGGATTTATGAAGGAAGATCCTCAACTGATCATTTGAGGGTTTTGGCACACATCTTCTCAGCCTCCAGGGAAACAGAACATCTGATGGTATTGGTTTCATTGGACGCTGAGAAGGCCTTCAATAGGGTTTATTGGAAATACCTATCCATGGTTATGAATACTTTCGGCTTTCCCCAACAGTTTTGCTCTTGGGTCAATTCCATTTATAATTTCCCAACCGCAAGAATTGCTTGTAACGGTGTAATTTCGGACCCCTTCAAACTTTTTGTTGGCACCAGACAAGGTTGCCCACTATCCCCACTCCTTTTTAATTTATACATTGAACCCCTTATCAGACAGATTATACAAGAACAACAGATTCAGGGTATTCAGGTCTGGGGGCACAACTTGAAAGTACTTGCATACGCAGATGACCTACTATTGCAGATTTCCCATCCATCTTCCTCTATTCCGGTTTTACTTGAAACTATCCATAATTTTAGCGCTGTTGCTAATTATAAGCTCAATACCGGAAAAATGGTGGTTTTCCCCTTAAATTATAAAACGTACGCTCATGATATTACCTCTTTTGGGCTTGCCTGGAATGCTGATGTAATCAACTATTTAGGCCTTACTTTAACTAGGTCCCCTAACCGCTTGGTTCAACTAAACCTAGATTCATTACTGCATGGTATTGAGGTCGATCTTAAAAGATGGGCGCTGCTTCCATTGTCAATTTGGGGTAAAGTCAATTTAGTAAAAATGAATGTTTTCCCCCCGTCTGTTTTATCCCATAAATATGTTTTATATTTGGCTACCACTAAAATGGTTTAAAAAAGTCCATGGTATAATTACCACCTTCATTTGGAGTTACAAGAAACCCAGATTAGCTTACCATAAATTGGTCGCTCCCAAACTGACTGGAGGTCTGAGACTCCCTCATGTTGGTTTGTATTACTGGGCCAGTCATGTTAATAAATATCTTAGGTGGTTAACATTAATCGATGGTCCTGAAACTAGCAATTATGTTCCCTTATGGTTAACTTTGGAGATATCCCGGATAGTTGATTCAGGGCTCACACCCAGGGCCTTGTTGTATTGTATGCCAAAATCTCTCCCCATGTCTCTTCGTAACTCCCCTATTGAGATATCCATCAAAGTCCATGCACAATTATGTACCTTTTTAAAATATTGTCATAATAAAGATCCATCTCAACCATTAATTGGCAACCCCAATTTTCTAATAGATGGTAAACTCATCAGGGGCAACTGGCTACCACCATTAGGGGAGGTTTTGATTAAAGACCTTTTATCGGCAGAAGGAAAATGGCTTACTTCAATTGACATTTTGAACAAATTTCAAATCCCTCTGGTTATGATATTTAAGGTTTAGCAATTTGGCCATTTGTTGGTTAATAAACTGGGCACGCTCCCCCCTAATGGGGCAGTCCCTGATTTCTGCGGCACACTGGAACCACTGGTTGGGAAAGCTCACGCAGTTTCTGCCATCTACAGTACACTACTTAATTGGATACACCCCCTAATTCTTGCTCCGAAGCAGTATTGGTCTCAGCTTCTTCCAGAGCACAGTTTTGATTGGGCATGCATCTGGAAATCGTGCCATAAATTTCTGTTGCAAGACAGACTTAGACTAATGCAATTTAAATTATTACATAACATTTATTACTCCCCTTTAAAATTAACTAGACTTGGTATTGTGTCCTCTTCTAACTGTTACAGATGCCAACAGGATACTGGGGACCTACTTCATATTTTCTGGTATTGCCCCAAAGTAGTTTCACTTTGGGACAGTATTAAGCAGAAATTAGACCCCCTTTTGGGGCTGGACAATCTATTTACAGTGGAGATATGTATCTTAGGGGACGTGGCTGCTATTGGTGTCCGAAAAAGGAGGTATCACATTTGTCTGATATCCGCCTCTGTTAAAAAAGTGGTGTTAAGGCACTGGAAAGACACTTCAGAGATCACATATGGCGAATGGTTACAAGAATTCCTGGCAAACCTTAGAACGGAAAGGGCTATTGCTAGTCTTCAGAACAATCTGCCCAAGTTTAATCGGATCTGGGGTCCATTATATTCACTTTATTCTTACCAGACCAAATATGATAACGTGTAATATTATGTCAAAGGATGTGTATATGTGTGCTATGCAGGGAGGAGGGGTTTGTAGGAGGATGAATGGGGGTGGGAGGGTGGGGGTGGAATTCATCCGAACGTGTTATATTTCATGTCTGTTATTTTCTTCATTATTTATGGTGTTACTGGATGTATTCCTGTATTCAATATTTTTCAATAAAGTTTGAATGGTAAAAAAAATAAGCGTGAGCAGCCCCTGCCCTCCTCAATTCTCCCACCAGACACTATAAGCAGGATATCTCCACAAGGGGAACTGAAGGGGCCCATAGATTCCTGCTAAAAAAAGGTGAAACAGAAGTTGGACCATCCTGGAGGAAGAAAGACAAGGACAGAGAAGCCTGAAGGCCAAGGGGGATGGGGTGGGACAGCATGACCTGATGCAAAGAGATCTGCTCAAAGATCTACTGTTACAGTAAGTTCTTATGTAACTGTACTATCTTACCTCATGGGTATCTCTTGCATCAGGCCATACCTAAGGAATAAATCCCAAGCAGTTGCAGAGAGGCACTGACTAGGTAGCTGGAAGCTATAGGCTTATGTCAAAAAGGGCTAAAAGCCACAGGCCCTAGACAAGAGACCTGGAAGGAAGTGATATAGGTCTAAGACAAGAGACCTTGAAGCACAGCTAGGCCAAAGCCTGCCCTCCTCCTAAAGGCAATGTCCAGACTGTAGTGTTTAGTGAAAGTTTGGACAGTACTCCAGGTTGCAGCCACACAGATGTTAGCAGATGAAACATTCCTGAAACAGGCAACAGATTTGGCCATGCCTTTGTTAGAGCAGCCATGGAAAACTCCAGGAAATTCCTTATTGTACTTCCTATAACAAAAATATTTTTTTTATTTATTGAATTCTTGGATTACAACATTTGAGCCAGTGGCTTGTTTACAAAGGCTCCATGTCATACATGTAGGAGACAAGGACAAATACAAGGTTCAGTAAATTAATGAGAGCATAATTACAGAGAACAAACAGTGAGGGCTAGGAAAATCAACAAGTGCTACAAGGTTAGATCAGATTGTTAGATCAATAATCAAAATGAACAAGTTCAACTAATTCAGACTATACATTTTTTCCATATTTCCATCCAGAGAATATGCGGTCAAGGGATGATCTTGTCATTAGCAGGGGGGGTAGGGGGGAACCAATCAGAGGTGTGAGGTGGAAGAACAACCCAAGGGGACATTGTCATGGAGAGGTCATAGGACCAAGAAAATTGTAAGAAGGTGGGGAGGGAGATGGGGAAGAAAAGTGGGAGGAGACACAGGCAGGATAGGGGGGCAACTGAGAGGCCAGAGATGTAGAAAGAAATAAGGAAAAAATTGCAAGGTAACTGGGAGTGGGTGGAAGGTGGTGGAGTGGGAGTGACAAGTTAGCGGAAGTGGGGAAGGGGAGGGGCAAGAGTGGACCCAGAGGGCTGGGGGGGAAGGGTCAATCAAGCAGCAGGATAGAAGATAAGGGATCAATGGGGAGGGGTAGGAGCGCAGTAAGGAGAGGGGACAGGGATAAAGGGGGCAGCATCACAGAGCGGCAAGAAGAAGCTGGAGATTTTGTTTAAATTAAAGAAATTCTAGGATGACAAAGTACCTTAGAAACATAGGATAATTACACAGGTTCAGAGTTAGAATAAAACTGAACAAGAACAAGTGGTATGAGTCAGCTTAATACAAGGGACAACTAGTTATATGATATAGAACAGTAGGGTAAATTGTTACGATATTTAGAGGTGAGCAGGATTGTAGGAGCAATGAGAAGAGGGGAAACAAGTAAGAACTAGGTGGTCAAAGGTAGTCCTTTGTCAAACTGTATATATTACAATCAGGGGAGCAGGGGGAAGAAAGGGGGGAACTTGGGGAAAGAGCAAGAGGGGGCGAGAGAAGGTGTAGGAGGAAAGCATAGTTGGAAATGAGAAAAACTAGGAGTTAGGTGTAAAGGGTAGATAAAATGAAAGAGGGTAAAATGGGGAGAAGGGTGGTGCAGGGAGGGGAAACTAGGCAGGGGTGTACTAGGGGGTAGGAAGGGGAGGTGGGAGAGAGAGAGAGAGAGGAGGAAAAGTGGGATACGTAGAGGGGAAGGCATTTAGAGAGAGGGGCATGGTGGTAGAGGCGCAGAATATGCAGTCTAGCTGGAACAGTCACAGTTGCTAACACTAGAGAAGTGTAGGCGCAGATTATGTTTGAAAGGGCCAAGTCTAGTCTCTGTCAAAACCTCAGGTGGGAGGCCATTCATTAGAGAGGGGGCCCTAGCAAAAAAGGAGCTTTAGCCTGGTTGGTTTGACAAAATGTGATCTGAAAGGAGGATTTCTCAGCACTACGAGTGCAGTGCGTGAATGTGGCTGGTACCATCAGGCCACTTGAGGCAGGAGAGGTAAGACCAAGGCAGGTCTTCTTAGCCAGAAGGCAGGTCTGGTAGGTGATCCTTCCTTGAAGGTGCAGTGATGCCGCTTGTTTGTAGAGCTTACAGGTATGGGTTTTTATCAGCACCTGTAACAAGACGACACCACTTGTTTAGAGCTATTCTGATTCTCTTTAAAGTGGTGTTAGTGGCAGCTCCATAGAAGATCAGTCCATAACTGATAATTGAGAGGACAGAGGAGGTTACTGCAACGTGCATAGCCTCTTGGGTGAGACAGTTGCAATGGCGGTAGGGGGTGCCTATTCTGGCATTAATAGATCTGGAGATTGATTTCACATGGCCAGCATAGGAGAGTTGACTGTCCAGTGTAACACCCAGGTATTTAATCTCCAGGACCTGTTCGAGAGGGAGATGTTGCTTGCTCAGGATATTCAGTTTACCCTTTTTATATTTGCTGTGGGTGTTGGCAAACAGCATGGACTTGGGTTTTTTTGTAGTTCATCAGCAGTTTATGCTAATCAAACCACTTTTCAATAGCGTTAAAATCTGACTACAGGTCAGCGGATAGTTGGTGAGGGTTTGTATGTGTGGAGAAAAGGACAGCATCATCCGCGTATGCATCATATTGGTGTTACAAGCAGCTGGAAGATTGTTTAAGTAGAAACTAAAAAGAAGTGGTCCAAGGATGGAACCTTGGGGTACACCAAAGCATACAGGGAGGCAAGCAGAGAGTGAGCCCCCAGTCCTAACTCATTGGTGCCTGCCCAGTAGATAGCTTTCAAACCAGCTGGTAACTTCGTTGGATAGACCTAGTGCAGACAGCAAGATCAGTTGGAGCTGGTGATTGATGGTGTCAAATGCCTTGGTCAAATCCACGTAAACTGCCCCAAGCACCTGTCTGGAATCTAAGTCCTCATGAATGTGTGTTGTAAAAACAAGTAAGGCAGTGGTAGTACTATGATCTTTCCTGAAACCATGCTGCTGTGGGTACTGGATATTATACTTGTCCATGTGTTCAGTCAGTTGATCGGCAACTATGCACTCCAAAGCATTAGAGAACGAGGGGAGGATTGAAATAGGGCGGTAACTGGACAGTTGAGTATGGTCACCACTTTTGTGGATGGGTGTTACAATGGCAGATTTCCATGACTGGGGAAACTGTCTGAGAGAGAGTGAGAGGTTTATGAGTTTGGTTAGCGGGGATAAGACTGCTTTAAATGCTCGGTGGAGGAGTTTCAGGTCAAGGGTGTCGCTGCTTGATCTGGATTTGCCTAGCACCTTCAACAGGTATCTTCGAGCTTTGGAAGAGGATATAGTTCTGAAAAAAAGTGGGGGAATTTTAAGCAGGGGTATGGATTTTGCAAGGTTGGAGGGAGGGTGCAGCTGATAAAGAAGTCAGGTGGGAGTACCCTACTGTGATCGGTGAAGACGATATTAAGGAAATCAATTTAGGGTCTTGAGTTAGTGTGCCATTTACCTCCATCATAGTAGGGGGGATTTATTAGGTTTACCTGTTAGGTTTTTTATATTATTCCAGAAATGCTTATTATTACCCCAGCTGTTAGTTAGTGCACCTTTGCAGAAATCCTGTTTGGCTCTCCTTATCACCTGAGTGTACCAGTTTCTAGCCACTTTGTATTGCTGCAGATCACAATGGAGACTCGAGGCCATAGCACGGTGCCAGACAGTATCCCTAAATTTCATCATCTTTAGTAGAGGAGAGGAGATCCACGTGTTAGTCACTCCCCTGGATTTTAATTTCCGGAAAGGGGCAAACTTGTCACACACCGCATTGAATTGCAAAATGAAAAAGCTTAGTGCTTGGTCAGTGCAGTTCATGGTGTTAATGGGGGACCAGTCAATCATGGAGAGTGCATCCAAGAAATGGGGGAGCTTTCCTTTTTTTAATATACGCTGGTAGGTGAATTTGGTCTTAGGTTTGGGGACCTTGTTGGACCACTGGCAGAGAACAGGGGAGTGATCGCTTAAGGATTCAGAGAGGACTTTAACACTGATGATTCTACTTGGGTGAGTGGTGAGAATCCAGTCCAGGAGGGAGCTGGATCCAGTTCTGTGGTTGATACGAGCTGGCGAGGAGACCATTTGGGAGATATCAATTGCAGCTAGTGCATCTTTAAATGGTTCGGTTTCAGGGGCAATCCAGTTTACATTGACGTCCCCAAGTACCGCTGCCTCAGCACGATGAGGGAGGTTGTTAAATTAAGGTACTCAGTGACCATCTGAATACCAGTGCTCTGGTCACGTGGGGGGATATAGACAGACAATATGGTGAGAGATTTTCTCTGTCGACCAAGGATAACTTTGATTGCAGTTTTTGGTATTTGTTGTCAGGTGGTGTTGATGAGAGGACATGGCCAGTGAGGGTGTTAGTCATATAAATAGCACAGCCACCACCACATTTGCCAATACGGTCAAGTCTGAAAAGGACATAGCCAGGGATTGCTAACACATTGTCTGGTACCTTGGGGGACAGCCAGGTTTCAGTTAGAGCTAGGCTGTCCAGTTAATGCTGAGAGACCCAAACTTGGAGTTCATCAATCTTAGGAAGCAGGCTCCGAATATTAATGGATGCTAAAGTGAGGGAACTTAGGGAGTTGTATGTGTCATTAGGTGATGATTGGGGACCAGGGTTGGGGTGTACATTTTCAGAGAGAAGTAGTAGGAGCATAATAATCCTAAGGAAGTAGCGAGCAACACATTTATTGGCCTTAAGCTGCTGCCGCCTGGAGAGTTTGTAGGGATGGGTGTTGCAGACAGGGGAGAGTAGCAATAAGAGATTGGAGTACTCAACAGGGCATATTTTTATATGCACTGAGGCAGGGGAAGTGGTGGTGACTGGCAGGGGGGAGAAGGAGTATAAGTTAGAAGTGCTAGACGGAATGACTTTAAGGAGTGTGATATGTGTGTGTGTGTGTAGCAGAGTGGTGGAGGCCACTGTAGGGGTAGTGGGGAAAGTGATGAGGAAAAAAGTAGAGGTGCAATGATGGGATAGGATATTGTTTCTGTAGCAGATGTGCAGTGTTACAGGCAAGGAGGAAAATATTTATTTAAGCAGGTGCCAGTGGTGCATAGATGAATGAAAAAATGCAACAGTTAGAAAAGTGAAAACAGCTCTTAAGCCAGTTATCTCAAAAAAGCCAAAAGATATATAGAGGGCAGAGAGAGAGCAGTCCTAAAGAGGAAGGGGACAAAACTTAAGAACACCAGAGAGCAGTCTTGAAAAGCTGGGAGAGTAGAGAGTCAAGTAGTAGAAGGAAGAGATAGGTGTAGGCAGTAGAGACGCAGGTTTATTGGATTGAAATGTGCCACTTTAAGGGGTGAACAGAACTGAGTGACAGTTGGAGGAGGGAAGCTTAAAGGTGGTGTCCTCTGTGGGGGAGGGTGGTATTTAATAGCAGTCGGGGTTGGGGAGGGCAGGTGGGACAAAATACAGGCTATGCCATGCACAGGTCAAGCAAAACTTCCCTGGCAGTACAGTTTAAAATATAGCGCCAGAGGTGCCAGCAAGCAGGAACCAGAGGGGATCCAATCAGGATGCGGCAGGAGTGTGGTTTCAGTCAATAGAGGGCTGCACTCAGCTGCGAGTGGCCTGTAGGACTTCGATTCAGTGCACCTGGTTTGTGGTGGGCGGGCTGCAGTGCGAAATGTCGTCCGGCTCAGTTCGCAGCCGGCCAAAACGCAGAGCGCCTTTGTGGTGGTTACCTAAAGGGGAAAAGCAGAGAGAAGAGGAGCTACTTATTCTGATGGAGACAGCTAAGGTGGGGGGTTGGACTAGTGATGATAAAGAGAGGGGGCGTTAGTGAGGACAAGGGGTGGGATAGAGGGATTCAGTAGTTGTGACAGAGCGTTTGGGGTGCCTCAGGTTTCGGCGCCAGTCTTAACATCACAAGACAAAAATAAGTTAAATTGCCTGGGGGGGGGGACAAAGAGTAGGTTAATTGCTGGGGAGGTGAGGAAGAGAGAGACAGTTTAGAGGTTACCTAAGATGGAGTGAGGGGTGAGGGAGCTGCCAATAGAAGTGCTAGGGGTATGCAGTAGGGGAAAGAAGTAGTTGAAGGAGATTGCCAGGCACTAAAAGTGTAAAGATAGAGAAGCCGCCAGATGCCCGAATACAGGATCTGTCTCAGAAGTCAGGGCAGGCAGGTTTAGGAGAGATAGGAAAGACAGGAGGTAATGAAAGGAAATGCCCAGAGATGCAAAAGAAAGTACCAGGGGTTACAAGCTAGATATTAGCACTCTACTAACATTGTTAAACACTTTGCATTTAAAATTGTTATCAGTTTAGAGAAAAAACAGCTACAAATATACATGCCGGTAAAGATGAGCAGTATAACTAGTAGACTAGCAGCTAAGGTAGAATCAGTATCAGACTGAATAACATACAAATTAGGTGGTAGGTAAGGCAGGAATAAGGCTAACAGAAATTACAGCTGAATAAGAAATACAGGCTATGCCATGCGCAGGACAAGCAAAACTTCCCTGGCAGTACGGTTTAAAATCTAGTGCCAGGGATGCAGGCGAGCAAAAACTAGAGGGGATCCAATCAGGATGTGGCAGGAGTGTGGCTTCAGCCAATAGAGGGCTGCACTCAGCCGCAAGAAGCCTGTGGATGTCTCGATTTAAGAGCAGAGCTGGTAGGACCGCGATTCAGCATACCAGTGGGTGGGCTGCAGGGAGAAATGTCATTGGTTTGCAAGTTAGCCACCGCAAAACACAGAGCAATTCTTGCAATGGTTACCTGGTTCATGGTGGGTTGGGTGTAGGGAGAAATGACAGCTGGCTCACTTTGAGGCTGGCCAAAATGCAGAGCGTCCTTTGGACAGGCACTGTATAGAAAATGGAACACCTTCTTTCCCAGAGGTGAAACAAACAGCTGTGAGGACTTTCTGTAGTCCTTTTTTCGGTGGGTAGCACATCAATTGATTGAGGGAATATGTACGAAGCAATTTGGGTGAATGAAATATGGTGACTACAAAATGGGTGACTGAGCACTAACAGTGGCAGGAACATTTGTGTGACTGCACATTATGGCAAACATATTGATAGCCTACCCCAATGTCCAGATACTGCATGGTGTAGGAATCCTATAGATGGGGGGGTCTGGGGGTGCAGCCCCCATGGGGAGTGTATGTAACTTGGGGACACCTGTGGGTTTCAGCTCTTGTGAGACACAGCAGTGGGGGGGGGGGCAGTAGAAATGCAGCTGGAGTTTTTTGTTCCCTTGTGGATGGATGTTCTCCACACCACCTGTTGGGATACACTTATAGGGATGAGAGTCAGCAGAGAATATGCAAAGACCTCCGTACATAAATGTAACATATTCACTAAAATTACCATGGCCGTAGTGTGCAGTCATGCAAATTGCAGCACTATTAAGAATTAGCTCAAATTGAAGTTGCCCTATAATAGTCACCCAAATGACATGGAACCAGTCGGTGTGTACAGTAATACAGAACTCTATGCACGTCTAAGTTATGGAGCAATGCTTCCCCTGGATTGGCATGCTACGGATAATAAACAGGCAGGTAGATAGTTTGATTTAAGGTACACTCAGACACAGCCTTAGGAAGAAACTTAGGATTTGTACGCAAAAGCACCCTGATCATGTGAAAAATTAAATAAGGAGACTCATACATCAAAGCCTGAAGCGCGGAAATCCTCAGAGCAGAAGTAATAGTAACTAAAAATAACAGACAGAACAGCTTAAAAGTCATGGCCAGCTGAAAAGGAGCTAAAGTAAGTTTCTCCAACACAAAATTCAAGTCACAGTGCAGGACTGGATTACAGATAGGAGGCTTCATATGGAGAATGCCCCTCTAACAAGTATGGGACACTTCCAGTTGTGCCACCGTACAGCCCTTAACAGGCACAGTGAAGGCTGAAATGGCCAACAGGTGCACTTTAAGGGAAAAGTATTTCAGAACGGAATCTGAAAAGGGCATTAAATACTCCAAAATCTAATTCACAGGGCAAGTGAATGGATCCAGCTGGTGGGCTGTCGCCCATTGAGTAAAGCAATTCCACTTCATGGATATAAGTGGCCCTGGTGGAGGGTTTCCTGGCAGCCATCAGAACCTCAGCCGCTTTGCGGGACACCCCAAACCTAGCCCTGGCTATGTCTTCAGGAGCCGGGCATGAAGATGTAGTGACTTGAGGTCCGAATGGACCAGGGTGCCCTGTTCCTGAATAAGCAAGCCAGTGCACAGAGGTACTGTAGAGGCACTGGAGGATCCACTTCCATCTGCTGCAGTACAGGGAACAACATCTGATAAGGCCAGAGGAGGGCGATGAAAATCAGGATGGCCCCTCCATCCGGAGCTTCATTAGCACCCTCTGGATTAGGGGGATGGGAGGAAAGGAATAAAGGAACCTCCCTTTCCAAGACAGGGACAATGCATCTTGCCAGAAAACTCCAGGCCCTGCAACGAGTGAGCAAAAATGCAGCAGTTTTGCATTGAGTGGGGGATGCAAAAAGGTCCAAATCGGGATGACCCCATTGGTCGAACGGGTCTTCTGCAACTGAGGTCAGCAGTTCCCTCGTATGCATCTTGGACTGTGACCAGCTTAGCCAATCCACCAGGATGTTTTGAATGCCTGGAACATGGATGGCTGACAGTTCTAGACCGTGTTCAGGAGCCCACTACCAGACCTTCATCACTTCCTCACAGAAAGGATACAAATGGGTCTCCTTTTGCTTGGTGATGTAGTGGACTACATTAATATTGTCTGTCTGCACCAGCAGATAGTCCAGTGGCAGCTGGGTCTGGAAGGCTTGTAAAGCATACAGCACTGCCCTAATCTCCGGGACTCTAATGTGGAGAGCAGCATCCACCATGGACCACATCATAGAAACAGAGAAACAGAGAATTTGATTGCAGATAAGGACCACTTGGCCAACCTAGTCTGCCTATTTCCCTACCTAATGGATAAGCTGCATATCCTAGTTAACCAACAGCCTACTTCCTCCTACCCCCCACTAGAAATGCCTTATGTTTGTCCCATGCATTCTTGAATTCTCCCACTGTTTTTGACTCCACGACCTCCTTAGGAAGGTTGTCCCATGTATCCAAAACCATCTCTGTGAAAAAATACTTCCTCACATTACCTCTGAGCCATCCTCCCTCTGTCTTCAAATTGTGCCCCCTTGTTCTTGCACATCTCTTTTTCTGAAAGATGCCACCCTCTAGAACTTTGAGGATTCCCTTGAGGTACTTGAAAGTTTCTATCATACCCCCCCCTCCCTCCTTTCCTCGGGGGTATACATATTAAGCTCCTTTAATCTCTCTTCGTATGTCTTCTGGTGCTGACCCTGCACCATTTTGGTTCCCCTCGTCTGGACAGTCTCCACCCTGTCTATGTCTTTGCGGAGATGGAGTCTCCACAACTGCATGCAGTACTCCAGATGGGGTCTCACCAACTGTCTGTACAGAAGGATAACAACTTCCTGTTTTCTGCTGGTGATACCTCTCCCTATGCATCCCAGTATCCTCCAGCCCTCCTTACTGTCTTCTCACATTGCCTGTCTATCTTTAAGAGATCTGATATAACTACCCCCAGGTCCTTTTCCATTTCTGCTGTTGTCAGTATCTCACCCCGCATTGTGTACTCTTCCCCTGGGATTTTGTTTCCCAGGTGCATTACTTTGCACTTCTTTGTGTTGAATCTAAGCTGCCATACATTTTACCATTCCTCCACATTACCAAGTCCCTTCTCATCCTTTCCACCCCACCTTGTGTATCAGGCCTGTTGCAAATCTTTGTGTCATCTGTAAAAAGACATACTTTTCCTTCCAGTCCCTCTGCAATGTCACTTACAAAGACATTAAAAAGGACTGGACCCAGTACTGAACCCTGCGGTACCCCACTAGTAACCCCCTTTTCTTCACTGTGGACTCTGTTTACTATTATCCTCTGCATACTGTTGTCCAGCCAATGTTTTACCCAGGCTACCACCCTGGGACCCACCCCCAGGCTAGCTAATTTGTTTATTAATCTTTTGTGTGGGACTGTGTCAAATGCCTTGCTAAAGTCTAGGTAGGCCATGTCCACAGCCCCTCCCTGGTCTACTACTTTGGCCACCCAGTCAAAGAAATCAATTAGATTCATCTGACATGACCTTCCCTCTGTGAATCCATGCTGCCTTGGGTCCTGTGCCCCACTGGCCTCTAGGTACTCAACAAGTCTTTCCTTCAGAAGTGATTCCATCATTTTCCCTACCACTCAGGTCAAACTGACAGATCTGTAGTTTCCTGCCTTTGTGTTGCTCCCATGTTTGTGAAGGGGAATCACATCCACCCTCCTCCAGTCCTCAGGTACTACACCATCCTCCCATGATTTGTTAAAAAGGGTAGTCAGTGGTGTTACTAGTTCTCCCCTTAGTTCTTTTAGAATTTTGAGGTGAATCCCATCAGCTCCCATTGCTTTGTCCCCCTTCAGTTTTAGGAGTTCTTTCAGAACTCTTTCTTCTGTGAAAGGACTGATATTGACCCCCCCCCCATCCAGAGTGCTTCTATTGACTGGATTAGGTACCTCCTCCTCCTCCTCCTCTTCTTTTGTGAATACTGAGCAGAAGTATTCATTCAGTAATCCTTCTTTTTCACTATCCATCTCTGCCCACCCACCCTCTTCTTTATTCAGCCTCAGAATCCCTCCCTTTGTCTTTCTTCACTCACTAAAGTACCTATAAAAGGTTTTATCCCCCCCCCTTCTTAACCAAGTTGCCTATCTTTTCTTCAGTTTGGGCCTTTGCTATTCTGACTGCCTTCCCTGCTTCCTTCTGCTTTATCTGGTACAGTTCTCTGTCCTGCTCCTTCTGTGTTTCCTTATACTTCCTGAATGCAATCTTATTCTCCCTAACCTTCCCCACCACCCCTTTTGAGAACCATAGTGGTATTTTCTTTTGTTTTGATTTGTTTATTTGCTTCACACAAAGGCTTTTTGCCTCTGTGATGGCAGTTTTTATGTTTCCCCATTGTTGCTCCACCTGTCTTTCTTGCCTGTTTGCCAGTGATTTTCTGAAGCACGCTCCCATTTTGACAAAATCAGCCCTCCTGAAGTCCAGTACCTTCACTTTTGTATGGCTTGACTCTACAGCTGAGTTTATCATGAACCACACTGTTTGGTGGTCACTTGTTCCCAGATGGCTACCCACTTCTAGATCTGAGATCCTCTCTCCATCCCCAATTGAGAGCATCAGGTTTAAGACTGCTCCCTCCGGAGTGGGTTCCAACACTAGCTGTCTGAGTCATGCCCCTGTAGGGCATTGCAAATGGCCCTGCTCTTGGATGTGGCTGCAGCAAAGGTGCTCCAGTTAACATCTGTCATATTCAGGTCCCCATCAGCAATATCTCCCCTTTCTCTGCCATCATAAGGATGCCTTCTCTCATTTCCTTGTCCATTTCCTCCCCTGAGATGGAGGGTCTGTAAACAACCCCTGTGTGGATTGTGGTGCCATTTCCAGCCTCCTGGGTGACCCACAGTGCCTCTTCTCCTCCCTGTTTACCCTTTAATTCCATTGCTTTAATCCCTTCCCTTACAAAGAGAGCTGCTCCTCCTCCTCCTCTACCCTCCCTGTCCCTCCTGTAGATTGTGTACCCTGGTATGTTGACATCCCAGTCAAGGTTCTGTGTGTACCATGTTTCTATGACTGCCATGATATCCATGCATCCCTCTTCCATCAAGGCCACCAGTTCAGGGAGCTTGTTACCTAGACTATGGGCATTAGTACTCATTACCCTCCATTTTATGATGGCCTTACCCCTTTTTGCCCATCTGTGTCCTTACTGCCTTTGTCTTTTTCTCCATTTACCCCTGCTCTTCTCCCTATCAACTTCTCTATCTTGCTGTTTATCTCACTAACTACCCTGATTTTCTTTTGGGGGGGGGTGCTAGGATGGGATAGGATTTCCCTTCTCCTTTTCAGTACCTCCTCCCTTGGTTAGTTTAAATACTTGCCAATTAATCATTTAAACCTATCATCCAAGATCCTGGTTCCCCTCCAGGACAGATGCAGACCATCATGTCGGTATAGACCTGCATCCCTCCAGGTGGACCCCTAGTCCCCAGTGAAGCCAAAACCCTGAGCTCTGCACCAGTTTTTCAAACACTGATTGAATCCCATGGCACTGAGCACCCTAGCCTCACCCATGCCATAGACAGGCAGCACCCCCGAAAAGGTTACCATGCATGCTACTTGTCTAAGGCCCCTCCCCAACTCCACAAACTCCTCCTGCACTGCTCTGATCCCTTTCCCAGTCAGACCATTTGTTGCTAGTTGGACAATGACATCCAGCTCCCTCCCCCATGCAGCTGCTTCCGCAATCCTGAGGATTCACTCCCTGTCCTTCTAAGTCATGTCACCAGGCAGACACCTTACCTCCCTCTTCCCTCCCTCCCCAGTTCTACCCTCCTAACAATGGAGTCCTGCAGCAGGAGTTGTTTCCTTCCCCTGTGGGCTCCCATGCCATCCTCCTGTGGGTCTTCTTTGTGGAGGTTCCCAGCATCCTCCTTAGTCTCCACTGTGAGTGCCTCCATAGAGGAACCATACTCTTCTAGAATGGCATATGAACTGTGGAGAGGTACAACTGGAGGGATGCACCTCTGTTTCACCACCATCACCCTCCCTGGGCCCACTGTGGTCCAACCACTCCTCTTTCTTGGCAACCTCTGAGGCAGTGGAGGTGGCCCTGGTGGTCCCTGGGTGGGAAAGGTCCCCTGAATCCTGGCCAACTCAGCCTGGAAATGAGCAACCTCCTCCCTCAGCCCAGAGAGGTGTCTGCAGATGGGACAACACTGCATCCTCCAGAACATCTCCTGGAAGACTGCTGCTCCACAGCCACTGCACTGCACCACTCCCATAATGTCTTATTTGTGGCCCCTTAACTATTGTTTTGTATACTTACCCCTTCCTCTCTCTGTTTTTTTTTCTCCCTCCTTTCCTACTGCCTCCATGACCATAAATCTCCTGATCTTCCTGTTCTGGGAAAGGTAGTTCCTATGTTCCTCAGTAGTCCCTTCTTACTTGCTCAGAGTCAGATCACCAGCAGCTGGGGGGGGGTGGAGAGCTGCTCTTTTCCTTCTAGGATGGAGAGTCTTTTGTGCCTCTGTGATCACTCCCTTCCTGCTCCCAAACAAGAAGTTCCTGTTGTCAGTCAAATCATGTGCCTATAAAAGTAGAACCTGCTAAGGGTGGGGAAGTGGAGGGGAGGGATGGAGGGCAATATAGTCCCAGTAAATTTCTAACAGCAGCTCCTTCCTCTTGCTGTTCTCTGCCAAAAGCTATCTAGGTCAGTTTTTAAATGCAAACACCCGTCTTCCTTCTGCTTAAGCCACTCCTCCTAATTCACAGTTTCTTTCTTCACCTAACTACTTCAGCTAACTGCACAGATAACAATTCCTTTACCCAACTCAGACAAACACACTAACTCATTTTTTTTGTTTGTTTTTACCCTAAATTGAAGTTCCTAGTAGTAGAGTTCTGGTTCTTTAGTCCATTAGAGTAGTACAGTTCTAACAGCAGCTCCTTTCTCTTGCTGTTCTCTGCCAAAAGCTACAGTACAAGTCACATTAAACTGTTCCCTCAACTCACTGGTGTAGCATTGTTCAATGAGTTTCCTAATCTGTGCAGTGTTTAATTCAACGAATAAGTAAAAGGTTAGTATTGGTTTGGATCTAGCTGTTATGTACTATAAGCTTTATTTTCAGCTGAGTGCTTATGAGTTTCATTTCAGAAGGCAGACTAAACAAATCTTAAAGCTGCACTGTCAGTCTTTCTCCGTTTTTTTTACCCCAACCATAGATAGTTATTTGTGTATCCTTCTGACAATGTTGTTATGCTGTTACCTCTTTCATTGTCTTTCTTAACCTTCCTACTCTCATTTTCTTAATTTCAGCACCTTTTGTATTTCCTTCGGGTCCGAAAATAATCTCTCCAGACTATGGCTCAACCCCTTGTGCACTCACGTCATTCTCACACTGTTAGCATGCACCTGCACACAGACACCTTCCACCTTTGCCTGTGCTTGCACATTTCCATCTGTCTTACTCTGCCGATGCTGAAGCACTCACTGCACACCTTGTGTTCCTGCTGTCGGGCAGCATCTAAAATCATTCTTTGCCTCAAGCAGCCAAACCTATGGCTTTCAAATATCCTGCCGGCTAGTCCCTGCCTGTCTTCTCTCTCTCTTCTACAGCTGCTTCCTCTCTGAGCTCCTCGACCAACAAAACATCCCTCCGAATGGAGCGGTGGGTGGGTTAGAGGGTTTCTTTTCCCCCTTGGATCCCATGACCCACTCCCCTTTCAGCGAACCTAGTGCTGTCCCAGCCGCAGACCTGGTCTCAACCCCCCCATTTAATTGTGTGCTGACGGGGTGCCCAATCCCCATCGGCAGAACGGAATTCTCCCCCCACTCTCCTTTTGTTGTTTTCCGACTGGGGTGCCCAATCCCCCGTCGGCTACTGCTGTCCCCCTAGACTCCAGTGGCATGCTGGGAGCCCACCCCAGTGTGCCACATGTCCCTGTAATGTTTAAAGTATCCCACAATGTTTTCTCAATGCCCTTGTACCTGAAAAAAAGGAAACGGTCCCGCGTAGTCTCCCCGTCCCCCTCCCACAATCCGCACCCACCCACTGCGCACCCAGCCTCCCCACACCCCCCTCACCCCATACTTACCTCCGGAGCTCAGCACCAGGATCTTCGTTGGACCAGGAACACGTCTGCACTCTTCTAAGACGACCGGGAACTGAGGGAATGCCGGTAAGCTGTATAATGCAATTAATAGGTTTTTTTTCAACTTTACTGTATATCTCGGGCATTTTTTGGAATTTTTTCACCAAATTTTCAACATGGGGTTTTTGGGACCCCTCCTCATGAATTCTTGAACTGTCATGGCGTTAATTGGCCCCGAAGGGTGGTTTCGTGGTCACTCTGTGGAATAACCCTTTGGGGATGATTAACGAAATGACAGTGCCAGTGTTCATGAGATTGGCTCTCAAAAAGCCTATGTTGCAAATTTGGTGTGAAAAATCCAAAAAACGACTGTTTTACGAGAGTGCGTTGCGCAGTTGCTACGCATGCTTGTAACTTCGCGAATTTGCAATATTTTCATGCCAGATTTGCAACATTGGCATTTTGTTACACCTCCTTGTGAGCTGTATAGCTGTCACTTTTCACTTCCTGGCCGAAATGTGTTTTCGCTCTTCCAGTGCTGAATAGCGTGGTTGCTGTGGGAAATCACTGTTCGGGACAGATTAAGAAAATGACAATGATAATGTTCATGAGCAGAGGTCCTAAAATGCCTATGTTGAAAATTTGGAACCGGTATTCCATAAAATGACTGTTACGAGTGTGCGCTGTGCAGTTGGCATGCACTCTCGTAAGTTCGCAAATTTATAATATTTTCACTCCAGATTTTCAACATTGCCATTTTCCTAGATCTACTTATGAACAGTACAGCTGTCATTTTTCCCATCCTGGCCAAAATGTGTTTTTGCACTTCCGGTGCAGAATAGAGGGGTCGCTGTGGGAAATCACTGTTTGGGACAGATTAAGAAAATGACCCCATGAGCAGAGGTCCTAAAATTCCTATGTTGAAAATTTGGTGATGATAGCCCATCAATTGACAGTGTTACAAGTGCGCGTTGCGCACTTTCCACACACATTTGTAACTTTGCAGATTTGTAATATTGTCACACCCGATTTTCAACAATGGCATTTTGTCACACCTCCTCATAAGCAGTACAGCTGTCATTTTTCACATCCTGACCGAAATGTGTTTTCACAGTTCAGGAGAATAACATGGTCACTGGGAAACCAGTGTTCAGGACAGATTAAGAAAATGACAGTGGCACTTTCCATGAGCAGAGGTCTTAAAATCCCTATGTTGGAAATTTGGTGAGGAAACTCCATAACATGACTGTGTTATAAGTGTGCGTTGAACTGTTTCCACGCACCCTTGTAACTTTGCAAATTTGTAATATTGTCACACCACATTTTCAACACTGGCATTTTTTCACACCTCCTTATGAACACTACAGCTGTCACTAGTCACATCTGGGCTAAATTATGTTTTTGCACTCCTGCCAGAGAATAGCACAGTCACTCTGGGAAATCAGTGTTTGGGACAGATTAAGATTGACGAGTGAGAGGGGCGAGTGACTGAGCTCAACTGAGCTCTGTCAGAACTGCTGAGGATTTGTTTGTGGGCAGACAAAGGCCCCGACACAAGATGCCAGTACAAAAGGGCAGCCTGCAGCACTGGGAGAAACACAAGGAGAGAGCGACTGAGGGAGGGGGAGTGAGCGAACTCACCGAAGTGCTGTCAGGACTGCTGCGGATTTCTTTGTGGGCACAAAAAGGCGTCAGTGCAGGCAGGGGCCCAGTACAAAAGGCCAGCCTGCAGCAGTGGGAGAAAACGGTATGAGTGAGTGAGTGAGACAGGGGGACTTAGTGATCTCAACGGAGCTCTATCAGGGCTGCTGCGGATTTCTCTGTGGGCAGAAAAATGCGCCAAAGCAGGCAGGAGCACCTAACAAAAGGGCAGCTTGAAGCGCCAGGACAAACAGAATGAACGCATGAGAGAGAGGGAGACTGAGCGACCTCAAAGGAGCTCTGTCGAGAGAGCTGCGGATTTCTTTGTGGACAGACAAAGGTGCCAATCCAGCCAGGAGCCCCATACAAAAGTGCAGTCTGCATTGCCAAGAGAAACCGAATGAGCGAGTGACAGAGTGGTAGTGAGCAAGCTCAATGGAGCTCTGTTGTGACTGCTGCAGATTTCTTTGTGGGCAGAAAAAGGTGCCAACAGAGGCAGCAGCCTAGTACAAAAGAGCAGCCTACAGCGCTGGGAGAACCAGAAGGAGTGAGTGAGACAGGGGGAGTGAGCAACCTCGACGGAGTTGTGTCGGGACAGCTGTGGATTTCTTTGTGGGCAGAAAAATCCACCAACACAGGCAGGAGCCCAGTACAAAAGGGCAGCCTGCAGCACCAGGAGAAGCGGAATGAGCGACTGAGACAGGGGGAGTGAGCTACCTTAAAGGAGCTCTGTTGGGACAGCTGCGGATTTCTTTGTGGGCAGAAAAAGGTGCCAACCACAGGCAGGAGCCCAGTACAAAAGGGCAGCCTGCAGCACCAGAAGAAACACAATGCAGAAACGGAATGCGTGAGTGACAGAGGGGGCTTGAGCGAGCTCAATGGAGCTGTGTCGGGACTCCTTCAGATTTCTTTCTGGCCAGAAAAAGGCATAAATGCAGGCAGGAGCCCAGTACAAAAGGGCAGCATGCAGTGCCAGGAGACACAGAACGAGTGAGGGAGGGGGAGTCAGTGAACTCAATGGAGTTCTGTTGGGACTGCTGCAGATTTGTTTGTGGGCAGAAGAAGGCAGTAATGCAAGCAGGGGCACAGTACAAAAGGGCACCCTGCAGTGGCATGAAAACCAGAATGAGCGAGTGAGCGAGCTCCGCGAATCTCTATTGTAACTGCTGTACGTTTCTTTGTGGGCGTAAGAAGGCAGCAACACAGGCAGGAGCTCAGTAGACAAGGGCAGCCTGCAGCGCCAGAATAAACTGAATGAGTGAATGAAAGAGAAGGGGAGTGAGTGAGCTCAACAGAGCTTTGTCAGGACTGCTGCAGATTTCTTTGTGGGCAGAAAAAGGTGGCAACAGAGGCAGTAGCTTAGTACGAAAGGGCAGCCTGCAGCATTGAGAGAACAAGGAGTGAGTGAGACAGGGGTGAGTGAGCGACCAAGACGGAGCTATGTCGGGACAGCTGTGGATTTCTTTGTTGGCAGAAAAAGCCACCAACACAGGCAGGAGCCCAGTACAAAAGGGCAGCCTGCAGCGCCAGGAAAAACAGAATGAGCGAGTGAGACAGGGGGAGTGAGCTACCTTAACTGAGCTCTGTCGGGACAGCTGCAGATTTAGTTGTGAGCAGAAAAAGGTGCCAACACAGGCAGGAACCCAGTGCAAAAGGGCAGCCTGCAACTCCAGGAGAAACACAATGAGTGAGTGGGGGGTGAGTGAGCTCAATGGAGCTCTATCATGACTGCTGCAGATTTCTTTCTGGGCAGAAAAAGGCGGCAATACAGGCAAGAGCCCAGTACAAAAGGCCAGCCTGCAGCACCGGCAGAAACGGAACAAGTGAGTGAGAGAGCAGGAGGGAGCAAGCTCAACGGACCTGTGTCAGGACTGCTGCAGATTTCTTTGTGGGCAGAAAAGGCACCAACAGAGGCAGCAGCCTAGTACAAAAGAGCTGCCTGCAGCGCTGGGAGAACCAGAAGGAGTGAGTGAGACAGGGGGAGTAAGCGACCTTGAAGGAGCTGTGTCGGGACAGCTGCGGATTTCTTTGTGGGCAGAAGAGGCCACCAACACAGGCAGGAGCCCAGTACAGAAGGCAAGCCTGCAGCGCCAGGAGACACAGAACGAGTGAGTGAGGGAGGGGGAGTCAGTGAACTCAACGGAGCTCTGTTGGGGCTGCTGCATATTTGTTTGTGGGCAGAAAAAGGCAGTAATGCACGCAGGGGCACAGTACAAAAGGGCACCCTGCAGTGGCAGGAAGACCAGAATGAGCGAGTGAGCGAGCTCAGTGGAGCTGTATTGCAAATGCTGCAAGTTTCTTTGTGGTCATAAGAAGGCAGCAACGCAGGCAGGAGCCCAGTAGACAAGGGCAGCCTGCAGCTCTGGAAGAAAGGGAATGAGTGCGTGAAAGAGAAGAGGAGTGAGTGAGCTCAACGGAGCTTTGTCAGGACTGCTGCAGATTTCTTTGTGGACAGAAAAAGGCACCAACAAAGGCAGCAGCCTAGTACAAAAGAGCAGCCTACAGTGCTGGGAGAACAAGGAGGGATGAGTGAGCGACCATGACGGAGCTATGTCGGGACAGCTGTAGATTTCTTTGTGGGCAGAAAAAGCCACCAACACAGGCAGGAGCCTAGTACAAAAGGGCAGCCTGCAGCACCAGGAAAAACAGAATGAGCGAGTGAGATGGGGGAGTAAGTTACCTTAAATGAGCTCTGTCGGGACAGCTGCAGATTTCTTTGGGGGCAGAAAAAGGTGCCAACACAGGTAGGAGCCCAGTACAAAAGGCCAGCCTGCAACTCCAGGAGAAACACAATGAGTGAGTGGGGGGGAGTGAGTGAGCTCAACAGAGCTCTATCATGACTGCTGCAGATTTCTTTCTGGGCAGAAAAAGGTGGCAACACAGGCAGGAGCCCAGTACAAAAGGCCAGCCTGCAGCGCCGGCAGAAATGGAACGAATGAGTGAGAGAGGGGGAGTAATTAAGCTCAACGGACCTGGGTCAGGACTGCTGCAGATTTCTTTGTGGGCAGAAAAAGGCGACAACAGAGGCAGCAGCCTAGTACAAAAGAGCCACCTACAGCGCTGGGAGAACCAGAAGGAGTGAGTGAGACAGAAGAAGTAAGCGACCTTGATGGAGCTGTGTCGGGACAGCTGCGGATTTCTTTGTGGGCAGAAAAAGCCACCAACAGAGGCAGGAGCCCAGTACAAAAGGCCAGCCTGCAGCACCGGCAGAAACGGAATGAGTGAGTGAGAGAGGGGGAGTGAGCAAGCTCAATGGACCTGTGTCAGAACTGCTGCAGATTTGTTCGTGGGCAGAAAAACTCAGTAATGCACGCAGGGTCACAGTACAAAAGGGCATCCTGTAGTGGCAGGAAAACCAGAATGAGCGAGTGAGCGAAGCGCAGTGGAGCTGTATTGTAACTGCTGCAAGTTTCTTTATGGCCATAAGAAGGCAGCAATGCAGGCAGGAGCCCAGTAGACAAGGAAAGCCACAGCGCCGGAAGAAACAGAATGAGTGAGTGAAAGAGAAGGGGAATGAGCGAGCTGAATGGAGCTTTGTTGGGACTGCTGCTGATTTCTTTGTGGGCAGAAAAAGGCGCCAACAGAGGCAGCAGCCTAGTACAAAAGAGCAGCCTACAGTGCTGAGAGAACCAGAAGGAGTGAGTCAGACAGGGGGAGTGAGCGACCTCGACGGAGCTATGTCAGGACAGCTGTGGATTTCTTTGTGGGTAGAAAAAGCCACCAACACAGGCAGGAGCCCAGTACAAAAGGGTAGCCTGCACCACCAGGAGAAACAGAATGAGTGAGTGAGACAGGGGGAGTGAGCTACCTTAACGGAGCTCTGTCAGGACAGCTGCGGATTTCTTTGCGGGCAGATAAAGATGCCAACACAGGCAGGAGCCCAGTACAAAAGGGCAGCCTGCAACACCAGGAGAAATACAATGAGTGAGTGAGAGGGGGGAAGTGAGTGAGCTCAACGGAGCTCTATCGTGACAGCAGCAGATTTTTGTGGGCAGAAAAAGGCAGCAACACAGGCAGGATCCCAGTACAAAAGACCAGCCTGCAGCGCCGGCAGAAACAGAACAAGTGAATGAGAGAGAAGGGGAGTGAGCAAACTCCACGGACCTGTGTCAGGACTGCTGCAGATTTCTTTGTGGGCAGAAGAGGCCACCAACAGAGGCAGGAGCCCAGTACAGAAGGGAAGCCTGCAGCGCCAGGAGACACAGAACGAGAGACTGAGGGAGGGGGAGTCAGTGAACTCAACAGAGCTCGGTTGGTACTGCTGAAGATTTGTTTGTGGGCATAAAAAGGCAGTAATGCATGCAGGGTCACAGTACAAAAGGGCACCCTGCAGTGGCAGGAAAACCAGAATGAGCGAGTGAGTGAGCTCCGCGAATCTGTATTGTAATTGCTGCAAGTTTCTTTGTGGGCATAAGAAGGCAGCAACGCAGATGTTACCCTCTTGGACTTTGTTGATTCCCTTGAGGTACTGGACAGTTTCTATCATGTCCCCCTCTCCTCCTTTCCTCAAGGCTATACATATTAAGCTCCTTAAGTCTCTTTTCATATGTCTTCCAGTGCAGACCCTGCACCATTTCAGTTACCCTCCTCTGGACTGCCTCCTTCCTGTTTATGTCTTTGCTGAGATTGGGTCGACAGAAATGCATGCAGTACTCTATATGGCTTCTCACCAGCTGTCTATGCAGAAGGATAACAACTTCTTGTTTTCTACTGGTGATGCCTCTCCCTATACATCCCAATATCCCCCCAGCTCTCCTTACTGCCATCTCACATTGCTTGCCCACATTTAAGTCACCTGATATGACTACCCCCAGGTCCCTTTTCATTTTTGTTGTTGTTAGTGTCTCACCCCCCACTGTGTACTCTTCCCCTGGGTTTCCATTTCCCAATTTAGATGCTCGTGGCAGTGCCACATTCGTGAGCCATTTCCAAAACACATTTCATGTGTAACTAGTGACCTGATCTCCATATTTAATTTTCATCCTGGGCATTAGCCTCTACTCAGGGAACCTTGGCGCCCTTACTGGACCAGTTATCCCTGCCTTGTAGACTCCAGATGGTGTTCCTCCCACCCTTTGCCCAACCGACAGTCTGCCATTCCTTCAGGGTTACACCAAAAGATGCCTTCAGTCCCCACTGAATTGCCAAAGACTCCAAACTTTTCTTCAGATTAACACACTTAGGTGAACAGTGGTCCTGGCTGGTGTGATCTAGCCTTATCTTGGCAACACACACCCAGACAACCACCTAAATTCGAGAACTTGTCTCCATTCTGTACTCACAGACTAGTTGTGCCTTCCTTTAGGCATAGAAACAACCCATAAAGCACCCTTTTTCCATGGTAGCTTGTCAGCATTTATCACACAATGTCCTTCTCAAAGGCAGCTGTACACGTACTAGGACCTTCAAAGATTGCCTTTGATCCACTGAAGTGGCAGTCCTTCTTACTCCCCCTGGAGTGCAAATCAAGGAATCCTGCTGGAGAAAGGTCTCCACCACTTCACTGGCAACTGGAGATGTAATCCAAACTAGACTGAGAAACACAGGGTCCTCTGTGACAGAGCCCCAACTGGCAGACCTCCTACCACTCTGACTTCCAAATTCAGACTAACTGAATGTTCTAAAACTTCCCCTGAGCAGCTTACTCAAAAATGTATATGCTGCTGCGAGAGTCCTAAATGATATAATCATCCTCACTCAGGCTAGCTGAGTACACAATGATGTCATTTTGTAAGTAGCCCCATAAATGAGCTCCTTACTAGTTGCTTTTTCCACCTGCATAACACTAGTACTAATGGGATTCTAGTAACCCCAGGGGACTGGATGGTTACATAGGGCAGCCTGCACCAAATGTCTGTTGCAAGCTCTGTAAAAACAGCCCCTGGGAATGCTGCAAGCTAGACCTGGTGCATAGAAACATAGAAACATAGAAACATAGAAACATAGAAACATAGAATTTGACGGCAGATAAGGACCGCTTGGCCCACCCAGTCTGCCCATTTCCCTACCTACTGGATAAGCTGCAGATCCTAGTTAACCAGCAGCCTACTTCTTTCTACCCCCAACCCCTAGAATTGCCTTATGACTATCCCATGCATGCTTGAATTCCACCACTGATTTTGACTCCACAACCTCCGGAAGGCCATTCCATGCATCCACAACCCTCTCTGTGAAAAATACTTCCTTAAATTACCTCTGAGCGCCCCCTCTATCTTCAAATTGTGCCCTCTTGTTCTTGCAACCTCTTTTTTGAAAGATGCTACCCTCTTGGACTTTGTTGATTCCTTGAGGTACTTGAAAGTTTCTATCATTCCCCCCTCCTCCTTTCCTCGAGGCTATACATATTAAGCTCCTAAGTCTCTCTTCATATGTCCTCCGGTGCAGACCCTGCACCATTTTAGTGCCCTCCTCTGGACAGCTTCAATCCTGTCTATGTCTTTGCGGAGATTGGGTCTCCAGAACTGCACACAGTACTCAGATGGGGTCTCACCAGCTGTCTGTACAGAGGATAATAACTTCCTGTTTTCTACTGGTGATGCCTCTCCTATGCATCCCAGTATCCCCAACCCTCCTTGCTGCCTTCTCACATTGCTTGCCCACCTTTAGGTCATCTGATATGACTACCCCAGGTCCCTTTCCATTTTGTTGTTATTATCTCACCCCATTGTGTACTCTTCCCTGGGTTTTGTTTCCCAGGTGCATTACATGCACTTCTTAGCATTGAATCTAAGCTGCCATACATTTGACCATTCCTCTAACCTTGCCAAGTCCCTTCTCATCCTTTCCACCCCACCCTGTGCATCAACTCTGTTGCAGATCTTAGTGTCATCTGCAAGAGACATACTTTTCCTTCAGTCCTTCTGCAATGTAAACATAAGACATTGAAGAGGACCCTATCTGAACCCTCACGGTGCCCATAGTAACCCTCCTTTCTTCTGGTGGACTCCATTTACTATTACTCTCTGTCCTATTCTCCAGCCAATTCTTTACCCAGGCTGTCATCTTGGGACCCACTCCCAGGCTGGCTAACTTATATATTAATCTTTTGTGTGGGACTGTGTCAAATGCCTTGCTAAAGTCTAGGTGAGGCCATGTCCACAGCCCTCCCTGATCTACTACTTTGGTCACCCAGTCAAAGAAATCTATCAGATTCGTCTGGCATGACCTTCCCGCTGTGAATCCATGCTGCCTTGGGTCCTGTGCCCCTCTGGCCTCTAGATACTGACAATTCTTTCCTTTAGAAGTGATTCCATAATTTTCCCTATCACTGAGGTTAAACTAACAGGTCTATAGTTTCCTGCTTCTGCCTTGCTCCCACTTTTGTGAAGGGGAATCACATCTGCCCTCCTCCAGTCCTCGGGTACCACCCCATCCTCCCATGATTTGTTAAAGAGGGTAGTCAGTGGTGTCACTAGTTCTACCCTTAGTTCTTTTAGAATTCTGGGATGAATCCCATCAGGCCCCATTGCTTTGTCCACCTTCAGTTTTAAGAGTTCTTTCAGAACCCTTTCTTCTGTAAATGGGCTGGTATCAACTTCTGTATCCAGTGGTGCACGGGTTGAAACTCCCGACTGCTGGGCAGGGAGAATGGCACAATCCCCATGCACCATATCTTTGGTACACCCAGGGCTTGTGGACATCAGGGGCTTTGAAAATCAAGCCCATGGACTCCAGGGGCCGCCATAGCTGCCAACACTCATAAAATGTAGTTCCAATCCAGTGTAAAACCTATCCTACTTATTGCTTGCTACCGAGCCACCTGCCCCCCCCATGTGAACTGGCAAAGCATAACTTGCTGCTCGATTGTCTTTATACAGCACATATGTGTCCAGCCATGAACTTCTCATAATGAGTGAAGTCAGTCTAAACTGGCTCACACTAGACAGCTCCTACTGCCTGCATAGTGTAGTCTCTAACCTTAGTCTGATACAGTTAATCGAGGAACCTACAAGAATCAATATAGTATACATAACTTCCACCTCAGTGCTGAATCTAATTTTTACCTTCAGACCTGATCAAATTGCTCACTGTGGTGTCCTCCCCCACATGAGGGATCTCAAGTGGTCTTTGGATCAGGGGAAGGTGAAACAACACAGTCATGCAAAAACTACATAATTAAGATCCTGTAAAAAGTCTGGCTATGCAAGGTTCAAACTACTCAACGGGGAAGGTTTCACTTAACTCCAAATATAAATGATACCTGGCCATTCTTTAAACAGCAATTCCTAGAATTATGCAGCAAACGTGCACTTCCATGATACAAGAAAGGTGGGAAATGCACACTGGAACACTTTCACCTTAAATAAACTACAGAAAAAAGAAAAACAATGCTTAGTTTAAAGCAAATCTTGATTTAGTAGTTGCCGTATTGGTCCTTGCAAGAATAGATCCAGAAGCAAATGATTTGATACCTTTTAATGGACCAACATAGATGTAACAACAAGAACAAAGTGCTCTAGCTTTTGGACCAACCAGTCCTTCTTCAGAAGCTCATAGCATAAAATATTTTTTTCTGTTTTTCTCTGCATTATCTAGCTGTTATAAGTATTGTATTTTCTAAACAACTGCCATGAGCTTCTGAAGAAGGACTGGTTGGTCCGAAAGCTAGAGCACTCTGTTCTTGTTGTTACATCTATGTTGGTCCATTAAAAGGTATCAAATCATTTGCTTCTGGATCTAGTTTAAAGCAAAAATGTCCAACAGTTAAAAGGTTTAAGCACCTGAGGAACTCCTGTACCATGGAGGTAAAAAAGGCTAAGTCACGTTTCCTTTCTGGGAAGTTTGTACATAGCACTGTAACCCCAAGAGACTTCTGGAAACAAATGAAAAGACTGCAGGATCCAGCTGGCTCTGATCTGCCCAACTACTTCCCCTTCAAAATGTGCAGCCACTGACCCAGACGTTACTGCTGACTACTTACCTATATGTGTGGTTCCTCTATGGAGGCACCCGCAGTGGAGACCAAGGAGGATGCTGGGAACCTCCACAAAGGAGACCCACAGGAGGGTGGAAGGGGAACCCTCAGGGGAAGGAAACAACTCCTGGTGGGGGACACCATTGTTAGGAAGGTAGAACTGGGGGAGGAAGGGGAGAGGTAGGTAAGGTGCCTGCCTGGCACCATGGCTTGGAGGAACAGGGAGCGAAATCCTCAGGATTGCCTGAGCAGCTGCACATGGGAGGGAGCTGGATGTCATTGTCCACCTAGGGACAAATGACCTGGCTAAGAAAGGGATTACAGAAGTGCAGGAAGAGTTTGTGGAATTGAGGAGGGGCCTTAGACAAGTAGCATGCGTGGTAACCTTCTCGGAGGTGATGCCCATCTATGGCGTAGGAGAGGCTAGGGTGTTCTGCACCATGGGATTCAATCAGTGGTTGAAAAACTGGTGTGGAGCTCAGGGATTTGGCTTCATTGGAGACTGGGGGTTCACCTGGAGTGTTGCAAGCCTATACTGGCATGATGGGCTGCATCTGTCCAGGAGGGGAACCAGGATCCTAGATGATAGGTTTAAATGCTTCATTGGCAAGCATTTAAACTAGCCAAGGGGGAGGCACTGGAAAGGAGCAGGGAAATCCTAGCCCCCCCAAACAATCATGGTAGTAAGTGCAGCAAACACCAACATAGAAGTGTTGATAGGGAGAAGGGCGAGGGTAAATGGAGAAGGTGACAAACACAAGAAGGACAGGGATGGGGCAAAAAGGAGTAAGGCCATCAGGAAATGGAGGCTAATGAGTACCAATGCCCATAGTCTGGGCAACAAGCTCCCTGAGCTGGTGGCCTTGATGGAAGAGGGATGCCTGGATATCGTAGCAGTCACAGAAACATGGTACACAGAGAACCATGACTGTGATGTTAAAATACCAGGGTACATAACCTACAGGATAGACAGGCAGGGGAGAAGAGGGGGTGGAGGAATAGCTCTCTATGTAAAGGAAGGGATAAAAGCAACTGAACAAAAGAGTAAACGGAGGAGAGGAGGCACTGTGGGTCACCTTGGAGACTGGAAAGGGCACCACAATCCGCACAGGGGTTGTGTACAGACCCCAATGTCAGGGGGAGGGAATGGACAAGGATATGATAGAAAGCATTCTTAGAATGGCAGAGAAAGGGGAAATACTGTTGATGGGAGACCTGAGTATGCCAGATGTTAACTGGACCACATTTGCTGCAGCCACATCCAAGAGCAGGGCCATTCGTGATGCCCTACAGGTGGCAGGCCTCAGACAGCTAGTTTCGGAACCCACTCATGAGGGAGCAATCTTAGACCTCGTACTCTCAAACGGGGGCAGTGAGAGAATCTCAGATCTAGAACTGGGTTGCCATCTGTGAACAAGTGACCATCTAACAGTGTGGTTCATGTTAAACTCAGCTACAGAGTCAAGCCATACAAAAGTGTGGGTACTGGACTTTAGGAGGGCTGACTTTGGCAAGATGGGAGAGTGCCTCAGAAAAGCACTAGCAAACAGGCTAGAAGGAGGTGTTGAGCAACAATGGGGAATCATCAAAACTGCCATCACAGAGGCAACAAGCCTTTGTGTGAAGCAAATAAACAAATCAAAATGAAAGAAAAGCCACTATGGTTCTCAAAAGAGGTGGCTGTGAAAGTCAGGAAGAAAAAGATAGCATTCCGGAAGTATAAGAAAACACAGAAGGAGCAGGACAGAGAGCTGTACCAGTTAAGGCAGAAGGAAGCTGGGAGGGAAGTCAGAATAGCAAAGGCCCAAACTGAGGAAAAGATGGCCAACTCAGTTAAGAAGCGGGATAAAACCTTTTATAGGTACATCAGGGAACGTAAAAAGCCAATGGGAGGGATAGTGAGGCTGAATAGAATGAACGGTGGGTGGGCAGAGGGGGACAGTGAAAAAGCAGGAATACTGAACGAATATTTCTGCTCAGTATTCACAAAAGAGGAGGGGGAAGTGCCTAATCCAATTAACAGAAGCACTCTTGATAGGGGGGTCGATCCCAGTCCTTTCACAGAAGAAAGGGTTCTGCAAGAATTATTAAAAAATAAGGTGGACAAAGCAATGGGTCCTGATGGAATTCACCCCAGAATTCTAAAAGAATTAAAGGAGGAACTAGTGAACCCACTGGCTACTCTTTTTAGTAAATCATGGGAGGATGGTGTGGTACCCGAGGACTGGAGGAAGGTGGATGTGATTCCCCTTCACAAAAGTGGGACCAAGACAGAGGCAGGAAACTACAGACCTGTCAGTCTGACCTCTGTGGTAGGGAAAGTGATGGAGTCACTTCTGAAGGAAAGAATAGTTGAGTACCTAGAGGCCAGTGGGGCACAGGACCCAAGGCAGCATGGGTTCACAGCGGGAAGGTCTTGTCAGACGAATCTAATAGATTGCTTTGACTTGGTGACCAAAGTAGTAGACCAGGGAGGGGCTGTGGACATGGACTACCTAGACTTTAGCAAGGCATTTGACACAGTCCCACACAAAAGATTAATAGTCAAATTAACCAGCCTGGGAGTGGGTCTCTGGAAAACATTACTGCACAACAAGACACAGAAGGTAATTGTAAATGGAGTCCACTCTGAAGAAAGAGGGGTTACTAGTGAATTGCAAGAGGTTCAGTATTAGGTCCAGTCCTTTTAATGTCTTCATCAGTGACACTGCAGAGCAACTGGAAGGAAAAGTAAGCCTTTTGCAGATGACACAAAGATCTGCAACAGGGTTGATAGCCAGGAGGCATGGAAAGAATGAAAAGGACTTGGCAAGGTTGGAGGAATGGTCAGAAGTATGGCAGCTAGGATTCAGTGCAAAGAAGTGCAAAGTAATGCACCTGGGAAGCAAGAACCCAAGGGAAGAATACACAATGGGGGGGAGGTAGTAACAACAACAAAAAAGGAAAGGGACCTGGGGGTAATCATATCAGATGACCTTACGGTTAGTAAGCAATGTGAGAAGGCAGTAGGGAGAGCTGGGGGTACACTGGGATGCATAGGGAGAGGCATCAGCAGCAGAAAACAGGAAGTTGTTATCCCTCTGTACAGACAGTTGGTGAGACCCCATCTGGAGTACTGCGTCCAGTTCTGGAGACCCCATCTCTGCAAGGACATAGACAGGATAGAGGCAGTCCAGAGGAGGGCAACTAAAATGGTGCAGGGTCTGCAAGAGAAGCCGCCTGAGGAGAGACTAAAGGAGCATAATATGTATACCCTTGAGGAAAGAAGGGGAGAGGGGTCACATGATAGAAACTTTTAAGTACCTCAGTGGAATCAACAAAGTCCAAGAGGGTAGCATCTTTCAGAAAGAGAGACGTTCAAGAACAAGGGGACACAATTTAAAGATGGGGGGGCGGTTCAGGGGCAATGTGAGGATGTATTATTTCACATAGAGGGTAGTGGATGCATGGAACAGCCTTCCTGAGGAGGTTGTGGGGTCTAAAACTGTGGGAGAATTCAAGAAAGAATGGGACAGACATAAGGCAATTCTTGTGGGAGGTAGGAAGAAATAGGCTGTTGGTTAACTAGGATCTGCGGCCTATCCTGTAGGTAGGGAAATGGGAAGACTAGATGGGCCAAGTGGTCCTTATCTGCCACCAAAGTCTATGTTTCTGTGTATACTGTTTGTATCCATTGTCTTTGTTACTTTCCAACAAATGGGAAGCAGTCAGGGTGGGCATGGTGAACCTTTGATTTCGCCCTTCCCGACAATGATGCCCAAAGAGCCAAATCTGGCTATGCCACTGAGGAGTATCCAAATCACAATTACCTGTCTATCATAGTGTCTAACATTATCAAGTTATTACTGGCAATAAACCCAAACAAAGCTGATGGTCCGGATGGCATCCCTAACAATTTTCTATGACTAGTATGCCCATTGTTGTCTAGCCCCTGGCATACCTATTTCATGTCTCACTAATGCTAGGGGTACTCCCCACAGAATGAAAGCAGGCCCAGAGATTACCACAATCCACAAAAGTAGCACAACAATGTAATTGGCAATTATTGCACTATTTCCTAGCTCCCAGTGGTTGTAAAAGCCCTGGAGAAGCTCATGGTCACGCACTCAAACATATACTGTATAGCCACAAAATGAGGCTCTTAACCCCTACTAGTCCAGCTTCAGTCCCCTGCCTGGCACCACCAAAGAGCTGCTGAAGGTAATAACATCCAAACTGCCATGGGTTGAGGGTTTCTGACAGGTGCTGTGTTCACTGACCTGTCCACGGCCCTCAACTCACTGGATCATGTGCTAATCCCCCCCAAAAAAAAAACATTGAATGCTTGGGCCTAAACAGTTTCATAATTAAATGGCTCAAAAATCACCTCTCAGGCAGGCTTGCATCCTTTAAAGGGGAAAACTCAAAAACCGGAGCTCATTGTTTTATAGTTTTATAACAACTGGGGAGTGTTTCCTCCCGTACAGAAACCCGGTTATAATTTGCCTATAACATTATAACATATCAGACATCAGGGAGGGTATAGGGTGTGAAATGAGTCTCTTCGCTGATGACTCCAAGATGGGAGCAGTAGTTGATGGGGAAAAGGGGGAGGTTGGCCCTGCAGGGACCTGGACACCCTGAAAGCTGGGCTCACACATGGAAAATAAATTTCAATATCACCAAATGCAAGGTGTTACATCTTGGGGAAAGCCCTAAACACAGGTACACCCTGGTAGGGGAGGCTGGAGGCCTCAATAGGGAAAAGACCTAGGGTCATGGTGGATGCATGTATGAATAACTCTGAGCAGTGCAGGAGGCGACTAGCAAGGCAAACAGGATGTTGGGATGCATCATAGGGGATACCTAGGAGCAGGGAAGTGATTCTGCCATTGTACAATGGACTGGTTAGACCACACCTTGAACACTGTGTACAGTACTGGAGACCACACTTGAAGAGGGACATACAGCTCCTGGGGAGGGTACAGAGGAGGGCAACTAAGATGATACGAGGACTAGGGGATTTGACGTATGAGAACAGACTTGAGGAGTTCTGCCTGTTTTCATTGGAGGAGAGGAGAGATGGGGGACATGATTGAGGTCTTCAAGTACCTCAAGGGACAAAATAGAGTAAACATGGAGGGGATCTTTAGACTAAAGCAGGGATGTATCACCAGAGGGCATGGTTTGAAGTTGGAAGGTGGAAGGGTGAGGTGGGAAAGAGGGGGAGGTTTTTCACTGAGAGGGTGGTGGACCCTTGGAATGCACTGCCTGGCTAGCTGGTTCAGAGATTCATAGTGGAAGGCTTCAAGAGAGGGTGGAACAGACACAGAAAGTGGATGTATCAGATGATGGCCGGGCCCAGGGGGTTGGGATGGATGATAGGGGTTTCTGGAACACAAGGGGGGGGCCTCTGCACCCAACTGGGGATCTGAGGTTCGAGCAGACTCGATAGACCATAAGGCCTAATCTGCTGGCAATTAGTATGTTAGTATAAACTGTGGGTTATAACGGTGAAAAACTCGCTGGGTTTTTCTCACTCTGCACATGTGCCAGTTGCAGTCTTCACTTTCTCTGTGCTGGCACCACTCCTAGTGCTGCAGAGTTCACCACCGCTCTGAGTCGGTGGTAAGATCTTTTGTTTATAAAAAAAATTATCGGGGCTAAAAAAAATTGTATACTGGTTGTCCAAAAAAAATAAATAAAAAAAAAAGGAAACATAGGCTTTATTCACCAGATGCTACAGACCACATTGAAACCTGAATAGTCCTCAGCTCTGTAGGGATGTCTCTTTATTTTATATATAATTGCAGTGACGAAAAACCGATTCCCAACTATTATATAAAATAAAGGCTGGGTAGGTGTATAAAACTTGAATTTTACACACATTTTCATGTCGGATGCCTTTACAAACCCTCGACTTCGCTCTTGGCGTTTATGTGGCATCCCACCTGAGTGTGTGTAAAATTCTCGTTCCTGACCACCTACCTTACCATTGACCAATCAGGTTTCTATATTTTCTTGCCATTTTATAAAATATCTTATTCGTGTAGGCTAGCTGCTCTGCTCTGTTCTGTCCTCTCTTTTGGGTATCCCAGCACAGGGTCCCCAGTTAACTACCCTCTTACTGTTACTTCCAGTAGCTTCGTATGAAGTCTGAACCAGCCATTGCTTAGCCTGACATAAAATGGCTACCCAGGTAAGAATGAGTTCCTGTTCTTCATCCGGATTTTTTTTATGCTCTTCTTCATCCTCACTGCCAGGCTCTTCAGATTCCAATGTCAGCTCCAGTCACCTTATAAACAGTGCTTCATGATTACTTTAAAAAGACTTCAGACATTCACTGCAATATAGTCATGTCTAAGCGACTGCACATTTTCAAGACTCTCTTGTGCCAGTCACTTACAGAAACATGTAACTGCTTCTCCTAACACTTCTTACTGCTAGAACCTTCTGGCTTATCCTCTCTAGCACTGGACTATATTGAAGCAGTCTGCTATCACCCAGCACTTAGTCCCCCTTCCCCTGGTGGTAGCTCTGCCACGACTGATACTTAGCTTCCATTCCTCTCCAAGCCCCCGTCCCCCTTCCCATGGTTGCCATTCCCATGTTGCACTTCTATTCCAAGCTACCCTTTAGCAGTACAATGGCTCATCCCAATGTGTTCCCTACCCTTGCACTGTTCTACCTACGTACCACCCTTTCTCTCTGTTTCCCCACCCGTGCATCCATGGTTTTGAAAACTTATATATGAATGTTTCCTCTTATGTTGTCTTTTTTTTACCTTGTTTTTAAAAAATTGACACATTTTTTTTTTTATGCTGTCTCAATTTGCTTTGGTCTTGTAAAATGCACAATTTGTTATGATGTCTAGTACTAGTGTGATATGTCCACCCAGGACCACTTTGTAAATGCGTTTGCTCGATGGTGCATTCCAGGTTAAATAAAAATTGAATTCAATTGAACTGAAAAAGCAATCATGCCATACTAGTGCTCTGGTTGCAATGCTGTGGAGCACGCTACTCCTGACATATTTGGCAACTTTGTAGTAAAACAGCCACTACCATTTAGGCATCACTAATGACAATGCAGTGAATGCCCAACCAACATTCCAAGATCCATTGGTCAGTCACGTGAAAGGTCACAAGTTCAAGCCTCTTTATTCCAAATGTATTGTCCTCCTATTAATGACATGTACCAATGTCGATTACCAAGATCCTCTTTTCAACCATGCTTGTCAGAAGAATTCTCCAGTGACTCATATAGTGACCATTCACATTTTCTGTTCCGTGTGCCACCATTTAAGTCTTGGAATATTTTGGCTTAGTACATTATCTCATAGGTTATGGACACTATAAAAAATCACCATTACTCACTGTCACATGCTTGCGTAGCAGTCATTCTCTTTTTGTGCGACTTCTTTAGCTTTCAGTTCATAATGCTTGGCCTAGTCTAAAGAGAATGAGAAAGAGAACTTGGTGGGTTTTAGCATTGTGGTGATGGCCTGGATATAGCTGAGATTTGTTCTGATGCCATCTTGGGACATAATGTGACTCACATACTTGACTGTGGTTTTGAAGAACCTATACTTGTCAATGGGCAACTTCAGGCCATACTGTTCCAGTCTGTTAAGTACTTAGAACAGCCTGGCTTTGTGTTCCTCCACGGTACTCCCCAGCATACCAATGTTGTCCAAGTACACAAAGCATTCCAACAGGTTCATGTCTCCTACTATTCTCTCCATCAGCTGCTGGAATGTGGCTGGTGTCAAGAGATGCCTTGTGATATTTGGAGGACCTCATAGAATACCAGGGGGCAGATGAATGCTGCTTTTCTCTATCTTGCTTGGCCATGGGGATTTGAAGGTAGCTGAATCTCAGTTCCATCACATGAACCACTGATTTCTGTTCAGGCAGTCTTGGTCATCTTGGACACATGGCACGTATAATGGTCAGGTACAATTCTTTTGTCAGGTCTGGTAGTCCACACACATTTTGACAGCTGCACTCTTTTCCTGACATCTACAATTGGTGGTGCTGCAAATGGCTTCTATAGTACTGAGCGATGGCTGCAGCCAGCATGTCCTGCAACTGCTTCAGACATCTGTAATACTGTCACGCCACATTTTCAACAGTGGCATTTTTCAACTCCTTATGAACACTACAGATGTCATTTTTCACATCCTGGCTACAATATGTTTTTGCACTCCTCGGACAATAAGCCGGTCACTGTGGGAAATCAGTATTTGGGACAGATTAAGATCGATTGAATGAGAAGGGGGTGAACAAGCTC
The DNA here is from genome assembly GCA_016271365.2 of Neoceratodus forsteri. Taxonomy (NCBI): domain Eukaryota; kingdom Metazoa; phylum Chordata; order Ceratodontiformes; family Ceratodontidae; genus Neoceratodus; species Neoceratodus forsteri. The sequence goes on along the minus strand of CM057455.1, from coordinate 912,665,698 downwards.
AACTGAGCTCTGTCAGGACTACTGCGGATTTGTTTGTGGCAGACAAAGGCCTCAACACAAGAGCCCATTACAAAGGCAGCCTGCAGCACTGAAACAGAATGAGAGAGTGAGTGAGAGGAGGGAGCAAACTCACAGAAGCGCTGTCAGGACTGCTGCGGATTTCTTTGTGGGCAGAAAAAGGTGTCGATGATAGGCATAGGGGCCTAGTAGAAGGCCAGCCTGCAGCAGTGGGAAAACAGTACGAGCAGGTGAGACAAGGGGGACTACTGAGCTCAACTGAGCTCTGTCAGGACTGCTGGTATTTCTTTTGTGGGCAGAAAGGCGAAAATGCAGGCAGGAGCCCTGCGACATAAAAGCGGGCAGCTTGCCAGCCAGGACAACCAGAATGAGGATGAGAGAGGAGACTGAGCTACCTCAACAAAGCTCTGTCGGGACAGCTGTAGATTTCTTTGTGGACAGACAGAGTTGCCAACACAGCCAGGAGCTCCATGCAAAAGTGCAGTCTGCGAACCAAGAGAAACAGAACGAAGCGAGTGATGAGCGGTAGTGAGTGAGCTCACCCGAGCTCTAATGTGACTGCTGCAGCCTTTTGTGGGCAGAAAATGGGCACCACAGGCAGAAGCCCAGTACAAGGCAGCTTGCAGCTTGGCAGAAACAAGAATGTGAGAGTGACAGAGGGGGTGAGCAAGCTCAGTGTAGCTGTGTCGGGACTGCTTCAGTTCCTTCTGGCCAGGAAAAGCTGCCAATGCAGGCAGGAGCCCAGTACAAAAGGGCAGCCCACTGTCAGGAATGACAGAACAACCACATGATGGAGGTGGAGCAGTGAGCTCAACGGGGCTTTGTTGGGACTGCTGCAGATTTGTTTGTGGGCAGAAAAGGCAGCAATGCATGCAGGCACCCAGTATAGAAGGGCAGCCTGCAGTGGCAGGAAACCAGAATGAGCAAGTGAGTGAGCTCAACAGAGCTCTGTCGGACTAGTGCGCATTTGTTTGTGGGCAGAAAAAGGCACCAACAGAGGCAGGAGCCCAGTACAAAAAGAGAAGCCTGCAGCGCAAGGAGAACCTGAATAAGTGGAGTGAGACAGGCAGAGTGAGCGAACTTAATGGAGTTCTGTTGGGACAGCTGTAGATTTCTTCATGGGTAAAAAAGCCACCAACACAGGCAAGAGCCCAGTACAAAAGGCAGCCTGCAGCTCCAGGAGAAACAGAATGAGCGAGTGAGACGGGGAGTGAGCCACCTCAATGGAGCTCTGTCGGGACAGCTGCATATTTTTTCCTCGGCAGAACAAGGTGCCAACACACGCAGCAGCCCAGTACAAACAGACTGAGCCAGTGACAGAGGCCCACTGTGCGAGCTCAGCAGACCAACACAATCAACATTCGGCATTGACAAATGCTTGTTCTTATATTGAAATATGTTAGACTCTTTCACTTTGTTAATGTCCTTAAGGTGTTTGAATGTTTTGATCACATCACCTCTCTCCTTTGCTCTAGGGTATACATATTGGGCTCCATTAATCTGTCCTCATATGTTTTCTGATGCAGTCCCTGCACCATTTTGGTTGCCCTTCTCTGGACTGCCTCAATTTAATTAATGTCCTTGTGAAGGTGTGGCCTCCAGTACTGCACACAGTACTCCAGATGGGGCCTAACCAGTGTCTTGTAAAGAGGGATTATTACTTCCTCTTTTGACTTGTGATACCCCTACTAATACACCCAACATCCCCTAGCCTTACATACTACTTTTAGTGGTCTGCTAGGATGATTTCAGGTCATCGGGTGATGATGATGCCCATCCTTGTGACTGCCAGCAACTCCCGCCCAGCCTGTATGTGGTGTCAGTTTCTCTCTTCCTCTGTGCATGATCTTGCGCTCTTTGTGTTAAACCCCAGTTGCCACTCTTCCAACCATTTTGCCAGTTTATCCAGATCTCTTCTCAATTCTGCCCACAATTCTGGATCATCTACTCTGTTGCAGGTCTTGTGTCATCTGCAAACAGACAAACCTTTCCTCCAGCCCATCTGCAATGTCACTGATGAAGATATTGAAGAGGACTGGCCCCAGAACTGATCCCTGAGATACCCCACTTGTGACTTGCATCATTTCTGACTGTATACCGTTTACCATCACTCTCTGTTTTCTGCCTGTCAACCAGTTTGCCACACAGTTGACCAACTTCTGACCCAGCCCAGTCGACCCAGCCTATTAATCAATCTTCTATGTGGAACAGTATTGAAAGCTTTGCTGAATCAAGGTAGGCAACATCAACTGCTTCCACTTGTTCACCACTGGTTACCCAGTCAAAGAAATCTGTGATATTAGTTTGACAGGACCTCCTGCCACCACTCTCTTGCTGCTGTCCCTTTAGCCAGTTTTGATCCATTTCACACTTTTGGTCCCACCCCACATATTCCAGCCCCCTCCAACCTCCCATAGTGCACTGAATCAAAGGCCTTGCTGAAGTCCAAATACAGGACGTCCGCTGCATGGCCCTTATCCAGTTCCTGTGTCAGCCAGTCATTTGTCTGTCAGGATCTGCCAACTGTAAATCCGTGCTGTGGAGGATCTTGGAGACTGGTTTCCTCAAAGCTCACTAGCATGGAATCACAGAGTCACACAGAATCACAGAAACTTGACTGCAGAAAAGGACCATACTGGCCCATCTAGTCTGCCCTTTTTTCCACCCTACACCTCCCCCTCCCTGTCAGCCCCTGCCTCCCCCAGTACTCAGCCCCATATTTTTGTACCATGCCCTCATGAATTCTTCCACCAATTTAGCCCCCACCACTCTGTCTGGTAGTGTGTCTCAGGCTCCACCACCCACTCCATGAAGAAATGCCTTCTCACATTGCCCCTGTATCTTTTTCCTTGCCTTGCTTTTAGTATGGTCTCCATGAACTTTCTCATGATCGATGTGAGGCTCACTGGCCTATAGTTTCCTGGTTCATCTTTTGGGCCACTTTTGTGGATGAGCATCACATGGGCCATTCTCCAGTCCTGTGGACACATCCCATGTCCAATACAGTATTGAACCGGTCAGCCAGTGGCCCTGCCAGGACCTCTACCAACCTCCTTAGTAATTCTATGGTGAATGCCATCAGGTCCATGTGCTTTGGTCCACCCTCAATACCCTCAACCCATCTAGTACCCTGCTCTCTGTAATCCCTACATCTGTCATCCCCATCCCCCACCACACCCACCTTCCCTGAAATATCTGTCCCACTTCTCCTGTATGGATACAGAGCAGAAGTACTCATCCAGTGCCTCTGCCTGCTCCACCGCTTCTCCACCCTACCCCCATCCTTCTTAATCCTCACCAGCCGATCCTTGCTCATTCTTCTGTCTCTGATGTAGCGGAAGAGGTCTTTTTCTCCACTTTTGATTCCCTGCACCAGTCTCAGCTCCCTGGATGCCTTGTTCGCCCTGACCAGTCTGGGAACCTCCCTGGACTTCCCCATGTACATATCCTTATCTTCATCCTCCCCGATTTCCTGTACTTTTGAAACGCTGCCCTCTTGGCCCTCGCACCTTCCATAACCTTCTCTGTCAGCCAATCGGGTTTCCTTGCCCTTCCCTTCTTCTTTTTCTTCCTAATGCAAGACTCTGTTGCCTCCACTAGCCCTTCCTTTATGATGTCCCATTTCTGGCCTGCATCCATGTGTGGTTGAATTCCTGCCAGATGCCTGCTCAAAATTTCCCCCGTCGTCTTAAAGTCCGATCCCCTAAACTCAATCACCCTTGTACCTGTGCCCCCTGTTTCCCTCCACATGTTGCGCATGAACCACACCGAAAATTGGTCACTCCCAGTTAGTGGTCCTTCCACTCCAGATTCCTTAGAGCTCTCTATTATCCAGCATTTGTCCAGAGTCCTTTCTAACCAAGTTGGCCCCTGGACCAGCTGTGTCAGAAAGCTGTCTTGAAATGTTTCTAAGGACCCACTCCCTTGCACCTCGTGGTAGATGGGGTGCCCCACCACTACTGTGCTCCCCTCCAACAGACCATCCTAATTTGTTCAGCTAATTCCATATCCAGGTCTCCCCTGAGCTGGTGGCCTTATATCACACCCATCCTCAGTGTCCTATTCTTTGCACCTGAACTGCATCCATAGTGCCTCTGTCCTCCCTCCTCCACTTCCTCCCTATGCACTTTATCCCCTCCCTTACATAGATTGCCACCCCCTACCATTTCCCTTAACCCTGTCCTTTCTGAATAACCTGAACCTGTACATTTCAGTCCTCCAGACCGTGGGGGTCCTAATGGAGTATTGATGGTTACATAGTGGCCAATTTGGCCCCCACCAAATTCACAGATACATCCCCTGGGCCAAGTGTCCACTCAAGGTTCTGGGCAGCAGTTTGAATCCACTAGGGCTGGTTGACCTCCTCCCACGTTGCAGCTAGAAGGTCAACATTTCACCTTTTCTCTCTCTCACAGCTAGGAAAGCAAAGGATGGCCAGCTCAGTTCAAGTTCAAGTTTATTTAACTAGTAAGACTCCATTGAGCAAGCTCATTAAAAGGAGGTCCTATAGACAATTTCAGAACAATATAGTGCAATATATATAAACAGAGCAGGTATAATTTAGAAGATACAGTGCAATTTAAAAGTGCAATAGTTATATATAGGTACATATTGATACATACTGTGATACAATGCAAACAATTAACTTATAATGATATAATCTAAGTAGATTGTTGAACCTAGGTGAAAAAGAATAGGGGGTATGGATGGAGTATGGGAGGAAAGAAGGACATATGTATAGGGATATTTGCTGATTGAGGAGAATAAAGAGAGCTATGACAGGTGCAGAAGGAGAATGAGAGAGATCACGGCTAAAGGTTTAAGTTGAGAAACAGTACCATGTATATGTGTTTTATGAAGGCTTTAAATATGATTATGTAATAAATGGATAATTTGATATTGATTATTTATATTTGTTTTTGTTTATCTGGTAAGTCGCACTAGACATCCAAGTGCCTATTTTCAGGTGCACCCGTGAGAGTTACAACTTGAGTTTTATGTGCAGTAGCTGCTGCCATTTATACAGTGAGGTGATAATATGACTATTGCATGAAGTGAATATCAGAATACATAGAGTGGAGATTCAGTAAAAACACATGAGCCTGGGGGTGTTATAGATGACCGAGATAAGAGATAGGCCAATATAGGCAGTGGGTGAGTTAGTTGCCTGCAGGGGGAGCAGACACACCAGTTAGGTTCTCCTGGTATGTGGCACGGGAGAGTAGGTGTAGTGGGCCCGGAGCCTGGGGCCCCCCCTTGTCCGGCTGTGAGAGTAGGGGCAAGGCCATGAGGTGCAGGGTGGAGGCCCTCAGGAAAGTGCCAGAGATGTTTTGAATCCATATGAGAGGAGGTGGCTCATGTTAGATGAAGAGTTCTACAGTTTTGTGTGTAGTGGTGAACGCTTTCCCGGTAAGGGTCGAGTTCTAGGGACTGACGGTTTGAGTGCGTTCTGGGCCAAGATGAGGTAGGCAGAAGTGGGGAGGTTGGGAAGGGAGAAGAACAGGGCAACAGGGCAACTGACACAACTTGATGTTGTGGTAGAAGTTACCTACTGAAGATAATGAGGTCCTTCTCAGGAGGAGCCATTCGAGAGACAAGTGTAAACGTGATGGCAGCGGTGGGTGAGGGAGAACTGAAACTGCCGAAACTGCAGATGCTGTTATGAGCCGTGTCCCAGCACCAAAGTGTGGATTTAGGTGGGCGGGCAAGGGTCAGGTCCATGTGGGGGAAGTTGCGGCTTGTCCATGCAAAGGGAGATAGTGATACACTGTAGCTTTGCTGCAATTAGTATGGAATGTTACGAACGAGTATGCAAAGTTTCTATGATGTAGGGTACAAGGTTGGCAAAACAGGCTAGATATTGGGGTGGTAATTTACAGCAAGGTTTTATGTCTGGTATAAGTATTTAGTCAATTCAGGTGGTGGATGTCCACACAGTTGAAATATAGAGGTCAGCGTGGTGTTTTGAATGGTAGATATTGATGATGGTATAGGACATCTAAATCGTAAGCTAGTGGACAAGAATGGCCAATTAGATGTCCATAGTCCAGCAGAGAAGAAATTTTGTTTGACCAGTCTTGTCCTGGCCTCTTGGAGAGTAAGGCTTATTCTCTGCACCTGAAGACAAGGGAAGAGAGACTTATGAGCTAACATGTATGGCCTAGGAAAGGAGGAGGGGACATGATAGAAACTTTCAATTACCTCAAGGAATCAACAAGGTCAAGAGGGTGTCATCTTTCTCAAAAAGAGGTGTGAAAGACTGGGCAAGCAATTTGAAGATAGAAGGGGGGTGGCTCAGGTAATTTAAGGTGTATTTTTTTACAGAGAGGGTTGTGGATGCATGAACGGCCTCCAGAGGAGGCTGTGGAGTGATAGTGGTGGGAATTATGCTTGGCTGGGACAGTCATAGGCAATCAGGGTGGGTAGAAGAAGTAGGCTGTTAGTTAACTAGGATCTGCAGTTATCCATTAGGGTAGGAAATGGCAGATTGGTGGGCCAAGCGGTCCTTATCTGCTGTCAAATCTATGTTTCTATGTTTTATTCCTATAGAGGAAACCAATCAGCTTTAGTTTTTCTATGAGGTCATTATGTGATGAGAAGGAGAGGTTATTGTTCACGGAAACTGCGACATTTAAATTATCCACAATATCTAGTACTGCCTAGCAGGATGATGCAAGGGGATTGGGGTTTTATCATTGTGTAATGATTATTGATTGAAATACGACTTTGTTTTTGCATTTCAAAATAGTTTAGAGTGAAGAAAATTGACAATAGGTTAAATTTGACTTAGTCCCAGGCAGACATCTGTCATATACAGGTTAGCCAGCCTGGAGTGGGTCCAAGATGGTAGCCTTGGTAAAGAATGGCTGGAGAACAGGACAGAAGGTAATAGTAAATGAGTCCACTTGAAGAAAGGGGGTGTATTAGTGGGACCGTTATGGTTCAGTATTAGACTCAGTCCTTCCATGTCTTTAGCGATGTTGGGAGGACTGGAAGAAAAGATGTCCTTTGTGATGACACAAGATCTGCAAAGATTATGTGTAAGGTGGAGTGAAAGATGAGAAGGGACTTGGCAAGTTAGAGGAATGGTCAAATGTATGGCTTTAGATTCACGTTAAGCAAGGTAATGCACTGGGAAACAAAACTAGGAGTATACAGTGGGTGGTGAGATACCAACAAAAAATGGAAAAGGACCTGGGCATATCAGATGACTGAAAGGTGGAAGGCACGTGAGAGGGTGTAAGGAGGGGAAGGATATTGGATGCATGGAGAGGCATACCTGTAGAAACAGGAAGCTGTTATCCCTCTGTAGATAGCTGGTGAGATCTCATCGGAGTACTGTGTGCAGTCTGAAGACCCAGTTCCGCAAGGAGATAGACAGAATGAAGCTGTCCAGAGGAGGGCACTGTGGCAGGGTCTGCACTGAAGATGTATGAAGAGAGACTAAATATGTATAGCCTCGAGAAAGGAGGAGAGGGGTACATGATAGAAACTTCTGGTACTCAAGGGAATCACAAAGTCCAAGAGGGTAGCATCTTCAAAATATGTGCAAGAACAAGCAATGCAGCTGGGGGAGGAGGCAGCTCAGAGGTAATGTAAGGAAGTATATTTTCAGAGAGGTTTGTGGATGTATGGAACGGCTTCGGGGAGTGATGGAGACAAAACAGTGTTTGAATCAAGACACAGGGACAGTCATAAGGCAATTTAGGTGGGTGCAGGAAGGCTGTTGGTTACAGGATCTGGCTTATCCATTTAGGAAATGGGTGACTGGGCCTGGGTCCTTATCTGCATCAAATTTATGTTTATATTTCTACTGAAGGATTTGAATAATAGATAGCTGTATTATAGCAGAGAAAAGGAGTTTAACCTTGGATATATAATTGTTTAGAATGTTGATATACAGTGTATCAAGAAGAGGCGCCAGAATTGATCCTCTGGGTTTCCACATGACAGTGGAAGAAGTGGTGAAAGGTACCATCTACTTAATTTGCTGGTGTCACACAGATAACTGGAGTGCCAAGTACTATAGGTCCATCTGCCATGCTCCTGTTTATCTAGCCATATTGTAGTCTACTGTATTGAAGACTTTGGTCATCGAGAAAACTATCTTTGTATGTTTGTGGTCTAAGGCAAGAAGTCAGTCATCCGACACTGTTGATAGTTACTTTGGTGTATGGAAAAGTTTGAAAGTTGATTGTAATGTTAATGCTTTCTTATCTAGGTAATCTGTTATCTGATTATGGATTGTCTTTCAACAACTTGATAAATGGATAGAAAGGATATAGGCTTACAGTTATTGAAGTCACCAGGTCACCATATTTGGAAAGTGGTAATATATGGGCTATTTTCCATACAGAAGGGACTTACTATTTGAAATTGACAAGTAGCAAGTATGGTATCAGTGCTGTTAGTTTAAAAGCCCTTTTAGGATTTGGGGTCTATACTGTCTGCCCGAACGTTTTTTACATCTTTGACTTGTTTGGCTGTAAAAGTGAAGAAGAATATCTTGGCAGAAGATGCCATAGTGAAGGATCATGTGTGACTGGACTTCTTGTTGGACTATATTGGTTTCCTTCCTATCCACCCCCACCCAAAGCTAGTTCTATTTTTATAGGTACAGATTTGACTGACAACAGGAACTTCTGTTTGGGAGCAGGCGGAGTGATCATAGAACCATTGAAGACTACTATCCTAGAAGGCAGAGTAGCTTCCGCCCCTAGGCTGAGGTCTGCTCTGAGGTAAGTATCCACTGAGAAATATAGGATAGTCTGTCTCAGAACAGAACACCAGGAGCTAAAGGTTACAGGCAGAAAGTATGAGAAAGAGAGAAAAATAGAGGAAAGAGGCGGATTGAAAATGTCTATATTTGCTGCTACGCCTCTTAGCAAATATCCACCAACAACCACACCCCATCCTAGCAAAAATCAGGACAGAAAGAGTTTGCTTTTAGATATATACATAGATGGCTAGACAGTGTCGGTTTATAAGGGCCCATGACCCTACCGAAAGTATGCCCATTGTTGCATGCAAGATCACTTTATGTTTTCATGTCTTTTTCCCTTACCCATGACCTCCTAATTCCTTTATGTCTATCCCATGCAATGTCATGCATTCTTAAATACAGTGATTGTTTCAGCATCCACCGCTTCCTCTGGCAAGGTGTTGCACTGGTCCACTAACGCTCTGAAATTCTTTCTCACGTTCCTCTAATCATCCTCTCTCAAACTTCATCCCATTCCCTCCAGTCAGGAACATCTTTTCACTTACACGTAGTATTTTTCTGTACCCTCACCTCCATATAAGACTTGTATGTCTCATCATGTCCCTCTCTCATCCTTCCTCCAGGGATTACATAATTTGTAACCCCTTTTTACGGGTACTAAATCCAGTAAGACCTAGTGGTAGGCAGGGAAGGCAGCTTGTGAAACTCCAATTAAATGGTTTCACACTGTCTCTCTGTTCTCAGTCACAGCTGAGACTTGAGAGAACATCACCATAGAACAATGCAGCTGCATGAGCCACATGGAATCTGAGCCAGTGAGTGAAGAACTTTAAGCTTTCAAAGCCAGTCTTCTGTTTGTCTTAAAACAGGAGGAAGAGGTTGTCTATTTAGCTTCAAAGAGGAGAAGTCTTCTTTTTTACCTTTAAAGTGGTGGATACGCCTCTGGGTCTCAGTACCCCCTCCCTCCGGGAAGGGGGAAAAAAAAGCCCTTCATGGGTTCCAGGGGCAATCCCCTTTTCCCAATATGGAAAGCTGCTGTATTCAGTTCTGTTCTTGTATAACAGTAAAAATTGTATAGCCTGTGGGCACACCTGGAAAGGTGAGTGTTGGCTCCATTTGAGGGCAAACAAATTGTTTCTTCAGACAGAATAGATGTGGACTGCTATTTGGAGACTATGTTACTAGGACAAACAAATGGAGCTGTCAAAATCAAAATTTATTGATTTCAAGTGATGCTGTAGAGGGGTGCTCCAGGGGTCATCCAATCGCTCAATCTACACTAAAGTTCTAAGGTTTCTGTTTGTCCAGAGAGAAATGGCCGGGTATGGCTGGGGCTGGAGGGAAAACCCCCATCTTTAGCAACCAGGTCCATCTTCACGGATTTTTTCTGTGTTTTGCTACTTGCCTTGGTGCACTTGCACAGTGATGAGGTGGGTACCCAGACGTGGTCACAACGAAAATCTCTAGAGTCGCAGACTCTAAGTGGTGTGGGGAGCCACAGGATGGAAATATACCCTTGTTTGATGGGAGCCCCTTGTTTGATGGGGTTCAATGAGCAAAACAAATCTCTCTGAGTCGCAGACTTATGGTGTGGGGAGCCACAATTGGGAGTTCTGTTTGATGGTCTTTCCAAGTAAAAGCTTCGGTCATTCTTCAATGGACCATCAGTCAAATGGCCGGGAGCTAGCCCAGTCGGCTGTATCCAAAGCGATGCAAAGTCCGGGCTGAGTGCCTGGTGGGTCAGAGCCAGACCACAGTAGTTATGTGTTCATTCTTCAAGTGAACAGCAGTAATCTCTAATCTGCACATACAGTGAATGTAGCCCTTGGGGGACCATCATGCTTTGTTTGTTCAGCTAATGAAAAGCCACACTGAAAATCCCAATCCTGGTTTGGACATTACAGTTATTTACATAGTTGGATTCTAGGGTTCCCTGTGCAGTAATAAAACCCAGGTCCTTGTGCCAGGTAACCTCATCCTCCCTGAACCCAGGTCCCACCAGGTATCGCTAATGCCAACAGCATGCCACCTGCGCTTTTAGTAAAGACAGGGGTGAAGTTAAATCTTCAACCTTTCCTCATGGACTTGTGATGCAATCCAGGTAACATATTTTCCCTCCTCTGAACCGCTCTACCTTGTCTCGCACTTATGTAAGTAAGGTTCAGAACTGTGCACTGCACTCCAGTGGAGCCTCATTAGTATGTACAGTTGAATTATGACCTCCATTTTCAAGCTGGTAATGTCCCTGCTACTATCCAGAATCCTATTTGCTTTGGATGGATTCATAGCTGGAAGTTAATATCATAAAAATCTAAGTGATTTCTTTGCGTAAGCATCAAAGTAGACAAGGGAGAGGCCGTGGGACATTGTCTACCCAGACGTTACTAAATGCATCTGACACAGCCACGCACCAAGATTATTAAACAAATTAGCCAGCCTGGTAGTGGGTAGCAGGGTGGCAGCCTGGATTACTGGTTAAAAATTAGACACAGCGGTATAGTAAATGGGTCACAATGAAGAAAGGAGGGTTAGAGAGGTGCCGCGGGTTCAATACAGAGCCAGGTCTTTTAATATTTTCTAGTGACAATGCAGAGTGACTGGATGGAAAGTATGTCCCTTTGCAGACACAAGATCTGCAACCGAGTTCGTACACAAGGTGTGCAGAAAGGATGAAAGGGCCTCGGCAATGTAGGAGAATGGTCAAATGTAGCTGGGGTTCATTTGCAAAGCAGTGCAAGGTACTAATTTTGGGAAACACAAGGGAACGAGTAATGCAGTGGTGCGGGGCCATACTGACAACAAAAAATGGAAGGGACCTGGGGGTCAAAGAACGCCAAAGGTGGCCATGAATATGAGAAGCCAGCATGGAGGGCTGGGGGATATCGAGTGCATAGGGAGAGGCACAATAGTAGAAAACATGAAATTTTGGCCCTCAGAGATGATTGATAATACACCATCTGAGTACTGTAAAACCTAATTTCTGCAAAGACATAGACAGGGCGGACAAGGTCAGAGGAGCAAACCACAATGGTGAGGTCTACATCTGAAACAGACGAAGAAGACCAAAGGAACTAACAATGCATAGCCTCGAGGAAAAGGGAGGGGACCTGATGAAACAAATACTCATGAATCAACAAGTCCAAGAAGGTAGCATCTTTCTGAAAAGAGATGTGCAAAACAAGGGTGCAATTTGAAGATAGGGGGGATGGGTTAGAGGAAATGTGAGTAGTATTTCTTCACATAGATGGTTGTGGATACATGAACATCCTTTCTGAAACTGTAGCCAAAAAAACAGTGGGGAATTCACAACGCATGGTACAGTCATAAGGCAATTCTAGTGGAGGTAGGAGAGTAGGCTGTTGGTTAACTAGGATCTGCAGCTATCTGAAGGTAGGTAATTAGGCAAAACTGACACATAAAGCCATATCTGCTGTTTAATTCTGTACATTACCTGCTGCAGTATCAATTTCTGCGGTCCTTCCATTCTGTCTACATACTGGTATGTCGACTCTGTTACAAACTTTGTGTGTCATCAGAAACGCAACGATGCCTAGGTCCCAAGAAGTCACTAATGAAGATGTTAAATCGGACTTGTCCTGCACTGATCTATGGTACCCCACAGGTCCTCTTCCTCTGGTAGCGTGACAGCCGCCACTACTAGTTAGTTAAGGACCCGGGGTACACCCCATCTTTACCCATTGCATCATTTAATACTTCCTGTTGCTGAAGGACCCTTTTTCGTGTAAGGACCTGTCCATTTCACTGCTGTAACCACACCCTTGTACTGCAGCGGACATTCCCTACTCTTCCTCAGTAAAGACTGAGCATAAATACCTGTGATATGTCAACAACACTGCGGCATCTTCACTTACTGACCTACATCCTCCGCTCCAGTTACTGCCATACAACATTCCGTTTGTGACACAATATCCAGTATTGCCTTCTGATGGTCTGTTCAATGACCAGTTGCAGGGAAGGCACCCTAAAGAGATCACTGAAAAATCTGCTCCTAGTTAATGAGGCTGATGGATTATCATATCAACATCTGTAATATCGAGGTCAACAACCAACAGTATCACCCTTGTCAGCATCCTCGATAGCTAGCATCACTCCTATGTTTCATCATCTAGGGCTGATGGTCTACAGACCACCCGTCTATAGCGCACATTTCCTTCCCTGCTTAACACGTATCTGCCACCACTTGTTCCGCCTGACGCTGTGGCCTATAGAAACATAGACTTTAGCCACGAAGGACCATAGCCACCCAGTCCCCATTCCTACCTACTAGATAGCTGCAAGTCTAGTTAACCAACAGCCTATTTCCTGCAACCCCACTATAATTGCCTATGTCTGTCCCATGCATGTTTGAATTCTCCACTGTTTAGACCAACCTCTCCATGAAGGTGGTTCCATCGTCCACCACTCTCCGTGAAAAGAATTTCCCCACATACCCTGAGCCCCCCTCTAACTTTAAAGTGCCCCCCTGTTCTTACATCTCTTTTCTGAAGATACTACCCTCCTGGACTTTGTTGATTCCTTGAGGTACCAAAGTTTCTATCATGTCCCCTGTCCTGCTTTCATCAAGGGTATACATAATAGCCTCTTCATAGGTTTCTGGATGAGACCCTGCACGCCTTTTAATTGCTCCTCCTCTGGATCAACAAGCTTCCATCCTGTCTATGTCCTTAAGTGTGAGATGAGGTTCCAAACTGCACGCAGTGCATCCAGATGGTGTCCTCACCAACTGTCTGTGGCAGAGGGATAACCACTTTTTCATATTTTGTGATGCCCTCCCCATGCATCCCAGTAATCCTGGCTTCCTATTGACTTCCACATGCATACCCACCCTTTAGGTCATCTGATACACTACACCCAGATCCTTCCATTATTGTTGTTAGTACCTCCCCGCTATGTGTACTCTTCTCCTGATTTTTAGTTCCCAGGTACTACTTTGCACTTCTTTGCATTGAATCTAAGTTGCCATATATAACATTCCTCCAATTGCCAAGTACCCTCATCCTTTCTACCCCCCCTTGTGTATCAACTGTTACAGATCTTTGTGTCATCCGCAAAGAGGCATACCTTTTCCTTCCAGACCCTCTGCAAAGTCACCTATAAAGACGCTAAAGAGGACTGCCTCTGACCCAGTACTGAGCCCTGAGGCACTCCACCAGTAACCCCCTTTCTTCAGAATGTGTGTTCCATCACTATTACCTTCAGTCCTGGCCAGCAGCCAGTTTTCCTCAGGCTACCACCCTGGGACCCACTCCCAGCTGGCTAACTTGATTATTAATCTTTAAAGGAGCCCTCCTGGTCTATTACTTTGTCATTTTATACATACAGTACCACTACTCATCCCTTCCTACCCAACCCTGTCTCTTTGAATATGTTGTAGCTAGATATGACAACACCCAGGCAAATGTTCTTTCTTTGAGAGTCATATTGTTATAGCACATGCAGCAATCATTGTAGGTCAATTACTTCTAAAAGCTGTTTCAGATCGGTGCAAGAGCATATTACAAATCATAAATTCCTCATCTATCCATCAGTGCTATCCATACATGTAACAAAGTTACAACATTTAGTCATTCACTGAACTAAGATGACAGCGCCAGCATATCAATGGATCTGTTGTCCTTGATGGCTGGAGAAAGTTTAGTGAAGAGTTCATGCTGTCTTCATTTGGTTATTGTCTTTTCTAATTGCTTGCAATTACCAACACATCTGGAAAGCACCTCATTGTCAGATAATGTGTTTACCCGTGACGACGTTGGGTACTGTTATCTATAGAAGGGCAATCAGGTTTTGAGGCAACATCATCCTTCTTTCTTTGTGAGACAAATGTGAAGCACATCATTGAAAGATGGATTAGGCCCTGCCTTGATGCTGTGTACTCTGTCTGCTGAAATCAAATAACAGTTATTGAGACAACATCTATTCTACCTCTTTGGTAACTTATGTTCAAGCTGAAACAACACAAATCAATAATTTTCACAGGTGCTGGAATGGAGGGGTGGATGAGCGGTAGCCTCTCACTTTTAATTTTGTATGGCAGAACCTAGTACTGAAAAGTGCCTTAAACCCTCATAAGTGGCCGGTTCTTCAGCCACCCCAGCTTTTACCATCTTCCGCAATCTCTTTGATAATTTTTTCAATTCAATACCTCACTTACATGGACCATTCTGCCTCCCTTATCCACTAGCCGAAAACATTTACATGACTCTCCAGATATGACACTTGCACATTATCATCACAACAACAAAGAACTGCATTTTCATGAACAGGTGTATGTTGTTAGAAGTTTTGGGGCAGTGATGTCACAATGCCTGCTATAAACGCAGTGTTTACACAGTTGTTTGCAATCAATAGCATAATACATAGCGGGTAAGCAGATAAAGGCCTGGCCCACCCAGCTACTCATTTCAGCATAAGTTCTGTTTGTTTTCCCAGAAGTCTGTAGCTCTGTAGCTGTTGCCTGAGTGAAATAGTTTTTTTTATATAGCACACTTCACACAGACTGCATTCGCGGAGTGCTTTACAATCCAAAAGAGGAGGAGATACCTCCTGATGTGAAACAACAGGTTTGTTTCAGTGGTATTGTCAAATAACCTGATAAAACATTATGACTGGTGACAAGTGAGATGGCTAAGACCTCGTGCCGGCGTTCTTTACTTGGACTTCATGTGCACTGATTCTGGGCATCATGGGTGATATACAATGTAGAGAAGGATCTGGGTCATAGAGGTCATTACCTGGTGACAATAAGGGAGGTTTGACAGTGCTAGCGGTGGAGACTGAGGGGAGTGCTGCAGGTGGTGGAAACCCTGGGGGGAGACCCAGCCAGGTCTTTTTACAAGAAGGCAGGTTTGGAAGCGGAGTCTTTCTTAAGGTTGAACAAGTGGTGGTGGAGACAGCAGACACATATGGGCAGCAAAGGCTCCCAGCAGTAGCCTGCCCTTGTTTATAGAAACACAGGGTTGAGACAGACAGGACATTAAGGCACATCCAGTCGGACCATATTTATTTTTCTACTCAGAGTACGTGCCATCGGCCTGTGCTCTGTCTGGTGGCCTATCTATTCATACTCATCTGTATTGCCCCTATGCTATCCCATACCTGTTTCGAGTGCTGCACTGTATTCATATCCACCACTTCCTGAGGTAGCAGCTCATACATCCACCAACTTTCTGTGAAATTCCTCGCATTACTCATTAATCACCCCCTCAAATCTCCGCTGTGCCCTCTTGTCCTCCTACTTTTCTTATACCGAAACATGTTAGAGTCTTCATAAAACAAGGACTTTGACAGCAGATAGGACAGCTTGGCTTACTTTGTATGCCCATTTCACTACCTAGAGATAAACTGCAGATCCTATTTAACCAACAGCCTATTTTCTACCCCTACAAAATTGCCTTATGTCTGTCACATGCTTTAATTCTCCACAGTTTTAGACACAGCCTACTCAGGAAGGTTGTTCCATGCATCCACCACCCTCTGTGAAAAATACTTCCCCACTTGCCCTGAGCCGTCCCCCACTCTCTTGCAATCGTGTCCCCTTATTCTTGCTTCCTCTTGACTTCATGATTCCACTGAGGCACTTAAAAGTTTCTATCATCTCCTCCTCCCTCCTTGCCTCGAAGGGTATACATAGTCGGCTACTATACTCTCTGTATATGGCTTCTTTTGCAGACCCTGCAACACTTCAGTTGCCTCCATTGAACTGACCACCTGTCTGTATCTGTGCAGAGAGGGGTCTCAGAACTGTACACTTACCCTGATGTGGTCTCACCAACTATATGCACAGGTGGACAAATTTTGTTTCAGCTGATGACTCTCCTGTACATCCAAGTATCACCAGCCTCCCAACACCTCCTCCATTGCTTGCCAACTTTAAGGAAATTGATAAGATTACCCAATGGTCCCTTCCATTTTGTTGTTACACTACCCCCAACTGTAATCTTCCTGTTTTGTTCTAGGTGCATTGTTTTGCACTTCTTTACTAATTAGGCCATACTAGAATTCCTCAACCTTGTCAGTCCCATATCAGCCTTCCATGCCTCCTAGCATCAACCTGTTGCAATCTTTGTGTCATGTGCAGGAGGCATGCTCCTTCAAATCCATCCCCATTGTCACTTATAAAGACGTTAAAAAATGGAACCAGCAATGAACCCTGCAGTACCCCACCACCAACCCTTCTTTCTTCAGTGGACTCCATTGCATTTCCTTCTGTGTCCTATTGGCCAGCCTCCTCACAAAAGGTTACAAAACTAGCTGTCTGAGACAGGCCACCGTAGGGCATCGGCAATGGCTGCTTTTGAAGGTGGCGCAAGGTGCTCAATTAACATCTAGCTATTAAGGTCCATCGGGCTAGAAATAACTTTAAGAATGGCTGTCCGAGGACAGGTGGAATATAAAGTTTGCCTGCCACAGAATTTATAGCTGTCCATTTGAGTTTGGGGAAAGTAGTGCAAACACGCCAACTTCAGAATCACAGCCAGTGCCCCCCCAACACACACCTGGGACTGACCAATTGCTTCCCATAGGTTAACACAACAGGTTTGTATATTAAGTACATTTGTCTTGTTTCTCGCTAGGCTGAGGAGAATATTAGTCTTTTTTTTTCTTTTCTAGTAAACACTCCAATTGTCTCTACAGAACTCTGAAAGGGTTTATTGCTTTTCTTTTTCCTCCTCATCTTCTTTCATTCAAAAGAATAGCCCTACAATTGGTTTTAATTACTTACCTGCCTGGCCACCTTCTATTTAACAATCTTTTTATGTCCCCTTTCAAGTCTGTGGTCTGCCTCTCCTCCTTCCTTATCTTGCAGCAGGCTTTTTTTCCGTCAAATAGGGCTTTACTGTTACCCATTTGTCTACATTTATATCATGCTGGGAAGGCGTTATGAAAAAAAATCTTACTCATTCTGAGCCCTACTCAGTGTCTTCTTTCTCGATGCTGCCACTGATCGTGAGCAGCTGAGAACTGCATTGCACTTATGAACCCAGCCAGCAACATTGAACACAGTCAGCAACGAGGTTCTTGCTTGTTGGCCGCCCGCCTGCACCGAGTTAAACAGGATACGCTGCACACCTAGTGACGCGATCAGCGTGTTCATTGCAGCATATTATGGGTGGCAGCTGTCTGAACAATCTTCCACTGGGTCCGATGCCATTTACAGATCACGACAAATGCCTGTCCGAGACAACTAAGAATGGCAGAATGGCTGTCCAAAAAAAAAACGGCTGTCTGAGATGGCAGCTGGTTATTTCGAGCTCTGTCCCCATCAAGTATTTCCCTTGCGTGCCATCTCTAAGCATGCCTTCATCAAGGCTCCTTGTCCATTCCCCACCCCTGACATTGGGTTCTGCATACAAACCCTGTGTGGATTGTGGTGCCATCGCCTCAGGTGACCACAGTACCTCCTGTTTACTTTTCTGTTGGTTCCTTTATCCTTCCATTACATAGAGGCACCCACCCCTCTTTCCCTCTGTCCTCTAGGTTGGGTACCCTGGTATGTTAACATCCCAGTCATGGCTCTCTGTGTACCATGTTTCTGTGACTGATATCAGTACCCTCTTCCAAAATCAAGGCTACCATTCAGGGAGCCAAGTGCAAAGAAGGCCAGTACTATAATCCACATTTGATGAACTACCCCATTAGCACTGTCCCTGTCCTTACCGCTTTTTTCTGGCACTTACCTGTCCTGCCCCCATTAACTTCTACCATGGCGCTTACCTCTCTACAGTGTGTTTTGAGGGGCAGGCTGGGTTTAACTCCTTTGCAGTGCTCCACCATTGGTTAGTTCAAATGCTTACAATGAAGTGAACCCAACCCCCAGGATGCTGGTTTCACTCTGAGACAGATGAGAACATCATGCCAGCATAGCATGCATGCCCAGGTGGACCCCAGTCCCCAATGAACCAAAACCCCGACTCACAAACAATTTTCCAAACTATGCACCTCTCCTCTTTCCTCAAGGGTATACATATTGTGTCCTTTAGTCTCTCATCGGCTTCTCTTGCAGACCCTGCACCATTTTTATTCCTCTGGACTACAACCATCCTGTCTCTGTCCTTGCGGAGATGGGGTCTCAGAACTGGATCGTACTCCAGATCGGTCTCAACAACTGTCTGTACAGAGGATAACAACTTCCTGTTTCTGCTGCTGATGCCTCTCCCTACCATCCCAGTATACCCCTGCCCTCCTACTGCCACCTCACATTGCTTGCTAACCTAAGGTCATCTGATATGATTAGCAGGTCTCTTCCATTTTGTTGTTGATACTACTCTCCCCCATTGTGTATTCTTCCCCGGTTCTTGTTTCCAAGTGTATTATTTTACACTTCTTACATGAATCCTAACACCATACTTCAGCCATTCTCCAACCTTCTCATCTTCCACCTCCTTGTGTATCAACCCTGTTGCAGATCTTTGTCATCTGCAAAAGGCATCGCTTCAGTCCATCTGCAATGTCACTGATGAAGACATTAAAAGGACTGACCCAATCTGAACCTCTGGAAACCCGACTAGTAACCCCCTTCCTCAGAGTGGACTCCATTTACAATTACCTTCTGTGTCCTGACCCGCAATGTTTTTGCCAGGCTACCCTGGGACCCACTATGAATAATTTGACTATTATTGTGTTGGGACTGTGTCAGATGCTCATAAAGTCTAGGTAGGCTATGTCCACAGCCCCTCCCCGGGTTCACTACTTTTATGGTCACCCAGTGAAAGAAATCTATTAGATGTTTGACATGACCTTCCGCTGTGAATCCATGCTGCCTTGGGTCCTGTGCACCACCAGCCTCTAGGTACTCAACTATTCTTTCCCTCAGAAGTGACTCCATCACTTTCCTACCACAGATGAAAGACTGACAGTCTAAAGTTTCGTCTCGTCTTGGTCCCACTTTTGTGAAGGAGAATCACATCCACCTTCCTCCAGTCCTTGCGTACCACACCATCCTCCTGATGAAGAAAGAGAAATACTGGTCACTAGTTTCCCTAATTTTTTATAATTTGGGTGAATTCCATCGCCCCATTGCTTTGTCCACCTTCAGTTTTAGAGTTCTTGCAGAACCTTTCTTCTGTGAAAGGACTGGGATGCACACCCCCTATCAAGAGTGCTTCTATTAATTGGATTAACACGTCCCCCCCCTTTTGTGAATAGTGAGCAGAACTATTCGCTCAGTATCCTGCTTTTCACTGCCCCCCCTGCCCACCCACCATTCACAGTATTCACAAAGAGGAGATGGAGGATGCCTAATGCAATTAACAGAAGCACTCTGGATAGGGGGTTGATCCAAGTCTTTGCAGAAGAAAGGCCCTCGAAAGAACTCCAAAACAGAAGGTGGACAAAAGCAATGAGGCAAGACAGAGGAGTGGGATATGTACCAAGCAAGACACGATGGGGATAGAAGCAGTATGAGTGGGATCAGGGAGCAGAAGCAATGGAGCTAGAGGGAGGGGAGAGGTACCCCAGGGTGTCGGCATCAGGATAAGGATAAAAAAGGCTGAAAAGGTGAGGGATTTAACGATGCTATCTCCAAAGGTTGTGGTCAGCCCCTTTAAGAGCCTAAAGAAAGATAAATCTCCCTCCCTGGACAGACGGCATTCATCCGAGAGTACTATGGGAATTGGCTGACATACTGGCTGCACCCCTAGCGGTGCTCTGAAAAGGTCGCTTGAGACAGGGAGGGTCTTAGGATTGGACGACAGGCACATATGGTGCCATTCCATTATGGGGGTCAAGGGAAGCACGAAAACGGAGTAGACCCACTGTGCCTAATTCCTCGGGTGGTGGGTAAAATCTGCTGGAGAATATAATAAAGGAATGATTGGGGTGTTCTTGGAGGAGGTGGGAGGTCCGATAGTCAGTAACATTGGCTTTGTACCATAGATCATGTCAAACTAATCTTGTAGAGTTCTACAAATGGGTAACATCAGAACTAGACAGGGAAAGCCTGTGGATGTATTATTCTTGGACTCAAGTAATGCGTTTGACTCAGGTCCCCACAATGGTCTGGTGGAGAACAGACGGGGTTGGGAGTAGGCCTTTGATGGTCTGATGGATTGAAACTGATAGCAGTCTGCACTCATAGAGTAGTGGTCAGTGGGGGCTCTCGAACCCCAGAGAAGTCAGTAGGGGTACCACAGGCTCGGTCCAAGCCTGTTTAATACATTACATTTCGGACATCAGGAGGGTATAGTGTATAAGAAATGAGTCTTGCTGATGACTGCAAGATGGGAGCATGATTGAGGAGGGGGGAAGAGGGAGGCTGACCCTGCAATGGGACCTGGACACCAAGGAAAGGTGGTCTCACACATGGAAATTAAATTTCAATATCAACAAGTTACAAGAGTTACATCTGGGTGGGGAAACCCTAAACACAGGTACACCCTGGGAGGGAGGCACTGGAGATCTCAACAGGGAAAAAGACCTAGGGGTCATGGTGGATGCATGTATGACTAACTCATCAGCAGTGCAGGAGAGCAGCTAGCAAAACAAACAGGATGTTGGGATGCATCGTAGGGATCACCTCTAGGAGCATGGAAGGATTCTGCCGCTGTACAATGGATTGGTTAGACCACACCGTGAGTACTGTGTATAGTACTGGAGACCACACTTGAAGAGGGACTTACAGCTCTGGAGAGGGTACAGAGGAGGCCAACTAAGACAGATATGAGGACTAGGGATGGATTTGACCCATGAGGACAGACTCTTGAGGAGCTCTGCCTGTTTTCATTCAGTAGAGGAGAGGAGACAGGGGAAGACATGATTGAGGTCTTCAAGTACCGCAAGGGAATAAATAAGTTAAACATGGAGGGATCTTGAGATTAAAGCAGGAGGTATCACCAGAGGGCATGGTTTGAAGTTGGAAGGTGGAAGGTGAGAGGGGTAAGAGGAGGAGATTTTTCAATGAGAAGGTGGTGAATCCTTGGAACTTGCTGCCTAGTGAGCTGATTCAGAGATTCTAGTGGAGGCTTCAAGAGAGGGTGGGACAGACACAGAAAGCAGATGTATCAGATGATGGCCTGGCCTGGGGGTGGGGTGGATGATATGGGTTTCTGGAACACAAGGGGAGACGGCAGTACCCAACTAGGGATCTGAGGTTCGAGCAGACTCGGACAGACCGTGAAGGCTGAGAATCGGCTTGGCAATTAGTATGTTTTGCAGGATGGAATTAAACATGGAATTCAAAAAAGAATGAAGCAGAGAGACTAGTGACACCACTGACTACCCTTTTAACAAATCATGGGAGGATGGTGTACAAACATGAGGACTGGAGGAAGGCAGATGTGATTCCCTTCACAAAGTGGTACCAAGACAGAGGCAGGAAACTATAGACCTGTCAGTTTGAAGCCTCTGTGGTAAGGAAAGTGATGGAATCACTTCTGAAGGACAGAATTGAAGGAGTACCTAGGGAACAGTGGGGCACAGGAGCAAGAAAGGCAACATGGGTTCCAGCAGGAAGTTTATTTCAGACAAATCGTAATTGATTTATTTCACTGGATGACAAAAGTAGTAGACCAGGAGTGGCTGTAGACATGGCCTACATAGACTTTGATCAAGCTATTTGACACAGTCCCCACAAAAGATCAGTAGTCAAATTCACAAGCCTGGGAGTGGGTCCCAGGGTGGTCAGCCTAGGAAAACATTGGCTGGACAACAGGACACAGAAATTAATTGTAAACAGAGTCTGCTCTGAAGAAAGGTTATTGGTGGGGTACACGCTAGGGTTCAGAACTGAGTCCAGTCATTTTTAATGTCTTTATAAGTGACATTGCTGAGGGACTGGAAGGAAAAGTATGCCCCTTTGCAGATGACACAAAGATCTGCAGGATTGATACACAAGGAGGTGTGGAAAAGATCAGAAGGGACTTAGCAAGGTTGGATGAATGGTCAGAAGTATGGCAGCTTGGATTCAATAGAAAAGAAGTGCAAAATAATGCACCTGGAAACAACAACCCAGAGAAGATTACACAATGGGGGTTGTAGTAATAACAACAAAATGGAAAGAGACCTGGGGATAATCATATCAGATGACCTTAAGATTGGCAAGCAATGTGAGAAGAGGGAGGGCTGGGGGCATACTGGGATGTATAGGTGTAACCCCAGGGCACTACCATAAGGCTATTACCTGCCTGCCACCCATAGAGACAGGTGAGGGCCCAGATCCATTGACTGGTGCCTCCACCCAGGAGTCAAGGGTCATATAGTCGAGATTGCCTCGGTTACAGCCCTCTGAGTTACTGCAACCCCGTTCAGTCCCACTAGTGTGTCTCACACTGGACACAAATAACACTTTTCACCAATACACTACCCCGGCTAATATCTCTCCACTCCCTCGGAGACCCCTGTAAAACAAAGGCACGGTTATATTGCAGTCACCAGGCAACAGTTCGCCAGTAATGTACACACAGCTAAGGTACAGGTAACAAAAACAATCTGATTTATTCAGGGGAAATAACAAGGACAGGGGAATCAAGTTGATTAACTTATCACTATATGTATCTACCTAGGGCTCTGTGCACAGGCCTGAACCTAATATTTACTGTCCCTAAATTTCCAAGCCCTAATGGCCTGGTCCACCATGGCAGCTGGTTGTGGCCGACACAGATAGCCTCTAAAATCCTGGAGCAGGTTCAAATGAAAGAAAATTCAATTAGTCCGTCAGCAGTGTAATTAAACAACTTGAGACCACTGTGTTGCAAACTTAGCAGGAGTTACCCTGATTTAGTACTCACGAATCCAGCAAGCACCGACTCCTCCCACACTTATGATAAAACCACAGAGAGGTACCACACCAGGCAGCTGCTTCCAAGGCTCACAGAACTCACAGCCGCTGAAATGCTGCAATGCCAGCTTCAACTTTCCCTCGGACGGCGCGATTCAGCAGATTCTCCAGTCCTCCAAACAGATGAGCCTGGTGGGAGAAGAGCAAGACACAGCTCTCCTCTGACCGCCCCGATGACGGATTAGTCTGAACTCTCCCAAAGCAGAAACGCCACCTCAGGCCTTCACGCACTTCTCCATGCGAACACTACTCCCAGCGCAGAAGCACAGAGCTCTCTCTTCTCCCAAGCCACAACGCATCTGCCTTTGCACATGAACACTCCTTTCAGATCGGGCGCTGCCCTTCTCACGACTGGCTGAACATGCCAGTCATTTCCTCCCTACTCTCAGTGGTGCGCCAAAGCAGCCCATAATACCTTTCTCTCAAATACAAAACAATTCTTCTATTGGTCAACACGACCTGTAGTGTCCGGGTACTGATTGGCCCAATTCAGCAGTTCTGGACAAAATGGAGGAAACAACCAAAACAGTCTGTACTAAGAAAGGCAGGTTAGAACAACAACATTTTCAGTGTTATTACACGTTATTTCCAGCAACAATCACATCCCTAACAGAGCTCCTCTGCACCACTAATGGTGACCAGGAAAAAAAGCTGTTTTCAGTAGCCGGCCGGGACTCAGACATACAACCACACAGCCCCCCTCATGTCAGTTAATTACGGCTACAACAGGCAGCCCTTAAAGAGATAGTATATGGAGGCTTCAAAGCACCTACTGGGAACACATTTAAGCAGCTGGAACCAAACACTAATCCAGGAAATGGAGCATTCACCCAAGCTCCGGGAAACCGTTAGAAACCCCATTTGTAGGTGGGTTCACTCTCCTTGGCCTGAGAAAGCTGGACGTCCACGTCAAGTAGTTACCTTTAAATCACATTTAAGGCCAACAGCTGAGTTAACACTATATCACACTCTGAATTACATACATGAATATTACATTCACAACATATTATGGTTTATACACATCATACACATAACTCCTGTTCCTTTAAATCAGGTCCTTAGCTCCGCTCTAACACTGCAGACTGAGAACCCTCCCTTTCAGTTACTGGCAGGTCACCTGAAGCAAGGGCACCACACTCAAGGGCAATAGTAACAATCTGGAGTTATCCCCAAGCTAATTGAGCAAGGAACTCAGGGACAGATACACCTTTGTGGACCACATTTAAGAGGCAGGTCCACAGCTGATCTCGGGACTCATAACTCAACTTTATTACTGCGTCAGACGTCCCGGCTGGAGCACCTAGGGGTCTCGGAAACCAGAAACAGGCCCTGATTCCAATTCAGTCTCACTGACATTAGTAGCAGGAATTTCCACAGGAAAAGGACCTAGGGCTCCATAGTACTATTGAAGCCTGACTCTCTACCATAGGACCCATCCCACTGGGATTAGCTGGGGCTGTCTAGATACTGGTGAGGAACCATCAGGGCATTCAAAATATTCTTCCGGTTCTGGCGTATCACTGGCTTGTTCCCCATCTCACTCTCTTTGTATGAAAGTCAGATAATTCAGCCAGGCCAGACAGTTCAACCAGGCTTAAGGACCCCCCTTGGGCTTGTTTGCTACCCCACTCATCGTCTGGAGGTATCGGCTCCAGGGACAAAGCAGAGGGCTCAATCATTCCTACGGGTCAATCTCATTTCCCAAGTTAACAAGGGGTTGCCCCAAACAATTAGCTCAGTTCGTAAGAGGGATAGTATTCAATATCATCTTCATTGTCTTCCGACACTGAGTGTTAATCATCTCCCTCTGCAGGAGGGTTGGACAAGAGCTCCCTTGGTGGGCTTGTTTAAGACCCATGGGTTTGGTTCTTCTCTTGGCAACAGATCTAGTCACCGGCCTGGAGGGGCGGCATTTGAAGGTTCGGCTTCAATCAGGATTTGCCCAATTGGCAGCAGATGATTTCTGTGTATGGTTTCACATCTTTTGAGTTGTTTTCAGGCCGCACTTTATATACAGGTAAGCCTGCCAGTTGTCCCACAACAATATGAGGAGGTGATGCCATCTGTCTGCAATCTTATGTTTGCCATGCAGTCCAAGTTCCTCAACAGCACTCTATCCCTTCTCTCAGTTCCACTGTTTTCACTTTCTTATCATATCTCTAGTTATTGCCAGGTTTCGTTTAGCAGCCATGGTCTGGGCCAGTTAGTAGGCATGGTTCAATTGGACCTTTAATTTCTGTGTACATACTGTAGATGATTTTCTGCTTGCCCCCATCGGGGAGACCCCAAAACACACATCCACTGGCAGTCTAGCCTCTCTCCCGAACATTAGTGCGGTATGGGGAAAATCCTGTGGTGTCACTTTTAAGTATAGTTGTGCGTGAACTAGGGTGCTAATCTGCTGGCTCCATCTCGGTTTGTCTTTTGGTTGCAATGTGCCCAATATGTCAAGCAATGTACAGTTAAACCTTTCAGGCTGAGGATGGCAGGGGTGGTTCTTGACTTCCGTACCCCCACAAAGACAACATCTCTTTAATCAAATGGCTCTCAAGTCCCTTCCTGGTCGGAATGGATCACTGTGGGGCCCCATAGTGGACGAAAAGTTTTCAACAAGTATCTTAGCCACCGTGGTTTGCTTTCTGAGTCCTTAGTCGGGAAGGCCCGTGCATGCCAGGTAAAATGATCAGTGACCACCAATATGTTACTGATACTTTTCAGATTGGGTTCTAGACTCAAGAAATCAATACAGACCAATTCCATAGGGGCAGTAGTGGTAATGTTGACCAGAGACAACTTTCTGGGGTAGAGCTTTCCTTTGCAGACAAGCGGCTGCAGGTCTTGACATATTGCTCTACATCCGTACTCATTTTTGGTCAGTAAAACCAAGCCCGCACTAAATCAAGTGTTCGGTCTATGCCGAGATACCCCATTGATTATGCAAGGACCTTAGGACCAGTTCTCTAAAAACTGAGGGCAGCACCAGTTGTGGTTTGTCTACCGGCCTTCCTTATAGCAGTCTCTCTGTATAGTAGTTGGTTAACCAGCTTCAATTTGGGCCCTTCTTTATACAACAAGGCAGTTCTTAGATCAGTGGAGCGTAACTTGGACACATCCTCCCGGCCTGCAGAGCCTCCACAACCACTTTTATCATAGGGTCACAGGATTGAGCCTGTTGGAGACTATCATTGTTGAATTGGGGCAGGGAGCTAGTGTCTAATGCAGAGAAATGACAGTAGGCAGCAGGTAGGCAGTTTTCGGATGGCCCCAAGCAATCCACCACACAGTCCACCATGTCAGGAGACACCTGTTCCTCTTTGTCAAATTTCTGGCAGAGAGCTCTTATGTCGGGTTGGACAACCTGACCCAATCAGCCTGTGGCATAGGCCTCTGAGAGACAGCACCAAGACCATATGGTTCAGGCCCACCCTGTACTCCACAGCATAGTCGTAGGTGGCCAAGGCAGAGAGCCACCTATGGCCAGTGGCATTCAACTTGGCAGAGGTCTGAACATAAGTCAGAGGGTTGTTATCAGTCTTTACCAATATCCTGGCACCATACAAATAGTCATGAAACTGGATTGACAATGGCCCACTTTAGAGACAGGAACTCTAGTTTGTGCACGGATAATTTTTCCTGAAGGCGTCAGGCTTCTGCTAACAACCTTCTGGGTCTCAAACCATTGAGTGCTCATGGTATAACACATCCCCAATCCTTGTAGACTGGCATCGGTATGAAGAATGTAGGCGTTGCCCGGTCAGCATAGGCCAGCACTGGGGCATGGGTAGTTGATATATGATGTCATAGAATGCTTCCTCACACTCAGCAGTCCAACGATCCCCAAACAATCGTTCGCCAGAAATACTTCTTTTCAGTCTCAGAGCACACAATCTTCCTTATACCTTTTGTGCGTGGCGGAGACCCTAGAGTGAGTTTGAGGAGGACGAATCACTGAGAATAGTCCTTAACAAACCACCTATAGTATCACAAAACCCCAGGAATCGTTGCAGCTCTTTCAAATTCCTGGGTTGAGGCCAAGTGATCAACGCCTCCACCTTACTAGGGTCAGTCTCTATGCCCTCAGTGGACACTATATGGCCGACATATTTTACAGAAGTCTGGAATAATTGACATTTGTCGATAGGCAACTTGAGGCGAAATCCTCCATCGATCCAAGACCTTGAATAGTCGTTGCTCGTGTTCTTCAATGATCGACCAAGCACTATAATGTCATCTAAATAGACCAAACACTCGAGTAGATTCATGTCCCCACAGCCCATTCCATCAAGTGCTGAAAAGTGGCTGGGGCACCCAAAATCCCTTGAGGCATCCGAACAAACTCATAGAAGCCTAGGGGCAAATGAAGGCAGTCTTCTCCCGGTTGTCTGGGCCATCGGGATCTGGTAGTATCCACTGCGAAGATCCAACACAGAGAACCACTTGCTGCCATTTAAACAATCCAATACATCTTGTATCGTGGCATGGTATACTGGTCCGGAATGGTCCGCCCGATTCAAAGTCGATAGTCTACACACATCCGAACGATCCATTCTTTTTCCTTACTACTACTACTACTATAGAGGCATAGGGGCTTCTGGACTCCTGTATTACACCAGCAGTCAACATCTCTTGCAGATGTCTCCTTACATTATCTATATCAGTGGGGGCCAGGTGCTGGGATCTCTCTCGGAAAGGTCTTTCATCATGCAGCCAAATGTGATGCTCAGCCCCTTGTACACACCCACATCCCACTCAGGCAGCTAGTGAGGAGAGCGACTAAAATGGTGCAGGGTCTGCAAGAGAAGCCAGACGAGGAGAGAATAATGGAGCTTAATATCTATACCCTTGAGGAAAAGGAGGGAGAGGGGGACAGATAGAAACTTTTAAGTACCTCCGTGGAATCACATGAAGTCCAAGAGGTAGCAACATTCAGAAAAGAGATGTGCAAGAACAAGGGACATAATTAGAATATTGGAGGGATGGGTTTAGAGACAGTGTCAGGCCATTGGTTGGTTAATGGCTGGGAGAATAGACAAACAAAATACAATGCTGAGGGGCATGGTGAGGAAGTATTTTTCACAGAGAAGGTGGTGGATGCATGGAACAGCCTTCCTGAGGAGGCTGTGGGGTCTAAAACTGTGGTAGAATTCATGAATGCATGGGACAGACATAAGGCAATTTTGTGGTGGGGTAGGAAGAAATAGGCTGTTGGTTAAATAGGATCTGCAGCTTATCCTCTAGGTAGAGAAATGGGCAGACTAGGTTGGCTAGGCGCTCTTATCTGACATCAAAGTCTGTTTCTATGTTGAAACATTTAAGAAAAATAAATAAATCAACAGTGCTGGGCTGGCACCGAGAAAGCAGAATTACCCACACTCAGTTTTAAGAACCTATGAAAGGCAAACCATTGTAATCAACCACTCGCTGAAGTGCACGGTCCCGCTTTCTCAGTCTGTACATGCACTTGTCTATGGCATAATGTCTCAGAATGCCACTTTGCTTCCGCTCATCTTGGCATTGCTTCCCACTGCTCTGAATATGTGCTGAACCTCCTGTATATGCCTTACTTCCAGAGCATGTGTTCCTGGTGAAACGATGATGGTGGTTCCCCCACCTTCTGTACACAGCGATCAATGTGCTGCTGTACCCTATCTGCTGT
Source organism: Neoceratodus forsteri (assembly GCA_016271365.2). NCBI lineage: Eukaryota > Metazoa > Chordata > Ceratodontiformes > Ceratodontidae > Neoceratodus > Neoceratodus forsteri. The sequence goes on along the minus strand of CM057455.1, from coordinate 912,636,508 downwards.
CATGTCAGGCATGCACTCTGCCCAGATACTGCTTGTCCTGCCCTTTCACTCACTACCATGTGATCCCCTTTACTATAGAGTTCTCCAGAATTATGACTGACTCCTTTATGGGCTCGCTCTCTCTCTCTCTGTGGGCTCTTTTCACTGCCTCAAAACGCTCCTTCCCCTATCCCCCAGCTATTCCCCCTTCTGCCTCCTCCGGTCTGTGTTCTGACTTCTCCCCTTGCCAATGATGGCTGGTGCATCAGCTTCACTTACTAAACCAACACGGATTGATGGCGCAGTGCAGGGTTTTAAATAACTCTAAAAATTGATTAGCGTTTTGCTCATAAAAGTTCTAAAACATTGTGAAAATGCATATCACTTGACTCACTGTGTTTAACAAACATGACACTTCTAGAAAACCTAAATAAATGCTTTCTGTACAGTTAGTATTGTCCCAAGAAAAAACTGCTAATCAATTATTTAAAAACCCTGCAGTCGAGTGTGGCATACAGCGCCTAAACCAACAGTGACACTGGGACAGTGGAACATAGATATATTGACCACTGTGGATAAATTCACAGTGCTCATTCCTAGCAGAATTGTGTTTCATAGTACAAAGAAATAGGCCACTAAGGAACACAGATATGTCTGACAAGCGTGACTGGCAATCTGATGCCAAAGACACTGTTCTAGGGACATGGATATGTTGTTCATCCACACTGTCTGGCAGGTATCCTTGCCACTTTAAATCATGCGGAAGGTCTTCAAGCTGGCTCCTCCCACCCAACCGGTGGTAAAACTCGACTCCGCCCCATGATGCCAGATCTTCCTTACGCTGGAAGCTCAGGTTCCCTCCTTAACGCTCTGCATATAAGACTGGTTCCTAATTCTTGGTTTCTGAATTAAAGATTTTTGCACTTCTAGACTTGGTCTTCTATCCCTCGCGGCTGCGATGGACAATCGACTCCCAGTTTTCGGAGATGCCCTTGTGGGCAGAAGATGTCTCGGACAGATCCGCACTCCACGTGTGTCTACTGTTTAGGCCTTGAGTACGACCGCAGGCTTGCGACCTGTGCTCTTCCTTCTTGGCCTATGTCCTTGAACCGTGCTGCCCGTTTACAACTGGGCGTCCCGAGAAATGTTTTCCTCGGTGTGAAGTCAAAAGAGGCCCGGTCGGCGGTCTCCATGGCAGCGGGCTCGGTGGATCCAGCTAGAGCAGATGATCGCCCTCGAAGAGGAGGAAGCGGCGCTGCGTCGATTTCCTCGGCCGCCGCATTTATCCCGCTTCTCCCTGGTTCTCTTATACAGCTCCTTTAAGGAGCTTTTCCTGTCCCTCTCAACTAAGGGAGAGGGACCAACGTCTGCTGGACCTTCTTCTGGGTCCAAAAATAAAGACAAGGTAAGTCCCTCCGTCGACACTCGTGGGAGCGGAAGGTCCTCTCCCGAGTTGTCGATCATCAAACCGACCACTGGTCTCACGGTGTCCCGTCAGGCTAGTTGACCGAGACTCCCATCGACACAGTCGAGATTTTCTCGACCGTTGGTCGGGTTGTCGCCAGGCGAGTCAGAATCCTCTCCCTGGTTTCCCTGGTGGGAGTTGAGGATCGTGGGCTTGCCAGTGCCTCCGGTTCCGGAGCCCTCGGGTGATCCCTCTGAGCTGAGGGAGGCCGGTTCCTGCCAGTCTCCTCCCGCTCACGCCCTCAGAAAAGCTGAGGTTCTCAGTCTCGGACTTTTCACGGTCCAGCCAATCCCGCCGTCATAGGCGGTCTGATCTCGGCCACCATGATAAGTGGCGCACCGCTCATCCTCCTCTGGACGGGGAGGCTTCAAGCATGCTACATCGACAGTACGGGGACCTCATGTAGCAACAGCTCCTGACCCGAGGAACAAGCCGACACCGTCGCCTTCCCCAGCCATTAAGTGGCTGTCACCAGAGTGGCAGAACAACCCTTCGACTTACCGAGGCCTGTTCCTGGGTCGGTTGTTTGGCCAAAACCAGCTGCTCCACCGATCCCGTGGAACCCCCGCCTCCACAGCCCGTTATTTGGGCTCCGACCAAGAATTCTCAGTCGGCTCAGGGACTGCCCCATAGGCTGTCTGTCATCCTCACTCCTGATCGGCCTCGGCAGGTGGAGGGTGGCTCAGGCCGAGCAGCTCTTTGCGGACTCTTCAGGTCTATGACGATTCCTCCCCTTTTTCTCCAGGCGAGTAGACTTGGAGTCCTCTGGAGGTCAGTCAATGGAGCGATAGCCCTTCGTCCTTTCTGGGATTGCTTTGGCTCATCTCAGAGTCCATAGATACATAGACAGTGTCGGCAGATAGGGGCTTATGGCCCGCCCACCCAGTCTGCTCATTCTGAGCTTGTAAGTTCAGTTTGTTTTCCTAGAAGTCTGTTGCCCTTACCCTGACCTCAGAATTCCTTTATGTCTATCCATGCATTCTTAAATCCGTGATTGTTTCAGCCCCACCACTTCCTCTGGAGGGTGTTCCACTTGTCTACACCCATTCTGTGAAGAAATTCTTTCTCATGTTTCCTCTGAATCGTCCTCCCTCCAACTTCATCCCATGCCCTCTAGTCCTGGAACATCTTTTTCGCTTTAAAATAGTGTTTTCCTGCACCTGTTCCTCCTGTAAGATACTTGTATGTCTCTATCCCATCCTCTCTCTCCTCCTCTCCTCCAGGGTGCATGTTCAGTTCCTTCAACCTGTCTTCATAGGACTTGTGATGCAATCCATGCACCATCTTTGTTGCCCTCCTCTGAACCTTCTCTACCCTGTCTATGTCCTTACGTGGGTATGGTCTCCAGAACTGTACACTGTACTCCAGGTGGGGCCTCACTAGTGTCTTGTATAAGCGGAATTATGACCTCCCTTTTCCTGCTGGTGATGCCCCTGCCTATACATCCCAACATCCTATTTGCTTTACCTGCTGCCTTGTCTGCTTCCCTACCTTGAGGGTCATCAGAGATGATAACCCCAGATCCCTTTCCTGCTTGGTGCATGCTATGTCCTCACCCACCAGGATGAAGCTCGAACCCGTATCAAAGCGGGACAGGTATCCCCTCATGGAGATACTGGACCGAGGATTCCCTCGGAGGCTTTTCCAGTGGCTGAGGCCATAGTGGGCCCTGCCTTGGAGCTCTGGCAGTGCCCTGCTTTCTGTCCTGCTCCCTAGGCCAGGATGGCCAGGAAGTATATGGTCCCTACCGGTTCCTTGTCTGGTTTGGAACACCCCTCAGCTGAGGGCTAGTTACTGACAGCATTTTCCGGCTCGCTGGGAACTCTGAGGACGATGGACAAACCTCCCGACAAGGGTCAAGAATTGGACTATGCTGGGCGCAAAGTCTACGCTGCGTCCTCCCTCAAACCCTTCATCAGGCCAGTTTGGCCGTACTCATGGCACATTTCTCTCATGCCCTGTTGGGCTCCCTGGACGAGTAGTTTCTCATCTTCCGGTGGACCTGCAGACCATGGTTAGGCAGGTGCAGGACCAGGGCAGGGCAGTGGCCAAACAGCAGCTTCAGACTGCTCTGGACATTGGAGACTCATGTGCCAGGTCAGTAGCGGCCGCAGTGGCTATGCACCATCGGGCTTGGCTGAGATATCCACCTTCACTTGGATACCAAGCGCAGTTGGCGGATGTCCCCTTCCTGGGGACCGACCTCTTCGACCCTGGGGTGGAAGGTCACCTGCAGAGGATCGAGAAGTCAATGCTACCTTGGACTCGGGTCTCATCCACACAGAAGGACAAAGGCAGACCACAGCCCTAAGCCCTTCCGTCCCTCTCGCCCACGGCACGTCCAGCCCAACAACGTCAGGGCCAGCAGGCTCGAGCTTGGCATCCCAAACCCAAGCCCTCAACTTCCTCCTCCAGGAAGCAGGGAGGTAAGGCCCTGGAGGTCCCTCGGCGGTCCTTCCTCCAAGCCTGCCAGTGGCGGGTTGAGGGGTTGCCCCCAACCCGTCGCCTCACCCCAGGTACCCCCATGAGGGACAAGCTCGCCACTTTATTTCCGCCTAGTCCGTTATCACCACAGACTGGTGGGTGTTGAAGGTGGTGGGAAAGGGCCTGCCTCTGGAGTTCGAGCAGGCCCCACCCTTCAAACCATTGCACCTCGGGGGGCCTGGGGTCTGAAGCCTCACTGTTGGCTGCTTGAGCTGACATCACTCTCCTCCTCGAGAGGAGGTGATCAGAGAGGTGTCGGACCCTCCCTCAGACCCGGGGTTCGTGTCCAGGTACTTCCTGGTTCTGAAGCAGACGAGGTTGGCTCCCCATTCTCGACCTACATGACCTAAACAAGTTCCTAAGGTCTCAAACTTTCAGGATGGTCACTCTGGCTCAGATAATACCATCCCTGGAACACGGCATGTGGTTCTGCTCTCTGGACCTGCAGGACGTGTTCTTTCACATCCTATCCGTCCGTCACATCAGAGGTTCCTTCGCTTCGGCGGAGGATCCCTTCGAGTTCAAGCCATGCCCTTCGCTTATCCAGCTCCAGGGTCTTCACCAAATGCATGGCAGTGGTGACAGCATTCCTGAAGCCGGGGGTCGGGTTTACCCTTACCTGGACGATTGGCTGATAGCAGCCCCGTCCAGACAGGAGGTGAAGCGGTCCAGAGATCTCGGCCCTCAGGTTTGCTCTCAGGTCGGCCTCCTCATCAGCGAGGCCAAGTCGGACTCGAGCGACAGTGATTCTTTTCATCGGGGCAAAGCTCGGCTCTCTTAGAGCAAAGCACGGCTCCCGGACAGGGCCAGGTTCTTTCCTCCTTTGCCCAATCATTTCTGGTTGGAAATTGTGCCCTGCCGGGACTTCCTGTGCCTCCTGGGTCTCATGGCGGCCTGTACCAGCATGGTCCGTTGGGCCCGTGGGAACATACACCCCTTCAGTGGGGCTGGCCAGCCAGTGGTCCCAATGCTGCGATCCATTGGACCAGCTAGTGGCGATGACCCAGGAGATGTGGAGACACTCTCCAGTGGTGGACCATTCCAGTTCATCTGCAGGAGGGCATCCCGTTTGTCTGCCCTGAGCAGCCGGTCTCTCTATCGACCGATGCCTCTCTGATGGGTTGGGGTGTCCATCTGGGGAACACCGAGCACACGGCCTCTGGTCCTCACGGGAGTCCCGATGCCACATCAATCTGCTGGAGCTCTGGGCGGTCCACCTAGCTCTCACCGCCTTTGCTCCATTTCTTGAGGTCAAGTTGTCTGGGTCCAGACTGACAACCCACGACCATGTACTATCTAAACCGCCAGGGGCGGGACACGCTCCATGCTTCTATGCAAGGAGCTCTCTGCATCTGGTCACTTGTGCGCAGCCTGGAGGCAGATCTCCTAGCCATTCATGTGGCAGGAGCTTCCAACACCCTGGCCAATGCCTAAGCAGGATAGGGGCTGCGTCCCAGGAGTGGTCTCTCTTGCCAGAGGTAGTACAAGATCTATTCTCCCACTGGGGAACACCTCAGGTGGACCTGTTTGCCTCAGGAGAATGCGAAGCTGGGGCTGTTCCATGCCCGCCCCCTCAGCAGGGCTCGCTGCGGGAATGCCTTCTCGAGGCCATGGACCCCGGGCCTCTTCTACACCTTTCCCGTTCCACTTGATGCACAAGGTGCTGCTCAAAGCAAGGAGGGACAAAGGCGCAGGTGATTCTGATAGCCCCAGACTGGCCCGCCAGTGCTGGTACCAGATCTCCTCAGCCTCAGCTCCAGGCTCCGAGGCAGCTTACAGCTCACCCGGACCTGCTCTCAGTCAATCAGGAAGGTATTCCATCAGACCTTCAATCCCTGCACCTGACTGCCTGGTTCCTTAGCGGCTAGGTTCCAGGCCTTGGGTCTTTCCGAGGTCCTCAGCGTAGTTGAGGCGTCCCGTAAGAGTCGACCAGAAAATGCTACGCCTTCAAATGGAAGAGATTTTCCATTTGGTGCCAGAACAAGGGCCTGGACCCTTCCTCCTGTTCCTTGGTGAGCATATTGGACTACCTTTGGTCCTTTCTCAGCAGGCTGAGTCGACGACCCTTAAGGTGCACCTGGCAGCCATCTCTGCTTACCGGCGTATGGGCGGGAAGCAGTCGGTGGTGCAGGAGAAGGTGGTCTGGCGCTTTTTCAAAGGCCTTGATCACATTTCCTCCAGTGCAGAACCTCCACCTCCATGGGATCTACTGCTGGTACTGGCAAAGCTCATGGGCAAGCCATTCGAACCAATGCACAGTGGTGAACTCTCTCACCTGTCGTGGAGACCACCTTCATGGTGGCTATCACGTCAGCCAGAAGGATGTGAGAGCTCCAGGTGCTCTGCATCGAGTCTCCTCTGGTCTTCCACAGGGACAAGGGTTGTCCTGCCACCACCCGAAATTTCTTCAGAAGGTGGTGTCGGAGTTTCACCTTAACCAGGTGTTGACTCTGCCTGTGTTCTATAATCACACCTCGGGCCGAATATAGGCTCCATACTCTGGACCCAGAAGAGCGCCACCACTATAAGGAGCGCACGGTTGAAATTGGGGAGAGGTTCGCCAGCTGTTTGTCACCCACGCCTGAAGCTGCACCTGGCAGATCTGCAGCCAGCGGACGATAGGCAGGTGGGTCACCTCCTGCATAGATCTCTGCTATAAGTTGGTGGCATGGAGCCTCCCAGAGGGATAAGAGCTCATTCTACCTGCCATACTGCTGCATCGGTGGCTGCTTCCAGGGGCATCCTATCCAGGAAATCTGCAGGGCTGCTACCTGGATTCAGCACACCTTCATCACCCATTACCACTTGACCTTGAGTCACGCCGGGATGTTGGTTTGGGGCCTCGGTTCTCCAGTCTCTTTTCCTAAGTAGGGGTGTCGCCTTGCCTCCTCCTCCTGGAGAACTGCTAGGAGTCTGCCAGACAGTGTGGATGAACAACATATCCATGTCCCTAGAAATACAGGTTACTCACCTGTAACAGGAGTTCTAGGAATGGTATATGTTGTTTATCAACACGACCCACCCGACCTCCCGGCTCGATGCACACTACCTGAGCTTCCAGCGGCCAGATCTGGCATCATGGAGGCGGAGCCAAGAGTTTTACCACCCAGGTGGGTGGGAGGAGCCAGATTGAAGACCTTCCGCAAGATTTAAGCGGCAAGGATACCTGCCAGACAGTGTGGATGAACAACATATACCATTCCTAGAACTCCTGTTACAGGTGAGTAACCTGTATTTATGTGCTCAACTCATGGTGTTTTCAGTGCTGTCAAACTCCTACATTTAGCTTGATGACCCAATTGTCTGTGTGATGGTGCTGTACTCAAACACAAACTGAAGCACATTACCAAGGGTAAGCAGGTGAGAATAGCCCCTGATTGAGACTAAGTGGGAGTCATAATGAGTGCAGTCAACTGCCATCAAGTGATGCATTTATACAGAATGGGACTGTTGAACTACCAAATGAACCCCCACCCCACAAACACACACCCAAAGCAGAAGAACAGAAAATAAGTATAATTATGATGTAGCAAGGTCAATACCAGGACAGAAAAACAAATGTCAGTGTCTGTTTTTTTTAAATTTTAGGGTGGACAATAAAAGCACTCAGAGTGGCGCACACCACAATGTGTGACGCTGGGTAGATAGCACAAGAGGAAAACTGGAACCAGCACACATGGAATGATGACACAAACAGATATATGAAAAATGGATATTCGCAGACAAAGACTGATATGCCATTCCTGTCTGCCAGCAGGCCCTATACAGGTAAGCATCTGCTCACCCTAAGTGATCCATGGCTGGTCATCACTTGCATCAGCCGAGTCTGAGTCATGGATTACAGGTATACATCCCTGTTTCAATGAAGTAGCCACTCCTGGTTCCCCCTCACTGTTCCTCACCTTCCAGCTTCACTGAGAGTCCTCTGGTGGACACTTGCTCTCCTGGTGGCTGTTCTGGTGTCCGGGCAGTCAAGGAGTCACCAAGAGCATCACTCTCACAGCCTCATTATCCCTGTTACCACTCCTATCTGTGTGTCCCTCCATCCCCCTACATTAGCCTGCTTGTCTACTCCACCCTCCCTCCTGCCCAAACCAGGTCCATCACCCATGCTCTAACCCATATCTCCATTTGTCCTGACCTGCTTGGTTACATTACATCCTGCAGGATCACTGTGGACAATGACAGTTTGTACCGCTGAAGCAAGGACCCACCCCTGTCCCATCTATAGAGCATCCTCGTCACTGAGCCATCATGCGGGATCTCCTTTCTTTTGCCAGTGAGGCTTAGGGGCAACCCAGTATCTCCTACTGGAGCATTGGCACCCACCACCACCAGCTCATTTCCTCTATCTTGACCAATGCCACCTTTTCTCACTTTACTTGTCTCCTCCAGGTGCCCCCAAAAAAAATGTACTTGGTTGTTTGGGGAAATTTCAAAGCTCCCAAGAGAAGTTCACCCATGTCTCCCAGATTGTGACCGGAAACACCCTCCGAGGGAGTGTCCCTTTCATCCTTGCTCCTGCTTGTTCCTCCAATGGTTCCTATCAGTTGCTTCCTTCCCTGTCAGTGTGATGATGGGTGCATAACTGTTTTCCTGCTGGACACCCAGGCTTGTTCTTCCATGTTTGTTGTCCCCATTTCTGAATGTAGGCACACAATATCCAGCTTCTTCCTTCTTTTCCTGAACCTACTGTCTTCCACCACTGCTAAGCTGTATTTGCCTCAATGCCTTCTGATCCCTTGATGTGTTTCCTCTGCTGTGTTACTTCACCTGCCTGGTTTGTATCTGCACAGCTGTAATAGTTCCCTGTCTTAACATCAATGATATCTCATCATCATTTGCATCCTCCCATCCACCGCCACCTCTTATACCAACGGGTGTAGCGGGTTTACACGACTGAAGAGACTTAGCATGCCAGCCAATTCCCGCCATCCCTACCACCCCACTCAGGCTCCCCTTGACACCCCTGGTCACTTTGCTAGTGCTGTAGAAATGCCATAGTTGCTTGCCTCCAGTTGGATGAAAGTTGTCCTGGTCTTGAAACAGCAATTCCACTTGTACATGACTTCTCCTCCTGTTGTCTCTCATCACCGCCACAACGTCACGGTTGTATGCTAAGACTGTTTCTCCCTCACTACTGTCTAATTGTGTGTCAACCATTGAAATTGATGCTATTGTGCTACTCAGCAATAGGGGTATCAGTAGTATAACAGTGTGAACAAAACCATTTCTGATTGACCCGGGAACATACATATTGCGTTTATACTTATGGTATTAATTTGAGGGTTTGAAAAACATGAGTTACAACTATAACCTTAGTCATTACTTGCCCATTTGTCAACTTCTTGCAGTCACCCCCAAGCACCCACACCCCAAAAAAATATTAATCAGGCATGGCCAAGATGATTCAAACAGCAGCTGATCCTACTATCAGTACTTATGTAACCCCAAGGTGGCGCTATCAAAGAGATCTTAGGGCCAGTAGGCTCAGTTCAGGTGGCCAGTGGAGCAGCCAGACTGAACTTGCCCTCAATAGAAATGCTGACAGGGAGCTACCCTGATTTAGTACTCATGACTCCTGTAGAAGGATGCCTATCACACCACTTGCAGGACACAGACCTGTGATCAAAACACTTTTCACACATTTATATGTAGGAAGAGGTGACCATACCAGGCAGCTGCTTTAAACTCCCTAACGTTTTCACTGCACGAACCAGGTAATGCAGCATCTTCACTTTTGCTGACAGACCAAGCGTGATTGAAGCAGATTCTCCAGTCCCTACAGGGTGAACCTGGTAGGTAGCTGTCACATCCACAGCCTCCTCTGCCTGCATGCCACAGCGGATCTTGTCTGGCTCCTTCTGGCAATACTGTTGCCCGACTTCTTGGTCTTCCACATCGCTTCCCGGTGAACACTCTACAGCGCAGGGCCAAGAGCTCCTTCTCTTCTCACAGCCACAATGACTCTGCTCCCTCAGCCATTAAGCACGGGGTCCTCTTTGGGTGCGACATAACGCTATTGGAGGCTCCACAGCCAATCCACTCTACCTCCTTCTATTGGTGCAAAAAGGCCACTGTCTGGACTTCAGTTCCCAGATCACAGGCCATAACTCCATTGGCAGCCGGCTCCTAAAAGAGTCCCAGCCCTAATTGGCTGCACAATGCTCCATTTTAAGTGCCCCTGACCCTCATTGGACACCATAGACAGCCCAGGTCCAAAATGAAGGGGTAAACGCACAAAGTCCCTGCTGCAAGGGAGAACAGTTTAGACAAACTACATTCCTTAATACTTAGTCAACATATAATACATAAATACCACAGCCCAATAAGGGGCCTGCTTTGCCTGCTTAGCAATGGCAAAATAGAGCACCTACCCCATGGCTCAGGCGGAACTCGAGCAAGAGAACTCAAAGTCCCTCCCTTCTTAGTAAACTGACTGGGTCAACAAGCTGGCAGCTATTAAAGAGACCACTAGAGGCATTCTAGTAAACCCCCATTTATAAGGGGGTTACACTTAGGAAAATGAGAATATGCAGCACGCATCAGCAATAGTTTCATTTTTAATCTCACTCTCACCATGCTGTCTTGGAGGTGGTAGAACATGTTGAAATGCATTGCCTGTAAACAAAGGAGATAAGTGATGCACCACTATTCAAAGACAAAGAACCTCTGTGCATAAACACTGAGGCAAGGTTACCCAAAGGGCATTTGGCTGGGAAGCCAAGTTTCAAGAAAATACAAAATCACACAGCCCCACAATACCAAAGCACCATGGGCTGCATATGCAAATCACCACAGAATGTTATGCTGGTCCAACTTTAAGCAGAATTGCATGCAATTCTGCTTAAATTGACCAGCATAACATTCTGTGGTGATTTGCATATGCAGCCCATGGTGCTTTGCATTGTGGGGGCATGTATGATTTGTATTTTCCACTATTCAGTGCATCTTTACACTGCACGGATAGTTGAATTTAGGTAAGTTATTCACAAAATGGTATGGAAAATCTTCATGTTCCTGTATCCCCCACCACAAAAAAAAATATATACAGTAATACAAATTCTCCACACAACAAATTAATGGTGATCTAGTGCAACCACCCTCACCACCTCACAACACTTACCACAACAGAACCTTGAAGGAGGTGCAGGCTGCATATCATCCTCTTACCACCACCATGAGCTGACGACTGACTGTCAGTGAGTGGGAGTGTACACTCCATTAACCATATAGTGAATTTCAATAGTACACATGCACAGCGCAGTCACCAAACAGAAGGTGATGGCATGGGTTTTGTGGAAGGTGGTGGGTACATCGTGCATTATAGCAGGTGGTTTAATCAAGTGAGACCAACGAGCATGTGCTTTTTTGGGGAATATATGGTGCATGAACTGGCAGCCTTGGACATAGGTGATCTCAAAGAAGTAAAAGTCGGCATCATGGAAAGGGAACATGGATTTATTGTAAACATTGGTATCACAAACTTCAGCATGGAGCAAAACACTACAGTGTGGTTGGAGACACTGAACATTGAGAGAGTGATTGCATATCAATATTAGTAAGCACTAAATCAGGGTGTTGAAATGTGGGATTTATTACATCAAGATAAAATTAAGACTCTGAGGAGGAGATAGCAGACATACAACAATTATTAAGTGCTGCACTAGGGAACATGATATAGGAGTGCATTACAAAAAGTATAAATGGGCTGTATTACAAGGCAATGTTACAACAAATGTGTCTCATCATCAGTGTACTTGTAGACACCTAAAGCTCATGGGATGCTCACTGACACACTGATAACTAATAAATATGATGTGTGAAAAGTGCAGCAGGCTACAGTACAACAGAAATAATATATAAATAAAGCTATACATAATAGGTTTCTTTGTGCATTTGATCATTTGTAATTACCAATTTTCTAGCCATTCTGAGGTGAAATTGCAGGACTTCTGGGAAGGTTGTAGGCAGGATGACACTAGCTGTCATGCACAAGGAGAATGGGACAGAAATGGGAAGAAAATCTAAAAGGACTGTAGGAGGAAGGAAGTAGGATCGAATTACTGATGGTGGCTGCACACCTCACCCACCTGCTTTAGACATTGTTAGAAGTGCAGGCAGAGCCAAGGGCAGGCTCTTATCAAACCAAAGGCAGGGTCTCACACAGCACAGAATGGCAAAGTTATATTTGGATTTCTTACAAAAGTACAATGAAGAAAAACAAACAAATGGTTGTGTCTTGATGGATGAAATATGGAGCACCACAGAGCCTAAATTCAGAATGGTGAGTGAGATTACAGATTCTTGGAAAAATCTGACAGTGCAGCTTTAAGTAATGCTGTGATATTTATAAACAATGCCATGAAAATGCATTGCATAAACACTGCAAAACAGCTACTGCCATTTCACTAAACAGTTACAAGTGAGTTGAATAGGCAGTGAAGGATGGTTGGAAAACAGTTGAAAGCTTCAACAGTTCAAGTTGCCACTGCAGCAGTATCACAAAAAAATGCTACACCAGTGAGTTGATGGAACAGTTTAATGTGACTTGTACTGTATCTAGGTCAGTTTTTAAATGCAAACACCTGGCTTCCTTCTGATTAGTCACTCCCCAATTCACAGTTTCTTTCTTCACCTAGCTAACTGCACAGATAACAATTCCTTCACCCAACTCAAACACACTAACTCTTTTTGTTTGTTTGTTTTACCCTAGATTGAAGTTCCCAGTAGTAGAGTTCTAGTTCTTTAGTCCAGTAGAGTAGTAAAGTTCTACCAGCAGCTCCTTTCTCTTGCTGTTCTCTGCCCCCTGAGTCTGATGATACCACAAATGAACTCCAAGTCCAACCCCAAAGCATCAGTGGTGAGAACTTGCTGAGGGAAGAAATGAGAATGGAATGCCTTTCAACAAGTCATTGTGGTCCATTTGCCAGAGCAGCTCCATTTTCACCAGAGAGGAGACTAGGACCTGTTGTTCTAGGTCATCTGTGCATTGGTCCCACTGAACTCTTAATGTCCACTGAGGGATCTGCTTGTGTAGCCTAGCAAGAGGAACCTTGACATTGCTGCAGCTGTCAGACCCAGAGCCTCAGGAAGGTTCAAGCCATAATATATCTGCTGTCATAGACCAGCTGAGCCTGGGATATCAAGTGGTCCACCCTGTCTTGAGGCAGGAATGCAAGTTGCTGAGCCATGTCCAGAGCTGCCCCTATATACTGTGATGGGTTAAAACTGATTTTGGCCAATTGACCATGTTTCCCAAGGCATGGGACAGCTTCAGGGTATGTTCTAGAGTCAGAAGCAGCTGTTCCCTGGACTGTGCCTTGAGCAGTCAATCATCCAGATAAGGGAACATGTAAAGCCCTCCTTCTAAGCACCACTGAGACCACTGCCAAGCACTTGGCAAAGACCCAAGGTGCAGAGGACAAGCCAAAGGGATAAGCTCTCAGCTGGTAGTGTTCCCTTGGAACTGGAACCTGATGTACTGAAAGTGGGGAGAACATACCTTAATTTGCAGGTATACATCCAGCATATCCATGGAACAAATCCAATACCCCTGGCACAGCAGTGGTAGCAGGTCATGCAGGGTTACCATCTGAACATCTTGTACTTGGTGTAGAAGTTCAAGTTCCACAGATCTAGAATGGGCTGTAGGTCCCCTGTGGATTTGGGAACCAGAAAGAATGGGAGTAGACCCCTCCCCAATTTATTTCTTATATGGAAACAGGTTCTGTTGCCCTTTGCTCAACAAAGTGTGGATTTCTCCCAGTAGCATTGGAATATGGTCGGGAGGATACGTTGAGAAACTGGAGGTGGTTGTGAGGCCACTCCAGCAGTTCTAGACTGTAGTCTTGATCTTCAAGCTGTAGAAGTCAAACATCCATTGTGATGTCTCACCACCTGTCCAGGTGGAGGGAAAAGTGATATCCCCACCGCCACCTCTTGCAGACCTGCCAGAGGGAGGGGGTCAGGCAAGGAGTCATGCTAATTGGCACCTTCAGCCAGGGCCATACCTCCACCTCTGGCAGGCCTTCCAGGATAAAGGAGGGTAGACAGGGCTGTTGCTGCTCTGCGCTTACCTTGGGGTTTGGTGCCCAGCCTCAGTTTATGGGTGGCCCAGTGAAATGGCACCGTCTGGCCACTTTTGACTGGGTGTGATAAAAGAGTGGACCAACCTTAATGTCTGGCCAGAGGACTGCAAATTAGAAAGGATGTCCTGAACATCCACCCCAAAGAGGCCAACCCTGCCGCGGCAGTGGGATTTCTGCTTGCGACACGGGCGACCTGGGTTCGAACGAATCCGGGTCATCAGAGGGCTGGCCGGGGAAGAAGAGATCGAGCATCCACTGGGCAGCTCTCCTTCTCGGGGAGGGTGTGGGTAGCATTCGGTGCATTAGGGACCCCTGGCGAGGCCGGGAGTTCCCACGCAGCCGACGCTTGACAACCCATTGGAGGAGGGGCCGATGGTGACATCATGGCATGACCCTGCCTCCCCAGAAAAGCGAGAAAATGGAGGAGCTGCCTGCCACGAATGAAGCTACTTGCGGCTTCAATGTACTCCCAGGCCAAGCCCCAACCTAATCCAGTGCCTGCGGCATATGCCGGAGTGCCGCAGGCCCCACTCGGGGGGGCAAGCCAGGGCATTGGGGGCTGTGGCTGACTTGGGTGCAGGAGCCGGTGGCCCGTGACCGGGCTGATAATTGAGCGGCAGGTAGCTCGGGAAGTAAAGAGTAAAATAAAGAAATAAAAAAATCCACCCCAAAGAGTTTATAACCTCTGAAAGGGGCAGTCAAAATGGATTGCTGGACATCCCAGGCAAAGCCAGACACCCTATACCAAGAAAGCCACTGAAGGCGAATGCCCACCACAGCTACCTGAGCTGAGGCATCAGCATCATCGTAGGCTGACAGCAAAAGGTGCTTGCTGACATCAGCTCCAGACTGAAGGTTAGAAGCAATTCCTAAGTCTGAGAGCCCTCTGGCAGGACATGGCTGCAAGTTGGCCTGTCACCAGACCTGGTTCCAGAACCTGACCATGTTGGCAGTATAGTTGAGTACCCTAAAGACCAGAGTGGCTGAAGCAAAGTTCCACTTGTTAGTAAGGCCCAGGTGCCTGTAATCCTTGTTCAGGGCATGGAGCTAAAGTGCTTAGCTTTTGGTCCTGTCCTGGGCAGCATTGTGACCACTGAGTCAGCCTGTGTTGTTCTTCTGCAAAAGGGGTTCCCTGTGGGGGCCTGGTAGAGCTTGTCTGCCTTTCTGGGCATGGCAGGAACCATATTGATCTGATACCAGGCAGTCATAGTGGCATCCTCGAATGGCTTCATCAAAGGAGGAATAATGAGTGAAGAAGACTGGCAGCTTCAGATATAGTGGGTCAGATGTCTCCTGGCAGAGTCCTTCTCTTCCATCTCGAACCCCATGGCCGCCTGAAACTGACGCATGACAGCGTTGAAAGAGGGTCATCCAGAGGCACTGAGGGGTATCGTGGGAGACTTCTTGCCTCAGGAAGACACAGTGAAGGTAGAAAGGTGGGGGTCACATCTCCAGCATCCCCCTCATCATCGTCATCAGGGGAGAAGATCAGAGTGGTACTTATCCTTGTCACCAGGCTCCAAGAGGGTTTCAGAGACATTGAGGTCCTAGGGCAGGAGGACATGGTGCTGGCAGAAGGACATGGTGCTGGCAGAAATGGGTGTGTGGGGCTGGTCTGAGGAGGCCTCTGCAGCATTGGCCTCTGAAGGAGGATGAGGCAGTTCTGCATAAAATCCTAAAGGGAGTAGAAAATCACCAGAAAATCCAACGAGAGCTTGCTATTGGTACCCTGAGCATCACTGGGTAAGGGAAATTGTGGGACCAATAGTGACTGCAGGAAGGTGCAGATGGCACCATAGGCTGTGGCCCTGGGTTTGGCCTGTCAGGCAGGGAAGTTGGTGGGAAGGCACCAACTGCTGAAGGGGCTGTCTGGGGTGATGCCAGGGGTGACCCTGACCCTGAGACCTGAGAGCTGACTGAAGTAAAGGCTGACAAGGATGTCAGTGGGTGAAGCAAAGACACTGGGCTGGGACAGCTGAGCTCCTGACTGGTGACCCACTGAGAAGAGGGTCTGGAACAGCAGGAGCTGCATTAATAGTGGGGCTGAAGAATGGCATGATGCTGAGAATCCTACACCTACCAGAGTAAGATTGGCAGGTGGTGCTGCCACGATGGGCCCTGTGGAAGAGAGGGCATGGGTGGCAGAAGGGCCACCCAGAATTGGAGGATGGCCCTGCCACAGCCAGTGCTCAAGGCGGCAGCTGTGAGTGGGACGGGAAGACCACTCTTTCATCTGATCCTTGTACCAGTGCTTATGCTTCCCAGCTGACTTGTCCCAGGCTTTAGAAGAATACGAGCCTGAGAATGGGGCCAGGGAAGTGGAGGAGCTTCTGGCTGGCAGATCCTTCTCCATGCTGACAACTTTCTGTTGAAGTTGGAAGGTATCCAAAGCCTGCTGGTGGACATCTCTGTATAGTCTGGTTGAAGCAGAGGCAGAACTTGCAGGCATTGACATCATGATCTGGACCTAGGAAGTGGACACAGGCATAGTGGTCATCCTTCTCAGGGATCTTCTTCCCACAGGCATAGACATGGAAAAGTTTATCTGAAATGGACTTCAGCATGCAAAAGGCAGAAAATCACTTTAAAATTAAACTGATGCCAAAATTAATAAGAGAAGTTAAAAAACCTAAAAACTGAAAACAGTGGTCGACTGAATCTAGCAGTGTCTCTGTGGAGTCTGACATGCGATGGTCAATGGCAGGAAAGAACTGAGGAGGGCAGGGACTGCCCACACTTATATGGGAGGGACATCTGACATTGTCATTGGCAGCTCCCTTGTAGACTGCTAGCTTTCCGTGTGATCCTAGTGTCTGGCAGCTATAGTTCCATAGGTGTGGCCTGATGCAAGAGATACCCTCACAGTAAGATCTGCTGATGCCTTGCTAAAGCACCAGATGATGGGGTGGAGCTATAACAGGAGTGATACAATGAGTCAGCATCTTTTGTTTAAATTAGAAAAATAGCTGCTCCTTTACCAAGCTGCCAATACTGTTAATGTGCATTGGGTTATTGGGTGGTTGGAGAGGGATATCAGAAATGTTTCACACTATGAACTGGTAAATTGTGATCTCTGAAAGCATGTCACTTTGAAAAGCAGATAAGTGGCCAGCAGAAGAACAAGGAAAGCTCACAGCATTTTGGGACCTTCTATTAAGTTGACCATGTTGCCTGCGAGCAAATGGCATTTGGCAGGTGGCTCAGTCCTTACTCTGGAGCACTTCATTGTGTGGAGCAAGGCAAGTCCCATAATGTTTTATGATCCAAAAGGAGTCAACTACTGATTTTCCCTCTCCTCTCTCCCTGCCCACTTTCCTGGTAGCTGGCATCAGGGTCAGAGTGTAAGACCAGATTAAGAGAGAGTGGCGAGCTCTGTGCTTTGTCTGTACACATACATGTTGTGTATGTATCCTGCGTCAGTATGTTTGCTGAGTCTTCAAAACAGACAGGAAGAGCTGCTTGTGAAATAGCAACAGACATTGTTAAAGTCAGTCTACAACTGACCTACATTTTAGTGTACTACATATAATGTATAAAGCAGTTTGTAGCACTCAAGCATACCTACCATCTTCCCCCTTCCTCTTGTATGAAACAAACACACAGTCATTTTGGAAAATGTTTATTAGTCTGCTGATTGGGAAGATTTATTCAAATGTTATTGCACCTGAAAAAGAGCACAGTAAAGAGTTAATAAAGAAAAAGGGCCTGCTATGTGTAAACAAACAGCTAAGGAGCAGATGCTGGTTACCTTACCTGTACAGTATATACTTACAGTGCCGTATGAATTACATGTCTAAGGAGCATCCAGTTGCAAACCATTTACTTTTATAGTTTTGCAAGACAGGAGGTGGGACTAGTGCTGGAGCTAGGAAAGAAAATTGTTAATCATAGATACAATACTTCACTGGTAAATGGCCATTTTATAGCATATTGTACCAAATGGATCATCTGCATACTTAAATTTGAAGAAAGTAAGGGAGTTATTCTTGCTTTTAGTTTCCTGTAGAAAGAAAAAACAAAAGAGAGTTAATGGGCTGGTCTACATAGCAGACCACATCCTATTAGGATCAAACTCAGAAAGTGTTTGGAGAAGTCGGTGAAATGCTGGGGACTGGGATATGCCTTTTATAGCTGTCAAAGAGCGAGTTGTGCCTTGCTGTTGCTTCTTGCAGCTGTCTATAGTTTTGCTACCTTTCTGTTGGCTGCAAGGAGGAGAGTGCATGAGTACCTGTTGAGCAGTGGCAGCTCTTTCGTGAATGTACAATTTACCTTGGTGATATCACTAAAGAAGTCCTCCAGTTGTTTAGCTTAGAGGAAGTACAGTTAACTCTCAGTTTGTACAACTTCATGAATGGAAAACAAATATTTATTTTTTCTGGGAAATAAACACATTGTCTGTATAAAACTGAGAGTTTTCATGCTACTAAATCAGTGCAATGCAAAAGGACAAAGAATAGCATAGCTATTACACCATTTGCTGCTTGTAGGATCTAGGAAGTGTCTCTCTCAGTTGCAATGTATAAAGAAAAAACAGCTGACTTTCCCAGTCAATTCAAGTAGCCTGGCCAGGAACTCGGAAAACAAAGGGGGATCAGCTATCCACACAAGAGAGGGCTAGAGTGAGGCAATTTACTAAATAACAATAAGCCAGCATGGTTTTCATAGACACTGTAGCCCCAAATATTTTGCAAGGTACAGGAGTTCCATACCAGTTAGTAGTAGTAGTAAGTTTACTTTTGTAGCATCCATTCCAGGAGCTCAGGTACTGTACATCATTAAAAATTCATAAATCACAGTATAATAATGAAAACAGTATAAACTACAGTAAAATAAATAAAATAAATAAATCAGAACAGAATAAATAGGTAAAATGTAATGTAGGAAAGGTAGTATAGAATGGAATTTTGAGTGCCCACCTCAGCCTGATGGTGAATAAAATAAAACCTGGCCTCTCCCAACAACCTCATTGGTTCATTGAGCAGCCCGGCTAGGCAGGGAATAAAAAAATCTGTTCTCTCCCGACTACCTGATGTGTCTATTGCCCAACCCATCAGCTAATAAAACAAATCAGTCCCTTTCCCCAGAACCGGAACAATCCAGTGCCCAACCTGACCCATCAGAATTAAGTAAGCAATAAGCCATGACAGGGTGTGCATTAGACACTTTAAAACACGGCTAGGAGGTGTAGTGAGGCACAAGGCCACCAGTCGAGTGAATCCAGCCTCCCAGCCATGTGTTAAAGTGTTCAACGACACCCTGGAGTGGTTCATTGTACTTATGAAATGAGTCAAAAAATTAGAGACATAAATAATGACATTACAAGCTTTAAAATGACAGATTTATCAGTTTATTAAAGGTGATAACATTACGCCTAGTAAAGTAGTCCCATATGTATGGGTATTGGCAACAGATGTAACTTTTTTGTTCTTTTAAAAATGTAAACATATCATTTATTGCAAGTGCAAAAACATTTACTGAAAGTACAAAAACTTGTAAATAACTTGTAAATATAACATTTGCTGCTGTTGCTAAGAGTGTTTCATATTTACTGTACTTTATTTGTAAACTGTGCTTTATTTGCCAAAGTAAACAAGGGCATTAAAAGTCATGTTGCAATTTGCATTGTCACCCTGTAAATTCTGGATTTTGGGGCTGCTGCTCTTGAATTTCTTCAGTGAAGTGCCATGCTGTTTTGCCATCAAGTGTCAGTGTGGCGCACAGCTGTTTCAGATTTTGCTTTGGGGATTGTGTAGCGCTTGCTGTTCTTTTTCGATTGTGACAATTTCTTGCTTTAGTGCCTGGATAGTGCACCATTTCCTGTTGTCATCTGGCTTAGCATGCCAGTAGCTCTGGAGGCTCAATTTATTTCTGTGTCCCGTTATGGACATGATTTTGTGGCTCTCAAGCTGGCATCTGAGAGGAGTTGCACCGCGGTCGCTGCAGACAGTGGTTTGTATAACGCTGCAAGAGATAGGGTTCTTCACTCAATCAGGACATGAAAGTTGACAAATACAGTAGTTTAGCCCCATTGGCTCTGAGGAAAACAACACTGGGAGGAGTCCAGCTGGATCTGTGGCAGTCTGTGGGGGTTCAAATACAGGACCTTTGGATCAGGAGGAAGCACTAAGGTAAATTTAACTTTTCAACTGCAAA
Organism: Neoceratodus forsteri; assembly: GCA_016271365.2. Lineage (NCBI taxonomy): Eukaryota > Metazoa > Chordata > Ceratodontiformes > Ceratodontidae > Neoceratodus > Neoceratodus forsteri. The sequence continues at coordinate 912,616,336 of CM057455.1, read as the reverse complement.
GTGGATTGCGCCGGGTTGAGCATATGAATCCACGGTGTCCGGATTTGCCAGTTTTGAGGGGTTATTATGATTTTGTATATGCTTGTTGAAGTTGAGCATGACAAACTCTGCACCATTTTCATCTTTTTTTAGAGGCGAAATGCTCAGGTTCTAATTGGTGCAGCCCTTCCTGACCGCTACTGGCCATACAGAGTTGGATGTCTAGCCAGACTTTTCTGACTAAGCCAGGTGTGGTTTGGGAGAACAAATGGCAGAATTTCTTAGTTTCTGAAAGTCTGCAGTTGTGAGACTTCATGGTGATGTGACTTATCCTGCTATGATTGTCTGTATGTTTTAAGTTTAGCTGTAAATACAGCATTGCTCAAGCGTAATTCAGGGTCTCTCATTAGGTTGATAGGCCATCTGATGCCCAGCGACCCCAGGTGGTGGTGTAGTGCAGTGCAGTGCAGAGACCATAAAAGCTAGGACAGCGTCTCAAGTCCTGAGGTCATCCAAGCCTCTGTGAAGAATTTTTAGGGCTGTGTTCATGTCTTCTGTTAAAATTGAGCACCAGTCAGTTTCAATGTTTGTGGCAGTTGCCTATCCATTGAAAACTCTCAATGCCCATGCAGTGGATCACTCAGTGTTTCTCTCATTCTTTTGCTGCTCCAGAATTTTCAGCTGGGTGGCACTGTAGCTTGAGAAACGCATACTCACTTATGCTCATGGGCTTGGTTTGACAGCTGGGTTGCTCGCTTCTCTGGCTGAGGTTCTTGTTTCAGAGGCTGTGGGCAGCTCATCTGTTGGCCCATTTTCTTCATTCAATAAGTTTTCTAGATCTTCTTCGGTCATTCTTATATTGAAGTTTGTATCAGGTAGAGATGCCATGTTGACAGATTGAGAATGCAGGCTTGTATGTCACTCGCAGTTGGTGATAAATAAGATGGCTGATTTTCAATTTGCCAACATTCTAGTTGGCATCTTCTAGTGCCACAGGCACTACTGGTCCTTTTCCTGTGCATCAGAATGAATATCACAGCCCTAGTAGCCAATCACAGCTCCTATTTTATGATGCCCATTTCATAAAATAAAATATGTCCTCTCCCACCTCAAACTACCTGACTGATCTGATACCCAATCCAGCTCATCAAAGAATTTAAAAAACTGCTCCTCCTACAACAACCTGACAGGTATTGTGCCCAAACTGGCCTACCAGAGAATTAAAATATCTGTCTTCTTCCTTCCATCTACCCAGTGGTTTCAATGCCCAACCCGGCCAATGTATTAAACCAAACAAAGAAAAGAAGGAGCAGTAGCAATGCGGTGAGGAGAAGGTGGAATAGATGGGGTAGTAAAACACTGCACTCCTCATGCTTATCCACTCAGGTCACAGTGAGGTGCTCTAAATTGCACGAGAGTCTTGATGCTGCTGTCACACTGCTGCTCCTACCACTGCCATGCACACTGCAACCCAGCTTGCTGCACAACAGAATAGTCAGGTGCCCAACCTGGCCCATCAAGGAATAAAACAAAATCTGTCACCCTCCTGCAGACTAGCTGATAGGTCCAGTTCCCAACTCAGCTCATCAGGGAGTAAAATAAAATCTGGCCCCTCCCACTACTACCTAACAGGTCCAGTTCCCAACACAATCTTTTAGAGAAAAAAAAATCACTCCCTCCTCCTCCCACCAACTACCTGATGAGTCCAGGGCCAAACCCAGACCATTACAAAATAAAAAATCTTTCTCCTTCCCTCAACAACCTGACAAATCCCAAGTCCAACCTGGCCTGAGAGGGAATAAAGAAAGGGTGAAGATGGTGGATGCCTGTTGAGCCACTGCTACGTGGAGTACATAGGCGCTCAACTTTGTTTGGCCTGATAGTATATTTTTACAGCCTTTTAGTCGGGCAGTGGAGAAGATGAGATTCAAGGAAACTGTGAGGCAGATTAAGGTCCCCATGGTTTCCCAGGCACAGCATTGCCTGGGTCATCTTGTTGCAAGACAGGAGTCTGCACTCATGGCATTCATCAGAGTTTACCGCTGAATGCAGAAAATCTACAAAGTCTACAGAAGCATGGAGTGATGTGGCTGATGGTTAGCAGTTTGCAATCAAAAGTGCAAGCTTGGAGAGAGTATGGAGTGAAGGAGGAAAGAGAGTAAATACCTGATGTGGGCAACTGCTTGACACTGGACACTTCTGAGGATTTTTCTTATGGAGTGATGCTTTAGAAGTTCATATTATAAGAAGCTTTGGTTTTAGCAATGACTGTTATCTGTCATAACTGATAACTAAGGCCACTGATTTTGTTTTTTACCAGAAAACCCGTTGAAATTTTCAAATCTGGTCTGCTCCAAACCGTAAAACAAACAATTCAACCGAAATTGGCATTTTAGGCCAGATCAGTAAATCTGCAGAACTTTTTTTCTTATATTTTCTTCTTGTGCTATTTTCATTTTGCTTCAAGGAATGCTCTGTATATTAAACCTTCTTTTATTCTGATTATTTATACATTCTAAAAGAATGACAGTGGAATGATCTAGAAATTAGATTAGCAATCACTGATGCAATTCATGGAATTCCAAGTCTTGAAAATGGAATGTCATTATTTTAATCATTGTAAATCAGTGGTCTTACTAATAACTTTCTCTCCTTGTGCTGAAAGATACACTAAGGGCAGGATTCTCAAAGGATGCACCCAGAGCATCCTAGATGCCCACACATCCCCAAATTGCACATTGGCATGATTTTGGCAGAGGTCTGATGAGCCAACACATCCCTAATGTGCCAACACATTGCAGATGCACTGCATACCACACAAAATTCTATGTGGTGCATCTGGAGGGGGCTGTGCAGGGCGTGCGCCCATGCATGAGGTGTGCAGCTGCTTTCATAGCACAACCTGGAGTGCATCTCCAGGGCAACTCCAGATGATGCACCTCCCAATGACAAGTCTACTTCAAGTAGACTTAAGTAGGTGACACCGCAGCAGGCTGCTGTACTGCAGACAGCAGCATGGCAGCCTGCCCACCCTGGCAATCCAGTGTACCCCTCCTCCCTGCCTGGATTACCATAAGACTGTCACTGCCTGTGGCAATATTGGAAGTCCCAGCGAACACCCTCCCCGCCTGCATTCTCATATGACTACCACTGCATGAGGCAATATTGTAGTCTAGGCAGAACTCACTCTCCCCACCCCAACCTCGATGCACGGTGACTGCCCCAAAGACACCCCCAGTAGCCCAACAGACTTCTACCCCACCACTCAGACACACCCAACCCCACCTCCCCGTTCTGAGCACAGCCCTACCATAAGCAGGCAGCTCAACCCACCCACATACAACCATGGCTACCTGCCAACAAAGTTGTCTGTGAATGACAGGCTATTGTACATGTGTTAGTCCATTAGTCGACCGTGTCGACCAATGGGCTTACAGTGTGTACTAAACTGTCATACACAACATTGCTAAACACTATGAAAGGGATATTGACTGAAGAAGCCTTGGACACACTGGAAGCTAGGGTATTGAAATGACCTACTGGGTCAATATGTCATATGCTCTACAGTGCACAACATGACCGTGAGGTAGGAACAGTGCAGTAGGGAAGAGCAAGAGGTGCAAAACCGCGAAGGAAAGTATCGTGGTAGTGCACTTTCACTCTTCCCAGTGCAGGATAAGAATCCTGCTGGGACGAGATCCTGAAGCCGCCGTGGCTCGACAGGATGAGCCACTGGCAGCAACGGAGGCAGGCAGAATGCATTTGGAACCAGGTTTCGATTCCTGGTCCTGATGCATGGAATTTTAGTTTTTCACTTTTGTGTGATAATTACTGATAACCCCGAGTTAGATAATGTAGTTGGGGGTTTACTGGGTGCAGTACCCAATAATGGGGGCATAGTCCCCACAAAACAGGACTTATGTCATTTGCAATATATCGGTTGTACTGGCAGTGTGGATATATTGTTGTGGTATAATGTCTTGACATTATGACCATGTGCCTTGAAATGAATCCCTTTATAACCAGAGTTATCACTAGTCCAGTCCTATGGAAGCCATTTGTGATGAACTTTGACAATTTTAGTGAACATTGGGAACATTGTTTAACCAGGAGTATCATACTAAGCTGAAGAGTGTTTCAGATGTGACCTGGGAGCACAAGGAAGTTAAGTGACTTGCTCAGGATAACACAGTATGTGCCTAGGTGGCTGTGGGATTCAAGCACAGGTCTCCAGATCTGCAGCTCAGAGTCTTAACCAACTGTACTATACTGCCTCCATTTTATTTCCCTTATGTGGACCATTTGAGCCTAGACATCCCCCATTGAACAGTCCCCAGATATCCCTCATCTCTGGCATAAAGAGGAAAGTAACTGTACCAATGCAATTAAGGTAGATGACAGAGAAAGGATTCCTAAAATGTTATTTATAGGAACCAGAAGGCAACTGTGCATACAACTAAAATGATGCAAGCTGTTCTTCATGAAATAAAAATAAGAAATAAAAATAACTGTTTAGGTCAGCTACCCTCCTAGCGACAGTTATTAGAAGGAAGGACAAAATATGATAAGAAGGATATTAAAGCAGAGCAATAAGTTGATGCACCAGGAATGTTTACATATATATATATATATATATATATTATAGTGGCGCGGTCGTGCCACTATAGTTAGGTTCAGCGGTCACTTACATGCTAAAGTCAAAAGTTTGGGCATTATTAACTTTGGATCTGTTTAATGGATTTGCCTTAAATTTGGAATGTGTAGTGGGGCATGGTAGATCTCTTGAACTGCCAAATTGTGTTTTGGTCGGACTTACGGTCTTGTGTATCGAAACGCTGAATAATGCTAAATTATCCGTTTTTGGAGGCAGCTTTTGGGATTTTGGACGTGGCCTGCACGGCAGTCGTGTGTGTGCTACTCTGCAAGATAGCTTGTTTGAAAGAGCTTTAGTGGCTGAACATGCTGCTTTTCATTTGGTGAAAACATATTAAGGCATTCAAAAGTTATGCCACATTTAAGTTCCCATTATTAGTCAATGGAAAAATTTATATGTATGTTTTGCGAACAAAGAATGGGGTTCTGGCCATCTGGTCCGCCTCACGATCAAAGAATTTGCAGCCTCGTGGTTCAAGAATCTTTGTCCCAAAGGATTTTTAAATTCTTTGATCACGAGGTCTGCCATCTTGTTTTGATTTTCCAGTCAGAAAAACACAAATATCTCGACTCAGGGGTCACTTCTGAAGTAAAACTTGGATGGGTTTTACTCAGGTTACCACTCCATCAAACCATGCCTTTGGTTTGATGGAAATCGTCTAAAATAGAGTTTTGAGCTTTTAAAATCTTCATTCGTGGCTTGCAAACAATCTTTGATTGCGAGCCTGCAAATTCTTTGATGAGAGATTCTTTGATCGCGATCGTGCATTATGACGAGGGACAAGATGGCCAGATTTAAAATAGTTTTCTCAGCCCAGGGCGCACTAGAAACTTAAATGAGGCTGGGTTTTGCTCAGGGGGCTTCGTTCTGCCCCATCTGTATAAAAATCTTGTTTGCATAGTCCTGGTAGTCTAGTGCCCCCCTTCATGATAGCATATATAACGATGTGTACTGGCCCCCAATGTTCATAATTATTGTTTTTATATCCCTGGTAGTCTAATGGCTCCCTGATGTGTATAAAATAATAATTATAATTTATCTCCCTGTTAGTCTAGTGCCCCCATCATAATATGATATATAACTATCTGTAATTTCCTGGTAGTCTAGTGGCCTCCCAAAGTGTATTTTATAAGTATAGCTTTTTAGATCCCTGGTAGTCTAGTTTGCCTCGATCTGTATTAAATTATAATTATTGTTCTTATCCCTGGTAGTCTAGCGTCCCCCATTCATCATAGTAAAATAGATAAGGATTTCAATTTCCTGGTAGTCTAGTGGCCCCCCACAGCCTTGTAGCCACACCACCCTCCACCCTTTCCCCAGCCAGCAGCTGGCACAGCTCACTCACCTCTACAGCCAACCACCAACTGTGTGCATTATGATTGCTAATGCAAAGGGTGGTCAGAAATAATTCAGAGCACCTCTTTGCATTAGCGCTCGTAATACTCACACAGTCGGCGTGCTGGCCGTGGGAGGTGAGAGGGTGGCTGTGCCAGTCACTGGCTGGGGAAGGGTGGGGTGCTGGGGTGGCTGGCACAGCTGGGTGGGGTCACTAGACTACCAGAGGTGTCCTAGGAAGTCAAATGAGGGTGGGTTTTACTCAGGTGGCTTCGTTTAGTTGAACCATGGTGGTGGTTTACTGCAATTCTGTCAATTTTTTAATTTATAAGGTTTTTAATTCTTTGTTCATGAGCCTGCAAATTCTTTGATCGTGAGCCTGCAAATTCTTTGATCGTGAGATTCTTTGATCGTGATCTTTGATCTCAAAATAGGGACAAGATGGGCAGATTTTTATAATGGAAGAGATAGGGAAATTGTAAACATTTTGATATTGAATATCTTGGAAACGGATTGGTCTTTTATCTGAGATTTGAGGAAGAAAGGCAACATCCACAGATGTACCTTTTGGTGGTTTTTCAAAAAATATTACAGGGTGGCAAACTTACAGCACTAGGAAATTGACAGTTTTTCCAATAGGATAACATTATGGCATTTGCATTACAGGAATTGTTTGCCGCTGCTACAAAATAACAGTTTGGTCTTTTGGGCTGAAATTTGGAGGAAGAAAGCCTACATCCCACAGATGTGTGTTTTTGGTGTTTTGGTAAAAACACCAAAGGGACTAAACACAAAACTAGCAAAGAAAGTCATAATTCATACATTTTTGTTTTGTTTCCCACGTCATACAGTTCCTAAGATATAAGCAATTTAGTATTTCAAGTCCTAATTTTGTGCTCTGAGGTCCATTATTATGCATACATTCTTTGTTTTCACTGTGTTTTCAATGCACTTTTGGGAAAGAAGGGCGCTACTTCGTTATTGTGCCAGTTAGCATTTCCACTTACACTTTCATTGCTGTTCGCATCACCGTTCCTGTCTCACACCACCATGTGCATTATGGTTTGCGTTTTCATTTTGTCTTGCATTTCTGTTTCAGTTTTGTTTGGCGTTATTGTTGCTGTTAGGGCATACGATCATAGGTATCATAGGTAAGTCAGAGCCAAGAAGACCGTAGTCCATATTGCTGCCAATTAAATTAAATCATAACCTTTAATTGATTTGACACTTAGAAAAGTATCCAATCGAGTTTTAAATAAATTCATACTATCACTGGTCACCACAGAGTGGTAGACCATTCCAAATTTTAGATACTCTGACAGAGAACCAAGAACTTCTCTGTTTAGTTCTACATTGTTCAACTGATAATTGTAGTGGGTGAGCCCTAGTTTCATAAGTCACATCTCTAAAACCAGTCCTAAGGAATCCCATAAGGTAGTATCGTATAGGGCTGTATACACCAAGCACAAGTCACCTCTCAGTCTGCGATATTCAAGACTGTATAGTCCAAGTTTTATAAGTCTATTTTATAATCTAGACCCTGAACTTCATCAATTTTTTGGTTGCCCTTCTCTGGATACGTTCAAGGGCATTTATGGAACCCTGTCTCCAGGAGCCCAAAACTGGGCACAGTACTCAACATGAGGCCTAACCAGCGAGGAGTACAGTGGAAGTAGGACCTTGCTACTTGTACTTTTGATATGCTTATTTATACAGTGGAGAATACCCCAGATTTTTAATTATTTGTTGACAATGTAGACCAAATTTTAAATCATTTTTACTCTAATTCCCAGATCTCGCTCATCTTCAACAACCTTAAGAATTTTGTTGCCCATTTGATAATTGGCTAACGGTTTCTTTTTCCAAAGTGCATTACAACACATTTTCAGTGTTGAACATGAATTTTTGTTAATGCCCAATTTTAAAGTTCATTTAATGCATATTGTAAAGTAATTACATCTTCGGTTTATTAATTTTGTGATCTATACGAGTGTCGCCAGCAAATTTAGTCAACCAGACGTTAGACGTTAGATAAAGAAGTCAGTGAGGAGATATAGATATTAAAAGACAGTGTCCCAGAACAGATCCCTGAGGAACCCCACTAGTCACTGGTTCATATTCTGAGTAGTAGCCCTTTATACAAACTCGTTGGGTCCTCTCAGACAACCATGACTCTATCCATCTAGTAAAGTTCCCGCCCAGTCCCATTTTTATTGTGGTATCTATTAGTTCACCATGTGGCACCTTGTCAAAGGCTTTTGAAAAGTCCAATAGAATTACATCCACAGCTTCACCCCTATCCAAAGCTAAGCTGACACCACCATAAAATTCAAGCAGGTTTGTCATACAGGATCTGGATTTTACAAAACCATGCTGTGTTGTGTCCGGTTGCATAATGGTATCTATGTAATTTTTCACCATACCTTCCATGATTTTATTCAGGACAGATGTTAAACTAATAGGCCTATAATTTGCAACATTATGTTTGGATCCTTTATTTTTAAAATGGGATAACAGTAGCCTGTCTCCATACTTCCAAGACCTCACCTTCTGTAAGAGATTTTGTGAATAGGGCAGCTAATGGTCCAGATAGGGAAATGCCAGTTCTTTCAAAATACGGGGTGAATTCCATCAGGTCCAGCAGATTTGTTGGGATCAAGTCCCAATAGTAGTTTCTCAATTTCCTTTTCTCAATCTTATATTGTTTGATTGTGGAGTAGATATTGTGATTCACAGTGGGGGTAGTTTTGCTATTAAAGACTGAAGAAAATAGTTATTACAAACTGTAGCCATTACTGTTTTATCAGATTGTAGTTCTCCATTTTGATTTTCAAAGGGCCTATAACAGGCGACCTCCCCTTTATTATTTATGTAAGTATAAAAGGTTTTATAGTTGTCTTTAACATTCGTAGCTAGCCTATATTCGTAATCACACTTTGCTTTTCTAATACTTTTTAGATATTTTTAAATACTGTTTATAGTCAAGCCAGTTTTATGAGAATTACTTAATTTAGCTTTAATAAATGCCCTATTTTTATTTTTATTATGCTTCCTAACTGTTTCATTCATCCACAGTGTTTTAGGTTTGTTGTTGTCTATTTTCTTAATTTGGGATATACTTTTTGTAGTAATGGTCAATTTGGTATTTAAGGACTGCCATATTTCTATAAGCGTTTTGTGGTTAAATTCGATTTCCAGTCCCATTGAGCCATTTTGTTGCAAAATCTCCAAAATTAGCCTTATTAAAATTATATATTGAAATAGTACTAGGATCAAATTGTGGTTAACTTTATAAGTAAAGTATACCATTGAGTGGTCGCTAGACCCAAGTGGTAGAATAATCTTAAAATTTGTTATACTAGAACCCAGGTTATTTAAGACTAAATCCAGTATATTTTCACCCCGAGTGCTCTCCTTTACTAATTGTTCCATATTATGCTCCAAAAAGTTTCCAAATAATTATTTTCAGTAATAGTATTAGTGTATAAAGTGTTCCAGTTTATACCTGTTAATTAAAATCCCCATCAAAATAGCATTTGTTGAAGATGAAAACTCATTTACAAATTCGAGTAATTGGACATTGTCTCTTAGGGAAATAGACGGGGACCTATATACTACACCTAAATGTATATGCTCGCTGATTTTAGGAGGACTTTAATCAATAAAGCTTCAATGTCAGGCCAGTGATTCATTTCAATATTCCCAGTCTTGATGTTGTTAGAATATAAAGGCTACCCCCCACCCTAATCACAGGTTCTGTCCTTATGGAACAAGGTGTAGCCAGTAATATCCTTTTCCCATGTGTCTGTGTCTTGCCATCATGTCTCAGTTATTGCACATATATGGATATTTAATTGCACCAGGGTAGTATTAGTTCATCGAACTTGTTATTTAAACTTCTTGCATTGATAAGTAAAAATTCCAATCAGGTGCACTTAGACCAACCATACTGTTTTTAGATTCGAGTTTAATAGATGGTCCCCCCACCAGTTACTAGTTTAAACTATTGTCAATTAGTTTCCTTAACCTGTCTGCAAAAATCCATTTCCTTGTTTGTTCAAGTGCAAGCTATCCTATGAATAGTCCCTGGTTTAAAAAACTTCCTAATTTTCAAGAATACAAAACCTTCTCTATGACACCATCATTTGAACCACCCATTTAAAAATATTATATTTTGTTTTTAGTAGGGTTTGCTCTAGGACAGGTAATATTCCAGAAATAATTAGGTCTCTGCCTTGATTTTTTAAGTTCCCTACCAATTCAAAATCTCTCTTATCTCAGTGATAGGTCGTTTGCCCAAATAATTTATCCCCACATGTAGTAGGGTAAGTGGATTATTCGTGTGTTCTTGTAATCCTGTTAATAAATTCCTAATATCGCCTATTCCTGCACCTGGCAGGGCACTGACAGTGGTATGCATGTTTCGATTTTGCATATGGTCCTATCTGTGTAATGCAGCATGGAATCACCTATGACCAGAACATCCCTCGGGATGTCTATGGAGTTTGATTCATTGGTGTTCTGTGATACCATTTTATTAACGCTAGATATAATATCTGTTGGGGAGTGTTACTACTGGGTATATCTTCCAAAACACTATATTTATTAGTGAGTGGGATATTTGTTATATTTGAAATTCCCCAATATTAGCTTCCCTTTTTACCAGTTTTCTTTGGAACTTGACACCACTCATCTTCCATGTTTAAACTACCGTTTATAGGAATAGTAGATGTAGGTAAATCAGTAACCAAGGTATCTACCATAGAATTGATAAAATCCTCAAGATTACTAATTTCCAATTGAGTGTGTAACGTTGCTCTAATCTGCCTATGAGCCCTCAATCCTTCTATTGTTATACAGCTTTTACATGTGAAAGCTAGACATATCCTTATCAGTATACATACCGCATGCAAGACATTTTGTGAACACCTTTGATGATTTAGCCATTTTATAAATGTAAACACAGTTTCAAGTCCCTGTGCCCAGAGACCCCAGCAGTTACTGTTACCATTTGTGTTTATAATTGCAGTACCGATGACCGTGCACGTAACAGTTTGTGTTTCTGTACACACTTGCATTTGTGTTTGCATTTCTATTTCCTTTAGCATTATTGTTGCTGTTACTATTACTCATTTGCATTTACAATTATGGTTCCATGACTGCACCCACAGTTTGCTTTTCATGTGCATTGCATTTCTGTTTACTTTGGCATTACGGTTTGCATTTTGTGTGTGCTTGCATTTCGGTTTCTGTTTCATTTAGTGTTATTGTTGCTGTTACCGTTACCATTGCATTTACAATTCGCGATACGATGACTGTCGCATTCTGTTGAGTTTCATATCACTTGCATTTCCATTTCCATTCTGTTCCTTTGCGTTATTCCTGCTGTTACTGCTACCATTTGCATTTACAATTGTGGTACCGTGTCCATGCGCATTACGGTTTGCGTTTCCGTACATGCTTGCATTTGTGTTTCTGTCTCCTTTGGCATTATTGTTGCTGTTACCGTTAGCATTTGCATTTCCAATTGCAGTACCATGAATGTATGCGTTACCAGTTCGTTCGTATACACTTCTGTTTGCGTTTCTGTTTCATCACTGTTAGCTTGGCATCACTTTGCGCTTGCATTTCTATTTCCGTTGTGTTACCATTTACGTTTGCATCACCATATGCGAAACCACTTGCGCTTGCATTGCATTACTCACTGTTACTATGTCACAAAATCACGTGGTGGCCCTCGGCCCCCACCAACATGCGCAACTTTCTACTTTTCTATTCTTTCTTAAAAAGTAAGAAAATTCTATGCAAAAACTTTGTTATGCATCAGTTAGGGTTCTTCTACAGTCAAAAGTGAGGAAATTGAATTTTAGGGTTCCCACCCTTGCACCCCACCCCAGCCTGCCCCACTAACAGGCATCGGGGTCATTGGCCTCAACTCTCACCCCATTCTCCTACACTGCACCACCTCAGCTTGTTTACATGGGATGGGGTGAGCATTAGGGCTAAGGACTCCGACACACACCTCGATGTCTGTTGGTGGGGCAGGCTGGGGCTGGGTGTAGGGGTGGGAAACTTAAAATCAAATTTCACTTTTTTTCACTGTAGAAGAAACCTCAACTGATTCATTAATTAAGTTTTTTGTATAAAATATATCATATATACATATATATGGAATTAACTAAACATTTAGTAGAACGGGAAGGAATAGCTTTCAATAAAATGGTAAATGATCTTCATAATACTAAAAATAAGATTTACAGACACCAATAGGTTTTCAAGAAAAAATCAGTTGGATTCAGACAGTCAAAAATACTGTAGAGCAAAAATTAGGTAAGACTAATGGCCAACACAACATTAATTGAAGGGTCAATAAGGAAAAGAGTAAAAAAGAGAAGAAATGCAATAAATAGACAGTCAGTTTATGATTCAGACAGTAATTCAGACAAAGGAGATGAGCCAAAAGCAAAGCAAGGCAGAGAAAAAAAACTAAACTGATCAAAGAAAAGGAAATTGAATTAGGTCTTAAGCATGCTACTGCATATTTGAATGGAGTACCAAAAGCTAGTAAGAAAATCTAATCACGCTACTTATTTTAATGTACAGCATGTATAATGAAGTGCTCCATAATGCTTTTAGCTGGAAGGACATTTATTCCACCTAAGGATATAAAACAAGTCCCATGAAGGGAATAATTTGTCTTACATTAAATTTCTGCAAACCAAGGAAATAGTTTTTACAAATGAAACAAGATTTTAAGGATTTTGGAACAATTTTGACTCCACATTGTCAAAGATAGAGTACCAGATTCAAATAAAATGGAAGTATCCAAACTAAGGTGAAAGAGACAAAAAATATCAACAATAAACACCGTAAAGGAATAATTAAAAAATGACAGAAACAGAACAAACTGCAAACTAGGATAACAGAGTGAACCACACCTGTCAAATTTGTTCATTATATGAGTGAAGATAGTACGTTTTCAGTATGGATGAAAACATGATAAGGAGCAGACACAGAAGTGTCTGAGGATTAATAACAAAGTATTTCTGAAGGCGTTATCATCATCACTTTTTCTAGTAATGAGCCTGCAAGTTGCGATGGAAATTCTTCTGCTGAGCTGAAAATTAATGAAAGTACAATTTCTCTTTTCATCAGACTGATTTCACAATAACATTTCCTGATCAGCTGGAATATTTCTGGTGTAGCCAGCAAAAGAGAAGATTTGGGCTGGGTGCAAAGAGGTGAATTTATATAGATATATAGATGTTGTCGGCAGATATGGACCTTGACAAACCTAGTATGCTCATGAATGCTAATCACTGTGCTTCTTCAAGCTTTCCTGGAACTAGGTTGTACCCTTCCTCGACTACCAGGATCCCCCTATACAAATCGCAGGCATTCTTAAATCTTGTAATCATTTCTACTGCCACCACCTCCTCCGGCAGACTGTTCCATTTGTCCACCACCCTCTCTGTGAAGAAGTATTTCTTTATGTTCCTCTGAACCTCCCTCCCTCCAATTTCATCCCATGTCCTCTTCACCTGAAGCATCCGTTCTTTGAAAAATAGTGTTTCCTGCGCTCATTCTTTTCCATGAGGTACTTAAATATCTTAATCAAATCCCCTCTCCTCTTTCTCCTCCAGAGAGTACATATTTAAGTTCTTCAGCCTATCCTCATAGGGTTTGTCATGTAATCCCTGCACCAACTTGGTTGCCATCCCTGAACTGCCTCCACCCTATCTATGTCCTTTTGTAGGTACTGTAAGGCCTCCAGAACTGGACACTATACTCAGTGTGGCCTCACTAATGTACTGTACAGTGGCATTATGACCTCCCTTTCCTGCTGATTATTCCCCTACCTATGCATCCCAACATCCGGGTTTGCTTTTCCTGCTGCCTTGTCGCACTCAACTTCCTACCTTGGGGTCATCCAAGATGATAACCCCTTGGTCCCATTCCTGCTTAGAGCATTCAATAGTTTCCTCCCACCTGATATGTTGTTCCTGGGTTTTTGTGGCCCATGTGCGTTATCTTACACTTTTACCATTAAAACCTGACTGCCAATCTCTAGACAAGTCCTCAAGCTTCTGAAGATCCCTCCTCGTTCTAGCCACACCATTGGGAATATCCATCCTACTGCAGAGCTTTGTGTCATCAGTGAACAGGCACATTTTCCCTCCTTGGTCCTCTGCAATGTCACACTGATAAAGATATTGAAGAGGACAGGACCAAGCACTGATTCCTGTGGTACTCCACTGGTCACCATTTCCTCCACATAGTGACTGCCATTTACCACCACTCTCTGTGTCCTGTTATCCAGCTAACTCTCTACTCATTTTACCATCTTACCCACTCCCATGTTCCCCAGCTTTTTAATAGCCTTCTATGCAGCACAGTGTCAAAGGCATTGCTGAAGTCCAGGTAGGCCACATCCGCTACACTCCACTGATCCACCACTCGGTCACCCAGTTGAAGAAATTAATGAGGTTAGACTGGCATGACCTCCTCCAGTAAAACAATGTTGCCTTGGGTCCTGTAGACCATAAGCAACCAGGTGTTACCCTATTCTTTCCTTCAGTAGTACTCCCATGATCTTTTTACTACTGAGGTCAGGCTGACTGGTCTGTAGTTCCCTGGTTCCTCCTTGTTTCAACTTTTGTATAGAGGGGCTACATTACCTCTCCTCCAGTCTTTGGTACCTTTCCTGTTTCCAATGACAGATTGAACAGGTTTGCCAGGGGTTCCACCACCATTTCTTTTAGCTCCCTCAGCAACCTGGGGTGGAATTCACGATGGGTGCTCTACAAAATTTTTGTTGAACGCCGTCAGTGACACCGGCAGGTTGACCACATTCTGCAGCTGGCTGCCAGTTCCCACAGGCTGACTGTGTTTTATTCCCGGTCTTTGCCCCCATACCCCGCCTCTTTTAGGATTATCAACTCTGAGTCAGGAGCTGATTGGCAGGGTGCAGGAACCCTGACAGACAGTGCCTGGTGCCAGCAGGTTTCCCACAGCGGCATGGCACTGTAGTCGCTGTAGGGACCTCACTGGTGAAATGACATGGTAGGGGGTTAACTGCCTGGGTGTACCCCATCTGGTCCCATAGCTTATCGACTCTTATTGTTTCAATTCCTTAGGACCCTTTCCTTTGGAAAAGGACTAGTATCCATTTCTGTGCCCTTTGCTTCCTTTCTTCTTATTTCTGGCCCATATCCTGCCCCTTCCTCTGTAAAACTGAGAAGAAGTATGTGTTCAGTATGTTTGCTTTGTGGTTGTTATCCTCTACACTACATCCATCACCCCTTTCAGCCTCACTATCCCCTCCTTTGCCTTCCTTTTTTCCCCTGATGCACTTGTAAAGGTTTCATCTCCCTCACAGCAGATTTTGCAATGCATTCCCTATTTGTGCCTTGGCTTCCCTTACTGCCCTCCCTATCTCCCTTTGCTTCTCCTGGTACCTGTCCCTGTCCCTTTCCTCCTGTGTCTTTTGTACTGCTTGAATGCCATTTTTTTTTTGCTTTAACTTTCTCAGCTACCTCTTTTGAAAACCATAATGGTCTCTCTTCCTCTTCCCATTGCTAATCTGCTTAACACAGAGTTGTGTTGCCATTGCTATCCCAGACTTGATCACCTGCCACTGTTCGTCTACCCCATTTCTCCTCTATTCCAGCCAGTACCTCTTCTAGGCATTTCCCATTTTCCTAAAATCTGTCTTCTTAAGTTAAGTTCTTGTTTTTGTGTGACTGGATTCCAGCCCTTCTGGTTGTCTTAAACCCCACTGACCAGTGATCATGGTTTCCCAGGGTTCAACTACTTTAACCCCTGTCACATTGTCCCAGTTTGTGAGCACCAGGTCCAGTATCACCGTCTCCATGTGGGTTCTATGACTAGTTGTTTAAGGAAAGCTCCTTGCAGGAGTCCAGGATAAACCTGCTTCTGGCTGTTGCTGCTGTGGGGTGGCACCAGTCTACATCCGGTACATTAAAATCACCAACCAGTAATACCTTCCCTCTGTGGATAGCTAGCATCATCTCCTGTCTATTTCCTTCTCTTGAGCTGGTGGTCTGTATATTACCCCTGTGCATATGGCTGACCCTGTTTTTCCTTTCTAACTTAACCCAGAGTATCTCCCCATCTCCCTGTTCCCTTGGGTCTCTGTGGCCTTTACATTATCACTCACATAAAGTGCCACTCCTCCCTCCTTCCTGCCTGCCCTGTCCCTCCTGATTAGATTGTAACCAGGTATGGCCATTTCCCAGCTGTGATTATCATTACACCAAGTCTCTGTGATGGCCACAATTTCCAGGTCAGATTCCACCATGGCTACCTTGAGGTCCCTCATCTTGTTACTCAGACTTCAGGCCTTAGCACAATGGATCAACAGGATGTGGCTTCCTCCCTGCTTAGCTGACTTGCATCTCTCTATTCTGAGCACCCTTTTATCCAGTCCTCCTGTCCTTTGCCCATTTGCTGAATTTTGCCTCCTGCTGGTTTATTCTCTTCTTTAGTACCCATGTAGTGCCTGTGCTCAGGGGGTGTACTATGCCTCCTAACCATGTTAGAACCCCCATGGACATTTTAAATGTTTGATACTGAAGCATTAAAACTTTTCACTTAGGACTATGGTCCCTTTGGGATAGATGCAGACCGTCATCCTTATACAGACCTGCATCCCTCCAGGTGGGCCCCAGTCTTCCATGAAACCAAACCCTTCTTTGCACACCATTCCTTCAACCAAATGTTGAATTTCTGGATGCAGAGCATCCTAGCCTTTCCCTTGCCATGGAAGGTTGTACATCTGACAAAGGAGATGGAGCATGTTTCCTGCTTTAGACCTCCCTCTAGTTCTAGAAATCCTCCTCAATTCTGTGTAGCTCCACCTTATTCAAGTTCATTTGTCCACAGGTGAACAGTGACATCCAGCTCTTCCCTCCTTACTACCACCCCTGTGATGCTCTAGATTCACTTTCCAACCCTCCATGCTGTTTCTCATGGATGGCACTTGACCACCCTCTCCCTCCTGCTACTTGCCCCCAACTCCACCCCTGACTGTTGAGTCTACCATTAGGAGTAACTTCCTCTCCTCTGGCATCCTAATTTACTCCCTTGGGGCTCCATCAGAGGACACACCCATCCTCCTTGGTCTCAACCTTGGGTGCCCATGTGGGACTTCCCGCTACTCCAAGGCAGCATAAGAATTTCTTTGCTGTATCAGTTGGGATATACATTCCATCCACTTCTCACACCTTCCTTGAGCCTCTATGGTCCATCCACTCTCCTTATGGGCATCCTTTAAGAGTGTGATTGCAGACAGAGTAGCCTCTGGGTGGAGACAGAGTCCCCTGGATCCTGTCCAACTTTGCTCAGAGACAGGCAACCTCTGCCCCAACCCAGAGAGATACCTGCAGATGGGGCTGCACCACATGATCCAGAAAGTTTTCCTGAAAATTGCAGCCCGACACCCATTACACTGCACCACTCCCTTCATCTTCCCTGCCTGCACTGACTATGCCTGCTCCCTGCCATATGTAGCCTTACCCACCGCCTACAATGCCCCATGTCACCAGTGACAACCTCCAGTTCTCTTTGTTCCTCCTAACTATATTGGCCCTTTAGGATCCCTCTATTCTGCTCTGTGCTAGCAGTGTGTTTTCCCTCTTTTCTTCTTTTCTCAGTCTCTTTCTCTTCTGCTCTTCTTCTTTGCTTTACCCTCTCTAATGTGGTCTGTCATCAATGCATGACTGTAATCCCAAAACTATCTGTTTACATGGGTATATATTGCAGCTATATTCTCACCCGTCCTGTCACTAACCAGGAATTTGAAACTTGTATCCTGGTTGACCTCCTATAAAGTGAACTAGCCTGGGGTGGGTGGAATAGGACAGGGAAGGTGGGTCTAAGCTCTCAATGTGCTGTGTATATAAACAATCAGCTACTGCTAAGAAACAGGAATATAAATTGCTGTGTTTTGTTACCCCCAGCTAAAACCTAAATGGGAACTGAATCAAACTGTTAGCACTGGGTACCCTGTACAAAAGACCCTTTGTCTTCTTCTATAGACAAAAGCAGAAACAAGCATTAGTGATCTGTGTAAAACCCAAATGGGAGCAGAATCAGATTGTCAGCACCGTTAGATTTTTGATTGAATACTGCCTCTTGTGTTCCCTCTCCTCTGATTAGTTTAAATTCTGAACCCTGTAAATATACAAATAAATCAAAGTCAGTGTTCCTGATCCTTCTGCAAAACAAAAACACTGTTTAGAAATTAGTCCTCACTGTAGCCCCGAGTTCACAGTTCTGCTACCCTCACCCATGGCCAGTACTGAGGAGCTAGCTGATTATAGCCCTATTTAAGCTCTTTAAGCCCAGTTTGAATTTGGTGCCCTTTCTCCATGCAGCAGGACTGACTGCTCTTCCTCTTTGTACCCTTGTGTAGCTACCATGTTCTTATGCCATGGGCTACTCCTCTGCTCCACTCCATTCAAAAACAATTGGCGAGTGAGACCTACCTCCACCGAAAACTGAAGTTACAGAGAAAAGTAGCCATTAGATTTCTGATTGAAGGCTGCCTCTTGTGTTCTCCACTCCTCTTATGCTCACTCCAGCAGCTGCAAGGTAAAAGTAGTTATTAGTTTAAATCCCAAACCCTGCAATTATACAAATAAATTTAGAGCCAGTTTTCTGATCCTCCTGCAAAACAATTAACATTATACTCTTACAAGAAACTTTGTTACGGGATAAAGAGTTCATTATGAAAGGATATACATGTTGGGAGATAGAGGCAGAAAGACAATATAAGTATGGCAGAGTTAAGGGGCCATGGATACCCTGGTCTCCATGGTAACATTTCAAAACACTTACACATTTTATATGGGGCCCATTCATTTTATGTAATATAATAACAACAAAGGGACTGACAGATATGGTTATTAATAGCTATATCACTCCTCTAAATGTGTCCTCTGCAATTGATTTACTATGCCTTTTGTATAATATCTTGAATAAACTTCAACTTGACGTCCCAAAACACCAGTTATTATTATGAGTGATTTTAACACCCGTATTGGCCCAAAAATAGATGTCTACTACTATAATTGGCATTGAGATGATACATTAAATATTCCTCTTAGAAGTTCAAAAGATAAAATAATGAGCAAAACAGAAAGTAAATTAATGGAAATAGCAGCTTCTAATAATATGTGAATAACAAATGGCAGTGTTCACAGTGTATGTACTGGTGAATTCACATTCCACACACACACTGTGGTGGTAGTATGCAGGATCTGGGCCTTGTAGATGTATTTTCTTTTGAGAACATTATTAAGTTTGCAGTTTTGCCAATATGGGATAGTGATCACTTACCAGTTGCTTTGAATAGAAAGTCAATAATGGAGGTCTAACATTAGGCAGTCAGACCCTCAAGAATTCACTGAAAATATAGTATGATACTCAGAAATAAGAAATTAATAAAATGGGCACCCTATGCAGCAATAACAGTTGAGAAACCAGCCACACCACAGTCCATAGGTTCTTGGTTTTATCCTTTATTTATAATTGTACCATGCATGAGATCCCCATTAAAGAGCATAACATTTTGCCCTAAGGGCTTCTTCATGGATGAGGATCCGCATGTAAACATATACAATGTCAGAAGAAATCGTTTATAGATAGTCCACTTTCTTTCACAAGGTCTTTGGCATTGTACAATACATGCAGTGTTAAGAAACACCCTAAATATTGCACCTGTGTCTTTATAGAGAATATATCATGTGAATTCTATATTGTCTAGATATGTGAGACAGTGAATTACCCTAATCAAATAGGATGGAAAATACATAACATAAACAACTTTCATATTTTATAATATATAATAAATAATTTCTTAATAAAATAACACTCAACTAGATCAATGCATTTCAACGCATTTGTCACCTTGAATCATATCTTAGATAATATACACAGTGGTGCCTACCTATGCTGTCCAATTCCTGCATTCTCAAAAGTCCTGAAGAGGCATTCCCAAATATATAATTAAATTCCTAAAAGAAATAATGGCCAAACCTTAAATGACTTAATCTTCCATCCTCTAACAAATGCATACTTATTATATTACGTAAGCTTTCTTATGAAGTTGTCACGCGCAAAAGTAAAAACTTGATGCAATCTAGAAATTAAAAGATTAAGTAAACACTAGAACAAAATTAATATAATTAGTGAGTCTAAATAAGAAATACATTACATATAACCTCAGTGTCCTATTTATTGCAATATTAGTTATCTGTATAATTAAATTGCATACTTATAATGTGAATCTATAGTGTGAGCACACATACCTTTCTAGAAGAAATATTATTTTGTTGTGTTTAACGATTTTAAACAATCTCCGCATGAAATAAGAGCCCCATAAGCATCCAAAAGCATTATTTCTTTCTAACAAAGCATATATTCAATGCTTCAAGCATTCTCTTATTTTCCACCTTAAGAAACTCACCATCAAATGGGTAGCAAAATGTTCTCAGCAGCTGAGAGAGCTAACTGCATTGTGCTCTGGTTCTGTCTCTGCTTAAGTAACATGGCTCAGAGGCTGGGACCTCCACCCCAATCATTCAGCATTGGAGATCAATGTCACACTGATGTCAATATATCTAGGTACTGTTTGACAGGGTATACCATCAAAACAGCAAACTAAAACCTCAAGACCATAACAGCAAAAACTCGACAGTTCACTGTAATGGTCTTGCAGTACCCTCAACACTGCTTCTCCCGTGTTTTGCTCCCTCCTTGAAACAACTCTGACCTGGAGTTGATTATATTAAAATCCATGTGGGTGCAGGAGGCACAGCCCCTGCAAATAAACATTGTTTTCTGATGGCACAATGCTGACTGTCGGCATTATGCCATCACTGTAATTCTTTTCACATATTTACTGTTGAACTGGCGTGGTAGAAACTGTCTGAATGACATGTATCGTAATAGCTAGAACACACTGCTCCTCTTTATTACTAAGCACCAGTCAGGTGACTGGTGAGAAAATAAAGCTGAGCAAGGTTTTCTAATGCTAATTTAAAACTCTCTGTGTGGATAAAAAACAACTAAATGAATTATTCACAGTCTTTTTAATAACAATTTTAGTAGCAAGAATGACATGCAGCTGACTGCTGATGCCAGATCTTAACAGTTTAATGCAGCAATATCTTGGAATGTGGGTCCCAGCCCTACTACCATAGTGCACTTATCAGAAAATGTACAAGGAACAAGGAAACTGCCACTACTATATATATATGGAGGACTCCTTATATCTCACCAATGGTTAAAAAAGGTCTCATATTATTGCAGTGAAATTTCTAAGTAGACAAACTCTGAAATTGTATGGAAATTTCCTGCTAATACCCATCTGTGAATAGAGATGCAGTGAATTTAAAATCCGCCAGTGAAGTGGATGCGAACTGCCGCCATCATGTTACCATAAGGCTATGTGAAGTGGCCACTGGAAAGTGCTCACTGCCTTCTCATTATGACTTTGCATCATGATTCCACCTTAACGCGAAATAAGGTGAAGTGACAACAATATAGGCAGCCCTCACACATCACATGGCTTATAGTACTGTAAATCACATGCTTTAGCCAGGCAGGAAGGAAGTGAGTCATACTAGCAGATAGTTTCACTTTCTCCTTTGCAGTGGTAGAAGGAGGAAGCATTTTGTGTGGAGGAGAGTTTGGAGTGTTATATTTGTTTGTATCTTGTAAATTGCCTAAAACAAACAGCTTTTTTAAAAGCTAAATCTTTAGTGTTTTTGTAGTGTTTCTTCAGTTCTTTTGTGACTGATTTGTTTTATAAGTTTTGTTTTGTGTGTGTGTGTGTGTGTGTGTGTGTGTGTGTGTGTGTGTGTGTGAGACTGTGAGTGTGTGTGGAAGCAGTCTTTCTTTCTTGCATGAGGTGTCAGTCGGAAAGGAAAGTAGTGGGTTATGCGTGATGGACCAGGAGAGTTTGTGGCCCATGGGTGTGGGCAGAGAGTGCTGCTTCACTTGGGGTGGGTGTCATTGCACTGCTCCCAACTGTTTGGTCTTGCCTCTCCCTCTTCTGGAAGCAGCAGCACCACCAGCGCCACTGGTGGCACATCCTCCAACTCCGCCACCACCACCACCACCACCTCCAGTAGCAGCTGCAGGGCTCCAGCAGCACCCCTCCACCACCTCCACAGCAGCCAGTGGAGCACCAGGTGGGTTCCAGTGCTGCCAGCAGTACATCTGCCCCATTTGTGCCTGGTATCCCCCTGCAGCTTCCTGGTCTGGCAGTTTTTAACTTGTGTTGGGGGCAGCACTATTATGTGAGTTGGCTATTTGGCATGCAGGTGTGTCATGGCCCCTGAGGGACACATTTGGGGAATGGTGCCAGTGCACACATATGATATACCACCACAAGGTGAAGTGGCAGGCTGCTACTGAATGGGCCAGGCCTCCACCTGCTGGCCCTTCTGTGGCAGTGCTGGGGTGTTGTGCCTTGCTGCCACAGCAGGAGGAGGGCCACATCAGCAGATTCTCCAACACCACCGCCACCATTGCCACCAGCACCACCCTCACCACCACCACTACCTGGCTTTCTCCCTGTACCAGTGGACTCTGCCACAGTGCCTGCAATGCATGCAGACATTGCACTGCTATGGGCGGTGCTGGAGGAAAGCAATGAGAGGGTGGCACTGTGCAGCAGCAGGTGGAGCAGATCAAGCAACACCAGCTGCAGATAGTGTCAATGCTTCATCTGCTGCTGCAACACCATGGGATCCCCATTAACTTATTTTTCTGACACCCCCCCACTGCTGTAGTGTTTTGTGATTTTTTTATGTTTAATGACAGACAGTCATACATGCTCCTTATTGTCCTGTTGTTATAATCCAGTGCCTCAGTAATGTTTGCTTTCTGTTGTGGAGTGGTTGTGAAAAGCTGGTGTGAGCAGTGCAAGTAGGATGTGTTAAATTGCATGTGTGCAGTCAGTGTTGTTTCATGTGTGTGTGTAGTGTGTGTGTGTGACATCAGACATTGTGCAGCTTCTTGCAAACATATATTGCTGACTTGTTTTAGTGTTTATGGTATAAAGAACAGCGAGCAGAATAATGTAAATTTTATTGTCACCATCATCATCAGTGGACTAAGTGATACGATACTTTTCAGAGGTGTCTGACCAGACTGCACCTTAGTCACATAATGCACACATGACTTTTAGAGAGCATGTGTTTTTGTGCTATGATCTCCACTAAGTCATGTGTGCACTGTGAATGACTGAGGTGCACAGTGACCCTATACCTCTGAAAAATATCATATCACTTACTCTGTTGGTGCTGATGGTACAATTACAATATACGTCATGTATTCTTTCTTATCTTTATTCTTGAGATACTGCAACAAGTCACACCATATAGGCATTTTCACAAAGCTGGACAATGTATGCACACACAGGAAAGAACACTGATGGCACACATGCAGTTTAGCACAACATACTTGCACTGCTGAGTCATGCTTTTGCAAAACACTTAAAATCATGAGTCCCTACACAAAGTAAACATTACTGAGGCTCCATAAATATTTCGTTTGAAATAGACATTAAAGAGATTCAGCAAGTTATAGCATTTCACCCGATATATGGGCGCCATACTTCCAGATGAATCTTTCTTTGCTCCACATAACCTATATAGCAATACTTTGCTGGCAAAACACCTGTAATTTCATTAAAGCAGGTCATGGAGGACTTCCTGTTTGAAGAGCCACCCAAGTTCTGCCCCCAGCAAGTTTCAACTAACAAGAGCCTTGCTAGTAAAAATTGCCCATGTTTCACCACAAACTGACCATTATAACATAAAGAAACATTCAGAAAGCTGCTGGCTATTCAGTATAATGGAGCATGCCCTGTACTCTCCCTGGCATCACATTATAATGTTGCTGAGCATGGTGGGCAGAACTTGGGTGGCTCTCAGAATGGGAAGTCCTCTGTGACCCACTTTAAAGAAATTACAGGTGTTTTTGCCAGAAAAGCATTGCACTAAGGACATGTGGAGCAAGAAAGATTCCCTGAGGTAAGACACCATATATTGGGTGCAATACCATAATAGCTATGTAACTTGGTGAATCTTTTGAAGAGCAGTGCTACAATCTGTTGAAAATTAATCTATATTTTTACATTTTACATGCATTATTAGATCCTGACTTGTATGATACTATTGTTTCAGTATTTGAGTCTCGTTTTACTTTTTTCATGTCTGAAATAATAAAGGAGCACTTTAATACGGTGTGGACCAGGTCTTTGTCAGTATTTTCCACTGCTTTTCTCATCAGCTGTTATAAATCACTTTGTTGTAAAATTAACAGTTATGCAGCAGGCAGTGATTTATGATCTCACAGAACAATATTTATTCAAAAACAGCTGCAAATACTGTAGTGATAAAATCTGGTCAGAACAATATTAAAAGGTGTGCTTTTTTCAAACAAGAGAAAAGTAGTAAAGCAGACACAAATAGTGAAAGAAGGGTATCATACAAGTCAGGAGGTAACTAGTGACTGAAATGTAAAATAGCATAAAAAGTATAGGTCAAAATTGTCACCACATTGTTGCAATGCTGCTTTAATTTATAATTTAGTATGCCATTATTTGCTCACAATCACAACACACAAAATGTATCTGTCTTGTGTGCAGAAAATTGATAAGTGCTAAGGAAGTGAAATAGGAGCGTTGCACCACATGCAAAGACCCCAGAATTTATTGCACAGTCACTCATGCATGCAGTGGTCACACAGAGACCCAGATATTTTCTGCATCCCCAAAATGCATCTGTCTTCTGTCCAGAAATTGACAAGTGTCAAGAAAGTGAAATGGGAGCATTACACCATATACAAAGTCCCCAGAATTTGTTGGCAGTCACTCATGCGCAGTGGTCACACAGAGTCCTCAGATTTTTCTGCATCCCAAAATGCATCTGTCTTGTGTCCAGAAAATTGACAAGTGCTAAGGAAGTGAAATGGGAGTGTTATACTCAAGCAAAGTCCCATCAGAAATGATGACCGTGAGAGAACTGTTGCTGGTCCAAAGTGTGCTGCAATTCCACAAAGTGATGCGATCAGCTCAACTGGATGGAAGGGTGCCTTTGTCTGTACAGTAATAGTAGCTCTGGTGAGTTGATATATATATATATATATATATATATATATAAATATATATATATATTATGGTAGCACCTTAGTGCTGCCATAGTTAGGGTTGAGGAGCCATTTCTATGTTAAACCCCAAAACTTTGCACCTTATAACTTTGCAACCGCTTGACGGATTTGCCTGAAATTTGGAATACATGATCAAGAACTATAGGCCTTAGGATCGGCTAAGCTTCATACTGGTCAGATATACAGCTGCAGAGTTATTAAGCATGATCTGTGCACACGCTTACGCTTTTTCTGGAATTCTACGGTCGCATCTACAGGTCGACGGTTTACAAGGACTGGTCTAAAATCTTCAGAGAGCATGTCAGGGTCCCGATGTGTCTTTTGAAGATTTCGTGAAAAATATTTAACGGTTCAAAAGTTATTCAAAAACAGTTTCCCATTATAAGTCAATGGGAAAAGTTAACAAAGTTCGACAGTGTCGCAATGCATTTTTTCTTTCTCAAATGGGCCTGTTACTTTCACAAATCAGCGATTTTGTTTTCAGTTGGTGATCAGAGAAATGGTTGGCATTTAAATTTGGGACCCTCTAGCAACCTGATTCTTTTGTATTCACCTAGTCGGACCCTGAGGATGCTTGCCATGTCTTTATTTTGTGGAAAACACCCCAGAAATATGTTTTTCAAATTTCTGGAAAAGTGCTTCAAATTACTTTCATGCTCACGAAAGTGTCAAACTTTTTGCAAAAGCTTTCGCAATTGCGACAGTAGTTTTCCATCTGTGGAAAGGGACAGTGATTCTTGCACTGCGCTGCAAAAGAACCGTTGGGAGTTTTGGGCTGAAATTTGAGGGAACAGAGCTGACATCTCACAGATGTGCTTTCAGTGTTGTATTGAAAAATATTACATGGTGACAAAGTTAAAGCACTCCAAAGTTGACAGTTTTTCCATAGGATAACATTACGTGCCAGACGATTACAGAAATCCTTTGGCACCCTGCTGCAAAATAACGGTTTGGTCTTTTTCCTGAAATTTGAGGAAGACAGCCAACAGCCCACAGATGTGCCTTTCAGTGGTTTGGTGAAAACATTACATGGAGGCAAAGTTATGTGTTCAACTTTTTTTTTCCCATAGGATAACATTACGGCGTCGCCGCTTTTCAGGGCCCGTATCTTGAACGGTGCAAGATACTAACTTTTCGTCGAAAGTTCTTAGCCCCTAAAAGGGCAAGTACCAAATTAACCAGGACAGTTGTAAATAATATGACTTTTAATTTTTTTTCACGTCGCACGGTTCCTGAGATATAACGATTTAGTATTCCAAGTTCTCATTTTCATGCGATACTCATTATTATGCATACATTATTTGTACTCACTGTCTTTCTATGAGGTTTTGGGGAAAACCAGCCTGTGCGCTTACTGGGTTACTGTTGTCCTTTCCACTTGAGTGTTCCAGCACTGTTTACTCAATAAGACGCTCATGCGCCTACCATGTGCGTTATCCTTGTGTTTTCATTTGCGCTATGCTTCTGTTATTTTTGCCATTTCTGTCTACAGTACTGTTTATCTTTCTGTTTCACTTTCGCTACCATGCCCATTGACATTTCTGTTTGCAGTAACCATAATATTATGTAACAACATCAATGCAGCAGACTGCTCCGCCACGCCACCATGTGCTTTACCCTTTATGTTCTTATTCGCACTTGTGTTACCATGTGCGCCACTGTTAGCATTTGCTCTATGCTGGTTGTCCCTGTTAGTATGCCACAAGACATCATGTGGCGGGAGCGTAGTCCCGCCACTGCATTACCTTCACTATTTCTCGTTATCATTCTCAAAAAGAAGGGAAATTAGAGGCAAAAACTGCTTAATGCATTAGTTAGGGTTATTCCACAGCTATTAAAGTGAGGAAATTCGCTGTTAGGGTTGAAAACCCTAACTCCGACTCACCCCCAGCACCACACACACACAGACACACACACACACACACACACACATATGTATGGGGAGGACCAAGTCAACACAACCAATGACAGACATCCAGCAGCAGGTGACAGAAATTACAAACAATTGTCTAAATGTACTCACGAGACATCCCCACCCACCTGACCAGGTACTGCATGCTCAGTGGAGATCAACAGCAAAACTGAGGCCATGTACACCAAAAGTACACATCCATGATTGCAGCTGCACACAACGTACACACTTAGTAGTTGCGTGGCTTTACCTACTGAGGCCCCACACCAGACCACACCCACATGTAGTGGGACACCTGAGCAATAGAGTTCAGCAAAACCAAGGAGTTGTACTGGTATAATATCTCTGATTATAACAAGGGTTTGAGAAATGCAGCTTTCTAATTGACTGTAAACACTGTAACACCCTTTATGTTTAGTTTTTATTAACATACATGTAGAGCTAACCATATGATGAACATGGTTTAATGTTGTTTAAAAACAGTTTCATTATGATAGCAATAAGCCACTACCAGGTATTATGTTAATAGTCAGTTTATCACTGTCTAGCGACATATAGCACTCGGCTATGCCTCATTCAACATTAAAGCCCTACAGGGTGATTAACAGACCATTTAACATAACTATCGGTTATGCCTTATAGCTTAATTGTCTTTATGAGTAGATACTCTCCCTCTGCTAGGCACTGCAGCAGGTTTGCAACACAGTGTGCCACCCAGTTACACCATACACTGTCTAGTTACTGAGAATGGCTGTCAATATGAACTCATGAAGATGAACAGTGTAACTTGATCATTACAGTCATCAAAACCTTAGTGTGATTATAAGTGACAGTCAGTGATAGAGAATAACCCCTGCTGTCCTAGTACACTTACCCCATTGTGAGTTAAATCAATACTAAAAGACATTCTGTTTATATCTACACTATACCTACTTGATTCCTGTTGTACCACACTAATATAGTTATCACTTTGATAGCATCAGTGACAGAAGTGTGGCAAACCCAAACACTAGGCATACAGCCTGAGTATGAAACAACTGTTAAAAAATTACACTGTGTCCATAAGTGGGATAGATCACTCATTGAAACAATAGTAAACGATTACTATTTGAATAAGTTAGTCATCACAGATGCAATGCAATTGTCTTTATCAGGTACAACATACTCAGTAAGTGCCTACAAGAAAATCTATGCTATATACATCTCCGATACAGGTACGTCATTGTTGGCTCAGTAGTACTATGATATTTAGAAACTGCTTGGCCTGATCCATGCAATTACGCTGTTTCTTACAAAGAAAACTTACTGCATCTTTTGTATTCAAACACACTGAAAGTCTATGTATGTACATCAGCAGTACACCTTCATCAGTAAGAATGCATCTGATACTGGCAGCACGATTGCACAGCGTTGAACAGCCAATGTTTTTCCATATGTTTACATCAGCCTCTATCTTGAGTAAACTGTTGCAGTAAATGTACCACTATGTAAATCAGATACTAAATGTAACACTACTTTTATATTGAGCATGCTAATGTCTTGTAGTAAATTTACGG
This sequence comes from Neoceratodus forsteri, assembly GCA_016271365.2. Lineage (NCBI taxonomy): Eukaryota > Metazoa > Chordata > Ceratodontiformes > Ceratodontidae > Neoceratodus > Neoceratodus forsteri. The sequence goes on along the minus strand of CM057455.1, from coordinate 912,587,694 downwards.
ACTTCTCTTAATAAATGTATGCTCACTATTGTTAAAACCTTTCTACAACTGTCATCATGCACCTTCATCATTTATATTGACTAATGGCACAGTACCAGTTGTGGTGTGGTGTGGGCCTCGTAGGTAAGGCCATGCAACTACTAAGTGTGGTATGCTGTGCAGCTGCAATCATGAATGTGTACGTTTGTGTACATGGCCTCAGTTTGCTGTTGATCTCCACTGAGCATGCAGTACCTGGTCAGGTGGGTGGGGATGTCTCGTAGTACATTTAGACAATTGTTTGTTATTTCTGTCACCTGCTGCTGGATGTCTGTCATTGGTTGTGTTGACTTGGTCCTCCCCATACTTGCATGTGTGTGTGTGTGTGTCTTGTGTGTGTGGTGCTGGGGTGGTGAATTTGAGTTACGGTTTTCAACCCTAACAGCGAATTTCCTCACTTTTGTCACTGTGGAACAACCCTAACTAATGCATTAAATGGAGTTTTTGCCTCTAATTATATATATATACACACACACACAAACATATATATATATATTATATATATATATATATATATATATACACACACACACACACACACACACACACTAGTTAGTAGCTACAGACATTGCCAGCTATTTCAGATATTTTGCAAAATTTCTGAAGAGTTCTCTCTGTTGCTCCTACTGTGGAAATGCAGAAAGCAGGAGATATTTCTGGAAATATCACAGAAATTTCAGGAAAAAGCTGGCAGTGTCTGTGTTACTATATATATATATATATATATATATATATATATATATATATATATATATTTGTATTTTGTCAGTGGGGTTGACATATATAGACATGTACCCATTGTATTGTTTTTTGTATCACAGGTCACAGATACTGTTGGTGTGCACATTCCAGTGCTTGATGAGAACTTTTGCATTGAAATTGGAAATGGATAACTCAAGTCAATGAAGGCAAGTACTTTTTTGGAGGGGAAGCATATTTGCAGATAGGTCTCATTAATGGTTTCTTAGTTGATTACTTCTTCACAGATTTCATCTGCATCCTTCTCGAGGCTGATTGGTAATGATGGTCATGGTCATCGATTGAAATGACTTCATGTTGCATGTCTGCCTTAGCCCGTCGGGGGCTGATGTTGAAGAACTCTTTGATAAGGCAACTATGCCACAACAAAGCATCTGGAAGTTTCCTAAAAAAGAAATGAAGGACTTACTTCAAATTGATTGCAGCAGTAACACATTATGTTTAAGCCATGGCTATTCTACAGGTATCTGGATTATTAACACAGATAGTAAGCTGTCACACTGCAATCAGCAGATCAATCACAGCTTAATTTAGTACCAGGCTGTGTAACAAATACACCGTGCCAGTGTCCCTGGTTCTCAATCTCAACTCACATTACATTTCAAAACCACATCTTGTCAAGTAACAACCTGTGTCCAACTTTTTCAACAATGTCATGGTTGCACAGCTGCAAGTTTGAATACAGTACATGACATCTTGCAGAAATAATTTCTGTGATGTACATGTCACCAAGTTTATGAATCCTCCTCAATCGGATTTGTTGCACTCTTTTAAAAAAAATGAACAGATGAAATAAAATATATATACTTACCAGTGTGGATTTGAAATGGATATTCTATAGGTTCCGTGTATGGTACTGCTGCAGTACCACTGATACAGACTTTCAGTGAAGGAGAGTCATTTTTTGTTAACCTGTAATAAACAAAATAAGTTTCCCATATGTGTTAGACCATTGCAGTTCAGAATAGCAACAGAAAACAAAACACAGAGCTAAAGGAAGTTGAATAGTATAAAACATTAGTACACTATACTCACTTTATAGTTTTAATATATGAAGCCTTGTTCCTGTGGCTGATGCATGTGGTCTCCTGTTCAACTTCCTCTGCCTTGGCATGGTCAATGTAATGGAAAACATTGTCAGAATGACACTGGTGGTGGGTGCTGGTGGTGATACCTGTGGCACATGATGACACTCCTGTGACATCTTCCTGCATCTGGTGGTGGTGGCAGTGGCTAGAGAGGTGGTGGTGGTCTAAGGGGGCACACAAAGTCATCTCCTGTGGTGGCAGTGGCTAACAGCAGTGGTGGTGGTAGTGCTCCAGGGGGCACAACGTAATTCCCTGTGGTGGCAGTGGCTAACTGCAGTCATAGTGGTAGTGGTCCAAGGGCACACAAAGTCATTCCTGTGGTGGCAGTGGTAACAGCAGTGGTAGTGGTGGTCCAGGGGCACACAAAGTCATTCCCTGTGGTGGCATTGGCTAACAGTGGTCATGGTGGTGGTGGTCCGGGGCACATAAAGTCATTCCCTGTGGTTGCAGTGGCTAACAGCGGTTATGGTGGTGATGGTCTGGGGGGCACACAAAGTCATTCCCTGTGATGGCAGTGGCTAACAGCGGTCCTGGTGGTGGTGGTCTGGGGAGCACACAAAGTCATGAAAAGAAAACATGTATCATACAGCAAATGTCACAGCCTTTTAACAACTTCAGTTAAAACCTGTCAACATTAACCTCATGATCATCCTCATAAAGAAAGCTGCCTCACAGTCATCTATGTCTGAAGTCTGACCATTGGGAAATTCTTTCTCTATTGTGTAATCATTCGTCAGTTAGGCATTTCATGCTGCCACTGACAGTGCCACCAGGATGGTCAATTTCTACATCACCAAAACCATGACTAGGCCAGGGTACAAATACTGAGGTTGCAGTCTGTGCTGGTATGTGCCTTCTCATTCATTTTTATGAGTGTTAGCAGACTAAAATTTGCAGGAGAGAGGTTTGTCTGATGATCTCTAATTATTGCACCTACTGAGCTGAATACCCTTTCAACACTTAAACTGGAAGGTGGGCATGTGAGGTACTTCAGTGCCACTGCAGTCAGCTCTGGCCATTCACTGACCTTTCCGCCTAGTATAAAAGAGGATCATCAGTTATTGACAGATGCCTGTTTTCAGACAAATATGACTCAACCATTCTCTGTGCCACACTAAGTCCAGTGGTTGATGCATCATCCTGTTCTCCGAATCATTTATTTTACAAATCCTCACTTGGGACAAAGCCTCCAAAAGTGGATTGATGCCAACCGCTTTGGATGATAGACCACCTGGAACTGCAGTCTCCTTCCCTTTACAGGATATGCTAGATACTACCCAGATGCACCTTCAGCCTGATTATGCTGCTGAGGTTTGCTGACCTTGGTACGTGACTTCTGTGCCCCATGAACCAAGCGCATCAGTTGCCCACTGACATTTTTACCTGTTCAGGCCCTCCTCCAGTACTGAGGCAATTCCACGCTTGTATCGTAGGGTCCAGCATTGTCGCTATAGCAAAGTTGTCTCTACGCTGAATGCTCAAGATGTGATGATTCTGGTCAAATACTGTCAGCATGTGTTTCAGCAACATACTGCTAGCACTGTCTCCGACAACATCAAGGCTATGCTGTACATTCACCAATGTCTGCCTCAGCACCTGTAACAGTGGAATTGATTAGCTAATGGAGACAGACTCGTCACTCACTACCTGTGTGGCATGTTCAAAAGGCCATAAAATTATTACAGAGCCTGTGAGGTGCCACTGTTCAGTCATCATAGACATGTAGGCCAGGAACTGTCACAGCTAGTGTGTATCACAAGATATTCTAAGATGGCTTTATATTGTTCATACAACCTGTCTGCCATGTATAAAGTGGAGTTCCATCAGATGACAACTTCCAGCTTCAAGCGGTGCTGAGGGAGGTTGTTTCAGTATATCTGCAACTGCCAAAGTTGGTAACGGCCTTGCAGATCATGAAAAGTGAGAACAGATACGGCGTGCAACTGTCAGCATTTCTTTACATCAGGGTGCTGCACAAACTCCTGCACCACAAGATTTAAACAATGGGCCATGCATGAAACATGAAAACGCCACCATTCATGATGCATTTCACCACATTTGACCCATTGTCACTTGCTATGAACCTAGGTCTCAGGGAGTTCAGCCACTTGTCAATTTCAGTCAGTACCACGTTCAACATATTTTTACCAGTGTGTGAACAGGTCACATTGTGCATAGCAATTGTTGCATGCTGTCGAATTCCTGGAAGATTGCTACCACGACACTCCACCTTACTGCACTGATTATTCACACTACCAACAGCACAAACAACCCCAGCACCTGCGCCCAGTGTGCAGTTATACACAAATATGAACTCCCACTGTTTTGCCACTTGTTCACATATGCATACTTAAATGGATGAATGGAGGAGGAATGTTGAAGGGCATGTCTGACTGAGTCAGACACAGTATGGAACAACTCGGGGACAGGACAGGTCAAAAGTATGTCCTGGATGGGACTTTCCATTTTGACAGGCATGTGCAGCAAACTGCCGAACCCAAAATTCTCCACAAAGGAGAAGGGCAAAAGATCAATTGCCAGCATTTCAGCTACTGCAGCATTAAGTTCATGTGACACTGTATGATTGGATGGTACTTCAGTTTATGTGCAAAACACTCTGTAATGTGGGCTGACTTAAACGTTTTACATGGGGTGTGATGACAAATGGTTCTGTTCTGCAAATGGCAGGGTGGAGGTGGACGTTTGATGAAGACGGTTGCAAGGATGATGATGACAAACCCACAAATGCAGTTATTTTGCCACATTTACCAACCGGGTTGATGTACCACTTGCACTAGACATACTACATTCACCACCACCACCATCAAAACTGCTACTCTCACCGCACTGAACAACATTTCAAAATCATTATGCCCTCCACCTCATCATGCCTGTAGTAATCATCTGCTCTTATTTCATCACTACTGCTCACATTTAATTTCCTACTGGATTTACCAGTCATGGAAAGGGATAACATGCTCGTTATGGTTGACGATGAGGTGAACGCCCATTGTGGTATTAGCTGCAATCTTGTTTTGGGTCCACAGTGCCATGTGCCTATTCGTAAGATGTGTATGCTGTCCTCCTGTGCCCAGATGGCTCCCTTTACCTCAACTCACACTCACATGGCAAACCTGGCAGATTGCAACTGACTCATCATTTGCATCTTGTACAAAAAATCCCAAACAAGGGATTGTGATGCTCTACTTTAACATGTCCCTGATGCTGCTTATTGGACTCTGTTCTTTAAGCCATGAAGTGTGTGTGTGGGGGTGCTACATGATTTTTCAGGCAGAACACACTTGGACTGCAACTGACCACCACGGCTACCTATCATTATTACTGGGCCATCATCATTACCATCAACTGAAACTGGTAATTCACAAGTTTTTATGGGGAGGATTAATGCAAACAGACCCAGAGACAGCCACCTTGAATTTCTTTCTTTCTGGTTCCCAACTGAGGTCAATTACATCATCATCATCATCATATTCATCAACATCACCCACATCCACATCTTCTGCTTGGATGCTGGCATGTGGACTGCATGTTGCAACCACAGCAACATCATCAGATTCATCATCATCATCAACACCACCATCACCATATATTTTTTCACCACACGTGAATCACTGCATGGAAAATGCATGACCTGAACTGCAGTGGAAGAAATGTCACATTGTATGCTATCGTTGACATGATTAACAGAATCCTCATTTTCAGTTACTGTGATGTTACTGGGAAGTATGACATCATCTACATTGCCACTACTTGCACTGTTTCACACTCCACTATATTTTTGGACAGAGTACATGGTCAGAAGTGGAACTTGAGGCAGCAATACTCATACCACCACCAGCAACTGCACTAACACCACTGGCTTGGGCAACATCATATCCTCCAACTATGAATGAAGCTATTGATTGGGCTGTAAAAACATTGCAGGAGAAATACCTTTCTTCACATCAGCAATGCACTTCATGGCCTGTGTACTACCATGCCCACAGACAATCTTACCACTGGCAGCAGTGCTATGGTGAGAAACAGCTTTGCTTACATCGCCTCTTTGCAGGTATTTTGGGGATCAACAATACTCTTAACAAATTTAGATTTTGGAACGCTTCACTCTGGGTGGGGGATGTTGGATGTGAAGCCAAAAATTAACTGTGGCTTCAGTAACAGATACAGACACAAAGTCACAAGTTCAACAACACCTTAACTAACCAGTGGTGCTGAAGTCACAAACAATCCAATCTGGAAAAGAATTCTTTTGCCAGGTTGGGGGGCACTGACTGCAGATTTTTATGGCAGTGCAAGCAGCAAAACAAAGAAAATATACCACAATGGCAGTACAAAATCACACAGCTGCAGTGGATAGCAGGTTCACACTGCTGCACCTGCAATTACAATGTGGCACAATAAAAGTGTATTATTTGATGTCACGCACCACACACATAATCACACACACACACAATTTGTCTACAAGTAATGCATAGCAAATTGAAAGTTCAGTAATATACCACTGCATTGTAAACAACCTGAAATTATGAACTGCTGCACCAGATCCACACAATACACAATCAGCCAAAAATTTCAACAATTACTGACAATATTAAGGTGTGTACATTAACACAGTCAGTTACATAACAAAATATAACCAAAAACAAAGAACCCCTATTTCTCCAACTTAAATCTACCTACACCACAAATACACCCTCCCAAAAAGCACACTTTCACTGTCTCTTACTACAGACTCAATGTTGTACATTAACATTCAAAATCCACACACAAACAAAATGCTTGATGATATGAGCACATGAGGGTTTCCTACAATTAATTAACTAAAGTTTGAGTGAAAAATTACTCAAAAAGGCTTTTTAACAGCTTTTAGAAGGTTTGAATCACAGACAGCTCTCAAAGCACAATGTCTCCTACAGCATCTTACACACACTACCCTGAACTGAGACTGTGCAGATCAATATAGAGCCTATGTGTCCTGAAATCCCATGTATCACTGCAAAATTCACCTTGGAGTTTAAAAACAAGGCGAAGTGAGGTGAAGTGAATTGTTTTCAATGCACTTCACCTTTAGAATTGGTGAAGTAGTGGTCTGTAGAAGGCAGAGTAATGCGAAGTCATTGTTTTCAATGGACTTCTCGTGACTACCCATTATAATGCGAATTACTCGGCTTTTGCTATGGAGTAATTCTAATTTGGCTTGGTCTTCGCAAATCACTTCACAGAGTGAATTGAGGTCACTTAGCCCACCACTATCTTTGAACTTTGAGGTGGATATGGAAATTAGTTCTTGATTTTAATGAGCAAACATCTCAGAGCATAGAAATCTGTACTGAGCACTGAAAGGCACACTTCTACTTTTTTAATAATCAATTTTCATTTTACACAAGTTAAATACTAAGTTAAAAGTAATATTGTAAACCCATATTGAAACAGAAACTTTTGGCATTGTTATAGTTCCCAGATATCCAATTCATATAAAAAAGATATTGTTATAATGAGCGATTTACAGGAAATTGGTGTTGGAATTGATCAAGGGGTTCCAAATTAACAAAACTGCATTACTGGACACTGTTGAGAGAGATATGAACAAATTACTAACTATAGTACGTGAAGTCAAAGCCCACTGTTAAGGACCGCATAAATTATGGCACTAACATTACAAAACAAAAGCCTGCTTTGATAGGGAATGTCAGACATTGGAAAAGATGACTGATTAAAAATGATCAGGATTGTTAAAGCTTCTGCTGACTTTGAACCAAAAAGAGTCTTGAAATCAATCAAGAAAGAATACAGAATTCTACTGAAGCAGAAAAATTAGGCCACAAACAAAACTTGTGGAATTCATTACAAAAGGCAATAAGGAAAATAACAGTAGTATCTTTAGGTACCTGGTGGCCTATAGAACTGTGAATAGGCACTAAATACAATCTTGCTTTAATGACCTACACAACCAGTATAGTGTTACACTTGTGCAACTGTGTTTCCTTGCTTTGCCCATTCACACTTTCTGTTCCAGAGGAACTACCACCCTTTAGGGGTACTAACGGCAAAGGAACCTCAAAGAGGGTTCCACCTCTAGAGGTGCCGTGGGAAGTTTCTGGCTAAAGGTACCTTTAGGGAAGAATCCCAGAGGGGAGAGGTGTGCCACTGGAGGAGGAGGGGAGATGGAGGGGCACAAAAAGTCCTTCAGAATGAGGCTGGGAGGAACTGCTTATATAGCTCAGAAGGGGAGTGGTTGATTGCTCGGTCATTGAACCACAGGCATAGCCTTTCAATTCAATGACCTATGCAACCAGTATAGTGTTATGCTTGTGCAACTGTGTTACCTTGCTTTGGCTGTTTGCACCTCTATTCCAGAGGAACTAGCACCCTGTAGGGGCTACCAAGGCAAAGGAACCTCAAAGAGGTTCCACCCCAAGAGATGCTGTGGAAGCATCCTTGGCTAAAGGTACCTTAGGAAGAATCTCCAAAGAACTAGCCGTGCAAAGAAACATTAGCGATCGATGGCAATAAGAGAAGTAGAATAACAGCAGCAGGCAGCTTGATAAACATAAATGAGATGCAGGTTAGCAGAATAGCACAGGTATAATGGATTGCATGAATGACTGCAGGGGCTTCCTAAGGAGAGAGAGAGAATGGCAAATAGGAGCACCATCCACCTCCATCCAACAGCAGAATTTACCTTAGTAAACTAGTGAATATTGCCTAAGGCTAACTAAATATTATGACCTGCAGCACAGAGGAAAGAAAAAAAACCTTTGAGGAGGAAATCTCAGAGGATCTAGGCCTAGGTTGCCTTTCTCCAGGCTTGGGATATTTTTGATTAGTGATGGCTCTCCTGCTGAAATTTGGAAACCTAATTAAAAGGTGGGGTGGAAAATATTCCAATTTGGAGAAAAGCTCTCCTCTATCCCTCTAACAGGAATGCCGTGGAGGGTTCCGAGATGGTTTGTTCTTCAACAAGCTTCCTCCAAGGCAGGAGGAGGACAGCAATGACTGTTGAGGTGCTCAGCTGGCCTACTGATCTAAAAACAAACCAGGTGAACCAGAGGCAGTCGTAGTGAGAATAGCTTAGAAGGTGCTGCTGAACCCACTGTAAGCCAAAGAAGCCTTTGGGCTTAAAGGCCCTCCTTTAGCAGCTGAAGTCTTAAATTCTGCATTGAGAGATGCTGTCTATACATCTGCAGTGCTGAAACTCCACATGAAATGAGGACATACCCACTATGGGCCTGATGAGAAGAACCCCACCCCAAGCTTTGCACACTCAAGATGCAGACTTCATAGCTGCAGAGTGAGACCATCGGCTGCAGGGCAAGACCTGAGCCATGGTAATTAATGGTCATGGTTGGCATGCCTCTGATTATGGAAGAAACAAATGGGAAGGAGTGTAAAAGAAGTGCAGAGCGCTGAAGACCTTCACGTAGGTAATACATGTTGTATAGCAGCACAGCAGACTAAACCTTCAAGGGCATCAGAAGCAATGAGTGGACCTGCACGAGGTCTGTGACACAGTGTAAGCAATGACTGGACCTGCAAATAGGTCTGAGAGGCAGCAATGTGTATGGCTTGGAAGGTAGGCAAGCCAACCAGTCTCATTAAGGAAGCCAATTAAAGGTGACATAAATACTCATAGGATTTTAGCAGCAGAGGCATGATTTGAACATGAGGTATTTGGACCCGTATGGGACCATGACTCTGCACTACAACTCCCCAGTCCCCGCCATAGGAAAATCAGGGAAGCCACAGTAAAGCGCCATGACCCAAATGCAGATTTTAAAACTAGTTTACAGTGACGGCTGTAGCTGAGCTGACCTCCAGAGTTTAATAAAGCAGTATTCAAAAGTAGTTGAGCAGCATCCAACAGCAATTAGTTACAACTTCTGGGAGTAGCTAAGCTGAACAATTTTCAGAATTGTAGGAAGAGGAATACACTGCAAAGAACAGCAATATTGTTTGGTATAACTGCATGGAAGCAGGTTTAAATGCCATGGGCTAGCTTTGCAGCATGAGCCTGGACAGGTGCAAACAATTAAGGTAGATAAGCACTGAGACAGCAGAAGCAGGAAGCAGCAACTGATCTGAAACATACAGATACCAATTGTAGTTGCACTGAGGGTTTGCTGAAACTTGATGAGGAAATGGGAGTCAAAATAGCACAAGCACGGGATTAGCACAATACAAATGATGGGCAACACTATGCTAGAGAAACCAGAAAGCCCCCTAGAAGAAAAAAATGCAAAACAAAAACACAAAACAGGAGGACAGGAAACATGCAACACAAAGAAGCATGCAGCAGTCGGAGGCAAGCAATACTAACCAAAAAGCAGGAAAATACAAAACCAAGTCTATCAGAAACCAAGCAGAGTCAAACACAGCAACACTGGGGGCAAAGCCCCAGGCCCCAGGAGAAGAAGACTGACAGAGCCTCCAGCTGCAAAGAAAAGTGCTTCAGAGTGAGACTGGGAGAAACTGCTTATATAGCTCAGGAAGGGAGGCTAATTGCTCAGTTATTGAACCACAGGCATAGCCTTTCAATTATGTCAACTGCCACATGGTAGGAATTTTTTCAGGAAAAATATGGGAAATTAATAAAATAGTAAGAACAGATAATTATTTAAGTTTGCATAAAGGCAAGTTTAATGAGGAAATAGTAATAATCTCTGAGACAGAAGTACATCAGGCTATTGTTGCCCAAAAAGGAATAAAGCACCTGAGCCTGATGGTATATCAGCCAACATTTTCCTAGCACATACAGAATGGTGGGCTGCAGTTCTGTGCAGTTTACATAATTATATATGCAAGGTAAGAATTGTACTAAAGGTGTGGCAAACTGGGTTAACAGTTTCACTCTTTAAATGGGGCTCACCTAAAACCCTAACAAGTATAGGCTCATTAGTCTTCTATGTATAGGTTTAACATTTTCACACAAATTATTTTAGACAGACCCAATATAAGGGTAATGGAAAAAATCATTTTTCCAATAATCAAGTGGATGTTTGCATAGAACTTAGACCCATAATATTTTATATTAAATAATTTAGAGAAAATATGCATTGAAAGACCCAGATGCTCTTTATGTAATATGCCTAGATCTGTCATCTGCTTTGTTAATGTGGACAGACCTATTTTACAAAACAAGTAAAGAAAACTCAGCATTGAGGAAAGTCTTCTAATTATCTTACAATTACTGGACGAAAATAATAAAGCACACTAAGGGTAGGCAAAGACAATACCATTTCTAATACAATAAAGATACAGAAAAGGGAGCTAAGCTTGTACATTTCAGCACCATTACTTTTCAACTTGTATTTAGAATCTGTTAATATGGAATTAAATACAGTTAATACTTTTGCTCCCAGACCTATGGATATGAAAATCAACATTCTTCTGCTTGCATAGCATATTTTGCTCTATTCCCAAATTATATTGGGCCTTAAACAGTCCATTAATAAGACAATGTTGTATTTAAATTAGCTGGAGCTCACCTTGAATCCAAGGAAGTTAAATATTGTTATTTTTGAAAGAAGAGAAGCACTCATGAGTCTTCATGGTCATTTGGTGAAATCTCGATTGACATTAGATCTGAATGCAAATATCTGGGCCTTACATTTAACAGACATTTGTCAGGAAAAAATGAAATTTTATCTTAAGAAACAAGCCATACAATTGTCCAAAGTAATAATTCAGTTTAGGCAATTATTTGCAAGTAATTGTTATATAGCAATAAAATAAGCTTTTGATGTTAAAATAATTAACAGAATATTGTCATGGGGTTCCTTCCCAACATTGTCTACAATACACATAACTTGTTGGGTGCTCAGTTGGCATATTTTATTTACATAAGTATGTCTCTGAACTTTATTTACATCAATACTTTGATCCCATATACATTACTCATCAGTACTTTGATACATTATACATCGATTATCATATCCTTTTCATGACCACCTTCAATCACTTAATCCATTCTGCACTCAGTTGCAAACCTGACAGCCACAGTCTGTCCTCTGGGATGCAAACCCCAAAGGTGCCACATGGTTGGGTGCACACCCATCCCGTGACCTGGTTTTCTGACCCAGTACCCCCTGGGCACCCTAAATCCATTACCAGTGTCTCTATTTTCCCTTCCCACATCCCCTTTTCCTTTACCTTCCAGACTCTTTATTCCCAACCACGACAATTCCTGATGCCCTCCTTTGCTTACCCTTTGCATGCAATGTACCCTTTTATATTATACACCAGCCTGTCCGTCTGCTATCAACCACTTTCAGCTGCCCACCATGGCCCTATTTTTCCTCTCATTCTGGTCACCAGACTGACCACTGTTCTTACTGCAGCTGCCCATGCTACTCCAAACCCATTGACCTCCCTTTAACCTGCTAAATTACTGGGTGGGAGAGAGGGAAAATTGTAATCTAGCAAAAGAAGGGTGATCCCTGTCCTACTTCCCCTATATGCTGCCTTTCTCAAGGGCCTCCCTTGATCCCTTCCACCAGTCCATGTCTACCCCATCTGTCCCTCCCTTCTTATACCACCCTTCTACCCATGCTCCTACTTTTCCTCCTTGCCTTCCTCCCATGATTCCTCATTCTTCTCCTTCCATTCCTCCCCACCCCTCCCTCCTAATCCTCTGTGTCTTTCCTGTCTCCACTTGGCATATCCCTTCTATTTTGGCCAGAAACCCCTGATAATAAGGGCTGCCGCTTAAGAGGCAATCACCTTTTCATGAGAATCTCTTCCCAATATTGACCACAATACACATGACTTGTTGGATGCTCAGTTGGCATATTTTATTTACATAATTACATTACCAAACTGTATTTACATCATCAATGCTTTGATACCATATACAGTACATTACTTCATCACCGAACTTTACTTACACCATCAATGCTTTGATCCCACATACATTATTCATCAGTACTTTGATACAATATTCATTGAGTATCACATTCTTTTCATGACTACCTCAGTCCCTTAATCCTTTTGGACTTGGGTACAAACCTGATGCCCACATTTGGCCCTCTGGGATGCAAACCCCATAAGTTGCCCATGCAGCTGGGTGCACACCATCCAAGTCCTGGTTTTCAGACATAGTACCCCACTGGGTCCCCTATATCCTTTACCTGTGTGTCTCATTTTCCCCTCCCCACCCCTTTTTCTTCTACCTTCACTAGCCCATCTCCAGCCATTGTGACAGATGATGGACTCCCTCATATGCTTCCTCAATGCATGTTCCCAAACTAGGTCCGCTAATTCCCCATGCTTTGTTTAATGTTGTGGGAATTGAGAAATTTCATTACGAAAATATTTCCACGAAATTCTTGCAAAGTATTTCTTGGGTGCAAAATGCAATTCACACAAAAATGTGAAATTGCACCAAAAATTGAGAAATTTTAACTGACAATAGTGTAAACGCACCTACTTAAAATGGCTTAAAATTGCCACTTGTGGGTGAAAGTTCTATATTTGTGTGAAATTTCACATTTTGTAGCAAAATTTAACAAGTTTGCACCACACAAAATATTTTGCAGAACGGTGGAATGTCATGAAATATTTTGCACGACTTAAACTGTCGATTTCACTGCATTTTTGCTGGCAAAATTTTATTTTGCAACATCTCTGCTCCTGTCACATCTAGATAAAGTTTGCCTCCTATGTTACATGTCCCAACCAGTGCTCCACCAACATTATTTATTCTGTCATGTACCTTTATCGTATACACCTCATATACGCCCTGTGATTATCAATGCCTTCCCGAACTCCACACCTTGGAGACACTCTGACCTACATTCGCCTCCCTGTGCCTCATGTGCTCCACTTGATTTTTTTTTTACCATAAACCCATGTTCCTTCCACAATGGTGACCCTTAATTGTCCCTTTGAGACATCCCACAGCTGATCACCTTTATAACTGCTTTTTTACTCTCTAAATCCTTTCTCATAACCCTTCCTTCAGATCACATGATTATTTCCATAATCTGTCAACTTCAACTTAAACTGGTTTTGTGCTTGGGTGCATACCTGCACCCACCTTCAGCCCTCTGGGATGCAAACCCCACAACATGCCTAGCACAGCTGGATGCACACCCAGCCCATGCCTTGGTTCTCCCAACCCCATAGCTGATGTGCCCATTCTCATAACCTCTCATTCTGATCACATAATTATTTCTTTGATCCAACAACATTGACTTAAACTGGTTCTGTGCCTGGGTGCACCTCTTCACCCCATCCTCATTTTCTTCCTTCTTCCTTCCAACTATGCACTTCTGGCTCTCCCAATGCCCTCCTTTGGCAACCCTTATCCTGCTCTCTTCCTTAGACACAACCCATTGACTCACCTGGAAACCTTAGTATATACCAAACCTCCTCAACAAACTTGTTGCCCTTTTTAACCTTCCTTCACATGCCTGTTACGTTCCTTTCCTGTTGCCCTCTTCCAGAAACCCTTTATATGCCCATATCCTATTCCCTTTTCCTGTTTCTCTTTTGCAACCTTCATGCCTGGATACTGTTCTTTTACCTGTAGCCCTCTTTCAGCAACCCAAGAGTTCCTGCCATAATTCTTACTTGTTACACTCTTCCAGCAACCCTTCCACTGCTGTACTATTCCTGCTAGCCCCAACCTTCCATCTTATCCTGGCTCCTAACTGCTGTCCCTTCAGAAGTCCACTTGGCCACCCAAACTCAATCTAGCAGAAAGAAGGTGTTCCCCAAATTACTTCCTCTTATATGCTCCTTTCTCAAGGACCTTCCTAGATCCCTTCCACCAATTTCTGTTTACCCCTATTTGTCCCTTCCCTTATTAAATCATGCTGCTTCCATGCTCCTACCTTTCCTTCTTTCCCTTCCTTCTATGATTCTCACTCTTCTCCTTCAATTCCCCATCCACCTCCCCACCCATCCCCTCCTAATCCTCTCTGTCTTTTCTATATCCATCTGGCACCCTCCTTCTATTTTGGCCAGGAAACCCTTGACAATAAGGGCTGCCTCTTATCAGGCAAGCCCTTTATATGTATCAGAAGTCAGGTCATTTTGCAGTGTAGCTAGAGACCTGTTGGAATCTGTGCAAATATACTCTATAGACAAGTCCTAAACTTAGAGATACACAAACTGCATTCTTGAGAAGTGAATTGAATCTGAAATTAATTGTTTTAATGGCACAGATCAGGGCTCTTAAATTCTGGGGAAATGTTTAGGTTGGATGAGGAGAGAACTCTTGCAAAATTCTGTCTCAAAGCTAGATCAAATAATTTTTACCTTAAACAGTTTAGACAGCTGATCAAGACCTTGAAAAGAGAGGACTTGCTGAAATGTGTGATGATTATGTGAGTAACAGCATCAACAATTATGCTAATACTGCCATACAGAGATTATAGGGTAACTTTTTCAATCAGAATTTGGAAATTAGCTGGCATTCTGTATTGTGCTTTTGTGTCCATTCAAAATGCCCAAGAAATTCAGAAAACTATCAGAGATTTTATGAAAATGCTTCACACAGAAATGCTTGCTGTAAGTTTTATGCTGGAATTGACATGGAAAACACTATCATGTTGGGATGGATTTTAACAGGGAGCTGATATGGGCTGTAAATGTGATATTTACACAAGACTAACAGTTAATCATTTAGTTTTTGATTACAATCTGTTAGCTAATGCTAGAGAAACGGCTGCTTTCAGAAACAGAAATAATGCTTTTAGATTTCATGTTGTGAGGTCACAAGCCATATAAAGATATTTACCATGGCCTCATTTGAAATACTACAATTTGCACTATTTAGTTGAATTGCCCTGCTGTATTTATTAAAAAAATAATGTTTTTATAGGCAGTTTTATGACGTTGTATGACATATCATTGTGGAATTTTAATGTTTCACACATGCTTACTAGACTGTGTGTGATAAACAATTGTTTGTATGCATACTAAGATTTGAACTTGAACTTGAAAAGAAAATTGATCTCCCAATCCTAAACTACCTGGCAGGTCTGATGCCAAACTCGCCCATCAGGAAATAACAATAAACATCTGCCCTCTCTCTACCAACTGTCTGATGTGTCCCTCCAATACAGGTCATCTCAAAATAATACATACACATGATAATATGGGGCTATAAGTGAGTTTGGTGCTGGGGATTAAACTATTTCCTGGTGTTGAGTGGATCTGTACCATTGTGTACAGGGTAGGGAACATTACTGAAAAGCAGTGCAGCTGTGTCAAAGACCTTCCTGTATGCACTGTATGCCAACAATCTGTAAATCTGACATAGAGTGTGTTCATCATATAATTACAATTATAACAGTGAGACTGGTGAGATAGTAAAGTCTGCTATGAAAGTAAATAAAAATAATAGCAAAAGCAAGACAAGCCAGGATGGCACCAGTCAAATTTTGCTATATTTTGACCAAGTGATCATTTCATCTTGTGCTGTTGAGAGGGATGTAAAAAGAAAGGACTTAGATTGGGAAGTGAGCTGTACTGTGATCTGCAAGAGAATAAGTTCCATCTCCTGAGTGTTAAGGAGAGGTAGACTTATCACCCACTAGAATCTTTAATCTCCTATAGAAGGGATTGTTTTCTTGCAAGAAGATCAGCACTAGTCATAAGAATAAAGACCGTCACCTTGAGAGATGGTAACATGATGTTTTGGTACTGGTCATTCTGATATCTGTATAAAACTAGGATGACAGGGGCTTAATAAATGCCCTAAACATCTATATTCAGTTCAGAAGAATTATTCCAGACAGGCTAAAGTCCAAATAAGAAAACAGAGAAAGCTCAACTCCTGAATGCTAAAATTTCTCTTTATTTTTCTTCCACCACATGTATCGATGTTTCATGGCAAAACCACTTCATCGGGGAGTGGTGGTTTCTAATAAAGAGAAAACGGTCACGTGATGGCAGCCTAGCGACCTGCAGCTCTCTCCCTCTGCTCCATGTCCCTACAGCTAATTAGCCAAAAAGAAACCACTAAACTGCTACCAAATTCCACAGAGGATCACAAGATTAAATCACCACTAAGACCTAGACACCAAAGAAATACTCTAAAATGGATGTATATATGGAAAGCTCCACCACGGCACTCGCCTCCAGACACCTGAGAAAGAGAAGGCTACAAACGGCCTAAACAACAACCAGCCCCTACTGGTAAATCTGCAACCGGTCTGTGGCTCTTACCAAGGAAAGGTTCTTGGAAATTTTACAGTCGATGCAGAACTCTATTGCTCATATCTCCAAGAACTTCACCAAATGCTACTCACTATGGAATCGCTGGCAATGAGAGTGTCCGATTCTGAAGCTCAATTATTCTCCGTTGAAAAGAAGCAAGATAAAGCTGATTTAGACTGCACCAATATAGCTCACAGACTTAAAAACTGGAGGAAAAAATAGAAAATCTCGAGAGTAGAAGCCGCAGAGACAATCTACTAGTCATCGGATCCCTGAAAAGGAAGAAGGCAGCTCCCCAATTGTCTTCCTCCAGAAATTATGTAAAAATCATGGGACCATCCTCAAATGGGGCAACTTATATCATTGAAAGGACACACAGAGCTTTGTGCCCACCACCACCTCAGAATGCACCACCTAGACCCCTTTATTTTCAAGTTACTTAACTTCTTGGACAGACAACACATCTTAGCACAAGTTAAATCACTTCAGGAAGTCCAATGGACGGCTAAAAAACCTGCATTGCTCAAGACCTCCCACAATCAGTGAGATTCAAAAGGCAAGAACTACACCCACTTGTGTCCAAATTAATAGCTGCAGATAGACAGTTCCGAGTTCGATACCCAAGCTATTCTACAAGTGAAATTTAAAGATCAATGGCTCTCTTTGATACACAGGAACATGCACACCTGAAACTCAAGAAACTCCTACCTGACCTCTTTAAATGATGGGTACAGTAGAAGTAGTAACTTTGATGTGAATGATTGCTTTGCCTATGATAATGGGTCACAGTTGTACTAATCTCGCTAACAGGTCATCATTGGCACTCTATTGAGAGTTTACCAGAGACTTTGTTCGATCTATGTCTCTCGCAGCATACCCTCATGTGAAATATGCTGAGTGATTTGCCTATTAATGCCTCTCCTGATGGTACCTCAATTGTCTTGACACAGCTTCGTCTGGAGCTCTGACCCTGGAATATTGCCTGAGAAGGATCCCGTGGATTCAGAATCCACATCAGTGGCTGAGTAACAAACTTTCTTTTCATTTTTCCTGGATATACAATCTTTGTATGTGGTTGAACCATCAGTGTGCTTCTGTGAATATAACAGACATGTGACTCCCAAGCTTCAAATAACTCTAAATCTAAGTTTTGAAACATGGCTGGTTTATCTCAGGTCACGGCTTTAGTACAAGTTTTACACTTTTCTTTCCTCATTGTGTTTTCCTTTTTCTTTGTGTTTCAGGACTGATGTGACTTTGGGTACATATGAAAGAAATTACATCACCCTCTGTACATTATGTATAAGCATTGTTTAAGCCGATAAGCTGTAGAGGAAATGATTATATGATACCCGCTTTCTTGTTTTCAAGCTACTTTATTGAAACTATAGGCGTAAGTGGTTTGTTCTACAACATATATTGATGGAGATGTGGGAGGGGAGGAACTAGCTTGTGGGCTTGCACTGAGAAAGATCACCTGGCTGGACTATTAAGCCAGTACAGTTTGTAGAACTGGGGATAGTATAGTTTATAGTGTTGATAAAAATAGTTAGTTGAATAGATTTAAAATGGGACAGTTTTGTTTTGCTCTATGTGGGGGTTGGAGTGCCAAAATCCTTTTTCCAGGGTATGGACCCCACAATAACAAAATTGAAGGGCAAAGTAAAATGGAACATTTCAACATAGATTGCTCTCAAGTCAACTCTTAAGCAATGAGTGGGTATATATATTGAACATGGAATGTTAGGGATGTCAAAGACAGATGTGAATGACAAATGGTTTTAAAGCATCTATGTCATCTTAATGTTAGGATTGTGTGCTTACAGGAAACTCATCTTAGAAGAGAGGATACCTCTCTTTTATGTAGGACCTGGTTGGTCAAGCTCATGGATCAGGAGTCTCTACTAACAAGGGGGTGGCCATACTTATTGCCAGAACAGTTCCTTTTAAGTTAATACAAGAGGTATGAGATGTCAATGGTCACTACTTACCATTACATGGAATGTTACAAGCCCAACAAATTCTACTGGGCTCTATATACGGCCCTAATGTTGATTCTTCCCACTTTTACCCATCTTCTGAACTTAGTGGCTTCACCAAACTCGAAATTTATATTTTTGGGAGGGACTGGAACCTGATGCCACATGTACAACTTGACAGAACAGATAGTAGAATAGTAGGCCCTCTCCAGCCCAAAGAGCCCTGTCAGATCTCATGTCTGGTGCAGGTCTAGTAGACATATGGAGAATACTAAATCCAAATGAGAGAACCTATACTTTCTTCTTGTCTCCCCACCAAACTTATTCCAGAATTGATTATTTTTAATAAGCTCCTTTTCTCTGCCTTGAGTGTTGGCTAGTGAAATAAAAGCAGAGTCATCTCTGACCATTCCCCAGTTACTCTCACTTTTCTTCAAGGCCCTGTCATACAAAGAGACACCGTATGGTGACTAAGTAACCAATTACTAAAAATCCAGCCATTCTACCTCATATTAAGGAATTTATTACCCAATTTCTGGAAACTAACAGGGACTCTGTTACTAAAATGGATGTGGTATAGGCTGCCCTGAAATGTGCTCTATGGGGCAATGCATACGCCTAGCATCTCTTAGATCCAGGCAATTCCACAGCAAAGTAGAGGAGTTATGTTCTATAAAGAGTATGGAGAAGAATATTAAAATAACTCATCAGAAGCAGATTGGGCTAAGTTGCATACCATGCAGACACAATTTTTGATTTAATGTCCCAGAAGGCCAAATTAACATTAAAATGACTAAACTTATGTACCTAGAATCGGGCAAGCGACCAGGAAACTTCTTGCCATCTGGATTAAACAAGCTGAAGCAACCTGGCATGTACAGGACTGAGATCAGAAGAGGATAACTCAATTATTACAGATCCTAAAATAATTGCCATGATCTTTAAAGATTATTTCCAAAATTATATAATAGTCCCACTAATGAGATAATGGTACAGAGAGAAATAACTAAATACTTAGACTTAGTGGTCCTCTCCTGTCTGTCCCAAGATATGACAATAACACTTGGTAATCCATTTACTAAGCAGGAAGCAGAACAAGCCATACAGCAACTCCTTAGGATAAATCTCCCAGATCAGATGGCTTAACTTATAACTTATACAAATCCTGCCCCATAGAACTTATCCCTTTATTAATCAAAGTATTTAACCATTGGTTTAACAATGGTTTCTTTTAAACAAATTCCTTGAAGCAATTATTACCCTTATCCCCAAGCCTGATAAAGACCCTAGTATCCAGAAAAATACTGTCTCAGATCACTATTGAACACCGATATTAAACTTTTAGCTAAAATTCTGGAAAATATGTTGGGACCTAGTATGAGAAATTTATTTGGGCCAGAACAAGTTGTCTTCATGGCAGGTAGGTCCTCCAGTGACCATATGGCCGCCTACTGCACCTACTTTCCTTGTCCAGTTGTTCAGATATCCCTGCTGTACTGATCTCACTTGATGTCGAAAAGACATTTGACCGAGTATCCTGGGACTTTTGTTTGCTGTATTGGGCAAGATAGGTTTCCAAAAATTTCATTAAGTGGACATGACTTTTTACTGTTCACCTACTGCACAGTATGGTGTAATGGTAAGCTTTCTGATCCAATTACATTACAACAGGGTAGCAGACAAGGTTGTCCATTATCTCCCTCCTTTTAATTTATATCTAGAACCTTTTATCAGAAAATTGATATCTTCAACAGACCTTCTGGGCATAAAAGCAGGAAATAGTAGGCACCTCGTATCTGTCTATGCAGATGACTTATTATTGCATCTGAAAACCCAATTTGTGGTGCACCAGCCGCATTTGAAATTGATCTCTTCTCCAATGTCTCATACTATAAACTTAATCCAACTAAAACTAAAGTTTTCCCATTGAATGGGAAAGCTTTACCTTCAGATGTTGAAGAATACAAACTAATATGGAAACCGAGATTTTTAACTATTTAGGCATTAAAGTTTATAAAGAATTCCCATCCATAATGAGAGAAAATTTTACCACCTTACTTAGTACCCTTAAAACAGATTTAGCTAGATGGGGCACTCTACCAATCTCTTTATGGGGATGAATAGCCACAATAAAAATAAATGTGTTAACCCATTCTTTACCCCATGGGAATGCTAGGCCTTTTTTCCCTGAAGTGGTTTACACAATTGCAAACAATTAAGCAATAATGCATGACAGGGTGTGTGTTGTGCTGGGATAGCGTCACGCCTGGGGTGATTAGACGCGAGGCTGCAGGCCAAGTGTGACTAATCATCCCAGAAGTGACATTATCCCAGCACAACACACACCCTGGAGTGCATTATTGCTATTATACAATGGCTCGTTTGTAAAGTAACAAAATGATGAAAACTACATTTAAAGTAGATTTTTCTGTCATTTTTGGAATGGGTAAGGTTACTTCAAGGAAAAGTAGTGCCGATTTAGCCAGCAGGAGGAGCTAATGTGTTTTTGAGCAGCTGTGCAGTCCCTATAGGAACGTTTCAACCTTTGTCCGTGGTGCTACTCTTTGTTAATATGACCTATTGCCTCATTATGTATGTTGTCTTTTGTTTTTCATCGTTTTTCTCCGTTTTCCGTGACCTTTTCTTTTTATTTCAGTTCTTGTGCTGTATTATTGGACTGCCCCCATAGCGTGGTGGTGTGTGGATGTCTGAAACTGAAGGAAAGGAGGGAGGAGATGATTTGTTACGCTGCTACGGTTCATTTGAAAAAATTAACAAACGGGAAAAAAGTGAGCGAGTGAGGCTAACTGCAACGCTGTTCGTGTGAACACTCGCTTCAGCTCTCATGTCATTGAAGTGAGCGAGTTGCTCCGGCTGCTTGTTCCAGCAGAGGTTTCTGGGACAGCTGTGAGAAGTTGGAAATGGAGCGGATATGTGAGGGAGTGAAAAATTATTTGTTTTGCACTGCCACACTGTTGTATCTGTTTTGAGTTTTACCAAAGCACTGTGTCACACGCTACTGTGTTTGGGTCGGAAATGAGTGAGGAGTGTTGAGGGTGATCAGAGTAATGGCAGGTTACTTTTTGTTTAAAATGTGTCTTAAAATGCGAAGCTAGATAGGAGAGACATACTGTGGTACTGTTAATGTGGACAGTTTTAATTTATGGTGGTGTGTTGGGCTTTTTAGCGGCTGTTGGAAGGAGTGATTTATTTAAAAAAAAATGAGCAAGTACTGGCAAAAGCCACAGCAGCCATGCCAAGTGTGGGCAACTTGGACATGGGCTGTGGTATGATTCTTATAACATTTGATGCGGTTCTTTGTGTGTTGGGACTAGACCCATGATGTTGTACTGGGATAACATCACAGGTCCAGTACCAGTCTGACCAATCAGAGTCAGCCTTTCTTTCTTGCCATTGTATAATAATTATTAGTTACCTATGCAAAGGAAAGGGAGTATGGAGAGCTTACTTTAAACTTACTGCCCCAAAATTACAAGGAGGCCTTGCTCTCCCTTCTTTTTATGTACTATAGTGCAATTCATATTAGTAACTGGTCCACTGGTCAGTGACACCTGACCAAAGAAACCAGGCAATCCCTCAGCCTCTGTGGCTAGATATAGAAACAAATCTAGCAAGGCAATCTTCCTGTACATTACCTGCCTTACTCCATTCCTTACCTCAATGTATACCCAGAGTATTAAGAAATACCCCATTGGATGGTCTATCAGGGCCTTACATCAGCTACAAAAAGATTTAAATATGGACGGGCACAAACTGAACAATCATTGATAGAAATCCATACTTTATATTTGGAAACTCCCATCCTGCCATCCTTTTGGACCCCTTAATAAACCTTAAACTTCAGGATATCATTTAAGAGAGTAAAATGCTCTATTTACTACAAATGTGTCACTCTTTCAATATTTCAGATAAAAATACTTTTACGTATCGGCTGTTAAAGCATGCTGTCACTTCATTCCTCAATAGAATATCTCATATCGTGCCCATGACCAAGGAAATGTTGCCCTTCTAATGATAGCAAACCAACCAATCCTATATCCAGAGTGTATAAAGAGCTGCAAGCCCTAGACTATAATTTACCAAAAGGTATTTGTTATTATTGGGTTAATAAGCTCTCTACAAGATAATATCACCATATGGCACTCTATATGGCACAATGAATATAGATATATTAAACAGGATAGACTTCACCTAGTACAATTCAATATTATGCACAATCTGTATTTTACCCTGAAAGACTTTTCAAAATTAGAAGGCTTTCATCCTCACAATGCCATTTCTGTGCTGTTTCCCTGGAGACCTTTATCACATGCTATGGTCTTGTCCTAAGGTGGTAAATGTTTGGCTTAAGGTTAAAAATCTTTGAATCCACTACTGGGATTAGATTCACTATTTAGTTCAGAGGTTTGCCTCCTTAACATATTCCATCAGGAACTATTAAATACAGGAAATATTACATGGCTCTTATGTCTGCAGTAGTTAAACTTGTTATTATGAGGCATTGGAAGGATGAAGTACCTCTGTCTTTATTAGAATGGCACAAAGAGGCTTTACTGGCCCTACAATTAGAAAACACATTGCCATGATGGCTAATAAGAACCAAATGTATCTTGATAAGTGAGGGCCACTAGAAGCCCTTCTTATTGCTTGAAACCCTAATCAGTCAATACTCGACTTAGATTATAATACTTGCATCTAAGTTTTTACCCCATGATTTTGGCACAGGGAGTGGTGGGAAGTCATTAGGGATATTATAGATTGTACATTACTTATATTCAGAAGAAGGAGACCTTGTTTCATAGAATGTTGTACCTATTTGGTATCTCCTCCTCAAGTGTACTGGAATATTTTCAAATGTACTGTACTAAAATTTAATAAAGCATACAGAATTAAAAAATGAAAGAAAACATACAGACCTCTTTGCTCAAGCATCACATGGTCACCTGTTTGTTACTAAACCAGTGTTTAGCCAGCACCATAAAACACAATCCTTAATCACCTCTGCATTGTAATGAAAAATCTTAAAATTCATTCAAATTAAATTATGTATACTCGATGTATTATCTCCCAGCATCATTATTTTATAATCCATTGTGATTAAGTAAAGATAGAGATAATATGTTTCCATTGAACTCATACCACCTTCAAAACTAAATGCCACCTTAAGAAAAAAATACTCACCCTCCACCATATTTTTGTTATATACCTTTTTCAAAGTATTGTTTTTATCATTTTTGTTCAAAATATTAGTCAAAGTATCCATGTGTCCAGGCAAGTGCATTGCAAGGTATAAAATATTATGCTTAACTGAGTGCAAGGATAAGAATACCTCAAAAGCCGTCTGGCGGTTATCAGAGATTTCCAGTTGTGCCACCGATGACCGAGGATCAGGAATGGACACAGGAAATGGAGGCTGGCCAGGGGAAGAAGGATTGAGCATCCTGAGGACTGGTCTCCATGTCTGGGGAGGGGTAAGAGTGTCCGTGCTTTGTGGACCCCTGGCAGAGGCTGGGGTCCACTGTGGCCAGCACCATCACCTTAAGGCACAGAGCAGATGCTGGACATCAATGCATGTCCCTGCTCCCAGGAATCCAGCAAGCAACAAAAGCTGGCCCACCAGCATGACGACCT
Source organism: Neoceratodus forsteri (assembly GCA_016271365.2). Taxonomy (NCBI): domain Eukaryota; kingdom Metazoa; phylum Chordata; order Ceratodontiformes; family Ceratodontidae; genus Neoceratodus; species Neoceratodus forsteri. Next base: position 912,562,991 of record CM057455.1, on the reverse strand, counting down.
GTTTTGCCATCATCTACACTGCCTTCAGCATCCACGGGTGATTCTGCTCCTGTGCTCCTGACCCAGAGGGTAAGCTGGGGCTTGCCTACAGTGTCCATTGGGAGGGCAGCCTTTCTGGCAGCCACCCAGGGGATAAGTCTGGGCATGAGGTAATGACAGGCAGGGAAGGTCTGACCTATGAATTGAGGATTGGGGACCCAGAAAAAAATACCTCAAAAATTGAAATCCGTAATTAAACCCTTTTTATCACAAAACTGTATTCACATATCATTTTTAGTCTAGTTCTTATTTTATGTAATTAATTAATTTGTTTATTTATTTATTTAATTTGTTAACCAGGTAAGAGTAAGTGCACTAGACCATGGGTCTTTATGCAGTACAAAATATACAACATTATACAATAACATTCATTGACAATTACAAGTACATAAATCTAACAAATGCAATGTCACCAACTTTGTAAACTTGAAAAGAGCAGTTAATAAGTAATGATTCAGGTAAGCTATTCCAAAATCAAGGAGTTGCAGCAGCAAAGACATGTCGACCAGTTCTAGTTCTACAGGAACCATCTTTAGTAAACTAGGCAACATATCCCTAACTGAAAGAAGATCAAAGAGTGGGGTAGAGGTAGAATTAAAATCATTTTAAAAACTAAACAACAAGAAAAATATATATACATTGCACTGGAATAAACTAATCAAACTGAGTGTATAAAGATAATGATGAGTACATAGAGGAGCTACTAAAACGGCTAATGTTATAAAGAACAGAAAGATTTTGTACCTCCTTAGTACTAAGATAAAAATGACTAGATAAATAATCAAAATGAGATAGGAGAGAGCCGATTGCAATGACCTTGTGGGATTCAAGAAAAAAGTTTTCAATTTATACAGGGCTCCATTTGTTTTATTAATATTGCAGCAAACATGCTTTTATATGGCCAGAAAGAGTAAGCAAAGGATCCAAAATAACTCCCAAGTATTTCAACTGGGGAATTTGGTTGATATATTATGCCACAAACCCATTTTTTCCTAGCAGCAAGTCAATACTTAAATGGAAGATTTCACAGTGAGGAAACTGATTTTCAGCTCTGTTAATCCTCAAGACCAGTTTGTTATCCACTGGCTAATTTTAAACAACAGGAGGGTTTTCAAGGAAGTGCCAGAAGACAGAGAGAGAGAGAAGAGGGTCTTCAGGAGATATAAAGAAACACAAAGGAAGGAGGACAGGGAGCAGTAGCTAGAGAAGCAGAGGGAGGCAGGAAAGGCAGTCAGGAGCTCAAAGGTGAGAATGGAAGAACATATAGCATAGGTTATAACTAAAGTTGAAAAGACCTTCTTCAAACACATCAGTGAGAGGAAGAAGACCAGTGGTGGGATTGTTAGGATAAAGAAGGAGGGAGGAGGGTGTGCAGAGGAGGACATAGAAAAAGCAACAATACTGAACCAGTACTTTTGTTCAGTTTTCACAAAGGAAGGAAGAAGGTCCACAACTCAGCAAAAGAAAAGCTATCAGGAAAGGGAGGTAGGCACCACCTGTTCACAGTAGACAGAGTCCTAGAGGAACTCGGGAAACTGAAAATAGATAAGGAAAGGCGGCCAGATGGAATTCACAGCAGAATATTAAAAGAGTTCAGAGAGGTGCTGGTGTCCACTGACCACCATATTCAACAGATCACTGGGCAGTCTCAGAAGACTGGAGGAGTGCTAATGTGGTCCCTCTCCACAAAAGTAGGAGCTGAGAAGAGGCAGGCAACTAAAGACTAGTTAGACTGACCTCAGTGGTTGGGGAAATTAATGGAAACACTGCTAATGGAGAGGATTGTGTCATTCCTTGAATCCAGCAGAGTCAAGGCAGCATGAATTCACAGCGGAAAGAACATGTGAAAGAAATCTAATAGATTTCTTTGACTGGGTGACCAGGGAGGTAGATCAGGAAGGGCAGTGGATGTGGCCTACTTAGATTTCAGCAAAGTCTTTGATACTGTCAAATATAGCAGGTTAGCAAACAGGTTAGGCAGCATAGGGTGAGCCCCAAGGTGGTAAACTGGGTCAGAAATTGCTTGAGGGGCAGGACACTGAGGGTGCTGGTGAATGGTGTTCAATCAGATGAGAGGAGGTGACCAGCAGGATGCCACAGGGATCAGACCTGGGACAAGTCCTCTTCAATGTCTTCACAAGTGACATTGCAAAGGGGATGGAGGGGAAAGTATGTCTTTTCGCAGACAACACTAGGATCTGCAACAGGGTTGACACTCCAGATGGGATAGAAAAAATGAGAAAAGACCTAAGCAGATTAGAGGAGTGGTCAGAAGGTAGCAGCTAAGATTCAATGCAAAAAGTGCAAAGTCATGTACTTGGGGAGCAGAAACCAAGGGAGGTGAACAAGATGGGAGGGGGGACCAAGCAGGAATGTGACTTGGGGTAGTCATATTAGATTACCTAAAGTCAATCAAACAATGTGAGAAGGCTGTGGGGAAAGCCAGTGGGATGTGGAGCATAGGAGAGGTATCACCAGCAGAAAGAAGGATGTGGTTATGCCACTGTACAGATCACTGGTGAGACCTCAGCTGGAGGTCTGTGTCCAGTTCTGGAGGCCACATCTCTGGAAGGACATAGAAAGACTGGAGGCAGTCCAGAGGAGGGCTATAAAGATGGTGCAGGGTCTGCATGAAAAGCCGTATGAGGAGAGGCTAGGGGAGCTCAATGTATTTCCCTGGAGGAAAGGAGAGGGAGGTGGGCATGATAGAAACATTCAAGTACCTCAGAGGTATAAACACGACACAGGAGGGTAGAATCTTTCAAAAAGAAGATGTGCAAGAACAAGGGGAATGAAATGACGTTGGGGAGGTTCAAGGGTAACATGAGGAAGTACTTTTCACTGAAAGAATGGTGGGTGTTTGGAACGACCTCCCAAAGGAGGTGGTAGGGACAAAACTGTTAGGGCATTCAGAATGCATGGGCTAGACGATAGGCACCTGAGGTACAGGAAAGAAAAGATGAGCTGCAGATCAAATAGGATTTGTGGTTGAAATAGGTAGGCAAAACAGGCAGACTGGGTGGGCCACACAGTCCTTATCTGCCATCTACTTCTATGTTTCAAAGTAGGAGAAAAGAGAAACAGTAATAGGAAACCTTTCTGTTTTTCTGAGGTCAGTTTAGTTTAGTTTTAGATTCCCCTATGGCGAGGAACCAGGCAGGGATGTCACCTGTCCCCACTCTACACATATAGGGTAACAGATTTGTGCAGCACAGTAGTAATCATCCATGCACAGAAATTTGACAGTCCAAATAATCAGTGTCTGTGGCAGAACTTGAACCTGCACTGAGATTGCAGTGATTTGCTTGAGTGAGTCACTGTTGTGGACTCCCAAATCTATGTCCTCTGACAGTTTAAGCCATCACACCCAGCACTCCTTGTGTGGGTTCTTATTCTCTAAGTAAATGACGCCACACTTCTTAGCATTGAATCTCAACTGTTAGACCTCTGACCACCTCTCAAGTTTTTCTTCATCCCTCAGAAATTCCTGACCCTTCATCACTGTCCACCTGCCACAGATCAGCAGCCACATATTAAAATGAATACCTTTACCTGTAACAGTAATTTAATGAGCATTTTAAATTGGACAAGTCTGAAGACTGATCCCTGTGGTACCCCACTTGTGATGCCCTCTCCAGATTTGACCCTCTTAACCACCACCCTCTACTGCCTTATAAACTAACCAGCCTCCCACCTACTTGACTAATCCTTCTCTAGTTCTAAAGTTCTCCAGCTTTTTGAGCGGTTTTGTAGGTGACATGGAATCAAAACTGTTGAAGTAAAAGTGAGCAGATCCACCACATTGCTTCTGCCCACTGCCCCAGTGACTCAATCAGGTTTGTCTGAAGTGATTTTCCAAACAAACCCATGCTGTTTGTTGTCCTGTAGCCCATTATTCTCTAAGAAAGCCACTTGTTTTCCTTCATAAAGATCTCTGTCAATTTTCATCTGATGGAGTGAAAGCTTACTGGTCTATAGTTACCCCACTTGTAGCGTGGAACTATTTCCACATTTCTCCAATTTCCAGGCACTATCCCTGACTCCACTGAATTGTTAAATAGCTGTGACAAGGGTCTTGTCAACTCCAAAGCAAGCTCCCTAAGTACCCTGGAGAGCAGGCCATCTGTGTCCAGGACCTGGTCCAGCCTAAGGGCTGCTAACCCTTTCCTACCTGTTCAGCCATGATCACCATCCTCCTCATTTCCTGCTCCCATGTGACTGCCTTGATCCCACTTTGTGGAAGAGCTCCATCACACTTTACCATGAACACTGAGCAGAAGCAATTGTTTAGGACATACCTTCTGCTCTCTATCTTTCACCACACCTCCCTCCACCAGCTAGCCTGACAATCATGCCCCTAGCCTTTGTTTTCTCCCAAAAGTATCTTAAAAAATCCTTTCCCTCCCTTCACACCCTCAGTGATACTCAGCTCTATGTTGACCTCTTTTACCATAGTCTATGCCTCCTTTACTTTGTCTAATATTCCTCCCATTCCTTCTCCCATCTGACCACCTTGTACCTTATATAGACTTCCCATTTTGCCCACACAGCCTCCCTTTCACAAGAGAACCAGATTGATCTCTCATGCTTTTTCCTTTTGCAACCTTCTTACCACTAAAGATTTTTGCCCCAGAATTGCTTCCTAGATCATTCCCCACTTTTTATACCCCCTTGATCTGGTCTACTCTCACCATGTTTTCACTGACCCTTTCTCACATATGAGTAAAATCTCACAATTTGAGGTTCAGAACCACCACCCTTGAAGAGTGACCCAAGTTCCTCACAGTCATCTCATACCACAGAACTGTGACTGCTAGACCCCAATGGTTCCTTAACTGCCACCCCACCCACCACCTCTCTGAGTTGATAATTAAGAAGTCATGGATGGTGTCTTGCCATGTGCAATCCCTACCCACCTGCACCAGCAGACAATTCTGCATCACGCCTAACTCCCGGAGCTCCTGGCTGTCAAGGTATTCCAGTCAGTGTCTGGCAGATTCAGGTCCCTACAACCACTAGGTCCCTTTGCTGCACCCTCCTAATTTCCTCATCCAACTCCCAATCTCCCCTTATTTTGTCCTGGTGGTCTATAGATTACTCTCATCCTAACCTTTTACCAGCAGGCATGGTAAGCTGCACCCGAATCGACTTCACTTTCCTTTTTCCTTCTTGATGGTCACATCTTCTGTACCTTCAGTACCCTGCGTTATGTTGCTACTCACAACCTTTTCCCTACCCCTGTCATTTCTGTAAGGGTATAACCTGAACTTCCAATTCCATTTGTTGTTCCCTGTGGCCCATGTCTCTGTGAAGACTATCAGATTTAACTCATCCTCGGCACCATTGCTTGCAGATCACTGATCTTATTATTCATGATGCAGGCACATAGGTAGAACCCTTCCAACTTATCCCTTATTCTCCTTCCCATTATTTATCCGCACTCTTGTCCTCTGCAACCTTCCTATTCCTCCTTTTTTCCTCCAGCTAATGTAGCTGAATTATTGTGACTCTAGCTAGGCTTGGATGGGTAGTGAAATACCATATCCTAAATGCTACCTCTAAATACCTCCAAACTACACCAAATTATCCTAGAAAATACCTTAATGAATCACAAGTAGTTGGTTTTCTGCTACCTACTAGTACCCTACCCTGACCATAACAGAGGAAAGACTTTGTTTTGCTACCCTAAGCATACAGAACTACTCACAAGGTACGGTCTGAGGCAGGTAGGATAGACAACAGCTGTTCTGAGCAAGCCTGCTACTGTTTCCAAAATACAGACTTTAGTTTACAGCTGTATAAGACATTTGTCTATAGGGCCATTGTGATATTCCCTGACTTTTCTTTATTAATTTGACATTGACTGCCTGTGTATTCTCAGTAGTTGGTGAAACAGAGAGCTTTTTATGGCTAAATAAGTAATTTGTCTATAGAGTAATTGTGAGACAGGCAGGTAAGAGTTACAGCTGGTTTGAGCAAGCTGCTGCTGATTAAAACAAGTTCTGCAGAGCCACTAGGGCTGCTAATGCATTGTCCCAGACTCCCTCTTTCCCTCACAAAGACAGAGACCATTGTTTGTTGTTGTGCTCAGATTGGCAATTAATTTAATCATATTCATAATCCCATATTCCATTTCAATTCCTTTATTATCATATTTTCAAAATTTTGTTTATTTCATCCATATATCAATCTCTGATTATCCTTCCCCAGATGAAAACCTGGGTGACTTCTTCTCTCCTTTTCCATTAGGTAATGGTGAAAACCGAGACCGCTTTCTCCTTCATCTTCTTCCTCTTCTTGTGTTATTCCTTTTACTCCCCTCCCTCTCCCCTTTTCCCCACTCTTTTTCTCCTGCCATCCACCTTTGGCAGTCCACAACCATTTTATCACCTGCCATCCACCTTTGGCAGTCCATAACCATATTATTACATGCCATCCACCTTTGGCAGTCCAAACTGTCCGGACCGGACATGCCTGTCATCCACCTTGACAGACCCACATACAGTCCCATCTTGACTGTCCTCCTCTTGCTCTGCCTAGTAGGGTGGGTGGGTGGAGGATCAAAACTCCATCAAAAACTGGCTGAGGCCCCTTGTGCTGTCTCTATGTACCTCCTTTGCCCCTCCCTTCCTGTTACCTGTCCATTGTTCTGGCCTTTGGCCTCCCTTCCTTCCCCCCCTCCTTCTGATCCCAACCATCCCTATGCAGGAGGAAGTGGTGCACCAGGACAACCTGGTCTGCCCTTAAAGGGACAAACTCCATTGTCCCAGATTCCCCTTTTCCTCACAAAAGACAGAGACCATTGTTTGTTGTTGTGCTCAGATTGGCAGTTAATTTATTTATATTCATAATTCCATATTCAATTTCATTTCTTTATTATCATATTTTCAAAATTTCATTTATTTCATCCATATATCAATCTCTGGTTATCCTTCCCCAGGTGAAAACCTGGGTGCCTTCTTCTTCCTCCTTTTCCATTAGGTAATGGTGAAACCAAGACCACTGTCTCCTTCATCTTCTTCTTCCTCTTCTTGTGTTATTCCTTTTTCTCCCCTCCCTCTTCCCCTTTTTCCCCACTAGCCAGTTTCCAGCTTGCGTTGGTGGCTGGCTTCCCCATACTTAGGGTACCATTCTCCCTTCCTCAGGGAAGATCCTTTTATTCTTTTTTTTTTTTTTTATTTTCCATTTTTGCATGTTTCCTCCATGCTTCTATAAAGCTCATTGTTTCTGTATTGAACGTCTATGGCTAGGTCTGACAGGTGCACCCGTCTGACCTGTAGAAGTCTTCTACCCATTCTTCTACCCCTCAGTATCAACTGTCCTCCCATCTGCCTTACCAATGTTCCAACCCTCCTATTCATCTTTCTCCTGGCCCTTTCTACCACTCTGTGGCTGTGCTCCTGCCTCCAAACCCTCCTTGGTATCATATCTGACCAGGTGAGGCACACCTGCTGCCACCACTGTCATGTTGCCCCAAATCCCTTTTTATTTGTAGGATGTGTCTCACCAAGGCCTACCTGCAAGGTCATTGCCCCCTAGATGTATAATAATTAGGTCTGGACTGGGCCGCCATCCTTTAAGTTCTTTTTAAGGTGGGAAGCAGCTGTGCCCATGTCATCCCCGTATGCCATGCCAAACCAACCTACACTTTTCACATCTTGGTATAGCTGCCTTCCCCAGCCTTCTTCTCTGCTCTTTTTCCAGCCCAATAAATATAGGAATGGCCGAGATCCAGACTTCCGTGATCCTCCCTCTACCTATGGGTGCAAGCAAAATTAATTATTTTACACATGCTCATAGTGTCATCCCTGTATTCCCCACCCCATTTTTCGCCCTCCCACCGCCTTTTACCATTTCTTGCCCCCCAGCTCTGCAGTTCAAACCAGGAGCACCACCTTCAAAAATTTTTTTTACTTCAGTGCTCTAATGTATTTCTTATAACTGACCGATCGCCAGCATCCCTTTTCCAATATCCCATTCACCGTCTCTCCCACTGCTGCCCACTGTGAGTCAGCCCCAATCCACAAGGAATAGGATGAATAATTAGCCGGGTCTTCCCAATGAATTGCATGCCCTTTTGAGTATTGCTGTGTCTTGGTAGCTGGTGACCCTTTTTCCATCACTGTGAACAATAAATTCCAATCCTGTTCCCATGCTCTCTTGTGAGAAGTCCACAGAGCCTGTACTGGGCATATTGCACACCTGCTTGCCCTTTCAGCGTCACTATGCAACCTTGCCCTCTTTGATCCGTTTTTGACCTCCTAATCCTGATCCATATCTCTGTCACCCCAGCTTATATCTTCCCATTCTAACCCCTCTTTCTGTCTTCTCTCCATGGCCTACTACCTCGCTCACTCTCATGGTCCCTGCGAACATTACCACATAGATTGTGTGAAATAGCTGGGCCTCGCCTTTGATCTGCATATTGTCGGGAGCACGTCCTTCAGCTTTATTAGCTACTGTTCCCATATAGGCCTTCTATTATCTGCTAGCCCCTGTTTCAACCTGCTCCATCCTCGCATCATTCTTCTGATGAGTAATGATTTTGTCAGGTCCTTCCACCCTTTTAGGCTGCAGATAACACTAATCCCAGCCTAATAGACTCCCATTGTGGTGTGGGCTGTGCCTTTCTGCCACTGCTCCATGGTGAACATTCCCAACTGCTCCTCTGTGAGTGGCCTACTTACCTCCATCTGGTACTCTGCCCTGAATGTTTGAAACACTTGCCAGGCCCCATCGTAGGCCCTCAGAGTCCGAGGCACCCATGAGCTGTGAAACAACAGTTCTGCTCCTTCTTGCTAATGTCCCAGATGTTCATTGGTATGGTGTGTTTTGTTCTTCCACTGCTGGTGCTAGCCTCTGAAAATGGTCCAGCTGCAGACGGAAAGGCTGTCAGCCAGGTATTGTGTACCCTTCTATGTGTTGTGCTCTAAATGACATGTTCAGCTACAAAGCCCTTAAAACTAACAGTCATAATACCTGAATGACTGTGTCTGACCTGGCCCCTGTTGTTCAGAACATCCACCACTGCTCTATTGTCACACCAAAATGTCACTTTCGATCCCATAATTCCTCCCCCAAAACCAATGTACCCACCCATATGGGCATGATCTCCAGTGATGTTATAGCTCTCACTTTTCCATCCTTCACCCAACTGGCAGGCCAGGGTTCTGAGAACTATCTACCCCTCAGGTAACCCCCATGCCTAGCCCTCCAGCAGCGTCTGTGTAGAGGTCGAGGTCTGTGTTATATAGCCACTCCTCTTGCCAGAAAGAGCACCCATTGTACTCCCTAAGAAATTTTTTCCAGATTTTAAAATCCTCCTGACACCTTGTGTCAAGTCCACCCAGTGATGTGGTCTGGTGACCCCTGCTGTAGCCCTGGCTAACCTCTTTGTGAATGCCCTTCCTGGTCTGATGGCCCGCATGTGAAGTTCAGGTGCCCCTAGTACCTGCTTCACCAGCTATAGTTGTACCCATCGCCTGCTGGCGGTACTTGGATTAGCTCCTTCAATTTACTTTACTTTTTGTCTAGTAGTCTAAATACTTTGTTCGGGCATCTATCTCAATCCCCAGAAATTTCATAACCCTGTTGGGCCCTCTGTCTTTTCTGGTGCCAGTGGGACCCCAGTTCCTGCACGATTCTTGAAACTTACACAGCATCCTCTGTTTCTCTTTTCCTTCCCAATGAAAAGAAAATCATCCAGATAATGGATGACCATCCTATAACCCGTTTTTTCCTGAAATATCCACTGCAAGCAGGTGCTGAATGTCTCAAATGTAGCACATGCTGTGGAACAACCCATTGGCAATGCTTTGTCAAAATAATACTGTCCCCCACTTTTAAAACCCAATAGATCCCAGTCTTCTCCTAACTGGAAGCAGTCTGAAAGCGGACTCAATATCCGTTTTTGCCATCCACGCATCCTCCGTGGCCCGGATTATTCGTACTGCATCCTCTAGTGTCGATATGTCACCTTACTATGATCCTTACTGATGAAATCGCTTCACTGACTCCCTTCCGGATAGGACAGGTGGTGGATCACCCTGTACTCCCTCTTGTTTCTTGGGTACCAAACCCAATGGTGAAATCCACATGTTCAGCAATGGGGGTGTTAAATGGCCCTCTACCCTACCTGCTGCCTTTTCTTTCTCTGTCTTCTGTCTTAGCATCTACTCCTTTCCTTTTCTGACCCAAGTTGCTTGCCTCCATCGCCGCTTGGGTCCCATAACCATAATGAAAACCCTGTGTTAAAACCCCTTAAAATCATATCCCGCATGCTCGTGTCCGGATATCTGTCCAGACAAACTGTCCATGCCTTCAAGTTGATGGGAGTTCTGGCCATCCCAAACTGTTCCCTGTCATGCCCCCCGCCACTCCTCCCGGCTCCTCCCTCTCATTTTGCCCGACCTTTCTTCCCTCAGTGGCTCTGTCCCCGTCTATTCATGTTCCCCTACCCCACCCTCCTTTATTCCATGTTTGCCTTTAAAGCCCTGGCCATCTCAAAAACTGTTGACCTGATCCCTGACCCCATGCCCTTGCACCCCCTGGGCCCATGTCATTCTACATTTGTTTGCTGGGTGCCTCCTCCACATTTTGAGCAAGCATGCCGGAAATGACATTGAGACCATGAGCAAAGGCCCTGTTGTAAGCCAGCAGCATCTCTGGGGCATAAACCCTTTTGCCCTACTCACCTTCGGTGTGGACTGATCTGTTACATAATCCGTCCACAACTCTATCTGCTTGGTGTCCCATCTTACGCCCCAAATGTTGCCATTCTCTGCCAAAACATTCATCGTAGTATAACCATCCAACCCCGCCCTTTGCTTTTGTTCTCCATATTATCAATGAATAGGTAATGAGCGGGATGCCTAGCTCGGCCTTTTTTCCAGAGCAATGGCTGAAAAGTGGCAAACCTAGGAACCACACATCCCAAGTCTTTTTTCATGAACTTGTCATCCTCTTTTTCCCTAAAACACTATGGCTGCTGCCATCTCACTCTTACCTATGCCCTCAGTTTCCTCATATTTTTGCTGCCGCCTCATGGCTCACCAAAGCGAAGATATATCCACATATTCCCTTTCCATATTTTTTTCCTTTGTGGCCAGTGGCACATGCTCCCCTATTCTCATCCCAGGCACACCTATCTCTCTTGTACCTTTTCCTTCTTTTTCTCCTCCCTGTTCTTTATTTTCCAGTACCTCTTTCTCCGTCCCTAATCTCCACCAGAGCCGATTCCATCTGCCCCAGCCCTCCTGCCCCAGTGTCACCACAATTTTTCCTATATATTCTTTTATACTGTCACCCACTGCACTGGATGTGTTACCTGTAACCTTGTCTGGGCCGTGCTGCCTGGAGTCTTCTAAGGTTCCTCTTGCTTCTCCCTGCAGTTGAGGAGGAGGGTGAGCTACTGGGGTTTGAGGAGGAACACCACATTCTGGGCATTGTGTCTGGGTTCAGCCAGGAGATCCCACCTTGATCGGGGGTACCAGCATCACCGGGTCCATAGGCTACAGAGGTACTGGATCAACTGCCTTGGCGGGCCCCACTACCATTGGTGGTGCCCAGTGGAATACGTGGCCCTTTGGCTGGTTGTTTCCCTGCCACCTTTCCTGGGCCCGCTTTTTCTTCTCCCTGGGTCTCCTGGTTCCTCCCCTCCACCAGTTCCCATATCTTGTTTGCCTTTTCTGCCAATTCAATTATAGCCTTGTAAGCATCTTCTTTTGATGTCCTGCTCTTCTTTGTGCAATGTCCTTCTTTTCCTTGCTCTGTGAAGACAACTACAGGAAGAGAAAACAGGGTTAACTGTATATCTGTACCTGTTTGTAATGCCTTCCTCCTGTTCCTCACACCACACGCCCATATAAACAGACCTGGCCACCAGTAAAGGCCCCATCCTGCTTGACAGGTCCCTTGGCTGCTCTGATGTGCCCATTGTGAAAGACCCGCACCCCTTTGCATCCCTTCAAGTGCCTCCCTATTTATAATTAAAAAAATGTTTTTTGAGCCTCTAGCAGCACCCTGATGCTGCCCACCAGAAACGTTGCACTGTGCTGGCCTCCCTAGGAGCTTCCCTTTGTGAATGCTGCCATTTTTTGTCCTCCCTGCCTGTCTGGGCTGACCAAGGCATCATGCAGTCAGCAGCCCCACCCTAGGAAGCGGTCGCACCTAATGCGGTCCAATATTGGTCACCTTTCCCCTATATTCATGCCCTACCAGCCTCTGTTCCATCACGGCACCCATTCCAAATGAGGGAAGGGCCAAACAGAACAAGCAGCCCCACCACAAAGTGAGGGCTTGGCTTCATGCGACCACCTCGCAGCGTGGACGTCACCCACATGGTCCCGGTCACAATCACTCTCCCTCTGCCCCAGACCCTCCCAGGCCCCTTATCTCCCCACCAGTATGCCTCAAAAGGCCCCAGAGCCATGAAAACAGCCCAAGCACATGGAAATGCTTTTTCCCTACTCCCCGCTGCATGTGACGTCATGCCACATGGTCCCATCTCACACCTGCCTCCTTGCTTCTGGGCCTTTCTCCAGACCTACTCTCCTTATTTTAGCAAACAAAAATGCCTCACATTGCCCTCAATAGCACCAAAACCCAGGAAAGTGCTCTTCTATCTAGCCCCACATGGCGCAGCGATGCCACGCCACACGGTACATTCATCTGGGCCTCTTCTCGCCTACCATCCATCCCCAGGCAACCAAAGAAAAGGGGGCCATGAATGACCACCACCAGAGCCCAAGAGCAAGGAAAATAATTTTACAACCCCCATGTGGCGGTGATGCATGCCACGTAGTCCCTGAATCTAGCTCGCTCCTCCTAGCTTCAAGGCCTCTTCTAGGCCTCCTAATCTTAATGGCAAACAAAGCAGCCACACATAGCCACAAATAGCCCAAAACAAAAGGCAAGTGCTTTTCAAGCATCCCCATGTGGCGTGTGATGTCACGCCACTTAGTCCATGCCTCAGGGCCTCTTCTAGGCCTGCCCTTCCACCCAGGCAACCAGAACAGCCCCAAACAGCCATCAGAGCAGCAGAATAAGGAAAAAAGGGCTTTACAACCCCCCACATGGCGTGTGATGTCACGCCATCGCGTCCCAGCTCACGCCATTCTCCCCATCTCAAGGCCTCTTCCAGGCTCACTATTCCTACCAAACAGCTGCCAAACGACAGACCTGTCAGTCTGACCTCTGTGGTAGGGAAAGTGATGGAGTCACTTCTGAAGGAGAGTAGTTGAGTACCTAGAGGCCAGTGGGACACAGGACCCAAGGCAGCATGGGTTCACAGCGGAAGGTCATGTCAGATGAATCTAATAGATTTCTTTGACTGGGTGACCAAAGTAGTAGACCAGGGAGGGGCTGTGGACATGGCCTACCTAGACTTTAGCAAGGCATTTGATACAGTCCCACACAAAATATTAATAGTCAAATTAACCAGCCTGGGAGTGGGTCCCAGGGTGGTAGCCTAGGTAAAACATTGGCTGCACAACAGGACACAGAAGGTAATTGTAAATGGAGTCCACTCTGAAGAAAGAGGGGTTACTAGTGGGGTACCACAGGTTCTAGATTGAGTCCAGTCCTTTTAATGTCTTCATCAGTGACATTGCAGAGGGACTGGAAGGAAAAGTATGCCTTTTGCAGATGACACAAAGATCTGCAACAGGGTTGATACACAAGGAGGCATGGAAAGGATGAAAAGGGACTTGGCAAGGTTGGAGGAATGGTCAGAGGTATGGCAGCTAGGATTCAATGCAAAGAAGTGCAATAATGCACCTGGGAAACAAGAACCCAGGGAAGAATACACAATGGTGGGGAGGTAGTAACAACAACAAAAAGGAAAGGGACCTGGGGTAATCATATCAGATGACCTTAAGGTTAGCAAGCAATGTGAGAAGGCAGTAGGTAAGGCTGGGGTATACTGGGATGTATAGGGAGAGGCATCAGCAGCAGAAAATAGGAAGTTGTTATCCCTCTGCACAGACAGTTGGTGAGACCCCATCTGGAGTACTGCATCCAGTTCTGAGACCCCATCTCTGCAAGGACATAAACAGGATAGAGGCAGTCCAGAGGAGGGCAACTAAAATGGTGCAGGGTCTGCAAGAGAAGCCGTATGAGGAGAGACTAAAGGAGCTTAATATGTATACCCTTGAGGAAAGAAGGAGAGGGGGACATGATAGAAACTTTGAGTATCTCAGTGGAATCAACAAAGTCCAAGAGGGTAGCATCTTTCAGAAAAGAGATGTGCAAGAACAAGGGGACACAATTAAAGATAGAAGGGGGTGGTTCAGGGGCAATGTGAGGAAGTATTATTTCACAGAGAGGGTAGTGGATGCATGGAACAGCCTTCCTGAGGAGGTTGTGGGGTCTAAAACTGTGGGAGAATTCAAGAATGCATGGGACAGACATAAGGCAATTCTTGTTGGGGTAGGAAAAATAGGCTGTTGGTTAACTAGGATCTGCGACCTATCCTGTAGGTAGGAAATGGGCAGACTAGATGGGCCAAGCGGTCCTTATCTGCCATCAAAATCTATGTTTCTATGTTTCAAACTGCTGCAAAGCAAAAACCAAGGCAAGGCTTTGTTACCCATCCCAAAAGGCACACGCGTCGCGCCATGTGGTCCCAGTTCACGCTCTTCCAACCCTGCCTCAGGGTCTCTTCCAGGCATGCAGACTCTTACCAGCCAAAACCAGTCCACAAAACTGCAAAGTATCAAAACAAAGCAAAGGCTTTCTCACAAGGCCCCCACCGAGGTGTATCGCATCCCCACATGGTCCTGGGTCACTCTCTCATCCACCATCTGATCCCCATCACTACTCAGGATCCCCATATTTGCTCAGTTATATACTGTAACATGCTTAGTCATAATACTGTATGTATTCTTCCTCTCTTTTTTAAAAAAACACTTCATATCTCGTCCTGCAGTATCAACTGTTTGTTTCCTTACCTCTACACCTGGTGAACAAACCTCAAAGAATTTGCTAATCCGACATGCTGCAGTTGATGTAGATCAAAACTCAGCAAAAAGTGGCTGAGGTCCACTTGTGTTGTCCCTTATACCTCCCTTGCCCCTCCCTTCCTGTTACCTGTCCATTGTTCTGGCCCTTAGCCCCTCCCTTCTTTCCCTCTCCCTTCTGAGCACAACCATCCTAAGCAGGAGGAAAGGGGTGCACTAGGACAACTTGGTCTGCCCCTTAAAGGCAAACCCATTAACTTGATATGTGTGTGTCTTGGGCTTAAACAAAACAGACCTGAACAGAAATGCTTACAAAGATGTGCAAAATATGGAACTAGAGCAAAACTCCACTCACCACAAACTATGAACTCACCATGCACATTTGATGCTCACTGCATCTTCATCAGCCCCCAAATGAAGACGCTGTGAGCATGGAATGGACATGGGAAATTTATAGTTCATCTGTAGTGACTGTATTTTTACCGTGGTCCATATTTTGCAATATTATTTGTAAGTTATCTAATCAAGCACATTAATACTCATAAAACCTCAGAGTGCAAGGCTTTTATGTTAATTAATAGTTTTAAAACAGTATCCAAAATTGCCATCCAGATCTTGTTTCTTAATTTATTTTAAAACAGTCTGCAGCAAGCAGTGGTACACTGCACTGAACTTTATATGTGAAAGGGGTATATTGCAGCTTAATTAATTTTTAAACTTCACACTGTCTCTCTGTCTCATCGTGGTGGTGTCACTGCAAAGAATGTCCTCGGGGCATGAGGGGGCACAGGTAATCACACCCACCTTTCGCCTACTCCCCCACTCTCTCTCTCGCTCTCTCTTTATGCACCCTTTCTCTCACCACAGTTTATGGGGACTGTCACTGCACAAACAGTGTCCTCAGGGGCAGGGTGAGCACAGGAATCGCACACACCTTCTGGCTCTCACTTTCCATGCACCTTTGCACAGGCACAGAACAGAGTGGTGCCCATGACTGTGTTTCCTACCTTGCTTGATCTTGCAGCTTAATTATTTTTTAAAAAGGGTTTATGTCCTGGTCTGACCTAGGCACTTTGTAATTGTATGAGCTCACTGCTTCCTGATTTCCCAGAAGCCATCAGAAACACCTTAATATGTTTGCTGGTAGAGCAAACCATACAACCAGAAAGACAGTAGTATTGGGAGGCTTTAAAAAATAGAGTGCATTATAAGAAAAAATAATTTTGCAGCATGACTAGGGTACCGCTACTAATCTGGAAGTACAGAAACAATAGAAAGAAACATTATGGGTATTCACCACACTTGCCTTTGATTTAATGAATATAGCCTTAATAAAATTCTAATAGCCCTTCAGCCGTTGGGAGAACATTATTCAGAGAGTTTTGTTGGCCCAAAAGTGGATTTTTGGTCAATTTAGCTCTGGAACATTTATAAGGATCTTGCTCCTCTGTGCCATTGTCTTATCGCTGCCTCCGCTCTCCAGATCTGAAACTACAACAATTAAGATTTTATGCTCCCGTTGTCTCAGACACCTAGTCCCTGTCCATGTCAGGGACCCAATCACAGAAGAAAGACAGAGAGAGAGAGAGAGAGACACAGACAGAGAACACCTACAGTAAAGGAATTGTGTTCTCCACATCACGCCTCACTGTTACTTCCTACCTCTCTGCCACAACAGCACATACAGCCTGTCACAGGTTCCCACTCACTGTGGTGCACTTGCTATCACTCTGTCTTGTCACAGGGACTGTCACTGCAAAGAATGTTCTCAGGGGCATGGGGAACATGGAGAATCGCATCCATCCACCACAGTTTACAGGGACTGTCACTGCACAAACAATGTTCTCTGGGGCATGGGTGAACACGGGCAGAGCAGAGCCACCTTAGCTTAGGTCAGAGGTGGAGGCTGTACAGTACGCAGTGGGTGGTAGCAGGAGAGTTTGTTTTGCACTGCAGTACGGGACATGAATTGGGACTGGAGAGATGGGGCAGTACAGCGCACCGTGGGCAGTTGTGGTAGGGGTTTGTTTTGCCACATGGGACATGAATTGGGACCCTGAGGGGTGGGGTGGTACAGCACACAGTGGGCAGTAGTGGGAGGGTTTGTTTGCACTGCAGCATGGGACATAAATTGGGACCAGACGGGTGAGGGCGTACAGCGCACAGTTGGCGATTGCTGGAAGGGATTGTTATTCAAAGTCAATCTGGATTCTTTAAATCTTTGGATGGAATGTGGAGTCCCTTTACTCACTGATCATAAAAGAACTGCAGAGCTACAACCACAGCAGCCCTAAAACTGTACCCATAGTAGACATTGCTGAGGTACTGTTGGTTGAAGAGGTACAACTACTTTGAATGAGCTTGTTTCTGTTTCCAAAATCATATCCATGGTGAGAATTGCTGAGGCACACAGGACAGGTGCAGCTGCTGTTGCTGCTGTTTCCAAAAATGTTGTCTATAGCAGGCATTGCTGAGGCACATAGGATGGGCATAGCTGCTCTGAGGAACCTGCTGCTGCTTACAAAATGATTCCTATGGCAGGCATTACTGAGGTAAGTAGGAAAGGTGCATTTGTTCTGATTGAGCCTGCTCCTGCTTACAAAAATTAAAACTAGTGCAGCTGCTCTGAGTGAGTCTGCTGCTGTTTCCAAAATTATACCTATGACAGTCATTGCTGAGACACGTTGATGGCCAAAGCTGCTCTGAGTGAGCCTGCTGTTGTTTACAAAAATTATACTCATGGCAGGCCTTGCTGAGGTAGGTAGGACAAGTATAGCTGGTCTGATTGAGGCTACTGCTGTTTCCAAAATAATACCAGTGACGGGCATTGCTGAGGCAGGTAGGAGAGGTGCAGCTGCTTTGAGTGAGCCTCCTGCTGTTTCCAACAATTATACCCATGGTGGGGATTGTTGAGGCAGGTAGGACAGTGCAGCTGCTCTGAGTTAGTGGTATCAGTGCTTCTCATATCATACTATTTGATATAGATTCACTATTGGGATATATAATCATTTATTTAAATGTTGTACTGTTGCTTTAAAACTGGACTTTAAAAAGAATCTTGTATTGTCTGTTTCAGTATGCCCCCTTAGGAAGACCCAAGTGGTCGAAGCTCCAGGGCATTTGTCTTCAGTGTCTTGATGTTGTGCTTTTGGAATAAAAACTCACCTTTCTAATTATTGGAGTGGACGTTCATTTTAGGGCTGTAGTGGGCAGAGCCCGCAGACCTTTTATGATCATTGAGAAAAGGACTCGCATTTTTCTGAATGAACAACATGCTGGATTGTGTCACAGTCACCACCTCATCAGTGAAGCAGTCTGCACATATTGTCCCTACCAACCGCAGCACTGTGTTATTTCACAGTGCCAGCAGTCTCAGTGGAATACGGTACACTCATTTGTGTCCAAGATGGCCACTGCACTGTACTGCGCGGTGCAGTGCATGTGGTGGCCATCTAGGTCATGGTGGAGTGGGCTATGTTCTGTCGTGACCACCCGCACTTATTTACTTACCTTTTTTAGATTATAGAAATTCCCACCACCCAACCCCTCTCACTCAGCACTCCCCAGAAACACAGAAATGACACTGGGGTGCCCAGTACCCTAGTGTCATGATCAGCCCTCAGAAACATAACTGTGACACTGGGGTGTCTTAATTCCCCAATGTCATGATTGGGGATACACTATTCTTTTACCACCCCACACCCCCAGAAACATAGAAATGACACTGGGGTGCTAATTCCCAGTGTCATGATCAGGGATTGTCAGTCTTTTTCTGACACTGGTTAGTCTTTTTGTTGTTGTTTTTCACCTGTAAAAATAAATGGTCCATCAATGTCTTTTGTGGCCATTTCTAACCCCCCTTGACTCTCCAACTGAGTATTCACTTCCTGGCAGCCCTCTCAAGCCCTTATTTACCCATTAGGGTCCAACACCATAATCCTTTCTGAACTGCAGACACATCTTCACTCTTCAAAGCCAGACTGTGAACTGAAGACACAGGTATGCAGTTCAATGTATTTCAATGGGGTTTGAACTTAGTGCCTTAAATTGGGCATTTTTACATATTTTTGACCCAAATTTTCAACATGCCTTCTTTGGGAACCCACATCATGAACAATGTCACTGTCATTAGGCAGATCCATCCCAAACGGTGATTTCACTGTCCTTGTGCAAAATCACCTTTTGGGCCAGAGTTGAAACTTTTCTCTGCCCTTGTTCATGAGGTGGAGTCATAAGAATGCAATGTTGAAATCTGATGTAAAATATTGAAAAACAACAAAGTTATGAGCCTATGATAAATTTTGCGAATGCAGGCTCATAACTTTGGTACTTTTCAATAGTTTTATGCCAAATTTACCACTTAGCTATATCTTTACAGAACCTCATGACTGTGATAGCTGTCATTTTCAGATCCTGTCTAAAATATTTTTTACACCCTGAAAGGTGATTTCCGATCGCTGAACAAAATCACATTTTGGGCACCACTTGAAAATTTCCTCTGCCCTTGTTCATGAGATGGGTCTTATAAGAAGGTTATGTTGAAAATTTGTGCAAAACTATTAAAAAATCCAAGTTATGAGCCCACATAGAATTGTGTGAATAACTTTGTTAATTTTCAACATTTTACCCCAAATTTACAGCATAGCTATATCCTCTACAGCTTCTCATGAATGTGACAGCTGTCATTTTTCAAATCCTGGCCAATATGTTTTTTTTTTATCCCAAAAGGTGATTTTGCATTCCCCTGTGCAAAATCTCCTTTTCGTCAGGAGCTGAACATTTTTCTGCCCTTGTTAATGAGGTGGGGTCAAAAAGCTATGTTGGAAATTTGGGCAAAACATTAAAAAAAAAAAGATATGAACCTACATTGATTTTTGTGAATGCAGGCTCATAAGTTTGGTAATATTCAACATGTTTACCCCAAATTTTCAACATAGCAATTTCTTTACAGCACCTCATGAATGTGACAGCTGCCATTTTTCAACTCCTGCTCAAAATGTATTTTGCATCCCAAAAGTTGATTTCTCAGTCCCTGCACAAAAACACCTTTAAGCCAGGAGTTGAAAATTTTGTCTGTCTGTCTGTCGTCATAAGCCAGGGTCATAACAAGACTATGTTGAAAATCGGATGTAAAATATTACAAACTAACACATTTAGGAGCCTATGTTACATTTTGCAAATGGCACGCTTGTAACTTTGGTAATTTACAATATTCTTACCCAAATTCCTCAGCTGCAGCCCTATTGACTCTGGCCAGAGTTTGTTTCAACTGGCATGCCACCCATTTGGGAGTTTCTCCAGCTTGTCACTAACTGCCTTACATACATTATGGGTGTGCATGATGAGATCTTGTTGGGTCATTGATGACTCCCAGATATTTGAAGGAGTCAGCAGTAATAATGGAAGAGTCATTAGCAGTAGCAACATCCCGCGTTCAGAATATGCTCCAGTTTTGGTCTGAGAGCCAGAAAGCATAGCTTGTGTTTTCTTAATGAAAGACTAATCTGTTCAGTGTAAGCCAGGACTGGATTTGGTGGAAGCTGGCCTTCAGTTGTGAGTAGATGACTTTGATATCTTGGGAACTAGTCAGTAACACTCAAGTCATCAGAGTAAAGGGTGGAGTTACAGTGGGCAGGGCACTTGGTGTGTGTTATTTATAAGAAAGGAAGATGGTCCCAGAATGGAACCCTGAGGGACACCAACGATGACAGGAATAAGCTCAGAGAGTGTCCTATTGTACTTGACTAATTGCTGCCTACCCTTCAGAAAAACTGAAACCAGGCAAGAGCAGGGTCTGAAAACCAAAAGAATGTAGCTTGATATAGAAAAGTTTGGGGTCTACCTGGTCAAAAGCCTGGGAGAAATCTACAAAGATTGCTCCAGTAACCTTACAGTGCTCCATGGTGACTGTGACCTCAGAGGTAACTTTAGCAAAGGTGGTAGAGGTACTGCATGTAGAGGAACTGTATCTTTCATAATCAGTGGTGCTCTAATGACAGCAGATCATATTTGCAGAGGCACTCCATTATTTTGAATGCTACAACTTTTCTAATAATTTACTGATATCAGACAGTATAGCTGTGAGGTGATAATCTCCAATACATTTAGAATCCCCTTGCTTGAATATTGGGACCATTCTGACAATCTTTCATGGGTCAGGGACAACTCCAGTAAGCAGGGTGTATTAAAGATATGGGAGATGTGCAAAGCAAGGAAGGAGCACTCAAGCAGATAAATTTCAGTTCCATATTATCATGGCCAGTACTAGTGAAGGAGGAGAGACTAGCTAAGAGTCTGCTGATGTCACTTGCTGAAGTAGTCTTATGGTAAAAAGGGATGAGATAAGTGGGCAGATCGGGGTCCAAAGACTTGTAATGTTAGTTAGAATCAGCCAACAAGGGGTGAGAGCTGAGAGGTCAGAGAACTGACTGTTAAATGAATTTGCAATTGCTGCAGTGTTGTACTAGTTTACTCCACCAATAAGCATATCAGTAGTTTATGGTCAAAATCACAATGTGGTGGTTGGTACAGTTGAAGGAAATTGTCAGAATTAATTTTGAGAAATGTTAGCCATTCCACATTTGCAGGAATTAAGCAGTGTTATTTGGTCAGTGACTATTCCTCCAGCTGTACTAAATATGCATTCTGAATATACATTTGAAGATGGACAACTCAGGTACATAAATACAAGATTTTCTAGATGTGACCATATTGTTCTTGTGTGTTTCAGTAGAGCAGTGGATCTTCCTTTGGTCCAATGACAGTATGGTCGGCAAGTACTCCTGGATCACTGTGCTGTGTGACATAGTTAACATTCTGGTGGATGAACCAGTTGCACTTTCCCTACAGGATGCTAGTCTGTGTTGTTTTAGATGACTCAGAATTCATTTATCTTTCTGAACCTGAACATAGGATGCCAGAACCATATCACTAGGTGTCGTTTGCCTTACAGATTACACTGGTGATTCTGAAGAATTTAGAGGTGTACTAGCATCTGTACCAGAGGCATATACTAATGCTTCATCTCTTTTCTCTCCTGTACGTTAGTTGGTATCCCTCCAAAACCACACCATCCAAAACAGCATGGTCAAAACCACTCTGATATAATCATGCAAGACAGAAAAGCAAATGATAACAATTACCAACTGCATTTAATTAACCAGTTACAAAACACACAATTTGATATCAGCACGTGTTTTGGCACACATAGTTTTTGCATCAGAGATTTTTTTCCTTGACGAGGTTTGTAACCGGTGTACATGTTTCTTTCTTTTGGGTTATTTACAGTGCTGTTATTGACTGTCCTGTCTCTGTTTGCACTGTCTTGATGTGGAACCCATATTGGTGGTGCACTGTCAAATTTGGTTAATGAAACATCTCGCCAATAATCAGTGTCTTCCAGCAGGAAGGATGGCTTCAGTATTTCCTTAAAGCGGGATCTAGAGTGGAGCCTGCAAGGATGCAACACAGTGTTTCATGTTACTGCATGACAAAAGGGATTAATTGACATTTAAATTGCCTTGTTTACAGAGGGGTTGAGTCAGCATCTGAAGGGTGCAGGCATGCTTCCAGCAGCCCAATCACTGAGTAGGTTATTTTTCTTCAAAAATCAGTTTTAAGCTAATACAACACCTTGGAATCAATTTAGAAAGACCAAACTGATGTTTCTACAGAATATGGCCCATTTATTCTCAGCTTAATTTGAACGGACAAGGTGAAAAGTGAACTCAGAATCAAGACAGGGAAACCACATGGAGCAGCCAGTGGGCCAAAAGACTTTTCAGCCGAAGCAGGGTTTAATAAAAGGCCAGACTGACACTGATCTGACTACCTCTGGTACTGTAAAAATAACCCTACTAACTTTGCATACCACTCATAACTACATGAATGCTTATTTACAACTAATGGCTGATAAATTTGAAACATTCACCTCTGCCAGACTGTGGAGATGAAGGCAAAACCAGTCAGGCAGAGGCAGCAAACTGAGTGAACAAGGTGATTTTGGCCATGGTGGATCTAATAAAAGAAAGTAATCTTTTAAACTCATATTGAGTATGCATACAATTAGCAAGTGAGACTAATGTGCAGATCAATGAGTTCCCTGAAGGTTTAAAAGGACAGATTACCCTGCTACACTCTATTAATGTAAGCACCTCTGGAAGCCTACTAGTTAATTTTAGGTTGCTAGGGTAGTTAGGCAGAGAGGGAAATACTGGTGCCACTGAGTCTGCAATGTAGTGCTGCCTACTGACTGTAGGTGGGGCTCACCCCCAAAGGGTATAAATAGGAGAGAGATTGTTTTTCTGGTGGATTTTTTTGAGAGAGACCTGAGAATAAAGAAGAGCATGGAGATTTGGCCTGCAAGTTTGGCTGGAGAGCTGTGGTGGGCTGGGGTGGTCTGCTTATCACCTCGGCCCTCCACTCTTGAAGACTCATGATATTGAAAGTGACAGTTCAGGTGGTGAAATGGGGTGCAATGGAACAAAGCATAGGAGCCTGTCTGTGCATTTTGGAGCAGGAACCTGAGGAGAAGAAAGAAAATGGAGATCTGGCAAGTGAACTTTGGTACCTTGGTAGGTAAGCACCAGTAGGGCCTAAAGCCCCAAAAGAATGATTGCACTGAGTGAGTTCAGCAGTTGGGTCAGATGGCTTTACTGTGAGTGGGCCTGCTATAGCAGTAGGGCCTGGGGCATGGCTTAGAAGTAGTAGCCATTGCAGTTGATGGCAGAGTTACCCCTATTCCCCAGGTTGAAGGCCACCACAGAGTTGGGACCCACCATGTGAGCCACTTGTGGAGGTAGGGAAAGTCCATTTGGGGCATGATGTTTGGGACCCCAGTGGGGTCGTAGTCTGATGGCTGATCTGTGTGGCACTTGCAGAAGTCCACCTGATGAGTCAGTTCAGAGGTTGGAATCACTGCATGAGCAAAGGTGCTGTTCATTTGGGGCCCCTATTAGATGTGGGGAAACCATTCTGCAGTAGGCAAAAAGGCATCAGCGATTGGATGTCTGAAAGGGTTCTGGTGGCTCAGTTCTTGCTATGGAACATAAAATGAAAAGTAGCAGCATTAAGATCTCCAAGTACAATAAGTTTATGCTCCATAAGTATCAGCCCCTGGGTGGAGAAATGTGTAAGACCAGGCAGATGGGAATGTGCTTAAGCCCAGAGTAAAACTACTGGAATGGAATTGCTAGAAGAGAATCTAAAGGGAAAGAAATGTAACTGTTGGAGAGAGAAAGCAAGGAATGAAATGTGAGTTAGTAGAGTGAGTGAGTGCCAGGCTACCTTAATGGGAGACCACACTCTCAGCCCCAAAATTGCTGTCAAGGAATCTAGCCTTCAGAGCTTAAGGAGATCTGCATGAAATAATCAGTCTGTTAGTTCAAGAGACTGTCACAGTAGATTTTCCAGCTATGTCTGTGACGAAACCCACCATATGTTTCACCCCACGTTCTATGGAGGGTTGCTACTCACTAGCTGGTGAGATGGTGAGTTTGAAACTGTGTGTTTGTAATTGAATTTGAGTTTTTTCTTAACTGCCATTTCTGTGTGCTTTCCATTTAGTTTGGGCAGGATTGAGGATTCTAGCTGATAAGTGTGTGACTGTGTGTTTATAATTGGCTGTGTCTGAACTTTAAGTGCAAGCATCATATTATAGGGATTAGTGTAGTCTGAATGTGAGGTCTTAACTGCCATTTCAGTTTGATTCTTCATTTAGTTGGGGCAGAATTGAGGGATTCTAGCGGTGAGCTGGTGAGTTTGTAACTGTGTGTTTGTAATTGAATTTGAGGTATTTTCTTACCTGCCATTTATGTGTGCTTTTCCATTTAGTTTGGGCAGGTTAGAGGATTCTAGCTGATAAGTTTGTGACTGAGTGTTTGTAATTAGCTGTATCTGGACCACGGTGAGTGGAGGAGGAGCCACTGCCAGAGGAATCCTTGGCTGATTGTTTTTGGACACAGCCTGTGGTGTAGTCTATGGCAATAGCTAAGAGGAAGTAGCTGGATGTCATTGTCCACCTGGGGACCAAATGATCTGGCCAGGAGAAGAGTGGAGTTAGCTAGAGTCCAGGAGGATTTCAGGAAGCTGGGGAAACCTGAAACAGATAGCATGCTCTGTCTCATTCTTGAGGTACTACCTGTCCAGGGCACAGGGAAGTTAGGGCACTCATATCCATACCTTCAACTCCTGGTTGAAGGATTGGTGTGGAATGGAGGGTTTTGGCTTCATAGGGACTGGGGCCTGACCTGGGCAGATGCAAGCTTTATAAGGAGGATGGCTTGAATCTGTCTGAGACAGGGACCTTGGTCTCTTTGTAAGAAGTTTAAATGCTTCAGCTGTGAGCATTTAAACTGGCCGGGGTGGAGATCCAGGAGGGCCAGGAGGCTTAGGAACACCCCCACCATGGGAACATGCAGGAACATAAGTTATCTACAGGAACTGCTAAAGCAGGCAGGGAGGGACAAAGAGGTGAAGAATGTGTACTGAGGATATGGGGGGCAAGAGCACATAGGAAAGGAAACTGGGGTGGGGAAAGAAGCTGGAGAGGGAGAATAAGAGCAGAGGGTGGACAGACTGAAAACATAGAAGGTCATGCTAATGAATGCTCGTAGCCTAGGAAATAAGGTTCCAGATCTGGAGGCCTTGTTGGCAGATGAAGACCTTGACATAGCAGCAATAACAGAGACATGGTACTCTGCTAATCTTGACTGGGAAGTCAATGTACCAGGCTATACACTGTTCAGGAGGACAGGAAGAATAAAAATGGTGGGGAGGGCCCTATACATTAGAGATAGTATAAAAGCTACAGAAGTTCAGGGAAGACAGGAGAGGCTGAGGTAATGTGGGTCACCCTTGAGCCAAGGAATGGAACAGCAATATGCACAGGGTGATCTACAGACCTCCAGCACAGAGGGAGGAAGTACAGTAGATAGGGAACTAGTGGAGAACATACACTGCATGGCAGCTAAAGGCAAAATCCTGCTACTGGGGGATTTCTGTATGCCAGACATGGATTGGGCCACTCAGGTGGCTGCTTCAGCCAGAAGCACAGCCATACTGGAATCTCTGCAGGAGTTGGACTCAGCAGCTGGTGCATAAGCTAACCAGAAACAAGTCAATTCTGGACCTGGTATGGACCAATGGGAACAGAATCAAAGAAATACAGGTGGAATGGCAGCTGGGGTCCAGTGACCACCACATGGTGTGGTTCAGCATGGAGACATGGACTCAATTAAGCCACACAAGGGCAAGAGTATTAGATTTCAGGAGGGCTGATTTAATTGAAATGGGTAGATGTATGCAAGCAGTCCTGGGAAGGAAGAGGTAATAGAGGTGGTGAAAGAACATTGGAAGAAACTGAAAGGAGCCATAGTAGATATAACAAACCAATGCATTAGGATAGTGGCCAAGGGAAAAGAAGAAAGAAACCACTATGGTTCTCCAAAGAGGTGGGGACATAGTCTGGGCTAAAGGCTGAGTTTCAGGAAATATAAGGGGAGACAAAGGAGGAGGACATAGAGGTGTATCTTGAATGTCTAAGGAAGCAGGAAGGCTGTTAGAAGGGTGAAGGTGCAGACAGAAGAGGGCTTAGTACAGTCTGTAAACAAAGAGGGTAAGGCATTTTAAAGGTACATCAGTGAAAGAAGAAACACCAGGCTAGGTTGTGAGGCTCAAAGGGAGAAGAAAGAGTGTAAAGAGGGGATCTGGACAAGGCAGAAATACTAAACAAATTCTTCTCAGTATTCACTAAGGAGGGAGGGTCAAGGACCACAGTTGGCTTGCAGAGACAATGGGGAAGAAGTGGACACCAGTCCATTCACAGTGAGAGAGTTCTGGAAGAACTCACAAAGCTGAAGGTGGATAAGGCCATGTGGCCAGATGGCATCCACCGAGTATATTAAAGGTGCTATGAGAACTAGCAGTGCTCTGGTAGCCTGTTCACAAAGTCACTCAACACTGGTGTCTTTCCACAGGATTGGAGGAGGGCACATGTAGTCCCACTGCACAAAAGCAGCAGTAGGGAGGAGGCAGGGAACTACAGGCCAGTCAGCCTCACCCCAGTGGTGGGAAGATCTCAATACTGCTGAAAGAAAGGATAGTAACACATCTGGAATCCAGCAGTGTTCAAGATCTGAAGCAACATGGATTCAGAGCAGGAAGATCATGTCAAAAGAATCTAATAGATTTTTTGATTGCGTGGACGAGAGAAATAAATCAGGAGGGGCGGTTGACATCACCTACCTAGATTTCAGCAAAGCCTTGACACCATCCTGCATAGAAGGCTGATTAACAAAATGGGTAGTCTGGGCATGGGAGACAAGGTGGTGAACTGGTTTAGGAACTGGTTAACAGACAGGAGACAGAGGATGGTGGTAAATGGGGTACAAGCTGGGAGAGGCGGGATGACCAGTGGGGACCACAGGGATCAGTACTAGGACCAGTCCTGTTCAATGCCTTCATTAGTGACATTGCAGAGGGGCTGGAAGGAAAGTCTGCCTGTTTGCAGATGACACCAAGATCTGCAACAGGGTAGATACTCCAGAAGGTGTTCAGAAAATGAAGAGGGTCCTGGAGAAGCTTGAAAGATGGTCGATGTGGCAACTGAGGTTCAATGCAAAGAAGTGCAAAATAATCACCTGGGTAGAGGGAACCCTGGGGAGAGCTACAGGTTGGGAGCTGACCATCACCAAAGAGGAAAGGGATCTAGGGTTATCATCTCTGATGACCATAAGGTATCAAAGCAGTGCACAAAGACAGCAGGGAAGGCCAGTGGGATGCTGGGGTGCATATGCAGTGGTATCAATAGCAGGAGGCAGGAGGTGGTGATGCCATTGTATAAAACATTGGTAATGCCTCACCTGTAGTACTGTGTGCAGTTCTGGAGGTCACACCTGTGCAAGGACATAGATAAGGTGGAGATTATCCAGAGAAGGGCAACAAAGATGGTGCAGGGCTTGCACCACAAAACATATGAGGACAGACTAAGGATCTCTAATATGTACTCACTGGAGGAGAGGAGACAGCAGGGGATAAGGACTGAAACTTTCAAGTACCTAAAGGGCATAAACAAGGTGGAGGTGGGGGGACCTTTTCCAATGTAGAAACATTACTAGAACAAGGAGGCACAATATGAAATTGGAAGAGGGAAGAGGGTAGATTAAGAGGTAATGTGAGGAAGTTCTTCTACACAGAAAGGGTAGTAGATGCTTGGAATAGTCTGCCACAGGAGACAATGAGGGCAAGCACAGTGAAAGTTTAAGCATGCCTGAGATCGGCAGAAGGGAAGCTTGAGAGGGAGAGAGTGATGAAAAGCCATTGATCACATAGGGTCAGTGGCACATATAATGTATAGGGCCTACGGGCAGACTGGATGGGTCTAGCGGTCCTAACCTGCCAACAATTTCTGTTTCTGTTTTGCACTTTGATTTTGGAGTGGACAGTAAATTTAATCAATGGACAGTGCCTGCTTGTCTGCTACCAACATTGCCCCTACAGATGAGGAGACCTGCCTTATAAATGGTACCTGCTTCCCTAGTTTTATGACTGCCAGTTACTACCATCGCTGAACCCAGGTAACAAGTTGTTTTGTTCTAATTCTTTGGACTGTGGTTTGCTTGTGTTGTGAAGTGCCCCATCAGTTCACTACCTGGACACCCCTATAGATGGGGTGGATTGCAATGTAGGGCTCATCTGGGATTTGTGCAAAGACGTTTGGGAAGCAAGTTATGCCTGGTCTAATGATAAACCCTGTAGGGGCCAACAAATCCAAAATTGCAGGCCTTAGTGTGCAATATCAGTGGAGCTGCCATTTGTCTACAGTCCTGTCTCACCCTGGAGTAGCACCTGGACTTACATGTGACTAGGATTTTGGTTATGCAAATGCTTAACTGTGATTGGCTGTTTGAGACTGAGAGACTTAGTGAAAGTCTTCAGCTAGCAGCCGCTGCCATTTTGTGTACCAAATGAGACTAGGTGTTGGTCACTGCTGTGTGGAACAGTGGACAATAACATCATGCAAGGAACAACCAGAGAATGTACTGTAACAATCCCACTATTAGTGTTGTCATGAATTTGGGATATGATTGAGAACAGTTCCACTATGGACAGTTGTGTGGAATGCCATTCTATTGAAGAGAGAATGGTATGCTTGCCAGTGTGTCTGGCTTATGCAGATGGAACTGTACCTCATCCCAATGATGCTATGGAACCTATCGGAAGAGTTGAGGTTGGCCAGGTGCCCTGTTCCTGACAAAGACTGGATTCCTTAGCAGGAGCACTGGCATGGGAGGAGATGAGGTGAGTGTTGAGGATCAGGATGGGGAGAATGCAGGAAATGGCAATAGATGTCTGCCCAGACTTTCTTTGCAAGTGGATTCTATATCTCCCAGTGGCAGCAGGAGAGGCTTTGCCCAATCTCCCAGTGAATCTAGCCCTACTGCCCTGGTAACCCCTCCAAGGTGGTAGAATCACAGGAATCGGATCTGAGGCATCCGTGAGCACATTTCTACCCTAGATTCCCAAGATGCAGAGACTATTCCACCATTGGAAATGTGCTCCTCTGACTCTGATGATGGTGCTGTGGCTACTGCGCCAAGACCCAAGCCCAAAGTGTTTTTGATTATCAATCCATGTATCAGGGGATATCCCACAACTGTATGACTTGCCACCTGATGAATTAGATGTGACCCCTGGCAGCTGCCGGATCTGCGTAAATGAAGATGTGTCTGGATGGGGCATTAAACCCCAAGCACCCTTACATGCTGGACTACCTGTTTAGCCACTGGCAGTAGAAAGGTACCAGTGCTGAATCTGGTAGGCTGAATTAGATTCAGTGGTCCCATTCAGAGTGTTGGATGAGAGAACTTATCAAGTAGGAGTACTGTGCCTGTGACAATCCTTATTTGATGGAAAATATTTGGGACATCATTGAGGAAAATCGAGTCATAAATGTTCCAAAAGGCTGTAAACTCCATGATGGCTTGTGAAGACTCAGACTATGAGCTTACCCAATGAATGAGAAATAAACTTTTCTGTAGAGCCAGGAGGAGGTCCGATTATTCAAATTGATCTCTTTGACATTTGCTTTTGCAAGAGGAGAATGGATAGCAAATCAAATGGTACTTTATTTCTAAGGATTCCATCAGTGAAGCCATCACTAAGTCTGATCCAAAATATTACTAGATTATGGTGGCTCTCATAACAGAACTAATATTTCTTTGCTCCACAGGGTTGGGTGCTTGAGCCATTAAGAGTCATGAACTGTTACCATTTAAATTTCAAGTAACGTACACTCTGTCCAGTAATACTAATCATGTTGAACTAAGCTGTTTCTGTTTTAAATAACGTTGGAAAAAAAAAAGATGTGTGTACTAAACTCTAATGCTGATAGATGCAGATGTACCTAAGAAGCGAGATTGGAGTGTGCCCTGCTTAAGCTTATAGTAATTTTAGAGTTTATTTAGGGAATGCATGTGAAGAGAATGAAACTTTTACAATGCTTATTGGATGATTGAGAGTGTGTGTAGCCATTGTTAATGATCGTTTGTTTTCTAGCATCTCAATATGTTTCCAGACAGAAAAGAAAAATAAGAATTGATTTAAATGTGTTTACTTGTTGCTGCAACAATGTTTAAAAGTTTTGATTATTCAGGGTGCAATAAGTAAAATGTTCCTATTCCTGGCAGCACTAGTTATTAGGTGGCAGAGGATAATATTGAAAAATGTAGTTTAGTAAAGGGAAAAGCAATGCCACTGCTGCAGTACCTGGCAAGTGACACTGGGAACTGGGTGATGGGTTGTCTAGCTTAGTCTAAGTAGATGAAGTCAAAAGGTAACAGAACAGTGGAAGTAAATTCATGCTTAGGGGTGCAACTAGTTTTGTGCACTGGTCTTCAAGGGGCAGAGTTTGCATATCTCTCCTTATCGGGTCAAGTATAGCCTGAATAGGCGTTCACCAGGAGGTGAATGTTTTGTGTAAAGAGAAGTGTAAGCACCCCTCTGGGAGCTTATTAGTTAATTTTAGGTTGCTAGGGTAGTTAGGACAGAGAGGGAGCTAGTGGTCTGGCTGAGTCTGGTATATGGTGCTGTCTGCTGATTGTAGGTGGGGCCCACTCTCCAAAGGGTATAAAATAGGAGAGAGATTATTTTCAGGGATTTGTTTTGGAGAGAGAATTGTGGAAGAAAGGAGAGGTGGGGGTCCAGCCTGCAAGTTTGGATGGAGGGCCATGGCAGGGCTGGGGTGGTCTGCTTGTGACCCCAGCCCTCCACCCTTGAAAACCCATGATATGGAAAGTGACAGTCTGGGTTGTGAAAAGGGGAGCAATGGAGCAAAGCATACAGGCCTGTTGGTGCATTTGGGAGCCAGAGCCTAGGGAGAAGAAAGGAAAATGGAGGCCTGCCAAGTGAAGTTTGGCACTTTGGCTGAGCCCAAAAGAATGATTGCCCATGGGTGAGTTCAGCTGTTGGGTCGGATGTTTTCCTGTGGGTGGGCTGCTCTGGCAGTAGGGTCTGAGGCACAGATTGGAAGTGGCAGCCCTTGCAGTTGAGGCTGTAATGGTGGCAGAGTTATCCCTATTTCCCAGGTTTAAGGCCACTGCAGAGTTGGGACCTACTATGTGATCTGCCTATGGAGGCAGGGAAAGTCCATTTGAGAGAGTAATGTTTGGGACCCCAGTGGGGTGGCAGTCTGTTGTGTGGATCTGTTTGGCACTTGCAGAAGTCCCCCGATGAGTCAGTTCAGAGACTGGAATCACTGCATGAGTGGAGGTGCTGTTCATTTGCCCTAATAGACATGATTCAAACAATTCTAGGTATAAAGCATCAGTGATTGGATGTCTGAAAGGGTTCTGGTGGCTTTGTTCTTACGACAGAAACATGGAAACAGAATTTGATGGCAGATAAGGACCGCTTAGCCCACCTAGTTTGCCCTATGGAACATCAAATAAAAAGTACACCACAAAGATCTCCAAAGACAATAAGTTTACGTTCCATAAGTATCAGCCCTCAGGTGGAGAACATGTAAGACCAGGCAGATGGAAAGAACTGAAGAGAGTATAGGGTTTGGGACAGTAGAAACATCTCATGTTGTCATAAGCCCAGAGTAAAAGTATAAGAATGGAAATGCCAGAAGAGAATTTAAAGGAAAGAAATGTAACAGCTGGAGAGTGAAAGCAAGGAATGAGATATGAGTTAGTAAAGTGTGTCAGCACCAGACTACCTCAGCGGAAGTCTCTCTTTGTCCCAAATTGCTGCCAGGAATCTAGCCTTCATGGCTTAAGGAGATCTGCATGAAATAATCAGTTTGTTAGCTCAAGAGACTGTTGCAGTAGATTTTCTAGCTACTGTATGTATGTGATGAAAACCCATGGTATGTTTCACCCCATGCCCTATGGAGTGGTTGTTACTGTTTCACGCTTTAATGAAATCATTTTGCACTTTGATTTTGGAGTGGACAGTGAATTTAATCAATGGACTGTGCCTGCTTGTCTGCTAACCAACATTGCCCCTTCAGGTGAGGGGATCTGCCTTATGAATGGTGCCTGCTTCCCTAGTTTTGTGACTCCCAGTCACTACCATCACTGAACCCAGGCAACAAGTTATTTTGTTCTAATTCTTTGGACTGTGGTTGCTTGTATTGTAAACTGCCCCCTCCCATCAATTCACTATCTGGTTACCCCTAAACGGGAGGGGCATACACAAACATGGCTCCATAAGGCTCTGGGAAAATATGTTACTACCATTATCTTGTATCAGCTATATTGTATCTCACCCTGCAGGAAAATGAACTAAGGGTCCCAGATTCCTGTTAAATTGAGGGCCATGGTACAGAGGGACTTCATATTTCAAATAGCAAAAAGGGCAAAGATGGTGGAGGTACTATAAACAGAGCAAGCGTTTTGTTTTCATGGGCCTTAGTTTTATAATGAGGTTGTACCAAAAAGTTTAGATGGACCCAAAAGACAACTCAGAGACCTGGTGATATCGTTTCAGGATTATATACCTCATGGAGCTATGCATTCAGTATGAAGGTGCACATATATTTATACTGAGTCAAAGGATGTTCATAAGTTGATATACAAAATAAGGGCTGTTTGAGACAGAGAGGAATGGGACCAGTAAAATGTATGGGGAGATAGTTAATTAACTGCCTCACACTGCTGTTTTCCTAACATACTGTAGCACCTGGACTCAAGACAATGGAGGTAACTGTACCGTGCTTTCGCCGGTAAAGTTTTGTTCAGCTGCTTTTGCCAATATACCTTCTCAGTATCTACCATGGTGCCTCAGATTACCAATGACTTTTCACTGGGACACTACAGACTGTGATTGTTTTAGTCTATAATATAGACTTACAGGTCAGACTGTTTGATTTTCTAAAACAAAAATATTTGACGTAATGGTGCTAAGTTGTTAGTTCTCAACACAATATAAAGCAACAATTCTTGTTGTAATTGATGTTTCACATGTAATTTGTTTATGCCTTAATACACTCAACTTACAATACTGGGTAGAGGAGTGAGAAATACTTAATATGTCACAGCTAGATTGGGAGTATAATGGACATGATTCCCTTAAGAAGGACAGAGAGGCCTTCTGACTCCATACTTCTTGGCTCCATTTTCAAGCTGCTATATTTGGTAGGTCTGACCTTGTTTATCTATGCCTCTGTATGTGAGTTTTTAGACCAGGCTAATCTACTGAATTTACAAACAAATAGAGGATTGTGTATGAGCTATCATATATAACAGGGCTATGTTTCAATCTAGAGGGTTCCATGGTAACAGGAGACCTCAAGGTACAACTCTAGTGGTCTTGTTACCATAGAAACATCAAGATTGAAACAGAACCTTGTTTGTGTATGATAGCTCATACCCTGTCTTTTACAGTATAGTGTATGGACACCCTTTCTGATAAGATTGTGTCCTTACTGTGCTTTTATTCTGGCTTGCACTCATACCCTGGGATGTTAACATACCAGGGTACATAACCTACAGGAGAGACAGGCAGTGGAGAAGAGGGGAGGAGTAGCCTCATGTAAAAGGAAGGGATAAAAGCAACTGAACAAAAGAGTAAACAGGAGGAGAGGAGGCACTGTGGGTCACCTTGAGACTGGAAAGGGCACCACAATCCGCACAGGGCTGTGTACAGACCCCCATGTCAGGGGAAGGAAATGGACAAGGATATGATAGAAGGCATTCTTAGAATGGCAGAGAAAGGGGAGATACTGTTGATGGGAGACCTGAATATGCCAGATGTTAACTGGAGACATTTGCTGCAGCCACATCCAAGAGCAGGGCCATTCTTGATGCCCTACAGGTGGCAGGCATTAGACAGCTAGTTCTCGAACCCACTGTGAGGGAGCAATCTTAGACCCGTACTCTCAAATGGGGGCAGTGAGAGGATCTCAGATCTAGAAGTGGGTTGCCATCTGGGGACAAGTGACCATCAAACAGTGTGGTTCACGTTAAACTCAACTACAGAGTCAAGCCATACAAAAGTGAGGGTACTGGACTTTAGGAGGGCTGACTTTGTAAAGATGGGAGAGTGCCTCAGAAAAGCACTAGCAAACAGGCTAGAAGGAGGTGTGGAGCAACAATGGGGATTATCAAACTGCCATCACAGAGGCAACAAGCCTTTGTGTGAAGCAAATAAACAAATCAAAATGAAAGAAAAAGCCACTATGGTTCTCAAAAGAGGTGACTGTGAAAGTCAGGAAGAAAAGATAGCATTCCCAAGTATAAGGAAACACAGAAGGAGCATGACAGAGATCTGTACCAGTTAAGGCAGAAGGAAGCAGGGAGGGAAGTCAGAATAGCAAAGGCCCAAACTGGAGGAAAAGATAGCAACTCAGTTAAGAAGAGGATAAAACATTTTATAGGTACATCAGTGAGCATAGAAAGACAAAGGAGGGATGAGTGAGGCTGAATAGAATGAACGGTGGGTGGGCAGAGGGACAGTGAAAAAGCAGGAATACTGAACGAATATTTCTGCTCGGTATTCTACAAAAGAGGAGGGGAAGTGCCTAATCCAATTAACAGAAGCACTTTTGATAGGGGGGTCGATTCCAGTCCTTTCACAGAAGAAAGGGTTCTGCAAGAACTCCTAAAACTGAAGGTGGACAAAGCAATGGGTCCTGATGGAATTCACCCAGAATTCTAAAAGAATTACGGGAGGAACTAGTGAAACCACTGGCTACTCTTTTAATAAATCATGGAGGATGGAGTGTTACCCGAGGACTGGAGGAAGGCGGATGTGATTCCCTTCAAAAATGGGACCAAGACAGAGGCAGGAAACTACAGACCTGTCAGTCTGACCTCTGTGGTAGGAAAAGTGATGGAGTCACTTGAAGGAAAGAATAGTTGAGTACCTAGAGGCCAGTGGAGCACAGGACCCAAGGCAGCATGGGTTCACAGCGGGAAGGTCATGTCAGGTGAATCTATCGATTTCTTTGACTGGGTGACCAAAGTAGTAGACCAGGGAGGGAGGGACTGTGGACATGGCCTACCTTGACTTTAGCAAGGCATTTGACACAGTCCCACACAAAGATTAATAGTCAAATTAACCAGCCTGGGAGTGGGACCCAGGGTGGTAGCTTGGGTAAAACATTGGCTGGACAACAGGACACAGAAGGTAATTGTAAATGGAGTCCACTCTGGAAGAAAGGGGGTTACTAGTGGGGTATTGCAGGGTTCAGTATTGGGTCCAGTCCTTTTAATGTCTTCACCAGTGACATTGCAGAGGGACTGGAAGGAAAAGTATGCCTTTTGCAGATGACACAAAGATCTGCAACAGGGTTGATACACAAGGAGGCGTGGAAAAGGATGAAAAGGGACTTGGCAAGGTTGGAGGAATGGTCAGAACTATGGCAGCTAGGATTCAATTCAAAGAAGTGCAAATAATGCACCTGGGAAACAAGAACCCAGGGGAAGAATACCACAATGGGTGGGAGGTAGTAACAACAACAAAAAGGAAAGGGACCTGAGGTAATCATATCAGATGACCTTAAGGTTAGCAAGCAATGTGTGAGAAGGCAGTAGGGAGGGCTGGGGTATACTGGGATGTATAGGGAGAGCATCAGCAGCAGAAAACAGGAAGTTGTTATCCTCTGTACAGACAGTTGGTGAGACCCCATCTGGAGTACTGTGTCCAGTTCTGGAGACCCCATCTCTGCAAGGACATAGACAGGATAGAGGCAGTCCAGAGGAGGGCAACTAAAATGGTGCAGGGTCTGCAAGAGAAGCCGATGAGGAGAGACTAAAGGAGCTTAATATGTATACCCTTGAGGAAAGAAGGAGAGGGGACATGATAGAAACTTTTGGACCTCAGTGGAACTCAACAAAGTCCAAGAGGGTAGCATCTTTCAGAAAAAGAGACTTGCAAGAACAAGGGGACACAATTTAATGATAGAAGGAGGGCGTTCAGGGGCAATGTGAGAAGTATTATTTCACAGAGAGGGTAGTGGATGCATGGAACAGCCTTCCTGAGGAGGTTGTGGGTCTAAAACTGTGGGAGAATTCAAGAATGCATGGGACAGACATAAAGGCAATTCTTGTGGGGGCTAGGAAGAAATAGGCTGTTGGTTAACTAGGATCTGCGGCCTCATCCTGTAGGTAGGGAAATGGGCAGACTAGATGGGCCTAGCGGTCCTATCTGCCATCAAAGTCTATGTTTCTATGTTTCTATGTTTCCATGGCCAGCTGTCACTGTCGCGGACACTTCCTGAAGTTTGGAGGGTTCAATAACATACATGTGTGAAGATGCTCTATGTTGTTGTGCTGCATTAGTGACATAGTTAGTGCAGCACAGCAACATCATAATGTGAAAGTGCAGTACAACAAGTAGATTCCACTAACCAAATTCTATCAGCAATAATGTTTTCCCAGACACTATAAAGGAGTTTATGTAGTGGTAACTTTTTATCAACTTGAGTTCCAATATGTTTAACCATCTATGTTTTTTGTTGTTTCTTTATACATCCTGATAGTAAAATGAACTTTTCATATGACTGACTACTATGGCCAGAACCGACTGAAGTGTCATTTTTTCCAAGTTAGGCATATTCTGTATTATAGGATCTACCTGTATTGATGCATCTCACATTTGTGTCACATTAGGTCTAATGGCTCCTACAGTGTTTGTTCAATAGGAGCAGGATACCCTGGAAGACACAACTAATAATGTTCCTGTAACTGTAATTAACCTGCATTGCTATTTTATGATTCTGGAACATGTGGTTTGTTCTGTATAAATGTAATAAAATGCATTTTAGAAAAATAAATTGTTATTCCTCTATTGAATCCAAGATGACCACAGTGGTACATGCACAGTTATTTTAAACTCCTAATCCTGACTCTTTTCAAGTTTAACATCTGTTGTTTAAGGCTAAAAATTACCGGACAATACTCATCATATGGAATCACAGACATCTTCTCCAGTCTTACCAAAAAGAGTGGAAAAGAATGCATGTGTTGGAAAATAAAAGTGAAAAAAAACTAGCATCCTCTCTAGAAGGCTTACAAATATTAACAAAAGAGAGCAAACTGGACCCATCAACAAATTCCTGGGCTCTAGCATGGGAGAAACTAGGTGACTGATATCCACCACTACCATTGGAGATGTCAGTCTCGGCCCTGAAGAGGTACTACACAGGGAAGATTTACCACTGGAGCATCACAGGCACTGAAGCCAAAACAGAAGGCCGTTACTGACAATACTGATAGTGTTGAAACTGACAAATCTGGTATCAAAGACAAGCTGAATTCTCTGTAATTACCACATTCATCCAAAGCCACTGCTGATGAAAGCAAATTTTTGGAAGCTGCCAACAGTGTTGAGTGTTTGAGTTTGAAATAGACTGCTACTGAATCTGTTACTAAATCCAGTGTGCCTAAAAATGCTATTAGTAGTTTTGAACATTAGGCATCTCGAGCTCAACTCTTTACAGATAAAAAGATTTAGTCATTTGACAATGTTAATCAGTTTAACATTCCATATATATCTTTTCTAAATTGGACTAGAAATTCAAGAGCAAGCTAACCAAAACTGGCAATGCTTTTAGAAAACACAAAGAACAAATCCATGAGAACTCTTTGCTTTTACAGAACTTAAAGAGAAAACCAAGAAATCAAAGCTAAAATTGAGTCTATGGCTGCACTTTCTACCTCAGTAATCAAGGATTCTGTTACTTAAACTAAAGAATGGAAATAATTGAAAATAACCAAGGAAAGTTTAACTCAGATTTTGGGCTATGCTCTCACTGGAATCAAGCCTTTTCAACCTGGGGCATGATGAAATAATTTATTTGTGGAAAGTTCAGATATACTGATACACTGGTGCCATGTATTGTGACAGCATTTAGAATTCCAGTTAGAAAATCTTTTGAGGGCACAACTGCAAAGAGCTAAACCTGCCATGATTATTGTTACATTTTCAGCATTTACTGATAGGGAACTCCTTAGAAAAGCAAGGAATTAAAGGGGCCTATCTCTTAAAAATCAGAGCGGTTTTCATCTATCCCGATGTTGCCCTTGTAACACAACAGAGACATCAATGGTTTCTTCAGTTTAGAGACGATATTGAAGAGTTGGGGGGTAATTGTCAGTTCTGTACCCATGCAAGGCAAG
Organism: Neoceratodus forsteri; assembly: GCA_016271365.2. Taxonomy (NCBI): domain Eukaryota; kingdom Metazoa; phylum Chordata; order Ceratodontiformes; family Ceratodontidae; genus Neoceratodus; species Neoceratodus forsteri. Next base: position 912,524,371 of record CM057455.1, on the reverse strand, counting down.
AGTTAAACTTGGTGACTATGTTGGAACATTTCTGATTATGACCAACTGAAAAGTTCATCAATAAACAAAATGCAGCCAAAGCTACTGCAGCAAGGACAGATTCAGAGGCGATTCAGACTCTGATATTGGCACAGAGGAAAATCAATCTGATAAACAGAATGTGTCTGACATTATGAAACCTTGGCTGACATCACAGCTCTGCAGACATTCTGAATATTATCTAAAGTAAGCTTGTTCCTCATCAGGGGAATGTTCTTCCACTATAAAATGCATATGAACTTAGTTTCTGAATGGCAAGACTGATTAACTAGTATTTTTCCACTGTTTCTTTCTGCAAAGACTGGAAGTATTGCCACTTGATTAATATTTGTTTTTTTAAATGTACAGGTTCCATGTGGAGTTTGCTTGAAAAACTATTGTTAAAAGAAATGTCTTTTGACAAAAGTTTCCTTTGAACCATTATTATGTTTCTAAATTGATTATTCCCTTTGGTTAGATCCAGATTGTATAGTTTAAGTACTATCAGAGCTACAGTAGCTTTGTTTATTAAAGGGAAAACCCACCTGTAATCGGGCAGCAACTCAATGTGAGACAGGGCCTAAGTAGCAGTTTCACAAAGTGTTACAATTTTTGTTTACTTACAGTCTGTTTAGTAATTTAGATATTATCTGTTTTTCCTGCCTTTCCTACCACTGGCATTTTGACCAAGCACCTCAATGGTGCACCCATAACCACCAGTGGCTGTCCTGAGAATGACATATGAGCTAACTGCCAGTCTATACCAGATCTTGGTATAGCACTTGGACATGTAAATTGCAAACTGGAACAATTAATAGCTCTGACTATACAGGACCCTATGCACACTCCAGTGGCTGCTCCCAGCTCATATATCATTCTCAGGAAAACCAAGGAGGCTGTGGGTTCATTGCTTGGTGTGTTTGGATCAAAAACCCAGTGGAAGAAACATCAGGATAAACCAAATAAAATCCAAATAACTAAACAGACTGCAAGTAAACAAAATTACTAAGCTTTGCAAAATGCTAATTGGGTCTAGCATCACATAGAGTTGTGGGCTGATTAGAGGTTTATGTTTCCTTTAATTAATGTTTAAAAGTTACCATGTGTAGTAGTGCCAGCCAGAATGCAACACAGTAATGCTGCAGTACAGCACAAAGTGCTGCAGTATGCTGCAGGAACAGTGCAATTCAATGGCACTTAAGCCCTTTACTGCAGTATTTTATGACATGTCATTTAGTGTAAGTTACAGTGTCGCATCATGGCTGGCTCCACTGTATGTATATTTACCATGGCAATTAGGATAACTTATTCACTGTAAAGGGTATTAGTAGTCTTAACATTCTAAAAGAGGAAGGTCAATCAGAAGATTTAGTTCTACTCCCTGGGTTGTAACAGCATCACAAACCTATATACTTTTCAGATATTAGTATAACTGATGGGGGTATCTTTAATAACACTTACATTAGTTTAGTACCTAATTACATGTACATTCTTTTATCCTGGATGTAGTCAGGAGAAATCAGTTTCTTAGGTTTATCTTTTTTCAGAGAATAACCTTTATTGTGATCTGTGACTAACTGTGCGAGTTTTATTTTTTTTTCTGCAGTAACTCTGCTGCAGAATGCTTCAGTATTACATTGCATCCTGCCAGGCTCCAGTGGTAGCAACATAGACAAAACATTCAGTAGTTTCATTCTGAAACATGGTGTTTATCCCATGATCGCTTGACAGTTTGAGACACATATCATCTGCCAGAACTGCAACGTTGCTGTCTTCTTCAGACTGGAAGTCATTCTTGATGTCATCCAGCAAAATGTGAAGAAATCTTAACTGAGATAAAATTTGACTCAGAGTTGCACTGTCCACACTTACAGTACATCACATGTGGCAGCATCAAAGGGCTCCAGTAAGGTGACCAAAGATTCATCCATACACCAACTGCAAGAACCAAGCATCATGTCTGCATTACATATTTGATGCTAAAAGGTGAAGTCATATACAACTTTTTCTGTCAAGAAGCCCGTCTAACATGCAGTGTTGAATTCTAATGAATTGAACTTCCTGCTTCAGTTCGCTTAGCTGTAAGTTATTTGCCCTCTGCAGTCCCTTTCAAGATATTTTGTAATTTCATGGTGTGACTGAAATTACTATATATTTCTTTTGCAAACCTAACAGGTTTTCTACCATTTCTGTTTCCATTTAAGAAATGACGAATATGACGATGTTGATGTAATCAATGAGTAAAATGTGATATGTGTTGGTTGTTGCCATCTCTAACAGCTTTCAGTATGTTGGCACATGGGGGGCATCCCTGGAATTGGTCCTGCAGATCCTGTGAAATATTGATTGTAGTGTGTTTTTCTCAAAGAGGTCACACACAATACAGGATGTTTCTACTGATTGCTGTAGACCTGGGATTGTTACTCTGACTGGCACAAAGAGCTGTGATATTCATGAAGTCAATTGTATGGTTGCTGATCTATATATACCTGTCATCATATGACCCTGCTTCACCTCAGAGTGCTTAGATTCCTTGATGACTTCAGTACACACTATTTCATAGAATTGTGGAATAGATTTTTTGAAAGCATTGTTGGTAGGGAATAACATACCATGGTTTAGTCCAGTGCATGAACATGAGAAAACCTTTCTGACCAATAAACACAAAAAGAGTTGACAATGAACAAACAGCTCTGCAATGGCTCTATTTAAATGTTCACATGTTCAAGACTTGCAGGTAAATGTTGATGTCCTTGCAACAATTTCATTTCATGTTAGTTGATGAGAGATTTTCGATTTCTTTGGGAATGTATTTTTCTCATGGGGAGTACTACTATTGGATTTACTATTGCTTAATGTGTCAAAAACATTCTATATTTGTCTGAGAAGGCTGCTATGACATATCCACAGATTTAATGTCACTGATTGCTTACTATTCATTGGTATCATTATCACTATGGTCAACACCACCACCACCTCCACCCATGCCAACCACATTGCCCATTTTTACCTTTCCCCATCGATTGGGTGTTTTGACTTGGCATTTCACATCAAACTGTGTCTCCTTTCCATGACTAATGCTATTTTCAATAGACTGCATATAACTCATGAGTTGTCTGCAGGATTAATAAACAAGAAACTCAACACTACATACTTATCTGTTTTACTTTGTGCTGGGGTGCCTAGCACTATTCATTGTACAATCATGTGAACCAGAGGAATGCACACACTGCCTTCTCCTTGTTGAGAAATTCTAGAATTATTATTCATACAGATAGATAGATAGATAGACTTTATTTATAAAGTGCCCCTTCCGGGGTTCTGGGCACTGTACAATACATAAAATATAATACAAATAAAACATACATCTAAACATACATAAAACACCACATTACAGAGCATAAATATAAATCAAATTCAAATCACAAAATGAAATGACTATAATGCAAGGATATTTAATTCTATAGCAAATGAAATGCTTTTTCAAATATAAATATCTTGAGCCCCCTCTTAAAGGCTTCAACTGAGGGGGGCCTCGCTAAGATAAGGAGCAAGTTCCAAAGGGCAGGTGTGGCCACATAGAAAGCACACTTTCCCAAAGACTGCAACCTTGCCCTGGGAACTATCAAGAGGCCACCCTTGGAGGAACAATGAGGGTGAGCTGGGCAGTACAGAACCAGGAGATCTTGCAGTTAGTCAGGTCCCCAACCATATAGGTCTTTATAGGTCAGTAATCTGACCTTGATGACAATTCTCCACCTTATCAGCAGCCAGTGCAGCCTGAGGAAAACCAGCATATTTTGTTCAAACCTAGATATACCCTATCAGTAGTCTAGCTGCCATGTTCTGCACTAGCTGCAGATGGTGAAGGTTGCTTCCCAAAAGCCCCAAGTACAAGACATTGCAGTAGTCCAACCCTGACATGACAAAGGCATGTATCAAGGTGGCAAGGTCATCAGGCAGTAACAGGGAACGGATCCAGGCAATGTTTCTTAGATGGTAGAAACCACTTTGGATGATGGCCAGCAGCTGACCATCAAGTGTCAGGCTGTCATCAAGTACACACCCAGATCCCTAATCCATGTGGTGGGTGTCAGAGATAAACCTCCTAGTCTAAGACCCAGGTCACTCCCCAGCACCCTCCACCTCACTGATGACCCGGTTCCACCCACCAATACCTCTGTCTTGTCTGGATTGAGTCATAACCAGTTTCGATCATCCAGTCCTGGATCTCATCAAGGCAGGTGTTAAACATAGAGACCACCATCTGGCTCCCATGCATGCAGCACAGGTATAGCTGAGTGTCATTGGCACAGCAATGAAAACCCAAGTCATATCGACTGATAACATCTCCTAAGGGCAGCATATACACCGTGAACAAAAGAGGGACAGGATTGAACCTTGTGGAACTCCAGAGCACGGGAGTGTCAGGCTGGATTAGGATACCCCATCACCACCTTTGCACTCTGTCCATGAGGAAGGACCTAAACAAGCTGATGTCATTGCCTGTTAGTTCACACCAGTTCCACAGGTGATCCACAACACCTTATTGTCCTTGGTGTCAAACACCACAGAGAGATTGAGGAGAACAAAACAGAATGCTCTTCCCTATCCCTCACTCTGAGGAGATTGTTTGACACCCTCTCCAGGGTGGTCACCGTACTATGCCCAGGTCTAAATACAGAGGCCCAGATATTCAAACTGCACCAGTTTGTAAGCGCAAACCTGTGCGCCCTCAAAATAGTTGCACAGGGTGTGGCCAGGGCGATATTCAACAGAGTTGCGCTATGACACAACTGCTTTGAATATCGACTCCTGGCCACTCCCTTACTGTGCATGGCGTGAGTGGAACTGCACCAGCGCAAGTGGTCAGAATGAAGCATTGAGATGTGGTGGTGCAAGTTCCATTGCTCCATGCACAACACTCCGATATTCAAAGGGTGACATGCAAATGGGGCCATAATTTATGCAAAGGCGCACGGGAGGCCATTTGCACCTGATTACGGCCCCATTTGCATGCCATTAGCATGCAGGTGCGCTGATCCCCGACAACCCACCTGGCCCTACCAGGCAGCAGCCGTCGGGGACCAACGCCCCTGCAGCCCAATCGCTGGGTATAACAATGTTCCCCTATTAGCCCGATCACATGGCATAACTGTAACACCTTCGAGTAGCCCGATCGCAGGCCGAATGTTATCCAACCCCCGAGTAGCCCGAACACAGGTAGAACATTATCCAACCCCCAAGTAACCCGATTGCAGGCATAACAGTTACCCCACCCCAAGTAGCCCAATCACAGGCATAACAGTAACCCCCTACCCTGAGTAGCCCGGATCGCGGCATCAGACCTCCCCTGCTAGAAGTCCAATATTCTTGTAGTCCAGTGGATCATTGGGAACATGTTCTGACGAGGGTGGCATTCTCACCCCTGTTCGAATTGGTGATCTAGTGGATTTTCTCACCCCACTGGCCATTGAGCCTCTCACCATCTTTTCGTTCCCCCGCGAGCCTGAGCGGGTGGCACCACCTGGGCTTTCTGTTGCTCGTCTACCGGGACTGATATTAGTTTGGAGGTTAGATGTCTATTGTTCAGAGCATGAGCCAATGGGCATGCAGTCTATATCAGAGATTATTAGTTGTCCAGATATGTGGAATGAATTTCTATTCACATATCTGACTGACTAGTATCGGTACTGGGCTGCATGCCCATTGGCTCATGCTCTGAACCAATGGGCATGCAGCCACTACGAGCTGTCAGTCGGCAGGCAGCGGGCGGCAGGTGGTGGGTGCCGCCACCCACCGGCTGACAGGGGGAGCGAGGTGGTGGGGCTCAGTGAGCAGGTGGGGTGGAGGGTCCACTAGATCACCAGGGATTGAACTTGGGGCGGAGAGGAATGCTGCCCATGATCGGCTACTTGCAGTCCACTGGACCACTAGGGATATTGGACTTTGGGAGGGAGGTCTGATGCCCGCGATCGGGCTACTTGGGTAGGGGCTTACTGTTATGCCTGTGATCGGGTTACTCAGGGGTGGGGGTTGCTCTAATGCCCGGCGATCGCTAATCGGGGTGGGGGGACAGTTATGCCTATGATCGGGCATGGGGGGTGCCGCCAGGTTGGGCGGAACAGCCGATGGCCAACCACAGGTTGCAGCTGATGTGTTGTGCCTGCAATGCGGCAGCTCACCTGTGGGTGCCTCTCGACTTGTCCCTTTTTTGGCTTAACTTTGAGCAGGCGCAGGGTAGGGTTGTGCCTGCATAACTCTACACGGCCTGGGCTGAATATCAGGCTGTGCAGTTTATCCCATCAGACACGCCCCCACCTGTGCTGCATGCATTACTGATGTGGCCCAGTGCATCGGGATTTGATGCGGTGCACTTTTCCCTTTCAATATCGCACGAGGCATCAGTGGGTTGTGCATGGTGCAACATCATTACACCATCGTAACCCTTTTGAATATCTGGGCCCGACTGTATTGACTCAAAATGGCAGAGGAAGTGAGACGAGTCTCAAGCTGACCAGTCACCTTTTTCTCCAAAACCTTTCCTAAAATGAGAGGTTTGAAACGGTCTGTAGTTGGTGAGACAGTTCGGTCCAAAGAGGGTTCTTCAAAATGGGTCTCACCATGGCCTCTTTCAAGGCTACTGGGAAGACCTCCTTCTCATGGAACACCGAATGGTCTCATAAATCACAGGTACAATAAGGACAATACAACCGACCTAAAAGTAGGTTGGACCCAGGTCTAGTTCACAATAGATTGGCCACAACTTTGAGACTATCTCACTGATGTCATCCACTTCAATTGGGTCAGACTCATGCCACACACAAGAGAGGTGCCCCTCCACGCTGCCAGTTTGACCCCACAAGCCAATTGAGCAACCCTGGGGAGATATCAGATCTGATAAAGGACACCTTGCAAACAAAAAACAGAGTGAACTCCTCACACCTAGTGCTTGAACTAGGCCCCCCCCACCCCAGACGGAGACAGGCCAGGTGTAACAACCTGTTTACTGAGTGAAAGAGCTAAGCCAGTCTGTTCCTTGCTGCTGCAATCTCCCTAGACAGACAATCCACCTTTTCAGGTGATTGCCCTTTATAGTCAGTATAATGTGACCTCAAAGCCAATTTGTCCTCCATCAATCCGGACCTCCTCCAGTGATGTTCCAACCTCCAGTCCTTAATCTTCAAGTCCCTGAGCTCCAAATCAAACCATGGGGGTCTCCAGAAAATAGATAAGGGCCATGCATGGATGAGTGCGATAGAGGCAAAGGCAGCAGTGACAGCCCTATTACAGGCTGTTACCACCCTCCGCACTTATCCCGCATGCAGTTTCCACACTCAGTAGATCCAGCACTGCTTGTAGTCTTGTTGGTGACAATATCCATAAAGGGTGGTACCAGACCATCTACACAGAGGAAGGACTCTCAGGAGGGGATCTATGTGAATATAGCTAATAAAAAATAGTGATCTTCAATATCGCAATCAAGTAATAGCTCATTCAGTAATAGCACTCTGATGGCACAGCTCATCTAATAATTGAGCTGTTAAAATAAGCGACTACATAGGCTTGCCTGACATTCTGTAAAGTGTAGCACCGGTTGCGGGTGGGTGTGGTGATGGTAATGTCATGATCTGCCCATATGTCGATTGATCAAGTACTTGCAGGCATCAAAATAGCGACTTGTGAGAAAACAAAACAAAGAAGCATAGCTTGATGTTCCCCTACGGCTTTTGATTTTTATTTGTTGAAAATTCACTAAATTAAAATGACAAAGAAGTAACAGTGCTAATTACATCTAATTAAATCTTATCACAAAAAACAACTTCCCAATGCAAGAGAATGTAGGTCAGAGTTACAATACTAAACCTGAAATGAAAATTATAGGCAAGGCCACCAAATACTTAAACTTAGTTCGACGCTCATACTCAGAGACAAACGCAATATCTTGTTCAGGTCTCTATATTTTCATTTTATTTCCAGTGGCACATGCACTGGATAAAAGCTATTCAAGCTTTACTTCAGTCATGTGCCTCTCACTCTGCAAGCACTGAATAAACTTTCAGATGGAGCGATGGCATGCACCGAGGCAGCTATTTAATCCTCTGTGTCATCCTCTACTATGTTTTTGTTCTGGAAAGGCCTCTTGCAGTTGCAGCATGGCAGTTCCAGTGTTCAACAGGAAATGAGGCTCTTCTGCATCCAGACCTGCCTCTCGGATGTCCCAACCAGATGTCCTCAAAATAATCAAGCACAGGTAGCAACACGTCCTAATTAACTGTAAAAAATTCCACTCACGCAGTTCTTCAAAGGTGCCTCACACCAACTGGTGGCACAAAGGCTAAAGAAAGTAACATGCATAAATTAAGAGCAGTACTTTTCATTCACTTCAGAATGCTTCTGGATTGTACGTCACACGGCGCATGTGAAGTGGAAAAACACCTGACCTCTGTTTCAGTAAAACTGAAGAAACGCTTTCCATGCAGCTTTTCAAAATCTAAATGGCACTGCTGGGATTTAATGCAGGACATAAAGATTTGAGCTGACTAAACACACTATTATAGGCAGCTGAACCAAGGGAGCACATTAGCACATAAATGCAGTGACTACAGTGTTAGATTTAAGCACATGTATGGTGAACAGCTGGTCAAATAAATAGGGCAACACTTAAATGTGCCATCCATCATCCAGTCTTGTGTATCTCTTAAAAAGCCATGTTTCCTCTGTGACAAACATCAATATTCTATCTGCCTCTTTGCCATTATCAAATAAACACCTGGCCTGTACTGGTAAGGGTGAATTCAGGTGGGAGCACAAGGTCCTTGACTGTTTTAGGATCAGCTGGACAAACATGCTCTAGCTGCCTGATAAACTGAACAGTGCACCTAATCAGTTTTACTTCAGGAAGGCATCCTGTTACAGACTCAGGAGCAGAGACTGTGCACTGTGAAACAACCTGACTTGTTATTTCAAGCCCTGTCCGTGCACACTCCCTAATGTCTGACATCACCCTGTGAACCCAACATCACCCACATCTGGCACATAAGTGTGCCCTTAAAAGTCATAACAACCTCACTGCCAATTGTGTGAATTCTGGTGAGACAACTGTACTTATGTGCATCTGCACAATACCAGTACACTTTCACTGTTTTATTTGTCCTTTCTGTAAAGGAATCCTCCATGCAATACAAGCAGACATCCCTTTCTCTTGTAAGGAATTCCATTTTGCAAATGCAACTCTGAATCTGATACAGCAGTTCAGGCTCATACTTTATAATTGCTAGTTGACATGGCAACAAGGAATGAAAGAGTAGGGTTGGGTGCAGCTGAAGCTTAACCAGGAACTGCCAGGAAGTAGTGTCTTGTTTCGGAGTAACAGCTCATGCAAAGTAAAACTCCTACAGCTGATTCAAAATCTGACAAATGTGACAAGCTACTCTTGTAAGTAATCCTCCATCTTATGAGTGCTAAATGGAGATGTTTATGTTGTTATGCACTGAAAATTAACTCACAACAGACGCTTAAAGAATGGAGTGGTTTTAGCCACTGGCATGTTTATATCATCTCTATACATGGCACACTGCACAGATTTGCTTTAGTTTATATATCAAAATCTAAATTCTGCTGCGGAAATAAGTGTAGGGCAAGGACTTCATCTGTGCCAAAATGAATGCAGCTTTGCACACAGTCTCATTCATGTCTTAGGAATCATGACTCTAACATGGAGATGTTCATATTATCGCTACATGTCGCTGTTTTGTTATGCACCGAAAATTAACACACAACAGTCGCTAAACTTACAACCGCGATTGTTTCATTGTTGCTATAATTAGATTCACCCTTGTTTGTTCCGATTGTTGACTCACTATTATGTATTCGCTTAAATCACGGGATCTCTCAGGGAGGCCCCAAACAAGAACCCTCATAGTGCTATGATCTGACATACCACCGGATCAATCCTGAGATCAATGACCTCAAAACTCTGTGAACACCAGGTCCAACATTTGCCCATGCAGAGTGGGTCACTGAGGTAACTACCTGTGATAGGTGCAGAGCCCATATCTTGGAGGAGGTCACATCCAAATGATGAGAGTTTATCATTGACCCAGGCTTTGAAATCCCCAGAATCCCCCATCTGGGGATTCCAACACCAGACCAGCAATGAAGACTGGGACCTCCTTCAGAATTCTATGTACCAGCCAGGTGGATGGTAAATAAAAGGATCCTGCAACCTGCACCAGGGCTCCCCACATGGGCCACACACTCAAAGGACCTAGTAGAACACATCGGAGCACAGAGAGGATCAAGCTGGTTTTAAACCAAATGGCCACTTCCCTGCCTCATCAATCCTTCCTCGGGCTGTATATACACAGAGTGCCCAGATAGAATTGCTGCCTTCAAAGTAGGGGCCAGCATTTTCATCCATCCAGGCCTCTGTGGTGCAAGGGAAGGTCTGCTGAGGAAATCAAAGTCCACCTTTATAGTGGTGCTGTTCCTCATCGACCTTATATTGCAAAGCACAGCCCAGGTTGGATGATTGGGAACTGCTGGACCATTGACCATCTGCCCACTCTCAATGGTGGAGCCTTGAGTATAGGAACCAGGCAGGGAGGATCCACTACATTTCCCATTTCATACAGGGCACCACTTCTTCTTACTTTAAGCATGACATTTTTTCTGTACTTTCTTCTTATAACTTAAAGATGCATTGCCTCCTGCCTTTTCGTCTAAACATCTAATATCATCTTAAACATTTGAATCAGAAAGAATAGAAGTGTTTTTAATTGGGACATACCTGGGATATCCTGCTCCCAGTATTTCCCATCACCACCAGTATTCTCTGCCTCAGCTTATGAGCTTTCATTTAAGGAGGATGTCTCCTTGTGTTCTACTTCAGCTAGTGGAACTATATGATACATACGGAAAAATGTTTAGTACCTCTTTGAGTAACTCCAGTCAGTAGTTTCTGAAACTCTACTATTCTTGGATTGCTAACCTGCTTTTTCTCTGTAGGACATTTAGTGTCAATCATGGGGTTATTTTTATTATTGCTATGTTGTAAACCATTAGCTATGGTTATCATAGTCCATAGCATCTTTAACAGTTATGCATGCATCAACACTGTGCTTCTCGTAGTAGACTTACAGGTTTGGTAGTACTAGACATAGTGACTGTGATCACAAATGCCTTACAGTAGCCCTAAGATGAATGCATTTTACAACAATAAAAGGCTATCTATTTCATTAAGTGCTGTGGAGAGACTTGATGGTTATCTCAAATAACTACTACTAACTCAGTGTTTGTTGACCTCTCAGAAGCCTTTGATCTAGTTGATTATAGCATCTTGATGGAGAGACTCTCTATGGTGAAGATGTCAGACCCTATAAAAACATGGATGCTTTCCTGTCTTACAGAACAAACATGTATATGCTGGAGGTTTGTATTCAGAGAAGGAACAGACATACAGAGGGGTTCCACAGGGCTCGATCCTGGGCTCCTACTGTTCCTAATCTTTGTAAACCCCTGCCACAGATGATCCAAAAATGTGAACTATACCTTTACACAGATGATATGGCACTAATAGGCAGGGCACAAAACAAAACAGACCTACAAAATATGTTGCAGTGTGACTTTGGTACCCTACAGAAATTTCTAAAAAGTCTAAAATGGTACCGAGCAAGAAAAAATCCAAGTTTGAAATATAAAACAAAGGCAACAAAGGATCAAAAACACTGTCTGGAAATTCACACTCTGGATAATGATAGACTGGATGTAGTAAACATCTACAGAGATCTGGGAATACAAATAGATAGAAGATTAATTGTTGAAGTCTTCCAGAGGAGAGTCCCTACCCTATCAAGGGATTCAAGAAATAAAGTAGCTCAGCAGTTATTACCTGCCCACTCAGGGATATGGAAGTCTGCTACATATCAGCATGCCACTCAGACACTGCTGGACAAAATAGACAAGACATATTATATAATGATCAGATATGTATTGAAGTCCATTTCAATACACATCATAGTGAGATGTTAAAACAATTGAACTGGGACTCTCTCAAAATCAGGAGAGTAAAGAAAACTTGGGTTAGGGCCTATATGGAATTTGGAGGAGACAATATAACATGATCCAAATATGCACATAACAAGAACTATGAACATAATTTAAGAGACCTTAGAAATAGGTGTTTAGTAGTACCACTTGTTCATAACTCTTAGAGCAAAATGCAGAGGAAGTATTATCTGTCAAAACTGTGTGGAATGAATTAAATCCTAGGATGAAGCTTGCAAAGAACTTGGTCCCCTTTAAAACAGACATAAACACTGAATAAAGAGCATGTGTGCTTGCTATCATATTTAACCTGGTTCCCTAGGGTGAGGGTGGGGAGGGTGTATCTGTGGATTACTTTTCTTCCTTCACTATTTTATACTTCATGGGTATGCTATGTCATATACATTTTTTGAGATTTCTTTCTTTTATTCTTGATGTAATAGGGCCTATTCATGAAGCTGAGGAGTGGGCTACGTGCCACGCAACTCAGGCACGTAGCTCATGCCACATCTGCCTGGCCCCTGCGGCATTCACAGGCACATATGCCTCCCAATGCACCTGATCCCCAGGATGATCATGGAACTCCACAGGGGCGGGTCTGCTGGTGGTGCGGGAGAGGGCAAGACAGCACTCCATGCATCACTACAGTGCAGTGTGCTATGTACAGGGCTGCTGGCTCTGCATCAAAGGCAGCTGTAAAGCACTGGGGGCAAAGTTACGTACCCTGGGAAGCGCTGCCTACTGATGCCGATGCATGGTGGGGCAACATCCCCAACAGTTCTGCCTCTGCCGTCCAGGGCACATCAGGAGGATGGGAATCATGTGGCCAGGGTTCTCCCCACTTCAGCACGGTCAGCACTCTGCATGCAGACCGACAACATTGTGCCCCAAGGGTACAACGGATCCACTGCGGATCCCTGCCAGGGCAGCCAATTGGCTGCCCACCTGATCTGCTGCTCTGCACCTGCCTGCTCCCCACGGACCTGCACACTGGGGGCGGGGCCACATATGGGAGCCAGGCATGGACCAGTGTTCATAGATCACGGCCTCCACACAAAATCCAGGGTGCAGGTTGCATGCCCGATTATGTGCTTTCAAGGGCACAGTTTTGTGAATAGGGCCCATTGTGTAAAATGATGAATTGCTGTATGTCTCTTTTTTTGTTTTGCTATGTAAGGAACCTTTCTCTGTCTGTGTATATCTTTATGTAATATTTATTGTATGTATCAAATATATTCTTTGTCTATAATCATTCTTGAAAGCAGTTCAGCTTTGTAAACAGGGCTTTTCAGTCCTATAAGTTTAATCCTGTGGAAAATAAAGGTTTTATCTATCTATATATAAATGTCAGGACACCTACCAGCAGTCCTAAAACAATTGAGTCATACAGCTAAATAAAGCTATCTATTTCACAAAATGGTACTGAGAGACTGGCTGACTATGTCAAATTATTAAATGTCAGGGTGTCTAACAGTGGCCTGAAGACAAATACCTAATACAGCCATCAAAGTGTACTGTATCTGCTTTGCTATATGCTGTAGAAAGACTGTCTGTCTGGTTATGTCAAATTACTAAATGTCAGGTGCCTAACAGCAGCCCCAAGATGAATGTCTTATGTAAGCAATAATACCGACATGGTGGGTGGTATTGAGTAATACCTGACCACCAACAGCATAATAAGACCCAACACCACAGGCCGAGGGCCTTAATGCCTCTGGAAGGTCTGGTATTGCCCAATACTGCCCACCATGGAGGATATTATTGTACTAGAAAATGGGCTACATGTGTCATTTTTATAGGATTTCAAAAACCTACAGTAATGATATAAAAATTGCTACAACTGAATTTTTAGTCCTTTTTGATAATGGTTTCCTCTATCAACTGTATTGCATTGTATTGTACTGTATTGGCCAGCAGAGGGCTCTGTACTGTCTGCTAGGTACCTTTGCTTGAGCATTTCTTCTGTGAGATGTGCCCCCTACCACCTTTAGTTTTCTTTAATTTTTCAAGCCACTGTACTTGTTTAGTGTTGTGGTTGTCCTCACCAGAAATCTGCCATGGTTCTTGTCTGTACCTGAGGCTCATTGATGAGACCACCTGTAATGTCTTCATTTTCATGCTGGTAGATGGAGGCTGGCTGGTGGTTTCTCATGGAATGGGCAAGTGGCTGGATGACAGGAAAAAGAATCAAGAAGACTCAGCATTTATAAGCTGTTCATACACAGTATCCCAAAGTGCTTTATAAGCATTGCTAGACTGGTAGTGAAGTGACTGAAAGTGTGGTGGTGGCCATATCGCACATCAGCACCCCACCCAGCCTGGATAATTGCATGAACCAGTTTATGGGAAGGGAATGTTGGCTAGGACACCCGAATGTTCTCTGCTCTTTACAAAGAGTGCCCTGAGTTCTTTACATCCACCTGGACACCCACCAGGACAACACCAGGATGGGCAGAAGGGACCTTGGTTTAACGTCTGATCCGAAGGACGCACACTCCAACAGTACAGCACCCCTAATACAGCACTCAGATGCCAGCGATTTTTGGTGTAAGTCCAATCCTGGTGTGGGACGAGAACCCGCCGCCCTTCTGGTCCAGAGGTGGATGTGCTACCAATTGAGCCATGCTGACACCTGACCCCACGCTGAAGACCATTCCATAACTCTGAGAGAAGGGTGAAAGGGAGGGCAGCCATAGGACGTTGTTGCCTGATGTACTTTTACTAATAAATAAACAGAGAGGAAAAAACAAGAACAAGATTAGTTCAGTGAATCGGAATCCAGCACAGGTTTGTAGTTGCTGTATTTGTCTGGCACTGAGCACGTGATGTGCTACCGCTTCAAAATGTTCTTGTTTTTATTTATTATTTTTGATAATGGGAAAAATTAAGGTAATTTTGTGTGTGGTAATGGCATGTAGTGGGGCAGGAGGGTGGTTCGATGGGAAATGTATGACAGGGTGCTGGAAGCAAGCAATTTAAAAAATGTTGAGGCTTGCTAAACTGTTAAAAACAGAGTGGAAAGTAATTTGGTGTTCCTGTTTTGTGCACAGAGTGGAGGAAGTGAATAGTGTTCTGTTTTGTGTGCTTGCAGTTAGTGGGGCTGGGAGTTACGCACTAAGCAACGGAAAATGGTGGCTGTCAGTTTGGAAATTCAGGGTGGCCTAAGAATACCCTAAGTAATGAGGCACTTGAATTGGTACTCAGTTTTTACCAGGTTCTATTGAAAAATAAATGCATGCCTGGTATGGGCTTTTAGCCAATCAGCATGCTTTATTTTTAAGCTCATTCTAAACAGTCATAAAAGGCTATCTGTTTTACTAATTGTTATGGAAGAGACTGGCTGGCTATATCAAATTATTACATTTCAGGGCACCAAACAGTGGTCCTAAGGCAAATGCTTTATACAACACTAAGTGCTGCAGACAGACTGGCTGGCTTTGTCAAAGTACTGAGTGTCATGACACCTAATAGTGGCCCAAGATGAATGCCTTACACAGCCATAAAGGCTATGGGCAGATATTCAAAACTTTGCCGGGGCTAAATTATCACTGCCAGCGAGCAAACTTAGCCGGAGCACAGATCAAGCTATATTGAAATGGAAATAGCCCGTGCTAATCCTGCTGAATATTGCAGTCTAAGGAAGCTGGGCAAACTGGTCTGGGAGTGCAGGGCAAAAATAGCCCAGGAATAAGACAGCACTGAATAAAGCAACCAGGAAGTGCAACCCACAACAACAACACAGTGCACAGCAACGTCAGAGCAGGTACAGATGAACTACATGGCCAATGTGTGTGCCAGCAAACACATGGACTCAGTACAGCTGCAGGAAGCAGCAGATGTGAAAGAACAGTGATCAAAACTGTATATTATTCCCGTGCCGTTAGCGCCCGCTAACACATTAGTGCGGCATTAGCAACGGAGCTGGGCAGTTAGCCGGTGCAAACACGCTTTGCCCGGAGCTAAAATGTGCCATATTCAAAAGTGCCATGCAAATGAGCCTACTTAGGTAGTCTCTGGGCAAACAACCAGATTAGCATCTCATTATACCCTGATTTGCATGCAGTTTGCCCAAGCGTTACTGCAGGGTCCCACAGAGCCACCTGTAGGTCAGTCTGAAGTACAGGGACTGACCAGGTCTAACCGCAGCTCCACCTGTAGGTCAGTCTGGAAGTACAGGGCTGACCAGGTCCAACCACAGCTCCACCTGTAGGTCAGTCTGGCAGTGCACGATGATAGCTGCAGGCTGCAGGCTACATGTAAACAGTACAGCATAGCATAGCATATTGTACCCCAGGGGACAAGACAGCATAGGCACAGGTGGTGGTGGTGCTGCATGTAACTGTCACACTGTAGGGCATGCTGCAGTGCACAGCGACACTACAGTAGCACGGGGGCCAGTAGTGTGAGGACACAGCACTGCCTATGGTGTGTACGGCAGTGATGATGACTGCACTGTACACAGTGACAGGCCCAACCTGCAGGTGTTTACTGACAGTGGACATTACTGTTACACTGTTGTGTGACCCACAGATGCTGTACCTGTGGCATGGGATGCTCACAATGACATGTACATTTCTGGCTTTGTGCTGTGGCAGTTGTACAGCTATGCGGTATGTGGCGGGGGCATATATTATCCGAAGGCACACTAGTGTTGGGCTATTCCCAATACTGGCCCATGTGCACTGTTTGATGTGTCCCAGCCTTGGCCACACCTGGTCTGTGGCACAGCCTCGTCACCTATACGCTCCCTTCAACATCCTCCATGCCCACAGTGCTGCATGTGTGTGCTGGTATCTGTTCGTGTCCACAGATGTGTGGTCCACAGGTGTGTGCTGTATGGCCACACTGCCATGCTGTCCACTGGTGGCAGGGTCACCAATTACTGCCTGGCTTGGCTGGGACTAGTGGCAGATGATGGCATCATTGTGATGCCATCGGTTAGCAGCATGCTTCCTCTATGTTTGGCTTTATCTATGTGTCATATTTATTTGTTAGGCTCCCATAACCCATGTTAAACCATGCAAACACCGGCATAAAGCTGATTGCCCAGGGTTAAGACAAAGCTTTTCCTGGGCGGGCAATTTGCACGCGCGATAACTGTCGCTTAAGTCGCGCAGAAACCACTTAGCACGGCGCTAGTCGCTGAATATAGCATTGCACCTGTATTCATGTCAGTTTCGTCCTCGTATACATTATAGTTTTGCCCGGGCGCTAATGCAGTTTGCCCGTGCTATTTGGCCTTTGAATATAGCAGACCCGCGCTAATCCACGCTAAACCTCAAGAAATGGTTTTTGCCCAGCGCAAAGTTTTGAATATCTGGCCCTATATGTTTTAGAAGGGAAAAAGAGAAGCATCTTGCACTCCATGCCACAGTTTGAAAGCTGATGTCTAGACAAAGTGCTTTGCTCAAAAATATTGAGGCGTTGTTGAAGGTCCTGGTGTGTGTGCTTTCACATTGCTGTCTATAAACCTGCAAATGATTAACTTTCAAGTTCTGGTATGAGTGTGAGGTATTCTTTTTATGGCTGTGGGCGGAGCCTATAGCCATCCTGCTTTCCCTTGGAAGCTGTTTCCGTGGAACACATCTTTTAGGAGTTTTCAGTGTATCCTTCCATTCTGCAAATCTTTATGGCATTTAAAGAAATACTTCCTTCTTTCTGAAACTAATATTACATTTCAGGCAGCCTGATTTGTGAAATTCCTACACTCATACCAACATATGGTTTATATTTCGTCATGGCTAATTTAACAGCAGATCTTAAGTTATTTCTTTGAAGCTGGCAGGCTGGAGAACAGTTTTATGGCCCTAATTAATCAGTCAGTTGCTAATTATTCTTCTTAATAGCATTTAAAGCAGTCAGGGAGGGTTTAAAGGGAAGCACTGTTCTTTTATTGAGCAACACTGGTAAAACTGAACACATATTTCTAATCTTGACCACTAATTTAAAACAAAATATTGTTTTTAAACACAAAAAGGCAAGAAAAAGACCGTATAAAGATGTACACATAAATGCAAATGCCCCACTCCCCATTCACTTCTCTAAGCAAGATTAAAATGTTGGTGGAGACATTAGCTAAACGAAAACAGTCTCACAGGACCACAAGGAAAAGGACTTTAGGCTGACTTAACTCTTTGGGAAGAGTACACTGTTAACAGGTGACTGTCTTAATTTTCATTTGGTTTCTCAACTGTTTACCTGTGTATCTTTTACATAAAGATTTCCCCTGCAGCAATATGTTTTTCTAAAGTTGAATAAATTCTATATCTTAACCACAACACTGTAGTGCCTACTTGTATAGACAATATACATTTTCTGTTTTGGTTCAGACATGTATCCACTACATGCAGCATTTCTCTTGCAAAAGTTGTTTTTTGGTTCAATACACTATTACATTAATTAAGTCATGAATGTCACACAAGAGCTCTTATTTATAACCAAACTTCATTTAGCAAGCCAATGTACAGTAAAGGGGAGGGACTTGTTTAACCAGGAAAGGCACAATAATCCAGAACTTCGTTTCCAGGTGCGACCTGGGAGCACAAGGAAGTTATGTGACTTGCTCAGAGTCACACAGTATGCAAGTGAAAGCTGATGGGATTCAAGCCCAAGTCTGTAGCTTTGTAGATAAGTGCTCTTAACCACTATGCTTTTCAGCTTCCCAGTAAGAAAAATACAGTCCTTCTGTCTGGATCTAAAAGAAGTCACATTTGTTATAACAAAAGTAGTACAATGATGTAAATATGCCCTCCAGAAATGTCATTTTGTGTGATTGCTGGTAAGATTTAGGATAGTCTACTGTGTTAATTTTACTAAGTCTTTATGCATTACTAGACTAGGGGCACTATGGTCATTTCACACCTCAGAGCAAAAGTTCAAAGCATAACTCATATTTGCTAAACGTATATGTGTGTGTGTGTGTGTGTGTGTGTGTGTGTGTGTGTGTGTGTGTGTGTGTGCAGACAGATAGACAGACTGTCCAGTTGAGATGCACCACCCTGTTTTTCAGTGGAGTAATGCTTCTTATGTTATAAAGTCTGAATAACAAATGATTGTTAATAATTTCACACTTTTAAAATCTGGTACTTTTCATTTCTCATTATGTTTCCCATGAAATTATGCTGGGGTTTGTTCACTAAAGCAGCAGTATTTGTTAATCAACATCAGTTTTATTTTATAGCAAAAATGCATTACATTCATAATCAGTATATTTCTAACTATCTCACATACTTATAAGCAGATTTTATGACTATATAGTATTTGCAATTAATGGCTCAAGACATTAGGATGGCTGCCACTGGCAATACTTAATCTCTGTGGCTGACAGTATCTTATACTGTTGTATTATGTATATCGAAAAATAGTTTGTAAAAATGCCCTTTATACCCTAACAAATGCCCTTCCAATTTTCAGCACTCCCATCTATTTCAGTCTTCTAGCACCCCTGTCTGTGAGCATTGCCATCTGTCAGATATGCTCTTCCAACTTGAATTTCCCTGATCAGCAACGGGTAGACTGGATTACATTCTAATATACAGCACAGAGCAAGATTAATTATATAAAATGTTTAGATTAATTATATAAATGTTTAGTGACTGCAGTGTGCAATCAGAGATTATGTCTTCATCTCAGTTAGACTACTGGAAGCTGTGCAAAGATAACACAAAACAAGCATTTGTTCAATGCTGAAGGTTTTCTTGCATGGTGTATGTGGGATGGCATTCAGTGGCACTCATGGTGCTTGTTATGGAGCTTCTTCAAGCTCCCCACAGCCATTCGACTCTGGGTAGAATTTGTTTCTGCTATATTCTTTGTTAACACACACCAGCTGTCCTGAGCTGCCTTTTCTCTAATTTACTATCTGTTTCACTAAATGCTGTGGAGAGACTGGCAGGCTGTTTCAAATTACTAAATGTCAAGCCATCTAACACCGGTCCTAAGACAAATGTCTTATGATGTCTTAAAAGGCTATCTGTTTCACCTAGTGTTCTGGAGACTGACTGGCTAAGTCAAATTGTTAAATGACAGGGCACCAAACAGTGCCTGAAAGAGGAATGCCTTATACAGCCTTTAAAGGTCATCTGTTTCACCTAGTGCTGTGGAGAGACTATCTGAATGTCAGACTGAATATCATGGGCTATCTGTTTCAATAACTGCTGCAATGAGATGGACTAGCTATGTCAAGTTACTGAATGTCAGGGTGGTTAACAGTGGCCTTAAGATGAATACCTTATACAGCACAAAATGACAATCTGTTTCACTAAGTGCTGCAGAGACTGGCTGGTTATGACACATTTCTAAATGTCATGGTGCATAACCATGATCTTTAGAAGAATGTCTTATACAGCTGTAAAAGGCTGTTTCACTAACTGCTGCAATGAGATGAACTAGCTATGTCAAGTTACTGAATGCCATGACACCCAACAGTAAAAGATTTTCTGTTTCTAAGGTCTACAGAAAGACTGGCTGGCCATGTCAAATTACTAAATAAGTAGGGCCACTAACAGTGACCCTTAGATGAGTACCTTATGCAGTCTTAAAATGATATCTGTTTTATTAAATACTGCAGAAAGACTAGCTGGCAATATCAAATTACAAAGCCTAACATTGGTCCAAGAAGAATGCAATTTACAGTCATAAAATGGTATCTGTTTTGTTAAGCACTGTGAGGAGGATGACTGTTTCTTTTTCAAATTCCAGAATGGTGGCGCATTTAATAGTGGCCCTAAAACAAATGCAATATAGCCTTAAAAGCATTCTGTTTCACTAAGTGCTGCAGTGAAACTGACTAGCTATGTCAAATTACTAAATGTTGAGCTGTCTAACAGTGGTCATAAAATGAATGCCTTTACAGCCATAAATGTCTATTTGTTTCACCAAGTGCTGTAGAGGGATGGGGTGGCTATGTCAGAGCATTTAACAGTGGTTCTAAGACAAATGACATACACTGTACAGCTATAAGAGGCTATCTATTTCACTAAATACCATTGAGAGACTGACTGGCTATATCAAATTACTAAATGTCAGGGCGCCTAACAGTGGCCCAAAGACAAATTCATATTACAGCTCCAAAGGTTGTTTGTCTTAATAAGAGAGAGAAGAGACTGACTGGCTATTTCAAATTAGTAAATGTCAGGGTAGTTAACAGTGGCCTTGAGATGAATATCTTATACAGCAATAAAAGTTGATTTCTATCACATAGCGCTGAGAAAAGATGGCCTGGATATGTCAAATTACTAAATGGCAAGGTGTCTATCAGTGGCCCTAAGACAAATGCCGTATACAGCCATAAAAATGCTATCTGTTTCACTAAATACTGTGGCAAGACTTTCTGGCTATGTCAAATTACTAAATGTAAGAGAATCTAATAGTTGTCTTAATGCCTGCAAAAACAGTAGCGTCAGGATCAAAAGCCAAAAGATGTGTCTTCTTTCCCCTACAGATACAGAAAATCCAGATTAAAAAAAAAACATTTAAAGGTCCATTGGAAAAGTGTCTGGCAGTGAACCTGCAGGTGGTTCCAAAGTAAGAGCAGCTTCACAGGAGAAGGCATGAGCCATTCAGGCAGCTTCAGTCCTGCTGAAAGGGAGCATACGAATGTTGAAGGGGTGAAGCAAGTGCAGCAAGCACAGTCAATACCAGAAATACCACAAATGAAGATACACTCATTTGAGGATATCTTGAAGGCCACATTTAGTCAAAACTTGATGAACACCTGCAACTAAATGAACAACTGACAGAGACACTAAATGTCCTGGAAAAAAGTACTAAAGAAATTAAAATGGAAATATATGAAATAAAATTGAAATCCTCAATGGCATTGTCTTCCTCACTGCTGTAGAACAATCTCTATTAGTCCAAAATAGAATTTGGAAAATAATTTGAGACAAAAACAATTTTCACTTTTGGGAGTTCTAACACTTGAAGAGAATGGAGAGATTTCTGTCTGGGATATGATAAAAGAAATTTTGGCAGACCAGTTCAACCTTACTCCATGAATAGTGAGGGCCTTGGTGATACTGACCGGGAAAAGGCAAAATATATGAAATAACAATGTATAAACAAAACCACTACAGTTTTGGTTACTTTCACCCTAGGAAGTGACTAAGAAATTGTCATTCATCAAGCAAGAGCAAAAGCATGATCAAGTACACAAATACAACTATCAACATACACCAGGATGTGTCTGCTCAAACACAAGCATGAAGAAGGTGCTTTATACACTATAAAGAAGAAGTACAGGATATGGGGAAACTGGACCTCTTATACTCTTGTAAAGCACATGTAATCATTGGACAAATATAAGGAATATCTTTGACATAAATCAATTGAAATCTTGTTTGGAGGAATAAAGTAAATGACTTCAAAACTGAACCAGAAAATGCAGATGATACGGAAACTGAATCAGACTCTGAAGATTCCTCATTTATTATTGTAAAACATGTTACCTCTTCTCTGGTGTTAATATGCTATCAAATATTAATATCAATATCAACATCTCAGAGGTTGAGGTCACTAGAAGAAGTAACAGCATCTGCTTCAGGTGTTAATCATGCATCAAAAAAAAACATGCTTTGGTTTCAGGCCATGAGACTGCTATGGTAATAAACTTCAAAGGTCAAGAGGAAGATACTTCAGTCTAACCTATTAAATATTCTATTGTATTTTCTCCTTCATGATAAATCAGATATCATGTTATTTTTGTTCATTGATTAACAAATAATTAGTTTTACTCATTTGACTTTCTTGATTTTATTTTCAGTCTTGATCAAGGACAGGTTTATTAGTAATTAGGTTTTAAATATTTATAGGCTAAAGATTATTGTACTAAATTTATTTACTATTTTTATTTTGCCTAAGACGGTGAATCATTCTCTTTAAATTCCTTATTTTAATTTGTAATAATTTTATAGAACCTAACATAGAATATATGGAACGTTTAAATAAAATAAAATGTATGTATGTAAGCCATTTAATTGCTTGTTAATTCTGTTTGCTTTTGAAATTCTGATTTTGTTTTGCATAATAATACAGTTTTATTTATAAAGGTAACACCTCACTTAATAGGACATACCATAGTGCTATAAATTAACCTGTTATGATTTTCCTATTTATATATGGATCATCTTATTAAGGATAGATTGTTTATTTATTTATTTAGTTTTTTTTAAATGGGTAAAAAGCACTGGGCCACATGGCTCTTTTACAGACTTGACTTGGGTAGATAAAAATGAACAGTATTACAAACATACACATGTCACAAATGCACTCAGCAGGTCAGGCCTTCTGCTCCCACAGTGCCAACCGGAGCACAATACTGTGAACAGGTAACAGACAGGGTAACCCTCCTGTCTACTTTTAGATCTGAATCACCTTAGTCTCAAGTTCTGGGAAATTCAAACTGTGAAGCTCATGCTAGCATTCCCAATGAATAGGCTCAGATCGTACCCTCTTCGAGGGATTGAGGTGCGATCTTTCCTGAGGGCACCTAGCTAGGCTTCCAAAATGAACCCTTTTAACTCTATAAGAGATCTTAGGTATATTCTTACCTTTTTCCAGTTTAGTAACACCATCAAGACCTTCAAACAGCTGTCAGACTTAATACGTATACATCACATGCAAAAGAACTTGGAAGACACACCAGGCAGTATCTTAATTAGTTGGTAGCACATTGGCCTCTGGACCAGAAGGTCATGGGTTTGTCTCACACTAGGATTGGACTTGCACCTAAAAATCACTTGCATCCGAGTACAGTTTTGGGGGTGCTGTACTACTGGGGTGTGTCGTCCTTCGGATGAGACATTAAACTGAGGTCCCTGCTGCCAGTCCTGGTGTTGTCCTGGTGGGTGTCCAGGTAGAAGTAAAGAATCCAGGGCTCTCTTTGCAAAGAGCAGGGAACATTCCTGGTGTTCTGGTCAACATTCCCTTCCAATAAACCAGTTCATGCAATTATCCAGGCTGTGTGTGGGTGATGATGTGCGATATGGCTGCCACCACACATCAGTCACTTAGTTACCAGTCTAGCATTGTTTGTAAAGTGCTTTGGGATACTGTGTATGAAAAGCGCTATATAAATGCTGATTCTTTTCTTCTTAAGAAAATGTACTTTACTAAGAGATGCTAAAAATATGAAAATGTAAACACAGAACACTGTGTCAAAGAGCTCACAATCACATAAAGAACAAGGCAAAATTACAAGCAAAACTTCTACCCCAATACAGTTAGATTTTTGCTATCTAAGGTTAGCTGGGCTGGATCTAGACTTCATTTGGACATTTTGAGGCACCGGCAGATGTAATTTCAGAGGGCCAGATCTATTAAAGCGGTTGTATTACACCTTGAAGTTAATGGACTCATAATACCTGATTCAACATCACACTGTAAAAATGTTTTGGAAGAAATGGCAACATTCTAGTTGATTTTTAATATTATACTGTAATTTTGAAATTTTTAAACAATAATTGGATATTTAATTTTGATCTTGATTACTTAGTGGATTCTGTCTCATATCTTTAGATATAATTTAATATCTATTTGATTGTCTGATAATGTTGAACTTTGATGAGTTAGATAAAATTACTGATAAAAGGTCTATACCCCTTCTATATCAGAAAATGATGAACAAAGAATATTAAGTAATTTTAAAACTAATACAGAATTTGGGAACAACACCAGCACATTCTGTTACCAATCAATTTGAATATTTAAAACAGAAACAAATTAAATTAGAATGGCATGCTTTGACTATTTCTCAATACTTAAAACAGTAATGTATTCCAAGGGACTTTGTATTTTGTCAAAGCAAATTTAGGATATGTAGATGCAGATTTAGATATGAAATGGGATGGGGTTCGTAATAGGTGTTCCAAAGACTTTATGCTCCTTATTATTGAATATATTACAAAAGAATTACAAAATTGAAATTGAAATCTCACAATTGGACATGGAGGTCAAAATAAATTTTCAGTTGAGGAACTAAAAGAGTATTTAGAGACAGTTAATCAGAATTTAAATGAATTTGAAGAAGAACTAAGAGCTATCAAACTACATAAATTTAAGAGGATTTAAATGACTATAAAAATAATCAAGTGTACATATTTTCAAATAAAAATGGGTTTTAATAAACCTTTTCAATATAATTTAGAAACAGAATCATCAACAGTTAGTTCTGCTAGTGAAACAGAAAGTGGAAGTCAACCCTTTAGAGGCAGGGGAGCACATTTTCCAGTATGGTGGGGTACGGGGCAGAAGACAATACAGACAAAGAGGCAAGAGAGATATCGATACACAAGGAAGGATAGTGATAAACTCTCAAAGATGATATCGTACTCCCAGGCACCTCCAGAACCATAGATATAGACACAGGCAAAGATATCAGTCCAATAGAAAAAAGAAAAGAAAGGAGAGATCCAATAGAAACCAGGACTACACAATCAGCTTAAATGAAAACCAGCTAGTATACAACATTTCAAAAAGAGTTTCAAGTACAATTGAGGAACAAGTTCTAAGTAAAGGCCTTTCATTTTGTCCATATAATGAGATTGATAGTTTTGAATTAATATTAGACCTTAACAGATTTTATAGAAAACTAAAATTGAAATATTTCTTTGGGACACAACCTGAGAGAGTTTTGATCAATACTAAAGAAAAAAAGATTGCAAAGAGTCAAAAATGACATCTAAAGTCTAAATTTATTCCACCTGTTACACCACTTATGATCGAAACATACATTTCATTAGTGAATAAAGAGATAGAGGAGGTTTTACGTACTAGTAAGAATATGGATAGAAGGAAAAGCATAATCTAACAGCATCAGAGTTTGCAGCATTAAGGAGTTTAGAAAATGATTTCAATATCATTATAAAAAATGCAGATAAGGGGATCAGTGGTTGTGATGGATTATGGCAATATCGACAAACATGTTTAGATTTATTAAAAATTCAAGATAATTATTTAATTTTGGATAATGATCCTCATGAATCCAATTAAAGATTTAGTCAAACAGCAGTTACTTTAGCATTTGAAAAGAAGAAATTATGGAATGGGAGAAAACATCCTTATATAGAGATACACCTAGCACATCCTTGTTTTATATTTTACCAAAATTCATAAAATTTAAGAAAACCACCTGGACGTCCAATAGTGTCAGGCATCAACTCAATTTAGAACTCTTATCAATCTATATAAATCATCATATTCATCCTTTAGTTGAAAAACACCTTCTTATATAAGAGATTCAACAGATATTATTGTACAATTGGAAAATTTAGAGAATAATACAGACATTGAGAATTGTATATTGGTTACATGGGATTTAAAGATTTGTATACATCCATACCACATAGACAAGGATGTGGGGTGCTTCAGATGTTTTGGATGAAGTAAGTACAGAAGAAAAAATGTCTAATAATTTATTAGTTAAGTGGGCAGAAATTGTTTTGACACAGAATTACTTTAGATTTGAAAAAGTTGTATTTACAAATAAAAGGGACAGCAATGGGATCTAGCATGGCACCATCATATGCGAATATTTATATGAATTATTTTAAAAAGAATATATCTATTCTGACAAGAATATATTTAAAGATAAATTAGTTTTATGGAAATGTTTCATTGATGATATTAATACTATTGGAATGGAGCTGAGATGGAATTGGAACAATTTAACAGTTACTTGAATAATTGCATGGATCATCTTATTTTGTTAATGAATTACAGTCATTTAGAGATTTCTTATTTGGACCTCAGTATTTATAAAGACAAACATAAATTAGCAGTTAAACTTTTTAGGAAAGAGACTGATAAAATGCAATTTTACATGCAAATAGTTTTCATCCTAAAAACTAATTGATTCAATTCCATGTGGACAAATTTTAAGGGCAAAACGAAACTGTACAGATCCGTTAGAATTTGATAAAACCCAAAAGGATATGATTCAAAGATTCAAAGGAGTTATAGACAGAGTACATTAGATTTGTAGTAGAGAAAGCAACTACTAGAGAGAGACAGAGCCTGTTATATACCAAGATAGAAAATGTGATTATAAACAAGATAGAATAATATTTTCAACAAAACACAATGAAATATTCTTTAAAATTAAAAATATTGTTACAAAACATTGGCAGGTGTTACAGGCTACCTCAATAACACAAAAATCTTTGAAACCCCACCTCTAGTTGTTGCAAAAGAAACAAAACACTGGGTAACAGATTAATGAAAACAGAGCACAAAATTCCAGAAACTGGAACATGACATTTTAAATTTAAATGAAAAGAGAATTATTCATGTGATCACTGTATAAATTGTAGTAATACTTATCGTAATATATATAATACTGCCAAAGATGAAGAAATAATTATCAACCAGTTCATAAACTGTTCTACAACAGGTGTTATATATTTATTAAATGCCCATGTGATAAAATATATGTAGGTAAAACTGAGAGGATGTTGAAAATTCGTATTAGTGAACATAAATCTGACATCAGAAGACAGGATATAACATCACCAGTAGCAAGACACTTTATGGAATTTGGACATCAATTACCACAATTACTCTTATTTGGCATAGAAAAGTCCTACCAGATAGTAGAGGAGGATTTCAGGACTAAGATTTTAACTAGGAAGCGTATTATATTGATAGATTTGAAGCTCTGAATCCCAGATTTGGATTAAACGAAAGCATAAATTGGCAACCAATATTATGAATTATATTTAGCTCAGTCCTGTATTATCTGTTTGATTAGTTCACTATTATGGATTTGTAATCCAATGTAGTGTGCAAAATACATTTATTTAAAACAGACTATATACAGTTCATTTTACAGCATACAAAACTATTATACATCAAAGTAAAATTTGCAGAACACTTGAATAGTTTGTGTGCACTAATTATTATACAGTAGATATAAACATATGAATATTGTGAAATAACATCAACTCGTTTTGTAGTCCTAATGTATTCTTAGTCATGCAACCCATAATAGGCCCTTTTATAAGATTTATAGCATCAAAAGTTACTGAAGTCTGGACACCTTTTTTTGCAAGGTGCTGCCTTGCAGAAAGCTATTAAACCTTTTGGCATGGTGGGTCAGGCGCTGGAGAGATGGCAAACATTGCGAGTATATCACGGTGATGCATCATGGTCCGTGCCTGACTTCCTCTCTTCAGGTATTTAAACCCACAGTAAAACAGTTCACACACCTCCACATATAGAGATAGCAGGAGGTCACACCACAGCACATCATGAATAAGTAAGTACATACCCTGTTGAAGTGAGAATAGTTGCTATATTGTTTTGACTGGCGCTGTTTTGACTTAAATTCTTTTGATGATAGGTGAGTGATTTGCAGGAAGTGAAATAAGATTATTTCAAGATAAACATACTTTGATGTGAGGTAAAATGAGATTCGACCACTCAAAATAACAATTCTATGTTACCCCCTTTAGTAGGGAGAAAATGCTAGGTTATCAAACATTTAACTAGTTGATAAATTATGTGGTTTACTAAGGAAGTTATATGGTCAGGCAAGGTTGCATATATTTGACAGTTGATTTTGAAATTCAGATAGGGTGCGATAGAGGCCAAGATATCATGAAGTGAGCGTGGTACTGTGCGCTTACTCAAGCTTTATTTTAGTGTTGAATGGCTTTAAATGTATTTTTACGGTTCAGTAAATGCCAGATAACATGACTAAGATATAAAGCCGAAGCACGAGAGAGTCTATAAGCGTCATGAGGTCATCATGGTGCTATATGATCACCACGCTGAATTTTAACTTTGAAAAGCTTCAAACACAGTTACAAATTGCTGATTATGTTGAGAAGTGATTCATTAAATTATAAAACTATTAGAATAATATCATTAAAACATTTGTTTATACATATGCATGTTTGTTTATAGGAAAATGAAGAATGGGATTAAAGTGAGATGTGATAAAATTATTACCAGAAAAATAACAATTGAAGGTGAATATTTAACTGTACATTATTGTTATTTAATATGTTTGTATGATAGTAAATATAGAATCAGTATATACAAAGCATTAAAAATGAGGTATATTTCCCTTTTTTCTTTTTAGAATATATATAAATTAGAAGCTGTGGCTATTTAATGGTTTATATCAATAATGTGCAGATAGGTGAGCATTTCAACCACTATGTATTATTGTTGGAATTTTAAATTATGTTAATAAAGGTTATAATTGAATATTATTATTTATGTAGATGCAGTCTGAACACTGATGAAGGATTTTTCTGAAACTTTTGTTTTGTGACTGTATCATGATGATAAAAATAAATATAATTAAGTTAAAAAGTTTTGGTGAGTGGGCCGCTGTACCAATTTTGTTTTAAGTTTAATTAACATAAAATTGGTATGGGCCTCTCCTGATGTATTGTGTTACCTTTTCTTTTTGAGGTTGGCTGGGCTGGATCCAGACTTCATTTGTACTATCTAAGTTATTACCTCTGGAATTGCGTTTTAAAGTTTGATCACAGAGCTGTGTCTCTCTAGGTCCCAAGATGATATGGCCTACATTTCAGACACAAGTATCAGTTTATACTCTGTGTCTCCACACCCTTCTGAGACATCTAGCTCCTCCTTTTAGAATATAAAATTACAAAAATGATTTCCTATCAGGAGGTATTTTAAATAAGGTGCCATCAGAAGAAAAAGACATTTTATATATAACTCCTTAATTACATGTTTCCTTTGAACTTAGCAATCCTACACTGCACCAATGTGTTAAAAAGCTAACAGGAATCAGCCTAATGGCGTCCTGTTTCTGAAGTCATAAAGTCACATTTGGTTTGCACTTCAAAAACCTAGGCATGTCATGACATGGTAATGCAATGTAATTCTGAAGGAAGTCAGTTAATTAAATGGTTCCTAGTCAGTTTCATATCCTGTAGCTTCACTAAAACCTGGGGGGACACCCATGGAAGCACAGGCTGTCTTATGAGAGACAATCACATACTATATTTTTCTATTACAAATATCATACCATAATCATTACCAACTAGCCAAGCGTCATGCTTCTCCCACCTAGACTGAATATGGGGTTCTATCCCTTGCATGGATGAGCTTCCAAGTCAGTTCACTCCTCATATAGATGTGACAAGCTATCTGCATTCTGATTTGTCACTCCAGCCCAATGTAAGATCATCATGTCATACCCTTGCAAGGCAAGACTCCATCTTAATAGTTTACCATTAATGTTTCCCATTTGTGTCAGCCAAACCAGGGGTTGTGGTCAGTTTGTACCTCAAAATGCTGCCCATATAAGTATGGCTCTAACTTCTTTAGGACCCACACTATAGCAAGACACTCTTTTTCCACAGTAGAGTAAGCCTGCTCACTGGGAAGTAACTTTTACCAAGTACACTACAGGGTGATCTTTCCCTTGGTTGGATGTGCCAATACCCATGTCTGAGGCATCAGTCTGGACTATAAAGGGTCTGCTATAGTTAGGACATGTCAGTACAGGAGCACTGCACAGTGCCTGCTTAATCTGGCAAAGGCTTTTCACAGGCTGGTTAACAGGTAATTTTCTTAGGCATCTTTTTTCTTTACCAGATCAGATAAGGGAGCAGCCAGGGCACTGTAATTGGGTACAAATTCCTATAGTACCCTGCTGTCCCTAGAAAACTCCTGACCTGCTTCTGCATTTCTGGTCTTGGCCATGCTTAATCACCTCTATTTTTACTTGGTTAGGAGGGAGCTGTCCCTGGCCTACAACATGCCCAGGGTATGCCACTTCAGCCATGGCCATTGGCACTTCTCAGCTTTGACAGTGAGCCTGGCCCTCTGTATCCTGCCAAGCACTTCTCTAAGTGGGACAGGTGTTCCTCCCAGCTAGCACTAAAGATGGCAATGTCATCCAGGTACACCACAGTGTACTCATCAGCACCCTTTAACACCTGGTTCACCAACCTTTGGAAAGTGGCCAGGGGCATTCTTCATTCGAAAGGCATTATTTTAAATTCAAATAAGCCTATCGAGGATGAAGGCTGACCTTTCCTAGCTCTGGCAGTTAATTCTACCTGCCAATACCCCTTTGTCTAATCAATAGTTGTAGGTAGGTTGCCCTCCTGACTTGTCCTGGAGTTCATCTGTCCAGGGCATCGGTGGGTGTCTGACTTCATGACTGCATTCAGTCCATGATAGTCCACAGAATACAAGTTGAGCCATCGGGCTTGGGCACAAGGACTACGGGTGAGGGCCAAGGGCTGTGGGATCTCTAGATTACCCCTAAAACCAACATTTCCTCCACCTCCCTCCTAATGTCCTTTTGGACAGCCTCTGACACCTGATATGCTGTCTGCCGTATGGGCATCTGTGTCCCTGTCTCCACATTGTGCGTTGCTAAGGAGTTAGTCCATGCTTGGCACTAAATAGTGGGAAAAATCTGCTAAAACCTCCCTTACTTCCTGGATCTTGTCCGGGGCCAGCTGGGGTGACAATTTAACTGCCTCCACAGAGAACTCCTGCTTGCTTTCTTCCAGCAAGTCCAGAAGGGGTCTCCTTCATCTGTCCCTCCTCAGGACTACATACTACAAACACCATGTCAGCCCTATTAGCATATGGCTTCATCATGTTGACATGATACATTCTTTCTGTATGACTCCTGTCAGGTAACTCTATGACACAGTTCACGTAATTTACCTTTCTACTACTTTGTACAGTCCTGCCCTCTCCAGCCTGCATCTGGTCTTTCTGGGCTGGGATAAGGACCATGACTTCCTGACTCACTGTGCATGAGCAAGCTCTGGCTCTGTGGTTGTACCACACTTTTTGTTTTGTTGTGCAACTGCCAGGTCGCTCTGGGCTGTTCTCATAAGCTCCTTCAGCCTTTCCCTAAACCTAAGGACATAATCCACTACGGTAGTTCCCTGGGTGGCGTGTTTGCCTTCCCAGTCCTCCCAGATCAAGTGTAGGGGCCCATGTGCCCGTTGTCCATATAAGAGCTTGAAGGGAAAACCCTGTTGACTCTTGGGGCACCTCTATGTATGCAAACAACATGTGGGGAAGGTATTTCTCCCAGTCCATCCCATGCTGTCAAGCAAACGCTTGGAGCATTGACTTCAGGGTACCATTAAATCTTTCCACAAGCCCATTGGGTTGTAGGTGACAAGGTGTTGTGCGCCTCTGCACCACCACACTTCTCCCACAAACATTTAATCAGGTCTGACATGAAGGAACCCCTTGATTGTGATAACCTCCTGCAGAAATCCAACACTGGAGAAAGTCCCTAGTAAGGCATCTGTCACTTTGTCTGTCCTCAGTGAGGATAGGGTGACTGCCTCTGGATACTAGGTGGCATAATCCACCACAGTCAGGATGAACCTCTTCTCAGAGGGCTGGGGGTATTTAAAGGCCTCACAATATCCATCCCCCAGAATGGCTCCTCCACTATGGGCAATGGAATTAGGCAGCTTTTTTCTTACCCACCTTCCCTATTTCTTGGAACGTGTGACAAGACCTGCAATACTCCTTCACCTGCTGGGTGGAGTTGAGCCAATAGAAATTCTGGGCCAACCACTGCATAGTGCCGTGATTCCCAGATGACCAGACAAGGGAATATTGTGTACAATCTTGAGCAACTGCTCCCGCAGTACCCCTGAGAATGACAAACTGCCTGCCTATGACCCCTCCCTCTGTCTTAGCATCCTGAGTATACATCAGTCAATTTTCCCAATAAACTTTATGTTTTCCATCACCTCCTGTGCTCCATCAGATTCTGCCCAAGCCCTCAGCTTTTCTAGACTAGGTCACTTTTCTGAGCAGCTGCAAACTCCTTACACATTCCCAATGCATGGGACACGTCCCTTCAGTCTCTAAACTAGGGTCCCTAGCTCAGCATCAGGGCACTCAGGATCACTGTCATCCTAACCCTCTGACAATGTGTCACCCTCCTTCTTCAGAGTAACCCTCCATAGCTGTGTGGTTAACTGCTACTGGGGAAATTTCTACCCCATTTCATTAGTCTCCATATCAGGAGGCACAGGCTGGGAACCAGCCTCACAGTATTTCCACAATGACTTGTATGGGGTCCAGGAACTACAATTTTCCCTTGCCACTTGGCTATGGGTAACTGCACACACCATCCCCTGTTTGAGATTGTTGCCAAGGATGACATCAACTGCTAAAGTTTTGGCTACAGCCACCTGTTGCACAGTTCCCCATTGAACCCCAGCCTAGGAGAACACTAGTGAGTAAGTGTTTTCATTTCCAGTGAACTCTTGGACAGTTACAAATTTATTGGGTATGATCTGACCAGGCTTTACCAGATCCTTTTATGAGCATCAGTGATGCCCTGTGTCCTTAACCCTTGTGTCTGTACACCATTCACCGTAACTGGGTGCATGTGTTCTCTTATGTTCATAGGCATGCTTCCAGGAACACACAAACAACCCATTTGTTTTCTAGTCCCATTTTGCATATTGCTCATTCTTCAGAGACACTGTCTGGCAATATGTCAGTTTCTTTACAAACCCAACATTCGTTTCTTTTCTCAGAAAATATTTTCTTTGAAACTTGGGGCTAACTGGTTTTAGTAGAGGCAGTGAGGGTTTTAGCTGCCCTGAAGGTGTGCTTTTCCTTTTTGCACTGCCACGACCACCCCATTTGCTCTCACAGCAGGTCTGCTCTTGGCATAGTGGTCCAAGGTTCAGCAGCCTCTTGCACTGTTTTGGGATCTCGGTCCTCCAGCCAGGTTTTCAGCTCTGCTGGACATGCCCAAAATTGCTCCAACAATATAGCATTTTCAATTTTATCTACAGAGTTTGCTTCAATTCTTTCCACCAACATTTTAAAACTGATGTTGTTTCACGTCTAGCTCCTCATAGCTCATGTCAGGGATTCTCCTGAACTTATGGAATTTAGCTCTGTATGCTTCCACAGTTAAATCAAACTTTTTAAAGTGCAGCTTTAAGTTTGCTGTAGTCATTACTATCCTCATTGTCCATTTGACACAATGCATCCCAAGCTTTCCCAGTAAGAAGCGGGATAGCCGGAAGATCCAGGACCCTCTAGGAATTTTTGCCTGAATATAAACTTTTTCAAAGGAATTAAAAGGCATCCATATCCTCCACCTCTTTAAATTCAGCTGTCAGTTTGGAATTTAATTTGTAACCAGTCCTTTAGTTCCAATTAAACCCCAGCCACTTACCTGCTCTGGTGGTTAGAGTCGTAGCTTCTCCAGTTCATGTTGCCTCTGGCACTCACTCTCTTCATGGTCTGCTTCTCACCATTCTCGCTCCACTTCTCACCTTTCCTGCTCCACCTCTGCCATACTCATTCAGCCTTCCTCTGGAACTCCAGCTCCATTCTGTGCAACTCAATCTGCAGTCTGATTGCTTCTGGCTTCAGAATGCTGACCTTCCCTGCTGCTGAGGTCCTTGGCTGAACTGGCCCTGCTGTCCTTCTCACTGGATCTGGACACTGCACTGGCTGCTGGCCCCTCCACACCCAAGGTTTGGTCTTTTACAGTCACAGTCTGTGACTCGATGCTCTGGGCATCTGCTGCCATCAGGGCATCTATGAGGTTCTGCTTGTTGGCTTTCCCTGATACTGAACTCCTCTGTCCTGGCACAACTGCTTCAAGTAGTCTGTAGTGTACTCACTGCAGTTGGAAGCCATCATCTTTCCTAACTACGGCTACTCTAACTTGCACTTTAAAAATAAAACAGGTAGGAACTTTGACTGTAAGCAAATGATATAGTTCTGTTTCTTTTTAAAAATAAATCACTACCTTATTTGCAAATGAGCTGTATGGTATTAAGCTGACATACTGAACAGTTGAAGCTTGTGTTACCAAATTTACCGCACCATTGTCAACCAAATCTGTCACAAGCACTCAGCAGGTCATGCCTCTGCTCCCACAGAGCCAACCTCAGAGCACAATAGGTGTGAAGTGTTAACAGACAGGGTAACCCTCCTGTCTGCTTTTGAGTCTGAATCACCTTTAGTCTCAAGTTCTGGGGTTCAAACTGTGAACCTTATGCTAGCATACTCAATGAACAGGCTTAGATACGTACCCTCTTTGAGGATTCGGTACAATCTTTCTCCAGGGACACCTAGCCAGGCTTCCAAAATGAACCCTTTTAACTCTATAAGAGACCTTAGGTATATTCTTTCCTTTTTCCAGTTTAGTAACATCATCGAGCCCTTCAAGCAGCTGTCAGACATAACCACGTATACATCACATCAAAGCGAACTTGGAAGACACAACCAGGCAGTATCTTAAGAAAATGTACTTTACTAAAAGATGCTAAAAATATGAAAATGTAAGCACAGAGCACTATATCAAAGAGCTCACAATCACATATAAAAACAAGGAAAATTACAAAGCAAAACTCCTACCCCAATACAGTTAAATTTTGCTATCCAAGGTATTACCTCTGGAAGTGCGTTTAAGGTTAGATCACAGAGCTGTGTCTCTCTAGAGTCCCAAGATGATATGACCTACATTTCATACACAAGTATCAGTTTAAACTCTGTGTCTCCACCCCTTCTGTGAGTCATCTAGATCCTCCTTTTAGGATATAAAATTACAAAAATAATTTCCTATCAGAAGGTATTTTAAATAAGGTGCCATCACATGAAAAAAGAAATGTTCTATATATAACTCCTTAATTACACATGTTTTCTTTAAACTTAGCAATCACACTGGTACCAATGTGTAAAAAGCTGACAGGAATCAACCTAATGACGTCCTGTTTCTGAAGTCATAAAGTCACATTTGGTTTGCACTTCAAAAGCCTAAGCATGTCATAAAATGGTAATAAAATGCCATTCTGAAGGAAGTCAGTTAATTAAATGGTTCCTAGTCAGTTTCACATCCTGTAGCTTCACTGGAAACCTGGGGGCACCCATGGAAGCATAGGATGTCTTATGTGAGACAATCACACACTATATTTTATATTACAAACATCATACCATAATCATAACCAGCTGGCCAAGTGTCACAACACATAATTATGTCTCAAAACCATAAATACTAATACATTATACAGATGAAAAACTTGAATATAGATATTATACAGAGATAAAAAGTGCTCAGGTAAATTCAATATGCCAGCATAGAAGAATCTAAGACAGATGAACAATTAAGTACAATTACATTGAATCTTGGTATACAAAACCTTTTTATGTTGATTTAAACAGAGTTATACTTTGTAAATTATGTAAATCTTCAGATAATCCATTCCATGTTTTAATTGCACCTATTTGAATAGCTTTTTTTTTTTTACTGTTTTGCAATGTGGTATTACCAAGGAAATTGAATGCTGAGACCTCAGTATTCTAGAGCTGATTTTAGTTACAATAATTTTGATGGCAGATTATATTTTAAACAATGAAGTGTATTAAAGACAAAACAGGATTGTTATAAAGTATCTCTATATTTATTGATAGCCACCCCAACTTATTATATTGGGTTAAGAGATGTTGTGAAATTAAATTCACTGGTGAGAATTCCTGCTAATCTAGCAATTTCACTTTGTGAAATATTTTGGGTAATTCAGTTGTTCCATGAAATATTTTGTGGGGTGCAAAGCTGTGAAATTTTGCCACAAAATGCGAAATTTCACCTGAAAATGGTAAAATTTTGCCCACAAGTGGTGAATTTCGCCAGTACGGGGTGAAATTTCATGTTCCATGGTGAAATTCTGCACTCCATGGGTAAATTTCCACATTTCGCTTCCACAAAACATTTTGTGGAAAGGCCAGATTACACAAAATATTTCACGTAATAAATTCATCAGTTTTGCACATCTCTAGTTTACAGTGATGCTTCCTAAATCTGGCCCTTAGGGTACATATAGTATTATATAAGCAATCTCTTTGTTCCTGATTTTTCAGTTACACCCTCCCCAATCAAACTCCCATAATCAAGTGTTGGCATCAAACATGTCAGGGATATTGTTCACCATGTTTCACAGTTAAATAATCCCTACTTCATATAGAGCTCCTATTTTGTGTGTAATTGTTTGGTTGTGTTATCAACATGCATTTGGAAATTCAAGTCACTATCAAAGTCACACCAAGTATTTAAAATGATAAACAATTTCAACATTGGTACCATCTTTAGCAGTTATCATAAAGTGCTCTGACAATTGTTTCATTTTACTAATAGTGCAGAAAAGCATTCCCTTAGTTTTTCTATTCAACACAAGTTGATTACCTCTAACCATCCTATCAGTTTGTTATATTCTTTCCAGATTTTGCTGGATCAATTTAACATCTTTGTTGGCTGTATACAATACTGCATTGTCTGTGAACTTTTAGGACCGACAAATAGATGGAAGTTTATTTTATATAATATGAAATAACACAGGCCCAAGGATTGAGGCTTGAGGTACCCGTAGTTCACAGGCCTCAAATTGGGCAATGTTCCATTAACACAGACTTGCTGTTCTCTGCCTATCAGGTAAGAGTGTAACCACTTCACAACAGGGTCCCCAAAACCAATACCTGACAGTTTTGTTCAAATACAGGGGTGGTCCATGAGATAGAAGGCCTTGATCAGGTCCATGAACACCGCACCAGCCTATATCCCCACGACCATACTTTCCTGCAGGTCATTTACGAACCTGGCCAATGCCGTTGCAGTACCACACCTCGTGGAAACCATGTTGTGCTGTTGTTAACGGACCATATTTGTTTAAATGCTCCATAACCTGTGTGTGTAATAGCTTTTCTTGAATTTTGCCAATTATCACAACAGAGAAATTGGTCTGTAGTTTACTGGTGAATTAGCTCGTTCACCTTTGAAAACTGTGGATACAAAGGCTTTTTTCTAAATGTCCATTACTATTTCAATGCTCAGGGATTTCTTGAATACTATCTGCGATGGGTAAGCAAGTTATTTTGCTGAATATTTTAGTATTTTGATTCTATTTGATCTGGTCCAGGCCGCTTGCTTTCATCAAGT
Organism: Neoceratodus forsteri; assembly: GCA_016271365.2. Taxonomy (NCBI): domain Eukaryota; kingdom Metazoa; phylum Chordata; order Ceratodontiformes; family Ceratodontidae; genus Neoceratodus; species Neoceratodus forsteri. Next base: position 912,486,369 of record CM057455.1, on the reverse strand, counting down.
TTTTAGTCCTTTGTATACTTCCTGACATGAAGTAAAATTTAGGAGTTGTGTAGTTTGAATCAGGTTTAGCTTGTTTTTGTTGTTTCATTAAAATTATCCAAATACTCTGATAAATTTGAATTTATCATTCCGATAGTCAGTCATTTCCTTCTTACCTGCCATTTCTTTTGATGAACGTAACATGACTTATTTATGTTTATGATGCATATTATAAATAAATATTTAAAAAGAAGTAGCCCAGTTCACATCTCAACTCTGGTAAACGTGCATGCTGGAATCCTACTGAGAGCTGTGTGCTTCCACTGCCCACAATAAACATAAAAGTGGAAACAACTCCTACAAAATTCTGCTAACACAGCCTAATATTGTACTCCATAATGATTTTGTTTCTCTGCCTGTAAGCAACACACAATATGAAGATCATTAAAGTAAGATTAGACAATTAAAAAGCACCAACACCATCAGCTGTGCATAAAATGATCCAGTGCCACAGTAAGATGCACATGACATACATTGGATATTTTGGTCCATTTAGTTTTAGCAATTCACAGTTCACATTGCAGTCACACACCACCAGACTACAGACGTGAAGATCCATAAAGTTGACAGTGTTATCACAACAAAAGCTAAAGCATATCTTCTGTGCTGGCCTGGCCTTTGTATTATGTTTTTTGTTTTGTTTTACAAACATACATACATATATAGTCACCAGCAGATTAGGCTCAAAGGTCTATCTTGTCTGTCCAGAGATGCGGCTCTAATTAAATTTTCAGCAGCTGCCCTCCCTTGTTTTACTCCTTTTACCTTGAACCCGCTCACATATATTCCTGAGCTACCGCCTAGCTGTACCTTGTCCATGTACCTGTCCCATCCCACATTGAATCCTTCCACTGTTTCCATCACCAACAACTCTCCTGGTAGTGTGTTCCAAGGTGCCACCACCCTGACTGTGAAATAATGTCTCCTTACTTCCCCTGTACCTCCCACAACTAGTTTAAGGTTATGCCTCCTCATATTTCCTCCCACTTCAACATAAGAGGGTTCCATGTCAAGATGGTGACTAAAATATGGCGACTGCTAAAGGGCTCAAGGATAATGCCAAATGACCCCCCACTCCACCTTACTAAATATACTAACCATGGGAGACTGGACCTCAGGGTGGGGGTACAGAGACATCCCTGAATTTGTCATTTGGCAATATCCTTGAGCCCTGGCTCAGTCTCGATGTTATTCTCTGACTTGGTATGGCGTCCACGTGAGAACCCTTCTTGTCCACCCTATTGATCCCCTTCATATATTTGAAGACCTCTGTCATATCCCTGTCTCTTCTGACTTCCAGGGAGTACATGTTCAGTTCCACAAGTCTTTTGTCATAGGACATTCCCCAGACCATGAATCATCCTAATGACTCACCTCTGAACCCTCTCCAAAAGGGTAACATCCTTCATTGAGTAAGGTCTCAGAACTGTACATAATACTCCATGTGAGGCCTTACCAAGGAGTTGTACAAGGGAGAACCACCTCCTTCTCCTTGATGTTATTCCCTAGAGATACACTCCAGCATTTTATTGCCTTAGCAGTTGCTCTCTGGCATTGTTCTGAATTGTTCATGTTGGCATCTATGACCACCCCCAGGTCTTTTCCCATTAGATGTCAACAGCTGCCCCACCAAGTGATAGTTATGCCCAGGGTTTCTGTGTCCCAGATGCAGTATGCTGCACTTTCAAGCATTAAATCCCTACTGCCTGGTATGTGCCCACCTCCCCAACCATTCCAAGTCCTCCTGAAGTGTCTTCCTACCCTCATCACTGTTTACTTATGCTCCAAACTTGGAATCATCTGCAAACAACTTCATCTTGCTCCTTACTCCTCCATGCCCACAATGAAATCATTGAACAGGATTGTGCCCAATACCGATCCCTGGGGAACCCTGCTTTTACAGAATTAGATCAGCCATATTGCTACACATGCCTGCCTCTCCCGTTTCAGAATGTGTGATCAGCAACTGGTTGCTTCAACATTTTATAGCCTTCTCCATGCTCCTTCAACTCCCCAACCTCCACTCCATAACAATGAAACAGGATGCCAAACACAATTTCTTTTGCCCTTTCCTGGATTGCCAAGTACTATGGGATGCAGTTTGTTTGAAAGGACCATAATATAAAACTTAAGTTCTTCCTTCATTCACATTTCAAATTCTTTTCCTAAGTCCTGCCTTGTGCTCTATAAGCTGAGGCACTGGCAGAAAGTAGCACAGCAAGCAACTGGACTGGGTGACTTCTGGATCAGATTTGTAGGGCTGAGCAAACCTCTTTTCTCAACTCACAGTTTGTACAAATCAGTCTGGTGGCTGTTGTCAAAACTGGGGGAGGCAGAAATCAGGCAGCCAAAGGGCATGAACTTGTGGACTGCAGAATGACACAGCCTTACTGGCACCAAAGGAGGAACAACACCATAGTGCATTCATGAGTGCTAGAGACCTGTACTTCCCACACTGAACCAGTCTATATTTGTAGGCTAGTATGTCTATTATGTTTTATGGTGCAGAAAGTATAGAACTTTCTGGGTTATTTCTCCTGCTGGTATGGCTGATGGTTCTTGGTACACCAGAATAGTACTGAATTCACTTGCTGTCTATTTTTGGCACATTTCAGGATGTCACCCTGATATGCAAAGTTGGAATGCGACCTCTGATACATGAGCAGCTGAAAATCTGACTGTAATTTACAGTGCAGAAGGCTATAACAGTTCCTACACACCTAGAGACTATATTGTATGAGTGCCAAAAGTTATGTGCACCGTTGAACTTCATGACTTGCCACACAAAAACAGAGATCTAGAGGTAGGCACAGCATTTACCATACAGTGGTGCTGGCCAGACTACAATGAAGTGTATTAATTTACTGCATGACAAAGTGATTAACTGCCATGTAAATGTACGTTTAGTGCAGTAACTCTACTGCAGTATGCTGCAGTTTGCGATTACATCCTGGCTGGCATCACTGTCCCACGTGACAGGGTAGACAGCAGCCTTGATCAACATAGAATGATAGACAAGAGACACTTTATATTCCAGTATAGGCTGCACACTGAATTATGTAAACCACTGGACAGAAACTTCAAATGTAGCACAAACCCATTTATGGAAGGATGGTACAATAGAACTTGTCTGGATACAATGCAATACTGCAGAATACTGCAGTAGAGTAACTGCAGAAACCCAATCAATTTCAATGGCAGTTGAAATCTTTTGTCATTCAGAGTCCTGTGATACTGTGTTTCATCCAGGCAGGCTCAGCTGTACAGTACATGTGGTTGGTGGGGTTTGAATACACAGTGAGAGGGATGTAACAGGGTTTGTGAAATGGGGCAAAATAAAATGGGGTAATTCTTCTTTGCTGCTGTCACCTGCACCTGCAGGCTTAGGCACACACCTGGGGACTATCATCCACCTTAAACAACAGACAAAAACAGTTGTTCTGAGCTGCACAAGCAACTCTACCTAATGTAAGTGTATTGACTATATATAAGGAATGACAATTTATAAATCATACTGACAAATGCACTGATTGGCCTACAACCTCTCACACTTGGATATGTGGATCCTGACTTCAGCAAAGCTTTTGATACTGTTCCACATAGAAGACTTGAAGAATAAGCTGGGTAGGCTCAGGGTGGGTCAGAAGTTGGTCAACTGGGTTACAAACTGGTTGGTTGGCAGACAACAGAGAGTGGTGGTAAATGGTATACAGTCAGAAGAGATGCAAGTCACAAGTGGGGTACCTCAGTGATCAGTCCTGGGGCCAGTCCTCTTTAATATCTTCATCAGTGACTTTGCAGATGGACTGAGGGTAAGGTTTGTCTGTTTGCAGATGACACCAAGATTTGCAACAGAGTAGATGATCCAGATGGGGTGGGCAGAATGAGAAAGATCTGGATAAACTAGCAAAATGGTTGAAAGAGTGGCAACTGGGGTTTAATGCAAAGAAGTGCAAGATCATGCACATAGGGAAGAGAAACCATGAAGCCACTTATAGGCTGGGAGGAGTTGCGGCAGCCACAAGGGAAGAAAGAGCCTTGGGTATCATCATCATAGATGACCTAAAATCATCCAAGAAGACCACTAAAGCAGTAGTTAAGGCTAGGGGATGTTGTGGTGTATTAGTAGGGGTATTACAAGTTGGAAGAGGGGGTAATAATCCCACTTTACAAGACACTGGTTAGGCCCCATCTGAGTACTGCGTGCAGTACTGAGGCTGCACCTTCACAAGGACATTAACCAGATTGAAGCAGTCCAGAGAAGGGCAACTAAAATGGTGCAGGGACTGCATCAGAAAACACATGAGGACAGATTAAGGGAGCTGAATATGTATATCCTAGAGCAAAGGAGGAGAGTGGTGATATGATCTAAACATTCAAGCATGTAAGGGCATTCACAATGTGAAAGAGTCTAACATATTTCAATATAAGAAAATAGCAGGACAAGAGGACACAGGATGAGACTAGAGAGTAGCTGATTAAGGGAATGTGAAATTCTTTTTCACAGAAAGGGTGGTGGATGCATGGGTGGCCTACCTCAGGAAGTGGTGGCTATGAATACAGTGCAGGGCTTCAAACAGGCATGGGATAGGCATAAGGGAGCAATACAGAGGTATGAATAGATAGGCTACTGACAGAGCAAAGGCCGATGGCACATTCATAAGGTAGAAAAGAAATGGGCAGACTGGATGGGCCTTGTGGTCACTTATCTGCTGTCAAATTCTATGTTTCTATGTTTATATGTTTCTGATATGCCTCCATGCCACCTATACAGGTGAAGTATGGTGCTAGTGGTGTACCATCCACCATGAAGAGGCCTATGGGTCTAAGCAGCAGACATGGACACCATGGGCATCTCATGGAGCCCTGACAACCTCTATTTGCAATTCGTGAAAACATAAACTGTGGGGTGCCAAGAATTGTCCTGCACAAAACAACAGAGCTACATAGTGTGTAATTACAGTGCCTGGCACTGTAAACCTTACTATGATTTAAAAAAATTACCCTGAATTTCTGATGCAAGACAGAGATGTATTCCCTGCTGTTGAGCCCTCAGTAAGACATAGTGGAGTGCTGCCCTTACCATGCTACACATTCCAGAAATGAATGGGATCCTTTCATATCTGGAATGTATTAAATGAGCTGCATACGATAGCTCATGCTGTGGACCAATGGGTCGATAGCCCTGACTCTATTGAGTGTCAGTGGAAGGCAAGGTGCAGGCAGGGTGCTGCTGCCCTGCCACTGATGGGGGGAGCGGGGCAAGGGATTCCAGTGGGTGGGTGGGGTGGGGGTCCACTGGACCACCAGGGATATTGATGATTCTTATTTGTTTACTTAGCCCAAGACTGGGTGGGCAGTGGTCCACTGGACCACCAGGGATTTATGATTTTCCTTTTTGCAGCCCGTGATCGGGCTGTGGAGCCATTCCAGCTGCAGGAGGCATCGGTCCCCGATGGCTGCTGCCTGGCAGAGTGCCAGGCACAAGTAAGTCGGGGATCAGCGCACCTGCATGCAAATGGGCCATAATGACATGCAAATGGCCCCTTGTGTGCCTTGCATACATTATGGCCCCATTTGCATGTCAACTTTGAATATCACAGTTGCTGCACCTTGCTCAATGGAACTTGTGCTAGTGCATCCCCATGCTCCACTCTGGCCACTGGTGCTGGTGCAGTGCCACTGCACTATGTGCATTACAGGTGGCCAGGTGAGAATTTCAACACTGCTGAGCCATGGTGCAGCTCCGTTGAATATTGCCCAGTCCACACCCCTGCACAGCCACTTTGAGCTACGCCTGGGTTGCGCCACAGCCTGGTGCAGTTTGTATATCTGGGCCAGGATATATTATCCTCCAGTGATTTGTCTTTTCTATTAATTTAATATGGTTCTTTATAGAAGGTCATCTCATAGATCATTATTTTAGTTTTACAGGCTCTGTTGCATGGATGATCCCATGCTATTTGTGAATTTAAATCACTATATAAAACAGAAGCATTTACATAGCATTAATACATGACAGGGTACAATATGCTGTAAATATGGTTTAAAATATCTGCGATGTACACCACAGGTTTTGAAGGCACAACACTGAAGGCTAAGTGTTCTCACAAACCTAGGGAAGTTCATCACAAATCCTTAAACACACACCCTGAAGCATATTATTGCATTTACAGTAAAACATTTTGATTTGGTGTGCAAAAAATAAAAACATAGAAAGGAGATTGAAGACATGCACACTACTTTTTACACTAGCTGCAGGACGAGAGGTAGCTATTTTAGTGTATCTGCTAACCTACTGGATATAATTTGGACTCACTCGCTGAGTGTAAGGATGACCTCTACTGTTTGGGGTGTTGCCAAGGAGACCAGAGGGACTAGAAAGTCCTTGAGGAGAACGATTGAAAAACTTGCAGAGGTATTTTCAGTGCTTTTTATTAATTTATTAACCCCAGACAGATGTGGTGATCTTTTAGGGCACTAAATCCCTTTAACCTATTGGTTGGGTTTAGTTGGGAGCGAGGGAACTGAAGCAAGCCAAGCTCTACTTTCAGTCCTCCCACTACAAAGGAGCTGGCACTGCTGTGAGTTTCCTACTTCTTACACTAGCTGCAGGAGGAGGCAGCTTTTCAGTGTATCTGCTAACCTACTGGGTATAGTTTAGACTCACTCGCTTAGTGTAGGGATAACCTCTACTGTTTGGGGGTGTTGCCAAGGAGACCAGAGGGACCAGGAAGTCCTTGAGGAGAATGACTGGAAAACTTACAGAAGAGATATTTTTCAGTGCTTTTATTAAATTAGTAACCCCAGATGGATTTGGTGATCTTTTAGGGCACTAGAATCAATTTTACCTATTGGTTGGGTTTAGTTGGTAGCAAGGGAACTGGAAGCAAGCCGGCTAGTTCCGGTACCCCACTACAAAGGAGCTGGAACTGCTGTGAGTTTCCTACTTCTTACACTAGCTGCAAGAGGAGGAGAAGCAGCATTTCAGTGTATCTGCTAACCTACTGGGTATAATTTGCATGACCATGGGGGTTTTAAACAGACACTGAAGACATTTCTATGGATGCAAGCGTACCTAATTTATAATGCTGTTTATCAGGTTTAGTGAATTTTTTAATATTTAGCTGTTTTACCTGTTCTTATTTAGCCTAATGTATTGTAATGTGCCCTGATAATCTTGAAAGGCACAAAAAATAAAGATTATTATTATTACCTATCAAAGGTAGTAAAGAGAATATGGATTCATATATAGCCACATTACAAAATGGAACACTTGCCATCAGGTGCATTATATGCAATAAAAATAAATACGGAGGTTATTAATGAGTTATTGGTCTATACATGTGAAGAGTGTAAATTAATTCATGAATTAAAAATAGGATAATGTTTTTTAGAAATGAAATTAATCACTTATAGGCAACAGGCATTAATACAAGATTGTGACCAACAACCTGCAAAGGGGGGTAGATAAAGAGTCCCAGGATCAAGTAAAAAAAAAATGAGGCAGTTACTGTAATACAGGGCCTAGTAGAGTATTAAATATGGAAAATCAGAAAGAGAAAGATAAGGAGGATGATGGAGTATGGATGGTAGAGACAAGAAAATGTAAAACGTTTGGAGAGCTATGGTATGGCAAACCAGTTTAAGTAACAGCTTTGAGCCATTAATTGACTTACAGGAAGAAAGTTCAGATCAATCCGAGCTACAAGTGGGTGAATTAAGATCAGGAATATAGCAGATAGAAGTAAAGGAAAGAATAGGGATAAGTCACAGCAAAACAATCTGAATGAGAATAGTGTTAAGGAAGTTGTATCATACGATGAAACACTAAGGAGGGTAGTAGACAAAAGAGGACAGCAAGTAGACCAACCAAGTAATGCACCTAATACTGAGAATTATGATGCTGCAAAGCTAGGTAACATTGGAACTATATTAATGGAGTAGGAAACAGTACAGGAGCCTGAACAAATGCTTAACCAGGATGAAATGTTAATTGAAGGAGTCCCTGAAGAGCATATTGGTGATAGACTGCAAACAAATAATAATATAAAACAGGTATATATTGTGGCATGTGTAGTACGACCGCAGACCCAGAGCTTGCTCATACATGGTTGGTCAGGAAGTCATGGTCCTTATTCCGGTCTGGAAAGACAAGCTGCAGGGTGAGTGGGCAGGACCGTATAAAGAGGTTAGGAAGGTAAATGACATGAACTACATTGTGGAGTTACCTGACCGAAGACAGACAGAAAGGATGTACCATGTCAACATGATGAAGCCATATGCAATTAGGGCTGACATGGTGTTTTGCAGTGTGTAGTCATGGGAGGGACGGACAAAGGAGACCCCCTTCTGGACTTGCTGGAAGACTGTGAAGCAGGAGTCCTCTGTGGAGGCAGTAAAATTGTCTCCCAAGCTGACCCCAGGCCAGATCCAGGAAGTAAGGCAGGTTTTAGTAGACTTTGCCCCTTTGTTTAGTGCCAAGCCTGGACTAATCCCCTTAGCAACACACAATGTTGAGACAGAGACACAGACGCCCATACAGCAGACAGCATATTGGGTATCAGAGGCTGTCCAAAAGGACATTAGGAGGGAAGTGGAGGAGATGCTGGATTTAGGGGTAATCCAGAGATCCCACAGTCCCTAGGCCTCACCCATAGTCCTTGTACCCAAGCCAGATGGCTCAACTCATTTCTGTGTGGACTATCATGGACTGAATGTAGTCATGAAGTCAGATGCCCACCTGATGCCCCAGATGAACAAACTCCTGGACAAGTTGGGGGCTACCTACCTTACAATGATTGACCTGACAAGGGGTATTGGCAGGTAGACCTGACAGACACAGCTAGGGAGGAGGTCGGCCTTCATCACTCCAATAGGCTTATTTGAGTTTAAAGTAATGCCTTTCGAAATGAAGAACACCCCAGCCACTTTCCAAAGGTTAGTGAACCAGGTGTTAAATGGTGCTGAGAGATGACGTGGCTTACTTGGATGACATTGCCATCTTTAGTACCAGCTGACAGGAACACCTATCCACCTTAAGGAAGTGCTGGGCAGGATACAGAGGCCGGGCTCACTGTCAAAGCCGTAAAGTGCCAGGTGGCCATGGAGAGGTGGTATACCTCGGCATGTGGTAGGCCAGGGACAGCTCCATCCTAACCAAATAAAAATAGAGGTAATCCAGGCATGGACCAGACCAGAAACTCAGAAGCAGGTCAGGAGATTTCTAGGGACAGCAGGGTACTATAGAAAATGTGTACCCAATTACAGTGCCCTAGCTGCTCCCTATCTGACCTGACAAAGAAAAGGATGCCCAAGAAAATTTACCTGGGACCCAGCCTGTGAGGAAGCCTTTTCCAAACTAAAGGAGGCACTGTGCAGTGCTCCTGTTTTGATAAGTACTGACTACAGCAAACCTTTATAGTTCAGACTGACGCCTCAGATGTGGGTATTGGGGCAGTACTGAGTGAGACATCCAGCCAAGGGAGGATCACCCAATAGTCTACCTGAGTAAAAAGTTACTTCCTGGGAGCAGGCATACTCCCCAGGTGGAAAAGGGTGTCTTGCCATAGTGTGGGATCTAAAGAATTGGAGCCATACTTGTATGGGCAGCATTTTGTGTGCAGACTGACCACAACCCCTGGTTTGGCTGACACAGATGAGGAAGAACAATGGTAGATTGCTAAGATGAAGTCTTGCTTTGCAAGGCTATGCATGACCATTCTACATAGGGCTGGAGCAACCAATCAGAATTCAGATGGACTGTCCTGTGTCTATGAGGAGTGAACTGATTTGTGAAGCTCATCCATGCAGGAGATAGAATCCCAAATTCAGTCCAGGTGGGAGGATTGTGTACGTGGTCAGCTGGTTCTGATTACAACATGATATTTTTCTGCAATATAAAATATGTAGGGAGTGCCTGTCAGGAGGAACTACTGTCTTGCTAAAACTGACACATCAAACCCCGCCTAGGCATAAGTTCAAAGGACAGGACATAGGTTAAACTACACATATCTGAGATGCAATTACCTTGTCAATTTGCTTTGAAGCCAGGAACCAATATATAAATTTTATAATGCCCTCAGGAAATCCTTTGATTTGCACTAGGTGTCATAAGGAAAAGGCATATGCATGTGTTGGGGTGCCTTCCAAGGAAGCCAGCTGATTTCATCAAAGAGACTTTGATGTCTGTGTGAAGCAAGTCCCAGACTAAAGTGGAAGTCCAATATGCATGTGTTTGGGGTATCCAGTGAATTACATCAAAGAGACTTTTACGTCTGTGTGAAGCAGATCACAGACTCTGGTGGAAGTCACATAAAGAAGAGATTCAAAAACTTATTAGGACATCCTGTGTTATAAAATATAAATTTTAATACATCAAGGCAGAGTTAGGTGACCTCAGAGAGAAGGCCAGCTCAAGACTGCTTTTAAGTATACTGAGCAGACCTCACAGAGATGCACTCATTTTCTGACTGAGAAAAGAGGATCATCAAGCACTGAAAGATTAAGAAAGTAAGATATTATTAGATAAGACCAGTCTGAGTGTATGAATTGTAGGAATTTGCACTTTTAAACCTGTTTTGTTTTAAGATTGTATGTGTTGGGGATATCTTATTATGTATTTGCTGTTTTCCTATTTTTTATTTTAAAGTAAAGATATATTTTTAAAACAGAAACTGCCAGGTGTGCCTTGATATTTCTTTTTTATAAGTGAAGCTTAGATGGTTATAGTTGACACTGTGCATGAGCTTATTGTGATGCCAAACTGGGAAATGGATAAGAGTTCTCTAGGTCTTGCATAGAGTTCTAAGGGTTCATTTTGTAATACCTGGTTAGGTGCCCGTAGGCAAAGATAGCTGGTCCCCTGAAGACAGAATTATCTGAGCCTGACAATTGGGTACGCTAACAAGAGTTTATCAGTTTGAATCCCTCCAGAACTTGGGACAAAGGTGACTCAAACCCACAAAACAGATAAGAGGGCTACCTTGTTCTGTTAACTGTTCACAATTCTATGCTCAGAGGTTGGCACTTTGGGAGTAGAGGGCTGACCTGCTGAGTGGGTTTGTGACATATATATATTGGGAGATTTCTATACTTAAATATACCGATAGGTATTCTGCAAAAGGTAACAAAGAGGTAGTGACTACCAGCTATTTTTCTGGAGCTAAGGTCGGAGATATCACACCTATGCTGACTAATATAGTTAAAGAAAGAGATCAGTCATCTGCAATAATTATACATCTGGGTACTAATAACATCCCCAATCAAAGTACAGCTGATATAATGGAAGAGTCTAATGCAATCAAAGATGAAGCTCAAAGATTAAGCTGTAAATTATTCTTCTCTGAAATTTTACCAGTCCTTAGTGCAAATGAGACAAGAACAGCTAAAATCAAATCCATTAACAAACTGGTTGAGACTTTGGACACTACAGGAGGGAGTGGGATGTATTACACATTAGGAGGAGTTTGTAAATAATGAGCAATATTACAGTATGGATGGCTTACATTTGAATACAAATGGCAGCAAAAAGTTGGTTGCAAGACTAAAACAAGTTGTGAGTAGCTGTTTAAACTAAAAAGTAAGGAGAGATCTGCAGGTGATGTGGAATCAGCAAATATGGCTGTGCAACCATCCAGTAGTAAGCAAGAGCGGGTAAGAAAAATGGGAGAACTAAAAATCTGGGCAATGAATGTATGCAGTTTGAATGGTCAAAAATAGCTGAACCGGATATATTTATTAATTAAGGAAGATATTGATGTTTGCATGGTGTCGGACACCTGGTGGGACATCGATGGCAACTGGAATAAAAACATAGGGGTATAGGTTGTATGCTAAGACAGACAGAATAGAAAAGGTGGAGACATAGCAGTCTATATTAAAGCTACACTTCAGAGTTATATGTATAGTACACTGAATCCTGACATTGAGTCCTTATGGATGGTGGTTGAAACCAAACATGTGAAAAAATTATATTTGGGGACATATATAGGGCACCTAATACAGTACTGAAATATCAGATGCCGTTAATCAACAGATTGCTGAAATGTCCGAAAAGAATGATGTTTTAATTATGGGTGATTTTAACTATCTTAATATAAACTGGTTTAATGTTACATCTCATGGAGGGTTTGAATATTTTCTTAGACACCTTATCGGCTGCTGGGTTGCAGAAAATGGATCTTAAGCCAAGAAGAGGATTCAATATATTAGACAAAGAACCTTAGTGTATAAGTACTAAGGCAAGGATTACCAAAAGTCATTGGCCGGAAGCCAAGTTTCAAAGAAATACAAAATCACACATGCTCCCATAATGCAAAGCATCATGGGCTGTATGTGCAAATCACCACAAAATGTTATGCTGCTTCAACTTTAAGTAGAAATGCATATTGCCAAAAGGCCTCTCACACAGTCTGCAAAGGGTGTCAACAGAAGACACAGACATGAGTTCTGTCCAACCAGAATTCATCAGTGTGCCTCATCTGTATGATGCCCCAGTGAAATGAACCAGCTACCCTAAGTTGATCTATTGGGTTTGGGTTGTGGTAGGCCCAATAAAAATAAAAACAAGCTAAAGGCAAAGAACATTAGTGCATAAGCACTGAGGAAAGGTTTACCCCAAAGGGCATTGGCTGGGAAGCCAAGTTTCAAAGAAATACAAAATCACACATACTCCCATTATGCAAAGCATCATGGGCTATATATGCAAATCACCACAAAATGTTATGCTGGTTCAACCTTAAGCAGAAATGCATGGTGCCAAAAGGCTTCTCACACAGTCTGCAAAGGGTGCCAACAAAAAGACACAGACATGTGTTTCGGTCCAACCAGGACTCATCAGTGTGCCTCATCTGTATGACACCCCAGTGGAATGAACCAGCTACCCTAAGTTGATCTATTGGGTTTGGGTTGTAGTGAGCCCAATAAAAACAAAAAACAAGCTAAAAGACAAATAACCTTAATATGTAAGCACTGAGGCAAGGGTTAACCCAAAGGGCATTAGCCGAAGCCAAGTTTCAAAAGAACAAAATCACACATAATCCCATAACGCAGAGAATCATGGTCAGCATGACAATATATTAGATCTTTTAATAACAACACACTGAGGGTACAGTGTGTAATATTACAATAAGGGATAACTTAGGGGATGTGATCATAAATTGGTGGAATGTGTCTAGGCTGTCAGCGTGGCTCAGTTGGTAGCACATCTGCCTCTGGACCAGAAGATCATGGGTTCTCGTCCCACACCGGGATTGAATTTACACTTAAAATGCTGGCATCTGAGTGCAGTATTAAGGGTGCTGTACTGCTGGGTGTGCTGTCCTCTCGGATGAGACGTTAAACCGAGGTCCCTTCTACCCATCCTGGTGGGTGTCCAGGTGGAAGTAAAGAACACAGGGCACTCTTTGCAAAGAGTAGAGGACATTTGCAGTGTCCTGGCCAACATTCCCTTTCCTATAAACCAGTTCATGCAATTATCCAGGCTGTGTGTGGGTGCTGGTGTGTGATATGTCTGCCACTTTCACATTCAGTCACTTCACTACCAGTCTAGCATTGCTTGTAAAGTGCTTTGGGATACACTGTATATGAAAAGTGCTATATAAATGCTGATTCTTCTTCTTCTTCTTCTTTAAGCAAAAATGGAAAAAATTGAGGAAGGACAGTTATAAAAAATGATTACAGAGCTAATATTAATAAAATTAACAGTGAGTTAGGAAATTGGCAATGGAGCGTGATTTTCAGAGCAAGAATATTATGTATATATGGCACATATTTAAAAATAAGCTTATTGAGGTAGAAGAGAAATATGTCCCTACCAAAAAGGTTGTACAATAAAAGAGGAAGCTTCCATATGGTGTACCAGGAAGGTTTTAAGACAGATAAATAAAAAAGAAATCTTATGTGTTAATGAAAAAGTATCAAACCTCTGCAGCAATAGATAAGTATAAATTTGAGATTAAAAAGTTAAAGAAAATAATTAGAAGGGAATGGGTAAGAGTAGAATTTAGTATTGCACATAGAAAGGATGGGGAAGAATTTCTACACTCAGTAGTTATAATAAGACTAACATCCATGTAGGCCCATTGATATATAAAGGGCAGAGTATAATGAACCCGATGGTTATGGCCAATATTTTTAATGATTTTTTGCTTTGTGTTTTCTGCTAGTCCAATAAATATATTAGGGAAGATAGAACGGCAATTGATTTGGAGATTATTTCAATGGAAGTGCTAGAGTTAGTAAAAAGTTGAAAGAGAACAAATCTGCTGGGCCAGACTTGTTACACCCAAAGCTGTTAAAAGAGGCAATCCACAACATTGTAGAACCACTATCCCTCTTGTTGAATCTATCCTTTAGTACCAGCCAAGTGCCAGAAGATTGGTGAAATGCTACTGTTATACCTTTGTTTAAGAAGGGTAGTAGATCAGACAGACCGAACTACAAACCTATAATTCTGACTTGGTCATATGCAAAATGGCTGAAACTTTCTAAAAATAAATTAGAAGAATATGTAAGAGTCATCAACTATTGTGATAACACACAACATGGTTTTAGACAGATTAGGTTGTGCATCACTAACCAGATGAATTTCTGTAACAATGTAAACAAAAGTATATGCAACGATACATCAGTTGATGTGGTATTTCTCGACTTTCAAAAGATGTTTGACAAGGTACTGCATGATTTATTACTAGCTAAATTAAGTAAAATAGGGATAGATAAGAGATTAGTAGTGTGGATTGGGAGCTGGTTGACTCATAGGAGACAGAGGGTTAGGATCAGGGATGTAGTTCAGACAGTGTTGAAGTGACCAGTGGGGTTCTCCAGGGTTCTGTACTGGGACCTGTATTATTTTCCCTGTATATCAGTGATTTGCACACAGATATAAATAGTTGGATTGTTAAGAGGGACTACAGTCAAAATTTCTGGCATCAATAAATTTCAAATTTGGACCAGCATAGCCCGATCAGCTTCATGCCAAAAATGAGATCACTTAAATTACTTTGTTTAACAGTTACAAGTCATTTTACAACCCTAAATTCACTGCCTGTACAAAAAGCCAGTTTCAGTGAAAGCTGCTGATGATGTCATCTCCAGAACTCAGAGTCTAGTCTTCCCTATCAGCAGAGCTTATAGAACCTGTTTCTTCAAAGTTTGAGTTTCATGTGCAATAGTTTTAACAAATAAAATAGGCAGCAACATTGAAAAACATTGATATAAAAACTGTGTGTTTCAGGTTTTGTAAAAAGTTGACAAATGTGTATTTTTAATTCATTTATTTTGGTACCTTTATGTTGTGGTCCTTTCCTCCGGGTTGTTGAATGCTGAATCATAGCACACTGCAGTAAGTTTAGTTTCAGTTTATTTTTACACTGGAAAGACATGTGAGCAAAATTTCCTGTTTTCACTGGTGAGGTTTTCAGACTGAATAATTTTCTGATGTGGTGGAAGGCTGTGATCATTCACACCTGTCATTCAATTGAGGTGATTTCTCAGGATGGCACTTTAAAGCAATTATTCTACCTCCCTGTAAATGGGGTGGGAGAAGTAATGCTGTTTTGAAACCTTATTGTGAGTTTCTATGCAGTAACCAATCCAGCCAACCTAGGGCCAGATATTAAAACTTTGCCCCAGGGCAAAATTAGCACTGCACGATGGGCAAAATTAACCGAACCATTTGCACACTATATTCAAAGGAATAGCCCCTGGGCTAAATGAGTTGAATATAGCATGCAAATACAAGTGTGCAAACAGGCCTTAGAGTACAGTGCAATAATAACCCAGCAAATAAGACAGCACTGCATATAGTGACCAAGAGCAGTACAAACTGCAACAGCAGCCCAGTGCACAGAGAGGTGGAGGAGTGAAGGCTGAACAATGTGGGCAATGTGTGTGCTAGCAAAGCAGTGAGGTGCAACAACAGCAAACAGTGCAGGCCAAATACTGCAGAAGCATGTAATGGAACATTACAGTATTGCATGGCGCTGACAGGTTTGCTTGTGCAATCCCATTTGCCTGATGCTAAAGTTTGCTATATTCAAAACTGCAATGCAAATGAGCCTACTCAGGCAATCCATGGGCAAACAGTCACATTAGCAACTCATTACAGTCTGCTTTGCATGTGGATTGCCTGGTGTTACAGCATGGTGCACACAGCTCCACCTGTAGGTCCAAGTGGAATTACAGGTCAGTAGCCACATTTCTTTCTGTGGTCACAGCTCCACCTGTAGTTCCAACTGGTATTACAGGTCGGTTGCCACATTCATTATGTGCACACAGCTCACAGAACATTAGCTGCAGTCTTGATTTGGACACAGATGCAAAGGCTAATGTGGCCTAGGGAGTAGCACTGCAGGAACGGGTGGTCGTGCTGCATGCCAGAGGCAAATTGTTGTTCCTGCCACAATGTTTATTAGATGGTACAGCACCATAGTAGGTGATACTGTGAGGTACACAGCAATGCCTACTGTGTGTCAGGCAACAGTGACTGGTGCTTTCCACACAGTGACAAGCACAGCTGGAAGATGTGGTCTGACAGTGGATACCACAGTCATACTGTCCTGTGATCCTCATGTGCTGTACCAGTGGCATGGGTTCCCCACTACCATACACATAGCTGTCCATGTGTGCGGGGTCCTGGACAGCTGTAGAGTATGTGCCTTGGGGGCACATGTACCATCGTACTGGCACACTGCTGTCAGGAGCAATCCTGTCAATGGAACATGTGCACTGTGTGGATGGCCCCAACTGTGTAGCAGTACCTACTATGTGGTGCAGCCTGGTCACCTGTACACCCTCCCTCAACACCCTATCGCCTCCGTAAGGGCATGTGTCTGCTGCACTGTGTTGGTGTACAGCAATGGGAGAACTGAAGGTGTGTGCTGTATGGACGCACTGCCATGGTGTTCACTGAGTGCTGAGGCACCCACTAATGTCTGGCAGGGTTAGGACCAGTGCCAGATGATGGCGGCATGGGCAGTGCCGTCTGTGTGCAGCATGTCTCTACCATGTATGTGTTCTGTTCATTGTTTTTTATCACCTTGTTCACCAGGTAAGCACACTGGGCCAAGACCCAGTATCAGGAATGACCAGAGACACTAACTATGTGGATGAGATACAACAAAGTACAATAAAGACATACAATGCACAACAACACACAATATACAAATATCACATTAGGTACACATTACAATACCATACAAATAGTTTCTTACTGCAAGTGGTGTTCTAGCTCAGTTGTAACATTTACATGAGTGTCCACTTCACAGCACTGTTGTGGCATTGCATTCAACAGTTTGTGTGCCTGTGCATATGGAGGGCCTAGGGTGGCCACCTGCCCACATTGTCTCCTCATTGGATTCATACAGCCTTGTCCTCTGTTGCTGCTGTGTCCATCCCCCCATCCTGGGTTTGCCTGACATTAAGACCACCTTTCATGGGTGGTAATTTGTGGTGCGCTATATGTTGCACTAATGCACATTGTCGGCACTATATGTTTGAATATACATTGCGACTGTATGCATGTCCCCACCCCCATTTTGTACCCTGCATATATTATCTCCTAGCGTTGGCACTATCACATTGCACAGGTGCTGTTTGGCCTTTTGAATATAGTACTCTGGTGCAAATGTGGCACAATCATGGTGCAATCGATTTGTGCCAGGATCAAAGTTTTGTGTATCTGGCCCTAGTGTTTTCTCCCTGACAGGTTGTTACTTAACCTACATTCAGACTCATCTATATTGTATTCCACATTAAAATGATAATTTTACCAAGGTATAGCACTTCCACCACTAGTAGGAATTAACACATATTAGGTCCCTGTTAAAGAGCACCTTTCATGATGGTGCAAAAATTACATCTTGTAGTCCTTATATACAGTACTAGTCCTGAAAGGGTGTGTGCATTTGTTATTTTTGGCCAAGGTTTACTCTGCCTTCCATAATTTGGATTTGTTTTTGAGCCCTGCTTTAGCCCTGCTACACTTGCCTTTGCTGTTCAGCTGCTGGCTCCCAATGGCATCACTGATGGGCAGAGAAGTGACTCACACTGTGTAGTATGCAGTCACAGCAATGTTGCAAGGAAAAACTACCAGTACCCAATGTACAAACTATGTTGCCCTTCCCCAATACACCCTGTTAGCAATGCATTATGCCAAAGTCCAAATGGCTTCCAGTGTGTTTTTTTTAATTGTAAAATTGACTTCCTTCTGCCTCAGTAACAAAGCATAGGGATTGAGAGACGATAGAGTTGCCATCAGCGTCTTTCTCAGTCCTTTTGACTTTCATGCAAAATTACCCACTTTGTGAAACACAGGACATGAAACCTACAAAAGCGAGAGCTGCGTTTCAATTGCTAGGAAAAGACATGTTATAAAAAGCTAAATTTTGTTGAGAGGTAAGAGAGAAGAGATTTAGAGTGTACAACCCTCCCAGTCCTTTTTGACTTTTATGCATATATACCCCTTCTTGCACTGATTCTGGAATTGCATTTCATTCACTTTGCAGAATGCAAAACTAACTGCAGAGGACAGTAATGAACTACAATTCCAGAATCAATGCAAGAAGGGATCATTTATGCATGAAAGTCAAAAGGACTGGAAAATGTGCTCTTTAAAACTTGTTATAAGCAGACACTGACAAACAGCAGTGAAGTTACCAACATTATGTAATACTAGTAGCAATACAACTTCCTAACACAGTAGAATAGCAACCCAAATGGTATCGGCAGCCTGGAGGCATGCTGACTCAGCATTCAGCAACCCTGGAGAAATGGACCACATGAAAATGGCATTAACAATATGAATTTGTCAACTTTGTTCCAAAACCTGAAACACACATAGTTTTTATAGAAATGTTTTTGAATGCTACTGCCTCTTTTACTTGTAAAACCATTGCATATGATTTTAAGCTTTAGAGAAACAGGTCCTGTAAGTTTGCTGACAGGGAAGACTAGACTGAGTTCTGGAGATTACATCATCGGCAGCTCTTCACTGAAACTGTTTTTTCTGAACAGGTAGTGAAATCAGGGTTACAAAATAGCTCATAACTTTAAAATGAAGTAACACAGAAACCTAATTTTTGGTATGTGATTTATTGGGGGCATGCTTATTCTAATTCTGCAAAGTAGCACTTTTGTCTGGAGTCCCTGTTTAACTTCGTGGTAACGTGAAACTGGGGGACCAGTAAATACAGTGGAAGGGATAGGACAACTAATATGCAACTTGAAAAGGGTGGAAGAGTGAGCAAGGGTGAACAAGATGTGTTTTAGTGTAGTTAAGTGTTCTGTTTTGCACATAGAAAACTTAACAACAAACAGGATTACACTCTGAATGCTGAAAAATTAAGAAGGTAGAAACAGAACGGGACTGTGGCACTATTTTTAATCAGCACTTAAACTTTACAGTTCACCATACTGATCACATTAGGAAAGCAATCTATATTATCAGGAATACTAAAAGATCCTTTGTTAGCAGTCAGCATCATTCATATTACCCTTGTGCTATTTCTCAAGTGAGGATGTGCGGGCTTCCATGTCCCCTACCTGCCTGTTTAGTTTCCAAGGTCTCTCCTGATTGATTTTAGTTGGTCAGTAATCTATCTGAGTTTTCCCAAAAGGCTCCATCTCCGTGAGGAAGCAGTCCTTGGTCAGCAAAATTGGTGCCGCTGTTGAAGTACCTGGGCACCCAGAGCTGGAACTGTGGGCCTTAGGCCATTTGGTATTCTTCTCTGGGGTCTGTGGCAGAGAATATCCTGGTGTGGCCTGGCACATTTCTGCCACGGACATTCTACGATTCCCGAGATAAAAACCACCAGAATGGTCCCAGTAGGTAGAGGAATCAGTTACTGACTTTTATTAATTAATACAAAGTGTTTTTAATGAAAATTACTGAATTATCACAGTGGAGGAAGGAGGGTCAGCGCAGAGCTGCTACTGAGGCAAGGGCATAATGTGACTCCCTTTCCTTCTAATTCAGCGTAGTGGTGTGCGCGTGATTTACGGAGCTCTGTAAACTGCATATGTGGTTACAGAGCTGTTAGGCAATCGTTGGTGGTAGTTTATGACCACTAACCAGTAAATATAAAGATTTAATGCAGAATCTACAACTTAAGTCACAGAAAAATCCAGATGGGCTTAGAACTCACAAACAACATACAAAGTTTGATATCTCAATTAAAGGGAAGATTCAACTTTTTCACACAAAGAATTTGTAGGCTGTGGAACCAATTACCTAGTACCCTAGTTACTGTAAATGTGATATTTTGAATTTATTCAAGAAACAGTTAGACCAATATCTTTGGATAAGGGATGTATTTGGACCGCTGATGCAGGTGGATGATTAATATGGGCAGAAGTGCCTTCTTCCAATCCACAACTCAGTATGATAACCCAGTATGAGTATGTCAAAGTCGTTCATTTGTTCTTGCCATTTTATTAAGCTATACTATCATTTAGTGCTTACATCAGATTTGGATGATTATATGATATGACATCAGCACCCAACCATTTGTAACCATGTAATCCTTATTCCCATATATGGACCATGCTGTATAATAAAACAACTAAAATACACACAAATCATACAAAAATATGGATCTATTGAGGGGTTCTGAGAAACATAAAACAATTTGACCATTGTCTCATGGATTATAAATTCCTCTAGAACCCTCTCAGTTCAGTAGCATTACACCCTTATTATGTAGTTAATTATTTTTTCCTTATATAATTCATGGTAAGCTGATTGGAATGTAAAACAAAAATATACAGTTTGCATGAGAGAATAAACTGCAGTCCAGAATCTGAAAATGTGTTTGATATTTTATAATGGCAACACACATCTTCAAAGGATTCATGGTGAGTGATGCATACCATAATACCATACTTCACATAAATGTGCCACATTATGAAGTGCTGCATCATTTAGAAGAACATACTATACATACATTTTGTTTTATTCCTTCCTGTTACATTAACTAAGTCCCTCTAAGGCTGAGGTTGAGCAATGGAATGTTCAGAGCTGTACAGTGGGTTAATATGGCATGTGAGTTGTGGACTTACTGGCATTTTGATTCAACCCTTAGTATACAAATTGAAGACACTATTTTTCAGCTTTCTCACATCTGTCTAAGAAGGCTATAAATATGGATAAGCTTGTATCTTAACATTCTGGACAGGATGCTGCCCTAAGGAAACTGTACATTCTATTTTAGAATATCTACAGGGTAAAGGGTGTATCTTGATTAATGCTGAAATTCTTGAAATTCATATTACTAATGTAATATATTCTGCTTTAGGAATGATCTTTAAATGGTCCCATTAGTTACTAGAATTAGTAAATGATGTGAAGGAAATAGTGATTGTTTACTCCAGGATAATAAAAACCAGAAGAAAAAGAAAAATTGCTAAATGATTTCTTAATTTTATCAGGGAGAAAATCTACAGTATGTCTCATTGATTCATTGCTTGATTTGATGTAATTAAAATAATTGCTTCAGGACATTTTCAAATGCATGAATTTATTATTTTAATAATGCTGCAGAGAATTCCAAGGCATTCTAGCAACTGGGTTGGCTTATGTAATTGGATTTGTTTACTGAGTACAGCAGTGCTACAATCAAGGAGAGAGTGACCTGGAGCACAACAACTTTTTAATCAAAACTGGTATAAATTAGGGACAGTCCAGACATAACCAAACATCAGGAAGCCAGTGTAACATATTGGCTATCTTTATTAAAAATGTTGTTAACGGGCAAAAAAAAGCACTAGGCCACACAGCTAGGACACAGAGCTGTGAAACTGGAGACTCATATTGTATGTGAATCCCATCATGAAACGCTTACACATTGTGCAATCTGGAGCAATCCATTTCACCTCCCCAGATACTTAACAGTGCTGTATACTGTATGTGGAAACTGCAGTATGTAAGCAAAAAGTAGCTCTGAGCAGTACCATTTCGTTGTGAGTGAGATGATGTCCAACAGATAGGACAGAAACAGAATCAGAAACAGTGACAGCAAGAAAAGCCCATTGGTCCATGCAGTCTTCCCTCTTATGCCCAATGCTATCCTGGAACTTATTGATGAGATTAGAGTTTGTGCCTCCACTCCCCTTATCATATACCCTGCCCCCGAGCAACTAATAATTCTTTGACCATCTATTCTAGCTGTGGATGAAACCACTGATGGCTTTTGTTTCCATGACTTCAATCAGTAGGTTATTCCACTGCTCAACCACCCTCTCTATAAAGTAAAATATTCTGTCAACCCTCTTAAATCCCTCCACACACTCATGTCTCCATGTTTTAGACTCACCTTTCCTGATGAATAGTTACTCACAGTGTACCTTATTCATTGCTTTCAGGAACTTGAAGTTCTCTATCATGCATTCCCTCTCCCTTCTGGCCTCCACGGAGTACTTGTTTAATGCCACGAAGCCTTTCCTGACATGATCTCCCCTGTTGGCCCCAAATAATTTTGGTTACCCTATGCTGCACTGACTCCAGTCTGTCTTGTCTTTCCTTATGTGGAACATCAAAGTGCACACAATATTCCAGATGCTGTCTCTCCAGTGATCTATAGAAGGGTAGTATCACTTCTTTTCTCCTGCTATCGAAACCCTTCCCAATACACTCCAACATTCTGTTCTCCTTGCTGTAGGCTTGTTGCTTGGCTGGATTGTCTTAGTGAGTTGCTTATGATAGCTCCTTAGTCCCTTTCTCAGAAGTAGTGCCCAGCTCAATCCTTCCCATCCAATATTCCATCTAGGAGTTCTTGCTTCCTGTGAGCATCACCTCACACAATTTGACATTGAATTTCAACAGCCAGATTTTGGACCATCTTTCTACCTTCTGCATGTCTTTACTCCCTCCTCACTGCCTACCCTGCCACAGAGCTTAGTGGCATCAGTGAAGAGACACATCTGGTCCTGTATTCCTTCTACTGTGTGTCATTGAAGAACATATCTAATAGAACTGGTCCCAGGACCAACCAATACGCACACCCACTTGTGACCCCGGCATGACCCATTTATGCCACTCTCTGCTGTCTCCCCTGTAACCAACTTCCCACCCCTCTGTCTAGGCTCTTCACTACACCCAGGTCCTTTAACTTCAAAACCAACTACTGTACAGTTGCAGCCATAGACACTTTCAGATATTCCAGATATTTCAGGTTATATCTAAATAGATTATCTCAGGTGGCTCATAGTGGTACTTTGGGCAGACAGGAAATTTCTTTAGAGACATCACAGAAATTTCAGAAACTGTCTAGCCATGTCATTGGTGGCAACTGTGCATGACACTGAGTCAAATGCCTGCTAAAACTGAAGTAAGTAAATCCACTGCTTGTTCAGTATCTTCTACCCTAGTCTGCATACAATAAAACAGTGACATTAACACCAAATAATGACTCTTGTAATTTCTTACAAGCTCTGTCCATGTCCAGATATGGAGGAGTGAATGCAACAACTTTTTAATAGTTTTAAATGCATTGTATGTTGGTAACACCATCAATTTACTAGGGATCTTCTTTTACTGTTACTAATATTTCTAAACATTCAAGGTTCTTTTAACCATGAGAGAGCCTCATGCAAATCTTTCTAAAATTCTAACGTTCTGTGTTGAGTTGGCATAATCCAGTTCTCATACAAGGGTTCTCTTACATTTGACAATATAAAACAGTTTTGTTTTGAATGTAAGTTCCTTTTTAAAACAAAATACTTTATTATGGATTATATTGGGATCATGTGTACAGTCCTGATATCTCTTATGGTTAGTATAACTTGAGGAAGTGCTCCTGGTCAATTGAAGTGCTCCTTTCCTCTGCTTGTGAGGCACTCTTAATTTGTGAACAGTGTCTCACACAGCTGCCATGGAAAATGGGCAGATTTTGTTTTAAATGTTAATATGTTATTGATCAATCTCAATCAATAATACATTAATAATGCTCTTGGAAAACACTCTTACAATTGTAAGAGTACTCGTTTTATGTACTTAGAGTATCAGAACTGCTCACCTTGAGGGAGTCATGTGATGCATCATTGCAGTAGATGCACCTTGGCCCGGCTCCTGATCCTCGCGCACATTAAATTTTTTCTTTCAGTTTTGTGCTTTAAAATGTTTGTTTTGCTTTCCTCTGTTGCTGGAGTTTTCCATCATCAAGCTGGACTGTCAGAAACTCACAAGTGATTGAGTATGGACGCTGAAATGAAGCAAGTGCCTCTGCATCATACCCACCTCAGACACCGGATAAGGTCAAGAGAACCAAAGGCTAGGGTTCCAGTGGGAAAACACTCCTCTATCCAACCCTCTGCTGCTCTTCCACTGTCTGAAGAAAGTTTTTAGCAGAATTTCAACTCTTTAAAGAATCATTGAGGGAGTAAATAGAGGAGCTGAAATCTATGCGAGGCGGAGTTGGGGAGCTGAATCACCAGATTGGTGACACAGAGGCCTATACTGTATATCCTCGATTAAAAGATAGAAGGAACGCATCTAGCCTGAGCTGATATCTTTACAGTAGCGCATTAATAAAATGGATGCTAAATTAGAGGATCTCAAAGGAGATCCAGACAAAACAATTTGGTCCTTTTGGACTCCTGAGGACATGGAGGAACTTCTCCTATACTGTTTACACAAAATTTCTTGAGAAAATAGGCGGTCCCTCTCCTAACAACCCCACCTATATCGTGGAGGGGCACACCACTCACTGCATCCAAAACCACTGGCCGGATACCACCAAGACCCCTGATCATGTGGCACCTCAATTTTTGGATAAACAAAACATCCTTAGTAAAACAAGAGACTTTAAGGAAATCCTTTTTGGGGACCAAAATCAGTATAGCAGCAATACTATACCTTTAGCAATTACCAGGCAGAAATGTGTTGCCTTTCATCCCATTGTGTCTAAGATTGTGGCTGCAAGAATCCACTTTAGAATGCTGTACCCAGCCAGTCTTCCGATCCTCATTAAGGGTGTACCTGGCATTCTTTGAAGACTCAGAACAGACAAAGACTGAATTGAAAAAATATTACTGGACCTTTTCACTGATAGTTGAGGAGACCAGCAGATCAGTTGATTTTCGACCTAGGATTTTATGTCGAATTCAACTTTGCTGCATAAACCTTTATTTCTGGTCCAGAGCATGAATTTCAGTCTTATTAAAGCATTACTTGGTCAGTTTCTCCTTTGTTCCACTTTGGTTTGGGATTTGATTTCAACGGATTTCCTGTGGTCCTTCTAATTTTGCTGTAACCTGCTCCAGGATCATTTTGTCGCTGAGCAATTCTGTATTGAACCTTCATGGAATATGAAAATATTATTCAGATGAGGAACCCATTTTGTACTTGGATCTTTCTTTGAGCTTTTGTATTTCACTTTAGTGTCCATATCCACATTTAGCAGGTCTGTAAATTCTGCTAAGCGGTAGAGGTCCTGTTTTCTTTATTGGATTCCTGGCTCAGGTAAGATTAAAATGGCATTGCAACGGGGTCCAAAATGCCTTGCTTTTCTACTGGATGCTCTGTCTGGTAAGTTTCTTGGTTTGACCCATGATGTTGAATCAGATCTCTTATCGAGTCACAACAAACCTAATTACCTCCCAATGGCTCTGATGGGACATCCTGGGGTGATTTTATGGGCTTTGGTTGCTGATGCTGAGTGAAGATGCCACCCTAAATTTGTATCAGGTCTCTTTAGTGGGGCGATTTCTATGCCTCGACTATATGTAGTTGCCATTTGGTTGTCTTGCTTCAATGGGAGAATCCTAACTTTAATGTTCCAAGTGAACCTACTGGTGGCCTTTGCTTTACCAGGATGACAGTTTCACAAGTGTCTTTATTTGAGAATGAGGCTTCCATGAACCAGATGTCCTTTGTCTAAAATGGAAAACCTTTTTTTGCTTTCAGTGGTTCGGCTTGTTTGAAGATAGGGAACATAGACTTCATGCTTCTTGGCTTGACTCATATGTTCGTTGAGATATTGTATGTTGAACTGATTGTATTTTCTTTTTCCCCTCAGAATCAATGGGATTGACTTTGGACATGGACTAAAGATCACTGATGAAGCCTTTCAGTATCTGTTAATATTCAGCCCTATTTTGGTTGTTTCTTAATTACGGCTTTAGCTCTGGACATAACAAAGACTTGAACAGTTACTGATATGATGATGTGTTTCATTATCCTTTTGTGCCTGCATTATTTTAACTTTTATTATTGCCTTTTTTCCTTTTAACATGCTAGTTTTGTTCTTTCTTATTTTGCAGGACTCAAGTCAGTGGTGTGAAAACTGATTTTCTGGGCATCTGTCATTCAATTTTCAAGCTAATGTTCATCCTTTTAGATAGGTTTTTCCTTAGATGGATATATAATGTATAATACTTAGGTCTTTGATAGCATATTCTTAGAGGGGCAGGAAGGGAGGAACATGGTATTTTGTCTGCTCGTGGTGATTGGGGTCATGCACCGAAATGTGTGTGGTGGAGTGCTTTGGCCCAATGTCTGTGAGGGGTTTTGTAGGCACAAAAGTGTTTAGCTGTATTCATTTATTTTTACCAGATGGAGAGCATGGTTAGTCATTTTTCTGATCACTTATGTCATCACTCTTCAGATGATATCTTCTTGGTTACAGACCCTGTTTGCAGGATGTGCCTGAGCATATGAGGGTACAGTTTTGTTTCTTTTCTTAGATTTATCTTGTAGGGGGATTGATTTGTTAGGAGGGAAAGGAGTATGGATTGTTATGGTTCTTAGTGAGTAATTCTGTATGGAGGGGTAGGGGTGGGGTATTGTCAAGATTGGATGGAGTTTGTTGTCTTTTTATTTTTGGATACTGACCTTCTTGGTATGGTGGGTGGGCGAGGGCTACCACCGGAGGGTTAAACTACGCAGTATGGGACACAAATACTTAGTTCTCTTTGTACATGACCTTTTCTTATCAGACAGTGTCCCATGGCAATTGCTTATCATTTTGTTCATAGAACATAAAGGGTGCTCAGTCTCCTGAGAAAAGAGCCAAGGTCTTACTTCATCTTCACAAACTGCAAGTGGATCTTGCCTTTTTACAGAAAACCCACTTGCTTCCTTCATAGGTTCTCCTTTTAGGTGTTCTTGGGTGGAGCAAGCTTGGGCAGGCTTTGACTCCCATAAAGGGGTGTGCCAATTTGGTGGCTAGGAAAGTGCCTTTTCCAGTTGCTTTCCAGGAAATGGCCATATGCAGGGCCAGTTTCTCATTTTATGGGTCCTAATTGCCATCTGAACTTATTCTGGGGCCACTTATGGTCCGACAATGGTAACCCAACATTTTTCACTAATTTAATGTCCCTAGTGGCTCCCTGGACTTTCCTCCCATTCTTCTAGCAGGGACTGGAATATTGTTTATACCAATGACCTTGATAGGTCGGTACAGTCCATCGAGTCCTGTCCCCAAGGCAATTGACACTTAGGGAATTAATGGACTCATTGGCTTGGTGGATCCCTGAGGTGTTGCATCCAGACTTCCCAGAGTATTCTTTTCATTCTCTTCCACATAATTCCCTTTCCAGGATTGATTACTTTTTCTTGGGGATTGAGCACCGCTTCTCCCTTCTTGCATATCAGTATACAGCTAAAGTAATCTCCGATCATCATCCCACTTTTTGCAGATATCCCTTTCTCCATTTTTCGAACGAGATAGGGTGTGGAGATTTAACAATCAACTGCTTACTGTAAATCCAACAATCTGCTGGAACACATACAATGTTTTGTAGGGTCCTTTATGGAGCTTAACTCTCGTTCCATGGCCAAACTGGATTTGCTATGGGTGCTCTAAAATGTGCCCTTTGGGGTGAGTTAATTCATTTGGCCACTACTCATAAGAGGATGGCTTGAGGGAGATGGCATCCCTACTGGATCATATTAGGTCTCTGAGAAGCACATCTCCTCGACATCCCTCAATCAGAATTGGAACAGTTGGAATGCCTCAGGTCCAAGTATAATGTCCTGCTGGGGAAAAGCTGAGCACTTACTGTTGCGGTCAAAAGTAAAATATTTTGACAATGGTGAGAAGGCTGGGAAGCTCTTGGCCTTGCTCCTCTGCTCACAGACTTTGGATAGGATAGTGTTTCTGTCCATATGGACTCCAGCCACCTCCTCACTTCTCCACAAGAGATTGTTGCTCATTTTCAGGCCTATTACCAAGACCTGTATGTTCCACCTTCCTCATCATTCTGCCCTACCCAACTCGAGGCTTTCCTTCAAGATGTAGCCTACCACAATTAGTTAAAATACACCTTGATATATTACAGGCCTCTCTGACTGTTACCGAAATTCATCAGGCCATTGACTCTCTGGCATTAGATAGATCTCCTGGACCAGATAGGTTCACTGTTAACTTTATAAAGCTTTCAAGGTTTTGCTGGCTCATATACTTTTAAACACTTTTAACTATATATTTAAGGAAGGCCTCTCGACCCTCACTTTACTGAGACTATCATTGTGGTTTAACCAAAGCCTGGTGGAGACCTCCTGCTGGTCTCAAACTACAGGCCGATTTCTCTTTTAAATGTTGAACTCAAAATTCTGCAGGTTGGGCCCGGTTTGGGACCCTATTCTTAGTTGGGAACAGGTAGGTTTTGTGCCCGAGTGGCTTTCGAATCACCAACTTCAGAAGCTTTCTCACCTCTTTCTGCATCCAGGGACTGTTACTCCTGCAGTGCTGGTGTCCCTGGATGCAGAGAAAACTTGATAAGGTCGCTTAGACTATTTGTTCTATCTGTTACCCAAATATCAAATTCCATCATCCTTTATCCAGTGGGTACTGGTGCTCTATTCCTGCCCTTCGCTCATATACTTTGTAACGGAGTCCTTTTGAACAACTTCCTTCTACAGCAGGATACCAGACAGAGATGCCCCTTTCACCTTTTTGTTCAACCTATCTTAGAACCCCTAAAAGGAGGTCAAGATGGCCATGGTGCTGCTCTATTCCCTATTGCAGACCTCCTGCTGCTTGTGGACTGTTTACTAAAGTATTTTTAACTTAGTTTCTATGAATCAAACTTCGATATTTTGCTTTTTAGTCCTTGCATAAGTGCTTTTGTAGCCTAAAAATGGTGTAAGCTTACTTTTACCGCTATCTGTTACCACTGAATGGTCCTGTTAGTTGACCATTGGCTTCGTTTTCTGTCTGGAAGTAGATTGGATACTCACTGAATTGGAAAGAAAGAAAAGCCAGAGTAAAGGATGATGAGATACTTTTGCTGTGACTGAACTCTGCTGCTGGTGGGATAAGCTTGTAGTGCTTGTGGGCAGAAATGCATTTTATTAAACCTTTTAAAGGTATGCTATGTTTGCCTAGGACTGTGGTCTTTAGATCCACTCTGAGTTACAAACTTACTATGCTCAGTGGAGCATGTCTTTTCTGTTTTTCCACAAGCGACACCTCCACTGCATGAGCAGAGAACTTAAAGAATAAAATGGCTGTATATACAATATTCTGAAAAGTACAGACGATTTGGAAAACAGAGCCTTGTCCATGGATAATAAGGATGCCCAACTGGGACACTGGTAGATATATTCCTGGAGCTGGAAAAGTGTGTGGAGAGACGAGAGTCTGTTGGAGGAGCATGCATATTGCCAGCCTGTGAAAAGGAAAAGCCAACACAGACTTCTACTGCTGGTGAATTAAACTTGTGTATTCTTAATCATCAGCAGTGTATGAGAGCAGAAAACTATGCCTGCTAAGGACTTTTTATGTGGAGGTATTTCCTATATTCCATCTTCTGTATTGCCCTGATTATTGAAAGCTTTGGTTGGTGTTTGGGATTACAATATTGAGTGGAGATTAGGAGATTATAAACTCTTTGCTCATAAATAAAAATTGTGTGCTTCCAATTGGAGGTTTGGAATGGATGCGGAGGTTGTACAAAGTACATTTTCTGAAGTTTTGCTGGGCAATCTGCTTGTTAGATGCTCTCGATATGAAGTCTATTAATTAGAGCACTTACAGTGACTTCATTATGAAGACTGTTTTTGAAGGTTCTTTTGTGGGAAAAATACATATATACGGGTCCCGGTATATGGTTTTGCTGACAAAGGAGAGACAGGGCATATAACCTTCTTGCAACTGAAACGGGGGGCTCATTTTGAGTTCAGCTGTAATTAATTAAAAGAGGCAAAAGTAACTGCCCTGATATCAAGTTCTTAAATGACATGAATGCTTGATGTGTAATATAGGATACCAACGTTTATTTTTGTATGTGTTGTAACTGTATATTTTCAAACTATTAAGGTTCCAAGACAAAACTCAAAATATTCTGCTGATTACCTGTAACTGAATCTGGATTTCTGAATTCTAAATGAGTATTTTATCTCACTTGTCCTATTTAAATTGGTTAACATAGTCAGTTGTTACTGGTATGTATATATTAATTGTATTCAGGTATCTTGGGTATTATTAAACTTACACATTTTAGGATTATTGTTCCAAGGCTAAGATCAGCAGGAAAAGAAGTCTCCCATTTGATTTGTTGCAGAAATAATTAACTTAGGGTAAATTACCCATTTCAGAGGCTGATGATAGTGGCTGCCAGGGTGGTAAGCCTTATTAAGGATCTTAATGGGCCTAATACAGTCATCTTGGGGGTCTTGTTGGGTCTCTTGGGGAGCCATATGTTTCTATTATCCCTTTGTTCCTGTTGATGGACATTAGAGGAATCTGGGGAGTCTGGGACAGAGGAGAAACCTCTTTTCCTGTGTTGCCTTATAGGTCTGGGTATATAAGACAAAATTGACCTACCATTTACTGTAGGCATAGTTCTTAGGACCCTTATGTAATACCATGAGGATTGATTGGATGGAAATACTCTTCTGGGGACACGATAACAGGTGTACTGAGCTGCATGTGCTGCATGGTGCCCTGGTGGTACTACCATAGTCTCAGGATCCACTGATGATACAGGTTAGCTTATTTGGATCTAATTAGACATAGTCTGGTATTTCTGTGGGTGTCAGAGTAATTCTGTGTATCGACCTTAAAAGTCCGACTTAATGACCTGGTTCCACTCTTGGGCCTCATACTGGTGACCTCTTACAGGGAAGGGGTTTGATGAGAATGAGGAGCCCTTAATGAGATTTCATATGAGTCACTTCTAGTTTGATGGTATACTGTGACCACCTTTGATGTGAACTTGTTTTTCCTTATCCTTGATGGTCCATTATACTGGCCTTGAAGTCCAAGAATAGAGTTGAAATGAGAATTTTATTAACAGTATTGATAATTAATAACAAGCTAGTCACCTTGTTTTCAACTCTAACACAAATATATATAACAATTTAATTTTAAATGTATTAGCTCACAGATGTCTAATACAAGAGAGTACCAAGAATTCTTGCTATTTCTAACGATTAGGTACAGATAAGAGAATTAGCCTAGTAACTGAATTACTCTGACTGAAAGCGAATATGTATTTAGAGCATGTTTAACTGTGATGTCTAAATTTTTTTTATATTGTGATCTAAATGGAATGCTTGTATTTGTTTTAGTATATTGTAATGGCTTTTTAGCTGAACAATAAAACCAACTTACTTAGAATCTGTAATCAGGAAAATTAATGCCTCTCCACAGGTTCTTGGCATCCTCTGGGTCCATGTCAATATAAACTATCAGTCTACGTGGATGACATTTTGTTACATGTTACTTCCCTGCTGCATCCTTGCCCGCCACCCTGGATGTAATTACTCAATTTGGTAGCATCTCAAACTACAAATTAAATATTTCAAAATCTGAAGTGATGCCTCTTAATAATATGACTCTGAGGGCTGAGGTGGAGCACCTAGGTCTTGTCTGGGTCAGTGACAAATTGAAATATTTGGGTATTTACCTAAGCACTTCACCCACCAAACTGGAGCAGTATAACCTTGATTCTGTGGTATCCCATCTTAAAATCGACTTGGAGATCAGTCCCTACTGCACATATCTATGTGGTAACATATGAATATCATAAAATTGACTGCACTCCTAGTCTATTGTATCCACTTCAGATGTTTAACTATACTTTACCACAGTCTTGGTTTACTCAAGTGAACAGAGTAATTTCTTCCTTCTTATGGCGTGGTAAGGCTCCCCATCAAACCCTGTCCAAATTAACACACCAGGTTAGGGGACGTTTGCAGGCTCCTGATCTTTTCTATACTAGCTAGATATCCACTGTACTAGATTTTTCCAATGGCTCAGGCCTAGATCTGCAGATACCTCTAAAGTTTATATACTGCAGTGGTTAGATATGAAGCACTTTCTTTGCTCAAATCTTAGCCTTGACATTGGGGCACTCCTTTTATTCCCCACAAGAAATTACCATGTCACCACAGTACTCCTTGAAGCTTCTCTTCAAGTTCATCTTCAAGTATGTTCTCCGTTAAGATACAATCTTTAAGGTAACTATGCAACCCCTGATAGGGAACCCTAATTTTAAAATTGCAGGACAGTTTCTCACTAATCCTTTTGGCCTCACAATGAGGTTGATACAGTGGATGGTCTTCCACAGGACTTGAAGTTCCTCCTTCCAGGAGGCTCAGGAAAGATATCAGTTGCCTGCATCCCTCTGTTTTAAATATTTACAACTGACACATATGCTCCTTTTATTCATTTTGGTGTTGGCCCTTGGGATAACTCCATATGGGACCCGTGATCCTACCCATCACTTCTGAGTGCACCCACCTCTCAGACTATCTCTTATTATTATCATAGTATGCAAGACCTCCAATCTACTAAACAGGCCCAACATTTTATTATTGGGAGCAGGTTTTACCTGGGAATCATACTCCTTGAAACTAGTCTTATATCTGAAACGTTTACATAAATAAATCAAATGGAACAGATATCACTTTATGTAGTTTCAGATCCTTCATGATTTATATTATACTTCTGTTAAACTGCACAGAATGGGTAAACTTCCTTCTGATATATGTTCCAGATGTAACAAGAAATGTGGTATGCTGTACCATATTCTTTGGTCTTGTGAAAAAGTGGTCACCTTCTGGGAGTCTATCCAGTCCCATTTGAACCCCTGTTAGGATTAACTGATGCATTTCTCCCCGAGGGATGCTTGTTGGGAGATTACAGAGTAGGTTAATTTTGTAACCAACAACCATATATGGCTCTCATCTTGGCTTGTGCCAAGACAGTAATCCTCTGACACTGGCTTGACCAGAGCATCCCCAGTATATTGAATGGTACAGGAGATACCGCTTGCTATACAAGCAGATCAATTAGTGGCTAGCATGATAAACAGGTTCATAAGATATCAGAACATTTGGGAACCACTATATACCCTTTTGACTACTTGAGCACTGGCCTTTGATTACACTTTTTTTTGTTTGGAAAAACAGAGAAAGCAAAAGAAGGAGAAAACAGTAACAAAGAGGGTACCTCCCAGAGAGCTGAACACCCATTAGCCAGTTTGTCATAACTACTTTCATTACTATACCTTATTGTTGGGTATCTATAAGTTCTGTTTTCTGGTTGTAGTTAGGGAAGGGTTGGTTGAGTGGGGGTTTGGGGAAGGGGCTGTTGTTTTAGTTGTTATTAAAATTGTGATATCATGCATTACTGTATTTCCTTACTTAGCTTTTATCTCTCTAACATGCACATTTCTGACACAGTATTACCTATTTTATGGAAGTGTTTTTTTTGTATCTCTCATGTTTAGTAAAGTTTATTCAATTTGATAAAAAGAACTGCTCACCTTCGGTTCAAGGTACTCATATCCTAAGAATGCTGTGAGACCACTCTTCCAGTCATTACAGTGGCCTTGATGGTGGTATTCACACATATAAGAGTGCCTGTTCCATTCCTTTATGTGTCAGTGAAGTAGAGTGTGGGATAAGGATAACACAGAACTCCCAAAGTCAGGTACGACACACTGCAGGTACAACAGTGTGGTTTTAGTTCCAAAATAACAAACAAGAATAATATAAAAAAAATAACAAAAGTAAACAACAGAATCACTACTCCTTGTAGTGCTTACTCAGTCTAGATCTTTACAGGATTTAGATCATCCTCCTCTGTGTGGTTTGGGATACAACAACCTTGTAGGTTCTCTTCTCACCCTGGTTTCAGGTACACAGAGATCATCCACAGCAATTTATTTATTCATTTATTTATGTATGTATGTATGTATGTCTTTGTTTACTAGGTAAGTGCACTGATCCAGAGGATAATTTTCAGTCACGACCCGGGCCATGGTGGCAAGCAACAGAGAGAAACACAGCAACACATACAGGAAGCTTCAATCTATACTGTAGATTCATACCTCAGGCACAAGGTAGTGTGGAAAAAAAGAAATACAGATAACATAATAGCACAAGGCAATGGCCAGGCACACATAGTGAAAATATACATACAGTAGTAGCCACAGACATTGGCAGCTATTTCAGATATTTTGAGAAATTTCTAAAGAGTTTCTCTGCTGCCCCTACTGTGGTAATGCAGAAAGCAGGAGATTTCTAGAAATATCACAGAAATTTCGGGAAATAGCTGGCAATGTCTGTGGCTACTACTATAGCAATAGAAATAACATGTGGTACTGGAGCCACATTTCATGTTGCAGGACAGCATACGTAACATTATAAATTATAAACATGACATGGAGACCAGTTTAGTACAGTCATTAGTAGAGTTGGAATGGGTTCATATAGTTGGAATCTCATGTCAGTTCATGGATTTGAGGTAGTGAGGGAAGTAGAGTTATATAGAACTACATTGACGAGGGTGGGGATGAACAGAAAGGCAAGGGAGGAAAGGAGATATGGGCATTAGGGTGCCTTAGAATTATTTATCATGCAGTGACAGTCAGCAGCTGCTGAAGCCAGGTTTTCAAGGGGTGTTTGAAGGCAAGGTGTGAGGGGATGTGCAGATAGACTGTGGGAGCTTCTTCCATAGAAAGGGTGCAGAGACGAGAAAGCTGTACTTCCCATTGCTGTGGAGACGGGTGTCTCCAATTGGGAGGACTGAGGATGCCCTAAATGTCCTAGGAGCCACTCTATCTGTCAAGAGGAGAGAGTAGGGATAGGTGTCGTATCTTAGTGCATTGTCCACTAGACAGCCCATCGGATAGTCAAAGCGCCCTTGTACAGGAGCCAAACCCAATGACTGGTAGAGAGTGTAGTGATGGGTCCGGTGGGAGCTTGAAGGATGAAATGACAGATAGAGTTATAGGTAGTGTTTAGTGTTGATTTCAAGGTGGGAGAAAATGAGGGAGTAGAAAGGGAACAATAGTCAAGTACAGGCAGTAGGTTGCCCTGGTGGCAAAGGCATGCTTCAGCCGATAGAGGGTTTTTGAATCTGTAGGCAGTGCCAAGTTTTGATGGATTCTCTGCACAGTGTTAACATGCTCAGTGAAAGAGAGAGGGGCCAAGAGTTATGCCTAGGTATTTAAAAGATGGGACGTTCTCAAGATGGGGCCCCTGCCATGGTGAGTACAAGGAGGGAGGAGTTGGATTTGGCAGCTTTGGCAGGAAAGGCTTGGAACCAAAAAGCATGGACTTTGTCTTCTTTCATTGACTAGCAGCCTGTTGGCAAGGAACCATTTATGAGCAGAGCCATAGTTGTGTGTGAGGATGGAGGAGATGAGCTCGATGGATTTATTACTGTGGTAGAGGACCAGGTCATTTGCATAAAGGAGCACTTGACAGCTGAGGCTATCCTCGGGAGTGAGTCAATGAAAATGGAGAAGAGCAGTTGTCTGAGTATGGAACCTTGGGAACTCCAGTGCATACAGGAGGGCAACAGAGGAGGCATTGTAGATGACAGACTGAGATTGACTGGATAGATAGCTGCAGAACCAGGTTACAGTTCTATGAGCAGCCAAAGAGAGAGACAGAGGTTGAGTGGAGGAGGTGGTGGTTGGCAAGGTCAAAAGCCTTTGATAGGTCTATGAAGACAGTTTCTGGTGGCTTTGCCTTGGTCCATATTTCTCAGCATATGATCAGGAGAAAGGGCCAAAGCAAAGGAGGTGCTGTGGTGCTTATGAACCATACTGGAGGGACATAGGAGGTTATACTTTTCAGAATGCTCTGAGAACTGAGGTACAATTTTTCAAGTAGTTTGCTCAGGTGAGAGAGTAGGAGATGGGCCTATAATTATCAGGTGATTTAGGGTCGCCACTTTTGAAAATGGCATGACATTTGCATGTTTCAGGAGTCGGAACCATAGAAGATGTAAGGGCGAGGTTGAAGAGGAAGGTGAGGGGTTTAATCAAAGCAGGGCAGATGAGTTTAAGAAATGTGGGGTATAATCCATCACTGCTAGGGCTGCCTTTGGCGGGAGAGATTTCAGGAGCTTAATAGTGTCTGTATGCCCAATGACTTTGAAGCAGAAAGGTGGGGGCAGAGTGGTAGCTGAGGAGGAGGGGCGGAGGTGGAGGTTCAGGGCGGAGGACCCTTGTGGAGGAGCTTGCTCAGATAGGGAATAGGTCTGTGAACTCGTGTTGAATATACTTGCAATCTCGGTAGGGTCTGAAATTCAATTCTATTCAATTCAACTTTATTTTATAGCGCTTCAAAGCCAAGGCACTTAACATAAAACAGAAGGCAATATAAATACCATTAAAACATCAGAATTACATTATCCACCATTTGGGAAGGCCAAATCAAATAAATAAGCTTTAAGCTCAGTTTTAAATCTACTGAGTGTTGGGCATTCTCTCAACCGATGAGGTAGAGAGTTCCACAGGGTCGGAGCTGAAAAAGCAAAGGCACGAGAACTGATAGCTTCAATCGCACTTGGGAACTCCATTAATCCCTCGTCAGCTGAATAGAGAGGACAGAGGGGCTGTAAGGTTCCAAGAGATCTTGCAGGTAGCTGGGTCCCTGAGAAATAGGACCAAAGGGGTATTTAAGCTGCTTTAATTGTCTACTGGACTTGGGGTTAAGGAAAGTTCCAATAGAGGCCCAGAACATGCTTGGACTGCCAAGGTTGTCTTTCTGTTGATTAATGTGGAATTTGCACTTGAGTGATTTTGCAGTCTGTTTGCAGGTGTTGCGAGCTGTCTATAAGCATTCCAGAGAAGGGAGAGGATGATGCCTTATAGGCTTTCCATTTGTTATCCCGGCTTTCATTAGTGCCAGCAGTTCTTTGGAGAGTCAATGGGACAGTCCCTCTCTACCCTTCTGGTTGTGATGGGGAAATGGATGTCCTGTAGGTGGAAGAGTTTGAAGTAAGGTAAGTGACTGCATCGGATAAGCTGCTAAGATGGTAGAAGGTTGACTCAGTCTATAGCCCTTACATCACTAAGGACAGGGCTAGGGTCCGAGCAGTTAAAGTTCCTGAAGGACAAGAGTCTGTGGAGGGGGCGGATGGATTTGGTAGACAGTATAGCATAGGTAGGGTGTGGTCACTTAGGGAGTCAGACATAGTGCCTGCTTGGAGGACCGAGTGAGCCCAGTTTGTGATGATCCAGTCAATCAGGGAGTGATTATGTGTACGAGCATTATGTCTGGTAGGGGAGGAGATAATTTGCTCTAGCTTGTGTACTTTCAGTGCATTAGAGTAGTCCAGTGAATTGTTATCCAGCCAGTTGAGATTGAATTTCCCCAAACACAATTGTGTCTCTATGGGTGTTGTACTGCTCATGCCATTTAGAAAATTTGATAGACCTGGTATACCTCCATGGGAGTTATAGCAACAACCCAAATAGAGTTTCTTGATGCACCTAGATTACCTCTGCAAGAAGCCACCCACTTTGAGATGTGGTGGTGGAGCAGCTGATGATAGTGGCAGTAATATGGTTTTGCACATATAGTGCCACACCCCTCCCTCTTGCGTCCTGGTCTGTCCAGTCGAGAGAGTGAATAACCATCCAGGTTGAACGAGGAGTCAGGGGTGGTGGTTTCAGCCAGTCTCAGTGAGACCTAGGCTTGTGGCTTGTGGAGAGATACCCATGCCTCAAGCTCATGGAACCTTGATGAGGAGCGCTGATATTCATGTGGGCAACTTTAGTCCATGGTGTCCTGTCCAGGCGGTGTCCATGTGGTCAATGTAAATGTTTATGGTGCCAGGGTTACTCTACATCACCAGAGAGGAGAATCAGTGTAAGTAGAGGGCTGATAGGAGGGAGCCAATGGGAGGATGGAAAGGTGAGGGAGTGCATAAACCTGCTGAGTAGACGACATTCGTGAAGTTGGACAGTAGTGCCAGAAGGGTTGTACTCATGAGGGTAAGTTCATGTCCATTGCCACTGATTGTGGAGTATGGGAAAGGGTGTGGGATTGGGAGGGTGGTTTTTGCTGCTCCATGGCTAAAATTGCTGCACAGGCATCAGTCATCAGCAGCATCATGGGCATGGAGACCAGCATAAGGAGCAACATGCAAGTGTTCATTTTAGAGGTATTCTGGTCGCATAAGAGAAAGATTCTCTGTGAGGAGAGGAGAGCCGAGAGGAACCTAGTGAAAAGGGTGAGTAGCTCTGCGGTGGCGGGACTGGCAGGCAGTACCAGGAAAGCCATGGGCAGCGAGCAAACCACTATAGAGGAGGAATTGTTTAGCAGTTACCAAAAGGAAAAAGGGGGCATTCTGGTCGATAAGAGAAAGATTCTGTGAGAAGAGGAGAGCCGAGAGGAACCCAGTGAAAGAGGAGTAGCCCTGTGGTGGCAGGGACTGGCAGGCAGTACCAGGAAAGCCATGGGCAGCGAGCAAACTACTCTAGAGGAGGGATTGTTTAGCAGTTACCAAAGGGAAAAGGGGTGCTTAATAGTGGATCTGATAGTGGCCACAGCAATACTGTAAGCCACTTAAGTTGCAATCCTGAGATGAGCACCCTAGTGTGTAACTAAGTTGGTACCTTTGCTTTGGGTTGGGTTGGGCTTAGCGCTTTGAGAGCCAATGGGTGCAGGGAAACCGTTTGGGGGGGCTTAGGTCTATTTAATAGAGGTCGGGGCCGGGAGGGCGCTGTGGACTAAAATTTTGCAGGCAGTCTAGAGAGCAGGCGCTGTTTAAATTTGCCACCTGATGCTTGGGGACAGCAGTGGGGACTGAGCTGTAGTTCCCAGTCTTAGCTAATGCCCTTGTCCAATCACAGTGCTTAGTCTCTGTTGGGGACCAATCAGAGAGCTCCAAGTCCGCAAATGCAGCCAATCGAGGAGGAGCTAGTGCCAGGTTGTGAGTTCGCCAGACAATGAGTAAAAGCGCATTTGAGGTTTCTTTCTTGTGGCCAGGGGCGAGGGATGGCAACAGGAGAAGTGTCACATCCCGAGGAGCTGGGTACAGCCGCTTGGCTGCAGATGCCCCAGGGAGCCTCTTTAGCTGGAGAGAGAGAAAACGTAGGGTATTAAATAAAAAGGGCTGGAAACTGTGGGCGGAGGACAGACAAGGTAAGGAGACAGGCTGACAGTAGGGGGTCAATTGAGGGACAAAAGGAAAGATAAGCTGTGGTGCGCCAGCAGGTAGCGAGGAGGGATGGGGCGGTGATAGAGTGAGAGAGAGAGAGAGCAGGAGAGGACTGGAGATCAGCAAACAGTACGTGGGTGGGGGGGGCAAGTTACAGAGCAAGGGACAGAGAATTAAGTTTAAAAACAATCTGCACAGAAGTGCTGTAATCACTTTTAAATCACACAAGAAAACATACTTTGACAAAAACATTGGAGCTAATTCTCGCCATGAGCACTAACAGTATACAGTTATGGAGGTTCTGCAATACCCGTTAACCATATGATTTAACTAAAAAGAAAATACACACTAGGAAAATATTGCAGGCAGTAGTATTGCAGGTAGTCTAGAGAGCAGGCGCTTTTTTAAATTTGCGCCTGATGCTTGGGACAGCAGGGGACTGAGCTGTAGTTCCCAGTCTTGGCTAGCACCCTTGTCCAATCATGGCACTTAGTCTTTGTTGGGGACCAATCAGAGAGCTCGACTCTGCAAATGCAGCCAATCGAGGAGGAGCCAGCGCCAGGTTGTGAGATCAGCTCAGACAATGAATAAAAAGTGTACCTGAGGTTTCTTTCTTGTGGCGGTGGTGTAGCGGGATGGCGGCAGGAGAAGCGCCACATTCTGAGGAGCTGGGCACAGCCACTTCTGGCTGCAGATGCCCCCAGGAGCCTCTTTTGCTGAGGTTTCTTTCTTGTGGCTGGTGGGAGTAGGGATGGCATCAGGAGAAGCGCCAGATCCTGCTGGGAGGAAGGCACAGCCACTCTCACTGCAGATGCCCCCAGGAGCCTCTTTAGCTAAGGTTTCTTTCTTGTGGCCGGTGGGCATAGCAGGATGAATGGCAGGAGAAGCGCCAGATCCCAAGGAGCTGGGCACAGCTGCCTGGCTACAGATGACCCCAGGAGCTCTTTAGCTAATCTGAGGATCTCTCTGTCTACAAGGTTTTTAAACTCCTTCCGTTAGCCAGGTGGTCCACCCACTTTTCTATTACAAAGGTTTTCTAGGTTTAAATAATACACACAGTACAAGTGAACATATTCAGTTGTATCTTTAGTCAGTCCGGATTCTCCCTTTAAGTAAAGACAGGATAAAATCGATTAATTTACAAAAACATTCATGAATCTGAAACTGGGCTTTAATGAGGTTTATCCCTCCCTTACAAGCATGACAAAAGGCAGAATAAAATAACGATTTCTACTATTTCCTGATTATTTTCATCTGTATTTTTATATACTGGGGATACAAAGTTTCTGTAGGTGAAAATATCCTTAGGGACATTTTTCCCTGATTTACTGTCTGCTTCATTGTTTGTGTACTGCACCTGGGAATGGAGAGAGAGAGGGAGGAGGGAGGGAGAGAGAGAGAGAGAGAGAGAGAGAGAGAGAGAAAGAGAGGGGAGGAGAGAGAGACATGCCACACAATTCAGATGTAGAATAAACAACAATGTTTTATTTAACAATGTTTTCCTCTGCCTCCGCTTGAAGGGCAAGCAACCTTTGGTGGCTAGAATAGATTTGGAACACAGCTGTTTATCTTTTAACCTGCCTATTAAAGAGTAGCTGTGTTTCGTAGCTTGTCAGTCTTATCTGTTTTTAAACAAAGTTTCTTTTGTTCTCCTCTCATGAATGCTAAACAGAGCATTCTTTTGCCTTACTGTGTGAACAGGGAATTTTCCATGTGAGTGGCTTCTCGGTGGCAGTACTGCTTTGGGACAGTTCCTGGTGTTACCTCTTTACACCTGCTCTCAAACTGAATGTGGTAATATATCACCCTCGAACACTAGTGAGAGTGGTGTTTGTTTGCTGCCTAAGACAGTTGGTTGTGGCCCCACAGATGGTAAGAGTTTCTTTCTTTGGATATAAACTGACTGGCCATAGCCATACCTCGGTACTGTTGAGAGGAGTGCCAAATTATGTTGTGTTAAGGCTGACTCTTCTGTGTACTTTTTATTTACTGGTCCCAGCAGTATAATTATTGTTATCTGGGAAGTGCGGTGGTGTGAGCACTGTTCTTTGTCCTCTTTTCTTTGGAACTTTTAAAACTGATTTTCAGCTTAAATTGTACTAAGGATTGATTGATTGCGGAGTTTTGAGGTTTTCTCAAAATCTTTTTATCATATTTTGAAATAACTGTCCTGGACATTTGTGACCCTGACAGGAGTAGAATTGCACAGCACAGTGCACTTTGCTGGATACTCCCATTTTATTCTATTTTATTGTACTTGGTTGTTGGTGGGTGGAGAGGGTTGGGAGAGTGATAACGGTGTTTAGTTAGTATGTGGTTGTGGTGTGACTGTTGTTAGGAATTTTTATTGTATTTATGTGTGGATGTTTATATATGGTTAGACAAGTTGGGTTTATTATTAAATTGTGTTGTGTTGTGTTTAAGTTATGATTTTAGAACTGAAGGGTTTAGAGAATGTGTTTAGATCTCGGCCTCCTTGAACATTGATCACGGGCGTCTCTTCTGCATGACATCCACCCTTTCTGGATCCCCCAGCTGTTGTAGAGAGATGGTGCCAGGAGGTTGGTATTGAGAGGGAGGGAAGGAGTGCAGTGGGGCCTTGCTGGTACAGCAGGGTGAATAGTATTAGGGTGGTCAGGAACAGGAGGTGCCCTGGGTTTATACTCGAGCCTTGAGAGAGGCCCACGATTTGGTTCCAATCCTCAGGGTTCCCACTGGACTGTGTGGGCAGCTGGCTAGAGGGACTGCAGCTCCCACTAGTCCCCTTTGGCAGTGCTGTGCAATGCCAGGTCGATGAGGAACAAGACCACTATCATGGAGGACTTGATCTCTCTCAGTTGACCTGGCATGCATTACTGAGACCTGATTGGAGATGATGCTGGTCCAGTATTGGAGGCATCCGCCAGGTATTCGGTAGTGCACTGCCCAAGGAGGGCATGTAGGGAGTGGCTAGATCCAGCCTGAACTTCTCAGTGCACCAAGTGGGTTCTACCTCATCATTTGAATGTGTGGCAGTGTGTGGGGTTCAGGTGCAGGTGGCAGAATCTATGTATTTATCGTCCTCCAGGATTGGGGGCAGATTTCTTGCACGAGGTAGTGGACTTTGTCGCCGACATGAGTTGGAGTCCCCAGATGGTTCATTCTGGGGACTTCAATGCTTGATCGATGACAATCCTCACTTTTTGGTTATGGCCTCATCCAGACTATGACATCTCTGGGCCTGTCACAGGTAGTTAACTCTGTGACCCAACATCATGGCCATGCCTTGTACTTGGTATTCTCACTGGGGATCAATATCATTGATTTCAAGATTAATCAAGTCATTTGGTTTAATCATTGTATGGTAGAGTTCTCATTTGGGGCCCCTGATAGTCCCTCCATTGGGATTGTCAACTGCCATTCTTTAAGGGGATTGTCCCCGATGGACTGTTGGCGGCAGTAGACTTTTCTGGCACATGTGCTGCTTGTGCAATTGGCATGGTGAGGCAGCCATGGCCTATAATGGGGCCATCAGTAAGGCACTAATTCAATCACACTGGTCCATATACAACCCAGGTCTTCTCACTTGTGGTTCCCATGGTTTGATGGGGGCTCTCAAGGAGATGAAGACTAGGGTTCAGAAGTTGGAGCTGTGTTGGCAGAGGTCCCGCTCCATGGAGGCCAGACTGTCCTTGAGAAATCATTATAATGATTATCAAGGGACAATCAACCATAAGAAGGCAAAGTTCCTGTCCA
The DNA here is from genome assembly GCA_016271365.2 of Neoceratodus forsteri. NCBI lineage: Eukaryota > Metazoa > Chordata > Ceratodontiformes > Ceratodontidae > Neoceratodus > Neoceratodus forsteri. The sequence continues at coordinate 912,443,242 of CM057455.1, read as the reverse complement.
GGGAGATTGCTGCTGGGAAAAACAGACCAGCTCAGCTTTTTCGAACTGTGAGTAGACTGATTCATCCAGTCTGTCTACCGCCAAAAACAGCATTTTCAACTGCAATGTACAAGGAGTTTGCTTTATTTTTATCAGGCAGGGTGTCCTCCATTCGAGCAGTAATCTCCACAGGTGACGGATCTGTCCCACAGTGGTCAGCCTGGTAGGTACAGAGTCACTCCTATTGTGTGAGGTTGCCAGTGAGGTGGCTAAGGTCATTGAGGTTATTTTGACACTGCGACCACTTGTTGTGAACTGGACACTGGCCCAAACTGTCTCCTAGTGGGAGGGCCAGAGGCCATTGGTCCAGTGTTCACCAAGATTGTCCAGTGTTTGCTCTCAGAGGGTGCTTTCCTGAAACCATGAAGGAGGTGTTGGTGAAGCCCCTTTGAATTAACCATCACTCGACCCCAATGTCTTGGCAAATTATGGATCTATCTGTAACCTTCCATTTCTTTGGAAGGTTGTTGAGAAAATAGTGGCTCTGTAGCTTGAGGCGCACTTATCAGCCTTTGACATCTATGAGCCACTCCTGTCCAATTTCACAGCCAGGCATAGCAAGGAGATGGCACTAGTTCAAGTGCAAAATGACCTCCTCAGGGTGAAGGATAGAGGAGAACAGTCAATTTTGATCCCTTCAATCTATCTCCTCAGCATTTGACACGTGGACCACATCATTCTTTTGGACTGCCTTAGAGTGTATGATAACTCACTGGGATAGTCATCAAATGGTTTGAGTCCTATCTCTGGCAGAAGGCAATGAGTGGTAATAGGAAATTCTCTTATCCTTGAAGCCCCTGTCTTATGGAGTTCCTCAAGGTTCAACCTTTTGCTGATGCTGTTCATGGTGTAAATGCTGCCCTGTGGAGCTCATTAGACAGCATAATCTGGTTTCCACTGTAGTGCAGATGACTCCCAGTTGTACATGTTGTTTTCCACAGCTAAGGGTGCCTCTGAAGTGCTAAATAAATGCCTGTCTGAGATTCAGGACTGGATGTCCTCAAACTGGTTAAGGCTGAACCCAGACAAGATGGAGGAGCTGGTGATTGAGCCTGGTTGCTGGCATGATGGGGATGCCTCTGGAATGGTTACAGGTCTGGTACTGGGATCCACTCCATTGTTGGCATCCCCAAAGGTGAAAAATCTGGACATCATCTTCGATGACAGGTTGACACTTGAGGCTCAGGTCTCACCTGTTGTCAGAAATGGGTTTTATCACTTGTGGAATGTCACCCGAATTAGATCACTGATGCTGCCAGAAGACTTGCTGTCACTGGTACACACCTTTTTACTTCCAGACTGGACTACTGTAGCACTCTATATTTTGGGGTTAATGGAGGAACCATCAGCAGACTGCAGCTTGTGCAGAACATGGTGGCGAGGTTGTTAATGGGCCTTCCAGGTCCTGTCATGTGACCTCGGTCCCTGGGATCTGCACTGGATGCTTGTTAGGTGGAGGATCCTCTTCAAGGTGGGATTGCTCACCTACAAGGCTCTATATGGCCCAAGCCCTGGCTACCTGTCTGACCTTACTCCAGTCATCCCAGTACATTCTTCCACACCTCCACAAAGGGTCTCCTGAAGTCCGAGGGCCAGGCTGAAAACCTTGGGAGATCACTCTTCAAGGTGACCAGCCTAGCCTCTGGAACTCGTTGCAAAATCATTGAAGGATGCCCCATTGGTGGAGATATTTAAAGGGGACTGGAAGACCTATCTTTTAATAAAGCATTTTAGATAGGTTTTAAATTCTTGAAATTAAATTATTGCATTAATCTACTCAAATGTACTGTTTTATGCTGCTACAACCCTGCTTTGTATGTAATGGCACCAGAGCCTCCAGGATTAGAAGCCAAACCAAATAAATACTTACTTACTTACTAATTAGCTTTTATTTATTTATTTGTTTGTTTGTTTACAGGGTTGGTGCTCTGATCCCCAGGACCACTTCCAGCCATAACCCGGTCATTTAGATGGCACATCTATTACAATACAAAGTTACTTTACACATACAGTAGAGATAAAAATAAAAAAATGCCAGTTTACAGCACAGATGATGAAGATACAGTAGCAGTATAGCAGACATACAAATTCAGTTGATCGCTGTCTCCTGGACGTTAGCAGTTCTAGAATCTAACCTTTAGCACTAAGTGCAGTTGTGTTAGTGTACTAGCCATATGCTTTAACTGGGGTGCCAAGCAGGCATTTACCGACACTTAGTATAGCATGTACTTGAGGATCGACCTAACATTACTTCCAGAAGGTTCCGTTTGAATATGTGAGGTGAAGCTGGAGCCTGCAGTTTGCTAGGAAGTGAGTTCCATAACTTGGATGCTGCGTGAGAAAGGCTTTCCTTCCTAGGCCAGTATTATGTCTGGGGCATTCCAGTAACCTACAATCAGAGGACCTCAGTTCACGACTGTTACTTTTTAGCCTCAGTAGCCCCTCCAAAGGTGATCCTGTCCTTCTTGCAAAGTTTGTGAAATGAGAGCTCTGAGCATGAGGTCTCTCTGATCAGAGGGGGAGCCAACCCAGAGATTGGTAGAGGTGACAGTGGTGAGTACGGGTATGGGACTAGCGGATGAATCTACATATGTTGTTATCGGCTGTGTTAAAGCAATTTAGTAGACAAAGTGGGTGCGAGGGCTGTTACTGGAAATCAGCATTCAAGTATTGGGAGGAGGTAACCCTCCCAATCGCTACTCTTGCCTCAAGGGACAGGAGGTGCCAAAGTCTGTAACACATTCCTAATCACTGATTCACCTTCTTTATTGCTGAGCTGATGTGGTGCTCAAATGCAAGAGCAGGGTCAAGTGACACCCCAGGTATATGAAGTCTCTTACCTGTTCTAGGGTTGAACCGTCAGGGTTTAGTATGCTGAGGGCTTTAGTGTTATTGAGGGTACACTTCGCTAGCTTCTCGCTTGGAGCCAGAGAGCATACATTTTGTTTTCTTGGTGTCTATGAGGAGCCTATGCTGTGTGAACCAGTGTACAGTTGGTGTAAAGTCTGTGTTTAGGTCGAGGTTTAACCCATGGAAGCTGTTCCTCTTTTGAAGAGAATGAGGTCATCCGCAACATTATTCTGTTACAGTTTGAGGGTTCAGCAAGTAAGTGACTAACAAAAAGGGAACAATATGGGACCTAGTATAGAGCCCTGTGGTACACCATTCTGCACTTGAGGTGTCGATACAACATGCCTCATTATCATTAAAAACTGTTCCATAGATTTCTAGAAAAATAAACTGTCCGCTAATAAAAACAAAAACATTAAGAGAGGTATCAACAGATGTCCCTCTATACGTAAGCTTCTTCTCTTATATTTTTGAACATAGAGGCAAACAGGGAAATGTTTACACAGAGCAACCTTTCACTGAAAGCAAAGCTAAAGCAGTTCCGCACTACAGCCTGAAGTTCTTTTAGAGTGGGCTTAAATATTTTTAACTTATTTCTAAATCAATTTAGATGTTTAAGGGTTTTAAGTACATCCTTTTATCCATTATTTTTTTAATCCATTTCTTAATGGTGTCAGAGGGGAGAGCCCATCTCTGTCTGTTTTCTTCTTCATCTGACATACTGGGAACAATCACAGCAGGGGATTTCTCTCTAAGATAGTAGTGTCCCTTTTATGTTGGCTTGCATTTGCGTGCACAGCCAACATATTGCAGTAGTAGCGGATTTGGAGGTGCGGTCACTGTGAGCAATGCAGGGCAAGCATCAGTAGGTGCGTCCTCATTCCCAATAAGCCAGCATGCAGGCACTGACCTTAAGTGGCCACCAGATCTAAGAAAAGTGCCACTGCAATAAGATCCAAGCTCATCACGCAGTATCACGATAACACACCTCCCAATGTGCCTTTCCTGGTGAAGCGTTCAATAAACATGGTGGCACTGACTGCCGCCATGCAGAGTGTTGACTTCAGGGTGCCCAATCCCCTGTCAGCATGCCCTGACCCACTTCATTTGCCGGATGGGGAGCCTACCCCTCAGCATAATGCCCTCCCATTCCAATTGTGCCGAGGGTGCCCAATCCCCGGCATCATGTTCCCTAAACAGTCTTTCTTTGCTGATGGGGGCCCAATCCCCATCAGCTTCAGTCTCCCTGCCCAGTTCAAATTTGCAGATGGGGGGCCCACTCCTGTTGGCATAATGTCCCCAACCTCCGATTTGTGCTGTATGCTGAGGGGGTGCCCAATCTCCCTCAGCATCATGCATGCCCCCTCCCATTTCAGGCATGACGCGGGCCCAATCCCCATCGGCTGTGGTCCCTCCCCAATGCAGGTGGCATTGGGAATCCACTCCAGTGTACTAAACACCTTCAAAAAAGAAAACCAACCTCGTTGTCTTTTTTTTTTCCCCTGTAAAGAAGAAAATGGTCCCTTGCGGTCTCTCCTGCCCTCCCCAACCCGCCGCCCACGATCTCTGTACCCTGCCTCCCAAACCCCTGTCACCCCATACTTGCCTCTGGAGCCCGTGCGATGATCTTCAGTGGAACGGAACACGTCTGCACTCTTCAAAGCCGACTGTAATTGAAGAAATACTGGTAAGCTGTATAATGGCATAAATAGGGTTTTTTCAACTTTGGTGCATATCTCGGCATTTTGGGGAATTTTGGCACCACATTTTCAACATGGGGTTATTGGGACCCTCCTCTAATGTACTGGTTTTCAGAATAACCCCCATAGGATGTCTAGCCATTCAGCAGATAGGGGGTTCATTGAGCTTCCACCCACCTTTACAGACGCCTCCACTCCAGGGTCCCTTAAACAATAACAAGCAATAAATACATACTGTACATTATTACATCAATTACTCTGGGGTTGAATTGGTACTATTAACCTTATAGTACCGTAATACATATATACATGCATACATATATACATATCTATATATATATTTACAATTCGGCTTTTGTCATCTGGTTAACATCAGCACCATGCCTGGATAAGAAATCTGCCTTTTGTGCTGGCTTCCATGTCTATGTTTGGCAGTGAACTTTAATGGCTGTAATGCCAAGTACCAATGCATAATGTGTGTGTTCTTATCTCTTCATTTGGTTAATCCAACATAATGGGTTATGGTCTGTGATTAGAGTAAATTTAGTTCCTCATAGATAGAACCGTAAGACTTCTGTAGCCCACTTTATCAGCAAACATTCCTTCTCCACTGCAGCATATTTCTGTTCCCTATCATGAAACTTTCTACTGATGTACATGATAGGATGTCCTCCCTTGCACAGTTTGGCTGAGGACTGCCCAATCCATGTCTCTGAAATGTCTGTATATACTTCAAGTGTATGCTAAAGTCAGGACACTGCAGTATTGGGGATGCACATACAGCTGCCTTGATGGAATGAATGTCTTCTTCACATTCCTGACTCCATTTTACTTTATTGGCACACCTTTTCTTTGTTAGATCTGTCAAGGTGTTGCTATGGTGGCAAAGTTTGATATGAATCTCTTATAGTACCCAGTCAGACAACATTTTTTTGTCTGGGGTACTGGGCATCTGGCCACTACTTGATCATCTCTATCTCAGGTTTGATCTTTCCATTTCCCAGTGAGAAAAAACATATCTGATTTCAGTCATTGCCATTGCACATTTGGAGGAATTGAGCATCAGTCCTGCCTCTCTAATGGATTGAATGATAGCTGTAAAGTGGGTTAAATGTGTTTGCCAATCTGGGCTACAAATGACAATGTCATCCAGTTAGGCTGAACAGTAGTCTTTGTGTGTGATGTTAAAATGTAGTCCATGAACCTTTGAAGATCACTGGGCCACCATGGAGGCCACAAGGCATGGTCACAAACAGAAACAGTCCTACTGGTATACTGAAAGCAGTCTTTTCTTTACAGTGTGTGCCTAAGGGTATTTGACTGCCAGTAAGTACCTCTTGGTTAAATCTAATGTTGTAATATACCTGGCATTCCCAATATGGTTAATAATATTGTCAATTCAAGGCATTGGGTATCTGTCATACTGAGACACATTGTTGACTTTTCTGAAGTTTAGGTATAACCTGATTCCACCTTTCTTCTTTGGAACAACAACTATTGGGGATGACCAGGCACTTGCTGATGGTTCAATGATACCTAGTTGCCTGAGTTTTTCAATTTCGTGTTGACATCAGCTCTTACCCTTTCTGGGAGTCTGTATGGTTTTTGTCTGATTGGTGGAGAGTCAGTCTTGATTTGGTGATCCACACCTACTGCCTTTCCACTGAGACTTGTAAAGTTAGAGAGGAATGAACGCAATAAATTCAAGATTTCTTCCTTCTGGGGGTTGTCTAATGTGGGGTTTATTTTAATATACCTCATCCCTTCTGGTTCCTCTAATCTCTTGTAGGCAGTGTCTAGTTCTGACTCCTCACTCTCTGGCATTACAAACAAACTTATTTTCTATTGTTTCTCATGCAATTTCTTAAGGAGATTAGCATGGTATACCTTTTTTCCTGTCCTTGTAGGGTGTCTTAACTTCATAAGTCACCGGCCCTGTCAGTCTTAAGATCTTATAGGGTCCCTGCCATTTCATAAGAAGTTTGTTATCAGAAGAAGGTAGTAGTAACAGTACCCTATCTCCCTCCTGAAATTTCTTAGCTTGGACCCTTTGATCATAATGGTGTTTTTGTTTGTCCTGTGCTCTGCTATTTTGATGGGCCATTTTGGGGTAGGTGACTAATCATTTTTGAGTTGTACTATATACTCAACAATGTTAGTTTGTCCAATTTCTGCCCCTCTTCCAAAGATTCCTTGACTATGCTTAAGGATCCTCAGGGATTTCTTCCATAAAGCAGGGCAAAAGGGGAGTAACTGTTGATGCTTGAGGTACCTCCATGTAGGCAAAGAATAATAATGGGAGATATCTGTCCCAGTTCTTCCCTTGTCATGGACACATTTCCTAATCATTCTTTTCAAGGTTTGGTTAAAACCATCTACCAACCCATTGGTTTATGGGTGGGTGGTAAAGTTCTAACTACAACTACCCCCAACAAATGGGTACAATTCCATTAATAATGCTGCATTAAAATTGCTTTCTTGATTAGTTAACATTTGTTTGGGAATACTCAATCTTCTAAAAACTTTAACCAGTTCTTCAGCAATCTTTGTGGTGGTGATGGAACAAGAGAGATATGGCCTCAGGGCACCTTATGGCATAATCACAAATGACCAGGATGAATCTATTGCCCCTGGAACTTTTCTCAAGTGGACCCATAATGTCCATAGCCATTCTTTTGAATGAGCTGTTACAATGGATAGGGGCATCAGAGGCAACATGTCCTTTTTCTCTATCTGGGCCACTTTTTGACACTCCCCACAAGGTTTACAACATTCAGCTTCTTGGTCATGAATGTTGGGCCAATAAAACCTCTGTAGTACTCTTGTTAGAGTCCTGTCTCTCACTGACTGCCCATGCACAAGGTAAATCATGGCTAATATATAGTAACTGGGTTCTAAACTTGTCAGGCACTACCAGTTGTTCCATCTCTTTTCCAGTGTTGGTTAGTGCATATCCAGTACAAAATATTATTCATTACTTTAAATTCTGGGTCCCCTTGTTTCACACTCTTTCCCACTTGCTGAAAAAAGAAATTAAAGAAGCATCACATTTTGTCCATAGCCATGTCACATTTACCAAACACACAGTCTATTTGCTGCTCAGAAAGTCCATGATCTTTGTTCTACTTTCTCTGTTTTTTTCTCCTTTTGATTTTATGTCTTTTCCACGATCTTCAAACACATCTTCCTCAGAAGGAAATGTGTCCCCAATTAAATTCTCCCTTTTACACTGAGATCTGGTAGTCCATGCAGTTAATTTTTTTGGGACAATAAGGAACCAAAATTGGGAAAGTCTTGTCCAATCACAATGTGCACAGGCAGTTTTGGCACAATCCATGCTGTGTCAGTGGCTGTTTGGCCTTAATGTCCAAGTCTAATTTAGTAGTAGGGTAAAGATGTGTGTCCCCATGGATACAAACTACTCCAGTAAAGGATCCTGTTGCAGGTTTAGTGTCTAACACATCTTGGTGAATGAACATTTGTCTACTCCTAGAATCAATTAGTCTCATGATAGTCTTGTTTTTATCTGTTCATTAGTTGTAAAATTACCCCAGCTCAATAAGGCTAAATGTTTGGGCTCAGTTCTATTCTTGGGACAATATCGAGCAATATGACCCCAGCCCAGACATTAATGATACACAAATATATTTATGTCTTTAGTGTTTGTTTACTGGTGGGTGCACTAGCCATAAAGATGACTGTTTTCAGGCATGACCGGGAGGTTACAGGGCAGAAATTGCAGGTATAACAAACAGTAGATTACACCAAGATACATAAACAAGGTGTTGTGAAACATTAAACAATAGGCTAAGCAGCACAGATAATATACAGGGTATTTTGAAAACATTTAACAATAAGCTTAGCATTACAGGTAGCACACAGGGTGGTCCTGGTAAAATCATAGAGGTTTTACAGTCATAGCATGATGAAAAATATACAGTAGCAAGAGTATTGCAGTAGTACTCCTGAAAATTTGATTTAGAAAGTACAACAAAATAGATAAATAAAAATGTGGTCAAATACTGACAAGTGCAGGGGATAATAAGCAGGGAATGGCAAGATTGTGAACTGTAGGTATAATTTTTTTATTTAGCTTTTGTTGACCGGTAAGTGCACTAGACAAATCCTGCCTATTTCTGGCACAACCAGGGGAGGGATACAGATGAATGCCAACTGACCTTGAACCAGATTAAGCTGTTGGTGGTATTTTAGTGAATGAGGAAATCTGGCCAGGACACTGGAAATTCCCCTCTGCCTGCAGGGGCTTGACTTCCTGGGAGCAGAATGGAGGAGCCCAGTTTAGAGCCGGACAGAAGAGGAGGAGGAAGTACTGATGTAGCAGGGGAGATGGAAGAATCAGTGGAAGGAGATCGGGTGGAACTTTTGATGCTCCTCAGGCGTGATGTTTTTCGGTTTGTTGCAGTGCCAGAGAATGGGATTGCAAGAACCGGAGCCTTCAGTTCTTGCGACTTTACTACAGAAACCAAGAAAGGAGGAGAGTTTTGCAGGATAACACTGACATGGGATTATTGGCTGGCAGGAGGAATGCTGTTTTCTAGTGCCAAGAGCCAAAACCTTGTAGTTCCTTGAGGTTACTACTGACAACGTGTCTTCAGTTGTCATGGATACTAGAGTCAACACTGCACACGGGCTATGGAGTCAGTTCATCCAGTGATTTGCACACCGCAGAAACCGCTTTCCAAGATGCTGGTTTGTTTTCAAACTCTCCCTCTGCTGCTTTTTACGCAGTCGCAACAGCCTGAGGTAAGCTGTATCTATCAAACAAACCGTTGGATCAGGTTGGGGTGTCGAACTTACTTTGCCAAGAAATTAACTACTCATATTGATTCTGTGGGGATTGAGGGAAGGAAATGGGGCCTGTTTTTCAGCTAAAAGACATTTAGTGACCCCAACAGATAAACCAGTAGTTACTGGGACACTTACTAAGGACTCTGAGCCTTCTTGTCAGCAGGACAGTATTGTTAATAACCCATTGTCGGAAGAAAATTGGACCCTCAAACAGCACTGCGGGAAGCTGGTTGGTCCTTTAATAATGGTTCATGGCATCCTTCTCTGACTGGGACCCTAAATTAAACTTTTCTCAAACGAGCCTTCATGGCGCCTAATGTTTCTGTTTTACCCATGACACAAGCTAATTTGATACCAGGTGATGAAAGCAAGAACCCCCAGGAACAAGTTCCATCATCAGAGGTTTTAATTGATTTACATACTGAACATCCTTATACTGATAAAAAACTGTGGACCCTAGTAAACCTTTGCTGTCGGACTTATTTTCTAAAATAAAGAAGGAAGCAGCCCCTAGACGTAATGCTGTTAGATTAAGATATAAGGGTGGTCTGGAAGCTAGGCCAGACAGGCATTATGTGGGAAATATTTGTTGAAAGACTCTTTGCATTTTACCTCACGAAGTGTTTGCTTTTATCAATATATCTGGTGAGGATAATTTTGATATAAGCTTTCGCTCAGCTTATGCATTGGATTTATTCTGGGAACGTTACAACCAGGTCAAATTCTCACCCTTATGGACCCCGTTTTGGTAATCCCCTGACTAAACCATTGGTTAAATTTGTAAATAATTATGTTTCGAATGAAGGTGTGCATATTGATGACATTGTGTATTGGTTGTCCCAGAAATGTGATGTCTTGAGTTCTCCAGAGGCCATTTTAGATGACCAACAGTTTTGGACGGGGAGGTGGAAATTTAAAGTTAAACTTTGGCAGTCAGATTCAGGGATTTTGCATATTCCAAACTCTTTTTGTTGGGCTGGGATTGGGGGTCTGTTTTATGCAGGCCAACCTAGGGCATGTTACAAATGTGGTGCTAGAACACACTTATCTAGCTCATGTGATAAACCCTGTGACAACTGTGGAGAGATTGGTCACATTGCATTCCAATGTATGAACCATACTAAGTGTGATCTCTGTGATGACACAGGTCATGTCTTCACTGAATGTGTGTGGGCGGCTAGGAATAAGGCTACTATTAGTAGTGCTGATCTTCTTATTCAAAAGCTCAGGATTTGGTTTCTGAAGCAGAAGTGGGACATCAGGCCTCTGGTGGTGCCACTGCAGTCCCTAACCCACAACCTTTAATTATGGACTCTGTAGTTTCATTACCTGATACCTTGAAAGATAACTTGCCTATGTTAGTCCCAGTATGTTATGCTGACAATCAGGAAGCTTGGCCCAAAGAGGCAGTTCTAACAGTGCCTCTACAAGTAAGACGGTCCTCCAGGAATTTAAAACCTCCTTTGGTAGGCTGTTCTACTACAGATGTGGAAACCAGTAACCCTTTGAGGTTCTTCTCAGTGGGAGACTCCATCATGGAGTGTCAGGACTTGGACTCACAACCAGATAGGGACAGTCCCCCTCCCATTTATGGTTCAAGATGGGTACAAAAGTAAAAAAAAAAAGGAGGAAAAAGATAGTTGAATGACTCATATTTAGATCTGGAATCATTTAAATTGGGGTCTCTAAATATACATAGTTTGTTAAACTTTAAAAACATCATGTTGTGTTTAATTATATGCATGAAAATCATTTGGACATTTGTTTATTACAAGAAACTTGATTTACACCATTGACCAGGTCAGGAATTTCCAGAAGGAATGGTATTGGGGCCTTCTTACTGGTCCTTTGGACAACATTCAGCTGATGGCTTGGGGTTTCTTTTGGTACTTATGATTTTTCTTTGATAAAATTAATGGACTTGATCCCAGGGAGGTTGATGATTTTGATGGGGTTTGGAAGTCTTTGACGGTAGATTTATAAATGTTTATTGTCTGCAAGTAAAAGCTGAAAAGGTGGCACTAATGCAAATGATTAAACCTTTTGATTACTTCATTTGCAGTTTTTCTCTGTGGAGATTTTAATTGTGAATTGGACCCCAGTAAGAAATTGACAACTGCATTAAAAACAGGGAAAATATATTGTGATACTATGGCTCTTCGGCATTGGTACAATCATCTGGGCTGGTTACGGCCAGTATTAAACAGAAGGAGGCCCTCGGTTTACTTATCAAAAATAAATACTCTTCTATAATTGATTATATTTTTTATCTTCCAAATTATCTTTTCTTTTCAGACTATACCTGTGGCCATTTTGGACCATCTGTTTTTCACTGTAACATTTCTGGTGATTCACTTCCCATTGGAGGAAATCCAGGTGGAAGTTAAGTGCTCCCTTATTAAGCTCCTGTGAGATTCGGCATAAATTAGGTTCTTTACTGATGGCAAGGTTGTCAGTTACCTTTTATATGATGACATCAGTCAATGGTGGTGGAATACGAAGCTGATTTATGCAAATTCTTTCAAAATCAAGGAAAAATAGCATCAAATTCTTATTTTCTTCGCTATTTACCTTTACGGCAACAATTGTATTATTTGTTTTCTAAGGCTAATACTTCAAAGTTTGATTATTCATCACAAATACACATACTTAAAAAGTAAATGTTATTAGTACAATATGACAGGGCAAAACTGCTACAGTTATTCAACAATATGGGCTAAAAAGCAACCTTAGGTGATCTTTTGAGGCCTTTAAAGTATAGAACTAATACTTCTTTAAATGCCTTAGTCAATCAAGCAGGGAATATAGTGACGGATAATGAGAGCATACAGAACATTATAAAGACTTTCTAGCACATGCACCTGCAGTACCTCCCAGCGTAGCAGAAATAGAACATTTCCTTCTTCTATTCAAATTCCTGAGTCAACCTTCTAAAAAATGTTCTGATACAACCTATAACACGTTTAGAAATAGAGGATGTAATAAAATCTCAAAAGTAGGCATTTCTGGACAAGATGGCTTAACGGCGAGCTTTACATGACTTTTCCTTGGAATTCAGTCAGTGTCTAGAATTAGTTTTAATTTTTTCTTTCTTGTAAGGTTTTTCCAGGGTGGTTCCCAGCTGGATTGGTAATATTCTTGTACAAATTGGGAAGCAAACCCATTTGGAGAATTGGAGACCGATTACACTTTTAAACATTGATTATAAGCTTTTCACAGGAATTTTAAATAACCGACTAAAAAATTTGCTATCACGGTGCTTTTCCTCACCAATTTTGCAGACTACCTGGCAGAAAAATCCAGCAGGCCCACATGATCCTTCATGATCTCATTGAATACACAGTTTCTCAAGGGAAACAGGGCTGTATTGTTTCAGTGGACCAGAAAAGGCTTTTGATAGGGTGTATCACCCGCATTTTGTTTTGTCATTGCGGCACTATGGAGTACCTAAGGTAATGATTCATTGGATCACAGCACTTTATGAAGGGGCACTGGACCATCCAATTGTGAATGGCATATGTGGTGGGGTTCCACATGCCTAGTGGGGTTCATCAAGGATGCCCTTGAGCCCTCTTTATATTCTTTTACTATAGATTCTTTAATAAGATCAGTGACTACCATTCCCAAATGGGAGGGGATGTTAGGCCCATCCGGCTTGTCTGAGCATTTTATTCAGGCCTATGCTGATGATTTATGTATATTTTTTCCAAAATTGAATCTATCACTATTTTCTGGAATTAATGGTTTCTTTTTCTAGGGTATCTAACTCTAAAATTCAAGAACAAAAGTCAGGGCTTAGTTATAGGACGGGTGATGTTGTAGAGGAAATTATTGGAGGAATTTCAATTTCATCAGGGCCTATAAAAATTTTGGGCTTATTTTACGGGCTCAAAATTTATCAGAACTAAACTGGAACACTGCAATACATAAAATTGAGGGAAAATTGACTTATGGAGAAAATGGAAATTGTCAAAAATTAAGAGAGTTCAGATATTGAAGCAATTTGTTATTCCTTGCTTTTTGTATAATGGCTATGGTTTTTCCTTTACCTACGCCCCAGAAACCAGACTTTATAGTATATTTTTCAATTATTATGGGTAATCGGTTAATCCGATTAAACGGCAGTATACTTATTTAGAAAAAAGGAAAGGTGGACTTGGGATGGTGGACCCGTAGTTTTTCATACTTTATTCATCTCACATAATATTCGACCAGGGCTTCTTCCCTAAATAACCCCTTATGGGTCTTTGTTTAAACACATTTTGGCTAACTACTTTTAGCCTGGCAAAATTTACCCCGAAACCAATCAAATCATTAAAAGTGCCAAACTATTTTTTGTCAGTGGCAAAGAAGTTGTTTACCTGGGGTATTCCAGTTCAATTGGTCAAGGATAAGACTGGGCGCAATTGTATAAAGAAGTAATGACATTGCTTTATCCATCTGAACCTGCCTTTAAAATTGCCCTGTGACTCATGTCAAAATTGCTATTCAAAGATTGAATACTCCTAGATTGCCTGAATATATGTGGGAATTGATTTGGCTTTCCTTGTATGGTCGTTTGAATGTAAGGTGCAATGCTAAACATAAAGTTGTAACTGAAAGACACTGTCCTTATCCGGATTGTATTGCTCAAGAAGAAACAATGGAACATTTTTATGTTCTTGCTCTTATGCCACGTCTTTATGGAAATTTCTGTCTGCTAAATGGAATATGTCTTGGCTGTTATATACAGATTATAATACCTTGATTTTAGGCATTAATTTCCAGTTGAATAGATGTTATGATAGGGAAACATGGCACCTTTTTGTTGTTGTTTAATTTATTATTTATGGCAAGTCCGATGTCAGTGGGTCTTGTACCAAAAGAGGATGTCCTATGAAACTGTTAGCATATTAATTATAGGGGCTATGGAAAGGATTTATGTTCAAGATCATGAACACTCCACTCTTGGCAGGTTACCAGTTGGTGGAAAGGATTCCCAATGTTTATCAAATATAAATAGTATGCCTTTCTTGATCTGATATACATAATTATTTTTATTTATTTTTTATTTTATTTATTTATTTATTTTTTGTGTGTGTGATTTAACACAATGTGATATTTAATTTGACTTCTTCATAATTAATGATTGCTTTATGTTTTGTGTGCTTTAACACTGTTGGTTTTCATTTGTCCTTAATGTTTGTACAAATAAAAAATTCCCCTACTCTTTCGATAAGTGCCATGGGATCTTTAACATCCACCTGAACTACCACCAAGCCAGGCATATGGGACCTTGGTTTAACATCTCATCCGAAAGATGGCACCTCAGAAATGCAGCACCCTATCATGCTGCATTACAGTGTCAGTACTGGGATATTAACCCAAGTGCCAGATGTGGGAACTGAACCCACAGCCCTCTGATCTCCCAGCCTCAGAGGTGACTGTGCTACCTACTGAGCCACTGACACTGCATAATAGCAAGTCAGGATAAGGAAAGGTAGGGTATAGGATAGGAGCTGACAAAGAAAGATAGGGATGGCTGCAGGGTGCTAGTGTCAGGAGACAGAGCTGGATAGGCTGTACCACAAGTGGAGTATTGTGGAGAAAAGATAAGAGCTTGGGATAGGCAGGATACCCAGAGGACTAAGAAGATTTTAAGCAAGAGCATTGGTTGGTGGAGCTGAGATGCTGGTGGAGTGCTTTATAAAAGCATTGTGTGTAGGAGCTAGCGGACATCCAAAGGAGTGAGTTCCATAATTGAGGTGCACGTGGGCAAAGGCTCTAGTGCCTTTGGTGGTACTGCATTTGGGGATGTATAGTAGGGATTTGTCAGCCGAGTGTAGGCTGTAGTTGGAGGTCTGGCAGGTGAGTAGCTTGGTCAGACTTTATGGTGTACGAGATCTCATGATGCTGTTGACAGTGAAGCCGAGGAGTAAAGTCTAGTATCGTTGGGGACAACCAGTTTAGATCCGAGTATAATAGACAATGGTGTTTTAGTCTGTGGGAGGCAGAGGTGAACCTGCAGATGTTGTTATAGGTGACACAATATCTTTGAAGATTTGATTTGGTAAAGAGCATAAGTGACCACTCCAAAGGTCAGAGTAGGTAGGAGTATGCCCCAAGCTATAGTCACTCTAGCAGTAGGGGTTAGCATATGGCTGGTCTGGTATGACATGTCTAGCTTGAATTGACTGACATGCATGCATTGATGATGTGGAGTTCAAAATTTAGAGAGTGGTCAAGGGTGACCCCAAGGTATTTAAATGATGTTACAGGACTTATGAGTGAGCCATCTAAGCAGGAGACCCTGAACTTATCTTGGAATGTCTTGAGCTTAGGAGGATTCCGAAAAGCATGGACTGTAATTTTGCCTCACATAGAACAAGTTTGTGGTGCCATAGCTAGGCTTGTGTGTGTTTAAAATCGGAGGCAAGACGTAGGTTGATATCGGACACATCTTTCACACTGGCATACATGACTATGTTGTCCGTGACAGAGTAGAGATGAGATGTCAAGGAGAGTAGTGGTGATGCCGCTGACAAAAATTGAGAAGAGAAGTGGCCCAAGGATTGAGCCTTGAGAACTCCAGTGTTCACCATCTTAGGTCAGAGCACGTAGAATTGAATTTAACAGTTTGGGCCCTATTTGACAGGTAACTGTTAAACCAACTGACAATACTAGGAGCAAATCCATAGAGTGAGTGTGTCAAGGAGAAGTGGGGATCTACCAAGTAAAAGGCTTTTGACATATCAATGAAAACTGATCCCATGAATAGCCCTGAGTCCATGGCAGTGAGGGTGTCTGTAGTAAATTTGAATAGGTCAGTTGTGGCACTGTGACCATTTCGAAAGCTGTGTTGGGCAGCAGTTAGGAGGTCATTTGTCTCAGAGGAATTCAATGGTTTGTGTAGCAGCTACCTTTTCCAATATTTTGCTTAGAACTGACAGGATGGCTATGGGCCTGTAATTAGATGGATCTTTAGGTCAACTTTTTTAAGAAGCGGTGACTTTTGCTGTTTCCAAATGTCCAGGACTCTGCTATGACATAAGGAGAGTGTAAAATTCTAGCCAGGGTTGTGGCAATGAGAGGTGCGGCAATTTTAGCAGTCTGGGCTCGATACCATCTGATCCAGTGGCTGTGCAATCTGAGATCTTTCTGAGGAGTTTTGTGATCTCCCTATGAGTAATGGCCTTAAAGCAAAAGGAAGGATTTTGATGCTTGGCAGGAGGAGTTGAAGGACCCAATTGATTTGAGGCTGGGAAAGCGGATGTGTATTTGGTCAAGTCTGTAAATTGGTCATTAAAGAAATTAGTGATGGTCTGAGGGTTGTTGCAGTGGGCATCATTTAGTACCATGTCATTCAGGGTAGAGGAAGGTTAGATCCAGGAATGTTTTTATGTGGGACCAGAATTTTTAGGATCCCCTGATGCACTGATTAATAAGCTTTTGCAATAGAAGATTTTAGCTGCCCTGATCTCCTTTTGCACGTATTTCTAAGTATCCTGTTGTTGTCTAAACACTCTTGATGATGTAGGGTAAACAATAAAAATAATAATAATACAGATTATTGTGTCTCAGAGTCTGCCAAGAAACATTCGTAAACAAGCAAGGAGTACTAATAAAGTTTTATTATGCTACTTACGCCAAGCATGTGACAGAAGAAACTCACAAGGGAGATGGATTTCTCACAACTCCTGAAGAATGTACATAATCTCAGAATTGTAGATCTTAGATTCTCTAAGATCTTGTTCTATCTCCCTGCTCTCCAGCTCTCTGCCCTTCTAGAGTAACTACAGTAGTGTCCCGGTGAGCTACAATGGGTTGCAGACAACTACTGTATATCCTACAGATAACAGTATAGCAACAGAGATTACAACATGGTTACAGATATGAGAAACAATATGTATTGATCCTAAGTCATTCTCCATTGGAGAATGACTTAGAAGATGAATACTAATGAATATCATATGAGACAGAATATGCTTCCATTAGCATTATAGCTTGGACAAAAGAAATGCTGGCAGTTCAAACTACATTTCTTGCTTACGTACTATATAAAACATAGAGACAAAACAAAGGCCTCCTGTCACTGTGTCAGCTTGCTTAGACAAAGAGAACTGCTGACAGGCATATCTGCCTAAGTGTAAAATACACACATATAATTATATGAGAGTATAGTATACAATAATCACTGATGATCCTCTGAGTCATCTTATCAGTGATTAGGTAGATTATATATGGAATATCTATAAAAGACAAACATAATCTAGATAAATGTATTATAGTGAGGTATAATAAATCATGCATGACAATATTAGTATATCTTAGCAATGAAGCACATTCCTAGCACCCATGCTTATATGATCAGTGCTCATATCTATATAGAAGTGCAAAATAGCAGTATCTTAGTATAACAGACCAGGAATACAGTGTGAGGTGAATGTGAGGTGTATGGGATGATAGAGGCATAAACCAAGTGTAACATTGTAGGTGTTTTGGTCTTCCTGTAGGCCAGAGGACTTGAAACAGCTCCATCTTTTATCATGCTGTTTTATTTTGTTTAGTGGATCTTTTTAGCCAACGGGTAGGCTTCCCTTTGACTTGACATGTTATCCGGGGACATGAGGGTCCTGAATGGCTGAGAAATTTGCAGTGAAGATGCTGAGAGTGAACTGCACATCAGAGGTCAGGTAGAGACTGGACCAGTCTATGTTGGCTACATCATGAAGAAAGCTGGTAGTCAGGTTAGCATAGATTTGGATGGTGATGAAATGTTTTTTGTGGGTGTGATGGAGCCAGCCCCCAGGAGCAAAAGATTGGATGATGGTCTGTGATGGCATCTGAAAGAGTGCTGACAGAGAGGATATGTCAGTAAGCGGTTTACTAGCACCCAGTCGATTAAGGTGCTGGAGTTGGAGCTGGATGCAGTCCTTGTAGGTTCGGTGATCATTTGATGCAAGTTGCAGCTCTGCATTTGGAGAGTGAGGTGGCCTGGCACTTTCCTAACCAGCTTATATTTATATCCCTAGTAAGACTACTTCATTTTTGCCAGAGATCATGGACATTTGGTTGAGGAGCTCATCTAAGTCACAGTGGCCACTGTTTGGGGTTGTATGCACAGATAATATGCAGCTTTTTTGCCCCAAGTGTAGAGGAGGGAGGAAGAGACTTGCACTGCATCAAGGGGTCTGTGTTCAGGACAATGAGATGCAGGTGAGTCTTTGAATACACTGCAATGCCACCCCTCTTTGTTGAAAGTTTTATCTTTCCAGAGTAGGTTGTAGGAGGAATAGAGTCCGAGAATCTGGGACTGTGGGCTTCAACCAAGCTTCAGTCGAACACAGGATGTCAGGTTTGTAGAGGAGACCCAGGCCTCTAGTTCAGGGAAGTTGTGATCTGGGATCCTAATGTCATGGAGGACAATAAGGTTGCCTTTTGTATTGTGTAGTAGAGCATCCAAGTGGGATAGGTGGCAAGTAGGGCCAGGGTTAGTTTCAATGTCGCTGGAGAGCAAGATGGTCAGTAGCAGGAGGTATCAGAGTTTCTGATGGTAAAAGGGGATAGAATCAGGTGGTGTAGGAAGCATTTTAGTATCCAATACAGTGTGGTAGAGCATGCCTTTAATTATTAAAAGAGGTGTCAAGTCTCATGGTAGTTCATGGAGGCAGAGGAGGTTGAAGAAGTGAAAATCATTCAGAAGTGGCCTAATTATGGTCCATCTCGCTTCTGTATTGAATATTCTGTTAGCAGACAAATGGTTCAGGAGTGGCATGATGGCTAGAAAGAGTAGGAGATTAGATCGGTCCATTGCACTAGTTCCCATTGCACAATGTAGGAGGTCTAGTTGTAAGTCAGCAGGGTGTTCAGCTAAGAAGGTACTTGGCAGTGAATGTAGTGTCATGAGAAAGGAGCTCAGTTGAAGTGATGGGGCTTTGACCAATTAGCAGTCAGGCACTTCCAGTTCAAATTTCTGGATGATTCTGGCTTGAGCTGCAGCTAGGTGCCAAAGACGTACCTGGGGTGTAGCGGCTTTCAGTCAGTTGAATCAGCAGAATGGCTTGAGGCTGTGCCCGTGGCAGAGAAGGCTTGTCTGATGGCTGTTTGCTTGGGGTGGCAGGCTTTTTCTTGTTGCTTGTCTTTGGAGAGCACAGGACCGCCTGTAAATCAAGCATGGTCCACGGCACTCAAGCTCCTGAAGGTGGTTTCCTGGTCCGTGGGGTTGACATGGAGTCAGCAGTCCAGCAGCCCCAATATAAGGGACCAATGAAAAATAGGCAGTTAGTCATCTGACACACAGCGCCTATATAAGGCAGGGTCCACCTAGGGTGGGTGGGGAGATGGCGCAGCGCTGGCGATGTAAGTCTTTCAGCTGAACCAGCAGGGTGGCTCAAGGCTGATATCTGGTGTGGGAGGCTTGGTCTGCTGTTTTTGTTCAGTTTTCTAGCCCTGCTCCACTAGCGTGGAAGTGGCACAGGGCAGGTGTTCAAGTCTCACGGCTTTAAGAGGGGGGCATAGTTTCTTCCTCCTCTTCCACCCTTCCTTCTGGATTCTGAAGGGGCCAGATGGGGTAAAGGTAGTCTGTCTTATCATCTTAGTGCAGGGTTGGTGGTAGAATCTATAGTCCAGTAACTTCTTCTGATTAGTTGACGAGCAGCCAGGAAATCCTCAGCCAATGTAATAGCAACCTCAGCAGACTTGGGGTGATGTTTTTTACCCATATTTGCACATCTGTGGGCAAAATCTGGAGGAATTCTTCAGTTACTAACAGTTCAATAATGTTCAATAATGTCCATAATGGTTTTTCCTTCTGGTTGCCACCATTTAGTGCACAATTTGTTCAGTCTGGTATACGTCTACCTAGGGTATCTGTACCTAGATGTCTTAGGGACCAAATCACTGTCTGTATGTTTCAGTATTGATGTTAAACCTTTTAGTACTCTTTCTTTCCCAATTCACAATTTTCAGTGCTCTGGCTGTCCATGTTGCTATAAGCCAACTGTGCCCAACCCATCAGATAGGGAAATAATCTGACCATCCCCTGAGATTGTGGCCACCCACATGTTCTGGTAACTCTCTTGAAGGTAGTTAGATATGCTTTGTTATCATCAGTGGGAGTCTTTTAGTTAGTTTAATGTCTTTAGGGTTGCTAGCTACCCCATCCTGACTATGGATGGTCCCAATAATCTGTACAGCTCCCATAATGTCAGCCCATTTGTGGTCTTGCCTTGCCCTTCCATTTCTCTTCCTGGCTGTGCTGTTCACCTCTGTTTTTCCATTTCTAACTGTTCCACAGCTAGCCATCTCAAAATTCATTCAGGTTTTCGAGAGGTTCCTCTGCCAGTTCCTCACCAGTTTCTAACATGCTGGCATAAAAATAGGGTCAGGTTTTGTTTTAACCCTGGTTACAAGTTCAAGGCCAGACAACAGCTTATCTCCTGTCTTCTCAGCCACGACTATCATCAGGACTTCTCAATCCGCCTTTTCAATGCCATCCGGATTTTGCAACATGTACCTTTTTGTTCATTATCCTAGGTACCAGGGCTGGTACCAGCTGATTGGAATCCCTACCTACCTGGACCTCCAATAAGAATCCCACAGTTGCTGGAACTAACTAGCTAGATAGTGTAGTGGTTTGGGAGCCAATTGCCATGCAGGTAAACCACGTTCATAACTCAAGCCTAGGTTGTCACTCTGGGCTAGTGGGAGGTTAGTAAGACATCTATCTATCTCGCATCCTCTGTTAACTTGCTTCCTCAGATCCCAGGACACTGCATTCTGGCAATCCCACACCGCTCAACTTCAGCAGGCCAATCTGCTTTTTATATTGATACCCTTAACTCTGGAACCAGCTGCCTCCTCAGATTAAACACTCCTCCAGTCCCCACTCCTTCTATTCTTCCCTGCACAACTTCCTCTCTCCCAACTGCTCCTTCTTCTAGTTTGCTCCATCCATCAGTTCCTCTCATTCCAGTTCACCTTTGATACCATTTTACCGCACCCTCCCCTTTTCATCATCATCTAACTTAACTGGGTGCCCTTTTCTGCTCTAGCACTTCATTTTTGCCAGCACTTTCAACATTGTATATTACTCATTTTATTTGTTTTCTATACTCTTGTCCTTGTACTCATTCCATATATTGTTGTTTAATTTCATATTGCATATGTTGTATTGTACTGTTATGCACTGCTATGTTGTTGCTCCTCCTGTACCTCTCCCCCAGGATTCACCTGGAGGTGAGCAATTGTATTTGCTCAGTGTGCCATTTCTGTGAATCTTTTCAATAAACAAACATCTGTGCTAATGCTCCCATTCTCTGGGGCATGTACTGCTGGCTCTGAGCTCCTCCTAGCAAAGGCAGGGAGTCTGTTTAAGGGACATGCCAAAAGACTCTCTGTTGGCATAGTTTCATGACACCACAACTCAGTATGTGCATGCACAGATACCCTGACTGACACCATCCGAAGGAGAAGGAAGAACAAGTGAAAAACTACAGCTTTCAGGATGGTAGCTCCATTGAGTTCAGGCTGTGCATCAAACCATTCCACCTCCATGATTTTTCATGCTGTGGTGGTGGTGGTGCAGGATGCCAGTCTATGCACTGGCTATTCCATGTGAGAAAGTAGTAGAGGACATTGAGGTACAGCAGTGGGACACATGACTGTGTGGCTACTGGAGGGAGGGACATGATGGCTGACGACTGGCAAAGGAGGAAACATTTTAAGTAAAAAGAAAGGGCTGAGGAACCGTATATATTAACACATAATATACACACCTAAAATTATGTGTACCATTTGCAGTACTTTATAGTACTGATTGAAAGAGTTATTAGTATGGCTAAATTTAACTAGAGGATTTAATTCCTATAAATACTTTGGTGTTATACTATATGTGGAACAGCATCCATCCTGTATGCTGACACATCTAGTTCAATTTTCTTCATATTCATCAAACCTTTGATCTCACTTACAGTAATACCACAACTGACCAAAGAGAACCCATCACTTGCTGCCAGATCAAACACTTGTGATGTCACAATCGGTGAGTCACATTGATAATGAGGTATGAAAAGACATAGAACTAGATATTTACTTATTGAACTTTGTTAACAGGGCATGCACACTGGCAAAAAAAGTCCCTTTTCAGTGGTTACCCAGAGTGAAGTACAGTGAGAAACAACAGTGCTCATATATTGACTTACATACAAGGTCAAGGACACAAATGCAAATAACATCAGCCACAAGTAAAAGTACTGCTGTCCATATCAAACCTACATTAATACTATCTGATAGAAAATCTTCTAATGAGCAAATGGAAGAAAGCAAACCATATTAGAAATGAAAATACTGACAATTTTTAAGAAGCATTTGTCAGTGCCAGTTGTTCACCATTTGCTTTGCTGTTGAATCGGGTCCTGCTTGTACACATTTTCATTATATATTAACCCAAGATAGAACAGATAAGATGTAATACATCATTTGCAATGGGGTTATACTTTTTTTCGTTGAGGTCTTTTAAGTTCTTCCTGATGAACAATATTGTTAGTCAATATTCAACTACTTCAAAATGGGTATTTGCAGAGTATGCTAGTATCTCCACAAACACCCATTTTAGGGTGGATTTGAACACTGACACCATAGTGTTCATCAGAGTGGGACTAAAAAAGACCTTGACAAAAAAGTAGGAGAACTATAAAAAACTAAAACAGTTATCAACTATAGAAAAAGGAACACTGAAATGAATGGGAAGTGTGAGCTCATTCATTTTAATGTTTTTTTCTTTAGTTCATTAACAGTCTCAGATGTCCTTCCACGATGTGACATCAGAGTCACTGAGCGTTAAAGAAAAGAAACCCCAAACCAGGGGAGAAGAATCAAACAGATGAGGAAAATGGTCAGAGAATGATATATTTTTTTAGTGTCTGCAATTTTTAATTGTAAACAAAACAACCACTGAAATGGATATATGAACAAACTACCTGGACTTGTTCCATCAGGGTTTCAAATCTCTGGGCTTTTATCTGTTCCATCCATTGAGACAACAAAGTGGTTGTTCCAAAGGTAGGTGTGTTTATTATGGCGAGTTTTATTTATATTATTTTTGTCTGTCTGTTATTTATAGAATCCGGGTGGGATATTCAAAGGGTTGCTAATGCACAATAGGGTTGCGCCAGCGCAGTCTGAAAATGCGCCATTCTGCGATATTCAGCAGGAGGCAGTTGCACCACTGAAAACATGCTGAGCAACAGCGCAATGCTAATTAAGGCATGCACAACCGAAGGGGTGAACCATGCATAAAGTGCGTAATGCGATATTCAAAAGGCTTGCGAATGCGCAACAGTGGATCAGGCGGAAGTTGAGCTATAGCGGAAATGAGCCAAAATAAAAAGGCTCAAGGAAGAGGTGCAAGAATGCAACAGGGAATCCAGATGAGGCAGGAGACAGACAAGGCCAGAGGGAGAAAGAGTGCAGGCCAGGGAGAGCACAGGACAGAATAGGGCGAGGGAAGTGTGTGGTGCCACAGAGTGCAGAGGCCAGTAGGTGTACCCGTGCAGTGGAGGTAGCAGTCAGGACAGCTGGGGACCAGAGCAACAACAGCTGGGGGGACACAAGCCAGGGACATGGAAGGTGCCAGCTTCCACATGGAAGCTGTAATGAGGGGTGAGAAGGCATGCTGCAGGGTGCGTGGCGTGGAAGTGCCCGTCGTGACGCCCCAACAGGCAGCACCGAGCCCGCATCAGCTTTGAGCTCTACTCAGATGTCAAGATTGTGGCCGGTACTGCCTAAACAGGGCAATAGTGAGGCGGCCTGTGAGCTGTGTAGTGATGTGATGCAGGCACCTCACGACGGAGTCATGCTCTGTCAGTGGAGACAAAGGTAACAGCCTGCATGTGCTTGCTCGCCACGGGTACCTTCCAGAGACCAACAGGGAAACCACAGGCATAACACAGTCAGCCACATCACTCATCCTCACCCAATCCTCAGCGCACTGCTGCCACATGTTGTGAGTACATCCATTTCCACAGCACCGTGGTGGAGTGCACAGCAAACTTACAGGAGTTCCACAGGGTAGCACGTATGCCTGGCATGCTAGGGTGATAGACTGCACCATGTGGCCATTCGCACACTACCTGGCCCCGTGGGGCTGCCTATAGGAATTGGAAGGGATATGCCAGTGTCAACTGCCAGGTGGTGTGTGATGCCAGTGGGCACATCATCAATGTCTGTGCCACGCACCCTGGCGGAGCACACGATTCATTCATATGGTACCAGTCAGCACTGTGCCATCGATTCGAGAGTGGGACATCCCACAGGACATCTAGTGGGTGAGTACGCATGTAGGACTGGCAAATTGGGGGCAGGGTGGGTAAGCCACAGGTGCCATGGGTGTGGCACACACAGGGTTGGGGCAATATGAGCCTGAACAAGACACTAACCTCCACTATCTCCACACAGGTGACAGTGGATACCCACTCCGTCCCTGGCTGCTCACACCCTACCGGCGGCCCACAACCCCATCGCAGCAACGCTTCAATGAGGCACACGCCACCACACGCAACATCATTGAGAGGGTCTTGGGATGCTGAAGGCAGCCTGCTGCTCAGACACTCCAGCGGTGCCCTCACAGTGTAGCCCCTCAAAGGCCTGTGGGATATTCCTGGCCTGTTGTATCCTGCACAACATGGCCAAAGACTGTGGGATAGCCATACAGGTCAAAGGGACAGCAATGGGGACGACGGTGATGCAGGTGCTGATGGGGATGAGCAGCCCCTTGGACGACGTGATCCCTGACTGATCCGGCTGGCCCAGCTGCACCGGGACACCATCACAGAGGAGCACTTCACCCAACACAGGTAAGTCATGGGGCCATGTGCAACTAACAGTGGCTAGGGCACAACCTACATACACACAGGAAACACACCAGGGGTGCATGATGGCAAGGGAAGTGGCAGAGGCACAGAAGCACACACATACAACCAAGGAGGGTGAACAGTAACACGCCACATGGACAGACACACACATACACACACACAATAGGGCACAAAGTGCACAGGGTCAGGTGCACAACAGAGCAGGAACACAGACACTAAAACACACACATCCACAGGCCACCACCTCCACTTACTGTTCATGTACGTGTCAGATGCTGGGCACCTTCGCACTTTGGTGTACAGTGCAATGCAGGCATCATCATGCACATGCACCTGTGGACAGCAGTCGGAGGGTGCAGGTGGTCCGTGTGTCTGCGTGTACTGAAAACACACATTGCACACAGGGCAGCACCAGACAGGGCCTGCACTGGGAGACAGCTCAGTCATGCAGCACAGTGCCATGGCCACCTCGGATGCGTGGGTAGCCCGCTGGGAACCCAGCAGCACTGGAAGACTGAGCACGGGCCTCATGGGGTGGCACCGATGGACCACCAGGGGTTCCACTGCATGAACGTGACCTGCCTGCACAGGGTCTGCAGCACACTGAACATACCTGCACCAGGGTGCTTGGATGCCCACAGCTGAACCCGCGCCGACAGGGTGGGTGTCACATGATGCCGGGAACAGGGAGTGGATAGCTTACTGTGCAGTGTGAGTGGCACAGGGGCACCTCACTGTGTGCCCAGTGTGGCCACGACAGCGACCAATGCCTGTGTCTGCCTGTCGATGGTGGTGGTCACATCCATCCACAAATGGTCAATCTGGGACAGGATCCTCTCGTTGTCCATGCTGTGCCCCTGCAGAGCCACACACAGTGCCTCCACGGATGTTGCAACCAGCATCTGCTGCTGTACTGATGCCTGTAGCAGGTGGGTGTGCTCGTCAAAGAGGTTGTCTGCCACATCGGCAACCTGTCCCTCAGTGTATGGAAGGGCCTTATGTACAGCACCCCTGAGGGTGGGCGCTGCTCACCAGGACCAGGTATGGGCATGTCCACAGGCAGTGCACCTACATCACCGCTGAGCCCTGTACCCCAGTCCCGTGGGTGACTGCTGCTGCTGCCCTCAGCCGGCTGTGCCCAAGGGATCAGTTGTTCCGCTGCTGTGACCACAACAGTGCCAGTGACACAGCCACCGGTGCTGCACCACGGTGCTGACAAGCACAGCCTGGGACTGTGTTGACATGCTGGCACACATGTTGGAACCAGCTAGGTCCATGGGCATGAGTTGTCCTGCTGTGTGTCCATTCTGTGACACACATGTCAATGCCCATAGTGGTTGGTGCATCATCAATGGTGCAGGTCTTTGCCACAGCCACAGTGTGCTGGCATGCTTGCATGCCAGACCACTGAGACACAGGAAGGGCACCCCCACACCTGTCTCAACGACATCAGTGATGGTAGCCAGGCGTGCACACCAGCGCAGTGCATGCTGGCAACCTGTGGAGCTGGATGGTCCCTCCTCCAACTCCAGATGGCTGTCCGCAGTGGACAGACCTCCACCGTGGACCCTGCAGATGCACAGGATCTGTAACAGAAAGGAAGGACACATCAGTGCATGTGATCTACCTTCCCCCGACCATGACATACCATGCAGTGATGGGCTACCACCTGTCTGGAAGCCACCTCCAGGAATGCCCTCAATGGCACTGTGCTGCATACTTGCAGCGAGCATGTCCTCTGCCGGAGTCAGCTGCACCACCTCCGCTGGCCCCCACCTGTTGCAGAACGCGCCCTGATGGCTGCAACCTTCCCTTCACCCTCCTCCTGTCGGTTCCCATCTTCTTTTACACTCCTGCACAGAGTGCTGGTGGTTGCTGTGCAGGTTGATGGCATGTGCCACCCCTCCCATGCAGCAGCACAGGCCTGAGGGGTGCCCCGCCATCCACTGAGAAGTGGTCCTCATCCAGGTAGGCCTCGAACAGTGCCTCCGCTCAGCCTTCATAAAGTTAGCCTCCTCCGCCCACCATCATCCTCCTTGCCCAGTCCTTGCTCAGTCATTTCACAGCCTGTATGGGTGAGAGTGGTCACCTGTGACTGTGCAGTATACAGCAATTCTCTGAGGCCATAGTCCAGAACATCACAATGCATGCAACTCACCTATCAACTGCAGTAATGAATATGGCCACTGCAGAACAGTGTCGCATATTTATAGTGCAATCCATGCAAATTAGGTCTAGAGCAACTTTAATGAGATGCAAATCGCGCTGCTGCACCATTGAATGGCTGATCGGATGATTTGCATATGACGGCTGAATATTGCGCTGTTGCGCTTGCGCAATACGGTTGAACGGGCTGAGCCAATGACGCAGTTCTGTGACTGCATAGTACACCGCACTGGGCATGCCCAGATAGCTTATGCAGGTATCTGCTGTGCTGATGATGTGCTGTGCATGGTAGGCAATTCAGGGCACGGCCACCATTGTGCCAGTGGTGCTACAGCGACGGTCACTACATGGCGCTGTGGCACAACTGCGCAATAGTCCGCTGGCACACAGGCGACCAATCACACTGGATGCATAGACATCCGATGGCGCTGTCGCGTGGCCATGTGCCAGAGACCCATGACCCTGTGCCCGACCTTTGCCCCTTGGGCTGTATGCGTGGCATGTCTGCAGCTCTATCCGCTGTTCGGTAACAGCGCGATAGGGACTGGTGGTGCTGTACCAACAGCATGATAGGGAATAAGCGGCGTTGTATTGTGCAACATTTCCACATGGGATTGCCGGCGCTGCGGGCGCCATATTGCCTACTATACATCCAGGGATGGCACGCAGAAGAGCCCCCAGTGGAGTGCCTCGAGCTCGCTAACTTGGTGGCCGTGGTGGAGCCTCACGATGGCCCACTATTTGGGGATGATCCCTTAACAGGGCCAGGACACATGTGTGTGGCAGCAGGTGGCCACTGAGCTAGAGGAGGCCACTGGCCGGGTGGAGGTCCCAGGAGCAGTGCAGGCACCGCACGGAGACCCACGGAGGAGGGAGCGCACTACTGGCACGCCTGGTCACATGCCAGGAGGGGCGGGGTCCTCAGCCAGGTGGGTGATCCGTCTATGCACCTGTATGGTCCATATGGGTAACACTGTCTATTGTGTCCAGCACATGGGGAGGGTTGGTCTAGGGTTGGCTGTGGCAGTGTTAACAGGATATGTGATGTATGGGTCTGGCTGGGTGGGCGGGCACACCATTGGGGCAGGGGAATCTGCTTTGGGATTGCACTGATGTGTTTTCACCTTTTGTTTCCCACAGGCGTGGCAGAGCAGAGGAGGCCAGGACTGAGGTGCAGGAGTGGTGCCAGCGGTGGCTGAGCGTGGTGGTGGCGGTGAACCACGACAGCAGCAGCAGCAGCAGCCCGATGAGGGTGAGTGCCATGATATCATGAATGCTATAGCATGGTGTGTGACAGGGTGGGGGCAGGGCATGGCCACCATCCATGGATACCACTGCCATGCAAGCGACATGTGACAGTCAGCACTGTCCAGTGGCACTGCATGTCTGGGAGTGCGTCAATGGTGGTCCATGCGTGCACTGGGCACATGGCTGTGGCACTATCTGCCACACCGCAGTAGCCACGCTACTGTACAGCCTTGGTTGTGCTGTACTGGACATGGTCGGTGTGTGTTTGCAGTGGTACACATGGCTGTTGCTGCCTGGTTGGGCATGTCTTGTGCACACGGTCACTGTGGGTGGGTGCAGTCCATCACAGGAGCGGGGCACTTGGTTGTATGCCATGCATGATGGGTGGGCTTCAGGGATATGGACAGTTACACCCATTGACTCTGATCCCTTGTCCTAGGTGTCCGGATCCTGCACTGGATTGAAAGGTCAATGCAGCAGCTTCTACAGGTGGTGATGGACTCACTAGCCATCCTGCAGGACCTACACCAGCATGGTCTGAGACTCAGAAGGAGGCCCTGACCAGCACCAGGCAGCAGGTGAGCAGGCTGGCAGACAGTAGCTGCCCATCACCTCCCCCTTTACTTATCCTCACACCCTGCCTTCCTCTCCCAGTTGTTCACCCCACCCTTACCCACTCCTACCTTGTACCCGTACCCCACCCCTGTTTTGTAAATTTGTAAATAGTTATTGTTGTTCTTCTTCTTATTCTTGTTATTTTTGAAATACAGTTATTTTGATATGAATACTGTGGTGGTCTCTGATTCGCAGCTGACTATAGGTGCTCAGTTGCAGTGGTGTGCATGGCATCTGGGGTGGTATAGTCATGGGTATGTGTGTGTGTGTGCGTGGGAGGTGTCTCTGGTGTGGGAGTGGCTTTCAGTCGGTATCTGTGGTGTGTGTTGTCCTATGCATTGCATTGGTGTGCAGTGTTCCATGGTGCCTGCTCTGTGTCCATTGTGCCCCTGTCAAGCTGCCCTTGGCCTGTGCAGCTGACACCCTTGCATGTCTGTGGCCTGCCAGGTCTGCTGCCTTGTCAGTGGGTGCTGTCCCTGCAGGTCATCCACTGTGACCATCACGATGCTGGGTTGCCACCTGTCACCGGTGGGTGCATGTTTGCTTTGGGTGACACTGTGGACTCCACAGTTGCTGTCCCACCTCCATGCTGTGTCTTGTGTGTGTGTAGGGGCAGTGCAGCACTGTCTGTGACTTGTGCTCAGGCGATGCTGGTGGCGTACAGGACCACAGTACATGCACAGGGTGGGTGTCACCCCTGTGCCATGGTGTACTGCAGGCTTGTGTGCACAGTTTCATGTGCCCACACTGGTGGCTGGGTTGCCACACTACTGCGTCCTTGTGTTGGTGTCCCCGAGGGTATGGGTGTGTGTTTGCCCCTGCACTGTGCTGCATCCGTGCGATGCATGCTTCACACACCACTGTGTTTGTCTGTGCTGGCTGCTGTGGCTCATGGTGAGTCGCACTCAGACACCTGTCTACTGTGCAGGGTGCTGTGTCAATGGCAGTGGTGTCAGGGCACACACTTTCCTGTGTGGGTACCACTTGTGGTGACACATGTTCGTTGTCTCAGCTGTGCCTCAGGAGGCTTGTGCATGTTGGCACTGTGTCTGCCGTTGTTTCATTGCCATGTGCTGCCACCCACTGCTGGGTGCTCATGGTGGGTCTGACTTGTATGGTTCTGTGGTACACGGGGTTGCAGTGTGACGGGGTTGCATGGAATTCCTGCAGAGATAGTCTCTGCTCATGGGGTGTCTTGGGTCACAGTGCAGGTGTGCTGTGCACGGGGGCTGCTGTACACTAGGGTGGTCCACCTCCCTTGTGTGGCTGTCTCAGCTTGCCGGTGGGTGTGCGGGGCAACATGGCCCGGCTGTGCTTTGTTTGCTTGTCCCCATGGGCGGTGGATATTCTGTCCTCCCCAGTTATGCTGTGCTTGGGGTGTGGGGTGCATTGTCAGTTCTGCAGTGTGTTCCTGTGCCCATCTGTGGCATGGGTGGTGTGCCTGCCTACCTCCCTGGTTGTGCAGTTCCATTGCTCTGCTGCTGGGGGCTCCTGCTTGCGCTATGGTGCCTCTGGACTGCTCAGCTGGGCTGCTCTTGTTGCACTATAGCGCATCGTATCTGCTCAGCTTCCCCTTCCTGGTTGCGCTATGGCGCAGGTTGTGCGATATTCAGACGTTGGCTGGTTGCGCAATTTGGCTTGCTCCATGTTTGAATATCGCATTTATTGCGCATGTGCGCAATGGACTTGTGCTTGCTCCTGCTATTGGCACATTTGGGGTGCAGTTTGAATATCTGGGCCCATGTTTATGTGTGTAATTGATAAAGCTGTTGGTTTTGTCAAAGCTGGAAGAGTGACAGACTAGAAGGACTGCAAGAGGATAGAAGGATAATTACACAAGATGTCTGGAGCATCAATCCTGCTATACTGGCAAACTACAGTATGTGCCATTAAAAACTACAGCATTGCTATTAATGTGCATATTCGAACAATAAGGTGTTGGTTATTCAGCCTGGTAGATAAATCGCAGCCGAGATTATTACAGTTTTAGGTTGTTAGTTTATGACCAGGAAGTTCTGTAAATGAGATTTGTATCTTAATATGTATAGTCACCTGATTGAACAATGTCAACAAACTGAAGCTGCCTTTTCCTGCCAGTATTGATTCTTTTTGATAATAAATTACTTTAAAAGGCAGGCCATGGAGGAAAATATTCATTTTTCTTATTCGCTTGCTTTCATCTGAAATAGTTTTGTTTGTTTCAGTCACTGAATTGTCATCATTTTCCTGTATTTTGATTATTTTGTGGCCTATGAAGGGTTAAAACATTTGGTTCAGCTATTAGTCCATCACTTGATAATGAGCTATCCCTGGCCTATGCAATCAAAGAATTCCATACAACTGCTTGTGTGTGTGTGTGTGTGTGTGTGCGTAGTGCGGCGCATGCGTGCGTGTGTGTGTGTGTGTGTGTGTGTGTGTGTGTTGGCTGTTTTTAAGTTTCAGCTTTACCACGTGTGTATTTTTTATCAGTTGGCTGCGAATAAGCTGTTTACTCGATCTCGATGCTTTGCTGGTCGGTGGGCAGTATCATGCAGATGAAGAAGGAAGCTGCTGTCTGATAGGTGCAGCTATCTCTTTCAACTACACAAAGTTGCCACCCATCAACCATCAGAGAAGCATAATGATCAGCCTTGTTGGTCATTGGTCACGGTCGAGCCCAATGCAGCTTGAGCTGCATTGGACCCAACAGTGACACACCTCTGAAATACAGTATCACAGCAATATGTTCGGTTTGCACAAGTGCAAGGGTGAACATAAAATCAACAACATTTTCTGTCTGATGTTCTTGGTGCTACTAGCTCGTTAAAGAGAAACTAAACCTTTACAAAACAAACCACTGCATGCTTGCAGGCCTGCATATCAGTGATAAATTGAACTGATGCAATATAGCATGGAGAAAGCATCTTGTTCTTACTGTATGATGGCTTATTTTATTTAGTAAATATCTGACCATCACTGATTGGTCTACAAAGTATGAGCAGTGTGGGAGACCTGCATGTAAAACAAATGATCAAAGTAAATGCACCGAGGCTCCTTAAAGTGGATTCTTGCAAATATGTGGGCCTTTGGTTAAAATAGAAAGCTGTCTTTCAGCACTCACATTGATCATTTATGTAAGAAATTATAACTGAGACATGATTTTACTGTAGAAACAAATTTTGCTTCTCTATTAAGATGAGGAAAAGATTAAATCAGGCCACTTTTGCTGCTTCTTGACTTCTGGGATTTGATTTGCAGAAGTGCTACTGTCTCTCATCTTGCCAAATTATATGTGTTATTCCATATACCAGTTAGTTTCATGTAACTTCCTCTAGAACCCATCACTGCACCATTTATTTGATGGTTGGCCATCTCTTACTACCAAGAGGCTAAAAAATACCTGTATAGTGAGGGTTTTGTTTGCACTGGATTTCCATGCCAGCTGAAATCTTGTTGTACCATAGTTCATAGGTCATGGAATATGGTTGTACCTTCTGTGGTACAACTAGATTCTACTGATCGGAAATCCTTAAAGGCCAGGTGCTGTTTTCACAGTGCTGCTATATACAACAATCAGTTCTAAACTGAGTCACTTGCTGCCATGGAAGCACTGTGAAGACATCATTATCTTTAAATAAAACTAAAAAAATTATACTCTATAAAAAATAATGGTTGGGGAACCATATGTCTAACCAGCCTGAGCTGCCACATTGGTATCTAATGACATCAGACCTCTCGAGCTTTGCTGTTGATGCCTGATGAGATCAGAACTGTTCTGTTGTCGGTACAGGCTGGTTATGCATGGTTGTCCAACCAGTATTCTAGTATTCTCTATATTTGTCCTACAAGGCTCTTTGAAACACCCTTCAGCAATGTATAATTGCTTTTTCAGAAGATTCATTTTCCCATACCACTTTTAGAATGGAAGCTCAGTATCAGAGTGACACTGCCACAGCAACACTATGAAACTTACAGCATCAGTGCCGATAACCGCAATAGCACACAGGTACAGGAAGTGACATGCCCCACAAGCATCAGCAGGTGCCCTGGCGGCACCTACAAAACTGACCACCACACCTGCTGACCCATTCTGGTAAACACGGGGAAATGTCATCCAACCACGCCAACAGCATGAAGGGGCACAAGCTGCTTGTGGTGCACGGTTACACCTACCACTGAGAAAGGATCTGTGGTGAGTGCACGATAAAAAGGTGCGAGCACGCAGCTGCAAGGTGGGAGGGGGTGGTGCTCCATTGCAGGGGACACACCAACAGTGTCAGGCACCCACAACCATGTGCCCAACACCACAGCAGTGGGGGTCTAGAGGGTATGTGCAGCAGTTAAGCAAAGGGCAAGGACACCAATGAAAGCAGCCAGCATATAGTGGTGGCATGCTGCTCAAGGGTGAGCAAGGCAGTGGGGACAGCCTGCCTCTGGTACCCCTACTGAAGAGGGCAGCACAACATATCAGAAGGAG
This sequence comes from Neoceratodus forsteri, assembly GCA_016271365.2. Lineage (NCBI taxonomy): Eukaryota > Metazoa > Chordata > Ceratodontiformes > Ceratodontidae > Neoceratodus > Neoceratodus forsteri. The sequence goes on along the minus strand of CM057455.1, from coordinate 912,409,508 downwards.
CATCCAGTGGGTGCCAGTGGACCCACAGACAATTGGAGAGCTAGCCATCCCATAGGACTACTGCAGGACACTGGAAGGAGAACCATTCTAATATATGATTCAGGTAACAATGCAGAGGTCAACACTCAGCACAGGTTACTGCTGTTCAATACAAGCAGGATCCTTGAATACTTAGACCACAGCCTGGCCTGGCTAGGGATGGCACTTTTAAGTGTGTCCCCACCTGTTTGAAAAATGTGCACCCTACATGGGGTGGATGGAGCAACTGTATTGCCCACCATGTAAGTTCTCATGATGAAGAAGACAGTGGCAGCATACATGGCAGTGTTTACCAAGGTGGGACATCTGTGCCCTGTAAGCTGCCCCTTCCACATATTGCTAGACTTTGCGATGGCGCGATTACAGGGCACCGCGGAATGTGCTTCTGCAAATGGATGTGCATGGGTGCTTTTTACCTGTGCCAGTGTGTGTGTGGCAGCAAATCCAGCAGCCTGCAGAGCTGATGCTCCTGTACATCAGTGATGATGTGTGCACCATGCATCTCTGCATGCTGCCAGCCCTAGCTTTTGTGCCCCTGAGGACATATGCACCACCTATGAGAAGCACCATCACTGGCCATACCTTATGGCACTTCGCCTAATTCTTGATTACTTGAGGATACCTGGTTGGGCAGATCTGTCTGTAGTGGGCACTGCTGCAAGCCACTGTTCCCCATCCCTGTCTGGAACTGCCATGCATCTGCCAGGGAGGGATGCCATGCACAAACAATGCCATTGAGGGCTAGTACAGGCATTCAATTCCCTGCTGGCTGTAGCACACCCCACCCTGTGGTTGTTCCTTGATGTTCAGGGGAGAACAGCCAATGAAGGAGGCCAAGCTGCAGCAGGTCATGTCCGGCCAGGCTGTGGGGCGCTCTTGTAGGTGGTGGAGGGAGAGTGCCAAGAGGATCTCCGAGCTGGTCACCCAGTATAGTACCCGCAGTCACAGGGACTATCTGATGGGGCTGGCATTGAACAACAGCCTCCAGGTGTGAGCTTGGCGCTGTGTGTGGGGGTGCACTGACACCGGCCCCTTGCATGTATCCCCTTGCCACCACTGTCCTGTGTGCCCTGGTCCACTGTTCTGCACCTCTGTTGCATATGGGCTGGGTGCACTGGGCAGTCCCATGCATCCCATAGAGGTATTGCCACCTCTGTTGCCAAACCATGCATCCTTCTGAACAGTCATGCATCAGGCAGGCCTGCTAGCAGCATTACCTGTGTGTGTGTGTGTGTGTGTGTTAGTGTTTTCAGTCATGCCACCGACCTTTGTTTGCTATCCGCTGTGCCTATTGAGATGCCCACCTGCTACCCAGCATGTCATCCTGCCACCTGTTGGGGTCCACATTGGCTTGGCTGTCATTGGGTCACTCTCCACTGTGTCCATCAGTGGTGCAGCGTTCAGTGGCTGGTCATGACAGTGTCCATCAGGGTGTCCATTGTGGGTGCTGCATTGGGATTCTGGCCGTTGGTCTGGAGTGCATCGGGATCGCTTGCAGCGGTGTGTTGGTGTTGCTGTGGGGATGTCAGCCAAATCTCTGTCGATCACATGTGGTGCTGAATAACAGTGTAATTCTCCCACAGACTCAAATGTACATTTCAAATATGGCAAAATGGCTTTCAGCTGGTTGGCCTCTAATCTCTGGAACAAGCTACAAGCCTCCTCAAACTGAATATGTTGGTAAGCATCAGCTCTTTAAAAATGCTAAAAGAAAATCATTGGACAACTATATTGTAGATAGAATTCAATTAAACAGATTGCTACTGCTACCTTTATCTTGCTATGTATTATGCATTGTAGTTACTCTTCTCATTTGCAAAATCTTTTCTATACTGTAGAGGCTTTCTGTATATTAACATGGTATACTATGATTATTGTTGTCTCCGTATTCTTTAACTTGCAATTGTCTATGATTCTGTGAACTACTGACAGTCCTAACCAGGACCTCATTAAGCAATAAACCATGACAGGATTTGGGTTATGCTGGGGTTTACCCACAGCTGGCATGGTTTGGCCATAAGGCCTCAGGTTGAGTGGTCAAACCAGGGCAGCCTTGGTAAATCCTAGCATAACCACACCCAGGAGTGGTTTATTGTGATTATACTATGTCTCCCTTTTTAGACAGAAAAACACTAAATAAAATTTTTTTTGCATTTTAACTTAGTTTTACTGAATTTATTGCTCCACAGAACAACATAGTCCTTGGTTGCTGGGGCAGTGGTGGTACTGTGCATGCGCAGTATTGCCTTTTGAGTCTGGGCTGGATGACTTTGGTGGGGGTAGAAATGACTTTAACCAGTGTCCATGTTGCTTTTGACTGCATGCTTGCTCCATTTTCATGTATGAGCCGGAACAGTGTTCAGGATCTGGTTCATTTTTTTCCTTATGACTTTGCTCTGTTTTGTGCTTGTTTTGTGCATGCAGGGTTCACTGCTGCCGTGGTTTGTGCGACTGATTTGCTGGCCCTCTTCCGTCTTGTGATGAAGAGAGAAAAGTGCTCTGTTTTCTTGTTTTTCTCTTCTTCCTCACCATCCATCAGAGCTGCAATGCATGCAACTTTTGAACTGCAGAGCCATGTGACTGACTACCAGTCATCGTGTTTGTTGGCAGTCATGGGTTACTGGTATCGGAGGCTGAAGAGAGTGCTGCAAGGAATGAGAAAGTACAGATTGTTACTGAAATGGAGCCGTCAGCCTTCCTACCATCCTCATTGAGTTAAAGAAATATTTTAAGTCTTTGTGGAATGTTTAACAGGGAAAGTGTTTATTAGTGAATACTGATGGATTAAAGTTATAGAAATCACGGCCGAAAACTGAGTCGTGGATACTGGGCATGTTAAGTTTTTCAGCCATGATTTCTATAACTTTTAGCTCTCAGTTTTCACTAATAAACACTTTCCCTGTTAAACATTTCAGAAAGACTTAAAATATCTCTTTTAGCTTAACAAGGATGGTAGTAAGCTACACGAGCAGGCTGCTTGCACTTGGGGTGGGTTGTGAGTGTGCATCTCATCATTCATTGCCCTTTGCCAGTCCTGACCATCCTGACTTTGTTGTGGTTGGAGTGATTTCGGGAGTTCCTGATGTGGCTCATTGGTGACTGCCACCTTTCCCCATTGGTATATTGCAGGATTTGCCATAGTAAAGGTGCCAGTCAGCCAATCAGATTAAAGAATTCTGGGACCCCATTATATAATTAAGCAACAAACCACATGGGGTGTGGGTTATGGGGGATTTACCATGGCTGACGTGGTTTGGTCGTGAGGCTGCAGTGTCCAATAGTGAGGATTCACAGATGTAGAGACAGTGGGAATGCACAAGACATGTTTTCATTGTGGAAATGTACTGGGGTTGCTTTCAGTTTTGTTTTGCTTTTGCTGCACGTATGAATGGATGACTGCGGTTTCGCCTCTAGAAGGTGAGGGGCAGGAGCCAAACTTGGATTTAGTACAGGTATGTTGTTTTGGGGTTGTTACTATTTTGGTTGATGTATTTTCTTTGACTGCAGAATATTTCATCCAATTCTGCATTGTCTATCAGCTCAAAAGAGGTATCCATGTGTTTTTACCGTATCGAGGTTAGTGCTTACTGTTAGCTGGAGATAATATGGCAGCTGTTTGAAGTCAGCTTGGGTATGATTTAGTGTTAGGGTGGCATGTGACTGTGGCAGGCTGGCACCTATTGCAGTGATTATCATAGAATTTGCAATGGAAGTAAGGTGCCATCTTGATGATTTGATTGGTGGTTGTTTGAAGTACATGGTATAATTAAGCAGTAGGTAAACAGGTGTGTATGTCATGGATATTTTCACTCGGGTGGTTGGGCACGGGCTGCAGACCGAGTGCATCCAACGACCCGAGAAGTGATGATATCCCATGATACACCACACCCTGGAGTGACTTATTGCTATTATGAACTGAGTTTGAAGTTTTATGAATAACAAAAATAAAAAACAGGTTTTAAAACATTTTATGAGTGAGTTTTGTGTGGTGTAGAAGTACATTTTGAAAAATAGTTCTCAGACAGTAGAAAGCAAGGAGGCTGGTGGTGCTAGAATTTTGAAGCTGTGATGATGTAGCCCGATATCATCACAGCTTCAAAGAGCTCTTGGCCAATCAGATTCTCTGTTTACGATCCTCAGTTCATAATTGTAAATAAGCACTGGTCAACTGAACTTTTCCTGGTGAAACAAATAAATACACAGCATTTGCATAAGGTTTTGAGATGCCAAGCACTTTATTAAATAAAAGCAGACATGATGCATTAAGAACAAGTGTTTTTCTCAGTGTGTTAGTGTGCCACTTCAAGTTTCTGCCACAGTGCAGGTCTTGAACCACACAGAAATTTGTTAAGTAATTATTTGATTCCACAGGGACAGTGCACCTCTCTCTCTTCTCACAGAAAGAGCAAAATCATTGTGTTGCTCTGTGTTGGAAATTAAACAGTGTTTCAGTTTTGTTTAATGTAACTGTTAATCTGAGGATGCAGTATGTCATCTCCTTCATTTCCTTACTGTTTCTTTTATTTTGTTCACTTTGAAATATTTTTGTTTTCCTTGTAGGTCCCATTCCTGATGTTGCATTTTTCCTGCCTTATATTTGTTTTTGTAATGCAGTATATGGATCATCAAAATAATATGTTACTAAAGCATGCAAAATAAAACGGTAATACCACTGTTCAAAAGTGATTATACCATCATTCCACCGCTATAATACTATAGTTCAGAGTTCAGAATACTATCGCTCAGAGCTCTGAACGATAGTATTATCACAGAAAGAGAGCAGTTTCTTTTGTGCTCCATCCTAGATATGAACACTGTAGAGCTGGTTACTATGGTTTCCAGAGTAGTTGCTTGGGACGTGATGTGACAATCACAAAGCATGCTTTATGTTTGGCCACTTTTTGTCTGTGGGTGTGAAGAACTGTTTGGAAAAACATGTTCGCTGTCTCTTGCTTAGTGAGAGAAATTCATAGCCTTTGTGCTCTATGGGCTATAACATTTATTCCTTTTATTTCATGCGTTACATTGAAAGTATTATCTGGTTGATCCTGCCTTCACTGTGCACCTCTGCAAACCAACTAAAAGGTAAGACTCACTAGCAAAGCTGACAACTGGAGGCACTGTGACCTCTGAGAGAGAGTGGTGGCAGCAAGTGAGTGTTCAGATCAGTGATCAGGTGACCATTGTGCCAAGATAAAGGCAAAACAATTAGAGTCACTGTATTTTTATCAGGTCCATATATTACAAAAATAACAGATAGGGACTGTTCTTACTCAGGTGTAATACCATCTCAAAGTTCTGGGGACATGGGAACCTCTTGCACTCCACTCTTGAGGTTTCCATGTCCACAGAACCTCTCAATGGTATTACACCCTGTAATACACAGTTCCATATCTATTTTTCTGTTTGTAATAACAGATCTGTTATGGGACCTGTTTACATCAGTTGCTTTGGGCTCCTGCTGTGAAACTTGTTCTTCCACTCTAGTGATAACACCAGGTTACCGAACTGATCAGTAATTATAAACAACCATTTATCTGTAGTGAATGTTTGCTTGCATATTGTATCAGGTTGGTTTAGGTTGTGTTGAGAGTGATGAAGGCAGCCCATGCTATATGCCCTTTCATACTTACCATGTTTCTCTCTGAGTAGAACATATATAAGTAGGGGTCTATATATCTGCATAGTGATTGTACTGGTTGGTGCATGGATTTATTACAGCTTCATCATAATACAGTATTATTCTTACTTAATCTAAGCTATTTGTGAGTGTTTTATCACACCACCCAAAATCACCTGCAAGAAATGAGCATTTCAGAACAATGTAGATTAGCACAAATGGTTACAATTTAAAGGATGGTGCACCCAAGAGTACTGGCTAGTCTTTGATGCTTTGGGAATACAACAAACAGTTGGAGGCACTCATTAGGAGGAAATTGTGATTTTAGATTAGCAGACACTGGACCCAACCTTTATGTCTGACAGATGGGGAGGTGGGGTTGGCAGGACCCCTGGTTGGAGCTTGGGACCCATTTTTATCTATAGAGTTACCACATCTAATAGGTGAATGGAATGGTCTTGAGAAGTGTCCTTTCCTTTCCACACTTACCCTTTTCAGAATAGTGGTGTTTTTTTTTCATCAGTTTAGAATGCTTATCATTTTCTTTGATTTAGCAACAGCCACTTTCGACCACAGACATCTACAGGCCGACAGAGAACTGGGAACAGAAGTGGTTGACAACAGTGAAGCCACCTTCACTGCAACCTGTTTCTCCATTTCTTGGATCAATAGAAAGTTTCCATAGGTTTCTTGTGATGTCTTCTTGTTGCCTGGGTAAACCCCTAACAAACTGTGCTGACTTTAACATTGTGGTTTGTACCAAGGCAACGGATGCAAGTGAGCAGTCATCTTTATAAATCATAATGTCACCACAAAGGAACTAATGAAACAGTGGTGCCTTGTCTTCCAGAAGTGGTACAAAAGTTAAAATATTAAAATAAATATAGAGAATTATCAGCATTAGCAACATTTGCAAATGTTCAACGGTGTTCTTCAGCAGTGGTGGACTGATGAGCAGTTGACAGAGAAAGAACCAAGGCATGCTGGGGTTGCCTATATTGTTCTATAGGTACCAATGAAGCACATCAATGTGATTGGCCTAAGCCTGCAAGCATTTCTGGGTTGTCCTGACCCTGATCACTTACAGTTCCATGATGTGGCTCAAAGGAGGAGATATCTTCGAAGAAGGTTGGGGATTTATGATGTTAGCATGGGAATACAGAATCTGTGAGGTGCTTGCATCACAGACAGCATCCTAATGCTATTTACACATTTTTTATTTTACCAAGGACAGCCTGAATGTGTTGCAACATCTCATTTTCCATGGAATCTTACTTCAGGCTGCAGTCTGTAATACAATAGCCCCTGAAACACAGTCAGAAGCTTTATGGTTTAGCACAGACACACTGATGACAAATATTTTACAATCACAATACAAAATAAATCAATGATTGCAAAAGTTAAACTTCTGTTTATGATTTTGGTTATATAGACACATTACTCTGGCACCAGTTGTCCAATTCCTCAATTAGCAGTCTGTTTGGTCAGTTGGCCATTGAAACAAAAAAGTAAGCCAATACTGGGATAGGTTGTCACTGTTGGCATTAAAATATGGTGAAAGCCAATACAGCCCATGGACTTCTGGTGCCAGCATTAAAAAGTGAAAGCCAACACCATATAACATGGCTGCACATTTACAGCTTCCCACCTAGCATAGGTAGTACATAGGAAATCTCTTACCAGGGTCTTGAGAGACTTGGATGTGAGTCTCAAGGTGACGTCCAGGAGCACCAGTAAAATAAGAACAGTGATGAGCTCACCAAGGATCTCTAATTCCATAGGAACAAAATAAGACAGATAGGGAAGGTGAAGCATGAAACAATACTTTTGTTATACATGGGAAATTAGTGTTTTGTCATACAAGGATGGCATTCTGTCAGATCTTTAGAAATAAAGGACACATGGGTTGGTATGAGGAAAAATATTAGTGAGCAAGAGTAGAGATAGACTTGAAAAGTGGTACAAAGGCTACAGGATGAGCAAGGTACAATTTAAAGTAAAAGTAATAGAAGATGTGAAATTGAGAAATAAAATGTAATAGAAATGAACGTGAGAAAGAGACAGTGAGAAAGATGAAAGAGCAGCAGGGGTGCATGTGTTTAGGTTTACCATTCAGTGCCTGGGTCATTAAAGCAGGAATGAATTTTGTGGACAACAACACTTTGTGTACCCATTCTCCTATTAGTCTGACAGGAAGATGTAAGGTGCAAAGGTGGAAAATCTGCTTTTGAATAGTGTCCCTAATTCACCTAAATATGATAAACATAACTGCTGGGCTCTCAAGCTTCAGCTTCTATCTCATGCCCTCTCTTGATTTCTTAAGCCTCTGGTCCCCAGGACTTCATAGTCAGGGACCAGCAGGCAATTGCAGATCTGTAGGGAGGTGAGACTTGTTCCCGAGATGGCATTGCAGTTGAAGCTGCTCAATTGATCCCGCGATCCTATCCCCAGGACTGTGCTGCAAGGTTGGGACCTGGACAGAAGATGCCAGCAGCATCATATTGCATAATGGATGTGCTCACTGACCATGTCTCTAGCTACTCAATTGGTTCTGTGATTTCAGCTCAAGGACTGAGCTGTGGGCTGGATCAGGAAATTAAGATGGCAGAGTTGAGCCAAAACAACTGGCATCCAGGGATCCTCTCCTCCTTCTCCAGGATTTGAAACAATTTTAATGCTCTGTCAGTTCTTATCCCCTCTAAGGGTAATAGCAGTAGTATCACAGGCATCTATGCCTGGCAGCATGTATATCTCAAACCTTATTAAATCAAGAAACTCCACCAACCCATCTCAGCACCATCAACCCTTCTAACCCAGTCTTGGGAGCCCGGACTTGAGACAAGTAATATCTCCATGGTAGTTGCAGGCATAGGCAGGTAGATAAGACACCCAGATGCAGACAGGTTCCATTACAAGGAAGGATATGATCTCAGTCTGAAACCACGATCTCAGACAGGCAGGTTTTCTTGCCACATCACATTAGAGGAAGCGAATGAAGTTAGGCTCCAGACCCAATCCCCTTTAGCACAAAGAAGAAATTTCAAAATGGATCGTATACTGGTCTATTTTTAGCTGCTGATAGTAACACGTGGAGCCTGGGATGACTGGCAATCAGTTTTCCACTAAACACACCTCTATCTTTGGATCTTCTTGTTGTAGGGATTGACAGGGCTATTGCCCATAATGGATGTGCTCTTTGACTGCATCTGGAGCTGATCAATCAGTCCCATGATCCTAGACGCTGGACCATACTGTGAGGTCAGGAGTGACACATAAGGGCCTATAGCCCCATCAGGACAACGGCATGCCCCTGACCCCTGGGTATGCAACAGGATTGAGAGCAAAGAGTAGAGACCAGAGTCAGGACATGGAAGGCAATGGGGGCAGAACAGGAACAGAAAGTGGGATCAGTACTGGGTAAGAGAAGGAGGGTATTGCTGGCACCTAAGAAAAGCTGGCATGTAGGGCACCACTCCCATCCTTCTCCTGGACTGAAAGCATTTGGGATACTGTGTCAGTTCCTCTCTCTCTCCCAGGGCTAATAGAAGTGTCATCACAGGTGCCCATGCTATACAGTGTGTCTATCTCTAACCCTATCAGATCAAGAAAACTAACTCAGCCTATCTCGGCACCACCAACTCCTCCTAAGCCAGTCCTGAGTCAACTTTAGCATTCTACTGATTATTTTAAGTAAGGTCTTCATAGTATTTACAGTAAGCATAGGCAGGTACAGTATGTAGACACACAGATGCAGACTGATTGCGCCCAGCAGTAAAGTTATTCAATATGCATTTGAAACCATGGTCCCAGCCAGGCAGATTCCTTGTCACATCAGGGCATGAAGTTAGGCCCCAGCCCCAGCACCCTTCCACCTTTGTAGCCAAATGGCCAAGGCCCTGATTTTCTGTGATTCCACGGCTGTGGAGACTGCAGCAGAATTTAGTATCAATCATGGAAAAATGCAGAATATTATTCTGCAGTTTACATGAAATGCAGAATATTATTCCACAGTTTATACTGAAGAATCAGTATTCAGCAAGCCTGCTGGTGCATTGGTACCACTGCCACTCATAACTTTGATGAATCAGGTTCGGGAACAATCCACGGAAGCTGGCGGGCCAAAAACTGGGGGAGGGAGGATCGAGCATCCTATGGACTGTTCTCCCCTCCGGGGAAGTCGCTGGTGTTGAAAACCCTCACAGTAGCTTGGGGTACAACAGCAGGAACTGACTACATTTGGGAGATGTGTCAGACATTCAGCATGCCACCCAAACATCATTACACACACACACCTCCAGGGAGAAATGAGAAGCTGGAGGTTCGCTGCCATATGATGACATCTACCCCATGTTGCAGACCTCGTGCCACCGACCAGGCTCTCACTCCCATTTTACTGTTCAATTCTCATCAGGGGAAAGGCCCTAGTGACCCCACTCCTGGGGAGTAAGCCAGAAGTGTGCAGTTATTCCTTGGATCATATAAACCCCGGAAAACTATTCAGTGGTTTATATTAAATGCTGCAGAATGCTTTTGGAATTCTGTGGAATTTCAAAACAAAAATCTGAAAAGCATTTTGGAACAGACCCTGACCATTAGTTTGTCTGCTGGGACTTTACCTTAAAAATCAAAACAGGTAATCCCCACCCATCCAGCTCAGCCCCACCACCCTTCCTATCCCACCCTGAGAACCTCCTTGAGTCCCTTTATTTGAAGTAAAATATTTTTGTCGGGTCCGTGATATTTCACCGTCAAGCTCAAATTTCAGATTTTTATCCCAGAAATGCTTTAGCAGTCCACAAAGCACTACTGGAATAAGAACCTGGCTTCCTAGCCTAGTGATAAACCTAAAAGGAAGAGGATCAATGTGCAGTGTGGTAGCCACTAAAATATTACTCATTCAAATTTGGTGGCCCAGGCCTCTCAGGCTAGGGTAGGGAAGGTGACGGGCTGAAACGGATGGGGTGGATTTTACTTTCTAATACTAAGAACTCACAAGTTAATTGACAACCTTCTCTGGTTTGTAGGTTGCACTCAAAAACTAACATTTTCCTCTACCTGGGTGCTGGGTGGGGGCGTGTCGAGTGCTACCAAAGCCCTCAATTGCTAATGCAGAATTTCTGCAGAAATAGGAAGCTAATGCCACAGAAGTTCTGTGGTGACAGAGGACTTGCGAGAATTTAGACCCAAACTGCTGCAGAAAAATTGGGGCCTTGCAAATGGCTGCTGTCAGTAATACCTGGATCCTTGGGCTGACTGGCATTCTAAGTTGCACTATTTGAGCCCTCTTTTGAATGTTCTTTGTGTAGGGATCTACAGCACCATCAAGCGCAAGAACTGTGCTGTAGGTTTATGACAGGAAGAGTAAAGGTCGACAGCACCATCAGGCACTATGAATATGCTCCATGGCCAAGAATGGAGCTGCTTAGTCAGTCCTAAGATCCCAGTCCCAAAACTGCTCTGAGGGGTCATGGCCTGGGACAGAAGAGGCATGCAGTGCATTGGGTGCAGCAGACACACTCTGCAAATCCAGGATAGGCAGCGGGATCAAAGAGGGCCAGTATGCAGAACAGAAAGCATGAACTGTACTGGCAGAGGGAAGGAGGGATCATTCATAGAACTGGGAGAAAAAACATGGAAGAAAATGCTTTTTCCAGTCCACCCAAAACATGCCCAACATTTCACCCAATAGGTTTCATCAGGTGATGGTGATCCTGTTTTAAACCCAATAATATATACAATCAATAGTGCTGATTCTAAATCTAGGTTAATCAAATAGTTTAGACCACCTTAATTTACTGGAGGTCCCAAAATCGAAAATGACCTGCTTACTGATTTTAAATATGTATTCTTTCTTCCTCTTCACTTCAAAGGTATATGTTGTTTTATGCACACTAAAATAAAGTATACAGAACAATATATCGCATGGGTATCTACCTCCCATTAAGAATAGATATCCCATATCTACTTATGCTTTTCTGCAACTGCATGTCACAACCACGTGACACTTACCATACATCTTTATCTACAGTTGTCAGTTTTCTTACATGCATATTATAATTGCAGTGAATTGTGAAACATACTCATGTAATAACTGGCTTCCCTTTTCCCATAGAAACCATGGCATAATTTGTTGTTATAAAGGAGTATTTATAACGGCAAACACGTGCATGGTTTCTCTTGCTGTGTGCATGCTCACGCAGCAGCACCACCACCACTCTGCACCGCTCACCGCCCATCTAGCCCAATTCAAAACAGCACCACCAGAAGAACTCAGCGGTAAGTTGTTTTATTTTTCCCCATACCAAGTGAAACCCTCGAAAACCAGGACAAAAAAACCTTTTCAATTTGCCAATTCAAATCAGCACCAGACAAAACCATGGATGAACTGGAGCTCTTTCTTTTACATAATTGCTGAGGTGAAAAGGAAACCCAACAATTATATAAATAAAAATGGTGAGGTGTGTGTCAAGCTACGTTGACACACCTCATGTATGGATGCTTTCCACAAACCCCTCGGCTTCCCTTTAGGGTTTTTGTAACATCCCACAACTCAGGTGTATGTAAAATCTAGTTACACGACCCATACTTTATTCTCTATATTATACTTCCCCTATAGTGACTGGGTTCTAGTCAATCAGTCAACATTTTTTACCCACAAAGCACAAGTGCAATTTTTATTTATTTAAGAGATTTACCAGATAAGCATACTGAGCAGGAGCAGCTCATTTCCAGATGCGACCTGGGGTTTATACATACAATACAAATGGTGCATAGGCAATGGTGCATTACAACAGGTTCAGAATGGTTACATAAGGGTGAAACATCAGGTCCAGAAATGTTACAGGCTGGACTATGCATTTGTTATTTAATTACAAGTTTAGATCAGAGTGCCTGAGTTGCTATATCATAGTTGGGGTCTATGACTGCAGTGCATAAACAGACAGTGAAACTTTAAACTATTATATAAAGCTTTCAAAGTTTTTGTTCTGTTAGATATGTTTAGCTAAAATATGGTGATTCATGCCCAAATGTGCATTTCGTTTATTAATTCTGAGGGCACACCTCCTGCCACATGGCAGTCTTAGCATCTGAAATAACATAGTTAAATTTTATACATTAGTGTTGTATGAGTTGTGGTAATGAATGTGACCCTGTTTTTGCTCACTACTTTTTAAGAGAAAGAAAACACTCTTCAGTGTTTCTTTCTTCAAACTCATAACCGTAAAGTAGTTAGAAATGTATAGTTTTATTTTTAAGTCTTAACTTATTTTTACTAGTTTTTACAAAAAAAATATTTTCTGTTATGTCATTTGATATGGAGTGCATCTCTTTACATTCATTCAGTTTTAAGAAACATAAGAACATAGAAAGCAATGGCAGAAAAGGACTACTGGCCCATCCAGTCTGACCATGGATCTATACAGAACCCAGCAACCTAGCATTGATCAGTGATTTAACCCCTCTCATCTCAAAAGCAATGTTTTCTAGTAAACACCAAATATCTGTTTTAGTTCACTACACTCTTTCACAATGCATAGCAAAGCTATGCTGATGTAATACTATTACATAGTAGAGAGGGGACTCTGGAAGCATGTGACTGGATACCTAGACTGTGTCCTTCCACACTGGGGTTGAAGCACATGCAATCCTCTCCATTGACCACAATGCTGTACCCCCACCCAACCCCATGGGCACACTATTTTCCTGCTCCATGCTCATTTCTGGTTCACATCTGGGTTCAGAGCTAGGTGCCATGCCAACCCTCAATGGCTGTCCCTGTTATATATTAATGTTTTCCTGGTGTCTACTGGCACATCCACCCTCCATCGCTGTCCCTAAGATTCTGCATGTTTCTCTTGTGTCTAGTGGCACCCCCCTTCAGTCTGCATCCCTGTATTTTCTTAATGTTTCCATGGTGTCTAGTGGCACCACCCAGCCTCCAGTTGCTGTCCCCTATATACCTAATGTTTCCCTGGTGTCTAGTGGCACCCCACCCTCTGATCGCCATCCTCGTATTTCTGTATGTTTCCTGATGTTTAGTGACACCCCTCTGATTCCCATCCCTCTATTTTTTAATGTTCCCCTGTTGTCTAGTGACACCCCCCACCCTTCAATCAATATCCCTCTATATATCCAATGTTTCCCTGGTGCCTAGTGGCAGCCCCCACCTTCGATCCTCATCCCTATATTAATTTTTCTTTTCCATTTTGTACCCCACCTGCTGCCTTGCATCCACCTGGTCTGGACCCTATGACCTCCACCTCCACTTAGCCGCATCTCCCCAAAGCCCCCTGGCTTGCACCCCATGGTGGGGTTGGGTGAGTCCTATAAGTGCCACAACACTGGTATTAGGACAGGGGAGCTGGCCCTGGAGGCTAATCTAAAGGCATATGGGCAGGCTTCATAGATGTGGCAGGCAGTTGATTTTCCCCATATATGGGAGGCGGGGACTTACCAATGATGACCAGCGTCTGCCCCACCCCCGACATGCTGGAATCAGTGCTGTGGTACACCCAGCCTCTGCTAGGTGTCTGTAGTGCACTGGACACACTACTTCCCTCCCCTGGAGAAGGAGAGCAGTCGCAGGATGCTCAATCTTTCTCCCCAGCCGGCCCTCTGGCAACATGGGTCCATTCGAGGAGGAGGAAATGGACGAGGGAATGATAAAGGCATCCTTAGAATGGCAGAAAAGAGGAGATATTGTTGATGGGTGACCTGAACATGTCAGATGTTAACTGAAGCACCTTTGCTGCAGCCACATCCAAGAGCAGGGTAATTCTCGATGCCCTACAGGGGCATGACTCACACAGCTAGTGTTGGAACCCACTCAGGAGGGAGCAGTCTTAGACCTAGTACTCTCAAGGGGACAGAGAGAAGATCTCAGATTTAGAAGTGGGTAGCCATCTGGGAACAAGCGACCACCAAACAGTGTGGTTCATGAAAATACAGTCGTAGAGTCAAGTCACACAAGGTGAGGGTATTGCACTTTGGAGGGCTGACTTTGGCAACTGGGGGAGTGCCTCAGAAGAGTACTAGCAAATGAGCAAGAAGGTGGGGTGGAGGAACAATGGGGAAAAATCAAAGCTGCCATCAGAGGCCACAAGCCTTTGTGTGAAGCAAATAAACAAAACAAAACAAAGGAAAAAAACACTATGGTTCTCAAAAGAGGTGGTGGGGAAGGTTAGGGAGAAAAGATAGCGTTCAGGTAGTATAAGGAAACACAGAAAAGCAAAACAGAGAACTGTACCAGTTAAAGCAGAAGGAAGTGGGGAAGACAGTTAGAATAGCAAAGGCACAAACCAAGGAAAAGATATCCAACTCAGTTAAGAAGGGGTATAAAACCTTTATAGGTACTTTAGGAGTGAAAAAAACAGGAAAGGTTAGTGAGGCTTAATGAAGGGGTGGGGGCAGAGGGTGACAATGAAAAAGCGGAGATACAGAACAAATACTTCTGCTCAGTTTTCACAAAAGAAGGGGAGGTACCTAAAACAAATAATAGAAGCACACTGGATAGGGGGTCAATACCAGTCCATTCACAGAAGAAAGGATCCTGAAAGAACTCTTAAAACTGAAGGTGGACAAAGCAATGGGGCCTGATGGGATTTACCCCAGAATTCTAAAAAGAACTAAGGGAGAACTAGTGGTACCACTGACTACCTTTTAACAAATCATGGGACGATGTGTGGTACCCAAGGACTGGAGGAGGGCGGAAGTGATTCCCTTTACAAAAGTGGGAGCAAGGCAGAGGCAGGAAACTACAGACTTGTTAGTTTGATCTCAGTGGTAGGAAAAATGATGGAATCACTTCTGTATGAAAAATTGTTGAGTACCTGGAGGCCAGCGAGGCACAGGACCCAAGACAGCATAGATTTCACAGAGGGAAGGTCATGTCAGATTAATCTAATGGAATTCTTTGACTGGATGACAAAAGTAGTAGACCAGGGAGGGCTGTGGATATCACCTACCTAGACTTCAAGGCATTTAACACAGTCCCACACAAAGATTAATAAACAAGTTAGCCAGCCTGTGAGTGGGTCCCAGGGTGATAACCTGGGTAAAATTGGCTGCACAATAGGATGCAGAGGGTAATAGTAAACAGAGTCCACTCTGAAGAAAGGAGGGTTACTACCAGGGTACCACAGGGTTCAGTATTGGGACCAGTCCTCTTTAATGTCTTTATAGGTAACATTGGAAGGACTGGAAGAAAAGCATGCCTCTTTGCAGACCACACAAAGATCTGCAACAGGGTTGATACAAAGGGTGGAAAGGATGAGAAGAGACATGGCAAGGTTGGAGAAATGATCAAAAGTATGGAAGTTTAGATTCAATGCAAAGAAGTGCAAGTAATGCACCTGGAAAACAAAACCCAAGGAAGAGTACACAATGGGGAGGGAGTATTAATGACAACAAAACGAAAGGACCTGGGAGTAGTCATATCAGATGACCTAAAGTTAGGCAAGCAATGTGAGAAGGCAGAAAGGAGGGCTGAGGGACACTGGGATGCAAGGGAGGGCATCACCAGTGGAAAACACAAATCTGTTATCCCTCTGTAAAGACAGTTGGTGAGACCCCATCTGGAGTACTGTGCAGTTCAAGAGACCCTGTATCTGCAAGGACATATCTAGGATGGAGGCAATCCAGAGGAGGGCAACTAAAATGATGCAGGGTCTGCACCAGAAGCCATGCAAAGAGAGACTAAAATAACTTAATATGTATACCCTCGAGGAAAGGAGGAGAGAGGTGGACATGATAGAAACTATCAAGTACCTCAAGGGAATCAACAAAGTCCAAGAGGTAGCATCTTTCAGAAAAGAGATGTGCAAGAATAAGGGGCACAATTTGAAGACCAGAGGGGATGGCTCAGAGGCAATGTAGGAAGTATTTTTTCACAGAGAGGGTGGTAGACAAATGGAATGGCCTTCCTAAGGAGGTTGTGGGGTCAAAACAGTGGGTAAAGTTAAGAATGCATGGGACAGACATCAGGCAATTCTAGTGGGAGGTAGGCGGAAGTAGGCTGTTGGTAAAACTAGCATTTGCAGCTTATCCAATAGGTAGAAAATGGGCAGACTGGTGGGCCAAGCAGTCCTTATCTGCTGTCAAAGTCTATGTTTCTATGTTTCTAAGGCCTTTGATTCGGTGCCACATGGTAGGCTGACAAGCAAATTGAGCAACCTGGGAGCGTGGAGGAAACTGGTTAAATGGGTCAGGAGCTCGTTACAGGGCAGAGAGCAGAAGGTAGTAGTGGGAAATGAGGTATCTGAGCCCAGGATGGTAATAATTGGGGTGTCACAGGGCTTGGTGCTGGGACCAGTGCTGTTCAACATTTTCATTGCCGACATTGCAGAGGTTGATGGAGGAAGGCAGTCTGGTACTCAGGAGGATTTAGTAAAACTGGAGGAATGGTCTAACACATGGCAACTTGGATTCAATGCCAAGAAGTGCAGAGCCATGCACTTGGAAGCTAGGAACCCCATAAATAGTTATTGGTTGGGTGGAGTGCAGTTAGCCAAGTCAAAGGAGAAGGATCTGGGTGTACTAGTGATAGGGGAAATGAACCACTTAGCCCAGTGCAGAAGGGCAGTGGCAAAGGCCAACAGAATGCTGGGGTGCATTTCAAGGGAATTACCTCTAGGAGGGAAGTTGTCCTGCTCCTGTGCAGGTCCCTGGTGAGGCCGCACTTGAAGTAATGTGCAGTACTGGCACCCTACTTGAAAAAAGACATCAAGTTATTGGAAGGGTTACAGAGCTGGGCAACAAAAATGATCATGGGATTGGGAGATAAATCTTATGAGAAGAAACTAAGAGCTCAACATGTATTCCCTGTAGGATAGAAGGGAGAGAGGGATATGAATGAGACCTTCAAGTACCTGAAGGGTATGAGCAGAGTAAGCACCAAAAGTATTTTCAAATTAAAAGGTGGAAGAGAAACCAGGAGGCAGTCTTAAGTTGGAAGGAGGCAGATTCAGGAAGGAAATGAGGAGGCACTATTTCACTAAAAGGGTGGTGGCAGGGAGGAACACTCTGCGGAGGAGGTGATATCACTGCAGACAGTGCCCAGCTTCAAAAGGGGTTAGGACAGATTCAGAGGAAGGGTTCAAACAGTGGAGGGGACAGAGGATGGGAGTGAAGGATACACAGGCAAAATCATTGGGGGAGCAAAAGGGGTAGCTGCAGTCTGAAAGACTGAAGTGCTGCACACTTGAGCAGACTAGACAGAATGATAGGCCTGTATCTGCTGTCATTTTCATATGTTTGTAATACTTTATTAATTTTCAATGTTTTGACTCAAACTTTCAACACAGACATTTTCCACACCACCTCATAAATGTGACAGGTGTCATTTGTAAATCCTGGATGAGACATCTTTTGCAATTGTGGTGCCAAATGACATCTTGGTCGATATACTATAAATGCTACATGTCATGTTTATAAGGGCAGTCTAAAATGACTGTCTTGAAAATTTAGGGTAAAATTGAAAAAAGACTGAATGTGTGAAGAGTGAATGTGTATTGAATGTGTGAAGAGTGAGTGTGAACTAAATATGTGAAGAGTGAATGTGTAAAGAGTGAATTTGCCAGGCCCTGTACTTCTATAGGTAGATGGAGTCTTCCCATAGTGCACAGCCTAAAGGGCACTGCACATCTGGTCCTGTTCACACATTGATGAAATCTTCAACTCTCCTCGGGTCTAAAGCAGCCTCTCAATTTTACGCCTGCATTAATACCTTTATTTTGTAGCCATATTGGCTCTGACCAGAGTTTGTTGTAATAAACTTCATTTACAATGTGAGGGAAGAAAAACTGCTGTAGCAACACGCTTCTCACTTCTGCTCCTCAAACTGCAAGGCTGTGACTCCTCCTGTGGTATTTACTATTGCACTGAGTGCTTCTAGTGAGTAGCTTTTATTTTGCCAGCACGAGGTGGGGTGGGGTCTCATGACAGACATCCAGCATGTGACATCATCTGTGATCTCACTACACTGGTGCCTGCTCCCAGACTTGTGATCCCATTGTTGCCTGTAGTTACAGGCAACATCCAGCGACTGCCAGATCACTGCAGCAAGGGGAAGTGTTCCTATATGAAGGAGGGCTGACAAGCTAATCACCTCTATATTAGCATAGAGGAATATGGAACTTGTGCTGTGAGTGTGTCAAGATAAAATGTTGAGCATTCTAAAATGCTTCAGTTCAAATGTACTCATTTTGATTGCATAAGAGTTCTTAAAAACAAAATTTCATATTACCACGATATGAGTGTGTATGTGTGTGTGGGCGGAGGTTGTGGAGGAGGGTTTCCAAAGGATCAGTTTCTTAGATGACATACGTGGTTAACAAAGAATAAATAAAATGCAAATTTTGAACCATGGACAAATTTGATGAGCAAACTAGGGATTTCAAAAGATTTTCAAGGGCAATAATCACAATGTGATACTAGAGTTTTGCTAGAGCTCAAATTAGGCAGAACTTACTTTTGATGATACAATTGTGGAAAGAGACAATTCATAATTCAGTTTGTGATCACATATTCTGCCCATGCAGGATATGTGGAAAATATTATTAACAACAACAATATAGAACACTAGGAAATACTCAAAAGTAACCAAGATTTAGAGGAAATTAATGACCGCCCTCCCAGAATAGTATATATAAAACACACTTATGGATGCCTGTGTACACAGCCAGCATAAGAATACCAAACCTACTACTTGGCTGAATAAAGGGCTATGGAAAGGCCATCAATGTAAATGCTGCAGTTATTGCAAGTATATCATAGAGAGGGATTAATTCACAAACTATCACTCTAGCAGACAATTTGAGATCAGGCAATTCACAATGTGTGACACTATATATAGGCATAATTTATATGGCTGACTGTTCTTGTACTGAAATGCCTTTTATATAAACAAGACAATTTGAAGCCTGAGGGTTAGGTTAGGAGAACACTGTATAACAAGTGGGACTGTGAATGTCACTAAGCGAGAGTTTTAGATGTAGAACAAGCAAGAGACCCGAGAACTATAGGTTTAAATTCAGGTGAATTGATACGAGTGCCCATATCCAAGGGAGGTGACTTTAATACCTTGGTCTTAGAATGAAAAGTGTTTTGGATTAATAATCTGAATGTGACAAAATCCAGAGTTTAATGTAGCTTTTGAGCTCACTCCATTCCTCAAATAAGTAGTAGTGCTTACAGTATTATTAATAAAATTTGTAAACTGTTCGATGTTTTACATTAGTTATTCTTACGAGCTAATGGCATTTGTCTTTCCCCTTTTCAGATGTGAAGTTCTCCTTTTTGCTATACATTGGATTAAACTGCAGTACCTAGTAGGCAGCAGCCTAGGGAACTAAGCTGCACCAGTATGTCTAGCAATGTGATCTATTACAATTATATACAAGCATATACAATATTGTATGTTATGCTATCAAAAGATATTTTTTCAGAAATGGAATTTGTTTCAGTAGTTATATTATTACATGGCAATAACATCCTATTTATCTATGTTTTTGATACATAACAAAAGTAGAGTAAAAATCATCATGAGCAGGCAGCTGTTTTCAATGTTAATGTTTTACAGTTTTAACAAGTATATGTAAATAATCTTGCACATTCTACATTCTACACTATTCACATTTTTTAACAATGTATTGTCTAGATGTATATGTATTGGTGGAAAAGGTTTTAATGACACAGCTCTGAAGTCAATATTGTGCACCACTATAAAAAGAGCAGGACACATTGTATTTAGCCTTTGATAAAGGGTTGCATAATCTGAAATGCATCAGGCGATGGTCTAGCCTAGTGTTGTCTGACTTTGCACCTCGAATGAAATATGCACTGAGCACTTTTGAAACAATAAACTCAGGGGTGGCTTCTTCATTACAGGAGGAGGAGTGCCAGATGTACTTTTGTAAGATGTAGGGATGGGCGAGTCGGCTGTCCAGTTCTGCTTCGGCTCTAATTTTTCCAAAAGATTCTGATTTACTCTGATAAATTACATAGAAACATAGACTGTGATGGCAGATAAGGCCACCAATCTGCCCATTTCCCTACCATTGGATAAGCTGCAGATCCTAGTTAACCAACAGGCTACTTCCTCCTAACCCCACTAGAATTGCCTTATGTCATGCGGTCTTTCCTTCTCTTCCTTGCTCCATCTGGTTCTAGCTACTGTAAGTTTCTTCCAACTTTAAAAGACACTCCTGTGAGCTGGGAATTTTTGCTCACCTGCAGTTGTGCCATAGATTTGGGGTTAGTCCCAGATGTGCTCTTTCTCAGCCACTTATCAATTACTGGAATGTTCAAATTGCTGGGAAGCCTATTCCTGCTTCCTTCTATCCGTATAACCGAGACACTTCTTAGTGACCTGGTGTTGGATAAGGGCCTGCTATCTCCCACTAGACTTATATCAAAGTATGCCTCAGCAGATATAGAATATTTTAAGATGGTTCAAATTCAGTCTTCAGTTTCCCAATTTTAGGCCCACCTCCCTGGAACTGCAAGCTGGGGCATGGTTCCAAGATCTGGTTGCTCTAACATTCAGCTCTAAACCCATTTCCAGACTATATAAAAGTTATGCTCTCGAGCCTGTAAAACTATCCTCCAGTGGCCTATTATTGAAATCAGCTTTGAAGATGGACAAGCCCTCTGCTTTTTACACACTATCTGAATCAATGTAAGCCATTTTGTCAAAAAGACAGGCTTCGTCTTTTACATTTCAATGTGCTGCACAATCTGCATCTTACCCCAGTGAGGTTACATAACATGCGTAGTTGTTCTACCCCAAATGCCATACCTGTGGACTGTAAGAAGGAAAACTATTCCATACGTTGTGGACCTGTTCTAGGTGTAAAAGCCTATGGCAAATGGTGCAAACTAAATTACAACAATTTTTCAGTATTCATATTTTACTCCTGAGGTATGCTTTTGGGAGATTACTCTGGGATATATTCAGTTGTGAGTAAATATCATATAACTTTAGTGGTGTCTGTTACCAAACTGCTTATTCTTCACCATTGAAAGCTGATTGGTCCCCTTCCTACGCTTGAATGGTACCAGGAGTTTTAACCACTTTGGCAGCAGAGCAGGCTATGGCTTGGTCAACTGGAGCTTGGCTCAAGTTTCAAAGGTGTTGGTCCTTCTTTCAGTCCCAGTGTCTTTGGTTATAGCTTAATAGCTATTCTATTGGTTGCTGTCTTTGTAATTTTTGTTCCTGCATTGCGGTCCATCAGCCCTACCAGTTATAGTACGAGTGTGTTTTATTTTTGGGTAGACTGTCCCTGACTTGTGTTGCACTGGGGTGGGATGATGGGGGTTAAGATGCTGTGTAATGTTACTTTACTGTACTCCTAGTTATAGAATTGTATAGGACTGTGTGTCTTTGTGATTGATTGTGGTTTTCTTTGTTGTATTGTTTGGGTGTTATATGAAAATTTAATAAAGTTTCTTAAATTGCAAAAAAGAAAAAAAGAATTGCCCTATGTCTGTCCCATGCATTCTTGAATTCCTCCACTGTTTGATGCCATGACCTCCTCAGGAGGAGGCGTTTCATGCGTCCCACCCTCTCCATAAAAATACTTCCTCATGTTGCCCGAGTCATCCCGTCTAAAATTATAGACCTATTTTAATCTATTTGAGTATGAGAACTGCATCAGTATTATTGTTTTAGATCCCTTTTATTAAAAATAAAATGTAACCTTTTATAAAAAAATTGTGTCTGCATTTTCTTGTTGTTTTCAAGGTCAGCAAGCAGCCAACAGCAGTAACATAAACTGACTGTTGTTCTTGCCAATCCTGTATGTCAGTCACCACATGACATTCACAGGAAACAGTGGGATGGATTCACTAAGTCTTAAAATCCTGCAGCTGTGGAAAAGCTCAGCACAAGTGGGTTGCTACTTGTGGAACCATAATTTTCCTGCAGCTACGGTATTCTGAAAAGTGAAGTTGGTTTAAGACCAGCTCCACGATTTATGGCAGCTTGCATGTGGTGTTCCAGTGGAAATCCTCACAGCTGCAGAAAATGTTATGGCTAATTGAACTAGCATAGCATCTGCAACTGCTGTGGATGTAAACAGCAATCTCTGCAGCTGCGAGATTTTGATCTGCAGCTGGAGTAGCTGTGTGACTTAGTCCCAAAACATTTGTGAATCCAGTCCACTATATGCCAGTCGTTTGGAGCTTAGCAGTGAAAGAAGGCAGTGTGTCAAAAGTTGGAAAGAGAGAGAGACCAACAAATTCAACAGTAGAAAGACAACAGCAGAGTGCAGAGTGCAGAGCATCACTGAATCTGGTATGCTTTTGGTGGGAGACAGACAGCATGAGCAGGGCGTCATGGGGCCCCAGCCAACCCTACTGCCTTTTGACTTGAGATGTTATTTTTTATTTGTAATTATTTTGCCTGCCTACATGGTGTTATAATAAGCATCATGAGCCCCAAGCCATCCACACACTGCTACCTGATTGGCCAATTATTTTGCTTTCCCCCTAACTGCTGCATACTACCTGCTCATGAAGCCCACGGCCAGTCCTCAGCCCCGCCATCTCTCTAATCATTGTCAAGCTGGTGGGGATCCACATGGTATACTCCACCTGGGTTCCCAAATTGAAAAACACATACAACAACACATATACACTGTGACTGCACAAGAAGGAATTTTTGTTACTCGATCTTTCTGTTATGGTTGCTGATCTCTGTCCTCTGAATTCAAAGAAATAAATCATTAAATTACATAACATCATCACGTCATCTTCAAACACCATCAAGGGAGCACCCTTATTAGAAGACACCTGTTGGCAGCTGTTCGTCACAATTGCTTTTATGTTCCTGCCACTCTTCACCGAACTGGTAACAGAATTTGTTGAGACTGACTTTTAGGAAGGTAAGCGCTGTACATTTTCAGGAGTAATCCTTGTGCTGCCATCTGAGACATTTCAGCAGTGCTAAATATATATTCACAGTAAACACTAGTGAGACGGCAACTAAAGCTTAATAACAAAGGCAGATACTGCAGGCCAGATGTCAGTGAGCCATGGAGGAGAGTGGAGGGCTGTGCTGGCCGTCGCTCAGATTTGGGATGGGGGAGCAGGGTGGGACACTACATGCTGGGGTTGGGGGCTACTAGACCACCAAGGAGGAAATAAGGTAAAAAAAGAAAAAAAAACATACTGGGGATCGGGGATAGGAAGGGAGGCAGGGAGGGGTTCACTAGACCACCAATATTTTACTGTATGAGGGATAAGAATGGGGTTTCACAGGATGAGGTGACTAGTGGCTACCACTGGACTGACCAGGCAGGTGAATGACTGAGGGAGGGACCACTAGCAACCAAGTCTTTTTAAAATACATGTCTGGCATGTGGGTGATTGAGTGGGGGGACCGCTAGCCACCAGGGATTTATTTTATTTATTTTGGGCAATCAGTGACTGGTGGGGGACTAGACAACAGGGTGCAGGCAAAATGAGGCTCTTGAATTCAGGAAAATCAAACCATGAAGTGCAGGAAAGAAAATACTTCCCTTACTAATACCGATATGCCCGATACTGACAATAGCATAGCCTTTATTGTGGTGGTCTAGTAGTCTCATCCCCCACCCTGGCATGTGGTGCCCACCACCCTGATCTCCAATCCAAACCCGAGCCAACACCTGCACCCCTCCTCACACTACCTTGGCCAGCACTAACTGAACTGCCACTGGGCGCTGTGCTGCAGTACAGTAGCAATATTATTGTAGTACAGCGCTCAGTGATGTTTAATCAGTGCCGCCAAACTGATGTGAGGAGGGGCTTTGCCAGGCTGCCCGGCACGGGTTGGGGAGCTGAGTGGTGGACACTACATGCCAGGGGTGGGGTGGGACCATTAGACTACTAGGATAAAGACCATGCAATTGTCAATGCCAGTCATATTGGAGCAGGGGAGGGACTGCTAGAGCATCAGGGTAATATGATTATTTACAGCACATCAACGGGCATGTTGGGGTGGGAGGAGGGACTGCAAGGCCATCAGGTTTTGTCATAAATTGCATTATGGGACATTGGGGCTCTGGGAGGGGGACCACTGGACTACCATGGATAAGGGGATGTTAATTTATTATTATTATTATAAAGATCAGGGAGCATGGAGGGCCCACTAGACCACCAGGTTTTGTCATATATTGAATTACTGGACATTGGGGCTCGGGAGGGGAACCACTGTGCTGGCACAGATAAGGGCAATTTCTTTATTAAATATAATGAAGATCAGGGATGGGGCACTGCTAGTCTTTGCCACGGAGCCTGTCAGCATTCCCTGCCCTCGTGTTGTGTTTGTCACACAGGAGGCGGTTGGGGCAGGTGTGGGAACTTAAGCGCGGGACCTCCTGTACCTGAATCTGTGTAGGGTCCTTGGCGCACCTGGCTTCAGTGCAAGCTACTGTTTGCCCCAGCTTGTGCTGCTGTAAGCACTTTTGAGAATCGAGCCCATGGTATTTAGAAATAGAATTTGTCTACAGAAAACAACCAGTTGGCCCACCCAGTCTGCCCAGATGTTCCCTGTCTACTCTTTCTCTGAAGTCCTCAACTAGTCTCCAGAGACCTTTCTACTCCTACCTATTCACTAATATTCCCACATCTGTCCCACCCAGAGCCCTCTCTACTCCCTACCTATTCACTAATATTCCCTACATCTGTCCCACACAGGCTTAAAGTATAGATTTTTTGCCTCCACCACTTCTGCAGGCAGTGTGTTCCAGGCATCTTCCATGTTTTCAGTAAAGTATACTATATTGCATCTCTCTGGAACTCTCCCTTCAGCTTCACTGCACTTTCCTAGTCTGGTGCTGTTTCTTATTATAAAGAGATATCCCCTGCCATGTTTACCTCACGTGTACTGGTAGGTCTCTATCAGGTCCCCTCTAGCTCTTCTCTCCTCCAGGGTGTACTGATTGAGATTCCTCATTCTTTCCTCCTAGGACTTCTTGTGCAACACCTGCACCATTTTAGTTGCCCTCCTCTGGACTACCTCCACCTGGTCTATCTCCTTTCTGAGGCATGGCCTCCAAAACTGGACACAGTACAGTACTCCAGGTGGGGTCTCACCTGTGAATGAAACAGTAGCAAGAACAGCTCCCTCCTCCTGACAGAGATACCCCTCATTATGCATCCTACTAGCCCTACTCACTGCTTTGTCACACTTCCCTGACACTTAGAGATTACTAGTTATGATAACCCCCAGATCCCTTTTCTGCTTAGTGACTGTAAGCACTCCTAGTCCATCCTGTACTCAGCTCCTGTGTTCCTATGCCCTTGGTGGACGATTTTGCACTTCTGAGCATTGAACCCCAACTGACATGCTCTTGACCTCTCCTCAAGTTTCTCAAGATCCCTGCACACTTCCACCCCTTCATGAGTGTCCACCCTGTTGCAAATTTTGATATAATCTACAAAATGCATACCTTGCCTTCCAGTTCATCTGCAATGTCACTTATGAAGACACTGAAGAGGACTGGTCCTAGTGCTGAGCCCAACGTCACCCTACTGGTCACTGTCACATCCTTTGAGTCAGTGTTGTTAACCACCACCCTCTGTCACCTAGTTATTAAGCAGTTTCTAAGCCCATTCACCACTTTAGATCCTGCTCGGAACTACTCAATTTCTGTATCAGTATTCTGTGCTGCATAATGTTTAAGTCCAAATAGTCTATGTCCACTGCCCTTCCTAGACCTATTTCCATGGTCATCTAGTTAAAGAAATCAATCTGATTTGCTGGCATAACTCCCTCTTCCATGAATCCATGATATCTGTGGTTTTGCAGTGAATTAGATTCAATATGTTCCAACAACCTTTCGTTTAGCAGGATTCTAGAGAACAGAGAATTTGCTGGCAGATAAAGACCACTTGGCCCATGTAGTCTGCCCATTTTCCCATTAATTTCCACAACACTGAAGTGGGACTAATAGGCCTACAGCATAGTTTCTAGCCTCCTACCTGCTGCTGCTGCTGTTTTGTAGAGACATATCTGCTCTTCTCTATTCAGAAACACGCCTGTTTCTGGTGAACTGTTTAATAAAGCCATCAGTGTGTGCTAGCACATCCTTGAGTTCCTTTAGTGCCCTTGGATGTAATCTGTCTGGTCCAATAGCCTTGTCCACCTTCAGAGCTACAGTATAAGTCCCTTCAGTATTCTTCACTCTGAAAATGGAATTGCGTCTACCTACCCCCTTTGTTACTGCAACACCTTGGTGTTCCAACTCCCCTCCCTCCTCTGTAAGACTGAGCTGAAGTAGCTGCTCAGATTGGCAGCTTTTCTTTGTCCTCTACTGTGCAGTGTCCCCTACCGTCTTCATAATCCTCACTATTACTCCCCTTGCTTTCCTCTCCTCACTTACATATCTGAAGAAAGTCTTATCCCTTTAGCTACGCATTGCTATCCTTTTCTCTGTCTGCACGTTTTTCCCTCACCACCTTTCCTGCTTCCCTGTGTTTTGATTGGTATACCTCCCATCATCCTCCTATGTGTTTCCTCACACTTCCTGAATGCCGCCTTTTTTTTTCGCCACTAACTTGTCCACTTCCCAGAGAGCCATAACAGTCTTTTTGCCTTCTTCTTTACTCACTTCCTTCATGGAGAGCTGGTTTCTTGAATTATCCTTTCTCTAATTTTTCACCACTGTTCCTCTACAGTACACCTCCCTGGCAATCCACCCCTACCCCCACCATGATGTAGTTTTAGAAGTAGTATCCCATTTCTTTAAAATCTGCCCACTTAGCCGCCCAGTGGCACTGGAGGTCGAGGCGCTGGATGACCCATCTCATGCTACTCTGGCAAACCTGGGTTTGGGAATGAGTCAGGTCCGTCAGGGGTTGGTGGGGATGAGAAAGGACTGAGCATCAGAGGACACTCTCCTCTCTCAGGGAGGGAGGTTGTCATCCCACCTGTTATTGCCCCTGGTGGGGTGGAGGTGACACAGGCTGGAGGCAGGCAGCCAGCAGGTGTGGCACGATGTCCCTACACACATATGCTCACACTGTACATTGGGAGGACAACCAGAAAGAGGAAATGGCAGCAGGGGTCTTCATGGCCCCATTCCGCTGGTCCCATCGCCACCCTCCCTAGATTTGGATTGTGCTCTGAGGGAGAATCCTTCCTGTCCCTGCCAAGGGTGGTAAGTCATGGGGGTCTCAGGGTTGGTCAGGGGTGGCTGGGCTCATGAGCAAGTGATGTGGGGTGGAGTTCCTGCCCAGTGGGCCGGAAGAAAACAATGTAAAAAATAAATTTAATAAATATCTGTCCTCCTAATAACCAGGACCCTCATCCTCATGTGGTTTGCCCCATCTCCAGTCTTTGTGTTAAGCCACACTGTACAGTGATAACTGGTTCCAAGCAGACTGCCCATTGTGATGTCTGCAACGCTGTCACAGTTTGTATGTACCAGGGCCAGCACTACTCCATACCTAGTGGGTTTCTTAACTAGCTTCTTAGAAAAGCCCTTGTAGGGAATCAAGGATGGCCCTGCTCTTTGTTAAAGCCAAAGCTGGAGGGCTCCACCCATGTCTGGGTCGATTGAAGTCACCAACCAGCAGCAACCCTCCTTACTTGCCATTCTGATGCATGGCTTCTGCAAGTGCCTTAACTCCTATTCCTCTGCTGGGAGGTATATACACCACTCCAGTATGGATAGCAGCTTCATAGCTTGTCTCTAGGATGACCCTCGCGCCTCCAGCTCTTCCTTTTCCTCTGGGTGTCCCTGTACCTCCAAGACTTTGATTCCCTCTGTCAGATATAGTTCAACCCTTCCTCCCCACCATCCCTTCTCTCCTGAACGAGAGTAGCCTAATGTGGCCATGTCCCAGTTGTGGTGGTCAGTACACTGTGATTCCATTATGGCCAGCAAATCCAGGCTAGCTTCTGCTATGATTGCTTCAGGTTCAAATTGTATGTCCCAGACTCCTTGCATTTGCACACATGGCTCTCCATACCATATTCCCCCTGCCTGTTTCCCTGCTTTCCCTCCTTTCCTACATATGAACATACAGGGGTGCCCAGCAGATAAAGGCTGAGGTCTATCAATTCTGCTTGAATGTGCAGCTAGCACCCCTATCTTGCAGCTGCCCCTTCCACCCTTCCCTCCATTGACCCTCCCTGTCCTGTCCCATCCCTTTTAAAGCAGTCCACTGTTCTACTGGATACCACTTCTGCAGGTAATGCATTCCACCCAGCTACCACCCTCTCTGTAAAAGTGTCTCCTCATCTCCTCTTGAGCCTTCCTCCTCCAATCTCAATTATGGCTCCTGGTGTCCCTCCCTCCCTCCCTTACTTTGAACAGCCTTTCTGTACCTGTCTTGTTTATTCTTTCATGTACTTGAGGTTTCAATCATGTCTCCGTCCTCCTCTCCTCCAGCAGTACTTGTTCAACTCCCTCAGCCGTCTCTCATATGATAAGTCCCCAGCCCCTTGGTCATCTTTGTTGCCCTACGCTGTACTCCCTCCAGTAATTTACTGTCCCTCTTCAGATATGAGCACCAGTACTGTACATGAAGTACACCAGGTCTTGATCTAACTAATGACCTATACAGTGGCAGAATCACCTCCTCCTCCTTGAGGATATATCCCTTGCAATGCAACCCAGCATTTTGTTGGCCTTTGCAGCTGCCTTCCAAGATTGTGCTGAGTTGTTCATTGACCCTGTAATGAGCACCCCATATCCTTCTCCTCCTGTGTCTGGGCTGGCTGCATTCTCTCCAGCTGGTAACTCCTCCTTGGGTTCTTCACCCCAAAATGCAGCACCTTGCATATTTTTCAAACCTCAGTTGCCAGATGTCTGACCAGGTTTCAAGCTTCGCCAGATCATCCCGCAACCCTTGCCATCCCACTAGGTCATCCACCACCACTCCCATCTTGGTATCATCAGCAAACAGATTGATCTTGCTCTTGATGTCCAATGATGTGTCTGCAATGAATAACCCAAACACTGGTCCCAAACCGAGCCCTCGAAACACTGCTCATCACTACCCTTGGGTGTGAAAGCTCCCCCACCCTCTGTACTTTCCTGAAGCCAGTTCCCTACCCATCTCACCAGCTTTGCACCCACCCTGTGCCTTCTAACTTACTTCCCAGCCTTCCATATGTCACCGATTGAATGCCTTACTGAAGTCCAGATACAGGACATCCACTGCATGGCCCTGTCCAGTTGCATAGTTACACAGTCAGAGAACTCCACCAGGTTGGTTTGGCAGGATCTGCCACATATGAAGCCATGCTGTCTGCTGTCCTGTAGTCCTTTGGTCTCTAGGAGGGCCACCAGCCTCTCCTTCAAGATAGTCTCCATCAGCTTACCCACAATAGATGTAGGCTCACCAGTCTGTAGTTCCCGGTTCATCCCTGGGCCACTCTTGTGAAGAGCACCACATGAGCCATCCTCCAGTCCTGAGGTACACACCCTGAGTGTAGTGAGACATTAAATAGGTCTGTCAGAGGTTCCGCTAGGACCTCTGCCAGCTCCTTCAGCATCCTGGGGTGGATGCCATCTTGGCCTGGCGCCTTGTCCACCCTCAGTGCCTTCACACCCTTGCAAACTCTGCCTCCATTATTTCCCCATGTCACCCCCTTCCACCCTGTTTCTGCTGTTCCTCCCCTTGGGTATCACCTCCTCTTCTCCTTAGTAAATACTGAGCAGAAGTAATCATTTAGTGCTTCTGCCTCATCTCACTGCTTCCACCCACCCTTCCTTCCTAATCCTTACTATGTGGTCCTTACAGCTCCTTTTCTCCTTGATGTGCCTAAAAAGCCCTTCTCCCCTTCTTAAGGCCTTGTGCCAGCCTGAGCTCCTTACATGCCTTGGCTCTCCTTACTGCCCATGTCACCTCCTTCGATTCCGTCAGGTACTCCTCCCTGTCCTCCCTCCTCCCTGTTTTCTTGTACCTCTAAAGGCAGCTCTTTTCCTCCTTACCTTTTCCATGACCTCCTTGCTCAACCAACTTGGTTTCTTAGCCCTAGCCTTCTTGCTCTGGGCCTTGCAGCTTTTGGTTGCCTCCACTATCCCAGCTTTATGAGCTCCCACCTCTGGTTAGTGCCCATACTAGGTTGAATTCTAACCAGCTACCCTTTTACCACTTCCCCATCCTCCCAAAGTCATCCCTCCTGAAGTCCAGCACTCTTGTGCGGAGTCCCTCCTTCCTTACCCATATCCAATGTGAGCCATACTGAGTGGTGGTCACTCCTGACAGCGGTTCTTCCACCGTAAGTTCTCTCACAAAGTCCCCATTTGCCAGCACAAGGTCAAGGGAATTCCCTAACCTGGTTGGTTCACTGACCATTTGCAGCGA
Source organism: Neoceratodus forsteri (assembly GCA_016271365.2). Classification (NCBI taxonomy): domain Eukaryota; kingdom Metazoa; phylum Chordata; order Ceratodontiformes; family Ceratodontidae; genus Neoceratodus; species Neoceratodus forsteri. Next base: position 912,378,547 of record CM057455.1, on the reverse strand, counting down.
AACTGTCCTGGAAGTACCTGCTCCTGTCTATTCCTGATTGTTGGGGTACTCAGTCCACTCCTGGCATGTTGAAGTCCCCACAATCACCACACTATCCTTCTCACAGGTCCTCCAGATCTATCCTGCTAGTTCTCTGTCTAACTCCTCTGCCTGAGAGGGCAGCCTATACACCACTCCCATTCTGAGAATCCTATTCTTGGAATACTGGATTTGCATCCAAATGACTCCATACTACCCTTCTCCCCTCCTCCCTTACACACTTCAGTCCTTCCTTCACATATAGTGCCACCCCTCCTTTCCCAATCACCCTGTCCCTACGAAATAACCTGTACCATGGTACAGACATGTCCCAGTCTTTGTATTGGGTGGCCCATGTTTCTGTGATGGCTGCAATATTCCTCTCCCTCTGCCAGAGCACCTGTAACTCTGCAATTTTCCTACCAAGGCTCCTAGCATTAAGGGTAACTACCTTCCACCTTCCCCTTCCATTCTGCCCTCCTAGCATCACCAATAGCACTTGCCATTTGTCCTTTGTCACTCTTTTGGGGGATAAGCTCATATGGTTTCCCAACCTGTGGTCTCTGCATTTCTCTTGCACACTTGCCACCCCTCGCTCTTAGTTTAAATTCCAACTTCCTCTATGTACTCCTCCATCCTCTGTTTCAATACTTTCTTTCCCTCCTCAGTACCTGGGCTGTTCAAGGAAGCTCCCTGACCTAGCTTTTGAAATGTTTTCTTTTCCATTCCCTGTCTGCTTTAGTAGTTTCTTTGTCTTGCTTACCCGATTATACACTCCTTTTTCTACCATGTCTCCACCCATCTGCCTGTGCCCTGCTCTAGGAGAGTTTATTTCCATTTGGCCCCTCCCTCCCTACTATTCCATCATTGAGGGAGGGTCTTGTTACCTACCTTGCTTTTACAGAAGCCCCATGTCTAGGTTAAATGCTCATTCAAACCAGATGGTCCCTCTGGAAGTATGAAGAGCCGTCTCCCCTATAGTGGCCCATATCCTCCCAGGTTGGTCACCAGACACTAATGTGCCAAGACCTCCTCCATGCACCATGCTCTTCAAACAATTGTTAAATGCACTGGTGAGGCAGTATTCTTTCCTCTCCACTGCTGTACACAGGTAGTACTGGAAAAGCTAGCGTGCATGCCACTTCCTTGGTGCCCTTCTAAGCTCCCTGAAATTACCCCTCATAAGAGTACTCTTTAACATGCCTATTTCTTAAATAGTAGCCCACAGGTAAACACTACTCATTAATAGACATTATAAAGGTCATGGACTTTTTCAAACTTCTAATTGGTTAGAGATAATTCTAAACAGTGATGCTATCACAGTACAAAAGCACACTTCAGGAAAGTCCCCATCCACCAGTCATTTTACCCTCATGCAGTCAATGAGCATTGTCAGCTACAGTTTTCCATCATAAACATGGCTGCCACTTTTATTCACTAAAACCTTCAAGTGAGCCCTAAAAATAAAACTGTTTTACATTTAAAAAATATTTAATGTCATTTTCCCTCAGAAATCTCTTCTTACCACACACTTACATAATATTGAAAGATAAAGTACTACAGTACTTATTGTTTTAACATCTATGTTTTTGCTGACCATGAAAAAAGCTCCTCCAATCCTCATCGACACCAGAGTAATCTGTTAAACCTGATACAGATGAACAGGGACCACCAAGACCTTCTGTTGAATGAATGCTAGGGTGAATATTCTGCCAGTAGAACTGAGCAGAGATTAGAATTCTTGTATTCCATCCATAGTAAACATTCCATTCCATCAAGTGAATGTAGGAATGATAGAAAATAAATATAATGTATGGTAAGTGCCTATTAACCACTATAATCAGCAGTCACACAGCTTTGTTATGCACTGTTTAGAATGTTAAAAGTAGTTAACCACACTTCAGAACTTCCAAACAGTGGCATAACGAAAAAGAATGCACCAGAGTTCCATAATTCTCACACATAGAATGCAAACAGTGTTTTTGACCATACACTATAAAAGATGATGGCTGGGGATGGGGTGACAACCACACTGAAATCACCTCTCATGGTGGCTAGGGCTACAGTAAACCTCTCGAGCTGCACTCTCGAGGTTTAACATGTTGCCCTAGCAACAACTCGAGGTGATTACAGCATGGTTATCACCCAGTCCCCAGCCATTATCCTCTATAATGTATAGGGGAGCCCTGATTATGGTCTGATTTCAAACAGTTTATAACATGGTTATGGTATCAATGTGACATCAAGAGGTTGTTAACCTCTCATGACTATGTCACATCGATAACATAACAATAGAAGAAAATCTGCACATGCGCAGCTTTTGTGAGAGCGGCTGACAACAAGCGGCTGCAGCTGTGAGAGTTGGCATTAATCAAGTCAGGCACTATGGGCAAATGACATAAAGCAATGTGTTTTTCTTTAAAACTGGTGCACCTTGATTTTCTGCCCATACACTATAAAATATAATGTATGAGGAATAATCTATAACCTCATTGAAACTGCTTCTTGAGGTTACCGATGATTCCCCATACATTATCCTCTATATAGTAGAGCATTGTTCTAGATAGAAATCCATCCTTTTCAAATGCTGTTGCAGGAGCTCAGCTGTCTGGGTTTGGGACTGGAAGGGGACCCCCTAAGTGAGTGGACAGGATTGGTGGGTGCAGCATCATGGCGTTGGCAAGTTATGGTCACTCCGAGGAGGAGGCTAGATAGCCTGGTGGCATCGTTTGGGAGATGGGCTTCTCGGGTTAGGGGTGGTGTGAGTGCCTGGTAGGAGGAAGTTGTAGGGCCTTAGGGTGGATCCCATTTCCCATATCTGTGGTGTCTGCTGGGCTTTTGGGCTGTGGGAATCATGGCAGGGTTCCCACACTGGAGGAGTCAGTAGCAGTGTCTCCTTCTGTACCCAGCATGACATGGTGGTCCAGGTTGTTGAGGGATGCAGGCTAGCATCCACCATTTAGGGGCCTGCTTGGAAGGGCAGGTCCTAGAGTACCATTCATGAACTGTCTGGGTGGGCCACAAGTCTTTGTGTGGACAGGCCCTGGAAGACTTCTCCTGGCCTGATACTTAGCTCAAGTTCTGAAGTATGGTAAAAGGGAACACACTGGATGTTTGGGTTGCCATCCCTCAGTCATCTGATGGTCACCCAGGGAATGGGTGCGCTGCCTGGGTACGCTGTGGATCTGCCATGCCCATGTCTGCAGCAGGCCCCAGGGCCTATATTAAGTTGGTAAGCCTTTAGACCCAGTTAGGCTGTGGTTCTGCTCTGGTGAGGGAATTGGAGGGCTGCACAAAGGTGAGGGTGTGGAGGAAATGCAAAGCTCTGAATTTCAGCAATGGTCTGGTCAGGGAGAGAAATTCCTTGGCTCCCTAAGTGCGTTTTCTAGGACCATGGATCAGGTTGGGAGTGGCTACTTGCTTCTCTGCTCAGAGGAGATGCCTGAACAGGGAAGAAGTGCGAGGAAAGAGCAAGTAAAGGTGGCTTACCAGTGCTGGAGGTTTCTGGAGCCCTGTGCTTCTGTGGGAAGCTAAATTCCCTTTTCAGGTATATCATCTGAGTTCTGAAATTGTAAAGCTGTGAGCCTTGTGTATTCTGTCTTTAAAATCTGTCTCCTTCCTGTAGTTGCTAGCATTTGTAAGATAGTTATGCCCCATGGAGCAGGAGTATTTATGGCATGAAGAAGGATGAACCCTGTGGCCTCTAAATCATTTGGGCCCAGTAGAAAATCAAGTAATTCATTGGGGGGTAGTGACTCTTGATCTGTTTTGTAAATAAGGGTACCTAAATTCAGAATCCTCAGTTTTAGTTCTTTCATGAGTTGATATTTTTTGGGGAGCCTTCTTGCTGTGTAAGATCCCACACCTTCTGGCAGTTTGGGGCTTGTAGGGGATGCTGAGGCCAAAGTCATTGTGGAGTCCTGGTCCTCCTGTGGGGTTCCTTGGCTGCTCTCTTTATCAGTGAGGTGGTGATCTGGGTGCCCAGCAGTTAGAGGATGCCTCAAGGTAAGCAGACTTTCTTTGTTTGCCTGAGAACAGTGCAATTCTGGAGTATATCTCTGTGGCCCCTCCCTGGAATATCAGTAATTTTCCTTTTGACATTTGGGAGGGTGGCTACATATATAACTAGTATGTTGTGCCACCTCGGGGTTGTGACTCCATGGACCTCTTGAGCTTCGCTCTTGAGGTCAGAGGAATCAGAACCCCTCTGTGATAGAACACACTGATGGTGCATAGTTGCCATCCTGTATTCTCTATATTGCAGGTGAAGTGAAGAGCAGAGGTCAACACCTGGCAGGGGCACCTGCTGGAGCTGTAAATGGGTGCTCCTGAGCTGAGAGAAGAAATTGTGTGTAAGCTGTACTTAGGGTTCAGAGAGCTGACTACAGTGTGCAGCCATCTTCAAATGGTAGGAAGGATGGTGCTTGGTAGACCATGTGATGGCCTGGCACCAATGGGGAGGAAGGAGGAAGAAGGATTGGAGTTAAAAGACAGCAGCACCTGTAAGCCCAAATGCAGTGAAGAATGGAAGCCAGTGCCTGGCAGGGCACAAGTTTGGAGTTGTAATAGGCAGCTCTTTAGCTGAAACAAGAAATTGTTTGGAAGCTGTAACTGGGGTCCTGAGAGCAGCAGAGGCTGAGTACAGTAGATAACAATCTTGCAGACAGCAGGAAGGAGGGTGCACAGTAGGACCATGTAATGGCCTAGTGCCAATCAGGAAGAAGTAGGTAAAGGGAGTGGTAGATGACTACAACAGACCAAATGCTGGAATCCAGTTTGGCTAGAGCCTGTGGAAAGAGAAATAACTGGGAGGAGTCTGCTCCAAAAAAACCCTAGTCAAAGCACAGCAGTTGGAGAACAGAATTACTCACTACAGTGTAGTATTTGATTTTGTATTTATTTTAAATCCACATGGTAACAGTACTGCTTTATGAACTGCAGCCAACATTCTGGAATTGCTTCTCTTTATCAGAGCCTGCAGTTCCTATCCAGTATGGCAATGTGCACTGACGGTCACTCTAGTTCAACTTGCTGGAGATAGTCAAAGGAAGGCAATTAAGGTAATCATTGACCCATAGTGTAGTATGTATGAGGAGAGGTTGGAGCCCCTGAACATGTGCTCTCTGGAGGACAGAGAGAGAGAGAGAGAGAGAGATGGAGGGAACATGATTGATGCCTTCAAGTATTTGAAAGGTATAAATAGGGTGGATAAGCTGGATCTCCTTAAGCTTAGTGGAACTCAAAACATGAGGAACACAGTCTCAAGTGGGAGGGAAGGGGTTTGGGAAGAGGCTAGGAGGCACTTTATGGAGAGGTGGTGGTGGGTTGGAAAGTGCTTTGAAAGAGGTGGTTGGAATAGAGTTAAGTGAAAAATAAAAGCAAGGGAGGGAACGGGGAAGGATTGGGGGGGTGGCAGGATCAGTAGCTTAGACTGAGGACCCAGGAATATGAGCAGACTAGATAGGCCAAATGGCCTTATTCTGTTGTCTCTTCATATGTTGGCATGTTCATGTGTACACACGTGTTCTTTTCTCTTTTGTATTATTTTCATTCTTTATGTGTCTCTAACCTTGTTGGCATAGCAGGAGAAGTCTCCAGTCCTCCTCAAGTTCATCACCATGAAGGCACCATGGATCTGTAAGATCCCATCTGCCAACTAGCAGGAACCCAGTTGGCGCTGAGAGGACTGGAGACCCTCTGCTATGTCAACAATCAGTACTTATATCATATGGATTTAAAATAAATGCAAAATTAAATATTACACTCTGGTGAGGAAGTCTATTCTCCAAAAGCTTTGAGATGACTACAGTGGGCAGCCATCTTGCAGTCTATGTGATGACCCGGCACCAATTGGGAAGAAGCAGGAAGAGAGAGTGGGGTTAAAGTCAGCAGCACCCAGAATTCAAAGTGCAGGTAGGAGCAGAGGTCAGCACCTTGCAGTAGAACCATTCTGGAGTTGTAAACAGGTGCTCCTGAGCTGAAAGAAGAAATTGTTTGTGAGCTGTATCTCAGATTTGGAGAGCAGTGGGCAGTTGATTACATGGGCAGCCATCTTGCAGAAAACAGGAAGGGTGGTGCACAATAGAAATCGATGGCCCAGCAACAATTGGGAGGAAGAAGGAAGAGTGAGTGGGGTTAAAAGGCAGCAGCTCTTGTAATTCAGAGTGGGTGACCCACAATAGACAGGACCGCACTGACCAAGAAACACTGGTGGAATTGGCTCGGAAGAAAAGTATTTCAATGCAAAGGAGAGTCAAGGACTGTAACAGGAGAGGCAGTTGAATACGATGGGAGAACTAGACTCAAAACCCACCCCCACAGTCATAGCAGAGAATGTGACACAGGATCCCCAATAATCACTATAGTGGAACAGCAGGATAAGGCACAGGATGGTAAACAGGAGGTCTCCATGGATGTGACAGAGATCATTCAAGATGAGATGCAGGAAATCATAACAGGAAGGGAAGAACAACCAGACCTGTCTAAAGAGGGACAAGAGATGCCCTACCTGATATGACGGTGGTAACACTCTAAAAAGAGACCAATGAAAAAGTCAACCAAAGGCGAATGTACAAAAATGGGAAAGATATCAGAGCCAGTATCACTTTCAAACTCTTATGAGGCCTTTTTAATGCAAGAGTCAGAACAGGAAATGACTCAGAAACGTCCTCCACCTTCTCCTCCCAAAAGGTATCTCTTCAGATATGAGGAGCACTTGGTGGAAAAAGTGAAAAAGCATGGGACAAACATAAACATTTGTGACTTGCACCAGGAGAAGAAGCAGCAGGCTTAGTAAACAGACTGGCACCTGAGAAATAAGACCTTAGGTAGAACTGGAATGCCTGCAATCTCTCACTCATGACTGCAATGTATGCTTTTCCAATAGCATCTTTAAATGTTAATGGCATAAAAATTGCAGGAGATGCTTAGTAATTTACTCCATTTTAAAAGATCAAAAGATTGATGTAGCATGTATACAAGATCTTAGGTTGCATACAATTAACGACGTGGAGATTGCTAGGAAATTATGGTGTTGGGTTCCATCTTTCTACTGCTTGAAGATGGAGAGATGCGGGGGGTTGGGATTTTGTTTACAGGGTATGAGTATTTGGTTAGGAAAGCTTGGATTTAAGCCTGGGGCGGGTCATGTTAATTGATTTTTACATAAGGATTCATTTTGGAGTTTTATAAATTTATATGAGCTCCAAACAAAAAGGAAAGAGTAGATCTTTTCAAAATGGTTCGACTGTACCTTTTACAACAAGGCAGATGATTTAGGCAGAGGATTTTAATTGTGTGAAGACAAGGGAGGATTGGGGAGCAAAGACAAATAAAAATTATGTGATTCTAATGCCTTAAATGGGATAGTGGATCAAGTGGGTTTGGTAGATACATATAGGGCTAAACATCAGATGGGTGGATACATATTTTATAAAGCAGCACTTGCCACACATATTGATTTTGTTTTTATGTTTCCTATGCTGAACTGCATTCATGCTTTCACCATCCTGGTGGAAAACACATACCATTTAATTGTCAAGGTGTATATGACTGACGCTGAGTATTACCAGAGGGAGAGGCTCATGGAAATTGAATAATAATATCTTAAGTAACCAGGAGGGTTGGGAGAGAGTAAAAGATGTCCTGAGTGCCAGGAAATTGGTTGCCTCTTTGGGAGACAATCTGAGTGGATGGTGGATCCAGACAAAAGGGGATATTAGGCAAGCAGTACAGACTCATTCCTACAGAGCGCACACTGACCAATACTTCAAATATCTAACATTGAGAGCCCAGTACACAAAACTAATTTCATTCATTAATGAAGGATATGAGAATATACCACTCAACTACAACATATTAGACAACAAATGGAGGGATATCAAAGGAAAGGTGGCTTCCCTACTATATGAGCATCGGATAGATACTCCTAGGAAGACTGCCATGGGAGATATTTTGAAAGTTGTAGTGCTAGAGTTCAGCAACATGCAATGGAAGCACTACAAACACAAGAAGGGGCAGTAGTCACTTTGACAGCAGATGTTATGGATGTGGTTCACCAATACATGACAGACCTATTCACTGATCTGGGCATAACGACAGCTGCAATAATAGAACTGTTACAGCATTGTACAGTGCCTACTATTCCAAAGGCTATGACAGACATGATGGTGTTACCAGTGACAGATAGTGAAATTAGAGTAGCCATAAGGTCCTAAATAATGACACTACACAGGGCCAGATAGATTAACCTCAGAATTGTATAAAACTTTGGAACCAGAAATTGTGGATATATTATGTTCTGTGTTCAATACTTCTTGATCCAGAAGACATGGTCCCACAACTAGGCCAGGTGTTGCAACTCTTTCTTTATAAGAAAGGAGATAGGCTGTACATTAAGAACTGGAGACCGCTGAGCTTAATGAACATGGATTTAAAAATCCTTATGAAAATTATGGCAACACGACTGGGAAGGGTAGCCCATATGTAATTGATCACAGTCAGACATGTTCAGTTAATGGGAGAACCATTGAGAAAACTTGCTATTATTGAGAGGGTGGTAGAACAAGGAAAACAGGACACTATGCATGGCTATGTTCTAAGCCTTGACCAGAGCAGGCCTTTGATAAAGTGTCTCACGTATACCTAAAGAAGTCTTTATTAAATATGGAATTCCGCAGATGTTCATCACGTGGCTTATGAAGCTGTATCTAAAAGCAGCCTCCAGACCGTAAATAAATGGACACATTGGCAAAGAAGTTCATATTTCAAGAGGTTTAAGACAAGGGTGTCCGCTAAGCCCTATATTATATGTCTTGTGTCTGAACCCCTGTTGAGACTGTTGCAACGGATGTCTTGATTAAGAGTCTTAGAAATCAAACTGGGGTAAGTCTACTGAAAGCAGGTTGCCTATCAGCGGACAATTTGTGTCTGCTAATTGTGGATAAAGAATTGGAAAAATAGCATTGGAAGTGATACAACACTATTCTACCATAACAGAATCAGCTTTGGGTGTACAAAAGTGTGATGGCTATATCCTTAGTGCAAAGACTGAACAGGTAACAGATACAAGTGGCATTCAGATGTCAGACTCCTCCATAAAAGTGTTGGGGTGGTCTTTGGTAATATTGACATGGCAATGGTAAATTGGAGCCACATTGGAACATAGCAATTCACAAGTCCAACATTGGAAACAATGGCAACAAATGAAAAGAAATGGGTGGCGGTGATTAAAAGTTTTTTGCCAATATTTACATACCTGACTGCTGTTTTCGCCCTCCTGGTTTTTAGATGTGTCTCTTTGAGTCAGGCATTTCAGTTGGTGTGGGAGAGCAGGCTTAACCCCATCAAATGGAAAGTGCTGTATCGGTCACATAAATTTGGTGGTTTGAATGTAATAAACCCCATCAGTTATTTTCATAGTATGTTTTTATTTAACAATATTTCAGCATTTTAAAGCCAGGCAGGTCTGCATGGAAATTGGTTGCCAGCAGTTGGATTACACCACTAATGCAGAGATGGAGGCAAGGGCCAACAGCGGTGCAAAGCAAGGGTCTTGGCCTACATATCTGCACCTGGCTATTGAAAAAATTAGGAAATGGAAGCTTACTATGGCTAATGTATCAGTGATGCAGAGAAAGCATTGTATGGAGTCATACAGGACTTGGCGTTTCAGGTTCCCATTGAATATAAAGATATAGACCCAGGAGCACATAGGAACCTAGAAAGATATTTTTGGATCAGATGACTCCACGCATATGTAGGATGTGCTGTGGTTAAGTGCTCATGGTAGGCTGGGAGTGAAGGTACTGCAAAACATAAAAGTATTGCTGAGTGCTATTGTCCACAGGATGGCTGTGGTCAAATGATAGAAACTGTGCCACATTTTTTATTCAATGTGCCTGTGCTCAAAATGTAGAATATATTGAGTCAGAAGTGGGGAATTAGAACTGGACACTGGTAACTTATGAAAATGTAACTATGGGCACAATGACTCAGTCACATGGGTTGGAGGAAGGAACTGTACGGTTAATATTTACATGTATCAAATTTGTCATTAGCAATCCATTGTAAGTATATCTTGTAACAAAAGAGGTGATTCCTAGGGCCTTGGTAGGTATAGTTGAAAAGAAATTAATCAACAAGCTCAGTATGACCAGAAACAATTCACGTGGGAACAATGGAAAAAGTGATGGAAGGGGTTCCATTACACATAATGTGTTGATTACAGAAATGTGAGCGGTTGTGATGACTATATCATTGGGTACATATGAGGACACTAGGGGCATATATTACTTAGGGTGATGGGATTTGAGGCTGCAGAGTCCTGAGTGTGGATATAATTGATTTCTTACTTATTTAGATACACCAGTTTTATGGTGTTTACATTTCCTAATTTTTTTGTATGTTCAAATTTGTGCAAGATAAGCTGTGTATGATATATGATATATGCTTTGTATTATTGTTTGTCCCCTTTTCTTTCTGTATTGGATCATATTTATTTTGCAATAAAATTCCCCTACTCTTTTCGATAAGTGCCATGGGATCTTTAACTTCCACCTGAACTACCTAATCCAGGCAGATGGGACATCGGTTTAACGTCTCATCAAAATCGGCACCTCAAGTGCTGCACCCCTCATGCTGCACTACAGTGTCAGTATTGGGATATTAACCTAAGTGCTAGATGTGGGAACTGAACCCACATCCCTCTGATCTCCTGGCCTCAGAGGCAAGTGTGCTACCTATTGAGTCACTGACACTGACATATATGTGCATACTGCCTACATGGAGGCAAAGAAGATCTGATCCATGTCCTATGGTACTGCACGTGGTATGAGAAGAGAAGTTATTGGCTTGGCCACTTTTTGGGGAGTACAATACTATGGACAAATTAACCTTAACTAGGCTCTTGTTCTATACAGAAGACAATTATACAACCAAACAGCTAGCCAACTACTTCATAGTAATATCCAAGATTAGGAGAAAGAAGATATCCCAAGGAGATATAGATATTATAATAAAATACTATATGTTAATTAAATTAATTAAATAATGCTTGCAGGAACATAGTATAGATACTTCCAATATTTTGGACTGCTCTAATCCAAAATAAGGATCCAGGTATTCACTCTTGCAGCTGTTTGTGATTCCTCACTATAACTCTACCAATTCTCTCTCAATTAGAATTATTTAATGGGTATAATATCTGACCATTATGAAAGAATGATTTTATTCATGTTCATACTGTATTACGTTTGTTTATAATTTCATTGATATTGTGTCTTGCTTGTATTTGGTGTTTTAAATTTTTAATGGCTTTAACAGTCGAACAAATAAACTATGCTTGTCTTGACGTACTGTATATGTGCACACCATACCCTTGTGTATGAAAATGTAATTATCTATGCAGCACCATGATGTGCAGTAGAGAAAGTAAGGTGCTTCTGGGAGTCCCAAGTTTTCAGCTGCCTTGATGTTGCAGCTGTTAGTGCATCCTGAATGATAATCCGGGCAGCCTGGGTTCAAATCCTAGCTGAGGCACTTATTTCTTTCTCTCTTCTTTTGTTTGGGCTCTATATGGGCACATCAAACCCTTGTGTACGAAAAAGTTGCAACACCAGATTATGCATTAGAGAAAGGTAAGGTGCTTGTGAGAGTCCAAGCGTTTCCACTTACCTTGCTGGTACAGTTGGTAGCGCAACTGGAATGGTATTCCAGGCAGCCTAAGTTCAAATCCCAGCTGAGGCACTAATTTCTTTCTCTTATCTGTCTACAGATAGTCTGCAATCCACAGGGATTCTGCAGGAGAACAACAGGCACGGGTAGGAGATAACAAATTACTGTGTTCCACTGCACTGAAACAATCAGCAATAGGGAAGGTAGGTAAAGCTATAGACATACTACAAGTGGGAAAGTAGCAGTAACACACAGAAAATGTAGTTATCGTAGGAGAGTTAGAAAGGAAAATCAGAGACACCCTATCTTGGGAAGGGTAACACTTAAGTTTCAGACAAGCAAAAGGGTGAGGTAGGTAGACAACAGTAGTTGCAAGGAGGCAATACAGTACAGATTAATTGTCTTAGATACTCAGGTAAAGGAGGGAATGTTCATGGGAGTAGTACAGTGTGATGGGTGTGGGGCTGGATTCTTTTTCACACAATTTGGAAACTGAGGTGCTGCCCATCTGTACCCACCTTCTGGGTTTAGGACAGATGTTGCTGGACTCTGGGCCAAACTGGCAAGTGGAAGAGGACCTTCTACCCCATGCATGGTCCACGAAGTCCTCCACTACTCCCCAGAGGATGCCTAGGCAGAAGCAGAGTGGTTGGAATTCAGTGGGCTCCAGAAGGGTGGATGTGGCAGGAGGGAGCACATTCCTCAGCCTGTACCACAGCATCATTTCTTTGCCATCCTGATGGGATGGGGTAGTCAAGAGGAGGTAACTGTAGCAGTCAGAAAGGAGGAAGTGGGTGTCCTCAGAATGGGAGGGGCCCCAGTCACAGAGGAAGAAATTGCTGGTGGGAAACTCAATTGTTAGGAGATAAACTTGGGAATGGGGAGGAAGGAGAGACAGGTGAAATGCCTATGATGTGGTTTGGCTTGAGGGAATGAAGAGTATAATTAGAGGATCACTAGGACAGCAGGAAAAGGAGGAGATAGATGTCATTGCCCACCTGGGGACAAATGACCTGGTAAAAGAACTGGGTTGAGGTAGTGCAGTGTAATTTCAGGGAGCTGGAATGGGGCTTCAAGCAGGTGGCACACATGGTAGCTTTTGCTGAGGTGTTGCTGGTGTGCAACTGGGAGAAAAGGTAGTCGCACCAGGAAATTTAACAATTAGTTAAAGGCATGGTGCATGGAAGAGAGTTTGGCTGCAGTGGAGACACTGGGGATCAACATGGAAAGAAATGGGCCTCTATAGGGTGATGGCCTGCTTCCTTCCATAAAGGGGACCACATCCTAAGTAGGAGGTTTAAATGTCATTGGATGAGCATTTAATGTAGCCAGGAATAGGCTGTAAAACCAAGGGAGGCAACTACTTCCCCAGATAATTGGAACATTATGGACGGTGAGCCCTAGTGGGGGTAAACTCCCAGGGGCAGGTGTACAGCTAGACAGTGGTGGGAACAAGGCAAAGGATAAAGGAGTATAAATCAGGTAAACAAGAATAAAGGAGTAAAGGGAATGGAGAAGAAAAAAAGGAAGAGGTGAGTAGGAGGGATCATTAGGGAATAGCACAGACAGGAAGGGGATGCAGAGAATCAAGCAGGAAGGGAGAAAGGTATGGAGAGCCATGTACACCAATGCAATGAGTCTGGAAATAAAATTCTGCACCTGGAAGCCATCATAGTGAAGGATGGCCTGTATTTAGTGTATAACAGAGTCATACTGCATTGGCCACTAACTGAGACATGGCCATACCGAGCTACTCTCTGTTTAGGACAGGCATGGCAGGAAGGAGGGAGAAGGGTGGTACTATATGTCAGGAGTAGAATCAAGGCCACAGAGGTACAGGAGCACTCAGAGGAAAAAGAATGGCTGGAGGTGCTGTTGGTCATCCCGGAGACAAGCTGTGCCACACAGGAGACTGATAAAGAAATTGAGCAGCCTAGCAGTGGGATCAAAATGGTGAACTGGTGAGAAAATAGATAATGGAGAAATATCAGAGAGTGGTGGTTAATGGCACTCACTCAAAGGATGGAAGAGTGACCAGTAGGGTACCGCGGGGCTCAGTGCTGGGACCAGTTCTTTTCAGTGTCTTCATTAGTGACAATGCAGATGAAATGGAGTGAAAGGGAAGGTATACTATTTTGCAGATGACACCAAAATCTGTAATGGGGTGACACTTGTGAGGTGTGTAGAGAATGTGAAAAGATCTTTGGAAGCTTGAGGAGCAGTCAGAAGGAAGACAGTTGATGTTCAATGCCACAAAGTGCAAAATCATGCACATAGAACATAGGAACCCAGGAGCTGAGCAATGGATTGGGTGGTGGGGGTTACTGAGAATCACAAAGCATGAAAGCCCTTGGGGTTATTATATCTGATGTCCTCAAAGTGACAGGGAAGTTTGGCAAAGCAGTGGATAGGGCTAGTGGGATGCTGCGATGCATAGGAGAGGTATCTTCAGCAGGAGGAGGAGATAGTGTTTCCACTGTATCACTTACTGTTACACCCCACCAGGAGTACTGTGTCTAGTTTTGCAGGCTACATAACTTAAAAGATGTTGATGGGGTAGAGGCAGTCCAGAGGAGGGCAAATAAAATGGTGCATGGGAAGCTTTTGAGGACAGATTGAGGGATTTCAACTTACACCCTGGAAGAAAGGAGAGCAAGAGGGGACATGATTGAGACCTACAAGTACTTCACTGGGGTGAACAGGGTGCAGGAGAGGAGTCTTCTTCAGATATGAAAAGCACCAGGACCAGGGGCTTGCAATGAAGCTGGAGGAAAGTTTTAAAGTGATGTGAGAAATGCTACTTTACTGAAAGGGTGGTAGATGCATGGGACAGAACTGGTGGAGGCAAAACAGTGGGGAGCTACAAGCATGCATGATATAGACATAAGGAATATTTGTAAATAGGCAGGGAGGAGAGAGGTCGTTGAAACCACTTAGGGTCTGTGGAGACAGAGTAGTTTGGGAATGTCTGGGTAGACTGGGTGGGCAAAGGGTTCCTTTTCTGCTGACAAATTCTATGTTTCTATATAAAAGGGAGATAATAATATAAAGAAGAAGGAGGAAGCTAAGAAATAGGTAAATGGGGAGGTGTTTGGGAAAATAGAGGTTTAAGGGTGACTAAAAGGTATATTTTGCTGTGCATAATATTTGTAACTTAGAAGGCATGCCAGTGTTGGGATGTACTGTGACTATTTTGATGGGGTGACTAAATGTTTTTTTAATCATTAAAATGTTTAACATTATTTAATTTGTGTGCATTTTTACTTCCTTCACTCCCCACCCTTCAAAAAAAAAATTTGACCTATTTACAATCAGAATAAGACACTCAGTGTTTTTGTGTGAGATAATGGCACTTATTGGGTGGTTGAAGGCACTCAGCAATGCCTTATGCCTCACAATACACCTGAGGTTTTCCATTATCCACCACAATGCACACAATATCATGTCTTATTCAGCAAATAAGAACAGGGGTGTGTGGCCAAGCCGATGTGCAGGGTGGATGTTAGATCCACAGCCCAGGCTCGATCCATACTATGGCTCAACCACACAACCAGGAAATACCTGAATTCAGAGGAGAGAGTTCAAAACACTCTGTGTGATTCAAAATAAATTGCTTTTTTACCAAAATTTAAGAGAAAAACAGGAGGAGCAGACTTGCTGCTGACCACTAGCTTACTTGTTGCTTTAGTAAATACTCTTCATGAATGGGCGTAATCTCTTAACCACCTGCATTTATAACATATAAATTAACATAAATCCATCTGATAGAACATCTTGGATGTCTGTTTCCACTTAATCAGTGCACAGACAAGAGCAGCTCTTGTTTGAAACTGTGAAAGATAGTTCTGGAGGAGATGTGCATCTAGAACATGTGGCTGACAGTAAGGAAAAAGCAAGAGGTGTGCCCAAGACAATGGTCCTGTCAGCAACACAACACAAAAAATAACTGACTTCAGAACACCTAGTGCTGATCCTGTATGAGTGAAAAAATGAAATTATAGAAGGGTTTGCAAAGCTTAATGTCCAGTTTTCCCACATACAGTACAGTCTATTATCAATGAGCTGAGCTCCTCCATCAACTACTACCACAGAGCTAGAATGGAGAGTGGTCACCCAAGAAGAAAAACTCAGGAAGGCCCCATACAGTTTATACGAGGCACATCTCACAGAATGCAATGCATAGAGGACATTGCAGATGGCTTTGAGAACAGAGAGCCCAGAGTAACATCTGACTGGTGCACCTACATGAGGACATGGAGGGTAGATTTACTTTCTTCTCAACTTCCTGAGGTGTTGGGAATGGGACTCGAACAGTTTTGAGTTTCAGTCGGTACCCTTCTTGCTTTCATTATCACCAGTTCACTACAGAAGGTGGCAGACAACAAAAAGTAAAGAAATGGAGTTCCTCAGTACAAACCAGCCACACAATAAAACAAGCATTTGTCAATGCCAAATGTTTGATGCTTGGTAAACAAGTTGTTTTGTTCATTTTGACCCCAGCTTCTGTAGACACTTGTTTTAGGATTCACCTCATAGACATGACATGTACCATTTATAGTATATTGGTCGAAATGTCATTGCTTACCAGAGGTGCAAAACACTTCTTGTCCAGAATTTTAAAATGACATACATCATGTTATGAGGTGATGTGGAATAATGGCTATGTTAAAGTTTGAGTTAAAATATTGAAAATTAGTGAAGTTATGAGTGAATAATGAAATGGCATAATGTTCAGTCATAACCTGGGCATTTATCGTATTTGTACACCATGTTTTCATCAAAGCCTTCCTATTACCCACCTAATGGACCCAGCAGGTGAAGATTTTCAAATCCCCCACCAAGCGTCATTCCACACCACTGAAATGTCATTCCACACCACAGGTATGAAAACACATTTTGGCCAGGATTTGAAAAATGATAGCTGTTACATTCATGAGGTGCTGTGAAGAAAAGGCTGTTTAAAATTTGGGGTCAAAATATTGAAAACTGTCAAACTTTCAAGTCTTTGTGCTTAAATTTCAAGGTAGGCTTATAATTGTGTTGTTTTATGATATTTTGCTCCAAGTTTTCAACATAGCCTTGACCCCACCTCATGACAAATGCAGAGAAAGTTTCCAACTCCTGCAAGAAAGGTGATTTCATGCAGTGACTGCAAAATCACCTTTCAGGAAGTAAAATCACATTTTGGCCAGCTGTCACAATCATGAGGTGCTGTGAAGAAATAGCTATATTGAAAATGTGGGGTCAAAATATTGAAATGACCAAAGTCATGAGTCTGCACTTTACAAATTTCAATGTAGGCTCATAACTTTGTTTTCTTTAATATTTTTATGCCAAATTTTCAGCATAGCCTTCTCATGATTCCATCTTATGAACAAGAGCAGATAAAATTTTCAACTCCTGCCGGAAAGGTGATTTTGTGCAGAGACTGTGAAATCATCTTTCGGACAGATTTGCCAAATGTCTTTGTAATTTTTTCATGAGGTGGGGTCCCAAAATAGGCATGCTGAAATCTGGGGCAAAACGTAAAAAATGGCCAAGTTATGCCTCTAAGTTCAAATCTCCATTGAAATACATTGAACACACACCTGATTTCTTCAGTTTGTGGTCTGGCATTGAAGAGTGAAGATGTGTCTGCAGTATAGAAAGGATAACAGCGTCAGACCCCCAGAGGATAAGTAATGGTTGGGGTATGTGGGGTGGTGGGTGCTGAGAGGGAGTCAGGTGGGGATAGGAATTATGTTGCAACAGACATTGATTGATGGTTTTTCAGGTTAAAAAAATGACAAGGACAGTTTTCATTTTTCAGTTGAAGACAATGTGGGATTGAGCTCCCCTAGTATCAGTGTTGGAGGATATTACTAAACAAAATATGCACTGCAGCAGATGCACTTTTAAAACTAGATGCAGGGGTGTGTGTTGTATACCTTACAGGAGAAGGGATGGGCCTTATGCAGGGTTTGCCCCTAGAGTTTAAATATGGAAACCACCATGGCAGGGGACTTAAAAGATGATCCGTTCTCTCCAGTCTCTCGCGACCAGGAGATCATTCAGCACCTTCCCCAGGGCAGTTGTTGTACTATGCCTGGCTCTGAATCCAGACTGGAAAATCCATAGGTGGAGGTAGAGGTAAGATGTTTCTTGAGCTGACTGACCACCACCTTTTCCGTAACCTTCTCTAAAAATGGGAGGTTTGACACGGTCTGTAGTTGCCGAGGCAATCCAGGTCCAGAGAGGTTTCTTTAATAGGGGTTTAACCAGGGCCTCTTTCAAAACTGATGGAAAGACCCCACTCCTCAAGGAATTCTGGACAATCTCAGCCACCACAGAACCAATCAGGTCCAAACATCTGACCAAAAATTCAGGTTGAACCTGGGTCAAGACAGGGTCATGTGTTGGCTGCAGCTTTGAGATAACATCCACCACCTCCTCCACCCTAACTGGGTCAAACTCAGCCCATAACAGAAGAGTTACCTGGCACATCACAAAGTGAACCCTGCAATCCCTATGAGAGGCATCCAAGAAAATCTCAGTTCTGATGGGCGACACTTTGTCAGCAAAGAACAAAGCAAACTCCTCACATTTTGTGTTAGATCCAACTCCTGACATGGAGACAAGCCAGGTGAAAGAGCCCATCAACCATGCAGTAGAGTTGAGCCAGTCTGTTCTCTGTTGAAGCAATCTCTCTGGACAGAAAAGCTGTCTTCTTATAAAGATCTTGCTGATAGTCCTTATAATGGGACTTCAGGACCAATCTTACCTCCATCAGGCCGGAATCCTCAATGTCTCTCTAATCTCCAACACTAAAACTTCTGCTTTCTCGAGTTCCCATCAAACCAGGGAATTTCTGGTGCACAGATAAGGGTCAGACATGTGTGGGTATGATAGAGTCAAGGCTGCAGTGATGGTCCAATATAGGACGCCACTGCCTCCTCTATCCCAATCGCATGAAGTGCTGCTCTAAATAGATCTAGTACCGGAGTACTTTTATTTAGAGGTGACCACTTTGCTGATTTTACTGGGTGAATAAGCCCTTTTTAAAGGCTAATTGAGGTAAAAATCTCTGCTGTACCAGACTGGGTTATGTGACCTCTGCCTCCCAGTTAGCAAGGGCACAGGTTCTTTCACATAGTGCTTTTACAGACAGTTCTGTAGTTGGTGGAGCACTTTGAGCTTGCAACAGTGGACTAGACTGCTTTTTAAAAGCAGTCTATAGCTGCAACATTAATCAAGGTAGTGTTGGTGTTGCTAGGCAACACCCAGGGCCAGAGAAACTCTACTTCTGCCCGTTCATTATAAATGCAAAGTCGTTGAGCGGAGCTAGACAGTACTTTTATTTGGAGGGGTCACTACGAGGGTGACCACTTGGCTGATTTTACTGGGCAGATAAGCCATTTTAAAAGCTAATTGAGCTAAACGGCTCTGGTGTACGAATTGGGTTACGTGACCTCCGCCTCCCATTTAACGAGGGGCAGAGATTCTTTCATATAGTGGTGTTACAGGCAGAGCTTTAGTTGGTAGAGCACTTTGAGCTTGCAGCAGTGGACTAGACTGCTTTTTTAAAAGCAGTCTATAGCTACAACACTAGTCCAGGAGGTAGTGTTGGTATTGCTGAGGCAATAGTCCCAGGGCCAGAGATATTCTGCTTCTGCACAGCTCATTATAAATAAAGACCATAGCGATGGAGGCGAGCTCAGGAGTGGAGCGAAGTGGGCAGAGGCCAGCAGTGTCCATTGGCATCAGTCATGGAAGGAAGAGAAGAGGGCCAGGACATTAACAAATAGGACTAGCAGGAAGGAATGTAGATATAAAAAAGTAAAGTAGGACATTGATATACACAAACAGTAAGTAGGTTGAGGACATCCCAGAAAAGCACACAAATAATCCTAGGGAAAAACAGAGCTGATGACCAAGCCACAAAATGGATTGTACCTTTGTTACACTAATGGGAGGAGGCAAAATAGATGTCAAATGTAGCATATGTAATAAATTCAGTTTAGAGGAAGTGAAGGACTTCAGTCAGTGTATCGGTATGCAATGTAATGAAATAAAAGCACTAGTGGTGAAACTAATAGATCTTGAACTTGAATTAAAATGTATCAAAAGTATCTCCATTAAAGAAAATGCAACCTATCACAAAACATTAACCACACCTGATAGGACAACTAACAAAGAAGTTACAGGTAAAGAACTAGGGAACAGTATGAGTCAGACACTATTGAACCAACTAATCAAGGAACTAAACAAAAAGATAGAAGAGCAATGTAATTCAGATATACCCACTGAAAACCAGTTTACCCCACTTATACAGTTTATGGAGGACCTAGATAGGGAAACAGATGAACTGTTAGAGGAAGTGTCAAATATCATCCCGGGATGGAAATAGAAAGGCAGCCCATACTGATTAGTGAGAATGTACCTCCAGATTTATGATACGGAGAATGAAGTAAAAAATGGTATAACAGAGGAAAGAACTGAAAACAGGAGTCAGAACCAGAAGGTAAAAGAACAATATATATATTGGGGACTCAGTCATCAGCTATACTGATCACATCACCTCTAATATCAATAAAGAAGCACTAATTAGCTGCTGCTTCCTGGAGCAGGTGTAAGGGATTTGATGACTATCATACCTGATATTATGCAAAACGCAACACCAAACCCACTGGTGATTGTTCACATAGGGGCAAATGATGTCATATATTATTCAGTGGGAGATATTTTCAATGCACTCAAGGAAATATATGCAATTCTGGCAAGTTTTAACTGCGAAATAGTCTTTTCTGAGATATTACCTATACCTAGGGAAAATCAAACTATTAATAAAAAAATTACCAGATTAAATAATTGGATGAGGACTGGTGCTTAACCTTGCAGGGCCGTGAACTGGTATATCTGTTCAGAATTCCTATACATTCTAATTATGTCAGCAGCCCAAGGGTTAATCAAGGGATACAGGGTATTTGGACATGGAAATGTACCAGGATAAAAAACTTTTGCTAAAGACAAACTACACCTAAGTAGAACTGGAAGTGACTTGCTGGAAAACAGTTCAAGAAATGTATAAACATGACTTTAAACTAAAAGTAAGGAAAAGGACCTATCTGGAATGGAATTACAAAATCAGTTTAGAAAAGAAAATAAGAAAAAAAACAAATGGTAACACATCAGAACAAAACACCACCAAATCAAATGCCCAGAAAGAAATTAAAATATAAATACTGTTAACAACGCTAGGAGTTTAAGAAACAAAAGGACGAACTAACATATAGACTATTCAGGATAAAATTATCATATGTGCTGTTACTGAGACTTGGTTTGGAGAAGGGACTGGGGACTGGAAATATCTGGATATACATTGTATCATAAAGATAGTATGGAAAGGAAAGGAGGTGGTATAGTGATGTATATAAGAGAGAATGTGAAAGCATGAGGTAAAGCCAAATGATAGAACAGCAATAGATGTTAAAATCATGTGGGTTGAAATCAAACTCCCATTTAAAATGCTAACAATAGGTGTATGATACCATTCACCTAATCTTTCTATTTTTCAAATGTTATTTGTGCACTATCATGTCAGGCATCCTTCCAGTGTGTTCACATGACTACTGCCTCTACTCCCAGTCTGAACCCCCTATACCGGAGGGACTCCCTGAACACCCAGGCAGACCTAGCACCCCGGATCACCCCACAGGGTGGGCCCATCCTCCCATGACAGCCTTTCTGGAATTAGAGTGGTCTTACCTGGGAGGTGGGTCTGCCATGGAATCCTCAGAGCACAGGGCCGACAGTGGGATGTGGACAGTGTCCCTGGAACCCCATCATCTCCTCATCTGTGGCAGGGATTTTTTCTATCTTTTAGATCCCCAGATGCAGGACATACAATGCTGCCCTGCCCATGGTGTGAGTGCTCCCACCCATATGTCCGGAAGGCAGCCACCTGACATCTTCCCTGCATGCAGCCCCAAGGGGTTGCAGTGCCTCCAGTCTCCACTGGGAGCTGCTACAATGCCGGGCTGGCCCTGGATCCCTCCCTGAGAGAGGAGAGCAGTCCTCCAGATGCTTGATCCTCTCTCTCCCTGCCGACTCCCAATGGCCTGGGCTCATTCCCAACCCGGGTCACCGGCATGGCGCGAGGTGGGTGTCCAGTGCCTCAACCCTCAGCGCCACTGGCCAACCTCATTCACCTAATCTTAATAATGAAGAAAACAAGTTTAATATAAGCACTAGATAACAGATATAGAAGGAAATTATATGTGTTGGGGACTTTAATCTCCCCAACATAAACTGGAACATCATCATCTATACTAGATACAAAGTTTATTGATACTACAATATAAAAAATCTAGAACAACTAGTGACAGATACAGTAACACAATGGGAAGTAATATATTGGACCTGACTTTTGTAACTGTGTGCAAAAAGTTAGTCAAGTTAAAACACAAGAAACATTAGGTAACAGCCACCACAATACTATTACTGTAGGTTTAAATATAGCAATAGAACTATTAAAAGGGGCACTCGAGGAAAATGCTATCAAAAGGATGACTATAATCAAATGTGGTCTTATTTATAGTCCTGGAACTAGAGGGAGGACTTGAATGGCTGGGGATGCAAGCCATATGGGAAAAGATAAAACAAAAATAGACCACTGCATTAATAAGTTTGCACCTGAGATTAAAAATAAAATAAAAATGGCAGAGTGCCAGTCTGGTTTAGTAAGCAACTAAAAAACAATATAAAAGAAAGAAAGACTCTACAAACACTGTAAACTGACACAAACAAGAAAGCTAGAGAAATATAAAAAGCAAGCAAATAGTTGTAAATGCTTAATAAAAAAGCCAAATGCAATGCTGAAAGAAAACTGGTAACCTCTGCAGAGGACAACAAAAAACAGTTTTCAGTTACACAGGTTCTCTGAAAGGTTACCAAAACACTACTGGACCATTAAAAATTGAAGATAAATTAATTATGGAAGAACAGGAAATGACAAGAGAACTAAATAAATACTTCTTAAGTATATATCAAGACAAGAACCCATTAGTCAGATTGACCACGTTTTACAAATACAGACTTGATTATAACCCAGGAAGATGTCTTATGCAAAATTCAAAAACTGAAACCTAACACATCAGCTGGGCCTGATGGTATCCACCCAATTTGCTTGAGAAATAGCTGATGTTGTGGTTGGGCCATTCACAGTGCTCTTCTCTGCATCTTTGCAGGAGGAAACACACTAGTGGAATGGAGCAGGACACAGTGACACCTATATACCCCACTTGCTCAGCATTAACAACGTCCACGATTACTGACCCTCGGCACATCGTGGATTCTCTCAACACAGCGTTTACTGACCTGACTGGAGTGCTACCCCCGACTACCTGCACCCTGCTGGGGACAAACCAACTGCACGCCTCAGGGGCTCAATCCTGTCTTCTACTTCAAAAAGTGTCAGTGAAGGAGGCACAAATACATAAAAAATACTAGGCAAGACCAGAATGGGGAGTGATGGAATTGATATGAAACTTCTATCCTAACACTGGATGTCATCATCGTGCCAGTTACAAAACTATTTAACAAATTGCTGGCTCTTGCACAGTTCCCCAGGATCTGGAAACAGGCTCTGATGACGCCGTGCACAGGAACGGTATGACATGCACCTCCAATTACAGGCTGATATCCATCCTCTGTCCCTTATCTAAAGCCCTGGAAAAGATTGTGGCTGCCCAACTCAGAGACTACCTCAACAAATACAACCTGTTATGTCCCAACCAACACGGCTTCAGGCAGAATCATAGTACCTCCACAGCTTTGCTGGACTACACTGACTACTCACGACAAGGCACTAGACAAAGGAAAGCTGGGGTGTAGTCGTGTTCATAGACCTTACCAAAGCCTTCGACACTGTCAATCACTCTCCTCCTGACTCAACTACAGAACCTGGGGTTGCAACCAATGCTGTCTGCTGGTTCAAGGACTACCTACCACACAGAAGCCAACGCGTAAAAATTGGGCACACAGTATCTAGCTCCAACGAGGTATCTTTAGGGGTCCCACAAGAGTCAATACTGGGGCCCTTACTATTCAGCCTCTTCCTAAATAATCTTCTTGAAACATGTGACACTAAACTGATACTTTACCCAGATGATGCTGTGCTTCTCACCAGCAGTTCATCAATAGTCGCCTCCACTGCGAGCTGCAGACATCCTTCTACAAGCTGGAAGACTGGTTCTGTAGCCATAAACTTCTATTAAACTACAAAAACCAAGCTGATGCTCACAGCCAGACCACAGCACAAAAGAAGCTCCCTTCCCTCACCATCTAAAATAAAGTCAGTGAGCCGTGGAACAAGTTCAGACCTTCAGGTACCTGGGGTCACTGTTGATGACTGCCTCACCTTCACCCAACACATCAACACAGTGGTAAAGGCAGTGAACACCAAGCTGGGTGTACTATAGGCATAAAAGTATCTCACTCCAGAGCCCCTCGTCTCTCAGTCTCCAGCTCCATCCTTTCTACCATCGACTATGGATTGGTGGTCTATGGCGCAGCAACAGACACTGCACTAAAAGGATTCACATTGCCTTCAACAAGGCATGTAGGCTCACAATGGCTGCAGATTGAAATACCCACACCTGCTCCTTATTTGAGGAGACCAATTGGCCGCCACTAAAGAACAGGATTATATTCCAAACATGTCTCCTTGGAAAAAGGCACTAATGGTAAAACCTCCCCATGCATTTCTTGCATCCTAACACCAAGTGCTACCAACTATACCACCAGAGGCAGGATGATGGGGGCCCTATCAACACCTTTCCGTCGAACGGTGCAGGGACAGTGTGCTTTCACTTATAGGGCCCCCAATGTCGCAATGAATCCCAGTGCACATTCTAAACTCCCAATGCATCCGTAATTCAAAATGGCCTAAGGCAACACCTTCTTACTATGACAGTTTGTGACTGCCACTGGGACTCTAACACCCATAATGCCCTCTCATTCTCCTTCCCCTTCCTTTAACCCCCACTCTTCCCTCTTGCCCTATCCCTCTGTCTTCCTCTCCCCTGTGCCTTTTCTCCCACTGGATCAACCTTAAAACCAACCTACCACTACCTCCCAACCTCCTAGACAAAGCCACTTCTTTTGGCGCCCTCTCCCCCAATCTCCCTCCCCTCACCTTGACTCCTACTTGGACTCTTACACTAGGTGTCACACCTCTTTATCGCCTTCGCTGCATATAAACACTGTCCTTTACCCTAGTTGAATGCTCTTGATGCTGTACTATCACCATTGGTACTATGAATGACATTGTAACCTTATTGTATACTAGCTACCTGCTATTCAAGTATTGTATGTAAGCTGTTTGTTATTGCTGTCATTGTCACTGTTTGATGTGGAACCTTTGTAAAGAGCTTTGAGCTCAAAGGTATGATCCGAATCCTAAATAAATAAATAAATAAATATATATATATATATATCTGGGAGAAACAGACACGAGGTTGGAAATTATCACCCAATCAATCTGATGTCCATCATGGAAAATTGAAGGAAGGAATTATCCAGGATCACATAGTAAAACATATAAATAAATATGAATTAATGGACATCACTCAACATGGTTTCAGATCAGGTCGATCCTGCCTTACAAACCTTCTTCAGTTTTTGAACCAGTCAGTGCTGCACTGGACAAGGGCTTACCCATTAATATTATATTTCTGGATTATGCTAGGTCCTTTGATTTGGTATCCACAGAATTCTGGTAGAGAATCTGATAGCATTAAAACTACACCCTACCATAATCATGGTAAATACTGGTTGAAAAAGACATCAGAGGGTCGCCATTAGGGGTATTACTCTGAATGGTGTGATGTGACAAGTGTGCCACAGGGCTCGGGTGGGGCTCACTTTGTTTAACATCTTTGTATCTTCCATGCAAACATCTGATAACTCTTGGATCTGCAGATATGCAGATGACAGTAGTGAACAACAATCGGCAGCTCAGAAACTTCAGTAGGATATTACAGATTTGGAACAATGGACTTTTAGGAACAGAATCGGATTTAATGTAGGTAAATGTAAGGTTATGCATTTGGCAACAAACAATCCAAAGCATGACTATATTTTAAATAACTGTAATGCAAGAGACTAGTGATGAAAAAGATCTAGGCATTATAATAACAAGCAATCTTTCCTTGGAGGTACACACTAGGAATGCAGTTAAAAAGCTCAAAGGGTACTGGTGTATCCTGAGGCATATTAAAAGTAGAGACAGGAGGTGCTCCTGATGCTCTGTTCATCACTGCTAAGGCCCAGTCTTGAACACAGCTCCCCTTCTGTGCACTCGAAACATAGGTGCAGAAACTTAATTGGAAAGTACAGAGAAAGCAACCAGAAAAATCAACAACCTCAAGCACATACCTTATGGAGATAGACTGAGGGAATTAGGCCTGTTTTCCATGGATTATAGGAGAACAAGAGGGATTCATGTCTTGTTCTTATTTCTATGAAAATGAGGGCATACTTGCAAGTATAGGCCTAAGCATGCATAAAACTAACAAGAACACAAGGTCACATGAACTCAAATTAAATGTGAAACTTTAAGAACAGAGAAAAGAACAAAACTGTTTACCCAGAGGGTGATTTCAACATGGAACTCTACCACCAGAAAACGTAGTAACTAGTAGCTCTATGGAGGCTTTCAAACACTCTCTGGATCCCTATATGGGCACAAACAGATGTGTGTATTACCACTAGCAAGTGGCAACCTACTTTAGGTCCCTAAGCCTCCTAACTCATAACTACCTATGAACCTATGAACCACTGATAGTCACACTGAGGACAATCCCCATAAAGAGCAGTACCAGACCATCTCCACAGAGGCAGGGATTACTTGGGGGGTTGCTGTGTGAACCTCACAATGCTGTGATATGATCAAACTACCAGATCAACCCCTAGGTCAGAGACCTCAGGACCAGTCAAAAATACCAAGTCCAGTGTGGTGGTGCAAATGGGTCACTGAGGTAACATTTGCATCAGATCCAGGCCCCCATGCTCCAAGAAAATCGCAACCAAATGCTGAGAGCCCATTGTCGACCCAAGCATTGAAGTCACCCAGAATTAACCATCTGGGAGACTCCAACAATAGGTCAGTGTTGAGCTCTTCAATCTCCACAAAAATTCATCCCCGGGCCTGGGGGTGATGAGAGAAGAAGGACCCTGTAGTGCATGCCAGGACCCCCACACACAGTCACATACTCAAAAGACTTGGTAGGACCCAAAAGTAGTGTTATGAGGTTCAGGACAGCCTTTAAACAGAGAGTCACCCCTCTTCCTGCCTCTGCGATCCTTCCTCGGTATGTGTATCACAGAGTACCCAGCTGGTACTACCACCTCCAAATGCAAGCTGCATTTCATCCAGCCAGGTCTCTGTGATGCAAGCCAGATCAACTGGGGCAATCAAATTTGCCATTATGGCAGTTTGTTCCTCATTAGCCTGGCATTGCATATCATGACCCTGGAAGGATAATGGGAAGGTCTGGATCAGTTGACTGCCATTAATTTCAATGGAGCCCTTGGGTATAGGTAACAGACAAGGAGAACCCTCATAGTACCCATTTCACCCCAGTCATCTCCTTGTTCTCACCACCTGAATCCAGGACCTTCCAGCAGCCACTCAAATTGACCCCCACACTGACCTCCTCTTCCAAGCATTCCCCAGCCCCAGCACCTCCTATACATCTCAAAAGGTAGTGGTGGGAGCTTGAAAGCTGGAGCCCTCAGAGGAGGGCTGCTGAGCAGCTGCACCTTCATACACACTGTCTCTGGCACATAATAAAACTTAGATATAACCCAATTAAAAATTAAATCCAATATCTTCACACTAAACAATCATGTCGATGACGCTACATTCACACCGACACACCACACAAACACACAACCCCAACCCACCCTAATTAGCAATTCCAAAATATCCCCACCACCCCATCACCCACCAAGTTAAACAATCAACCTGTCTAATTCTAGAAATACCCACCACCTATCAAAGTTAAAACAATCAATAAACAATAATGCCCTTATAGTGAAAGCACATAGAGTCTGTGAGCTGGTCTTCAAGTCTTGTTCTTATATAAATTCAGTACAAAACCAGAAAAGGAGCAGTTCTTTCACAGGAGTGTTATACACATTTCTAAAATAATGCACAGTTTAGAGACCCTAGGGCTCTCACGTCCAAGGTCATGTCCTGGACTGTACCAGAAAGAATAGACTCTCAGCCCCTCTCACAAGTCAAGGCTACTCTGGAACAGGTCAAAAGTAGATTCTAGAAGGAAATATTCAGCATAGAAAGCTTAAACCAAAAACAGTCAGTGGGGTAGAAATGAGCTAATTGTTAAGGCCCTCTCTCAGCTACAAAATGCCAGTAAAATTCACAAAACTCCACAAACTTTTCCAGGCTAAGTCCAACAGGATAGGTAAAAATACTCCCCGATGCTCTCACAGCCTCAATGAGCAAAGTCAAAATGCCCCTATGAACAGAAAGTAGTTTCAACCAGAAAGGTCAGCAGTCCAAACGAAAGTCCTAGGGCAAGTCAGAGGCTGTATCAGTTTAGTACAGTGTCAGGTACTTTAAAAAGTCACCACATAGCTGAGAGTGGTAGTTAAGATCAGAACACTGGGGCTGGAGAAAGAATAAAAAGTGAAAGAGCTCAAAGACCAGTTTCTGCCAGACTTCCATAACAGCAGGTCTACACACAGTCTACAGTCCACAGTTCTAAAGAAAGACAGGCAAGAAGTCCTCTGGTAAAACTGCCTCCCTTTCTTGGGGTTCTCAGGATGAATCTTTTAGGACTGCAAAACTAAGACAGCTTTTCCAATGTTCCAGGGCCGAAGACCACCTGGATTTAGGAGGCCCCACCTAGACCCCACACCTCTCCCAGACCTATCTGCTGTAGCAACAGCTCACCAGCCATCACACAGTGGAACAGAAGTGCCACCGGTGCAGCCACCTACCTTCACCAACAACGCAGCACACCACCAAATTGAGGTACAGGACCAAGGTGTAGCTCCCTCACCACTTCCTAATTTTTCACAGCTGGTCAGAACAGTGCTCCTCTTGTGGTCTCTCCACCTTCCAATGACAATTCCAGCACTTGGGGTTCCGAGATTACAAGCTCTGCTTCTTGACCTCCTCTCTGCCAAACTGTCGATCTCAATACTCCACTCGATCCACTCGACACATTCTATGCGTGTTGCTGGTGACCAGGGTTTGGTCGCGACCCTTCATTTTCCTGGAGTAACTCGACCACCCGGAAATCATGGTTGTTATGCGGATTGTCCAAGGGATGCACCCTACATGCTGTAGTTTAGATATGGGTCCGACATCCTGATTATGGGGTGTGGGACTCTATTCTCCTGTTCTAGCACAGACAGTCTGGTGCTCCTTTGACTTGGGTGAATATCCCTGTTCCTTGAAAGAGGCGGTGGGGTGACACCCTTGTTGAAGAAAGCTTTTGGACCCAGAATCTCTTGCTAACTACAGGCCTATCTCGAATCTCCTCTTTGTGGGAAGGTGATCGAGAAAGTAGTGGTGGCCCAGTTTGAGAACCACCTGACCATCCATAGCATCTATGATCCTCTCCAATCAGGTTTTGAAAGAGGCATAGTACTGAGACCGCACTGGTTCAGGTGCTCAATGATCTCCTGATGGCAAGAGACCAGAGAAAATGGTCCATTTGGTACTATTAGATCTGTCATTAGCATTTGACACCGTTGACCATGGGGTACTACTTGAGTGGCTGAGATGTATTTGTGGGCTTTCTGGGGTGGTCCTCAGATGGTTCATCTCATACCTCAGAAGAACTCAGAGGGTGGTTTCAGGATTTTTCCTCTGATCCCACCTCTGCTTTGTGAGGTTCCTCAGGGCTCTATATTGTCCCCATGTTGCTTGTGGTGTATATGCTTTCCCTCGGAGACATTGTGAGATGGTATGGGCTGAGGTTTCATTGCTATGCCGATGATACCAACTATACCTGTCTTTTGCTCCTGACCAGGAAGGAGCCATCTCAGTATTTAATAGCTGCCTCAATGAAATACAGGATTGGATGAGGTCAGTTGGCTGAAGTTGAACTCTGGGAAGACAGAGGTGTTGGCTTTGGATCGGATCACGGATAGGGGACCTGGGGCCAGCTCCCCATCTGGATTGTTCCTTGGGGATGCCGAGCTACAGGTCTCTGAACAGGTCGCGAGACCTAGGGGTGATTTGGATGTGGAGCTGACACTGGTCTCAGGTGTCAGCTGTGATTAAGTTATCTTTCTACCATCTAAGAAACAACGCTAGGATCAAGCACTTTGTTCCATCCAGTGATCTGCCAACTTTAATCCATGCCTTTGTGACCTCGCGCCTGGACTATTGCAACTCGCTATACTTTGGGCTTCAGGGGTTGATATCCACTGCTTGCAGTTGGTGCAGAATTCACAAGCACGGTTGTTGGTGGCATACCTCTCAACTGTACCACATTACGAGGAACGTTCCTCATTTCGTCACAAAGCTCCTGTTCCACATTGTGAGGACTTGTCCCACATTCAGTGTTAACATTTTAAAGCAAAAATCTACAGTAAATGATGCAAAAATATATTATTCAATTAATAACAGACTTTCTGAACATAAATGCAAACATTTTAACAGTGTTCTGAGCTTCCTAGGTAAAGATCTGATTAAGTGTTCCACATTTTGCTCATTTGTTCCACATTCTGAGAGGCAATGTTCCACATTTGGGGGACAAAAGGTTGAGCGATATGGTTGGTGGGTACTCCTAGATCTGCCCATATTACACGGTGCTGCAGGAACTGCACTGCCTGCCAGTCCAGTGGCAGATCACCTTCAAGGTCGGATTACTGACTTTCAAAGCCCTGCATGAACTGGGCCCTGATTACCTGAAAGAACTCCTGATTCCTTACCACTCTGTGAGACCGCTCCGCTAGCCGATGAGGGGTTGCTAGAGATTCCACGGATATTTTTAAAATCTGCTGGGGCCCGTGCTTATGTTTCTGGCCCTCCTTGGAATTCTCTACCCCACTGGATTAGGAGTGCACGACCGGGAGTTTTAAACAGGTTTTGAAATTTTTGCTTTGGGTAAAAGCGTATGGCTGTATCGATTGCTGATTTGTACTGTTTTATGATGTTGATTTTGTCGTATTTTATTGTCTTATTGTACTGCTCCTTGATGCCTGGAAGATGCACAACAAATAAAGTATTATTATTATTAATACCGTACAGGATCCAGTACAAAACAGGTGCTCCTTCACTCTTAATAGCAGGATTTAAAAGATACTTCAGTGATAATATGAGAGTGTTTTAAACTTGCAAACTAGTGATAGAATGTCATGAGCTGATAGTTTTAGACGCTGAGATGTTTAACACGTCAACTGGACATATTTTATTCCGAACTTAATGTAAAATGTAAAAAATAAATGAGGAATAAAACATAAAATGCCAAAAAATAAATTTGCTAAAATAACATTATAAAAACTCTTAAAATCTCCTAAACTGCAATCTTGCTATAAGGAATAGATGGTCAGACCAGCGTGGCTGCCATCTTGGACTAAAACAAGCAATAATATGGAAAAACTGAGCAACCTTCAAAAGGCCAGGGAGATATCTTGTTCCTTATGAAACCTACATGACTCAGGAGGAACTGAACAAACTGGGATCTAGCTGGGGAGGGACACTGGAAATGATTCCGTTCACCATGAAAGCCAGGGTTAGCTATTTAATTCTGCCCAGGCCTAGACATTCACATTATCTCTAAGCAAGTTGACCCTCAGGGGCTTTTACTGATACTGGAGAATAAATGGTGCACAGAATCTTTCACCCTCATCTCAGTCTACCGCCAGTTTTGACTGTCCAATTTCTACCACCTCTTTGTGGCTTTTGCATAACACCACCAACCATTGGTTTTATGTGGGGACTGCAATACCCTGTGGTACCAGTATTGGGACACTCTGCCTCATCCCTTGTGTGCCCCCACCAGCTCAGAGGCTCTGATGACACGGCTAGGGAATGTCAGCTAGAGGAGGTTTGGCACCTTGCCCACCCCAAAGAAAGACAATACTCATTCTATTCTCCTGCTCATAAAATTTAAACCAGAACTGATCGGGGTTTGACTCAACTTGCTGGTGGAAGCTTGACTTATGACTCATGGTAAATGAGGACTTAAAACATACAGAATCTGAAATTAGGCTATTATTTTTCAAAATAAATCTCGGAAACATCCCACAGTTCTAGTTGGGATGCTCTAAGAGCCTTCATTCATGGGTGATGATCTCCTTCTTGGCTCACCATGACAAGCCAGAAGGTAAGGAAATAAAGGCCCTTGAAACTAGAATCAAGCAGCTAGAGACTACTACTGTATATGGTGTCTCAAAATGTCTCCATTTATAGGGACCTAGTAATTGCCATGGGAAACTCAGTACACTCACTATTGTTAAGCTACAGAGTGATATCCTGCTCACACAGTGTAGAGCTTACTTTGAGGGAAATAGAAGTGGCTGACTCCTGGCATGGCAACTTAGAGAGCAGGAAGCACATAGGGCCATCCCAGCTATACAATCCCCACCTGGACAAGTGGCAAAGGATCAGGCAGATATTGGGAGGCCTTGAAAATGTTTTATCAGACTCTGTACATCAGAGCTCACACTATGCACTCCTGATCCTGCCAGCACCTAGAGTAACTGACACAGCCATCCCTTTCATGAGCTGGTATGTCACAGCAAACCTCTCCAATAAGGAGCTAAAGAGGGTAGTTCATTCTCTGGCAACTGGAAAAGCCCCAGGCCCTGATGGCATCCAAGGATACTTTTGTTTTATAAAAGGTTCTGGAGTGTTCCAGTGGCCCCTGCAACTTATGATGTCTAAGGGCCTAGCTAGCAGCTCCCTGTCCACTTCCCTAGACATGGCCATTGTTACTGCCTTTTCCAGACCTGAAACAGACTCTTATATTGTAGCTCTTACCATTTACTTGCTTAATGCAGACTATAAAATCACTGCTAAAATAATTGCTGCCAGAATGGAGGTCGTATTCCCAGATATGGTGCACTCTGACCAGGCTGAATTTGCAAAGGCAGGTAGGTCAGAACTGTATCTTAAGGGCAATTAACATAATGTGAAGATGGGCAGGAAAGAAGGGCACTCAATTCAGTTTTCTGGCTCTTGACATTGGCAGACCTTTGACCAGGTCAAGTGACCATCATGTTAACTACCTTGGAAAAATTTGGCTTTGGCCCTCCAATCTGCTTCTGGATCTCAGCTTTTTATAAACAATGGAAAACCCAAGTTTTCACTAACAAAAACATTTCTCCCTCTTTAGTTTACCCAGAGGTACCTCTAGCATTGCTCCCTCTCTCCCTTTCTATATGTTCTGACAGTTGAGTAACTTGCAGTGGCAATTCAAACCATCCTGACATTCAGCATCTCTGTATAGATCACTGGTGAGATCCCCACCTGAGTACTATGTCCCGTTCTGGAGACCACACATCTCTGGAAGTACATAGACAGAATGGAGGCAGTCCAGAGGAGGGCAACTAAAATGTTGCAGGGTCTGATCAGAAGCCCCATGAGGAGAGACTGAAGGACCTCAATATGTACAACCTGGAAGAAGGAATGGAAAGAGTGGCTATGATAGAGGCATATAAATACCTCCTATGGGTAAATAATGTAAGGAGGGTGTTTTCAGAAGAAAAGTTGCACAAGAACAAGGAGAAATGCAAGGAAGCTGAAGGGGTAGATTCAAGAGATGTGAGGAAGTACTTCTTCACTGAAAGAGTGGTGAATGGCTGGAACTGTCTTCCAGTAGATGTGGTCAGGGCAAAAACAGTGGTGGGTTTCAAGCATGCATAGGATAGGCACAAGAGAATTTAAGTTTGAAGCAAGGGAGAGAGCAAGCTGGAGATCAAGTAGGATCTGCTATGACAGTATAGGTAGAGAAAAATGGACAGTGTGGGTGGGTCAAGCAGTGTTATCTGCTGTCACATTCTGTGCTTCTATGTTTCTATGGAGGTAGAGGGTGCCCACACTATCTTTTGTCTGCAGATGACATTCTGCTATGCTTGAAAAATCCAAAGTCAGCTCTCCCTGCTCTCAAAGCTCTTTTAATAGATATGTCCCAGTTTCAAAAATTACAGTAATTGGCATAAATGTGAATGGCTCAAGTCTAATAACTTGGGGTCTTGCTTCCTAAAACTCTCTTATCTGTGGAAAAGCATTACCACCTTTTGTTGCAGAAGATCAAGATGGACTGTGATAGGTGAATGTATTTACTTCTGACACTAAATGACTATATAAACATGTTAGAGATGTATCTCTTGCCCAAGGTATTATATCTATTCCAGGTCCTGTCTGCAAGTGTCCCAAACATTTCTATCAAGATTGTAAGAGGTGTGATCTTGCCCTTTCTTTGGCAAAACAGGATGGCGCATATCAAGGGGAGATTCTGATCCAGCATCGCTCTCAAGGTAGGCTTGGTCTCCTGGATTTCTGAACCTATTGTCTGACAGCCTTGCTAGCTTTTCTCGGTGACCTAAATGGGGCAAAGGAATCAGCCTGAGTACAACTAGAAGAAGTCTATCTGAGGGCCCACCGCTCCCCTTACTAATGGCTCACCCTTTGACAACACATAATTAAACACCTTCAGTTCAAACGAAAAGGGCACTACAATGATGAAATCAAGGGACTCAAATTTGTAGTAAATACACTTTAATAAGGAGTCTGAATCCAAAGCATACAAAACACTCAAAAGCAACAGCAACTCAGGGCTTCACCTGATAGGGCTTCATCAGGAGGTGGAGACTAATACTAACCAATCACATTTTAAAGCCAGTCATTGTTACATCATTGTTTGAAACATCCAGTCAGCAGTGCAATATATTAGGGCATAATCTCTTATAACTAATAAGGACATTTTTGAAAGCAATAAGCACTGTGTCCTGTAAAAAAAAAGTTTCTAATAGTCTCTCAGTACACACTAAGTAAATAAACGACAAAAAGAACTTTTATACAAAAGAGTAAATTAATAAATAATAAAATAAAACAAAACTGGAAAGGTTATCCCAATCTGGTGCATTTACACAAGTCAGAATTGTTTCACGTGTCTAATGCTAAAAATTTTGTTATCACCCACTACAATCAAGGCATACAGATTCCTAGGATCCACAGCAGTTCAGCCTCTGACATCTAATGCAAACTTGCATGATGCAAAGCAAAATATCAAAATAAGTGGGATTTCAAACAGTAGGCCCATAGAAGTCATGCTTTAACATAACTAGTACATAATTCTCATTCAGTTTATCACTATGTAATCGTAACGAGTCTCACTGACTTAATCCTCATAGCATATATAGTGATGGTGGTGGGGTTTGAGGGTTTGTTCTGTGGGGTGGGGTTTAACTTATTATAGGGAACAGCAAAATTCAGGTGAAAATGCAGCGTGAACTATCTGTTCCTCAAAATGGGTTTGAAATCCCAAAATTAATTGAGCCCAAATGGTTTCATGGTTTTCAACTTATAAATCAAAAACTCTCTTTTTTCAGAAGTAAATTAGTTCTATCATCTCCCATCTTTGGGAGTTTGACTGTTTCAATTGCAATGAATTTAAGGCATGTGGGATTGCTATTATGTGACTCTAGGAAATGCCATCCCACGGTGTATCCAATCTTTCATTGATTATGGAATGTACATGTTCCTGGAGTCTATCTTTGTGAACCTAACTGTTCTGCCAATGTAAAAGAATTCAAGGGCACCGCAATGCATATACCACAAATGTTTTGGTGTAAGTATTCAAGTCTCGAATTTAAACTTTCATGTTAGGGTGCTCTAGTGTCTGTGATTGGATGGTATATTACACACACTGCAGTTGTGGCATTTGAAGAAGCCCTGGGGCTTTCACACAGCCACACAATTCCTTCTGCCTCAGCCCTTTGAAACAGACACTTCACAGAATGTTTCTAAACTAGAGCCCTTTTAAAAGTGATTCTAGGGAATCTACCGCATACTTATGCAAGTTTTACATCTGAGAGTGAGATCTGACAGTTTCTCCATACTATGTTCCCAATCTGTCCCGCTTTGTGGTTGTAGTCTGTGGAAAAAAGTAACTGTCTCATTTTATTTCCTGATTTATTGTTGGTCTGCTGTTTCACAGAGGTCAAGAGGTCATCTCTATTTTTGCACCTACCTTCAGCAATTGCTTTGTCTAGTAAGTCATGTCCACAGCCTCTTGCCAAAAATTTGTCTTTTAGTTCCTTGCTAATTCCTGAAACTCATTTAACTCTGTACAGTTTCTTCTTGTTCTTAAAAACTGCCCATATGGTATAGAGTTTCATAGGGCACTTGGATGTGAACAGTCATAACGCAGTAGTGAAGTAGTCAGTTTGTGGATGTTGCCTTCTGTATATCCTTTCATTATTATTTTCTCCCTGCTGAATCCACCTTTAAATTAATGTCAAGAAAATTAACTTGGTCACTATCAATAGTGGTCATGAATTTCAAGTTATGATTGTTCACATTGAGCCATTTTATAGAGTCCATAGCTGTTGCCTCATCCCCATCTTACACACAGATACAATCATCTGTGTACCAAAACCAACATTTTATGTACCTTACACAGGGTTGGTCTCAATACTATAGATGGTGTCCTCCTTCTATTTGCCCAGAAACAAGTTTGCATAAGTGGGGGCCTATGCATGCCCTTTGCAGTACCACATTACTGCAAGTAATAGTGACTGTCAAATTCAAAAGTGTTATGCTTCAGAATAAAGTCCAGACATTTGATTATGAACTCAGTAGAAATATGTTTAGAAACAGGACCCTTCTCAATAAAGTGTCTACATTCCTCTATTTTGTCACTATGTCTTATTGAAGTATAGAGATTCAACATCTATACTAACCCAAATGTATGAATTTTTCTATGTCATGTTTTTAAATTTATGTAAGATATCAGCTGTATCTTGTAAAAACATGGCAAAGTTAGTACACTGTCTTGTAAAAACAGTCAATGAATTTTCCCATATTTTCAGTTACTGAACATATACTCAAAATAATCGGGTGTCCGGTGGGTTGTTTAAGTCCTTATGGGCTTTGGGTAGGATATAAAATGTGGGAGTCCTAGGAATTTGTTAAACATATATTGAACTCCATCTCAAAGATGAATCCTGACTAAGTCCTTTCTGCAAGAGTTTATACATTATTTATTTAAATGGATTGATTGGTTTGACAGGCAATTTGTCATAATTGCTGTTATTGTTCAAAAGTCCCAATATCATTTGCCTGTAGTGATCTGAATCCATAACAACAACATTGCCTACCTCATCTGCTGGCTTGATCACAATTGTAGGATCTTCAGACAGACTTAAAGCACTTCTCTTAGAGGGGCTGGTTGTCAGAGAAATGTTTACTTTATGCATGTAAGTCACTCACTTGTTTAACAACTTTCTCAAATATTGAAATAGTGTTATTCACAACTAAAGGGCTTGAAGTCTGATTTAGGTCTAAAATATGCTCCCTGTTCTTTTGTATGTTATTAGCTCTATCAGTAAAAATCATACCTTGAACTTGTGCTCCCTCCTCCCCAGAGTTCTGTAATTTCAAGATTAATAACATCATGTAGATTTAAATTCCTAGTACCATAGTTTTCAGCATTTGTATCTTGAAGAATCTCATCTTGTACTGCAAAAAGTAGATCAATATCCTTGGGTTCAGGTAATGTTTCACGAACATTGTCACCCATTACTGTTTCTTCTGGTGGGCTTGCCTCTGAGTTTGCAAAAGTATCTTAACTTGATCTTTCGAAATAGTTTGAATAAAACAGTTTGAATATTAAAATCATTAGGTCTTGCAGTCAAAACAAAGTTCAGCCACTTTTTCAGCAGGCTAATGTCTTGCTATGTTAGCTCACTCTTAAAAATATTTATTATTTGTAAGGTGTCTTCTTTGTCCTCAGGTTCTGTTTCAGTGGGTAGGTCTGGTCTCCCACACAATCCTCCTCCTCCTCCTCCTCATCCTCTATGCTCCATCTGGTCTTACATTTTTCCTTGTTTGTTGGTCCACTGCTTGATTCCTTTGTCTAAAAAGGATCCCTAATGTTCTCACTATTGCCCTGTTGGATTGCTCTGTTATTATTTTCCACTGTAGTCACTCTTTTTGCCTTTGGTGTGGCTGTAGACTAAGCTCATGATTTTGAGTATACTAAACCCCAAGATCTTCTCCTGCTTAGAGACTGGCATTGTCATTTAATATTCCAGTAACATTTCTGGCCCTGTTCATAACCCCTTTGATCACATTTGAGCTTAGTTTGTGTCCTATGAATTAATTCAAGTTCATTCTTTGTAATTTTGGTTTTAAGTGCTTTGTCCAGCTTGGCAAAATCACTGTGGTCAGTAAATTTAGCTACTTCTGCCTTTGCTTATGTGATCTTGTCACTCAACTCCTCAAAATTCTCAGTGTCTTCCTTAATAATCAGTTTGGTAAACACCATTGAGCACTGTGGGCTAATTTTAACCAGGCATCTATATTCTTGAATGTGTCAATCCCACTAGATGGTGTTTTGAGAACTCTCAGACCTTTGGGGCTTGATTTTTCTCAAGATAAGTTTCTAAAGTTGCGATATTGTAAGTGAGATTCTGCTGTTTAATTAACCATTTTCAAGTGTAAAAAATCAGTTTTATTATCACCTATATCTTTTGTAGTTGTAAAAGTCATGGCTTCACTCATCTCCATATGCCCACACAATTTGGCTTTTACTTGAGCACCTGTTCAATAATGAGATAGAAGTTTCCAGGCAAAAGCTGCTACTTGCACTTTCTGAACTTGCAGGATTTGCTGAGCTCATTTCTCTCACATTATCATTTCAAAACAGCCAAATGTTCAAGTCTCCTTTCCATGCAGTTGCTTTGACCTGTAGTTGCGAGTTATAGTAGTTACACCAGCAGATCAGCAGCTGATATTTTGCTGAGTGAAA
Organism: Neoceratodus forsteri; assembly: GCA_016271365.2. Taxonomy (NCBI): domain Eukaryota; kingdom Metazoa; phylum Chordata; order Ceratodontiformes; family Ceratodontidae; genus Neoceratodus; species Neoceratodus forsteri. The sequence goes on along the minus strand of CM057455.1, from coordinate 912,339,857 downwards.
GGGTTTTAAAATATCAGATAAACCCTGAATGCAGGTGTGACTACACCTGTCCTATTGCAAACTGAATGCTAACAGTAGATAACACACCAAAATCTGACCTATGGAAAATCATGTACAAATGACGCAGTCTGGGAAACAAGATCCCAGACCTGCAGGCAACAATGACAGAGGCTAAACTGGACATAGTAGCCATTAATGAGGACATGATTCTCTAGTAACCACACTTAGGAGACTTCAGTACCCGGCTATGTACTGTTCAGAAGAGACCGAGGTGCAAAGGGGGGGTGGTGGCCCTTTATGTCAATGAAGATATCAAAGCTACAGAAATTCAGAATACACATAAGGAGACAGAAGAACTGTGGGTCACTCTGGAAACAGGAAATGGGACAGCCATACGCACTGGGGTTGTGTACAGACCTCAGACCAGGGGAGGACATAGACACACTACTGTTAGAAGATATACAAAACATAACAGCTAAAGGGAGGTTCTGATAATGGGAGACTTCAATAGGCCAGATACAGATACCAGCAGGAACATCCACCAGAACTAGACACATGGTGGATTCCTGCAGGGGAGGGCTGCAAACAACTGTTACAAAAACCACAAGAGACAGAGCTATCCTAGATCTAGCACTGACTAATGGGGAAAGGATCACAGATCTCCAGGTAGAAGGTCACCTGGGGGCCAGTGATCATCACATGGCATGGTTTAATTTGGCCACTAGAACTAAATCATCCCATTCCAAGGCAAAATATGGGACTTCAGAGACTCTGACTTTGATAAGATGGCCAACAGAGTTAAGCTAGCCCTGTCAAGAAGAAATACAGGTGAGGGGTATATGCAAGTGAGCAAGCATTAAGGATGCAATACTTGAAGCAACAACCCAATATGTTAGAGAGAAAAGCAAGAGCAAAAGAAGGAGGAAACCACTTTGGTTCTCAAAAACAGTAGCAGAAAAGGTCAAAGCCAAAAGGCTGACCTTCCAGGAAATATAAGGAGCATGAGTGGGATGAAAATAGAACTCATACCAAACTGCCCTAAGGAAGCAGGGAAGGCAGTAAGGCCAGCAAAGACCCAAACTGAGGAAACACTAGCACGAACAGTAAAGGAAGGGACAAGACTTTATATAGATTCATTAGTGAGAAGAAGTCCAGAGAGGTATTGCTAAGATCAAAGGGGATAAGGAGGAGTGTGTGGAGGAGGACCAAGAAAAGCATCTATCCTAAATAGATACTTCTGCTCAATTTTTACTAAGGAGAAGGTAGAGCAGGGCCCACAGCTCAGCATCATGGACACAGCGGGAGGGAGGTGTGCACTAGTTCCTTCATAAAAGAAAGGGTCCCACAAGAGCTTATGCTCATGGTAGACAAGGCAATGGGACCTGATGGCATACATCCCAGGGTACTAAAGGAGCTAAGCATGGAAGTAGCAGAGCCACTAGCAGACCTGTTTAGTGAGTCTCTGAGCACAGAAGAGGTCCCAGAAGACTAGAGAAGGGCTCATGGATACCGATCCACAAGAGTGGTAGCAGGAGGAGGCAGGGAACTACAGACCAGTCAGTCTTACCTCAGTAGTGGGCAAGTTTATGGAGGTACTCTTAAGGAAAAGATAGTGCGACACCTGGAATCCATAGGAGCACAGGATCCAAGACAGCATGAGTTTACAACAGGAAGGTCCTGTCAAACTAATCTCATAGATTTTTTGACTGGGTAACCAGAGTAGTGGATCAAGGGGTGCAGTTGAAGTCACCTACCTTGACTTCAGCAATGCTTTTGATACTGTTCTGCATAGAAAATTGATGAATAAGCTAAGTAGGCTCGGAGTGAGTCAGAAGTTGATCAACTGGTGGCAAACTGGTTGGCAGGCAGAAAACAGAGAGTGGTGGTAAATGGTATACAGTCAAAAGAGATGCAAGTCACAAGTGGGGCACCTCAGGGATCAGTCCTGGGGCCAGTCCTCTTCAATATCTTCATCAATGACATTGAAGAATGACTGGAGGGTAAGGATTGGCTGTTTGCAGATGACACCAAGATCTGCAACAGAGTAGATGATCCAGATGGGGTGAGCAGAATGAGAAGAGATCTGGATAAACTGGCAAAATGGTCAGACGAGTGGCAACTGGGGTTTAACGCAAAGCAGTGCAAGATCATGCACATAGGGAAGAGAAACCCAGAAGCCACCCATAGGGTTGTGAAGGGAGTTACTGGTAATCACAAGGAAGAAAGAGACTTGGGCATCATCATCACAGATGACATGAAATCATCCAAGCAGACCACTAAAGCAGTAGTTAAGGCTAGAGGATGTTAGGGTGTATTAGTAGGGGTATTGCAAGTAGTAAGAAGGAGGTAATAATCCTCTTTACAAGACACTGTTTAGGCCACATCTGAGTACTGCGTGCAGTACTGGAGGTTACTGCACAAGGACATTAACAAAATGTAGGCTGTCCAGAGAAGGGTAACCAGAATGGTGCAGGGATTGCGTTAAAAACACATGAGGACGGATTAACAGAGCTCAATATGTGTACCCTAGAGAAAGGAGGGAGGAGAGTGGTGATATGATCGAAACATTCAAACCACTCAAGGGCATTAACAAGGTGAAAGAGTCTAACATGTTTCAATATAAGAAAAATAGCAGGACAAGGAAACACAGCATGAGATTAGAGGAGGCTGATTAAGGGTAATGCAAGGACGTTCTTTTTCACAGAAAGGGTGGTGGATGCATGGAATGGCCTATCTCAGGAAGTGGTGGATATGAATACAGTGCAGGGCTTCAAACAGGCATGAGATAGGCATAAGGGAGCAATACAGATGAGTATGAATAAACAGGCCATTGACTGAGTAAGGTTGCTTTGCTTCATAAGGTAGAAAAATGGGCAGACTGGATGGGCCCTGCGGTCCTTATCTGCTGTCAACTTCTATGTTTCTGTAATTAAATACCTACATAATCCTTTCATGAGAGCCCTGGCAAGGGTGTGGGTTGGGCAGCCAAAGAATGATAGGCCACCCTTAGGGACTATCCCCAGACTCAAATGTCCTGGCTGCTCTGTTGACAGGTGATACCCCCACGCCCTGTCTGGCAGTCACTACTGATACTGAGAGCCAGTGGGCTGAGATCCATAGACAACCCATTTGATGGTGGCATGTCCAAGTACTCTCGTAGTATAAGAAAGTCACACCACATCCCAGTTTCACTCTTTCTGTGTACTACACCTATAAGTCAGACACAGATCATGTTGCCAGCAGGGTGGGTCAATCATTATGCCCAGTCGATCCCCAATGGAGGAAGCAGTGATGTCCCCTTCATACTATAGGCCATTGTCCCTCCTATATAAACTGCTGAACAATTCAATGAGAAATGCTGCAAATCATGTACAAAGTAAATGGTTCTGGGAGGAGAACCCCATCTAAAGGAACAAATGGACCAATATAGTAAAGAATACCTATCTCTGCTCTAAATGTAGTTGACTGAGGCAGATTCACTTCAATGTTCTAGCAAGTCTAGTTCACCCCTGAAATGCACATAAAATTGACCCTCAAAAATTAGACCTATGCCTCAAATGTAAAGTGTCATGGGGAGTTTTCTGTGCCTCAGTTGATCCTGCCTCAGAACTCAGTCCATCTGGGGAATGGTGGTGGAGTTTTTCCCCACAGCTCTCTGTCCAAATCCCCTGGATCAAGGGATATCCTTTTAGGACAGTCCTTTCAGGATGACACCACTACTAAATATCTCCAACCCTCTGTGGAGACTTGTAATGGTGATGGCACAGTGAGTTATTGTCAGATATTGGATGAAAAAGAAGGCTGTAGTGGTTGTGCATAGGAAGCAACCTCCAAAAACGTATGAGACTAGAGTGAGACACAGTACAAAGTTTTAAATCATTTAGCTATCTTTCAAAAGGCATGGCTACAATTGGAAACTGCTCTAGAAAGTGATACCATAGACTTGCACTACCAAATATGTAGCTCTTAGTAAGTAAGGATTACTAGACATATTGTCTTAATGCCTTGTAGGCGAATCTGTACTATGTTAAATGTAGTAATAATACCCGACAGGGTGGGCGTTATTAGGATATAATGGACCGCCTTAGGGGCATAATGAGGCCCGGCGCCACAGGTGGAGGGCCTTATAGCCCATTGAAGGTCCATTATATCCCATAATGCCCATCCTGAGGGTGTATTATTGGCTTAGATAATGGATTACAGATGCTATTTTGGGAAGAAAATACAAGACAAATATTTATAGATAAAAACAATTAAAAACTAAGCAGAAGTAGTGTTTGTTGTAAAATAGTTCCGATGGTGTGAAGTGCTGGATTCACCACCAGAGGTCGCTGCTCTGTATTTTTATGGCCTTTCAGATTAGCTTGCCCTCCTGCTTCGTATCTGTTTGTGTCTCACACACACACACACACACACACACACACACACACACACACACATTCCCCAATTGAGAAATGGTGTCGAGAAGAAAGAAATCTAGAATGGTGAGTTTTAGTGTGGCTTGATTTACTTTAATGTGATAGGGATTAGAAGTGTGGCAGAGTCTGCCACTGTTTTAAAAGTAAGCACAGCATTTAGAGGAGCGCAGCAGTGAAGGAACCGACGACTGGGAAGTTTCTGTTACGAGGTGGAGCGAGCTGGAAATAATGTAAAATGGATGCTTGCTTTTTGCGGTGAAGAGTGAGTTTGGGAGGCGGTATGAGGCTGTCTGTGATATTTGATTTTAGCGCATGCTAGGCTTGGGTTCAGGCTGTCGCCTCGCTAGTAGAGTAATAAAAGGGCGCCTGGCAAGTTTCGGTTTGGATTGAGCTGGCACTTTTCTGAGCTGGCCGTTGTTAAGAAATAATGGGTCCGGTGCCTGGCTCTTTCAGCCAATCAGAAGCGTAGTTTCAATTTACCCATTATCTAATGGTTAATAACTGTTTTCCTCAAGCTTGAGTCAAACTTTGGTCTTTCTCCTGTTTTAGGAGAAAATACAGAAGATCCCATAATATGTATATATATACTATGAGACTGCTCAACTAGTAGAGTTCAAAATCAGCAATATTTCCTTAATATATACAAATACATAAATGTTAGAACAGTTTTGATGAACAAGGCCGTGTTTGGGCTGCTCACTGATTTCTCTTTTACCTTAAGTTGTCCCTTAAAACTATGGTAGTAACTATATTGTAACCCAGCCCTTTTGAGGGCAATGAACCTTCTGTTATTCATCTCTGTATACTGGTACTTGTCTTGCTTGTATGACACGGAACCTTTGTAAAAGAGCAGCTTGTTCAAAGGTTGTTTCTGATGCTGTAATAAATAAATAAATAAACAGTAGTAGTGACAGTTGTAGTAGTAGTTATAATTTATTTATCAGGCACCCTTCCCCAGAGGCTCAGGGGCCATACACAATATAAACAGAATCCTAAATAAATAACACAATGTAACACATAGAATAAACAGCCATCAAATCATTTAGACCTTTTCAGTATAACTAGTTGAATAAATTATGATAAAATAAATAACATAAAATAAATCAAATCAAATAAATACAGTAAAAGTAAAGAAAATATCAGCCTAGTGACTGGGATGCAAATGGGGTCTTCAAGAGTCACCAAAAAGCTATCTGTAGAAGGTATGCCTTCAGAGCCCTTTTAGCGGCCTCCACTGAGGGATCTCCCTTGGTACCCTTGGGAGGGTGTTCCAGGTAATGGCATGCAATCCGGTGGTATGATCTGAGGATTTAAGCCATGTCCTGGGGACTGAGAGCAGACCTACTTTGGGGAGTGGGGATGGGAGAGAGGACTCGAGAGGATTCAGAAGTTCCACCAAGTAGCCAAGGCACAGCCCATGTAATGCCTTATAGGTTAGCAAACCAACATTGAAGATAACATGGCATCTCACAGACAGCCAGTGCAGTTCATACAGAACCATGGTCACATGACTAAACCTCAAAAGTCCAGTTTATAACTGGGCTGCTGTATTCTACTCCAGTTGCAAGCATCGTAGGTTACGGATGTTAATATACTTGATTAACACACCTCACAAAAGGATGTTGTTAAAACTTGCAAGTTATTTATTTTTCATATAAAACCTAGTGCTGTGCAGAACTGTACCTCTAGAATCAGGACAGATTCACCACTCCACTTCTAAAAATCTTAGCAGAGCTTTATGGTGATTTCCAGAATTCTGCCAAATGAATTGAGAATCTTGAAGTAGAGATGGGCAAAGTGGCTCAAATTTGCTCCACAAGTGAATCGCAGAGTGAAAGTGAATTTGCAGAGTGATCCGCACGAAGGGAGTACTTTATGCTACAATGGGCAACTAAGTATATTGAAACAATGACTTTGAATTACTCCACCTTCCCAAACCAGTACTCCTCAATTCTTCAGGCTAAGTACATTGAATGCAATGTACTTTGCTTAACTTTGCCTTGTTTTTAAGCTCCAAAGGTGAATTTTGCAGTGATTCATGGGATTTCAGGTCACATGGGCTCTAGTTGTTCTGCACACCTCAGTTTGGGTTAGTGTGTGTAGGAAGTTGTAGCAGTCTGCTCTGAGAGTTTTCAGATTCAAACTTTCTAAAAGCTATTAAAAAGCCTTTTGAGAAATTTTGTTGGTGAAACTTTAGTTCATCGATTGCAGGAAACCCTCCTGTGCTCATATCATCGAGTCTTTATTGTTTGTGTATGGATTTTGAATGTTAATGTACAACATTCAGTCTGTGTACTGAGAGACAGTGGAAGGTGTTGGCGGGAGGGGTGTATCTGTGGAGTAGGTAGATTAACTTGGAGAAAAAGGCAGTTCTTTCTGTTTTGGTGATATTTTTCTTTATAACTGTGTTAATGTGCACACAGTAATATTTTCAATAATTCTTGCCATTTTTTGCTGATTGCTGTGGTGCAGCAGTGCATAATTTTAGTTTGTTTAAAATACATGGTTATATTACTGAAGTTTTCAATTTGCTACGCATTACTTAGTGTTTGTGAGTATGTGTGTGACACGTGTCATCAAATCAGACACCTTTTATTGTGCCGCATAATTTAAGCAATGTGAACCTGCTATCCACTGCAGCTGTGTAATTTTTTACTTCTTTGTGGTATCTTTACTGGTACTGCATTAGTGACTCTACTGCAGCAGTGCAGTGAACTGCTCCTCCCACGGCCAGCCCCAATTGGCAAAGATATTCTTTTCCAGATTTGAATTTCTGATGGTGAGCACTGGTTAAGTGTTGTACCTTTACATCTGCATCTCTTCAGTGCACAGCACAATCTTAATCTGTCTGTGCATTTGCATCTCTTTAGGGCCCAATCTCCATCTATCACTTACAGTAAGTCACAGTTGTTTCTTTGGCTTGCCTTCAGAGTACTGGACTGGGGTGGTGCATAATTTTGCATGAACATTGTATCATTAATATGTGTTTTAAGTCAGGACCATCATCACGAGTCACTCGTGATACAAATCACTTTCTTCATCATCATGGTCAGCAGTCACAAATAACGATTCACGATCCGTCATGAATCATAACATTAATTTTTTACTAGTTACTTGGATGTATTGTAAGCATGTTTTGTAGTATCTCTCAGGCTTCACCACTCCACCATTGTACTCATTAATAAGCATTTTTAGTTGGGGAGTTTTGTGCTACAGCTCATCGGAGCAGTACAGCTATAGGCATTCACATTCCTTCCTGTACAGCATGTGAGTTAGAGTACTGTAATTAGCGGTGGCAGTGGCCCCAATTTGCTCTGAGAATTGATTCACTGAGTAACGTGGAATCGAGGAGAACTCCACAATGTGAAGTGGAGTACTCTTTATAATGAGGAACACAAAGTCCATTGAAACCAATGACTTTGCATTATTCCACCTTCCCAAACCACTTCTCCACCAATTTTCAGGTGAATTACATTGAAATCAATGTAATTCACCTCACTACCCTGTAATTGAGCTCCAAATGAAATTCTGCAGTTATTCATGGGATTGCAATTCACATGGGCTCTAGATTGTTCTGCACAGCCTCAGTTCTGGCCTGGGTAGTGTGTGTGTGTGTGTGTGTGTGTGTGTGTGTGTGTGTGTGGTGCAGTGCTGTCAGAGTTCTGCGATTCAGAACCTCTAAAGGCTGTTTAAAATACCTTTTGAGTAATATTTTTGCTCAAAATTTAGGACATCGATTGTAGGAAACCATTCCGTGCTCATATCATCGAGTGTTAATTGATGTGTGTGAATTTTGAATGTTAATTTAGAACAGTCAATCTGTGTACTGTGAAGTGCTATGGGAGGGGTGTATTTGTGGTGTAGGTAGATTAACTGGGAGAAAAAGGCAGTCTTTCTGTTTTGGTTATATTTTTCTTGTATAGCTGTGTTAGTGTACACAAGTAATATTTTCAGTAATTCTTAAAATTTTTTGCTGATTGTTGTGGTGCAGCTGTGTACAATTTGTCTGTTTAAAACATTTGGTTATATTACTAAAGGTTTTCAATTTGCTATGCATTACTTGAGTATGCATGTGAGTGTGCATGCAATGCATGCCATTAAATGAAACACCATTTATTGTGCTACAGAGTAGTTGCAACAGTGTGAACCTGCTATCCACCACACCTGCATGAATTTTGTTATATTGCTTTGTGGTATCTTTACTGGTAGTGGATTATTACTGCCGTGCCTCTAATCCCCAACTGGCAAAGTGTATTCCTTTCTAGATTTGGATTTGTGACTTGTGAGCACTGGTTAGATGTTGTTGTGCCTTTTCGTATGCATCCCTTGAGTGTGCAGTGCAATCTTAGTCTGTCTGTTTGTTTGCATGGCACCATTAATTCTGGGAGATTGCATTTCTTGTTTGTTCTCATTTCACTTCATCAGCATTGGAGAATTTTCTGGACACAAGACAGTAGCATTTTTGGGATGAACATTAATTCTGGTGACTCTGTGTGTGACTTGACCACTGTGTGCATGACGGAGTGCATCATTAATTCTGGGATACATTGCATTTCTTGTTACACCCTCATTTCACTTCATCAGCACTGGGGAGTTTTCTGGACACAAGACAGTAGCACTTTGGGGATGCACATTCATTCTGGTGACTGTGTGGGTGGATGCTGCCAATATTGTTGTTACTCCCTTACTTCACATTTAAGGTGGAATGAATACACAAAAGTAATAATAGGAAGGCAAAGTGAGCCTTCTCATGGGTCACCCGTAGCGAAGTCCCAATGTGAAGTGTCCACTTCAAGTTCACTTCACCAGTGGATTTTAAATTCACTGCATCTCTACTTGAAGTAAACTGTTTGTTTTAATGTTGACTGTTTTGTTTCTTTTGTTTATTAAATTATGGAAACATTCTGTGAAAATTGTGCAAACTGTGAAGATTTGGTAAACTAAATATTTTCTGTAATTCTTTGCAGTAAAGGTCAGTTCCACTGCAGCAAGCATTCCATGGAATTTCTGAATGTCAATGAAATTTAGGAAGAATTTTTCAATTCTGCACAGCACTAGTAAAAACATTTTTTCAGTGTTGGTGATAGTCCTATTATTTTTCTTTTGTCTTTACTGGGTTTTTAGTAAATTTATTGGATGCTTCTGAGGTATACATTAGTAGAAAGTACCATTTTAGAAATTTATGATGTTATATATTTCCTTACAGTCTCTGGGCCAGATATTCAAAAGGTTTGCGCCATGCATAACAGAGATCATCAGTGCAAGTCTGAAAATGCATACTGCAATATTCAGCGGAGGCAGCTGTGCCGCTCAAGTTGTAATGTGCAAGAGTGTAATGGTAATGAATGCATGTGCAACCGTAGGGTGAGGAACCATGAATAAATGGCACAGTGTGATATTCAACAAACATCGCCATGCTCAATAGGGAGGTAGCGGAAGTTGCGATAGCGGAAGTGAGCCAAATAAAAGGGAGCAAGAGAGAGGCACAAGAACACTACAGGAAGGCTTGCAGTGGGGTGAGCTGGCAGCAACAGGAGAGAGACTACGGAGAGGGACAGAGAAGAGCAGACAGGGCATTGTGCCACACAGGACAGGTGTGAAAGACAGTGAAAGTGAGCAGGAATAACAGGGCAGTGCAGTAGAGCAGTCAGGGCTGTGGTAGGAGGCAGGACAGCAGAAGGCTGGAGGTGTACCTGGTGCAGGGGAGCAGCACAGAGGATACTAGGGAACGGGACAACATCTGCCTGGGGGAACAACAGCCAGGGACATGGCCAGTGCCACCATACAGATGGAGGCAGTAATGAGGGGTGTGAGAAGGCAGACAGTGGGGGGCACAGCCGTGGAAGGGCCTGTCCAGCGGCACGCCCCAACAGGTGGGTACCAAGTCTGCATCACCTTCGAGCAGTATAGTGATACAGAGATTGTGGGCCAGTACCACCTGAACCGGGTGATCCTGAGGTGACTCTGTGAGCTGTGCAGTGATGAGATGCAGGCACCCACACGACGGAGTCATACTCTGTCAGTGGAGACTAGGGACAGCTGTCATGTGCCTGCTCACCATGGGCACCTTCCCAAAGACCAACAGGGATACAACAGGCATAACCCAGTTGGCTGCGCCATGCCTATTCACACACTACCAGTGACTGCTGCCACATGCTGTGGAGTACATCCATTTCCCAGCACACAGGTGGAGTGCACAGTAAACATACAACAGTTCCACAGGGTAGCACATATGCCTGGCATGCTCGGGGCCATTGACTGCACCCATGTGACCATCCACACACCACCTAGCCCAGATGGCATTGCCTATAGGAACCACAAGGGACACTCCAGCATCAACTGCCAGGTGGTGTACGATGCGAGGCGCATAATCCAATGTCTATGCCATGCACCCTGGGGAGCACATGACACCTTCATCTGGCACCAATCTGCACTGTGCCACAGGTTCTGGAGTGGGATATCCCCACTGGCCACCTAGTGGGTGAGTATGCACAACACAAGGATGACATGGGCAGCTGTGGGGAGGCATAGCAAGAGGTGCCATGGGTACCAGCCTTGATGGCCCATGGCACAGCAAATGCAGACCACCATACTAATGTACACCCTCTATACACAGGTGACAGTGGATACACACTCCGTCCCTGGCTGCTCACACTGTACCAGCACCCCTCAACCCCATTGCAGCAATGATACAATGGCGCACATGCCACCACATGTAATATTATCGAGCATGTGTTTGGGATACTGAAGTCACGGTTCGGTGCCTGGACACATCTGGCGGTGCCCTACAATACAGCACCTCAAAGGCCTATAGGCTATTCCTGGCCTGTTGCATCCTGCACAACATGGCCAATGAATCTGGGATAGCCGTAGAGTTTGAAGAGGGGACAGCGATGGGGACAATGAGGACGCCGGTCCAGACGGTGATGTGCAGCCACCCCTTGGTGAAGGGACCCCTGCCTGTTCAGGATGGCTCAGCTGCAACGGGACACCATCATAGAGGAGCATTTCGGCACACACAGGTAGGTCATGGGGCCATGTGCAACCACCAATGGCAAGGGCACAACCCACACACAGGCATGGATGAACCCCAGGGTGGATGGCAGCAAGTGAATGGGCTGAGCATGGATCCACACACGCTGTCAGGGATGGGCATGGCCAAACACAACACATGCACACACACACACACACACACACACACATACATACACACACAGACACGCACACACCACACCACAAGACATGCAGAAGGGTGAGAAGGCACAGTGACCACGACTGCAATACCTATACACACACAGGTCCACACACGGCATCACCCTGTGGCTGTCACTGTGCATGTGTCAGATGCTGGGCACTATTGCACACTGGCGGACAGCGTAACGCAGGCATCATCATGCACACACCACAGTAGCCAGCAGCTGGGAGGGTGTGCACATGGACTGTGTGTTTGCAGGGCCGGGTACCCCACCCATGCATCTTATGGTGTACAATGCACTGCACACAGGTCAGTGGCAGACAGTGGCCATGGTGGGAAAGACAGGTCAGTGCGTGGCACAGTGCCACGGCTGCCATTGATGCGCGGTGGCCCTGCCGAGACCTGCCAGCTGTGCCAGGCTGACCATTGGCCTCATGGGGTGGCAAAGATGTACCACCAGGGGTGACGCTGTGGGAATGCGACTGTGTTCACACAGGGGTCTGCAGCTCACCGAACATGCCTGTGTCTGGCATGCTCGGTATGCCCACAGCCGAACCCGTGTCAACATGGGAGGTGTCGATGATGCTGGGATTGGGAGGTGGACATGGCACTGTGCAGTGTCTGCAGCACATGGGCAAATAACTGGGTGCCCATTGTGGCCATGGCAGCTGTGAATGCATGTGTCTGCCTGTCAATGGCAGCGGTCACATCCTCCGCAGCTGATCCATCCCTGCCAGGAGCAGACCGGTGTCTCTGCTGCGCCACTCCCTCTGCCTGGCACAGGACCACACTGAATGTATCCACCACCGTCACAAGCCTCAACTGCTGATCCACTGAATCCTGGAGTATGCTTATGTGCTCACCTAAGAGATCATCTGCCTGATTGGCATGCTGTCACCATGGTGTTCGTGGCATGCTGGGCAGCACCCCTGAAGTCAGGTGCTGCACACCACAGCCATGCCTGGGCACATCCACACGCAGTGCACTGATGCCACCCACTGGGGCATACAGGCACAGGCTGGGACTGTGATGTCATGCAGGCCTCAACTGTGGCACCACCCATGGCACGCCCATGCCATTTCCTGCTATGGGACCATCCTGCGTCCCACACGTATCACTGTCTGGGATGTGGATCCATCATCATCAGTGCCTGATCAGGCACCAGTCCATGTCCAAGCATGCTGGAGTCTGTGGTCACTGTCATGCTGGGACACAGGCAGTGCCTCGTCTCGCACCAGCACCACCACCACCATCTTCAGTCCAGACAGACAGGCAGGTATGCGGTGGTACTGACCCTCGGACACCTGTGGAGGTGGATGGGTGCTCCCTCCGTGTCCAGGGTTTCATCCACGGTGGACACACCCACCACCGCTGACCCATTTAGACACTCAGGAGCTGTAAGGTAACACAGTAGCATTAATGTCTCTGCTCCACCCTGTGGCACCCCCCGCCTCCCGCACAGGGACAGCACAGGACCTACCATGCAGTGACGGCTGCCACCTGTCTGGAAGTCACCACCTGGAACGCCTCTATCATACAATGCCGCATGTTTCCAGCCATCCACTCCTCCTGTGGCATCAGGTGTGGCACATCTGGCTGCCCACCACTGGTAGCAGCATGTGCTGCCCTGATGGCAGCCACCTCGCTCTTAATCCTCCTCCTGTCCATGCCAACCTTCTTTATATTCCTGCATGGACCGCTGGTGGCTGCCATGCTGGTTCATGGTATGTGCAACCTCATCCCATGCTGCAGCACGGGCCTGTGGTGTTCCCGCTGTCCGGCTGAGCAACTGTTCCCTGTCGAGGTATGCCTTGAACAGGGCGTCTGTTTCTGCCTCTATGAAGTTGGGCCTCCTTCCTCCAAAATCCCTGTTCCTCCTCTTTCTCATGTTCGTCATTATAGAGCCTGTGGGAATGACAGGTGTTACCTTCACTGTGCAGTCCCATGCATCTCCCACACACCACAGTCCACACTTCCAAACAGCATGCAACCCACCACAATAGACTGCAATACCAGACTATGGCTTTTGAAGCCCCAGGTCGCATTTATATAGCACAAGGCATGCAAATGAGGGAGGCTCAAATTTAGTGGATGCTAATGCAGTAGCTGCGCAATGGAATTGCTGATGAGCTGATTTGCATATGCCGGCTGAATATCGTGCTGTTACGCCTGTACAATTGTGTTGAGTATGTTCAGGCACAGGCGCAGCTCTGTGACGTGCACAGTAGGCACCGCACGGCACATGCCCGGTGCTGACACCGATGTCTGCCATGGTGCTGATGTGCTGAGCACAGGAGGTAGTGCAGGGCACGGCCACCACTGTGCCAGTGGCACTAGTACACTGTTCACATGTATGGTGCTCTTGCCTTGGAGTGCGCCATGGTGCCACAGAGTGATGGAGGCACTACAAGGCGTCCCACACAGGCACCCAACCATGCTACACACAGGGGTACCAATCGCTGTGGCGGTCCATGTCACGAGAGACCTTGACCCTGTGCCAACCTTTGCCTCTATGCGTCCTCATGGGTGCACTCTCTTATCACGCTGTTCGGTGACAGCACGATGGGGAATGGCAGCACTGTACTCGCAGCATCTGCATGGGCAGACGGGCGCCACAGAGCACCATTTTGACTCCAACCAGAATCAGAGATGGCAGACAGAGGGTTGCTGTGTGGAGCCAGGTGGAGCTGGCCAATTTGGTGGTGATAGTGGAGCCCCATTCTGGGGTCTTATTTGGCAATGCACCCCTGAACAGAGCCAGGAGTGCCATATGGGAGGAGGTGGTGGTGGTGCTGGAGAAGGCCACAGGACTCGCCTGCACCATGCAGCAGTGTCGCCACAGATATGGGGACCTCCAGCGGAGGGACCTGGACAGGCTTGCCCACCTTCGGGCACACGTCCAGGTGAGGCACAGTGCCACGACCTAGGGAGTGCCCCATCCATACACTGGTTGTGTCTGTAGGGGTATCGTGGTGGCATGTGTCCACCATGGGGGGTGGGGCTGCCCAGTGTGAGCAGTGGTGGTGGTGGTATTGGGGGTTGCAGCATGGCTGGACTGTGTGGGATCACACACACCCAGGGTAGTGGGCCTTTGCTACTGGATTGTATTGAAGTTCCCTCCATGTTTGCACCCTAGGCCCTGATGAGTGGAGCTGAGTGCATGAAGACTGCCACTGATGTAAGCAGAGGGAACTGAGCAACAGCCATGGGCCACTGGTCCAAATGTAGAACAGCACCAGGACCAGGCCGATGAGGGTGCGTGCCTTTCTTCCAGGATATTCTGTGCATGCTGTGTTGCAGGGCAGGCAGTGGGGCATGGCCACCATCCATTAATACCACTGAAGTGCACGCCACATGGTACAGTCAGCACTGTCCAGTGGCACTGCATGTGTGGATGTGCATCGCTGGTGGTCCATCTGTGCACTGGGTACATGGCTGTGCCACTGCCTTCCCACCACTGAGCCATGTCACTGTACAGCCATGGTGGTGCTGAGGGACTTGGCGGTGGGTGTGCAGCGGTCCACATGGCTGTGTGCACCTGGGTGGGCAGGTCATGTGGACACGATTGTGGGGTGTCCACACCATCACAGGGGTGTGTCCCATGGCTGTATGCCTTGCACAGTGGGTGGGCTGCAGGGGATTGGCATTCACAACTATTGACTCTGCTCCCCTTGTCCTAGGTGGACAGAGGATGATGCAGATGGAGAGGGCTGTGCAGGAGCTGCTACAGGTGGCACA
Source organism: Neoceratodus forsteri (assembly GCA_016271365.2). NCBI lineage: Eukaryota > Metazoa > Chordata > Ceratodontiformes > Ceratodontidae > Neoceratodus > Neoceratodus forsteri. Next base: position 912,324,506 of record CM057455.1, on the reverse strand, counting down.
TGCGTCTTTAGATCCTGCAACACTTAGACCAGCATGGCATCCAGAGGAGACATAGCGGAGGTGCCACAGGAGTGGGAGCGGGCGCCCGCTGAAGGATCCCTGCCCCAGGGTCAACCCTACCCCTGGACCCACCCTCACCCCTCATTCCCTCTCCTGTTTGTTCACTCCTGCACCTTACCCACCCCTACCTGGTTTGTGTCCCTCACCCCCACTGTTATGTAAATATTTGTAAATTTTCTACCCTTTAATATACATTTGTTTTGTTATGCCTACTGTGGTGGTCTCTGATTTGCAGTGGGCTGCAGGTGCTCAACTGCAGTGGTGTGCATGGCGTCATGGGTGCTGCAGTCATGGGCATGTGTGTGTGTCCATAGGGAAGTGACTATGGTGTGGCGTAGCTATCAGTCACTGTCTGTGGTTTGTGTGTTGTTCCCTGTGCACTGGTTGCCTGTGCAGTGGTCCACGGTGCATGCACTGTGTCCATGGTGCCCTGTCAGACCATTCATGGCCTGTGCAGCTGATACCCTTGCATGTCTGTGACCTGCACGGTCCACTGGCATGTCAGTGGTGGATGTCCATGCTGGACTGCCACTGTACTCCAGCACAATGCCAGGTTGCCTCCTGTCATCGGTGTGGTGCACATCTGCCTCAGTGGCACTGTGGCCTTCACTGTTGTTGTCCCACCTCCATGCGCTGTCGCTTGTGTCTGTTGCAGGATGTGCTCCACTGTCTGTCACTTGTGCTCCGGCTGCATGCTGGTGGCATACAGCTTCATGGTGCCTGCACAGGGTGGCTGCACACCTGTGCCATGGAGGAGTGCTGGCCATGTGTACATGGCTGCCATGGCCACATGCCAGTGGCTTGGTTGACCTGCTACTGTGTCCCTGTGTTGGTGTGCCCTTGGTATGGATGGGTGTCGGTCCATGCACTGTGTTGCATCCTGTGTGGCACATGCTTCCATGCAACACTGTGGGTGTCTCGCGCTGGCTGTTGTGGCCAGTGCTGGCATGGGTGTGTCCTGGGAGGGTGGTGTAGGTGAGGTACCGCTGGTGAAGTCCGGGCAGCCTCCTGTCACATGTGGGGTGACTCTGTGTGCCGGATTTACGGTTGGTCTTTCAGCTATACCTGGAGGACGTGCAGGGTGGCACTGTGTATGCAGTCATTGCTTTGTTGTCTGCTGCCACCCACTGCAGGGTGCTCGTGGTGGGGCTGCCTTGCATGGATCTGTGGTGCACAGGATTGCATTGTCACAGTGGGGGTGGTGGCAAGCATGGGGTGTCCTGCACTGTTGGGCACTACTCCTGGGCAGTGTGTATGGAGATCGTGGTGCAGTGTGTGCTCTGCATTGGTGGGATGGTGAGGCATGGGGTGGTAGGACATCACTGTGTGCTGGTCCCAGCTTGCCAGGGTGTGCTGGGCACCATGCCCCAGCTGTGGGTTTGTTGCTGGTGTCCACTGGCCGGTGGTTCTTCCAGTTCTCCTTAGGTTGTGTGGTGCATGGGGTGTGGGCGATGTCTGTTAAGCTGTGTGCTCCTCTACCCATCTCTACCATGGGTGGTGGGCCCCTGCCTCCTGTCCCTGCACATTCCTGGTTGTGCTGTTGTGCTGCTACCCGCTCTACTGAGCATGCCTGGTTGTGCTATTGTGCATCAGACCTGCACCACTCGCATCCCTGGTTGCACAATGGTGCAGTTGGTGTGATATTCAGTCATGTGCTGCAGGCGCATCTTGACCTGCACAGTGTTTGAATATCGCGTGTGTTGCGTATGGGTACAATGGCCTTGCACCTGCTCCTGCTATTGCGTTACTTTGTGGTGCAGTTTGAATATCTGGGCTTCAGAGTTCAATTGTAAAGCATATACATTGTGAAAATAATGTATGAGTTTAACAAGGACATACAGTAAGTTACATAAAAAAAATTATAAATGGTTCCTCCTACCTAAGTAAAATCAGAACCTTCACAGAAATCACTGTCTTCAGGTTAAAGAGCTAATCTACTATGTGGAATTTATAGTACCTTTCAGAAGTAGTCAGCCATCTAAAGTATTTCTGTTTCTTTACTGTTTTGCTAATTAGAAGATTTTCTACCTGATAGTACTAGGTGGGATGTGGAACAGTATTCTGTCTGGAGGCTGACTTAATCAGTTCTGCTCCTCCTCTGCATCAACACTGTGACCTCTCTGACTGTGACACCACTAGTAGCCAGGAGGAGCCAACCTTGTGATGGTTGATTGGTACCTCAGACACATGTGACCAATCCAGCAGCAGGATTTGTGATGTAACAGTGAGAGAAGTCACATGCTGATGAGGCAGTGAAAGAAATAGACCTAAATATCTAAAGACAAAGAACCTTAGCACCAAAGCAAGGTTACTCCAAAGGGCATTGGCAATAAAGCCCAGTTTCAGGGACATACAAAATTACACATATCCTCATAATCCAAAGCATCATGGAAAATATATGGAAAACACCGTGAAAGAAATTCAGACTAGTTTTTCTTACAGAACAGAGTATGGTACCGACTGGCCTTACATTACCCTCAAGAATGGCTGAAAACAGAAGCCATAGACATCTGTTTCATCCTACACAGGATTCATCAGCATGCCATCTTGCAGCAGCCCAGGTGAAGGATGAACCAGTCATATTTTGGTCCTACTGATTTGGGTCATGTTGGGCTAAAAGAGAAGGTAGTATAAAAGACAAAGAACCTCAGCACAAAAGAAATGAGGCAGCTGCTACCCAAGGCATTGGCAGTAGTCAGGTTTATAAGAAATACAAAATTACGATATCCCTATAGTATCAAGCATCCAGGGAAGTATATGCAAATCACCATGAAATCACCATGAAATAATTTAGGTTAGTTCTTACTTCAATGATGCTTTGCATTATGGGGATATGTGTAATGTATTATTTCTTAGAACTAGATACTGTATGTCTGTTTCCAGGTAATCACTACTTTTCATATCATCATAATGCCATTAGTTAGAAAACTATTTAATGAGCACTTACTGTAAAAATCATTTACAAACTAACGAGTAATAAAGGCTTGCTTTTAAAGATTATTAAAATGTTCTGCTATCTGTTGCTTGGCACTACTAATTATTTAAGGCAATTTTAATTAAATGCACTAAGTTGTCAAAAATCACTAATACCTACATTTCAAAACAAAAAGCCACAATACAAAACAATGATTACAGAAGCAATCAAGCTACCTTTTTCCCAATAAACTGCTCCCTGCTGCTTAGTATTATGCTCAGCTTTGCTAAACAAGCATGAAAAGACTGTGTCCAATATATACAAATAAATATTTCCAATAATATGCTGTCAAATGTAGCACCAGAAAACAAAAGGGTGTGAAGTGTTTAATGTAGAAGAAAACAAATGCAGCCCTCTGTTGTACTGTAGTTAATGGCTTAAAGTGAACAGTAAGTAACATTTGTTCTTTCATTTGCTCTTTTGTGCATTGTATATATTAACTTTTCAAAGTCATAGGTTAAGTTAATGTATTTTTAACACTTTCTCCTATAAAGGCAAGCCTAAACCACTATTATGAAATGGGCATCCAAATTCAAGGTTTCTCATTGACCAGTTCCTGTGTGATAATGTATGATGCACAGGAAAAGGTCCAGTAATGCCAGTGTAACTAATTCAGGTAAATCTGCCATTTAGAATATTGACAAAATAAAACTCAGCTATTTTGTTTTTGCCAACTGCAAGTGAAATTTCAGTCAGCATTTTTCTTGCATGCAAAATACCAAAATGGTTCCCTAGAAAGCTTGAATTTGGATGCCCATTTCATAAACCCAGTTCTTAAACACATATCTCTGACTTTCTCAATGCAGCACATACTAAAGAAAAATGTCTGCCATGATTTGTCTCCCAGCCTGCCCATTCAGTCTCCATCCTGATCAACTGCCGACTAGTTAGCCATTCTCTACTTCCTTCCTTAGACTCTAAATTTTTCTGTTTGTCTCTAACTGAACAGTGCTTTCTCAGTGTTGAGATATAAACAAATACAAAATTGACACTGTAAGAAAAAGAAGTAACGAGCATCTGACTAGTCAGCAGTTCATCAGATGCACAGCGAGTACGAGACAGATTGCAGCAGTTGTTTGTTTGTTTTTCTCATATCAACGGCCTTACTTTTATAACCCAAATCCTTTCTTACTGTATATACTACTGTACCCTTCTCACTTTAGTTCTGCTCTCTTCTTACATGTGAGCAGCATGTCCTACCTAACACTTTCTGGTGATGTAAAAATGGAAATCTTATCTCCCAAACAGAATAAATAAAAAAGGAAACTTCTTCACTCCAGTTTCTAAGTACTGGATTTTGAACAACATAATGAAAATGGTAGTGCTGCTGGCTGGAGTGTGTGTGTGTGGGGGGACTACCTAACAAACTACATACATTATAATTACGGCAGCCTTCCTAAGACATAAGTCCTCAACTCAAAAAAGCCTGTAAACTAAAGGTGAATGAACTATTTTATTTAAATTAAAGACAAAATATTTGTTTTTTGTTACTTAGTATAGTTATTTTACTTTTCAAATTGCTCTATGATTTAAAAGCCCATTTCATAAGTGCAATAAGCCACTCCAGTTGTGTGTGTTAGACACTTAAACACATGGCTAGGAGGCTGGATGCACTCAGCCTGCTGCCTTGTGCCTCACTATGCCTCCTAGCAGAGTGTTAAAGTGTCTAATGCACATCCTGTCATGTCTTATTGGTTACTTCGTTATCAGAAGTACTTGAAATCCTAATCCCCAAAGTTTCAAAGGGGTTTAAGAGTTCAAAGCGATAAAAATGTAACAGTCATTGAGATTACTTTAACTTGTCAAGAGTCATTGGCAATGAACATTCTGACTAATAAGCAATTGCTACCTACTGCCATAACTGCACATGGCTTGAAGTGCTATGGTACTGTATACAGTCTATATGAAAGGCATCATGAAACCAGATTCTTTTCCTTCACTGCCCACTTTTTAGATGATAAACAATTATAATGTTTGTTGTCTGTCACAGTCAACATTGACTGACCTGTTCCTATGAAGTTACTGTATCTCTCTCTGTCTATCTATCTATCTATCTATCTATCTATCTATCTATCTATCTATCTATCTATCTATCTATCTATTGTATATTCATTGCAAAACACTTTACACGCATTCAGTTAGGTTAAGAAATAAAAGTAGGGAAATGATGCTAGAGTTCTTCAATCCTGACATTCCCCCACCACACCAAATTCCTACCACCCCACCCCTACCCTCCACAGATCAACAGGTGTCGGGTGCCTTGAGGTCATCCTCAAACTCTCAACCCATTCCATGTAATGAAGCTAGCATGGTACAGAATAAGAGAATAGTGTGAATGTTAGGGTTGATGACCTCAAGGCACAGCCCGACACCTGTTGGAGGGTGGTGGGTGGTAGGGTTCAGAGTGGAGGAGGTGTCAGGTTGGAAACCCCACACTTCATTTACCTACTTTTGTTGCTTTAAACCTAACTGATCAGTAACTAAGTATTTGCAATGAATTTCTAATTTTTGAGGAAGTGTAATCTTACCCATATATGGTTGTAGGCCAAGGGCCTCTGCAGGTGGGGCCTCCAGGTCCTTTGGACCCTGCGCCCCACAGCATCTAAGGCACCAGCACAGTTCCCCATTCACCCTGTGCTACAATGTGCACCATAACATCTTTAAGGGTGGTACTAACTCTCACCCCATTCCATGTGTAAGGAAGCTGAGGTGGTACAGTAGGAGAATGGGGTGAAAGTTAGGTCTGACAACCCCAAGGCATACCCCGAGCCTGTTGGAGTATGGAAGTGGGTGGTAGGGTGGTATGGTTGGTAACCCTAACACTGAATTTCCATACTTTTGTCATTGTTATGGAACCCTATCTGATGCATTAATGTAGTTTTTTTGCAATGAATTTCCTTACCTTTTGAGACAGTGTAATCTACCCATATGAGGTTGTGGGACACAGTGTCCTCTGGGCACTGTGCTTACATTCATTTATAGTGTGTTGTAGGAATGCAGGGCCCACATGTATACTGTAATCATCTCTGATGTTCATGTGAGGGCCCTGTACTCCTTTATAACCATAAGTGTTTAGACATTATAATAAACCTCATCTCCCTGTGGGAGCACAGGACTCACTCAATAATGGTATCCATTTTTGAGAGCACAGGTCCCATTGATCCATAAGTGTGGAGCCTTTGTAATGAACCTCATGAGAGCCTGTGCTCCCATTACTGCATAACGGTATCCACATGTGGGAGTGCTGGCACTGCACTCCCATCTACCCATAAATGTAGAGACACAGTGTAGGCCAAGAGACATTCCAAGTATCCTTGTGCTGCAAATTGTGCAATATCACAGTAATCATAGGAACATTTGAAAAATTCCACTACAGTTCTAAACATGGCCTTGCAATCTGCATACCTAAAGGTGTAATAAGTCTGCTTAGATAAAAATCTATAAAGTGACCATTTTTGAGATATAGTTACTGAAAGATAATGTGACCCCTACAATGTTATCCTATGGGAAATTTCTAAACTTCAGAATGTTATAACTATAGAACTGATTTAAATTTTATGACCAAAGCAGCAAAAAGCACTTCTGTGGTGCAAGCCCTCTACCCTGCATATTTCAACCCAAAGTCCTAACTGTTTATTTGCAATGAAGTGGCAAAAAACAGCCATTTTTTTAATTGTGTCACAATTTGTGAATGTTTGCCACATTTTGTGAATGTTTTCATAAAGCTTTGCAAATTTTACGGCACTATACTTGTGGAAAGTGTTGCAATTTGCAAAGTTTCATAAAATAGTATTGCAAATTTGCAACACTTCCATTGCCCAAATTGAAAAACATATTTCCAAACACTATTTTTAAAATCTAATGTCAGGATCATATTCCTCGGGCTCTGATTAGGTAAACACAGCTACTGGTGTTTACCAAGGGTAATAGTTTTTTGAATTACAGCATTTTCCCGTCACACAGGGGCCTGCATATCTGCAGTCAGAAGTGTGTAGCTTGGTGCGCATAAGTACCTGTGACTGTGCAAGGGCTGGCCCTTAGTGGCTTGCAGTTCTATAGACAAAAGAATTCTTGAAATTTGGGTATTATGCATGTGTATCTACGTCTGCAGAGGCCTGTGCTTCTGCATACAGAAGTAATGTTTTTTGATTTGAGATTAGGAATTCTATCTGCAGCCAGAAATTAGTGTGTGTATGTTATGTAGTGATCATGCTGCAGATAGAAATCAAAGAAGGTGGCCCATTAGGTTATTGTATTTGGAAACAGTTGTATGTTGTTTGTCTTACCTAATAATGTCTGTCTGTGGTTGCTTGTGTGGTCTTGTCCTTTTGCTGCTTGGGGAGGCGGGGAGTTAGTGTTGAAACCATAACGCCACAGCTCCCTACTTTGTGGCATTAAGTTGAACCTTAACTGGTGCATTAGTACAGTCTTTTGAAATGAATTTAATTTCTTGTTAGGATAGTGGAATTGTATCCTCATTCATGCAAGCCCCATTAAGGATCTGCTTACACAAATGCAGATGCACAGGAACCTCTGGTCCCTGAGCTGGGGAAAAATCTGTCCACATTTATTGTGACCAAAGAACTCCATTTTTGGTGCACATGGAAAATGTTATTGTTGCAAATGTTTGTATTGCATTTTAGTATTGCATGTAAATAAGTGATACAAAAGTATTTTGACCCTGCTTTATGAACATGGTCTCTAGAATGAGTTAAATCCTTCTGAAAATATGATTTCACAGAATAACTGCAAAATCACTTTTCAAACAGTACTTGAAAAATCCCCACCATCCTTGTTCATGAGTTTATAGTCATGTAAACAGTGTATTCAGAATTTGGGAGTAAAATATTGTTAATTGCTAGTTATAAGTAAAGTACCTGAGACACAAAATGGTATTTTGGTGTCACACATTTTATAGTTGAACATTTAAGTGCAGCTTAAAATGTATGACACTAAATGTATGTGTCACAAATTTTAGTATCACACTTAAATGCACTTAAAAATTCCAGTCATCTTTGTTCATGAGGTAGGTCATGTAAAGAGTATGTTCAATATATGGCAGAAAATATTTTAAAATGGTCAAGTAATGAGTACAAATATGTGAGACACAAAAATTGCATTCTTGTGAGACACATTTTAGTGTCACACATTTAAGTGCAACATTAAAATGAGTAACATTAACTGCTGTGTTACACTTCAAAATTACCTTTGGACTTATTCTTGAAGATTACCCTGTCCTAGAAGAATCCCACAATCCCTGTTCACAAGGTAGGATCATGTAAATAGTAAATTCAAAATTGGGACTAAAATGTTGTAAAACAGTCAAGTTATGAGTAAAAGTATGTGAGACAAAAATTTAATTTTGTGTCGCATATTTTAGTGTTGTAAATGTAAATGCAGCCTAAATGTGCAACACATGTATGTGTTACAATTTGAAATCACCTTTCAATCTGTACTTGAAAATTCCCACCACACCTTTTCTTGTTATTGGGCTATATAAATGGTATATTCAAAATCTGAAACTAAAATATTGTAAAATGGCCAAATTATAATTAAAGTATGAGACACAAAATTTAATTTTGTGTAGACTCTGTAATCACCCTATCAACTTGTATTCAACATTTCATCAGATGAGTGAAGCAAACTGGTGAGCAATGGAGGCCGGGAGCTCCTGTGGGCCATCATCATGGAGGAGCCAGGGCTGTTTTCCTTCATTTTCTCCACCAGAGGATATTGTGGATGTGGATATGTATTTGTGCCACCCAAAGCATCTCACTCTCATCCACATTAGTTTGATTGGCACAACAGGAATTTAGGTGGTTGTGTGATAGAAAGGAGGATAGTTACAAAAGGAAAAAAGTGCAAAATTTAGATGGTGCCCTGAAGCATCTTACATCTGCTGACTCCTGCTGCACATGGCTACTGTGATAGCATCAGTATTGTTAATGCTGCTCTGATCAGTTCAGTGTTCCATTGTTTCATTGTGACCGTCCAGCTTGCAAGATTGTATGGCTAACTCCACAGTAGACAGTGAGAGAGTAGTGATATCTTAGCAGTTTTAAAACATGTTTGTTAGAATATAGTATGACATGGGTGAGTGAGATAGTAGAAATACCTTGTTATACTTCTGTTCTCTTCTGACCTTACTGGTGGCTTCACCACTCATTAGGTCAGGAGGTCAAGTATAGCTCATGAAGATATTTCTACTATTTTACACTCACCCATGTCATATCCCATATTTATTCTTTGTAAAAATCTTTGTTAATGCACCAGTTAGGGTTCAGATTAAACCAACAAAAGTAGGAAAATGTGCTGTGAGGGTCCCAATCCTAACACCCCACCCCACCTAGTAGGCAGGAAATGGAAAATAGTATGGAAAAGGGCAGAGCAATATGACACCAGCTCTCTTGGCCCATAAAGCCTACTGCCCACCACAGAACTTGGCTGACCCGTGAGGGTAGGGCAGGCCTCAACAGCTCCAGCATCAAATACTGTAGATATGGATAGTGTCTGTAAGGATCCAGTAGTCGCAGTGATATTTATGTCCCCAAAACTGTTCGAGTTATCCTCTGTGGAGACAAAAATAGACTCTTCACTAGAGTCTGACACATTTTGCAAGCACAGCTCAGCCATACTTCAGAAATTGGCCCCTGCTAATATGTCACAATCGATGATGTCACAGTAATGCGACAGTGCATATGGCAGTCAGAAAAAATGTAAACACATTCATAACCTCCCAGGTAGTGGCTCAGAAAACATCAAGCAAAACCTAGAAAATGTATGTTTTAGTAAATTATATGTGCACATACTACATAGAGAAAACAAAACACATCTTAAATAGTTTCATTACCGAAATCTTGGAAAATTCCTTTAAGGTGCTTTTTATAGGTAGAATATTTCCCTCAGTTCATTAGTGTCGCTTGAGCCACAGCACTTTTGTAACCCCTCCTCCCTCTATTCTGTCTAGGGATCTCAACAGTAAAATGCGAGAGGAGTTGGCACAGAACCTGAGACCTGAGTCCTTCCAACAAGTAGCACAGCTTTACAAATAAAATGCATGCCTTACCTGGCAGGTGGAATTTAAAACACTAAAAGACCTCCTCTTACCGGGCTGATGCTGACTCAAATGCCACTGCACCCTCAGATGGAAAAGGAGATGGAAAAACCTCTTTGAGGGAACAATCAAGTTAGTTCATTAAAATAACCCAGCATGTCATGTAAAGTAAATATAGAAACATTTAATTAGAATTAGAAGAGAGATCAATGATTTATAAAAGTAAATATATGGAGCAGCTCAATGGGGCTGAGAGGATACAGGACTGAATGGGCAGAATGGTACTGAAGGACCAGAACAGCTAGATCACACAAGCCTAGAAAATAGATCAGAACAGGCTCCACACATACATCTGCAAGACAGAATCAAAGTTCGCACCTGCTAAATATGATTACAAAAACACCATACCTAGGGGAGCCAGCTCCCCATCTCTGGGCTTTATAGGAACCAGGGACTGATGCAGCCTAAATACCATACCATGGCTGCTCTGTATCCTTTTTTCCAGAATCCCAAAAACCAAGCGCTGTTTCTCTCCTCCATACTGGGTTGAGCAGTGGCTTAAACCATGAAGTTTGATGGACAGCTCCTCCTTCTGTTACAACTTTACCCCTGAATTCCTTTTTGGGTCTGAGAGAGGTCCTGCCCCAGACATGCGATGGCTGGCCCGATAAAGTGAATCCCAGAATACAGGCCTCCCAACCTTACCTCCTGCAGTGTGCCACATGGGAAATTACCTCCTTGAAGCTGCCACATCTAGGGCCCCTGTGTGGCCCTGCAACTACCATGACAGCCCCACTGCCATACCTCCATGTATTCATGTTGCAGGGACCACAGCCTCCAGATGTTCCAGACTTGCTTTCCATCTCCTGTGTCTTACCCACCAGTGAAGGCAAAAGGCTCCCCAACCCCAACAGTCACCAATTCCTGCCACTCTCCCCACAGAGACACCACATGATGCACCACTGCTGTCCAGTAGTAATCATCTCTTTTATAAGACACTGGTTAGGCCCCATCTGAGTACTGTATGCAGTATTGGAGGCTACAGCTTCACAAGCACATTAACAAAATGGAGGCAGTCCAGAGAAGGGCAACCAAAATGGTGCAGGGACTACATCAGAAAACATATGAGGACAGATTAACTGAGCTCAGTATGTATACCCTAGAGCAAAGGAGGGAGGGAGAGGTGATATGATCGAATCATTCAAATACCTTAAGATCATAAACGAGGTGAAAGAGTCTAACATGTTTCAATATAAGAAAATAACAGGGCAGGAGGACACAGCATGAGATTAGAGGGAGGCCAATTTAGGAGTAATGTGAGGATGTTCTTTTCACAGAAAGGATGGTGGATGCATGGAACGGCATACCTCAGGAAGTGGTGGATATGAATGCAGTGCAGGGCTTCAGACAGGCATGGGATATGCATAAGGCAGCAATACAGATGAGAGTATGAATAAATAGGCCATGGATCAGTAAAGGCCTATGGCACATTCATAAGGTAGAAAAAAATAGGCAGACTGGATGGGTCTTCTGGTCCTTATCTGCCGTCAATGTCTATGTTTCTATGTTTTATGTTTCAGGCTGATACCTTCTGTGGCAGGGGGTTAGGCCCGCCACCTTGTCATGTCCAAACCCATCAACTCTCTCTCTTCTTTTCCACCCTGTCCTCCCAGCAGCCCTGATCCTATATAGCTGGCTGGAACACCACCCCTAGTGGCAGAGCACAGCAAATTCCCGAAGCTAACCTAAAGAGAGGGGCAACAGGGATAGTAAGCCCACCCCTTGAGGGGCTCACACTTGTAGCTGGGAGGAGGGCACAGCAGCCATAACAGTTAATTCAGGACTAGTTAAAATCACACCAAATTCTAGCACTTTATTTTACCTTTCCTGAAGTCAAACCCCACAATATTGGAGTCAAATGGATGAACAGTGAGCTTTGCACCTCCTTGAAACATAGGGATAAGACCTTGGCAACTGCTAAGAAAACACAAATACAGGTTGACTGGGAGGATTACAGGAAGCAGCATAATTCATGTAAAAACGATTCAGACTGCAAAAGGGTCTACTGCCAAAAACTGCTACAGGCATCTGTTGGTAATCCCGTGGTTTCTGGAACCACATCAAATCATTCATGGGATGGGGCTGCAACTCTATGATAATCGAATTCATGCTGGATGGAACAAACTGCAACAATGTTAACACAATAACAAATGCCTACATTTTAATTTTCTGACCTCTCCGATTACATGAGGGAAAGTGGCTGGTCCACAGCCTCACCATCAGGTGACAAGGAACCCACATCCCAGCCATTCAGCATCAGAGCAGCTACAAAATCAGAAGTGTTGTACTTCTTAGAACCATACTAGCTAATGGTTCGGCTAGGTTTGATGGGCTGATTCCAAGATTCCTCAAAATTCTGCCCCAGTTCTAGTTGCCCCGGTCACCAGGCTCTTCAACCTATCTCTCTGCACTATGACAGTTTCTGCACTCTGAAAAATTGCCCTGGTTATTCCCATCCATAAAAATGGGGACGCAAAGAACTTTAATTATTGCAGCTCAATAGTTATTCTGTCTGTTCTGAGTAAATTACTGTAAAATTCATAGCCATGCAGGTGATGGAGCACCCACAGATCCATAACATTCTATCACCTGCACAACATGGATTGAGGAAAGAACTAGTAAAACAATGGCTCTCATCCAATTTATCAACAACACAAAGTTGGCCATGGACAAGGGATTCCTCACAGGTGCAGTCTTTGTTGACCTGCCAAAGGCATTCGACCTAGTGGACCACCCTCTGATGCTATTGAAACTATCTATACTTGATTTCTCACATGACTCCACCTCCTGGCTTGCCAGTTACCTGGCCGGTTGCCGGCAATTCGTGCAGATTGGTCAATACAAACCTGATCTCTCTCCACCCATGTCAAGGTCCCTTAAGGATCCATTCTAGGTCCTCTGCTCTTCTCGCTTTTTATCAACAGGATGCCAGACATGGCTATCTCCTCCTCCACCATACTGTATGTGGAGGACATGGTGCTCTACTCCAGTGCAAAGAGTAGTGCCACCATCAGCTCAAACCTCAGGATGGATTTTGATCTGTTACAGGCATGGCTAAAGAATAACAGACTCCTACTGCACTAACAAGACAGTTGCCTTTGCTCTTTTGCTCTGCACCCAGGTTAAAGGCCTGCTCCTTGGTTCTTGCTATACAAGGCTGAAATGATGCTCCACTTAAATTGATTGACTCCTTTAAATATCTAGGCATAACCTACAGTAAGACCCTTTCCTAGATTTTAACCTATACATATAGACTGTAAAGCAATAAATTCTAAGTTGGGTTGGCCTAAAATCAGGTCCTCTCTGACCCCTGCAGCTGGACTGGCCATTTCCCAAGGGTTCTCAGGCCTTCATCTAACATGTAGACTTATAGCATACCGAATGCCAACAAAGGAGCCCTGCTAAAGTGGAATACTTGCTTTAATGGTATCTGCCATTTTGCACTATCGGTACCAGACTTACACATTGCTGCATTTTGTACAAGAACCTGGTTGGCTCTTCTCAATCTCCTATCAAAACTACACAGCTGGCTGCACAATCAGCAATGTCATTAGAACTAGAACCCCAATGTCTCTGGCTAGCTTGCTAAGCCAAACTGCACAGGCTTACCCACTGAAGTCTGCAGAAAAGTCTTTCTTAGACACACCCAAATGTTCAACACAAATGAGAGAACATGCCTTGCAACAGCTGCCCCATGTTTTGGAACTCCCTACCATTATCGGTTAGGCACTCCCAAACACACCAGACCTTTAAGAAAGGGCTTCATAACCTCCTTATGACCTCTGACAATTAGGCTTGATACTCAAAAGGCAGGGCAAGGTTGTCCCATGGCCTCTGCCAGGAAGAAACAATGGGAGGGGAGGTAGGGGTGGAGGGGAGGGAAGAGGAGGGGCCAATGACATCACCTATGATGAGGGCATGAGTAATATGACAGGGTAGGGGCTAGGGCTTGTGGCATTGCTCAGGGGCAGAGCTACCAGGGTCCTGAGGGTATATCCAGGTCCAGGTGTCAGCATGGTTCAGCTGGTAGCACATCCGCCTGGACCAGAAGGTCATGGGTTCTCGTCCCACACTGGGATTGGACTTGCACCTAAAAATCACTGGCATCCGAGTGCAGTATTGGGAGTGCTGTACTGCTGGGGTGCTGTCCTCGGATGAGACGTTAAACCAAGGTCCCTTCTGCCCATCCTGGTGTTGTCCTGGTGGTGTCCAGGTAGAAGTAAAAGAACCCAGGGCACTCTTACGCCAAGAGTAGGGAACATTACGGTGTCCTGGCCCAACATTCCCCTTCCCATAAAACCGGTTCATGCAATTATCCAAGCTGTGTGTGGGTGATGATATGGCTGCATACACATATTCAGTCACTTCACTACCAGTCTAGCTTTGCTTGTAAGCGTTTGGATGTCTGAGCGTTATATAAATGCTGATTCTTCTTCTTCTTCTTCATCAGGCCTGGACACCTCAGCCAGCCCTCTTTTGCTAAGAAATTCCTTGAACTTGGATTACAGCACATACTTTTGCAATATCCAATTAAGGCACATGGGGCAGCTGAGGCCTTGCAGGCCATGCAGCCCAGTGAGTTTAGCTTGTTTAAATGGTTGGTGATTTGTGATAAAAGGCTTTTATAAGAATGAATTTACAGCTAGGTTCATGGTAACAGTACAGATGCTGATTAAAAAATTGTTTGTGATTTGTGATTTAGAGCTAGGTTTAGAGTAGTGGCCTGCATTGAGATAAGGCTAGTTTTATATGTCTAAAGCACATGCCCTGGCATCTTGGGAAGCAGCATGTGGGGTAATAGTTGTGGGAATGCTGAGATGTTGCAGCCAGGCTAAGTTTAACAATGGAATGCCGTTTGTTGATTAGGAAGTGTGAGGGGATTAATTTCAAATGCTATGGTTGTATGGCATCTAGGCATTTGCAGGCTTAGAGGCCTGGTGGGTAGCTGCTGGGATGTGATTAAATATGTTTAAAATACTGTGGGGTAGTCTTGGTTTATGTGGAACTGTATGGGATACTGTCTGTTAGTTTGGTGACTGAGTCTGGTTTGCATTTCATTTTTTTTTTTCTTTTGGGGTCGGAATTTTCTTTTCCTTAAAGAAGGTTTGTAATCTAAAAGTAAAAATAAAGAGCAGCAGCGAGGAGACAGATCATGGGCAGGCTTGTTTGGTACCTTGCTGGTTGGTCTGGCTACTGGTTTGCAGGCATGAGATAGGACAGTAGCAAGGCAGCCACTCATGAGTGTGTTGGGGGCAGCGGGGATGGTAGTGGGCCATTCTCACAGCAGGAGGTGCCCACTCGGTTGGTGAAGAAGGAAATGAGCTGTATCGCTGCTCCTGGTGTGGAGCAAGAGAGTCTGCTGGTCATGTAGGCCCCTGGCTGTTGGGCATCCCAGTGAGACAACGCTGAGAGCATGGAGTTGGAGGGCAGCCCATGTGGAGTGGTATCCGGTGGCCTAGATGGCATTCAGTGGACTGGAGGTGCCCAGATGGGCCACAATGAGTGAGGAGATATGGCAGACAGGTCTCTAGACTATGTGAGTGGGAGAACACACGCCTTGGGCAAGTTTCCTCTCCTTCTTATAGGCGCTTCAGCGAGGGTGATGGAATGGACCAGGATAGGCTGTGAAGGGAGGGAAGCCCTTGTGTAGCAGCATGGCCTAGGGTTCTGATTGTCTCCCATAAGGCTTCTCTGTAATGGGAGCAAAATGAATAGATGCATCATCCTACCACCTCGCCTGTAGATGCAAGGGGTATGGGTTTTCTCAGTGGTTGTGAGAGTAATTTATTGCACAGTGACTAATGTGTAGATTTTAAAATGCTGGAGGGAGCCTTCTTCACAGTATTAACATCTCTGGTGGAGTTAAAGTGTAATGCTGTCCTCAGCTTGCTAAGTTTGTAGTACACCAGGGAAGACCGGTAGAGCCCAATTTGGCAGGCAGCTGAACAGCAAAAATTAAGAAATAATTAAACAGGAGGCCAGGGGTGCCAAGGCAGTGCGGCAGAAAATTATAAGGGGGTGGTCTTCACCCTGGCCAAGTAGACCTCAGGCAGTCCACATGGCATGGGGCCCTCATGTGGGGGAGGGTCTGTGTATGCCAGCATAGGAGGTCACTACATGTTTATGGGCCTGGGGCAACCCACTTGTTGGGGCTAGCAGGACTGAAGGGTTTCCTTATAGGGAAGCAGGAGAGCCAGCACTGTTATTTGGAGGACCGTGGAGGTACTCACCTATGAGCCCTGCCAGTGTGGCATCAGAGCAGGCTGTTTCTGTTGTGGGCATGATTCCCCATTTTGCCAATGAAAGCACATAGCAGGGACAGGACAGAGAGATAGGAGGGCAGAGGACGTGGAACCTGCAGGCAGCTGGGGCATATGCCTCCAGGAGGTAGTGTGTGCCTCATGGTACCTCCCCTCTGGGGCCCACAGGCAGCGGGGCAGATGCCTGTATGAGGTGATTGGTGTACCTCAGGGTACCTCCCGCAGGTGCTCACCGTGGTGGTTGGGTTCTCAGGCAAATGGCCCCAGAGCGGCGGTGTTCTCAGCCAGACCACTGGAGACCACTCTGGTAGGTGCAACAGGGTATTCACGTTTTCTTGTTTTATCTTTTCTTCCTGCACATAGTGGTACAGAGCACAGAATGGCACCCAAATGAGCCCTGATTTCAGTGATAAGATGATGGAAAAGGAGGCAAACTGATGGGCAGATGACCGAGTTGGTGGTGGCGGCAGCGAGAGAGGCGAAGAGGAGGAGGTGCAGAAGAAGTGGAAGGAGCAGGAGGAGTGCCCAGGCAGGGGATGATTAGGAAGAGACCTAGATGGGTTGGACCAAGCCCTGCACCCACCCATGCCCATGCCCACACGAGGAGCCAGACAGGGAGAGGCCTGGACAGGGGGTAAGAATGGTGTAGATATCACCGATGAGAATAAACTGAAGGAATATTTGGAAGGGTTGTTGGGTGACATGGGGTAGTAGGATAAAAATGGAATGGGCCCTGCAGGCAATAAAGGGAAAAGTGGATGGGGAAGAAAAGGGCAGGGTCAGGGCCAGCCAGAGGGCAAGAAGCTGTACAAGGACCACCAGGTTTCTCATTGGGGACCACGTTCGGTTTCGATCAAGGAGAAGATTTGGAAGGGGAGTATGTGGACATCTTTGGACTAGTGGATGAGACACGGTCACAAAGTACAAGCAGAAGGAATCGGTGGGAAGTCGAAGATGGAAGTAGCACTGGCAATGGTGGGGCATAAAGCAGAAGAGGCCAAGTACAAAGGGAAGACCATGGAGAACTGGCAAGCGGGCTTTTATTTTGTACAGTGTGTTAGTGCTGGAGAAACAACCAGACCTAGCTATTCCCTTGCTGATGTACACCTCCATCATTAGATGCTTACAAGACTAAACTAGGATATGGTTGGCTAAAATATGATGAGGCATTTCTTAAAAGAATGACAGCTAAAGGGGACCTGAGGTGGGACTGCACCCATTCGGAGTTGTGGGTAAGAACACTGTCAGGGGCAGGAATGTGGGGAACAAGGAAAGAAGAACCCCCTGCCCCAGGGGTCAAACCCTGCTGGATTTCAATGAACCCTCATGTACCTGGAACAATTGTAAATTCAAAAACATCTGTTTGAAATGGACCACACCCGCGCCCAGCTGCTGACGGAGGGACAAAGGGGGCCAAGCGGGGCAGTACCACAAACAGCTCTTTCGAGGGAGATGGGAGGAAAAGCAGGTGGTGAGGGGGACACAACAAGGGCAGGTACAATGAGGGGCTCCAGCTATGGGTGGAATTAGAGGAGGAAGCAAGGGAGGTGGGAGTGTGGTTGGCATACACACCCATCTCTTTAGAAGTGGTAGAGGCATGGACAACAGAATATCCAAATGAAAAAGGAGCGGCACTACTTAAGAAGGGTTTCCAGAATGGTTTCCACTGGGGTTTCAAGGGGAGGACAGAGATGAGGGCCAAGAAGCTTGGGTCAATAAGAGGAAGGAAGAGGTAGTACGGGCCAAGATACAAAAGGAGGCTGAGGTAGGCTGGTGGAAAGGCCACTGGAGGCCCTTCCCCATGACAGTTTTTGTGTGCCCCATTAGGTGTAGTGCCAATGAAGCAGAAGGGGAGTTCTGCTTGATCCACCATTTGTCATACCCAGAGGGTTCGTCAATGAATGGCACATACCAGAACACCTCAGGACAGTATCCTATGCTGCACTGGAGCAGGCCATAGCACTGATTAGGGCAGTTGAAGGGTATGGCTGGCTAAAATGGACATAGAGTCAGCATTTGGCTTCTCCCAGTCAGTCTGGCAGATTGGGACCTTCTGGGTTTCAACTTGAGGGCAGGCTCTACTTTGACAAGGCCATGCCAATGGGCAACTCTGTGGCCTGTTTCACTTTGAGGCATTCAGCACCTGGGTGCAGTGGGTATTTGTAGTCCAGCACGGGAACAGGAGGGTTATGCATTATTTGGATGACTTCCTCCTCATTGGTGAGACATGGAGGAGGCACACAAGATGTTGCAGATCTTCAAAGGGATGTGCCAGCATATTGAAATACCATTGGCACAGGTAAATTAGAATTTTAGGGATAGAGGTAGGCACAGAACAAGGATGCATCCATCTACCTGGGGCCAAAGTGGCCCAGCTCAAGGATTACTGGTTCAAGTGACAGGGAGAAGGAGGGTGCCCTGGTACAGGTACAGCAACTGCTGGGGCACCTTAATTTCACATGCAAGCCATTAACCCAGGCAGGGCATTTACTAAGAGACTGGGTAGGGCTACAGGAAAGGCTAAGTAGCCGCACCACTGGGTGGATGTGTCAAAAGGGGTGTGGGAAAATTTTAAAGTGTAGGAGAGTTATTGGACAGCTATAATGGGGTGACATTCTGGCAAGATGACTGAGAATGAAACTCAGATTTGGAATTGTACATGGAGCGCCTCAAGCGCCCTGGGAATGGGAGCATATTTTCAGGGAATTTGATGTCAGAAGTGTGGCAGAGCAGTGGAGGGCAAGTGGGGTACTGAAGGACATCATATTCTAGAGATATTCAAGATATGGGTGGCCTTGGAGTATGGGGACCAGGATGAGGGCGTGCATCCTTTTCTGGTGCAATAATAAAGGGGTAGTGGAAGTCATTAATAGACAAGGCAGGAAGGCGGAGACTGTGGGCAAGATCATGCAGTGCATGGTATTAGCCGGGGTTACAAATGAACTTGTCTTTCAAAACGCAGCATGTCAAAGGGCTTAAGAATGAAGTAACTGACAGTCTTTCCCGTTTACAGCTTGGACAGTTCTGGGAGCTGTTGCCAGGCAGCAACCCACAAGACCAGGATCCCAGGCCGGTTGTGGGAGATTGGAAGGATATAGCCAGGCATTATACCTGGGTTCCTGGTTGGCCAACACACTGAGGGCCTACGAAGGTGGGTGGGTGAGATTCCTGGAATTTAGGGGAAGCATGGGTGGGGCAAGGATGAACCAGCCCAGGATGAACAGATAAGAAGGTTTGTAGTGGAGAAGTGAGAGGAGGGTTGGATCATGCCACGGTGGTGGTGGTGGTGGAACTGGCTGGCATCAGCTGGGTGTGCCAGGACAGGGGTGGCAGGATGCCACGCCAGCAGGATAGTGAAAAGGATAGTCTCGGGCTGTCAGAGGGGACAAGGTACTTGAAGGATGGGAAATGCCCCATTAAGGGTCAGTTGCTGGTTGGGGTGCTGGAGGTGACATGACAGGTGTGCTCCTCTACCAAGCAGGAATTCCTGTTCAGGGCTGTTTTTGCAGTCATGGCAGCTGGGGCTTTTCAGGTGGGGAACTGGTGGCACCACACAAATCTGCAGCTGGCCTGGCATTACAGAGGCGTGGTATGGTGGAAGGACAGATTGGTCATCATGTTGGCCAGGTCAAAAATCAACCAAGGGGAGGGACCATTGTGATGCTGGTATGGCAGCCAAAGGCCACCAGCTGCACAGTGTCCAACTTGGAGGCATCGAGGAGGTGGTCGTGGGGGCTTTGTTCTGCCATGGGGATGGCTCCCCATCACTAGTCTTCAGGTGGGAACAATGATCAGGAAGGAGTTCAGGTGAAGAGCTGGGGATTTGCCCCCCCACCTTATTTCATTGGGGCACCCTCAGAGGCAGCTGGAAAAGGGTCTTAGTGGAATAGTTAAAAGGGCTGGGCGTTGGAGGTCCAGCTGCTACAGGAAGTATGTCAGGTGTTGATATCAGCAACTCAGGCTGTTTCTCTTGTTTCCATGGCAGGTTCCAAGATGAAGGTCTGGATAGTGGGCATTCCTTCATCTATTGGGCTGAGAGGTTTGTGGCTACCACAGCCAGAGGGACACAATTCACTAGTTGCACGGAGCACACCAAGGTGCAGTGGAAAGGCATCAGAGGCATGAGGTGGGCACAGCTGCTGCCCCTACTGGGCGAACTAAGGTACAGTGTGGAAGGCTAGATTGCATTAGCATCATCCACTTGGGGAACCAGCGATTTGGGGAAACATGGGAGTGCTGGGGTAGAATATAATGGGGACATAGACAAGATTAAGGGTGGTGGCTGGGTGACCATCGGCTGGTCCAAGATCACCTCCTGGAGGGTCTGGAGGGGGCCAGGGATGTCAGGTTGATTGAGAAGGTGAGGAAGAACTGTAACAGGAGGGTAGTGAGGGCAGTAATCAAAATGGGACGTGCAAATCCAGCACAAGGACATTTCCTTTGATCAAGCTGCAATATACAGGTCGATGGGGCTCATTTGTCTGCATTTGGTATGTGCCTATTCATAAGACTGTTTGGTGACCTAGTGGGGAAATAGCCAAGAAGGGTTTAGATTCTAGCCCACAAGGGGAGTCCACTGTCCTTCATAAGCTGGAGGTGTGGCAGTGGAGGAAAGAAAAGGAGGAGCCGGGAAAGGGGGCAGAGGAGGGAGGAGGGGTAGGCTACACAGGCTGGGGACAAGGAACCCAGCATGGTTTTAATGCGGGAGGGATAGGTCTGGGCACCAGATTTATAGTGTCTGGGCCTGGAGAGCTGAGGCCAGGGTAAGGTGTGAAACTGGCCTGGTTCTGGTGATGGAGGAGGGCTGGATTCACAGTGTCTGGACCCTGAAAACAAAAACAACAAGCAGCCAGAAGAAGGAGGAGGCCAGAGCGAAGAAAATTGTTGGAACAGAGATGTTGTATATTGTGATTGAACTATGATAATGAGGAATGTAAATAGTCTCTTGTGCAAAAATAAATATTGCCAGCAAGCATCCAAAAGTTTTATTGATTTATTTAGTTTTTGTTGACCGGTAAGTGCACTAGATAAATCCTGCCTACATTCAGGCATGGCCGGGGAGGGATACAGATGAATGCCAACTGACCTTGAACCAGATTAAGCTGTTGGTGGTATTTTTTAGTGAATGAGAAAATTTGGCCAGGACACCGGGAAATTCCCTACTCTGTGGGCGGGTGACATCTGTCTGCCCGTCAGCGGGATGGAGGAGCCCATTCAAGAGGATGATTCTGCCGGTGCAGGTGTTTCTCTGGAAGGAGAAAAGTTTTACCAGCTTTGTCTGTATCGCCTGCTATTGCTGGAGAATCAGCAACTACAGCCTCAGAGATAACTGAGGTGGATAGTATTCGTTTATCTCCGACGCCTACAATATTTTTTCAACTTTAAACAGCGCTGTTTCCCTCTCAGAATCCACACAGGAACTCGAAAATAAACGTACTGTTTTGCAGCACCAGCTCTTTCTTCTGGAGGAGGAATGAAAAATAAACAGTCAGAGGTCGAAAGAGACAAAAACGAAACGCAGCCCCGATAATAAAAATTCTACATTACAACTTAAAGTTTTGCAAAGGATACAGAACCAACCGGGTAACCAGTCCGGTTGCTATGGAGCGACTCAGAACTGCCTGGAGGTCCCGGATGGTCACGGAGCGCCGCGACCAGACGCTGGTTGGAGTCAGTCATTTTCGGGGAATGGACTTCTACAGTTTCCCCAAATACTCTTTTGCCACATGCCTCCTTACTAAATTCTTCCGCAACATCAAAAATAAGTGCAAAATTGGAGGCTTCCAGGAGCTGGGCAGACGCAATAGAGGAGCAAGCCAAGGTAATCCTTCACTTATTCAAAATGAGGAAATCAAAGTACAAGATTCTTCCCGTATTAAAACTGTGATTTCTGGGGAAAATACGGATCTTTGGAGAATGCTGCTCAGGAAAGCAAACCGACACAGCCCTTAACTACAGACCCCAAAACTTTTATGCTGACTTATTTAAAAGCCTGTAGAGCTTGCAAAGCGTAGAAATGCTGTTCGGTTAAGATATATGGGTGGCTTAGAATCGATTCCTGACAGGTATTATGTGGGTCAACTTAATCAAGCAGTCTTTAGGTTTTACCTCAGAGGTTTATGCACTTATTCATGCTCCTGGAGAAGTGACTTTTGACATTAGTTTCAGGTCACCTGAATTACTGGAGAGTTTTGGATTAAACATATGACTGTTAAGACTAATCCCTTATGGACACCTCTTTCAGTTATTCCCTAACAAAACAACCTTTTCGTGTATTACTGTTTTATTTAGAAATGAAGGTGTTAATATTTCTGACATTTTATTCTGGTTGGAGAAACATTGTGACTTGCAAGGTACCGGATCCAATTTTGGATGCTGAAGGGTTTTGGAATGGTGGATGGAAGATAAAAATTAAGTTACGCCAGACTCCAGAGGGTTTGCAGCATCTACCTAATTGTTTTTATATAGGTAGGGATAAGGGTTTTATTTTTATCCAGGGCAAATCAAACGCTGTTTTAGATGTGGGTCTCACGTCACCTTAGTTCTTCCTGTTCTATACTAAAATGTATTTATTGTGGGAGGTTGGTCACACAGGTAATCAGTGCATCAATACACCAAAATGTAACCTTTGTGAAGAGGTAGGCCACTGCTTTGGATTGTCCATGGGCAGCCCATAACACTGGGGAAGCCAATTATGGTGTGCAAGATTACTATGTACATAAGGCTACTAAATCTATAGTCACTGGTCCCTCAGAGTACAAACTCAGAGGCCTACGATACAAGGTAATCAGCATCCCCCGTACCTGTACAACTTCCTATTTTGAGTGAGGGTAAGGAAAACCAGGCAGAACACAAGAGCTTGTCAAAGGCTGCAGCGGTAAATACTTCAGTAAATGTTAAATTGTCCGACATTATGCCCCCCTTAGTGGAACCTGGATCTTCTGGGCAAATTACTGCTCCTTCGGTGTTGGGAGTACTGGTTTCAGAAAACAGATACTCAGTTTTGGTAGAACAGGACGATGGCAATGATCATGACTCTGATTCCACTTCCTTGGCTTCTCACAATTGAGTATTCAGTC
Organism: Neoceratodus forsteri; assembly: GCA_016271365.2. Classification (NCBI taxonomy): domain Eukaryota; kingdom Metazoa; phylum Chordata; order Ceratodontiformes; family Ceratodontidae; genus Neoceratodus; species Neoceratodus forsteri. The sequence goes on along the minus strand of CM057455.1, from coordinate 912,301,019 downwards.
AGATTCGGAAATAGTTAGCACTGTTAAAAGAAACATACTTTACGTCCAAAAGGTACAAGGAAAAGTACAAGACTAGCTAAGTTTATACCTTAACCTCATAGATCTTTTCACTTTATGTCTGGCTCTGAGTATACAATCCGACTTGCTAGTTTGAACACTAACAGCATTCGCTCTAGGTTTAAGTTATTGGCTACTTTTGAACTTTTTTCAAATTTGAAGTATGATATTGTTTTTTCAGGATACTAGATTATACCTACACAGGATTTTCAATCTGCTTGGAGGCATGGATATGGGGCCCTAGTTATTGGTCAGGTGGAATTGATCTATGCTCTGGTTTAGGTATTTGTTTTACTACCCCAGAAATTACAGTTACACATATTGTGGATATTTTACCGGACGTGCTTTATTGCTTGATGTTACCTTGGCTTCATTAGATTTTCGCTCCTAAATATTTATGGCCCACAGTCTAAGGCTGGTAGGATAGCATTACTTAAACAGATTTGGCCTTATCTGTTTACTTGTAAAATATATTGTTCGGGGAGATTTTAACATTTCACACTTTAGGAACAAACAATCCTTTTCCAAAATATATTGTGATATACATTTTCTGAGATCCCTAATTACCCAATCTAGTTTAATAGATGTGTCTCGGAATCATCTCCTGCTCCACACACCTTTTCTCAAGGTGACAAATCTTCTAGGATTGATTATTGGTTTGTGTCATCTTCATTACAGACCAGTGATCCATCAGTTAATATAGTAGCCACATCAGATCATGCTCTTATATGTGTTACCCTTTCAAATTGCAATAACACATCCAGAGGTATGGGTTATTGGAAGTTAAAATGTCCTATTAGATATTCCCATAGTCAGGGAAGGTTTTCAAGCAATTATTGAAGCCAGGCGATCAGTATTTTTCTCTATGATGATAAACATACATGGTGGGAAGACACAAAACAGGATTTCAGGTGTATTTCAAAAAATAGGTAGGCTGTTGGGTAGTTATAAAACTAGGACTTATCTTTTAGCACGTAATTCTTATTAGCTTTCCAAAATTGTATGATAAAAGGTCAGCCGTATGATGAGTGGGAATTTCACCAAGAAACAATATTTAACTCAGCTACAATATGATCGTATGTCTTCTTTGCAACATGAACAGAGGTTTGGACTTAGTGGTTCTAGAGCACATACAAACCCTTTTGATTTTGTAAAGGCGTCCAGACAAAAAAAGATTTAATGTCCTTGAAACAATCCTCAGGACAGTGTATTTTTGAAAAGAAGACATTCTAAAAGAAGTATATACAGCTTTATAGTTTGTTTTCAGCAAAGCCAAACCCACCTCAATCAGATGTAGTTGAATGGCTACTCTCTTGTTCTTTAAAGAGAATTCCTGATTATTTAGTCTGTACTTTGTTGCAACCTTATTTCAAGTAAGGAAGTGGAAATTGTTATTAAAAATTCCTTCAGATAAGACTCCTGGTTCTGATGGATTACCAATGAAATGTACAAACTTCTGTTACCTTTCCTTTTGACAGAATTGACAGACTTGTTTGCATATAGCTTAAATTTGGGCCTGTTATCTCCTAGTATGTATGACAGAATAGTTATTCTTTACATAAAAAGGGATAAGACAGATTTAAATAATTGGAGACCTATTACTCTGTTGAATAGTGATTACAAGATACTTTCTAAGATTCTTAGTAATCGTTTATCACTTTGTCTGACAACTGTGATCCATCCCACCCAATTTTGTTCAATTCAGGAAGATCCATACAGGATGGTCTTATTCTTTTACGGAGATTTTTTCTAGAAGTCACTCGGTGACCTTATGTGTTTTACTTAGCTCGGACCAAAACAAGCTTTTGACAGTGTCTCTCATACATATTTATGGCTTTGCCTAGAAAGTATGAACTTTCCGAGACCTTTCATCTCTTGTTAAAGACATGTTACAATAAAGCTTTGGCCACCCCTCTCATAAATGGATGGTTGGTGAGTCTATTTTTGTAACCAGGGGTGTTAGACAAGGCTGTCCTCTAAGCCCTTTACTATATATTCTATCTTTGGAACCACTTATTTCTGGAATAAATGCTAATGATAAAATTAGGGATTATCTTTTAGTAGTACTTGTTTAGAAATAAAGACAATTGCCTATGCTGATGATCTCTGTCTCACTTTGGCAGATCTCCCATCGTGCCAAGCCACGGATGCCTTGTTACTGGCATATGTGGAGGTTTCGGCTCAAGCATTAATTTCTCCAAAAGTAAGTATTTTCGTTTAAATTTAGATGTTTCTATAAATTGGCTACTCCAAATATTCCAATTTGTGTTGGCCTGGAAAGTTATTGGGTGTGTATTGGGGTATGGAAGACCCTGCTTTTATAATTGGGAACTCTTGTTGTCTGTAGCTAAATCTAAGGTAAATATTTGGAATAAATGGAAAATGTCCAAAAAGAAACGGTATATATGGTTAAAACCTATTTATTGAGTATGTTTTTATATTTGGGGGCTTTATTTCCAACTCCTCTTTCTCTTGACACCACACTTTATGGTATATTCTTTTCTGCTATTTGGGGAGTAGACTAAACCGATTAAGAGGGTATATTATATCAGGATTTTAAGTTGGGAGGATTAGGATGATAAACCCCATTGTTTTCTTTTTCACTTTATTTGTGTCAAAAATTTATGTCCACTATTAAGAAAAGAGGAGAAAATTTGGTATAGTTGGGTATGGGAGACAGTAGCGCCATGGTTATTACAGTGGGAATCCGCAGTGGTCTTCCTCAACAAGTATCCTTAGTGGGTCTTCCTATACATTTTAAACCCTGTTTTTCCAAAATTAAAACATGGGGCTTTGTAAAGTACAATTAGAATTATATAATAGGAAAACTTTATATGGAAAATTATGGAATCCTTTTAATTCCATCACATTTCTGCATTTTCTAGCTAAAATATCACAAATTGGTAATATGCTTATTTCATGAGAATTCCTGCTTACATGTGGATGTGGTTTGACTTACAGCCCATTTAAAATTAAATGTAAAGGGAAACTTGAAACATAAAGAGATATCAGTTAGAGGATGTCCCAGATCTAATATATGTCATACTCAAATAGAAACTGTTCCTCATTTATTTTTGAATGCCCTTATATTCTTGTTTTTGGGAATTTATTTCCTTCAGTGGAAACATTTTCCTGTTCAGGATATTACTGAAGATACATTATTTTTTGAATATTACCGTATCTTGGTGTGATTATTTTTGGATACCATTTTGTTATTTTAGCTTGTTTTAAATATCATATTTGGCAAGCAAGAAGTATTTGGTCTTTGCAGCAACAATTTATTTCTCCAAAACAATTATTTTGGAAAATTCACTATACTGTACAAAAAATATATCTATGGAGAAAAGACATCTTCCATCAGGTATTTTCCAGAAATACTGGAAACTTTTACATTGGCTTGATACGGGATAATTGTTTAAGTTTTTGTATTATTTGAGTATCAATACATTGTTGTTCTTTTATTGTTATTTTCTTTTCTTTTAGGTTTTGTATGAAGTTGACTGCAGTTATTATTATTATTGTACGAAGTTCTCAATTTAGTATGGTTTCTCAACCTTTTCAGGGGGTGGGTTGGGGTTTTTTCTTTGTACAAATATGGATTATTTCTGTTAAAATGTCATATTTATGGTAACACGTATTTATGCTTTCACTTTCTTTTCTCATGATTTTGTATGATGCAATACAATTTTGTATTTGTTTTGAAATTTTCTCAATAAAAATTCCCTACTCTTTTTTCAATAAGTGCCATGGGATCTTTAACATCCACCTGAACTACCACCAATCCAGGCAGATGGGACCTTGGTTTAACGTCTCATCCAATAGACGGCACCTCAGAAGTGAAGCACCCTCTCATGTTGCACTACAGTGTCAGTACTGGGATATTAACCCAAGTGCCAGATATGGGAACTGAACCCACATCCCTCTGATCTCCTGGCCTCAGAGGCAATGTGCTACCTCCTGAACCACTGACACTGCAGCTACTAAGTTGTGGCATTTCATCCATTCCTAGGAGGGATCAGGGGACAATTAGGCTTGCCTCTAAAAAGGCAGGGCAGGCAGTCCCATGGCCTCTGCCAGGAAGAAACAATGGCAGAGGGAGGGAAGGGGTAGAGGTGGCAGGGAGCCGATGACATCACCTATGATGAGGGCATGAGTAATATGACAGTGTAGGGGCTAGGGCTCGTGGCATTGGTCAGGGAAGAGTACCAGGGATCCTGATCTGGGGTCCTGAGGGGGTATATCAGGCCCAGACACCCTCAGCCAGCCCTCTTTTGTTGAAAACTTCCACACCCACCCCTTGTAAGGAAGGCTATGGGAGGAAGGTTGACACAGAGATGAGAAGAACAGGGAAGAAGGTGGTGCCCGGTGGGCCCTGGGCATGAGGCCAGTTGGTGCTGTGGGTAGGCAGTTTTGGCGGGGGCTGTATCATAACACCGAGGGGTAAGCAATGCCCAGCAAGGAAATCAGGAGATATGAGAGGAAGGAAAGGAGGAGAGTGGGGTGAAGGGGGGCAGAGAAGGGGAGGAGTAGGCTACACAGGCTGGGGACAAGGAACCCAGGTGTGGTGTTAATGCGGGAGGGGATAGGTCTGGGCACCAGATTCATAGTGTCTGAGCCTGGAGAGCTGAGGCCGGGTAAGTGGAACTGGCCTGGTTCTGGTGATGGAGGAGGGGCCAGATTCACAGTGTCCGGACCCTGAAAACAAAACGGACAAGTAGCAGGAAGAAGGAGGAGGCTGAAGTGAAGAAAATTATTGGGACAGGGTTGTTGTATATTGTGATTAAACTATGACAATGAGGAATATAAATAGTCTCTTTGTGCCAAAATAAATATTGCCAGCGAGTATCCAAAAGTTACTAAGTTGTGGTGTTTCATCATTCCTGGGAGAGGATCGGGGACAAATGCACACATCCAGATCTGTAGCTAGATCTCTTAGCCTAGCTCTCCTGAACAAAACTTTAGTGCTTAATAATTTTTATCCATTGTTTTGATGCCTTGTACTGCTGTCACTGATGTATCCCCTGTTTGTATATCATTTAGTCCTGATTCGCTGTGTATGGAATGTTATCTGTTTTTCTCACCAGTAATTTGCTTTCCTCTGTTGTATTTCTCCAGGATCATGCCTGAAAATAGGCAATGTTTTGTCTAGTGCACTTACCAGTAAACAAAAACTAAATAAAATAAATAAATATATTTGTAGCTTAGAGTCTGTTCTGTTAGGATGTGCAGCTTGGATTGTGAATGGCTTTAGATTCATACCCTAGGTTCAGTTCTTTCAGGCAATACAGTTGATACAGCACTGTTTAAAATTGGGGTAAATTCTATTGCTTTATTTTTACCTTTCCTGAAGTCAAAACCTCACTATATAGGAGTAATATTGTAACTTAGAGTCCTTTCTGTTTGCATGTGAAGCTATTTTAAAAAAAATATGCTGCCTGGATTGTGTATGGGTTTTGATTGTTTGCTACTCATAGCTCAGTTCTTTCAGGTGGCCATCTTTGTAGTTCATGCACATGGGACCACCAAGTGATCCTTTTCATGTGGTTGTTTCATTCATACAAAAAGGATGCCATCATATGAAAAAGAATCTGGAAAAAACTAAGTCCAAATTATTTTTTGTATGAAGGATCCTTTTCATATGGCGTATTCCTCTTTGTATGGCTACACAATAAGAAAATCAAGTGACAAAAAGATTTTAAAATGTATAAAAATCATATTTCTGGATCATTTTTCAAAAGTAACTCCAGAATTCACCTAATGGAATCCTGCTTGGAAAGATATGCATTGGTGTCTTTGCAGGATCTCATTTGTATGGGGTTCAAACAACTAAAACAAAAAATGGAAACCAAAAGATGGCCATACAAAAATACTTTTGTATTTTCGTGAAAAAGGATTATCCCTATACAAAAATGTTCTTTTTCTTGTATGAACCAAATTTTTTTGTTCCAAGCAGCTAGCCAAAAAACATACTGAGCATGCCTAGAACCAAATTTTCCAATTGTTATAATTTTGAACAGATTAATATTGTTTCACCAAAAGCAGTGAAAGGTTATCACTCTGGCCCAAGCCCTTCTAACCTTAAAACATCAGAGCAAAAAGAAAATCCAAACCATCTGGGCACTAGGGATGACAAAAAACAGGTATCCAGTGATATGGGCAAGTCAAATTGATCGACTCAGTATGAGTGACTTAATTTAACTGCCTGTCAGATGAGATACTGCAACAGGATAGCAAGGCATGGTATGAGCTCCAGTAATAGAGGAAGAATACTGAGTTAGGAGTAAAGTGAATGGTAGAGGAGATATAGAGCAGAAGGATATGGGTGGTGGTTGTGCAGGCTGTTCCCAGCTGGCCACTTGGTGCCATGGCTTGCGTCGCTGCCTGCAGTGAGAGAGGACCTGGGTTCAGAGCTCCTTGGGTGCATGCATATATATTTTACTATTTTGTGTGTTTGTGCATTTATTTTTTCTGTCTACTGATTCCCAGAATTTTTCTGTCTGCCAATCCCTGCAACTGCACGCCATGGTCCACTGTCCCCCAAAAATAGCCCCTCCTGAGTTACCTCACTACCCCAGTGTCAGGTTCAACAGTGCATGAAATATTAGAAAAAGTGTCCGCATAGTATATTTCACCACTCGCTGTTGTTGGGGTTACTGTACTGTACAGGCGCCTGTGTTTGTTTTGTCATTGTCCACTCATTGCATTGTACTGCACTTTTCTTTCTTCACTCTTATGACCTGGAACTATGAAAACAGCAATCCTGACCCCAATTTTGTCACTATTTTTTTATTCTTTTGGTGTCATGGCAGTTCCCATCAGCCCCTATCTTTATGCATAGCTACTGTCATTAGCAGCACCGAGGCTCACCTCACCCAGTGTTTCTCCTGGCTTAACCCCACCAGGGCAGGGTCTCCCTTAACCCCTTCTGATGCTGCATTTGGTATCTGGGGAGGCTGTCTGCTAGCTGGTGCAGTAGCGGCTACATGAGAGGGGTGGCATCAAGCTTGTCTGGCAAGAGTTTTTCCCATGGTGGTTGTAGGAGGTGTGGCATGCAAGGACACTACAGTGTCAGTACACCATGTGTCTGGCATGTCTCCCATTCAATTGCTGGGTTGTTGATGGCAGTGGTCACCCTGGAGCCCTGCACCAGGGATGCAAACCCTCCTTCCCACCCCAGCGGTAGACAGCATACAGGAGCACTAATCCACATCCCTGCAGCTGACCCTCTGGCAATCCCAGTCCATTCCTGAACCTGGGTCATCAGCACTGTGAGTGGTAGCACTACTGCTGAACAGGTGGGCTGGCTCAATGTTTTCACCTTTTTCACTACAAGGATCTCAGACTCTGCGTATCTGACCAGAATGAAACTTGGCAAGTCAAGAGAATGTGCCCATGAGATCAGCGCTTGCAAAATGTCATGCAAATCCATTGAAAGGTTGCAAAGCTATTCTGGAGGGTCGACCTGGGGGAGGCTTGAGCATCAATGGACCACTCGCCTTCTCAGGGAGGGATGAGGGCTGGGGCTTGGGGTTCAGCTGACCTCAGATGGAGGCCTGAGGTACAGTAAGCCCAGTCACACAGAAAAGGGGGACTGTGATGGATATTGGTGCTTGTGCCTTGATATCGGGTGCACGTCATGCAGAGAACTCAAGAAAATGTCACGCCTGCTCCCAGTAGTACCTGACACAGATCCCCAACACCCCTGCCTGTCCCAGACTGGTGTCCTGATGACACAAAGGAATCTGGGGTGTACAGGCACCACCTCATCCCCACCTGGGGCAAAGCCAGGGCTACAGTACATTGGGGACCAACCACTTCTGGCTCCAGGTGAGAGGGTAGGGACAGATACCATAGGTGACTCCCAAAGAAAGTGGATTACATGGACGGGGAGATAAACAGAAAGTTTAAAAACAAAAGGTTGCAAAGCTGTTTGGGGTTTAACATAGAAATCCTACTCAACCCTAACTATAGTAGCACTACTTCACCACATATATATCTATATATATATATATATATATATATATATACTTATATATATATTCATTGCAAAAACTTTGTTAATGCATCAGTTAGGGTTAATGCAACAAAAGTGGTTAAATGAACTGTTAGGGTAAGCCCCAGCCCCCACCACCCCACCCCCATCCTCCACAGACCAACCGATGATGAGGTGTCCCATGGGGTCGTGACACCCAACTCTCACCCCATTCCATGTGTAAACAGGTTGACATGCTACAGTAAAGGAGAATGTGGTGAGAGTTAGGCCTCATGACCCCATGGCACACTCCATCATCTGTCGGTCTGTAGTGGATGGGGTGGGTGGTGGGGGTTAGAGGCTCAACCCTAACAGCTCATTTCCACTTCTGTCACATTAACCCTAACTGATGCATTAACAAAGTTTTTGCAATGAATCTCCTTACATTTTGAAAAGTGTAATATAACTAGTAAATGGTATGTGATGATAGGAGCACGAGGCCCAACATTCCTCTGCAGGTATAATCTATGACTTGCAAACTTGTCTTTGTAGCATAGTTTACCTAGAGGTAATCCAAGCTGCGTGTAGTGGAAAAATCCATATCTCACTTTGTTTTCGAGCTATGGTGCCGAAATCGCTATGGGCTCTGCAATGTTATCCTATGGGAAAAATCTAAATTTCATTATAGAATATCTATGAAACCAATTTACTTTTCAACACCTAAATAGCATATTTCACATCTGAAATTTTAAGTCAAAAGACCAAACCATTTATTTACAGTGCAGTGGCAAAGTTTTTAAAATCCTAGTTCACTAGGTAGCAAAATCCCCAACCGAAAGGTCAATCCCCATTCACGAAATGTCAAAATAGCCATCTGTGAAATCTTTGACCGTCAGGTTTTGGCCATCTGGTTCCTAAGTGACGGTCAAGATTTTGCTACCTCCGAAAGGAATTGCTCATGGAAGGGAATTTTGTTTGCTCGACAGGGATTTTGTCAATCTACGAACGGGATTCAAACCCAATCCCCTTTGTGAGCTGACAAAATTCCCATCCACGAGTACATCCTCTTCTTGAAGCAGCAAAATCCTTGACCGTGAGTCAATCCTCATCAGCGAGAAGGGCTATCTGGTCCCTAAGTCATGGTCAAGGATTTGCTACTTCACAAAGGGATCGCTCGTAGACAGGTATTTGTCAGCTCGCAAAATGGGATCAGAAGCAAGTCGAGAATGAAGAATTTCAAAATTTGAAATGCCCAGTTTTGACCAAAGTGAAGTAAACCGAAGGTGTAGGTTTGTAGAGGGCATCATCCTGAACAAAACATATGCTTTATTGCAGCAAGAAGTCACCCGTGGAGTAAGTGACAACATTTATTTTGGGGAAAATGAAAACAAGATGGCAGCTCGCTAAAGGGGAATTTTTTCCAACAGACTTGGATTTTTAAACTCCTTTCATCAGCTGACAAAGTCCTTGATCATGAGCCCAATTGCCTTTTGCAAAAAATACATATAAATCTTGGAGTGAACTGAGCACGCAGAACCCAAAACTAAAAATTAAATAACTTTGGAACAGATTAATATTTTAACCAAACTAATGCTAGATTCTTCTTTGACCCAAACTCTTTCTATCCTGAAATATTCAGACTAAAAGACTAAATGGTGTGATTGCAGCACGATGGGCAAAAAAGTTGTCAAAAGTAGCGTAAAAACTCATTGTTCAGCACTTCACTGTGCAAAAACATAGGTCGGACAAAATTGCAACTTGGCAATTCAAGAGATCTACCATACCAGACCATGCATTCAAAATTTCATGCAAATCTGTTGAAAGGTTACAAAGTTATTAACGTGTAAACTATGGGTTTAACATTAAACTGCCTACTCAACCCTAACTGTAATATACACACATATATATATATATACACATATATGCACACACATATATATATGTATAAGCCAGTATAATATATACATAGTATATACGTATACATATATAATATATATATATATATACCCAAAACATTAAGCACACACCACCATTAAATGATTGTTGAAACCACAAATAATCTTAAAATAACATTTTATTAAAAGCATAAAATCATGCTGTTACCTGACGCGTTTTTGGGTACAACTACCTTTTTCAAAGGCTAATAAAAGCGTTTTAACACACGCACACACACACACACACACACACACACACACACACACACACACACATATATATACAAATGTCAGTTACATCATCAATTAATTCAAATGCACCAATCACAAATACACATTCTCATTACATCATAGAATCATTAACAAGGACATGTTTACTAGGAACAGGATGGGGGTGTTTAGAGTTCATCAGAAAGTGACTACATGCCATATTATACATTCTTTTTTCTCTAGGAAAGGCTTCAGATCAATGCTGTAATTCAAACCAGGGTTTCTACTAGCCTGTAAATTTAAAATCAAAAGGCTTCTGTTTTTAAAATGAGAGTCCTAAAATCCCTTGGGTTGGGACACACTCTGTCAATTGCCATGTACTTGAACAGATGTTCCTTACCATCATTTTTACATTTGACAACATATGCTGCCATTGCATAAATAATGTCCCTCTCAAAATCACTCTCTGATGTTCCCCAACTCAAATTTTGAAAATTCTTTCTGTCTTGTCCACATAAAAGGCTTTGCAGCTACATGTTGCCAAAAAATAACCCTGCTGTATTGCACTTTGTCATTTGACATATAGTAAATTATTTTTCATTATTCACAAAAATACTTTTATCTGTCTGTACAGCACTATCATATGCAATTGTGGCATTTAAAACAACCTGTTGGCTGACTTAGCCATGTTTTGTTTCTTTGTGATTAACAAAATGACTGTGTACCAAGGAATCCTTCAGGCTCTTAGCCTTGCAAAATGAGATCATAGGTTTAATAGTTGATATTTCTTTTAAGCCTTCCTCACCAGCCAGCTCCTCCAATGCTTATTAATCACATCAGCAACTAAATTTGCATTTGCAGTGTAAGTAGTAACCATATTGATTCTATTCTTGTTTCTTTCTTTAATTATCTTTTCCTGTAACAAATTACCCCTTGGTATATTATCAACTTCCTCCGTGACAAAAATTTTGTTTTTATTCTAACCCCTTCCAAAAATCTGTTTGTAACCAAATCTGCACCAGTCTCATAACTATTCGAGTACTGCAATCTTTTTGTTCTTAAAAACTCTCCTTTGGTATATTATGTATGGTGTGGCAGGATGGCAGCTTGAAGCATCAAAACAGTATTACCATCAGTTGGTTTTCTGTAAATGTTAGTGTCTATTTTCCATTCTGGTCTTGTTTTATCCAAATGTCCAGATAAGGAATTTATTTTCACTACTGTTGTGGACAAACCTCAAATTATTGTTCGTAGTATGCAAATATGTGATAAGCTCCTGTAAACCTATATCTGTGCCTGTCCACAAAGGTATGACATCATCAATGAAGTGTCTCCACAGCAAAATACTGCTGCATCATTGATGCATCAAAAATAACCAGTTTTCCCCACAAATTTTATATGTAGGTTTATGGAAAAAATTGGTTATTTTTGAGTCGAGGAACATCAGAGAGCCATTTTGAGAGGATATTTCTTATGTAATGGGAGCACATGTCAAATGTAAAATGATGGTAAGGAACATCTGTTCAAGTACATGGCAATCGACAGAGTGTGCTCCAAATGAAGGGTTTTAGGAATCTTGTTTTAAAAAGCAAAGCCATTGGGATTTTAAATTTAGGGCTAGTAGAAACCCTCATTTGAATTATGGCATTGATCTGAAGCCTTCTAGAGCAAAGAAGAAAATACCCCACCCATTTTTCCTGTATATAATATGGCATGTAGTCACTTTCTGATGAACTCTGAACACCCCTTTGTCCTGTTCCTAGTAAACTTGTCCTTGTTAATGATTCTATGATGTAATGAGAACATGTGTTTATGATTGCTGCATTTGAATTAATTGACTGATGATGTAACTGACATTTGTATTTAGATGTGTGTTAAAAACTTTTTATTAGCCTTTGAGAAAGGGTAGTTGTACCTGAAATGTGTCAGGCAACAGCATGATTTTATGCTTTAATAAAATGTTATTTTAAGATTATTTGTGGTTTCAGCAATCATTTAATGGTGGTGTGTGCCTGATTTGTTTGATAAATATGTTTCTGGCTTAATCAGAGAATCACAGCCTTGTGCAAACTCTTCAATGTTTTCCATATATATATTGCAAAATATGTTGTTAATGCATCAGTTAGGGTTGAAGTCACAAAGGTAGAGAAATGAGACATTAGGATTGAGCCTCTAACACCCCCCATCGAATCCCCCAGCCTACCCCACACCCACCTTCCACAGACCAACATTAGGGTTTGGGGTTTTGAGTCTTGGTGAATCAGTGGTGGGTCTTCCAAGGAGATGTCAACCCTAATGCCAACCCCATTCCATGAGCAAACACGATCACATATGCTCTCCTTTCTTCACACAGTGCCTCAGGACCCTGCATGCAGAAAGGTACAACAAATTGTGCTGGCAACTTGTGGCTAGACATGCTTCCCTACTTTTGAGTATTTGCCATTATGAGGCAGTGGCTTGAAGCTGTGCCTTGTGCTTCAGATTGGAATCTATGAGCTGGGGAGGGGGAGTGTTAGGGATCACAACCCCAAAAAGACCCTACCATTGATTTTACAAGACTCCAGAGACCCAAAACCCTAATGTTTTTTCCTTTGCTGCTTGGTGGTTGGACTGGAGTGTTAGGGTTGAAACCCTAATGCCACATTTTCCTGCTTTGTGGATTACCAGGTGGCAATGTCAAAGTCAGTATAGTGTGGAAGAAATGCAATGCGTAATAACAAAAGGCAATATAGTGACAGGTGTACTATAGCCAAATTAAGGTTAGTGCTCTTCCTGCTGCTGTTTGCCTCAGGAGAAACAGGATAAAAGCCCTGCCAGGTGTTCTGTCACTGAGCAGCTGTCATGGTACAGAGGGTAGGGCCACAGGCAGTGGAGGATAGCAGAGCATTGGTGGAATGGGGTTTTTAATTTCCTGTCCTGACACTTTTAGTTAATTTTTTCTAGTTTTGTCTCCCCTCACCCTTCCTCTCCTGAACTATCCCTCCCACTCGAGGTTTCTCTCATCCCTGAGTTGCCTCCTTGGAGGTAGATATATAAAATTGGGGATTTTGAGGCAGGGCAGAGCCCGCAAACAGTAGGTTTTACTTTGTTTTTTTTTGTTATGGTAGCATTTGGTGTTTTACCAAATGTTACCTTTGCAGTTGCTGTTATTACTGCAGTGTTTGACCGGCTCTTCTTGTTTTCACTTCTTTGATCTAGTGCTCTTTTTGTGTCACTAAGGTACGCTTAACTGGTGCATTAACAATGTTTTTGCAAAGAATTTCCTTCTTTGTAGCAGTGTAATTGTATTGTTCGTGCAACTCCTGAACAGATGTAGATGGTGTTCATGAAGAGAGGACTCCATCTACCTACAGAAGTGCAGGGCTCCAAAGTTGCAAAGCATGCAGTTTGGTGCAGCAACAGATATGAAGAACTCATGGGGCTGTCTGGTGGGCTGTGGACATGCAGGGCCCTGTGGTCCCTACAGTTTGATGTGGCTATGCTACAAATGTACAGGCAAATAGTGCATCTGTCAACCAATGCACCAGGCTGTCTGCCACACAAGGGAGTAGAGGTCCAGGGCATTATGCCAAGTGGACAGTTGTCTCACTACCTGATACCCATGCCCATGTGGACAACCCTGAACCTTTCATTCCCTGGTGATGGGGTGTTGCATAACAGCACCATCCCTCCACCCTCACCCTATACAGCTGGGTCAGTAAGTTCACCCCAAATTCAGCTCACCAGCATGGGATCTTAAAGCATTCCCACTGGGGTCAAGAGTGGCATTATGCACAAAGTCTGTTTGAAATCTAAAAGTGTTTTTTATTTTCAATTTTCACCCCATATTTTCAAGATACTCATTTTATGATTCACCTCATAAACACGACACATACCAGTTAAAATATACTGGCCAAAATGTCATTTCACACCAGAAGTGTGAAAATACATCTCATCTGGGATTTAAAAATGATGTCATGTTTATGAGGTGGTGGAAAGTGGTATGTTGAAAATTTGGAGTCAAAATATTGAAAATTAGCGAAATTTATGACTGAACATTGAAATACTGTAATGTTCACTCATAACCTGGGCATTTTACTATATTTGTACACCAAATTGTCAGTGTAGCCTTTTATTACCCCATCCCATAAACCCAGTAGTGAAATATTTCAAATCCTCACTGAAACATCATTCCATGGTGTTGAAATGTCATTCCGTGCCATAGGTATGAAAACATGTTTTGGCCAGGACTTAAAAAATGTTAGGTGTCACGTTCAGTGGTGGTGTAAAAGAACAGCTATGCTGAAAATTTGTGGTCAAAATATATAAAATTGCTAACGTTATGTGCAGTATAGTAAAATTTCAACTTATGCACATAACTTTGCACTTTTACATATTCAGACTCCAGCTATTCAACATAGCTTCTTATGACCCCAGGCAAGGGTCAACAAGGGTGATGAATTTGTTACCTAGTCATATATATGAAGGTGTTAGTCATGCTACCTTTAAACTGTATCTTAGGAAATATTACTGTTCACAACTTATTTGTATATGCTTTGTATAATTGTAGCTGTGATATGTTTGTCTTATGTGTATTATTTAAATTTAACTGTAACATATTTGGCTATTTGAATATGCCCTGGGTGATGTATGAAAAAGGGCTTGGCTCATTACATTTACCTGGTTAACAAAAATAAAAATGAAAATGTCAAATCCCACTTGAAAGGTGATTTCACCAAGCGACCACAAAATCATCTTTTGGGCTTGATTTGTATATCATAGGTATCATAGGTAATGTAGAGCTTAGTAGACCAAAGTTCATGATGCTCGCCAATATCAATTATAGCCCATTGTGGAATTTAGACCTAAATAATTATCCAAATGTATTTTAAAGGTGTCCATGTTTTTGCATGCTACTACATCCAGTGGCAAATTATTCCATATTTTATATACTCTAATTGAAAACCATATACTCTTTTTCAGTTTTAAAATGTTCTACTGTGAGTTGAAGTGGATGTGCCCTAGTGTTATAAACATATTTCCTGAGCCCCAAGCAAAGCTGCTCCATAATTGATCATCGTGCAGGGCTTTAAATACCAAACATAAATTTCCTCTCATTCTACGATATTCCAATGTCTACAATCTGAGTTCTTCAGTCTTGCTGTATAATCCAAACCCTTTACCTCATTAACTTTTCTAGTGGCCCTCTTCTGAATTTTTCTAGAGCAATTATAGAGCCCTTATCACCTGGCACCCAAAACTGGGCACAATATTCCAGGTGAGGCCTCACCAACGATGAGTACAGAGGAAGCAAAACCTCACTACTTTTACTACTATTATGTTTAATAATGCAGTGTAATATACCTGCAGCCTTCTTAATTACCATATGACAATGAAGTTTAGGGCTTAGATCATTTGATACTCTGACTCCCAAGTCACGTTCATCATCAACTTCCTTTAAAATCATGCCGCCAAATTTATATTTAGTTTGCTGATTGTTTCTCCCAAAGTGCATTACTATACACTTATCAACATCAAAGGTCAATTTTTAAAGTTAGCCCAATTCTGTAATTCTTCAAGGGCATACTGTAGGGTATTTATACCTTCAATGTAGTTAACTGGGAATCCTAGGTGGGTATCATCTGCAAATTTAGTCAACCAAGCATTGGTTGATGTTTTAAGTGACGCAATATAGATATTAAATAAGCAATGGCCAAGAACTGATCCTGAGGGACCCCACTGGTCATGTTGTCCCACTCAGAATAAGCCCTTTATACAAACTCGCTGAGTTCGACCCTTCAACCACGACTCCACCCGACATGTTATGTAACCTCCATTCGATATTAATATCATCAATAAGTTCTCCATAGAGGACCTTATCAAAGGCCTTAGAGAAATCAAGGAGGATAATATCCACAGCCTTGTCCTTGTCCAAGGCCCCACTCACTCCACCATAAAACCCAACAGATTGGTCTGACATGATCTTGTCTTGACAAAGCCATGCTGTGTAGGGTCAGGTTGAATCAACTTGCAGAGATGATCTTTGATGATTCCTTCAAGAATTTTGCCCAGAACAGATGTCAAGCTAATAGGTCTATAATTAGACACTTCCTGCCTGGAACCCTTTTTAAAATAGGGACCACTGTTGCCTGTCTCCAAACATCAATAACCTGCCCATCCTGTATAGATTTCAAACAGGGCAGCAATAGGTCCAGAAAGGGAATAGTCAGTTCCTTAAGAATACATGGGTGGAGACCATCTGGACCCACTGATTTATGTGGGTCCAAATTTGTAACAATTTTTGAGTTGTAGCTGCATCCACGATAAATTGGCCAGTCAAGATATGATCATTATGAATATTACTAGTAACTGTTTTAATATTGAAGACTGAAGGAAATTGCCTATTACAAATAGAGACCATTTGTGTCTTATCAGTTATTAACTAACCTGAATTATCTTTTAGTGGACCAATGGTAGGAGTACCTCCTCTTTTATTATTAATGTATTCATAAAAGGTTTTATGATTATTTCCTACTTTATTAGCCAATCTTACCTCATAGTCCTTTTGCTTTTCTAATACTAAATTTTGTCACCTTCAGCTGAAATTTATAGTTTCCCTCACTTTTTGGGACCTACAAAGTTTAGCCCTTTGTATGCCCTATTCTTGTATTTAATATATTTTTAAGGTTGCATTCACCCATGGCCTTTTTAACTGGGTTCTATCAGCTTTTTAATGGTAGGAATATATTTGTTGGTAACTGCTGTTAATTTATTAACCAGAATCTGCCACATTTCTGAGAGAGATTTATCCAAGAACGCCTGGTTCCAATTCTAGGTTGCCATATAATTGACCATACCCAGGAAATTCCAATTTTAAAGTTGTAGACCACCGTGATCACAACATCATGCCCTAAGTTGCCATTATAAGTAAGTTTGACCATAAGTGGTCACTTGACCCAACGGGTTGTAAAACCAAACAGTTAGTAATTTTACTTCCCAAGTTATGTAAAACTAAATCCAAAGTATTATTACCCCTACTACTATGTTTAACTATTTGCTCCATGTTAGACAACAAAAGGTCTCTAGATATGCTTTTTCAACAGGAGACGAAGTATGTAGAGTTTTCCAATTGATCCCATGGAGATTAAAATCTCCTACAAGCAAGATATTGTTAGTAGAGGATAATTTCTTCACAAAATCCAACAATAATACCATCACCATTGGTCATGAGGTGGGGTACCAAACAGGCCATGTTGAAAATTTGTGATCAAAATATGCAAAATGACAAAGTTATGCATCAAAGTTCAAAACCTCATTGAAATACATTGGACCGCACTTACCTTAGTTTCTCATATTGCAGTCAGTGGTTCCAGCAGCAAGACGTGTCTTCAATTGGAGAGTAGATCTTCACCCTGTGACCTGTTCTGGTGAGTGAGGTGTGTGGGGTGTACTGGAGTTGTGTTGTGTTGGGTGCTGAGGGAGGTGGGGACTGGGGGTCAGATTGGCAAGAGACTATTTTATTTTTGGAGGTTTATGAAAACAATATTAAGGGACAGTTTTCTTTATTTCAGGCAGGGTCAGCAATCGGAGGGTGGGAGAATGCAACTAGACACTAGAGAAAGTCATAAATATTGTGGGGATGATGATAGGAGGGTGGTGTGTTCACTAGACATAGAGGAACGTGAAAAACATTATGAGGACAGAGGTTGAAGGGTGGGGGTGCCAAAGACACCATGAACAGAAAAGCATCTTATGGGAACAGTGATCAGATGGTGGGAGGTACCACTAGACATCAGGGAAAGACAAGTGCACTGAGGGGATGGCAGTTAGATAGTGGGGTGCCACCAGACACCAGGGAAAGACACATATACTATGGGGATGGCATGTGGATGGTGGAGGCTGCCACTAAACACCAGGGAAACAGTAAATAAGAATGTGGATGGAAATGTAGGGTGTGAGGTGCCACTAGACACCAGGAAACAGTAAATAAGAATGTGGATGGGAAATGTAGGGTGGGAGGTGCCACCAGACACCAGGCCAACATTACATATAGAAAGGGATGGGAAATGGGTTTGCCACTAGACTCCAGGGAAACCGCTGCACACTGTTCTCACTGCAGCCTGCAGCATGGGTTCCAGCTGCAGCTGCAGAAGTCCAGAAAGTCTTGCTGTTCTTATACAGAGAATATGGGTAAACAGCTCCTCTCATGGATTTTGGGTACCCGGAAAAGGTATTTTTGGCAATTTAAAACAAACAAAACACACCACCAGAATCTAGCTAAACGGGTCTTGTTTGGCTAGGTTCAGGTGTTTATTTTTTTTAAATACATAATTTGTATGTATTTTTACTATTTTTAAGTTTAAACAGTGAAAAGAAAATGCAAACCATCTCAACTGCTCTTTCCCCATGACAAGTAAATCATACAAAACCACTTGCAATATGTTTTTACCTTTCACGATAGGCTTTTACTTTTGCAATATATATATATATATTTTATCAGTCACACTGAATATTAACTCAAAAATCATTATAACATTAATACTGTATAATAGTTCTTCACCAAACCTTCCAAAGGCACACCCTTGGCAAGGGCCCGTTCAACCCAGAAAATTTCATGAAAAAATTCCACACAGTCTTGGCTGTAGGTAAGAGCAACAAATACCCAATGTACAGTATAGGAAAACAAAATGCTTTTTTCTGTTTTTGCACTCGATCTCAAAATCACACAAGATGCCATCACAAAACTTCCCACATCTTGAGTCTCTGTCAGCCTGACCACACATTCCAAATTTCAGGTTAGTTTGTCAAGGAAAGCAAAAGTAAAGTAAATGGTGTGAAAATGGGGCTTAACTTTAAACAGGCTACTCAACTCTAACTATAGGAGCATGACCACACCCCTTAATATACACATCAGCTGGGATATTCAAAGGGTTGCACCTGGCACAACAGTGTTGCACTGACGCAACCCTGCATTGCGCCCCAGCAGGATACTGAGAAGGCTGCCCGCTAAGAGCAACCTCGAGCGCTTGGGCCGCAATGTTACATGCATGTAGTAAATGCAGGGGGCATGCCCATGCACAGCACATCCCACATTCTGCCCAGGATGTGCGGCATATGCTGGCACAACCCTGAATTGCACCACATGGGGGGCCCAAAGTTGAGCCCCAGAAAAGATGGCACAACTCTTGGCCACCCAGAGGTGGGCTGCAGTATTGCAGAGTGCAATACAGCAGTCCAGCTGTTGTGGGTGGCCACCAACTACCCAGAACACCATTGGCAAGCACGCACATCCCTGGTAGTCCAGAGTCACCCCGAGTCCCCCACCGGATATTGTAATGGTAGCCCATCCCTGATGGTCAAGTGGTCCCCTCCCACCTGAGTCCCTGAGTATGTAATAAGACCATCCCTGATGGTCTAGATGAACTCCCCTGCCCCTAGCCATGATTGTGGTAATCTGCCATATGGATAGGCCCTGGTGATCCAGTGGCACTTACACTTCCCACCCACACTGCACCTCTTGCCCACCTGTTCCCTCATCAGCGGCAGGTGGTTGCAACCCACCTGCATACCACCAGGTTGCGCTGGCTGATTGACAGTAGGTATGGGCTGGGGACATCGGTCTCTGGCATAACCAATAGGTTTGCAGGGCATACTGTACCAGATAGTCACAATTATGTGAATGACTTCATTCACATATTTGGGTTGTCTGGTACAGTATGCTCTGTGAAGCCTATTGGTCCACACTGGGGACCAATTGGCTTACAGCCCATACTGTACCTGCTCAGCCCGACAGGCTGCCGGGTGGTATGGGCAGGCTGCGCCACCCGCCGCTGATGGGGGAGGTGGGCAAGGGGTGCAGTGTGGTAAGAGGGGTGGGGTGCTACTGATCACCAGGGCTTATCCATACAGGGATTACCACAATCATGGCTAGGGGCAGGAGGAGTTCCACTAGACCACCAGGATGCTCTTATTACATTACTCGGGAATTGGGTGGGAGGGGAACCACTTGACCACCAGGGATGGGCTGTCATTACATTATTTGGGGATCTGGGACTCAGGAGGGGGGCCACTAGACTACCAGGGCTTGGTTTCGCACATTGCAGCAATCGAGACTTTGGGCGGAAGATGCCCCAGGATCCCTACTGCACACATCATGCTGTGCAGCGCACTCAGGCACAAGTCGCCAGGCTGCCCTGTGCAAGGCATGTAAATGGGGCATAATGACATGCAAATGGCCCCATTTGCACCTTTGCATATCTTATAGCCTCATTTGCATGCCGCCTGCTGAATATCACTGCACTTGCACTGGAGCATCCCCATGCTCCATCTCTGTGGTGTGCGCTGGCACAGTGCCACTGCACCATGTGCAGTATGTGGGCTGACCTTGCCATATTCAATGGTACTATGCCATAGTGCATCACCTTTGAATATCGCCTGGTTCTGGCCTCGTGCAGCCCAGTTGCACTGCGGTCAGGCTTGCACCACTGTCCAGTGCAGTCTGAATATCTGGGCCATCTACCCTTCATATACCCTCAATTCCTAGTTTTATGTACTCAATAAAGTTACTTGTCGGGGTCTTAAGTAATAACCTTTATTTGACTGGAAAAACTGAAAAAGATGCCAACCTGTTGGCACAATGATAGCAGTACTCTTACATAACTCACGATCTGAATTAAAAGTGAATGCGGTGCATCAGAAAGTCAGCTGGGGAGGCTGGATGAGTGTACCATGGATAGTTGTCCTCCTGGGGGAAGGGTTGTGGTTTTCCAGAATGCAAGTGACACCGGTGGAGAAGGTGTGTCCAACAGCTGGGACCACCTAGCAGCAAGCGGGGCTGTCAGCGGATCTTGGATGAGTGCAGGAGTGCACTCATCCTGCACTGACATCACTGCAAGTTCACATCTCCTGGGGAACCAAGGAGAAAACCCTGAAACAGAGCACCATAAAGCCCCTGGACTGCCTTCCAAATAATATCCAAGGCATAAGCCTCAGTTGGGGCCTCTGGTGGATTTCGATCTCTCCCGCACTCCCTAAGGGATCCCGAGGGGCAAGCTACATGCCACCCAGTACAGGCAGCCTGGGAGGGATGCTGGGAGGTTGAATTAATGCACTGAAGAGGAGGTACTTCCCCACCCATTGTCCGGGCAATAAAAGAAGTTAACAAAACACCCTGAAAAAAGAAATGCAAAATTACACATACAGGCTTCTCCATAATGCAGTAAACAATGAGAAGTATATGCAAATTCCATGGAAGAATGTAGACTGATTCTGCTTTAAGCACACACTCTGCAAACGTTGAAAACAGAACACACAAACATGTCTGCAGCCTTTGCAGAGTGAGAGAGCCATTTTGTCCCATCCACTCTTTCTCAAACCAGAACTAGTCTAAATTATTTAATGGTTATTTGTATATACTTCCAGTTATGCTTTGCATTATAGGGATATGTGTAATTTTAAATGTCTTGAAACCTGGTTCTATTGCCAATGCCCTTTAGGTAACCCTTGTCTCAGTGCTTTTGTGCCGAGGTTCTTTTTCTTAAAACACACAAACGCTCATTAAAATTGCCTAGGAAGATGCTACCTCCTAAAAGCAAAACCTTACTCAAAATTAAATGTGGACAAATACAACAGTAAGAAGATTCAGCTATACTGAGCACAGAATATATTGAAACAAAATCTGTCTCAACAAGGTACAGACAGGATGACCGCATGGTCCAGAGACAAAAGGCATTTACAGAGCAGGTAGACTGAGGTGGGAATGGATTGGAAACTAAACATCAGGTCACCAAAGGTGTCACAAAATAAATAAATGCATAAATAAATATTTAAGATCCACATATTGTACACATTGTACTTGTGGACCAAGTTTGTACCTGAAAACGTGTCTGGTGCCAGTGCACCTACCTGATCAACAAAGAATAAATAAATAAAAATAAAACAGAGACAATGTAGAAGGACTAGCTAAAGAAATTCTTATTACATTTCCTGTCTGAATGAAGGAAACAATGATTTGGCACACACTCACTCCAACAGTTTTATTTGCCCTTTGCAGATTCTCAGCTTAGCCCTTTAAACAAAGGCATGCGCTGAGTTGAGAACTAAAACCTCAGGCCATCAGAATGATCACCTTCCACACAGGCAGTGTAGCTGTATCAGTTACTGAGAAGCATTTACTCAAATTCTTCAACTGACTGAAAAATAAGACTAACATAAAACATGATCCTACATTTAATACAAGTGAGTTGCTAAACAAAATGAATTACTGCCAATAATCAGTCTGCATGGCTTAACAAATGCCTTCACATTTTAGTCAGATTACATGTGGGCTGTGCTACCAAAGACTTAAGAAAATGTGTAAGTTATATTTCCACCAAGCACTCATATAACCATAAGGATATAATACTATGCACATACTGTAGTTTTAAATTGCTTGCAAGTTCAACTAATATGAATTTATGCAAAAATTCAGACTTTCCACTGCAAAATTGTAAGTGTGTGAGAGAGCGGCTAAGAATAAAAGAGCAACTTCGAGCAAGCTACAGTAAGTGAGGAGAAGGACTTGCTCAACAGTCACACTTTAGCAGAAAAGCAGTGAAGCAGGCTGATCATGTTACTGTTAACCCCAGCAACCATAAACAGCATTAAGAAAAATCAACAGTTTGTAAAATGTGCATGCGAAGAGCCCCCAAGTCTTTTCAAAGCAAAAAGTTACCAAAAAGTCTGGAACAAAACTGGTACTTGCTGTTGCTGGATACTTACTTCAGACTGGAGAGGAGAAAGCAAAGAGAATGAGCCCCAGTCTGTGCAGCTACTATACTTAGAAAGTTGCTTACTCCACCTCTGTGATCAGTAGCCTCAAGCCCCAGGGTGGCCCCACTTGCCTCATGTGTCTCTCTGCTGTGTGAGTCTTCTAGTTAATTGACTCAATCAGTTCAGTGGCCAGATTCACAAATCATTGCCCCAATGCAAACCCAGTTTGCACCGTGCAAACTGGGTTTTGCACCATAGTAGTATTCACAAAGGCCAGTTTGCACGACGCAAACCGGATTCCACCATGGCAAGTTGCGTGCAGGGCCACAGTGCAAATGAAGGGAGGGGACCTGCATATCCCCACAGTCCCTTTACAAAGAATTATCCCCACACAACGTTCTTTGTGAAGGCCTTGCATGGAGAAAAATACACACACTGAGACCTGGCGGCATTTTAACATAGAAACATAGACTTTGACGGCAGATAAGGACCGCTTGGCCCTTCTAGTCTGCCTATTTCCTACCTACAGGATAGGCCGCGAGATCCTAGTTAACCAACAGCCTATTTCTTCCTACCCCCACAAGAATTGCCTTATGTCTGTCCCATGCATTCTTGAATTCTTCCACAGTTTTAGACCCCACACCTCCTCAGGAAGGCTGTTCCATGCATCCACTACCCTCTCTGTGAAATAATACTTCCTCACATTGCCCCTGAACCACCCCCCATCTTTAAATTGTGTCCCCTTGTTCTTGCACTTCTCTTTCTGAAAGATGCTACCTCTTGGACTTTGTTGATTCCACTGAGGTACTTAAAGTTTCTATCATGTCCTCCCTTCTTTCCTCAAGGGTATATATTAAGCTCCCTTAGTCTCTCCTCATAATGGGTTCTCTTGCAGATCCTGCAGCATTTTAGTTGCCTCCTCTGGACTGCCTCTATCCTGTCTATTTCCTTGCATAGATGGGGTCTCCAGAACTGGATGCAGTACTCAGATGGGGTCTCACCAACTGTCTGTACAGAGGGGTAACAACTTCCTGTTTTCTGCAGCTGATGCCTCTCCCTATGCATCCCAATATACCCCCAGCCCTCCTACTGCCTTCTCACATTTTGTGCAACCTGAGTGGTTAGCGGAGGTAGTGTGGACCCCACCCCTTCCTGATCTCCGATCACCATCTATAAGAAACAAAATGTAATCCCTGGCAGTCCAGTGGTGCCCTCTCCCTCCTGATCTCTGATCATTGTCTGGTAATAAACAAAGTCATCTCTATCAGTCCAGTGGTGCCCTCCCCTCTCTGCCCTCCGATCGCTGTACCGTGTGTGAAATAATTGCACCCTGGTAGAATAGTGGTCCTTCCCTCCTCTTTCCTGATCACTGTCCCGTTGTCAAAACATATATCCCTGGAGGTCTAGTGGCCTTCCCCATTTCCTGATCGCTATCCCGGTATACAATAATGTCCATGGTAGTCTAAGGCCCTCCCAATGTACCGACTGCTGTCCCGTTATAACAGGAAACCCTCCTTGTTAGTCACTGGTCCCTCCCCTCCCTTATGTACTGATTGCCATCCCAAATAATCATCAGAACATCCTGTAATGTAGTGGTCCCTCCTCCCACCCACCTGATATACAACATAGAGACCCATTGTCTGATGTACCTGCCCCTATCCCGGCCTCTCTAGACATATTGGACATAATACCCTGGTGGTCTAGTGGCCCCTACCTGGTAACGGGTGATCCACCCCTCACTCCATCTCTGAACTGACCCGGCCAGTGATCAGCACTGCCATCTTCACACCACCACGGCTGGCAGCTGACTGAGCTCAGGAATGAGCCTATACTGTTTACAGTACCGCTCATTGACAGTGGTGCTGTCAATCACTGTCAGTGAGCAGGTACACTGTATATGGTAGGCACTCACTGTGAGCTCAGTTGGTGACAGCCATGGTGGTTTGAAGAGAGCACATGCAGGTCGCCGCCAGGGGTCAGTTTGGATTGGAGTGAGATGGTGGGTCACTCCATTACCAGATGCAGGGGTTAGCCACTAGACCACCAGGGTACTATGTTCCATATGTCCAGAATGGTCATGATGGGGCCGGGTACATCAGAGACCTGGATCTCTTTCTGTTGTGTATTGGGCAGGTAGGAGGGGACCACTACACTATGGGATATTCTGCTGATTATAAAGGGGATGGCAATTGGTACATGGGAGAAGAGGACCACTGGACTACCAGGGAGGGTTTCCGTTATTACGGGACAGCGATTGATACATCAGGGCAAGGAACCACTGGACTACAAGGGAGGATTTCCTGTTATAACGGGATGGTGATGAGTACATCGGGGCACTAGACTACCACAGATGCATGCAGTGTACCGGATGGCGATCAGGAATGTGGGAGGTCCACTAGAATTCCAGAGATATATGTTTTGACAATGGGGATGGCGATCAGGGAAAAGGAGGGGAGGGACCACTACACTACGAGGGTGCAATTATTTTATTAACAGGATGGTGATTAGAAGTCAGGAGGGCATCACTGGACTGCCAGGGATTACCTTTGTTTATTACCGTACTGCAATCAAAGATCAGGGAGGGCACCACTAGACTACCAGGGTGTATTGTTGTATTGACAGGTCAAATGATCGAGGATAGGAGGGGCACTGGCCCACCATGGACTGAGGCTGCATGGGGCATGGGCTGGGGGCTACAATAAGCTACCTGAAGGCCATATAGATGAGCCCATAATGGTCATGCAAATGGCCATCTAGCACTATGCATGCCCAACAGCAAAATTTGCAAGAACCCTTTCATGAATAGGGTCATAGAACACCTGTGCTATTGGTTGTGGTTCATTCTCCTGGCTGGCTGTGGGGCAGCATTACTGGGGATCGGTGCATTTCCTGGGTTAGTGCTGTCCCCACCTGCTCCTAACCACAGTCGGATAGCACAGTGCACTATCTGACCGTAGTAGCAGAATTTCTCACCTGCGCAATTGCAAGGTTCAGCATAAACATTTATGCAGCCCCTTGTGCTTTTGTGAATCCTGCCCCAGTTATCCAGGGGAGGGATCAAAGATAAATTCTTGCCTGCTACAAGTTCTTTGCAGGTTGTTTATAATGTGACTAGTGAGCACTAAGGAGAGAGCAGTGGTGCTGAGTGATCTTTGGTGTGGTTTTAACTTGGGGCCTGAAGATTTGGATTGGCTTTGCCAGTTTGGCTGAACCATGTTGGCTCCTAATTCAGTAATTTGCACAAGATAAAACAGACTACTGTACAAACAGGAGAGAAATCTTCAAGGGCAGCACTGACAACTGTATGAATTATTTTAGCTTTCATTTGGTAGATGCTTTTGACATGCATCTACTGTGGCTCACTGTACGGGTTGTTGTGACAGTCTGTAAAACCAGTAAGACCACAATGGGACCCAGTGTGAGGTACAGTAACAATGCCTATTCATTGATGACCTTAGTGACTACACACCCAGTAGTCTCCAACTCACCACTTTCCCACATGTCAATTATTATATTCTTCCTTGCAGCAGTGCCATAGATTTAGCAATTATTGCTTCTATTGTTTTTATGTGTGTCACAGACACACTCGCAGGTCAGGCCCTCTGATCCCACAGTGCCAACCTCAGAGTGCAACAGTGTGAACAGGGAACAGACAGGGTAACCTCCTGTCTGCTTTTGGGTCCAAATCACAATTTAGTCTCAAGTTCTGGGGGATTCAAACTGTGAACCTTATACTAGCATACCCAATGTACAGGCTGAGATATGTACCCTCTGAGGGATTGCTGTACAATCTTTTGCCAGGGGCACCAAGCCAAGTTTCCAAAATGAGCCCTTAAAACTCTGTAAGAGACCTTAGGTATATTCTTACCTTTTTCCAGTTTAGTAACACCATCAAGCTGTTAAACAGTTTTGTCAGACTTAATCTCCTATACGTACATGCAAAAAGAACTGAGAAACACCCAGGCAGTCTTTCAAATAAAAGATTCTTTACTAAAAGATGATAAAAATATGTAAAATGTAAACACAGAACAATGTATCAAAGAGCATACAATCACTTAAAGAACAAGGGCAAAGTCCAAAACAAAAACCCTACCACCATACATTTAGACCTTTTTGTCTAACGACACCTCTGTAAGTGCAGTTATATCAGAGAGCTGTGTCTTTCTAGAGTCCCAAGATGGGATATATGACAAACAGTTCAGACACAAGTATTCATTTAACTCTGTCTCTCCACACCTTCTGTGAGTCATCTAGCCCCTCCTTTTAGAATATAAAAAAATGATGTCCTATCAGGGGTATATTAAATAAGGGACACCAGCAAAACTCATTTTCAAATTATGAGTCTTTGATCCACCAGTTCCTTTGAGGTTTACAACCCTGCAATCTGTCACCTAGGTGCAATATAGCCAACAGGAACCAGCTAAATGATGTCCTGTCCTGTAATAAAATGTATATTTTAGTTTCTCAACTTCAAAGCATGAGGTCATAAAAGGCCATAAAATGCAATTTCTCAAGGAATTTAATTACATTTACAGAGATCTCCTGGTCAGTTACATATCCTGTAGCTTCACTGAAATATGGGGAGGGGCACCATGAAGCCGGGCTGTCTTATGTGAGACAATCACATACTACATTTTTATATTACAAATATCATAGAATAATCATAACCAGCTGGCCAAGTGTCACAATGTGTTGTATGTAGTAGCTAATAAATGAAATTATAACAATATTAATATACTATAAAAATACATTGCCATTAATTTTGTTGCACAATTATAGTGCCAGTGCCCCCCAAAAGCTGCTTCAGAGCCTGCAAATCATTTAAAGCAATTCCATTTTCTTACTGTCTGTATTCATTCCATCATGTTCACATTACAAGGATTCTTTGTCTTATCATTTACTAAATCATGATTAGCCTGACCACCAATGGCAAGGTGACCCTATCATAGGCCAGATACCTACTCTTTAAATTTTAACATACCAGTGTGAGCTAAGGTCCCACTACTCTTCTTTCTTTCTTTCTTTCTTTCTTTCTTTCTTTTTCTTGTGTGAAAACTGTAATGATCAGACTACACTCTCAAAGGTTTAGGTTTGTTTGCCTTTACTGCAGGTTAGCTTAGTACAGAGAGAAGCTTACAGCTTAGGCGGGCTTTCTTACCTGGCTGTCTCCGAGCAGTGCATTGACTGTATCTACTCAGAGAGATCTTGAGATGCCATTATTAAAAAACAGCACTATTTAAACAACAGTAATACTTAAAGCAACAGTACTCCATTTCCTTACATCTCCTCTTGTAAGCATAGGATACTACACTATATAAGCATTATAATAAATCACTACTAATAAATATCTTTCTAAGCAGTCTCTAATAAGCTTAGTTGGCACATAAACAGTTCAGTACAATTAACAGTCACTGTAATTCAGTCCTGCAAATATATTGCTGGCTTTCATATCACCTGACCACTCAGACGGCTCCTGGCTGGGGCAATTTAAGAGCTTATCGACTTGCAGATGGGCCTTGCAAAGACTCCGTGTCACAACATGTGGGAATAAACTTCAGATGAGGAAAATTTACAGGATTAAAACACACCGTGGTGTGATATTTATTTTTCAAAAGTTAGAAAATTATAAATGAAAACTAAACAAATTGCAAAGAAAATCACTACTTAACATCAGTAGTTTTCATATAATACAGTCCTGGATCTTAGAGCTCCTAAGACCCTTCTCATCTGCATTCAACAGCTTGTTTGTGCAAACAGTAGAACCTCTCTCTTCCTCTCTCAGGGCTGAGCCCCTCTGGACTTGTGAACTGAAGTGAGCTCAGTGAAGAGGTTTTATCTTTGGCAGTGTACCTGACTTAGCCCTTTCTTTTTCATGTCTTAACATGTTGTTACATGTCTGGACATGCTATTTTAAAACCAAGGGCGTTTGTTTGTTTGTTCGAGGGAACTTTCTGATTCAATTAAAGATACAGTGTATATCTCCACAGATATTGACTCTCTATATCTCTGATTCATAATGACTAAACATTTTATAAAGCACACCACCATTTTTTGTTTAGCTTCTTACAGTAACAGGTTTATAATGTGAATTTATGAAAATACCTTAAGGATTTGTATAACTGTACTAATCGTAAAATTATTAGTTTGATATGGCTTCTGAATCATTTTTCTTTAAAAGGCTTTATTAACTGTATTCATTCCTGCTATCTAAAATAGCCTTCATGCTTTTTACACAACATGCACTTATGCACTTTACACAACACCTCTCCATGTGTTTGGCATAATTCCAGGGACTGGATGGATAGAAATGGAAAAGAATGAAAAGCGAGCTAGTAGCAAGTTTAGAAGGGATAGTAAAGAGCTACACTAGGTGGCCAACCTAGGGTAGGGGAAAAGAAAAAAGCAAAGAGAAAAGAATTAGCTGTTGTGCAACAAAAGTTTTGGTATCTAGGAAATAAAGAGATACAAAAGTTTTTCATCAGTCACAGCTGAGGGTGTAGCCTAACTCAGCCACACACCTCCATCCTTAAGAAAAAACAGTTCTCAAAACTACACTTTTTTAAGAACTTCCTCTCAGTCATAAATATCTACCCAAAACAGTATAATGGGGTTGGTTGAAATGTTCTCTCACCCACTATGAGTGCTTTCACTCCCAGGGTCCCTTAATTCAGCTATTTTAGTATTGTCCACCATACCAAATTACTGTAATATGACAATACTTTCACAACATTACTCTGAGGTTGTCATACAGTTCAGCACAGTACCTATCTATGCTCTCAGAGGATTTCAGTCTGTAGTGACTCTCTACCCTCTAACTATGACATTCTGGTTACTACAACTCAGACATTTCCTATGTAATATCAGGCACCCATCAATAGGCATTGTTTCAGCACCCATCACTTGGCATCATTTCAGAATCCATCACTTGGCATCCTTTCAGCCCTGTACACCTACTATCATACCTTCATCTGTACATTAAAAAGAGGAAGTAATACACACCAGTTTTATGCTGACTTCTTCCATCTAGCTATCAGGGTGGCTATACAGGCCTATACCACAACTTTCTATGGGGCGAGTTGTACCCAGCTCTAACCCCATTCTAACACATGTTTATACTCAGGGGCCCAATCATGGGTTTCACACCATACCTAGATCCTCCATGACCTTAGGTTCCTCATTTTATATCATACAGAACAGACATTTCTTTTATATTATACATCTCCTGTAATCATTTCATGCATTTCATTTATCCATTTCCATATCACAGGGGGTTCAAAACAGGGAAAGGTCTTTTCAGCCACCATGGTGCCTTCCTGTTGCTTGTAGTCTTTTTTTTTACCAATTATTTTACCAGGTGAGACACACTAAGCTGAAAGCTTGTTTGCAGGTGCAACCTGGGAGCACAAGGAAGTTAAGTGACTTGCTCAGGCTCACAGTATGCACCTAGGGGCTGTGGGATTCAAACCCAGGTCTCCAGATTTGCAGCTCAGAGCCTTAACCCACTGCGCCATACTGCCTCCTCTTCACCCCAGTATGCATATATCCTGAAAACAGTCTTACCTGGGGCCTTCATCTCATCATTCTCCAAGTAGCAGCAGCCCAGAAAAATGGGCAATGATGAGATCTCAAAGTGGCTGCCAACAAAGGTTTCATCAGGGGTCCTCCTCCTCTAGAACCCATGGATCCTGGTCCTCTGTCTCCTCCATGAAATCCTCCCATTGGGAACCCTCTATCAGTACCTGGCAGTGGTGCCCTGCTCTCTCCAGTGCTGGTCCACCTCTGCATTCCATTGCACTCAATCTAGGCAATAGCTCCTCTCCAGTTCTCACCTGGGCTCTGGTATGCATGCCTGGTAAGCCTTTCTCCTTCAACAGATCCTTGGCATCCACGAGATCGTAGAGGTATGCCTTCCTTCACTTTGGCCCTATGTCTGGATATCAGGGCTGGAATCTGGTTACTGGTCTGCCCTTGTTTCTCTGGACAATCAGTATTATCCCATCTCTGACATCAAGTTTGTCACGCGTGTGGGAATAAATTTCAGATGAAGCAAATTTGCAGGATTAAAACACACATGGTGTGGTATTTATTTTTCAAAAGTTAGAAAAATAATAAATGAAAACCCTTTAAGACCCTTCTCATCTACATTGCGCAGCTTGTCTGTGCAAATAGTAGAACCTCTCTCTCCTCCTCACTCAGGGCTGAGCCCCACTGGACTTGAGAACTGAAGTGAACTCAGTGAAGAGGTTTTATATCTTTTGGTGGGGTCACCTGACTAAGCCCTTTCTATTTTCATGTCTGAACATGCTGTTACATGTCTGGACATGCTGTTTTAAAATCAAGGATGTTTGTTTGTTCCAGGGGACTTCCTGGTTCAATTAAAGGTACAGTGCATATCTCCACAGATATTGACTTTCTATATCTCTGATTCATAATGACTAAACAATTTTATCAACCATACCACCATTTTTTTTGTTTAGCTTTACACAGTAACAGGTTTATAATGTGAATTTATGAAAATATCTTAAGGATTTTGTATAACTGTACTAATCATGAAATAAGTAGTTTGATATGGCTTCTGAATCATTTCTTTTTAAAAGGCTTTATTAACTGTATTCTTTCCTGCTATCTAAAATAGCCTTTATGCTTTTTGTACAAAATGCCCTTATGCACTTTACACAAAACCTGTCCAGATGTTTGGTGGATTCAGGGACTGGAAATGGAGAAAGAATAAAAAGAGAGAAATAGTAGGAAGTTTAGTAGGGATAGTAAAGAGCTATGCTAGGTAGCCAACCTAGTGTGTGGGGGAGAAAACCAAAGAGAAAGCAGTAACTGTTGTGCAACGGAAGTTTGGTAGGTGATAAATAAGGAGATAGGAAAGTGGTCCATAAGACACAGCTAAGGGTGTAGCCTAACTCAGCCACACTCTGGTGCAGGTATTGCTGTGTTATTCACCAGCTAAGCATATGAGGAGGTACCGCCTTGGTCTGTTTCTCAGTTGCAACTATTCTAAGGATGTACCAGCTTTAGTCTGCTTCTCCATTGCTTCTATCGGCACTTTGGTCAGTGAAACAGGTATGTGCAGTGTGTCTCTTCTGTTTTCCAATATTTCTTGTCATCAACATCAACAATGTATGATTGTGGATCCTTGGCTGGTGTGGACTACAGCGGGTGTCTTCTCCTTTTTCTTGTTTTCATCTGTACCTGCTGTCCAGGGACAGGCTGGGAAGGGATTTGTGTGTTGGTCATAGTAGAACTTCTGCTTTTCTTACTTCTGTTTGAGATTGGCTCAGATATCTTTGTCTCTAAGTTTTGACCTGAACAGGGTTAACCTAGTGGGTAGAGCTCATTCTGCTGCCCATGTGCAGCTAAGCTAGAGAACCCAAGCTCTCTATCGGGTGTTCCTCAGATCCAGTAAGGCAAGGTAAGGGTTCCTATGATAACTCTTGAGCCTTCTTAGGTACCCTCTTAATGGTTTGAATGTCTTGCTCCACCATCCCATTACTTTGTAGGTACCTTGGTGAGGAGGTGATGTGCTCAAATTCATAGCTTATAGTGAAGCTTGCAAATTCAGTACATGAAAATTGGGCCCATTGTCTGTTGTAAGGACTTCTGGTGTGCCATGTTGAGCATACTGTGATTTGATGTGGTTGATAACTGTTTCACTGGTCATGTTTGGCAGCCTTGCGATCTCCATGAACTTAAAGTAGTAGTCCACCATTGCTAAGTAGTTTCCTTTTCAAACTCAGATATGTCTACTCTCACCTTCTTTAACAATTTCATACAGTTAAGGTGCCAGGCCCCCCCCACACACACACACACATACACTCTGCTGTTTTAAAAGACTGCTTTTTTTCAAATAACACCAATATTTTTAACTTGTTTTAGATTATTAGAGGGGTTCTTGGTCTCATATTTCAGCTGAATTATGATAAGCCTGACCACTACAACAAAGTGACAAGTGACCTCCTCTATCGGTTAGGAAAAATGCAACACATTTTACCTTGCCATTCTGGGCTGTGGTTCTCCTGCTTTTCTATATCATATGGAGAATCCACTATTTGGCTTCATTGCTTATATCATGTGCCCTGGACAATTAGGAGGTTCACTGGGGAGCTCACCAATTAGGAGAAGACCACAGTTCCACAAGGTAAAATGTGATGCCTTTTCATGACCAATGAGGTCACTTTGTCACAGTGGGGAGGCATATAATAATTCAGCTGACAGATGAGACCAAGAACCCCTCTAATAATCTAAAACAGTAACATAGAAACATAGACTTTTATATAGACTTTGATGGCAGATAAGGACCACTTGGTCCACCAGTCTGCCATTTCCTATCTATTGAATAAGCTGGAAATCTAGTTGACCAACAGCCTACTTCTTCCTAACCCACAACAGAATTGCCTTATGTCTGTCCCATATATTCTTGCATTCCCCACTGTTTTTGACCCCAAGACCTCCACAGGAAGGTTGTTACATGCAAACACCACCCTTTCCATAAAAAATGCTTCCTCACATTGCCCCTATGCCATCCACCTATATCTTCAAATTGTGCCCCATTGTTCTTGCACATCTCTTTTTCTGAAAGATGCTACCTCTTGTACATTGTTGATTCTCTTGAGGTGCTGAAAGCTCCTATCATGCCCCCTTTCCTCGAGGGATATACATATTAAGCTTCTTTAGTCTCTTTGTATGGCTTCTAGTGCAGACTCTGCACCATTTTAATTGCCCTCCTCTGGACCTGGACTACCCCTACCCTGTCTTTGTCCTTCCAGAGATGGGGTCTCAGAACTGCATGCAGTATTCCAAATGAGGTCTCACCAACTGTCTTTACAGAGGGATGACAACTTCTTGTTTTCTACTGGTGATGCCTCTCCCTATACATCCGAGTATCCCCCAGCCCTCCTTACTGCCTTCTCAATTGCTTGCTTACCTTGAGGTCATCTGATATGACTTCCCCAGGTCCCTTTCCATTTTGTTGTTGTTAGTACCCCCACCCCATTGTGTGCTCTTCCCTGGGTTTTGTATCCTAGGTGCATTACTTTGCACTTCTTTGCATTAATTTAAGCTGCATACTTTGACCAATCCTCCAACCTTGCCAAGTTCCTTCTCATCCTTTCCACTCCCCTTGTGTATCAGCCCTGTTACAGATTTTTGTGTCATCTGCAAAGAGGCATGCCTTTCCTTCCAGTTCCTCTGCAATGTTACTTATAACAACATTAAAAAAGAATCGGTCCCAGTACTGAACCCTGCGAGTTGCCCTGCTAGTAACCCTCTTTCTTTGGAGTGGACTCTGTTTGCTATTACCCTCTGTGTCCTTTAGTCCAGCACTTTTTACCCAGGCTACCACCAGGGGGCCTACTCCCAAGCTGGCTAACTTTGTTAATCTTTTGTGTTGAACTGTGTCAAATGCCTTGCTATAGTCTAGGTAGGCCATGTCCACAGTCCCTCCTTGGTCTACTGTTTTGGTCACCCAGTCAAAGAAATCTATTAGATTCATCTGACATGACCTTGCGCTGTGAAGCCATGCTGTCTTGGGTCTTGTGCCCTGCTGTATCAAGGTATTCAACAATTTTTCTTTCAGAAGTGATTCCATCATTTTCCCTACCACTGAGGTCAAACTAACAGGTCTTTAGTTTCCTGCCTCTGCCTTGCTCCCACTTTTGTGAAGGTGAATCACATCCACCCTCCTCCAGTCCTCAGGTACCACACCATCCTCTCATGATTTGTTAAAAGTATAGTCAGTGGTGTCACTAGTTCTCCCTTAGTTCTTTTAGAATTCTGGGGTGAATCTCAGATCCCATTGCTTGTCCACCTTCTGTTTCAGGAGTTCTTTCAGAATCCTTTCTTCTGTGAATGGACTGGTATCGATACTCTATCCACAGTGTTTCTATTGATTGCATTAGGTACCTCCCTCTCATCTTCTTTGTGAATACTGAGCAGAAGTATTTGTTCAGTATCCCTGCTTTTCACTGTCACCCTCTGCCCACCCACCCTCCCCATTTATTAAGCTTCACTATCCCTCCCTTGGTCTTTATTTGCTCCTCAATTTAACTATAAAGGTTTTATCCCATTCTTAACCAAGTTCGCTATCTTTTCTACAGTTTAGGCTTTTGCTGTTCTGACTGTCTTCCTGCTTCTTTCAGCTTTAATTGATACAGTTCTCTGTCATGCTCCTTCTGTGTTTCCTTATACTTCCTGAATGCTATCTTTTCTCCCTAACCACCTTCCTCAAAGTTGCATGAGTTGCTTAGGATCATACCATATACAAGTGGGGATTCATGAGATTCAAACACAGGTCTTCATGTCTCCAGCTCTCCAAGTGTCCTGGTTTGCAGTTCAGTGCCTTTAACCACTAAGCTATACTGCCTGGAGAAGTAAAAATATTGGTGTTATTTGACAAAATTGCAGGTTTTAAAGCAGCAGAGTGGGGGCTGGTTCCTCAGTTCTATGCTTTTGTTTGGTCACACACCAGGTGCACCTTTAAATCTGGTAAAAATATATTGTAAATGTGATGGGTTGAGCTTGCCAGCCCCTTTTACTGATCTGCATGCAGGAGAACTGTGCCTTCTCCTAATTGGTGAACTCCCAGTGAATCTCAAATTGGCCAGGGCACATGATATAACAATGAAGCCAGAGGTGAAATCTCCATAAGTTATAGAGGAAGCAGGAGAACCACAGCTCAGAATGGCAAGGTAAAATGTGGTGCCTTTTCCTGACTGATGGTAGGTCACTTTGTCGCAGTGGTCAGGCTTATCATAATTCAGCTGAAAGATGAGACCAAGAACCACTTAACAATCTAAAACAAGTAAAAATATTGGTGTTATTTGAAACAAATTGCAGGCTTTTAAAGCAGCAGTGTGGGTGGAGGGCCCTGGTACCTTATTGCATGCTTTTGTTTGGTCACACACAGGAACACCCCTTTAAATCTTGCAAAATATATTGTAAATGTGATGGGTTGAGATTGCCAAACCCTTTTACAGAACTGCATGCAGGAGAACTCTGGCCTTCTCCTAAATGGTGAGCTCCCCAGTGAACCTATAATTGGCAAGGGCACATAATATAAGCAAGCCAGCTGCCCCCATTTGAACCTTGTATCTTCCACACTAAAGGCAGCTACCCTACCACTGTACTATTCCATTCCCTACTTTTCCAACGCCTTCTTGCATATTTATCCCTCTTTGCCCAGGTGTCCCGTATCTCAGGCTCCATCTCTATCTAGTAATGTCTTCCTCAGTCAACATCTTCTTCTCACTGCTGCTGTTCCTCTGGTCCCTTTGGTACCCATCCATACCTCCCTCTCTCCACAGCATACTTTTCTCCAGGTAATTTCTCATCCTGTTCTTCTGGCAATGTGAATGCTGCTCAATCTCTCCACATTCCACCTAGTCATATCGGCATGCCTGCCCACATCCTTTTCTGTTCTCGCTGCTCTTCCCCAACTTATCTGTTCACTTCCATTACCCACGCTTTGCAGCAGGAACTCCAGTAGGCACTTGGTGCCTGACTCTAAACTTTAAAAACATGCACTATTTCATTATGGCCTGCTGCTATTGTTGCCCTCAGATAACATTCACCCTAACCCAGGACCTAGTTCCACCCCTCCTTCCACCCATGTATCTGGTGGCCTCAGGATCACATCTGTTAATATCTGCAGATTGCAACTTAAGTTTGATATTCTCCAAGCCTGGGTTGTACAACATAAACTGAACATCCTTGCTGTTGTTGAAATCTGGCTATCCACTAAAATTCCTGACTCTGCTCTCTCACTCCCTGGCTCTCGGTGTTCAGAATCGACAGGTTGGATAAGAGGGTGGGGTTGTACTCTTTACCTCACAGATGCACACCAGGGCTTGCTGTCCAAACCCCATACCCCTTCTGTTGCCCAGGCACTAGCCATTAAAGTTTCTATTGGCAGTACAGGAAAACCATCATTGTGCTATCGACCTATATTGCCCCTCATAATATCAAGTTAGGATTTGATGCTATACTCAAAAACTATGCAACTCTTCTGAATAATACGGAGGTGATCTTACTGGAGGATTTCAAAGTTAACTGGTTGGCTTCTGCCTCGGCCCCACATAGAGATGCTGCTTCTGCACTGAACCTCACACAGATTGTCTCCACCCTACCAGGATAAATTACAAAACTGGTACTAGTATTCCTCATCGATCTTATACTCATCAACCATCCTGAGAGACTTTCTAACATTGTGGTCCTCCCAGACTCTATGAGTGACCACTCCCCAATCTCTGCCACTGGTACAACTGCCACAAAAAGTCCCTCCCAATAACCTCCTACCAACGTATACTTAAAAGGATGTTAGATAAATTCCATGAATATCTTCTTACATGTGATTGGTCCTCTTATACTTGGCCACTAACATTGATTCTGCCCTACATTTCTTCATCACCACATTTAATGCTGCTTGTGATATCTTTGCCCCTCCTCTAAGCGCATTATCAAAACCTCAGTAATCCTTGGATCACCCCTCATTACTAAACCTTATGGCTGCCAGGGATAATCTTTGGCATAAAGCATTGGCCTCAGGTCTATCAGCCAACAGGAAAAACACTGGACTGCCAGAAATGGCTGCACTAGAAATTCACTGTGCTAAGGCTGATCATTTTAAAGAGAATCTTGGTCCTCCTGGGGTAATGGCAAGGAGTTCTGGGCCAACATAAAGGAACTCACAGGTAAAGCCATTCTGGCCCCTCCTC
This sequence comes from Neoceratodus forsteri, assembly GCA_016271365.2. Lineage (NCBI taxonomy): Eukaryota > Metazoa > Chordata > Ceratodontiformes > Ceratodontidae > Neoceratodus > Neoceratodus forsteri. The sequence goes on along the minus strand of CM057455.1, from coordinate 912,263,397 downwards.
TTGAATATTAATTATGTCATCACACAGGATCCTCAGGTAATAGCAGACACTCTCAATCTGACTTTTTCTGACCTAAGTGGGTATATCCTTCAAACTTCTTCAACAAACCTGATAGTCCCTCTCCTCCAGATTCACTGACTAACACCCCCCTTTCCATTTCTGAATGGTCTCCACTAGTGAAGCAAAAACTTACCTTATGAGAGTACTGGGTAAGTCTAGATTCAATGGTGACACGTTAGACCTGAAATTACTACATCTTGCCCTTGATGCCTTTCTCCCCCTCACTAAGAGCCTAAATCTCTCCTTTGCCTAAGTCAATTCCTCTCTCAATGGAAATCTGCTGTTGTCACTCCTATTCACAAGAGTGGTGACAAAACTGCCATAACAATTACCACCCTATTTCTATCCTTCCTCCAGCTCCAAAGCCTTGGAAAACATTGTATCTGATCAACTATCTGAGTACTTAACCAAACACAACCTCCTGTGTGCTCAACAACAAGGCTTCAGGAAGGGCCACAGCACCACCACCACCAAACTGGAGTATACCAGTTTGCCCACAAAACCTTAGACCAGGGTCAGCTTAGGTCTGGTACACAGACCTGACAAAGCGTTTGACATGGTAAATCATGAGTTCCTCATTTCATCCCTCCAAACACTTGGACTCTCACACAAGCTACATTCTGTTTTGTGAATTACTCTCTGGTTGCTCCCAGCAATGAAAATCTGCAACACACTGTCCTCTCCACTACCAGTCTGACTGGGGTCCCACAAGGATCCATACTTGGTCCTCTTCTCTTTAGTCTTTTCTAAACACCCTCCCCTCGCCTGCTCAGGTAACCTGCTACTCTAGCAGATGATGCAGTTGTTTATACTTGCCACTCTGACCCTACATTTTAGAATGTTCTCTTCAATTAAATTTCTCTGAATTAGAGTTGTAGTTCACCCAATGCAAATTAATTATTAATTATAAAAGGAGAAGTCAATGTTATTCGCCAATATCCAAAACAAACACAAAATGACCCTATTATTATCCTAAATAATAAACTCCAGCCGCTTGAACAGGTGTATAGTTTCAAATACCTTGGCATCACTCTTGACTCCTCCCTCTCCTCTAATGGCCAAGTTGACTCAGTTTGCAAAGCTGTTAATACCAGAACTGGCCTCTTGTACAGGCACAAAAATATCTGAATAATGATGTCCTCCACTAGTGGTCACTAGTTCTGTTCTCTCCATAGTAGACTATGAAATAGTTATATATGGCTCTGCACCCAACACTTTGCTTAACAGGTTTAAGGTCTCCCTAAATAAAGTGTGCCATCTTGTTCTTGGGGCCCATAGACTCACCCATACCTGTGATCTTTACCAGCAAGCACACTGGTTGGACTTTAAAGGTTGGCTAACCTATCAAATTTCTCTACTAGCCAAAAGACACTATCCTGTCAGTCCCTTTCCTCGGCCCTTTAATTTCTGACAACCCCCTACTGCACACCACCAAGAGCTTCTGTAAGGGCTTGTACTAGTTCCTTTTGTAAACTGCTCTTAGGCAGCGTGTCTTTCCATATCAGGCCCTCATCTAGTTAAACAGACTGCCTTGGAAATTCTGTCCACTGACAAACTAGGCCCTTTTTAAGGCAGACTTCACCAGCATCTCCTCTCAGTGAACCACTGCAACTGCTCTTAATCTCCCCTCTCCAAACTGTCTCCCCTTCCATCTCTTGTCCTTCTCATTTCTTCCATCTCTTTCCCTCTTTCCTCTTGTCTTCCTAATTTGCTAACCCTGATGCACCAGTTGTATGTTTTACCTCGTTTTCACTTACACCGTTAACTGCTGGCACTTTTGAATGTTACTTCTGTATCATATGCATTGGATTCACTGGTTTCTCAACTTGTATTTTGTAATCCTAACTGTGTTTCCTTGTTCACTATATTATTGTTTCTAATTGTTTAATATGTTGTGTTATCCTGTACAATATCCTCTATTCTCTGTATGACGTGGTACCGCTATAAAATAGTTTCTGACTCAGAGGTATTTCTGAACTTTAAATAAATAAAAGAATAAATAAATTAAAAAAATAAAGCCAGAGAGTAGATTTTCCATAAGATATGGAGAAAGCAGGAGAACTACAGCTCAGAATGGCAAGGTAAAATGTGATGCCTTTTCCTGACCGATGAGCGGGTCATTTTGTCGAGTGGTCAGGCTTATCATAATTCAGCTGAAAGATGAGACCAAGAACCCCTAACAATCTAAAACAAATAAAAATGCTGATCTTATTTGAAAAATTGCAGGCTTTTAAAACAGCAAAGTGGGAGGGGAGTCCTGGTACCTTAATTGTATGCTTTTCTTTGGTCACACACAGGTGCACTCTTTAAATCTTGTAAAATGTATTGTAAATGTGATGGCTTGAGCTTGCCAAACCCTTTTTACTGAACTGCTCTTACCTTCTGCCATGGCCTGTCAGGAATTTCATGACTCTGCATCGGTTCCTCTAATGATTTCAGACATCACACTTAATGATCAGGTCACTTAATTGACTATTTGTGTTCAGCCTGAATAGACTGTCCATTGCTCTTCTCTTACATTTCTCAATGCCTTAGTGGCTGCTATGTAGTTTTACCAACACTTTTTTCTCAGTGATCCTGGTACAATTAGCCTTTCACCCTTCAACAAATGCTCCTTCTCTATGGTGATGTCTTCCCAAAACTGCCAATATAGTCAGAGGTCAGAATCAAGCTTGGCTTTCTCATGGGGCCATCCCTGTAGTACAACCTCTTTTGGTTTCTGCAGTACTGGGTCTTTGTTTGTATCTGTGTAATCTCTACCAGCTTCCCCACAACTGATGGGTAGTCTTTCAACTGTGTGTACTTCATATTCATATATGTCACTTTCCTGGATTGCCAGGTGACTGGCTGCCCAGCTGAGCATGTTGGCTATATGGGTTCTTTTCTGCTTTATATTCAACCTTTAGATCATATCTCTGCAGCTTCAGCATCATCCGCTGGAGTCTTGGTGGAACTGCAGACAGAGGCTTCTTGAAGAGGTTTTGAGCTGCTTGTGATCTAATTCTACATGTGCCCTTTCTGACCATAGATGTACTGGTGAAATTTGAGGCATCCAAAGACAATAGCCAACATTACCTTCCTTTTCAATCTGGGCATAGTTTCTTTCAGCCTTGTTTAAAGATCAGGATACAAATGCAACTGCTGGTCCTTCTTGTAAGAGGCAGGCTGCCAGCCCTTCATAAAATGTGTCCACTGAAAGTGTTACAGGTTTATGCAGGCCATAGTATGCAAACACAGGCAAATTAGTGAAAACAGTTTTAAATGCTGAAACAGTTCACCATGGCAGGTTTCACTGCCACGCAATGTCCTTTCAAGTAGCTCTCTCAAAGGCTTGTTCATCATGACAGGTTCAGGATGAATTTTGCTATGTAATTCACCATTGCTCTGAAATCTTTGCAAGTTCATTTTATTTTGCAGGGTAGGCATGTCCATAATGGTTTGATTTTGCTTTGATCGGCTATAAGTCCATCTTTGCTCAGCTTGTGTCCAATGCATGGAACTTCACTCAGACATATTGTAGACTTTGTCAACTTCAGGGGTAAGTGATCTTTCTGAGCCATATTCAGGACCCAACAGAGACAGTCATTATGTTCTTTCATGTCTGAACCCCATATCAGACTGTCATCCGTTATAACCTTGGTGCCTTCTAGAGCTTCAAACATTTGCAGAATTTTTCTTTGGAACACATCTGGTGCAGAGCAAATGCCTAACAGCATATGTTTGACCTTGTAGTGTCCAAATGGTGTGTTGAAAGTCATAGGTTCAGAACTGGGCTCATCTAGTCTGATTTGCCAAAATGCATGCCTGCATCAAGCATTGAGAAAAGTTTGCTCTGGTGAGCTTTGCAGTAACCTCCTCTACTGTCCTCAGGGATAGTGCTCCCATTTGATTGCTTCATTCAAGTTGTGAGGGTCAATGCAGATTCTTACTTTGTTGGGTTTTCAATAACTACTTTAGAATTGACCCAGCTTGTAGGTTTTTAACCTTTTCAATGGCCCCAGTTTCTCCATGTTCTGTAACTATGCATGTACTTTGTCTTTCAATGGAAAGGGAAGCTTCCTGGGTGGGTGAATTACTGGGCATGCCAACTTGTCAATCTTGATGTGGTGCTCCCTTCTAGGCCCATTAGCTCTTCAAAACATCTGAAAACTGTGACTGTATATCTTTGCTGCTGTCTACTGGCTTATCACTAGTGGTTGCAGAGAACATTTTCTTCACTAACTTCATTTCTGAGCAGGTCTGAAGCCCTAGGACTGGTGGGACGTAAGCATCCAACACCTGAAAGGTGATTAAGTGATACTTATTTTAAAACATGCTGGTAAAATTGCTTTAGTGCAGATATCTAACTTGTGCCCTGAGTAGGAAACCAGTCTTGCTTTTGACCACAAAACAGCTTCTTTAGACAGCTATTTATACAGATTCAGTGACAATACATTGCATTGTGCTCCAGTGATCAATTTGAAGTTCACCTCCTGGCCATGAATGGTTAACAATACATTCCACTCAGTTTGGGCTGTGCCTGACTTCAGGGTGTCTACGCAGAAGGTACATTCAGTCTCAGTCTCACTGCTCAAGCCTTCATTAATCACATGCACTGTAGTACTCCCTGCAGCACAACACATTTTTGCAAAATGATTTCTCCAGTTGCACTTTCTGCACCGTTGTCTAAAAGCTGGGCACTGCTTTGGTTCATGAAGTCTGCCACATTTCCATATCTGGATTTATTAGTATTAGGAGGTATGCTATGTGTGCTATAATGTGTGCCTTGGTTGTTTTTTTTTATCTGAATGAAGCAGCATGCACAAAATCTTCCCTTAGGCCTGTCAGTTATGGTTTTAATTGAGTTTCACTGAGTTTAGCAGCCCTGCCAGTGGTTAATGGTGTCTCCAAAGTCAAGTTTTCTTCATGCAGCAATTCATTTAACTTGATCACTCTGTATACCACATACTATTCTGTCACAAATTAAGAAATCAGTCAGCTGTCCATATTCACAAGATTGAGCTTTCACTCTCAAATCAATTACATAGGCATCAATGGATTCACTATGACTCTGGTTTCTAATGTTAAACAAATGTATTTCATATGACAGATTTTTTTTGGATTACAGTACCTTTCAAACTTTTCATGATCTTTTCCAGATCTTCCGTATCCTCTTCTTGGTGCCATGCAAATTGTGTTGTACTTCCACTGCTGCTGGACCTGCTAGGTTAAGTAAAGTCATTGCCTGTATTTTCTTAGATTTCTCTTTGACCCCACTGGCTACTAGGAAAATGTTAAAGTGTTGTTTAAAGCTCTTCCAGTTCTCTGCTAAATTGTCTTGCAGTTTCAACTTGGTGCAGGGCGTTAATTTCTCCATTCTGACACCATGTAATGATCAAACCACACACTCAAAGGTTTAGGTTTGTTTGCATTTACTGCAGCTTAGCTTAGTACAGCTTAGGCAGACTTTATCTGACTCTCTCTGAGCAGCCACTGACTGTCTCTACCAATCAATCAATCAATCAATTAATCAATCAATCTTTATTTAACCAGGTGAAACAACTTGAACAATGCTCATTTACAAGCTGGGCCTGGACAAGGATACAAAAAAAATTACAGCAGTACAATACATTAAACAAGGAGTACATGGCAGACAATAGATCAATGCAACACAGTAAATACAATGTGGAGACACTCATTCAAAAAGTGCGAATCATATGATCGAGGTTAATAAGTGCTATGCTGGTTATACAGGTTATCTTGCAGGTATGGACTAAGTACCCAGTATAAATATCGGTTCCATGTCATAATAGCGATTAAAAACACTGATCACTATTATGGTGAGTGTATATCACGGGAAGTAAATCGGCGATATACACTTTTAAGGTGACCCGACTTCCATATGTAAATAAAAGTGTTTTGTTTGGGGCTGCACCCTCTCACACCCCCATGAATTAGGATTCTCAACTCCAGAGGGTGCAAGTCGGGGAGGGGTGAAATCCAGATCTCAGCAAAAATTAAGTGCCGCAGCTCACAGCTGTAACCTGTTCCGGTCTCGAACGCGGTACCTGTTCTGCCAGAGCTAGCCTCCCAAGCCACCATGCCACATAGCTAGCTCAGTGGCGCGAGGTACACCAGTGCCTGAAAACCCTTCCCTGGCCCTCCCTTCCCCTTGCTATTTCTCCCTTCTGTTTGCCCTTCCCCAGTCACTATCCCTTGCCCTCACTATTCTGCCGGGTAGCCCACATTAATAGTGCCCAAAATGAGTTGCTATACTTCTAGTCACTCATTTTGGGTCCTCTTATGATATGATACCATAAATATCTCAATCTATGTCAGCTAAGAGAGGAATAGCTGGGAAGTGTGAGCAAAACTCCTTCAGGAGTGAAAGGTAATGGTTTCATGTAGCTGAGAACTGGAAGAGAGGAAGAAGGTTAAGAAGTAAAGGTAATAGTTTCATGAAGCTGAGGCCTGGGGAGAGGAAAAAGGGTATCAAGAGTGGGATAGACACATACAAGAGGAAAAGGGGTTATGCAAGACAATTGCATTGGTCATATAGAGAATATCTGAGTAGGGCTTTGAACTTTGCCACACTGACCAGTTGTTTAAGTTTAAGTTTTTTGTAAAAATTACAGGTGGTGGGAAGGGCATGACATATCAAGCTATCTCTATGCTGAGTTCTGATTCTTGGAGTTACTAATGTTATATAGGAATATTTTCTAAGTGAATAATTCCCTGTGTAACAGATAATAGGTTGCAGATATACTCTGGAAGCTTATGAGTTAAGACTCTAAGGGTCCAAATGGCTGTGTTTTTAGCATTCTTGTTTTTAAGGAATCCCAGCCCACCTAGGAGTAGAGGTAGCAATGATGTGCATTGTAGGGGCATTGGTTATAAACCTTAAGAACCTGTGATAAAGTGTGTCTATTTTAGACAAGGCATTACTAGGGCCTTGACTATAAATGAAGTCTGCATAGTCTAGTATGAGAGGAAGGTTGCTTGAACCAGCCTAGTTTGGGCATCATAGGTAAGAAGGCGCTCATGTGAAAGAGGTTACCTAGTCTCTGCCTTTACTTTTTTGCAAGCTCTTCTATGTGGACAGTAAAGGAAAGCTTGCAATCAAGCCAAAACTCCAGGAATTTAAATTACTCTAGTTCCAGGATTCTCCTAGAAGTGTAGTAATAACTAATTTACATGCACTGCTTGAAAACTAGTAGAGTGAGCTTGGGAGGATTGGAACATAGCCTTAGGCTTTTTTTGTGTTAAGCAGCAGTTTCGCCATAAAAGATTATGCTGCAAAATGTCAAATTTTTGTTGTAGTATAGCCAGTTTGTGCAAGAGTAGGTTTGGAGACATAAATAACTGTGTCATCCACAAACAAATGGACTCTTGCATTATTTATTCTGACACTGAGATTATTGATATACATCGCTAAAAGCAGTGGCTCTCTTTGTGACTCTCTCAGAAATTGATTTTAGGGGAGTTCTTGAACTTTCACCTGTTGTTGTCTTCCTGACAGGTAGCACTGGAACCATTTCAAGACAGAGTCATGAAGGTCAATATTGCATCATTTGGATCATAGCAGGTTGTGGTCTACCATATCAAAGGCCTTGCTGAGGTCCAGAAATACAGCACCACTTGATTTTTGGAGTCCAGAGCCAGCTGCCATTCATCAGTCACACTGGCTAGAGTGATTACTGTGATATGAGTTGGCCAAAACCAGATTGGGCTGGGTTGCTTATTGTGAGACTCGACTCCAGATAGTTTGTAGTTGCACATTGACTATTTTTTCTAAAAGTTTAGAGAGTATAGGCAGGAGAGATATTGGATTGTAATTGTTATGGTTACACAGTTCCCCGTATTTGAAAAGGGGATGACCTGTGCTATTTTCCAAGAATTGGGACATATCCATGTGATAGAGAGCTGTTAAATAAATGGGTGATTTGGGGCAGTGAAGACACAGTATCCTAGTTTCAAAAATATAGGGGGTCAAGTTGTCTGCTCCAGCACTTTTTTGGTATGAAGTGCAAGTAATAGGTCCTTAACTTCCTTGTAGGAAGTGGGGCTGAACCTAAACATATCATCAAGTGTGTTAGCCATGGCTGCATGACTTATCAGATCTGAGATAGAACATTGGGGAGTAATTCACTGGTTGGGGAGGTGTCAAAGGCAAGGCCAGCTGTTGCAAAGTGATTTTGAGAAGTTTCAAAATGGAGGTTTGTCCGAAGTGGATGTGTCACCAGTAGTAATTTTGGTAGGAAGAGAGGGAGATGTGTGGTACCCTTCAAGATTACTCAGGATTTTCCAGAACTGGGTGGGGCTGGTGGAAGAAGCATCCAGTGCAGTCTTGTAAAGTTAGCTTTCTCAGTTCTGATTAATTTTGTGCACTGGTTCCTTATAGTTTGAAAAGCTAGCCAGTCAGCATTGAGATTAGACTTGGGCGTGCTTCCAGAGCTAATCCCTACAGTATGTTGTAAGGCAATTTTTATTGAGTCATTGAACCATGGGCATGACGGTTTCTTAGTTCTAACTTTGACTTCAGGGTGTGTTTATTTATTACATTTGAAATGAGGGCATGGAAAATGTTATAGGCTCTTAAACAGTTTCTACAAGGTAGAAGTCTTGCCATCTTATGTGATGCAGTTCCGTTAGGAAGCTTTTGCTATCAAAACACTTCAAATTCATCTTAAAGGTGTATTTGGAGGACAAAGTGAGTTTGGGTGTAGTCCGTACACAGGCTATGGTGCTATGGTCACTGACATCCTTAAAGAACACAGCTGCATGTGAAAATTAGAGGGTTTGCATACAAGGGGATTAGGTTGAGTAGTGAACAATTAGTGGGGTTCTTAATGTTTGGTGGGGTGGTTTCTGAGACAAGCTATGGAGGCCTTGGATAGGGGCTTCAAGATGGAAGAGAGCCAATTCAGGTTCAGGTCTCCCATAATGATAACTTCAGAGGAGTTAGCACCCAGACTGTGCAGATGATTACAGTTCCAGACCTCCTGATGGAGGTCTATAGCATCCGGTAAGAGTCAATGATTCAACATTAGAGATCTGGATCCCTACTGTTAGACTCTTGAATTGTTTGGGGACAGTGGTGGAATTGCTAGGGTGGTGGAACATTTTACAAGATATAAATCATGCCCCCCGTCTATCCGTTCTGAACACATTGTAATAGAGGAGATTTATTTTAAAGTCTGTTATAGAACTTTTCAGCCAGGATTCTGAGATGACAAGCACGCCTGGCTTAATATGACAGACCCATGTCTGGATAGCGCAAAGATTTTGATTCAGCTACATGGAGAGAGACCTTGAGATGCCATTCTTAATGAAACAGTGCAATTTAAATAACAATAATACTTACAGCAACAGTACTCCATTTCTTAAAAGAAACCTCTTTCTGGCTACATTTTTAGATTGTGTTCTGGCCCACAAGAGGCTTACTGGTGGCCAGTGGGAGTTTATTAATTGGAGGAAGGCCACACCTCAACTGTTCTGTGATGCAATGTTAAGGGTTTAACAAGCTGAATCCTGGCTACTTCACTAAGATTTAAAATCTAGATTTTCGTATGTCTCATTGGGGTACTACTGGTGTGGCCATAATCAGAATCAAATAATTATTCAAGCACCAGTGCCCCTCCACAAAAAGCTGCTCCAAAGCCTACAGATGATTTAGATAATTCCATTTGCTTACTTTCTGTCATTAGTCCCTTATTTTAAAGGGGTTCTTGGTTTCATCCTTTTTAATTTTTATGCAATACTTTTTATTTTTATTACAAGAAAACATGATTTCCAATTAAACACATGATGAGTCAAGATTGTGTTAATAAAAGGATAAAGTAGTATAGGGCATCAAAGCAGACAGAAATTGTTCATGCTCACACCATGGCACACTGGTTGAGGGAGTGCCACTTGTCAATTATATTGTACCATTTTCTGTGCAGTGTGTATGTAGGGTAGAAGGTGGTGTCATCAAAATGCCACAGTCACCAACATGCTACAGTTATGCATGACAAGGAAAATGGGATTCATAATGGGTTGGAGTAGGAGAACGATAGCCAGAAAATGTGGTCTCTGAATGAACATGGGATTAGTCCTGAAGATGACAATAAAAACATTTGTCAATGGCCATAATATAGGTGGCTGTGATGACACTGGCCAATCATGAAGGTGGTGTCACCCACATGCCACAGTGATACCTGATGAGCAAAATGTGATTCATAATGGAGGAAGGAGGAGTAGGATGATGGTTAAGAGGATGTATTGTTTTCTGAAGCCAGAGTCATCCGATTTTTTTTTTTTGATTGTTTGTTTTAATGGTAGTATGATTATTATTATTACTAATAGCAGTATTAAATCTGACTTCATTTATATGCTGAGAAAATGTGATTTATGCTGTCATCTGTAAAACAATGGCTCTATGCAGAGGATATATTTTGTTGTTTAACATACAGAGGACTGTTGGTGGAGGACATTCTATAGTTCTGGAGAGGAAGTGGGTTCTAGAGTAGTGAATGACTGATTATTTTTTGGTCACTTTAGAACTGTGTTTCTTCAGATGACATTAGGTACAGTAGGCATCAGATATATGAGCTGATAATATAATATAAGATATATTATGTATTATTAGATAATATCTGACATGGCACTTGAAAATATAAATCAATATATCATACACAATAAATCATAACATAATATAATCTGAAATGAAATATGAGAAAATAAAATTTAATGTAACCTAATATAAGATGATATATTATAAATAATATAATCTTATATAATACAGTGAATGAGAAGATAAATAGTACAATATATGAACAGAAGTTTATTATTATTCATATTATTTACACTTTATCCTCCTACACCACCTGGCTGGGCCTCCTTCCTGATGATAATTCCAGCTCCATTACCCTGCTTCTCCCATAACTTACTTCTTCCCAAGTTTCCACTGGTTGCCTTCCATGCTAGGGGTGCAGGGGATTCCTCAACCCATCTAACTACAGCTCCAGATCTAGGAAGAGCCTGGTCCACCATTGTGGAGCCTGCAGAGGTTGATGATCATCTTGTCAGCCAGGGATTTCTTTCCATCTCCCATCCCCTCTTGTGCTACTGCTCTACCATTCCTCATAGGGATGCTGGCATTTGGGGTTATGTCCCCAATGTGAGCATGCATTTGTATTCTCATGCCATATGCAGTGTTTCCTCCCACCCTGTGTCCCATACACCCTATCTCCCACATAACTGTAGGTGACAGTGCTATAGTGGGACATGGCACCTCTCCCCAGGGAGGAGGAGAGTGTCCTATGGGATACTTGATCCTCCCTCCCTCTGACTGGGCCTTGATGAAACAGGCTCATTCCTGAACCTGAGTTTCTGGTGTCATGAGTTGTGCACTGCTGCTGTGCTGATGAGCTGGCTTTATAAACTGATAATGTAATCTGTTATAATCTGTTATAATATTTGATGCATGATGAAATAATGCAATCTGATGTGAAATACAGTATAAGAAGAGAAGATAATATAATATGATATACCATGTTATAATATATGACATAAAACTACTACATAAACTGATATACAGCAGTATGATATAAAATATGATATAATATATTTTAATATATGATCATTTTATCATTTTATATTTATTATTATTCTTGTTTATTGTCATTTGTGTGCCAAAAAGCTTGAATCATGGACTGAACATGTGATTTGGACTTGCAGCTCAACTCCTTCCATAATACTGTTTCCAGAAGCTGCTAAAACAAGGGAGGGAACTTTCAGGAACTGGGCAGTGAATGCGGATGATTTTGATCACTTCTATATCAAGTATGGAACTGAAAGCATTTGAAGAAAAGAAGTGGAAGCTGTTGTGCTTCTGGATTGTTCGAATGGTTTCATCCCCAGATGCAGTGGATGGCCTGCAGGGAAGGCTGCTTACACTGCAGTGGGAATTGCATCAGTGGATTTCTGGGGACTAATGAACCATTGTCCATTGGCTATACTGTCATGTATCAAGCAGCCATTGTCCTGACAGCCCATGACCATGAATCCCAGCCCTGCTCCACCATTGCTAGCTCCAATTTCCACCACCACAGCTTACAGAAGTTGAACTTGGCAGACATAGCATAGCTCCTCCCTTGCATCTCTTTCTCCTTCTGTTCATTGTTCATGTTTTCTACATACATCAACAGCACACACAGCAGATGATGTCACAATGCAGCTGCCAACAGGCGCTGAGAGTAATGATGCACAAAAGTCATTGATTCTTACTGTAGATACCATATGCTATCACACTGCATACCTTGTGTACAGACAAGCCACAATGTTGATGACTTGTGAAGTGACAGGGAAGAGCAACATCATCAGGTGACTCCCAGCACTGACAGACCACACACTACCCCATTAAGAGACCTTCTGGCCTCATGTCTCATACAGCAGTCCACCCTTTGTTTCACACACTGACTTGCTGGAAGACTTACACATAGGACAAAATATAAAAGATGGATTATTTTTGTGCCCTGCTGTACCACCAGTAGTCAGTTTAAAAATACTATATATAGCAACTTTGCACCTTTCCCAGTCTACTATGACCAATCTACCCTACTCTTAGTGTGTGTGTTTGTGGGGAGGGGGTAATAAAAGAAATAAATATTGATTTCTCTGATCTTTTATATACCTCCAGAACTCAGTAAAATATATATGTTTTATTTATTTATTTATTTATTTATTTATGTGTGTATGTATTTATTTTAAAGGTTTTACCAGGAAAGACTTACTGAGCTGGTAACAGTTCATTTCAGATGCATCCTGGAAGGGGGAGGAGAGAACAGATTCAAAATACAGAGTGAAATGCATAGAATTGAAAAGTATGTCAGAACAAGACAATAATGCGTAAAAAATTGCCAAACAATAAATTACATGCAGTAGATTTTGGAATTGATGAAACAGCAGATAAATATTTATTAACATATCAAAATATGGAGCAAATGGGATTAAATGATGCAAGGGAAATAGTGCTGAAAAACATAATAAGAGTTTCAGGTAAAGGGGTTCAAAACAATATCAGAAACAATTGCAGGAGTGGGAAGAGAAATCACAGTGGAAAGTTTTAAGAGCAGGTAAGGGTAGAGCAAAGCAAATGGAGCAGATAGAGAACCCCAATCTCCTAATATTATATATTTTTATTATATATAGTTTTATTTTCTATATATTTTTATATATTTGTCAACTCATCTTTCACCCCGCAGCAGGCGAATAGTCTTTTCCCAATACAGTGGAGCCATCTTATAATAATATTGGATATAAGGAAACCCATTTACAAGAAATCTTTCAGGATGTCCCCATTTTAACCCATTATTCTCAGTGGCAGTAAAGACCATTTATAAGAATTGTCAGCATGTCCATTAAAACATTTTTCCCCAGAGATAGTGGTAGATGGTCTTTCTTGACTCTGAGTGTTCTAAGCCTGGGCTATATAGTGATCAGTTTCCTCATTAATGATTACATAAATATTGAATGGATGTGTGAAAGATGCCCTATGAAGAAGGCAGCACTCATTCCTTCATGGTTAGCTGTGACACTGTGACACTGAATGAACCTTACAACAATACTCTACTTGTTTGGGAAATAGATTTTTTTTCAAAAGCTTTATTCTATTGTTCTTAATAATGGGCTCTCTAAAATTAGTGTGAGCCTAGTTTCTTCATGTTAACCATAGACTGTACATGGATTTTCACTGATGTCAGTGAAGCCCTCTTGTCAGAACATCCTGGTCACAAGAATATATTTGCTTAACATTTGCAGCATGCTTATAACAGAGCTCCACTGTACCATGAATAGTTGGGCTCTTGAATGTTGAAGAGTTCTTCTCAAAGGGGACTATTCATATTCAGGAAAGTATTTTGTCACCTTCAGAAATAAAAAAAAAAGAAACAGCCCTCATCTTCTTGCCCAGCCTAAACCAAGTAAAATGTAACCCCAGGTCCATACTCTCTGCAAGCAGCCCCCCAAGCACTTAAAATTTGTTGTATTTATAATTAAATTATAACTAAAATTCCATATTTGGTGACTGGTGCATGCCTCCATGGCTGGCTGTCATATTTAGAACTGAAAAAGCACTTGTTTGTTCTAAAGGAGGAGGTGTTAGCAGGGTTCCTCAGGACAGGACTGGCAGAGGGACATTAGGTATTTCTTTTGCTGCAACTGTCAGAACAATATGTGGAGATATCAGTTATTTACTATGTCCAATGATTCCGGTTTTAGCATTCCTGCTTGCTTCATGGATCATGCAAAACAATGGGAAACAGCTCAAATTTTTCTTCACAATCTACTGCATGTAAAGGTCCTTATAATTTGTAAAGGAACACAGCATGAGGTGACCTTAGAATGATATAATAATAGATTGTATTATTCCTGTAAAATATAAACTAATAAAACTAACAGTACTACTGCATGGATGTATCAAATATTGTAAACACAGCCAAAGGTAGAATAAATACAAAGCAATACAACTTTCAAAAAAAACAAAGTAATCAGGCACAGTGTGCAGTCTTAACAAATGTTTGAAAATAGTGTCATTATTTTTGCCTGCCTATATGCTATATATTTTAGAAGATTTCCCATATGTAGCCACCACTTTCCTTGGCTACATTAAACAATATAAAATATTAGAGTGATACTTAGACACTTGGAGTTTGTACAAAGTTTAGACTTTTCTTCATGATGCAAAAATAAAGGAGAATCTTCTTCTCTGCTGTTGATGTCACTCTTGTGGTGCTGGCTCTCATTACAATACAGCATTTCTTCTGCACACTGGCATGGCAAACCCTAGTACACACACACATACAGGCTCAAGCTCCTGTTGGATGTAGCTATTCAGCTTGGATACAGTGACTTCAAATGTGGATCATGACAGTAGCAGGTGTGAAGAGATTCTAACCAAATTTCAGACTGTCCAATATTTATAAGTTGGGCACACTTCCATAATTAGTGCATCACATATTCTGGTTTACCAACTGTGATTGGACATTGCAAATGAGAACAGGATTTTTTTTCTTGCTTGGTACCACCCTTCTAATATAATGCTCACTTCAAAAGAATCATAAAATCAAAGCTATTTTCCCCTCTAATATCTGGATACTACAAGACACATGTCTTAATATACAGGTTTTGGATTCAACAAGTCATTTGCACATTTTGACATAAGCCATAAACCCTATATTTCCAAAGTCTATAGTTCACAAGATAAGTCATAAACATTATTTCCAAGCAAATATATTTATAAAACTTATATCTTATAAATCCTTTGCTCCTGTCCTTTAAAATGAGACACTTTTATTTTAAACAAACCTTTAGGAATACTTCATAATTCACAGACTCTCTTCTGATTAGAAAACTGTCTTTGTCTGCAACTCTTAAAGTATAATAAGTCATAAATTCCAAAGATATCTCAAGACTTTTAACCAGTTATAGTGGAGAGGTAGGAGGGTGAGTTTTGCTGTTTGGGATTAGCTTACATCTTTATTTAGCTCTGTAACTCATTTTTTGTTGTGAGTTTGCTGTTGGTTTGGGAGTAGCTTAAATCTTTCTTTAACTCAACTGATTTTTGTGAGTTTGCTGTTCGTTTGGGAGAGTAGGTTAAAGCTTTCTGTAACTCTGTAACTGATTTTCAGGAGGACTGTTGCTGGCTGGAGTAAATCTTTAACTCTGTAACTGATTTTTTGTTGTGAGTTTGCTGTTGGTTTGGGAGTAGCTTAAATCTTTATTTAACTCTGTAACTGATGTTTTGTTGTGAGTTTGCTGTTGGTTTGGGAGTAGCTTAAATGTTTATTTATTTATGTATTTGCTTTTGATAACCGGGTGGGTGCACTAGGCATGACAATGCCTATTTTCAGGAACACGACCTGGGAGAGAACAGTTTGAAACAAAATCTTAGTACATACATAGGTGCATGGGACACAGCACATGCAGAAAACAGAGCAACAGAACAGGGTAAAACAAGTTTAACAGGTAATACAGCAACAATACTGAATATACAGGTAATGCATTTCAAACACTTTGAGATATACAGGTAGAGCAAAATAGTTTTGAGAAAAATGCAGGCAGTGCTAAGGAGATGGTGTACATTAAACAAGACAGTAAAGGCAAGTCTGAAACAGTAAAACAGTAAGACAGTTTAAGTGCCTGGTTGGGGTAGGTGAAAGACCACAAGGAGAAGCAGGAGGAGTGGTGGAAGCCTGGAAAAATGGATTAGAGAGCCTTAAATGGGTTGAAGCCAGAAAAGAGAGAGAGGACATGGGAAAAAGGGGAAGTGTGGGATGGGTGGGAAAGGAGTATGAGAAGTGCATAGACTTGGTGGCTGGTTTAAGGCAGATTGAAGCAGGTACAGGGCTGGCTATTTGCAGATGTTCACGGTGCAGTTGTTTGAAACTGGCATGGGAGGTTGCTTGATGGATTGAGTAGGGTAGGGAGTTCCAGTAGTTGGGGCCATGTGAGAAAACTCATGTACCCATATTTGTTTTACATCTTGGGATGTGAAGAGGAGCTTCATCAGTGGATTGTAGTCCATAGGAGAGGTTGTGCATGTAGCAGAGAGGCAAGGGATAGGGGAGACCTGATCTGATGATGCAGTCAATTTGAGCGCCAAGAGACTGAAGTCGGTGGGTAGAGGGACTAGGCCATTTGAGGTCAGCATAGAGCTGGCAGTGGTGTTTGTAGCATGGGGATGCAGAGCGTAGCAGCAGATGTTATTATAAGTGGTGTCCCATTTATGAAGGGAGGATTTTGAGGCAGTTTGGAAGATGACTGAGCCATAGGCCAGAGCTGGGAGCAGGAAACCTTGCACCACTGCTAGTCTGGCTGAGGGGGGTGAGGTTATAGCTAGTTCTGTAGGCACTACCTAGCTTGGCATTTACAGACTCACAGACAGTAGTTATATGCAGGTCAAAGTCAAGAGAATCATCCAATGTGACTCCTAGATATTTAAAGGATGTGGTGTTGACCAGAGGGAGCCATCTGCAGTTCGGATATCTAGGGCAGGGTGGTTCATTTTAAGCTTGGCAGGTGAGCCAAAGAGCATGGAATGTGTCTTTGGAGTGTTGAGAACAAGTTTGTTCTTTGTAAGCCAGGATTGAATATCTGCAAAATCAGAGGCAAGAGAGAGGTTATGTTGTCGGTCTTCCTAGCACTGTGGTAAATAACTAGGTCATTGGCGTAAAGCAGAGGCGAGCAGTTTGGTGCTAGGAGAGGTAAGTCATTTATGAAAATTGAGAAAAGCAAGGAGCCAAGTATGGAGCTTTGGGGTACTCCAACTTATATAGGGAGGAGATCTGATATGGCTGAGTTAAAGACTACAGCCTGTTTCCGTCAGATAAGTAGCTCTTGAACCAGGCTACTACATCAGGGAGAGCCTAGGAAGCAGAGTTTATCAAGAAGAAGGCATGGTTTACCAGGTCGAACGCCTTGTTAGATCAATGAAAATTGCACCAATCAAGAGGCCTGAGTCCATGGAGGTATAGATGTCATTTGTAAATTTCAGAAGAGCGGTAGAGGTGCTGTGGCTTTTCGGAACCATGCTGTGAGCCAGATAGAAGGTTATATTTTGAAGATATTCAGTTGCTTGGTGGCCACTAGCTTTTCCAGAAATTTTCTGAGCATTGAGAGAATAGCAATAGGGTGGTAGTTCTTGATTTCCTTGAGGACACATTTTTAGGAATTGGAGTGACTTTGGCTATTTTCCAGATGTCAGGAACTGTGCCATGACATAAGGAAAGGTTGAAAATTTTGGCTAGGGAGAGGCAATGAGCGGGCAACTGCTTTCAAAGCCTAGGTTCTAGACCGTCAGACCCTAATCTGGTATTTTCGGAGTGGAGAGCAGTAGATTTAGTACTTCTGCCCTGGTGATGCTCCAGAACCTAAATAGGGATGCTTAATTAGAGTTTCAGTTTGGGTTGAGCGGTACTTGTTGTCGGGCAGGATGTCAGGTAGCTAGTGAGATCCACAAATGCTGATTGAAGGAGTTTGCTATGGTCTCCGGGTTATTGCAGTGAATACCATTTAGAGGCATGTCACTGATATGGGCCCTGGAATTGGCACCAAGGAGTGTTTTTATGGTGATCAGAACTTTTAGCATTGCTGGCAGCCTTTGTTAGCAGGTCTCTGCAGAAAATGCTCTTTGCTAGGTGAATATTTCTTTACATAAGTTTCTCTGAGATTGATACTGGTAGTAGTCGTTTGGTAACCCTGTTGTTTTGAAACATTGCCATAGTTTGTCTCTGGCTCTTAATTGCATAAGCAGGTCTTTTGTTAGCCATTTAGTCTGTGTTCCATGAATCAAGCAGTGTGACCGCGGGGCATGGGTGTGTTGAAGCAGGCTGAAGTGAGCCATGAAGTAGTCAAGTGCCAGCTTGGGCATTTGTAGAGGAGTAGATGGGGACCAGTCAATCAAGGAGAGATCATGAGTAAACTGGGTGAAGTTGAAATGGGCCATGTTGTGGAAAGTAATTAGTTTGGGAGGAGGTGATGGTTTATTTGTAGCATGCCAGATGCAAAAAATGAGAATGATCACTCATGACATCTGCAAGGGTGCCTGCACTTATTATGCTGTCTGGCGATTTTTAAGGACCCAGTCAATGAGGGTGCTAGTCCGAGGGAGTCATGACTTTAGTAGGGTCTGTGATAAGCTGGTGAAGGTTGTTACCTTGTATCATTGTATGTGTTGATAGGTTAGATTTACTAGCCCAGTTTAGGTTGAAATCCCCAGAATAAGGACTTCATTACGGCCGATGGTGCTGCTAACTTGGGAGAGGAGTTTGTTGAGACCTCTGCAACCACCAGCGGGAGGGTTATAGGCACAGACCATGTGTAGTTTCTTTGAGCCTAGTTGTAAGGTTGCATGGATTGCTTAGCAAGTTGGTAGTGTTAGCAATACATTGAGGGATATCACCAAATGTGGTTTGCAAAAATGGCTACGCCACCTCCACGCTTTGCTGATGGCCTATCCTCTCTGAGGATATTGTAGCTGGGTAGATTACAGAGGGTATCAGTGGTGAAAGGTTTTAACCAGGTTACGGATAGGCAGAGTATATCCGGCTGATAAAGAGCAACCCATGCCTCAAGTTCTGTTTTATTACAGAGAAGGCTCCTAATGTTCATGTGTACAATGTGGAGGCCCTTTGAATTGCTCCAGGTTGCATCAAGGCAAGACAGATTACTTTGAGGTCCCGGGTTTAGCTCAATATCCCCAGCTAATATTAATGCTAAGAGTGCCAGGTACCATAACTTACGGTGGATGAAGGGTGGAGGCAGTTTGAGGTGTAACGTTGATTTACGTGAGAGTGTAGGATAGATGATAGATGAAATTATGGGGGATGAGTAGAGGGAGGAGTAATGGAGCCAGCATGCTGGCGTGGGCAAAGCACAGAGCGACAAGTCATCAGGGTGGGTAAAATGATGGTATATGGTAGGAGGGAAGTAAAATATAGGTAGCCACACAAGGCAGGAGAAAATAATAGTGACCATCAGAAGTGTAGTGCTGGGTCTATTTGCCATGCTTAAATTATTTAAGAGGATCATTTGGGGTGGGGTAAGGGGAGTGTTAGGCAGAGTGGTAGAGTTTGTGAAAGAGTTTGCAGGGAAATTGGAGTATTTAACCAGAGAAACAGTGATTTTCCAATAGCCCTCTAGCTTCCAACAATGATAACCTGCAAATGGTGAAGTGAGGAGATAGTTAATTTTGCCACTGGGCGTGTTATGGGCATGGTTTGAGTCTTACTGCCCTATAAAAGCTAGAGCCAGACAAGGGAGGGTGGGTGTGGAGCAGTCAGCAGCGATGACTGCGAAACTCAACACCGTCCACCAGCTCGCTATTCCAGACCCTATTCGTTACAACTGGCACTTCAGGCAGCGGAGAGAAACAGACTCTAATTTCCTCAGAGCACAAATACAGCTTTTGAGCTCTTTTGCATCGGGCAGCTGCTTGCAAGAAGAAAAGGTGCCAAGGTTTGAGCAAATAAATTACCTTCACAAAACAGCCAGACTCTGTAACTGATTTTTTGTGAGTTTGCTGTTGGTTTGGGAGTAGGTTCAAGCTTTCTTTAATTCTGCAATTGATTTTCAGGATAACTTTCTGGCTGTTACTGGAAAGCCACTGGGGTTGGGCTTGAAGACTGTGAGGGAGGAGCTTGGGGAGCTGCAAACTACCCATATGGACTAACTCTTACAGGTAATAATCAGGTGGTAAAAATGCAGACATTCAAGCTTTTACTAGTTGGATTTTAGGGTTTAAATGTTTTAAAGTTGCAAGTTTGAAAGCCAAACTGACAAGCTTGGGTTAAGAAAATGTAACTGCATATTTTAAAGTTGAAAGTCTAAAGTTCAAACTGACAAGGTCATGTATAAATGTGTTCACTAGAGTTACTGAGCTAGCAAGCCTGGGACATTATGTTAAAAGGACTCAGAAGCAAGCTAGTAGGGTCACATATGGTATCCAGCTATTGCTGTACAGACTGTGTGATAAGGAACTGAAGTTACATTTAAGTTAGGTGTGAATTATTTAGGGAAGGAAATGGGGCATTATGGGGGATCACACTGAGGAGTGAAGGGCATGAATAGGGGTGGCAGGAGACATCAGAATAGTG
The DNA here is from genome assembly GCA_016271365.2 of Neoceratodus forsteri. Lineage (NCBI taxonomy): Eukaryota > Metazoa > Chordata > Ceratodontiformes > Ceratodontidae > Neoceratodus > Neoceratodus forsteri. The sequence continues at coordinate 912,242,722 of CM057455.1, read as the reverse complement.
GATGGAATGGAGCACCATGGAGTGAGGGTGGCAGGCACAGGGTGGATAGCGGGTGCAATGGTTGCAGGAAACTGTTTGGATGAATATACTATGGAAACTGGGAGGTTGTCCAATTTGTTACAGGCTGAGGAGACTGAACGAGGAGGTACAGGGGCTCTGGAGGGAGCTGGAGGGTGAGGGCTGGGGTGCAGGGACCCCAGAGAGGAGTAGCTAGAAGAAGCAGAGGAGGAACAGCAGTGCTAAATCCCATGATGATGTAGGGAGGGATTGGGTGAGGAGAACAGAGGGGCTGCAAGTGCAGGGAAGGCTCAGGGCAGGGTGAAGGAGGAAGGGCACCACTGCAGGGGTATCAAGTAATATGTTTGCAGTGTTGGCATTGGAGGTGGTAGTGGAGGTGTCAGAGATCATGGGAGGAGGGAAGACAAGGGTAGTGAGGCCCAGGAGTCAGAAGTCAGACTGGGAAAGGAAGAAGGGGCGAGAGGAAGAGCAGGGTAGAGGCAGAGGGAGAGCGAAAAGGGGTGACGATGTAGGAGTCACAAATGGTGCAGATAGAGGTAATAAGGAGCAGGGCAGTGTGGACTCTGGAAGGTGGACAGCAAAAACAAGAGGATGGGGTTACAGGACAAGAAGATGGGGTACTAGTGCTGGGGAATTCTATATTGAAATGGGTCAGATGTGGCAGAGGAGAAAGGCACAGTCACTTCTGGGTCAAAGGCTATTCTGGGGTTAACTGTGGGCAGGGCAGGGCAGGCACTTCTCAAGTGCACAGAGGGAGGAGAAACCTCACATAGTGATGCATGTGGGTACAAACAACTTGCTGGGGGAGATGGTAGAGGTGGTAAAGGGAGGTTTGAGGAGTTAAATAGGTAGTGTAAAGAGGTGGGGGGGTCAGTGGCGTTCGCTGAAGTACTCCCAGTACCTTGTCTCTGATACAGTGAGGAAAAAAGGATGGAGTAGTTCAGTGAGTGGCTGAGGGATTGGTGCCATACCAGGAGTACAGAGTACAGATTAGTGCCTGACTGGGGCAGGACCTGGGACAATAGTGACCTATATGCAGGGGATGGGTTACATTTGAGCAGGGAGGGAAGGGAGTACTAAAACAGGGAACAGAGGGGTATATATTAACCAAGGTGGATTTAAACTAGGAGGGGTTAGTGAGGGACTGCTAATAGGAAAGGGGTCCAGAAAGGGGAGCCTAGTGACTCCACCCTAGTTATGTATAAAGGTAGTGGGGAAGCGACACAGGAGGGATAAGGAGGGATGAATAAGGTAGGTAAGGAGGATACAGGCTGGAGGTGGTCTCACTAAATGCAAGAAGCCTAAGGAATAGAACAGTGGAGTTACAGGCCGTCTTGGCATTGGAGGGTGGACACTGCAGTCATCATTGAAACATGGGCCACCCAGTACCAGGACTGGGATATGATGATCCTGGGGTTCAGGTTATTCAGAAAGGATAGGGCTAAGTGGACTGGTGGGGTGGCTAGCTATGTAAGGGAAGAGATAAAGTGCATAAGGGAAGAAGGGAGGACAGAAGCATAATGGATGGGTTCCAAGATGCAGCGAATAGGACATTGAGAATGGTGGTGGTGTACAAGCCACCAGCTCAGAGATTAATCTGGATAGGGAATTAGCTGAACAAATTAGGAGGGTCTGCAGGAAGGGAAGCGCAGTGGTGGTGAGGACTTCAACCTACCAGGGTGGAGTAGGCACCCCATCCACCACAAGTACAAGGAAGTGGGTCCTGCTAGAAGGATTTCAAGACAGCTTTCTGACATAGCTTGATCCAGGGCGACTCAGTTAGAAAGGACTCTGGACCTTGTACTGGAAAATGGGAAGCTTGTAAGGAATCTGGAAGTGGAGGAACAATTGACTGAGAGTGACCACTATTCAATGTGGTTCATGCTCAACATGGGGAGGGAAACAGGAGGCATGGATACAAGGTGATTGAGTTTAGGAGGCAGACTTTAAGAAGATGGGGAAATTTGGGGCAGGCACGTGGCAGAATGCAACCACACATGGATGTTGACCAGAAATGGAACATCATAAAGGAAGGGTTGAGGGAGGCAATGAAGTATTGCACTAGGAAGAAAAGCAAGAAGGAATGGCAAAGAAACCCAGTTGGCAGACACAGGAGGCTATGAAAGTGGTGAGGCCAATTGGGCAATGTTTGAAAAGTACAGGAAATTGGTGAGAGATGAAAATAAGGATACATACATGGAGAAGTCCAAGGAGGTTACTAGACTGGTCAGGGCAGCCAAGGCATCCAGGGAGCTGAGACTGGTGCAGCAAATTACAAGTGGAGAAAAGACTTCTTCCACTACATCAGAGAAGCAAGGATCAGCTGGGTGAGGATTAAGAAGGACAAGGGTGGGTGGAGAAAGGGAGGAGCAGGCAGAGGTGCTGAATGAATACTTCTGCTCTGTATTCACGCAAGAGAAGTGGGGCAGATACCCCAGGTGAGGGGTTGGGGAGGGACAACAGATGTAGGGATTACAGAGAGCAGGGTACTAGATGAGTTGAGGTCATTAAGGATGGACAAAGCACCTGGACCTGATGGCATTCACCCTAGAGTAGTGAGGGAATTGGCATAGGTCCTGGTGGGGCCACTGGTCAACCTGTTCAATACTTCCGGGACACAGGATGTGTACCACAAGACTGGAGAATGGCCCATGTGGTGCCATCCACAAAAGTGACCCAAAAGATGAACCCGAAACTACAATGAACCTCACATCGATTGTGGGAAAGTTCATGGAGACCGTACTAAAAAGAGGCTAGTGATCTTCTTAGAGGAAAACAGTCTCCAGGATGGTCAACAGCATGGGTTTATAGCAGGCAGATCCTGCCAGACAAACCTTGAGAGTACTACGACTGGGTGATGTGAGAACTGGACAAGGGCCATGCAGTTGATGTCCTGTATTTGTACTTCAGCAAGGTCTCTGATTCAGTGCCGCATGGGAGGTTGGAGGAACTGGTATATGTGGGGCGGGACCAAAATGATGAAATGAATCACAAACTGGCTAAATGGAAGGCAACAAATGGTGGTGGTGGTGGTGGGGAGCTCTCATCACCAGGAGTGGTGATGAGTGGGGATCCACGATGGGTTGTCGATAAAATATTTGTCGAACGATCTGACAGCAAAACCAGCAGGATGACTGCATTTTGCAGTTGGCTGCCAGTTTGTAGAAAGCGTGTGCTTTGGGGCCAGCAGCCCCGAACCCCCACCTCGCCACTAAGGATTCTCAGCTCTGAGTTGGAGCTGAGTGGGGGTCAGGGACCCCCACAGACAGATCCAGGTGCCAGCGGGTACAGTGACGTGGTGCTGTTGTCATTGTAGGGGACTCTACTGTCAACATGTTGATGTCTGGAATGTATACTATGAGCAGGGTACCACAGGGATCGGTACTGGGACATTGCTGTTTTGGATTTTTATTGTAGATATCTCACACTGGATCTAGAGCAAGATCAGACTGTTCACAGATGATACCAAGATGGGAGCTGTGGTTGATGATGTGGAGGGTTGCAGGAGGACCTGACTAAGCTGCAGGAGTGGGCGGAAACATGGCAGTTGGGGTTCATGCCAAGAGTGCAGGTTATGCACTTTGGAGCCTGGAACCAGGGAGGGATTATCACTTGAATGGGGTACAGTTGGGGAACTCCACTGAGGAGCAGGACTTAGGACTGATTATTATGGAGAGCATGAACAACTTTGCTCAGTGCAAAAGGTGGCAGCAAAAGCCAACAAAATGCTGAGGTGTATTGCAAGAGGATCTCCTCCAGAAGGAGGTAGCTTATCTTGCCCCTATATAGGTCGTTGGTCAGACCCCACCTGGATTACTGCATGCAGTACTGGAGCCCACTCCTGAAGAAGGAAATCAGATTGTTGGAGGGGTGCAGTGAATACCCCAAAGATGATCCAGGGATTGGCGAGCAAGCCTTATGAGGACAGGTGGAAAGAATTGATTATGTATTCACTGGAGAAAAGGAGGAATGGGGGATATGATTGAGACCTTTAAGTATCTGAAGGATAAACAAGACCAACACAGAATAGATTTTTCAGATGAGAAGAGGAGGGACATGAGAGGGCATGGACTGAGATTTGAGGGGGTTTCAAGAGAGAGATGAGGAGACATTTTTTCACAGAAAGAGTGGTGGACAAATGGAACACCTTACCAGACGAGACAGTGCCCTTTAAGACGGTGGGCAGTTTCAAGAGGGATTGGGACAGGGGTAAGGGATACTGGAAAGGAGGGGTGGGAGGGCAGCTGAGTGATGAGTAGCTAGCTGCACATTTGAGCAGACTCAATAGACCATGAAGCCTGTTTCTGCTGGCAATTTCGTATGTTCATAGGTTTGTATATATTTTAATGTCTCATGACATGGGTATTAAAGAAACTGAACATGAGTATTCAAACTTTTTTAACTTGCATTTCTCCCTGGTCCCATTGGCCCTATATCCTACCATCCTTCCAGCCCCATCCCTGACCTTCAGGCTACTTACCCTTCTTCTCCCATGGCAGGGTGGCAGGAAGACCCAACTCAACCCTCCAGGGCCAGATCCAGTTGAGGAGGTGCCTTCTCAGGGCGGTGCCTGCAGAGACCGCCATCATGCCGCTTTGATCAGGACTGTATTTTCTGCTTTTTTCCTGAGAAGGGGAGCATGCAGTGCCGACAATGGCTGAGCTGCTCGTGTGTACACACACAGCATGACTGTTGGCTGCTCCACCTCCATGCCCTGACATACATGACAGTATGCCATCATCTAGCCTCTGCCAGCTATTATGCAGGTGCTGGGTCTCTGGTCCCCACCCTCCCTGGAGAGGAGCTGACCCCTGGATGTACGATCTCTCCCACCTGACTGACTCCTGATGACCCGCTTGCACCATGAACATGGGTCGCTGGTGTGGCAGGAGGTAAGACACGATGCTTCAGTCCTCCACACCACTGGGCCAGCAAGTATTCAAACTTTTAAACTGTTAGCAAAGGACATTTTTGTAAATAACTCCTTTTATTTTAAGACTTTCCTTACAGGCATTGGCTCTTCATCAGATGGAAACATACCCAATAAGACAGTGATATTTTAATATCTGCATCAATTTTAGTTTTGTTTTTTAAAATAAACAAAAATACTTGTTCTGCATTAGGAAACATGATTTTTTTTCTTTAAATTCGAGCATTAGTACTCCGCTCTAACCAGATATTTGCTCATCAGATCTCCAGCAGTTTGGAATGCATGTCACTAAGAAAACCAATTCATCAGCCTGGCTGAAGTCAGTCTGTTGACCTCTGCATCAGTCTGTACTTAGTCAAGTAGGCCCTTCCTGCTTGAAAGACAACAACTTACAAAAGCAACTCAGCTTATTTCCATTTCTTGACTTTGTAACTCCATTCTGGTAAATAAAACTACAGTGGCGTGAAAAGTATTTGCCCCTTCCTGATTTTCTCTATTATTGCATATTTGTCACACTGGATGTTTTCAGGTCTTTAGAAAATGTAATATTAGATAAAGGGAACCTGAGTGAACAAATAACACTTGTTTTTTTTTTAATTTCACTTATTTAATGAAAAAGTTAATCAACACCAACTGGCACTGTGTGAAAAAGTAATTGCCCCTTTACACTTAATAACTGGTTATGCCACATTTAGCTGCAATGACTGCAACCAAACACTTCCTATAATTCAATATCAGTCTTTCACATCGCTGTGGAGGAATTTCAACCCTACTTCCTCGCAGAACTGCTTTAATTCAGTAACATTTGGTAGGTTTTCGAGCATGACCTGCTCGTTTCAGGTCCTACCACAGCATCTCTATTGGGTTTAAGTCTGGACTTTGACTAGGCCACTCCAAAACTTTAATTTTACTTCTTTTAGCCATTCTGATGTGGACTTGCTTTTGTGTTTTGGATCATTGTCTTGCTGCATGGCCCAACTACGCTTCAGCTTCAGCTGACGGAAGGATGACCGGACATTTTCCTTAAGAATTTTCTGGTACAGAGCAGAATTCATGGTTCCTTTAATTATGGCAAGTCATCCAGGTCCTTCGCAGCAAAGCATCCCCACACCATCACACTACCACCACCATGTTTGACTGTTGGTATGGTGTTCTTACTGTGGAATGCTGTGTTTGCTTTACGCGAGACATTATGGGATCCATGTCATCCAAAAGTTCCACTTTGGACTCATCTGTCCATAGAACATTTTCCCAAAAGGCTTGTGGATCATCCAGGTGCTTTTTGGCAAATGAGAGACGAGCATTTATGTTCTTCTTGGTTAGCAGTGGTTTCGCCTTGCTACTCTCACATGAAGCCCATTTTGCCCAGTCTCTTTCTGATTGTGGGGTCGTGAACACTGACCTTAGCTGAGGCAAGAGAAGCCTGCAGTTCTTTGGATGTTGTTTTAGGATCCTTTGAGACTTCCTGAATGATTTTACGCTGCTTCTTGGAGTAATTTTGGCAGGCCGCCACCCTGGGAAGATTCACTACTGTTCCAAGTGTTCTCCATTTGGAGATTATGGCTCTCACTGTGGTTTGATGGAGTCCCAGAGCCTTAGAAATAGCTTTGTAACTCTTTCCAGACTGATAGAAGGCAACACATTTTTTCTGATCTTTTCAGGAACTTCCTTTGATCATGGCATAATGTGCTTGTTGAATCTTTGTGCTGGCAACGTGACTCTGATGGTAAGGGTCAAAATAAGGAGATTTATATTGATCAGGGCTGGCTGTAATCAAGCCTGGCTGTGTTCAATCAGCTGACTCTAATTAGCCCTTTAATTGGGTTGATTTAACTAGGGGCAATTACTTTTCACACAGTGCCCGTTGGTGTTGGTTAACTTTTTTCATTAAATAAATGAAATAAGTAAAAAAAAAATGTTATTTGTTCACTCAGGTTCCCTTTATCTAATATTATTTTGTCTAAAGACCTGAAAACATCCAGTGTGACAAATATGCAATAATAGAGAAAATCAGGAAGGGGCAAATACTTTTCACGCCACTGTATATGGCTTTTAAATAAAACACCAATATCTCATTATCACATGAAACCAAATAACTATAATCTATAACCAAACATTAGAGAATATTTTTTAGAATTAACAATTGGATATGACACTGCCAATTACTTTTCATTTGTTTATTTTAACCAAAATCTCCATACTAAATACCAGATAACTGGCTGCCAAATAATGAATATTCAGGAAAATGTATTCACACAGCCCTGCTAAATTCACTCTGCCTGCTCCTGCTGCAGGAACTGCAGTATAGAGGCTTATGCAGCCCCTCCTGTTCAGCACAATTTCATCATCCTGCCTGCATGAATTTATAGTTAAATGTAGTGACAACTAATTCACTAGAATGATAATGCATGATTCTGTAATGATTTTGAAAGTTTTCTGATCACAAGTCACTTGTTTTACACATATAATATAAAAGGAACTAACTTGCTGCCACAGGTCTTTCTCCTGTGACAGAGGGCAGAAATGGCACAGAGATGTGTACACCACAAGGAGTTCTTCATCTCCAGCTCTGCTGATTGGTTGCTGCAGGTCACTTGGCTTGCCAACAACTTGGATATGCTTAGTATTCTCTCTTTGCAAACATGCTGCATCATGATGTTGAAGTGCAGAAATGATGAAGGGAAGCCAAGTTCCTTTGTTATATATCAGTGTTCAAACTGCCAGATTTTTGGTATGTTCAGCAAATGTAAATTTGGTATTGGCTCTCCTTTAGTGACTGCACACACCACAGCTTCTCATTAGTAAGTTAATCACTATTTTACCTTTATATCTTTCTCCTCTTCCTCCTCATCTTCTACAACTATGCGTTGTGTTCAACTAAATATAACTGTGTGTGTGTGTGTGTGTGTGTTTAAAATACATACAAAAATAAGAAATGGTGATGGATGCTAAAATAGTGTGAAAAGCAATATAATGTCCTAAATTTAATTTGTTTTCATTTGAATTGTATGTTTTTGATGCATTCTTTTTGAATTGATATTGTTATGCATTTTTAAAACTCTGCAGGAACAGGTAGACTATATTACTTGGCATGGAGGTAAAGCAGAGACATCAGAGAGATATAAACCATGAGGTCAAACGAATGTTTATTAACTCTTACTCAAGATGCTGCAACTCTGTGGTCTTAGTGGTTGCACATTCCATCGTACCACCACAAACACAGCAATCCTTAGCTATGGCTCACCATTATCATGGCTGTTCTAGAAAAGCCTGGATTATATGGGCTTTGGCTGTTGGAACCCACCCATCCACAGCTACTGAGCCTCTTCTCTCCCCACTTCCTGTTTCATAGTTTCATAGTAGTCACAAAGCATATATAGACTTTCGTCCTTGACTGGTTGCAAAGTTTATTTTATCATCAAGTGAACAAATTAATTGACTAAAAACTTGGTTCTACTGTAATCATCCAATCTTACTTTAAACATATCCAAAGTTGAACTATTAACTATGTCATGGGAAGAGAGTTCCACCTTGAAACAACCCTCTGACTGAACCACTGTTTCCTTTTTGAGATTTCCACTTTGTTGTTTAATTTGTCTACAATGTGATCTAGTATAGTAATTTCTAACAATTAATTCAAGCCCCAAATCTTCTCTGAGAGCGATATCTTGAAATGATCTATAAACTAAGATCATATCACCCTCCATCTTCTATAAGCCAAAGAATACAGATCCAGACTAACCAACCTATCCTCATATGTCATATTTTAAGTCCCAGTACTGATCGAGTAGCCCTCACGTTGCACTCTCTCCACTCGCTATCTCACCCTTAGTGTAAGGGCCCAAACCTGGGAACAATACTCCAAGTGAGCTCTAACCAACGATCCATGCAGTGGGATCACTACCTCTTGCTTCTACTTACTGTATGTCTCAATATACAGTTAAGAGCCCTATTAGCATTTTTTATAGTTTGATCACTATAAGCAGTAAATGAAAGGTCATTTTGTATAATAACACCCAAGTCCCTTTCCTGTGTCACACATTTTAATTGTTTGTTATTGATAGTGTAATTAAATTCCAAATTTTTCTTGCCTATATGTAGGATGATATATTTATCCTCATTTAGCATAAGTTTATGATCTATTGTCCACTTCTCAATATATTTGAGCGCATCCTGAAGTCCAATATAATCTGAAGGTGAATCTATTACTGCTCCACTCTACAGTCATCGGCAAACTTGGTTATCCATACATTTCCTTATTATATTGTAACGATGATATATATATGTTGAACAGGCAAAGGCCCAACACTGAGCCCTGAGGGATCCCACTTGTCACAGGAAGCCAATCAGATAACTGCCCATTAATCATCACTCTCGCCTCCTAAGCTCCAACCAATCCGATATCCAATTTACAAGGATCCCATTTATATTTAGTACAAGAAGGGATTTAATTAGTTCATCATGAGGTAATTTGTCGAAAGCTTTGGAATAATCTAACTGGATAACATCCACTGATCTACCCTGATCCAAAACATTGCTAACTTTTTCATAAAACTCAACAAGTTGGTTTGACATGATCGTGACTTTGTAAACCCATGTTGACTATGATCAACAAGGTCATTTATAGTTATGTGGTCTTGGATATGATCTTTTATTATACTTTCCAAAATTTTCCCTAGTGTAGATGTTAAACTAACTGGTCTGTAGTTACCAGGGAATCCTTCTTACCCTTTTAAAAATGGGGACAACATGAGCTTCCCTCCATTTACTAACAACCTCACCTCTATCCAATGACTTTTGAAAAATAAAAGCTAATGGGTAGCTATTACCTCTGCTATTTCATAAATCAGTCTAGGATGTATATTGTCTGGCCCATGGGATTTTTTGTCTTAACTCTCTTCAATCTATCCGCACATCTTCTATATCAATGTTAATCAGTTTTTCATTGTTTGTATTATATTTAATGTTAGTTGTTACAGTTCCTTTGGGGTTGAACACAGTAGCAAAATATTGATTTTGAACCTCAGCCATTTCCTTATTGTTTAATAAGTTGCCACTGTCATCCTTAAAGGGGCCTACTGTTTGTCTATTCCCTTTATGTTATTAATATATGCATAGAATGATTTGTAGTTATTTTACTTCTAGTTGCTAATTTAATTTCAAAATTTGATTTGGCATCCTTTATTAATTTCTTTACATAGTTAAGCTGTTCTTTGTACTTTGGCATTAGGTTTAGATCAAGTTTTGCTAATCTGTACAATTTATGTTTTGCATTTATCTGTCTTTTAATTTTACAAGTTATCTATTTTGGGAAGCACCCAATTTCTAATTTTTTCTTGTATATGGTATATTTTCATCTGCAGTGTCTTTTATTTTATCCACTAAGATGTACCACATTTCATCCAACGTTAACCCAGCGAAATTTGATTTCCAATCCCAAAGTAATGCCTGTCTAATTTTATGAAAATCTGCTTTTTAAAATTGGGAATTTTTATATTACTACCCTGTTGAGTAGCTAATTCAATCTTATATAATATGTTGGACAAGCCAGATTTGTGGGGAGGGGAAGTTGCCAGGAAGCTTGTCACAGTTGGCTTAAGAAGGGTTGTGCAAAGAAAGGTAGAAAAAAGGAAGAGAGTTGGTAGTTAGGTGATGGGTAGAGATGCAATGAAGTTTAATTTAGCATAAGGACAGAGGCAAAGTAGCCCACTCCACCTCAACATCGCTCTATGCTAAGTGCCTATTAAAAGTCGCTACTTTGTTAAATCATGCCATAATGCATTTGCATTATGATGACTCATGTTACTGCTTTATTTTCTTTTAAAGGCAGAGCGAGTGAGCATTGTAACAGCTCACAGATCACGTGGCTCACAGTCTGCAGGTCACATGTTTCAGGCAGGAAGTTAATCATGCAAGAGAGTGAAAGACTTTCAATTTCACCTTACCTAGTGTGGGAGAAAGAACAGTGTTTGAGAGGAGACAGAGAGATAGCAAAAATATAAACCACAAGTCTGAAACAGAGCACCTTCCAGGCTAGTGGTCCCTCCTGAAGCAGGAGGTAGTGGTGCCATGGAAGTACCACCTTTGGGGCAGCCTACCAGCACCCTCCACCAATGCCACCACCTGCCATGGCTCCTGTGCCAGTGGCTCAGCAGGAAGTGAGGGAGGAGCCGAGCAGTCACAGCTGCAGCAGCAGCAGGTTTCCCCACCCTATCCCCAGTTGAGCACCAACAGCAGCCAGCAATGACATCTGGGGCCCTCCTGCCTGTGCCCAGTCCTCCCTGCAGCTCATTAGTGTGGGAGTTCTCCACTACACTGCCTATGGACACCAGTGTAGTGCATTCTGTATGGTGAGATGCTGTGCTGTGGCCCCAGGTGATGTTATCTGGGCACAGGTGGTCAGCGCACCCACCAATACAACCACCACCATACAGATTGGCAGGCCAAGCTTGCCAAACAGGACAGGAATGTGTCTGTTGGCCTTGCTGAGCAACAGGTGGCAGCACAGCCTCCACCTGCACGTGGTTGCAAGTGGGGTAGGACTATGGAGCAAGTGGCTGCTCCACAACCTGCAGGTGATGGTGGCAACCATGCATGAATATCTGCCACACATGCCAATTTGGGCCTGATGTGGAGTGAGCTGGACCATATGAAACACCGAATTGACAACGTGGAGTAGCAGTTGGAATGCATGGAGGTGCACCAACTCCAAATAATGGGCATGCTTCAACTGCTGCTCTCACACCATAACACTGATCATTAGTTTTTGTTTGTCCTTTACCCACCACTCTCTCCATGAAAAACAGTTCCTGACATTGCGCCTGATCTGTCCCCTCTTTCTTCAAATTTTGTCCCCTTGTTCTTACACTCTTTTTCTGAAAGATGCTACCCTCTTGCATGTTGTTGATTCCTTTTGGTACATGCTAGTTTCTATCATGCCCCTCCCTTTCCTTGTGGTTATACATATTAAGCTTTAGACTCACAATATTTGGGAAAATGGTTACCTTGTTGTCATGGGTTGAAATTGTGGCAATACTCATGCCATCAGCAATTTCACTATCACCAGCGGGACAACAGCATTCCATCATGATTGAAACTACTGATTGTGCTGTGAAAAACATAGTCCGAGAAATCCTTTCACTGGCATCAACTATGTACTTCTTCTGCATACTACCATGCCCACAGCCACTCTTGCCACAGGCAGCAGTGCCATGGCCAGAAGCATATTTGCATGCATGTCTCTGTGCAGGCATTTTTGGGATTACAAAAATTCACAATAAATTGAGATTTCTGAAATTTGGGCTGGATAGGAAGTCAAAAACAACAACTGTGGCTGACAGATGCAGATTGACCACTAAACAGATGCAAATGCACAGACACAGATTGCACACTATAAAGAGATGCAGCTGCACAGGCACAAAAACACCTTATCTAGTGGACACACAAATCCAAAAATGTAAAATTAAGTTATACCTTTACGGATTGGAGGTGGAGGAGGGCACAGCACTGCAGTAACAGTCCACTACCAAGATATTACAAATCAGTACAAAATAACGCAGATGGATAACAGGTTCACAGTGCTGCAATAACTGAGTGGCACAATAAAATGTGTCTCATTTGATGGCAAGTGTCGCACACAACACACACACACACACACTACAGGTAATGAACAGCAAATTGAAAACTTCAGTAATATAAACAAATCTTTTAAACAAACTGAAATTATGCACTGCACCACAACAATCAGCAAAAAATTTCAAAATGACTGAAAATATTACTGTGTGTACATGAACACAGTTATACAACAAAAATATAACCAAAACAGAAATACTGCCTTTCTTCCAGTTAATCTACCTCCACCACAGATATGCCCTCCCCCTACACTTCAACAGTGTCTGTCAGTACACAGATTAAATGTTCTAAATTAACATTCAAAATCCACAAAAACAATAGACACTCGATGATATGAGTACAGAAGGGTTTCCTACAATCAATGTACTAAATTTTGAGTAAATAAAATTGGCTCAAAAGGCTTTTTGAATGTTTTTAGAAGGTTTGAATCTCAGAGCTCTGAGAGCAAACTGTCTCAACTTCCAGTACACACACTACACAGAACTGAGGCTATGCAGAACAGTCTAGAGCCCATGTGACCTGCAATCCCATGAATCAATGCAAAATTCTCCTTAGAGCTCACAAACAAGGTGAAATAATGCAAAGTACATTGAAATCAATGTAGTTTGTGTTAAAATTGGTGTAGAAGTGGTTTGGGGAAGGTGGAGTAATGCAAAGTCAGTGCTTCCAATGGACTTTGTGATAATGATTGGAAGGTGAAGTACTCGCTTTGCATTATGGATTACTCCGTGATTCCACTTTAATATGCAAATTGCTCCATGTAGAGGATTTTGGCCAATTAGCCTGCTTCTAGTGATAGGATTATCATCAATGAATAGGTCTGAAGCACAGGCAAACCCTGAGAAGTTATAACATTTGCAAGTAGCATTTTATTGTTGTCAATAATGGTAAAATAAAAAATAAATTGCGTAGGATAGCTCTTGATACAGGCAGTTCAGACAAACAGCAGTTCTTCATCTGTGAGTCTCTTTAAAATCTCCAGCTCTGTCTACTTCTAAACAAAACATTGCACTTCTTTTTGTAAGATGTCTTTTACTGGTAATTAAATTCTACATTCTGTTCATGTAAATTACACCACCTGTGTTCCTCAAACTGCATCAGAACTTTGTCAGTTTCTTTCCTGTGTCCTGCCTGAAGGCAGTTCATCAGGTGCAACCAATGTAGACATCCTGTCCTAGAGCTAGTTTCCCATTAATAATTATACAAACAAGCTTGTAGAGGTCAAAACACAGGTCAAGGTTAACCCCTAGAATTACAGATTGACATTTTAAAAAGAAACTCAAATAGCTTTCTGCATTTGTTTCAACAGAATAATTATATACATCTGCAAACCAAGAGATCCCAGTTTCATATACAGATTAACATACATACAGTATATATATAATCATATATATATATATGCATTACAAAAACGTTATTAATGAATCAGTTAGGGTTGATGTCACAATGACAAAAGTTTGGAAATTTGATATTAGGGTTAACCCTACCACCCACCACCACCCCCCATACTCCACATCCTAACAGACGAGTCTGGTCATGGGGTCATCAAGCCCAGTTCTTACCCCATTCCATGTGTAAGTTGACGTGCTACAGTATAGGAGAATAGGATGAGCGTTAGGACTGACAACCCCATGGTACACCCTGACATCTGTTTGTGTGTGGAGGATATGGGTGGGGTGGAGTGTAGGGGGTTAACTCTAACATCGAATTACCAAACTGTTGTTGTTGTGACATCAACCCTAACTGATCCATTAATGAAGCTTTTGCAATGAATTTCTTATTTTTGAAAAGTGTACTGTGACCAGTAAATGGTATGTGTTGGTTGGCCCCACACCCCACCTGACTGCTCATTTGTGTATAATTATATGCATCTGTGGGAGCGTGGCTGCCAGGTCCTGTGTGCCTACTTACACATAACAACAGAGCAATACAGTAGCTCTCTAGACCTGAAAAGGAACCCTTGTAACACTAATTTGCCAATATCTCACCACCAGAATCCTAGAGGCAGCAACAAGCATTGGGTCATACCATGGGGTCATCAGGCCCAACTCTCACACCATTCCATGTGTAGTAGTAGTAGTAGTAAAGTAGTAGTAAATCATTTTTTATTCATAAGTGAATAAAGGGATACATTCAATTGAGCAAAGCTCGTTTTCAGTGAAGCTCCATGTCACAATAAATGAGGTTCCACATCAAAAGGCATAACATCAAATCGCTAAAAACACATATTAATTAAGACAATTTACAAAACAACCATTAATAGGAAGACAAAGGAACAAGAAAAATAAAAAATTAAAATACAACAGTCAGTCTCATTGCACAATAACATACTTTACGACATTAACAATTATTGCATGTTGTGGTATTGTGTAATACAGTTATACACCAATTCCTTAGTTTTCTTTTATTATATCTTGTTCTATTTTTCTTAATTCTAAGGTAGATTTATTCCATAAGCTAATTCTCTAGCGGTACAGAAGATCTTCCAATATTCAAATTACATTTAATTGAAACAAATTGGGTTCCAACAGAGGCTCTCAAACATTCCTTTGTTTTCCTAACTTCAAAAGGTCAACTACATAATTAAGTACTTCCCGTACCAGACCTTAATCATAAATTGTAACAAGTGTAAGTCTCTTCTCACTACAGGTTTATGCCAATTTAATTCCTTAAAAGTGTGCACCTATGGGTTCTATAAGGGGCAGTATAGCACAGTGGTTTAAGGCTCTGAGCTGCAAATCTGGTGACATCCAGCAGACTAGACCTGGGTTGAATCCCACAGCTTCCATTTGCATGTTGTGTGACCCTGAGCAAGTCACTTAACTTCTCTGTGCTCCCAGGTTACACTCTGTAAAAAGCTTTCAGCTTAGTGTGTCTCACCTGGTTAAACAACTAAATTAATTAGTATAAAATGAGCTAACCTACAAAAAACTAAATCCACTTTATCTATGTTTTCCGATAGCCCTCCATAAAGCAAATCACCATAGTCATTCACTGGGAGTAAAAAGAATTTACCACACTCAAATGAATCTTCTAGTCATAAACTTTTTATACTTATATAGGGCACCCAATTTCCTATTTGTATTTTTTATAAGGGAGTCAATATAAACATCCCAGCCCAAACATGGATCTAACCAAATGCCCAAACACTTGTATGAATCTACCTGCTTAATGGCAATACCATCCTCAGTGTTGATTTCCAAATATAGATTTTGTTTTTATTATTATTTTTAAACAAAGGTGACTGTGTTTTATTGGCATTTAAAATAAGATGGTTCATCTTTAAAAATCCTGTACTTCATCAAAGCCAATTGCAGCCTCATATTAATCAGTTCTAAAGTATCTCCTCTATGTATAATATGGTGTGTCGCTCGCGCATATATGGCAACGGGCAACTGTTGATGTAATTTTAAATTCATTCATGTAAATATTGAATAACAGAGGCCACAATATCGAACCCTGTGGTACACCATTTTTCACCTCTAATACCTTAGATTTATAAGAACCCACTTCTACAAATTGGCTACGGCCCGTCAAGTAGGAAGAGAACCACTTTACTGATTGAAGGGACAAGCCAATCCTTCATTGAGTCTAGATAGAGAACCCGATGGTTAAGGGTATCAAATGCCTTTGAAAGATCTACAAAAGGCTCCTATCATTAACCTCCTGTCCAGACTTAGCTGGATATCGCTTACAACCCTCGTCAGGGCCGTTTGTGTACTATGGAGAAACCTGATTGGAAACATGTCAATTTATTATCTTCAAGAAAACTTTTCAATTGGTAAGATACTATCTTCTCAAATATTTTAGAAATTTGAGACAAGAGTGATATAGGTTGATAATTGCCTAGCTGGCTCCTACTACCAGATTTAAATATAGGCCTGACCTTTGCAGTCTTCTATCCATCAGGAATTCCCACTTTGAATGGATAAGTTAAACATATAAGCTAAGGGATATGCCACACAAAGTGCTGTATATTTCAGCAATCTTGGTGGATTTCATCTGATCCCTTTGCTTTACAGATGTCTAACTTCAAAGTTCAGAACGCATTCTCTTCCAGGGAAGTATGGGCAAAATCAAAGCCACCTATATCTCTATCTTCTATATTAATATCTGTGGGATTAAACTTTGAAGTCTCATTTTGTTCCCAATGAGCCCCATCTGAGGAGCTTGGTAAAGCCACTTTTAAAAATAATCATTAAAGGCATCAACCATTCCTTTCCCGGTGGCAATACAATATCATCCTTCTCTATTCTATTTATACAAAGCTGTTTATTTTATGTGTAAACAAGCTGACACTTTACAGTATAGGAGACTGGGTGTGAATTAAGTCTAATGACCCCAAGGCATGCCCCAATGCCTGTTGATGCCTGTAGGGTGGGGGTGGGAGATGAAAGAGGTGGTAACCCTAACATCAAATTTGCAAACTTTTGTTGCTGTGACATCAACCCTAACTATGAGGCAGTATAACGAGTGGGTTAAGGCCTCAGCTACAGATATAGAGACCAGGGTTTGAACTCACAGCCACCGAGGTACATTCTGAGTGATCCTGAGCAAGTCACTTAACGTCCTTGTGCTCCCAGGTCACATCTTGAAACAAGCTTTGGCTTAGTGTGCTACTTCTGATTAAACAATGTTCCTTTTCCTTTCCTAACTGATACATTAACAGAGTTATTTTTATAATGGATTTCCTTCTTTTGAGAAAGTGTAATGTAAGTGGTTAGTGGTATGTGTTTGTGGGAGCAGAGACCCTCTGGGCCCTGTGATCCCTTCACATTGCTCATTGTTTTGCATAATTGTATGTGTATGTGGAGCATGGGTCTTCTCTGCCCTGCACTCCCACTTACACTTAAATATGGAGCCATACAGCAGCCCCATAGTACTGTAAATTAACCCTTGCAACCATTCACTAAAAATATCACCAACAGCTTAATCTGGTTCAAAGTCATTTAGCATTCATCTGTATCCTCCTGGGTCGTGCCTGAAAATAGGCAGAATTTGTCTAGTGTACTTACCCTGGCAACAAAAATTAAATAAATAAATAAAATAAAACTTATTTGGCAATATCTAAGTAGCTAGCAGCTATGAAAATTCCACTGCAGATGTGCTCTATGACTTTGAAACTTCTCATGCATAGTCCACCTAGGTAGACTAAGCTGCGGGTAGCAAACAAATCTGTATCTTGAATTGTTTTGATATATGAATGCTAAAAGGCACTACGGGCACATACAATGTTATCTTATGGGAAATTTCTCATTTTCAGAATGCTGTAACTATGGGTCCATTGAATGGTTTGGGACCAAACCACCAAAAGGCACATTTTGGGACCAGGGTGCCACTCTGCAAATTTTAGCCCCAAAGCACAATCCACATTGGCACAATGACGTGACAATGAAAACAACACATGGGATGATGTGGAGTATTGTTTTGAGACAACAAAATGCTTTCATGACAACAAAAATGTTTTCATGATATCCCTATAACTTATAATGGAATGTTTTAGTGTTTTAGTACCCAGCTCTACCTGTCTTTTGCATCTGACCAGGTTAGTGCTGTCTCGGTGCTGAACAAATGCCTTGCAGATATCCAAGACTGGATGAATACCAGCGGTTTAAAGTTGAATCTGGAAAGACTGAGGTTATGGTTGTGGACCCCGGCTGCAGGGTTTGGGGTTTGGGGTGGGGTCCCTCTGGAATACTTCTTGGGGACCAGATCCCCATTTCGAAAGGGTGCGAATCTGGTGTAGAGCTTGACACAGATTTGACTCCTCCATTATCAGGTGTCTGTTGTTGTCAGGACTGCATTTTTCCATCTTAGAAACATCTCCAGGATTAGGCACCTGGTTCCTTCTGTGATTTGCCGGTTTTGGTCCATGCCTTTGTGACATCTCATTTGGATTACTGTAACTCCTGTACCTAGGGCTTGCTGGGGTTGATATCGCCACTTGCAGCTAGTGCAGAATGCTGCAGCACGCTTGTTGACGGGGTTTCAAGAAGATCTCATATTACCTCAGTGTTGGGCGCTTTCTGCACTGGCTGCCAACACAGGCGGATCACCTTAAAGTGGGTCTTTGACCTACAAAGTCCTACACGGGTACGGGTCCTGACTACTTGAAAGAGCTTCGTTGCCTTACACCCTTCTGAGACAGCTTCGCTGGGCTGACGAGGGGTTGCCGGAGATTCTGAGGGTTAATTTAAAGTCTTCTGGAGCCCGTGCTTTTGGTTTCGTGGCTCCATCCTCTGGAATTCTCTATCCCGTCCGCTCCGAGAGAGTACAACGTGGACATTTTTAAAGGGCTCTAAAGTCCTTTTTATGGGATAAGGCCTTTCCAACTATATTGTAATTGGTTTTATTTGTTGTAATTGTTGTTCTGCTTTATTGTATTTTGATGTTTGGTTTAGGAATTCTTGTACAGTGCCTTGAAAACTTGAAAGGCGCTTAATTAAATACTGTACATTTTATTATTATTATTATATTATTATAAAAAATGTTGTCGCAAGACAAAAAATATTTTTTGAGAAAATGTTTATGAACGCTTTTTGCAATGCACATATAAATTTTCCCATAGGCTACATTGGGATATGAAAACTTGCATACATTTTGAATGGATTAAGATTTTTTTCACCAAATCTTCAAAAGGCACCAGTTTAACTCCAGGCCACATGACGACATGCAAATTTGTATCCACTCATATGCATTTTTCAGTCCATTGTGCCCGACCAAAAATGTGCAAAAGTTGACTAATTTTCATGTTTTGGATGCTCTATGGTTCTGCAACTGTACATCTGATCAGAACAATACATTCCAGATCCAGAGATATATGGTGGATGCTGCACATGCAAAATGTCAGGCAAATCAGACAAACAGTTGCAAAGTTATTAAAGTGCAAACACTGAGGTTAAACATTAAAGTGGCCTCCAACTCTAATCTGTACCTGCACCACGCATGTATATATATATATAAATATAAAATGGGTAAGGAAAATCAGTGAAAATACACTATCCTGATTGGCTGAAACATGTCACATGACCGCGCATTATTCCACAACTACCACACACCTTCCAGTACGACAGCATGCCTGAACTACTTTCCAGCCCTCAAAACCTTCTCACCAACAGTGAGACCACTCCAGACCTGGTGCAGCTAGGCAGCCATATACACACACACACACACACACACACACACACACACACACACACACACATATATGCAACTGGCACCCTACAGGCATAACTAAATATACCAGTAGTAGTCCCACACTGTACAAGCTGATGTGCTTGATCATGCCATCAATTTTAAATAAAATGTAATGTAAAAATCATATCCTGTCTGCCATTTTCACAGTCTCTTAGTGTAGAACCTCACACTTTTATTACTGTGAAGCAGTGTCATCAAGCAGTCTCAATCAAACTAAAAATATGGTGGCAGGTGTTTAACAGAAACCTAGCTGTGTACAAAAAAGCAAGAGAATGTACATTTCTTTTAGTTTTCTGCTCTTACTTTCTGTGAAAATAAGATCCGTTTGCAGGAGTAGAGCAATCATTGAGCACTTTCACTTTTTGTTGCCAAATATAGCATGACCGAGCTAAAAGCATTGCAAAAGTGGTAACCAGTTAAGACTTCAAAGTAAGCCCTCTGTGTTTAAAAATATGAAAAGAGTGTCCCTCCTGTTAGCTTGCCTTAGGTTTCTGTAATAGAAACTGCAGACTGTATCCAGAAGGAGCAAGAACAGACTGAGTGAGTCAGCAGCTTTAGAAAGGTAGACAGAAGCCAGAGCGAGTGTTGCCATGGCTACACTATGCTTCATCCTGGTGGGCTTCACTATATACATATATATATTTATATTTATAAATATATATATATATATATATATATAACCACAGAGAAGCAAGGAAGGAAGGAAGGAAGGAAGGAATGAAGAAAGAAAGAAAAGAAAGAAAGAAAGAAAGAAAGAAAGAAAGAAAGAAAGAAAGAAAGAGCAAGACAGCAAGTAGAATGGAGAAAATGGAGAAATTATAGGACTGTCATAGTAGCAAATACCTTGGTGCCAAAAGGAACATCTTATTGCACAATCAGACAAGCAAGAGACAGACACATTTCAGAAAAAGGAGAGAATAGGTCCTTGCTTTTAATTCTCTCTGCTTAACCAATGGGGCATTGTCTTATTCAATCCTGTCACAGGGATGTGACAAGCCAATAGGTGAGGTCCTGAAGGCAAGCACCCTGCTGGGGAGAGGAAGAGTCCAAGGGCTAGTAAATATCTCACTCCACAGGAACTTGGTCTTTCAAGCTCAAGATTCCACGGCCAGAAACTCCACCCTCCAGCATAGAGGGGTTTTCAAGAGTGCTCTAGCTTAGAGGTGGGCATTGAGAAAAGAATGGAGGAGAGCAACATGGATGCAGACCCCACTCCTGAGAGGCACAGCAAGTTTATTATACAGATCCTAATCCTTATGGCTCTGGGAACATTTCAGAATCACAGGAGGAACTTATATAATCAAAAATATAATAAATGTAAAATATTTGTTTTCATGCAGTCTCAGGAAAAGCTATGAGTTAAGAGGTGTTTTAAAGGTGTCTACTGAGAGAGCAACCAGGTAGCTAAGTCCAACATAGGGGACCAGCCATCTCAAAAGCTCTGTCCCTAAAGAGCTTTAGCTTTGAGTGAAGAATGTCAGGCAGGCTCACTGTGGGGTGCCAGAGAGGATGGAAAATGGTGTATAGAATCAGGACATCTTCCATATAGCTATCTTGAAGTTGACACGCCACAAAATAGACAGCCAGAGCATTTCAAGAGCGTTTGTCTGGCATGCCGAGACTGAGTATTTCTGTATATCAGCAGGGACATATCATTCTGCGTCAGCTGCAGGCAATGTATCAAACCCCAGATAACCCTAGGCACAAAGAGTTGTGATAGTCTGTCCTAGATGTAGTGATGGCGTACACAATCATGATCATGTGCCTTGGTTCTTAATAGTGTTATTCTGGGTGATGTTACATAAATGGAAAAAGTCACTGTGGACTACTGCTGACACACTACTGTTCAAGCATCAGTTTGTAGTATACAGGCACTCCTAGGTTATGTACCCTATTCAAAGATGGTACTGCAGTAGCAACATCCCTTGTTGACATCCCATGGGAACTTGATTTGACCAGAAGCAATTTGGTCTTGCCCAGGTTGAGGCTAAAACAGCTGGAAGTCATCCAGTCATTGATTTCACTCAGACAGACACTCAACCCAGAGGAGCAGGTGATCTATCAGGTGTACAGGGAATGTACATCTGGTAATCATCTGCATAGCAGTGAAACTCTGTGCTATACCACCAAATCATCTCACCCAAGGGCAACGTGTACACAGAAAAACATAGGAGCTAAGCTCAAGCCCTGTGGCACTCCATAGGAAAGGGCAGGAATATTGGTGATGTAATTACCTAAGGCAACAAACTGCACCCTACCAGTGAGAAAGGACTCATACCATCACACCATACCACTGGGCCCTACATAGTGCTTTTAGGCAATCCAAAATGTCTACCATGTCAAAAGCTGATGAGGGATACTGATGGATCAAGATGGAACTCTGCCTCCTGTCCCTCATCCTGACACTATCATTTAGCACTACTACAAGGGCTGTCTTCATGGCATGCCAAAGAATGAATACTGACTGGAGAGGATCATAGATGTAAAATAATGCCAGATACATTTCAAACTGTACCACCACTACCCACTTGATAACCTTCTACAAATAGGGATGTTCAAGATGAGTCTGTAATTCTGATCATGTCAGGGTCCAAAGATGGCCTCTTCATAACAGGCTTCATCACTGCTATTTTCAGGCAGCAGGAAATCACCCTCTTTCAAGAAACACTTGTCAATCTCTGCCATAGCTATCCATGACAGCCAAAACCAGTCAGACAGGCCCCAAGTGCAGTATGCAGTAGATGGGAAGCAGCCTAGAGATCACTAAGACCATCTCATCCATCAGCAGTGGTTCAACTCACCCCAAAGATGGATGTTGAATCTGTTCATCCATGGTTGGACATCACCAGCCAATAATAGGCCACATGTGGTGATTAGGCTCTAATGGAGGAAATTATGTCTAGGAAAAATAGATTAAACTATTCACAGTCATCTGTTGAAAATACTTTTATTGATCATAGAGAAGGTGGATTTAACAACATGTCCATGGTATGCAAGAGAAGAGCTGGTCTGTTCTTCCTGGCAGAAATCACTCTGACAGGAACACTGTCTTTTCCACTGTGGCTGCCTACTGAATCCTCAGTTCCAGTCTGTCCTACCAGGAATGAGATCTCCTCCAAGAATGCTCCAACCTCACTCCCTTTTTCTTCAACTACCACAGCTCATCACAGAACTATGGTGAGCTATGGTAAGAAATCAATGGACAAACACAGTAAGGAATCAGGGAGTACAAGGCTTCAGTAAGAGCCATATTATAGCCCTCCACAGCTTTCTCAGCTCCCTTATCACAAGTTGTCAACATGATCATGAATTCCAGTTCTGCATTCTACCAGGAGTTTTCAAGGTTCCAGATTTTTATTTGGACAGTAGTAAATCATCTGCACAGGATCTGGGAAGTACTGCCAGGAAAACAGGGAACACTATAATAACTTGAAGCTTTCAGGGCAACAAGTGCCATTGTGCAGGGAAGGAAAAGGAGTGAGGGAAGGTAGCAGCTGGAGAATGACCAAATACAGAATAAACAGTACATTAACAGGTATTCATAACGATACAGAAATACCATCAGAAAAACTTTGTTGCAGAACACTAAACATGAAATATCAGCATAAAGAATGAAATTTAAGTACCATTCACTGAGTCCGTTACCAAAAGTTCATGATCTCCCATGACTTTTCCACTCAGTGAGAATAGAGACATGTGGCTTGAACCAGTTCCTGACATAATGGGGTCAGGTCATTAAAAGCAACCCATGAGTTCTGTGCGCCTGTCAAAACTGCACCACTTAACACAATAAGTCCACAATCCATTGGTGTACTTGTTTCTAAGAATCTTCTCAATCTGGTACACCAGTGAGTGCATGAGAGAGTCCTTAGAAGAAGAAGGAAAACAGACTGAGAAGGCCCAGGAAGTGAATCTGGCTGATCAGCAAATCAGGATCAGGCTGAAGAGTGTCAGGTCCGTGGAGTTCTTTAGAAACTGGTACGTAAATTGTCTGAAGGAATTTCAGCTTGAGAGAGTATAGCAGGTTCAAGTGCAGCATCATTGCTGGGTGGACTGAGATCACCTGGTAGGTGTTACTCAGGTACTCATGTTTTAGTCAATTGTGGTGGACTTTGTTGTGTATCAGCTTTCCATCGGTTGTGTTGCAAATGGACATGAACAACAGGAAGCTTTTCTATGATGTAGAAGGGACCAATCCAATTGCAAGTAGTTTCTTGGTGGTGCCCAGAACTAGGACAGGTCTGTACAAATAGACAATATCCCTAATGGAAAATGAAGGATCCTGTGAATTGGCTGCTGACATTTTCTGCATGGCTGATTTTCTCTGGCCCCTACGTGTTGATTGCAACACATCTGGCAAGTTCAAGTTGTTCAACATAGGTATGATAAATGAAGCTGACTTTGGAAACTCTAGCAGTGAGAGATCCCTGTCCAGTGGAGTTTTGGGTGATGTTCATGGACTAAGAAAATGGTGTGTACTCTGTACTGTCGACAAAAGGGCTGATATTGTAGGCAAATTGCACAAAGGGAACAAAAGGTCCCAGATCTCATGAGTTTCATCCAGGTACTTGAAGAATGTGTTGAGAATGGTAGACATCATTCTTTCACTTTGTCCATTGCATTGTGGATGATAACTTCTTGTGTGAGTCTTTTTATGTTGAGAAGTTTGCATGTTTCTTGCACAATGGTTTAAAGGTAGTTAGTGCCTCTGTCTGAATGCAGGTACGAGGGGGTACCATGATGACAAATGGTAGTGTTTAGGAAAGCATATCTGCCATGGTAGCTTTAATGTCTTTCAGGGGATTATTTCCAAATACAGTACTTAGGTACTTCACAAAACAAATATGTATTTGTTGCTGGAGTCACAGCATGTGGGTAGGCCCAAGAATGTCTGTGCTGACTCTATGAAATGGTTCTGTGGTCACAGTCAGTTACAAGCATTGGAATGATGTGTGCCTTTGTCAGTTTGGAAGGAGGCTTTTTGGGAACAGGGCTGGCAGAATTTGACAAATTGGACAATTTCTTGTTCATATGAGGCCAGAAGAAGTGAATCCTTGTCTTTTGAGAGTTCTGTAGATTTCCATATGATCTCCGGAAAGTGGAGATGCATGAGTGGATTGAAGAACTTCATTGACTAGAGAGGCTGGCACACCTAACTGTACATGAGTTCTATCTATGCAATGGGCCTTGCCTTCCTTGATGCAAACGTGGAAAGGCACACCATCACTTGAAGAAGTATTGAGAAGCAAAGAAAGGTACATCCTGATAATACTGCTTTTGTTGTGGTAAGGTTCCAGACTCTAAGTATGTGATTATGTCTGTGAATTGAGGATCAGTTATTTGTTGTGTTTGACAATCACCAGGGGATATCAGTAGCAGAGGATGTGGGAAACTCTTTGGCTGCTTGCAGTAAGTGAGGTTTGATGCTTTTCTCTGGAGAAGCAGTTGATAGCAGCAAAGCAACTTGAGGTGCTGCAGGAGTGTCCACAGGAGAACATCTGTGGCATGGAAAGGGAGAGCTTATAGGCAGGATTCTTCATCTGTTGAGAATGAGGAAGAGGGATATCATCTCCAGCTTACAGCATCAGCATTAGAGTGAACTCAACTTGGACGGTACTGAATTTCAAAGTTGCAGCATTGCAGCATGACGATTTATTGGGTAAGCTTGCCTACTGGCTCCTTAATTTCAAATAATCATCTGAGAGCACAGTGATCAACAATAGCTGGAAGGAGGAATAGCTAAGGTAACAGTCAGATTTCTTTATGGCAGATATCATGGCTTAACTTTTTTCTGTGATGCCATAGTTCTGCTCAGCTGAGGAAAGAGAGTGCCCAGCATGGAAACAACTCATTCAGTTCTTTTATTTGACATAGCACAGTGCCTACCGCACAGAACTAACATATGAGTAGGGTTTGAAGGGTTTGTTGAACCTTGGGTAGACCAGTACTGGTGAAGAGATTAGTTTTATTTCAAGGTTTCAATTGCTTCTTTGCACTCAGAAGTCCATGTATAGTCGCATCCATTTTGATGAGGGTGTACAGTGGAGTTGCAATCTTAGCATAGTTACAAATGAACTTTCTGTGGTATCCAGACACGTCCAGGAAGGCTCTAAGGTCTTTGAGACTGATAGGTTCTGGATAGTCTTTTACTACTGAGAGCTTATCTGGGTCTGAAGAGATACCTTGAGAACTAATAACATGTCCAAGGTAATGAATTTGATGCTGTGAAGAACACTTCTCAGGACAAAGCTTGAGATTAGCTTGTCTGAGACATTCAAACACTTCTCTGAGATGTTGGAGGTGCTCTGGCAAAGTTTTACTGAAGATGATAACATCGTCTAGATAAACTAGGCAAGATTTCTAAGACAATCCATGTAGTATGGATTCCATAACATACTGAAATGTGGCTGGACTATTCAAGTCCCATAGGCAGATGTTTGAATTGAAAAAGTCCCAAGTGGCAACACCTGGCTGTTTATGAATGAGAAGCAGGATCAATTGAAACTTGGCAGAATCTACTCTGAAAGTCTAGAGTGGACAATTAAGCTGGGCTGGCTGTGCCAAGACTCTCTAAGGCATCTTGGTTATAGGTAAGGGATGACCATCCTGCACCACATAGGCATTGAGCTTTCTGTAGTCTACAATGAAGTGATATCCTTTGTCTTTCTTTACCACCAGCAGTTAAGGTGTGCAGGGACTTGGAACTCCTCGATAATGTCTTGGTTAAGCATGTCTTTATGTCCTTTAGGACTTTTTCTGTTTGTGTCCCACTTTGTAGGCTCACTGATGGATTGGTTTCTGGTTGGGCTGCACCTCGATGGTGTATTGCAGGATATCACAGTATCCAAGCTTGTTATCTGGACTGACAAAGACTTCTGGGTAATTCTCCAGGAATTTCAAATGTTGATGTTCCTCTGTTGGAGAAGCTGGAAGTTTTTAAGAGGGTAGTCACTGACTGAGGGTAATTCTGTTGAAGTTGGAGTGGTTGTGATAGTACTGACAGGACTAGAGTTGGTGGAACCAGGCTGATGTTCAAGATGGAGCCGTCCCTGTAGACAAGCAGACAAACTTCCTGGTGTTGGTACCCTTTGAGATGACTACTGGCTCATCTATGAAGTTGCAGCATTTTTTGAAGACTGTGCCATCATGTACTGCAGATAAAATATTTCCTGAAAGAAAACCTGATGAATGCAGAGCAGGGATCCCATGACGATGTCAACAACACCTTGTGGAAGTGGTTCACCTAGAATCTTGGCAATCAAAACCATTTCTGTCTTAGCAGGCACAGTGACTGAGTTTGTAGCTGCAAGTTACCTCCGAGGGTCTAGTGACAGTTTGTTTGATGTGAAATCTAGGATGGTTTTTGAGCTTTTAGGAAGTCCAGGCCAAGAATCACTGCTGCTTGTAGATCAGGCACTAGGTAGAACTTGACAGTGGCTTTCTGTGAGCCGTAGTATAGCTTGAGATGGATCATGCCTGTAATACATACTATAGTGGTACTTGCTGTGATAATGCACATTTGGTCCGCTGGAGTGACATTGGATAAATGACGAATAGCTTGGTTGTCCAGAATACTGTTATTGATAATTGAGATTTCTATGCCAGTGTCGAACAAGACATACATGGACCAATCTCCAATGGTTACAGGGACATAGTTCACTAGGAGTGGTGATCTGATGGCAGGTACCTTTGCCCTGGAAGCAAGAGTGTGCCAGAGTTAGCAGTTAGAGGGGCAGTTTGTTTGAACTGTGAGAGTCAGAGGGTGGTCAATTGCTGTGTTCCCTACCCAACAAAAGCCCCTAGTTTGTTGGGCAGCACTCATTTCCCTGGTTCTGGGAGTAGTTGTGATTATCTTGCTGATTGTGCTGTGGTGGGCACCTTTGGTTCTCTTGATCGCTATTGTAGTACTTCAAATTTCAGCAGATGGCAGCGTTGTGTCCCCTGAATCCACACCACTGGCAGATCACTGGATCTCGTGAAGGCAGAAGTGCTCAGATCACTGTTGAGGTGGTTGCAAAGCATTGACAGACATTACAGGTGAAGCAGTAGAGTTGAGGTGTAAGC
Source organism: Neoceratodus forsteri (assembly GCA_016271365.2). NCBI lineage: Eukaryota > Metazoa > Chordata > Ceratodontiformes > Ceratodontidae > Neoceratodus > Neoceratodus forsteri. Next base: position 912,214,881 of record CM057455.1, on the reverse strand, counting down.
TATTGACAGTTGTGATGAGCTTGTCAATCATTGCTTGTTGCTGTTGGATACATGTTGCGAGTGCAGCCAATTGTGAGGACTGAGGAGCCTGTACACTGGTAAAGTGGAACATTGAGATAGACTCTTGTGCAAGTCATGCAGCTTGGATTGTGTCCACCCAGGTTTTGGCTTTGCTGAATGACATGAGTAGAGAATTGAGGAAGCAGTCCCTGGACAAAGGCTGTGATTTGATCTTTTCTGATTTCTGCAGATGTTTGCAGCATGACTCAATGTCCAGGTTGCATGGTGCATTCCCACAGTTGTTGTTCCAATAACCAGGGCAGCTAAGCTTGGAGAAAATAGTCTTTGAAAGTTGCATACAGGGTGGCAGTGTCCCTTTGATTTGTTCTGGAAGTGCAATGAAGCAGAAAATGGCAGACTCTCTCAGAAGCAAGCACAAGGCATTGGAATTCACAAAGGATCAGTCCAATCCAGAAACCCAGGCTTGAAATTGCTCTAGCCAGTCAACGGTGTCTTCATGAGGCAAGGCCGAGAATGGAACTGGCTGTAGGCTGGTATGGACCATGGACTGTGCTGAAATAACATGAATGTAGGCAAGGTCATCCTGAATGGCTTGCATACTTGGTGCCCTTAGGCCGAGAGGGAAGACTGAATGTCCTATAAGATGTTTCTATTTTGTAGCCCCATGCCCTTGAGGTGGGTGAAGATAGAACTCCTGACTCTCCGGCAACCATAGCAGCAACTTCCTCTGACATTGTGGTTGAAGATGAGCTTTTTCACTGAGTGAAGGTTGTAAGGATGAGAAGGAGTTGCTGCCATGCAGGAGACAGGATGTCATGGAGTAGATGAAGTGCCAAGAAGAAAATATTTTTGTAGACAGAAGTACAATTATTTGTAAGCAAAGTCCATCAAATGACATCTTAGTAATCAATTCCCACTAAATTCTATGTTATCTGTTATTTAAATAAAGTTTTGTTGTAAAAATCAGTTATTTGTTGCAGTTTCCATTCATTTCAATAGGTTTTCCATTGATTTCTATGGAGGAGGTCATTTCAGTGCCCTTCAAAGATGGCTGCTGAACTTTGACATATGTTATACCTGTATTCCTGGACTGCAGCAAGATGTCTACCAGTGAGGGGGTTAAGGGTCACTTCCTGTATTATTGCTGTGATGCACACAAAATGGGCCTTCTTGCCACAAGGCTGCTGTGCAAGGACAAAATGGTGATAGCCATGCTGCAGGACTTCCACCCACTGAACTTTGGCAGGCTTTTACTTTGGTGAGTGCCAAAATGCTAAGGAAATGTTCTGTATTTGCTTGCTGCACTCCATTTTATGTTATAGAACTTGCTTTGTTATTATTTTGCAGCAGTCTCTTAGGCTGTGTACTGTACTTATGCTGCCGTAGGTTTTTTCTCTCTCTTTCTTGTTTAGTTCTTTATCATCTACTTTCACTTCATTTCGTTTCCTTGGCCCGTTTATGCTCTTTGACTTGCCCCAATTTCATATATTGTGCCCTGCTTGTGCTTTGGTTTGTTTATGTCTCTTGTAGCTGCACCCATTTCTGTATGGCTACCAGGGCTGTCCTTGTATTTACATATTGCCCCAGTTCAATGATTTGCTCCAAGGGGTTTCTACAGTGTTTTTTATTTCTGCCATGATTATTTATTTATGGACTGAAGCGTGTCCCAATGGGGTAGAGGAGCACTCCATGTGGTTGCAGAAGTATGGGAGTGGCTTGCTCCATTTGTTGCATGACTGTCTGGAAGGAGTGGCTGTTAGGCTTTGAGTGGCTGCAGAAGGAAGGGGAAGCTGTGTTTGTGAGAAGGGTAGAGTGGCTTGCTGTAGATGCGGCAATGATTGTAGCCACCATCTGGAAGGAGCGGAGCTCTGGCTTGTTCCTTCTGTGCACAGAGGCTCTCCTGGTAGCTGTCTGGGTTGCAGTTGTTTAGGGAATGCTCCAGAGTGGCAGTAGTAGCAAAGGAAAGCTGAAGTTGAGAGGAAGGATTGGGTGGCAAAACAGAGCAGTTAGAAATTTATTTTTAATATGCCGGAGTTCAGTCCGGGTTGCCATGAGGTAAAAACTGCTGGGCGGGGGATGCAGTTCGAGTCCAAGGTGCCCAGGGACTGGATAATTTATTTGCTGGTTGTGCATTCAATACAAGGCTGGACTAGCAGTATCCCTCAGTTATTTAGTATAGCTGAAAATTATAGTAGGTGCTTGCCTGGCAATATGGAACAGTTTGAGAGGAGTCCTGACATGAGGTGGGAGCTTGGGGTTTGCAGTCTGTTCACAGCTCCATGGAGCAGAGGTGTGGATAAATGCAACTTCTTTAGCTTTTTCATAGAGCTTCTGGCAAGTAATGTTAAACACCTTTACTGTTAGTAAGCTTTTACAAAGGAGGGCTGCAGGCTGCTGTTCAAGAAAGGAGGCAGTTCATAGTTTTCTCTCTGCAGCCAAGGCTGTGGTGACAGTAACATGCAGACCATTCAGGCATACAATATGGGTGATGACTTGGGTACCCAGTGATGCAGACAAGTGAGATGGAGGTCTGGGCTGAAGAAGGACTGCATTCTCCACCATGTATGGTGTTTTGGTGTTGATTCTGCCACAAAGGACCCTTACTTTCTTTTTGTTCTGCTAGGCCCATCTGGTGCTGCTGCAGTAGATATCTCACTGATACCAAATGAACTGAGTCAGACACATAAAATAATAAACAAATAGTGTTTATTCAGAGGCGTCAGGAGGTACTTCTCTCTACATGAGATTCAGACTTGACTGACTGCCAGACAGACAGCTAAAAGGCATTTCCTATCCCCTGCTAAGGCAATAATGAGCATGTCACAGTTACCATAATGACTCTATAATTGCTACATTATCTTATGTTGTTAAAGAGGTGGCAAGTAGATTAGCCCCATGCTTAACCTGTACTCCACAATGGCACCATCCCAAACCATGGTGGAGGAGAGAGGTTGTCATGAAATCACACCTGGCATGGTCGACTGTGACTCTTTCTTTCTTCCTAAGGCATCTGTGGTAGCTTGCAGCTCCTCTGCAGGTGTTGGGGAGCTGGGAACAGGACCTTCTTGGGCAGGACCCTCCACTTATGGAGTGAGTTTCACCATGGAGTCTCCACACTACACATGATACATGCACACGTATGCTTTGATTTTAAATAAACATATGGTTGTGGCCATTTAAGCCATGAGAATGGTGTACTTGTCTCCAGGAGAGGGCACAGGTGTTCTTAACCAGTTAATTACCACAAGAAAACCAGAATAATAATCATTTGCTAACCTCATGGCTTTTATTATCCCTATGTGTAGTCTGCCTTGCCACATGCAAATTATCACATTGGGAACCAAAGTTGTTTAGCCACATTTCTGAAGCTGAACATAATTCATTGGGCCAGAATCAATGCTGAACTGAATTTGCCAGTCTCAGTCCTAGTATCATTCAACTGATCTAGTCCCAACATAACTCCCCAGAAAATTTTTAAATCCATGTATCCTTTCTTAGAGCATAAGTATACAGCCCCAACTGTACTGTAAGAAGAAAATTGGGAATGATGTTTTAGCCCTAGGCATGACACATAACCACTCAGATCTCTGGATTCAAAGTCCAGAGTGCTGTAAGTCTGTGGCCTCAGCAATAAAATCTTGTGAGTAGTATGTTGTACTAATCCAGCTAGTAGAGCAAGTTCTTGCAGCAAGCAACTTAAAAAAATCAAAAGAAGTTTCTACATGACCCCAGTAATGATGTGGTCAAGTTTGTGTACCATTCATTTAACTTGCCTCCTACTTGTCTTTCTCTTTCTTTATTAAAAGCAACTTAGATTTCTTTTATTCCTATGGGAAGCAGCAATATTGATTCTCTGTCAGTTTTGACTTGGTCTGATAACTATAGCCCTGTCAGGTAGAACAACAGATAATAAAGTATCGGTTCCTTCCATTATTAATGGTTAGCTTATTAGAAAGTGCCACATGAAGCTCCAGTTCAGCAGCTCAGTGGACCAGATGTGAAATATATACTGTTGGTATCTCAAATGGTTTTCAATCTCAAAGGCCAATTTACCAAACTCTGCAGTTTTGTGTTGTGGGGTTTTCCTGTGTACAGTCACTATTTCAAAGGGCAAAACATGCATGAAAATGTTTTGAAGATGTTTGTTAGTAGGAAAGAGTGGTGAATGCAATTGTATATCTTGTTATGGATGTAAAATTGCTGCCCCACAACAGATCGCCAAAGTATATACTTAAACTGACAATATGAATATTTAAAAAGCCAGTAGTATTCACTTTTCCTGAGACATATTCTTTTGGAATTTTTAGATTTAGTGTTGATGGCCAGCTTGAGAGTTCAGTTATCCAAATCCAGTATAAACACAATGAGCAAGATATTTGAATAGATAGGGACAGAAATAGCTATTGGTTTCTGCACTATATGTTTCACATTGATGCTGTATGCAGTGATTCATTTATGATAATAATAATAACAATAATAATGTCATGCTTTTTTCTTCTGTGTTACATTGTCAGTGTTTATCTGTTTATTAATGTTTTGATTGTAGAGCACCTTAGTTTTACAAAGGCATTTTTAAATAAAATATTAAACAATCTCTCCAAGTTTACCAGATGCTATTTTCAAATAATAAATTCCTTTATTTATTATGGATTTATTTATTTCTAACCAGTTTGTTGCTTGGGCAAATACTCTGTTGCACATTTTCAAGGATGACTGTTTCAACACATGTAAGAGTGAATAGACCACATGACATACATCAAATTAGTCACACTATTAAAACATTGTAATTATTAAAACATTGGCATAGTATGAAATGAAATGAAATGAAATAAAGTAGCTATTTAAAGAGCTAGTATACTACCTGAAATAATGTTAACTTTTAAAGGTAGACAACTGTTACTTTTTGTATCCCTTTGTTAATTAAAAGATTTCCTACCTGACAGCACCAGGTGTGATGTGTGGAACTGAACTCCAGTCAGAGGCTAACAGCTCTAATTCTATTCCCTTCATACATTACTATTATCTCGCTGACTGTAAAATCACAATTCCTCTAAAAGATCTATTCCCTTCTGCTAGACTGGCCACATCTACATGTGAGGTTACAAAGGCTGAGGTCACAATGCTAATGAACTATGAAGAGGAATAGTACTAGGTATGTCAAGCTCCAGGTAGAGTGCAGTTCTATGTATCACTTCCAATATTATCAGGTTGAAAAACTCTTATTCTCAAAAATAAAATAAATAAATAAATTCCCAAATAAAAGGTAGGAAATGGCAATATTTAACAAACTCTGGTCAGAGCCAACAAGGCGGCATAATGCTATTTTCAGTGTCAGTGGCTCAGCAGGTTGCACACTCGCTCTGAGGCTAGAAGATCAGAGAAGGCTATAGGTTTTATCCCCACACCAGGACTTGGGTTAAATCAAATACTTGCACCGTAATGCAGCATAAGAGGTTTGCTGCACTCTGAGGTGCTGTCTTTCAGATGAGATGTTAAGCCAAGATCCCTTCTGCATGGTCTGGTGGTTGTTCAGGTTGGCATTAAAGTTCCTATGGCACTTTTTTAAAGAATAGGGTATTTCCTGGTGTCCTGGCCAGTTTCCCATTCAATAGACTGCCACCTACAGCTTCATCAGGTTTAATTTCAGTTGGTTACCATCTGTACCTAACCCTGGTCACCCCTGAAAAAGGGACTTCTAGTTTCAGTGGTCCTACCTAGTCAACAAAATTCATCAAGAAAATAAATACATTTTATGGGGTTAGGAGTGATGTACACGGAAATTTATATATATATATATATATATATATATATATGCAATAGGCGTGACATAAATCATATGTGATAAATCTGAGCTACTATGAGATAAATTCAAATGTTACATTTATACACCTAGTAGACACATCATCGCAGATTTATATACCTAGTAGGTATGTCACAATCACTCCGGAACTCATTTAGAATGTTCAACCTCAGTACCAGTACTAACTACAGTGCCTTCAGAAAGTATTTGCTCTCCTTAGATTTTGTCACATTTTGTGATGTTGCAAACTCAAATTAAAATACATTTATATGGGATTTTGTGTCACATATGTACACAAATTACTCTATAATGTCAAAGTGGAATGAAACTTCTGGATTTTTTTGTACATGTAATTTAAAATAAAAACTTGAAATGTCTTGATTTTGATAAGTATTCACCCCTTTGCTATGACACTCCAAACTAAGCTCAGGTGCATCTAATTTCCTTGTGAGATCACTCTAAAACTTGAATGGAGTCCATCTGTGGTCAGTTCAAATGGTTGACATAATTTCAGAGGAAATACACATGTCTATATAAGGTCCCATTGTTGACAGTGCATGTCAGAGCAGAAACTCTACCATGAAGACCAAGGAGCTGTCCGTAGAACTCCGTGATAGAATTGTGAGGAGGCATAGATCTGGGAGGTATAAAACATTTCTAGGGTGTTGAAAGTTCCCAGGAGCACAGTCAAGTCCATCATTAGAAATGGAAAGATTACGGAACCACCCAGACTCTTCCTAGAGCAGGCCGTCCTCCCAAACTGAGCAACTGGCAAGAAGGACTGGTCAGGGGAAGTGACCAAGAACCCAATGACCACCCTGACAGAACTACAGAGTTCCATGGCTGAGAAGGAGAACCTGTCCAGAGGACAACAATCTCTGCAGCACTTAACAGATGTAGCCTCTATGGGAGAGTGGCTAGATGGAAGCCACCCTGAGAAAAGGCCACATAATAGCATGCCTGAGTTTGCAAGAAGGCACGTGGCAGAGTCTGAGACCATGTGCAAAAGATTCTCTGGTCTGATGAAACAAAAATTTAACTCTTTGGCCTGAATGCAAAGCGCTATGCCCAGCACAAACTGAACACAGCTCATCACCCATGTAACACCATCTCTACCATGAAGCATGGTGGTGGCAGCATCATGTTATGGTTATGCTTTTCAGTAGCAGGGACTGGGGCACTTCTCAGGATAGAGGGAACAATGAATGGAGCCAAATACAGGCACAACCTTGAGGAGAACCTGCATCAGTCTGCAATAGACCTTGGACTGGGGTGAAGATTTACATTCCAACAGGACAACGACCCCAAGCATACAGCCAAAGCAACACTGGAGTGGCTTTCAGAACAAGAAGGTGAATGTCCTTGAGTGGCCCAGCCAAAGCCCAGACTTGAATCCCATTGAGAATCTGTGGAAAGACTTAAAGATTGTGGTTCACCGACACTCCCCATCCAACTTGACAGAGCTGAGCAAATCTGCAAGGAAGAATGGGCGAAAATCCCAAAATCCAGATGTGCAAAGCTGATACAGACATACCCAAGAAGACTCAAAGCTGTAATTGCTGCCAAAGGTGCTTCTACAAAGTATTGACTCAGGGGTGAATACTTAAGTAAACAAGATATTTCAGTTTTTAATGTTTCATGAATTTTTTTCACAGTATAAATATTTTTGCCCCTTTAAATTGCTGAGTATGCTGTGTGAATCAAGGGAAAAATAATTTCAATGCACTACAAATTCTGGTGATAACACAACAAAATGTGACAAAATCCAAGTGGGTGAATACTTTCTGAAGGAACTGTATATTCAAATGCAAATAACTTTAAAATGAAAAGATAGCATAGTGCTGTGAGCATGAAAGTTGTGAGCACAAAATTATCTACAAAATGAGTGGTATTTCATTTATAGATACCATATAGATTTTTTTATAATAAGCAAAACAGCAGAAAACACAATTTTTGTTAACTTTTTGACAAACCTATGCAAAAAAGATAAACAATCAAAAGCAAATGTCCCTGCTCTGACAGAAAGCATCCCTATTGCATAAATTAAATATACAATGGTGAGCTGTCAGATAAATGATTCATCAACACTCATGCTGTTTGACCTGGATATCTCACTCGTGGCTTCGCGCCACTCATGGGGTTACCGAGGTCAAACAGCACTTATGTAGATAAATCATTTATCTGACAGCTCACCATTGTATATCCTATATATATATATATATATATATATATATATATATATACAGTATATATATATGTATAAATATATATATATATATATATAGATAGATATGGTCGACTGAAGATATATTTATCTTCACGAGAGGCCAATGATATCATGATGTCATTGGCCTCTCGTGAAGATAAATATGATATCTTCAGTCGGGCCATGTCATTCGGTTTATACTATGTATGTTTTGGTCATGCTCAACAAAAGCTCCAAATGTGCACTTAATACATTGCACTACATAGAGATGATAGCTGTTTCAACACAAATCTGCAGTATGTCTATCAGCACAACAGATGCATATGTTGTTTAAAAATATATATGTAGTTGATCCTGCTACTTTAAAATTATTATGCCAAAATGTGTCTGGATTCTGGATAACCTTGCCTGACCACCTCAATACAACTCGCTATAGCCCCTCCTCAAAAGAGCAGATTACATATATTCTTAAATAAAATTGTTTCATGTTGCTGCAGTAAACTCATTGAATAATACATATCTGGTTGATCCTGCCTACATCTGAACACAAATAATTAAATATAAACATATCTGGTTGATCCTGCGACTTCCTTTCACCCATTGACCGATCAGAACGCATTGAAATGTAGCGTGACCGAGCGGAACAATATTGAAATCTCAGTTACTTTCAATTATACAGCCTGTGGCTGTAAATTGCTCAAAAACTGTAACGCTTTCCTAATACTGGCTATATTTTAACGGACAGAAGAAGCTGCTGACAACAGTAAGAGAAGAGCGAGTGAGTCGGCAGCTTCAGAACAGCAGACAAAGTGCATGCATGCATTGCTATGGCAACTGACACCGCGCTTGCTCGCTGTTCTGGAAGCTCCGACCACTCGCTTCTTCTCTTACTGTTGTCGGCAGCTTCTTCTGTTAAATATAGCCAGTATTAGAAAGCATTACAGTTTTGAGCAATTTACAGCACAGGCTGTATAATTGAAAGTAACTGAGATTTCAATATTGTTGCACTCGCCACGCTACATTTCAATGCGCTCTGATCGGTCAATGGGTGAAAGGAAGTCGCAGGATCAACCAGATATGTTTAAATTTAATTATTTGTGTTAAGATGTAGGCAGGATCAACCAGATGGAAGAGATGTGTGTTTTTTTTGGGGGTTACTTGTACAGGGCAGAGGAAAGAGAGATAGGTGTCTGATGAAAAGTGAAACACTTTCACTTTCATCAGGATGATGTATAGGAACGTGGAGATAAATGTATGACGTATAGGAACATGAAGATAACAATGTTATCTTCACTGGGCAGTCTAGATATCATTTTTATCCTTGTATTTATCCCAAAACATACGTTGTATAAATATATATATGCAACACGTGTCAGGATAAAACTGGCACAAGTTCAGTTATCTGAGTCACTGTGTGGAAAAATGAGCAGTGATGTAATCACTATGTGGATAACTTTAAGTTATCCCCATAGTGATTACATCATCACCATATCCACATAGTGTCTACATCACTAACCGCCACCACCTGTGCTGTCTGCTCAGCAGTGCTGCCTTACAGTTTCACTTTCACCTTCTCACAGTGCTCTTTACAACCCAAGCTACCACAGTCAGAAAGACTCACAAAATGCATGCCCTATTCTAATTCACCTTTAAAAAAACAGAACCACATTTTAAATGAAACACTCTTAAGAACAAAAAGCCATTTTTCTCTTTCTCAGCACAACAACCCTGCAAGCCAAACATGGCAACCAAGCATAGAGAAAAATATTTAAAGGAACTTAAGAAGAAAAATATAACAAAACTGAACCTAAAAAATCTTGTTGCATAAATCAAATATGTGGGTGTGACACTTTGCCAGCTGATTATGATTGCTGTATGATATCTATAATATAAAAAATATAGTAAGACAGCCTGTTTATGGATGCCCCCCAGGTTTCAGAGAAACTACAGGATATATTAACCTGAAACCAGGAGGTAATTAAAAGACCATAAAGCCTTAATTAAGGGTCTCCTGTTTTTCTGTCTTAATTAGAACTGACCTAGCTGCCAGGATATAGGGCTCATAAAGCTTTATGATACCTATAGGAAAAACATGTTATACCAGCATGGTGCTAAAAGTTATAACATCCTTGATATGCCTTGGGAATAGAAACTGTTCAAGATCAAAGAGAAAATGTTAATTAAGGAGCTTTATTTGGGAAATGAGTTTTAGCTGATGTCACCTTATTTAATAAACCTCCTAATACAACATCCTGTTTGTGTTTATTTTATATTCTAAAAGGAAGAGCTAACTAACACCCAGAAGGTGTGGGGAGACACAATTTAAACTATACTGTGTCTGAGCTGTTAGATATATTCCATCTTGGGAGAGAGAAACACACAACTCCCTGATATGCACTTAGAGGTAATACATTAGATAGAAAAGTATCTAACTGTATGTTGGTAGGAGTTTGTCTGTAGTTTCTTTGTTTTCTTGTGAGTATATGCTTTGTGATATAGTGTTCTGTGTTTACATTTTCATATTTTATCCATTTTAGTAAAATCTATATTTGAAAGATACTTCTGGGTCTTCCATGCTCTTTTTGCATGTGACGTATAGGGTTAAGACTGACAAAACTGTTCAAAAGCTTGATGGTGTTAGTAAACTGGGAAAAGGTAAGAATATACCGAAGGTCTTTTATAAGTTTTAAGGGTTCATTTTGGAAGCCTGGCTGGGTGCCTCTGGCATAAGATTGTACCACAATCCCGAAGAGGGTACGAATCTGCACCTGTACATTGGGTATGCTAGCATAAGGTTCACAGTTTGAATCCCCCAGAACTTGAGACCAAAGATGATTCAGACCCAAGCAGACAGGAGGGTTACCCTGTCTGTTACCTGTTCACTCTTGCGCTCAGAGGTTGGCACTGTGGAAGCAGAGGGCCTGACCTGCTGAGTGTGTTTGTGACATGGGGCACCTGTGGGATAACCAGGTTATTTGTACAGTAGCCTGTGTCCACTTGTGAGGTTACTCGAGATCACAGGCTACTGTGCAATTAACTTGGTTATCCCACAAGCACCCCACACATATTTCATTTTATATATATATATATATATATATATCTACATATATATATATATATATAACCTCCTGCAGCTCAATATTTTGTTTAAAACTGGCAGCCAGTAACAGCAATTGCTGGCCCTGTTAAAGTTAACACATTCTCTGGTGTCCACAAGTACAACCCACCCTCTTACCACTGGTATGTTAATAAAAAAAATCATTTCCTGGTGGGCTGTGGCACCATGTTTGTCGATAGCCACCTCCCAGTAGTAACAAATAATAATTTGCTGCAGGATAAGGCCTGTCTAGTCCAGTGGTATGGAGGGATGAGGTGGTAGGTGCCTTATTGCCTGTCAAATCAGTGACCCAAGTTCAGAAATATACCAGATTGTCAGAGGTTGGAAAGCAGACTAAACATTCATTACATAGCTGACCTGTCCCTGCATGGATAGGCATGCTGACTTGACCTTTGGCTTCCCCAGGTGAAGACAGGAACTCAAGAAAGGGAAAAATGCACAAATGGCTGACACGGATTCCATAAAGCCCTACCCAGCTACCTCTGTCCAACATGACCACCTGGATGACTGGCTCATTTGTGGATGTAAGTGACTAGGTGGGGATAAGGATGGTTCTCCTTTCCTGGCCACCCTATCATGGGGAGGGAGGCAATCCATGGAACTGCATGGTTAACAAATTAGGATTGGCAGATTGATCTTTAGGTCAAAATATAGAAAACACCTGGGAAATTATAAATACCAAAATTCAATATTGTGTAATGAAATGGTTTCCCATCAGAAAAAAAATGTCATAACAATAAAAGATTGCCTTTATGGTAGAATATAAAAATTAAAACGTATTAATAAAAAAGAAAAGTTGTATAAAAAGTATAATAGACCTGAAAATAAAAAACATGGATATATATAAATCAATCTAAAAAATTTAAATTAACTATTAGAAAGGCAAAAGCAACATTTGAATCAAAACTGACATTAGATACCAAAGATAATAAAAATTGTTTTCAATTATATTGGATCTATGAAGAGTAATGAAAATGCCATTGGCCCATTGATAACTTCGAATAATGATATTATTAATGATGATGATGATGTAGCTGGTGAACTCAATTTTTTAAGTATTTTTCAACCAAAACAACATATAATTAATACACCATTATTAACAAATAATGATCTTATTGACTTTGATTCACAAGAAGTTTTATCTGCAATAAAATGATGAAACTAAATAGCTCCCTGGACTGGAAGGATTCCTTAAATTCACAAAAGAAGTGGCCTTAGTTTTGTTGGGCCCCTTAACTGTGTTTTCAACAAATGTATTCACGAGGGTAAAGCCTTACCTTCTTGGACTGAAGCAAATGTAACCCATATATTTAAAGGAGGTGATAGATCTAGGGTTGAAAACTACAGACCAATTAGTCTGACATCTATAATTGGGAAACTAATGGAATGGTTACTACAGTGTTGAATATTAAACCATATTCAGGTTAAAAGATTAGTGGACATCACACAACATGGTTTTAGTAAAAATAGATCCTGTCTTACAAATTTACTTCAGTTTTTAATCTGTGAGTTCTGCAATTGATAAGGGTCTTTCTGTGGCTGTATTATTCCATGATTATAGCAAGGCATTCAACATGGTATCTCATAGGTTCTAATTGAATATCTAATCAAGGTTGAACTGCACCCAAGCATAATAAATTGGATTATATCATGGCTGTACAATAGGAAGTAGAGTTGTCATTAGGGTTTCAAATCTGATTATGGCATTGTGACTAGTGGTGTGCCTCAGGGCTCTGTCCCAGGCCCCATCCTTTTGATATTCTTGTGTCATCCATGCAGACAAATAATTCCGCATGGATGTGCAAATATGCAGACGATTGTAATATTGGTGCAATAATTACAGATTACAACTCATGCATGCAATTTCAAGAAAATATAAATCAATTAAGTAACTGGGCAGTAAATTCCTTAATGAAATATAATGTGACAAAATGCAAAATTATGCATTTTGGTCATAATAACCAAATCATAGAAACACCTTAAATAATCATATTTTGGAAACAACTACTAATGAGAAAGATTTGGGTGTTATCATTAGTAATGATCTCACTTTTGATTTACATATTAAGAACAAAGTAAAACAGTGTCATAAAATTTTGGGTTGTATTTTAGAAGCATAAAAAGTAGGGAAGCTAATGTAATTATGCCATTATATAAAAATCTTGTAAGACCACACATGGAATACTGTGTACAGGTTAGTGCCCCTCAAACAATAAAGGATATAAAATTAATTGAGAGACACAAAGAAAACTACAAAAGAGTTAAAGGAATGGGTGGTTTAGATTATTCTGAAAGACTCAAAAACTTGAACTATACTCCATGAATTATAGACAAACAAGGGAGATTTCTGTTTGGCTTTTAAAACCAAGAATGACCCTTTCTTGCAAGAAACTGTAGGAATTACATATCATAGCAAAACAAAGATACAAGATCGCATGATTTTCAGATGATTGGAGAAAGAAATAACACTCGTTAAAAGAACTAAATGGTTTACACAGAGAATAGTTGGAACTCACTACCAGCAAATATTGTTGAAAGTGATACATTGGAGACCTTTAAAATAAAATCAATAAGTATATGGGTAATGTTAAATATGAATTCTACCAATAATATAGGTGGCAAGCTCTCAAAGGAAATTGTCTGACTGAGCTTGTAAAGCATACTATGAATCTATGAACTTTGGGCTCTGTGGTTTGGGACAGGGGAGTAATGGACAGGAGGTAGGAATATGGCTGAGAGCCTGCCTGGTGCAACTGGCAAAAGCAAAATGTTTTATGGAGGGGAAATGCTCAGTATGTATGATCTTAACACAAACGCCCAGATATTCAAAAGAGTTGAGCCACGCGCAAAAGGGTTGTGCCTGCGCGCAAGTCCAAATTTGCGCCATTCTACTGATATTCAGCAGGAGGCAGTTGTGCCCCAAAATCATGGTGAGCAACAGCGCAGATAATGAAGGCATGCGAACCAAGGGGAGAGGAACTATGCATAAATGGTAGTAGTGTGATATTCGAAGACTTGCACAATGCAACAGTGGAGCAAGCTAAAGTTGCGCTTAGCAGAAATGAGCCAAAATAAAAAGGAGCAAGGAAGAGGGCAAGAACGTCAGGGAAGCCACATGTGTCAGAGGCAGAGGCACAGACAGGACAAGTGGCAGTAACAGGGCAGGCCAGGGAAAGGCCACAGCAACAGACAGGCACAGGGAAGGTGTGGGGAGCCACACAGCTCAGAGGCCAGCACAGGCAGGTGTACCGGTGCAGGGAGGTAGCAGCCAGGACAGCGGGGAATACAGTAACAGCTGCCGGGGGTGAATACAAGCCAGGACATGGCCAGTGCACCTTCCACATGGAGGCCGTAATGATGGGGTGAGAAGGTGGGTGGCAGGGTGGCGTGGCTGTGAGGGGCCCATCAGCGGTATAACTCAACAGGCAGTACGAGCCCGCACCAGCTTCGAGCTGTACACTGATACTGAGATTGTGGGCTGGTACCACCTGAACAGGGCAATTGAGGTGGCTCTGTGAGCTGTGCAGTGATGTGATGCAGGCACCCACACGACGGAGCCATGACCTGTCAGTGGAGACCAAGGTAACAGCCTGCATGTGCTTGCTCACCACGGTACCTTCCAGAGACCAACCGGGACACCACAGGCATAACCCAGTCGGCCACATCACGCCACCTCACCCAATTCCTCAGCGCACTGCTGCCTTATGCTGAGGAGTACATCCATTTCCCAGCACAGTGTGGAGTGCACAGCAAATATACAGGAGTTCCACAAGGTAGCACGTATGCCTGCCATGCTAGGGGATAGACTGCACCCATGTGGCCATACGCACACCACCTGACCACGAGGGGCCGCATACATTAATTGAAGGGCTATGCCAGCATCAACTGCCAGGTGGTGTGCGATGCCAGGGCACATCATCAATGTCTGTGCCACACACCCTGGGGAGCACACAATTCTTCATCTGGCACCAGTCAGCACTGTGCCACAGATTCGAGACTGGGAACATCCCACTGGACACCTAGTGGGTGAGTATGCAAACCAAATGGACAAATATAGGGCCTCGGGGCATGGCCAGAGGTGCCATGGGTAGTGGCCTACATGGCTTGGGGCAGGGCGATGCTGATCACCAAACTAACCTCCACCCCTACACACTGGTGACAGTGGGTACCCACTCCGCCCTGGCTGCTCACACCCCACCGGGGGCCCAGGACCCCATTGCAGCAACGCACAATGAGGCACAGCCACCACATGCAATGTCATCGAGCGGGTGTTCAGGATGCTGAAGGCACATTTCCATTGCCTGGACACCTCTGGTGGTGCCCTACAGTACAGCCCTCAAAGGCCTGTGGGATATTCCTGGCCTGTTGCATCCTGCACAATATGGCCAACGAATGTGGGATAGCCGACAGGTCGAAGAGGGGACAGCGATGGGGATGATGGGGATGCGGTGATGATGGTGATTGGCAGCACCCCCTTGGCCTCACGGGACCCCCGACTGCTCCGCTGGCACAGCTGCACCGGACACCATCACGGAGGAGCACTTCAGCCAATGCAGGTAAGTCATGGGGCCATGCGCAACCACCAGTGGCCAAGCACAACCCACAAACATGCAGGAACCCACACAGGGATGCATGCCATTGAAAGTGGCAGGGCACAGTGGCACACACAGCCAGGGATCGGTGAGGATTAACATGCCATGCCGAAGGACACACACACACACACACGCACAGACAACACAACAATGTGCAGAGGCCAGAAGGCACACCGACCCAGACGCACACCCTAGCAACACACATGTCTACAGGCCACCACTCCCACTGCCTGTCCATGTGCGTGTGTCAGATGCTGGGCACCATTGCACTTGGTGTACAGCGCAATGCAGGCATCATCATGCACACGTAACTGTGGACAGCAGCCAGGAGGGTGTGCAGCTGGACTGTGTGTCCACGTGCAGGGCCGGTACCCACCCGTACTGCCCACTGAAACACACAATGCACACAGGGCAGCACCAGACAGTAGCCACGCTTTGAGACAGGTCAGTCTCACGACACAGTGCCACAGCTGCCACGGATGTGTGGGCAGCCTCGCGAGACCTGCCAGCACTGGCAGGCTGACCACTGGCCTTATGGGGTGGCACCGATGGTCCCCCAGGGTTCCACTGTGTGAACACGACCATGCCCCAGCAGGGGTCTGCAGCACACTGAACATGCCTGCACCAGGAGTGCTCAGGATGCCCACAGCTGAACCCAGTGTCGACAGGGTGGGAGTTGCACGACGCCAGGAATGGGGGGTGGAGAGTGCACTGCATGGTGTCTGTGACGATGGGCACCAGACTGTGCCCATTGTGGCCATGACAGCAATGAATGCCTGTGCATGCCTGTCAATGGCAGCGGTCACATCCTCCTTCAAACGGTCCATCCATGCCAGGATCCATTCAGTGTCCCTGCTGCGGCTCCTCTGCCCTCCAGAGCCATACATAGTGCTTCCACGGATGTCGCAAGCCGCATCTGCTGCTGGACCGATGCTCGCAGTAGGTGGGTGTGCTCGTCCAAGAGGTCAGCAGCCTCCTCAGCATCCTGTCCTCAGGGTGTGCAAGGGTCTGATGTTCAGCACCCTTTGAGGGTGGGTGCTGTGCACCAGACCAGGTCTGGGCATGTCCACAGGCAGTGCACAGATGCCACCATTGAACCCTGAACCCCAGGCTCGGTGGGCGACTGCTGATACTGCCCCTCTGGCTGCCACACCCCAGGGCTCAGTGGTGCCACCTCAGTGGCTGCAACAGTCCCACTGTCCTGAACAGACACCAGTGCTGCCCACTGGTACTGACAGACACAGCCTGGGACTCTGCTGACGTGCAGGCCCCCACGGTGGCACCAGCCACAGCCATGGGCACGAATTGCCCTGCTGTGTGTCCTTCCCTGTGGCACACGTGTCACTGCCCATGATGGTCGAGTCATCATCACTGGTGCCGGACTCTGCCCGGCCCACAGCCACAGCATGCTGGCATCCATGGACACCAGCACACTGGGACACAGGCAGGGCTTCCTCCACACCTGTCTCAACGACATCAGTGTGGACAGCCAGGAGGCCCCACTGTCGTACAGATCCACTCATACCTGTGGAGGTGAATGGTCCCACCTCTGACTCCATCCAACTGTCTGCAGTAGACAGGCCCACCACCGCTGACCCATGCAGATGCTCAAGATCTGTATGGGAAAGCAAATCACGTTACTGCATGTGACCTACCCTTGCTCCCCCAGACAGACCATGACTTACCATGCAGAGATGGGCCACCACCCGTCTGGAAGCCACCACCGAACTCCCTCTATGGCACTTTGGTGCATGCTTGCAGCAAGCCTGTCCTCCGCTGGGTGAGCTGTACCACCTCTGGCTGTCCCCACCTATTGCAGCACGTGCTGCCATAATGGCAGCCACCTTCTCCTTTACCTCCTCCTGTCTGTGCCCATCTTCTTCTCACACTCCTGCATGGAGTGCTGGTGGCTGCCATGCAGGTTCACGGCACATGCCACCTGCTCCCATGCAGCAGCATGGGCCTGAATGGTGCCCCACCATCCACTGAGCAGTGGCTCCTGAGCCAGGTAGGTCCTCAAAAGGGCCTCGGTTCGTCTTAGTAAAATTCGGCCTCCTCCTCCTCCTACCACTGTTGCCCTCCTCCAAGAATGTGCTCAGTCATTATGTAGCCTGTAAGAATGGCAGTTGTTATCTGTGACTATGCAGTCCCATGCATGTCCCTGAATCCACAGTCCACACTCCCACTCAGCATGCAACTCACCAATTTAAACTACAGTAACTGCTCATGGTCACTGCAGCACATTGTCGCCCTTTATGGCGCAGTCCATGCAAATGAGGTGAGAGCAACTTTAATTAGATGCAAATTGCAGTGCTGCACCATTGAATGGCTGATCGGATGATTTGCATATGACGCTGAATATCGCACTGTTGCACTTTGCGCATTGTGTTGAACGTGCTGAGCCAATGGCGCAGTTCTGTAGCATGCGTAGTACACCTCATTGCATATGCCCAGGTTGCTGATGCAGGCGTCTGCCGCGCTAATGATGTGTTGTGTGTGGCAGGCAATACAGGGCACAGCCACCATTGTGCCAGTGGTGCTATAGCGAAGGTCACTACATGGATCTGTGGCAATGGGCCTTCATAGGTGCAATGGCTCAACTGTCCGATAGTCCGCTGTGGCGCTGCCACACAGGCAGCCAATCATGCTACACGCATTGTCATCCGATGGCACTGTGCGTGGCCTTGTTCCAGGGACCCTTGACCCTGTACATGACCTTGCCCCTTGGCACCATGCGTCAGGCATAGTGCACCTCTATCGTGCTGTTTGGTAACAGCATGATAGGGAATGGCAGCGCTTTACTGCACAGCATCTGCATGTGGTGCCGCACTGCAGGCGCCATATTGCCTACTATACCTAACAACACAATGGTGCAGAGAAGGGCTGCTCCTGGACGGCCATCGAACTGGCAAATCTGGTGGCTACAGTCAAGTCACACCATGGGCCTCTCTTGGGAGGCCCCCTGAATAGGCAAGGTCCCAGGTGTGGAGGTGGCCCCTGCCCTCAAGGAGGACATGCAGGGGCCGAACAACTGAGCAGTGCAGGCACCGATATGGTGACCTGCAGAGGAGGAGCTGGAGCTACTGGCCAGACTGAGGTCACATGCCAGGAGGGCATGGCACCACATTCAGGTAGGGGTTCCATCAACACACTGTTATCGTCCATATGAGTCACAGTGTTGTATGTGTCCAGCATATGGGAGGGACCGTATGGGTTTGGCTGTGGCGGTGTTCACAGTGTGTGGGGTGGGTGGGTCTGGCTGGTGGGGAGGCACACTCCATGGGGCAGGGCACTTTGCTTCGGGAATGTACTGATGTTCTTCTCTCCTTTTTGTCCCCACAGGTTCGGATGAACTGCACCGGTGTGTGCAGAACAGAGGGTGGTGGAAGCCACAGCCAGGCTGGGCCAAGGACCAACAACGCCACCTGATCTGCCCGATGTGGGTGAGTGTCAGACATCCATGATTAATATTGTGCTGTGTGACAAGGTGGGCAGTGGGGCATGGCCACCATTCATTGACATCACTGCCATGCACGCCACGTGTTACAGTCAACACTGTCCAGTGGCAATACATGTCTGGGTGTGGTCACTGGTGGTGCATGCGTGCACCAGGTGCATGGCTGTAATCACTGCCTTTGCACCACATAGCCATGTCACTAGACTGCCAAGGTGGTGCTGTGTATGACTTGGTCGGTGGGTGTGTGCAGCGTTCCCATGGCTGTATGCACTTGGGTGGGCAGGTCTTTAGGAGTGATCACTGCGGCTAGTCACACATCATCGCAGTGGTATGTTCCATGGCCGTATGCCATGCACAGTGGGCGGGCTGTATGGGGTTGTGCATTCACACCTGTTGACTGTGCTCCTTGTCCTAGGTGCGCGAGGCATCTGAGGAAATCAGGACACCCTGCAGGAGCTCCTAATCCTGGCACGAGAGACGGTCACAAGCCTGTCAAGGATAGATGAGTCAGGTACTTGGAGGCACAGTTCAAGGGGGAGCCAGAGCCTGGACTGACATGGGAGTCATTAGTCCTTGATCCCTGACCTCCCATCCCCTCTGGACCCACCCTCACTCCGTCCTATCCCATCCCATTTGTCCACCTTCCCCTGCCCACCCACCTTTTTGTGTCCCCAAAATAACTGTACATAGTTGTTGTTTATGTAAATAGTTGATTTCTTTATTTTTATAATACATATGACTTTTATATAAATACCGTGGTGGTCTCTGATTTGCAGCGGGCTATAGGTGCTCAGCTGCAGTGGTGTGATGGCATCAAGGGTGATGCAGTCATGGATATGTGTGTGTCCATGTGGAGGTGTCTATGGTGTGGGGTAGATATCAGTCAGTGTCTGTGTTGTGTGTATTGTTCCCCATGCACTGGATGACTCGTGCAGTGGTCCATGCGTATGCTCTGTGTCCATGGTGCACCCATCGGCCTGTCCATGGCCTGTGCAGCCGCCGCACATGCCTGTCTGTGACCTGCATGATCTGCTGGCATGTCAGTGGTGGCATTCCCTGCAAGGCAGACACTGTACCCGTCGCTTTGCTGGGTTGCCCATGTCACTGGTGTGGTGTATGCTTGGCTCAGGTGGCACTGTGGGCAACATGGTCATTGTCCCACCTCTATGCTGTGGCTTGTGTGTGTTGCAGGGATGTGCCCACTGTCTGTGGCTTGTGCTCCGGGTGACTAATGGTGGGGTATTGGTCCATGGTGCCTCAAGAGGGTGGTTGGCACTCCAGTGCCATGGTGGACTGCAGGTTGTGTGTACACGCTTACGTGGGCCCACAATGGGAGCTTGGTTGCCCCACCACTGTGTCCCTGTGTTGTTGTGCCCTTGGGTATGGTGGGTGTCTGTCCAGACCCTGTGTGGCATCTGGTGTGGTGCATGCTTCCATGCACCACTGTGGGTCTGTGCTAGCAGTTGTGGCCAGTGGTGGGCCTGGGTGTGTCACTGGAATACTGTGCGGAGCGCTGTACCACTGGAGGAGGTGTCAACTACATGACCGTTCCATATGGGGTCACTCTTGGCCACGCATGGTCGGTCTCTCAGCAATACCTCGGGGGACTGTGTGGTGGCACTTTGTCTGCGTTGTTGCATTGCCATGTGCTGCAACCTGCTGATGGGTGCTAATGGTGGGGCTGGCTTGCATGGTTCTGTGGTGCACAGGGTTGCATTGACACTGTGGGGTGGTGGCATGCATGAGGGATTCCTGCAGTGGTGGTCACTGCTCATGGGGGGTGTCTGGGGTCACGGTGCAGGGTGTGCTGTGCACTGGGGATGGTGTGGCACAGGGTGGTACACCCTCCTGTGTGCCAGTCACAGCTTGCCGGTAGGTATGATGGGGCACCATGGCCAGGCTGTGGGTTGGTTGCTTGTCGCCATGGACCAGTGGTTATTCCAGCCCTCGCCTGGTTGTGCTGTGCTTGGGGTGTGGGGGCAATGTCTGTTCTGCTGTGTGTTCCTGTGCCCATCTGTGGCATGGGTGGTGAGCCCCTACCTCCCTGATTGAGCAGTTACATTGCTCTGCAGCTGAGGGGCATCCCTGGTTGCGCTATGGCACCTCTGGACTGCTGAGCTGAACATCCCTGTTGCGCTATAGCGCATCACATCTGCTCAGCTTCCACTCCTAGTTGCGCTATGGTGCAGGTAGTGCGATATTCAGACGTTGGCTGTAGGTGCAATTTGCCCTGCTCCTTCTTTGAATATCGGTCTCTTGAGCCTGGGCGCAATAGACTTGTGCTTGCTCCCTATTGCGCACTTTTTGGGCGAGTTTGAATATCTGGGCCTTACAGTAGCATAACCCTCCCATGATGTGTGCAGCTGCACTGTTACAGTAAATCTATGAAGTATAGGTAATATGTACAGGGTGCCTTACCAGGATACTATGGAGCCAGAGGTAGGAGTCATAAAGCTATGACATTTCTTAAGCCTGTAGAATAAAATAGAGGAAAGGGGTCACAGAGGATCCTCAGTTCTGAGAAAGTTACAAGGAAGGATAAGACAGGTTAGACATATTGTAATACTTATCTGATGGGGAAGGAGTTCACATCCTGTAAGACATGCAAAAGTAAAGAGAAGAAGGTTAATATGAAGTAAATACAGTAGTGGGAACAATAGAGAGGAGATAGATGAAACGAGTATAGTACAGTATAAGAGGTAAAAATATAGCTGTAGAGGAAAGGTATACAATTAAATGAAGTAAAAGATACAGAGACAAGCTTAATTTAAGTATTATGCTAACATCAGCAACTGTTTACCATGAGTGTCAGAAATAAAACACCAAAAGACAGAATAATGAAATGTTTGTTACCATTGGAAAAGCTGTTTCTGTGTTTTCACCTTGACTTGCATGTTGTTTTTAGTGTGTGGTGTATATCACTTTGACAATTTTGTATAAATGAGATGCACCATTTTTAATCCTCGGACCTATCCTCTGTGGAAAGGCCACTGAAGGCTTGAAGTGCTGGCTCAAGTGGGTGCATGCAAGGCATGTTGCCAGAAGATAAATCTTGCACTTTGCATGTAAAACTGAATCTAGGAGTGCTGACCATTCTTTTCTTTTGTTATTACAAGCTGGCTGCTTTGTTATGCACCACCTTTTCCTTTACTTGTGCACCACTCTATACTACTTACACAATAGCCACAGCACTGACCTCTGACCATCACAGGACTGACCATCCCACCCCTGACAGTCACAGAACTGATCCCCATTCCCAACAATCTCAGCACTATACCCCACCACCATGACATCACTAAACCCATATCCCCGACAGTCACATGGATGACGCTTTCCACAGACAGTAACAGCAGTAATTCCACCCCACCAGTCACAATGCTGTACATCACAGCACTGATGACCACCCCACACAGTCGGAACCGCAACATACCCACCTCAAACAGTCACTTAGTTTGGTGCCTTATACAACCTTCCTGCCACGTGTACAACTTCTTCCAAATGCTTCTGTCCTCAGAGTTGTAAAATTACACAGAAGCAGACCTCCCAAAAGTCAGAGAAATGACCTCACCATGATAGTCACATAAATGACACCTATCCCAGACAGTTTCATAACAGACCCTCCTCCCGACAATCACTGAACTGTACCACCACTCTAACAGTTACAGTACTGACACCATCCACCATCAGTCACGGCAATGACCAACCCCAACAGTCATTGTATTGGAACCCTCCCAGTCACAGAATTGTCCGCCCAGTCACAGGACTGTTTACCCCCACAGTCACAGCACTGTACTCCCACCATAGTAACAGGACTGTATCACCCTCCCCACAAGCACAGGATTGACCCCCCATCACAGGACTCTATCACCCCACTGACGATCACAGGACTAACACCTCCACTGACAATCTTGATAATGACTATCCACCTCTGGCAATCACAGCACTGATCCACACCATAAGAGTCACAACACTATCTCAGTATTCCCAGTAGTTACATAACTGCTCTCCTATAGCCCCCAACCTGGCAGTCACAGCAATGCACATACACCCTCAGAGTCACAGCACTGATCCCCATTCCCCATAGTAACAGCACTAGTCAGCACTGTACCTCCCATCCCATCTTACAGCACTGATCATCAATCCCCAAGAGTCACAACACAGCCACCTCACCCCAAAAATCATGGAACTGACACCCCTACCATCAGTCACAGCACTAATTCCCATCCCCTGACAATGACAGCACCTACCTACTACTACTAATGGTCACCACACTGACTCCCATCCACAGCTGCCACAGCACTGCCTGCTCACCCACAAAGGTCACAGGACTTCCACCCCACCCACCGACAGTCACAGAACAGTAGTCACAGAACTAATACCTTCCACCATCAGCCACAGTGGCCCCTACCCGACAGTCACAGTGCTGATCCTAATCCCCAACAGTGACTGCACTTACCTCTAACCCCAACAGTCACAGCACTACCACCACCACAGCCAAAGCACTGTCCCCTACATCAACGACAATCACAAGGCTGATACCTTCTATATACAGACAGACACAGTGGTAATCTCCAGCCCCACAGTCACAGCACTCCCCCACTGCCAAAAGTTGCAGACCTGCCTCCCATCTGACAGTCACAGCACTGACCACCCGCCCCTTATCAATAACTGCACTGATTCCCCACCCTCAACTATTAAAGCACCAACACCCCATCCACAACAATCACAGTACTGACCCCACCATTAACACAACACTGCCCTGAACCTCCTTCAACATTTGTAGTACTTACCTGTCCCGTTACAGCAATGCCCCGACAGTCACAGCATTGACAACCAGCCACTAGTAGATCCCAGAACTGACCACCTCAGTCATTACATTTTAAAAAGTAAGTTAAGTACTGGCAACCCATCACAGACAGTGCAGTGGTCGAAACTTTATAGGCCAACTAGCCAAATTCTGGTAGATTTTGTATTAGGCTAGTAAGATTTTCCTTTAGCTAGCCCTGTAGGTTTGTACTATAGAATGTAATCGAAAAGTACAGTACATTCAGCTGTGCTAGTGAAAGAGTCGTGAGGCTAGTAATTTGCCATTCACTAGACTTGCTGGCTAGTGGCTGCAAAACTTAACTTAGAGCCCTGGAGTGGGCCATATCATCCAAAGATGGCCCTCCCTTTACCCTCTTCTGGTTTTACTGACTTTAGATCATGAAAGTGATAATTCATAGACTGGAAAATGTGTTATGTTCCTTTGTCATATTATGATAGATTTGTTGCTGTTGTGCGGTGCCCAAGTCTCCAGGATTGGGAGCCTGAAAATAAAATTTGCCTTGCCTTGCCTCTAGAAATTCCTGCCCAGTTACCAGACCTAAAGCTGAGCACCCTGCCAAGAGCAGGAAACTTACATCCCAGTCCCCAACAGGACCACTCTTCTAGTACCAGTGCAACTCTGTATATTAAACTTTATATTTCTTGTTAAACAAGCTTGTAGCACTGCTTCTAGGGTTACAACCCCTTCCTGTATTACTATCCACATGTTGAGGGTCTGGGATCGTAACTACTGTAGCTAATACCAGGGTTTGCCCACCATGGTAAACAGAGAGATTTGGTGCCTCCACTCAGAGTAAGGTTTCAGTGGGTATTTATTAAATTTGTTACAGCCCTCTGGGAAGCTATAACTACCCACTACCCCACCAAGTGGCCCTATACCTTGGAACAAGCGGTAATCTCTCACAACATTCACAATAAATTTGTCAACAGACATTAACGATATGCTCATAGGTTTCCACTTACAGTGGTCCGGGCTTCAGTGTGATCTCCTGGAACCCCTGCAAACAATGGTTATCAGGTATTCATGTTCAGGAATATTCCAAACACAGTAACAGACCACCAGTAAACGTGTGAGGCAATATAACATTGCAACACCAGTCAGATTTATTTAGGAGGAGTATAACAAGGAAGGGCAAATCTGGTCAAATGATTTTATCCTTAGTGGTCTGAGCCAGGATACTGGCATGCATTTAGTCCCACTTTACAGTCCTATAAATATACTGGGTACCCAGATGGAAATCATGCTAGCCTAAATGGTGGCCAGGGTTGCAGCTGTTGTTGGGGCCCTTGATGAAAGAAAACATGATGATTTGGCATGCAGTTTTATCTCATGTCCTGTGGCCAGTTGGCCCAGTCTGCTGTACCCACAAAGGCTAGCAGCTACAGTCCCTCAGGTCTGTGTCTGGAAGGTAAGATTTTGAAGTCTTCAGCTGAGCACCCTGTTAGGAGTAGGAAAACCCACATCCCAGCACCCCCACAAGACCACTCTTACAGTACCAGTACAGCTCTAGACCAGTGGCATAAGGCAGGAATAAACAATTACACCTGTTCTGTGTCCCATTCAAAGAACAGTTCTTTGACAAAGGTCCTTTTCTACCATACTCTACTGTGGCTTAATGAGATCCCAGCTAACATTTTAAATGCTGCTAACCCTGGAACCTTCAAAGCTGAACTTGTGCAGTTTCTACTGCAAAGGATGTCTACGAGTGCTCAACTGTTCAAAGCAGTTCTCCAGAGCCTGCACCAATCCTTCTTTCTAGCAACTACTCATGGTGTCACTTACGTGGTCCACCCCTCCTCAGTCCCTATCCTGTTCCCCAAACTCTGCTGCCTCATGCTCCGTAGCTCTTATTCCACTGGTAGTTGTGCTCTCTTGTTTGTCTCATGCTTCATTGCCCTCTCTCCCAGTCTCTCCCCTCCCCACTTCTCCTTTTCTCAATCAATCTCTACTCTCAGGATACCACCCCTCCACTGCTTGGTCTCTACCTCCTTCCTCTCTCTCTCCCTCCCCTCCCTCTCTCTCTCTCTCTCTCTCTCTCTCTAACCCCTTCTCCCACCTTACCACACTATCTCCATGCACCCTCCCAGTTCCTTAGCTCCAAAGCTGTAACGCAATGTGACAAGGCTCCTATTGGGCTGCTATATCCCCACACCACTCTCTCCCTATCTTTCATTTTGCTCTCTCTCATATAGTTCATTATGCCATACGGCACTTAGTATTCCTTATTGAAACTCATAAGAAACTTAGCTGTTTTCTGTTCTTTTGTTACTTCCTGTACTGATAATTCAACTATGTTTGTATTTTGTTCTGTAAATTCAATTATGTACTGATAATTGAACTATGTCTGTATTTGTACTGTGAATTCAATGATGCCTGTCTTTGTACTGTTTAATGGAGGTGGACCTTTGTAAAGAGTTCTTACTTAAAGGTTTCTGAAATTCCAATAAATAAATAAATAATAAAATGTTTGCAATCTTTTACTCTTCTGCATTAATCACATATTTCCACATGGCACGTGTGCTGTTTTATTAAAACTGGTTTTGAAATAATAGTTTGTCACCTATTATTGTGAGTTTACCCAAAGCACTGTGTCTGGTCATCTCAACTGTGCTGCAGACTAAGTCTACTGTACTAATGATGTAATTTGCTGTGTCATTCTGGGAGCCTGTATGTATCTGCTGAACAGCTCAGAAGGGTCCTGCTGCATGGTAGAAGTGTACTAGTATTTTATGAGGGGCTGATAACTGTTTAACCTTTGGTGTGCTTTGTCTAGACACATGGCATTTATGGTGCTGTTCAGCTCTGAACAAGCTGCAGGCATACTTTGTTGTTTACTGAACTAACCTGCTGGAATGCTACTCAGACTTCCTGTGGGAGAGAAATCATAACACCCTATGCAGTGTAGTAACCCACCTTTTAAAAAGTATCGCTAGTCAATGACTCCACCCAGTTAGTCGGGGTCTGGGGCCACCTAAGCCCCCATAACATTTGCATTTTGATGCTTTATGGTGCATTTGGGGCCAGTAGTGGGAGTATGCAGTATCCTTATACCATAGCCTTTACATACCAGCACCATTGTTCTGGCCCCTGGTGGCTGCATAGTTTCATTTGGCACCCATTGTTGATGCCATCCTTGCAGTGCAGGCATAGAGTTAGGTACTAAGCACTTATGAAATGATGAGTGCTTACTAACTAAGCACTGGAGACTGTTTAAGAATTATAATATATAATAGCACTGGAACAAGCCTGGGACAGCCCCAGAAAATTTTAGCATTTTATTGCATTATGGTGCATTTTGGGGCCAATTGTGTGAGTTTTACAGTGCCCTACTACCACAGCCTCACGTACCACTACAGTTCCACTTTTCTAGCCACTGGTATGCAACATACAGTACACATTAGTTAGGTCAGGATAATTAAATGCATTAATAAAATAAAAGGAAGCTGCAGTCTCCCTTCAGAAAGTGTTCATTAATCAGAATAAGATGAAACGTGATATTTTTCTCACATAACAATATATAGTTACACACACACACACACACACACACAATTACATATGAGCTTGTTCTGCAGTGGTGTTCCTGTTCAGGGTCCACTGCCTCACCTGGCTGGGTTACAAATGAGCGGACAGGTAAGAGACACCTGCACTGAAGTACTTGAATGCAACCCAGCCAGGTCAGCCATGAACTCTGAACTCAGCAAAAACAGGGACACCAGCACTAGAAACAGTCAATAAACTCAAACTGGTGCCCGGCCCGGTGGCGCTGAGGTTGAGGCACTGGAGCGCCACACCACGCCTATGCGGCAACCCAAGTTCGGGAGCGAGCTCAGGTGCCGGGGGTTGGCAGGAAGGGACTGGATTGAGCACCCATTGGGCTGCTCTCCTGTCCCGGGGGAGGCATCAGGGAGCTTGATGCTCTGGCAGCCCCTGGTGGAGACTGGGGCACTTCAGTAGCACAGAGCGGCAGTAACAGAGTGCCTGACACTGGTAGGGTAGCCATGCACCATTGCGCAGGGAGTGCACATGCAAGGGAAGGGGCGGGGGCAGAACAGAACACAGGAAAACCCAGTTCTAGGGGTAGGCAACGGCACCAATCCCCATGCCCATGACCAGGTCCAACTTGGCCAGTCTTCACAGATCCTCCGCCCAGGGCCCCGTCTGCAGCTGAAGTCTACAAAGTTAGGCGCCCATGGTAGGAGGGGTGGCCCCCCCAGAGGGGTTAAGCCGGGGTGTCAGCTGTGAGGCGGGGGCGGAGGAGGAAGGTTTGGTCGGGGGACTTCAGGCAGGGCAGGATAAGGTTGGATGCCTGAGAGATGCTCCTAGAACCATGACTGGAGGGAAAAGACTTGGGGAAAAAAGCCCAAACTGGGAAAAAGCCAGGCATAGGGAAAACAAAAACAATTACTCTAAAAAGCACAATAGCAACTATGGGGGGTCATGCACCCACACACTTCATTAGCCCCCATCTTATGGAAACACTGGAGTTATACTGTCTTCCAACACCTACCAATATTTAACATTACTTAGGAGACCACCACGACCCCAACCTGCAGCATTCTAAAGGACACCCAAGTCCCTACCCGTCACAGTCAAGCTTACATTTCCACTGCCTGAGAGTGGAGGAGGGGTGGTAGATCCTCCTCCCAACACAGACACAGACACACACACACACACACTGTTAACCAGCCAAACAAAAATCTTGTCTGGTGTCTCATTTCCCATTCCTCTGAGAGGCACTTACCTAGAAGACAATGTCGAATTGCAGCCTGTGTTGGACTTACTGGGCTGATTGGTGGCACGAGGTGACACTCATATCCATGAGAGGCCCTCCATCCAGATGCAAAATGTATATTGCAAAATCTACACAACCCATCAAGGTAAAAGCACCAATGTATACAATTGAAAACTTTCTAAAACCAGGGTCAGCATTTAGTAGAATTCAGTCATATTAGATTATTTTCCAATAAGAATTCAGTGTTTACCACAAGTTTTCTACAGTCACAAGCTTGTTGGACCACAGCATAAGGTGATTTATCAGTAAACCAATACTACTTTCACCATCAACAAAGCAACAGAAAACTGAGAAAAGCATTACATTTCAGCAAGGTAAAAGGGCAGTGTGTGACATGCTCCAACCAATACAAGTGTAAGTAGGAGGTACTGTAGCAACTGACCCGAAAACACCTACAGTAGTGTCAAATTTCCTAACCATCTAGACCATGCTATGCATATACTGCTTACAATGCATCAACACAGCAAGCTAGATTCCACCGTTCATCGCACCATCTGAGGCCCCACTAATTAAATTCAAATTTGTGGAGATTTTAATACCAACATTAGCAATGCCTCCAGGACCAGAACACACACTTTACAGTGACAGAAACATAGAAACATAGACTTTGATGGCAGATAAGGACCTTTTGGCCCACCTAGTCTGCCCATTTCCTACCTACAGGATAAGCTGCAGATCATAGTTAACCAAAAGCCTATTTCTTCCTACCCCTCACAAGAATTGCCTTATGTCTGTCCCATGCATTCTTGAATTCTCCCACAGTTTTAGACCCCACAACCTCCTCAGGAAGGCTGTTCCATGCATCCACCACCCTCTCTGTGAAAATATTCTTCCTCACATTGCCCCTGAGCTGTCCCCTCTATCTTCAAATTGTATCCCTTGTTCTTGCACATCTCTTTTCTATAAGATGTTACCCTCTTGGACTTTGTTGATTCCACTGAGGTACTTAAAATGTTTCTATCATGTCCCCACTCTCCCTCCATTCCTCAAGGGTATACATATCAAGATCCTTTAGTTTCTCCTCGTATGGCTTCTCTAGCAGACCCTGCACCATTTTAGTTGCCCTCCTCTGGACTGCCTCCATCCTGTCTATGTCCTTGCTGAGATGGGGTCTCCAGAACTGGACGCAGTACTCAGATGGGGTCTCACCAACTGTCTGTACAGAGGGATAATAACTTCTGTTTTCTGATGGTGATGCCTCTCCCTATACATCCCAGTACACCCCAGCCCACCCTACTGCCTTCTAACATTGCTTGCTAACCTTAAGGTCATCTGATATATTACCCCAGGTCCTTTCCATTTTTGTTGTTGTTACTACCTCCCCTTTGTGTAATCTTCCCTGGTTTTTGTTTCCAGGTGCACTATTTGTGCTTCTTTGCATTAAATCCAAGCTGCCATACTCTGACCATTCCTCCAACCTTGCCAAGTCCCTTTTATCCTTTCCATGGCTCCTTTGTTATCAACCCTGTTGCAGATCTTTGTGTCATCTGCAAAGATGCATACTTTCCTTCCAGTCCCTCTGCAATGCCACTTATAAAGACATTAAAAGGACTGGACCCAGTACTGAACCCCGTCTACCCCACTAGTAACCCCTCTTTCTTCAGAGTGGACTCCATTTACAATTACCTTCTGTGTCCTGTTGTCCAGTCAATGTTTTACCCAGGCTAGCACTCTGGGATCCACTCCCAGGCTGGTTAATTTGATTATTAATCTATTGTGTGAGACTGTTTCAAATGCCTTGCTAAAGTTTAGGTAGGCCATGTCCACAGCCCTCCCTGGTTCACTACTTTGGTCACCCAGTCAAAGAAATCAATTAGATTCATCTGACATGACCTTCCTGCTGTGAATCCATGTTGCCTTGGGTCTTGTGCCCCACTGGCATCTAGGTACTCAAAATGCTTTCCTTCAGAAGTGATTCCATTACTTTCCTACCACAGAGGTCAAACTGACAGGTCTGTAGTTTCCTGCCTCTGTCTTGCTCCCACTTTTCTGAAGGGAATCACATCCGCCTTCATCTAGTCCTCAGGTACCACACCATTCTCCCATGATTTATTAAAAAGAGTAGTCAGTGGTGTCACTAGTTCTCCACTTAATTCTTTTAGAATTCTGGGGTGAATTCTGTCAGGCCCCATTGCTTTGTCCACCTTCAGTTTTAGGAGTTCTTTCAGAACCCTTTCATCTGTGAAAGGACTGGGATCGACCTCCCCCATCCAGAGTGCTTCTGTTAATTGGATTAGGCACCTCCCCTCCTCCTCTTTTGTGAATACTGAGCAGAAGTATTCATTCAGTATCCTGCTTTTCACTGTCCCTCTCTGCCCACCCACCATCCATTCTATTCAACCTCACTATCCCTCCCTTGTCTTTCAATACTCCCTGATGTACCCAGAAAAGGTTTTATCCCCTTCTTAACCATGTTGGCTATCTTTTCCTCAGTTTGGGCCTTTGCTATTCTGACTTCCTCCCTCCGTCCTTCTGCCTTAACTGGTGCAGGTCTCTGTCTTGCTCTTCTGTGTTTACTTATACTTCCTAAATGCTATCTTTTTCCCTAACCTCCCCGCCACCTCTTTTGAGAACAATAGTGGCTTTTTCTTTCTTTTGATTTGTCTAGTTGCTTCACACAAAGGCTTGTTGCCTCTGTGATGACAGTTTTGATGTTTCCCAATTGTTGTCCCACCCTCCTTATAGCCCGTATGCTAGTGCTTTTAAGGCACTCTCCATCTTGCCAAAGTCAGCCCTCCTGAGTCCAGTACCCTCTCCTTTGTATGGGTTGGCTCAGCAGCTGAGTTTATCTTGAACCTCACTGTTTGGTGTCCACTTGCTCCCAGATGGCTACCCACTTCTAGATCTCTGATCCTTTCATTGAACATTGAACATTACACTGCTAGAGCTACAGCCATATACTGTATGGATATTTTCATTTACTAAAACTAACATCAAATTTAATCAACAGCTAATGTGTGTCTGCCTCTCTTTTCACAAGGCAGCCTGGATTGCTGAGGGAGACAAATATGAACCCTAGTCTGGATAGCAAATATTATTCAGGATGTGCAATACAGGCACTGCTGTAAAATATCATGGGTCAGAGTGGATCACTGGTGGGGAAAGGAGGAGAGGAAATTGTTACCCAGGAAAAACCACTAAGCCAAGCTTGTTTCCAGGTGCTACCTGGGAGCACAAGCAAGTTAAGTGACTTGTTCAGGATCACATAGTATGCAGTGTCTGGGGCTAATGGGATTAAAACACGACAAACCTAGAGACCTGGGTTTGAATCCATCAGACCCCACTTGCACTCAATGCTTTTAACCACTATGCTATACTGCTCCATAGCCCATTAGTCACTTGAACGCTATTCACTTTTTTTGTTTATGGTTGTTTTTAATAAAACTTCACAAATAGTACCCTCCTGTCTGCCTACCATGGAAAAGCTTTGCAGCAAACTTTTGATATTAGTGTCCTATCTGATATTTACTGGTACTGTGGCATGGCACATCACTATTTCAAATCCCTGCTAGCTTGCTAATAGTGTTCCAGATTTGGGAAATTTAAGACCAGGTCCTGACACAACTAAATTTGCCAAATTCCATTTGCCACAACTTCAAGCCATTTCCATCCACCAGCCAGCATGATGATCCACTCAGTTTTTTCTTTACTACTCCTCATGTAACTGTACACTGAAGTGGCTGTAGTACCATCGCCGCTGTCGCCACATGAAGAATTGAGATATATGCATCTTTCATTCTGAGTGACAGACCCAAACAAATTATACCTAACCATATACCATGCAGGCTGCCTGCAGCCCATCAAAGTTAACAACAGCAAAAGGTTTAAAGCAACAATGAAGGACTGCTACATTTCCCTTATCATTCTCAGCCACTTACTGCTGCTGCCACCTGCCTGCCTGCCTGCCGCCTCAATAGTTTTCAACTTGTAGTAAAATAAATAAATATTATATTGGGCCAGGGCAATGGGCCCAATCTGTACACTAAACAGACAGAGCATCTATTTATTCTATTAAGACAGTCAGGACTATAATAACTACCAGGTTGTGCCAATGCCAGAAACATCAGAGGATGAGGGAGCAACCGGGATGTTGACATTTTTAAACAATCAGTGAAAATGAGGAGCAGTCAATTATCAAGGGAGACAGACAGACTGGCATAATGAGGAAGATAGAATAGAAGGTGGGGAGCTCAGCTGAAAACAGAGTAGGAGGTGAGGAGAAGATACAAACTGGTGGGTGGGAGGAGGGCCTGGGGCAAGGAGGTGGCCTAAGTTACCAACCTTTTATCTTAGCCGGTAGACCCGTGGGTTTCTTAAGTTTCTTTGTCTTCTTCATCACCGTTCCAGAATTCATACACACATTTACCAGACTAGTGTGGCCAATACACCATTACACATTAGTAGCCTCCTCCTCACCAGTTACACACTAGAAGTTCCCTTCCCCAATTCACACCAGCAGATCCAACTGCTCACCTGCTGCATACACCAGAAGTTCCATCCTCACCAGTCATACACCAGCAGCTCTTCTTCCTCCTCACCAGATGTCCACCTGAAGTTCTCCTGCTCTCTACTGTATACACACACACACACAAAGTCCCCATTCCACCCCACCCCACCCCTTACAAATAACACTAGCTCCCCACTCCACCAGTTACACACACCTGCAGCTCCTTCCTTAGCAGTTATTACCAGTAACACCAGTAGCTCACCCTCCTTTACCAGTTACACATCAGTATTTCCCATCCAGTTATTTTCCCACCAGTTATACTTCAGAATTTCTGTCCTCACCAGTGATGCACCAACAGTTCTCCCTCCTCACCAGTTACAGAAACAAACAGCAGCCCATTTTCACATGGTTTGTTTATGTGCACCAACAGCTATCCTTCCTCACCAATCAACAGCTCTTCTCCTTGATAGTTACACAAATAAACAGCCCTTTACTCACCAGTCACACAGGGCAGCCCTCACCAGTAACACAAGCCAGTGGCAGCTATCCCTTCCCACCAGTTACAAATGCAAACTGCAGGTGTTACCCTCCTCACCAGCTACACCAACCACCGGCAGCTACACTTCCTTACCAGTTGCACTGACTACCATCAGCTTCCCCTCTTCAGTAGTTACACACCAGCAGCAGCAGCTACTACTCATTTATTACCAGTTATGCACACCAGCGGCTCCATCGATCTCCATTCCTTTCTCGTTATCTTCTGCCAAGGTGTTTGAGGGTTGCCAGGAGAAAGGAACTGTAAACCAATACCCAAAACACAGGACAGGAAAACAACATCTCATCATCGGTCAAGGGCAGCTGAAAAGCCTTGGCTATAGTCATCATTAACTTCTTGAAGTCTGACTCAGATCAACCGGGTCTAAGGGAGTAGTGAGTCAATCAATGAGCTCAAGCCCGACTCCGTCTCCCATCCAATGTCAATCAGAAGAATGAAACTATCTCTCAAGGCAGCTGTAATAAATATGCCTACATTCACTTCGCCCTAACAGCTGATCCCAAGTGAGCAGCAGCAGGTGGGAAAAACTATTGAAAATCGTTGGTGGAGCAAAGACACATATGGACAAAACTGTCCAATTGCTCCACCGGATGCCAAAACTGCAGCTGCTGCCTGAGAGTGCCACTGGTGCCAGCATGTCAGATTATTTGTGGAGTCACCCCCAGTGCTGAGTACTGGTGGACCAGACCAGGGTTCGGGGGACCACCATGGAAAAAATAAAATAAAAAAAATTACAAACGGGGATTTAGGGGGATTTTTCTGTACACACAGGATT
Source organism: Neoceratodus forsteri (assembly GCA_016271365.2). Taxonomy (NCBI): domain Eukaryota; kingdom Metazoa; phylum Chordata; order Ceratodontiformes; family Ceratodontidae; genus Neoceratodus; species Neoceratodus forsteri. The sequence continues at coordinate 912,180,289 of CM057455.1, read as the reverse complement.
ACAGTAAGTATGCATGATTATGCTACTGCCTCTATGATATCCTCACAGCAATGTTTGACCAGGCAGAAAGACACTGAACATATAACAGACTTCCTTTTGATTTATTTTTCAGAGGCTAAAACTCAAGGAGGAGAAAATAAAAGTGTTCACAATAAAATCAGTGGCCCAAAACAGCTGCAGAACTGCTAGATACCAGGAACAAAACTGGCAAAAGGCACAATTACAGCAAAACACTACAAACCATTTGCCATTGATCTTTTAAATTGTTTCTTAAATGGGCTTCTGGAATGTGTAAGTACAATCCATTCAGCCTGTGAGATTCTAATTCCTCAAGGTCCTAGAGCCAACTGATAAGAAACTGACAGCAGAATATGCTTGGAAAGGTTGATGAATACGGTGTTTTAAAATTGTAGAGAACTATTTCTTCAGTGCCCCAGCAAGAGGGAGAGAGGGTTGTCAGGTCTGTGGATGGGGGCCATTGTACAGTCAATGCTGGGAACATAACTGTAGCACTGTGAAGGGACACATGATAGCTGCTCTCTGTCTCCTTTCCTCTTCTACTCCATAGCAAATGAATAAAAATTAATTACATTTTCTGTTGGATGTAATTTTGTGCTAATAACTGTTTAAAATTTGATGTAGTTCTACTGTCCATATAGACAGTTTCATAGCTGTAATAATTTAAAGGATAAAGTCATCTGCACATGTCTAGGCTTCATATCAGGTAGAGGAAAATAAGGCTTTACAGTAGAAAGAGTACAATGAAAATCACTGGATAACATTTGCAGAATTCTAGGCCCCATCCCATTTACTCTTTTCCAGACCACAGTAACCTTAAACTACTTCCATGATTACTTATAACATTATTAAAGGAAGGTTCTCTTAGCCTTTTATTCTGTTTAACTGATTAGTTGGCAAGCATGAAGAATGATTGCCACTATTGCACATATTAATTTCATCAGGACTTACAAGTAAATGAAGGTACTTATGTCTGGTGCAAAATCTGCTTGACTCAAGTAAAAATTCATGACCCAACTCATGTAAGACATCCTGGAATTTTATGATGTTTTAATGCTAAAACCTGTAGTAGTTATACTGCATCAGTCATTGCTGTTGCTGTGCTCTGCAGTGCCAATGTTCTTGCTTTTGCTGCCATGAAGCTTGTCAAGGCATAAGTGCCCTACTGTTTTCTGTAATTTAAAGTGTATCTAAGATAGAAAACACATGCTTTTAGAGAACTCAGGGACTTTAAAAGCCTTCTGCGGTTTGTGCAGATATACATCAGCTCCATGATGCCTTGCATGAGTGAGGTCATGACCTTTGCTGTGGAGACAAACAGGTTTTCAAATCAGGGCAGAACAAAGTGCAGCAGCCTCATTTATATTTACATTAGGATGAAATCAGAGGGATGAAAGAGTGTTAATTATTGTTCATGCCTACAGACTACACAGGTATACAGAAAATAGGTTGAGAGGGACTTTCCTTTGAAACAGCACTTAGACATGGGTGGAACAAAGAGTACAGTGGAGAGTTGGAAACTCTTTGTCAAGGACAGATCTGCACTCCATGTTTTAAAGTTCCTGACTACTGACAGTATACTGCTTGATGTAGATGAATTCAGTTAAAAAGTGCAATAATCTTTGGCCAGCCAGTTACCTCCAGTACAAGTAAAACAACACCTATTATAGCAGAATATGTCACATTTTCCCAGCTATGTCCTGAAAAGTCTATGATATCTTTAGGGAAATTCACTGCCTGCCTGCAGTAACAAGGCTGAATGTCATAAATGGTCAATTAAATAAAACATTTGTCAAATACTTACATTCCAAAAGTCCTGATGGGACGGAGAGCAAATAAGTGGGCCTATAATTTTCACAGTGCTACTGTACTGCCATTAACAATGGGAATGGTGGAGGCTTGCTTTCAAAACATAGCGATTGTTTGGATGCAAAGGAATGAGTTAAGAATTTTAAACAAAGGTAAGGCCAGTTCTTTGGAAACATAGACTTTGATGGCAGATAAGGACCGCTTGGCCCACCTAGTCTGCCCATTTCCTATCTATTGGATAAGCTGCAGATTCTAGTTAACCAAAAGCCTACTTCCTCTTATCCCCCACATGAATTGCTTTATGTCTGTCCGTGAATTTTTGAATTCCCTAACTGTTTTTGACCCACAGCCTCCCAGGAAGGCTGTTGCATGCATCCACTATCCTTTCTGTGGAAAATACTCCCTTTCATTGCCCCTGAGCCATTCCTCCTCTATTTTCAAATTGTGCCACCTTGTCCTTGCACATCTCTTTTTCTGGAAAATGCTACCCTCTTGGACTTTATTGATTACCTAGAGGTACTTAAATGTTTCTATCAGGTCCCCCTCTCTCTCCTTTCCTCAATGATATACATATTAAGCTCCTGTAGTCTCTCTTCATATGGCTCCTGGTGCAGACCCTGCACCATTTTAGTTGCCCTCCTCTGGACTGCCTCCATGCTGTCTATGTCCTTGTGGAGATGGGGTTGCCAGAACTGCATGCAGTATTCCAAATGTGGTCTCACCAACTGTCTGTACAGAGGATAACAACTTCCTGTTTTCTACTGGTGATGCCTCTCCTATGCATCCCAATACCTCCCCAGCCCTCCTTGCAGCCTGCTCACATTGCTTTCTACCTTTAGGTCCTCTGATATGACTACCTCAGGTCCCTTTCCATTTTGTTGTTGTTAGTACCTCCCCCACATTGTGTACTCTTCCCTGGGCTTTTGTTTCCCAGATGCACTACTTTGCACTTTTGCATTAAATCTAAGCTACCATACTTCTGACCATTCCTCCAACCTTGCCAAGTCCCTCTCATGCATTCCACCTTCTCTTGTGTATCAACCCTGTTGCAGATCTTTGTGTCATCTGCAAAGAGGCACACTTTCCTTTCCAGTCCCACTGCAATGTCACTTACAAAGACATTGAAGAGGACTGGTTCCAGTACTATACCCTGCAGTACCCCACTAGTAACCTCCCTTTCTTCAGAGTGGACTCCATTTTCTATTACCTCTGCATCCTGTTGACCAGCTAATGTTTTACCCAGGCTACAACCCTGGAACCCACTCCAGGGCTGGCTATCTTGTTGTGTGGGACTGTGTCAAATGCCTTGCTAAAGTCTAGGTAGGCCACGTTCACAGCCCCTCCCTGGTCTACTACTTTGGTCTCACCAGTCAAATAAATCAATTAGATTTGTCTGACATGACCTTCCTGCTGTGAATCCATGCTGCCTTGGGTCCTGTGCCCCACTGGCCTCTAGGACCTCAACAATTCTTTCCTGTAGAAGTGATTCCATCATTTTCCCTACCACTGAGCTCAAACTAACAGATCTGTAGTTTTCTGCCTCTGTCTTGCTCCACTGTTGTGAAAGGAATCACATCCACCTCCTCCAGTCCTCAGGTACCACACCATCCTCCCATGATTTGTTGTAAGGGTAGTCAGTGGTATCACTAGTTCTCCACTTAGTTCTTTAAGGATTCTGGGCTGAATCCCATCAGGTTTCATTGCTTTATCCTCCTTCAGTTTTAGGAGTTCTTTCAGAACCCTTTCTTCTGTGAATGGACTGGTATCAACCCCCTATTCAGAGTGCTTCTATTTTTGGTTTAGATACATCCCCTCCTCTTCTTTGTGAATTCTGAGCAGCTGTATTAATTCAGAATCCCTGCTTTTACTGTCACCCTGTGCCCACTCCCCTTCCCTTAAGTTATTCTTACCAGTCTCATATTCCAGATCTTCACCTGTATTAGAATGAAGTTTTTAAGGTATTTCAGAACCACCTTAGGTGAAAGGTGAAGAGAATTTGTTTAATCAGAAAAGGCACACTAAGCTAGAAATTTTTCCAGGTGTAACCTGGGAGCACAAGAAAGTTAAGTGACTTGCTAATGGTCACACAGTTTGCAAGAGAGGGCTGACAGGATTCAAACCCATGTTTCCAGGTTTGCAGCTCAGTGCCCTTAACCACTATGCTATACTGCCTCCTACCTTAGGAGTAAATATATTGAAATAGTACCCAAGTGGTTGTTCAATGATAGCATACATTTCAGACACCATAGACTCATGGTATGCATTGTTCAAGGAAGCTGCAAGCAAAGTGACTCTAAACTACTAAAGTGTTACATAGAGCTATGCAAAATTTCCAAATCTTGCTTCCACAAGAATTCTGTAGCAGCTAAATTCAGAAATTCTGAATGCAGAATTTATTTGAAACTGCAGATTAGAAACGTGTCATTAACATAAACTGTGAATGCTATTAAATATATCTGCGGACAGCTCACCTCCTCCTAGGGGATGGCTATTGTCACCATGCACACCTCCAGTTGTGGCTGGGGTGAGGCAACTTGGAGCCCAGACTTCAGAGGAGCAGCAGATGGTAGGGTGCGTGCAAAGGTGTGCACAGTATAGCCGTATATGGGTTATTACACTGCAGTTCCTCAGTGGATTGGAAGAAACAGAGGCAGATGATCTCTTGACCAGCCTCCGCCATTGCAGGTCATATCCATACTGGCACTGGGAAGCTCTGGAATGACTTCCATCTGAGAGACTGGATGTTAAGAGATGTTCTGCTTGTGGGTATTAGGCAGATCCCACTCAGGGGACAAGTCTGAGGTGGAACTCCCCTCATGTTGCAGATTGAAGACAGTTGCAGAATCATCACTCAGGGGTGGCACTATAGGCTGGGAGTAGGCACTAGCAGTAACCATAGAATAGAAAGATAACTTTTGGAAAAGAAAAGGATAATTATGCTGAAGGAATATGAAATAATACACACCATCTTGCCCAAAGATTTTAGAGTAACTCCTGATAGTGGCCTACCTGCATGATGCCAATGTGCCACGTACACCTGGCACATCGGCATCACTATGACTGAGTGCAATGAAATGGGGTCCTGCAGACCCTGCACAGCATTCAAGATGGGACCCATGGCAGTTACACACCTGAAACCCAGGCCGCACAGACAGAAACATGCCAGGGTGGGCAGGGGGCATGTCCATAGTATGCACTATTCACAGAGGTATGGAGTGCAGCTCACAGGAGTGAGTAGTGGTGCACAGGTTATAGCAACTGGATCCCAGCTGTGTGGTTACCATCAGAAGGGGTACGGGATGGGGTTGGGTCACTGCAGACAGGGGCATGGGGTGATTAGGCTTGCCTGTACCTGTAGTGGCCCTGCAGTGAGGGTGGGTGGGCCACCAACCAATGGCCCATTACTGGGGCATGTGAACATGGGTCTGGGTGGGCATTTATGCACCAGCACCCATGCCTCCAGTGCAAGGGATCAACTTTCAGCCCAGCATGGGCATCCAATTGGATGCCTGCCTGGGAATGCAACTACTCCTGACCACCCTTCAGAGTCCTGCACCCTGGAGGGCAGAGCCACTGACAGGTTGTGGCCAGTACTGAATACCAGCTGGTGTGCACCTGTCCGCATGTGCAGAGCTGTGTAGGTGGATTATGCAATTTTGGTGCATAACCTATGCCCAATATTGTGTAGGGCCCAATGTTTTAAAATAAAAAGGACAAATGCATCAACAAGGCAGACAGGCAGTTGCTTACAATGGCCAATGATTTTAACCTTAGAATATTAAATGGGAGATGTACTGGGGAGAGAGGGGAAAATAACTTACCAACCATCAAAGTGGGCTTTTGATTTGGTATGTGTTGATATATTTTGAATTAGCAGAGTTAAGAGCATTGAAATAACCCCTAGGGTAGAAAGTGATCAGCACATTGTGATGTTGAAATGGTGTATGTATGGTCATCATATTACAATTTATGAGAGGAGTTGAGCAAAATAAATTAAAACAACTATAATAACCAGGTTATAAAATAATGGAGAATTAGATGGACTCAAATTATCCTAAACAGAGTAATAGTGTAACTACAGTAGGATCAAATAAAGAAAAATGTTTGATAAATTCATCATGAAGAAGGAAGATTAGCCTGCCTGCCAGTTCAGTGGTAGAACTACTACCTGTGACACCACTGACCGGGCATGAGAATAAGCTGGGCTGCTGGAGGGCCCACCGGGGAGGTGATTCCATGGGTGCTCACCTCATTGACGGAGGGAGGAACCATGGTCTTCATTCCTCTACTGCCACCTAGGTGACCACAAATGACAGTGCCATGGAACCAGAGTTCAGGGTGGAGAGCATCAGTGTTCTAACATTGAGACATCAGATGCATCATATTATGATGATCTGGAGGAGATGAGAAACATGATAAAATCCCTAACCACACAGGATGCCACCCTCTGTCCTGCCACAGGTGTCACACTGCTGACTGAGGCTCTTTCTCCTCAATCAAGGCTAAACTGTACTTGGGCATTAGAGGTTGCCCCAGGAGCAGCCCCTTCCCATGGGGGGTCATCTGTGGGGAAACACAGGAGAGAGAGGTAAGTCCCAGGGATGGCAGGTGACAGGGCTAGGCAAGGCAGAGGGGCTATAGCTGGCCAGTTGTCATCAGTGTAAAAGTACAGTAAATTAAAAGAAAATATATGAGGAAAGTCATAGCTAATGGTAAATTGACCATTAGACGTCAGAAACTCTGTTTACAAACTTCAAACATATATTTTTTCATTTATGATCTCAGCAATGATAATATTAGAAACAACAAGAGGGAGAATAAATAATGTATGGTTTGATGGAGAATGTCTTATGTCAAAAAGTTCTGGTAAATTTAGTAAGAAGTACAAGCAAAACACCTAGTAAAAAAAGCACCAATGCTATTATCAGTCTAAGGATGAAATATAGAATACTACTGCAAGAGACATCACAAAAGTATGCTAATATGTGGTATCAGTTAATTGAGATAATAATCAGTAAAGATACCCCCAAAGTGTGGCATATGTTGCATTAAGATGTAACAATTTAAAGAATGATATAGATGGTATTATTATGCCAACCCAGTGAGTACTGCATTTTACAAACCTCTATACTGTGGATGTCACTCCCAGCTAACCCAAGATTGGAAGGGGAAATTGTAGGACCTGGTAACAGAAGGAAATGTTACCTTTATAATTGCACAGAGACATAACAAAGTGGCAGGTATTGTTGAGTGTTAGTGTCATTAATCTGGTTAGAATAAGGTCAAATTCTTAATGACACCCAAACTGGTGTTAATAGGACAGATCCACCGTGTATCATATTTTGTGTTATTTCTTTAATGAAAATATAGAAGGCTGATACACTCACTCAACATGAGTGAAATACAATAGGATTGTGTCATGGAATATTGTAGGATATTCAAAGAATATTACAGATCAAAAAACTAAGATGTTTCTCACACCATTTACAATAATCTGCCTCCAGGAGACATGGACTACAGAAAATGTATATCTATAGGCCATGTAAACATGTTGGTGAAAGCAAAAACAATTCAAAATGGGGTAGACCTACAGGGGCCTAGTAACCTTTATAACAGTTAGGAAGAATATTGAAGTAAAACTTCAACAGTTGTATCACCAAATTTAATATTAACATTATTAAAATGGAATGAAGAACTGCTACTTATGTGTAATTGTTATACCCCTTAATCCGATCAATTATGAAATTGATTAGCAGTTACATAACATTGTAACGGAGTACCCAAATGCAGGATTATTAGTTATGGTGGATTTTAACACTAGATTGGGCTCTGTGATTCCTAATAATGAAGAATGTGCATTTCTAAGTAGAAAATCAATGATAAAATTATTAATGGACATGGCAGACTAATGTATGTTTTAGAAAAAACTGAGTTTAATTATCCTGAACGTAATAATTAAGGTACAAACTCTACTTATTTTACATATATAAGTTTGCATGGGGAAAATGTGGTAGATTATATTTGTGCACTACCTTGGCAATTCTTCTTCTTCCAGGAACTCAATATCATTTTGAGACCTGAAATTGACCACTGTCCATTAGCCTTGAAACTGAACAGTCCCAATAAAAATGATGATAACTGGGAAAAGATCATATGCTTCATATTGAAATTAGAAGTCAGAAAATAATTTTATTCTCAGTAGAAATATAGTAGCTTGTACATAAATAGCTAACAAATCCAGAAATCAGAAATTCTAAATATATTTAATATACTGACTCAATATTGTTCAGCACAAGATACTTACAAGAAAACTCAAAATTTATGTAATAGTATTCTACCATTTCTATATGCTCTTTGTAAAGAAAATGTACAAAAATCATGGTTTGACTCAGATTGTAAGCATTTTAAATCACATTTAGCAGTGTTCATCAGCTTTGTAAGACTTCATCCCATGAAAAAAATGATACAAAATGTAACAAAATGAGGAAAGAATATAAAAAAAACTTCTGAATTATAAACAATTAGTGTAGCAAAGAAAATGGTGGAAACAGATGTTAAAGGTCATCCAGTCCAAGAATAGTAAAACAATACTGGCCGATGGTGGCAAAGGATTCAAAGCTACTTTACTAACATTACAGTTCACATAACTCCAATGACATGAGTTTTATATTACCAAAAATCTTTTATAATGACTCACATGATCTGCCAATAAATGGAATGCTTGATAAATTACAGAATTCACCTCAACCTCTTAACATAACCCCACATGAAGTGTCATTGGCAAATAAAAAATGCAAGATCAAATGAGGCGCTGGGTCCAGATATGGTGCCATACTTTATAAAACCCAAACTGAATGCTGGAGCAATTTATTGGTGAATCTTATTAATAAAATAATTGCAGAAAATTATATCCCGGATGGTTGAAGAGGAAACATATTACTAATCAGCAAAAAGGAGAGCTAAATTTACCACAAAATTACAGGCCCAGAAGCCTTACTGATTGAGTAAAATTTGTACAAGTATAAGGTTAGAGGCTAAATGACTGGGTAACTAAGTAAAACACATTAAATATTTACCAAGCAGGATTTAAAAAGGCCATTCTACAACAGATCAAATTTTCATATTACAAAATATTTTAGAACAACGTTACAGAAAGAAGAATATCCCTATTTACTTAGATTTGAGGATTTCAAGAGTGCCTTCAATGGGGTAAACAGAAATATTCTGTGGGGAAAATTGAACAATATGAATATGAATCAAACCATACTCTGATCATAAATTTATATTTGCAAAATTGGATAATGGCAAGGTACAATCATCAGGGAATTTAACACAAACTTTTAAATCCAGTCAAGAGGCAAACAATGATGTATTTTGGCCCCTTAACATTATAATTTGTTCATTAACAATTGTCCATTCTCCTTTTGAAAGATTTCTCATTCACCTACAATAAAGGTATTCCAATACTGGCCTGGTGTATGTGGATGATTTGGCCTATATCTGTTTCTCCAGTGGGTTTAAAGCTATTTCAAATCTTGCAGGAATATTTTACTCAAAATCAATTAAGGATAAATACTTAAAATACAAAGATTTTGGTGGGCAGTAAACCCTTATTGAAATCAATGTGGCTTCTTGATAGGTAGACAATTGAAGAAATAAAAACATTTTGCTATCTAAGATATCATTTTTCAAACAGCTTAAAAACTAATAAACACATAACACATATACCAAATAAAATGAGCTAGTCTAAAAATTCCTCCAATGATTCATATGAAATACTGAGAAATTTGATTATATCAATATTAGAGCCACCAAACTGAAGATGAACCGGTAGCACTCTACAGTATGTAGTAGAAGTCTAGTTAAATGAACAGCCAGATATTTTACAAACTTTTTGCCTACTTATATGGAACAATATTACAAGTACCAAGAACAACACCTGCTGAATTGGTAGGAACTACTACTACTACTAGAGAAGAGGGTCTGCAAGGTAAATTGGGACTTCAATTAGGGTAAATTTGTCAATGACGAATGTTTGCTTGCTTGATATTAGCATTGGAAATGCTGGAGTTAGACAGATGCAGAGCAGGAATGGCAGTGATGTATTGAACTTCATGCCAGCCCACCTCCACCCTGCAGAGATGGACAGGCATTGGGGTATGCAGATTTTACCCTCAATGAGAAAATCGTGCATTTTGTACTTGTTCCAACTTCCAACAAACAGACATTCTGGCTGTCCCGGTTCTAGCATTTTGGATACCCTCCAGTCCCAATTAATTTCAAATCCCAACATTTCATGCCAACTGCTTGATGCTTCATCAGATTCAGAGCACCTCTGAATGAAGTACCTAGCAATTGGCATGAAAACATAACATTAGTTAGGTCAAAAGGCTTAAAATATAATAATGCTGCTGCATTGGTCTGTCTAAGCTCCTATTGGTAGGAAGTGAACACACAGCACAGGCAGCCCCCTCAACTACATTGTTTGTTTTTGATTATAGTAGTTTTCCTTCAAGTGGAGCATGCACCCACCCACCACTGTGGCAGGCCCAGACTGCCAGTGAATCTGTGATGGTGCCTTTTTTTCTCTGTTACCTCCAGACTGTCAAGTCAGTGAAAATGTTACTTATTACCTTGTCCTTGCTGCTTGTTTTGATTACAAGCTCTGCTGCAGGTTCCTTCCTGGCTCCGACTTTCTCCCACAGACACACCACCTGACTTTTACACTTTTAGTTGACTGAGTACCAACTAGTGAGGTGGGTGATGACTCTGGCTCTGCACTCCTTGCCGACACCACATGGCCCGAACCCGGCACCAGTTATTCGAGGCAGTTGGTCTGCCCCACATAGTCGACCACTCTTGACCTGCCCAATGATTGTCTAATCTTAAATTATTTAACAGTTGGGAATGGCTCCTGAGTCCCAGCATCCCGCGCTCGACACAGTACAGGCCATGCCCTGCTGCCCACTACCACCTACCAAATCTTACTTCAGTTCTTCTGTACCAGCCACAGAGTTCTGCCACTGCCACAATCAGTCTCCTGGGAAAATGAAACCACCAAGGTTCACTGCCTCTGCTGAGGAGGATTATAATGGTGGATCCACTGGATTCAGACTGGCGCAAACAACACACAGTGTCAGAGGTTCCACAGCACATGTGTGCTTCACGCCGATGAACTGGCGTTACTGGAATTGGATTGCACCACCAACCTCCACCAATGGAGCAAAAAAAAATAAAAAAGCAAGGTGTATGAATAATTAATGATACGGGCACATCATGATGATGGGATGGTACTGCTGTTCCTGGCAATGAAGACAGCCCACCCCTCCCAACTGGAAAGGTTCCAGAGGGTGGCGGCACTGACAGTAAAGTATAAAACAGGGATAAAAAACAATTATGATGGGATGACCCACACTTCAGCTTCCTGGGGGCGTCAGCCCTCAGCTCCTCCCAAAGTCAGTGCCTATGCATCCCTATCCTACAAGCCCAGTCCAGGATCATGGTGGACCCACACCCTGTACACCCACCACCCTTCTGAAGATGCCCAACCTACTGACATGTGGCACCTGCCCCATTTTGGCCCCATCTTATGTTATGGGCTCTTACTCCTGGTTTCTGTACCCTACCACAACTGTTGGGCCCCTAGTTACTCAAATTCCTGTTCCCCACACTAGTCCCTCTACTGCCCCTGCCCGACCAGGTTAATTCAGTCTCAAATCTCATCCATTAGATACTGTATTACTGCAGCAATCCTAAAGCCTCCTTGTCCATTTTCACCCCTCAGCTACCATACTTTTTGTTCTCAGCTCTCATATAGTTTCACTTAGCCCAGGTAGAAATCCTATTGCACTCCAAGTATTACTCAGCCCAGTTAGAGAAATAAACAGAACAAATAAATATGTATTATTACAGCAATCATAACAGTATAGCTCAGTTAGAGAAATAAACAGAACAACAAAATCTACATTATTACAGCAATCCTGAAAGTATCCAATCATTGCTTTGTCTCCACCCCAGAGACCCTGTTGTAATATAGGACCACACAGGACTCTGGCGGCAGGGTGGAGCAACTCTAAGCGCCTGACAGAGCTCAGTTGAGCTTGCTCACTCCCCTCTATCACTCGTTCATTCTGTTTCTCCCAGCGCTGCAGGCTGCCCTTTTGTACTTGGCTCTTGCCTGTGAAGCACCTTTTTCTGCCCACAAAAAATACTGCAGCAGTCCTGACAGTGCTCCATTGAGCTTGCTCCTCCCCTCTCTCACTCGCTCATTCTGTTTCTCCTGGTGCTGCAGGTTGTCCTTTTGTACTGGTCTCCTGCCTGCATTGGCGCTTTTTCTGCCCACAAAGAAATCTGCAGCAGTCCTGACAGAGGTCCATTGAGCTTGCTCACTCCCTCTCTCATTTGTTCATTCTTAATCTGTACCAAACACTGATTTCCCAGAGTGACCTTGCTATTCTGTGCCAGAAGTGCGAAAACACATTTCAGCCAGGATGTGAAAAATGGCAGCTGTACTGTTAATAAGTAGATGTGAAAAATGCTAGTGTTGAAAATCTGGGGTGAAAATATTGCAGATTTGAGAAGTTACAAGTGCGTGGAAACTGCGCCAACACATGCTTGTAACACAATCATTTCATGGACTTTCATCACCAAATTTTCAACATAGGCATTTTAGGACCTCTGCACATGAACAGTGTCACTGTCATTTTCTTAATCTATCCTGAAAACTGATTTCCCACAGCGACAATGCTATTCTCGTCAAGTGTGAAAACACCTTTTGGCCAGGGTGTGTAAAATAACAGCTGTACTGTTCATAAGGAGGTGTGCAAAGGCCAATGTTGAAAATCTGGAGAAAAAATATTACAAATTAACAGATTCTGACGTGAGTGGGAACTGCACAACGCATGCTCGTAAACAGACATTTTGGATTTGTTTCACAAATTGGCAACATAGGCTTTTGAGTTTACCTCATGAACAGTGGCACTGTTGTTTTGTTAATTGGTCCCAAAAGGTGATTCCGTGCAGTGATCTCTAAATCACCTTTTGGACCAAATAACGCCATGACAGTGACTGAATTCATGAAGAGAGGTCCCAATAACCCCATGTTGAAAATCTGGTGTCAAAATTCCCCAAAATACCCAAGATATGCAGCAAAATTGAAGAAAACCTATTTATGCCATTATACAGCTTACGGCATTTCTTCAGTTAGTGGTCGGCTTTGAAGAGTGCAGGCGTTTCCTGGTCCACCGAAGATCATCACGCTGACTCCAGAGGTAAGTATGGAGCGAGGGAGGATGTGGGGAGACAGGGTATGCAGAGGGTTGGTGCTGGTTGGGGAGGGGCAGGAGAGACCACTAGGGACTGTTTTCTTGTTTTACAGGTTAAAAAAGACAACAGGGGTCAGTTTTCTTTTGTGCAGGTGTTGTTTGATACACTGGGGTGGGCTCTAGTGTGCCACCTGCATTTGGGGGAGGCGACCAAAGTCGATGGGGATTGGCCCCCGTTGGTACAGAAACAGGTAGGGGTGCATGATGCCAAGGGTATTGGGCACCCCTCAGCAAACAGCAGAATTGGGGAGTGGGGACATTATGCCAATGGGGGTGGGCTCCCCATCAGCAAATAGCCTCTGAGGTGGCATACAGCCACCAGGGTCCTGGTAATGTTACACCAGGCAAGGTACTGCCCTGCAACGATCGGTCGCCTCCCTCATTGCAGAAGAATGGCTAATGCTGCTATGATGAGGCAGCCCCTGATTGTAGCAGCAAAATCCTTACAACTTGGTGGCACTCTGCAGAACCAGTGTCCATGGATCACGTGATGCAGCTCACCAGTGAGTAGCTCTTTAACACTGCTCCAGCCTCCCGACTTTTTTCACTAATTTTACTAAAACAACTGGTATAAATGCCTTTAAATCTTATCAGAAAGTTTTAGAAAAGGTTCTGTCACTGCGCTACCGAGATTCGGTGTATGGAGGTGAGAATGAGGAGAAACATCTCGAAGCATACCCTCAACATCGCCTGAGAAGGCCCTAAAAATCCAGGACCTTGAATGGTGCAGATGAATCCTCACTAGAAACTTCCATGCCCGACCAGCAACCTCTTACCTTACAACGCTTTCTGCAAGAATTCACTCCTTTCAAAGAAAAGCTGGGTGCGATTACTTGGAAATTAAAAGAATCGCCTAAGTTTTAGAAGAAGTGCACCAGCGGCAACAGACAATGAGGCCCATATTTGCTCACTAGAGAAACGAGTTGAGAAAGCTGAACATGAAATTGTGGCTACTCACCAAAGAATGGCAAGACTGGAGATGAAAACTGAGGACCTGAAGGGCGGACAAGAGAAACAATGCAGTCCTCATCGGTCTCCCGGAAAAAAAGGAAGGGTCGGATGCAGTGCTGTTCATTCAAAAAATGATAACAAAGCTGGCTGGCCCATCGCCATTTGGGCTGAGTTACACTATTGAGCGGCACATCGATCCCTTCGACCAATGCCACGATTGGGCGCCTCCTCATCCCTAATCTTCAGATTTTGAATTACCTCGAATGGCAACAGCTTTTTCCAGAAAGTTAAAAGTTGCATTAAGTAAGATGGGAAGGCTCTAAAATTAGGGTGGCACAGGATCTTTCAGCATCGGTCGGCAAAAAGAGCAGCGCTTCATCCTTTGGTCTTGAAATTAATTGCCACCGGTATTAAATTCAATGGGGTACCTGGCTAAGCTGGGGGTTCTGATCTCCGGTTCTTGGTCCTCTTTTGATGACCCTGAAATTGCAGCTAAGAAGCTAAGAAGGCTTTCCCTGACCTGTTCAAAGAGCCATGATGTAGTTATGCACTGGTATGATCCCGATTTCTGAGGGGAGAAGAAAATAGAAGCCGGAGAGAGCTGCAACCTAATTTAATTTTATTGTAATGCTCAAGGTTGGTAATGGCAGTTTAAGCCAAGGACTTAAAGACTTGTGCTGCCCCAGAGATGAATTTCTACATCCGAGTCCTTAATGGGGTTCTCCACGGAGACTTTCGGTTTTATAAATGGGGCTTTGTTTCCTAAGTGTTGTATGGGGCAACTCAAGTTTACTTGTGCTACAGCTATTACTAAATTCGCCGAGATAATGCTTGGTTTTAAGTTAACTAAGACTTTATCACTTGTGGTATGAGATTTGAGAACTTTTCTGTTGTTGCTTTCTTCTTGTGCGGTCTCCTTATAAGATCTGCTGCAACCAGTTATGTGTGACAGAGGGAGTCCAAGCATTAAAGTGGAATTAGTCCAATTATGTTGGGTCATAACCAGAGAAGAGGTTAGAGAACGAGTGTTCCTTCGGTGAATGGACTTTCTTTGAACACTCATTTATGCGGAGATCAGCTTGATTTCCATTTACTCAGTTGACAGCATTGTTATTTTACCTCTTCAAAACTGTACATAATCTAATTTATGGAGCGAATTAAAATCGCTGATAGGTAGGAAGATTCAATGCGTGGAGTTCAGTACATTGTTATAAAATATAGTTTCCTGTTTTTCTGGTGTTGTTTCCCCTTTCACTTGTGCACTGTTTAGGGATTCAGTACTATCTTGGATATGGGAGTTTACCATTGCCTTAGGCCCACCTTACAGGGAGAGTAGAGGTGAGAGAGTAAACTAGTTGTTTTGATGATTCCCCCTAATTTTTTTTTTATTTTTATTTATTTTAGTAACGTTTTTCTGGAGACCGGTCTGGTTAGTTCTTCCTCCTTTTTCTGCCTCTATAATGGGGTGACCTATATTGAGTTAAGATTTATTCCTGGCCCAGCGTGGTTGTTAAAGGGTTTTTAATTTAGTTTTAAAGGAGTTAATTTGCCTTAAGCTAGAGTGTAGGAATCAACTCACGCCGTGGGTTTGACTTTGTGTATGCTATTGCTGGAGGATAGTGATTGAGTACCGAGGTTAGGGATTAGATGCAGGCTGATCTGCAATATATCTCCTGGGAAACTTTTTTAGGTTTTGTAAGATAGATCGCACTGATATTGAAGTGTGTTGCTTAGTAGCTTGTTATCATCCTAGGGATTGGATAGGAGATACTTATCTTCTTTAGGCAATTTGGAGGTTAAGAAGTCGGGGTGATTAACTGTGTGCCTTCATATGTTAATTATGTTTGCCTTTTAATCTTCTGAGGAAGGTAGACTGGTTGGAAGGGTGTGGGTTGTTCGAGATGTTTTAAGCTACGACCCTGTGTCGATATTTACTGATATTAGCTTCAAAGTTACTTACAGGGGTGGGTGTAATAGGAGTCGGGAAGGCTGGGGGAGGATAGTGTAGTTAGGTGCTCTGCTGACCGTAGATTGCAGTAGCAGGGCAAGAAAGGGGAGGAACAGGTTCTTTGTAATGATTTTGTTTACTTTAAGAGCTGGTTGCAGTTTTTGGGGATTCGGAGGGGAAGGTAGATTTGGGGTTGGGCTTGCATGGATTTTCTAGTCAATATTCAATTAAAAGTAGCCTTTTCTGAGGTACAGCTCAAAGTCTCTTATAAATATTCACCTCAGTCATATCGTAGTCAGTTAGTCTTTACCGTGGAATGTCAAGGAGCCAGACAGAAATTAAAACAATACCAAATTTTAAAACATTTGCAGCTGCTAAAGTCTGATATTACCTTTATCCAAGAATCCTATTTATTGATTTTGGAAGAACTTAAGTTGAGAAGGCAGCAAATTGGTCAAGTGTATACATCTGAAGGCACCACCAAAGTTGTGGTGTAATGATTTTATTAAAGCGAAATGTTCCATTTTACCTTCTAAAATAGTCAGAGATGTTCAGGGCAGGTATCTGTTAGTGCTGGGTAGAATAAATGCTTTTGAGATTTTATTAGGGAGCATATATGGTCCAAATTGTGACTCTCAGGATTTTTATGGAACTACTTAACGCTTTAACTCCTTTCCTAGCAGTCCCAATGATTTTGGGTGGGGACCTAAATTTAGCTTTTGGTCCCAATATAGATTCTTTCGAGTAATAGATTTAGAGGTCTCTCCCTGCCCAAAAGGGTGTTGAGAGATATGTGGGACAAAGTGGGCCTCTGTGATGTCTTACGAGTTATGCACCCCTCAGAAAGGGTTTATACTTTCACTTCCCCAGTTCATAAAAAGTCTTCAGAATTGATTATATCATGATCTCTCAAAGATTAATATCGGGAGTGATTACTCGGCCATACATTCAGGGCCCCTTTGGATAACTCTCTAGTTTCATGTTGGTTTTCTTTTCCACTATTCCAAAGTTGGAGGGACATTGGAAAATTAATAACCAACTCTTAAGGATCAAATATAGTGAAATGTGAGTGATCACATTACACAATTAGTGTTAGCCAATTCCAATTCTACCGGAAGCGTGATATGGAATGGGGTGCCTAAAGGCGTATCTGAGAGGTTTACTTATTAGGGTAGCATCTAAAAGGAAGAGAGAGAGAGAGGAACAATGTCTGGTCCACCTGCTTTCTAGCATTAGGTCAATTGAGATGAGCATGTCTCCGCACTCACCTGAACAAGCCCGCCTGGAACTTGTAAAATTGAGAGATGCATACCTGGATCTCCTAAGGAGAAGGCAGAATTCTGATTTTGAAGTCAAATGCTATTTATGTCGACCAGGGTGAGAAAGCCGGTCATTTACTTGCTGCAAGAGTTAAGCAACAAGAATCTGACAGGTTTATTGTCTCAATTCAGTCAGCTGAGGGTATTGTTGAATAAGCAAACGGATATTACAGCAGAATTTCATAAATTTTTTCAATTATTATATACTCCAATGGCAAATTATCCATACTTAATGGATATAGATCATTATTTGGCTGAATCACATCTGCCTTCTCTCTCAGAAAGACAACAAATCTCTCTGTGTGCTCCCATAATGGAGTCAGAAATTATTAAAGTATTGAAGATCTTCCTTAGACAAATCTCCAGGCCCAGACAGTTTTCACCTAATTTTATAAAATGTTGCAAAGCATTTCACCACTTTACTTCTTGATCTCTTTCAACAAATTATCACTGGTGATCACACGGACAAAGCACTATTTGAAGCATTAATAATCTTATTGCCCAAACCGGTAGAGTGCGGAACTTATGGCTAGTTATAGGCCTATATCTTTGTTAAACCAGGATATAAAAATTCTGTGTAAACTCCTTGCAGATCATATTAGCACTGTCCTGCCTGTTTTAGTTGGATCAGAACAGGTGGATTTCATAAAGGGGTGGTCATCCAGTGATCATTCACGTACTCTGGCTCATGTCTTCTCGGTGTCCAAGGATGCGGAGTTCCCATCTGCCTTGGTGTCCCTGGACGCTGACAAGGCATTTGATAGGAGTAGACTGGAATTTCCTCTTCTGGACATTACATGCTTTTGGTTTCCCCTTGGAATTTCAATCCTGGATACGAGCAATTTACAAAGCCCTACAGCCGGGTCTCTTGTAATGGAAACATATCGGATTTATTTTCTCTGGGTTCGGTACTAGACAGGGCTGCCCCTTATCGCCTTTACTTTTAACTTATACCTGTAGCCCCTTATACGGAAGTTGGTTGCCTGTCCCAGGATCCGTGGTATAGCCATACATGATATAGAAATGAAAGTATCGCGTATCGGATGACTTACTACTTCAAATTTCCTTCCTGGAGAGTCTATACCGCACATGCTGGAAATTATAAATGAGTATAGTTCATTTTACAATTATAAGTTAAATGTGGAGAAGACATTGGTATTTCCTTAACCAGAGGTGATGAAACACAAGATTAGTGAGCTGGGATTAGCCTGGGTAAAGGACTGGTTGAAATATTTAGGTATTGTTCTCACAAGAAGTGAAATGCTTTTTCAAAGAAAAACTTGGATTCTTTACTGTATTCGATTACACAAGACCTTAACAGATGGTCCCATCTTCGTTATCCCTATGGGGTAAAATTAATTTAATAAAGATGAATATTTTTCCCTGTCTCTATTACCCACTTAGTCAAGCGAATTTGTGGCTGCTGTTATCATGGCTCAAGAAGGTGCATAATATTTTGTTAATTTTATCTGGGCTGGAAAACATCCCCATTTGGCTTTCCATAAGCTAGCGGCTCCTAAAATTAAGGATGGCTTCTGCCTGCCTCATGTTGCCCTTTACTTCTGGGCCAGCCATGCAATAAGTATCTAAGATGGGTTAAAGGCACGGTGTATGGAAACTCCACTGATTATGAACCTTTATGGCTTAAGATTGAATTGGTGCAAATTCAACATTATAATCTTTCTCGGTTTCTTTGTTATATACTGAAGCTTAAATATCTTCCTAAGCAGCTGCGTTCCTCTCCGATTGCAATATCTGTAAAAGTACACTTCCAATTTTGTAATTTTCTTAAGTACAATCACTGTTTAGATTTGGACCAACCGTTGTTAGGTAATCCTAATCTTAGAAGAGATAGGAGGGTTCTTTCCCCTTCTAGCTACACGCAGGCGGAGAGGTTAGCTTCTCGGCCTCTGGGATGCAGCAGGAGGGAACTGGTTGTCATCCATGGAGATTTTAGCTAAATTAGAGATTCCAACTTCTAATGTATTTAAAGTTTTCAGTTACGCTATTTGCTTGCGAAGTTATAGGACTGTTTCCTGGTTGTCTAGGTCTCCGACTTTCAGGGAGAGCTGGCCCAAATGGCTGGACTTCCACATGCAGTGTCAAAAATTTTCAGGGTTTTGTATGATTGGATCTATCCTGAACCTTTTGGACCTTCGGTTATGGGCAGCTTCTCCCAGAGATACCCATCAATTGGGCGAACCTCTGGCAAGATTGTCACCATTTTATTACACAAGACAGGCTCCGCCTTATGCAATTTCAGATATTACATAATTTATACTACTCCTCTCACAAAATGGCCACATTTGACCTGGTCTCTTCCTCTATCTGTACAAGGTGTGCCCATGCGGATGGTAACTTGGTGCACATTTTCTGGACCTGCTCCAAGATAGCTCCCTTTGGTCACAGATTAAGCTGAGAGCAGATCCCTTACTAGGTCTTAATGATTTGTTCATGATAAAATATGCCTTTTAGGCAATTACTCCGATATCACAATAAATGTTCGTAAATACCACATGGCACTAATAGCCATGTCAGTTAAAAATTAGTGCTTAGGCATTGGAAAGATACTGAGGAGATATCATATGTGGAGTGGTTGTGGAATTCCTGACCAATCTCGGGTAGAAAAAATGGTGGCTAGTGTTAGGAATAGAATGAAGAGGTTTAATCAAATTTGGGCTCCATTATTAATGCTATATTCACTTCAAAGTGTGTAGAGGCAAGTTTTAGGTGGAGGAGCTATGGACTGAATAAGTGTTAACCATGCAAGCCCAGGGTGGAGGGTGTAGTTTGGTAGGTGTGGAATTAGGGGTAAGTGCCTTTTCTTCCTTATTTTTTCAGTAGAAAGTGGCCTGTTAGAAGGGAGGGAGGGCAAGGGGAGGGTCTTTTGAGGTTTTTCTGTTTAATTTTAGATGTAATGTATGTATCTTATTTTGTGTTGTTGGCTAATGTGGAAAACTTTAATAAACTTTGAATGAAAAAAGAACCAGTGTCATCTGCACACTGGCCCTGCGTGTCTGAGCACTGCCAAGCCCAACAGTGCAGTGCTGGCATTAGCTGCCACAGTGCCACACCTCCACAACCCTGATTCTCTCTTAAGCTGCCACATAATATTTCTTGCGTATCTGCTAGCAAACATAGAAACAAGAGTAAATGTGCTTGTAAGAGCTGGGGGAAGGGAACTATTATCATCTTTGCCGTTACCTAGGAGAGGAGGAGAGCTGTAAATGGTGGGTGTGTGGGTTAAGCAGAAGTAAACCAGGTGTCTGCATTTAAACTTCCCTACAGTAGTTAGATTTTAGCACAGAGGAATCTTGCTATCAGAGCAAGGCCAAGAAAGCAGCTCACTAAGGAGCTAGAACATTACTACTAGATAGTATCACCTCCCACCCTTCTCTCCACCCTCGCACCCCTAGCCAGTTCCACTTTTATACACACTGGATTTGACTGACACAGGAACTTCCTGTTTGGAAGCAGGAAGCAAGGGATCACCAAGACACATAAGGCTCACCATCCTTAAATAAAGGACAGCCCCCCAGCTGCTGAAGGTCTGACTCTGAGCAAGGAAGGAGACTACCAAGGAATACAGGAACTCTCTGTCACAGAACAGAAAGGCAGGAGCTGTAAGGGCAAAAGGCAGTAGGGAAGTAGGAAGAAAAACACACAAAAAACCAACACACTACTTCATGCATTAGGGACCACCTAGAGCAGAGGTAGCCCCAAAGAAGGGAAAGAAGAGAAATGGAAAGAAAAGAACAGAAAGAAAAGGAAAAAACACAGGTGGTATGAATATCTAGAGTTGTCATGGGTTCAGAGCTCTCATACCCAGAGAGACTTCATAGGACAGTGGGGCATTGTCCCATCTGCAAGAATCTACCTGAACTAAAGGCACAGCTGAATGCAGCATGGAAGGTGATATCTCAGCTGTGGGACCTGCTATGTTGACACAGAAATAGAAATCCACACCCTTATATACTGCAACATCAGTCCCCAGAAGTATACTCCACAGAGAAGATCTGGTTCAGGAGGTGGAAGGTGGTACAGAAAGGGGAAGTAAACTCAGCAGGATGGATCAGCTAAACCCTCTCCATGCCATGACCATTTCACCTGCAAACTGCTTTTCACCACTGATGGAGAAGGTTCTCAACCAAGTGGAAGAGGACAACAAACCAGTCAAAGGCCAACACTGCCACCAGATAAGGAGAACGATGGAGGCAACATACAGGACAAGAAGGAAAGAAGTAGGAAAGTAATCATCATGGGGTCTCCATTATTAGGTTGGTAGAAGCCCAAATGAGCGACTATAGACATACAAGGGTGCTAATCAGATGCCTCCTGGGGTCTCAGCAAAACATGACACTGATCACATTGGAAGATAGCAGAGAAAGAAGGGAGGACCTGAAGATCCTGGTACACCTGGGGACAAACGATCTGGCAGGGTAGTCGGTAGATGAAGCCAAATGGAACATAGGTAAACTAGGAGACCGACTGGCCCTCAAACAACCTCCTGGCCTTCTCCAAGGTCTTTCCTGTCTGGGACAAGAGCAGTAGCACAGAGAAGATCAAGAGTAAAGAAACTGAAAAGTTCAACAAGTGGTCAAGAAGCTGGTATCAAGAAAGAGGCTAGCACTTCGTAAGTGCGTGAGGAGACTTCTGGGAGAGGAGGTTCTTCAGGTACAGAGGTCTGCAGCTAACAAGAAAAGGAGTAAGAGCACTGGGCCAAACATTTGATGTGTGCATTGGGCATTTAAACTAGGGAAGGGGAGCTGGAGGCAAAGGACCATATCAAAGACACCTAGAAGATAGGAACTTTGCTGTAAATCCCCAAAATAGTAATTAATCACAGAATGCAAATGGTGACTAGCAGGAACATGAAGGAGGTAAACAAACACAAATGGAAGTGGGACCCAGTAGCATGCCTACTGGAAAGAAACTAGAGGTAAAACACAAGGTTGAGGGAGGAATAATTAAAAACAGGGTTGACAGACCATGGAAAGCTATGTCTGCAAATGTTCACAGCCCGGTGAATGAAACCTCAGCCCTAATGGCCTTGATGTCAGAGACTGACCTGGACATTGCTGCTGTGACCGAGGCATGGTACACAAGGAACCATGACTGGGATATTGCTATGTCAGAGTACACTCTGTTCTGAAAAGATCAGGTGGGAAAAAGGGAGGATTGACTATCTACATTAGGGAAGAAATAAAAGTGACAAAGTACAGGGGCATAAAGAGGTTGGGGAGGCACTGTGGGTCATGCTGGAAATGGGTAATGGTACTGCCACTCAAGCAGGTGTGATCTACAGACCTCCGCACGGGGAATGAGTTGGACAAGGCACTAGTGGAAATAATCCACGAAATGGCAGCAAAAGGAGCTATTACTAATGGAATACTTTAATTTACCAGATGCCAATTGGAGCATCCATACTGCAGCAACAGCAAAGGGCAGAAACATCCTGGAATCTCTTCAGAGGAAGGGACTCAGACAACTAGTGGTAGAACACACCCATGAAGGAGCAATGTTGGACCTGGTGCTTTCCAATGGAGAAAGGGGAAGGATGTAGAAGTAGGGAGTCATTTGGAGTCCAGCAATCATGTGAGGATAGTAGAGAAATCTAGCCATACAAAGGCAAGGGTCAAGGATTTCAGAAGGGTCGATTTTGCAAAGATGGAGGTATGTTTGAAGAAAGCCCTATGGCCTAGAGTGGGAAAAGGGATGTAGAGGAACAATGGGCACATCTTAGAAGCTACAGTATAATGGAAGTCACAAGCCTTTGTGTCAGGCAAGTAAGTAAAAAAGAGGAAGAAAAAAGCCACTCTGGTTCTCACATATGGTGGCAGGAAGGGTGAGGGAAAAAGACAGCATTCAGAAAATACAAAGAAACAGAGGAAGGAATATAGAGGAATGTATCCAGAAAAGCTAAGGAGGAGGGAAGCAGTCAGAAAGGCCAAGGCACAGACAGAAGAAAGAATAGCAAGGCAATTTAAAAAAGGAGACAAGTCCTTTTGTAGACATTAGAGATAAAAGAAAAACCAAGGGTGGGCTTGTGAGACTAAAGGGAAAGGAAGGGTCAGCAGAAAGGAACCAGAAAAAAATCCTGAACAAATATTTTGTTCAGTGTAGGAATGGACTGGGAGGACCACAGCTAGATGTAGGAGTACTAAGGAAGGAGTGTTGATACCAATCCATTCACAGCAGAGAGAGTTGTAAAGAAATTAGAAAAACAAAAATAAATAAAGCAATGGGTCTGGACAGAATACATCCCAGAATTCTAAAGGGACAAAGAAAGGAGCTAGCAGGACCACTGACAGCCTGTTCAATAAATCATTAGAAATGAGTGTGGTTCTGGCAGACTGGTAGATGGCGAACATTGTCCCTCTGCATAAGAGTGGGAACAAGGAGGCTGGCAACTTTAGGCCAGTCAGCCTATCCTCAGTCATAGGAAAATTGATGGAATCATTACTCAAAGAAAGGATTGTGACATGCCTTGAATCCAGCAGACAGCAAGATCCAAGATAGCTTGGTTTCATGGCAGGCAGGTCTGGCCAAACAAACCTGATAGATTTCATTGACTGGGTGACAAAGGAGATTGATCATGGAGGGGCAGTAGATGTGTCCTCCCTTGGTTTTAGAAAAGGACTTCAATATCATCCTGCATAAAGGCTAATAAGCAAATTGAACAGCTTGGGGAACTGAATCCATGGCGGTTTACTGGGTTAGGAATTGGCTGAGTGGTAGGACACCAAGGGTGGTAGTAAACAGAGTTCTGTCCTTAGAAAGGAGGTGACCAGTGGGATGCCTCATGGATTGGTACTAGGCCCAGTCCTCTTTAATGTCTTCATAAGTGACATTGCAGAGGGGCTAGAGTGGAAGGTGTGCCTCTTTACAGACAACACAAGGATTTGCAATAGGTTAGACACACCGGGGGTGAAAGAACAGAAGGGACCTGTAAGCTGGAGGACTGGTCAAGTATATGGCAGTTGAGATTCAACACAAAGAAGTACTAAATTATGCTCTTAGGTCACGGGAACCTGAGAGGAGTACTCAATGGGGAGATACTGTCAGCCAGTATACCATTGTAACAGCAATGCTCTTACAGTGACAGCAACCCACCAACACCGAGTGTTGACCAGGTTGCTGGAGTGATGCCAAGTCATCAATTCCAGAGTTTGGTCACTCTCTGAGATCCATCTCCTGGAGTTGGAATCCTTAGTTCGGGGGTGGGGGCACCTCCCCCATACAACACCGATAGTGTGTTAGTGCATTTTCTGGTCGGATTGGAGTCAGGCGGCATCAGGGATGTCGGCCATGTGTCACTGTAGGGAGGTCATTGACGCTCCTGTCACCACAGCAACATGGAACCCTGTCGGCCACCAAACAGGAGAGGATATAGGAATAATTATATCTGAGGACTTAAATATGGCTGGACAGTGAGAGAATGTGTTTATATGGGCCATTGGGATGTTGGAGTGCATAGGGAGAGCATCACAAGTAGAAAAAAGGGTTGGTGATGCCACTATACAGTCCATTAGTGAGACCTCATCTGGAGTACAGTGTCCAGTTTTGGAGGTCACATCTCACGAAGGACACAGACAAAGTGGAGTCAGTCCAAAGAATGGCTATAAAATGGTATATGGGTTGCACCAGAAGTCATATGAGGAGAGGCTGAAAGACCTCAATAAGCATTCTCTAGAGATGCTAAGGGTGTGGTACATGATAGAGACATTTAAATACCTTAAAAGAATCAATAAGGTACAGGAGGGTAGCATCTTTCAGAAAAGAAGATGGACAAGCACTAGGGACATGAGATGAAGTTATGGGGTGGAAGAATCAGGGGTAATGTGAGGAAGTATTTCCTTACAGAGAAGGTAGTGTGTCTGCAACAGCTTCCTGCAGGGGTGGTAGGGGCCAAAATGGTGGAGAAGTTGAAAAATGCATGGAACACACTCAAGGAACTCTAGAAAAAGGAAGAGCAGGAAAGCCACAAATAAATTAGTCTGCAGCATGAGTTAAAGGTAGAAAAAATGGGCAGACTAGATGCATCAGTGGCCCTTATCAGCCAACAAATTCTATGTATATATTTAAGAGCAGAATTGGGAGAGTAAGACTTAAATATCTTGCCCTGCCAACAAAAATCTCATACTGGTTTAAAAAACAGCTCTAGAATCCTCAATGCTGGTAAAAAAAAAGTAATGGAGGAGATAGTAGAATGGAAAATCAAGGTTATACATCCTCTTGGTTAACAGACCTCCTAGATAGCTTAAGAAAACTGAACAATGAACATCTACGGAGGGACTTTCTTAAAAATATCCCACTACGGGCATGGCCGCTCAATCGTGATGGCCGCCTGACTGTGGAGCTCTGTAGACCTGGAGAATGAATCACAGGAGATGCACCGCTGGACAGATTAAATCTATGAGCTATATACAAATATTGCACTAGTTATCCTTCCGGTAGATGCCGGTAAGAAAGTTTCTCCCGGATGCTTTTTTGGCTGCTACACACTGCTGATAGTCAACGGTGTCTTACTATGTTGCAGGCTGACAGGCCCAAGGCACCTGGAAGCCACTCTATACAACAAATCACTGGGATGATTGCAGCACTGATGCAGCAAATAACTGAGGTGACTATAGCCTCCAATAACACCACCTCAGCCATACAACAAATGGACACCAGAATATCCAAAACTGAAGCCCAAGTCAGCGAACTCAGACAAGCTTGACTCGCTTACAGCACTAGTATGGGAACAGGAATGTACTATCCACAGCCTGCAAACAAAAATGGATGACACTGAAAATAGAAGTCACCTGAACAATCTCCGCATCCTGGGCATACCTGAAGGGGTTGAGAGGCGACCAGCAGATATTTTATCGATGTACTACGGAGATCCTCAGCATGACCTCTCTCAGAGCTTCGATAGAAAGGGCCCATAGAATGCTTAATCCTAAGCCGAGGCCTGGTGAGTGGCCTAGGGCCCCTTATGGCATGCATTCTCAACTGCGTGACAAGGAATGGGTTTCATCTAGAGCACAAGAGCTTGGAGTGCTGTCATGAGTGGCCACAAAGTCCTTATATTTCAGGACTATTACAAAGATCTGGCTGAGCAAAAAGCATACACTGAATGCCGACGACTGATGCACGCCAAAGGCATTCAATTCACCTCGATACCCGCTCACGATGTGGCTAGAGATTAAAGGGTACCTATATTGTTCGCTACCCTGAAACCCTCATGGAATACCTCAGCAAAGCACTTCCCAGCATCATTATCCTGAGCCGAAATGACAATCTACATAAAGAGCAGTATGATAATGGGGAACCCAAACTTTTAAATCGAGTACACTTCCTAGTTATCAGTTTCAAGGTCGCCAGTCAGATCTCGAAGTGCCAAAATCCAGGAAACATGACAGAAGGAGCCATCCACATGATCGTTCAATGGAGCCTGCATGCCAAGGACCTGAAACAGAAATTTTCAACCTTCAGAAATTTACCCTAATACTTGAAGATCGAAGATCAGATCAAGACAGCTGAATTCCTGAATATTCTGAGGCAAAAATGGTGCAAAGGCTACAGTGTCCAAAATGGCATACTCTGAGGCAGCTGAAGAGAAGCTAATGATGCCCATCTCCTCCTCCTCCTCCTCAGTCCCAGAATTGGAGCATGGACATTCCGATGCTAGTACAAATGAATTGGCACCCATTCCAGTGCTGCATCCTCCACCTCTCCATACGGAACCTCTCATGGGTGGAGACAGATAAGTGTCCCTTTGTTCTTTTCTGAGGGCAGGGTAGATGCTGGACTTGGGGAATGCTTCTGTTGTTAAACGGAAGATTTATGGTAGTTTTCTCCTCTGTTTTTCTATGTCCTGATACCCCATACCTTGCTGCCTGGAGAAAATATCAGGGACACTGGGATACTGAAATATAATGTTTTCTTTTCAGTAGAAGCTGCTGATGGAAACAACCATAAACTGGAACATGTACCCCATGCCTATCTTCTTAGCAGCTACCCCTCTCCAACCCCTCATATACTCTGTTATAGAGGACTTCTAGAATGAAACCCTCCCCCTTCCCACAGTCTGCCAATACTATTTAAGGATAGCTGCTATGTCTTGGGAAGACAATATTTTTATAGTGCAATCATTACTTTATAGCTTTCTTACTGACCCGCTGCTTGACTTGCAAACTCTAATGATAGTCTGACAAATTGACCCAGAAAAGAGTGTAGGTGCATCCTAATATTCTTTTGCAGTACACCTCCCAGGGCTAACCAGCCCCATACAGTGCTAGCACCATGATTGATTTTGGATCTATCCTCAGTTGTTACTGTAGGATTCTCTTATCTACACCCCCGGACAGCCAGTTGGAACCTTTGGAGGCTATTACTCCTTATTCCTTAAACTGACTATTACCAATGCACATATTAGTTCAATGTATGTATATAATGTTTCTGTTATTGGTTTTATTTAGAGTTACCTTTTTATGTACAACATGCTGTAACTTCTTCATTAACGTTATTTAGTTATGCTGTAAGTTGCTGGAAAAAAGCACTTAAAGTACTAATAGTTGGGGTCATTTGGGATTTTTGACAGCTCCTGTTTGTTGAATCTGACCCGTGGAGCCCTTCAACTGTCTCGAGCACTAGTTTCAATATTTTCCGTGAGACCTCAGGATTATGGCTGATATATCCTTCATAACATGGAATGTTAGGGGTCTTAGTACCCTGGTGAAACAGAAAAAGTGTGGACACACTTGAAGAGACTGAAGGCTCAAGTCACATTCCTGCAGGAGACAAACTTACCTAGCATGACCACACACAGCTGGTGAGAGACTGGGTGGGGCAGGAAATTCATGCAGGTGTCCCTACCAGAAAGAGAGGTGTAACCATTCTGGTCCCTAAAGCCTTGTCATGGAGCATAATCCAGAGAGTAGCTGACCCCAGGGTCAATGGGTCATGGGACTAGTCACCACTCCGACTGGGAATAGCCTTCTGGTCAACATATATGCCCCAAACAAGGATAACCCCTTTTTTGTTGACCTTACTGCCAGGATAGAAACTATTATTGCTCCAGATACCCTATTACAGCAGGTGGTGACTTTAACGTAAGAAAACTCATACTAAAGAGTCCCAAGCTATTCACAATCTCTGCTCAGAATACAAAGTAGTGGATATCTGGCATCTTATATACCCAAAAGATCGGGATTATACATTCCATTCCAGAGTTCATGGCTCCTTTAGTAGGTTAGATTTTTGGTTCATTTCACAAACTGTAACACACTAAGTTATTACCTCAAATATTCTCCCCATGATCATTTTGGATCATGCCCCAGTCCAACTGATTATAGCATGGGTGATCCAGCTCTAGATCCGTCTTTCGGATGAGGCGTTAAACCGAGGTCCCATCTGCCTGGATTGGTGGTAGTTCAGGTGGATGTTAAAGATCCCATGGCACTTATCGAAAAAGTAAGGAATTTCCCGGTGTCCTGGCTAAATTTCCTCATTCAGTAAAATACCACCAACAGCTTAATCTGGTTCAAGGTCAGTTGGCATTCATCTGTATCCCTCCCCGGGTCGTGCCTGAAAATAGGCAGAATTTGTTTAGTGCACTCACCCGGTCAACAAAAGCTAAATAAATAAATAAAATAAATAGATTCTCCTCCTGGAAGTTTGATTCCCTGCTAATGCAAGACTCAAGCTTCCTGAGCTGAAACTAAATCCGAAACCAAATGTTTTCTGCATGAGAACCCCATTTCAGATACTTCAGCACAAAATATGTGGGAGACTTATAAAGCTGCAATGAGGGGAAAATTATAGAGTATGTTGTCAACAGAAGGAGGGACAGGGACAAAGAACAGACCGAGCTAGAAGGAGAGCTGTCCATAGCTGAACAGGCCTTAAAGCCTACTCATGCCCTACACTACAATCTCATGTAGGTAGACAGGTGCTATCCCTTAGAATCAGGTTAAACAAGCTAATATCCCAGAAGGCTGACCTAGACATGTTAAGTGTCCGGCATACATATCGGGAGGGTGAGGATAAGGCGAGAAATCCTGGCCTACCAGATTAGGCAGCAGCAGGCCGCTAGGTTTATTGCTAGCTTAAAAGATCCAACATCAGGAACAATAACAACCAAGGTGCCAGAGATGAATAAGATCATGACTAATTTTATGCTCATCTCTATGCCTCATCCTGCCCAGCCACCAACTCTGATAACGCAGGCTTTTTAGACAATTTACCCTCCCTACTTTATTACAGGACCAAAGAAATAGATTAGATGCCCCTTAGCTGCCGGGAAATAACAACAGCTCTAATGGCTTTAAAGCGGAGAAGGGACCTGGAGGGATGGATTCCGTGGAATTCTTTCAAGCCTTGCCTCCTACTGTAATTCCCATCCTAGGGCAAATGTTTGCGAATCTAAGGACAAAGGAATGCTGCCCCATCCCTTAGAGAAGCCACCATAATAGTTTTACCTAAGAAAGCAAAGATCCCACTGCCACCTCTAGCTATCGCCCTATTTCCTTAATAAATTCAGACAGTAAGCTTATTGCCAAAGTTTTAGACAACAGAATAAACCCTGTTCTCCCATCTCTGATCCATCCCTCTCAAGTAGGTTTCATCCCAGGTTGATATAGTACTTACCACACCTGAACTCTACTGAATCTCATTCATATAGCCAAACAACTAGTACCCATTAGCTGCTTTGGCGGTGATTTGAAAAGGCATTCGATTCAATAGAATGGGACTACCTACATACTGTACTGGGCCATTTTGGCTTTGGGCCACAGTTTGTGGCAAATATTCAGGCATTATATGCAGTCCCAAGCTAGGGTCAGAACAACTCCTCTCTGTCCGATTCCTTTCCACTTCATGGAGTACCAGACAAGGTTGTCCTCTCTCGCCTTTACTTTTTGTTCTAGCAGTTGAGCCCTTGGCATCCGCCATTCGGCATGCTAAAAATATCTCAGTGATTCAATTGGAAACTCCTACTGTACAACCTTGATGTATCGGATGATCTGTTAGTGACTCTGGCAGATGTCCGCGTGTCTATTCCCCTTGCTATCCCTCTTAGATTGATTTCACATATTTCTAGCCTAAAGTCAATCAAACAAAAACAAAATTCTTCCCTTAATTCACTATGTCATGAGGACAGTATCCTCACATAGGCTTTAAGTGGTCCCCAACCACTATTACTTACCTAGGATCAAGATTGGGGCCAACATTGATAGGTGGCGGGATAAGAATTTGAACCCATTGTTAGCTGATTGCAGGAGAGATCTGGAACGTTGGACCGCCTACATCTCACTATGGCTGGGAAAATTGTAGCTTTTAAAAGGTCCATGGTGGTAAACATTTTTGATGTTCTTTCCCATTTCCCTCTCTTTCTTTCCGTTACTGCTATCAAAACTAGACAAGATGGTAGGCTCCTTTCTTTGGAGCTCATCCCAGCC
Organism: Neoceratodus forsteri; assembly: GCA_016271365.2. Lineage (NCBI taxonomy): Eukaryota > Metazoa > Chordata > Ceratodontiformes > Ceratodontidae > Neoceratodus > Neoceratodus forsteri. Next base: position 912,149,475 of record CM057455.1, on the reverse strand, counting down.
CCACTATAGCGGAATGCTCTCAGGGCACATTGGAATCAAGGGGCTGGGAGCCTCCATGGATGGAAGGCTATAAAATGGCATACCAATGTTCCCAAACTCTGAAATGGTTCCAACCTAAATCTACTAACCCCTCAATGGCTAATCATAGAACAGCAGATCAGTCATACATTCATACTAGCCTCTTTTATTATAGCACTCCAAAAGCCCTTTTCAAAGCATCCTACTATAGGCCCTCTCTATCCACTATTGGCTACTAGCCACAGGAAATGTAAAAGCCACCCACACCCTCTGTCTCCCACCCCTTATGGCATAACTCTCATATACAAATAGGAGGCCTCCAAGTATTCTGGCAGTCCTGGTATGATAGGGGCATACATTTCCTCAGTGATCTTTGTCCCCAAAACAGGGACACCTGCGACCTTTCAATATCTACAGGACCTTTGGCATCTCCCCACCTCAAACTTCTGGTGATACCTGCAGTTAAGGAATGCAGTCAACCAATTCTAATGCAGGGAAAACTTCAAACCACCAAAGACTCTCCCACTCAGAACTGGCTTCTACAAACACGTGGAGTAGCAGGAACCATATACACCTCATTAAGAAATACCTTACCTAACCCAACATTTTACTTAAAGCTAGATGGGAGGAAGCTCTGCATATTCAAATATCTGACAACCAATGGAAAAGTGCTGGACTATATGCTCTGCATACAGGGATACTCGTAGTAGATTGATTTAAAATAAAGCATGCACTTTTGGTATAGAACTCCCACAATACTTTACAAGGCCAAAGTCCTCCCACATGACAAATGCTGGAGATGGTTATAGCCAGGAGGTGATCTCATTCATATAATGTGGAATGCCCTTGGTAACACCCCTCTGGACAGCTATAGCACAGTTAGCATGTCAAATCCTAAAACAACATATTGTACCAGCAGATCCTCTGATGCTACTGGGATACAGCTTACCTCCTCCCCCAATTTAGATGGCTGATGCTACTATGAATGCAGGTAAAGCATTCCATCTTGTGTAACTGCAGAAGCCCAACCATACCTTCACTGGCAGAAATCATACCCTCCCTTTCATCCTTATATGAGTTAGATAGACGTTCCCATGTATCCTTAGGACAAAGGGACAAGTTGCATTTATATTGGGCCCTGTTCATGGCATATGTAGACCCCAGAGCAGGAATAGGGTGAAGTTCATTATCAGATCCTTTTGATTCCTCCTGTTAATCTTCTAGCAATGATTCATTGACCTCTCTTTGACCAGCAGACTTGCAATCTCATTTGCTTTGGATATAGCAATCATTAGCAGATATTTCTGCAAAATGTGCTTACAGCAGTTGTTATAAATAGTTGTTACTAGGACACTTTAGCTGATAGCTGATTTGATTTTAGATATATACTGTAGTTGAGTATCCTCATTATCTTAAGTCCAGATCCTTTGTGGTACCTTCTCTTTCTCCCCAACTTATAGTACAGGATCTTGCTGACCAATGGAAGGCATCATTCCCTGAATACTGATGCCCTGCCTGTCCTCAGCAATGGTACCTCCTATTAGTTCAGACCATAACATCTTCAGAATATCAAGATATTTTCCATGTGGGGCCTTTGGATAGGTGCAGCTTTATGATTTCTAGGCTTTGTCAATAAATGGCGGTACCACCTCTTGGTCACCTGGCCTTACTATTGAAGGTAGGTCCAGCGTATCTTACTTCCTTTAATTACAGAAATGACATGCAATGTTTAGTTTAAGATCTTGATACAATGTATGTAGTCAGGGACCAATGGTACAGTCTGTACTCCGGCTGCCACTAGGCACGTTGGTACTAATATTACAGACCACTTATGTTTTGCTGTATGTTTCAGTTTTGTATTATTAGTTCTGTAAATATGTTCCATGTATGTTTCTCTTTGTTGTTCTAAAATTAATAAAATAATTAAGAACAAAAAAAATATCCACTACTATATAAAATTAATAAAAATAAACGAAAGATTCTATCATTTGATGACATAAATAAAATAAGGACCGTAAGGTTACATACAGTAAGTTGTATTCTTAGAACAAAATAAACCACTTTCTTGATCCTGACCTCCTCTACATACAAGACAAGAAAGATAGACAAATATTTATTAAATTTAGGCTCGAATTATACCTCAAAGACTCTCTATTATATCTATTCCAAACAGAAACTAATTAAACCAGATCTATACTGTGACTGTGGTCTAGGTGTCTTTGAATCATTAACCCCTACCACACTGTATTACCTAAATATGAACAGCTACAGCAGACTCTCTTAAATCAATACTTTAACAATTTTAGTATACCTAAGGAAGAGTTCCTCAGAGTACTAATGAACCCTCCACAGATTTTATAGATGAAGACATGTTAGTTTTCATAAAACAATTTACTGGAAAATGGCTTATTCCACCTATTAAATTTGTTTCCTGGCTGGCCGGTGGCACTGAGGGCTGAGGCACTGGTCACCTTACCTCGTGCCATGCCAGCGACCCATGTTTGGGAATGAGTACTGGCCACTGGGGGTTGGCAGGGGTGGAGGGATTGAGCATCTGAGGTACTGCTCTCCCTCTCTGGGAGGGTGGTTTCAGTGATCGATGTGCATCTGGCCCCAGGTGGTGGCAGGGGCTAGAGCACTGACACTGCAGAAGGAACTGAGTGGGCAGGCAGTGGGAGGAGTGCATGTGGATATGTGCATGCCCCTCCACTGGTGTCATTGCACTCCCACTTTCGTGGGAGAAATAGGAAAAGGTCTCACGTCATGCTGGAGAAACAGACACCCCCACAGGTCCTGACTCAAATGGCACTTCCCTACAATCTGGATCCTATTCGAGGTGATTAGAGTTGGGGCTCCTCATCACCCTGACATGGAGGAAACTGTGGGGGATGTCGGGGACAGTGGCCTGATCTAGGGTGTGGGGCTGGAAGAATGGCTGAGAATGCACGCTGACTGGTGGGGACCTGGGAGAAAATGATACACTAAGAAAAATTGCTTTCCAGTTCCACCTATTTGAATGTTATCTTCTTTCCCCATGAGACAAGAGAGACAGATAAGTGTCCACTTAATTTAGATTAGAAACATATCCTTTTAAGGTACTGAATTATATACATTCAAAAGAATTTGCCAAATGAAGACCTCAATGTGATGAGTGGATTAGATGCTTTGGAATTCGTTTATAATGCAATGTATTGTTTAAAACAGAAATATCCATGGCAAAACCTGACAATTCAAGATTTACTAATTCCAGTATACCTGAGGAAAGACTATTATAAACTTAATGAAGCCTTCCATTGACCTCATTAAAACACACTGGTTACCATAAAATTACTTTTTCTATTTTCTATTGTGGAATATATATATATATATATATATATATATATATATATATATATATATATATATATATATATATAAATGTGATTCATCAGTGAGAAATAACACTACAAGGCCCAATATACATTGTGCAATATGTGTGCAATGTGCATCTTTCTTATTTGCTCTTTGTAATTCACTGGCTGAATATCTGTTTAAGATTTCTTCACTGGGACCACTATAAGAGATTGGTAATAAAGAATATCAATCAGAATGGGAGAAGTGACAAGTGGGATGCCTCAGGGCTCAGACTTAGGGCTCACACTATTTAACATCCTGGTCAGTAAATTGCAGACATCAGACAATGCTTGGTTAAGTAAGTACACTGATGACTGTAAATTAGGGGGTTTAGTACAAACTCCTTCTGATGGACAGAAACTTCAGGATAACCTAGATAAATTAAGCTTGGACCAAGACAATACAATGCAGTTTAACATCAATAAGTGTAAGGTGATGCATTTTGGTGCTAGTAAACCTAGCTTTACATGCAGCATAGATAACCAGGTACTAGAGACTACCACTGAAGAAAGAGACCTGGGAGTAATAATGACAAAGAAACTAACCACAGAAACTCACGCCAGAATAACTAAAAAATGTCATAAAATAGGCTGCATTTTATCTAATATAAAAAGAGAATCACAAATAATGATACCATTATACACCAGTTTAGTCCAACCACCCATGGAATATTGCTCCCAGTTCACGGCAGCCAACACCATAAAAAGCAAAAAATTAAAGAGAGTTCAAAGAAAAATAAATAAATAAATAAGGGGTTACAACACCTTACATACATAGATAAACTGAAAAAACATGGCATGTACTCCACAGAGAACAGACAAATAAGAGGTGACCTTTGCTTAATATTTAAGGCTGTCAAAGAGAATGCTTGATGGCACGTATCAGTGTTCATAGAAGCCAGAAACATATCAAAAAACAAGGTCTCATAGATACAGACTTGGGGAGAAAACAACGTAACAAAGAAACGTTGTGACTTTTTACACAGGGTCATTCAAAGCTGGACTACACTCCAAAACAGATTGCAGAGAGTAGTAATATTAACACATTTAAACATAGACTGGATCAATACACGGGGAAAAAAGATACATGTTCCACCTATAAGGCATAATAGGTGGCAAGTTCAATAAGGACAAATTGTCCATAGGACTCGTAACAAACTATGAAACTATAAAACTATAAAGAATTGAACTTAGTTCTGTGAACAAATCAGCATGACCAAAACAAATTGTTTAGTATATTCACAATTGTATTACTAAGAATTAAGAAACACTGTCAAGATATTATTTGTCTTCTCTCTGTAAAATTTGGGATATTTAACAATTATTGTATGCTGATTTATATTTCTGTATGTAGTAATATGCTTGCAAAGATTGAAACACAGTTGAACCATAAAGCATTTTGAAACTTTGAACAAAATACTAACCCAGAAAAGTCTTATTTATTACTTACCTGGATTTAAAGTCCAAATTTGACAAGGTACTGTAGATAGAAATATGTTTGGGGAGGTTTACAAGGATAAAACAGTAATTCAGGACTACTTAATATTTAAAAATGCTCCTACATGCACTACAGTGGTAGTCAGTACCATTCACAAGCATATAATTTGTGATGGCACACTATAAACTTGCAACCATTTGCAAAACCTGTGTTTAGTTGAATGTGGCATTTGCTATGTCAGATGATGTTGGTTTCCCTTAACAGCACAGCATTGCTCAAGATGTCATTGGCTACACTATAGTGCCAGGATTAGAGTCATTTGAGGTGGGCAGCTGATAGAGGCAATAGATGTTAGCAATGATGTGAAGCCAGGGTGCCCGTAGATTCAATACTTTTAACATACACATAAAAGAAATAAATGAGGTCCTGCAAAATGACAGAAACTATGGCACAGTGTCTTAGCAATCGAAAGAAACACATCTTAGTATATGTGGATGATACCATAGTTCCTTCTCAGTCTGCCATTAGCCCTTGAGATGTCTTGAATATGGTCAATAAAATTATACTGAATTAAGGTTGATGTTAAGCACAGAAAGCTCCACTATTTTGGTCATGGGATAACATAGACTTGATGAAGACAAATGGTACATTAGTCACACTAGGACTGAAGAAGTTAAAGAGTTTAAGTAGCCTAATGTGATCTATATTGACAGAGTTGATTGAATTCACTCCTACATATCAAGAAACACTTTGAATTAATAGGTTTGGTATCATTTTTGCAGGCAATAGTATTCCTGTTATTTTGAAGTTATGGAGCCAAAATTTGGGGGTTGCAGAATATGCGGCTAATTGAGGTAGCCCAAAATCAATTTATTCAACAATCCTGGGGTCCCACAGTTTACCAAAACAGAAGCTCTGAGGGCAGAGGTAGGGGCAACCTCTGGGCAGGCTTCTCTTATTACTTAAGCAATAATGACTGATCAGCTAGTCATTTCCTTGGGTTAATCACTGGCTGGGAGGGATGGGTGGCCCAAGGCTGACAGGCTGTGAAAGTTTGTATCAGGGTTATTTTGTTAGCTTACAGTTCTTTTATTTATTTTTTTTTGTTACAGTTACACTTTAAGTGCAATTTAACTACAGTGTAGTTACTGTAACTGCATTGCAATGTAGTTGCATGCAACAAACATGTAACTACAGTGAAATTACCTCTGCGTTCTCCTCACAACTCATCCCTGTGTCATGTTCCTGTGCTCGACTGCCAGAAACAACTGAACAGGAGTAGTAGTTAAAATCACAAAGAAAGGTTGCCAAATTCAATGTACAGAATGTGTGCTATATTGTTAAACTTTAAAAACTAAAATCAAAACTTTCTCACGTTGGTACCAGAAGGGACAGTGTAAAATGTGCACAATCAGTGTTGTGTGGAAGCTGTGCCAGGCATTCCAAAGAGATTAATGCCCTGTGCAGTAGCCAATCGAGAAACCAGTTCAGCTCATAAATAGTTAATTAGCCTTATAATGTAAGGTAACAGAAATGGATAAATGGTTTCTAAAATGTCCCTTGAGGAAGTTGTGGGCATGAGACAAACACCCAAATGGTTTGATAATATAAATACTTTTGTCAGAAGCATGGGTCTACAGGAACTTTATATTTACCAGTTAAGGAAGAGATAAACAGATATCTGGATTGAGCAAAACATTGGATAAAGGATTGTGATATGCAAATTTATTTGACCTTGGTAAGGATCAAAAGATGGACCTCTGCTCAAAAATAGAAAAGAAGATATACTGGCATTGGCAAGGATCGACATTTGTTTCCTGTCAAGGATACTTCTAGTCTGGACAAAGCAAAAATGATTATACAGGTATATTTAATAACTGTAGATGTAATGATCAAATGGAAGCAGATTTAATGCACTAAGAATTTTACTGTCATATACACATCAAAGAAAAAATGCATAGAATGTATACTCCTTACTAGAGCTGTGCAGAATGGGAACATTCTAAATCCATGTAATTTCGATGAAATTTCACAAAAATTCTACAAACTTTGCAGACTTTCATTGGAATTTTGTGAACTTTTTAAAATGTAGTAATTTGATTATTCCTCAGCTGTTGTTCAAGCTAGAGATCTGAGATTTGGAATACATACTCGTTGGGTCAATGACCATTAATATACTAAACAACATGACATTTGGATGGATAGTTTCAAAATTATAGGTACTCAAATGTTTTCATTTCAATGTTTGTGTGAAATTTCATGAACAGTTTTATCTGCATAATACCTTAACTGTCTGTTGGGTCAGGGCTCTTAAATGTGGCATGATTTCTTGATGATATGTGTTCTAGCAGTGTGCCAGATTTCATGACAATATGATGCATCATCTCAAAATTATATGTGCTCAAAATCTGTCATTTAATTTTTTCAGGAAATTTCATGAAAACATTTCATCTGTATTTAATTCAGGCACCTTTAGAACTCGGCATGTGTAAATTAGTATGGATAACCTTTTGTAATGCATAGAATTATCTAAATATGGACAGAATTAGATGCAAGATTTTTAAGTTACAAGGGTTCAAAACTTTACTATGTAAATATTTGCAAAACTTTGTGAAAACTATCAAAAATATGAATGTTTATAACTCCTCTGCCCTTGCATGCATAGAGTAAGTATTTGACATGCATCTCCATAGTCAGTGTATTCTAGTGTCTAACACAACTGGATAAATTGGTTAAGCAGTTTTAATTTTGCAGAAGAAAAAAAATGATTAGTAACATTTTCTCATGTATTTATTTATTTACTTTATTTAGTTTTGTTGACTGCGTAAGTGCACTAGACAAATCCTGCCTATTTTCTGTACGACCCTGGGGAGGAATACAGATGAATGCCAACTGACCTTAAACCAGATTAATCTGTTGGTGGTATTTTAGTGAATGGGGGACATTTGCCAGGGCACAGGGGAAATTCTCTACTCATCTGTAGGGGAACCTCTGGCTGACAAGATGGCATATGTCAGTCCTGGAAGGAGGTTGGAAACTGTGGAACTGGGAGGGCAGGCCCCTGTCCCACCTCATCAAAGTCTGGGGTCCAAAGTAAGATTCTGACTGAGGAAGGTATGAGCTTTGGTATTGAAGATGCTGACATAGTGTTGTAATAACCCTTATCTACTATAGAACAAGTGGCTGTAGACAGTATGGACCTCAGAATGCTTCTGAGTCCTCTGACCACAGCAATTCAGTAGAGCCTGCTATATGCAATGATATGGCTGAAACTTTGGAACTTAAGTGCCTACTTGAAACCGACGAGCAGCAGTTTATGGTTAAAAGATGTCACTGCAGCAGAAAAATCATCGGCTACAGATTGACAGTACCTCTGGCGCTGTCTTAGAAAATCAGCTGGAAGCTGAAAAGTGCTTTCAAGTTGCCACCATCTGCAGATTCCGATTGGACTGAGATTGCCTCGGTCTGCACAGCAGGACCTTCTGTAGGTAACTCTTCAAAAATTGTTGCCTTTCTAACCCATGGTTCAATTGATACCTTTCTTCAGATGCTAAACATCTTTCTAAACAAGACCGAGATGATCAGTGGACGCTGCCTTGGAAGGAGCTGGGTGGCAAAGCAGGCTGATACTAACGAATGGGTGTCTGGAGCCTCTTCCATACAGATGCCTACCCCTGAAGTTTCTTGGGTGTTTTATCTAATGTAGCCTCTCAGAATGCTATGGCTGGAGGGTGGAAGATCCTTTAATGCTCCAATGACTTGAAATTAACACAGAACCCTGTTCTGACTTTGCCAGCGATGGCAGTATCTCCGCCTTCTCCTGGTGGGAGCATTTTGGTACTGACTAAGCCACCTGAGACTCCTCTGAATAAGAAACCTGATGATCCTAACAAAAATGTTTTCTTCTTTGTTTCATTTCTGCATTCTTCCTGCAAAATGGCACAATGCTGTTTGACTGACATATTTGTGTGGTATGCCTGAACCTCGGATCATATTTTTGTAGCTCAAACTTTATTAAAGGTATCCTGAAATTCTTTTCACATGAGATATATGCCTTGATTCATATCTCTGGAGAAACATCGTTTGACATTAGTTTCCAGAGTACCCATGGCTTAGAATGTTTCTGGGCAAAATATTATCCTTTGAAGACTTCTGCTCGATGGACTCCCTTTCTGGCAATGCCTTTAACTAAGCTGGCATATAAAACTATTACTATATTGTTTCAAAACAAAGGGGTGGATGTTTTAGATGTGTTATACTAGCTGAAACAATGTTGTAATGTTTGGGGATCTTGAAGCTATTTTAGACATGGAGAATATTTGGAATGGAGGCTGGAGGGTGAAGATTTTGTTACACTTTGTTGATCATGGGTACTGCATTTGCCCAATACTTTTGGGGGTGAGATAGAGAGGTGCTGTTTTCTCAGGCCAGCCTAAGGCTTGTTACAGGTTGTTGGGGCCCTAATTACCTTAGTAGTGTATGTGATAAGGTGAAATGAACACTCTGTGGGAATTGGGGCATATGAGTTCAGCTTGTTTGAATGAGATGAAATGCAATTTATGTGATGAAGTGGGTCATTCTTTTCAAAATAGTATTTTGGCTGCACATAATCAGGAGCACCATGATGAAGGGCAGATCAACACTTTATTATTTCTCAGGCCCAGAAAGCAAACCTCAGGCATAGGCCCACCCTGGTACCTCCCATGCTACTGAATGAGGCTCCTTTGGTGGATTCTGTCTCCCACCAAAGGTGCACATGCAGTCCATGGAGGTGGTATCTGCAGTGCTCCCTCAGCCTCTACTTCCTTGGGTGCAAGGTCAGAGGTTTCTGTTAGTACTAAGGACATGCCTCCTCCGAAAGAACCAGTTCAGGTTCAGTGTAGGAGGTCCACTAGGTCAAAGTCAAAAGGACCCCCCAAAGCAATCAAAGTTTCTCACATTGTGTTAGTGAATTCATATGAGATCCTCCAGGGGACCTCTGCTGACTCAGAGGAGGACACTGACACTTCCGCTATTTCCTCTTCTCATTCTGAGGGGACAGCTGATACAGAAATTTGTTCCAAGGTAGAGGTCTAAAAAGGAAGGCTAGATCCAAAACTAAGAGTGGGTCAGGGCAGGAAGAAATGAAGTGTACCTGTCTTGGGTTATATTATACTTTTCTTGTTATCTTCAGTAGCTACCCCTGACTGAAGTCTGAACAATTCCACTGTCATACACTTAATGTCTACAGCACTAAGCGAGTAGGGAAGTGTCAGGCAGTACTTTCTTTCCTTACTTCTCTGAACCAAGGATATTTTGTTTACAAGATACCAGATTGCACACTTCCCAGGAAATAAGACAAGCACAGAGGACTGGGTCTTATGGCCCTCTTTTGGCTATAGGGCAGGATGCACATTCAGGGGTGGGCATACATATTAATTTGCCAGTCTTTACATCATTGAAACTTTATGATTTGGTTCCAAGGGAGATTGTTGGTACTTGATGACCTAATTGACACTAGGGTGCATAGATTACTTACTCTTTATGCTCCCCAGACTAAAATGGCCTGAAAGGAACTTTTTCTACCATTCAGCCATACTTAAATACTTCCAAGGTAATTTTATTTACTGGGATTTTAACTGTGACTTAAGCATTAAAGATAAAAGTGCCCACTCTGTAACCACTAAATTGTTTTGTGACACCCGTGCCTAAAAAGATTTTGCATACAGCAAGGGCTCAAGGATGCCTATTTAGAGGCCACTGAACAACAAACCCCCACTTTCCAAAAGGTACCTTGACTACAGGATTGATTTTATTTTTATACCACAAAACACCTCACTTGACTCAGCTACAGTTACCCCTTTCAGATTTTCTGATCACAAATGGTGTCCTTTACTCTTGCTACTCACCCTACAGATCCCAGAGGCCTGAGAACTTGGAAATTCAATATAACTCTGTTGTAAGATACTGGTTTTATTGATTCTTTCACTCAGTTTTTGGTAGCAAGGAAATTTGTGGTAGTTTATTCTGATAGCTCCAGTAGGTGGTGGAAGACACGAAAATGGATCTCATTCATTTTTGCAAAATTATAGTAAGCAAAAATGCAATTCGGATTATTTAGCTTATTTGCAAAAGAGACATCACTTACAAAATCTTTTCACTATTACCAATATCACTGGTCAAGACCTTAGACAGCAAATACAGTTAGTGCAAAAGGATATGTTTTTCATAGCAAAGAGGGAGTACAAATATTTCAGCACTATAAATTTGGAACACAGGGTTCTGCTCAAGACATATGTCCCATCGATTGAAATTATAGGACTATCAGTACTAAATCCATGCCTTTTGGTTAATCAGCTGGGGTCACGCATTCTGGTCATCAGGAAGTTCTCAGACTGGTATCAGATTTTTCTAGTCAGTTGTTTCTTCTATTTCCTCTGATGTTTCTGAGTCCAAGTCATTCCTGGTAAATGTTCGGTTCTCGTGTCCACCCTCCTCCAGGTGATCACTACAATGTGCAACCATCTCTTCAGCAGAAGTTTAAATACAATTCTGTATCTGAAAATAATGCTACCCCAGGACCTGATGGCCTTGCCAATGACTTGTATAAACTTATTGGGGTACACCTCAGTTCTGAATTAGTGGATGATTTCAATGACCTTTTGGACACTTGAGATATTCCTTTGAATTTTAACAAAGGCACTTTGGTATACTTACATAAAAGGGTAAAAATCCAATCTGGACAATTGCAGACTGATTTGTATTTTAAATACTGATTTCAAGATATTATCTAAAATTCTTCATACCCAGTTGTTACCACTAGCTGACATAGTAATATCCCCGGAACAATCTTGTTCCATACCACATAGGAGGATTCAAGACCATTTGCTCCTTCTCAGGAAGTTATAACTAAGGGCTATACACATGTATTGCCAGGATATGTTATTTCACTTGATCAACGTAAAGTATTTGACTCTATTAGTCATGACTTTCTTTGGACTACACTGTCCCACTATAAAGTCCCTGATGTTCTGGTTACATGGTTGAAAGCCTTGTACAGAAATGCCACAGTGGTTCCAGTAGTTAATGGGTGGCGGGTCCTTTAATCCCTATCAGGCAGGGCGTGAGGCAAGGGTGCCCTTTAAGTCATCTGCTCTAGGTATTTTTTAGATCCTTTACTTCATAAGTTGAATGGGTGTGGTATCATTAACAGTCTTTCTCATCCAGAGATTCTGAGAACCCTTAGAGCAGTTGCTTATGCAGATGACCTCTGTCTCCTATTGGCTGACACAGCATTGGTACAGACCACCCTGCACCTCTGCACCGTATTTGGTACTTGTTCAGGAGTTGCTTTGAATTTACAAAAAGCTTGGGTTTCTCACTAGGGACTCTCCATACCCTGAGACTGAGATAGGCCCATTAGATTAACAAATGACCCTTTTCTATCTTAGGGTGAAATTTGGACCAGGGGTATGACGAAGCTTAACTGGGAGGAGAAGCTTGTTATTGGGAAGCAAAGGGTTGCTTGCTGGAATCAACATACTACTGAGAAAAAGAAACAGGTTTTCTTAGTAAAACATTTTTGGTCCCTGTCTTTTTATATTTGAGTTATGTGTTTCAGTCCCTAGACAGTTGGAAACTTCTTTGTTCAGTATTTTCTTTCAGGCTATCTGGGGCAGTCGACTTAATCCAATAAAGCGGAATATAATCTACCTGCCAGTCAAGGATGGTGGACTAGCTATGAGTAATCATATTCTGTTTTTTCTAGTATTTGTTTTATGTCTAATTTAAAACCCCTCTTAGGGCCTGAACAGAAAGGGTGGGAGCACTGGATGCAGGTGAACTGTGGATTGTGGTTTCATCAATGGGAGTCTAATTCACTTGGCTTGATCAGAGCTTCTGGGTTCCCCTCCTTATCTGAAATAAACTTTTCAGCAGTTGAAGCAGTGAAACGATAGCCCCAGAAAGTTCTCTCCACCCAGACACATAAGGCACTTCATAGAGATCTTCTTTCAGGGTTGTGTGCAATACTGGTGCCCTTTTAGCTGTTCCATTCCATTTCTACACTCTCTTAGAGGGTTGAATAGATCTTCAGAATTCCTGTACATACAGTATGTAGGATTTCATTGGCTTTCCTGCCATGGGAAAATTAATGTCAAAGGAAATCAGAATCATAAACAACTTCAAGACAGGTTATGTTGTCGTCCTGGGTGTATTGCTCTGGAGGAAATCATGGTTCACTTATTCTTTAGCTGTTCTTTCATTGTAGATTTCTGGAAATACTTAGCTCAACAATGGCAGGAACCACTTTTGCCACTGTTACATACGACAATATTATGTATGGCCACTTTCCTCCCCACTGGAGAAAATGGAGTGTTGGGACTTTAAATCTCTTATTTACCATTATAAAGTGGAATATTTGGATGGCCAGATGCCTATTCGCTTTGCAACAGAAGGAGTGCACTTATATAGAGCTGATTAAGAAAATTGAGAAGGATATACATTACAAATTGTGTATAGTGTTGAATGTAGACAGCTTTCATCATGTGTTATTAGAATTGTGGAAAAGCCTTCCTTGGTAACTAACACGGATGCTGCAATCACATGAATAGCATTGAGGTATATTTTGGATGATGGTTGTCATCGTTGCAGTATTCTCCTTTCTCTTTTTCATGTGAATTGGCATGAATGATTTTATTGTGCACTGTTTTGATTGTATTCAATTTATTTCTGTTTAATAAAACTTCCCTACTCTTTTGAGAAGTGCTATGGGATCTTTAACATCCACCTGAACTACCACCAGAACAGGCAGCTGGAACCTCAGTTTAATGTCTCATCCAACAGGACGGCACCTCAGGAGTGCAGCATCTCCCTGATGCTGCACTACAGTGTCAGTATTGGGATATTAACCCAAGTGCCTGGTGTACAGATAGAACTCACAGCATTCTGATCTCATGGCCTCAGAGGTGAGTGTGCTACCTGCTGAGCTTATATGGTAGATGAAGCATCCAGAATTTTCTTGTGTGGAATTTAGCATAAACAATGCACATATCACTACTTCATTTGATAAGCTGGGATGAGCTTTGAGCAGTTCTGCTGTTCCTCTCTGGGTGACTATTCCCCCTTTCTCTTTTAGGCGTAGCCAGATTGACTCAGTAGAACTATTGATCCCACTGATATCCTCTTTGTTCTTTACAGTGACAAACTCCCTTAAAATGTGAGTCACCTACTCCTTTTCTATTTACATATCCTGTTGGAATAGTCAAATTCTTTCTTCCTGCTCCCCAACGCATAGTCTTTCCCTACTACATCTTTTGAGTACCTCTAAGTCCTAGACTTGCATGTACACAGGCTCCCGGATCATAAATTTACTGGATATGATCCTTAAATATCCTGCATTCAGGCTGGAATTGTTGACACTCAATGATTTCTTGCTCCAACCTGGGGGTCTACCACTGTTGTGCTACCCAGCTCAGCTGTCCATTTTTGGTGAAACTGTGCATCTAACTCTAGAACCTGGTGACCCCCTGTTGCTACCTGCCTCTTATACCCCATCCTCTATTTAGAATCCCCAGGTAGGCTAGTGAAATTAGAAAGTCCAGTTTTCGGAACTTTTCATGAAATTCTATAATTTTCACAAAGACTCATGGGATTTGACTTTAATCACATGTTATTTTGCAATTTCTCACAGCAAGCAATTAATAAAATTAGCTTATACAGTCTCCTTGTAAGGTCTAGAACCTGCCAAATTTAATGGTATTGCATTCTCTTGTTTTAAAGTTTCAGGGGTTTATACATTTGTAGTTTACATTCTTGCAAAATTACATTTTTAAATGTTGTGAAAGTTTGACTACTTTTAATTCAATCCCATTTAAGCAGAAAATGTGAACTTTTTCAGAAATGACTATGTGGTATAGTACTTTAAATGTTTCAACTCTGGTTAAATTTGGATATGTAGTTTTAAAATTAGAGGACTGAAATAAACATTTTGGCAACATGATTAGTAGGCTATAACTCAGTCCCATTTAGGGCTAGAAATCTGAAGCTATGATTATATACAAATGTGGTGATAACATGTATATCTGTTAATTTTGTAACATTTCAATGAAGGCTATTGAAATTATACTAAAATTACAGAAATCGAAATTTTGGTAAAATATTTGGCTACCTATAACTCAGCTCCCATGGAAGCTTGAGCCTTAAAACATGGTTCATATATGCATTATAGCCACTTCTCTAAATACTGATATTGTGGATAAATTTGGATAAAACAAATTAAAATTATTTCAAAATAACAGAAAATTAAATTTTGATCACTGATAACTCCTCCCTTTTAATCTACAGTTCTGAAATTTGGCGCATAATTGTAAGCCATGGGGTACTGTTTATGTTTATTTGGTGTTATTTGAACACGTTCTTTTATAATTACAGCAAAATAACTGAAATTAAAATTTTGCAAAATTCATGGTCTTTTGTGAACATTCCATGGAATTTCACGGAATAAGAATGGGCATTCGGTGGGTGGAATTTTATATTCTGCACAGCTCTACTCCTGATAAAAATTTAATTTACTGGTAACCAAAAATTGTTTGGAAGCTTACAAGAAAAACTACTGTGGACCCCTTTGTTCTAACAAATTACTGTATGTATATTGTGCAAAGAAGGAATGTCTATTGGCATACAGCAAGCATGGTATGTTGGTATAGCTCATGGAAATGATGGGTGTCAAACAGTATGCTGTACTACTTTAACTTTTCTCTTATGTTCTATTTATGTGTGTCCTTGTTTATACTATGAAGAGTTTAGGATCCTATACAATATAAGGAATAAGGCATGTGTGCCCATACACACAAGCCTGCATTTCCATTGAGGGTTGAGATAGCAGAGTATGGACCTTGAGGTGAATCTCAAGAGGTCCATGTTGGTCTCTCAACCCCGAGACGGAAACACAAGGTGAGTTGTGTATGGGTACCCATAGTTTATTTGTTTTAGTGCATGGTTTTAAAAAAAGTGACTGACTTTTATTTTAAACATGGTTACTACAACACTGAGGTACAGTGAGCCAAGAAAGTGAAACGGACAGCAGTAGTCAGCATGTGGGAATCACAGTGGCAGCTAACAACAGAATGTGCACAATACTGTTTTTAGGATGTGAACAACTTTAGAATGTGCACAGCAACTTTAGAATGGGAACAAGATTTTTGAGCTGCTTGAATTCCTTGCATAGTAAGCCATAACCATACACTTTAAATAGAAACTGAATTCAGTTGAAACAGTGTAGCCATGTATATCATTGTGTGACAGCTCCTCAAGGGACTGAAGCCATGTTGAGCTTGCTAAGCCTTTAACATTGCATTTCAAACAGAGAGGTGTGGTCTTTCCTCCTAACTGGTGAGCTCCTAGTCTACCTGAGCCTAGTATGGACCAGAACACACTAGATAAAAGAAGAAGCCAAAGAGTGGGTTCCACAAAAGAATAAAGAGAAAGCAATGGGACCTCAGTTCATATTGGCGTGTTAAAATATAAAATTAAAAATAAAGCCAGATAGTTGTTTCCTTACAAGAAAGAAAGAAAGCAGTGTGACCTCAGCTCATTTCTGACAGATTAGGGGTCAGATTGCCATCAGTGGTGAGGCTGATCACGATTCAGCTGAATGATGAGACCAAGAACCCCTTTAAATGTTAAAATGATGAAATGAAAACCAAGTAAGAAAACTGAGTTGACAAATGAATTGCAGACTTTTAAGAAACTTGCAGAGAGCACTGTCACTAAAACTATTTGATTTTGGCCACTCAACAGGTGCACCCCTGTAAACATTTAAAACAATTAAGAACAATGTATAAGAAATGTGATAACATCTCTTAGTATTAGCAAGGGTTGAGCTTGCTAAACCTTTAACATTGCATTTTAAGCAGAAGAGATGAGGACTTCTCCTAACTAGTGAGCTTCCCAATGATCACCTGTGAGCCTTTTATGGGTGATAGCATACTATATAAAAGATGAAGCAAGAGAGTGGGTTCCACACTAGAACAGAGGGAAAGCAGTGGGACTTCAACTCATATTGGCGTGTTTATAAAATTTAAAGTACAGATTCCTGACTGAGAGGGGTCACCTTGCCATAAGTGGTCAGGCTGATTGAATTCTGCTGGCCAAGAACCCTTTAAATGTTGAAAAGATGGAGTGAAAACTAAGTAGAAAACTGAATTAAAGGTAAAAGTCTGTTGTGAGGTGCTATGTAGGGGTGTTTGCTGTCCCAGAGTTTACTAGATAAAAATAAAATAGTGGCTTTATTTGGTGGTGTGTGCATTCTTTTGTTTCTCTGACTAAGAAAACTGAATTGACTTGAACAAATTGCAGGCTTTCATGCAGATTGTGTGGAGGAAGCTCTGGAACTATGACTATTTGATTTTTGATTTTGCCCAAACATCAGGTAAACCCTGAAAACATTTTTAAAAATGTAAAAAAATGTATACGAAATTGATAAAGTCTCTGTGTATTAACCAGGTTGAGTCTGCTAAACCATTAACATTGCATTACAGTCAGAAGAAGTGTGGTCTTCTCTAATTGGTGAGCCCAAATGATCACCTGTGAATCTCTTATGGGCCAAAGTATGCTGTATAAAAGATGAAGCCAGAGAGTGGTTTCCACACAAGAAAGATAGAAAACAGTGGGTCCTCAGCTCATATTGGCATGTTAAAATTTAAAGTTAAGTGGGACTTCAGTGAGCAATGATGGCCAATTGATTTTATGCTCCATCTCACCCCGTGTATATTTAAGTTTTCCCACAATCAGATCCTGTTTTGCACTTCTCTTTTATTTTCTGTCATCTGTAGGTCTCAGCAGTTTGTGATCAGATCCCAGATTAAAGCCTTGGCAACTGTGATGGTTTCATCTACTGTGGTGCCCTCATGGGCTGGCCTATCAGATTCTATTTCCAATGCTTACAGAGAAGCCTTGAACGCCTGCTGACATGGCTGGCAATGATCCTGGATCTCAACCCACAGTGAATTATATCTCATTGGGCTACATCACGCGCGCTGGAAACCTTAGTATCCAATTTGGCAAATTTAAAAGCCTCTTCATCATCTACTTCAGAGGAGGTGTGGAACTTGTCAGATCAAGTCAACATCCTCTGGCAGTAGA
Organism: Neoceratodus forsteri; assembly: GCA_016271365.2. Lineage (NCBI taxonomy): Eukaryota > Metazoa > Chordata > Ceratodontiformes > Ceratodontidae > Neoceratodus > Neoceratodus forsteri. The sequence goes on along the minus strand of CM057455.1, from coordinate 912,131,505 downwards.
CAGGAATGTCAAGGACTTCAAAAACAGATCCTGCAGCACTGATGATCATGAACAGGTCCTCAACAGTCTATGGGAATGAGCAGGATCAAGAAAATAGAGGTACCACAACAATAATATTAGAATTTTAGGGGTCCCAGAGAAAGTAGAGGCCAAACATGGAGAAATTTTCCACAAGATGCTGCCATAGCTGATGGGTCCATGCTGGCATGGAGAGATAGCAGTTGAGCGGGCATACTGTACAAGAGGTCCCCAGATCCTTGAGGCTCTTGCCCCCATCCATTTATTGCTTACTTTTTCAGATACTTTGTTAAGGAGTGGCATTTAAGTGTGGCCCATGAAGCAGGGGACCTGTACTGTAGAGGATCCAGGATCTCCTCTGTCAGAACTTTTCCAGCAAAGTTGTTCAAAGTTGTTCAACAAAGAAAAGATTACAATCCCTAAAACAAGCCATAAAACTGCTGGCATACACTAACATTTTTGGGGACATACCAATTTATGTGTCTCCCATAACGCCAACAACCTGAGGAAGGAATCCTCAAGAGATAACTCAATGGATCTGACATCATTGTCCAGACTTCCCAGTGGGAACTACATTACCCAAGAGGCTCTGGGAGGACCCAGAGTGCCACTCCGGGATCTTGGAACCTTCTTGCCAGTCAAGAAGTGAGGGACTCCTTTACATTACCCACTGGAGAATGCAACATGGCTCCACCCGCCAAGAATGGTGCAGCACTAATGCAACCCCCAAGAGGATTCTTCAGTTGCTCGCCCATGAGTCAGAGGTGATCAATGTGCCCTGGCCAACACTGCAACAGACAGCACTCCAGAATCCATTCACAAAGAGCTTCTGTGCAGGCCATGGAAACCCTTTCATCAGAGGCAAAATTAGTCTGAGACTAGTTGCGGGATGCCCATGCCTCTAAGCCTTTGCTCTCATGGATTCTCTATGAGCCAATCATGGACTCATCATTTGTGCCATCCTCTTGGGCTGGTGCAACTGATGGCACCTACAACATGGACATGTTTGAATCCACAACCCCTGCAGTCTGCCCATGTACTCAGTCTTTCACGAAGTTGCCACTGCAGCCCCAACCTAAACTCCAATGTAAGAGGTTTGCTTCATCAAGGCTGCGATGCACTTGCTTTAACAACCATCTCTTTGGACTAAGGTAGAATTCTAGTTATACTGTTGACTGTTGCTAATGGGACTATGGGCTTGGGAGTTTTCCCTTCAGTTGTTGGATGTGGGACTATGGGCTTGGGAAGGGGTTTCTCCTTTACAAGCTGCACCTGTCATACAATCTAATGTTTTGCTGTATATGCTTAATTCTGGTATAGCTAATGGGCTCAGCAGAGTTTGCCTTTTTTCTCTCAGGGATGTGTTATCTGCAATCATGGGCAGTTATGTCTAGCTGTGAGGCGGGCATTGACAGCCTCTCTCTCATCTCCCTCTTTCTTTTTAAATAGGCCATGTTGAGTGCGTACATTGAATTTGCTCCACATCAGCTTACCCTTTAGTGACAAGGTGAAGGCATGCTATTGCCCAGAGTCCCCACCCCATGGATCCATCCACCTCTCCTCTTTCCTCTCACCGTTTCTCCCACCAAGGGCAATTCTTGCATACATTTGACAAGGAGATCTCTCCCTGGTTTATCACCTGAGTTCAGCAGCTCACCCATTATAGTTCAAGATGAATACTGTGGCTGGCAGGCAAGCTCACCTATAGGTTTATAAACCTCTTTGCTGTTATGCCTCATGTATTCCAGTGGGGTTTCCACCTTCCCCTCTATGGGGACATTGTCCCTTCCTTCCCTCTATTCTCTACCTGAGAGGCCATCATATCCTCTCCTGTTTTATACTGAGCCCAAGGTGGGTTCCCAGATATATATGACACATAACAATAAGGGGATGAGATGGATCACCTACATGGTTTCTGTCACTCTCTCCCATTGGGTACCACCATAATGAGGACTGGAGGATACTGCAGTACCTCCTTCTCAAATACACAGTGGGTACTTTATTTCATTTTAGTAGATGATATTATTGGTTACTATAGTAACTGTTTGTTATCCTCAGGTACTGTTTACTGTTCTCCACTTTTCATGCATAATTTAGCTCTTTGAGCAACTTTGCTCTCTGTAGTTACTAATGCATGTTACAGTATTGTCCATTTAGTATTATGGGTTCACTACTCATTGATTACTCTTTTGTAATTAATATCTAATATCCACTGGTTTAGCCCAGATTAAGAGTGTTGGTAGTCTTAACCTACAACTGCTTGATTAAGCTGTTGGACCAAGAACACCAGTACTGGCAACTTCTATCTTTGTTTATTGTTTGAATTCTTGTACCTGTTGTTTATCTGTTAAAGTACCTAAAATAGTGCATTACTACTGTAGATTGGTGTGTGGTGGATTCTCTTGTGTTTGTCAGAGTACTTGCAGTATTTGGTACTGTACCTTATTTAACATTCCACTCCTCTAGACCACTGAGGCTACCTGAACCTTCAACTCTTGGAGGTAGGTTGTCCAGGTCAGGATCTTCGCCATTCTAGCATTAATTTTCCCCCTCACACTCACAGAGCTCTCCAGTCTCCCTAGAAGAGAACGTCTTCTAGCTAGAGCACAATAGCTGCCTCTCCCTTTTGTAAAGCACTACTTTTGAGTTTACAACATATCCTGAGGCAGCAGTAGCAACATTAGATGCATTTCCTGGAATGTGAAGGATTCAAAGATCTAGTCAAGCGTATCAAAATTTTGCAACCTTTAAAATCCTTAAAAACTGAGCCCACCATACTACAGGAAATGCATCTTATAGATAGGAATATCCATTGGCTCAGGAAAGCATGGATGGGCCAATTTCATCACAACTCAGCATGCTGAAGCCACAGGGAGTAGCTGTCTGCTGCATTGAGCTTTACCATGGAAACCAGAAGTATCAAAACAGAATCCAAAGGCAGGTAGAGTGTTGCCCTCTTCTAGTTTCTGGGTGGGCAGGCCATCCTCAGTAACATAAACACCCCCAATAGTGATGATGCCTTTTCCCCAAATCAGCCTGGATATTGTGGATATTAAGGTGAGATCTCCTCCATTCCACATCTTACAGGAGGGTTTTAATCTAGCACCTGACACATTCCTGGACAGATCCCAAATCTCCCAGATAATCATCCGAAGTAAGGGTTGCACTGGCAGCCCTTATGGTGGAATGGGGCTGATAGATGTATGGAGGTAAGACCACCTGGATGGGAGAGACTATTCCTTCTGCTCCCCAGTGCATGACAAGCACAGCTGAACTGATCTATGGTTGGCAGATTGTGGGGCATCACAAATTGCCCATGACCCACTGATCAAGTCTAAACTTATCTCTTACCATGACCCAGTAAGGTTGTCCTACTTGCCGTTGGTTGGGCAGAATAGTTCACCATGCTGGAGATGCAACCCCCTGCTCTTAAGGGATCCCAAGTTTTGTGCCTGGATCACTGAGGAAGCAGACTCCTACAGTAAAATTAACAAAACAGGAAGACAGCACCAGAGATAGTGTGGGAAGCCCTCAAGGCCTTCTTCTGGGGATGGATTATCTCATATCTGACTGCACAAAATAAAAAGAGCGCTCAAAAACTCAGTCTGTTGCAGCAAAACCTTAAAAGTAGAGAGACACAGTTCAAGCTAACCAATCAACCCTCCCTGAACTCATATATTTAATAGTAGGCCTTAGATATAAGATTAATGTACTTCTTTATTGCAAAGCTGTGTGGCAAATGCTGCATGCCAAAACCTCTACTGGGAATCTGGTGACAACTGTGGCAAACTCCTAGCCTACAAAAGTACATAAACAAAAGGCGACTCCCAAATTCTGGCCCTCTGGAATGCCAAGGCAGATCATTACTAACCCAGCAGGCAATAATGAGGTTGTATGGCATTACTACATGCAGTTATACTCCTCTCAATCCTCCAGTTCTCAGCACTCCTCCCCAATCAAAACGTTTTTGGGGACCACCTCAATATCCCAGTTACCCTGAGTACTTCAACAAGAAGTTGAGTGATCCCTTACAAGTGAAGAACACACAATAGCCCTCAAATAACTTTACAAGGGGAAGGCCCCAGGAGCTGATTGAGTGGTGGTTGACTTATATCAGCTTATGCCTCAAATAGTCATCCCCTCACCCAGAGGTTTTGCAAGAAGCCTGTTACAGTGGCATGCTTCCTCCTATCATGAAATAGGAAATGATTACCCTTTTACTGAAAATGTCATCAGACCCTTTAGATTGCATCAATTTTGGCCCGTTTCCTTAATATCCACTGACACAAAGAGTGTAGCCGAGGCCTTAGCCAACAGGATTGAAAGAGCACTTCTGGCCATCATTTTACCTATCTCAATCTGGGTTCCAGAAAGGCAAACAGGTGCTGACTGTTACAAGCGTACTCAGGAGGTCAGGCCTTCTGCTCCCACAGTGACAACCTCAGAGCGCAATAGTGTGAACAGGTAACAGACAATCCTCCTGTCTGTTTTGGGTCTGAATCACTGTTTAGCCTCAACTTCTGAGGGGATTCAAACTGTGAACCTTATGCTAGTGTTCCCAATGTGCAAACTCAGATATGTACCCTCTTCGGGATTATGGTACAATCTTTCACCAGGGGCACCAAGTTAGCTTCCAAAATGAACCCTTAAAACTCTGTAAGAGACCTTAGGTATTTTCTTACCTTTTTCAGTTTAGTAACACCATCAAGCCCTTCAGAACAGCTGTCAAACTTAACCACGTATGCATCACATGCAAAAGAACTTGGAAGACACGCCTAGGCAGTATCTTGAAAAAATATTTTACTAAAGATGATAAAACATGAAAATGTAAACACAGAACAATATATGAGACAGCATACAATCACTTAAAGAACAAGGGCAAAGTACAAAACAAAAACTCTGACCACCATACAGTTAGACCTTTTCTATCTAATGTATTACCTCTGTAGGTGCAGTTATATCAAGAGCTGTGTCTTTCTAGAGCCCCTATATGGTATGACTTGTTCCCCAGTTACAAGGATACATTTCAACCTCATCTCCCACCACCTTGGTGAGTCATCTAGCTCCTCTTTTAGAATTAAAAGTTCCAAACATGATTTTGAAGCAGGAGGTATATTAAATAATGTGATATCAGCAAAATTCCACTTCCTAAATATGACTCCTTAATTAAACATTTTCTCTTTGGTCATGTGTGGTTCCTATTCCCAAGGTATATCAAAGGGTTTTACAACTTTTAACACCACGCTGGTATCAAATGTTCTTCCTATAGGAATCATAAAATGTTAAGAGCCCTATATCCTGGCAGCTGGGTCAGTTCTAATTAAGACAAAAAACAGGAGACCTTTAATCAGGTCTCTTGTCTTTAATTACCTCCTGGTTTCAGGTCACTTGTCACTGCTGACACCTTGATGTAGGCCAATTCTCACATCCTCTGATCAGTTACATATCCTGTAGCTTCACTGAAACCTGGGTGGGAGGGGCACCCATGGAAGCACAGGCTCTACAAACTACATTTGTATATTACAAATATCATACAACAATCATAACCAGCTGACCAAGAGTCATACTGACAACATCTACATAGTTCTCACCTTACATGGCATGTAACTAGGCCACCTTCCCATGGCAGCTGTGGCAGTAGATTTCTGCAAAGCCTTCAATCTGGTGGAATGGCACTATACACACTCGGTCCTAGAGGAATATGGTTTTGGCCCATATTTCACCAGCTGGATCACTACCCTTTACAATTTGCCCACAGCTGTTATTTTCTTTAACGTGCTATCTTTAAACCATTTGCTTTACACAGGGGCACATGACAAGGCTGCCTGCCCCCCTCACCGTTCTTAATGGCACAGGACCCTGTTACTAGGAAACTCTTGGACTTGGCTGACATGCAGGACATCAAGGTTAAGAGCAGCAGTTTCTTACTTAACACTTATGCTGACAACCTCCTCCTTACCCTCATGAACCCTGCTCAGTCACTGACCCCATAATGGTTCTTTTGGATATGTTTCCATCTGCCTCTGGCCTTGTTGTTAATTGGAAAAGACCACTATATCTTTTCTGAACTCACTTTGGACATTAAATTGCACTGATGGCACACACATAATTTGGGCAAAGGGGCTTTACGTACCTAGGGATTTTGATCCCAACCAACTGAGCCGACTTGGTCCCAGCTCATTTTCCCTCTCCTTTGTGATTTAGAACCCAAAATCATGAGATGGCTCAAGCTCCGTTTATCCCTTAAAGGCAAAGTGGTGATTGACGATATCAACTTATGCCTCAACAGTCATTCCCTTCCCTAGAGGCTTTGCACCCAAGGGTGCTAAAAGAACTAGCTGATGAACTAGCAGACTGAGGGGACAGAGTGAAGGAGGGGTAATTAAGAGGAGTGGAAGGGAGGGTGGGGCAGCTGCAAGTACAGAGGTTAGCTGTACAGTTGAGCAGACTTGATAGACCATTAGGCCTGTTTCTGCTGGTATTTTGTACTTATTTAACCACTCATTGTTGATGGGGTGGTACCAAAGGACTGGAGAAGAGTGGAGGTAGTACCTCTCCACAAGGGAGAAAGTAGGGAAGAGGCTGGCAACTACAGGCCAGTCAGCCTCACATCATCATGGGGAAATTAATGGAAACCCTAGCTAAACAAGATATAGTGGAATATCTGAGACAAACAATATACAGGACAACAGACAACATGGTTTCTTGGCATGCAGGTCATGCCAGATGAACCCTCATTACATTTTGACTGGATAACTAAGGAAGTGGATAAGTGACACCCAGTAGATCTCCTCTACTTTGATTTTAGCAAGGCATTTGATTTGGTACTACATAAGCATCTGCTAAAAGTTGGAAGACCTAGGCATTGGCAAGGACTTAATCAGGTGGGTGGGAAAATGGCTTAAGGACAGAAGCAAAGGGTAGTTGTCAATGGGGTAACATCTAGCATAGGTAAGTCACCAGTGTAGTGCCCCATGGATTGGTCCTGGACCCAGTCCTGTTCAATATGTTTATCTGCCATATAGGCAAAGGCACTCTGGGCATACTTCATAGATGATACCAAGCTGGGTGGTAAGGTCAACAGCATAGAGGTGATTAGGGAATGACTTACAAAGCTAGAAAGATGGTCTAACATCTGCAGCTGAAGTTCAATGTAAAAATGCAAAGTGCTACACCTGGGAAGAGGAACCCCAGGACACATTACTAGCTCAATGAGGTCCAAACTCAGCACCTCTTAGGAAGAAAGGGATCTGGGGTCATCATATGCAACACCCTTAAACAACTGAGCCAATGTAACAGAGCGTATGGCAAGGCAAACAAAATGCTGGAGTGCATGGGTGGGGATTCTATAGCAGGAGCAGTGAGGTGATCCTCCCATTCTACAGGTCCCTGGTGAGACTCCACCTCTAGTATTGCATCCAGTTTTGGAATCCACACCTTAAAAGGACAGGGATAGGCTGGAGACTGTACAGAGAAGAGCGACCAAGATGATACAGGGCCTCCATGGTCTCTCATACGAGGACCCCTGAAGGAGCTTAACTTGTTCTTGATGGAAACAAGGAAGGAGGAGGGTATGATCGAGACTTAAAGGTTCTTGAGAGGCATCAACAAGATGCCATACTCGGAACTATTCCAAAGGGTCACCAGCTCAAACACTAGGGGCATGAATGGAAGCTTCAGGGTAGGAGCTTCAAAGAGAATGAGAGAAAGCATTTTTCACAGAAAGAGTAGTGGAGCCCTGGAATGGCTTACTGGTGGAAGTGATGAGTACTAGGACCATATCAGCCTTCAAAAGAGTTCCATAAGCCGCATCAACAACCAAGTTGTCGAAATGCGGCATGGCGGCATCCACAATATCAGACATTGATTGTTTTTGCATGGGGCTGTGCCCCTGCACCAGACATTTTGGTAACAAAATCCGAGTTGGAATTTAATCAAAGGATATGAAGCACTGGCCAAAGTAGTGAAATTTCACCGCCAGAGACCATTACAGCGACAATTTTGAATGCGCTGTAATGGCTTCGCTACTGAAATTTCATTGTTTCAATAGTATACATTTCAAAGGGGTAGGATAGAGCTAGGACTCAGGGCGACTGGAAGGACTGAGTAAGGGTAAAAAACAAAGGGGCTAGATCCCAGGACTCACATCAGGTCTTGGGAACCCTTGGGCAGACTTGATGGATCTATGGTCTCCTTCTGCCATCACTTTCTATGTTTCTATGGAAGCTATCTGGATGTTTGTCCTCCCCAGATGTGCCTATATATTTAATAACCTCCCTCTTGCAGTCCCTTTAAAAATATTTAGTAGCATCGATAAGTTACTGAGTTTGCTACTATGGGATGGAAAGATGCCAAGACTCAACAAAGCCAAGCTTTGAGCACACTGGTCACAAGGGGACGGGAACTCACTTGGTTCCAGGGCTATCTTTGAACCTACAGGATAGCACAGGCCACAAATGGTTCCTCCACACAGTATGGATAATCTCAGTGGACCACGTTAGAACAGAGAATTAACCAGCTTGCAGTAGATGGGCCTACTTCTCAGGCCCACGACTACAGGGCACCAGAAAAATCCCATTATTCTTGTAACAGAAAGCCTGGCACTGATGTTTACAGGTCACCTGTTGCCCTGAATTAGTTCATCTGCCACTTACATATGTGGTAACCTAACATTCAGATAGGGGTATCCACTTACTTGGAAGTCCTGGGAAACTGTGGGGATTCACATAATAGCTGACATCTCGGTGCCAAACTTTGATGATCTGCTCTCCTTCCAAAAATTCCAGGCCAAATTTAGGATCCCCAGAGCTGATTTTGGAGATTTCTGCTACTTTGTAATGCTGCTCAATCGTTCAACTAGTGCCATGTGCTACAAAGGAATGGGAGTGGCTACAGTACCTGCATATACCCTACAGAGCTAAAGGAGGCAGGATAGATCTACTGCATAGTTAGAGATGCCTAGCAAAACATCATCGACAAGTGTAAGGCCCAGTGGGAGAAGGAACTTTAATTGGTCACCCCGAAAGATGGAAACACTGCCTTAAGGCTGCTCATGCAGCATATTGTGATATCAGAGGCTAATTAATCCAGACCAAGCCCTTCACTGATGGTACCACACCCCTGACTTCTTATTCCATAGAGGTCTATTTCTCACTCCCAGTGTTGGAGATGCCATGACCCTGGTGCCAGCCTTTTACATAAACTCTGGCAATGTCCATGTCTACACCACTTCTGGAAAGGAGTCCTGGGGATTGCTCCAGAATTCTGAATTTCAGATTCCTCCCAACCAGCTTTGATACTCCTGGGTGACACTTCACTGTTACCTGGTGGTTCAGTCCCTGTAACCAGCTGGCTATGGTCACACATATGGAGGTGAAACAAGCTGTCCTTATGAAATGGAGGCAACCTACCCCTCCCTTCTAACCTGGCATACCACTCTGGGCCGATTGGCCATTTTGAAAGACTGACCTACTCCTCCTATATAAACTGCTACAAGAAATGGGGCAAATACCTTTACTTACACATGTTTGGTTCCCTCCCTCTGGAGAATGCACCTTTTAGATCTCTTATAGTGTGACACTGCTTCTAAGTGTCTCCTTTATCATACAGTTTAGATTTCCCTTGCTGCATAACTATTTTCTGCCATGTATGCATTTTATATCTTTATGCGTATGGTGGAGGTGCTGATTTACAGTGTGCTATATGTTATGTCTATTATCTGGTGTGACTAACCATTGTTATGTTTTGTACTGTGAAAATTAAAAATATATATTTTATGTTAAAAAAGTGAGACCTCAGCTCATATTGGCATGTTAAAATTGAATTTGCAGATTCCTAACTGATGAGAAGGTCCCTTGTTATTGGTAGTTGGACAGAACATGATTCAGCTGAATGATGAGGCCAGAACCCTTTACATGTTAAAGTGATGACATAAAAACAAGTTCCGCTGTTGAACAGCACCCACAACTGCAATGGTTCAAGCGGCCCTTGGGTCTGGAAAACTCCAATCAAGAGCTGAAGTCCTTGATTTTGGAAGGGTGACACATAGAAATATAGAAGTTGTTGGCAGAAAAGGACACATTTGTCCACCTAATCTGCCCTAAAATTCCCTACCTCCTGTGTTAAAGAGACCCTACTCAATTTCCAGCCTTATCGCCCCCCATCATGTTATTAATGTTCTCTTGTGTCTATCACATGCATGTTTGAATCCTGTTGCCATTTGGTACCTACCACCTCTGTTGGAAGTTTGTTCCAGATGTCCACCACCCTTTCCATGAAGAAGTACTTCCTGGCATCCCTCTGAGCCCCTCCAGCTTCAAATCATGGCCCATTGTCCTTGAGCATCTCTTTTTATGCAAACGCTACTCTTCTGTACCTTATTAACACCCTTGAGGTATTTGAATGTTTCTATCATGTCTCCCCTTTCCCTTCAATCCTATAACGAGTACATATATACATCCTTTAGTCTTTCCTCATAGAGCTTCTGCTGCAATCCCTGCATCATTTTGGTTGCCCTTCTCTGAACCGCCTCTACCCTACCTATGTCATTCATGAGATGGTGCCTCCAGAACTGGACACAGAACTCCAGGTGTGGTTTCAGCATTGATCTATACAGGGGTACCACCACTTCTCTCTTTCTACTGGTGATACCCCTTCCTATCCCCCAGCATTCTACTAGCCCTACCTACTGCCATATGCCATTGCTTTCCTACCTTGACATCATCAGATATGTTGACCCCCAGATCCTTTTCCTGCTGACACCTCCTCCTCCCTCCCAGTTGGTACGTGCCCTGGGTTCCTGTGCCCCATGTGCATAACTTTGCACTTTTGGCATTGAATCCTAGTTGTCATATCCTTGACCATTCTTCCAACCTTTGGGTCCTGCCTCATGTTTCTACCCCTCCCCAGTGTGTCTACTCTGTTGCAGATTTTTTATTGTCTGCGAACAGGCAGACTTTCCTTCTAGCCCTCCTGCAATGTCGCTAAAGAAGACATTGAAGAAGACTGATCCCAGAACTGACCCCTGAGGCACCCGCTGGTTACTGTGCCTTCTTCTGAGTGAACCCATTTACTACCACCCTCTGACTCCAGTTACTCAGCCAAATTGGTACCCATTTATTACCTTTGGACCAACTTCCAGGCTGTCCATCTTCTTTACCAGACATCTGTGTGGGACAGTGTTGATGGTTTTATTGAAATCTAAGTAGGCCACATTCACTGCCTTTCCTGATCCACCTCCTGGTCACCCAGTTGAAGAATTCAATCAGGTTTATCTGACAAGATCTCTGCCTTGTGAACCCATACTGCATCAGATCTTGCAATCCACTGGCCTACAAGGTACTCCACAATTCTTTCTTTTGGAAGTGTTTCATAACTTTGCCCACTACAAGTCAGGCTTATCGGTCTGTAGTTCACTGCATCCTCACTATTTCCACTTTTGTGAAGCGGGACCATGAACGCTCTTCTGCAATCCCTGGAATTACCGCAGTATTCAGTGGTAGGTTGAACAGAGCCATCAGAGGTGCAGCTAGTGCTTTACCTAGTTCCCCGCAGTATGGGGTGAACTCTGTCCAGCCAAATTGCCTTATCTGCCTTTAGTTGCTTTAGTTCCTCAAGGATTGTCTCCTCTGTAAAAGGGAGGAGAAATTAAATAGGCTGAGGAGCTGATCAGGAAAAGTTACTAGGGTGGACAACATGGGTGGGAGTAGAAGAGAGATGTGGGTAATTAAAGGGTCATTCTCAAGGCATATCTAATTTATGCATGAGAATGGTAACCAAAAGAACAGATTCAAAGACCATTTGGTTCTCAGCAAGGGTCAGGAAAGCACTGAGAGCCAAGAAAAGGTCTTCTACAGTTGCAGCAAAGACACAGTCAGATATTTACTGGAATTTCTGTGATATTTCTGGAGAAATGTCCTGCCTGCCTACAGTTCCATAGTAGGACCATCAGATAAAATCTCTTTAGAAATATTGTTAAATATCTGAAACATCTGACCGTGACTTTCGCTGCAACTGTACAAGTATAAAGAAAATCAGGAGGAGGAAGAGCAGGAGAATATTTACTGAAATATAGGGATGCAAAGAAGCGTTAGGGAAGCAAAAGTAGACACAGCTCTGTGTATTGCAGAGGGGTCAAGAGTGAAGAAAACAGTTCTTCTGATATATTATGGAGAAATGGAAGAACGGAGGGAATCACAATGTTAGATGGGGGAGTGTAGGGTGATAGAGGAGGATAATCAAAAGACACTGTCCTCAGTCATTACTTTTGCCCAGTTTTTAATAAGGAGGATGATGGGCATTTGCCAAAAAGCGTCATCAAGACAGCCACTAAGGGGTCCAGGAGATGAGGCAGTCAACATTTACAAGTAAAAGGGTTCAGAAAGGGCTGACAGCCCTAAAGATAGATAAGACCCCATGACCAGATGGGTTGCATCCAAGGTTACTCAGGGAACTGGCAAGGGATCTGGCTAAAACCCTGGTAGGTCAATTTAACACCTCACTGGAGAGGGGGTAGATCCAAAGGACTGGAGAGTGGCAGACATGGTTCCACTCCATGGGAAGAGAAAAGGAATGAGCAGGGATCTATGGACGTGTCAGTCTTACTTTTATTGTAGGGAAGCTGATGGAGTCACTGGTCAAAGAGGACCTTGTGGACTACTTAAAGAGCAATGGGCTCCAGAATAGTGAACAGCATGGATTTGTGGCACAGAGATATTGTCAGCAGCATGTCATAAGAGCGACCCAAGATGAGTGACTAGAAATGTAGCGACTCATTTTGTGTGCTTTTATGGTGGGCTACCCCACAGAATAGCACAGGTATGGGACAGAGAATATGGGGAAGGGTGAACGGAAGTGGGGAATAGCGAGGGAAGGGAGGGACATGGAAGGGTTTCAGGGACTGGAGTACCTGCTGCTGCCGAGCTAGTCATGTGGTGTGCTGGTGTGGGAGGCTAGCTCTTGCAGAGCAGGTACTGGGATCGTGACCAGGTGCGGGTTGCGTTCTGCTGCAGCCATAATTTTCCTAAATCTGGATTTGCCCCTCCCAAACATGCCCTCCAGGAGTTGAAAATCCTAATTCAGGGGTGTGGGGGCAAAGCCCAATGAGGGCACAGCCCCTGCATAAACAGTTTTGTAAAATCCGAAAGTTGGATTGTCTTAAAGTGTATATCACTGATTTGCTTTTCATGATATACACTCACCATATTAGCGATCAATGTTTTACATTCGCTATTATGGCATGGAACCAATCTTGTCAGACTCACCTGATAGTTTTCTTGGAGTGGGTGATGAGGGAACTGGATAGGGGCCATGCTGTGGAATTTCTCTACTTTGACTTTAGCAATGCTTTCGACTCAGTGCCTCTTAGATGCTTGCTGAAGAAGATGGAGGATCTGGGTATAGCTAAGGTCATAGTAAACTCAGTAGGTAACTGACTAAATGGGAAACAGCAGAGGTTATGGTCAACAGGATCAAATCAAAGAGAAGGAGGTTATGGTGGGGTACCACAGGGATCTGTTCTTGGATCCAGTCCTCTTCAATATGTTTATCAATAAACATTGGTGATTGAATCTAGAGCAGGTTGTATCTCTTTCTGGATGACACTATGCTCTGTGGAATGGTGGATAGTGATGAGGAATCCAGAAAATGCATTGAGTTTACAAAAGCTAGAGGGTGATCTATGATTTGGCAGTTGAAATTCAGCGCCAAGAAGTGCAAGGTAATTCACGTTGGTAACAAGAATCCCAGGACAGAGTACTGGAGGGGTTTAGTGAGACTTAGCATTATGGATGAGGAATGGAACCTTGGAGTTATCATCAGTGACTCCCTAAAACAATCCAGTCAGTGCACCAAGTCATAGAGCAAAGTGAGTAGGATGCTGAGTTGTATTGATAGCAGAAGGATGAGGTAATACTTCCCTATATAGATCCTTAGTGAGGCCACACCTGGGTGATGTGCCCAGTTCTGGATTCTCACTTTAGGAAAGATAGGGATAGGCTGGAGATGGTGTAGTGTCGTGTGATGAAAATGATTCTGGACCAACAAGGCAGGTCCTAAGAGAATACTTCAAGCCACTGAAAATGTACTAGCTGGAGACCAGAAAGGAGAGGATGTGATAGAGATCTTCCAGTTCATAAAAGGAATTAACAGGGTGAACTGTGGGGAACTTTTAATCTGAATACTAGCTCACGGTCATGTAGACAAGCATGGAAATTAACAGGAGGGATATTTAGTAGGAAAATGAGAGTATTATTTTACAGAAATAGTGGTGGAGCAGTGAAGTCTACTGGCCAAAAGGGTAAGTGCAAAAATGTTGGTGGTTTAAAGCATGGTTGGGAGAGCATGAAGATTGTAGTGTTACTCAGGGTAGCAGAAATTGGGAAGAAAATAGGGTGAGGTTGGGGAGGACTAGGACCCTGGAGGAATAGTAGCTCCAGAGCTAAATAGGAAACTCAGGCAGGTGGAAGGACCATGGGTCTTTTCTGCTGTCATTGTCTTTGTTTCTATGTAAGTAAGAAAACTGAACTGACTTGAATGAATTGCAAGCTTTCAAGTGCTTTGGAGAGGATGGGCTCTGGTACTATAACTATTTGAGAAAGCAGCCTCTCCAGTAAACAAGGCAGGTGATGTCCTGTCAGACTCCCACAGCCATTGCAGGCCATCTCCTGACCAGCCCCAGGAATTCTGCAATGACCTCTGCCGGATAAACTGGATGTTATGGGGAGAACCTCTCTGCAGCAGTAAGCAGACCCCACCTAGAGGAGAAACCAAGGAGGAACACCATGGTGTATCACAGGTTGACAGGATCTGCCAAGATCACTGGTCGGGTAGCTCTGCAAGTTAAAATAGGCACTGACAGCAACTGAAGGAGATTCAGATGAGTCTGAGAAATACTGGGGTGTGGAGAAGGGAATTGATAAAGAAAAAAAAAATGACTGGCAGCCCATTTGCTTGCACCACTGTGCACAGCATAGTCATGCCTCCAACAATTAGAACTACTGCATGACTTTAGCATTCTGTACACAGTCATGCATAATTCCTTATGTTTAGTTAAGCTGTCCACTGCTGCACCACACAGGGTAAATGTGCAACCCAGATTCCTCATCCCTACTGTAGCTGACATGTCTTATGCTTCTCCATATTAAACCTGAGTCCCAATATTTTGTCTACTCTTCATTGTATACAGCGTACTGTGTAGTACCTTCCTGCTGCTGTGAACACTGTATTTGCTGACATAATAGCACCAAAATGTGCAGACTTCTAAACACTTTAAAATGTTGCATTTCTAATCCATTTCTATTCGAGTATTAGGACATGAAATG
The DNA here is from genome assembly GCA_016271365.2 of Neoceratodus forsteri. Classification (NCBI taxonomy): domain Eukaryota; kingdom Metazoa; phylum Chordata; order Ceratodontiformes; family Ceratodontidae; genus Neoceratodus; species Neoceratodus forsteri. Next base: position 912,116,167 of record CM057455.1, on the reverse strand, counting down.
GTTCTAACATATACATATAAGATGTAACAAGCCAGGATGAAGTGCAGAAATGCTGCAGAATATCTGAGAATACTACAATTTACTGCAGGGGCCATTTTAAATCAATGGCAATTAAGCCCTTTTGTCATGCATGATTTTGTGACATGTCATTACTGCAAGTTATTGTGCTTCATCATGACTGACACATCTGTACTGCAATTGTAATTTAAAGTCAGAAGGAGTCGAAGTCCATAAGTCCACCCCACCCCAATTTGTAATCAGGGGCCAACAAGTATGCTGTGCAAACATGTAGTTATTTAAAGAGCTGTCACAGCCACTGTACTAACCATGGTACCATTTTATTCCGTTGGTAAGAAGACATTGTCAGGCTTACCTTGAAGAACAATACTGTCTTCATGTCCACTGTCTCCACTGGCAGCCTAGTCTATAGGTTAATCCACTCTGGTAGAATAAGTGCTTCCTCATGATACCCATGAATTTACCACCTTTGAGCCTCAGGGCATGTTACTGCATCTTGCTGGAAGTACAACTGAGCCAACTTTTCAATCTTATCGACATTTACAGCATACATAAGATTAAGGTCATGCCAGGAGGAATCCTTTTCTATAAGATGAACATCTTAAGGGCCTGCAGTCTCTCTGTACAGATTTCATTGTCCATATCCTTGACATTTAGGTAGTCCTGTGTTACACCATCTCTACTGCCTCAAAGCCTTTTGCAATGGGGAAAACAGAAATGAATGCTGTACTCCAGAATGGGTCTGATCAAGGCCTTGTAAAGTTTAAAGATTACTTTTCCTGCTCTGCTGGTCACCCCCCAAATGTAGTACAGGATTCTTCCAGCCTTCTTGACAGAAGCTCTTTACCATTTTTCATGCTTTAGTCCTTTGTCTAATATGACCCCAGGTCCTTCTCCTCCACAACTGCAGTTAGAGGCCTCTGTTCAACATGTAGGCAATACTGTTTCTCCTCCTCAAGTGCAGCTTCTTGCCTTGGCAATATTGAAAGTAAGACTCCAGCAGTTTGACCAGTTTCCCAGCTTGTGGAGGTCCTCCCAATGTTTGTTCCTATCTTATAAGGAGGCTACCACCCTTTCTTGCTTAATGTCATCCCCAAATATACACAGTCTGCTGAAGTCTCCAGCTTCCAGACCATTAATGAACATATTGAAAAGCAGTGGCCCAGCACTGATCCCCGAGGCACCACCAAATGCCATTCTCCAATCATAGTGCTCCCCAACCAACCCTTTGCTTTCTGCCTCTAATCCAGTTACCACTCTGCCTTGTGAATGCTTCATGCCCACTGCACTGGTGTACTTTGCCAAAAGTGTATCATGTGCCACAGTTAAAAAGGATCTGCTTAAGTTCAAAGAGGCTACATCTATGACAAAACCCCTGTCCATCTCCTGGCCAATCCCTCAAAGACTGTATTATGGTTGATTTGGCATGCTCTGTCCCTCATGAAGGCATGCTGAGAAGGGATAAGAACCTTGACTTCAATGAAGTGATCCTTTATTTGATCTTTGATAATGAACTCCAGGACATTATCCAGAACTGATATCAGGCTGACCATCCTATAGTTGCCCAGGTCCAAACTTTACAATTACCACAAGAAGACCAGTCAATTGCTCCATTCACTCCACTGCTATTCAAGGTGCATGCCATCCTCCTCTTGAGATTTACCTGGCTTGGTCTTTGCCAGACAGCTAGCTACAAGGGCAGATGTAATGTTCTTAAATTGCATCATGGTTAATGTTGATGCCATGTAAACACCGAATGAGCACCATCTTGGGATCCATTGGTGAAAACCAAAGCAAAGTACTCATTATGAATTGTTGCCATTTTCCCTGGCTTATGTACAGTCCCTCCCTCCCATTCCCTTCTTTCGGTCCCCAGTACTCTCCTTCACAGTTGTCTTTCCATTCTTTCCATTTATAAACCAGAAGAAGGCTTTGATGTTATCTACAAATTTTACTGCTGTCCTGGTTTCCATTTCTTTTGGCTTCCTTAATTCTATTTTGGAGTCCATGATGCTATTCTGTATTCTTCTCTTGTCTGAGGTAATCTGTGTCTTTACAGCACTTATGCACACTCTTTTGTATAGGAACAATCTTCTCACTGTTGGTCCATGTTGAACCAGACTGGTACTGCTTTAACCTTCCACAATATTGGTTACTGTAGTAGTGGGCAAGTAATATTGTTCAGTTATACAATAACAGATAATTACAATTCCATGTGCTTACACAACTTAGTGATAATTACAATGCAAAGGGTTTACACAGCTTAGTGAGGAGTTATGCTTGTGTAACTTTGTTGATAGTCTAATGGTATTTGAATGAATGTGTTGTTGACTGTCAGACAGTAGGTGAATACTTTGGCCTTTCACACTTTCTGTTCCACGGGATATACCACCCTCTATGGGGAACCGTGAAAGCAAAGGAACCCTCTTGAGGAGGGTTCAACACCTAGAGGTGCCACAGGAACATAATTCTTTTAGGCTAAAGGTACCTAAGAAGAAGCCCTGAGCAGACAGGTGCACTGCTGAAGAAGGACAGGAGGATGATGGGGCTAAGAAACAGTGCTTCTGAGTGAGTCTGGAAGGAGCTGACCTAAATAGCTCAGGCAGGAGGTATCACTGGTTGCTCCCACTCATTGAATTGCAGGCATAGCCTTTGAATTCAATGGGCTTACACAACTAATGAGGAGTTATGCTTATGCGACTTAGTTGGTAGTCTGAAGGTATTTGAATGAATGTGTTGCTGATTGTCAGAGGTGGATACTTCTGCCGTTCGCATTCTCTGTTCTACTGGGAACTACTACCCCATAAGAGTACCCCTAGAGGTGCTAGGAACATAATTCCTTTAGGCTACAGGTACCTTAATAAGGAGCTCCATACAGTACTGAGAGCAAGTAGTGACCACAGAGTGAGGACAGATTGATGGCAACTTGATGACTGAGAACAGACAGAGACTGAACTGAGCAATGACTGACAGATACTGGAACTGATAGCAGAAGAGGCATGACTCCTCTCACCTCCTCTGCCACTTTTGAGCACTTCCAGTCTGTATTTAGAACAAGGAACAGCACATAGACTACCCTGGTGAAGGTGCTGGATGATCTCCTGATAGTGAGAAATAAGGAGCAAGTACCATCCTTGTTCTCTTGGATCTCTTTGTGGCATTTGACACCATGGACCATGAAGTGTTACTGACTGACTGTGGAACTGGTGTGGACTGACCGCAATGTCATCAGCTGGCTTAAGTCTTACCTAATGGGTAGAGTGCAGAGGGTGGCGATGGGGTTATCCTCATGTAGCCCAATGCTTCCACACTGTGGAGTTCCACAAGGGTCGGTCCTGTCGCCTCTGTTGTTCACGGTATACATGCTGCCATTAGAGATGTTATCAGGCAGTATAGGCTGGGTTTTCATCGCAATGCTGATGATATCCAGCTATACTTTTCCTGTGCACCTGGAAACCAGATGATGGCCTCTGTGCTTAACAACTGCCGGGAGAAGATCCAGAACTGGATGACTGAAAACTGGCTATCACTCACGACCTGGTGGCACTGAGGTTGAGGCACTGGATGCCACACCTTGCACCATGCCGGTGACCCATGTTCGAGAATGAGCATGGGCCACTGGGGGTCAGCAGGAGGAGAAGGATTGAGCATTCCAGGGACTGCTCTTCTTCTCTGGGAAGGGGATGCCAGTGGTTGGCATATGACTGGCCCTAGTGAAGGCTGGGGCAGCACGCCAATGTTGTCAATGTGGGCAGAGATGGGGCAGATAACTGAAGAAGTGCATACGGGAGTGTGCACGCTGTTGCCACTGGTGTCTTTGCATGCTCCATCTCCAAAGGGAGAAAATGGAGGAGAAAAAGGTTGCTGCAGTGCATGATGGAGGGCGCCTAACAGATGATGCTCCGGCTAGCCAATGCGCTGGCCACACTGGATCCAGTCTTCAGCGGGGTTGGGGAGCCCACCAGCCACACAGCGGTGGTAAGCCCTAGGGGTAAGAGTCAGCGCCAGCTGGTGGATGCCAGGGATGGGGCTGAGGGCTCCCTCTAGAGGTAGCAACCGCAGCTACTGGGAGCATAAAATGACAGAAATAAAAACCTGGCTACAACTCAACCCAGACAAGATGGAGGTACTGATAGTGGATCCTATCATTGGCAGGTTGGAGGAGGATGAGGGAATGACCCTGGTTTGATACTGGGAGTGTTCCCTTGACCCCTACTTGGGTCAGAGATCTGGGCAAGGTCCTTGACAACAGTCTGACACTTGATACACAGGTGTCATCTGTCATTCAAAGTGGCTTCTGTCATCTTAGGAACATTGCCGGATCTGGGCCCTGAATACCAGCTGACGACCTTGCCACTCTAGTGCATGCCTTCATCACATCCAGGTTAGATTACTGCAATGCTCAGTACCTAGGGCTATTTGGATTAAATATCTGCTGTCTGCAGCTAGTACAGAATGCGGCAGCCAGGCTATTGACCGGCACCTTGAGATTTGATCATATTCACCTGCCCTTTGCGAACTGCACTGGTTGCTGATAAGGTGGAGGATTGCCTTCAAGGTCAGACTGCTGACCTATAAAGCACTGCACGGTGGGAAACCTATCTGCAAGACCTCCTGTTCCACACTGCCCAGCTTGAGCTCATGTTAAACTGAGGGTTGCCTCCTGGTTGTGCCCAGGGCTAGGCTGTGGCAATCTGAGATTGTACTTTCTTCATTGCCACACCAGCCCTGTGGAATTCACTGCCAAGTAATCTGGGGAGGCACCCTATGTGGAAACCTTTAAAAAGGGCTTAAAACATTCTATCCAATCAAGCATATGACCTATATAATTATTGAAGGTCTTAAATTTTACTGACTGTTGCATTTTTATATGACAGCTAGAGAGATTTGTTGATTTTATATTCTGCAATGTGTTGCTGGAAATTTCCTTATGGTTGCTGTTTTAAGAAATTGTACAGCAGTCCGAGCCTCCGGAAGGGACACTTTATAAATAAAGTATCTATCTGTCTGTCTGTCTGTCTATCTATCTATCCATCTATGACTTCCATAAGGAGAGAAGAACGGTAATGGAAGGAGGGCAACCATCCAATCCAACTCACAGCGGAAACTTACCTGTGTAAATGTTATACTAATGTAAATGTACTACATTATGGACCACCTGTTGCAGAGATTACCTAACTTTTACAACCTTCAGCGCAGAGGAGATGAAAAACCCCTATGAGAGGGAAAATCTCTGGGGATCCAAGGCCTTGGTAGCCTTCTATCCAGGCTTCAGATAAATTAGTGATGGGTCAGCTACTGCAATTTAGAGACCCAATTCAGAGGGAAGATTTTTAGAGGAAGATCTCTACTCTATCCCTGTAACAGGAAGGCTGGAGAGGTACCGAGAGCTGATATAGCTAAAAGAAGTTCCCTGCAAAGGAGGCCCACCCCACAAAGCATGGGATGAGAGCAACAACCACAGAAAGATACTTCATTTGGCCTCCATGAGGGAGGCCTACAGAGGAAGCCAAACCCTGGAGGGTAAGGTTTAGGATTTGACCCCTTGAGGGTCTGGGACTTGGAGCTTTATGATCTTCACCTTTGAGGGGCAGAGGAAGGGAAGGAGGTGGAGACCAGGAGAACCTTGAGGTGACCATAAGGGGAATGGCTTTCAAAGGTGCTGCTGACATGGTCTGTACAGCTAAAGGAGCCCCGTGGACTTAAAGGCCCCACCCTCTGGCAACTGAAATCTTAAATGCTACATCAAGAGGTGCCACCAAGTTGATACACATGACTAAAGTTTCCCAGGGCGTGGGACATTCTTACTCAAAGGGCAGAAAGAGAAGGACCTGCCTGAGCCAAGGGACCAACCCTTGAGATGTGGGCTTCAAGGGGTAGAGCAAGACCTTTGGCTTAAAGAACAGGAGCCCTGGAAGCCATGCTGTGGTTGTGGCTGGCATGCATCCTCAATGCAAGAGTAATGGGAGGCCAACGGCAAAGCCTGACAGCCATGAGCACATGAAAGAAACAAAACATAGGTAAGGCTGAACAGCTGATTGAGACATCGAATGACAACTAGGACATTGAATGAGACTGAATGATATGAGCTTGGACTGAATGATGAATGTTTGACAACCAGTTCCATAAGGGGTTTGTGTTAATTGCTGATGCATTGCAAGTCAGGTAGGCTGAGGCAATAGAAACAACAAATGAAACTGCAAGGGAAATCAGGATCATATGGGAACTGAAAACTAGGGAGTAGTAGCTGCTGAAGTTAACAACAGAACCCAGTGGGGAGCAGCTGCCTGGCTGGGAACCAGGTGTAAACACATACGGACTGTAGTTGAACTGAAAGAGTGCTAAAAGTATGGAAAAACAACAAAATGGGAGCCTGAATAGCACAAGTCAAAAACAGCTGGTGAAGGCAGGATGCTGAGAAAACTATAAGACCAAAAAGAACCAAAACTGAAAGAAACTCAAGGTACATGAGAACAGGACTGCAGCAGGAATAGGTGACTGAGAGAAGCACAAACTGCAGCCAGGAAGGCAGAAAGCAAAATACTGACCTAGAAAGCCAGAGAGGCACAAACCAAGCAGAAAGTTCAAAATCACCAAGGGAAGGTGCGAGACAAACACTGGGAGAAGGGCAGTTCCCCAGAACAGCCTCTGGCTACAACAAAGAAACAATGCTTCTGAGTGAGGCTGGAAGGAGCTGACTTAAATTACTCAGGCAGGGTGTGGCTGGTTGCTCCCACCACTGAATTGCAGACATAGCCTTTGAATATATAAACAACAAGATACATAAAAAGATATTACTAAAGGGAGACAGACTTCATGTCATTGATTCCACTTCACAAAAGGTTTATCCAATTTTATTTTACATAGTACACAGCAAGGTAATACTCAGTTATTGCACATTTCCCTGATTACTGTACCAACAATTCCCATTTTATGCTTATTTGTTGAATCATATAATAATCCTCAGTAGTCATCAAGAGTGCTGTAAGATTTTCTGGAATCATTACTAAAGAGGATATAATGGGAGCCAACAAGGTTTTCCTATCTTTGTTATACTAGGGCACTGTAACAAAACATGTTCCAGAACCTTCCTATCCCCACATTGCAGTTACACTTTTAATGGTGGCCTGTGAAATTGGCAAATGCAAACGCAAGCCCAAAAGTCAGCGAGGGCATTTCAGAGAAGCTGAAACAGTGACATATGTTTTACCCTCCCTGAGGTGCTGCAACCTTAGATTTGGTTATTTAAGAAAGGCATGCAGGGGCAAAGCCCCCACAACGGGAGTATGGAGGTGGTAGACCCAAAAAAAATATTTGGGGTCACGTGATGTGCTGGACTGAATAGCAGCACAGACAACCTGCTCCCACTCCTTCTTCAGATAAAAACTCATAAAAGTTCAATAATTATAGACTTATCTGGTTTTAGTGGCTCCTAGAGTTCTTATCTTCATCTTGGCTATTGATATTAACCTGTTAGATTTCCAGAATGGATGTGTAAATGAGATGCACACTGCCAAAGCATACACCCCGAACACATCGGACAAGTCAGCCAAAAGATCTAAGACACAGGGCGGGGTCTGGCCGCACTTGTACTGATACTCCAACTAGTGTTCACCCAACCACCATGACCTCATTTCCAGCAGCAACACTCTCTCATGGATGAAAATGTCTTGCCAAATTTGTTCCCTTCAAGGAAGCGCTACAAGAGATGACAGCTGAGCTCAAAATCTCTCGAGAGCAGATATTGAAGATCTGGGTCACCGGTAGAGGACACAGAAGTGAGGACCCACTTAATAAACAAATGGAGAGAAAGGCTGGGTCCAGACTTCACTGCCTTGAGACAGAAAACTGCTTGATTAGTGGTGAAACTGGAGGACCTTGAGGTTAGAGCTGAAGAAATAATGTGCTGATCTCGTCTCCTGAATCGCTGAGGGCTCCAATCCGATTCTGGTTACTCAAAAGATATGCTCCAAGCTTGTGGGTCCATCTCCTAAAGGGCCCTCTTATATAATAGAAAGGGCCAATCATTCACTATGCCTGATACCTCCTGAAGAGTCCCACATGGCCTTTTATCTTTAAATTTTTAACTTACCTAGACAAACAACATCTGTCAAAACAGGCAAGGGAGCATCTTGAAATGTCATGGAAAGGCGAAACTCAGGTGGTTCAAGGCCCTGCCCCCTTAGTGCAGCAGAGACATGCTACCCATCATTCAATAGTTACAAAATTAATAGCTGCAGCACTTAAGTTTAAAGTGTCCGAGAAGGGACCATTGTCCTTTTAGAGAAGTTGAAATGCTTCAGCTGTGAGCATTTAAACTGGCCAATGGGGAGTGCCAGGAGGGTCAGGAGGTTAGGAACATCCCCATGAGAACATGCAGGATAATAAGTTAACTACGGAACAGTGAAAGCAGGCAGGAGGAGCAGGCAGGTGAAGAATATATAATGAGTGATATCGGGGGCAAGAGTACATAGGAAAGGAAACTGGGTGGAGGGATGCTGGAGAGGGAGAACAAGAGCAGAGGAAGAGCAGACTGTAAAACATGGAAGGTCATGCTAATGAATGCCCGTAGCCTAGGAAATAATTTTCCAGACCTGGAGGCTTTGTTGGCAGATGAAGATCTTGACATAGCAGCAATAACAGAGACATGGTACTCTGCTAATCATGGCTAGAAGTCAATGTACCAGGCTATACATTGTTCAGGAGGGTCAGGGGAGTGTAAAAGGATAGGAGAGTGGTCCTGTACATCAGAGATGGTATAAAGGCTACAGAAGCTCAGGGAAGACAGGGAGGCCGAGGTAAAGTGGATCACCCTGGAGCCAGAGAATGGAACAGTAATACACACAAGGGTGATCTACAGACCTCCGCACAGAAGGAGGAAGTAGACAGGGAACTAGTGGAGAACATACACGACATGGCAGCTAAGGGCAAAATCCTGCTACTCGGTATTTCAATATGCTGGACGTTGATTGGCAATCCAGATGGCTGTTTCAGCCAGAAACACAGCCATCCTTGAATCCTTGTAGTGGGTTGGACTCAGGCAGCTGGTGCATGAACCAACCAGGGACAAGTCAGTTCTGGACCTGGTATGGACCAATGGGAACAGAGTCAAAAAATACAGGTGGAAGGGTAGCTGGGATCCAGTGACCACCACATGATGTGGTTCAGCATGGAGACATGGACTCAATTAAGCCACACAAGGACAAGAGTATTAGATTTCAGGAGGGCAGATTTCACTGAAATGGGTAGATGTATACAAGCAGTCCTGGGGAGTGGAGAGGTAGTAGAGGGAGGAAGAACAATGGAAAAACTAAAAGGAGCCATAGTGGATATAATAAACCAATGTGTTAGTACAGTGGCCAAACGGAAGAGAAGAAGGAAACCACTATGGTTCTCCATAGAGGTGAGGACAAAGTCAGAGATAAACGGCTGAGTTTCAGGAAATAAAGGGAGCCAAAGGAAGGAGGACAGGGAGCTGTACGTTGAATGTCTAAGGGAAGCAGGAAGGCTGTTAGGAGGACGAAGGCACAGACAAAAGAGGGCTTAGCACAGTCTCTAAACAAAGGGGATACAGCATTTTATAGGTACATCAGTGAAAGAAGAAAAATGGGGGTTGTGAGGCTCAAAGGGGAGAAGGGAGAGTGTAAGAAGGGGTTCTGGAAAAGGCAGAAATACTGAACAAATACTTCTGCTCAGTATTCACTAAGGACCACAGTTGGGTTGCAGAAGCAATGGGGGTGGAGAGGTGAACACCAGTCCATTCACTAATGGAGAGAGTTCTGGAAGAACTCACAAAGCTGAAGGTGGATAAGGCCATGGGGCCAGATGGCATCCACCTAAGGATAGTAAAGGCTGCGAAGGAAACTTGCAGTGACTCTAGCAGCCCTGTTCACAGAGTCACTCAACACTGGGGTCATTCCAGAGGACTGGAGGAGGACACATGTAGTCCCACTGTACAAAAGCCGCAGTAGGGAGGAGGCGAGGAACTACAGGCCAGTCAGCCTCACCTCAATGGTAGGAAAGATCATGGAGACCACCGGAAAGAAAGGATAGTGGCATTCTTATGGAATCCTGTGGTGCTCAGGATCTGAGGCAACACGGATTCACAGCAGGAAGATCATGTCAAATGAATCTAATAGTTTTTGACTGGGGACTAGGGAACTTAATCAGAGAGGGTAGTGGACGTCACCTACCTGGATTTCAACAAAACCCTTCTACACCATCCCACATAGAAGTGAACTAGGTTAGGAACTGGCTAACAGACAGGAGACAGAGGGTTGTGGTAAATGGGGTATATCTGGGGAGAGGGGATGACCAGTGGGGTACCACAGGGATCAGTACTAGTACCAGTCCTGTTCAATGCCTTCATTAATGACATTGCAGAGGGCTGGAAGGAAAGGTCTGCCTGTTTGCAGATGACACCAAGATCTGCAACAGGGTGGATACTCCAGAAGGGATGCAGAAATGAAGAGGTACCTGGAGAAGCTTGAAAGATGGTCAGAGATGTAGCAACTGAGGTTCAATGCAAAGAAGTGTAAAATAATGCATCTTGGTAGAGGGAACCCTGGGAGAGATACAGGTTGGGAGGGAGGAGGAGCTGACTGTCACCAAAGAGGAAAGTGACCTAGGAGTTATCATCTCTGATGACTTTAAGGTATCAAAGCAGTGTACAGAGGCAGCAGGGAGGGCCAGTGGCATGCTGGGGTGCATAGGCAGGGGTATCACTAGCAGGAGGCAAGAGGTGGTAAGCCATTGTATAAAACATTGGTAAGGCCTCACCTGGAGTTATGCGTGCAGTTCTGGAGACCACACCTGTGCAAGGACATAGATAAAGTACAGACTATCCAGAGAAGGCAACAAAGATGGTGCAGGGCTTACACCACAAAACATATGAGGAGAGACTAAGGGACCTCAATATGTACTCACTGGAGGAGAGGAGACAGCAGGGAAACATGACTGAAACTTTCAAGTACCTTAAGGGCATAAAAAGGTGCAAATACTAGAACAAGGGGCACAATATGAAATGGAAGGGGCAGATTAAGAGGTAATGTGAGGAAGTTCTCCTACACAGAAAGGGTAATCGATGCTTTTAATAGTCTGCCACAGGAGTTAGTGGGGCAAGCACAGTGGAGGGGTTTAAGCATGCTTGGGACAGGCACAAGGGAAGCCTGAGAGGGAGGGAGTAATGAAAAGCCATTGATCACATACGGTCAGTGGCCACATACAATGTATAGGGCCTTCAGGCAGACTGGATTGGCCTAGCGGTCCTTATCTGCCTACAATTTCTATGTTTCTATGTTATCCAGCTCAACTGCAGGTTTTGATGAAGGGAGAGTGGTATTCCTTTGACTCCACTGAGGAAGCCCTAGTGGGACCGAAGGTAATACTGCCTGATTTGTTTAAGAACACCTGATCAGAGCCGGAGGTTATTTTCTTGTTTCTGTTGGAGTGTTCTCTTCTTTGATCATCTAATCTTGATCTAGACACATTGTTTCTGATGGATTGATCTGGTACAGTTATGTTGAAGGAGTCACTACCTCGATTATGCTTCACATGTTGCATTTTCTCCTAACCCACTTTTGCTGTCTTTTGTATGTGAACTGGATATGGGGCTATGATTATAGCATGTTGAACTGGTTTTAATCTGCAGGTTTTGTGCATGAGAAACCTCTCTAGCAGTTTGTTACTTAGCATCTTTTGCTCTTTACTCCATGCTTGACATCAATTCTGGCATCCTAGGATGAGTCTCTGCAGCTTCTGGAACTTTCTTCACAAGTCTTCATTCCTTCATGAGTGATCGCTGTGGACACTCAGTTGCCAAGGGTGTCATCATGTATTGGTGAAAGCCTCAGGATATTGCTTACTATACTTCAATGTTTCATATGGCAGATGTTACTGACTCTTATTAGTAATGGTAATGCTCACAAGATATAAATAGTCTTGACTGTATCTGTTTTCTGCTTTGCTCATTTATAGGACCCATCAGCTGTTAGAACACGAGCCCTTCCTGTTAGTGACAGTTCTAAATGGGATACTTTTTTGATTTTAGCTTCTATATTTTCTTTTGCCTTTTGGACTCATATATACGAGTGATGGGACAGTGCTCACAGCTATGCTATTTTGCAGAGTGTTATGCAGACTGTTTTCTTTAGTTGTATAGAAATGAGATAGAAAATTATGCTATATATTGCTGTGTTTATATAGCTTGAATGTTATTCATTTTCATAATTTTTTTTCTTTCAAATGGGCTGAATAGTTGCTTTTTAAGTTGGGGCTGTGCCTTGTATTGTTATAAGATATTTTAGATATGTGCTTACATAGGTTTGTTAATGCAGTGTTTACTAGTATGGGGTGCCCACACCCCAGAGAGTAGTTGTGACACTGTAGCTCACTGTTGAGTTCTCATTATTATTGATTTAAGGATCAAGGGGTTCACTATCTTGGAGATGGAGTGGGGGCTGGGATAGTGTTTGCTGTGAGGTACAGGGATCATCATATGCCAGGGGTATCCCATGACTTTGGTGACTGCAATTGGGCACCTACCAAAGGGCAACTCAATCGTGACACCTGTCATGGGACAACTGGGAAAGGTTGGCGACCGGATTGGGGTGGGCGCAATATAGTGACATCCTGTCACTATATCCCTACGCCTGGGAAGAGGGAGCGAGCACGCCAAGCATGGGGTGGGAGGGATGGAGGGGTTGTAGAGGGTGGCACTGCAGCAAGCTGCTGAACTGCTTCCATGGCATGGTGGGTGGGTACAGGGTTGCGGTGGGAATGGTGCTGGGTTCAGGTCTGGGCGCAGGTACTTTTTGTTGCGCCTGCCCTGAATTTTATTTGTTCCATGTTTGCACCTGACATGCACCCCCTGGAATTGAGAATCTTTAAGTGGGGAGAGTGTGGAGGCAAAAAATCCAACTCCCCAGCACTGTTTTGCTGTGTGCCTGGGAGTACATCACTGACATATTTTTTCAGCAATATGTAACGTCGCCCCAATGGCGATCACCCATCGGCGATTGCTGTTATCACATAGATCCTGTACCAGGAGTTCTGTGAGGGGGTGGATTTGAGAGGGGTGATTGTATGTCTTTTCTGGGACTCGTTTGGGTATTTTTTATGTGTCCACTTAGTTTATTATTATCTCATATGGTCCTGCCTGATGACCTGGTGTAATGTGGAGTTTTGCATATTATACTTGCGGGCTGATCCACTTTAATACTTTCTGGATTGTAGCTGTATTATTCATGTGGACAGAAGGGCAGGTTTGGAGGGGCACACAATGTATTATTTGCAATGTTGGGGGAGGGTGTTGGGGTGTGTACTCCAGAGTATGTTTCCATGTCTTTATTCTGGTATACAGGAAGGATATAGTTTGGGAAGACATGTGGTGTTTATATTTTTTATTGTATACTATGCTGTCACAGAGATACTGCTTTTGTTCATGGAATGTTATGGGCTGCCCAATCCCCAACCAAACAGTTCAAGATTTTAATTCATCTGAATAGGTTACAAATTGATATTGCCCTTCTCAAGAGACCTACCCACCCAGGGACAAGCTTTTTTATTTCGCAGGCACTGGGTGGGTCAAGCCTTTGGTGCTGGGCTGGACACTCATGGGGGTAGCCATTTTAGTGGCAAGGAAAGTGCCTTTTTCATTTACTAGAGGAACACTTTGATGTTCAGGGCAGATTTGTATTGCTCAGAGTGTTGCAGGGTCATAAAGAGATCATTTTGGGGCTACTGTACATATGGTGCTACATCAGATGACCCCAGCTTTTTCACAACTTATTGAACCTGTTCTTAGCTTGGTTGTCTCTCCCCATTTTATTGTTGAGAATTAGAATTTGGTAACTGATAAAGAGCTTAATAGATCTGGTTGGAGGTGATAGCACTTGATGCCAGGGCAGCTTGCAATAAGAAAATTAAAGGATTCCTGGGTCCGGTGGACTCATGGAGGGTTTTGCATCCTACTTTATGGGAGTATTCCTTCCATTCAATACCACATAATTCATTCTCCCATTTAGATTTTTACCAGTGGATTGGCCACCTGCAGGGCATTCAGCTCTGTACTGATGGGGCTAAAGTTATTTCCGACCATCATCCGGTTATACTTCACCTCGATTTATCTCTGTTTACTCAGTTAGATAAATCATGGTGTTTCAATAACCAGCTTCTGAAAATTCCAGAGATTGAGGAACATCTCAGAAAGTTCTTTACAGAATTTCTGGACATTAACTTCCCTCCATGCCTCGAAGGGATTTACTGTGGTGCACTTTGAAAGGCACTCTCTGGGGAGAAGTTTTATGCATTTCTATAAACATAAGAAACAGAGGACCCAAGCAATGTCAGATCTATTGGATATGATTACACAACTTGAGTCAACTTTCTCTTACTTCCCTGAATTGGAGTGGGAGCAATTAGAGTTCTCTGGGCTGAATATAACAAGCTCATAAGGAACAAACGGAACATTTATTGTTATGTGCTCAAGTTAAATATTTTAATCAGGAAGAAGAGCTGGCTCCAAAGCTCTGCGTCTAAAGAAGCAAACCATGGATCGGATAGTCCCTTCTATTTGCTCGGAATTTGGTCATCTCTCCACATCTCCTCTGGATATAGTAGCTCAATTTCAGACTTCCTATCAAGTCCCATATACTTCTAGTCCAGAACCACTGTCTCACACCCAGTATGATGGGTTTTAAGAGACCTTTATCTGCCCATTTTACAAGAGGCTCTTGATTTTTTGCAGTCCCTTGACTGAACTAGAAATTAGCAAGGCTATTGATGCCTTGCCTCCAGATAAAGCCTCAGGCCCAGATAGCAATACGCCAAATTTTTATAAGAAATCCAAAGCCTTTTAACCCCTGTTTTATGGAACACTTTTAATTACATCTACTCTCATGGCATGACGGATCCTTCCTTAACAGAAGCTTTAATCATAGTCTTGTTGAAACCTAGGAAGGACCCCTTAAAAGTCAAGCGTTATAGGTCTATATCACTTATTAACTTGGATTACAAGATTTTTCCAAGGTTTAGGCTACTAGGTTGAACAAGGTCTGGGGGGTTTATAAGTAGGGAACAGGTGGGATTTGTGTCTGGGAGATTGTCTGTGGATCATTTACGGAAATTACTACATTTGATCTCTGCATCCAGGGAGTCACGCATCCCAGTGGTGTTGGTATCCTTGGATGTGGAGAAGGCTTTGATAGGGTTTCATGGGATTTTTGTTTGAGTTGCTTCTCAGATATCAGATCCTGTCTGATTTCCTACATTGGGTCAAGGTCCTATATTCTAATCCTTCAGCCCATGTTCTCTGCAATGGAGTACGTTCAGGCCTTATCTGTTTAAACTGGGCCACCGGGCAGGGATGCCCACTGTCTCTGCTTCTCTTTAATTTATTCTTGATGTCTTTAATCAGCAAGATTAATAGCACTGTAGTGATAAGAGGAATATCAGTGGGTCCACAGCAATATAAGTTATTGGCCTATGCAAATGATATTGTATTACATCTGAGCCACCCTGATTCATCCCTGCCCACTGCCCTGGAGATAATAGATCAGTTTGGCAAACTCTCTAATCATAAACTGAATCTAGAAAAGATGGAGATCATGCCCTTAAATAACTGGATTAATAAAGTTGACCTTACGCACCTAGGCCTGGTCTGGGTTAAAGATAATCTTAAATATTTGGGCCTACAACTTAGTACATTTCTTGATAAAATGAAGCACTATAACTTAGATATACAGTATTGTTGGACTGGATTAAACATCATCTAAATAGATAGGCTCTCTTACCCTCTTTTTGGGGGATGAGTGCACATTATAAAATGAATGCATTGCCCAGAATTTTATATCCACTTACTATGCTTAAATTAGTACTTCTGCAGTCATGGTTTAATAATCTGCACAGAATGTTGTCCAGTTTTCTCTGGTGAGGTAAATCACCCAGGAAAGGTTTTAGACAATTAACTGTACCAAATGTAAAGGGGTCTCTGTCTCCCAAACTTTTATTTTATTATTTAGCGATTCATTGCACTCAATTTTTCAGTGATTTAGGGAACCGTTAGACGATGCTACCACTGACTATGTACCTCAGTGGTTGGAGACTGAAAGGTTTTATTGTGATTTTGTCAACTTAACATCAAGGCACACGTGCACATCCCTTGTGGCAACCTTTCTTGTCTGTTACAAGATACTTCAGTAGCAGGATCACTTCATGCACACAGGCAACTATGTGCTCTTCTTCAGTTAGATCCAAGGAAATATGTTTCCAACCCTTGCTGGGAAATTGAAATTTCAAAAAGCAGGAAAGCCTCTTAACCCCTTTTCTGGCCATATCCGCTGGTCAGCTCAGTGGAGCATCTTCTCAAAGAAGGCATCCTGGTGAATTTTCATGAGACCCAACAAAAATTTCAAATTCCTGCTATTAGCTGTTTTACATTTTTCAGGTTTCTCATTTGTTAAATAGTTATTTTGGCCATGAGCCATGGCCCAGTAGTTAGGATCTAAGTTATTGAATTTGGCCCCACATGCTTCTACACCCATGCTATATCCTTTTTCTTTAACCAGCTCTTCGAGTTGCTCTCCTCTAAGGAGATAGATACTGTTTCTTACTGGGATAAAGCACTGCCCACTAATGGGAAACTGTATGATTGGCATAGGTTATGGGTCAATCTATATAAATATATTAAGTAGGATAGATACTGTCATATGCAATACCAAATATTACATAATATGCACTCACACATGTTATATTAAATAACATGGGTAAAATGTCCACTGATCTGTGTACACTGTGGAAAAGCACAGGGCATCTTAGCCCACATTTTATGGGACTGTGACAAGGTTGTACCACTCTGGGACTCCATCCGATGATGCATGGACCCTTTTAGGACTAGACACTAAGTTCTCTCCTGAGGTGTGTTTATTGGGGGTATAAGAAAGTAATATAATATGAAATCAATGTTATCGCATGGTTCTCATTTCTGCCTGTGCCAAAAAAGTTATTCTAAGACACTGGTGTGATCAATCTATACCGCATATTTGGAATGGTTCAAGGAGATCTTATTTGCATTTTGTGCAGAAAAATGATTGCCAGTATGTCTAACCACTTTACATTTCACAAAATGTATGGGAGCCACTGTTGTCTTACTCTCCTTCAAGGAAACTAAGCTTTGCTTTTAATAACATATAGCTGGTCCAGTGTGTTTGAGAGGAGTCCCTGGTTTACATCTATATAGCTTATGGGACAGTTGTGTCTTTCCTCCGGGTTTTCTTTGTATGAATGTAATGTTCACAGGATCTCTACAGGTTAAGATACCGAGGTCTAGCTCCAGAGTATTGGGATGAGTTATCTAGATGGGGGGCAGATATGGCTAAATGATCCATAGTATCTTTACATGTAATGTGATTTACAGAGAGGATAGGGTCCGTTAGGGTGGGGTGTTGTTCTGTTATGTACTGTATTGTAATTTTCTCTTTTTGTATTTTCATCCTGATTTGGCAGTATGATTTTGAAATGCCTTAATAAAGTATATTCAATTTAAAAAAAAAGTTGTCCCCATTTCTGTCCTTGCTGACATACCATTGCGATTATGAGCTTGCTGTTTTGTATTCACCCATTTCACATTTTGTGCAGAAAAGTTTAACCAAAGAATTAAAATTGTTTGAAAATCTAGTTGCTGTAATTTCACAACACTTTTAAAGGTCTTGAATCTGTGGCTTGTGAAGTTGTTTCTTTTGTGGGGATCTATAATGACATACAGGTAATAATTCTGAAACCAAATCAACATCTTTATTAATATACTGGGGTAAATATTTAGAGATTCTAGTTGCTTCTAGGTCCCTCATTTGATTTTGATCACCAATTCTATTGTTAAGGCTGCAGTGGATGCAGCCCTGCAGACCTCTTACTATGAGAAAAGCACTCAACACATTCCTTCTGACCGAACATGTTAGAGTTACACCACAGTCGCCTCCACATCTGTGAAGCACTCTGCTCATTGTCTCTAATGGAAGGAGCACTGCACTATTTTACAGTGTTGGCCATCACAGTGGAACACAAAACACTCCACAGTGTCCAAGATGGCCACCAAGCCATATTGCTCATGCACGACTACTAGCACATGCACTGTTGAGCTTAGCGGGCATCTTGGTCATGGTGGAGTATGCCATATTCTGCCATGACCGCTGAAAAATAGTTTTAATTATAGGCATTCCCCATCTGACGCCTCCTCTCAGCATCAATCACCCTCCACCCTCACAGAAAGATATAAGTGACACTGAGGTGTCCAATACCTAAGTGTCGGAAACACACAGTGACACTGGGGTTCCCAATCCCTCAGTGTCAGGATCCAACATCCTCATTTATTTTTTTGTTTAAATTAAAGATGTCCCCCCACCCGACCCCCCAGTCTCCCCACAGAAACATAAAGTGACACTGGAAGTGCCCCAATCCACCAATGTCAGGATCAGCAGCCTCTTTTTTTTTAAACTAAAGATACCCCCACACCCGACCCTCCAAATAACACTGGGCGTACTCAATTCCACAGTGCAGGAATCCTCTATTGTTTTTTTTAACTTGCAAAAGAAACTGTCCATTGATGTCTTTACATTGTTACAGTCCCGACCTGACCCTCCTACTCAGCACCCACCATACTGTACTGCCCTAAGCCCTTACATACCCATCAGGGGTATAACACTATAATCATCTCTGGACCACAGACATGTCTTCAGTTTTCAAAGCTGGACCACTAACTGAATAAACAGTTATGCAATTCAATGTATTTCAATGGGGTTTGAACTTAGTGCCATAACTTGGGCATTTTGCATATTTTGGCCCAAAGTTTCAACATGCCTTCTTTGGGATCCTCCCTCATTAACAATTATGAACAAATTAACATATAAAATTGCCAGCAGATACAGGACACAATGGTCTATTGAGTCTGCTCGAGTGTGTAGCTAGTTATACAAACAGCTGCCCCTCTACTGCTGGAGTTGTTCTCCACCTTCCCCCACCCCATTGTGCTCCATCCCCTTGTGTTCCCTGTTGACCTAATCTTCTTCTTCATCCTGTCCCAACCCTTCTTAAAAATGGTCACTGTCCTTGCCACCACCACCTCTTCTGACAACCTGCTCCACCCTTTCACCACCATTTCCATGAAGAAACGCCCCTCTCAATTCTATCCTGAATCTTCCCCCACCACCAATTTCAGGCCATGACCCATTGTTGTACCTTCCTTCCTTAGATTAAAGATGCCCTCAGTGGTGATCTTATTTATACCTTTTAGGTACTTGAAGGTCTCAGTCATATGCCTCCTCTCTCTGTCCCCAGAAAGTATATGTTCAGCATCCTCAGTCTCTCCTTGTATGTTTCCATCCCCAATGCCCTAGATCAATTTGGTTGCTTTGTGCTGTACTGCCTCCAGTAGTTTGATATCTTTCTTAAAATAGGGCACCAGAACTGGACACAATACTCTAGGTTTGGTCTCACCAGTAACCTGAACAGTGGCAGAATAACCTCCTCCATCCTACAGGTGATTCCCTGGCAATGTAACCCAGCATTCTGTTTGCTCTAGCTGCTGCCTTATGGTACTGTGCTGAGTGTTTCATAGCACCAATTACCATAACTCCCAGGTCCTTCTCCTCTTCCAATATTGTCACCTGAACTACCCCTAGCCAGTAACTGGCCTTTGGATTTTGGTTCCAATATGCATCACCTTTCATTTTAGCATTAAAACCCAACTGCCAGGTGTCAGACCATTTCTCCAGATGAAATGTCATTAGGCAGACCTGTTGCAAAGGTGATTTCATGGTCCCTGTATGAAATCACCTTTCAGGCAGGAGTTCAACATTTTCTCTGCCCTTGTTCATGAGGTGGCATCATAAGAAGGCTATGCTGAAAATTTGGTGTAAAAATATTAAAATTTATACAATGGGGTCCTATAATTCTCAAACTTGATTGGCTGACTGGCACCTTTCAGCCATGGTAAATCTTGGCATTATCAACGGCAAAGGTGCCAGTCAACCACATCTTCAAAAAATCAGTCTGACCTCTAAAAATCAAAACAATGAACCACTATGTTACATGCTCACTGAACTGCAATTGAACACCAACCAAAGTCAGACACTGTGATCCATAGATCATTGTATCAACAACTAACTTTTAAACTGAGGTGCACATCCCATGAACTCTCTGAACTTACATGTAGGGAATTAAATACTTATCTCACTGTTTCTGAAGTACTATTCCATGCTTGGGGGACGATGGGTCTAGCCGCATACCTGTTAATATTCTCTCTCTCCTTAGCCCCATGATCTGACACCAGAAACCAGTTCAATGATGCAGTTGTTAGTCACAATTTTCACCCTGATCTCCTCTTATTTCATTAATCCACCTCCTCTAGTGACAATCACATAATTTCCCTGCTCTGCACCTTTAACCATTTTCTGTCACAAAATGGGACTCCCCGCCATTCCTTGTTTCAGGAGTAAACTTCCTGTTTTGCCCCACCACTGGTTTTGCCCTCTGAGAGCTCATTAATCCCATGACGCATACTAGAAACTGGAAGTGGAAACTTAAACTCTGCAGCCCATTAGTAGCTCACTCCATGGCACACAGAGTGTGAAGTACAGTGACCCTACTTGCTCAAGCGCGGCACTGGTTGGCAGTTAACACCACGCACCACTCACTCACCTTCACAAGAAATGTTCCTGTACCCAAAATGGATAATCTCGATGTGATGTAAATATAAACACATGTAAAAAAGTCAGCCAATTCCTCCCAAATGGAAATGCTGCACTCATCACAGAACCCCTGCTTAACCAACCACACTCTGTCAGCACTCACAGCCCTGTCTTATTTACAGTAAGCAGAACTCGCATCAGGCTTTCAGTTAAAGGAGAAAATTAATAATACACCCCTGTATGTGAGGGGTGTCTTGGGGGCAGACAACTCTCAGCAAGGGACGTGGTGGGTGGGTGGGTGGGAAGCAATTTAAGATGATGACTAGATAAAGCTGACAGAGGGAGAACCGGACTATTTTTTTTTTCTGGCGTAAGGGTAAATTAAATAAAAAATCATCTAAAATGCAATAAAACTGTGTTTTTCTTTACTTTATACCAAAAACTGCTGGGAGACATTGTATAATCATGATAAACCACTCCAGTGTGTGGTTGATGCTGAGATTACCCGCCTGTTATGGTTTGGTCACTCAGCCTTCAGCCTTGTGACCTAACCATGCCGCAGGCATGGGTAAATCCAGCATCAACCACACCCTGTCATGGTTTGTTACTTAAACAACAAAGTTATGAGCCTATGTTGAATTTTGCAAAAGCAGGCTCATAACTTTGGTAATCTTCAATATTTTCCACCAAATTCACAACATAGCCATATCTTTACTGCACCTTATGGATGTGACAGCTGTCATTTTTAAAATCCTGGCCAAAATATTTGTTTTACATCTCAAAAGGTGATTTTTGTCCCTGTATGAAATCACCTTTTGGGCAGGAGTTGAAAATTTTCTCTGCCTTTGTTCTTGAGGTGGGGTAATAAAAGACTATTTTGAAAGTTTGGTATAAAACTATTAACATGGGCCACCCATTACCAGGACTGGGACCTGGTGATCCCAGGTACCATATGGACCAGAAGGACAGGGGAAGGGGAAGGGGTGGTGTGGCTATTTATGTAAGGTAGGGAATACCATGTAGCAGGGAGGAGGGAAGGACAGAGACATTATGGGTACAGATCCAGAACCCAAAAGGTAGAAAAGTGAGGTTGGGGGTGGTGTATAGGCCACCTACGCAAAATGAGAAGATTGATAGGAGCTGGGGAAGCAGATCAGGAGGCCAGTGCAAAGGGTCATGCAGTGATTTTGGGGACTTCAACATGCCGGGGGTGGTGGAGCACCCCAAACACCTTGAGCATCAGTGAACAGGTCCTCCTGGATTCTTTCCAGGACAGCGTCTAGGTTGAGCTGGTAAGGGAGCCAACCAGGAAAGAAACCTAATGGACCTGGTGCTGAGAAAATAGACAACATTCAGGAGTTGAGAGTGGAGGACCCCTGGCAGGAGCCACCACCACACAGTGTGGTTCTCACTAAATATGGGCAAGGAGACAGCCAGAACCAGAAAAATGTGATGAACTTCAGGAGGGTGGACTATGGCAGGACGAGGGACATATTAAAGGGCAAATCATCCGTATTCACACTGCATGGATGCTAATCAGAGATGGGGAATTATCAAACTTGGGTTAGCAGAGGCCACCATCTTGTGTTCAAAGATCCAAAGCAAGATGGGCAGGGCAAAGAGGCCAGGCTGGTTCAGCAGGGACGTCTTAGGGAAGATTAAGGACAAAAGGGCTACCTTCAGAAAATACATGAGATCCGAAAGGGAGCAAGATAGAGAGGAATATAAGAAGAAATCAAGAGGGTGAGCAGATCAGAAAGGGCAGCCAAGGCAGCAAAGGAGCTTAGGCTGGCAGAGGGATCAGAGAAGGGAAAAGGATTTCTTCAAGTACATAAGGGAAAGAAGAAGCTGTAAGGATCAGATTGATAGGATCAAGGTAGATGGGTAGTGGGAAGAGAAGTTGGTGGAACAGGCAGAAGTGCTCAATGACAACTTCTGTTCTGTATTTAGCAGGGAGAAAGCTAGGGTCAATACCACAGGGGAAGGGAGGGTGGGGATGGGAGCAGACTTAACAAAAGGGGTAATCTCAGTGAGCAGAGTGCTGAAGGCCTTAGGGCCCTGAGGGTGGATAAGGCACCAGGACCAGGTGCCATACATCCCAGGGTGCTGAAGGAAATGGCAGAAGTCCTGACAGGACTACTAGCAGACTTGTTTAACACCTTCCAGGAGACTGGTTGCATGCCCCAGGACTGGAGGATGGCACATGTGGTGCCCATCCATAAAAGTGGGCCCAAGGATGAGCCGGAGAACTATAGACCAGTCAGTCCCACCTCCATTGTGGGAAAGCTTATGGAAACCATCCTCATGGAGAGGCTTGTAGCCTTTCTGGAGGAGAATAGTCTCCAGGACAGCAGACAACATGGGTTTGTCTCTGGTAGATCCTGTCAGACAAACATGGTTGACTTCTATGACTGGGTAACTAGGGCAATTGACAGGGGCCAGGAGTAGCATGTCCTGTGCTGTACTTGGACTTCATCAAGGCCTTTGATTCAGTGCCACATGGAAGGCTGATTGGCAAACTGGGTTGCCGGGGGCAGGGAGAAGCTGGTGGAGTGAGTCAAAAACTGTCTGGGGATAGGTAGCAGAGGGTAGTGGTAGGGAGGAACTCTCAACTCCAAGGATTGTAACAGATGGAGTTTCATGGGGCTCAGTACTGAATCCAGTGTTGTTTGGCATTTTATTGCTGACATTGCAGATGAGGTTAAGAATACAGTCAGCCTATTTGCAGATTACACAAAGATTGGTGCAGTGGTGGACAACACAGAGGGGTGGCTGGGACTACGGGATGATCTGGCTAAACTCGAGTGATGATCGGACACATGGCAGCTGGGCTTCAATGAAGAAGTGCAAAATCATGCTCTTGGTAGCCAGAAGCCAAAGGTTTTCCTACAGGCTGGTGGAGGGGTACATTTATGCACTATGGAGGAGGAGGAGGATCTTGGGGTACTAATCACAGGCCAAATGAACCATTCAGCACAGTGTAGATAGGCAGAAGCTAAAGCTAACAAGATGTTAGGGTATATTGCCAGGGGAATCACCTCCTGGAGGAGTGAGGTTATACTACCACTGTACAGGTTGCTGGTCAAACTGAGTCTGAAAACTGTGTGCCATTCTGGCAGCCCTACTTAAAGAAGGATGTCAAACTGCTGGTGGAGGTCCAGCCAAGGGCAACTAGGATAATCATAGGAATGGAGGACAAACCCTATGAGGAGAGACTGACGGAACTCAACATGTACTCCCTGGAGAATAGGAGGAGAGAGGAATATGATCAAAACCTTCAAATATATGAGGGTCATAAATAGGGTTAGTACTGAGGTGATCTTTCAGTTAAATGGAGGAGAGGCACTATGGGCCATTGTCTGAAATTGGAAGGGGAAGATTCAAGAGGAAATGAGAAGGCCCTACTTCACAGAAAGGGTGGTGGCTGGGTGAAACACCCTACCAGAGGAGGTGGTAACCTTAAAGTCCTTGAGCAGTTTTAAGAGGGATGGGACAGGGTCGGGAGGGTCACTATTGTACAGGGAGGGGAAGCTGTAGAGTAATTAACTGATAGCTGCACACTTCAGCTGACTCGATAGACCATAATTTATTTATTTATTTATTAAAAATGTTTCACCAGGAAAGGCACACTGAGCAATATGATGCCTGCCCCATGGTGCCACCTGGGGAGGGGTTACAATGAAGGTAGGTATACATACAAAAGTTGAATTTAGAAATAGAGCAATACAGATAATGTACATAGTTGGGTGGGATTACATTTGAACTTTTTACATAAGGAGAACAGTACAGAACATGATCAACAAGGACAGGGTATACATATCATGGGTACACATCAGGGCAATACATGATTACTTAGTGCCAGTAACAGAACTTGAGTGCCAGTAACAGGACTTGAGCTGAAGCAAGATGCACCAAGTTGACAGTAGGAGTTGGAGAAGATAGGGGTAGAGGAGGAGGACTGGTAATCACTAGGTGTGTGAGGGGTGGTTTAGGTGGGGTGGAGGAAGGAGAGGGAGTTAGTAGCTGTAAGTAAGGCTGAAGAGCGAGGGTTATTTAGGAAGGAGAGGGAGGAAGGGAGAGATTAGGGAGGAATAAGAGTGAGTGAGGTGAGTGTAAGTGCATAGGGCAGTGTATAAGCCAGACAATTAGGCGAAGGCCGAGCCGCTGGTCAGGTGCTAAGGGGTGGGGAAGAGAAACTATCAGAGGGGTGTCAGGGGCAGTTGCAATTTGGTGCAAGGAAGTTAGTGAGGGCACAGGATAGGGAGTGTTTGGATGATGAATGGAGGATCTGGGCCGGCAGACCATTCCAGAGTTTAGGAAGAGGTAAGAGAAGGCTGATTGGCTGGCGGTGGTCCTTGGGTGAGGGATGACTAATAGCCTAATGTCAGTAGACCTGAGGGCATGGATGGGGGTAGGTGGGGAAGATAGGAGGATACGAGGTAAGGAGGGAGGAGCCGAGCCAGAAGTTGAAAGCAAATTTAGCACTCATGAATTAGGCGTCAGCGCTCAGGGATGGCAATAAGGAATGTATTTGCTGGCATTTTCATATGTTCATGTGTTTGTATTAAAAACAATAAAGGAAGGAGCCTACATTAAATTTTGCAAATGCAGGCTCTTAACTTTGGTAATTTTCAATATTTTTACTCCAAATTTAAAACATAGCCATTTCTTTAAAGCACATCATGAATGCGGCAGCTGTCATTTTCAGCTCCATCCCAAAATGTGTTTTGCATCCTGAAAGTTATTTTGCATTACCTGCTCAAAATCACCTTTAGGACTGGAGTTAAACATGTTCTCTTCCCTTCTTCATGAGGCAGGGTCTGAACAAGGCTATGTTCAAATTTGGTGTAAAAATATTAAAAACGAATTTTCAATATTTTTACCCCATATTCCTAGTTGCAGCCCTGTCGGCTATGGCCGGAGTTTGTTAATATATGTTTTATACTTGATCCTAAGAGTAATGATTCTCCTCTTCATATCTCCATAGAGAATCTAAACCTAACTCTAAATTAGAAATTGAACACTAACCCATTGAGAAGATTTACACTTAAAGACATTCCTTGGTGTTTCAAATTCCCATTTTTGATGCACCAAACATTTTTCAAGGATGTTTACTGACATAAGCACAGTCTTAAATATATGAAGCGTTATAAGAATAATGATTTATCTTATTATGTCATGTCCAGCTAAGCATACATATAGGATGGTAGTGAGGATGTTAGCTCTCACAGTTGCAGCCATTGGCACCCTTCAAAACACTTTATGTACACGTCTGTCTGTCTCTGGTTACTCTATTTTTTTATATTAACATCCTTGTCATTCTGCATGTACTTTTGAATTGCTTGAATAGCTTTCTGTCAAGTTTTATTTTTCATTAGTATTTTCAGTTGATTTTGTCCTGAGCTTACCAACTCTCAGATTGCAACTTTGAAAGCAGATATAACTAAAAGAAGTATTTGTATTTATTTTATTTTAATCTTTGGTAACCAGGTAAGGCCCACTAGGCACACATGCCTGTTTTCAGGGGTGACCAGGGAGCACTGAGGAGGTTAAGTGACTTGTTTAGAGTTACATAGTATGCAAGTGGAGGTTGTGGGACTCAAACCCAGGTCTGCTGGAGGTCCCAAGCTCATTCACAGCTCATTACTCTAACCTCTAGGCTATACACACCAAGTATGGTAGCCCTATATTTCTTTCTTCTGCCATATTCACAACCACTACTAGTCTACATCTGTCAAAATGTTTATGAGAATGACATGGACTGAAATGGTTTTATGCATAAAAACACAAATATTTCCCCATTTAATGGACATTAGTTCAAGAGGGTGTCATAATATTGGTAATTTAGTCTTTATTTTTGCATTTGTGGAAAAACTGATGCAGGCATCATGACAAATGGTGTGTTCTTGTTTCCTTTTTCATATTCATGTCGACACCAAAAACATTGATGTTATAACTACTTAAAACAGTGTGATCCCTTACAGATTTTTCCATAAAGAAGGATTAAGTCCCACCATGTAACTTAAAACAAGCATGGCAACCCATGTATGTTTGCTGTGTATTTTAAATGTTTAGATAACCATCATGTACTGGGCAAGAAATGGTGAATGTGACACATAGTTGCTGAAACACCAGAGAATGTCCTTAAGTTCTAGCCATTTAGGTTTTTCCTTTAAACACTGTTTTGGAATTCATCCTAAGTTACACTTATCAATTGTATTCAATAATTCAATGTACAAGAGTCTGCCAGCATTTTAAAGCTGTTCAAACCAGGTTCTGCCATTAGATACCTCAGCGGGGTAGATTTATTAAGGCTTAAAATTGTTCTCTGTGGCTGAGCAGTTATTCTCTCAAGGGGTAGCTGGGTGGAATGTGTTACTAGCAGAAGTGGTATCTAGTAGAACAGTGGACTGCTTCAAAAGGGGCTGGGACAGGGCAAGGGAGATAGTCAGTGGAGGGAAGGGTGGGAGGGATGGGCAGCTGCAGAATAAGGGTGCTAGCTGCACATTCGAGAGACTTGATAGACCTCTAGGCCTTTATCTGCTGACAAATGTCATGTTAGTATGTTCATCTACTTTCTCTGGATCCAGTATCTCTATAGCATACATTGCTTGCACATTAAATTTGATTACTGGGGTGCAGACCTCTGCAGCCATGTCATGCACCTTATTCAGAATTCCCCACATGATCTGCTTTGCTAGCCTTTTGCTCCTGCTCTACATTGCTAGCCTCACACATTCTCAAGACCCTTGATCACTAAATCCCTTGTCTTAGCTAAATCTGCCTTTATGAACTTCTGGGCCGTGGTGCTGAGGTTCAATCAGCCTTCCCTGTCAACAGAGAAGGCTACCTGATTGCATTCACTGATTCCAACTGGTACCCTGATGTTCACACTGAGGTGATCCCTCCCGCTGCTAAGAATAGGTTGTTTCATTTGATGAGTACCAATACCCATCACAGCCCTTGGAAATGCTCCATAGATACTTCAAAAATGCTGTTTTTTTTCAATTTTTCACTCATCAAATTATATTTACTCACCCAAAGTCAGAAATGGTGAGTACATTACTCTTGAAGGCCAATGTTATCTGGAACAATGGACTGTCCGCAAGTGCAGTAATAGTTGTAGAAGTTAACGAACCTGAGCAGAAAAATTCTGAGAGAACACAATTAAGCAATGAAACTTTACAAAACCTTAGGAGCCTGGTTCTAGAAGGGTGGCACATGTTGCCGCCGAATGCAACTTGCACCACCCACAACTGCAACATTGACCCTGCACCCTATTCTAGAAGGGGCAGGGTCTCCGCAGCAAAGTCCCTGGACTTACAACATGCGCAAGGTACGCCGCACAGAGGGCATACCTGGCCAGCATGTAGCAACCGCTGCTGCA
The DNA here is from genome assembly GCA_016271365.2 of Neoceratodus forsteri. NCBI lineage: Eukaryota > Metazoa > Chordata > Ceratodontiformes > Ceratodontidae > Neoceratodus > Neoceratodus forsteri. Next base: position 912,088,081 of record CM057455.1, on the reverse strand, counting down.
GGTCGCAAGTTCACCCACCCTGCCCAGCAAGCCACAACCTACACCCCTGCCCCCAAGCCATCAGTACCTGCCCCACAGTGCTGGCCACAACAACTGGCCCAGAAACCCCAAATCTATGCCCCTTGCCTGCCCACATCCCCAACCCCCGAAACTCATGTTGTTAAATGCCCCCACAGGGGAGGTGCCCCACCATGCCTCGACCCTGGGAGTTGCCCACCACATATGTGGAGAATGCCAGCCCTGGTAGTCTAGTGACCCACCCCATGATCCACATAACCAACATACAGTCAGCTATTCCTGGTAGTCTGCGCCCCACCCCATGCAACATGAATATACACTATTCCCGGCAGTCTCGCGGCCCTCATCGTTCAGCCACCAGCCATGCCAGTTCACTCATCACCCTCATTATCCTCAGCCGGTGACTGGCACAGTTCGCTTCACTATACGGCCAGCTGCCGATTGAGCTCAGTATCAGCGAAATACAAAGACGACTCAGATACTAATATCTGAACGCGCCTTTTCAGTATGCGCCTGATACTGACCCAGTTGGCAGCTGGCCATGGTGGTGAGAAGTGGTCTGTGCCAGTTGCCGGCTGGGGATAGGTGGGGTGCTGGGTGGGCTGGCATGACTGGGTGGGGGTGGGGCTAGTAGACTACCAGGAATAGACGGACTGTATTTTATTCATGTTGATCGTGGGGGGGTACTAGACTACCAGGAATAGACTGACTTTATTTTATTTATGTGGATCTTGGGGGCACTAGACTACCAAGGCTGGTATTTTGCTACATATGCAGCTGGCGACCTGCAGTTTGGGGCATCGGTGGAGAGATGGCAGCGCTGCCCTGTGGGATATCTGCCAATGGGTGTTTCAGGGGCTGGGGGTATGGGTAGCCCTGTGGGGCCCTGCTGGGTGTGCTGGCATGGCAGGAGGAAACCATGCACTGACCGCTGGACAGCCGATGGGTCTACAGGACCCCAGGGGCATCTGTAAGTTATACCAGCTAAATGCTGGTGTATTCTACATTGGCAGATCTTGTCTGGGGTTCTTGTAGAATCCGATGTGGGCACTTTGCAGCTGCCCCTCTAGAGCGAGGCACAACTGCTGCCATAAATCCCCTAGTGCCATGTCGCAGGGGGTTTATGTGGCATAACTGCTGTTCAGTCAAGTGGCCTGTGACATGTCACAGGCCACTTTGTAGAATCATGAATGTCACAACTGCTGGCGAAGTTGCTACATGCGCCATTCTACTTGCTGCAACTGCTCTAGAATCTGGCCCTAGGACTTTAGGGATTATGTAACATGTTGTTCTGCTGTATGGATAATCCAGGGTCTGGAGAAAGCTTGGGTCTCTGCAGTTATACAGTCCCAGTTTAGGGGTGCTGTCTATAGCAGTGTTTTATGGATGGAGGAGGAAGGCACACTGGTTCTGCTCTCACAGCAGCTCCTGTGCTTTTCCAGGATGTGATTCTTTACCTGTTCCTCAGAGTGGGATGCTGTAACTATAAGACTTGCATGGCACCTCCAAAAGGTCGATGTGTCTTGAGGGGAAGCAAACAAGGGCAAAAAATATCTGTGTGACTTCTGAATGGTGGCCTATGGAACCACAGGCTTCTCCTATGCAAAAATTACACATTGCTGTGAGGCAGTCTGAGCCATTGGAAAGAATGCCATATAAATAAAATTTGCCTTGCCTTTCTTTGCCTTCTTAAAATGGTCAGAAATAATATGAAGCCTGAGAGTTTCTCAGATCTGTTCAAGATTACAGCTCTTAGAAAAGCTTTTCAGAGCATAAAATTCTTGTATGCCAAGCTTTTCTCAGCTTTTCTTAATTTTGGATATCCCCAAAAATAGTTTGGTAACCTGTTGGACTTTAGTATGAGACACTTGGAGGGTGGAATTAACAATGAAAAGTTGGACTAAATATTTTGCCCTCCAGAGCCTGTAACAAACTTACTGAGAGCTATTGAAAGAGAAAAGACTATGGGATTAAAATATTTTACAGTTCATAGGCCATGCGAGGTAAATTGTAGACATTGGGGCCTGACTTTTAAAATATCAGGATTGATGAAAGGGGCTTGCATCAAGGAAACTGACACAAAGGGCACCTTGTATTTTACCTTGTGCCAGACCCAATTTTGCAATGCACCCTGTGCCACGTGGGGACCGCCTGTGCCAACCAAGCTTATACAGTCTTTGCGACAGCCACACTGGAGCACCATGATGGAAGGGGTTTGCACCACGGCAGCACTGCATTAATCCCCCTACAGTGGGATTTTGGAAGCCCCACAATGGCTGCATAGATCCTACTGTTAGAACAGCCTGGAGCTGGGCTGACATACGGTGTGCCACTACTGGAGCAGTTACTATGTGGAGGTGACCCTGTGCCCTCTTGGTGAAGGCACCTTCACAGTCTCCAACACCTGCCAGACCACTGCTAGAGCAGATGGCAGTCTGTGGCAGGTAGGAGCCCGCTAATCCTGCCCCATTGTGGTACAGGTGTGGCTGTTCCCTCTCCACACAGACCTACACTGTCCCATGGCAGCTGGCACTGGGATCATCAGGGGCTGTTGTCACCCCCATCCCAACATTTTCCACTTCCCTTGAGGCATCTCCTGTCCAGCATGACCCGACAGCCAGCTGGGTGACTGGCTAGTGGGTCATCATCACTGGTCATTGTTGCTGCAAGCCTGTGCTGCAACTTGTATCATTCCTTACCATGCACCATTTGTTCATCACTTGTGTTGACTTAGCGATAAACATGGGGACTTTGCACTGGAACTCCTGTTCTTCCAAATTCCAGTGCAGGGTCCTGGTGCACTAAGTTTGCCACAGGTGGTGGTTCAGCACATGGTGTGCTGATCTACAGAGCTCATTCAAAATCGAGCCCTGGATGTTTGGCTAAGAACATCTTCCTATAATACTCAATCAGTCTTAGGGCCTGCATTGTACATTTCTGATTGCATATGTTTCTCTTTTATTAGACTTATATGTACTTTAATATGCAGAATCTAAGCCTCAATATCTCTGTTGCAAGTAGTTAAGGGTTGATGGATTATTTAAGAGCAAGTCTTTGATAAAGATGTTGCATGTTTTTAAGATGGGTTGTGGTTTCATCATGTGTAGTAACTGTTGGACATCTATTTTGCTGTGCATCAGATAAAAGAACTAAACGTTTTTCTGACTTTCTTAACCATTTCACCTCACACTTATAAAACATCATGGCCCAGATATTCAAAAGGGTTGCGCCATGTGCAACAGGGATGCGTCAGCGCAAGTCTGAAAATGCCATTTTGCGATATTCAGCGGGAGGCAGATGTGCCCCCAAATCACAATGTACAGGCGCAATGGTAATGAATGCATGCGCACATGAAGGGAAGGAACCATGCATAAATGGTGCAGTCGATATTCAACAACATCGCCATCTTGCCAATAGAACAACCGGAAGTTGCGTCATAGCAGAAATGATCCAAAATAATAAGGAACAAGAAAGAGGTGCAAGAACGCCACAGGGAAGCCACATGTTGGTGAACTGCAGGCAGACACACAGGCACACAGAAACTGGGAGCAGGACAGGGCAGGAGCAGAGCAGAGCACCTGGAACCACCAGGAACAGGGAAGGTGTGGGGAGCTTGTGCCAGAGTGCAGGACAAAGGGAAGTGCCACACAGCACTGAAGGCACAGATAGTGGGCAGTACGGCCACTACAGGAGGTGTTCCCAGTGTAGAGGGGCAGCAGCAAGGACAGTGGGGAGACAGTACAACAGCTGCCAGGAGGGTTACACAAGCCAAGACATGGCCAGTGCCACCATCCAGATGGAGGCAGTTATGAGGGGGTGAGAAGGCAGGCAGCACGGGGCATGGCCGTGGAAGGCCCGCCTGCGGAGCAGCCTCAACAGGCAGCACGAAGCCCACACCAGCTTTGAGCTGTATACTGATACTGAGATCGCGGGGCCGGAACCGCCTGAACCGGGTGATCCTGAGGTGGCTCTGTGAGCTGTGCAGTGATGTGATGCAGGCACCCACGACAGAGCCATGCTCTGTCAGTGGAGACCAAAGTGACAGCTGTCATGTGCCTGCTCACCACGGGTACCTTCCAGAGACCAACAGGGGACACGATAGGCATAACCCAGTTGGCAGCGTCACACCTCCTCACCCAATTCCTCAGCACACTGCTGCCACATGCTGTGGAGTACATCCATTTCCCCAGCACACTGGTGGAGCGCACAGCACACATACAGGAGTTCCACAGGGTAGCACGTATGCCTGGCATGCTCAGGGCAATAGACTGCACCCATGTGGCCATCTGAATGCCACCTGGCCCTGAAGGGCTGCTACATGAATCAGAAGGGTATGCAAGCATCAACTGCCAGGTGGTGTGCAATGCCAGGGGTGCATAATCAATGTCTGTGCCATGCACCCTGGGGAGCACATGATGCCTTCATCTGGCACCAGTCCACACTGCACCACAGGTTGAGAGTGGGGCATCCCACTGGCCACCTAGTGGGTGAGTATGCAAATCACGTGAAAGACATGGAGCTTGGGAGGGCATAGTCAGAGGTGACATGGGTACTGGCCTAGATGGCCCATGGCAGGGCGATGCTGATCACTAAACTAATGTCCACCCTCTTCACACAGGTGACAGTGGATACCCACTCTGTCCCTGACTGCTCACACCATACCGGCGGCCCGCGACCCCATCGCAGCAACGGTAGAATGAGGCACATGCCACCACACGCAATGTCATTGAGAGGGTGTTCGGGATGCTGAAGGCACCTTTCCGTTGCCTGGACACATCTGGTGGTGTCCTAAAGTACAGCCCTCAAAGGCCTGCAGGCTATTCCTGGCCTGTTGCATCCTGCACAACATGGCCAACGACTGTGGGATAGCTGTACAGGACAAAGATGGGGACAGCGATGGGGACAATGAGGATGCTGGTGAAGATGGTGATGGGCAGCACCCCTTGTAGAAGGATCCCGACTGATCCGGATGGCACAGCTGCACTGGGACACCATCACAGAGGTACTTCAACCAACCCAGGTAAGTCATGGGGCCATGTGCAACCACCAGTTGCAAAGGCACAACCACAAACACGCATGGACAAACCCCAGGGGTGCATGTCATTAAGGAATTGGCTGAGCATGGAACCGCACACCGTCAGGGATGGGCAAGGTCTAACATGGCGCGTGGTCACACACACACACACACACACACACACACCCCCACAAGACATGTACAGAGGGTAGGAGGCACGCCGACCCCAACCGCCACTCCTAGCCACACACCGTCCACAGACCACCACGCCCAGTGCCTGTCATTGTGCGTGTGTCAGATGCTGGGCACCATTGCACAGTGGTGGACAGCGCAGCATCAAGATCATCATGCACACACCACAGTGGATAGCAGCCGGAGGGTGTGCAGATGGAACGTGTGTGTGTTTGTGTGTGTGTGTGTGTGTGTGTGTGTGTGCAGGGCCAGGTACCCTACCGTGCATTGCAAGTTGAACAAAACAATGCACACAAGCAGCATCAGACAGTAGTAGTGGTGGGAGACAGGTCAGTCCGTGCCACAGTGCCACAATCACCATGGATGTGTGGGCGGCCTGCAAGACCGCCAGCAGTGACAGGCTGACCAATGGCCTCATGGGTGGCACCAATGGTCCCCAGGAGTTCCGCTGGGTGATCATGACAGTGCTCGCACAGAGGGTCTGCAGCACACTGAACATGCCTGTGCCAGGTGTGCCCAGGATGCCCACAGCTGAGCCCAGTGTCGACAAGGAGGGTGTCACACAACACCAGAAATGGGGGTGGACATTGCACTGCACGGTCTCTGCAACGCATGGACAAATAACTGTGTGCCCACTGTGGCCATAGCAGCTGTGATTGTCTGTGTCAGCATGTCATTGGCAGAGGTCACATCCTCCATCTGGTCCATCCTGCCAGGAGCAGAGCGGTGTCCCTGCTGCACCACTCCTCTGCCTGGTGCAGAGCTGCACTCAGTGCATCCACCACCGTCTGGCCGCATCTGCTGATTGACTGATTCTTGGAGATATGGGTGTGCTCTTCTAAGAGGTCATCTGCCTGATCGGCATGCTATCCCTCACGGTGTTCACAGCCTGATGGGCAGCACCCCTTGATGGTGGGCACTGCACACCAGGGCCAGGCCTGGGCATGTCCACAGGTGGTGCACTGATGCCGCCCGACACTGTACCCCCATGGCCATTGGCGACTGCTGACACTGCCACTCCAGCTGCCGCCTCCAGGGCTCAACAGTGCCACCGCAGCGGGCCACAACAGCCCCACTGTCCTGGACACACACCAGTGCTGCCCACTGGTGCAGACAGGCACAGGCTGGAACTGTGATGTCACACAGGCCTCCACGGTGGCACCACCCACGGCCATGCCCGTGATGTCACCTGCTGTGTGGCCATCTTGCAGCCCACATGTATCACTGTCCATGAAGTGAGCTCCATCATCATCAGTGACAGATCCAGCACCAGCCCAAGTCTCAGCATGCTGGCATCCATGGACGCTGGCACATGGGACACGGGCAGGGCCTCCTCTGCACCTGCTCCACCAATATCAGTACGGACAGCCAGGTGGGCCACTGTCGCCCTAACCCTCAAAACCTGTGGAGGTAGACGGCTCTCCTCTGTGTCCATGGTATCGCCTCAGTGGACAAGCCCACCACCGCTGACCCATGTAGATGCTCAGAAGCTGTAAGGGAACACATTAGCATTAATGTATCTGCCCTACCCTGTCTCCCCATTGACAGACCAGTACCTACCATGCAGTGATGGGCTACCACCCATCTGGAATCCACCACCTGGAATACCCTCGATGGCACAACACTGCATGCTGCCAGCAAGCTGCTCTTCTTGTGGGGTCAGGCGTTAGCAAGGCCAGTTGTCCCCCACCGGTCGTAGCCTGTGCTGCCCTGATGGCAGCCACCTTGTCCTTAATTCTCCACCTGTCCATGCCCATCTTATTTTTGTACTCCTGCACGGACCGCTGGTGGCTGCCATGCAGGTTGATGGCAGCGCCATCTCTTCCTATGCAACAGCACGGCCTGTGGTGTTCCCTGCTGTCCCGCTGAGCAGCAGCTCCTGGCCAAGGTAGGCCTCAAACAGGGCATCAGTTTCTGCCTTTGTGAAGTTAGGCCTCCACTTCCTCCCATGTCTCTGTTCCTCTTCCTCCACCTCATGATCGCTCATTCTTCATCCTGTGGGAATGACAGGTGTTACCTGTGACTGTGTAGTCCCATGCATGTCCTACACACCACAGTCCCCACTCCCAAACAGCATGGAACTCACCACAATAGACTGCAATAACAGACTATGGCCACTGCAGCCCAATGTTGCATTTTTATAGTGCAATGCATGCAAATGAGGTGAGGCGCAATTATAAGTGGATGCAAATGCAGTATCTGCGCCACTGAATGGCTGATTAGCTGATTTGCATATGCCAGCTGAATATCGCACTGTTGCACTTTGCGCAATTGTGTTGAATATTGCTCAAGCAAGGCGCATTTCTGTGACATGCACAGTGGACACCGAATGGCGCATGCCTGGGTGATGACACCAATGCCTGCTGCGCTGCTGACGTGCTGTGTCGGGAGGCAATGCAGGGCATGGCCACCATTGTGCCAGTGGTGCTACTGTGCTGTTCACATGTATGGTGTTCTGGCACTGGGGTGCCGTAGGGTGCTAAACTGGGCGCGTAGTAGGCCGCTGGGAAGTGGCACTACAGGCACTCTACCGTGCTACATGCGGTGAGTACCAATCGCACTGTGCTGGTCGGCACGCAAGAGGCCCCTGACCCTGTGCGACCTTTTGCCCCTAAGCGCCATGCGTCCACATGGGTGCACCTCTATCCTGCTGTTCAGTGACAGCACGATGGGGAATGACAGTGCAGTACGCGCAGTATCCACACGTGGTGACGTGCACTACAAGCGCCATTTTGATACCAAAACTTTACAGGATGGCAAGGAGAAGGGCACCCATCTGAAGCCAACTGAACTGGCCAATCTGGTCCAGTTGGTGGAACCCCATGCTGCTGCCCTATTTGGGAGGCACCCATGGACAGGGCCAGGAGTGCAGTGTGGGAGGAGGTGGCGGTGGCCCTGGAGGAGCCCACAGGCATGGAGAGGATGGTGAGCAGTGCAGGCACCACTATGGTGACCTGCAGCGGTGGGACCTAGACAGGCTTGCCTGCCGGGAGCACATGCCAGGAGGGCATGGTGCCACGGCCAGGTAGGTACCCCAGCCATACACTGTTAACATCCATCACCGGTATCACGGTGGCATGTGTCCAGCACATGGGCGCCGTCCAATGTTGGCCATGGTGGTGGTATCGGGGTGGGGTGAGGTGGGTATGGCTGTGTGGGATTGCACACATGGGTGCGGGGGACTTTGCTACCAGATTGAACTGATGTTCCTCTCTCCATGTTTGCACCCTAGGCCCAGAGGAGTGCCGTCAGGCGAGGAGGAGGCTGCACCGAGATGAACAGCAGGCGGGAGGGATGCCAGGCAAGACAGGTGCAGGGACCAGCCTAATGATGGTGAGTGCCTACCCATGATTACTATTGCATGCTGTGTAACAGGGTGGGCAGTGGGGCATGGCCACCATCCATTGACACCACTGACATGCACGCAACTTGTTACAGTCAGCACTGTCCAGTGGCACTGCATGTCTGGGAGTGCATCAATGATGGTCCATGCATGCACCAGGTACATGGCGTGTGCCACTGCCTTCGCACTGCATAGCCATGTCACTGAACAGCCACGGTGGTGCTGTGAGGACTTGGCCGGTGGTGTGTGCATCGGTCCACATGGCTGTGTGCACCTGGGTGGGCAGATCTTGTAGACACGATCACTGTGGGTGGTCACACACCATCACAAGAGGTATGTCCCACGGCCATATGCCATGCACAGTGGGTGGGCTGCATGGGGCTGTGCATTCACCCTATTGGCTCTGCTCCCTTGTCCTAGTTGGATGGCAGCTGCAGGATCAGGGTGGCACTGCGGGAGATTCTCCAGGTAGCCAGGGTGTCACTGGAGATACCTGAGACAAGGACAGGCTAGGTGTCCTAAGACATCATGGTGGGAGGAGAAGCAGGAGTGGGAGCGGGATCCCGCTGATCCTGGCAATGCACCTGATTTCCCCCCCTTGACACTCACCCTCCTTACCCCTCCTTCCCTCCACCATTTGTTCACCCCTGCCCTTACCACCCCACCTTGTTTGTGGCCCTCCCCCAAACCTTTGTAAATACTTGTACATAGTTTTGTTTGCTGTTTTAAATACATTTCCTTTGATATGCCTACTGTGGTGGTCTCTGATTTGCATGGGCTATAGGTGCTCAACTGCAGTGGTGTGCATGGCGTCAGGGGTGGTGCAGTCATGTGCCTGTGGGTGTGTCCATGGGAAAGTGAGTATGGTGTGGGAGTGGCTGTCAGTCACTGTCTGTGGTGTGTGTTTTGTTCCCTGTGCACTGGATGACTGTGTGCAGTGGTCCATAGTGCATGCTCTGTGTCCATGGTGCACCTGTCAGACCGTCCATGGCCTGTGCAGCTGACACCTTGCATGTCTGTGCCTGCATGGTCTGCTGGCATGTCAGTGGTGGCTGTCTATGCAGGACAGCCACTGTCGCAGCACAATGCCGGGTTACCTCCTGTCACTGGTGTGGTGCATGTCTGCCTCAGGTGACACTGTGGCCTGTTGTTGTCCCACCTCCATGCAGTCGCTTGGCTTGTGTGTCATAGGGATGTGCACCACAGTCTGTCACTTGTGCTCCGGGCAAATGCTGGTGGCGTACAGCTCCACGGTGCCTGCGCATGGTGGCTGGCACTCCTGTGCCATGGAGGGTGCTGGCCATGTGTAACAGTTTCCATGGCCACACACTGGGGGCTTGTTTGCCCGCTACTGTGTCCCTGTCTTGGTGTGCCCTTGGGTATGGGTGGGTGTTTGTCCATGCACTGTGTTCCATCCTGTGTGGTGCATGCTTCCATGCACCACTGTGGGTGTCTGCGCTGGCTGTTGTGGCCAGTGCTGGGTCAGGAATGTGTCCTTGGGAGGGTGTGCAGGGTGCTGTACCACTGGTGGTGGGGTCAGGGCATGCTCTGTCACGTGTAGGGTACCGTGTGCCGGCCATGGTAGGTCTCTCAGCTGCACCTCGGGGGATGTGCATGATGGCACTGTGTATGCAGTCGTTGCTTCGCTGTGTCTGCCACCCACCGGGTGCTCATGGTGGGGCTGCCCTGCATGGTTCTGTAGCACAGGATTGCATTGTCACAGTGGGGGTGATGGCATGCATGGGGTATCCTGCAATGGTGGACGCTGCTCCTGGGCAGGGTGTCTGGGGTCATGGTACAGGTGTGCTCTGCATTGGTGGATGGTGTGGCATGGTGTGGTTGGCCCTCCTGTGTGCCGGTCACAGCTTGCCAGGTGGTATCTATCTGGGACCATGCCTCAGCTGTGGGTTTGTTGCTGGTATCCATGGGCCGGTGGTTATTCCAGCTCTCCACTGGTTGTGCAGTGCATGGGTGTGGGGGCGTGTCTGTTCTGCTGTGTGCTCCTCTGCCCATCTGTGGCATGGGTGGTAGGCCCTGCATCCTGTCCTTGTGCATCCCTGGTTGCACTGTTCCACTGCTTGCCTGCTTCACAGGCATCCTGTTTCTTGCTTCATGGCACATCTGGACTGCTCCACTGAGCATCCCTGGTTAGCGCTATGGAGCATCTGAACTCGCAACTGCACATCCCTGGTTAAGCTATGGGCGCAGAGTGGTGCAACATTCAGTCGTGCTGTAGGCATATCTTGACCTGAGCAGTTTTGGAATATCGGGCTTTATTGACGTGGCGCAGTGGACTTGAGCTGCTCCTGCTGTTACAAGCACTTTTGGGCAGTTTGAATATCTGGGCCCATGTTTCATCTCTTTAAATTTGTGTTGTAGCTAACTTTAATGTATTAAGGGAAGGTTAAAGCTGATGATGCTACATTCTAAGTGAAATAACTTAGTCAAACCCATTCCAGAAGAACTGAGGCCGCCAATTGGAAAAGCCTTGAAAAGCTCAAGATAAACAGTGAAGTACAGTATGTAGGTCATACTGTAGCTGTGCAGATAAAAACAATTATGGCTGGATGGTACAGGGGTAAAACATAGGCCTAGTGATCAATAAATTGCAGGTTTAGCTCTCCTTAGGGACACAAAATATCTTGTCAAATAAATGGTAATTTTAGCTGCAGTAAACTTTTTAGCAAGCTTGCACACAGCTTGATGAGGTTTAGACTGACACTTAACAAGTGATCCAACTTTTCCTAGAAAATCCAAGTGTCAATTCCATCATAGCATTTAAGCTTATCCATTTGTCTGTGTTAAAGAGCACATCAGAACTACTGCACATTCTTAGCTTTTCCAACCAAGCTTTTCTTTGAAATTGTAATGATTTCTTACCTTAAAATGTCATGGGCTGGCAGTGGTACTGTAGCTGTGTAGTGTCAATATTTGCAGTTCACCAGCAGGGGACCAGGAAATTTGATTGTTAGCAGAGGGGGAAGAAGATCTTGAATTTAAAACAAAAAGTACAGATTCCACCTTAGAAATAACTGGCATAAATAAAGAGGTTCCACAGCAAAACAGTGAAAGCAAAATGGCATGGGCAAAAATGATGCCCCACGGTCAGCCCAAAACCATGCTAGATTAGATAAACTAACTCTGAAACTGCACACGCTGTAATAACAGTGCTGTTTTTACTGCTCCATTTGCTTTTGCTGTTTTGATGGGACACCATAAAAGACGGTGAGAACTAAAGAGGGCATACCCAATTTCCTAAACAGAATCTGAGATAAAAGGATATTTGAATCCAGAAAATATTATACACTGGTACTGCACCACAAGAGTCACAAAATGCAGTTTGGTGTATAAGGAGAGAAAGAAAAGATGTGGTAGCTCCAGAACAACCACCTGACCAGGATAGAGCTCTCTCAGTATTTAACAACCGCCTACTTGAAATCCAGGATTGGATGAATTCGAGCTAGCTGAAGTTGAACTCAGAAAAGACTGAGGTGTTGGTTGTGGACCTAGGGCATTGGATGGAGAGGTTGGGGCAGGTTCACCATCTGGACTTTTCTTGGGGTGTGCCACTCCTTATCTCTGAATGGGTGTGAAACCTGGGGTGATTTTTGATAAAGGGCTAACACTACGATCACAGGTGTCAACAGCCATCAAATCCTCTTTCTATCATCTGAGGAACATCTCCAGGGTTAAACACCTTGTTCCATCCAACAGTCTCCCTATGTTGAGTCCACACCTGTGTGTCCTCCTGCCTGGATTATTGCAACTCCTGTACCTAGGCCTACTAGGGTTGATATCTGCCACCCTCAGGTAGTGCAGAGCGCTGCAGCCAGTTACTGACGGAACTCCTCATTCGTGGTCATATTTCTCCAGTGCTCGCTTATCTGCAATGTCTGCCAGTGCAGTGGTGGATCACCTTTAAAGTCGGACTCCTGACTTATAAGGCCCTACATGGACAGAGCCCAGACTACCTGAAAGAGCTTCCAGTTCCTTATAGCTGCGGGCGATTTCTCCACTCGGCTGGCAAGGGTTTCTAGAGATCCCAAGGTTTCTTTAAAATCTTCTGGGGCCTGAGCATTTATGTATGTGGCCCTAGCCCTTTGGAATTCTCACCCCATCAGCTACAGGAGTGCGTGGACAGAGAAGGATTTAAACAGGCCTTAAAGACTCATTTGTGGACTCATGCCTACACTATTTGATTTAATATGAATTTGTTAGCCACTATCTTGTTATATTTTATGTTGTTTTGTTATTAAATGTTTTAATGCATTGTTTTAATCTTTTGTTATGCGCCTTGGTTTTGGAAAGGCACTATATAAATAAAAGTATTATTATTATAATGACAGCAGGATAATTGTTTCAGAGTCTTTCAGGCCACTTGCTGTACAAATAGCATGTCCAGTACTCAACCCACTGACCCCATTCAGATTGTAAACTGGAGTGACACCTGTGGCAATGCACAGGAAAGACAACACAGCACAACAGCTGGCCAGGAGACACTAGGGTAGGATTTAAAAGAGCAGGAAATGTACACAAATGTATGATTTGCTTGCATCTACTAATTGTGAGCAGGCAGCCCTGCTGCTGTTTTCAAAGTGTCTGCCCATGTGTGACACAAGGACATAAGATGTAGTAAAGAAAGGATGCAAATTCAGTTTTAAGCCAGTTCTGACACAGTTGCATCATTTTTGGGATGTGAACATGGGATTCTGCTAGACAATCTAATTGATTGCCTTACAGTTTGGATACATTTCTGCTTTGAAAACTGCAGTATGGATGCTTTAGAATCCAGTCCCAAATCTTGGAGCAGTCCGATGAAGAAGAAACACCTTTCACTGGTACAGTAAAACACTTGAGCGGCATAAAAGCCTGAACAAATGAGATGTCACCAACCTCAAAAAGACCATGAAATGAAAGAACAAACAAGCCACAGGTACATGACCAGTGCAGAAAAGACTCCCTAGCAGAAATGTAAAATACTGGCATGGTGATATTTATGTTGTCTATTTTCAAACTTGTCCCGAGGGAGATAGAGATGAAACCAACTGAAATTGAAACAGATTAAGCTGTTGATGGTATTTAGTGAATATCAGTGTACCATTTAACCCAGACATAACCTAGCAAGGACAGCTGCTCCTTCCGAGTCCAGAAGTAGAATATTTGATATAAGATTTCTGATATGCATTTCATATCAATTTACATTTTAATAATAAACCTGACAGAAGTTATACCTGAGCTTTTACTACACACTGCCATGACCCACAGGAGAGCTATCTTCAATTTACTTGTCTGACAGAGATATTTTTGTATTTTGTAAAATATGAATGCTTCTTTGTTTGAGAACCTCAGGGCACCTTTATGTGATATTCTGCTAGAGAGGATTGTGCCTTCGAGGTCAGTTCATCCACAGCCTGGGGCTAAGCACAGACTAAAGACTCAACTTTCAAGACTTGCTTGTTTTATGCTTCAATCTTTAGACTTAGGCATACTATAGGCCTGACTGTAAAGCACAGTGCAGTAAAGTGAGAGAGACAGAAAGAGACAGAGAGAGGCACAGGGAGGGAGAAAAGAGGAGCTGGAGAAGCTTTTATTTTCTTGATTCTCCCATCTGCTGTTCTGTCAGGCAAATAGGTTCACTGAAAAGCTGTTGAAGAACAATGTGCCTGACCTCTATTACAGCGATTGTACAAGCAGACCATTTTTATTTGTAAGGTTTGTTTTTTAACCAGGAAAGGCACACTCATTTCTCCCAGAAGAGATTACTTTCAACAGTCTCTATCTGCATGGACAATCTTTTGAATTTATTCTCACAAGGTTAATTGAAGGGGTTGCTGGAGCTATAGATTTGTGCTTGATGAACTTGCTAAAGCATTGCGGAGGGTCCATTTAAATTCATCACACTCGTCATAGTTTACCAGCTAGAGCTCTCCATGATGACTTTGTATTGCAATACTAATTCAGGTGTTGAGTGGGACTCCTTTCTTGATTCCCCTATGTTTCAATTTATGGCAATACCTAGAAATGTTAGTGGAAAAGCAAGAAGGCAGGATGAAGATCATTTTATATTTGGTGAGCCCTGAATGTGCTCAGACACTGTATTATAACCATCAGGGCTCTGAGATCAATTGGCCTAGTTATTTTCTTCTACACAAGATTTCTTATGCTGTGTTTTAGGAGTAAGAAAAAAGCTGATTGCCTTAAAGAAAGACATATTACATCCATTACTCTTCCACCATATTGCTGGGCCACATGATTTCTTGACACAACTATATCCTAGGAATTTCATTCTGTAGATTGGAATACCATTAACTGTTTACGTGTTTAGGACAACTAAAAGTCTTACTTTGCTACGCCTGTACTAGTTCTGGTCAGAATTGTGACATCACCAGTCTGAATTTGTGTTCCTTGTTTTATTGCTTTTAAAGAATTTGGATGAGGAATGTGGTATTTGCATAGCAAGGGACATGTCTTCCTGCAGCAACTTGAATATTTTAGACAACCCACCGTCTCACCCATATGTGTGACCTCTATGCCCAAACAGGGTGGCTCCAGTTATCAAACCGTATCAAGTATCACACTTGTCTAATGGCTAAGAAAATTATGCTACATCTTGCTCCTCCAGAGTCCAAACTCTTCTTCATACAGCCCACAACCCCCACCTCACCATGGCTTCAGAAAATCAAATGCTGCACATTTCTCGGTGCCACATCACACTGGGCCAAAGATCCTCTGCGCACTGAGCTCCTAGCTAGATTAATGGACTTAACAAAGACATCTTCTCTCTGCAAAAGCTAGGCCTGTTCAAAGCCAAAATTCACCTCCACCTAGCTGCCTCTCGCTCCTGTGACTGTCCCTCATAATCTTATCCCCTTCAGCACTTCTACTGCCCTCTCTCTCCTCATCCTACAGCCTACCCTTCCATTTTGCCCCACCCCCAGCACTTTTATGAGGCCCGATAAATGCCTACATCTGCACCGCTCATTTTGTGTCCATTCCAAGCCTCAGGTACCTCTGTCTACCTGCCCCTCTGGTACCACTTTCCTAAATATGATGCATTTTAGCTGCTAAAAATGTCTGTACACCATTTCTGCATTGTTACTCAATTCTATGTAATGTTTGTATTGTACCTTAATTGACATGGAACCTTCAGTAAAGAGCCTTGGCTCAAAGGTACTTGTAATCTAAAATAGATAAAATATGTTAATGTCTCAGTCTTTTAAAAAATTGGAAGTTCTATGATTAGGTCTTATCATTGGTATATTAAACCTTTTCTATAGTTCTTGTTAGAGTTAAAAATATACATATATAATAAATCCGTGGGTTTCTGGCCCCAAGGCCGTGTGCAGACTGGAGTTTCTGAAGGGCCAGCATTCTCGGTCGTGGTCTCCTTCATTGGCAGGGCCCTGTCCTGTTTTGGCATCCTTGCCCAGTACTCCCCACAGTCTGTTTGTGTAAGCCCATCTTTTTCCCTCAGTGGTGCTTGCTGTACCTCGTGGTCTGCCGCCTGGTGTGTGGGTTGCTTGGCTGTGTGGGGCCTTCTAAAAACAAAACATAATAAGTAAATGTTGCATTTCTATGGGAAAATGGGATGAGAGAAGCCCAACATTGGAATGTCAATATTTTTCATATGTCACTTCAAAGCCATTAGAAGAAAAAGATGATAGGAAGATGAATTCTGAACACACACAAGTGAGAGCTTATACTCCAACCATATATAACGACACCAGGTGAAATTCCAGAGATTTATAGGGGTGGATTCTGATTTTGTTGTTAGACATACAGAAAGCATTCAGCTGGCCATTGCATTCTCTGATAGAAAGCGGTCCCATGTGGCCCCCCTTGACTCGTGGAGCAGTGCAGTTCTAAGAAGGGGGGTGCTAATAGTTTTCGTGCAGCATTACTCATTATGTTCTCTAATATAGCTGAATCATACTTTGTTCAGTTCCCAGTTATGTCTGATTCTTTTTGGGATCTGCCATATGCAGTTCCCCAGGGCTCAACCTGCTTTACAGGGTGTCGAATGCGAGGTCTCTTCCATTTCTAGCCCCTTCTAGAATGACTGAAATAGATTCAGCAGTCGATTTTTGAGTTCCCCTTTTTCATCCCCTGTAGAATGTTCCCCCAGGAGGTCCAACAGGCAAACAAAAGCAAAGTGGTTCTTGCTAGTTCCTTGTTAGCGCCTCTCCTGACTCGCTCCCTCCTTCTCTTTCTCTATCCTTCTCTGTCTGTCCTAGATCCATCAAATGAGTTCCCACTTCCAGCCTTGTTAGGCTGTGCATGCTTCCATCTGGTCCCCTGGTAGCAGTCTGCACCCCCACCACCCACTGCTGCCATGCCTGCACTAGCTGCCCAGACTTTCTTTCCTCCCTTTCTCCTGGTTGCCCTAATTTGGTGATTGCTGTTGTAGGTCATATGTGGGAGTTTATGTTATGTAACATAATAGGAGGGTCACATGGAGGCTGGAGGGTAAGGTTACTGGCCCACAGGATGGGGAAGGCGGGTAGGGTGGACTGCTTTGTGGGAGGCTGGGAGGCTGTCTGATTGTGGAAGGAGGGAGGGCTGTCTGCTTGTGGGAAGTGGAGGGTTCCATGTAGTGGGAGGTGGGAAGGGCCAAATTTGGCAGAAGCAGAGAGGATGGACTACAATGGAGGCAGGAGTGCTGTTATGGCAGGAGGGTGCAGGTTCACTGGGAGAATGACCCATATTTAGAAAGCAGGAGGCAAGCAAGCAGGAGTAGAACCTCTAACAGTATTCTTACAGTATATAAAAAATTGGGTAAACAGATGATAAATGAATAAATAGGAAACAGAAACGGAGATAAGGAGGACTAGAGAGTCACTCAGGCTAGGCCAGCAGAACATAGCGTTCTCTGCACACAATGTGCTAATATTTCTTTTCTCTTGCACTAGCTTAGATTTTGCTTTCATCTGGCATCACCTTGTCACACGTTTTAGCTGAAGTATGGCATCCAAGCTAGTGTGACAGGTGCAGGAAGACCAGGCAACCTCTGGGACACACTCCCGCTGTACTTGGGGATCAGCCAAAACCTTCATTGATGCATCCCAGAATCTAAAGGAACTTAGGAGCCCCAATTGAATGCAGGCAGCTGTTGGACCTGCAAGTTGTCACTGGAGCTGGCCAGCAGGTTGGGTCAGGTCCCAGTGCTGGCAGCAGGGACACAATCAGCCATCATGACATCAAGGCAGGAGGGCACCCACCTGACAGTGGCAGCCTTCCACCACCTCCTGAAGTCAATGGTACAGGAGTCCAGAGGTAGAAGGAAGAGATGAGGCAAGCCAGCCAAGTGCCAGGCATGTACTCTGGTGGATGAGAAATGGCAACAGGTGACAACGGAGCAGATGGAGGGTGGAACATCGGTTTCAAAACCTTCTAGGCCCCAGATTAATGGTGATCAAGAGAATCAGATGCCAAAGGACCAGGTGGATGAGGTAGACCAGGTAGAGCAGGTACTTTCAGTTCGGCAAGATGGGGATCATTCAGAGAGCTCATCACCCGCTTTGGAGGGTGATGATTGTGATCTTGACCAGCTGGTTATGATTGCTGTATGATATTTGTAATGTAAAAAATATAGTAGGTGATTGTCTCACATAAGACAGCCTGTGCTCCTGGGTGACGCCACCCCAAGTTTCAGTGAAGCTACCATGACAAGTGACCTGAAAGAAGGAGGTAATTAAAAGACCAGAGGACTTAATTAAGGGTCTCCTGTTTTCTGTCTTAATTAGAACTGACTCAGCTGCCAGAAATAGGGCTCAAAGAACATTTTATACCACCATGGTGCTAAAAGTTGTAAAATCATTTGACATTCCTTGGGAATAGGAACTGCTCAAGATCAAAGAGAAAATATTTAATTAAGGAGTCATCTTTAGGAAGTGTAATTTTGCTGATGTCACCTTATTTAATATACCTTCTGATAGGACATCATGTGTGTGTTTTTTCTGTTCTAAAGGAGGAGCTAGATGACTCACCAAGGGGTTGGGGAGATGGAGTTGAAATGTATCCTTGTAACGGGAATATGGCATATCATTTGGGACTCAAGAAGACACATCTCTGATCTAACTATAAGCACTAAGCGAGGTAATACATTAGATAGAAAAGTCTAATTGTATTGTGGTAGGAGTTTTGTGTTGTAATCTTTCCTTGTTCTTTTATGTGATTGTGAGCTCTTTGATATATTGTTCTGTGTTTACATTTTCATATTTTTATCATCTTTTAGTAAAATCGTTATTTGAAAGATACCGCCTGGTGTGTCTGTCAGTTCTTTTGCATGTAAGGTATAAAGGGTTAAGACTGGCAAACACTGTGCAAAGCTTAGGGTGTTACTGAACTGGGAAAAGGTAAGAATATACCTAAGGTCTTTTATAGAGTTTAAGGATTAATTTTGGAAGCCTGGTTTGGTGTCCTGGCGAAGATTGTACTACAGTCCCCGAAGAGGGTATGTATCTGAGCCTGTACATTGGATACGCTAGCATAAGGTTCATTGTTTGAATCCTCAGAACCTGAGATTAAAGGTGATTCAGACCCAAAAGCAGACAGTAGGATTACCCTGTCTGTTATCTGTTCACATTACTGCACTCGGAGGTTGGCACTGTGGAGCAGAGGGCCTGACCTGTTGAGTGTGTTTGTGACAGATTTGGTTGGCAGTGGTGCAGATACATTTGGTAACACAAGCTTTAACTGTTCAGTTTGTCAACTTAATACTGTACAGCTCACTTGCAAAATAAGGCAGTGATTTATTTTAAAAGGAAACAGTACTATATAATTTTGCTTACAGTCAAGTTCTTACCAGTTTTATTTTTTTTAAATGCAAGTTAGAGTAGCTGTAGTTAGGAAGAAGATGGCTTAACTACAATGGGCAGACTGCAGACTACTTGAGGCAGTTGTGCCAGGACAGAGGAGTCCTGCATGTTTGGAGAGCCACCAAGCAGAACCTTGTGGATGCTCTCATGCCAGCAGATGCCCAGAGCATAGAGTCACAGACTGTGACTGTAAAGGACCAAACCTTGGGTGTGGAGGGGCTAGCAGCCAGTTCAGTGTCCAGATCCGTGAAGAGGGCAGCAGGGTCAGTGCAAGAAGGGCCACAGCAGCAGGGAAGGTCACCAGCATTCTGAAGCCAGAAGCAATCAGGCTGCAGATTGAGTTGGGAAGAATGGAGCTGGAGTTCCAGAGAGACTCTGAGTGGAGAGAAATGAGCCACTGAGGAGAAGAAGGAGCAAGAACAGTGAGAAGCTGACCGGGAACAGTGGGAGACTGACCGTGAAGAGCATGAGTGCCAGAGGTGACATGAACTGGAGAAGCTCTGGCTCAACCACCAGCACCAGTGCAGGTAAGTGGCTTGGGTGTAACTGGAACTACAGGACTGGGTTACCAATTAAATTCCAAATTGATAGCTCAGTTTAAAGAGGGGAGGATATGGATGCTTTTAAATTCCTTTGAAAAGTTTGTATTCAGGCAAACATTCCTAGAGGGTCCTGGAGCTTCCAGCTATCCCCGCTACTTATCAGGAAAGCTCAGGATGCATTGGGTCAAATGGACAAGGAGGACAGTAATGATTACAGAATTTAAAGATGCACTTTTAAAAGTTTGATTTAACTGCAGAAGCATGCAGAGCTAAATTCCATAAGCTCAGGAGAAGACCTGACATGAGCCATGAGGAGCTAGCTAAGAAACGCCAGTGTTTAAAACATTGGTGGGAAGGAATTGAAGCAAACTCTATAGATACAATTGAAAATTCTATTTTGTTAGAACAGTTTTTTGTGCATGCCCAGCAGAGCTGAAAACCTGGCTGGAGGACCGAGATCCCAAAACAGTTCAAGAGGCTGCTGAACTCTCAGACCACTATGCCAAGAGCAGACCTGCTCTGAGAGCAATAAATTGGGCGAGTGCAGAAGAGGAAAAGTGCACCTTAAGGGCAGCTAAAATACTCACTACCTCCACTGAAACCAGTTAGCCCCAGGTTTCAAAGAAAAGATTTCTCTGAGAAAAAAACAAATGTTGGGTTTGTAAAGAAACTGGGCATATTGCCAGACAGTGTCCCAAAAGGATGAGAAATACGCAGAATGGGGCTAAGAAGAAGTGAGTCATTTGTGTGACCCTGAGAGCATGCCTGTGAACATGAGGGAACACATGCACCCAGTCACGGTGAATGGTGTACAGACACAAGGGTTAAGAGACACAGGGACATTCCTGACACTGATAAAAGGGATCTGGTAGAGCAGGGTCAGCTTACTTCCAATGAATTTGTAACTGCGCAAGGGTTGACTGGTGAGGAGACCACATTGCCACCACTAGTGTTCTTCTAGACTGGGATGAAACAGGGGAACTGTGCAACAGGTGACTATAGCCAAAACTTTAGCAGTTGACGTCATCCTTGGCAACAATCTTAAACAGGTGATGGTATGTGCAGTTACCCATAGCCAAGCAGCAAGGGAAAATTATAGTTCCCTGGACCCCACAGAAGCCATTGTATAAACCACTGGGAGGCTGGTTTCCCAGACTGTGTCTCCTAATATGGAGACTAATGAAAAGGGGTAGAAATTTCCCCAGCAGCAGTTAACCACACAGCTATGGAGGGTTACTCCAAAGAAAGAGGGTGACCCATTGTCAGAGGGTTAGGGATGACAGTGATCCTGAGTGCCCTGAGGCTAGTGCTAGGGACCCTAGTTTAGAGAGTGAAGGGACCAGTGTCCCATGCCTTGGGAATGTGAATGGAGTTTGCAGCTGCTCAGAAATGTGGCCTAATCTAGAGAAGCTGAGGGCTTGGGCAGACTCTGAAGGAGCACAGGAGGGATGGCAAACATAAAGTTTATTGGGAAACTGGACTGATGTATACCAGGATGTGAAGACAGAGGGAGGGGTGATAGGCAGGCAGCTTGTCATTCCCCAGGGTGCTGTGAGCATTTGGTCAAGATTACATATGATATTCTCTTGTCTGGCCATCTGGAATCATGCATACTACACAGCAATTGGCCCAGAATTTCTATTGGCCCCAACTTCACCCAGCAAGTGAAGGGTATTACAGGTCTTGTCACCAGTGTCAAGAAATAGGGAAAGCAGATAAGAAAACCAAAGCCACCCTAATTCCATTGCCCATAGTGGAGGAGCCATTCTAGATGGTGGAAATGGATATTGTGTGCCTAAAATACCCCCAGCTCTTCTGAGAATAGGTTCATCCTGGCTGTGGTGGATTATGCCACCCAGTATCCAGAGGAAGTTGCCCTATCCTCACTGAGGACAGACAAAGTGGCAGATGCCTTACCTGGGATTTTCTCCTGTGTTGGGTTTCACAGGAGGTTATCACCAATTGAGGGGTTCCTTCATGTCGGACCTGATGAAATGTTTGTGGGAGAAGTGTGGGTGGTGCACAGACCCACAACACCTTATCACCTGCAAGCCAATGGGCTTGTGGAAAGATTTAATGGTACCTGAAGTCAATGCTCCAAGCATTTGCTGAACAGCATGGGAGGGACTGGGAGAATACCTTCCCACCTGTTGTTTGCATAGGGAGGTACCCCAAGAGTCAACAGGATTTTCTCCCTTTGAGTTCTTATATGGATGCCAGGTATGTGGGCCCCTAGACCTGATCCAGGAGGACTGGGAAAGCAAAGCACACCACCTAGGGCACTCCCATAGTGGATTATGTCCTTAGGTTTAGGGAAGGCTGAAGGAACTTATGGGACAGCCCAGAGCAACCTGGCAGCTGCCCAACAGAAACAAAAATTGTGGTACGACTACAGAGCCAGAGCTCACTCATTACAGTTGGGTCAGGAAGTCATGGTCCTTATTCTGATCTGGAAAGACAAGCTGCAGGCTGAGTGGGCAGGACCGTACAAAGTAGTTAGAAAGGTAAATGACATGAACTATATCATAGAGTACCTGACAGAAGACAGACAGAAAGAATGTACTATGTCAACATGGTGAAGCCATATGCTAATAGGGCTGACATGGTGTTTGTAGTATGTAGTCCTGGGAGGGACAGATGAAGGAGACCCCTTCTGGACTTGCTGGAAGAAATCAAGCAGAAGTCCTCTGTGAGCAATTAAATTGTCACCCCAGCTGGCCCCAGACAAGATCCAGGAAGTAAGGGAGGTTCTAGCAGACTTTGCCCCACTGTTTAGCACTAAGCCTGGACTAACCCCTTAGCAATGCACAATGTAGAGACAGGGATGCAGACGCCCATACAGCAGACAGCATATCAGGTGTCAGAGGCTGTCCAAAAGGACATTAGGAGGGAGGTGGAGGAAATGCTGCATTTAGGGGTAATACAGAGATCCCACAGCCCCAGGCCTCCCCATAGTCCTTGTGCCCAAGCCAGATGGTTCTACTTATTTATGTGTGGACTATCATGGACTGAATGCAGTCTCAAAGTCAGACGCCACCCAATGCCCTGGATGGATGAACACCTGGACAAGTTGGGAGGGCGACACACCACAACTATTGACCTGATAAAGGGCTACTAGCAGGTAGAGTTAACTGACAGAACTAGGGAGAAGTCAGCCTTCATCACTCCATTAGGCTTTTTGAATTTAAAGTAATGCCTTTTGAATGAAGAATGCCCTGGCAACTTTCCAAAGGTTGGTGAATCAGGTGTTAAATGGAGCTGAGGAGTATGCTGTGGTGTACCTGGATGACATTGCCATCTTTAGTGCCAGCTGGGTGGAACACCTGTCCCACCTTAGGGAAGTGCTGGGCAGGATACAGAGGGCTGGTCTCACTGTCAAAGATGAGAAGTGCCAGGAGCCATGGCTGAAGTGGCATACCTCGAGGCATGTTGTAGGCGGGACAGCCTCATCCTAACCAAGTAAAAATAGAGGTGATCAAGGCATGGCCCAGACCAGAAATGCAGAGGCAGTTCAGGAGTTTTCTAGGGACAGTAGGGTACTATAGAAATGTGTACCCAATTACAGTGCCCTAGCTGCTCCCCTATCTGACCTGGTAAAGAAAAAGATGCCTAAGAAAATTACCTGGGAACCAGCCTGTGAAAAAGCCTTTACCAGACTGAAGGAGGCACTGTGCAATGCTCCTGTGTTGACAAGTCCTGACTACAGCAGACCCTTTCTAGTCCAGACTGACACCTCAGATGTGGGTATTGGGACAGTTCTGAGTCAGACATCCAACCAAGGAAAAGATCACCCTGTAGTGTACCTGAGTAAAAAGTTAATTCCCAGGAGCAGGCTTACTCTACTGTGGAAAAAGAGTGTCTTTCCATAGTGTGGGCCCTAAAGAAGTTAGAGCCATACTTATATAAGCAGCATTTTGAGGTACACAGTGACCACAACCCCGGTTTGGCTGAAAAATGGGAAAAGTAATAGTAGACTTTTAAGATGGAGTCTTGCCTTGCAAGGGTATGACATGACAATCTTACATAGGGCTGGATCAAGCAATCAGAACGCAGATGGCTTATCGTGTCTATATAAAGAGAACTGACTTGGGAAGGTCATACCATGCAGGGACAGAGCCCTCAAATTCAGTCTAGGTGGGGAGCATTGCACGCTTTGCCAGCTGGTTATGATTACTGTATGATATTTGTAATCTAAAAATATAGTAGGTGATTGTCTCATATAAGACAGCCTGTGCTCCTGGGTGACACCCCCAGGTTTCAGTGAAGCTACCATGACAAGTGACCTGAAACCAGGAGGTAATTAAAGACCAGAGGACTTAATTAAGGGTCTCCTGTTTTTCTGTCTTAATTAGAACTGACCCAGCTGCCAGGATATAGGGCTCTCATTTTATGATTCCTATAGGAAGAACATTTTATACCACCATGGAGCTAAACATTGTAAACCCTTTGATATGCCTTGGAAACAGGAACTGCTCAAGTTCAAAGAAAATGTTTAATTAAGGAGTCATATTTAGAAAGTGTAATTTTTCTGATATCACCATATTTAATATACCTCCTAATAGGACATCATGTGTATATATTTTTCTATTCTAAAGGAGGAGCTTGATAACTCACCAAGGGATGGGGAGATGAAGTTGAAATGTATCCTTCTAATTGGGGAATATGACATATCATTTTGGGACTTAAGAAAGAGAAATCTTTATCTAACTATAAGCACTACAGAGGTAATACATTGAATATAAAAAGTCTAATTGTATTGTGGTAGGAATTTTTGTATTGTAATCTTCCCTTGTTCTTTATGTGATTGTGAGCTCTTTGAAATATTGTTCTGTGTTTACATTTTCATATTTTTCATCTTTTAGTAAAATCTTTATTTGAAAGATACTGCCTGGTGTGTCTGTCAGTTCTTTTGCATGTGAGTATAGAGGTTAAGACTGACAAAAACTGTTGAGAAGCTTGATGGGTTACTGAACTGGGAAAAGGTAAGAATATACCTAAGGTCTTTTATAGAGTTTTAAGGGTTTATTTTGGAAGCCTGGCTTGGTGCCCCTGACGAAAGATTGTACTGCAATCCCTAAGGAGGGACGTATCTGAGCCTGTACATTGGGTATGCTAGCATAAGGTTCACAGTTTGAATCCCCCAGAACTTGAGACTAAAGGTGATTCATACCCAAAAGCAGACAGGAGGGTTACCCTGTCTGTTACCTGTTCACATTACTGTGCTTGGAGACTGGCACTGTGGAAGCAGAGGGCCTGACATGCTGAGTGCATTTGTTACAATGATCATATGGATGGAAGTGACTATTGGGGAAGAGAGAGTCCCTTTGCAACAGGGGCATATAGGTGTGGGGGTCAGGCTGTAGGGAAGACCAAATCAGTCATATGGCAGGTCATGCTTGACAGGATGGCCCGGGATGCACATCTGGTCAGGAAGGTGTGGAACAGTCATGGAGCAATGCGCACATCAGATTAGAGGAGCAGCCTCCATTCAGCATGGTACAGGGGAAGAAGGCCCTGCAGAGCTGGAAAGATGGAGAGCCACCATGCAGCCTGGCATGGGGATCAGAGGCACCACAGAGCCAAAAAGATGGGTGTGCAGTGGGCATATGGGGATGAGGACCAATTAGGGATCATTTGTCAGATGCTGTGCGTGAAAATATTTGGAGGGGGACTATATTGATATGTTCTTCCTCTTATATAGAGAGGTCCCTGAGGAAGAGCAGGAAAAGAAAAGAAAGAAGAAGAAACCACGGAGGACCAAAGTCCCTTGTACCTTTGAAAACTGGGCGCAGCTTTTGACATTTATATGTCAGTGTATGGTATGAAGTACCTGGAGAAGCTGCTATCCTTGCTTAAATACCAGGACACAGTAAAATGTGCCCAGACAATTATGCATGGCTTAAGTACAATGAGCAACTTTGGTTAAAGATGGCATGACAGCATAATCTAAAATGGGAGAACATGGACCTGGATTTGTGGACCTGGTACATGACACGGGAGACCCAATGTCATCACCTATATGGACAGTGGGCATGTTATCTGGCTGACCTATGGTGACAATAAATGAGAGCATAAGAAGAGTGGGAAAAGAGCCTGCTGTGATTATAATAAGGAGAAGTGTTTTGTTGCCTACTGCAAATATAGCCACATCTGCAAAAACTGTGACGGATCACTGTGTCACGGACTGCAGGGATTTTCAGCAGAGCACCATGGGTCCAAGCCAATGGGCATAGACAAAACAAATCAGGGAGCCAGAAAATCTGGCTAACATGCTGGTGCAGCTCAGTAACCTCACCCCATGGTTTTCCCAGTACCTGACCGTGATGCAGCAAAAATGTTGATGGACGGCTTTTAGCACAGGCTTCAAAATCCTGTAGAAGGGCCCCTGCATGGCCATGATCATCACAACCTTAAATCAGAGATGGCCTGCCCAACATACTCAAGCATAAGATTAAGAAAGAAGTTGAGGATGGCCACCTGGCGGTCCTTCAACAGATCACCCCTTCCTAACCTCAGGGTATTCTGCTGGGATCATCCCAAAAGACACCTGGGGAATATTGATTGATTCAATCACCTGTCTTACCAGAATGGTGAATCAGTGAATGATTTCATAGTACTGGGGGATAGCTTTGTCAAGTATGTGTCATCCATTGTGTTGGTTGAGCTGGTCTGCAGTTTGGGACAGGGCACATTGATGGCAAAAGTGACATCAAGTTAGTGTCCCGCCTTCTCCTAGTTAGACGAAGGATTATGAGTTGTTGGGTTTTGTATTCCAGGGGCAGTGGTACTATGACAAGGTCATGCCAATGGAGTGCTCGATAGCTGTGCAGCCTTTGAGATGTTCGCATCATTGTTGGAGTGGGCAATCAAGATATACATGGACAACGATCTTGTTATTCGCTATATGGATGATTTTTTTTTATTCTCAGGGTTCAGTGGAACAGGTCAGTGTTCTGACACATTGATAGATTTCCATAGCCTAATGGAACATTTTTGTATGCTGGCTCCAGAAAAGAGAGAAGGTATCACTATATGCATTTCATACTTGGGCATTGAACTGGAGACTAAAAACATGGTATTCAGACTACTGCAGGACAAGGTTGAGATTTCAAGATGGTTGTTGGGTGAAGGCAGTGGAGCTAAGAAGATTAGTCTCCTGCAATTGCAATCAATTCTGGGGTATCTGAATTTTGCTTGCAGAGCCATCAGCCTGGGAAGGCCTTTCCTTAGAGACTGTCAGCTCGACAGCTGGTCCCATGATGCCATATCATCCTATCAGGGTGTTACAGGGAATGAGGTCAACCTCAAGGCGTGAGAAGTGTTCTTGCAGGATTTTAATGGAGTAGCTATTTGGCAGGATGAGGCAGGGGTTCATAAGAGATTGGACCTGGTTAGGATGCCTCTGGAAGGATAGGTTTTGGAGCCTTTTCCAGGGTGAATGCTTTGCTAGCCAGTGGTCACGGGAGTGGGTGGATCAGGACTCACAAGGAACATCACATTTGTGGAGTTGTTCCCGATCATGGTGACAGTGAGGATGTGGGGACACAAACTGAAAAACCAATGTGTGCTGTTCCACACAGACAATAGAGCTGTAGCTGGCATAATCAACTCACAAACTTCCAGGTCTGAGGAGGTGATGAGGGTGCTGCAGGTGTTTGTCTTATGCTCTATCTAGCAGAACATCACATTCAGAACTTGACACTTTCTGGGCAGGACAAATGTGATCACTCATTCCTTATCTCAATTGCAGTTTGCCAATTCAGACAGCTGGCACCA
Source organism: Neoceratodus forsteri (assembly GCA_016271365.2). NCBI lineage: Eukaryota > Metazoa > Chordata > Ceratodontiformes > Ceratodontidae > Neoceratodus > Neoceratodus forsteri. The sequence goes on along the minus strand of CM057455.1, from coordinate 912,060,379 downwards.
CTCACCCACATGTGCCAATGCAGGTACTGAAGGCTTACCCACAAGAACACAAACAAAAACACCTCGCATTTGGCAACCATGCACAGAAAACAATGAAAGAGAAATACATGCCATGAAACAGCAGAACAAACTCGGGGAGGAGAGTCAAGATGATGGAAGATATAGCATTCCCACTCTGATGAGGATGCAACTGCGGGGAGGAAAGTCAGGAAGGGGGTAGATTAATTATTCTAACTGTGGGGAGATGCAACTCAGGGAGGGGCAAAAATTGGGAGGAGGGAAGATTTACTATTACAACCTCAGGGAAGGCAACTTGAGAGGGGTGACCGTGGGCACAACAATCCCAAAAAAAAAAGAACCTGCTAGAATCAAACCCAGGTCTGCTGGATGTAGGAAGCCCAGTCACGGTGGTGGCACTAACCTCTATGCTATGTTGTAAGCATGGTGCGCACACATTTGTCAACTTCAACTACTGGGCATGAGAGAGAACAGCTATATGCACAGTGGACAATGTTATAACATCCTGCTGTGATATCCATGTAGCTGTTTTCACTCATGCTATTTTGATGCTGTGCACTTTAACCATGATACAAACACAACGTCATCTTGATGGTATACCAATACCAGAAGCGGTATGGCAGCTGGGGAAGCAAGAAAATTCCAGCTGGTTCAGCTCTCTGTTGCCCCTCAATGTGGAGAAAATATGCAGCTAGTTTACAGCCTTTGTCAACTTCTGCAGGCACGAGGTAAGCGAATCATTGCATGAGGCACAAAAACAGGTGCAGGATTACATCCTCCCTTTGATAAAGTAGAGCAGGGCCAACTGCAATTCAGCAGTTCAGTTACATTTAGCAGGGATAGCTTTTATGAGGAAAATGCAGGGTTTCCAACCCAGCTGACACCATTATGACAAGGAAGATGTTGGAGGGTGGGCCAGATCGAGGGAAACAACACAGGGCAACAGGAAGTCCATTAGTCTCTTGGAACTGTCGGAAATACTAAAGACGTTGGGTGTAGCATGCAGTTCTTGGTATGAAAACAAGCTTTTCAGGGTGCTGTTTTATTGCACATTCTTTTGAGCATTCTGAGTATCAGAACTGGTGCCTGAGTCTAATGTGGCTAGGCAGAAGGTCAACCTCCAACACAGTGATGTCACAATGTTGCAGAACAAGGTATGCCTCCTGTTTCACAGGTCCAAGACAAATCAGTGCGGGCCACCTGCTGCCATACCTCTGCACAAAACAGATGTTGGGGATATCTGTCCATGGTCATTAATGGAGGACTACATGGCTGGCAGACCCCAGGGAGAAGGCACCTCTTCATATATGGGGACGGGAATCCAGTAACAAGGCATCAGTTCACTGCTGTTCTACAGAAGGGCTTATGGTTTGCAGGCAGAAGCATGAGATTCTTTGGTAAGCACTCCTTTAGAATTTGGGCAGCTACAAAGTGACTAGATGTGGAATGATTGAGGAACAGATAAAGAAAGTTGGCAGGTGGGTATCTGACATCTTTAAAGGCTACATTAGGCCTTAGGATGGAACATGAGGAAGCTTAAATATGATTGGGCTGACCTCCACGGGCCATGGTGGCAGGCATAGAGCAATAAAAAATGTTTTCATTATGCAGTTAACTTACTGTATGCTGTTTGATTATTTTTCAGATGAAATTTGAGTAACCCTGAAATATGGATCATCAGGCATTCTTATGATCTGAGGCTCAAAGCACAGCAGCAGTTCATCCATACAGCATGCAGCTGGGGATTCTGGAGCAACAGGCCATAATTCACTGGGCAGGAAAGGGGAAGGTGGTGGGCCATTTGATGAAAACAGTGTACAGGTTGGGCTCCAGAGGTAACCACCATTGGATCTGGTGCTGCACCTGGGGAAACAACTTGGTGGCACTTGGGACCCTGAAATTGATCACAGAGATCAAGAAGGGCCTGGCCCATCTAAAACATCCTCCCACGGACCTGCATGACATGGTTGCAGGTCATCCCACGACAACAGTAAAGAGGGCACACAACACTCATGTGATTGGCAAGACAAGTAGGAGGTCAACAGGGTGGTGTCCCAGTTTGCTCTCTTATGTTGAGTCGAGATCATCAAGCACCTTCATATCATGAAGGCATGTGGTACACTGTATTGTGTGGATGGGGTACACCTATTTGAAATTGAAAATGATATTTTAGTGTAACATTACAGGATTTCTGCAAGACTGTGTTGCATGGCCAAACAAGACCCTGGGGCATTGGTGGGGAAAATATGATAAACACATTTAAGTGGCAGTAAATTCATGGCTAGCCTAGGAGATAAGTGTGCAGTGCAAAAGTTAAGCTATGTTTGATTGGGTGACAAATGGCCAGAGGGTGACCCTTGGGCAGGTACCTTCACAGAAGTGGGAGGAGGTCACCCAAATTAAGGCTACAACAGAACTTAATGGCGGTATGACCTGCAGGCAGGAGTGTGGCCCTGGGAAGCATGCTCCTAGGCATGATTCATGGGTATCCCAGAATCCAGTAAAGGGAAGGATCTGTCTAAGGAGAGACATGGCTCCAGGCAGGTCTGTCTGACTCAAGGGCCATAGTTCCCAAGAGTTGATGCACGCTGATGGTGTAGGATGATGCCAGGCTGTATGAGTTTGCTGACCCAGGGTTCTTGGTGTACTAGCTTATTTGTAAATGGGTATATGCTGTGTGTATATATATATATATATATATATATATATATATATATGTATTGTGTGTATGAATATGTCTTAAAAAGAAGGATTTGATGTGTAATGTTGCCAAATATTGAAATTAAGTAAAGCTGTAGCCTTTTTCATACCAATACAGAATGATGTGGTGTCTTTTACCGTGATGTGGGTCTGCTTAGAACATGACCCCTAGCTAATCATTGGGGTGGTCACTTTGGACATGGTCCACATCCTGAAAGGGATGGGCTGCTGATGCCTTCAGGAAAACAGGCAGCTCAGGACCATTAGCCCAGTCAGGTTTGAAGGTACCTGAGAGAGTTGGTCCAGGTTCCTCCAGAAGGGAGGAACTTGAGGTACTAAAGGCCCATCCAGAGAGAGCTACACTCTTTCTGACCATCTGCAAATGGCAATTTCCACCCACCCACCCACCCTTATGCTGTCAGGCAGTGGTGAGGTAGTTCCATTCCTAGCTAGTCACAGCTTTGAGGGAATCTGTGGGGGTGGTAAATTCATGGCTAGCCTAGAAATAAAGTATGTAGTGCAAAAGTTAAGCTATGTGGAACTGGGTGGAGAGATTTCCGGAGGTGCAACCCTGGGTGGGTACACTTCATAGGGAATGGAGATGGTTACCCAAATTAAGGCATGCAATGAAACACAATTGGGGCCATGACCTGCAGGCAAGGAGTGTGGCTCTGGGTGGGCACAGTCCTTGGCAAGGGTCATGGGTATCCCTAATCTGGTAAGGGGGACTATCCAAGAAAGAGACATGGCCTCAGGCTGGTCTGTCCAACTCGAGGGCCAGAGTTTCCCCAATTTAATGCATGCTTATGGTGTAGGATAATGCCAGGCCACATGAATTTGCTGCCCCAAGGGCCTTAATGTATTTGCTTACTTGTGATATGTGGATATATCTTAAAAAGAATGATTTGATGTGTGTAATGTTGCCAGATATTGAAATTAAGTGAAGCTGTATCCTTTTTCATACCATTACATAATGGCATGGTGTATTTTATTGTGGTGTGGGTCCACTTGGGCAAAGCAAGAGAAGGCAGGATGAGCATCATTTTATATCTGGTGAGCCCTGAAGATGCTCAGACACTGTATTACAGTATAACCATCAGGGCTCTGAGATCAATTGGCCTAGTTATTTTCTTCTACACAAGGTTTCTTATGCTGTGTTTTTAGGAGTAGAAAAAAGCTGATTGCCTTTAAAGAAAGGCATATTACATCCATTACTCTTCCACCATACTGCTGGGCCACATAATTTCTTGACACAGCGATATCCTAGGAATGTCAGTTTGTAGATTGGTATACCATTAACTGTTTACGTGTTGGACAACTAAAATAATCTTACTTTGCTATGCCTGTACTTGTTCTGGTCAGAACTGTAACATCGCCAGTCTGCATTTGGGTTCCTTGCTGCACTGGTTTTAAGGAGTTTGGACAAGGAGTACAGTCTTCCTAAAGCCACTTGAATGTTTTAGATATTATGTTAATTTCTAAGCCTTTTCAAAAAATTGGAAGTTGTGTGGTTAGGTTTTATCACTGGTGTGTTAAACCTTTTTGTGGTTCTTATAAAGTTTACTGCAACAAATACTGTATATGTCAATATTGCTGTATATACAACAGGAGTGGGTAAAACGACAAGATAAAAAGATATCTTAGTTAGTGACATCAGTAACAGCTACATATCAAATAATATTACAGTTACTGTTGTTACAATGGATATTTTTAAGTTACTGTCATCACAGTAAAATACTGAACTAATCTGAGAGCAGCTTTCAGGAAACTGATGACATCACAATGCCTAGTGCAGTACTGAAGTCATCTGTTAAAATCAAAGAAAAGCAGAAAAATCTTCAGACAAGCTGTAGATTTAAAAGCTCTAACTTGTAAACTACTGTTGTATATATCAGATATACAATAGCTTGACTCAAAACAGTCAATTTATCATCACTTGTGAGTGGGCAGGACTTCATAACTTACTTGTGGTTCTGTCACTCGTGAGTGATGGTCCCACCCACACTTGAAGACAAACTGCATATTTTGAGTCAGCCCATTGCATATCCCTGTATATTATTCAAATTGTTTTCCTGTTTATTTTGCAATTTGGATAACATGGGCGGATATTAGAAGGTTGACACAGGGCCTGCATCCAGCCCTGCATCAATCCTTTGCACCAGTAATTATGGATGCAGCTGCATCTTCAATCCGATTTACAGCAGCTTGTGCCAAATCTCAGGTGCAAACTCTATGTAAATGGTCCTGGTTCAGGCTCCAGCTAGGCCACAAAAAACTGGTCTAGCTAGTCATTTGCTGCAGGGAATACAAAATACCTGTGAGATTGCCACAAGCCCAGTGTGCTACATCTTTGGCACAACTGGGTTTAAGGCAATCTGAGACATTGTAAAATCTGCGATGTATTTATTTGTGTTTTGTACTTATTGTGACATTACAAATTGTGCATCATCTTCAACCCAAGATAACTTGCTGGTTGTAATAAAGGATATTACTAACTAACTAATAGTATTACTAATTTATTGAAATGTGTTATACTATTTTTTCATCATTTTTAGGGGTCTTTTTCACAAGTAAACTGGACATTCCTGCTGTTGGAAGACAATGACTATGCATATTGAGCAAATGGAGGTCTATTGAACTACTTATTGTCATGTTTTGTAGTAATCAAACAAATGGTCCGTTAAGATTTTTAAGCAGCCTTTATTTCTGCCTGGTTCAACTGCATCCAACAAAAGACTAATGGTTCAAGAAAACATTCAAGCAGTCTGTGTCAGAACACAGTTTCCTCCCCCTCTTTTCTCCTGGATCTGCCTGCAGTTAACCCTTAGTTCTGAAGTATTACCCTACCAACACATCCTGTTTTGTAAATAAAAATAAGATTCAGAGTTACTGTTAGGTCCTCTATCGTGTTCTGGCTAGTAGCATGCACTATCCCTTTATGTTTGTAACTGGATTAAAGCATTCTAAATAAATTCTAGCAAGTATCAAGCACTATCCCTTTATATTTTGTAAAAGTATTTATGCAAATTACTAATAACATAAAGCCCTTCTCTGAAGACTAAATATATGTGACAGAAATATATTTAAAGAACATATCCCAACATTGGACATTTTAACAGGTTTCGATGAGTCTTTTGGCTTTTTAATCAGCCTCTCAGATCTCAATCTGCCTACGTGTTCAGAGGCCCCTTGATTAACTGCCTAAGTGCAAGGGTGTAGACAGGAATACTCACTGTACACATTTGTGTACAGTTTTGTTGAGTGCCTGTCACAAATCATAAGCCACTCTGTTAATATCATCATTCTAATCTGTAGTATTTGGGTTAGTGTAGTCCACTGAGGAGTGTCCCATACATGTATAACCTCTTTAGAGAGAGGAATCATCTGACAACAATCTGACTTGTTTGGAAGGGGTGCCATTTGGAAAGGATGTGTACATTTTTTAATGGAAGTGTAACTGTTGGAGACTGTGTACAAAATGGAAATTTCTGGCTACACTCCTGCCTAAGTGCACATCTGATCACCAGGCCTCAGTTCAGCCTTGTGTTGTGCTCTGGCAGAAGAGTCTGGTGGAACAGTATGTGGTGAAGTAGGATTTGTTGCCTGCTCATATTCATCAGTAATTGATATGCCACTATTATCATACTATTCCCGACCAGTTCCTGGGTTCCTCAGATAGACACTCAGTATCTGTAAATACTGTCTCTGGTGGTCAGGATCATGTCCTGAGCCTACATAGTTGCAATTGTAGAGACCTGGTGCAATGACAACCAGGATCTAGCCTTACCAGGGTATGCTCTTTTCAGCGGGACAGGAATGAAAAAAAAGGGAGGAGGGCTGGCTCTTTATGTGAGGGATAACATAAAAGCCACCGAAATACAAAGGGTATCAGGAAGAAGCGGAGGTAATGTGGTCACTCTGGATACAAGGAATGGGGCCAGTATTTGAAAAGGAGTGATAGACAGCCCTTCAGCACAGGGGTGGAGGGTAGATAAGGATATGATGGAAGAAATACAGGGATGGCTAACAAGGGCGGTATTTCTAGTGGGGTACTTCACTATGCCAGATTTAGATAGGAACCTCCCTGCTGCAGCGACAGGTAGCAGTAGGGAAATCCTAGACTTTCTACAGGGGAATTCTAAAGGCAACTACAGTTGTTAGAGAACTGACTCATGGAAGTGGTGATACTGGACCTGGTACTGTTGAACAGGGACAATGTTGCTGACGGTACAGTGGGGAGTCACCTGGGGTCAAGCGACCATTGGACAGTGTGTAGTTCAATATAGGAACTGGACCAGAAAAAGCACACTAAAACGAGAGTCCTGAACTCAGAAGGGCTGATTTCAAGAAAATGGGAGATTGCCTCAGGAAACCCTAGCTGGGATAGAGAATATGGGAGGGAGTAGAGGAAAAGTGGGCAAAAATAAGGATGGCCATAGAGAAGGCAACAAACCTCTGTGTCAGGTGAGTTACAAAGAACAAGAGAAAATAGAGACCACTATGGACGTATGGTAGCAGAACAAGTGAAGGCAAAGTGTGCATTTCATAGGTATAAGACAATGCAAAATGAGGGGCACATGGAAGAGTATCAGATAAAACAAAGGGAGGAGCTGACTGCACCTCTGATGGCCCTGTTCAACCTCCTCACTGGATACTGGGGAAGTACCAGGGGACTTGAGGAGGGTGGATGTGATCCTGCTTCACAAAAGTGGGAACAGGGAGGATGCAGGAGACTATAGACCTGTAAGCCTGATTTCAGTGGTGGTCAAGGTTATGGAAACACTACTTAAAGAAAGAATTGTAGAATTCCTTGAGACCAACGGATTGCAGGATCCAAGGCAGCATGAGTTCATGGGGAGGTGGGATCTTGCCAAACAAACCTAATAGAGTTCTTCGACTGGGTGACTAGGTAAGTGGACAGGTAGGAGCAATCGATGTGGCCTTCCTGGATTTCAATATGGCCATCGACACAGTTCCACACAGAAGACTGGTAAATAAGTTGGACAGTCTGGGAGTGGGTCCAAAGGTAGCAACATGGGTTGAAAGTTCACTGAGAAACTGGAGTCAGAGTGTGGTAGTAAATGAGGTTCAGTCAGAAGAAGAGAAGGTAACAAGTGATGTGCCATAAGGTCTTCATCATCAAATTTATTGTTCGACATGACATGTCATTACACATAATAAAATACAAAAAACATTTGTTGCAAAATATTCCTCAAATCTTTACACAGGAAATTGATAAATCATTACAATACCCATACAAAATTCAAGTCATTTTAAAATACACAAGAGCTCAGCAATATTTATGCAAGTAACAGCACTACCAGAATATGGATACATTGGACAAGGGAGAAAAAATCAGACCAAGACCCTAACAAACTCCTATAATTCTACCTAGGTAAACACGCATTTCTCAATGCTGAATGTTCACTTGCAGAGTATTTGCAGTGTGTTTGGCATTTATGTAGCCCCCTTAGCTGTTTCCATGTCTCTTCAGCATCCATATCCCAACAGAGTACCTCTCTGCAACTCCTCTTGTATGTGATTTACATTTCAGCTTCTTACTTCTTAAGTGTCTGTCTTAGGAACCCTAATGCCCAGTCGTTCTCAAGGTTATGAGCCTGTGTGGAAACTGCACAATGCATGCTCGTAACACAGTTATTTAGTGTAATTATTTCACCAAATTTTCAACAGAGGCATTTTGTTACCTCTGGCCATGAACACTGTCACTATGATTTTCTTCATTGGCATGAAGCGAAAAAAAACACATTTTGGCCAGGATACGAAAAATGACAGCTGTGCTGCTCATAAGGAGGTGTGGAAAAATGTAAATGTTGAAAATCTGGAATGAAACTATTACAATTTGCAAACTTCACAGTGTATGTGGAAACTGTGCAACGCATTCTAGTAAAAGAGTCATTTTGGAATTTTTCACCACATTTTCAACATAGGCATTTTAGGACCTCTGCTCGTGAACAGTGTCACTGATTTTCTTACTCTGTACCAAACACTGATTTCCCACAGCGACAGCGTTATTCTGTGCCAAAATCGAAAACACATTTCGGCCAGGATGTGAAAATGACAGCTGTACAGTTCATTAGGAGGTGTGGAAAAATGTCAAGGTTGAAAATCTGGAGTGAAAATAATACAAATTCACAAACTTATGAGTGTCGTGGAAACCTGTGCGATGCTGCGCTCGTAAAACAGTCATTTTTGAATTTTTCACCAAATTTGCAACATAAGCTTTTGAGAGCCCACCTCATGAACAGTGACACTGTCATTTCATTAATCAGTCCCAAAGGTGATTCCGTGCAGTGGCGGCAAAAATCACCTTCGGGACTGAATAAAGCCATGACAGTGACTGAATTCAAGAGGAGGGTCCCAAGATCCCATATTGAAAATTTGGTGCCAAAAGTCAAAAAATGCCCACGATATCCACCTAAGGTGAAGAACCCAATATGCCATTATACAGCTTACCAGCATTTCTTCAGTTCTCAGTCGGCTTTGAAGAGTGCAGATGTGTTCCTGGTCCACCTAAGATTGTTGCACCAGGCTACAGAGGTACTTATGTATGGGGTAAGAGGGTGTGGGAGATGGGGTTCACAGAGGGTGGGTGTGGGTTGGGGGAGGGCAAAGGATTCACTGAGGGACCGTTTTCTTCTTTCACAGGATGTTTTAAGCCAAAAGACACCATGGGATGCTTTTTGGTATATTGGGTGGCTCCCAGCATGCCACCTACATGTTTGTTGGGGATTAACTAGAGCCGACGAGGATTGGACACCCCGTGGGACACACAGTGTACTGAAGGGGCACATGAGCTGAGGGAGATTGGGCACCTCCTCAGCACACAACGTGGGGGCCCGGGAAGACAATAATGGGGAGGCCATTACCAAAGGGAGGAAGCTGAGGTGTGAATGACAGCAGTTCGGCTGAGCTGAAAAGGGTGACGCCAATATGTTAATTCCACACATGCTACCACCTCTGATTGCAGCGGACTTTTCTCTGAAGTGAAGTCCAACACAGCCGAACTGCTGTCATACACAGCTCGGCATGTATTGGTGCAGTAGGGTCACACCTGCTACACTGAGCACTGCATTAGCTGGAGAGTCACACACCTCCAAAGTGATGCTGTATCAAGACGTTCCTTGCACATGCACACAAGCAAACACAAAAGAGTGCAAACGGCTTAATTGTGTTTGGGTCTGGTTACCTACACCCCAACATAAACCGTAATCGCAGTTCTCAAACAATGTGAGATAAAGGATCCTCAGAGGAGATCAATTAGGGATACTCAGTAACTATCTTTAACTTTAATGAACAATTTTATGCTTATATTTTTGCAGTTAATAGGAATCTCTAAATCCCTAAGGACTTGTGGATTTTCCGAGGCTGAACAGAAGATCAAGAAAAAAAATGAGTGGGAATAATGTAAGATGCCATTATTTTGCTAGATATTTCTTCCTTATCATTCCATACCATTGGCATCTCATAACCACGTGATGGAGATCTTCAGGTTCTTTTAGATAACAGAAACAATTAACAGAATTAGACTGTAGACAGGAGTATCTAGTTGTTAAAATACTACTGGGAAACAGTTCAAATCTATAAAGAGTCAGAATTTGCCTGTGTGTTGAATCACTAACCAGTAATAAGTACTCCTTTAGTGAATGTTCCTGCAAATTATTAGCTAACCATTTTTGTTTAATTGTCAATAAATTTGATTCTTGTTCTACTTTTTAACTGTAAATGTAACTGACTTTGCATAATATTTGTGAATCTGTATTAATTGTTCAGTCCAAAACGTAAGCGTGAGAGTTCTTATTTCTCTAATAAACACTACATATGTCAGCCAGCCATTACTCATTTGATTATGATATTTTGATTTTTCTTTTAAGCATGATGCGATAATTGAGCCTAGTACTGCAGCAGAAATCTTAAACTAAAAGTTTATTATTCTTACGTGAGCTCTTGCTGTAAATGAAATTTGACCAAGATGGCCCTTACCAATGTATTAGGTGCAGATTTAGGCAGCCCCAAAGTTCTCTTATAGAGCATATTTAGTATGGATTCCAAGTTTTGAAGACTAGAAGCTCCACAAGGTCAGTTCTGAGGCCAGTCCTCTTCAATGTCTTTATTAACAATATCACAGAGGGGCTGGAAGGAAAGTCTGACTGTTTGCAGATGACACTAACATCTGCAATAGAGTGGACACACCTGAGGGGTAGATAAAATGAGGGAGGACCTGAAAAAGCTGGAGGAATTGTCAAGGGTATGGCAAGTGGGTTTCAATGCCAAAAAGTGCAAAATGATGCACATGGGGCACAGGAACCCAAGGGCAATATAGCAATTGGGGGTGGCAACCACAAAAAAAGGGAGCGGAGGATCATCATATCTGACAACCTGAAGACAGCAAAGCAGTGTGATAAGGTAGTGAGAAAGGCTAATAGAATGCAGGGGTTCATAGGGAGGGTATCACCAGCAGCAGGAGGAATATACAGTGAAGCTCGCCATGATGAAGCCCAACTCAGCAGAATTCTGCAGTAAAGTTACTGCAGGGAACAATGAAATTTCAGTGGGAGGTAATCCTTTCTGTCATGCAGAGAAACTGTGACACTGCACTTGATCCTAGCGGGCTTCACTATAGTGTTACCTATGTATAGATCAATGATGAGGCCCCACCTAGAGTACTGTGTCCAGTTCTGAGGCCCCATCTTTGAAAAGACATAGATCGGGTGGAGGCAGTATACAGAAGGACAACCAAATGGTGCATGGCCTGCATCAGAAACCCTACGAGGAAAGGCTCAATGAGTTAAATATGTACTCTTTAGAGCATCAGAGGGAAAGGAGAGGTATGATAGAAACATACAACTACCTCACAGGTATAAATAAGATACTGGAAGGAGGCATCTTACACAGAAAGAGATGCTCAAGGATAAAGGGCATGAAATTAATCTGGAGGAGAAGAGGCTCAGAGGGGATGTGAGGAAGTATTTCTTCATGGAAAGGGTGGTGGACATCTGGAACAGACCCCAGCAGAGGTAGTAGGCACCAAACTGGTAACAGGATTCAAGCATGCATGGGATAAACACCAAGGGACCTTAGTAACAGGGCAGGGAGGCCGGAGATCAGGTAGGGTCTGGTAACACAGAAGGTATTGAACATAGGACAGATTAGGTGATGCAAGAGGTCTTTTTCTGTTGACAACTTCTATGTTTCTGTATTTCTGTGTTTCTGTGTTTCTATATTTCTTTTCAGCACTGGCATTAAATGTCTTCTGTTTTGTCTTAACAGATGTCCACATTCAGTAAGTACCAAATATGATCTTGGAGCCACAAGCCTCTGAACAGTTGTCAGTTCTCTCCAGAAACTACACTTCTCACCCTGACATTTTCTCCCAGTTGTAACACCCTGTGTTCCTTTGCTGTTCTGTCAAAGTGATCACATTGTTTATTGAATAGTATTGTCTTTTTCTTTATTACTTTTTATTTTAGGCAATCGGGTTCAAATCTGATGTCCCAGAAGCAGTTCTGCCGGGATTTGCCACATGCTAATTGTATTGCTCTGTAATTCAGTAGTGCAATGGATGGGTCTGTGTTTTCTTCTCTAGCTATTTTATGTTTGCTTGCATGCATGTGCAAGAAACATAGTGCCATCATCCGAGATTTGGAGGTGTGGCAGCCCTCTTCCAATTCAGTCAGTGTGTTTTGGCTGACCCAGTTCTCCAATGCCTGCTTGAGCTGTCTATGACAGCTCCAAAATGCAGTGGTGTACAGTTGAAAGGGAAGCTCGCTTCAGTCAGCAGTGATAAGATATTGCCTGCTTATGCATGCTCCCCTATACACACAAACACGCACTCATACTGCATACTCGCCCCCTCCACGCACACACTGTGTAGCCACCGGGGTGCCCAATCCCCGTCGGCTGTGCTGCAGCCCCCACAAAACAGTGTTCCATATGCCATGCTGGGTGCCCACCCCAGCATGGCTACACATCGTGATAGCCGACGGGGTGCCCAATCCCCAGTCAGCTCCACTGGTTCCACACACACCCCCAGAATACAGGGTGCCACGCTGGGATCCCACCCCAACGTGGAAACATATGCTATCGCCGACGGGTGCCCAATCCCCGTTGGCTCCCGCCCCGCCCCACCAGCCATCTTTGTGCCACGCTGGGAGCCCACCCCAGCGTGGCAAACATCCTGCCATCGTCACTTAAAAAAAAAACCTGAAACTGAAAAACGGTCCTCGCAGTCTCTGCCCCCACCTCGGCCCACCAACTGCGCACCCCCGCCACCACCCCCACCCCATGCTTACCTCCGACTCTGGCGCAATGATCTTCGGTGGACCTGCAACACGTCTGCCGACCACAAACTGAGGAAATGCCAGTAAGCTGTATAATGGGATAGATAGGGTTTTTCAACTTTGCTGCATATCTCAGGCATTTTTGGAATTTTGCACCAAATTTTCAACATGGGGTTTTGGGACCCCTTCTCATGAGTGCTCTCACTGTCATGGCGTTAATCGGGTCGAAGGGTGATTTCTCAGTCACTGCATGAAATCACCTTTTGGGACTGAGTAATGAAACAAGATTGCCACTGTTCATAAGGTGGGCTCTCAAAAGCCTATGTTGAAAATTTGGTGGAAAAATTCCTAAATGACTGTTTTACGAGCCAGCTGAGCAGTTCCTACGCACGCTCGTAAGTTAGCAATTTTCAATATTTTCAGTCCAGATTTTCAACATTACCATTTTACCACACCTCCTTATGAGCAGTACAGCTGTCATTTTTCCATCTTGCCCAAAAGCGTGTTTCCCACCATGAGCGCATAATGGCACAGTCGGTGTGCGCAAATCAAAGTATGGGACACATTAAGAAAATCACAGTGACACTATTAATGAGCAGAGGCCTTAAATGGCTATGTTGAAAATTTAGTGAAAAATTCTAAAATGACTGTTTTACGAGCTGTTGAGCAGTTCCTACGCACGCAACAGAAGTTGGCGAATTTTCAATATTTTCACTCCAGATTTTCAACATTGACATTTTATTATACTTCCTTATGAGCAGTACAGCTGTCATTTTCACATCTTGCCCAAAACGTGTTTCCGCCATGTAGCGTGCAATGGCGCAGTTGGTGTGCGAAATCAGAGTGTGGGACACATTAAGAAAATCACAGTGGCACTGTTCATGAGCAGAGGTCTTAAAATGGCTATGTTGAAAATCTGATGAAATTCCCTAAAATTACTGCTTTCATGACGTGCGTTAGGCAATTCCTTGCGCTCTTAAGTTGCAAATTTTCTATATTTTCACTCCAGATTTTCCACATTGCCATTTTATTATACTTCCTTATGAACAGTACAGCTACCATTTTCACATGTCGCCTCAAATGTGCTTCAAGATGAAGCACAACAGCAGCAGCGAAAGCAACAATACAGATTAAGAAAAATCACAGTTACACTGTTCATGAGCAGAGGTCTTAAAATGGCTATGTTGAAAATTTGGTAACAAAAGTCCATAAATGACTGTGTTACGAGTGAGCATTGCACAGTTTCCACGCACCCTCTTAAGTTCATGACTTTGTAAAATTTTCAGTCCAGATTTCCACCAGTGGCATTTTCCACACTTCCTTATGAACAGTACAGCAGTCATTTTTTCACAACATGGCCGGAAATGTGTTTTCCCACTTTCAGCGCAGAGATGTGTGGTCGCTGTGGGAAATCATTGCTCGGGACAGATAAAGAAAATTACAGTGACACTGTTCATGATCGGAGGTCCCAAAATGCCTGTGTTGACAATCTGCTGTAAAAATCCCAAACTAATTACATTATGGGTGTCGCGTTGCACAGTTTCTATAGTGCGCTCGTGACTTCACCAGTTTTTAAATATTTTTACTGCAGATTTGCAACATTGCCATTTTTTACACCTCCCCATGAACAGTACCGCTGTTATTTTTCACATCCTGTTCGAATGTGTTTTGCACCTGTGGTGCTAAATGCCGTAGTCGCTGTGCATAAGCAGCTTTCAGCTAATACACTCATATTGCCACTGTTCATGAGGTGGGGGTCACAAAAACATGTTGAAAATTTGGAGTGAAAATACCAATGAATGCCTGAGGTGTTAGGGTTTCCAACCATAACGCCCACCCTGTAGAGAATGACAGGCATCAGGGTGTGACTTGGGATTCTTGCCTGTAATGCTCATACCATTCCACACCCTGCAGCCAGTGAGAGGCATCGAGGTATGCCTTGAACTCTTCAGCCCCAAAGTTCACCTTATTTCTCCTATACCGCACCATCTCACCATATTTCCTGATTCAATGGGAAGCGTATAAGTGGCCAAAGACCCCAAGGCACACCATGACACTTGTCAGTGTCTGCAGGGTAGGTGGTGAAATGGCATGGTCATTATGCCTGCTGACCCAAAGGCACACCCCAATGCCTGTCACTCTCTGCAGGGTGGTGGTGGGGTTGGCTTCAGTTCAATACTTCACTGCCATTTCTATTATGCAGCTCTGTAACTTCTACTACCAATGCCAATGCAGCAAGCAAACATTCGCATTGACAAATGCTTGTCTAAGAGTGTTTTTATGATTTTGACTCTAGCTTCTGCCGGTCCATTTCCTGTGGATACAGTAGGTTAGGCTGGAGGTAATGTGAGTGAACCCACTAAGACTGTACAAAAGCTTTGAAGTCTGCACTTAAAAAGTGGGGCTCATTGTCCGTCCTTACAACCTGTGATATCCCAAATCTTGCAAAGATCACTTTAAGTTCTTTTATTACTTGGTTTGATGTGGGTGCCTTTAGTTTTACAATTTCTGGGTAACAGAAAAATGCATCCAACATAGCCATATATTCTCTTTTTAGCATAAACAAATCTACACTGACTTTTTCCCACCCAGAGGCATTTTCTGAGTAAGGAACTAAAGGTTCTCTCTGTAGTGCAGGGCTGTATTTCTGACATACACAACAGGTTAACACAGTATTTTCCATATTCTGCATTGTTCCTGGCAATTGAACTACTTGCATTTCTCTTCTTTTACATTTTCAATGACCATATGGCCTTCATGAATTCTATGCATCATCTCCTTTCTGAGAGTGCTAGGCACAACAATTCTGTCACCCATGAGTAAGACACAATCTACCACAGATAATTTAGCTTGAAATGACACATACCAGCTGTATTGCCCTTCCAGCTATTTTGCATTGCTGAAATCGCTATCTGTATTGTTTCATCTGCTGCTGTTTCCATTTTTTATTTTTTTCCACAGCTGTTCTGAGACAGCTCCAAGGTTTTAATTCTGTTTATGTGAATATCCATCTCTGTGTCCCCTTTGTTCTGTGGTCAGGCGTGTTTCATCTCATGTTCTGGACAATGCATCAGCCACAATCAATTGGTTTCCTGTGTATACTCTATCTTGCAGTCACATGTCAGCAGTTTGATTAAAAGCCATTGAATTCTTGGAAGCCCTGCCTGTCTCTTTTTGAACTAGTAGTCAGTGGTTTGTGATATGTTTCTATGACAAAGGGATTTCCATAAATGTAATTATGAAAGGCATCACATCCAAATGCTATGGCTAACATTTCTTTTCTATTTGCACATACTTGTATTCAGTCTTTGTAAATGGATGCATAAGCAAGAGGTATCCAGCTGCCCTTTCTGAGTTGTAGTAGTACCACTCCGACACCATCCTTTGAAGCATCCATGGAAACTTGGTCTGACATGTAATATCAAAATATTGCAATGTTAGTGTTGTGTGAAACTGACATATTTTGCCCTGCTAACAACTTTGTGAAATTCACGATTTTTCAAAATTTTTGACAGGCATGTCAATCTTGCCTTATCGATCCTCCATCCAAGTATGCTTTTTAATATTTTCCTGGTGGTCTAGTGGCCCCGCCTCCCCCACCACATGCAGCTGTCCCGCCCTCCCTCCCCATCCTGAAACAGGTCCAAGTTGTGTGGTATTAAAAAAAGAAGGCGAAATTAACTCTGGTGGCTAGCGGTGCCTCCCCAACCCCATCACCTGTCTGTCAGCCCATAGTTTTTTTTTAAATATTTTCCCTGATGGTCTAGTGACCCACCTCGGCCCTCCCAGCAAGTTCTGCCCCATCCTGCCGCCCCATCCTGAAAACAGAGGGGCTACCAGCTCAGCCTCCGCCTTCCTCCTTGGCCAGAAGCCAGCCAGACGTGAATGAATGAATGAGAATATGTGCACATGCTCATTCATTCATTCATTCATTCACATCTGAGCAGGCTGCCAGCCATGGAGGAAGAGTGGAGAGAACTGAGCCTCTGTTTTGTGATAGGGGGTGAGAGTGGGACAGTACTCACTGGGAAGGGCCGGGTGGGTCACTAGACTACAAGGGAATAATATTTAAAAAAAACAATGGGCTGAGGACAGGAGATGGAGTTGAGGGAAGGGACCACTAGCCACCAGGTTCATTTCTTTTCTTTTTTTTTTAATACCACACAACATGGTTCTGTTTTGGATGTGGAGGAGCAGTGTGAGCAGTACTTGTTGGTTTGGGAAGTGGGGTGAGCCACTAGACCACCAGGAATAACATTAAAAAAAATATGGGCAGAGACGTGGTGATGGGGTTGGGGAGGGATCACAGCCACCAGGTAATTTTTTTTTTTTTATGTAACAGAAAAACGTGTTGTATTTTTATATGAATGAATGAGTGTGCACAGCACAGCATGGTCTCATTCATTCATATGTCAGTAGGCTGCCAGACAATCAGGGGATAGTAGGGAGGGGGTTCACTAGACAACAGGGAAATTTATAAAAATAAATAAATACTGGGTGGGTCTGG
The DNA here is from genome assembly GCA_016271365.2 of Neoceratodus forsteri. Taxonomy (NCBI): domain Eukaryota; kingdom Metazoa; phylum Chordata; order Ceratodontiformes; family Ceratodontidae; genus Neoceratodus; species Neoceratodus forsteri. The sequence goes on along the minus strand of CM057455.1, from coordinate 912,042,856 downwards.
GGATTGGGAAGGGGATCAATCAGGGATAGGGAGGGAGGGGGAGGGGATCACTAGACCACCAGGAAATGGTGTAACTCCACCAGTTGTGGGCAAAATGCGCTATATACTGGGGGACTAACCAATTCACAGGTGAAATTCTTGCAATTTCGCACCCGCAAAATTTTTCATGTAATGCTCTGATTCAGTGAAATATTTTGTGTGACTATACTGCCGATTTTGTGGAATTTCATATGCAAAATAAAACCTCAAGCGCATCTCTATTTAACATAGGGCTGTGGCTAATAATCTTTTATTGAGGGCTGAGCTTGGTGTTCAATATGGCAGCAGCATCATTTCCACCCAAGGGACCTGTGTTACACCCGTGTGTCCATCCGTTAGTCCGACTCCACTTTACAGAGGAGAAACAGCTAAAATCAACTATCAGAACCATCGTGGTGCAGGTTGAGTGGTGTTCTGCCGTGTGGTATCATTTTTGAGCTCCTTTATCGAGTTTAAATGGGACGGTCTTCCTACCTGGTGCCCTCACGCCTAGGCTACACCACGCCAGTGTTGCGTCCCCCAGAGGCATACAGCAAGAGCCATGGAAACCGAGAAGCACTGTCATGCTGAGCCGAAGGGACAATGGTAGCACAGAACTCCCCGCTAACCTGGCGCAAGACATTGCAAACATAACAGCGATGTTAAGCCGGGTCCTACAAGACACAGCTGAACTTAAAATCTCTTCCTCTAAGATTAATGAGGACCTTAAATCACTAGCTCTCAGGGTGAAAGACACGGAGAAAATGGCCAGGATTCAGGCAGATCAGCTATCCAAAATGATGGCTACTTAAGGAGCACCATAGCCACATTGAATACCTGCTTCCAAGGTGGATGACCTGAGAACAGAGCTAGGCATCTGAATATTCAGATTGTAGGCATTCTGGAGGGCATGGAAGGTAGTGACATGATCTCGCTTTAGAATGCCCTGCCAGCTATGCTAAAGCTGGAACATGCGTCTGCTCCAGAAATCCAGAGAGCCCACCGCTCCTAAGCTCCCAAGCCCAAGCAAGTGCGCCCTCATCCTATTCCTTGTAAATTTTTAAGATATCCAGTAAAAGAACGATACCTGACGTAGGCGAGAGACTTGAAATCAATAATATGGCTGGGCTGTTTGATCCAGCTTTACCAGGACTGCTCGCAGGATCTGGCAAGGAGAAGAAGGTCCTATGGGGAGTGAAACAACAACTCTACTGGATGGGCATACCAACCTCCTAAGATACCCCACCTTGCTAAGGGTACAGTACAATGGGGTTTATCATATGTTTAACTCACCAGAAGAAGTGGAACAATTTTGCAGACCATCCCACCAAAGAGAGAAATTGCAGCAATCTCAGCGCCCATGTGACACAAGCCGGCAAGCAAGGGAGCCATCCTCAGCACCCATGGAACCTCCTTGAATGCCTAGGAGAGTGTACAGGAGCAGGATGCTGGTGGCACTGAATCCAGAGAGGCAGATAGAGGAAACCAGGTAAGGCAACCTACAATAAGAAGTTCGCCTCCAAAAATCTCGCTCTAGAAGTCGGCAGAGGTGGCAGACCCTGTTGGATGACAGCACAATCTCCCTGTTACCACTCCAGTTAAACGATCCAACTGATATGAACCTCAGGGAACTTTAATCCAACCGCACTTGGGATGGAGAACGACTTTGAAACAGGACCCTGATGATTCTGCAGACCAGTTTGTTAGCAGACTTGGCCCCTAGGCAAGAACTGTGCTGAGTGCAAAGGGAGCTACAGGCCAAAAACCCTCCACCAACTTGAGATACAGACTGCAACACCTTGAAGTATATTTTATAGGTTACTCACAGTGAGGTTAACGGGTAATCCTCATCTCTGGAGCATCTAACCTGTGTTGAAGTACTTTGTTGAGGCCTAACTTGACCTCTTTAGCACCGGTGATCTTGCCTAGCGGATCCAGCCTATGGAGCCCGAGTGGTAGTGGTGCCTGCTTGGTCTATGCTAGATGGGCTTGGCAGCATGCAACGGCTGTTGCCATTTTGTTTATTTGTTATTTGTTATGTTCACTAGAACACGTTATTTGAATTCCACCACGAATAATGAGCAGTTATTTGTTTCTCCTCTCACAAGCAGACCCCCTTGGACATAGTCCGAGGAGATTTGTAATCTAATGGATTCTGCTTACCTAAGCTAAATGAGGATGGGTTGTGGAATTCAGGCTCTTGCCCGATATCCTAAGGTAATTTTGCCACTTTACCTTTCAATTAGTGGATATCCTGGCAAGCAACCTCAGATAGTTGGGGAGGAAGCTGGGCTAGAGATCTGCATGTTGCATATTAGGGGTTGCAATCTCGAGGCACTAACGAGAACTGTAAGAGGAGGATAGCTTGTGGCTTCTGCGCAAATGTTTTGATCGCATATATAATACCTGCCAAAAGAAACTTAAGGGAGCCTCTTCTGCAATGAAGACTGTTGTTTTAAAGGGACTAGCCTTCGCTGTTGTTTTGTATGGTTCTAGTTGATGTTCTATAATAATATTGTTAAAGTTTATGCTTGTTGATTATTACTCACATTAGGGTACACAGGCACCGAAAGTGATTAGGTATTTCAGTTTGGGTGCCTTAATTACCCTCTTAATCAAGAGGCTGAATAGCTCTGATAAGAGGGATCATCCCCCAGGAGTGGACTATCTGACCATGGGCTGCTTTGGATTTGGGCAGCGGGTTACTATGGGAGCTCCACTTGGACCAAGGTATGGTTATGGTGTCCCAGGAAAGGAGAGCAGAAAAGGAAAAGTTATGGAGCCCTTGGGGCCTACACAGAATCTGTACATGCAATCGCAGAGATGGAAATGAAGTGAGGAAGGGGCCTTGTCTGGTATTAGAGAACGAGGATTAGCTGCGACCAGATCTCTAATATCAGATGTATAATTCTAGATGGGGAATGTATTTTACTAGTTAGCTTAGATGACGAGTAGTTATATGATTACAGCTACTTCCTGGAATGTAAGAGGCTTAAACTCACCTGTTAAAGGAAAAATATCCTGAGCAGGCTAAAATCCTTAAAATCGCACATAGCCTTCCTTCAGGAAACAAACTGAATCATATAGAAGCAAAAAAATTAAAGAGGGACTGGGTGGGTTGGGATGTTCACAGTGTGGCGAGTAAGTCCAAAAGGGGTATCTATTTTAGGTCACAAAATCTCGGATGGCAGTTGGGAGCACCGGTCTGATAAGGAAGGCAGACGGGTGATTGCCAGGTTCAGTACCTCGTTGGAGATGTTCTTCTAGCAAATCTATATCGCCCGAATGAGGACTCACGGAGTTCTTCCATGGAGTCTCACAGGTACTTATGGATATGATGACAGAGGAATCGGATATTATATTGGGAGGATTTTAATTTGGCATTGTATGCCCTTATGGACAGATCCAATTCAAAGCCTGATCATCATCCTAAGGCCATCAAAGCCCTGAAAGACCTACTAGCCCCGTGAAATTACAGGACATCTGGAGGGTTCCTCATCCCACCATGAGGGATTACACTTACTTCTCAGAGGCCAAACAGGTGGCCAGTAGGCTAGATTACTGGTGTACTTCCCCAAATATCTCAGATAGCATTCTGGGTGTAAATATTACTCCGTATATATGTCTGACCATGCCCCATTAACCCTCTCGATGGCTTCCTTATCCCCCTAAATCTTTGACCTGGTGGCTTGATCCATTACTGCTGCAAGATAGTGAGTTTAGAGATTGGCTCCAGATTTTCTGGATAACCCTCAGGGCTCTTCCTCTGCTGTGGCTATATGGGAAGCAATTAAAGCCTCTATTAGAGGCCGAATTATAAGCTATGCCTCCTATCTTAGAAAGCAGAGGGAAAAGGAAACTAGGGAACTAGAAAAATATTTGGGAGACAAAGAACTGCAATATGAGACAGACTGTAACAAAATGCAAAATCCAGAGTTCTTAAGGAGCTCTTGGCTTTACATGAAGCTGAATACGTTAACATCTAGGAAGGCAGAACTCCAAATTTTAAGAACGAATATAACTACTGGGCAGGGGAGAAAAGCGGGAAGCTTTTAGCATACAGGTTAAAAAAACAACAGGCTGATAGACATATAGCCCAAATGCAAGATGCAAAGGGACCACTCATAATAAACCGGATTTTATAAACAAAACCATGCTGACATTCTATGACGCCCTGTATAGATCTCACATCACCTGGGACAAGGCCAAATTTGAGAAGTTTATAGAGGGCATGAAACTACCAAACTTACAACAGTCCAATGCGAGCAATTGAGAGACCCATAGTAGAGGAAGAAATTAGGGTGCAATTAATAAAATGGCAGCACTAAATGCCCGGGGAGATGGCTATCCAATTGATTTTTATAAGGTCATCCAAGCGGACATCGCTCTCACCTTGAAAGACATGCTACAGGAGGCTCTGACAAGGAGTCACCCTGTCTACACTAAGGAAGAGATTATTACAGTCCTTCTGAAGGAAGGAAGGAAAAGACCAAGGCTTCCAGCAAGCTATCGCCAAGTTCGCTCATAAATGTGGACGCTAAGATCCTGGCAAAGGTACTGGCATCAAGGTTGGAAATGGTCCTTCCAGGCCTAATTCATACCTCTCAGGTAGGTTTTGTGAAGAGGCAGGCCAGCGTGACCACCTCAGGTCACTAATATCTCTCATTCAAAGGGCACAGCAAATCCACTCACCGCAGCAGCCATCTCGGTAGACTTCAAGAAGGCCTTGACTTGGTTGAATGGGACTTCCTGCACGCCATCCTCCAACACTACAATTTTGGTAGGGTGTTTAGGTTGGATCAAAACCTCTACACAGCCCCCAAGGCAAGATTGTTGACAAATAATAGTCTCTCTGAGCCATTTGATTTGCATAAGGAACCAAGCAGAGGTACCTCTGTCTCCAATGTTATTTGTCTTGGTCATAGAAGCTTTAGCCAGTGCAATTAGGAACATACAAAGATATCAGGTATATGCATGGAAATGTCTCCTATTCGGCTTTGTTGTATGCTGATGATTGTCTTCTTCTCACCAAAGACTTCTTTACCTGTGCCCATATATAACTGAGCTATTGCACAAATTTGCAGACATTTCAGGTCTAAATGTTAATCAGGGCAAGACAGAAGTTCTTCCTCTGAATACCAAACTATCTCCGGAAGACATTGCCAGTCAGGGCCAGGTTCCTACCAATTGAGGTATTAAATACTTGGGAATTAAGATATCAACCTCTGTTTCAACTCTGCCAGAAGCCAATCTTGCCCCATTGGTCAACAGTTTCAAAGAGGAAATCCTGAGGTGGAAACAGTTGAATCTATCGCTACCTGGTAAGGTATCAGCAATCAAAATGATGTTGGCTCCATGGTGTACTATGTTCTTTCTCATCTCCCAATTATAATTCGAAAGTATGGTTCCAAAATTAGACAATATAATACATGTCTTCTTATGGGAGAACATGACCTCGATATAGTAGAGCCAAGCTTCAAGCTTCATGGGGAAAAGAGGATGGTGCCTTCCTAACTTCAAAAGTATGCCTATGCCTTTTCAGTTGCTACTATGGTTACGCTGTTCTGGGTACCCTTGGTAGTCTTTGCCAGTCTGGGCAGCAATTGAAACTGGGGCCCTTAAGGGGAACCACATTTAACGGGGTACTTGGTAAGCACCTTCCTGACCCCTTTGCTGGTGGCTGACTATTAAGGCCGCCTCACTGGGCATGGCGGCAGGTAGGGGCTATCACTAGGTCCAGTCTTGACCTAAGGAATATCTATCCCTCTGGAACAATCTAAGTTGGACCATCAGCCAGAAACCTTTTGTGTAGGAATGGAAAGTGAACCAGATAAACCAACTAAAGGATATCTTGATGGGAGATGGGTGTACCTTGATAGCTTTGCTCTCTATGGAAAAAGGTACAACTTAGAGAAATCAGAATTTTGAGATACCTACAACTTAGGTATCTCTACACAAATTGGAGACAGAGGTGGTGCTCCTGCATAATGTGTCATTCCAAGCAAACTGTCCCTGGTAAAAGACAGCCTCTATCATGCTGGGTCCAAGAGAGGTTGTTCAGGCCAGCCAAATTTATAGATACATGAGGAATGATCTGCTTGACCCTCCTTACCGCCCTAAACAGAAATGGCAAAGGGTGTTGGGTTCAGAAATATCAGAACGAGATTGGAGCAAAATCTGGGCTATAACCAAACGTGCCTGTAGTGATCCCAGAAGTTTTCTCATTCAAAATAAAATATGACACCTTTGGCACCATACCCTTGCAGTGTTACACAAAATAGGCCTAATGGCAGATGCTTTGTGCTGGTGATGTGAATCAAGGACAGAACTACTACACATTTTATGGCGGAGCAACCCACTACATCCCTTCTGGTTCCAGGTAGCTCAATGCTGCTCCAATATTCTGTCTTACCAAATTCCACTTGCCCTTTAATTTGGATCCTGGGGATCCCTCCACAGGTGGTGGAATAACAGGCCTATGCCTCACATGGCTCCTGCCTGCATCTGTGGAAGCTAAGCACCTGATACTTTGTAAATGGAGGACCAAGGAGGTTCCCACCTTTATGGATTGGCTGATGGCTATGACTAAATTGGGCAGCTATGCCAGGGTTATACATATTTCCAGTGATACCTGCATAGGTACCTGGAGATGTGGTCTCCATTTATGCACTTTATTCAAAGCAGTTCTCCCTTAATACTAGTACTGCTGATAAAGCTTTGTAAAGCTCCTGAAGGCTTCCCTTCCCCTTTCTCACAAGTCATAAGTTTTGAATGAGGATACTGGGTTAGTCCAGAGTGACCCTCCCTTCCCTTCCCTCCAACCACAAACCCTATGTAACTTGTTATTTGCTGATTGTTTTTGCATTACTAGTTAGGACTCACAAATGGTACAATCAGTGTGCAGGAATAGATCCTGCTGTAAAACAAGTAGTTCTTTATGTGAAACTTGTAATCTGAACCATAATGTGAAAGGTTATTTGCATTTCTGTTGTATGTGAACTGTAATGTGTTGTTATATCTCCATAACTCAAGAAAAGATAAACTGCAAATAATCTTTTATTTCTGTGAATTCTCGCTCATGAGCAGGTATCCACTTCCACAAGGAAACACAGAAGGAGGATAACAGGAAAGTTTATCTGGATAAGCAGAAGGAGCAGGAAGGCAGTCAGAGTGCAAAGGTGCAAATGGAGGAAAAATAGCCCAGGCAGTAAAGAAAGGTGACACGATGTTTAATAGGTATGATAGTGAAAGGAGAAAGACAAGGGTGCAATTGTAAGGCTTAAGGGAAAGAAGAGGAGTATACTGAGTGGGACTTGAAAAGCAATGATCCTGAGCAAATTTTTTACTCAGTGTTCACAGAAGAATGAGAAAGTGAGAAATCACAATTAGGCTGCAGGAGCAACGGGGGTGGGGGGGTAGGTTGACACCAGTCCATTTACCAGTGAGAGAGTTCTAAAGGAACTCACAAAGCAGAAAGTGGGCAAGGCGATGGGACCAGAGGGATTCATCCTAGAATATTAAAGGAGCTTAGGGAGGTGCTAGCAGCCCCACTGGCAGCCCTGTTCATAGAAACATAGAAACATAGACTTTGATGGCAGATAAGGACCACTTGGCCCACCCAGTCTGCTCATTTCCTTCTTATTGGATAAGCTTCAGATTCTAGTTAACCAACAGCCAACTTCCTGCAACCCCCACTACAATTGCCTTATGTCTCTCCCATGCATGTTTGAATTCCTCTCTGTTTTAGACCCAACAACCTCCCTGGAAGGCGGTTCCAAGCATCCACCACTCTCTCCATGAAAAAATTTCCTCACATTACCCCTGAGCCGTCCCCTCTATCTTTAAATTGTGCCCCTTGTTCTTACATCTCTTTTTCTGAAAGATGCTACCCTCCTGGACTTTGTTGATTCCCTTGAGGTACTTGAACGTTTCTCTCATGTCCCCGTGCCCTCCTTTCATCAAGGGTATACATATTAAGTTCTCTCAGTCTCTCTTCATATGATTTCTGATGCAGACCCTGCACCATTTTAGTTGCCCTCCTCCAGACTGCTTCCATCCTGTCTATGTCCTTGTGTAGATGACGTCTCCAAACTACACACAGTACTCCAGATGGGGGTCTCACCAACTGTCTGTACAGAGGATAACCACTTCCCTTTTCTACTTGTGATGCCCCTTCCTATGCATCCCAGTATCCCCTGGCTCTCCTTACTGACTTTTCACATTGCTTACCAAGCTTTAGATCATCTGATATGACTACCCCAAGTCCTGCTCCATTTTTGTTGTTGTTAGTACCTCCCTGCTGTTGTGTACTCTTCTCCTGGGTTTTGTTTCCCAGGTGCATTACTTTGCACTTCTTTGTATTGAATCTAAGTTGCCATATGACTGACCATTCCTCCAACCTTGCCAAGTCCTTCTCATCCTTTCTACCCCCTTGTGTATCAACTCTGTTACAGAACTTTGTGTAATCTGCAAAGAGGCATACCTTTCCTCCAGACCCTCTGCAATGTCACCTATAAAGATGTTAAAGAGGACTAGACCCAGTACTGAGCCCTGAGGTACTCCACTAGTGACCCCTTTCTTCAGAATGTGTTCCACTCACTATTACCTTCTGTGTCCTGTTGTGCAGCCAGTTTGTTACAGGCTGCCACCCTGGGACCCACTCCCAGGCTGGCTAACTTGACTATTAATCTTTATGCAGAACTGTGTCAAATGCCTCGCTAAAGTCTAGGTAGGCCATATCCACAGCCCCTCCCTGGTCTATTACTTTGGTCACCCAGTCAAAGAAATCTATTAGATTCATCTGACATGACCTTCCTGCTGTAAATCCATGCTGCTTTGGGTCCTGTGCCCCGCTGGCCTCTAGGTACTCAACAATTCTTTCTTTCAGAAGTGATTCCACATTTTCCCTACCACTGAGGTCAAACTTACAGGTATGTAGTTTCCTGCTTCTGCCTTTGCTCCCACTTTTGTGAAGGAGAATCACATTTGCCCTCCTCCAGTCCTCAGGTACCACCCCATCTTCCCATGATTTGTTAAAAGTGTGGTCAGTGGCATCACTAGGTCCTCCCTTAGTTCTTTTAGGATTCTGGGGTGAATCCCATCAGGCCCCATTGCTTTGTCCACCTTGAGTTTTAGGAGTTCTTTCAGGACTCTTTCTTCTGTAAATGGACTGGTGTCAACCCCTACCCAGAGTGCTTCTATTGTCTGGTTTAGGTAATTTCCCTCTTCTTCTTTTGTGAATACTGAGCAAAATTATTCATTCAGTATCTCTGCCTTTTCACTGTCTCCCTCTGCCCACCTCCCCCCTTATTAATCTTCACTATTCCTCCTTAACCTTTCTATGCTCCCTAATGTACCTATAAAAGGTTTAATACCCCTTCATAACTGAATTGTCTATTGTTTCCTTGGTTTGGGCTTTTGCTATTCTAACTGCCTTCCCACTTCTTTCTGCTTTAATTGATACAGTTCCCTGTTGTGCTCCTTCTGTGATGCCTTATACTTTTTGAATTGCAGCCTTTTTCTCCTTAACCTTCCCTGCCACCTCTTTTGAGAACCATAGTGTTATTTTACTCCACTTTGTTTTCTTTATCTGTTTCACACAAAGGCTTGTTGCATCTATGATGGCAGTTTTGATTTTTCTCCATTGTTCTTCCACCCTCCTTTTGGCCATTTGCTAGTGTATTCCTCTGGTATTCACCCATTTTGCCAAAGTCAGCCCTTCTAAAGTCCAGTATGCTTGTTTTTGTGGCTTGTCTCCATGGTTGTGCTTATTGTGAAGCACACTGTGCAGTGGTCACTTGTTCCCAGATGTCACTGACTTCTAAATTTGTGATCCTCGCCTCCATTTGAGAGTACCAGGTCTAGTATTGCTCCTCCCAGTGGGTTCCAACACTAGCTGTCTAAGGCCTGCCTCTGCAGGCATCGAGAATGACACTGCTCTTGGATGTGGCTGCAGTACATGTCATCCAGTTAACATCTGGCATATTCAGGTCCCCATCAACAGTATCTCCCTTTTTCAACCATTTTGAGAATGTCCTCTATCATTTTCTTGTCCATTTCCTCCCCTTGAGATAAGGGTCTGTATACAACCCTGTGCAGATTGTGATGTCATTCCCTGTCTCCAAGGTGACCAGAGTGCCTCTTGTCCTCCCCTTTACTTTTTAGTTCTGTAGCTTTGATCCTTCCCTTATGTATAGAGCTACTCCACCTCCTCTTTCCCTCCATGTCCTTCTGTAAACTGTGTACCCCAGTATGTTGACATCTCAGTCATGGTTCTCTGTGTACCATGTTTCCATGATTGCCACAATATCCAACTTTTCATCTTCCATCAGGGCTACTAGCTCAGGAAGCTTGTTTCCCAGACTACGGGCATTGGTACTCATTGCCATCCATTTAATGTTGGCTTTATCCTTTTTCCCCATGCCTGCTCTTTTTGTCCTTGTCTATTTTTCCATTTACCCCTGTCCTGTCGTTTGTTGAGCACTGTACCTCAGTGTTTACCTTACTACCGTCATGTTTTGTGGGGGAGGCTTGAAATTTCCTGCCTTTTATTAGCACTCCTCAAGTGACAGGTTTAAAAGCTTGCTAAGGAAGCATTTAAACTGTCACTTAGGATCTTGGTTCCCTTCGTGGACAGATGCAGACCATCATGCCAGCATAGACCTTCATCTCTTCAGGTGTACCCACAGTCCCCAATGAAGCTAAAGCCCTGTGCTCTGCACCAATTTTGCAACCATTCATTAAACTGCATGGTGTGTAGTACCCTAGCCTCACCCCTGCCATGGACTGGCAGCACCTCTGAGAAGGTAACCGTGCTTGCTACCTGTCTGAGGCCCTCCCCAACTCCACAATTTCATCCTGCACTACACTGATCCCATGTCTAGCTAGGTCATTTGTCCCAAGGTATCTAGTTCCCTCTCCTGTGATGCTGCTTCTGCAATCCTGAGGATTTGCTTCTTGTTCCTCCAAGCCATGGCACCAGGCAGGCACCTTACTTCCTCTCCTCTCCCTTCCCCAAGTCTACCCCTCTAACAAATGAGTCCCCTATCAGAAGCTGTTTCCTTCCTCTGTGGAGTCCCTTGCCACCCTTCCGTGGGTCTCCCTTGTGGGTGTCCTCAGCATTCTTCTTGGTCTCCACTGAGGTGCCATCATAGAGGAACCTTGCTCTGCCAGACTGATGTATGGTTTGTGTAGAGGTACATCTAGGGGCTTCACCTCTTTTCCACCACCAGCACCCTCCCAGAACCCACTGTGGTCCAACTGCTCTTCATACTTGGCAACCTATGTGGCAGTGGTGCTCTTTGGGTGGGGAGGCATACTAGTCCTTGCCAGTTCAGCCTGGGGTGGGCAACCTCCTCCCTCAGAGCTGACAGTTGCTGCAAATAGGACAGCAACACAGTTTCAGAATGTCTCCCAGAAAACTACTGCCCCACAGCCAGTATTGCACCACTCCCACATGTCCTCTACCTTATAATATACAATATGTATATATATATATAAATACATATATATTTTTTCTTCCTGGGAGTGGTTCCAGAGGACTGGAGGAGATCAGATGTAGTCCTTCTACACAAAAGTGGGAGCAGGGAGGAGTCTGCAAACTATAGACCAGTCAGCCTGACCTCAGTGGTGGAGGAAGTAATGGAATCACTAAAAGAAAGGATTATGGAACATCTTGAATCCAGTTGTGCACAGGATCCAAGACAGCATATATTCACAGCAGGAAGGTCATGTAAAACAAATCTGATAGATTTCTTTGACCAGGGTTACTAGGTTTTGTTGGAAAAAAGAAGGTCAAGGCCCATTGAGATTTTCCCCACATGCAATTGAGCTAATATGTGAAAAGTGGGAGGGAGATAAACTATATATCTAATTTGTTTTTAAATGTATTAACATTTTCAGAACTTATTAAATCCTGAGGTAAGATATTCCATAGTCTAGAGGCTCGAGCATAAAGAAATTATGCCTAAGGTTGGTGTTGTCATTCTTGATCCTAATTCCTGGGTGACCAGGGAAGTGGATTGGTGGGGCAGTGGATGGGCCTACCTGAGTTCCAGCAAGGCCTTTGACACTGTTCCACATAAAAGGCGTGTAAACAAATTAGACAGCCAAGGAACTGGTCCCAAGGTGGCAAATTGGATTAGGAATTGGTTAAGTGATAGAACACAGAGGGTAGTGGTAAACGGAGCTCATTCTGCAGAAAGGAAGGTGACCAGTGGGATGAAACAAGGATCAGTTCTGGGAGCCAGTCTTTTCAATGTCTTCATAAGTAACATTGTGGAGGGGCTGAAAGGAAAGGTATGCCTCTTTGCAGATGACACTAAGTTCTTCAACAGGGTAGACACTCTGGGAAAGTGGGAAAATTAAGAAGGGACCTAGGAAAACTAGAGGAATGGTCAACAGTGTGGCAACTAAGATCCAATGCAAAAGGTGTAAAATCATGCATTTGGGGCACAGGAACCCAGGGAGACTTACATGATGGAGGTAGAGATACTGACGGCATCCAAACAGGAAAGGGATCTGGGGGCAATCATATCAGATGAACTACAGGTGGCCAAACAATGTGCTAGGGGCTGTGGGGAGAGCCAGTGGGAGGTTGAATGCATGGAGAGGTATCACCAGCAGAAGGAGGGAGGTGGTGATGCCTCTGTATGAATCATTAGTGAGACCTCATCTGGAGTACTGTGTCCATTTCTGAGGCCACATCTCTGTAAGGACATAGACAGTGTAGAGGCAGTTCAGAGAAGGGCAGCGAAAGGGTGCAGGGCCTGCACTATAAGTCAATATGGGTAGAGACTGGTGGACCTCAATATGTATACCCTGGAGGAGGGGGATATGATAGAGACCTTCAAATATCTCAAGGGCATAAATAAGGTACAGGAGGGTAGCATTTTCAGAAAAGAGATGTTTTATAACAAGGGGCATGACATGAGGCTGGAAGGGTAGACTAAGGGGCAACGTGAGGAAGTATTTCTTCACGGAATGGATGGTGGATGCATGGAACAGCCTCGCATTGGAGGTGGTGGGGCACATCCGGTAGGGAATTCAAAATGCATGGATAGGCATGGGGAACCTTAGTTATAGGAAAGAGATCAAAGCCAGAGATCAAGTAGGGTCTGTGGTTTCTGCAGCAGAAAGAAAAATTGGCAGACTGGGTAGGCCTAGCAGTCCTTATCTGCCATCAATTTTAAATTTTTATGCGGCTGGTTTGGTAAGTAATTTTCTTAAATTGCATGTTTTATCAGACAGATTGTTAATGAACTTCCCAAATAATTCACCATCCCAAGAAATTGCTGTAAGTCTTTTATTGCTGGTCTGTGGAATCCTGCTTATTGCTTGTATTTTGCAGGATCAGTTTTCACTCTGTCCTATGACAGAATTTCCCCAGATAAAGAATTTCAGTTTTCCATATTTGACTCTAGCTTGGTTGAGCTTAAGGACCTTCTCCCTGCAGCTTGTAAAACTTGTCTCAGTCTGATGTCACACTGCTCCTGTGAGAAACCTCATATAGGAATGTAATCTATGTAAATTTAACCCCTAAAAGCCTTCTAGCAGTTGTGTTGTTCTGTGGAAATGTCAGGTGCTGAGCAGATTCCACAAGGTAGTGTTTTAAAACAGTGCCTTCCATAAGGAGTGTTAAAAGTTTATAAGAATGCACTTTCTGGTGTCAGAGGTATTTGTCAGAATCTTTAGGTGGCCCAGTATTGAAAAGTTGGCCGTGCCATTCCATCTAGAATTTCATGTCTGGTGGAAATGTGAAAGTGTCTCTTTAATGCATGTGTTCATCTCTTTTGGGTCCAAACACAAACATAGTGAACCATCTTTTTTCTCAATAATTACCAAGTCTATTAAAAAGAAACCCTATAGATTCCTAAGTGCAGCAGTGGCTCCAGAAATGCCCGATTAGGGCTTCTAACAAAAGTAATTTTTATTTACCTGTTGTCTTGAATTTAAATTAAAAGATCAATTCTGTCCATAATGGCTGCAGATCCCCAGGCAGACTTCGTGTACTCTGTCTGGCTTCTGCATGAGGTTATGCTAATGAGGGATACCAATAAATGACAGATGTTGGTAGCCTCATTGGCATGACCTTTAATGGCGAAGCTGCCCAGGGTGCACGAGATGTCTGCCCAGGGCTCTGTGGCCATCATAGACTGGAAGAAAATCTTTTAATTAAAATTTGAGGCAGCAGGTAAACAAAAATTTACTTTTATGTTAAAAGCCCTAATCGGGTATTTCTGCTGCCGCTGCTGCACTTAGGGACCTCTATTGAGTTTCTTCAGCATTGCAATTCATGTATTGTCTGTCTCTCAGGTCCACAGGAACTTCTGTGCACCATGGACAATGGAACTGCATCCTTGTTCACAGTGATGCATAACTGGCACCATGCCCAGATCTTTAAAAAAATAAGTGTATTCAAATATGATATTATCATTGCTGGGTAGGTCATTTTGTATTGCAAACAGTTTCTCAATCAAACCCAGCTAGTGTCTAGCCCCAGAATTGGCATCTTGTCCCATGGTACAATTACAAAGTTGTGTTTATTAACCTTGCCTTTGTGCTGGAGCCATAGTGTGCAGTTCCTTCTATGGGTATAGTGTATCTATTATATGTCTTCAATACTGTAGTATTCTTCTTTATCTGTGGCTTCTTTGGTTTCTTATGCCACAGTCTAGCTAGAAGCACATTTATTTCAGCACCTGTGTCAATCATATAGTGTACCATGAACCGTTGGTTTCTAGTTGAATAGTCCATTCCTTTTCTCTGGGACCCTTTACTTATCTAATGCCCCTATGAAGAGTTCAGTTTCTCTGCTTGAGTTGTCTGTTTCAGTGACTACCTGCACTGCATTTCTATCTGCAGTATCTTGCAAAGCGATTGCGTTGTTTACATGATCTTCACTATTGACTGTAGGTGGACAATTTCATAGGCATGCTTGTGTACCACAGTTGCAGCAGGGTTTCTTTGCACCCCACCTTTGTGTATTTGCTGCCCTTCCAGTCTCTTCTTGTCATCTCTGCTGCATTGTATAGCTGGTGGAGACCTGTGGCTCAGTTTTTGTGGTTTGCACAGCAGCAACCTCAGGGCTGTCCTTTGCCTCCTGTGTTTCGTGAGTACTTTCATTTGCATTTGCATTTGCTCTGCAGCCTGACAAATCTGGATGGCTTTATCCAGGGTTAGCCACAGTTTCTAAGCAGTCTTTCTTTGAGGTTTTGATTTGAACTGCCCATCACTATCTGGTCTCTGATAATTGAAGGAACATGGGTTCCAAAGTTTTATAACTGTGCTCTCAGTCTCAAGTCAGTTAGCATGTTTGACAATAAAAGTGGTGCAAAGATGGTTTTCAGTACGGCAATGTGGCACAAAATCAGAGGTGATTGGTTAGGATCGCGAGTGTGCAGTCAGGAATGTTGTTTGTTCAGAGATGCCACAGCATGAAAGGTCTTTAGAATGGCAGTTTTAGAGATGCCAGGATAATTTAAAATGCTTAGGGGCAGTGTGTTATTATGGGGGCCATGATGACCTCTGCTATTAATCACCAAACAGGATCCTGTTTTAATAAATATCTATTTTTACCACGAAATGCCATGAAATTGAGCTTTGTTCACTGTGAAAAATTATAGCCTTAACCATAGTCCATCCTGGCCGCCTCAGACAATTGAAAGATATTGTATATATCTAAATCTGAGTCTGCTACAATCAAGAATAAAGCTGTTTTTGTGGGTCCTCTTTGTCATCTGCATCATTTGCTTGTAAATAAAAATCAAAACACTGCTTGAAGCATTTCCATGTTTCTTCAAAACTACCCATCAACCTGATCCCTAGTGGTGGTCTTATTTGCTCTCTTTCCAGCAGACTGCAGTATCAGTTTGAGCAGGCAGCCAAAATCTGCATACACTTGAGCCCATTTCACTGTGTGGTCTGTCTGTCTGCTCCTTCTCACTTGACTTCTACATCTTAGTAGCTCTCTTTGTATGTTTTTCAGGAAGATCCTGAAACCACTCCTGCTACCATGTCTTGTTTTGTAGTAATCAAACAAAGGATTTGTTAGGATTTGAAACAACCTTTGTTACTACCTGTTGCAACTGCATCCAACATATGACTAACGGTTCAAGGAAACATTCGAGCAGTCCTGCGTCAGGAACATGATCTCATCCCCTTATCTCCTGGTTCTGCCTGAAGTGAACCCTTAGTTGTCTGAAGTGTTACCCCATCAACACAATGATGTAACTACTGATTCACTGGCCAACATGTCAGTAGTGCGGGACAATTTGTTTGTTTTGCTGCGCCATCTTTGGTGTTAGCAGCAGATATATGTCTGAAGAACTTATTTCATATACAGGATGTTTTATAGCTGCATATGCAAAATCTTCCAAGTTCAGTTTGGATTTTTTTTGTTGCATTTGTTGTACTTTTGTTCCCTTTTGATCTGAAGCCTACCTGTCCTACAGTACATCAGTGACTACCTAATAAACTATCTGTGGCTGTTGAAATAATTTTTTATGAGTGCTGTTCAGGGTGTAAGAACATCAATTAAAGGCAAAGGAAGCATTATAATTTGACTGTTTATTATTTTCCCATACAGTGGTGCTGATCTCTATGGGAGGGCTACAGCCTGAGGTTCAATGTGGGGAATAGCTTCTTCCATATTCATCAAAGGCCAGCCTCCTTCAGCAGTCCCCTGCTAAGTGAGTTGTGCAGCAGCAGTGCTCTGAGCTCCTGTGTGGCTTATGGGCTGAGCCTCCTTCCTTTCCTGCTCCACATTTTGTTCCTTTCTTCTCCTGCTCAGCTGAACCCTGCTTTGGTCCCTCACTCTGTAGCCTGCCATCCATTTGTGCCCCTATGAACAGTCCCTTTCCTGCGTTGCTGCACACTGCCAGATTCTGGAGTGCCTCTGCTGGTCCACTGACCCATCCTCCTCCCAGTTCTCGCTTCTCCTGCCTCCCTCCTCACATCTGGTGTCCCTTTTCCTTGTTGCCTCTAGTTTCCTCTTCCTGCCCTGTACCTTTTGTCATTCTTCTCCTTGATAGTCAGCTGCCATGGCATGTCCCTCCATTCCGGCCCTGTTCCATTTGGGCCACTGCACCATCCTTGCCTCCTATTTTGGGATGCGCGTCATCCCTACTGTGTCTGCCCTGGTCCCGCCACGTGACGCCTATTCCTGTGTCGCATCCTCATGCCTCCCTGTCTCGTGCTCCTGCAGCTATGTCTCTTGCCCCCCTTGCTGCCGCAGTTGTCTCTGCCCTCCTGCTTCTTCCTCTGGCATTCCTAGCTGTGGACAGCTTGGCTTTTCTGACCACCACCGAGTCCATGCTCCTTGCTTGCCTTGTCACCCTGCCATCCACCTCTTCTCTCACCCTCATGTTGCTACTGCCTTCCCTGCTTTGTTGCTACCCATCCTGGATTGCATTTGTGTTTGGATCCCTCTTACCATGTCTTCTTTTCTAGGAGGCTCCTACTCTGTTGGACTCCAGCTGGGGCTCACTGCATGCTGCCCGTTCATGCTGTGGTACACCTGCCTTTGCCTCTGGAAGGACACAACCCGACTGTTCCACTTCCTTACTGCACACTACTATACTCTGAATCTACAGTACCCTACTGCCTACTCCCTTGGACATGGTCTGCCATTCTTTACCTCCTACTACCATTTTTATTGTACTTTATGTCATATTGACTGCCTTCTCCCTATGTCTTGCCCTGGGATTTTGCTACTGATTCAGGTACTGCCTCTGTTGTTTCTGGTGTCTGTGATCCTGTTCATTGTACAGGTTTCACTTATTAAGTTCTGTCAATTGTCTGCAAGCTGACCCATGCTTGTCGCCAGCCTGTCCTTGCCCTTTCTTGCCTTCCCCTTCTGCCCTGTCTCCTTGTCTGCCCTGCCACCTCTTTCTGGGGCCCTCTCCTTGTTCCTTGTCCCATGCTCCCTAGTTTTTCCTTTTGGGCACTTGCCCTCATGACAGCATTCCATCTCCATTTCCACCCCTTCTCCCGCCCTGACCACTGCTACTCTCCCCTAGTCTGGCAGCTGTACTCATTGCCTATTTTGCTCCCCGCACCTTCATCCCACTGATTTCTGTTTGGTCTTGAAGGGGCTTTGCTTGTGGCTCCCTGTTTTTCCCCATGGTGGAGAACTGGGATGCAGCCAGGCATCGTGTCTCCAATCAGAGAAACCTTCTTGTGCCGCCATGTGATCTATCCACCCTCCTACCTACTGGCTTCTGCTTCTCACATGGATCATTACCTTTATAACCTACTCAGCCTTCAGTCAATTGTTGCATTCCACTGCTATCAGCATGCTCCTCCTGGATTACTTAATCTCCACATTACTGGCATTTCTATTATCTTGCTCCTCATGTTCTGCCACTCTGACTGCCCTTCCCCTTCCTACTGCATACCTGTTACCTCACTCTGACTATGCAATCTCCTGCACTTTCCTTGCTCAGCCCATACCAGCAGTTTTTTCAGACTCTGTCCCTAACTTGTACCTTAAGAGGCACTGAGCAAAGGTAGGCTGTCTGTTCACCGGGATGGGATTCTGTTACACCACTACCTACTACTTACAACCTGTCATCCTCTATCCATAACTCTGCCTGGCTGCATCGAGTGAAGGTTAGCTCACCCTGACTACCAGGATGGGAACCATGTCTGCAATCCACCAATTGTACCTATGAATTCTCTACCTGATACCGGTTGCCGCTTCCCTTCAGGAATAGGACCTCTTACTCCTGTGCCTTCAATGTCTTACCTGCCTGGCAGCCTCAAGTCCAGGTCATCTCATCTTGTCTCCCTGGGATGGGAGACTGAGTCTACTGGACTGTTTCAACCTTCTGCATTCATTCCCAGATAACGGTTGCCACTTCCCTTCAGGAACGGAACCGCTCTCATTTGTATCTGCTGTCCCATTTGTGCCTTCATAGCATCAAATGGAGGTCATCTTGCACCAAATACCAGGGATGGAATCCTGTGTAAGCTTTCCACCATTTTAACCTTATACATGCTGTACTTGACTACCCGGTTGCCGCTTCCTTTTGAGAATGGGACCACTCTCCCATTGACTTCAACACCCTATCTTTACCTGGAGGCATCGAATGGCGGTCATCTCATATTAACTACCAGGGATAGAATCCGTGTCTACATTCCACTATTTTAACCTTGTACATTCACTACTTGAATACCGAGTTGCTGTTTCCCTTTGGTAATAGGACCACTGTACCCATTTGAATTCCACATCCTACCTTTGCCTGGAGGCATCAACTGATGGACTTCTCACCTCAAATACCAGGGATGGGAGCCTATTTTTGCAATCGGTTGTTTCACCCTTATGCATTCTCTGCCTCATACCTGGCTGCCACCTCCCATTGGGAATGGGATCCCTGTACTTTATTTGCCTTCAGCATCCTTCCTCACCAGTCTATATCCTGCACTTCCATGGACTCACCGTGTTCGTCCCTGCCTTGACCTCCTAATGCTCTGGATTTGGACACCGCCAGCTTGTTCCATCTCTGCCTCAATCAGTTCAACTGCCTCCTGAACTTTCTTGCTGCTAATCGCCCCTTCCCAACAACCATGTGAGTTCTCTTTTCCTTC
Organism: Neoceratodus forsteri; assembly: GCA_016271365.2. Lineage (NCBI taxonomy): Eukaryota > Metazoa > Chordata > Ceratodontiformes > Ceratodontidae > Neoceratodus > Neoceratodus forsteri. The sequence goes on along the minus strand of CM057455.1, from coordinate 912,023,251 downwards.
AGAAGTGGGATCCTCATGCTTCATTGCTGCAGCACCTTCTGTCCCCTGCACTTGTTGTTCGCCATCATCTCCAGACATGGGACTCTTGTTTCTTTACATTGTGGCTTTCGCATCTGGATTCTCTTATTTATCTTCCATGGATCTACCTCATGACCTGCAGCTGCTTTCCATTCTGATTCAGTTTGCTGTTGCGCTGACCCTGGTTCTGTTCCTGTTTTCACCTGTTGCAGTCAGTACGCTTGGCCTATGCTGTCTTCTCTTGCCTCCTTCATCCAGTCCACGGACATCCGTTCTGGACTTTCCGCTCATTCTTGGACAGCTGCCTTCTCCATACTGCCCAGGCAGTTTGGGGCTCGTTCCTGTTTGCTGTGGCTTTTTGATCAGTTAACACCTATCTCCGAACAGTATTCCTACCCAGTCAATTACGTATACTGTTCATTTATCTCCTACTCCTACCCTAGCCATTCTAACAGCTCATCCTCTACTCGATGGAGCACTTGTTCATTTCACCTGAGGAAAACTACTTCTTGCAAACATCCCTTAGACATGCCCCATAGACTCTTACATCACCACCGAGTTATCTATACTTGCCAATCATCATCCCAACATCAGTTCCAGAATCTCATTCTACTGAACTATAAAAGACCTCATCCTCATCTGACTCTACTGGATACTCCATATGCATCCTGTCAATTCAAGCACTGTCTATGACTTCCTTATCTGCCATGTCTCATAGGATTTTACATGGACAGTGACCCAATTACTTCCATCATGCACTGACTTTGTAATCATCATTGCTGTTACGGATAACAGGAACCGTACAGATACCTCATAGCAGTACTGACATCATCCATTTTACCTTTCAGTAGCTTCTCTTATGAACACTGACTCTGTTGAACACGTTACTTGACTCCTACTTCCTTAATAGCCATTGGATGTTCTAAGACCTTCCAGATACCTTCCCAGAACTCCCATTGCTGGATCTCTGCTGTCTTTCTGCCTTACTAAAGGCATTCTATCCAAACCACTGTTTTCTATCTCCTGAATGTCACCATACTTCATACAGTCATCTATTCCTTCATCAGGCAGCATTCTCCTATCGCATGCCCAGACTGTGGAATTCTGTCCCACTGGCCTTTCAGCAAGTCAGATATGCAAACCAACTCAACTCCCTCCTCAAAGCCCACTTCTGCTCCTCGTGACATGCACCCAGACCATATTCTCCAAACCATGGCTAGCCAGAGTTCCCAGTCAGGAATGACAGTCACCACCTGTCAGTGTGTGGCTAGCTCTAGCTATATGCTGCAAAGCTGGCTGTCTCACTCGCTTGACTATTTCCAAGTCCACACATGTGTAGGTTATGATATGCTTTCATTTCCTGATTATCTCTGTACCTAAACTGTTGTTGTGCTTATATACTGCTGTTTTATATTCTGTGTATTCTCCAAATATCCCTTTTCAACCATGTATATGCTGTCTGTATCAATCTCATCTGCATTTCTGTACATAATATGTCCTGTACTTCATGCATGTGTTGATTGTACCTATGTATTATTATTGTTGTATTTAACTCTGTGTCGACTCCTCACTCCCCACCCCCAGGTCATGTTTGGAATCGAGTGGTAGTCCACTCAGTATGCTCACCTGGTAAAACTCTTAAATGAATTAATATAAATAAATGAAATCATATTAACATCAATCAGCTCAGCTGCCCATCCAGCGGTCCTTCTAGCTCATCCTCATGATTCACCTCCCATACTCCCTCCAGTGGAGGCTTTCACTGAGAGCAGTCTTCCATTGATTCACAATCTGAATATCTGCAACTGATCCGCTGTCTCACTATCCTAATCTTGCCTCTCAACAGATTTACATTCTACTACATTGCTAGGCAACCCTGGCATCTACACTGCTCTTGACCCTCTAGTGCCACATCAGTCTATAGACTCTTTCATATACCCGTTTCTAGGCTTCCCACTGTATTTACACATTGGATTATCTGTAATGCAAAACAGTCATGGGCACCTCAGTGCATGTCACAGCAATTACACCACAAATACCCATATCTACTTTTCTACCGGTGGACCAGCAAAAGCCTATACAAGTATCATTACAACATCAATACTCATATTAACTCTCGATTTGCCTTGAACTGAACTTCCATTATTCCATATACATTCAGTAACAATCTCTACTACATAAACTAATCTTCCTTCATTGGTCTAAAATCATTCACATCACTACTCCTACCAGACATATAAAGACTCTGTCTGACTCCTTCATCTGCTTCATGGATGCTTACATTGCATCGTATCGCTCACCGCCTAACTCCTCACCTCAAGACTGTCAAACCTTCTACAAAGTTAGATTGTTTACCTTATGACTTCATAATTAATCATATTCCTACCGTCCAAAGACTGGTAGCATATTTATTACATCATGCTTTTCTTGCTTATTAGTCTCTGTAATCCTTTGGACACCATCCATCATCACCTTGGATACCTGGACTACATTCATCCTTTTTGACTGGACCTACTCCACTCTCAGGATTTGGATGCTCCATCAGAATGGACCTACCTCTTCCACCTCAGAATCGTCCTTCCAGAGTGCATCATCCATGGATTCCAAGATGGAATGTCATCTTTCCAAGTAGTTCACCTTCCTAGGAAAGTAGAATATGGTTGATAGAACCTAGGTTCATCTTCTCTTAGTTTACCCAAAGAATGGGTGGGTCAGTAGCCATGAGTCCTCAGAGGTTTCCTCCACCTGGCTGTTTTCTTCTCCTGCATGCTACTGGTCATACTCTCCTTGAGTTGAAGGAGTTAATCATTATTTTGGACATTCATTGGTAATTCTTTTGGGCTTTCTATTCCTACTCACTACCGGTTTCCCTATCAAGGGTGGGAATAGAGTAAAGCCAAAAGTAGACTAAGCTACACAAGCATTACTGACTTTATACACTATTCACCAAAACATTGAATGGGAGGGCTAAAGCCCGAGGTTCAATATGGGGAATAGCTCCTCCCACAGTACCCTTAAAGGTCAGCCTCCTTCAGCAGTCCCTGCTTAGTGCATTGTGAAACATCCACCATCCACCCCTGCCTCCGCCTTCTCCGACACTCTGCACACCTTGGTACTGGACTTTCTATCCTACTACTACCCAGTTTCCTACCAAGGGTGGGAATAGAGTAAAGTCAAAAGTAAACTTCATTACACAAGCATTACTAACATAATACACTATTCACCAAAACATTGAATTCTTTTGGAATTGTTCTGTTTGTTTCTCTGTATACTACTCCTGGGTATTATGCACCTGGTCCAGTTCTCAGATAGATATGAGCTCTGGCAAACTGTGTGATTTACTTGGTAATCATTACTTTGTATTTGGGGCAACTACTGAAAAACAGTCTGCAGAGAAGGAATCTTATAGTACACCACCTTATTTTGATGTCAGCTCAGCACCCAGCTGCAGTATAATGGAGTAGAGGTCAGCATGGAAATGAACAAAACATAGCACCTCTCACAACCCTGGTTTCAGTAAGTGTGAGTCAGTAAAGAGCTGTCAGGCACTGAAGTTCAGTGTGGAACTGGACTACTAACCAGGCAGTGTAGGAGGAACAAAGCAAAGGAGGAGGAGGTTCAACTGGCCAGGGACTGTATTTGACATGGGTAGGTGGGGGGACACCGAACCACCAGATAGATCAGGACAGAATTGCAGCAGGGGACCAAATGGTAAGGGTCTGGCCGGTGAGGGCAGGGATGTAGCTGTAGTGCCTGACTGAGCCTACTGCCTCTGTGGCAAAATTTTATGTAAGTGGCATTTTCTCTGCACCATTTCCTGGGTTGTAATGCAGCTTGGGATACAGATTACATGAAATTTTATTTTTGTCTATTGTATTTAGAATTGTTTACCTAAAAGGCACACTGAGTGGAGACACATTTCCAGGTGAATCCCAGGAGCCCAGGAGATTTAAGTTACTTGTTAAGGACACACAGTATGCAAGCGGCAGTTGTGAGTTTCAAACCCAAGTCTGTTGCATCTTCAGTTTCAGAGCTCAGTGCTTTACCCAACCAACCTTTCTTATCCTTTGATTCCTGACAATTGCATCTGTGTACATTATAGGCTGCACCACTGTGGTATCCTGTTGAGCACTCAGTGGTACTGTAGTCTCATATTTCCAAACCAGGGAACATGGGTTTCAACTTGTTACCCTTTGGGTTCTGTCTCAACCCAGGGCTCCACCACCAGACCAAAAGAACAGCTTCCCCATATGATCTAGCAGTAGATCCCTACACTTCTCCCTGGTTACTTTTGGCATGTCCAGAAGATACAGCCATCCACAAATACCTGAAAATGAACAATGAGCGCTGGAGAATATGTCATTCAACTTGCTCACTGCCCCCACCCCCCCTTCAAGGCCCATATGCACCTATACTTTAACTAGAGCTTATTTTCTTTCATTTCCTACTCTTGAAGGGTTAACATACATTTTGTGAGTTTGATTTTTGGATTAAAATGCAATTCCCAACTTTGATTCAGATGCATAAAATCCAGTTTTATAAATTAACTTTATTTTAATCACACTTTATTGATGCAAACCAAAAGCGTTAAACTCTAGGGCTGCCTAATAATTAGGGTGGAGCATGATACACAGGCATCACCAAAAGCAAAGATGCTGAGATTTTAATGAATTCCTTCCAGCACATTCCAGATGATTACTCCATATAATGATGTTAAAATTATCCCTTTGTCATATACCATTCATAAATAAATGATTACACCTTGCTTTCTGCAGTCATATTTAAAGCATTTATTCATTGCTTTCATAAAAAGTAATTACTCTGTTATCAGCACAGTTTCAAAACATGGGCCTTCAAAGTAAGGTCCTGGTGTTGCAGCCTGCTGATGGAATGCATTCTTTTTTTTTTTATCTTCTCCTGATTTCTCCATGAAAGCAGCTCAGCTTATTATTTCTAACACTATTTTCTCCTAGTCAGCACATCTGGTGTCCCTGATTGAGTAAACGCACCACAAGAACAGACAAAAGAAACATTGAATAAATGTTTAAAATCCACAAAGCATTATAGAAAAATAACTTGTTTGGGTTGATGGTTCCAATGCCTAAGTGCACAGAGAGGTTACCATTTTAAGGTTCAGTCAAGTGCTTTTTGTTGCAGGAGGCATTCTAGCTTTATGATGATCTAATTCATACCTAAACAGTAGGGCTGTGTGAAAATTCATAATCACTGTTCAAATACATAACTGTATTTAAATTTTTATTTAAATTTTGTTAATTGGGAAAGCACACTAGGCTGAGGTCCTGTTTTTAGGAGTGACCCACAAATCATCAGGGACCTGATTTTCTTTTTTTCTATTTACAGTTTTCCACCTTGTTCACTCCAATTGTACATGCTGAATGGTCTCCCCTCCCCCAGCCTGATCACCTGGCTTCTCTGGGACTTGCCATCCTTCTATTGCTCTCCACAATATGACTCTATGGGGTGCCAGGTCACCAGTGTAGGGCCAGCATGGAACTTCTTCCTGCAGTCGAAGATTTTTCCTCCTGTTTTTCATGCTAGATCCACCTTGCATGCAATGGGTGTGATATAGAGCTCTGGCTCTGCACAGATGTCCCTGGTGCCCTGTGTGTATGGTCACTCCCCATGTGGTCCCACTGCACTGCCACCCAGACACCTATAGGTGGCAGACAAACAACAAGATGCACTTGCCCCATCCCCCAGGGAGGAGTGCTGTCATATGGATGCTCAATCCTCCTCTCCTGGCCAGCACCTGCGCGTCCCCTGTCCATTGCCGTTCCCAAATCCTTGATGGAAGAGGGATGCCTGGATATCATAGCAGTCACAAAAACATGGTACACAGAGAACCATGACTGGGATGTTAACATACCAGGTACATAACCTACAGGAGAGACAGGCAGGGAGAAGAGGGGAGGAGTAGCTCTCTATGTAAAGGAAGGGATAAAAGCAACTGAACAAAAGAGTAAACAGGGAGGAGGGAGGCACTGTGGGTCACCTTGGAGACTGGAAGGGCACCACAATCTGCACAGGGGTTGTGTACAGACCCCCATGTCAAGGAGGAATGGACAAGGATATGATAGAAGGCATTCTTAGGATGGCAGAGAAAGGAGATACTGTTGATGGGAGACCTGAATATGCCAGATGTTAACTGGAGCACATTTGCTGCAGGCACATCCGAAGAGCAGGGCCATTCTCGATGCCCTACAGGTGGCAGGCCTCAGACAGCTAGTTTCAGAACCCACTCGTGAGGGAGCAATCTTAGACCTCATACTCTCAACTGGTGGCAGTGAGAGGATCTCAGATCTAGAAGTGGGTTGCCATCTGGGAACAAGTGACCATCAAACAGTGTGATTCATGTTAAACCAGCAACAGAGTCAAGCCATACAAAAGTGAGGGTACTGGACTTCAGGAGGGCTGACTTTGGCAAGATGGGAGAGTGCCCCAGAAAAGCACTAGCAAACAGGCTAGGAAGGAGGGTGGAGCAACAATGGGGAATCTTCCAAACTGCCATCACAGAGCAACAAGCCTTTGTATGAAGCAAATAAACAAATCAAAATGAAAGAAAAAGCCACTATGGTTCTCAAAAGAGGTGGCTGGGAAAGTCAGGGAGAAAAAGATAGCATTCAGCAAATATAAGGAAACACAGAAGGAGCAGGACAGAGAGCTGTACCAGTTAAGGCAGAAGGAAGCAGAGAGGGAAGTCAGAATAGCAAAGGCCCAAACTGAGGAAAAGATAGCCAACTCGATTAAGAAAGGGCATAAAACCTTTTATAGGTATATCAGAGAGCGTAGAAAGACAAAGGGAGGGATAGTGAGGCTGAACAGAATGAATGGTGGGTGGGCAGAGGGGACAGTGAAAAGCAGGGATACTGAATGAATATTTCGCTTAGTATTCACAAAAGAGGAGGGGAAGTGCCTAATCCAATTAACAGAAGCACTCTTGATAGGGGTTAATCCCAGCCCTTCACAGAAGAAAGGGTTCTGCAAGAACTCCTAAAACTGAAGATGGACAAAGCAATGGGGCCTGATGGAATTCACCCAGAATTCTAAAAGAATTAAGGGGGAACTAGTGAAACCACTGACTACTCTTTTAATAAATCATGGGAGGATGGTGTGGTACCTGAGGACTGGAGAAAGGCGGATGTGATTCCCTTCACAAAAGTTGGACCAAGACAGGAGCCGAAACTACAGACCTGTCAGTTTGACCTCTGTGGTAGGGAAAGTGATGGAGTCACTTCTGAAGGAAAGAATTGTTGAGTACTTTGAGGCCAGGTGGGCACAGGACCCAACACAACATGGGTTCACAGTGGGAAGGTCATGTCAGATGAATCTAATAGATTTCTTTGGCTGGGTGACCAAAGTAGTAGACCAGGGAGGGGCTGTGGACATGGCCTACCTAGACTTTAGCAAGGCATTTGACACAGTCCCACACAAGATTAATAGTCAAATTAACCAGACTGGGAGTGGGTCCCAGGGTGGTAGCCTGGGTAAACATTGGCTAGACAACAGGACACAGAAGATAATTGTAAATGGAGTCCACTCTGAAGAAAGAGGGGTACTAGTGGGGTACCGCAGGGTTCAGTATTGGGTCCAGTCCTTTTAATGTCTTTATAAGTGACATTGCAGAGGGACTGGAAGGAAAAGTATGCCTCTTTGCAGATGACACAAAGATCTGCAACAGGGTTGATACACAAGGAGGAGTGGAAAGGATGAGAAGGATTTGGCAAGGTTGGAGGAATGGTCAGAAGTATGGCAGCTAGGATTCAATGCAAAGAAGTGCAAAATAATGCACCTGGTAAGCAAGAACCCAGGGTAAGATTACACAGTGGGGAGAGGTATAACAACAACAAAAAGGAAAGGGACCTGGGGTAACATATCAGATTACATTAAGGTTAGTAAGCAATGTGAGAAGGCAGTAGGGAGGCTGGGGGATACTGGATGCATAGGGAGGCATTACCAGCAGAAAACAGGAAGTTGTTATCCCTCTGTACAGACAGTTGGTGAGACCTCATCTGGAGTACTGCGTCCAGTTCTAGAGACCCCATCTCCGCAGGACATAGACAGGATAGAGGCAGTCCAAGGAGGGCAACTAAAATGGTGCAGGGTCTGCAAGAGAAGCCTTCTGAGGAGAGACTAAAGGAGCTTAATATGTATACCCCTGAGGAAAGAAGGAGAGGGGACATGATAGAAACTTTAAGTATGTCAGTGGAATCAACAAAGTCCAAGAGGGTAACATCTTACAGAAAAAGAGACGTGCAAGAACAAGGGACACAATTTAAAGATAGAGGGGCGGTTCCGGGCAATGAGGAAGTATTTTTTCACAGAGAGGGTAGGATGCATGGAACAGCCTTCCTGAGGAGGTTGTGGGGTCTAGAACTGTGGAGAATTCAAGAATGCATGGGACAGACATAAGACAGTTCTGTGGGAGTAGGAAGAAATCGGCTGTTGGTTAACTAGGATCTGCGGCCTATCCTGTAGGTAGGAAATGGGCAGACTAGGTGGACCAAGCGGTCCTTATCTGCGTCAAAGTCTATGTTTCTATGTTTCAAACCTGGGTTGCCAGTGGGGCAGGAGATAAGGTGCTGAGAGCCTCAGACTTCTTGCCACTGGCTGGCTTATGGGCCTGATTTTTAAAGGGCAGGAACAGCCTAGGAACTACTTCCCTGTGTGCAACTTGTCAGTGTCTGAGAAAAAGCCCCATACAGGCATTCTGCCAGAAACTGCTATTTTCAGCAATTTAACTACAGTTGGGCCATTTTTCCACATTTACTCAGATACTACTACTGGTCATACCAGGTATAGCATCTGTGTGAAAAATTGTTTGTAAGCTGCCATAAAGTTTGTCAAAAGTTGAGAAAAGCAACCTTTTGAAAATCACACATACGTCAAGACTTGCAGTTGCACAGCAGGCCACTCACCCTTGTTCAACATTTCCTGCTGCATGTGGGTGATATTTAGAGTTTAAAAATTGGGCCAGATGTATTTTCTAGCATTCTGACTTTCAGAGTTACACTTCTAGGACATAGGTTTACATAGATACATAGACAGTGTCGCGCAGATAAGGGCCTATAGCCCACCAGTCTGCCCATTTGAGACTGTAAGTTCAGTTTATGTTTTCCTAGAGTCTGTTGTCCCTTACCCTGACCTCCAGAATTCCTTTATGTCTATCCCATGCATTCTTAAATCCTGATTGTTTCAGCCCCCACCACTTCCTCTGGCAGGGTGTTCCACTTGTCCACCACCCGTTCTGTGAAGAAATTCTTCCTCATGTTTCCTCTGATCGTCCTCCTCCAACTTCATCCCATGCCTCTAGTCCTGGAACATCTTTTCACTTAAAGTAGTGTATTCCTGCACCCTGTTCCTCCCTGAAGATACTTGTATGTCTCTATCATATCACCTCTCCCTCCTCTCCTCCAGGAGTACATGTTCAGTTCCTTCAACCTGTCTTCATAGGACTTGTGATGCAATCCATGCACCATCTTTGTTGCCCTCCTCTGAACCTTCTCTACCCTGTCTATGTCCTTACGTAGGTATGGTCTCCAGAACTGTCGCCTGTACTCCAGGTGGGGCCTCACTAGTGTCTTGTACAGAGAATTATGACCTCCTTTTCCTGCTGGTGATGCCCCTGCCTATACATCCCAGCATCCTATTTGCTTTACCTGCTGCCTTGTCACACTGTTTCCTCACCTTGATGTCATCAGAGATGATAACCCCAAGATCCCTTTCCTGCTTGGTGCATGCTATATCCTCACCCCCAACTGATATATTGTGCCAGGGTTTTGTGTCCCATATGCATTATCTTGCACTTCCTTGCATTGAATTTCAACTGCCAAACCCCTGACCATTCTTCAAGTTTCTGCAGGTCCTTCTCATTCTGTCTACATCCTCTGGTGTGTCTACTCTGTTACAGAGCTTTGTGTCATCAGCGAACAGTGAAATTCTGCCTTCTTGGTCCTGCAAATGTCACTGATGAAGATGTTGAATAGGACCAGCACTGATCCTGTACTCCACTGGTCACTCTTCCCTCTGTGGAGTGACAGCCATTTACCACCACCCTCTGTGTCCTGCCACCCAGCCAGTTACCTACCCACCACACTACTGTCCTGCCCACACCCATATTCCCCAGTTTGTGTAATAGTCTTCACGTGGCACAGTGTCAAAGACCTTGCTGAAATCCAGATAGGCCATGTCCACTGCCCTCCCCTGATCCACCTTCCTAGTCACGCAGTCAAAAATTCAACAAGGTTGGTCTGACATGACCTCCCCTGGTGAAACCATGCTGCCTTGGGTCCTGTAGTCCATTGACAACCAGATGTTCCACCAATCTCTCCTTCAGTAGTGCTTCCATGATCTTCCCACTACCGAGGTGAGGCTGACTGGTCTGTAGTTCCCTGCTTCCTCTTTGTTCCCACTTTTGTATAAGGGGACTACATCTGCTGTCCTCCAGTCTTGTACCTCCTCTGTTTCCAGAGATTGGTTAAACAGGATAGCCAGAGGTTCAGCCACCACCTCTCTTAGTTCTTTAGGACCCTGGGTGCACCCCATCTGGCCCCATTGTTTATCAACTCTTACTACTTCCAGATCCTTCAGGACCCTTTCTCGTAAAGGGACTTGTGTCCATTTCTGCACCATTCTCACCCTTGTACCCCCTTCAGACCCATTACCCTCCTCTTCCTCAGTAAAGACTGAGCAGAAATACTTGTTCAATTTGTCAGCTTTACTGTTGTCATCCTCCACGCCCCCATCCTTCCCCTTCAGTCTCACTATCCCTACCTTTGTCTTTCTTATTTTTCACTTATGTACCTGTAAAAGGTTTTGTCCCTCTACCCACTGATTTTGCAATGTGTTCTTCTGTCTGAGCTTTGGCTTCCCTTACTGACCTCCCTGCCTCCCTTTGCTTCTCCTGGTACTTCTCCCTATCCCTTCTGTCTGTGTCTTTTGGTTTTGATTGAAGCAAATGTGATTGTATTCCACCTGACATTTTGTACATATAATTACCGGTGAGCAATTTTTTCTTAGGGCTCATCGATCGTGTTGCCATAATAACCTGCAGGTTATGATGGTGAATATCGCGATCATCACTCAAACTAGCTCTTACGTCATTAGCTGTCATTCTTTGTGGGATGGGCTGAACAGATTCTGAAACATAATGGCTTTGTTTCTCTCTTAGCATTGAGCCACCCCTGAAACACTCCTCAGTCCTTCTCAGAACATTTTTTTAACTGTTTGTCTTACTCTTAACCTATTTTTACAACTAAAAGCTTTATATCTGGTTGATTCTGCTCTTCGTTGGCTGGGGGAAATAGAGTGAGCAGGAGCAGGACCATGCTTGAAGCACGACTGGGACTTGAAACTGTAGTTAAAAAAATACTGAGCTGGAAAGAGAGGCAGTGAGTCATAGATACATAGATACATAGACAGTGTCGACAGATAAGGGCCTATAGCCCACCCAGTCTGCCCATTTGAGTATAGTTCAGTTTATGTTTTCCTAGAAGTCTGTTGCCCCTTACCCCGACCTCCAGAATTCCTTTATGTCTATTCCATGCATTCTTAAATCCCGTGATTGTTTCAGCCCCCACCACTTCCTCTGGCAGGGTGTTCCACTTGTCCACCACCCGTTCTGTGAAGAAATTCTTCCTCACGCTTCCTCTGAATCATCCTCCTCTTACTTCATCCCATTCCTCTAGTCCTGGAACATTTCTTCACTTAAAATAGTGTATTCTGCACCCTGTTCCTCCTGTAAGATACTTGTATGTCTCTATCATATCCCTCTCTCCCGCCTCTCCTCCAGGAGTACATGTTCAGTTCCTTCAACCTGTCTTCATAGGACTTGTGATGCAACCCATGCACCATCTTTGTTGCCCTCCTCTGAACCTTCTCTACCATGTCTATGTCCTTATGTAGGTATGGTCTCCAGAACTGTACACTGTACTCCAGGTGGGGCCTCACTAGTGTCGTATATAGCGGAATTATGACCTCCTTTTCCTGCTGGTGATGCCCCTGCCTATACATCCCAGCATCCTATTTGCTTTACCTGATGCCTTGTCACACTGTTTCCCTACCTTGATGTCATCAGAGATGATAACTCAAGATCCTTTCCTGCTTGGTGCATGCTATATCCTCACCCCCAACTGATATATTTTGCGGGTTTTAGCCCCATATGCATTATCTTGCACTTTTTGCATTGAATTTCAACTGCCAACAGTCAGAGGGAAAGAGAGTGTGTGTGTGTGTGTGTGTGTGTGTGTGTATCTGTGTGACACTGGAGTTAGGATGGGAAAAAGTGCTCACCTGCAATTATATAAAATAAAAGATGGGGAAGTGTGCATATAATAATTTAATGCATACCCTAGGTGGAATATGCTTTAATAATCCTCAGGCTCAGCCCTCAGTGTTTATGTAGCATCCCACACCTCAGGTGCGCACTCTCCATCCTTTATTCTACAGTATATGTATGGTACGTGTGTATTGCCTGTCCTTCCTTGCTATGTTACATTACAACTCTTGATGTTCTCTTGTGTAATGTAATCTCTTGGATCATACCTGAAAATAGGCACTTGGTTGTCTAGTGTGTCTAACAAGTTACCAGAAACCAAATAAATAATAATAAATAAATAAATATTGTCTTTCAGATACGACATTAAACGAGGTCCCATCTGCCTGTTCTGGTGGTAGTTCAGTCGATGTTAAAGATCCTCTAATCTCATGTTGTGTCCTCTTGTCCTGCTATTTTTCTTTTATTGAAACATGTTAGAATCTTTCACCTTGTTAATGCCCTTAAGATGTTTGAATGTTTCGATCATATTACCTCTCTCCCTCCTTTGCTCTAAGGTATACATATTGAGCTCTGTTAATATGTCCTCATATGTTCTCTGATGCAGTCCCTGCACCATTTAGGTTGCCCTTCTCTGGACTGCTTCCATTTTTAATGCCCTTGTGCAGCTGTGGCCTCCAGTACTCCACGTAGTACTCCAGATGGTCCTAACCAGTGTCTTGTAAAGAGGAATGTACCTCCTCTTATGACTTGTGATGCCCTACTAATACACCCCAACATAGCCTTACCTACTGCTTAGTGGTCTGCTTGATAATTTTAGGTCATCTGTGATGAAGATGCCCAAGTTTATTTTTTCCTTGTGACTGCCAACAACTCCTCCCAACCTACAGGTAGCCTCAGGGTTTCTCTTCCCTATGTGCATGATCTTGCACTTCTCTGTGTTAAACCCCAGTTGCACTCTTCTGACCATTTTGACAGTTTTCCAGATCTCTTTTCATTCTGCCCACCCCATCTGGATCATCTACTCTGTTGCAGATCTTGGTATTATCTGCAAACAGCTAAACTTACCCTCCAGTCCATCTGCAATGTCACTGATTAAGATATTGAAGAGGACTAGCCCCAGGACTTATCCCTGAGGTACCCCACTTGTGACTTGCATTTCTTCTAACTGTATACCATTTACCACCATGCTCTGTTTTCTGCCTTTCTGCCCGTCAACCAGTCTGCCACCCAGTCGACCAACTTCTGTCCCACCCTGAGTCACCCAGTTTATTAATCAATCTTCTGTTGGAACAGTAACAAAAGCTTTGCTGAAGTCAAGGTTGGCGACATCAACTGCACCCCTTGGTCCACCACTCTGGTTACCCAGTCAAAGAAATCTATGAGATTAGTTTGACAGGACCTTCCTGTTGTAAACCCATGCTGTCTTGGAACCTGTGCTCCTATGAGTCCAGGTGTTGCACTATCATTTCCTTTCCTTAAGGAGTGCCTCCATAATCTTGCCCACTACTGAGGTAAGACTGACTGTTCTGTATTTCCCTGCCTCCTCTCTGCTGCCACTATTGTGGAGAGGGATCACATGAGCCTCTTCAGTCTTCTGGGACCTCTGCTGTGCTCAGAGACTCACTAAACAGTTCTGCTAATGGCTCTGCTAGTTCCACCCATAGCTCCTTTAGTACCCTGGGATGTATGCCATCAGGTTCCATTGCCTTGTCCACCTGAGATTATGAAGCTTTTGTAGGACCCTTTCTTTGTCAAGGGACTTGTGCACACCTCCTCCTCCCTGTGTCCATGGTACTGAGCTGTGGGCTCTGCCCTACCTTCTCCTCAGTAAATACTGAGCAAAAGTATCTATTTAGGATAGATGCTTTTCCTTGTCTCCTCCACACTCTACCTCTTATCCACTTTGATCTTAGCAATACTCCATCTGGACTTTTACCTTTCACTAATGTATCTATAGAAAGTCTTGTCACCTTCTTTTACTGTTCATGCTAGTGTTTCCTCAGTATAGGCTTTTGCCTGCCTTACTTCCTTCCCTGCATCCCTTAGGAAGTTTGGTATGCCTCCTATCTTTGTCCGCTGCATTCCCTTATATTTCCTGAAAGCCAGCCTTTTGGCTCTGATCTTTTCTGCTACTGTTTTAAGAACCAAAGTGGTTTCCTCCTTCTTTGCTCTTGCTTTTCTCCCTAACACAATGGGATGGTGCTTCAAGTATTGCATCCTTAATGCTTGCCCACTTTGCCTGTACCCCTCACCTGTATTTTGACTTGCCAGGGATAGCTTAACTCTGTTGGCCATCTTATCAAAGTCAGCTCCTCTGAAGTTCCATATTTTTGCCTAGGAAAGGGATGATTTAGTTCTAGTGGCCAAACTGAACCATAACATGTGATGGTCACTGCCCTCAGGTGACCTTCTATCTGGAGATTGGTGATCCTTTCACAACAAAGTGCTTCAGAATCAATTCAGATTCATGAAGATCAGACAGGAGAGTTGAAGAACACCCCATTGTTGTTAATGAAAAAAGCATGGTATGTCAACCAAGAAAAATAGCCATCAGGAATAAAATAATAGTTAGCATGCCATGAAAAAGGCATTTTTTTTTTGTAGTTGTAATGAATATAAACTACTGCTGAATGTTTTGTTTCCTTTCTTATGGTTTGATAAAGGTCATTTTACATGATTGGCTCTGCACTGTGGTGAGTGGTGCAGAGCACTGGAACATTACCTTGTTTGTCATCTAAAGGTGAGCTGCACTGCATCAGAGGTGTGTTCCCTGTCCTGGCATTCCCTGCTTTTCTGTGTTTGCCATTGCATTTTGCATTTTGTACCACATTGTGGGGCTCTAATCAAATTCCCAACATTCACATTAATCTAGGTGAGCCTCTCATGAGAGACTCCTGGATCCCCATTGATTCCCCAGGCTGCACCTCTACATTTGTGTGGCACACAACTACTTGCAGGCAATTACAGGTATTTTCAAGTAAAAAAACTAGGGCCAATTTCAAACAGCAGCTCAAGCCAACCAAAGGCAGCTTGTGCCAATTGTCAGTGCACTAGGGACCCTGTCCATGATTCTGTATCAAGCAGTGTCCTGGTGGCAAAGTCCCATGGCTTGAGGTAACCCTAGTGGTGTGCCAAGAGGGGTGAACGTAGACAAGTTGCCACAAGCTGTGGTTGGCCTTACAGTAATGTGGCAACTCAAGCAGTGTTGTCGAGTGCCCCCATGACCCAACTGCCCAGTATGCCAACTGGTACCACATTATGCATAATTGTATAGCCTGGTGGTCTAGCATCCCCATGACCCGATCACTCCTTAAACCAACTGGTACTATATATATATATATATATATATATATAGAGACAAAAACTCCATTTAATGCATCAGTTAGGGTTGTTCCATAGCATAAAAGTAGAAAATTCGATGTTAGGGTTGAAACCCCTTTGCACCCTCAGCCCACCCCTCAACTGGAATCAGGGTGTGGATTAGGGTCATTAGCCTCTCTCACCCCATCACATGTGAAAAGAAGTTGAGGAATAGGGAGACTGGGTTGAGAGTTAGGATCGATGACTAGCAGCACCAATTCCAGTTGAAGATGAGCTGGAGTGCAAAGGGGTCAACTCTCACATCGAATTTTCTCACTTTGGTCACTGGGGAACAACCAACTGACGATAAATGGAGTTTTTGCTAATTCCTTCTTTTGAGAATGATAATGAGAAATAGTGATGTAATGTGGCGGGCGGGAGCGTGGGGCCCTGTTGTACCTGCAAATGCAAATCGTAATGATCATGGTGACGAAGCAAAACAGAAAGAGAAACAGTACTGTAGACAGAAATGTTAAAAACAATGCAAACGCAACTAGAATGAAAATGCAAAGTTTAACGACATGGTGGTAAACGTGAACGGTAAGTGAAATGGGTACGGAACCACAAGTAGAAATGGTAATGGTAGCAGTAATGTAAGCACACAGGCTGGTTTTCCCAAAAGCTTTATAAAGAAGACAGTGAGTACAAAGAATGTATGGAAAATAATGACTCTCGGAACACAAAATGAGGACTTGGAATAGTACATTGCTTATATCTCAGGAACCAGTACTACATATAAAAAAATTTAAAAGTCATATGAATTAGCACTTTCCTGGCTAGTTTTATTCTTAGCCCTATTAGGGGCAAAGCATTTTGACGAAAAGTCCATATCTCGCACCATTTCGAGATCACGGGCCCTGAAAGGCGAGGTGAATGCTATAATGTTATCCTATGGGGAAAAAACAGAAGTTCGGAGTGCCATACCTTTGCCTCGCTGTAATATTTTTCACCAAACTACTGAAAAGCACATCTGTGGGATGTTGGCTGTGTTCTCTGCAAATTTCAGCCCAAAAGACCAAACCATTATTTTGCAGCAGAGCGCAAATGATTGCTACGATGCATCCTGTGCCGTAATGTTATCCTATGGAAAAGTGTCAAATTTGAGTACCGTAACTTTGCCGCCATGTAATATTTTTCAATGAAACACTGAAAGGCACATCTATGAGATATCAGCTGCATTCCTTCCAAATTTCATCCCAAAACTCCAAACCGTTCTTTTTGCAGAAGGGTGCCAAAAGAATTGCTGTCATTTTCCCAGCCTAGAAAAGTACTGTCGCAATTTGCAAAGCTTTCATAAAATCTGCGACACTTTAGTGAGTGTGACACTACTTATGGAAAGTATTTTTCCAGAAATCTGAAAAACATATTTCTGGGGTGTTTTACCCCAAAATAAAACATGGCCAGCATCCTCAGGATCTGACTAGGTGAATACAAAATAATTAAGTTGCTACTGGTCCCAAATTTAAATGCCAAGCATTTTCTGATCACCAACTGAAAAAAATGGCAATTTGCAACAGTAAAGGGCCATTTTCAAAAGTAAAACTGCATTGCGACACTGTCAAACTTTTTAACTTTTCCTATTGACTTAAAATGGGAACTTGTTTTGGAATAACTTTGAAATGTTTAATATTTTTTCACGAAATATTGAAAGGCACTTAGGGACCCGGCCGCCGCGTTCCCTGAAGATTTTGGGCGGTCGCGCTCAAACCGCGCAACCTGTAGGCCGACCGTAGAATTCCAAAAAAGCGAACGCATGCGCAGATCACGCTTGATAACTCCACAGCTGTATACCCAACGGTACAAAACTTGGCAGATCCCAAGGCGTATGGGTCTTGATTCTGTATTCCAAATTTCAGGCAAATCTGTTGAACAGTTACAAAGTTATTAAGGTGAAAAATTTGGGGATTAACATGTAAATGGCTCCTCAACCTAACTATGGTAGCACTACCGTGCTACCATAATATATATATATATATATACATATATATATATATATATCACTGTAATCCCTCATAGTCTAGCTGCACCCCAAGCCCCAAGACCTGGTTGTGATTACTGTAACATAAATCATATTGACATTCCCTAGAGGTCAAGCAGACTGTCCCTTCCTTGATCTGCCTTACACAAAGTTGTTCAATGTCCTGGTGGTCTAGTGGACCCACAACCCCTCAGTGCCCTACCCCTCACCCCAACCCATATCAGAGCCAGTGACTGGTACAGCCTACCGCCACCACCACAGTCAGTTGCCAACTGAGATCTGCATGAGCGTGAACTGTATATAGTATGCACTCAGTGACTGACAGCTGTTATTCACTGAGCACGCACTATACAGTATACTGTCATGCAGAGCTCAGTCAGTGGCTGGCCATGGTGGTGAGTGATGGGCTGTGCCAGTCACTGGCTCTGGTACAGGTTTGGGGAGTGGAGTGGTAAGGCACTGTGAGGTGGGGTCCACTAGACCACCAGGATGTTGGCCAACTCTGTGTAAGGGATCAAGGCAGTGGTGGTCCACTTGAATGTAAATATGATTTATGTTACAGTAATCATAACTGGGCATTGGGTCTTGGGTCTCTAGACTACAAGGACTACAGTGATACATACATACATATAATACCAGTTGATTTAAGGGTGGTCATGTCATGGGGGTGCTAGACTACTAGGTATACAGTTATGCATAATGTGGTTCCAGTTGGTATACTGGGTGATCATGTCATGGGGGCTATATTGTGGCAGCCTGGCTCTGTCTAAGCCCCTTAGCACCTTGCCTTCAGCCCATTTTTGGTGCAAGGCTGGTGCATGCCCCTTTAAGGCAAGCAGTCTGCATTGGATGCGGGTTGCTTTTGGGAGTTGCTCCGGTGCTTTTTGATGCAGGGTGCCACTTACATCTTTTATCTTTGACGAGGCATCTTGTGTCATTCTATGCATTGAGAATCAGCCCCACTGTTTTTTATAGTTAAACTTCAGTTTAATTCCAGTATTACTGACTATTTTGCCACAGACACATTCAATGTTTTATGCATCTCTCAGCTTTTTCAGAGAAGTGAGAGAGTGAGAGAGTGAGCGAAGAGAGAGAGAGAGAGCAGCCGTGATACAATTAGACCACATAAACTGGCATGTGGGATGCACTGAGATAACAGAAAAATGCATCCATTTATTTAGCCACAGGAAAGCCCAGCTTAAAATGGCTGCAACAAATTATCTATTTGGGTTCTTTTCTGGCATCACAAAATTTTATTTATTTTACAATTTTGGCCACAAAAGGCACACTAAGCCAAGGCCTGTACACAGGTATTTCCTGGGAGCACATGAAAGTTAAGTAACTTGCTCATGGTCACACAGCAGTTGGTGGTTGTGGGATTCAAACCCAGTTGCCCAGATTTTCAGCTGAATGCTATTAACCATATACTATACTGCCACCAAGAAACATGTGTTAGTGAGCACATAGAAAAAGTTTATTTTGTATTTGTTTTTCAATAAGCAAAGCTCATTCCTGCTTTCCTCAGAGCAGCAAATTCACTTTAGACTTTTGAGATTATGTACATTCTATACCAGGAAGATACCCTGCACTGCCATTAATTGTAAGCTCCTAATAGCTTTGCTTAGTTTGGCGATTCAATGTGCACCTAGATATCCAGCCTTATAGTAGGAAGGACTAATGTTCTAAAGTTTGGTGATTTGAAAGTAGGATGGTCTACCCATCAGTTAGCTGGATCAGGAAGGCTGGATATCGGTGATTTTTGGCGGGTATGGTAGTTTGAATAATTTGCTACCCTAGTCGATATAACAGTGTACTTCATGGATTTGGTAGTTTTGACACAGGTAACCAGTAATGGGTAATTATCTAAACAGGCATTGCAGGCAGCCTGTGGGGTTCTCAGACTCCTGCCAGGACTTTTCAGGCTGGAAACAGGCATGAAAGGGCAGCCTGTGGAATCCTTCATGAGCTCACAGCAGAATAAGGAGCACATGAGACTGGGATGATTGGTCAATGGTGTCTGTGCTCTGTCTGCTGTGAGCCCATTGTGCAGATAGCTGGAGGAGAGGAAGGAATGAGGCACTCACTCTTCATTTCACTGCTAAATCATGGTGAAAACTTATTGAAAAATATAATAAAATAGTAAAACCTCCACAAAGGAGCAAAGGAGTGGTGGTTGGGGTTGAGGGACTAAAAAATCTCAGGAGAGAGGGGAGAATTGGGGACCATCCTCTCAGTTGAGGAAATGGATGGTGTGGTGATGGAAGAGAAAGAGCAAGGAGGGGCAAAAGGCAGTGGCAGCTGGTTTATGTCTCTGCAGCATAGTGAAATCCATTTTGACTGTAATTTATACTCTTTGTTAAGTACCCAAAGCACTGTCATTTTATTATTGTCAGATAGCTACAATGTGTGTGTGTGTGTGTGTGTGTGTGTGTGTGTCTCTCTCTCTCTCTCTGTAGCATAGTAAAAGCCATTTAGGCTGTATTACACTGTCTTCTAGGTGCCTCGAGTCCTGTCATTTATTACTGTGACATAGCTACACTGTATGTCTCTGCATCACAGTAAAAGCCATTAAGGCTGTATTACACTGTCTGTTAGGTGCCCCAAGCCCTGTCTTTTATTACTGTGATGTAGCTACACTGAGTGTCTCTCTGCAGCATAGCAAAGCCATTTAGGCTGTATTACAGAGTCTGTTAGGTGTCCCGAGCCCTCTCATCTATTATTGTGACATATAGCTACACTGTGTATTTCTGCATCATAGTGAAGGTCATTTAGGCTATACTGTACTGTTTGTTAGGTGCCCTGAGCCCTGTTATTTATTACTGTGACACTGCTACACTATGTGTTTCTCTGCAGCATAATGAAAGCCATTTAGGCTGTATTACCCTGTTTGTTAGGTGCTCAAGCCCTGTCATTTATTACTGTCTGTGACATTATCAGCTACTGTCTGTCTCTGCAGCAGTTAGTGAAACAATATCCATTCCTTTCATGGCTGTGTCTACTATGTCTTGTATTTCCCAGTCGAAGTCTGCTCAAAGGAAGCACATTACTGCTGCATGTGCAACTGTTAATGATGTGGACAATATGAATCATGCCACTAATGTAGAACATAGTGACAATAATAATATCACTAGGACTGTCACTAAATATCCTCCTGAACCAAAAAGCATGTTAGCAATGAAATGATAATAGAGTTTTGGAAAGAACTGACTGGAGTTACTCGTAGATGTACTGAACATTTTGCTACATGTACCAGGATACTTCCAGCTGCTGAAGCAGCATGGAAGAGACATACTCCTGAAATATAGGCTTAGATGTTGAGGCAGCAAATGCTGATAGAGATGGTGGTTATGGTGGGGACTGGGAATGGGACAACCCAGGCTATGTCCCACATGATGATAATGATGGCACTTTCAGTTCTTCTGAATCTTGTGACAATAAGGTCTATAGTTTTTGAGGGGTATGAGAGGATGCCACCGTAAAGCATGACAGGCAAGTGCAGAAAAAAATCATATGCTAAATGTAAGAATAAGAAGATGAGCATGTATGAGAACAAGTCATCTCAACAAGGAAATGGCAGTGTAAGGTTCCTCCAGGTCTCTTTGGTTGTACAAGATATTGTGCTAGGCACTGTGGTACACAGCAAAAGTTAAATCTTTAGTGTGAAATTTATTTTATATTGATGCAGCAGACAACACTTGATCTGCATGGAGTCTGCACAAAAAGAACAGCAGTTGTGGTGGCAAAGAAGGAAATTTTGGAATATCAGTATTGATATGACATGCAAAAGCAAAACACCCAATTGAGTGGAGCAGGTCAAGGAAGTGTGTTGGTATGGGCAGTAGTGGAGGTGATGGTGGCAGTGATGATCATAGTGACAATGAACTGGAAGCAGAAACTGACACTGAATCACTTGATGTGTCCTAACAGTTTTCCCATGTAAACATAGATACCAATAAGCACTGCATAATCCAAAAGTAGTACTCACGTGAAAATGGCATGAAAAATACATTTCCCAAAAACTTAAAAATATCTTATGATTCTCATCAACTAACATTAAAAGAAAGTGTTGCAAGGAAATCAAAATTTACCCACAGGTATCCAACATGCCAGCTGTTAAACAGAGCCATTGCACAGCTGTTGGTCAACTGTCAACTCCATTTTGCTTTGTTGCCCAAAAGGTTTACTCAAGTTCATGAACAGGATTAAACCATGGTACACTGTTCCTGTCAAACATATTTCTCAAAAAGGCCATTGCATAAATGTATGACTTGGTGTGTACTGCAGTTACTGTATTAAGCAGGTTAAAACTTTCTGGGTGAAGCAGGTTCACATATCCACAGACATATGGACCAGCAACCAAAGATTGACTAAATGACTGTTACAGCTCACTGGGAAAGTATTCAGTCAGAAAGTAATAATCCCACTGTACTTGAAGCAGTAGGAAGCAGGTTGTATTATGTGTCACCACTTTTGAGGAATACCACACTGTTGTAAATATTTTGCAGGAACTGGAAGAACAATTCCAGAAATGACTTACTCTGTATTCCTTATCTCCAGGGTTCATAGTGTCAGATAATGGTGCCAACATAGCCAAATCTGTTTGAGATTCAACTACCAACATTCTCATTCAAAGTTTCTTAGATGGAAACAGAAGTGCTGAAAACCTGTTATGTCTTGCAAGGAAACTATGTAGGCATTTCAGGCACTGTGAAACCACAAAACAATTCTAACGGAGCTGCAGAGGTCAAACAACTTACCACTTCATACATTAAAACAGAAAGTTTCAACCCACTGGAATTCAACATTTTACATGTTGGAAAGCTCTTGAACAAAAAAGCTGCACATGAATACACCATGCAGAATCAAATAGGTAAAGTTTATTGTTTATTGTTTATTGTAAAAAGTAAAGTAGACATCATGCTCAGTTCCAGCAGCTGGATTCAGCTTGAATCTTGGTCACCTTATTGAGTCATTTGAGGCTGCCACATATGACTTTCAGTGTGACAGTGCAATTCTGAGTCAAATTCTTCCTCAAATAAGTCTTCTTCACCTTTTCTTGATGTCATAAAGAAAGACTTTTGGTCAAAAGACACCACCACTGTTATTCTGGCAGATAACTTGACAGACTGTTGGCTGACCAGAAATAAATGCCATGTATAAGAATGACACTTATGTGTTGGCTTCATTTCTAGAGCCTCGCTTTAAGTGGAACATTAAAGCCATCCTTCCTGCAGAGTAAGACATCGAGTAGTAGAGAGATCTTCTGCTAACCAAATGTGACATTGTCTCACCAACATCATTAATAGATATACACAGTCAAAACCTGCCGAACCATCAAAGTGCACCTCTGATGCACACAATAGCACATCTATCAACTCTTCACAATCAACAGTGTCATCAGCAAGGAAAGGACATCTAAAGCTACTTCTCAGGCATCTTATGTTCAGGATCAGAAAATAAACCATTTCTGAGTCACCTGCAACAACATGGACTAGTATCATGTCAAGAAAGTGCAGGAAGTTCATCTGCCACACTGGTAACTGTCTCACGCAGCACAATGATCCTGGAGTATTTTGCACACCATACTGTGACTGGTCTCAAGGAAGATTCATTACTGTATTGGAAACAAAAGAGAACAATATGGCCAGATCTAACAAAATCATGTACCTCAGTTGTCTACTTTCAAGCATATATTCAGAATGCATATTTAGTGCAGCTGGTGGAATAGTCACTGACCACAGAACACTGCTAAGTCCTGTAAATGTGGAACAACTTACATTTCTCAGAATGAATGAATGAATGCTGACAATTTCCCAATTGTTCCAAACACTGAGTTATGTGATTCTGACCCTGAACACGAACAACAGCCTGTGAACAGTGATACTGAATATGATGACTAGGTTATGTACAAAACAAATGGAACCATCACCACTGCCACCATGTCAGCCACATGTGTCACACTACTCTTAGTTTTCTTGATCAATCATCAGTTTCAGATTATGTAACTTTGATAACCACCATTGGTATAACCTCTGTAAACAGCAGCAGTCTCACTCAGAGCATCTGTGTCTCTTGTGCCTACCTCATCAATGCCTGCTGTGGGTATATTTTTTGGAAACAGCAGCAGGCTCACTCAGAGCAGCTGTGCCTCTCATACCTACCTCAGCAATAATTGCCATGGGTATAATTTTTGAAATAGCAGCAGGCTCAATCACATGAGCTGACCTCCTGTACCTGTCTCAGCAATGCCTGCCATTGGTATAACTTTGGAAACAGCAGCAGGCTCTCTAAGAGCAACTGCACCTCTTGTACATGCCTCAGCAATGCCTGCCATGGGTATAATTTTGAAACAGCAGCAGGCTCACTAAGAGCAGCTACGCCTCTTGTACCTACTCAGCAATGCCACAATGGTTATATTTTTGGAAACAGCAGCAGGCTCATTAAGAGCTGCTGTGCCTCTTGTACCTGCCTCAGCAATGCCTGCAATGAGCATAATTTTTGAACACAGCAGCAGACTCCAAAACAACTGTGCCTCTCATACCTGCCTTAGCAATGCCCCCAATGGGTTTAATGGCTTGGGGCACCTAACAAACAATGTAATAGTAAAATAAAAACAGTCTTTCACATGATTTTTGTTATGGTCAGGGTCGGGTAATCGGCAGTAGAATAGGTCAGGAGTAACTATGATCCAACCCAACTACTCATTTTTCAGCTTGGTATTGTTAGGGTACTTTAGAGGTATCCATGGGTAGTCTTGAGGGTCAGGTATTTTAGTACCCACCCATCCTTAGTTGACAGCTATGCAGCAGACAATCCTATGCTTAACAACTCTGGGATTTAGTTTCATTGCAGGGAACTGGCTACATAGAAACTGGCATAGTTGGTAAGCACAATATTGAGTGCTGCCCAATTCTGTGTCCTGCCTCAGGGTAACTGCACATCAGTACCCGATGTAAATTTTTAAAGGGTTATCTGGGTTATCTCACAGCAGGGGTGTCTAGTGATTTTTGTGCTGTTTTATTACATGCTTCTCTACAGAGTTTGACATCTCCTCCTTGTTTGTTATTGCAGAACACACAGTGATTGAGGAAAACCAACATTACTGTGTCTTTGTATACTTTTGTTTTTACTGTTTCACTGTGCTGTATAGAGGGACCTAGACTAGAACAGAATTAGTTTTTATAGAGAGCCTTTCATATACAAACTGCTTGTCAAGGCAGTGCTTATCTACTAGTAGTGCAGTGACTGTATGAGGGCAAAACTAATGAGCAGCCAGTGTTGTCCAAGACACTGGAGCAATGCCCTACTGTTTTAATGTGTCTTGGGATTGTCAAATATCCACCTGGACAGCTACCAGAATGTTCAGAAGGGACTCCCTGCAACAAAGCTCCCAAGGACTTTTCATTTGTACTTTGATTATGTGAAGTTATGTTCAGGTGGGAACATTGGTGTCCCAATTATTAAGGTTTCCTCTGTGCCCCATCCGTCCTTTCAGGCTGCACAGTCCTAACATATAACCTTCTATTTTGGACTATGATTCACTGAAGTGATTTTAAGCACTCAGAACTGCAGGGCCTCTGATCATGCATACAGTTGCTGTTTCGTGCAACCATCTTTGATGGTCAGAGCCATCAGGGGACCAATGCAGGTGTAGGAAGTTGACATTAGTTATCACACAGAAGTCTCAAAAATATTACTATGTTTTGTGCTGCTTTTATAGCCTCATGAACCAAACCAGCTCTCTATGGGATATCAGGATATCCACTTGTATCCAATACCTAAACTACATATGTGTGTGGCAGATAAAAATAAATACAGACATTGTGATTGAAAGATTGCAGCATAAAAGTATTGCTTATACTGTTTACATAGGTACAATAGACATAATTGCAGTCTTGTGGCATTAAGCCCCAATCTGTCATTTAATTCATCTCAAAGCCCCAATATGTGTTAACATTTAAAGGCGTTATCTTATACTTTTCATACATACATACAGTGGTATACCCCAGGATGAAACACATTTTAATGCATCTCTGCATTATGCTGACAGCAGACCTGCTGAATATACAGTGTAATTTCAATGGAATTAGTCCCCTTATCATGCAGGAAACTGTGGCATTCACTTCATCTTGGCAGTGTCACATTTTCCTGAATGACAAGGGGGACTGATTTCCATTGAAATTACATTGCTTTATTCAGTAGGTCTTCTGCAGCATTCTACAGAGTGCTGCAAAATGTTGCAGAATTGCATTTCATCCTGGTGGACGCCACTGTACATACATATTTTTTTATTCCCCTTACTCACCAACTCCTCCAAATCCTCAGGCCCCATTCATTGCCTCCAGGCCACCCCCACTGCCATGGTCACATATCTTCATGGAGCTCTGCCTTGTGCCATCAGGTGGGGTTTGGGTGAGGATTGCTGCCCCAAACTAATGCATTTTGTCACTCAGGTGCTGGGTCCAGTGAGATGGAGGCTCTAGATTCACCTCATGCTATCATCATGAAGCAGCTGGGGACATTTTCCAAGTTTTTCACCCTACTTCAGGAGACATCGCATTCCTGGATGCCAAGGTGACTCTGCCCACACTGTACATGCATCCAGTCACCAGCATCAGTGACATCTCCTCCTCCCACTGTTTTCCATCCACACCGCCACCTGTGGTCACTGGGGTGGCAGTGTTGTGGTAGAAGACAGAACACTTTCTGGACGAGGAGGAGAGTGTCCTCTGGCCACTCAATCCTCCTGTACCTGACGGCCCCTGATGACTTGAGCTTGTTCCCAAACTTGGGTCACCAGCATCATGAGTGATAGTAGTACCACTGCACTGAAGGGCCAGCCATCTCCATGTTCAATCTTTATAATAAGGCTTCATTCAACAGGGTGGAGCTGCCATACAATCATTCTCTTTTACATTTGTGCTATGCAAAGGGTTAGCAAAGGTAACTTTGCACAGTGCAAATGCTACCAATAAAACCCAGACTTACTCCAGAAAACCCTAGTGGCCACCATAGCCACTGCAGCACATGAGCAAGTTGGTAGTTGGGGAGCACACCTGCCCTTGGCATCTATTGGCACCCTGTACACCAATCACCATACCCGTGAAGTAAAGAATGGCGCTGGTGGGTGTCCACTGTTCCCCACCCTCCAATCACTGTACTCTGTGCAATATAAATCATCCCTTGTCCCTAGTGGTCCCTGATGGTTGTATATGAAGTAATGTAAACAATTCCTGGTGCACAGTGGTCCTCCTCCTTCAGTCACTATCCCTGGTGTAATGTAAATCATCTCTATCACCAGTGTAATGTAAATCAGCCCTGGTGTCCAGTGGTCACTGTAGCGTTGTGAAAAAATTACAGTTAGTAAATTATCAATTACAGATACTCAGAAAGGAGCGAACGGAGACTAGACTGATGGCGGAAGAATTTAATGATTACAATAATAATCACAGTGAGAGATTACGAATGGTACATTCTTCAAAATAACAGTGTGTGCAGGCTTGCTTATATAGTGAAAGACAGCATACTCATTTTCTATAGTTTTCTATGATTGGTTTAAAACAAGCACAAACATCAACTTATAAGGTAATACTTTTTCTTTGGTATATGTATGAGCTCATCCTTGGTCAGCACAAGTATTCTATTATCATATATGTCTAGTAACAGCTGTCACCACCAGTAACCAAGGTTCAGGGAAGAAATAGGTTTGAACTTAGGAAAATGCATACAAGCATTTTGGCCTATCCTGATAAGGACAAACGCTAGAGATAGTCAAGAGGGTAATTTGGACACTATCCTGTGTTCCTGCTTGCAGTCACGTAGGCCAAATGTTTGTTATTACTTACATCTACAATGTTATAAGGCACTTGAATATTGCAACTGTGGCTTAGTTTGTCTTATGGCTTCACAAACTTTATATGATCCAATTATATAGGCCAACATTTGTTATACAGACACACGATATTTCAGATCCAAAATGAGGTTAGGCTGCAATATAGGGACAAACTTCTTTATCCCTTGTTACAAGCCCTCCTTGGCCCTATATTGCCTAATTATTATTTATGCAACAATGCAGCTCCTCGAACATGTACATTTCCTCGTACTTACTGAATAGTAAGTCTTAAGCGAACAGGCCTATAATTACCAAGAACACAAGACCACTTGCAACACAAGTAAAGCTTTAAAAGACAGGACTCCTAAGGCCCCTGCATAGCTATAAATCAAGTGCTCATTATCACTTTCACTGAGCAATTCATTTACAACTGCTTGTGCCTTATGGGCAGTATTTTGGATTTGTATCAAATGAGTATCTTTTCGATTTAAAAGTGACTACACGTTAAGAGACAGGAGAGGTATCACAGCTCCAAATGATGGCGCATACTTGTTAATATCATATGCCTGGTGTGGGGTATCAAATGTCACATTATAACTCTTATCCTCCAGGTTGGTAATAGGTGCAACACCTTGTCACCAATATACGTTACGCTTTGGGAATAATACAAAAGTTTGGGTTGTAAATGGTACACATTTGTCCTTCATAAAATAAGATGGGTGTATTTGTAACAACACAGTATTGGTTAGTACCATTATAGGTTACAACTATTTGTGGGGTATACCATTGCTTAAACTGGACAGGGCACCAGGCAGTATTATTTTCGGCTTGACCCATGGAATTTCCCCACAGATGGTTGCATTTGTGACATGACGTCACACTGGCATATCCATTGATTATTTATTTCCTCACAGCAATGTAAGTTTAGGCTACCCAGGACCCATCATTGCTGCGTACTAGGATCTCTGAGTGCGAGACTCAATATGCATAATACTGGCCTTGTAAATACCCTACAGAGTGTATTTTTACTATTTGGGAGTACACCTCCTTGTTATACTCAACTTGAGGTAGTCTTACCACGAGGGACACCCTCATGGTGCAACTAAGCGTACTGTTGGGTCTAAACACTTGTGGTTTAAATATACTTTGGTTACCCTATGATCCACCACATAGGTGGGCTCGAGCTTTAATACAAAAGTTATACACTTACTATCATTAACATTAAGGCAATCTGGGCAATACCATAA
Source organism: Neoceratodus forsteri (assembly GCA_016271365.2). Classification (NCBI taxonomy): domain Eukaryota; kingdom Metazoa; phylum Chordata; order Ceratodontiformes; family Ceratodontidae; genus Neoceratodus; species Neoceratodus forsteri. Next base: position 911,994,521 of record CM057455.1, on the reverse strand, counting down.
TTTTAGCTGTGCGTCAGAAATTTGATTAGGCAATTGATTTTAGTAATCTCCTGTAACAGTTGACTAACTTGAGTTAAAACATAAGATCCATAAGCACTACACACTATAGCTTTATTTATGGTATTATTAAAACTTCTTCATTATGCTCAGCCACAACTTCATTAATTTTTGTGCTCCACCTCTTTAAACAGGCAGCCCACCTCATGTATGTTGTATACAGATAAACGCACTTCCATTGCCAAACCTTGCTGGCCTAATGTAAGTGGTAGCAAGACTCTCTCCTCTGTGTTAGTATTAAACTGGTCTTGGTACCCTTAATGGCCTCAAGGTCTGCCTATTCCATATGCTCATTCCTGATCCAAAAGTCCAGCCAGATCTCCCCATAGATCTCGTTTCTTTCTAGTATTACTAACCCTTTCTTTACTAATAAGAGGGGCCATCATACTCCCTGTTTTGGCATGGAAGGCACTTAACATGTCAATTAACATGGTGGTATAAAACTTTGACACACCAGTGTCTGCACAACTACTGTTAACATTTATATTCCAGCCAAAGAAATCTAGATTTACATGCACTCTACTGTACTTTACATTATTTACAAGCATTTGATCAATAGGTGTTGATGTAAGTCCACTCTGGCCCTGTTGTCACATTTGGGCATTTAGTTGGTGTTACAGTTAGTATATGGCATCTGAGACTGCAAAACATAATGAGTTGTTTACACTAGCATAGTTACAAACACTATTATTACCCAAAGGCAGTAGGATAAAGTTAACACATAAACACCATTGTCCTTTGGTGTGGCCCTGTTTATAACAAGAGACCCATTTTTCTGTTTCCAGTCCATGTAGCTTTGCTGTGATCCAGTCTTGAGCTCTGACTCACAGCTGGACCAGCTGTTAAGTATGTCCACACACCAATTTGTAGATATAAACTACAGTTATTTTTGGTCCAGGTGGCTTTCCATGCCCGTGTCTGTAGGTATTTGTATCAACAGGGTCCCAGTTCCAGCTAACTAACAGAGTAATGGACTGTTCATACTCACACGTGACATTAGTCTGTTCCACATTGATGTATAGGCTGAGGATTATAGAAAGTCTTATGGCTGCCACCAGGCCGGTGATAATGATGTCTTGGGTCTTCATGGCTATAAACATCAAGTGCAGTATTTAATTTTAACCAGCTTTGTTTGACACTTTTACACTAATCAACATGTACCCAGAATTATTGTTTCCTATACCTCTCAGCTTCTTCCATATGCCCAGTTTTTTCGGCATATTCCTTTTAATCTATGTTTTAGCCATTTGAGTCTAACATTAGTAGATACTGCTCTTGTTGATGTCGGGTTGCAGCTGACATAGCTCTCCAGCTGCGGTCATTCCTTGTGTGCTTACAGGTGCCATTTGAATGGTTACTGTCCCACCCTTTTTCCAGTAAGAAGCTCATCTAACTCATCTTGTTTTCCTGTAACTCCTGGATCTTACTTGCAGCATCCTGGAGCTCAGTGTACAGGTGCCTAGTCTCACTAGCATGCTCTTGTGACTGTTGGTCTAACTTAATTTGTAGGGAGGCATGATCCCTGTTTAACAGGCACAGATCCTTGTGCTTTTATTAGCTTTCCCTAAAATTAATACACTGCTGCTCTAACTCTTGGTGGTGATCTATTGGGACGCTATCTTTATACTTTAATGTTAATTCTTCTAGTTGTTGTTGCAATTTAGCATTTTGATCCTTTCGTCCCTCAACTGTGCCACTTCTTTATTTCGACAACACACAATAGTCTGATTATACTGCCACAGCCCTTGCAATGCATTTGCAAAGATTTCCTTTTCATTTTTACTCCTCATTACGGAGGGACACTTGCTGAGTAAAATACAATGTACCTGTTGATCATCAGGCACTGGTTAGATACTCCCCCTTTAGGTGTTTTCCTAGAAACGACCTATTATTGTTTCCATACTCATTCTTCTTATCTTTTGCCTGCCTAGCCTTCACAGCTGGGCTCACCCATGCACTGGTGTCCTGGTCCATCTGGCTACATCTTATGGTTCCCTTGTGAGGTCCGGCTTGCAAGTCCCAGTACCTTCACTTACCTACTCTGCCCCATGAGTTCCTACAGAGTTAAGCATTACTTTTATTTTAAGCATTTGAGAAGCATACATCACCTGATTGTCAAGTGGCTGTGACTGTCTGTGTACCGTCTTCTCTTGCTTCAAGCCAGCAGCACCACATCTCCGAGCATTGTCACCCTGCTATAGGGGGCTCACAGGCTAACCGACCGCAGTTAGGCGGCCTCCTCAGCGTACAGCACCAGCGATCCGAGTCTTAAGGCACCAATTGTAGCGTTGTGGAAAAACTACAGTTAGTAAATTATCAATTCCAGATACTTAGAAAGAGACGAACGGAGACTAGGCTGATGGCGGAAGAATTTAATGATTATAACAATAATCACAGCGAGATTACAAGTGGTACATTCTTCAAAATAACAGTGTGTGCAGGCTTGCTTATATAGTGAAAGACAGCATACTCATTTTCTATGGTTTCTATGATTGGTTTAAAACAAGCACAAACATCAACTTATAAGGTAATTCTTTTCTTTTGGTATATGTATGAGCTCATTCTTGGTCAGCACAAGTATTCTATTATCATATATGGCTAGTAACAACTGTCACCACCAGTAACCAAGGTTCAGGGGAAGAAATAGGTTTGGACTTAGGAAAGTGCATACAAGCATTTTGGCCTATCCTGATAAGGACAAACACTAGAGATAGTCAAGAGGGTAATTTGGACACTATCCTGTGTTCCTGCTTGCAGTCACGTAGGCCAAATGTTTGTTATTACTTTCATCTACAATGTTATAAGGCACTTTAATATTGCAACTGTGCTTAGTTTGTCTTATGGCTTTACAAACTTTATATGATCCAATTATATAGGCCAACATTTGTTACACAGACACATGATATTTCAGACCAAAATGAGGTTAGGCTGCAATACAGGGACAAACTTCTTTATCCCTTGTTACAGTCACTCCCACCCACTGATCGCCAGCCATGTAATGAGTCACAGAGTCCCCACATCTCGTTGTACCTCTCATCCACCAATCACTGTATATGTACCAATGTAGCCTTTCCTTGTGTCTAGTGGCCTCCCAGCACCTCGGTCACTGACAAACAATCCTTCCATCCCCTTCACCTTCAGTGCCGTGTTGCAAATCACATACAATGGTGACCCACACAGGCCCTCCTGTCACCTCCTCAGCCAGCCGTCATATGGAAGAACAGGGAGCCCTCAGCCTGTCAACTGAGGATGGATCACCTGGACTGTGTACTGCCCAGGTAGCTCTCCATGTACAGTACAGAGGATGCACGCTCCCTGTCAGTACACAGGATGCACACCTTTGTACAGTACACAGGATGCACACTCCTGTGACAGTACAGGATGCACACTCCTGTACAGTACACAGGATGCACACTCCTTGTGCAGTACACAGGATGCACACTCCTGTACAGTACACGGATGCACATTCCTGTACAGTACACACGATGAACACTCCCTGTACAGTACACAGGCCATGCTGCCTGCACAATGCAGAGGAAGTGCATGCTTCATAGTACATTGATGAGCTATCTTTCTTTCCATATGGCAATTGTCCAAAGAGGTGTTAGGAAGGCTGTGGTAGTCGCTGCCATATGGGATCCATGGCACTGGCACTGAAGATAAGGGGAGGTGTTTGACAAGGAGGCTTTGTTGGTGCATGCAGTGTGTGTTGGTGCTGCTAGATGCCAAGGAAAGAGTGTGTTGGTACAGGGAAGGGTATTGGTGGGTTGGGGTCCCACACACCAGGGACTTTCCTTCGGTGTCCAGGTCCTGTATCCGCTGTGGGTTCCTCCCTATGATACAGCCAGAGGTAGAGGTCATCCTACCCCCTTAGTCACCTATCCAGATGGGCCCTGGGATTTGTGTTTTGTGGAGGGTTGACATATGCCAGACAGTGCTTATGAAGCCTGTCCTCCATCTTTTCCCATTTTTCATCCTGAGTCTATGAATGTGCAATGAGCACACTATGGGACCTCTGCCTCCTTGGAGATGCCTCCCATGCTCTTGACATGGAGCCATCACTCACGATGTGCCTCGCATGCACTTCCACTAGCATTCCACCACAAAAGCCTGCACTCATTTTTAAAATAAACAGATTGTTGTTGGAATGAACAATACGTAAGACAGTAATGCAAGAGGCATTACTGTCTTTAATTGTTGATAGCAACCCAGTGCTTATAATTCTTTTAATTATGTGTACTCATACATTTTCATCAACAATTAACTAAAACTTTGCTAGTTAGGGGTGCACATACATTTCTACATGTAGAGTGCAGCCACTATATTTAGCACTGTGACACTGATCACGTACAGTATGTAAGTTTGGTGTGACCCAGTGCAGTGTGATTAGATCCTGTCTACTGGTTACATGTGTCTCAGTAGACTCACACCATTGTCCTCTGAAAGCCAGATTACTGAACATGTCCTAGTGATCATTATGAAACACTCACTGCTAAAATGATACTCAGCAGCAGTGAGCACATTTTGTAGGAAGTTAAATAATGAAACCCTTCTCCCTCACATCTCCCCACAATCAAAACTGAAAATGAAACTCCTGTTGTGGTAACTGTCAAGAGATTTTTATGAATGTACTGGCATGTTGCAGAGATCAACTGTATGTGCACTTTGCAACACTAATAACATGTGGTGACTGCTGGAACACTCAGCAACTGTTATTATAGCCATCAACTTTTCTTACATTTGTCTGCTTTTATCTCACTCACTAACTATTAATCGCACCAAGAACTTTTCACCCTCACCAAATTTTATCACACTGCTCACTTGTATCACACTCAGAAGTGTTTATCAAACTATGCAGCTTATATCTTACTCCTACTACTGTCACCCTCAGCACCTTTTATTATAATCTCAAAAGTTTAGCTTCTGTTATAGCACTCATTTCTTGCTATATTTTTTGGTTGTTGTTTGCTGACAGCATTGGTGTGGTGACATACATCAATGAGCCAGCAGTGGGAGTTAGCCTTGCTATAATTGCCTTGCTTAACCCAGTAATTGCATTCTTTTCTGGGGCCATTAACCCCTTTTTGGGGGTGTAGACAGTATTGGCACTGTGGCCTCATTCACTTATGCTGCATATTGAGCTTAAGTTGCCTTACTGCTTTGATTTTTATTTTAATGATCCTGCTCCTCAGCCTCTCCATCTGGGAAACCCAGCCCCATCACCCTGGTATCCACCAGCTGGTGCAGTACCCAGAGATTACCCCTCCAGCATGGTCAGCAGAGGGCCCTTCCACTGAAACTGGATCCAGTTATGCTGTGGCTAGCCAGGTGTGGGGCCTCAGAGCTCCCCTCATCATCCTCCAAGAGCCTTGTTTTTCCTGTTTCTCTCTCTTGTGGGAGGCGGTGTGCAATGATGCCAGTGACTGAGCCACGCATGCTGCCATCACGTGAACCAGTCAGCATCTGCCGCCCCTCCCCTTGTGATGCAGCTCTGTGCAGTCAAACCCCAGCCTCCTTAGGGGTCAGGTAAGCACTTGCTGCTCATCTCCTCTCCCAAAGATGAAAGCAGTCCAGGACACTCAATCCAACTCTCACAGTTGACTTCCATGGCAACCCGTGCTCGTTCCCAAACACGGTCGCCAGCATGGCAAGAGGTGTGGCATTCAATGCCTCAACCCTCAGCACCACCGGCCAGAACTGTTTTGACTTTTCACAGTGATTGAACCTAACTGTATGATCCAGTATCCCATTTTATGTGAGTTTGGTGAGTTGTATTTTGTTTATCTATCATCACATATTCTCTGTTGTTAAGTACATCTGACTACTGGCATTATTTTGCCATTTTGCAGATCGCCACGTCGTACCTTTCTGGTGCACACTATAACCTTATATCTTAATATTTCATTCAAGTCAAAGGCAATAGATCTTGGAATCTAGACTCTGTTTTACAACAGCATGCAAATGGAATGGAAGACCTGACACCACCAGTATTGGAGTCAAGTAACTGTTTCCAGCAATAAATTCAGCTGTGCCATCCAATGTACAACTGGCATTACTTCATGGAGACTAGCAACCAAGAATGAGTACCGTTTAATTGTCTATCCATTTGGTGTCTCCATGTCTGTTGTCTGCATGGCTGTGCATGAAATGTGTTGCATCATATGTTCCACTTTTAAGCACCTCATCACAATACCCACTGGCACAGACCTCAAAGAAATCATCAATGGCTCTGAAGAAGTTTTGATTTCCATAAACTGCTAATTGCAATATCAGGACACATATTCCAATAATTGCACCAGCAGAAGATATTGCAGACTACTGCAATCGCAAAGGTAGCACTCAATTGTGATGCAGGCTGGAATGACCATCAGTGCTGCTTTTGAGACATAAATATCAGATGGTCTGGAAAAGTACATGATGTATGCATTCTAGCAAACAGTTCTCTTTATGAGAAGGCTATTGGTGGTCTTTTATTTCCTGACAGAATGCATGACATTGGAATGTCAGTGTGACAATTTTCATTCTAAGTGAGCCACATACCCACTGATGCTAAGGCTAATGAAGCCTTTTCCAGACACTGGGTGGGACAGAAAACCTTTAACCATCAACTGTCACATGCCCAAATGACTGTGGAGAATGCTTTTGGATGACTCAAGGGCAGATGGAGATGCCTTCTTAAAGACTTGACTTGGACATACCTTTTGTACCAACCATTGTGCATACCTGCTACATTTTGCATAACCTTTGTTAACATCATGATGAGTTGTATAATTCAGACTGGATTTCTGGAAACGATGTAGATTGTCTGGCACTGCCTGTGGTGACTTTGAGTGAAACAGCAGTACATGGTCGGGGGAGCATGCAAGAATAATATGTCAGCGGGGGCAGCATGCAAAAATAGTATGCCAGGCTTTTGTACAGTATGTCACCAATTGCTATGCACATTCATAGAGCTGGCCTGTTGGCACTGGGGCTGAGGTGCTGGATGCCTTACCTCATGCTAAGCTGGAAACCCAGGTTTGGGAATGGACTCTGGTCATCAGGGTGCCAGCACAGGGGGAGGGTAGGAGCAGGACTGAGCAGCCAGAGGCAGCTCTCCTCTCCTGAGGTGATCCACTTTGTGGACTTGGTCTGCCCATTTCTTTATAGGTTTTACCATTATTGACACATACGTAATAGTCTGCTTGATATACAGTTCTTTTTTTTTGCAAGTAACTTTATTTTAGAAAGCAAGTACAGAAACACATAAATAACACAAGTCATAAACAAGCTCTTGTCATGACTAAACAATCACATAATTATATATATATACCAGAAAAAGAAATACATGAAAACCCAAAAAGAAAAAAGGAAAAATAACCATAAAGCACAACAAACCCCCACCCACCCACCTAACCTGCAGCAGCCCTTGCAACCAACCTCAAATATATGAACGGCTGATAGTGTACGGACCATAAAGACCCATACACTAGACCCTGGGTAACTATAAGTATAAGAAGATGGCACAACCCTTCACCAACGAACTCAAGGAATATGCTATATGAAGAAGGGAGGAAGCATCGTGAAGGGTACTACACAGAAAATATTAGAGTATAGAAGAGGAAAGAGGAAAAGGGAAAAGACATGTTGAAAGACATCTCATCCCCTAATGCAACCTGACAGTATAAATTTTTCACCACTAAGAAGAATCCAACACGGAGTCTTCTATAAAGGGTTGAAACGGAGAATATTAAATCTGGTAGAGAAAGGGAAAGAAAAGAAAACAACAGGGATTAAGTTAGTAGCCAAACTTATCTTTAAGGACTGAAACAAATTCACCCTAACATTTCTGAAACTGCTCACCAGTGTGGAAAAACAGGCTACACATCTTTCTGCATTTAAAGCAGTAGGAAATTCTGCCCACCATTCCTTGAATGAGGTTCCCAATCCTCTTTCCAGTGCTTAAGTATTACTAGCTTAGTGACTATAGCAACCAAAGCTATTTGTGCTTTTGAGAATATGTAGGATCAGTGAATACATACATAACAAGCATGCATCTTCGTTAAGAAATGCAGCAATATTATGATATGGTGCCACCCATTGTTTAGCTGAGTTCCATAATTTAGCAATTTTAGGACCGCCCATAGTTTATGATATAGAGTAGCAAGCTCAGAACCACAATCCCCACATTCTGCTGAGGGTAGCCTCTTAATCTGAAATAATTTAGCGAGCATAATATAAATTGTGAAGAATATTAAACTGGGTGCTCCTTAGTCAGTCCTGTTTAATTAAAGAATAATTATCCATCCAAATCTTTTCCCAGGTTTTAACGAAAAATCCTTATTATGATTACTTTTCCAATAGTAGGCTATAGAGAACATTTTGACATAATGTAATTCAAAATTTCTTGTACAGTTTAGCTATTATTTTCCACTATAGAAGTTGACCAAAGATTTTTTAATATAGTTCCAGCCCCATCTAACCATGGAGGTTTACCTAAGAAATGGTAAATACACTGTAGTATTTGAAACAACTGAAACTGTTTTTTGAGACACTCAAATTTTATTTGTAGTGTAGAAATAGATAGGAGTGAGTTGCCGAAACAAAATCCGCTAAGTATAGCTTACTGAGAGATTTTCGAAAAAAGTTTGCATTGGTTTCTTATCTATTTTTAGATTTGGATTATTTAATAGGGGTTGCTTTAAATCTTTTAAAGTGGAAAATTGAAACAACGAGCAAAGTTGCTGTAAGGCTGTCACATCCCAACCGAGGGAGAGTTCTTCAATTTCCATGGGACATTGGACCATGGAGTATATAAAAAGCTTCCAGGTCTATCCTGCAAGAATTTGCCTGTTGCAAGTCTAGGAGCAGCCAGGGGGCTATCCGATATAGAAGCCATAGATGAAAACCAATGCAAAAATCTACTAGCGTGAATTGCTAGATAATAAACATAAAAATCAGGTAATTGAAGCCCCCAACACTCTAGGGTGAGTAAGTTTTGCGTAAGCCAATGTAGCTTTACCTTTCCAAAGAAAATCAGAACAAAGCCTATGAAGGGGCAAAGAAAGACTTTGGAAGGTAAATGTTAAGGTTACACAAAGGGTAAAAAATGTAGGCAAAACTGACATTTTGAGAACATTAGCCCGCCCCAAAATGATAGTGGTAACTTATTCCACCTCATCAGATCTTCCTTAGTAGATTTCAACAGTGAGGCTAAATTGAGGTCTTTAAGATTAACCAAGTCTTTAGATATTTAATACCCAAATAAGTTAGATATTCATTTTCCCATTGTAAGCCCATGTTTACAATCAAATCCTTCATAAGGAGGGGATAGAGAATAAACCATAGTTTTAGTTTTATTAAACTTATAACCTGAAAAAACACTGAATTGGGAGATAATTTGGAGAGCTCGGGGAGGGAGTGTCTACTGTTCGAGATATGAAAAGTAAATCATCAGTAAAAGAGATAACTTACATTCGAGGTATTCCAGATGAATGCCGTTATTCCTTTATCCTAGTTTAAAACTCTAGCTAAAGGTTCTATGTAAAGATTAAATAAATAGGGAGAAAGAGGGCAACACTGGCGGGTGCCTCGACATAAAGGAAAGATATCTGAAATGAGGTTATTACATTGAAGTCTTGCTGATGGACAGGAATACAAAACCTGTATATAGTTAATAAAGAGTTGTAGGATACCGAACTTTTGCAAAGCCGCAAACATATATTTCCACTCTACTCTATCAAAGCTTTTCTGCATCCAAGGACACCAACACGCTTCCAGCTCGGGACCCTGGATGCAGATATTAGATGGAATAATTTTCTAAAATGATCCGCTGAGGTGCGTCCCCACCACAAACCCTGCCTGTTCGGGACTTAATAGACATTCCACACACTTCCAGCCTATTAGCCAAAATTTTGGCTTATATTTTGACATCAGTATTTAGGAGTGAAATAGATCTGTAATTGCTAATCATTGATGGGTCCTTAGGTAGGGCTTAGGTAAGAGGATTTTCTCGCCTCGAATAATGACTGATCCAAGTCTGGGTGGGAGCTCCAGTAACTATACAGCTGGAGTAACAAAGGGATTAGATGTTCTTTAAAAGTTTTATAGAATAACCCTGTGAACCCATCCAGGCCCGGTGCCTTATCTGGTTTTAAAGAATCAATAACTGCAGAGATTTCTTCTCCAGTAATTGGGGTTACTAAAGGTTTTGGCTGTCTTTGGACAAAGAGGGTAAATCTGCTTTCTCTAAAAAGCCATCATTTTCCACTGTAATCCCCAACGTTAGGTCTGGAGAATATAATGCCTTATAATAATCTCGAAATAGAGTTAAAATCTCTGAAGAACTGGTACCAAAGCTTCTGATTGGGGATGTCTAAGAGCTCGATCCATTTGGATACAGTCTGTTGCTTTAGTTGCCAAGCAAGTAATTTGCCCACTTTGCTCCTCTGACCAATATAAGATGCCTTTAATAGACAAGCAGATCTCTCCACCCTCTCAAGTACAATACTAGCATAATGTGCCCTCAGTCTAGATAATTCCTGGTCTTCTAAAGTGAGAGCTTATCCGCCCTTTACTTTCCAAACTTTTAATTCTCTCCAAACAGTTGTTCATGTGGCTGTTTTTTTTTTTGTATTGTGTGATCGATTAATTCCCCCTCCAAGTTGCTTTTAAGGCTACCCAAACCTGATCCACAGCAGGAATCGAGTTACAATTAATCTTAATAGAGTTTTGCAAGAAATTTTGAAATTTTAAAGTAATTGGTTTGTCCTTTAATAACTTATTGTTTAGAGACCATGTATGCGGCCGGATAGGAGTATTAGGTAATTCAAACTGAGTTAGAATTGGAGAGTGGTCAGAAATTACTCGAGCTAATATTTCAGAATTAACCATACTTGACATTAGCTGATGACTGACTGAAAAATAGTCAATTCGGAATAGCTTTTATGTACTGGAGAGAAAAAGTAAACTCTTTACTTAATGGATTAAGTACTCTCCAGGGGTCTGAAAGACCCAAGGAGGAGGTAAATAGGGTTATGGCTTTTTGCGCTGAAGATAAACCCACTCCCGGTAGGTACGGTCCAGATTGTTAGCTTGAACCAGATTCCAGTCTCTCCAATTAGAATAGGATATTGCAAAAAGAGCCAATACCATAGCTAAATGAATAAAAAGAAGGGGTTACTACCTTAGGGCCTTAAACTGATCCCAATACTATATCAAGGTTGCCCATTTTGCCAATAACGAAAATAAACCTCCCTCAGGGTCGGAGATAGACTCCACCAGGGTAAAAGGGATCTTTTAGCTAATAGCAAAGCCATCCCACATTTACTGGAGCTAAAACCCACTCAGAAGACTTGGCCTACCCAACTCTTTTAAAAAACTGTAATTGTTCTGAAGCATATGTGTTTCCTGCAGAAACACTATTGAAGGTTCATATTTGGCAAGATGGTTTAAAATAATATATTTTTCTTGTTATCTTCCCCTTTATGTTCCAAGAGAGAATGTTTAAACCGTTGAGCATGGAAAGATCTTTGACTGTGCCATGTAACAGATGTTAAATGAAGAGCTACACTGCTGTCATCCCCCTCCCCTGAAGAAAAAGCAAATGCCTCAGTGGCTACCTTCCAGCTCCCTAAATTTAAACTAACCCCTGAAAATGTTGGATTATATACAAGTCTACACTCCCAGGCCCTAAGCCTCCACCTAACCACATGGCCCATGGTACTAGCAAGAGCAAGCACCACACCCCACCTCCCCAACCCTGATCAAAAACTAGTTGGGAAAAACTGATGAGATAACCCCATCCTCTGTCACTGGATATTCTCCCCTATTGATAAGTACTATAGCTAGAGAGTTATTTTTTAACTCCAACCTAATAGAAAATCTAAGGTTCCCAGAGTATGGACAATAAGGAAGAAGAAGCCTAATTGCATTCAACACATTACATTACTTTCCCCAGTTTACTCCAGCTAGGACTATGCCATTATATGTGACTAAACAGTTCCAAACCCTCAGGTAATACATATATCGGGTTTGAGATCTCAGGGACCATAATCCCATAATAAACCAAACTGCTCCCGAAATTAAAGTAGCATCCAAACCATGTGACAACCTGCTGAACATCCATTTAGCCTGTGAGCCAACCACCCTTCAGGTTATGGAACAGATTCCTCAAAAGACTATCTCAAGTATGGTCAAACCAAAAGGATAACGATATTAGGACATAAAACAAGATAAGCAACAAGCAGGAAAGAGTTCTGCAGGGCTAAAACCACACCGTACTCCACTAGGAGTGCAGATCAATGATTTTGCTTGTTGCCAGGTACATTAGAGAAAAGGTGTTCGGGTATTCCCTAGCGTGGAGATTTAATAAAAGGAAAAACCCTTATCAAGAACCAAATTGAAAGAAAGAAGCTTGAGATAACAGTATAACCAGAAAAATGGGAAATTTAACTCAAGCAAACTGACCAACAACTTTGTCTTATAATCAGTGATATGGTGCCATCTAGCGGACAAAATCGGATATAAACTCTGCACCCTCACTGTAAAGTCGCTAGAAGGAAAGAAAAAAAAAACAACAGTTATCAAATAACTAGCAAGAAATCACTAGTCTCCCAAAATGAACATTTTCTATTTGGCTGGGAAAGCCAAAACATATGCTTCCTGTAGCCCAGCATTAGAAAGGCGATCAGCCCAAACACAACAGAACAGTTCAGGGATGCAAAGTCCTTCTAGAATGTTCTTGACACAGGTTTTAAGCTTCTTGTGACTGGGCTAGAACCTTCTCATTTAGGGAATAAATCAGGATAGCACTTCTTCAAAATCTTAACAGCCTCCTCTACGGTGTCAAAGCGTCTTTTCTCTTCCTTTAAGGACACCTCCAGATGGGCTGGATATAGCATTCGATGCTTTATACCTGCTGCCCACAGTTTCGAAGTGACAGGGTGAAAAGAAGCTCTGAGCTGATGGGTTTTCAGAGTCAAATCAGGAACAAGCCTCAGTTTTTTACCTTCCCAGGGAATAGCCGATAATTTCCTGGCTTCTCTATAAATAAATTCCTGGTCCAAATAGTTCCAGTAATTTGAAGATTATAGGTCTTGGTGGGTCAGACAAAGCAGGTTTTGCTCTCAAAGATCTATGCTCTCTTTCAATGATGAACTCTGGACCATTCAGGAGGATCCACAGTTTTCCTCAGAAAATGCTGTAAAACTGAATTGTGTTTGGACCCTCTTCCCATTCAGGCAACCCTATCAGCACCAGATTGTTTCTCCTGTTTCTCCCTCTAGATCCTCAAGTTGATCTTCCACTTTAGATAGAGACCTTTTGACTTCCACAACTTCTGGTTCCATTTTGTCTTGTTTCCTTTCCACTGAGGCTATTCTGGCTTCTGTATCAGTAACCCTGCAGGCTAGCTGGGTAAGTGCTGGCTTGAAGTCTGCCATGTCCTCAATTCATTTCATCAGAGCTTCCTTAATTGTTGCTAGCTCCGAGTAAATGTGCGGTGAGCTCCTCCGAGGGGCTCTGGGGAGAGGAGCTTCACCGAGGGCTTGGTCCTGACTCCTGCATGGCCTCCTCTTGTTCCTGCTGCATAGACATATTGTGGGCGTTTTACTGCTACAGACACCACTTCTGACTCTCAAGCTTCTTAATATTTAAAATAGCAAAACAAAGTTGGAGTAAACGGAGGTTAATATGGCTGGGAGGTGAAAAGAGCGGAGCTCTGACAGATGCGTCTTATTCCCTGCACAGCATCACTTGACTCCCCTTGATATACAGTTCTTTCTCTTCTCCCGCTTTCCTCACCTGAACAATTTCCATTGGACTATCCCATGCATTTTTGTACTACTTCAATGGTTAGCGTTCCACAACCTTCCCTGGAAGACTCTTGCAGGTATCTGCCACACCTTCTGTGATGAAGTATTCACACACATCTCATGATACTACCACTGTTCCAGCCACATAGGAATTCCCCTATGTTGAAGATTACATATACCCACAAGTGTCATTTCTTCTTTGTGGTTGTCACAAATGCTATACCCATGATGTACTCTGGATCCGGTGTATGTTCCACAAGCAAATTATTTCATACTTTTCTGTAGTAAAACACAGCCTGACATACCCCTGAGCACTCATCCGCTTTTCCAAGAGCTCTATTGATCTGTTCCAACCCTGACCATGTCACTCTCACCATGTTGTACCTCTTTCAATCATTTGTTTAAGATGAACCCCAGAGGAACTTGTAGCATAATAGGTAAAATGTTGTAAAAGATCAAAAACTGTAAGCAGTAAGTAGGCTGGAAATTACAGGCCTGTCACCCTTTTATTATTTCTCATTTAAAAAATGGAGTAATGCAGAAGAACACACATTATTGAAAGAAGGTATTGTTTGTACGTAGTTATTAGATGAGGTGGCAATGTAAAATAGAATAAAAAGGTAAGGTAAGTAATTTTTGGGCTAGTTAGGTCAAATTTGAAAACAAGTTTCATTAATGTTTTTGTCTTTTTCCAGCTCTTCAGTGTATCCATTCCTAAATGTTGTCCATCTTCAGATTAGAAGATACCACCTACAGCAGTCTGCAGCACTTCATTGTTACCTGAAAACAGATGATGAAGAAATTACTACGAGTTCATTGCACCACCACATTCAGTTCCCATTGTGGCTGTTCCAGTCTTCTGTTAAGTCCAGTTTAAAATACCAAGCTATTACTAAACTCCTTATCCAGATTAAAATACCAAGCTATTACTAAATCCCTTATCCAGCTTAAAATGCCAAGCTATTAGTAATCCCCTTATCAAGCTTAAAATACTAGGTTATTAGTAAACCCTTTATCTAGCTTAAAATATCAAGCTATTAGTAAAGTCCTAAAAAAGTTCACGTTTAGTGAGTGACACACACTGGCCCACTGTTATACTTCATCATGGGTTTTCAGGACTAGGATAACATGCCGTACAGCCCTGGCATATTGTAGTATCACGTGCCCCATCTGTGAATAAAAATATATTATCTGGCCTGTATGTCACTGCTGTTGAGTGCTTTACACCGCAGAAAAAATTAGATAAAAATGAAAGAGGAAATAGGAGTGATGCTTACCTGTAAGTGTTATCATTTAGGTGATAGGAGTGCTGCAATCCTGCAAAGTTACATATTCTGTAACCTGTGAAAACAAAATGAAAATCAGTTGCCGGTATTTGGTGAGGTGACAGTGGCATCTTTAAAACAGTAAAGGAAGGATTCACATCATAGTGAAAGTCAAAACCATAGTACATGATATTAGTACATACTTACTGAAAATTTGTGATAAGAAGCAGGGTGGCTGTGGCTGGCTGCAGGTTCATAGCTTGGACACAGGTACAATGTCTCTCTGTCTCACTCTCAAGAAGCAGGGTGGCTGTGGCTGGCTGCAGGTTCATAGCTTGGTAAAATGTCTCTCTCTCTCTTTCTCAAGAAGCAGGTGGCTGTGGCTGGCTATGGGTTCATAGCTTGGGCACAGGTACAATGTTCTCTGTCCCACTCTCAAGAAGCTGGGTGGCTGTGGCTGGCTGCAGGTTCATAGCTTGGGCACAGGTGCAATGGCTCTATCTCACTGTCAAGAAGCAGGGTGGCTTTGGCTGGCTGGCTGAGGGTTCATAGCTTGGGCACAGGTACAACGTCTCTCTCTATCTCACTCTCAAGAAGCAGGGTAGTTGTGGCTGGCTGAGGTTCATAAGCTTGGGCACAGGTACAATGTCTCTCTGTCTCACTCTCAAGAAGCAGGGTGGCTAGCTGGGGTGCATTACTATTTTCAGTGCCAGGAGGATATCGGTCATTAAATCAACAGGATTTAAGTAGCTACAGGTTAACATTTGTGTTTGGAGGACTGTAGGTATAAATGACTGCACTCATTCTGTGAACTGTACCCTCAAAATCAAGAAAGTAGAGTTTGAAATGGATATGTCATTATTTGTCAGTTGTCATATGATAGTCAAGGCCACCATTTTTTTTTTTTAATGGTAAAAATGATAACATTATGGAACTGCAACAGCCTTCGCCCCAGTAATTTTGATGTTACTCCCTCCAACCAACATCCTCACCATCATCATCAAGGAGGAAGCAGCCCTTGCAATCCTCAATGCTGGAGTTGTACCCACTTGGAAATCCTTTTCATTGACTGCATCATCAACCTCAATGGTACACCATTTGACACTGCCACCAGAATGGTCTGCTTCACCTACAGCATCATCAGCATCAGAACAACCATCAACCTGATGGGGTGCAAACATAGATGTGCTTGTCCTACTTGGTATGTGACCTTGATTCATTTTAATAAATGTCAGCATGCTGAAATTTGTAGGTGATAGGTTAGTACGACGGTCACTCACTATGGCCCCAGCAGAACTAAATACCCTCTCACACTTACACTGGAGGTGGGCAGGTCAGGTACTTCAGTGCTACTGATGTCAGCGCTGGCCATTCATTCTCCTTGCCACTCCAGTACACCAATGGATCGTCAATATTGTCAGATGCCTGTTTCCTGCCAAAGAGGCCTCAGCCATGGTCTGTGATGTACACATTCATTTAGGTCACAAATCCCTGCTTGGGACAAGGCACCCCAAAGTGGATTAATGAACAACTGTGCAGCTGACACCACCACTTGCCCCTCAGCCATCTTACTGGACGTGTTCAGTCCACAGAGACCTTAAGCCTTGTAATGCTGAGGTTTACAGAACTTTGCATGTGACTTCTGTGCCCCATGAACCAATTGGACCAGTTGTCCAGTAAGATTTTGAATCTGATCATGCCCTCCCTCCATTATGGATGCAATGCCATGCTTGCAGCATGGTTCCAGCATTGTGGCTATTCCAAATTCTGGAGATTGCTGAATAGTGGTGATGTGTTGATTGCTGTCTAATATTGTAATCGTGTTTCAGTAATGCACAGCTTGACCTATTTCCGGTCACATCAAGGCTAGACTGCAGATTCAACAAAGTTTTCCTCAGCACTTGCAGCAGTGGAATGGCTTGACTAATGGATGCAGTGTCACCATTCACTGCCTGTGTGGCATGTTCAAATGGCCTCAAAATTATTATTACTGAGTCCTTGAGTCTCCATTGTTCAGTTGTCATAGACCTTGAGGCCCTGAACTGTCACGGCTAGTGTGCATAACTAGGTACTGCATGGGCTCCCATATCTACAGGGATTCCTGTATTTTACAGGGATTTGGAGGCATCTACGGAAAACTCTTCCCATAGACTTGCATTGGTTATATAGGAAAACAGGGCAAGTCAGCTACCATAGGAAATAATGTAATCTACAGGAAAACACAGGAATATCACCTGGAGTTACAGGGAAAATGCCAAAACAATATGGGAGCACTGTACTGGAGATGGCTTTGTACTGCTCAAACAACCGCTCTGCCATGTAAAGGGTCGAGTTTCATCTCGTGACAATTTCAAGCTTGAGGTGGTGCTGAGGGGGTTGTTTTGAATCTGCAGCTGCCTAAGTTGGTCACGGGCCTTTCCAGAGCATGCAAAGTGGGCACAGATGCGGCATGCAGCAGTCAGCATTTGCTTTATTTCTGGGTACTACAGAAACTCCTGTACTACAAGATTTAAACAGTGGGCCATGCAGGAACTCTCACAAAGCCACCATTGCTGATACATTTAATAACATTTGATCCATTATCACTAGCTATGAAGCCAGCTATGAATGACTGCAGTCACTCATCAGTTTCTGTCAGTAGCAAGTCTAGTATGTTTTCACCTGCATGCGACCCGCTACACTACGCATTGCAAGCGTGTGTACTCTCTAATGCCATGAAGGTTGCTACCACCACAGTCTGACTTACACTGCTTTCCCATCCCACCATCACAGACAACACCAGGTAGCTGTGCCCAATGTGCAGTAGTACACAGATAGGAACTACCTGCCATTTTGCCACTTGTCCACATATCCATGCTTAAGGAATGTAAGGTAATGTGGAATGTGGAAGGTCATGACTTATAGATTCTGTCACCATCCGATATGACTCAGGGACAACACGGGTGAAAAATTATGTCCTGGATGAGATCTTCCATTTAGGATAGGCACATGCTTCAAAGCACTGGAATCCCATATTCTCCACAAAGGAGAATGGCAAAGGTCAATTGCCAGCATTTCTGCTACTGCAGCATTGAGTTCATGTGCAACTGCATTATTTGGTGGGTATGTACTGTTCTGGGCAAAAAGCTGTGCAACATGGGCTGCATTGTTTGGTGTTTTGCACGTGGCATGCTAAATGGCTCGCCTCTGCTGAACTGACATGGATGGGGTACCTTTGACATGAGATGGTGGGTGCACAGGTGACAAGCCAATAAATGTGGTTATTTTTCTTGTTTTAAACTCAGGGGTTGATGTATTAGAATTGCTACATGAACCCCTGCTGCTCTGGCCGCTACTTGAACATTCAAAATCCTCCTCCTCATGTCTGTAGTAATCCTCTGGTGTTATTTCCTACTTTTACCAACATGGCTACTTAGACTAAAGAAAAAGGATTCCATGCTCACTAAGGTGGATGAGGGTGAATGCCCCAGTATGGCATTAGCTTCCCTCTGGTGCCGAGTCCACAGTGCCTTGTGCCTGCTCTTGAGATAAGTATGCTGGCCCCAGTGCCCAGATGGCTACCATTTCTACCACACTTCATACATGCTTGGCAAAGCTGACAGATTGCCACTGTTTCATCACTACCATCTTGTATGAAAAAATCCCAAACTAGGGATTTTGATGCCATACTCTTCATATGTCACTTCTGGGGTTGCATATGTAATGGCACTTTGTTGGCGATGAAATGGGGATGTACTGCATGATTTCTGGTGTTGTGCACACTTGGGCTTTGACTGAACATCACAATCGATGACTATTACTTCAGGGTCAGCAACAGACACAGCTACATCAGAACTTTGAGGAGGGGATTGATGAACAGACTGTTTATAAACAGCCACCTTCACTTTCTTTTGTCCGGTTCCCAAATGATGTTGCTAGCATCATCATCATAGTCATCATCCACAAATTCGCTTTGGATGCTGTTCTCCTGTGGAGATATTCCAAATACAGCCTCAGTACTGTCATCCATGCTTTTTTCATCAACATCTGAATGTTTGGATGGCCTAACCTCAAGATCAGTGGAAACATGGGACTGTGAGTCATTTTTTTTTTTTTTTCCTTTTACTCCCGAACCGCCTACCGCCTAGTCTTCAGCCCGGTCACGGGCGCGGCTTCTGCCTCCCAAATCGGCCACAGTCACGATACCCGTGGCTTGCCCCCCACGGTGGGGCCTACGCACTGGCCTCTATGCCGCAGGGCACTGGGATTAGGTCGGGCCGGGCCTGGGGGTACATCGGCCGGGGCGAAGGCCATTTGCGGCAGCAGGCGGCTCCCTCCCTTTTCCTGGTTTTCTCACCAGAGGAGGTGGGGACGGGAATGACACCAGCGTCCGCCCCGCCTCCTCTCCCCATGTCAAGCGCCGGCTGAATGGTAATCCCGGTCTCCACCAGGGGTCCCCAACACACCGAATGCTGCCCGCACCCTCCCCGAGTAGGAGAGCTGCCCATCGGATGCTCAATCCTACCCCCGCCGCCTCCGATGACCCGGATCCGTTCCCTCAACCTGGGTCACCGCGTCGCAGATGGAAATCCCACCGCTGTGCCAACGGGCCAAGGACGGACTGTGAGTCATTAGCAAGATCAGAATCATGTTCAACTACTGTGGGAGGAGACATCAACTACACTCAAGTCTGCAGATTCAACAACATTTTTCCCACCTGACAAGTCTGCCCGGGTTGAACTTGTAGCATTGCTCAAGCTGTTATCAACCATGCCATAGCTAACTTGACTACCAGCATGAACAACATCATCTCCAACCAGCATTGAAGTGACTGATTTGACTGTGAAAAACAGAGTCGGACAAATCCTTGACTTGCAGCAACTGCTGCCTTCTCTTCTGCTGCGTACTACCACAGCCATGATCACCACTCTTAACACTGCTAGACTTGCTATTAGCCCAGCCCTGATGAACCTGACTCGCTCATGTCAACTTCCACTGTTTATAGTCTTATTAGCAGCAGCACCACAGCCAGAAACAGCTTTGTATGAACGTCTCTTCGTGGATATTTTTTAAGATTACCCAGAAAATTAACAGCAATTTATTATTTCAGTTGTTTTGGGGGTTGGGAGCAAAAAAAAAGAGATGCAGCAGCACAGGCACAAGTAACACAAGACCTGAACCAGTCTTCAAAAATCCAAAAGTCAAAATACAATACCTTGTTTTGTGGTGGGGAGAGGGGCAGCTTAAGCTACACAGGCAGAAACAGGGAATAAAATTCCAGACAGGCTGAGAAATTCAGAGTACTGCTACTGTGGTGCCACAATAAAATGCATATCAATTTGCACAATGCACACACATGAAAGGTCAGTCACAGAAACTTTAATTGTTTAGTATACTACAATAAAGACAGTCTTTTAAAACGACTGAGAAAATGCCCAGCAAACAGAAAAAAATATAAAAAATTAAGTAAAGTTGTACTGTGTGTACCTGAATACACAAATAATACCAATCATTTGTGAATGCTGAATGTTTGCTTGCTGGCATTAGCAGTGGAAGTGCAGGAGTTAGACAGATGCAGTATAGGAATGACAGTGATGTATTGAACTGACACCAGCTCCACCCCACCCCGCAGAGATGGACAGGCATTAGGGTGTGTCTTTGGGTCTCACCCATACCGTCATCGCATTTTACCTCACCCCTACCCTGCTGACATTGACAAGTGTTGAGGTGTGCCTTGGGGTGTTTGGGCTTTACACTCACCTCATTCCGTAAGGAAATATGCTGAAATGGGTGCAGTATAGGAGATGGTGTGAACTCTGGGGCCAAAGAGTCCAAGGTGCACCTCGATGCCAGTCACTGGCTGTGGGGGGAATAGCATAAGTTTACTGTTGACAATCCCAAGTTACACTGTGGCACCTGTCAGTCCCTACAGGGTATGGTGGACACCTGTCAGACCCTACAGGGTAGGACATTATGGTCAGAAACCCTAAGACCCTGGGCATGTCTTGGTATTTTATTCTAAGTTTTCAACATGGGCTTTCTGTGACCCCACCGCATGAACAGTGACACTATCAGTTTGTAAGCCAAAGGTGATTTTGCAGTGACTGTGCCATTAACTCGACAGGTGCGAAAACACATTTCCAATGTGATGTGAAAATGACAGCTGTACTGTTCATGAGGAGGTGTAAAAATGGTAATGTTGAAAATCTGGAGCGAAAATGTAAAACAACTGGTGAAGTCACGAGCTTGCATAGAAACTGCGCAACACACACCCGTAATGCAATTATTTGGGAATTTTTCACCAGATTTTCAATATAGGCATTTTGGGACTTCCACTCATGAACAGTGTTACTGTGATTTTCTTAATATATCCTGAACACTGATTTCCCACAGCGACTGTGCTATTCTGCACTGGAAGTGCGAAAACACATTTTGGCCAGGATGTGAAAATGACAGCTGTACTGTTCATAAGAATGTGTGGAAATGCCATTGTTGAAAATCTGGAGTAAAAATATTACAAATTTGTGAGGTTACGAGGGTATGAGAAACTGCGCAATGCACGCTCATAATACAGTCATTTTATGGACTTTGTGACAACATTTTCAACATAGGCATTTTAGGACCTTTGCTCATGAACAGTGTCACTGTGATTTTCTTACTCTGTACTGAACATTGATTTCCCACAGTGACCGCACAATTCTGCGCCGTAGTGCGAAAACACATTTGGCCAGGATGTGAAAATGACAGCTGTACTGCTCATAAGAAGGTGTGAAAAATGCCAATGTTGAAAATCTGGGTGAAAACATTACACATTCACGAATTTGTAAGTGTGTGTGGAAACTGCACAACACACGCTAGTAACACAATCATTTTTGGAATTTCTTCACCAAATTTGCAACATAGGCTTTTTGATAGCCTACCTCATGAGCAGTGACACTGTCGTATCATTAATTGGTCCTGAAAGGTGATTCCACGCAGTGACCACAATATCACGTTTTGGGACTGAATAACCAAATGACAGTCACTGAATTCATAAGATGGGGTCCCAAGAACCCCATGTTGAAAATTTGGTGCAAAAATTCAAAAATGACCGAGATATGCACCAAAGTTGAAAAAACATTTTATGCCATTATACAGCTTACCAGCATTTCTTCAGTTTGCAGTCAGCTTTGAAGAGTGCAGATGTGTTCCGCACCACTGAAGATCATCACGCCAGCCTGGAGGTAAGTATGGGTGAGGGGGTGGGGAGGTGGGTATGCACAGGTGGGTGTGGGTTGCAGGAGGGGGCAAGAAAGTCAATGAGGGACCGTTTTCTTTTGTTACAGGTTTTTTTTATTTTACATGGACGAAGTGGGACTTTTGCCACGCTGGGGTGGGTTCCAGCGTGGCACCTGTAAGTTTTGGGGAGAAAGTGGAGCCAGTGGAGATTGGGCAACCTGTTGGCTATACAGTGTGGGGAGGTACACATGAGTATGCTGAACTTTTGCCACACTGGGTGGGCTCCCAGCATGGCAGCTGGAAGTTTGCTTTTTGGGAGGGGGCACTGGAGCCGACAGGGATTGGGCACCCCTGTCAAACATATAGTATACTGGGGAGTGTGCATGAGCTGAGGGAGATTGGGCACCCCTTGGCACACAACAAAGGGGGTGTGCACATACAACCACCTCTACAAACAGCAATGGTGTCGTGGAGCAGTTTGCATACTGCTTATGGTAGGGCAGTATTGCCTACATGTACCACCACTGATTGTAGCAGTTATTTGCTTTCAACTGTACACCACTGCATCTGAACTGCTGTCATAGACAGCTGGGGCATTCATTGGTGTTGTGCGGCTGTGCCTGCGCCTGCAAAACACTGAGGGCTTTGGGAGGCGGGGTGCACACATACGAAAATTTGTATGGTGGCACTATGTTTCTGCACATGTGCAAGCAGACATAAAAACTAGCCAACAAAAGTTGGAAAACTGCCTTCCTCACTAATCTCCTTCTACATCATAGATCCTCCCTCCCTGAAGGACACTTCTACAGTGTCTGTCACTACAGAGACTGAATGTACTAAATTAACATTAAATATTCACACAAAAGCAATAAATACTCAATGGTATAAACACATACGGGTTTCCTACAATCGATGTACTAAATTTTGACATAAAACATTGCGGTAAAAATGTGTCTTTAAAGGTTTTTCGATGGTTTGAATCTCAGAACTCTGACAGCAAACTGTCTCCAGCTTTCCACTACGCACACTATGCTGAACAGAGGCTGTGTAAAACAATATACAGCCCATGTGACCTTAAATCCCATGAATCACTGCAAAATTCACCTTAAATTGCAAAAATATGAGGTGAAGTAACATAGTCCACAGTGAAGCTGTGCGGAAAATTACACGAAATTCGGTTTCTAAGCAAAATACTATGAGTAGTGAATTTTAGCCACTTCACCCACCATTAACTACAAGTGCCTCCTACTGGTCCTTTAGCATCACTGCATTCTTCAGTGCTCTGTTACACAACACTGTCAGCAGAGTACCCACTACCCTCCCTGTAAATCAGAAAAAGGTCCCTTGTTGAGTCTGGTGGCCCGCCCCAACCTGCACCCACCCTCTGAGCACCCTACCTCCCCAGACCCTCCTCACCCCATACTTACCTCCAGAGTCCCAAGCGACGATCTTCAGTGGACCGGGAACACGCCTGCACTCTTCAAAGCTGACCGTGAACTGAAGAAATGCCGTAAGCTGTATAATGACATAAATAGGGTTTTTTCAACTTTGGGCATATCTCAGGCATGTTTGGGAAGTCTGGTACCAAATTTTCAACATGGGGTTATTGGGACCCCTCCTCATGAATTCAGCCATGGTCATGGCATTATTCTGTCCTGAAAGGTGATTTTGTGGTCACTGCACAGAATCACCTTTCAGGACTGATTAACGAGTGCCAGTGTTCATGAGTTGGCCTCTCAAAAGTCTACAGTATATTGCAAAGTTGGTGGAAAAATCCAAGAAATTACTGTTTTAGAGCATGTGTTGTGCAGTTGCTACGCATGCTTGTAACTTCTAAATTTGCAATATTTTCTCTCAGATTTTCTACATGGCCATTTTATGCACCTCCTTATGAACAGTACAGCTGTCACTTTTTCATCCTGGCCAACATGTGTTTTCGCACTTCCAGTGCAGAATAGCACGGTCGCTGTCAGAAATCAGTGTTGGGACACATTAAGAAAATCATAGTGACACTGTTCATAAGCAGAGGTCCTAAAATGCCATGTTGAAAGTTTGTGATGAAAGTCCATAAAATGACTGTGCAACAAGCGTCGTTACGTGTTTCCATGCACACTCAAAACTTTGCATATTTGTAATATTTTACTCCAGATTTTCAACATTGCTATTTTTCCACACCTCCTTATGAACACTACAGCTGTCATTTTTACATCCTGGCCAAAATATGTTTTGCACTTCTGGCACAGAATACCGTGGTCGCAGTGGGAAATCAGTGTTCGGGACACATTTTAAAAATAACAGTGACACTGTTCATGAGCAGAGGTCCTAAAATGCCTATGTTGAAAATTTGGTGATGAAAGTCCATAAAATGACTGTTACATGCATGCATTCCGCAATTTCCACATATGCTCAAAAGTGCAAGCATTTTGAATATTCCACTACAGATTTTCAACATTGCCATCTCTTCACACCTCCCTATGGATGGCACAGCTGTCCTTCTTCACATCCTGCCTGATCTGTGTTTTGTACATCTGGCGCAGAATGGCACGGTCGCTTTGGAACTCAGTGTTTGGGACACATTGACAAAATCACACTGCCACTCTTCATGAGAAGAAGTCCTGAATGCTTTCATGAGGTGGGGTCACAAAAGGCCATGTTGCAAATTTGTAGTGCAAATACCAACAAACGCCTGAGGCATTAGAGTTTCTAACCACAATGCTCCATCCTGTACTGACTGACAGGCATCAGGGTGTGCCTTTGGATTGCCGACTGTACTGCTCATGCCATCCCAGCCCCACCCCAGCCATTGACAGGCATTAAGGTGTACCTTGGACTGTTCAGCCCCAGACTTCACCCCATTCTCCTATACTGCATCCATTTCAGCTTACGTCCTCATGGAATGGGGTGACTGTAAAGCCAAACACCCTAAGGCACACCTCAACACGTGTCAGTGTCTGCAGAATAGGGTGATGTGATATGGCATGACCGTCATGGGCAATGACCCAAACACTTACCCCAATGCCTGTCCATCTCTACAGGATGAAGGTGGGGTTGAGTGAAGGTCAATACTTCACTGCCATTCCTATTCTGCATCTGTCTAACTCCTGCATTTCTACTGCTAATACCAGCAAGCAAACATTTGGCATTGACAAATGCTTGTTATATACTTGTCATGGTGTAGCTTGGCGTGGCTGGCAAGCACATGCCAGGTAGTGGTACACACAGCAATGCTAATCCCACACAAGGTAGCACTGCCTCTTGCACTGTGTACCAACACCTACCTCAGGCTCACTGTACCACAGCACTGGTGTGAACAAGTCACTGTTCTGGCTGAAGGACACTTGTCCAATGGCTGCTCGAGCAACAGTAACCCATGGCCTCTGCTCACCTAAACTAAGACATTCAGTGGTAGGCTGGTAGGTTGTACACTTGAAAATGTGTTTCCATAGAGGTTTCACATCCAAAAACAAAAGATACTACACCGTGTTATCAAAGTAAAAATAGTTGTTTTTTATTCCTATTACAGTATTGAAAGATACAAACAAATAATAAAGAAAACGTTTGTATTTTCAGGTTCAGCAACTGCAAAGTGAAGTTATGAAAACAATAGAAAACATAAATTGCACCACACCAATGTAACTGCGTTGCCTAAAATACAACAGTGATATCAATACGGTGAAGTTTGTGTTACAGCACTAATATTATATTATATACAGCACCACATACCGATACTCCCAGTGCACACCCAATGCCCACCTCATCACTGTACACACATGTTGCTGCAAAACACAACCATTACATATAGGAACTTAAAATTTTGGTACAATTGGTGAGTAACCAGGATCAGAATTTGGGCTGAAAAATGCATTTGCTCCATCATGGTGAGGTGCATTGGTCAAAATGCATACTGAACATGTGGTGTGGCAGGAAATGAGAACTGAGGGCTTGATGGCAGAGGAGCTGGATATTCCTGGTCCAGTAAGAGTTGAATAATATGCTGCTCATACTCCATTCACTTCAACTCCACACTCTCATAAAAGTACATGTGCAGACATTCAGTGGCCATGCGCTGATGTTCTGCCTCCGCCTACAACTCATCCCATAGCTGCTCAGCCTGGAGGAACTTTTCATCAGCATTTCAGAAATATTGAATAAAAGTTCTGCTATTTCAGCCATTGTCACCTCCACATTTCCTACCAGCACACAGAGGTGCCTGCAGTGTTGGGGCAGGTTGTGAGGCATCAGATTCAAGGTGAGTTTGCTACTGTTGTCTGTGACAGTGCAGCTGCACTTGTACATAGTGTGGCACTAATACTTTCTGCCTTCCTTATCAACCACTTCATCACTGAGTTCAGGGCTAATATCTGTGCCACTGTTGATAAGCAACAGCTTTTCTGTTGTAGCACATGTTCACAGTACCATGTTGAGTTTGGTGCAGAAAATGGCACTCCACCTGTCCACAACCACTTCTGTTATTACTGCCCCTGCACCTTGTGTAGTGATGTTTCAAACCCATAATTCAGGTAGGGCACTGTGTCTCAGTGTGCTCGTACCCCATCTCATGCAGTTTCATTACAATCTCCCTATGTATTTTAATATTTTTCCATTGGCCATTCAATGCAGACTGCACATGCTCATAACTCTATATTGCCATGAGGGCTCTGGCCTCTTCCACGGTCCAGTTGCAGTTCCTGATTTCATTGTCCATGTCTAGAAAAAAAGGATAAGGACATGTGCATTACTCATTTCATAGTGCAGACAAGGCATTAAATTACAAGACATATGGTGAATTGCTTACTTGCCACCCACCAATGACACATAGACACTTAGCTACATTATACTGATTGTTTCAGTGTAGTGCACTTCTGTGTCTCCAGAGATGCCGACCAAATCTGGCTGGCATAAGTGAACACAATAGCACAAGGTGGAAGTTCTGGATTCAGGGATAATGGAAAGAGGTGTGTGGGGTACTTGATACTTAGGGGTGGTGGGAGTTCAGCTATCTGTATGTGACACCAGTGATTCAACCAGCAAGTGTCATGAACAGGCTGGATGGATGGTGGTCACAGGGAGGATGCAAGGTACAATGATGTTTGTGCCTGAAACCAGTGTGGTGGTGGTGTTGAATCCATACTTAGGTAATGGAATGGATGTACCAATGTGGTGAATCTGTAATGTGCTTCCCATCTGGACCACAAACCACCCACCAGTCTTACACAGGTACTCATTCACAGCACACATGTACAATACTTAGTTGTTGATAGCATTCATTACAGCAATCAGGTAGCAATTGGTAACAAAATGCAAATGATGCACTCACACCGTGGTCATTGGCTATGGATGCTGTTTGGAATGGGCTGCTAGAAAGTACTTGACTGTGTTACTTCAAAGGAAAGCTCCTGCTGCAGTACATACTGGCCATCATCTCCCAGAGATGGACCACAACAGGCACCTTAAAAGGACACTTTCAGCCCTTTACTTATGTTTCATACTAAAACTCATGGGATGTGCCTTTACTGATCATGTAGTCCCTCTTATGACATAATACTTATAACAGCAATTGGGTCCCCAAAAATAAACACTTTTTAAAGTTTTAATAAAAGCAGAACTCAGCCAGTCTGCTCCTAATGTCCATGCCTGATGCCAAAGTGCAGTCACACTTGGAAATGGCACCGAGGCTCATGCGCGGACTATTGAACTTAAGTTTAGCTAAATATGCTTTCTTGTAGTACAAAGAAAGCTGAACTTGGGAAAGTGTTTATTGTTTGGAAATGGGGGTCAAAATTAGAAAAATCATGGTCTGAAAGTTGAACTGTGATACTGGGCATACACACATGCATACTCGTATCCATATCCATGTATGTATAGGCATGGTCTCATGCCCAGTATTACAACTCAACTTTAGACCATGATTTTAATATTTTTTAGCCTTTTCCAAAAATAAACACTTTCCTAATCCAGCTTTCTTTGTACTACAGGAAATTGTATTTAGTATAATTCAGGTTCAATAGTTCTGCATGAACCTTGGTTATATGTACAAATGTGACCACACTTTGGCATCAGGTGCAGACAATAAGAGCAGGCCAACAGGGTTCTTCATTTTATTAAAATTCATAAAAGTACTTATTTTTATGGGGGACTGAGTTGCTGCTAAAAAATATTAAGGCACAAGAGGGACTGCTGCAGTCAGGAAGGTATGTTCCTGAGTGCTGGGACAAAATGTAAGTAAAGGGCTGACAGTGTCCATTTAAGTAGCATCAGGGTGCCAGATAATTTCAATGTTTCGATGCTGCATGGTGAGAATACTGCTATTCACATGCTACAGAGGTGATTGTTCCATGCATAGGAGCGCTACATCAGACGGAGCATTGTGGTTATCCTGTACACATGCTGCATGTCATCCCATACAGCAACTGCTTAGGAAGTAGGCCAGGGTACAATATAGTGAAGGTAGGTCTTTTTCTTGGCATGCTGTCCCAGCACCTCTGCTCACGTGGGTGGCAGAGGGCCATTGGGAAATATTCCATGGTAGTGGCACCCCCACCACACCAGTCCCCATCCATGCACATTATGAAGTAATGCCTGGTGTTTAATGGCCCTCTCTGCTGCCCCTTCCTATACATTTTTTATTATTCCCAGGTGTCTACTGGCACCTTTCCACACTCTGATCCCTGTCGCCATACATTATATAATTCTCTGGTGTGTAATTGCTTCCCACACCCTGTGGTCCTCATCCCACTACATTTAGAAGTATTCCCTTGTATCTAGTGGCACACCCCACCCCATATGGTCCCTGTACCCACACATTATCAAGTATTCCTTGGTGTCTAGTGCCACCCCAGCCCTCAGCTCCCCATTACCATACATTTTTAATAGTTCTCTGGTGTCTAGTAGCACCCATCCTGTTCTCTGATCCCTGTCACCATACATTATCCAATTCCTGGTGTCTAATGCCCCTCCATGCCTTACAGTCTTTGTCACACTACATTGGGAAGTATTCTCTGGTATCTAGTGGCACAGCCCCACCCCTCTGGTCCCCTACCCACACTTATCAAGTATTTTCTCATGTCTAGTGGCACCTTCTGCTTCCTGTCCACTACATTTGGGAGTATTCTCTGGTATCTAGTGGCACAGCCACACCCTCAGGTCCACATACCCACACATTATCAAGTATTCCCTGGTCCTGCAACCCTTGCCCTCCACTCCATGTTCACATACATGTTTAATCATTAACTGGTGTCTAGTGGCACCACTCCTGAATTCCGATCCCAGTCACTGTACATTATCCAGTATTCCCTGCTGTGTAGTGGCACACACCCAACCCTCCAGTCTCCATCCCTCCACATTATCAATATCCCTGGTGTCTAGTGGCATATCCACTCTCCATTCCCTGCTCCCACACTTTCCCTGGTGTTTAGTGACACCCTCCCACACTCAGATCCCTGTCACCATGCATTATCCAATTCCCTAGTGTCTAATGGCCCCCCATGCCCTACAGCCCTGTCTCATTACATTTGGATGTATTTCCTAGAGTCTAGTAGAACACGCCCCACTCCTGTCCCACTACACTGGGAGTATTCCCTGGTATCTAGTGCCACCCCCATCCTCAGGCCCCATACAAAGCATTATTAAGTATTTCCTGTGTCGCTGGCAGCCACCACTCTCTGATCCTTGCTCCCATACATTCCCTGGTTTCTAGTGGCAGCCCTCCAACACTTTGATCCCTGTTGCTGTACATTGTCCAATTCAAAGGTGTCTAATGGCCCCACACCTATGGTTACCATACCACTACATTTGAAGTATTTCCTGTGTGTAGTGGCACACCCCATCTTTCCAGTTCCTGTCCCACACATTATCAAGTATTCCTGGTGTCCAGTGCCACACTGCCCTCTGCTCCCCTTCTCATACATTTTTATCATTCCCTGGTGTCTACTGGCACCCCTCCAGCATTCCAGTCTTCATTGCTATACATTACCCAATTCACTGGGTTCTAATGGCCCCTCACACCCTACAGTCACAATCTCATTACATTTGGAAGTATTCCTGGTGTCTAGTGGCCCACTCCCACCCCTCCAGTCCCTGTCACCACACATTATCAAGTATTCCCTGGTGTCGAGTGGCACCCCTGCCCTTTGATCCCCCTTCCCATAACATTTTAATCATTCCCTGTTGTCTTTCGGCACCTTTCCTGCACTCAATCCCATTGCTATACATTATCAATTCCCTGGTTTCTAAAGGCCTCACATGTCCTACTGTCCACATCCCAGTACTTTCTGAATTATTTCCTGCTGTGTAGTGGCACATCCCCACCTCAGTCCCATCCCTGTATATTATCAAGTATCCCCTTGTGTCTAGTGACCCTGCTTCTTGTTCCCTTACATTTTAATCATTCCCTGTTGTCTAATGGCACCCCACCTAGATTCTGATCTCTGTTGCTGTATATTAACCAGTTCTCTGGTATATGGTGGCCACCCCATGCCATACAGTCCTATCTCCCTACATTTCCATGTATTCCCTGACATTAAGTGACACAATCCCAACCCTCACTCCATATCCCACACATTATCAAGTATTCCCTGGTGTCTAGTGGCACTCCCACCCTCAATCTCTGTATATGTCCATTTTAAAGTAATTCCTGGTGTTTAGTGGCACCCTCCACTCAGATCCACACGCCAGTATACTTTTAAAGTATTCCCTGGTGTGCAGTGGCACGCCTACCCTCCAGTCCCCATCCCCCACATTATGAAGTTTTCCTGGTCTGTAGCACAAGAGGTATCACCTCCATCTACACAACAGAAGGTAAAAGCCTTCAAACCACTATCTTCCTTTATGCCTCCATACAATGAAACTGTAAGAGTATTTGAAAGAGCATGTGAAAACAACTTTAAAACTATGTTAGAGAGAAATGATAAACCTACATATGTGAATATTACAAAGGAGGAAACTGCTGCTTTGAAAAGTTTGGAAGAAAACACCACATTGACAATAAAACCAGAAGACAAGGAGAGCCTGTGATGATGATGTCTACATCACAATATGTTCAAGACAGTAACAGACAATTACAGAACACTCAGTTTTATCAGAAACTTAGAGTGACCCAACTGTAAATTTTAAAGAAATGGATTCTTTACTTTTTGAGGCTGAATCTGAGGGCATTATTGATCATAATGAATTATTATATTTGACTGTACTGCACCCAGTGAGAGCTAGTATATATTTTATTTTATTTTTATTTAAGATTTGATGACCGGAAAAGCACACTGAGCTGAGGCTCATTTCCAGGTGTATAGATGCATAAAAATGTGCATGATCACTGGGATTCCAATAGTTGCATGTATTGGCTCCCTCGTGGAACCACTATTAAAATATGTGGATACTCACATTAAGCAGCATGTGATATCTTTGCCATCTTATATTCATGATACGATGCAGTTTTGGATGTCCTGGGTGACATGCAAATAGATCCTGATTAGTAATTAGTGTCGATAAATATCAAATCCCTATACTAATATACCTTATGGAAGGGACTGAATGCATTGAGATACTGGCTGGATCTGAATGTTGACACTGGACAGGGCAAGAAATAATTCCTGTTGGAATATTCAGAACAGGTGCTGTCCAAAAACTATTTTCTCTTTCAGGATTCATATTACCTACAACTCAAGGGAATGGCAATGGGGCCACATTTGCCCCCAATTATGTCACTCTCTACCTGGACAGGTGGAGAAAACAGCTGTCTATGATAGCCATGCCAATCCTTTTCATGATAGGATTGATATCTGGCATTACCTTATAGATGGCATTTTATGGTGTGGTGTGGCACCCTGGATGATCTACATGCTTTTGTCTCATATTTGGAACACAGCAATCCAAATTTGAAATGTTCTGTTTGGTGCGATATTCACTGTCTCTTTTAAGGATTTGGTAATAACAAAAAAGATGGTACTTTACAAATAAACCTTTATTAAAAGGAGACTGATAGGACTTCTTTATTGTTGGCATCCAGCAGCCACCCACACCGTGTGAGTAACAACATACTCAAAGCCCAGATGATGAGAGTATGTTGGAATTATAGTGATGATGATGATTTCATTGTTAATGGATCTGGTATGTGCCAAAGGCTTTTGGATAGAGGTTATGGCAGCAGGATGGATGGACAGGCCTATAGGGAAGACTTTATTACTAACAGGAAGGAGCTATTGTTGGTCAAGGAGTGAGACGGGGGACTCTGTGGATGAATTTCATCACCACATATATGAAGAATGCAAAAGAAATACAAAGAGATCATAAAGGCTAATTGGGACATTCTGGGTATGACCCACTGTTACGGGAAGCCACAAATTTGGAATCAAGAATAGTGTTTAAAAGAGGCAGAAACCTGAGAATTAGGCTGATCCATAGTTATCAACCAGGAGATAGTCCCAGTGGTGTGACAGGGAACTGGTTACCCCATTACCAAATGATAATTACCAGTGTGGATACTGCAGATTTTGTACCTCCATTTTGAAAACAAAAACACTCACCACATTGTAATAGTACGAAAATGTATGACATGAGAAATTTTTTAATTGTGTTACAGACCATTTAGTTTATTTGGTTACATGTGAATGTGGGACATTCTACATTGGCAAAACCAAGAGGCAGTTTAAGGTACAAATAGGGGAACATTTGCATTCAATCACTGGGAATGATATTAAAAGCATTAGCAAACCACTGCAGGACAGCCAATCAAGCTGGTACAAGACACACCTTTAAGTTTTATGGCATCAAGACAGTGGGGTGACGCCAGGGGTTGTGACATTGATGAAAACTGACACAGAGAGAATCTTATTGGATTTTTACATTGGGAGCTATGGAACCCCTGGACTCAACGATAAGATTGAAGAGATGATCGTTTCTCTCCTTGATTTTCTCACTCTTAACTATTGCATGAGTTAAATTTGTACTAATGTATTTGTTTTCTCTGCATGTTTTCTTTTCCAGGATGCAGAGGAACTGACAATGTGTGTGTCTCAAGCACTGGAGGATCAATAAGGAGCCGCACTTCATTTATGGGAACTTTTATACATAGAGTAATTTTCAATGTTATTTATTCCTGCTGTAGCATAGTTGCTGTATTTATCATTGGGTTTTAGGTTTTGGTATATCTTTATACTTTTTGGTATTATTAGTGTGTTGGCTTATGGTATAGTTATAGATTGTATTGTACTAAGAGCACTTTTTTTATCACATTTGTAGTGCACTGTCACTTTAAGCAAATGACTACTCAAGACCCTTTGTAACAAAAATTGTGACCATCCCCCGATGACATATATTAGGTGTAAAACCAGTCAGGGTCCTTTGTTCTATGATGGTGTGATGTGTGGACTGCTATGTGATGGCATGTTTTTCATGTTTATAATCAATAAAGCTCTTGTATTGTGCAGCTTGAGTGGCGGATCTCATTTTCTCTGCTGTCTAGTGGCACCACCATTCCCCATTCCATACAACTACATTGCCCCAACCCCAAACCCAGCACATTTTGTTTTGCAAATAACTTTATTTTATTAAAATGAGCACATACAACATAGACAAAAACATAACAGTAGAATAAATCCAAAATAAATACTCCCCAAAATCCTTACCTGCAACCCCCTGGCAGCTATCCAAGGTATTTAATACAGCAAACTAAAAGTACAAGGTCTCAAATAGGATTAAAACATTAGCTAGCAACTTGGGATATATGGGAGAAGAGAAATTCAATAATCTACCTGTCTCTGAGTAAAATTGAAAGAGAGGGACACAAGTATAATACTCAAGGTTTACAGATGAGAAGGTAAAAGACAAGAAAGATAAAGGGTGAAAAGATGTATAAAAGATATGGGTAATAATACTGAAATTAAGAGGAAAAAAGGCAGAGAA
Source organism: Neoceratodus forsteri (assembly GCA_016271365.2). NCBI lineage: Eukaryota > Metazoa > Chordata > Ceratodontiformes > Ceratodontidae > Neoceratodus > Neoceratodus forsteri. The sequence continues at coordinate 911,960,311 of CM057455.1, read as the reverse complement.
GAATCTCCTGTCTAATAACATATCTGTCTTTCAGAGATTGGAAAAAACTACCCCAACACTTTTGAAATTTACCGAAGCCTTAAGAAAATTTAACACTGACCTCTCTGCATTTAATGCATTCAAAATTCGTCCACCATTCTCTAAACATAGGATCCAAATATCTCCAATGAGCTGAAGAATCAATAGTTTGGTAACCGAAGCTACCAGAGCCATTTGGCATTTTGAATTCCGATGTGATTTGGTCGTACATCCAAAAACACAAACATCCGCATTAAAAAAACTGATAAATCACAATACAGGTCCAACCAACCTTTAACTGATTGCCAAAACTTTGCCATTTTAGGGCAGGACCAAATTTTATGGAAAGTGGTAGCTATAGGGTCTCCACATTCACTACAGGCCAGAGAGACAATTTATTCAGCCGAGACCCAGCATATTTTAAAATGTATTCCCTGGTATCTAAAAACCACCTCACCTCCAGTCCCCACACATGGACAGTTTAGGTATTCTCTGGTGTCTTGTGGCAGCCTGACCCCTCTGATCCCCATCCCCATACGTGTTTAAACATTCCCTAGTGTCTAGTGGCACCACCTCCCTCTGACCCCCTCCCCATACATTTTTGCTTTAATATACCTTTAAAGCCCTTTAATGCAGTGCCTCCTGTACAAATAGGAAGACCCTGCTGTAGCATCATCATGCTAAGAATTCCACTTTGCCCCCAACTTAACAAAAAATCTCAGGCTCTCAGCTGGCCAGAAAGATTACAGAAATGCTAGAAGAGCCATGAGACTGATGCAGGGCTGCTTTGTGTACAGGCAAAAGGCAGTGGAACAGATGGAGCAGAGCAAGCAATTGGAAACTGCTCCAATGTGAGTAGGGCTCCATGTAAAAGGTCCTATGGATTAACCTCTGGTGATGCTAGAAACACAACACAATTCATTGCCCTCTTCCTTTAGTGATAAACACTTGTGATAATTTTAGTTAAAATGATCATGATTTCTGAGGGTTTTGAGTTATCTTTTAATACCCTGACTGAATGTTCACTGATGGAGACTCCTATTCCTGAGAAATGTGTCACCATTCATGTGGTTTTATCTTTGTGGGTGATTGCAAATCTGGAGAGGTTCCTTTTGTTTTGAACTTGTGTCCATTTCAAAAATATGGTGGCCATTCTCCCATTTGTACACTGCATTATATTATATATACACTTTTATGGAAGAACAGGAGGAGTACAAGTTTTAGATGTTTAATGCATTTCAAAAGGATTAACCAGTGGCTCATGCAATGTGTCTACATAGTTGACAAAAGATTTTTACCTTTCTCACTCAATCAACCAATCAATCAATTAATCAATCAAAATCTTTATTTAACCAGGTGAACACCATTGAGCAAAGCTCATTTGTGAGGTGGATCTGGGCATAGATACATAGTCAAGCATAGAAGGGTTACATAAGCAACAAAATCATAATACAAGTCATAATACAATATAAACTGATCATAGAGCAATGTACATAATGTAGAGGGATAACGGTACTAATTATTGGTAAAACTATATATACAAAAATATACATGAGAGTCTCTGGACTGTATGGGGAATAATAAATACAAATTACAAGGAATATACAGAGTGCAAGAGAAATGGCTCTTAGGTTAGGTATGAAGTAGAAGGATAGATCCATAAAGTGAGGGAAGGGGCAGAAGCCTAAAGGGAGGAGGTAGGGGGTAGAAGACTAAATGGGCAGTGGCAGCCATACAATGGCCACTGATTACAGAATACTGCTGAGACCACCAATGGAATGAAGATGGGCCCCAGGATGCTGGTCAAGGGAGGAGGAGGATAAGGGAACAGAAAAATATAGGTCAGGGAGGATGGAGAGTGGGAGGCTCAATTCAAGTAATAAGGCAGGGTCCGTAAAACAATTACAGGATTCCTTGAAAGAACAAGTGTAAGGAGTTTTGAATGTTGATAGTTTGATAGGGTACACCAGTTTCAATGTTTTTGCAGCTTATTCCAGAGTGAAGGTAACGTGTAACTTAAGAATGTCCTACCAAAACATGATCCAACCTTAGGTATAATAATGGAGGTATAGGAGGCACTCCTCAAAGCATATTGCATACCAAGCTTTGGGGCAGGCAATCCAAGACATATTAAGGCAACTTCTTAGTAATAGCTCTGAAGGGCCAAAAAGTGGCATTCCTCTGTCTTTTATAGTTGAAGGATGGCCATTCCACAGCAACAGCATATAGAGAGCAGTGATGCATGGTGAAAGGGAGGCCAGTAATGAACCTTAAGGCTCTATGATACAGCATGTCCAGTTTGACCAGTGCAGAGGCAGGGCATTGACTGTAAAGGAAGCCCACACCACATAGTCCCACAATGTTAGGAAGGTGGATTGGACCAATTGCTTCTTGGCCTCCGCGTAGCAGGTGATTAATCCTATAGAAGAGATCAAGCCTCTGTCTAAGCTTTTTATAAGTTCCTCAATATGGTCATTATAAGAAAGTCTATGATTGATCCAGACCACCAAGTATTTGAACTTAGTTACATATTCCAAAGGTTCACCTAGGTGTGGAGATATGAAGAAAGGTTCCTTGGGCAGTAGAGTTTGTTATATGTACAGAGGGTGAGAACAGCATCGCCTTTGTTTTCTTAGCATTCAGTAAAAGTTTCTGGTTCAAAACTTCAATTGCAGCAGATTAAACTCCTGCTGAAGATCACTACATGCTGCTTCTGGGGAAGATCTGCTGATGTCAAGTACCGTATCATCTGTGAATAGATGTACGTTTACAGTATTGAGGTTGGATCAACTCTGTTTATGCATAATTCAAGAGCAGGGGGCCCAATATTGAGCCCTGTGATATGCCCCTTAGCAGGGATTTTAGTGGTGAGAATTCTCCATCTGCTTTTACCTGCTGGACACAAACTGAAAGATAGTTGGAGAACCATCTCAATGCTAGAGAGTTCAGATTCATTTTCCTGAGTGACGCAAGGAGTAGATCATGATCAACAGTGTCGAATGCCTTACTTAAGTCTCAAAATACTGCACAAACAAAATTCTTGGCATCCAGGTCACACTGCCAGTCATTAGTCATCTTAGCAAGTGCCGAGATGGTGCTATAGGAGTGGTCTAAAGCCCGATTGTAAAGGGTTAAGCAGGTCTGCAGATTCCAGGTAATTCCTGAGCTGTGTACTCACGATTTTCTCTAACAGTTTAAACAGGATGGGAAGTAGAGATAGGCCTGTAATTGTTATGGGCGCTAGGGTCTCTGGATTTGAAAAGGGGATTATGTGTGAAGTTTTCCATAAGGAGAAGGTCACCCTGAGAAAGGTTAAGATTAAGAGGTGGGTAATGGCACAACCAGGACATGATTTTTTTTTTTATCTCTATTTGTGCCCTCCCAGCCTGGAACTTTCTCAGGCCACTGCTCTCACCACTTGCTCTACCACCCTGTGTTCTCCCTGTCATCTTCAAGTACATTCACGGTTCCCGGGTCGGGGGATAACAATCGGAGGAAACTGTGTGGGCAGTGGTGGGAACCAGCATTGGGCGTGTGGCAGTGGCACTGGCAGGGCCATTGCCTATCCAGGGCTGGAGGGGTGTTTCTTGTGTAAGCCAAGATCCTCCCTCCCCTGCATGTGCACATCTGACTCTGGTGCATGGCAACCCTGCCTACGTCAGCCACACTCTTGCGTGCAGCCTGGTGGCTCCAATGGTACCTCCGGTCTCCACTGTGGGTCATCAGAGCACCGGGCATCCCAACCCTCCTACCCAGAGAGAGAGCTGCCCAAGGTTGCTCAATCCGTCTCCCCTCCCTGCTGACCCCCGACTCCCAAGCTCGCTCCTGAACTCGGGTTGTCAGCGTGGTGCGAGGTGTGGCATCCAGCACCTTGACCTCAACAACACCAGCTGGACAGCCAGGACATGATGACCAAGTTTCAGGAAAAAGGGATCAAGGAGGTCTGCATCAGCACTCTTGCTGGTGTCTAGTTGTAGCAAGAGGTCCTCAGCATCTTTCAAGGATGCAGGCTGAAGACAGAATGCAGTGCTGATGTCAGGAGCTTCCTGGTCCTGTACACCGAGTTGAGAGCAGAGGTTACTGGCAAGGGAGGTATCAAATGCTAAACCTGTGGAAGCAAAGTGTTTATTGAGGGAGTCAAGGACTGTCGACCTATCAGAGATTGTAGTAGCCCCAATAGTAATTCTTGTGGGTAGGAATTTGTGGATGCATGACCTTCAATGTCCTTATGTGATTTCAAGAATTTGGAGGGACATTTAGAGGAAGAGTCAAGTTCTGCACGAAAATAGTTGGCTTTTGCTTCCTGACCATCCTAGTACACAGATTCCTTGCTTTCCTAAACAAAATCCAGTCAGCCGAGGCTTTGTTTTTCGAGCTGTTTTCCAAAGCAAATCAATAGTACACAGTGCTAACCTTGGTGACCTCTGTAAAGAGTTTATTTCCACCAGTTTCTATGTCAGGATTGGTGGTTGATAGTACTGATGGCATGGAAATATATTTTTGAGTTTTTAATGCTCAAGTGTTAGTCGCTATAAATCTTTTTATTTTTTGTAATTTTTCCAATTCTGGATTTTATGTTAATACCAGAGGTGTATGTTCAGATGTTTTCTTTAGCTTGTACTTCATTTTTCCCTAGTCATGCTGAGTGTGGACTAGATTTTCCTGTCAATAGTACTTTATTTGTATCTCTTTTGTTTGAAGAATTCCTTTAGTTTATCAAGGTTTATATTCTGGCAACATACTGTAATAACATTCTGTCATAATTTAATGTGAGACAGGACACTAGATTGATCATGTCCATCCCCTGCTTCATAAGCAGGGACAAAAAAAAAGTGTGCTTTCCAAACACATGCAAACTAGTCTTCCTGGTTTAAACATGTGGTGGTACCAGATGGCGTGGTTGGGTATTATGGATAGAAGCCCCCAGTTGCAAGTGCTCCACAGTTTTACTGATAATGTGGTTACTACTCCTGTGGGTGATCGGAATGGTGAATAATAGCAATAGTCTCCAGCATTTGATGCAAAGCACCAATGTACTATCACTGCAAACTAGCACCACGTTCTGCTTAAGAATGCCTTCTCCTTTGATTATTTTTATATGAATCTTCTTCCATGTGTGCACCTTGTAGTGAGTGACCTGTTGTCCCACTCCCACTGGATAGCCAAGATCAGAATCTCAAGAAGTATCAGGCCATTCAGCCTGGAAATGTGCAATCAAAGGTAAGTAGGAGATAGATCTAAGAGTGGAATTGCTGAAACAACAGGCCAGTCAGAACAGTGGTGGCATGTGAAATAAACAAATGTATGTACTGCATGCTGAAAGTGATTGATTGGCACTGTGTGACATGAATAAGTACACATTTGATTTAAAAAATAAAACAAGGAGGAGTCATTTTGTAAAAAAACTTGCTGCTTGTTTGGTGATGGTACAATGGTGCTTTGCACCAAATGCCAGAGACTGTTGGGTATTATGGATATTTGGTATGTAAAGCATGGGGGATGGAAGTTTGAGCCTAGAAGACTACTACATATGTTGTTGTACAAAGAAGTTCATTGTTTTTATTTGTGTGTGTGACTATGGAATCTAGGAAGTTCACACATTCTATAGAGGATTGTATAGGAATGCACATAACAATGCAGTGCACCTTCCACAGTGCACAGTATGTGTGTTCCCTGTCATTCCACATGGTGGGTAGCCAAGGTGGTGAGAGGAGGCTGTGCCAGTCACCATATCAGACCCAATGCATACCACTGGGCTAGTGGCAATGGGATGTTCTGCCGCTTAGCCATAGGGTGGTCTATTTCACTACAGCAGTGAAATAAATCCAGTGTGTGTAGTGCCACCGACTGTCTCCAGCAGAACACCACCAACTCCTGTACAGGTCAGTTGCTGTGAGTTGAATGTATTGGGTTCAGTCATGCACATGGCACCAGACTCTGAGGTACAGGGGCACCACTAGGCACTAGGGTGATGGGTGACACTGTGACAGGTGCTCAGCAGGTGGGTGGATCACAGGATAAAGGGCAAACTGACAGAATTATGGTGGTGGGTGATCGGTGGGTGGTGGGTGCCACTAGGCACTGGGGATAATGACACAATTGTGGGGAAGGGGATCACAGGGTAGGGGTGCCAATAGACACTAGAGAGTTACAAAACAATTATGGGATGGGGAATGAAAGGTGGGGGTGCTACAAGACACCAGGGAAGAACAACATAATTACTGGAATGGGGATGGGAGGACTGGGGTGCCTCTAGACACCAGAGAAAAATGAACCACTTATGGGGACAGAGATCAGATGGCAGGGTGCCACTAGACACCAGGGACAGTTTGCAGAACACAGAAGCCAGTGACTGGAGGGTAGGAGGTACCACTAGACACCAGGGACAATATCCATACTATAGTAGCTGGTAACTGGAGGTGGAAGGTGCCATTATACATCAGGTATACCTACACACTTATGACACTAGAGATTGGAGGGCAGAGGTGCCACTATACACCAGGAATCACTCATCAGGAACATGGATGGGGATCAGAGGGTGGGGGTGCCTCTAGACACCAGGAGACCATTTGTTTTGTGGTGCCGAGTGTTAGGGATGTGGGGTTGTGCTTGGCACCATGCCTGATGTGACAGACAGCCACGGGAGGTGCAAACCTTCCACAACATCCCATGCAAATGAGCCCATAATTGGCATGCATATGATCCTTAACACCTCGCATGCCCCATGGGCTCATTTGCATGTTGCCATTTGAATATCATGCCAGGGATCCCAATGCTATCGGGTCTCGGGGCACATTTACCTGCACTATAGTGACTGCATACAGTCCAGATCCCTGTCAGGGCAGTGCTTTTGGATTTTGCACTGCCCTGACATGGTCCTTATATCAGTCAGATAGCACCAGTGCACTATCTGACTGAATATCACATCATCATCATCATCATCACAGTCATTTGCAAGGGCAAGTGCAGCACAAACCTTGCACTCAACTTTTGCCAATTACTGAATATCTGGCCCCGATGTCCATATCATACTACACATATCATCCAGGTATCGGTAATATTTGAATGTCTTTTGTACCATGCATAAGAAATCTTCCAGATCCACCACAAAGAGAGTTACATACTGTTGTGCTGTCCTGGTGCCAATAGTTGTCCCTGTATGCTTCATGAAGGTGATTTTGGCTTCTTAGCCTGAACTTCATGTAAATTAAATGTTGCAGCTCCTCTAACTGTAACCTCCTAACTGCATCAAGATATAAAGTTAAATGAAGTACCTTGAGCCTGTTCAGTCCATGTAAAAAAACTGTTTGGCTACACTGCAAAGCTCATGATTCAACTCATGCAAGGCATTATGGATTTGATGATGTTTTAATGCTACAGCCTGCAGTAGTTCACTTCAGTACCTGTTGATTTCCTTTGCAAGCCCTGTGTTCTTGTTGTATGCAGTTTATCAAACATTTAAGGTAAGTGCCTTACTGTTAGGGTATACTTGTGTCTGATATGGAAGCAAATGCAGTTGAAGGACGTCAATGGTTGTGAAGTGTTATTTGTCCTTTGGCCAGAGTTGGGTAAGTTCCTTTTAAAAGTAATCAGATACGTACTAGTTATTCTCAAAGAAATGTAATCAGTTACAGTTACTGATTACTTTGTCATAAAAATAATCGGTAACTGTAACTGTAATGCATAATACTTTCCATATTACTTTATATTACTTTTGATAACTTGGTGATGCTTATTCATTAAAACATATTTATGTGCTCAGGAAACTAAGGAGGCAGTATAGTGCAGTGGTTTAAGGCTCTGAGCTGGAGACCTCTGTTTGAATCCCACACCCCACTTGTATACTGTATGACCTGAGCAAGTCACTTAACTTCCCTGTGCTCCCAGGTTGCACTGCAAACAAGTTTCAGCTTGGTGTATCTCTCTCTGGTTAAAAAAAAACATAAAGTAGAAATGAAATAAGATTCTAAAAATATTGAATGAGTTGCATGTTATTTTATTTTATCTTTTCTTAGTAAAATAAGATGAGGAGAATCAATCTGCACCAAGTTGTCTTTTAGGACCAGAACAGAGTGTTCATAATAAAATAAGGTGAAAAGAGAATGCACGGTACATCAGATTGCATTACATTGTCCTGTCGGACCAGTACAGATGTGTTGTTATGTCTCTCATTTTAAGTTTTATTATTATCATGTAGAGAAATATGAGAGAATTGCAGAAAAGCAAGCATAACCATAAGAAGAAGAAGTCCATCTTCTTCCAAGTTGTGTACTGGTGTGCTTTGAAACAACTGAAAAGCTGCATGGGATATATTATATTGGACTAGATATCTGTAACTAATCTCTCTCTCTTGCTTACATCTGAGAGCGTTTTCCTTACTTTTACATTGGTATTGCTTTGTGTTTAATTATTTTAGTTTTTCATTCAGGAAGAGGGTTTTCAAAACTGCTTATCTTGTCAGCATCTTCAGAAGGGCTGAAATAACTGCATATTTGATTTTCCTTTGTGGCTAACTGGACTGATTACTAGAATTCTGTGACAATCTGCATCAATATATTTTGCAATATTTGGTGGTGGTTGTGTGATTTAAAATAGCAAAGGCTGCAGTTTGTAATTGGATGCCAGACATAGCCTGAGGTGGGGAAATTGTCTTCTCAAGTCAGAGAGGCCTGCATCACAGCCAATTGTTCTAGCTTGACCATTTCAGCATTGCTCAATTACTATAAACTACTGGTGTGATCCTGTTTCAGACAGAAGTCCATCTTCTTCCAAGTTGTGTACTGGGTGTGCTTTGAAACAACTGAGAAGCTGCATAGGATATACTATATTGGACTAGATATCTGTAACTAGTCTCTCTCTCTTGCTTACATCTGAGAGATGTTTTCCTTACTTTACATTGGTATTGCTTTGTGTTTAATTATTTTAGTTTTAATTCAGGAAGGGGTTTTCAAAACTGCTTATCTTGTCAGCATCTTCAGAAGGGCTGAAATAACTGCATATTTGATTTTCCTTTGTGGCTAACAAACCACCAGGCTGTTTTGGGGCTGGAGAGGTTTACCTGTGTCGGACTTGGATGTCTGGATTTTTCTCTGTTTGATTAGCAGGGTATTTTCTCTGTCAAATTGTTGTGTAGGGTATCTTGCTGACAGGAAGGCACTCATCACAGCGGTGGGTGAGAGCTTTTAGCTGATTGTTTTGTGAGGGCACAGTTTAGGCCCAACCTTCCCACCCTCACCACCACCCACTCGGAAATAGTTCCTTTTTCTTGAGGCTCTGACATAATTTCCTCAGGAGTGCAAGGTGCATATCACTGTCATATCCTCTCTAGCACACTGCACTGACAATATAAGCATACACATTGTATAATATATATATTTCTATATAACAAACCAATCACACATGCTTTACACACACAAAAACAAACAAAAAAGTAGATAAACATGTGGGGAGTAGTGCAATGTAATGGCTGTGGGGCAGCAGTCTTCTGGTAGTCTTTCTGGAGGCTGAGATGCTTCCCTATTTGCAGACAACTCTCTGCCCTGAGGGAGGAAGTTGCCCGTCTTCAGGCCACACTGGATAGTAGTAAGGAAACCTTCCCATGCCACACTGGACAGTAGGAAGGAACCTCCCCATCCAGGGAGCACTAGCGCCACCACCACTACCTCAGAGGTTGTGAAGAAAGCACAGCAGTTGGACCACAGTGGGCTCAGGAGGGTGAGGATGGTGGAACAGAGGCACACCCAGTCAATTGTTCCACTCCACAATCCATACACCATTCTGGGGAGCATAGCTCCCTGGATGCACCCACAGAGAAGATTGATGACAACTGTAACAAGGAGGCCCACAGGAAGGAGGCAGAGGACACCACAGGAAAGGAAGTAGCTCCTGGTGGGGGACTCAGTTATTGAGAGGATAGAACTGGGGGAGCTGGGAAAACTGAAGTAAGGTGCCTGCCTGGTGCCATGGCTTGGAGGAACAGGAAGCGCATCCTCAGATCACGAGAACAGCTGCAAGGGAGTCTGAGCTGGATGTAATTATCCATCTAGGGACAAATGACTTGGCTCATCATGAGATTAGAACAGTGCAGGAGGACATTGCAGAGTTGGAGAGGGGCCTAAGACAAGTAGCACACACAGTATCCTTCTCAGAGGTGCTGCCTGTCAATGGCATGGGTGAGGCAGGGCAATTAGCACCATGCAGTTTAATGAATGGTTGAAAAATGGTGTGGAGCACAGGGGTTTGGTTCTCATTGGGGACTGGGGTTCCACCTGGAGGACACCAGCCTATACTGGCAGGATGGTCTGCATCTGTCCAGGAAGGAACAAGTCTTTTGAGCAATCAGTTTAAATGCTTCATTGGCAAGCTTTTAAACTAGTCAAAGAGGGAGCTACTGATAAGCAGCAGGAAAATCCCAGCCTCTCCTACAAAACAGGGTACTAAATGAGAAAAAGACTGAGTAGAAAGGTCAGTGGGGATGCTGCAACAGAAGGTAAAGCCATCAAAAATGGAGAGTAATGAGTACCAATGCCTGTAGTCTGGGTAACAAGCTTCCTGAATTAGTGGCCTTGATGGAGGAGGAACATCTGGATATTGTGGCAGTCACAGAAACATGGTACACACAAAACCATGACTGGGACATAAACATACCAGGATACACTATCTACAGGAGGGACAGGGAGGGTAAAAGAGGAGGAGGAGTAGCTCTTCACATAAGGGAGGAATAAAAGCAACAGAACAAAAGGGTAAACAGGGAGGAGAAGAAGCACTGTGGGTAGAATTTGGAGACAGGCAATGGCACCACAATCTGCACAGGGTTGTACTAGACACACCCTTCTCAGGGGAGAAATGGACAAGAAATGATAGGAAGTATACTTAGAATGGCAGAAAAAGGGAGATATTGCTGATGGGTGATCTGAATATGCCAGATGTTAACTGGAGTGCAGTTGCAGCAGCAACTTTAAAGAGTGGGGTTATTCTAGATGCCCTACAGGGGCATGCCTGAACAACTAGTATTGGAGCCCATGCGAGAGGAGCAATCTTAGACCTGATTCTCTCAAATGGAGATGGAGAGGATCACAGATGTAAGTGGGTAGCCATCTAGGAACTAGCAACCATCGAACAGTATGGTTCAAATAACACAGCAGTAGAGTCAAGCCACACAAAGGCAAAAGTACTGGACTTTAGGAGGGCTGACTTTGCCAAAATGGGTGAGTGCCTAAAGGAATGCACTAGCAAATGGGCAGGAAGGAGGGTGGAAGAACAATGGGAATAATAAAACTGCCATCACAGAGTTAATGAAGGGGAAGGGTGGAAGGAGGGGCAGCTGCAGAATAAGGGGTGCTAGCTGCACATTTGAGCGAACTTGATAGACCTCTGGGCCTTTATCTACTGGCAAATTTCGTATGTTCGGAGGTAGCGAGCCTTTGTGTGGAGCAAATAAACAAAACAAAGCGATGTGAAACCACTATGGTTCTCAAAGGAAGTGGCAGTGAAGGTTCAGAGAAAAAAGCATTCAGGAAGTACAAGGAATCGCAGAAGGAGCAGGACAGAGAACTGTATCAGTTAAAGCAAAGGAGGCTGGGAAGGCAGTCAGAACAGCAAAGGCCCAAACCGAGGAAAAGATAGCCAACTCAGTTAAGAAGGGGATAAAACCTTTTATAGGTACATCAGGGAGTGAAGGAAGACCAAGGAAGGGATAGTGAGGCTTAATAAAGGGAAGGAGGGTGGGCAGAGGGAGACTGTGAAAAGGCAGAGATACTAAACAAATTTTTTGCTCAGTATTTACAAATGAAGAGGGAGGTACATAAAACAAACTGTAGAAACACTCTGGATACAGAAGTTGATACCAGCCCATTTACAGAAGAAAGGGTTCTGAAAGAACTCTTAAAACTGAAGGTGGACAAAGCAATGGGGCCTGATGGGATTCATCCCAGAATTCTAAAAGAACTAAGGGTAGAACTAGTGACACCACTGACTACCCTTTTAACAAATCATGGGAGGATGGGGTGGTACCCGAGGACTGGAGGAGGGCAGATGTGATTCCCCTTCACAAAAGTGGGAGCAAGGCAGAAGCAGGAAACAAATGCCTGTTAGTTTAACCTCAGCGACAGGAGAATGATGGAATCACTTCTGAAGGAAAGAACTGTCCGGTATCTAGAGGCCAGAGGGGCACAGGACCCTAGGTAGCATGGATTCACAGCAGGAAGGTCATGCCAGATGAATCTGATAGATTTCTTTGACTGGGTGACCAAAGTAGTAGATCAGGGAGTGGCTGTGGACATGGCCTACCTAGACTTTAGCAAGGCATTTGACACAGTCCCACACAAGATTAATATACAAGTTAGCCAGCCTGGGAGTGGGTCCCAAGATGACAGCCTGGGTAAAGAATTGGCTGGAGAATAGGACACAGAGGTAATAGTAAATGGAGTCCACTCAGAAGAAAGGAGGGTTACTAGTGGGGTACCGCAGGAGTTCAGTATTAGGACCGGTCCTCTTCAATGTCTTTATAAGCGACATTGCAGAGGACTGGAAGGAAAAGTATGTCTCTTTGCAGGTGACACAAAGATCTGCAACAGAGTTGATGCACAAGGTGGGCTGGAAAGGATGAGAAGGGACTTGGAAGGTTAGAGGAATGGTCAAATGTATGGCAGCTTAGATTCAATGCTAAGAATGCAAGGTAATGCACCTGGAAACAAAAACCCAGGGAAGTACACAATGGGGTGAGATACTAACAACAACAAAATGGAAAGGGATTTGGGTGTAGTCATATCAGATGACCTAAGGTGAGAAAGCAATGTGAGAGGGAGCAAGGAGGGTTGGGGGATACTGGGATGCATAGGGAGAGGCATCACCAGTAGAAAACAGGAAGTTATTATCCCTCTGTACAGACAGCTGGTGAGACCCCATCTGGAGTACTGCATGCAGTTCTGGAGACCCAATCTCCGCAAAGACATAGACAGGATGGAAGCTGTCCAGAGGAGGGCAACTAAAATGGTGCAGGGTCTTCACCGGAAGACATATGAAGAGAGGCGAAAGGAACTTAATATGTATAGCCTCGAGGAAAGGAGGAGAGGGACATGATAGAAATGTTCAAGTACCTCAAGGAATCAACAAAGTCCAAGAGGGTAGCATCTTTCAAAAGAGTTGTGCAAGAACAAGAGGGCACAATTTGAAGATGGTGGGGCAGCTCAGAGGTAATTTAAGGAAGTATTTTTTCACAGAGAGGTTACGGATGCATGGACGGCCTTCCGGAGGAGGTTGTGGAGTCAAAATCAGTGGTGGAATTCAAGCATGCATGGGACAGTCATAAGGCCATTCTGAGGGGTGGGGTAGGAAGAAGAAGTAGGCTGCTGGTTAACTAGGATCTGCAGCTTATCCAGTAGGTAGGGAAATGGGCAGACTGGGTGGGCCAAGCGGTTCTTATCTGCCGTCAAATTCTATGTTTCTATCTATATAAGCAATTTGTATTATGAGATGATAACATTTTTCGATGTTCACAAAACAGATCAATGCAAACAGAATAAAACTGGTGATGTCACCACAATAAAATGAATAGTGTTATAAATTATTTAAAACAGTCAGATAATTAACCAATTAAATAGGGAAGGCCAAAGAAAATAAATATGTTTTAACATGGATTTAAAGCTACTAATGGTCAGGCATTCTCTTAACCAACGAGGTAGAGAATTCCACAGGGTTAGTGCTGCATATGAGAGCATGAGCTCAGATGTTTAAGACAAACCCTGGGAATCTCTAGCAATCCCTCATCGACGGATCAGAGAGGGTGATTGGGGGAGTAAGAGTCAGGAGATCTTTCAGTAGTCAGGTCGCTGTTTGTGTAGGGCTTTAAAGGTAAGCAAGCCTAACTGAGGTGATCCACCACTGAACCCGGTAGCCAGTGCAGTTCGTAGCATTAGGTGTAATACGACTGGTCCCAGAAGTACCAGTCAACAGCCTGGCTGCAGCGTTCTGCACCAGCTACAAGCAATGGATATCAACACCAGACAGTCCTTGGTAGAGGAATTGCAGTAGTCAAGATGGGTGGTGATGAAGACATGAACCAATGTTGGAAGGTCACCCAGTGGAATCAGGTGTTTCACCGGGTGATATTCCTCAGATAGTAAAATGAGTTTAACCACAGCTGACACTTGAGACTTCAGGGTCAAGCTGTCATCAAAATAACACCCAGGTTATGTGCAATCTGAGGGTAATGAGCTGGACACCATCAACCACAGGCCTGACATGTGACCAGCCCTAAACCCGCCCCTGGGTGACCGGATCCACAACCAATACCTCAGTCTTATCTGGATTCAGTCTCAACCAACTCAAGCTCATCCAGTCTTTGATCTCGAAAGGCAACTATTTAGCACAGAGATCGCATCAACTGTCCGGGCACAAGGACATATACAGCTGAGTATCATCTGCATAGCAGTGAAACTCAAGCCATATCACCTGATGATGTCTCCTAATGGCAGCATATACACTGTGAACAATGTGGGTGCTAATATGGAGCCCTGTTTCACCCACAGGACAGGGAGGGCATCAGAGGAATAAATCCAGTGATCACCCTCTGAGACCTGCCTATGAGGAAAGATCAAATCCATTCAAAGACTGTACCCGACAGTCCACAAAGGAACCAGGGTCTCCAAAATCACCTCATGGTCCACAGTGTCAAAGGCTGCTGAGAGATCAAGAAGGACCACAAGGTATGAGCCTTTCAATCTCTTGCCATTAGGAGGTCATTTAATACCGAACAAGGGCAGTCTTCATGCTATGCCTCTTCCTAAATCCAGACTGGAGTGCTTCATAGACATTGTGAGTTACAAGATGATTGTCCAGTTGCAACGCAACCACCTTCTCAATAACCTTCCCTACAAAAGGAAGGTTAGAGACAGGTCGGTAGTTAGCTGATTCATAAGGATCCAAGGAGGTATTTTAAGGAGTTTCAGTTCAGAGTAAACTATTTATGCCTAAAATAAATATAATGATAATAATAATCTTTATTTGTATGGTGCCTTTCAGCAATCAAGGTGCCTAACAATGTTTCAAATGACATATCAAATTTCACAATCATAAATAGTATAAAAACAGATGATACAACTAAAAGAATTTAAATCAGTTACCAAATGCTTGATACCAAAGATGTGTTTTAGGGCCTGTTTAAATCCTTCCATGATCACGCACTCCTGTAACTGATGGGTAGAGAATTCCAAAGGGTAGGGGCTGCATGCATAAATGCCTGGGCTCCAGAAGACTTTAAACATACCCTTGGAATCTATCAACCCCTTGTCAACCGGAGACTATTGCTCAGGGCAGTAAGGTACCAGCAGCTGTTTCAGGTAGTCAGGCCCTGTCCGTGTAGGGCTTTTAAGTCAGAAGACCGACTTTAAAGGTGATCCACCACTGTAGCAGCAGCCAGTGCAGTCCACGCAGCACTGAGGAAATATGACAGGACTGGGAGGTTCCCATCAAAAGCTGGGTTGCTGCGCTCTGCACCAGCTGCAAGAGATGGATTTCTACCCCAGGTAGCCCTAGGTACAGGGAGTTGCAGTAATCCAGGCAAAATGACACAAAGGCATGGACCAAAGTGGGAAGATCACGGATGGAACAAGATGTTTAAACCTGGAGATATTCCTCAGATGGTAGAAAGAGGACTTGATGACTGACACCTGTGAATGTAGTGTCAGCCCTTCATCAAAGATTACCCCAAGTTTCGCACCCATTCAGAGGTCAGGGCGATAGACCTCCAAGAAAATGTCCCAGGGTGAACCTGCCCCGACCCCCTATCCGCCGCCCGTCTACAACCAGCACCTCAGTCTTTCCAAGTTCAACTTCAACCAGCTCGAATACATCCAATCCTGGATTTCTGCAGGCAGTTGATAAAGACTGAGAGAGCTCCATCCTGGTCAGGTGCAAAGAAAGACAGAGCTAGGTTTCATCAGCATAGCAGTGAAACCCCAGCCCTTCTTCTTGCAATATCTCCAAGGGGCAGCATGTACACTGCAAACAAAATGAGGGACAACACGACCCTGAGGAATGCCACTTGACAGGGGACTGAGTCTGAGGAATAAACCCCTGACACCACCCTCTGAGTTTTCTGGTGAGGAAATATGTAAACCACCTGAGGACTGCACCTGACAGGCCACAGATGAGAATCAGGTGACCGAGCAGGACCCCATGGTCCACAGTGTCAAATGCTGATGAGAGATCTAGAAGAACCAAGATGGAGCATTTTTCTGATCTCTTGCCATCGAGAGATACTTGAGCACCGAACCAGCGCTGTCTCAGTACTATGTCTCTTTCAAAACCGGACTGGAGAGGTTCATAGATGTCATGGATGGTCAGATGGTTCTCCAGTTGTGCAGCCACTACTTTCTTAATCACCTTCCTTAAAAAAGGAAGGTTTGAGATTGGTCTGTAGTTCACATTGCAGTCTGGGTCCAAAGAAGCTTTTTCAGGAGGGTGTTACCAACGCCTCCTTCAAGGAACTAGGAAACTCACCTGTTTCAAGAAGCACCAGACTATCCATGCTAGGACCGGACTAATGGTGTTAATACAACCCCAAATCAGGGAAGGTGGTCCTGGATCCAAACTACAGCATGTAGGGCATGCACCCTGGACAATCTGCATGACATCCATGAACTCCGGTTGGTTGAAGTACTCCAGGAAAGCTGAGGGGCAGTGGGTGAGGGTCGATCAAAGCAACACCCATAGAGTGTGCTGGTTGGAGCACCGCCTGATGTCAACCACCTTAGTCGCAAAGAATTGAGCAAGCTCGTCACACTATACTTGTGAAAAGGCTTTTCAAACTTATAGACAGGCTGGGTTGCATAGTCTGTTCACAGTTCAAAAAACTGAGCTGGTTGATTCTGAGAGGCTGAAATCTCCCGGACAGGAACTCTGCCTTCTTACTGGTGATTGCAGATTGATAGGCTTGATAATGGTCCACCAATCTAAGGTGGTCGGCATCCAGGGTGGATTTCCACCAGCAATGCTCTAACCTTCATTCTAATAGCCACTTCTCCTCAAAGTCCCATCAAACCATGGGGGCTGAGGGCAAAGGAGAGAGGATGAACTCAGACAGAACAACGACATCCAGAGCCACCAAAATGGCCATATTGTAGGCCATTACAAGGGCCTCTGGGTCAATTTTACCACTGGAAGCTTTTGTCAACATCCAAAATAGTACTTTGAACTTAAAAACATATGGAATGTCCATCCTACATCTTTGGAGACATTCAAAAAGTTGTTACACAATGCAGCAGTCGAAATGACAATCCAGCTGTGCTCCCCTTACTCAGAAAAGGGTATGGGAAGAGGAAGAAGAAGAGGTGGAAGATGAATTTTCTAGCTCAAGCAGCAGTGGAAATTCATTGTCATCATCCCCATCATTTGTTAAAATGAAGAAATGTTTTCTCCAACAACAATTATTTGAATCCACAAGAGTTCCCTTCTCAGTCAATGCATGCGTTGACAAGCTTATTATTCAGTTTGTAGTTGAAGAACTACAGTCATTCAGTGTTGTTGAACAGCCTTCATTTGTAAGTTAGTTGCTGGTCTATAGCCCAATAAAAAGTTCTGATATGAAAAATACTGACAGACAGAATCGATAAGATGTTCCAAAACATGAAGTCAAACTTGATTTCTGACTTCAGTAATGTATGCCACATCTGTACTATTTCTGACATTTGGACATCACATAATAGAAGCTACCTAGGTGTGACAGCTCATTGGATTGATCAGAAAACATTGGTGAGAAAATCTGCAGCATTGGCATGCATGTGAATAGAAGGAAAACACACAAATACAAATGCTCAAACCTACAACAGGACGGGGAGGTATCATGAAGCCAGAAATAGCTGCAAAAGGAACTCAAAATGTGAAAAAGAGTTACCTGCATGTGTTGCAATCAAGATCCTATCTGACCCAAAGAAGTTCTGGGGCACATAAAAACACTACTCAAGGGCAGCAAGAGTAAGGTGACTGGGTCACTAAAGCAAATGGGACACCATTCTCCACCCCAAAAGACACGGCCAATGCCTTCAATGATTTCTTCTTGGACCTATAGAGGCTCAGAACTGGCAATCCCAGTCAAGACCCAAGTAGCCAAGCAAACCCAAGGTACCCTCTCCAGGGCAGCCAAGCAAACCCAGAGAACCCTCATTAGGGCCCTGAATTTCACCTTAAACTTGTATCAGCAGGGAAGTCCTAAAACTGCTTAGAAGCCTGAAACCAGATAGTGCCATAGGGCACGACAATCTGAAAACCAAATTGCTAAATATTGGAGCCCTGTTATTGCAGGACCTGTAGCCCAGCTCTTCAACAGGTCCCTGACCAAGGAAAATACCTGCTTTGTGGAAGGTTGGACTGGTGACTTCAATCCGAAAAGTGGGCGCATGAAAGCGTGGAAGATTTTTGACCTATCTCCATTCTCTGCACCATAAGCAAGTTGTTGGAGAAGGTGGTTTACCAACAGGTAAACAACTACCTGGAAGTGCACAACCTACAGGCTGATCAACAGCATGGTTTAAGAAAGACACAGGACTGAAACAGCTCTGATAAGCTTCACCACTGAAGTGTATGAAGCCTTAGACCAGAACAAAATGCAATGGGAGGTCTTTATTGACCTAACCAAGGTTTTGATCTGGTCCACCACCAACTACTTCTGGAATGACTAAGGGTTTGGGTCTGGATACAACAGCCCTGAAATGGTTCTGAACTACCTCAATGACAGGTCACAAATGGTTCAGTGGAATGGAGCTAAATCAGATGGTGTCTAGTATCCACAGGAGTTCCACAGGGGTCCAATCTTGGGCCCCTGCTATACTCCTGTTCATCAATAACCTCCCCAACCATTGCGAAGGGAGAAAGTCACGTATATGCAGATGACGCAGTGCTGTACAGAACATGAAAGGACACGGGGTCCCTAAATCTGGAGTTGAAGCAGGATCTCATGGCCCTTGAGACATGGTGCCAGGTTAACAGACTGGTCTTGAACAGCAAAAGATAAAAGCTCTGCTTTTGGCCCAAAAAGACTAGGCCCAAAGAGATCTGATTTTTATCCCTCTCCATCAGTGATGGAGTAGGGATAAGTAATGAACAGCATAAAGTACCAAGGAATGTACCTTGACCAGAAGGTCTATTTTAGGAAGCATATGGACCACCTCACAAGGTAGTAAACCAAAAACTGGGCCTCCTCTATAGACTAAACCCCTTTCTAACCAAAGAAACTAGAATAGTGGTCGGTAACAAGACAATACTCACCACCCTGTTCTCAGAGCCACATTACTCCAGTCGCTGAGGGGCTACGGAAAAACAGTGACTGAGCACACTCTACCACAGGGTCAGCCAGTTTACCGCCAGTGCAGAATGGACAGAACACCACTGCAAGGTGCTCCAGACCTTAAAATGGCCATCTCTCAAAGTGAGATTAACATATCCTCCCTGTGCACCGCATTTCAGCTATAGCAACCTGGGGCCTTCCTGTGCTGCAGGATCTACTTGTCCCTAAGATGAAGAGATGTGAGTGTAGGTCTACTGATTGGACACTACTAGAAATACCCAGATCCAGGTCATCCCTAGATCAACGGTTGGCCAGGGCTGCCCTCCTCAAACTCTGGAGTGATCTCCCAAAGAGTTACAAGATAGCATTTCTACTGAGGTTTCAAGAAAGCGCTAAAAGTACACCTTGGGAAGGGCCTCAGTGCTGCTGCCTCACTTAAGGTCCCCAAAGGGACCCAATTAAGGGTGTTATCCCTGCTAAAGAACACAACAGATAGGCAGGAAGGGTCCGAAAGCTAGATAGTAGTACTGTTTTTGCACTTATATAGGTTTATAACTGTCAATGGTCTCTTCTAACCAAAAATCAGGATTTCTGTTGTATTATGTTCTGTGCTATAATGTATGTTCATTCACTCTATGTAAGTCTTTCTGTACTGTACATATCAAAGCATTGTTTTTCCTCCCACTAGGTACTTGTAACTAATCCCGGTCGCCCCTTTTAAAGGGACCGCATGGTTCAATGGGCCTACCCACTTACCAAAATTTAAATAAATAAATAATAAATAAACATATGATATTATTGCATCAAAATGGAACAAGTTCACCTGAAATACTGCATTCAAAACAAAGCTGTTAAAACTGTCACTGACAATGGATCAAACTTTGTAAAAGCATTTTCAGCAGTTTGGCTCTGATAATACCACACCTATCACTACCACTGTGATTCAGGATGATGAAAATGATGATGATGATGACCATGACCAGCAGCAGGCAGGAAGTCAGCGGCCGTGTTGGTGAAGACAATGATGACACAGTCATGGATGTAATAAGTTTCACTGATTTATGCAGGATTCTAAATGATGGGGATGAAGACACAGAAGAGACCTACTGTGTGGCTCATACCATGAACTTAATAGCAGTGAAGGATATAGAATCTGCATCATCAAATCCTGCCTACAAGAAGATATACCATAGCACAATGGCCAAATGCTCAGCTATCTGGAACAAAGCACACCAAAGTTCACAAGCAAGTGAAACTGTCCCAGACAAAATTGTACTAAACTGGTTGTCCCCAATGACACAAGGTGGAATTCTTACTACAGAGCTGTGGAAAAATAAGATCCATTGTCAAAAAGATGAAGATGACCTGCATAACATCTGTGTTGAACTTGGCCTCACAAGGTTTAGAACAAATGACATTGCTTTCTTGGTGGAGTACTGCAAAGTAATGCAGCCTTTTGCAAACTCATCGGATATTGGCAGGGAGAAATGAAATGCTGCATAGGATATTTTCTTCCAACATTGGTGGCTTTGAAAAAGTTTGCTTGATATGAGACCACAATTACGTTATGTATCACCACTTCTTGATGCAATTGTGAAAGGTGTGAACACTCACTTTGGTACCAGCATTGAGCAGAGGAGTTGATTCTAGCAAGCATCAGTTTACCACAGTTCCGTCTTAGATAGATTTGGAATGAGGAAGAAGCCAAAGCAGCAAAAACATGCTTGAAAATGAATTGCTGTTGCTGTCACATCAGGAAGATATTGTTTGTGGAAGCCCATTGCCTGAAGACAACTATAAGGATGATGATGGCTTCTTCAAATCTGAAGAAAACCATCAACCTAGTCATGGTGTTCTTCATGAAGTAGATCAGTACCTAATAAAACAGTTGAAACTTTACAACTATTCCCAACAATAAAGAAAATACTCCAGCATTACAATACTGTACTACCATCTAGTGCACCTCTAAAAGATTTTTTTTGTTCTTTGGTAACCAGGTAAGGCCCACTGGGCACAAGTGCCTGTTTTCAGGGGTGACCTAGGAGCACTGGGCGGTTAAGTGACTTCCTCAGAGTCACACATGCAAGTGGAGAGTGTGAGAATCAAACCCAAGTCTGGTCTGCTGCATGTACCAAGCTCATTCACAGCTTGTTACTCTAACCTCTAGACTATACTGCCAGCCCAAAGGTGCTATATAAATAAAGTTTTGCTTGCTTGCTTGTTTGAAATATTTTTACCCTTCTCAGATTTTACATCAAAAAATGCTCCCAAACACCACTTTTGAAAATGCACACTCTGGCATCATGACTCAGTAGTGCCAGTAGTAATATGCTGCTGAGTAAAGGAAGTGGACAGGATGGATGAAGAAGAGGGAGGAGGATCCATTTTGACTTGGTACAAGTTGAACAGCATGATTGTCCACTATTTCTTTCTGTGTTGCACATGTTAAATAAGGAATATGCCAGTGCTGAAAACGTAAATAAATATATGTATATTCTATCCTACATTGCAGATTAAATCCAATTCAAGATATTTTGTTTGCATTGGTGTTTGTTTTTTGTTACTGGTTTAGAGATTTTGCAACATACAACTTGATACAAAACCCAGAATGTTTTGTTATATTATCCACAGCACTCTTAACTGTTACCTTTGTGGTACACCTGTAGTTTAAAAATCTTCAAGAATAAAACACTGAGCAATCTTCAACATATACAGTAGATTGTTCTGACAGCTTATATGACTATAAAAGTCAAAATGTTCTTCAGTTTATGAAAAAAAGTAGAATTTGAAAATTAAATCAATAGTGTCATTTAGTGTTTTTTAGTGGCCTACACCTCCTGGCCTGACGTGGTGCCTAAATTGATATGCTTCTTCCTTTCTGATGTCTGCCTTTTGAAGATGGTGATGAGATGATGGATACATTTTCAGATCACCTCTTCACAGTGCTGCTAGCTGCATTCATATACCCTCTGGCAGATGTATTTGCTTGTCCTTTTCTCTGTAGGGGTGTAAAGAACCTTTAAAAAAAACAAAGCAATTGTATGCAGGCTCATCCCAGTGTGCCACATGTGTTCTACAATGAGTACTGCTGTTGTAGTAACTATATCTAACCTTGTTGTTTCATAAACAGTGCTCAACATTTACTGTATACAGTATACTACCTTCCTGAACATTACTGGTGTGGGGGGCAAGTACAGGAGAGACCAGTGAGAATTGCTATACCTGTAAATGAACACATTCATATGCAGTAACAGCAGTATGGTTTGCCAGTACTTTTCAATTTTAAAGGTGCTAGGAAACAGTTTTGCACACCTCTAGATGCCTCCTTGCTTGCCTTTAAGTATCTATCCAATATTCTAATATGCTTTGATTGTCCTTCTTTGAAACTTATCTATCTTTTGTCCTCTGTAACTAACTGGAATACCTCTCTTCTCAGCAGCTGCTGCTCTCTTTAATCTTTTATACACCTTGAACATCCTATGAAATCAGTAATAGCATTCCAAGCCATTCAGATGAATAGCATGGAATAGTGTTACTGATGGTCACCATTGTTACACTGTGAAAAGATCACAGCTTATGTTCTTTGCATGGTATGCTGGACAAAGATAACAAGTATCAATAATAAAATGTTTATTACATACTCATACCCTAACAAGTGAAGCAAAGCAAACACAAATGAGCCAATTTCCACCATTCTTCGAGGATGGTCTCTCTCTCTCTCTCTCCCTCACTCTCTCTCTCTCAGAGGAACTGATGTGCATACAAATATATGAGTACAGTTACAGATATGATAAACATACAGCATTGGATAAGGCATGTAAATAAGGTGCTACCTTGGGCAATCACATAGGAAATAAAGTTGCAAGAAGAAGAAGAATGAATCTATAAACAATGGGAATTTATAGTCTGCAACCTGTTATCAGTCTCACTGAGACAGTGAGTCTAAGAACACATGAAATGTCATCAGAAAAACATACAACATGTCACAGTAGTGAAAAAATACAGCATATGAGTGATTATGAGTGTAGCAGAAGATATGGCAGAAACATAGCATATAGGTAAATTTATTTCGGACAGATATAAGCATAGGAAATATAAATAAAGAACACTAACATAAGTAATAAAACAGGATAAACATTATAATACACGTAAGACACTAATACTGTGTATAAGGTTATGGTTACATGTGGGCCACTTGGTATATAACAGTCCCTCCTTGTTGCCTTGCTCACAGGACAACACAACAAAAAAGAAGGTTAGGTGTAGAAATGGTATATCTGAATGTGTCAATAAGCCTGAGGTGCAAACCCTGTAAAAGAACTGCTGCCATGCAAGATGCTGGAGAAAAGTACACCTCAGACAGCAAATGTGTAATAGTGGATGAGTTAAAACAAGATATAAATTACTATTGAGCTTTAAAACATTGACGTGAACATCTGCTTTTCAAAGCACATCAAATTTATAATGTAAATGAATTACAATTCTATAGCACACAGATAATGTAACTATGAAAGTAGACCTATTCAGGAGGCAACACTGGGGTAATCACAGATAATCCGATCATAAAATGCAAAACAGAAACTAGGTATGTCAACAACACAGTGGATATGTGTATAAGATAAATTGTTGATGTGTATTATCACAGACATAATTAGTAAAAACAGTGTTAAAGTCATTATCCATTCATAAAGAACAGTACATATTGAGAGTGTCAAAAGGCAGATAATGGCAGCATACGGGACAGCGCGTAGGTTATTGATATAAGGATCTAATAATAATGTCCTTATTGAGGAACCAGTCCATAAGGTTCGAGTTTGTAACCACAAAGCAGTGTAGTTATACTGAAAATGTCATTCATTGAAAGTTTGTAACCCATAGGGCATACATGGCATAGGGTTGTTGAGGAAGTGTACCAGCACAGTAAGAAAGGTAATATTCTTATAGCTGGTTGCTGGTTGGCTGGATAGGCAAATGTCTTGGCAAGGGTTGCATGAGAATGTCCATCGAATGTTTCAATAGAATAGCATACCCACACAGGCATAGCTTTTTATAAAAAGAGCACATTTTATAAATATTGACAGTTCATAAAGAACATAATTCATGAAAGAGCAACCAAGAGCACAGTTCACATGAGGTGCAAGCCAGATATAGAAAACCAGCCATGAAGAAAAGATGCATGTTTTGCTGAAGATCTTACCAGTACCCCTCTGTAGAAACCTAAAACTTGTAAAACTTTGTTAAAAACTTAGTTTGAAAACACACATATAGTTGTTATTAAAAGGAACATGGTATGGTTATTAGCAATGCCTTTAGTTATGATGTGGTATGATATAGACAAGTGATGGCATCAGCCATGCACGCGGAGGTGCAGGTCAAGGTCAATAAGAAGAATATACCATTTATTCATCCATCTGTATATACACCCTGTTTCCAAGTCTCAGAAGAGGCAGTGACAGTAGGGAAAGAGAAAAACATAGTTTTCCTGCTTATGAGTTGAATTTTGGTCTAGTTTAGACCTATCTTATGAAATGAAAGTGCAATATTATGCTCGTTATATACATTTGAACCTTTATCATATGGCAGTATGCCATATACACTATGTAACAAAGGGATATACAATAGTGCCTGTAGCGCATATGGGATCTGAAAATGTCCCTTTTGTAAGGTCCGTTGTCTAGGATGAAATACTCTTGGGCAATCAGTAGTGTGGTGCTCTGATACCTGGTCTTGAGCATGTAGCAGTTCTATTGCAAAGGGTCTGGTATCATGATGCTTTGAAACCTAGAAGTGTTTGCATTGAAGCAGAATTTATATTCTGCCATATTATGTGTATATACATTATATTCAAGGTACCTAGGAGTGATGAAGCAATCAGACCACTAGTTGGTCTGGGTTTTACTTGGCACATTAGGTGAGGCTTTTGTCTCTGTTGGTGTAACAACATTTGGAAACATGGCAGTGCTAGTAATGGAATGAGGTGTACAATATTATGTGGTAGTAGTATTATATAGAAATAGAGCACAAAATATGGATATATGAGTACAGTACAGGTGTAGAAACCTGTGTGTTGTGCTGAGCCTGGCATATAGACAGGATACCAGTGGGGACCTTCTGGTGTAGGACCTACTTTGGAATGTGCCATTAGCTAGGTAGGCCTTAGGGATTTGTTGTCCATTGCTAGCAGTCTGCCATTTAGTCTGTAAGACTGGTTAGGGGCCACCACTATGGTGTCCAGGTGTACATGGTTATCATGTTGTAATGAATCTGGATGGAACTGCAATGCTGATCCATTTTGTCTTTATTTTATTTTTTATTTTAGTCTTTGTTAACCAGGTAAGGCCCACTAGGCACAAGTGCTTGTTTTCAGGGTGACCTGGGAGCACTGGGTGGTTAAGTGACTTGCTCAGAGTCATGCAGTATGCAAGTGGAGATTGTGAGAATCAAACTCAGGTCTAGTCTGCTGGATGTACCAAGCTCGTTCACACCTTGTTCCTCTAACCTCTGGGCTATACTGGCAGGCAAGTCTGGGAGTATGAAATGTGACACACAACCTGTAAGAAAGAAATAATCATTCATGGGGTGTTGTTGGGACATTTCAGCTTGTAAAACAACTAATTTGTAGTATAAGTGGTACTTGGTACCCCACATGTGGATGTGACAAATGTCACCCAGGTGGGACTAATGCCCCAAAATATCTGCGGATGTGGAACAGTTTACTGAGCTTATACTTGATAAGCTGCAACATTATGTGAAAACATAATGACAATGACATAATCACAATAAAACAATAGTCATTTTAAGCACATTTGCAGAAAATACATATTAAACATTGATCACATTTAAAATGTAGTTGGTCATCAGAGTCCAGAAATGACTTCTTGAAATAATATTGTCTTTTACAGGAGCTAAAAAGACAAAGGGATATGTGAAGAACATGGAATGTACACAGTCCCCAGCTCAGCTGAATACTAGTTGAGGTCAAAGCCCTTGCACCTGGCTGGTGCTGGTTGTTGGCATAAAGCCACATGCAAATAGATTGTTTATGGTCATTCTAAACCACACTGTGAAGGCAGAGAGGCTGAGCTGGTTTATAATGTTAGAGAACATTATCTATTTTATTATTAATTTGTAACAACAAATGGGTTATTAGCAAACACATTTTTCTTCTTGTGTGCTCTTACTGGATGGACAGTGGGTTCACCTCCCCATTTCTGGATCTGCTAGCTGTAGCTTAGTCAGGTCCAGAAGTAATTCATTATTTGCAGCCACTGTAAGTGCATTGTAAGGTGGCATGGTTCAATACCCTCCTTGAGCTAACTGTATAGTACAGGAGGCTAGCTTATAGTAGACCATATGTATGAAAATGTCATAGATACGGTGAATCACAGTAAGAATGGTTGCAGCTGCAGCACTATACATACTCATCACTGATGAACCGTGAAAACCTTCCACCGTGAGTACAGTCTGTATGAAATAGTTCATATAAGGCTGACACCATACCTAGACTGTAATCTGTTAAACATATAGTCATGTAATATTGTGTTAGTAGTTAATTATGTCACTAACAGTTCCAACAATTATTTGCCCGGCGGGTACACCAGTTGTTAAAACAGATGTTAATGTAAGAGATCAGTTTACAGAGGGTGGGCTTATATACAATTAAGCTCCCTCCCCTGAGCTCCTACTTCAGAAAGAGGCAGCACAGAGATAATAAGATATTGTAGGACCAATGCTGGAGCAGATGCCCGCCCATACAACAGTAAAACTATCAAATTGACTAGTGACAGGTGTCTGCATAAATGTTAGAGAAACTTTATTCCCAACAGAGGTGTGGATATTTATCCACAATAATAGTGGCAAACTATTTTGCCAGTCAGTCATCACCTGGAATGTTGTATGCTGAATAAATACAGATGGGTTTGACCCAACTTGTGAAAACTAAAAATTAGGCAATACAGTATCCTACTATGATTTAAACTATAATAACATTATAAAGAAATAGGGCAACTGGTTAAAATACACTTATACATTACCAGTGGTTACTTGTGAAGGATAGTCCTATCCTGTAAGAGAAAAATAAAACACATGCCACAAAACGGAACATCTCATTTACTAAGAGCATTCTCCTTGTGGAAGGTTAGCATTGGTTCTCAAATTGTTACATGGAAACATAGAATTTGATGGCAGATAAGGAC
This sequence comes from Neoceratodus forsteri, assembly GCA_016271365.2. NCBI lineage: Eukaryota > Metazoa > Chordata > Ceratodontiformes > Ceratodontidae > Neoceratodus > Neoceratodus forsteri. The sequence goes on along the minus strand of CM057455.1, from coordinate 911,932,816 downwards.
TGATTGGACCACCTAGTCTGCCCATATTAACCCAAATAAAGATGTATGGCTTCAACCACCTTTGGGGTTAGCTCTCTTACTGTAGCTACTAGTACACTCTGATGAATTCCTGAAATGAAATAAATTAGTAATGTCAGAGTATTTGGCATCCCTAATCCTCTGAATTGTGACATTAGAACTGTGTCATTAACACACACATCATTCTTTTTGTATTATCAGTTTATCTCCCTTGCACCTCCATCTGCCACTCCTTCAGGCCAATTGCCAAGGACACTCTCCCCATAACTCTGACGTTGATCCCCAACCCCACATTGCAGCAACCTCATGGTAACCTGACGTAACCCTTCATTGGGTGGATCCTCCTCTTCCAAGGAGGAAGGGCCTGGTGGCAACGGCATTGGCTCTGGGTGCTGCTGAGGTCGGTTCGGCTTCTTGGAGTACCGAGGAGGCACTGGTCCAGGCAGCCATCATCTGGTAGATTGGAGGTGCCATTTTTCTATTTTCCTCCTCCAATTCCCTGTAATTCACATCTGCATTACTTCTAGTCTCCACTGGAGGCCACTACAGAGTGATGCCTCCCTAACCCCCCAGGAGAGGAGAGCAGTCCTCCTGATGCTCAATCCTTCTCCTTCCTCTGCTGACCCTCTGGTGCCTGAGTCCATTCCCGAACCCGAGTCGCCAGTGTGGTTTGATGTAAGGCGCCAGTGCCTCAACCCTCTGTGCCACCGGGCTGGCTACACACATCATTCTGATAAATAACACAAGTTATAATACTGGTATTTTGTACGTACAAAATTGTTAAAAGGGTGTTAAATTAAGTCAAAATAAAAGGTCATAATCTGCCCAAACAGTCATAATATGTTCTATAGCAGTGCACATCATGTAGCAATCCTGTGAAAGATAAAGTAAATGGCTTATTACAAATGCTGGGGTGAACAGCCCCCCTTTGATCATCATGTGATGCATGGGGATAAGTGATACAGGACAAGAAGCCGTAAGATCTTCCACAAAAGAAGGCATAAGTAGGAATGGTCAGGTCGGTAGATAGCAAGCAACTTCATGGCTGCAAGCCCAGAGGAAAACATTTTTCAGTCCAATCGTCATGGACAGATGAGGACTGAAAAAAAAACTTTAACAAAAGTACTCTTGATGTGCACACCCATTAAAGTTATACTGGGTTATGAAATACCAATTTAATTATGGAGGTACATCAACTGTGAGCTGGAAAAACAGGTACATCTCAAAACACATAGAGGTCAAGTGACTTGCAAAAGGTCACACGCCATGCAAACAATGTTTCCTGGGACCAAACCCAGCTGTAGCTGCAGTGGGCTTGGACACTGCACTGAAAGAGAGGTCTGACAGATAAAGAATACTGTCTAGCCACTGGCTGAGGCATCAAAGCAAACTGATGAACCATCACAGTTACTATGACGGCAGATGGAAGGCCATATTGGAAGGAAAAAACATAGAAAACCTTTGCAAGCATCTAAGTCATTCTTCCATTGTCTTCTTTTTTTTGCCTAATAATAATTATGATTAACTTGAATCAATACTAAGGACACCAGTCCACATATTTCAACATTAAATCAGCCACTTATCTGGAAGATAGAAAGTTTCAAGACAATGTGCCAATACTGCAAACCAGAACATGTCATTGGCAACAAGCCAAAGGTGTCAACCATTTTATGAGCTGATTTCCCTCAGCACAAATGACATGAAACATAAAAAATAAATCAGAGTAGCTTCAGAAAACACAGTTAAAGACTCTGATAAAGTGTAACAGTGACAAATAGACATAGCATATGCTGAATTAGGCACAGTGTTTCCCAACCTCAAATATTTTCACACAGCAAAATCCAGGATGGCACATTCAAAAACATATTCTGTAACACTACACCACTGACGAAGGTTAACCTGGAATAAAGAAACCAAGATTCTTTCAACTCAAAAAACAACCAAGAATGAGCTTCAAGTGAACAAAGCCAAGTGAGTAAAAGACAGACTTAACTCTGGCATCATTATAGTTAATGAAGCCTATATTATTAAACCATAACATTCATTACGGAATATAGTAATGTTTCTGCAGTTATTTTCTAAACATTCTCCAAGTAAGTAGTAACAGATATGCAGAGAACAGCGTGACCTTGGGCACTAAATAACATGATATGGTGTACTACAATCAAACGTAGTGCTTCTTCTAAAGTGAGTAGCAAGGAACAGCTATGCAAACATAAGCGTTTACACTGAGATTCATTATAGAATGCAGTAAAAGGTGGAACTGTTATTGTAACCAGCAGACAAAGGCAGCCTGTCCAATTAAAAACAGGGGTCCTTAGTGCCTTATGAATTCCTTACTAGTCACAGCAACAGCCACAGATAGCCAATAATGTAACTAAACATAATTAAAGTGCATTTATCACAAATATGAAACACAAGGACAGGGTAACACCCTGCCAAACATACTAGTTCATGTTAAAAAAAAAATACCAGGGTCAGAACAGACCAATTTTTGTCTGTGAATCACATCAATGAGGAGGAATCCTCATGGAAGTCAATAAATAATAAATAAATAAAGCAATAAACTTATCAAACAGTTTAGCACCGATTAATCAGTATCCATTCAACGCATCAGGCTTAAAAGCCCCAAAGCAGTTCTCTGTCAGATTACATTGTAGTTGACTGTCTCAGTTCAATATACTGCACACAGATCAACATAATTGTAATTGGATCCAAAACATACAGTATATAGTTAACATTTTTTATTTTAGCACATCCCAGCACACCTAGTGCAGGGACGAAGCAGAGATGTCTTCTCTCAACCCCATGCAAAAATTATGAAAAGAAAGAGCACTACTGTAGCTTCTTTGGAGAGTGCAGCTCTGAGGGCACCCAAAGTTAGTTTGTTGATCAAAAATTGTTCAAAACACATAATCAGAATACATAACTGACATGGGATGGAAAATGGGAGCAGTTTAAGTAACAACCATTTTCCTATCACCTTTAAAGGCAAAGGAATCAGAATCAAACAATCAGAAACATCACTAGCAAATTCTAAGAAATTTCAGAAATCATAAAATGTGGGGTCAGAGGTGGAGCACAATAGTCACAAACTGACTCATTATCATCAGGCATTAATTTTAACAATTACCATTTTATATAGCGACTACCACAACAACAGCCAAATGTGTTTGCAGAGTAAAGCACACAGAAGTGGTGCATTGTGTCACATGCTTGTGAACCAGGTGGCACTTTAAAGGATAGGTGCAGTCAGCCACAAAGGAGTAAGGATGATCAACTAGATCAGAGACACATTCTCTCTCCAGTGACAGGTTAACTGCTCCACTTCAAAGTGTTTTGATCTTTGGGGGTTGAACCCTCCATTGTGCCCTCCCTGTCCACCACTGGGGTGATTAATACAAGAGGGATCTACAGCAGCCAAGCATGGAAGGATGTGCAGAGGTCATCAGGCAACCCCACAGTATAACATTACTATATAAAAAAAGAAAAAGTACACAGTTTAAGGTTTTATGATGGGGGTAAACTAACTTGTCATAGCCAATGAAAATTTAGAAATATAAATAAACATTTAAAAAACAACTATTTTAATATTAGCATTAATGCAATCCAGTGCTTAGGTTTAATAAGCTACTTTTGTTAAAGAGAACACTAGTTAATACTGTGTGAAAGATTATTTTACATTGGTGCATTCTGGTTCCTGTTTCTTGGTGTGTTTAGCAAAGGACAAGGTGTTTCTTGAAAGAATCATTCTTGCAACCTCTGACACTTAGGGCATTATCCGCCGCGACATGCGGCAGTACTAGCCCATGCCCCAAGAAAGTAAACATTGTGAGTGTGTGGGCACATTCATGTGAGCATGCTCATTCAAGCCATGTTGCCAGGAAACACGGACATGGAAAGTGCAGTCATGGAGCACGTGGTCCTTAGATAGCAGCATGGTTTGAAATGAGTGTGGCACCACAACGATGTGCCTGCTCACAATGTTTACTTTCAGCATGGCTCAGGTTAGTACTGTTATGGGCATGGTATAGAAAGCCATAAGTGTCAGAGGGTTTACAAGAATTATTTTTTCAAAAAATACCTGGCCCTTTGCTGAGACACAACAAGAAACAGGAACCAGAATGCACCAGGTAAAAGACCATTGTTACACAGTGTTAACTGGTGTTTCCTTTAATCAAAAGTAGTTTATTAAAACTAAGCACTGGATTGTATTAACACTAAGATCCTAGGAGCAAGAGAAAGGTGGTTGGCCTATATGTGCTCCTACCATTATCTAAAATAAGTCAGAGTATTATCCATTAGTAGGTAATTATCTAGTCTGTTTTTGAACTGAAATTTGTCTTTACTAAAGACAACTTCTTCAGGTAGAGTGCTCCATTGATTGATTATTCATTGAGTATAAAATGTCTTTCTTTTCTTTGTTTTCAATTTAGTGTGTTTTAGTTGTAGTTTATGTCCCTAGTGTCTTTCAGATGATGTTTAAAGCTTAAGTTCAGTTGATTCAGCAAGTTAGTGTCCTGTATTAACTTATAGCACAACATGTCTCTCTGAATCCTTCTCACATTAAGCTGCTTAAGTTCAGCTTGGTTAGTCTGTCATTGTATCCTAGATCCCTGCATTTGTAGATAATCTTAGTTGTTTGCCTCTGTACCCTTTCAATGTTGTCCCTATTAGCCCCTCTTAATTGGTCCCCATAGTGGGATTCCATAGTCCAGAAGTTCCTGATATATGCTCTATACAGATGCAAAATGACCCTTGCCTCCTGCTTTTAAAGTTCCTTTTAATTGTTCAAAGGACTCTTTCTGCTTTAGCTACCTGGGTCTGACAATGCGTTCCATAGGTTAGCTTATTAGATATAATAATTCCAAGATCCTTTTCCTCAATGCTTTGTTTTGATGGAAACATTCTTCATTGAATATGCTGCTTCTATGTTGTGATTTCCAACTGCAGTACACTGCATTTGTTTTGATTGAAAGTCATACCTGCTGAATCAGCTCAACCAATTATTTTGTTTAGAGCGTCTTGTAATCTTTGACTTTCTGTATCATCTGTAACCACACTAGCCAGTTTAATGTCATTGGCACATCTGCTAATCCAGACTTCAGCATTGTGTCCTAGTTTTGATATATATAGTTGGAAAAGTAAAGGCCCAAACCGACCCTCTGGGTACTCCACTAGTCACTGGGGTAGGTGATGAGTAAAACCCATTTATACTAACTGATTGTGTTCTCCCAGATAGCGAGTTCAGAATCCACTTAATCAGGCTACCATCAATTTCTAGATTTATAAGAGTTTGAATTATCTGGTTGTGGGGAATTTATCAAAGGTCTTTGACATATTCAGATAAATACAGTCAACTGGATAACCATGATCTAAAGCTGACAATATCTTTTCATAGAAACATAACTGAGTCATGGTGCATGATTTTCCAGGCATGAAGCCATGCTGGGTAGGGTCTAGCTGATTTCATTCTTTATGTCTTTATAGATTTTCTCCTTAATTATGAACTCCAAGATCTTTCCTGGAACTGATGTTAGGTTAATGGGCATAATTTGAGCAATCTGACCTGCTGCCTTTTTATGGATGGGTAGCACAACAGCTGTTAGCAATTCATATGGAATAGTTTGCTTTTGAAGGATTTCTTAAATAATAAGGTCAGAGGGTGTGCTATATGTGGGATAATATTTTGAGCAGAGCAGCAAGTATATTATCTGGCCTTCTGACATTGTATTTTTAATGCAATTATTTTGTCAGTGATGTTACTGGCATTAATCTCAATATTCAATTTCACTCCATCAGGTATAATTCTATCTTGAAATGAGTCAGTAGTGAAAACTGATCCAAAATATATGTTAAATAGTTCAGCAATATCCTGGGGTTCCTCTATGTGCCTATTGTTGCATGTTATTGATCATATTCCTGCATTGTTACCTCTTTGGGGATTAACATAACTATATATATATATGTGTTTGATGTTGTCTTTATTAGCTGTGTTTGCTACTCTGTGTTCAATTTTTTTTACTTTTACCTATCATTCTTTTACATATTTTTGACAGTTTTTGTATTGGAACTATATTTTTTGAATTTGTCTTTTTAAAGTTGTTATATAGTTTCCTTTTTCTCAGCATTTTTCTTATTCTATTTGTTAGCCATTTTGGTTTTATGACCTTTTATCATATTTCTTTTTCTTTGTTAAGTGTATGTCACAAATATTATTTATCTCACTTTTTATTATTTCCCACGTGTGCTGCATTTTGCCAGGTAGTTTGATCTCCCAAGGTATATTATTTAAGTCTCTGTGCACCCTTTCCTTGTTTGCAGATCTGAAATTATATATAGCTCTACACCCTCTAGAGATTGTTACTTCTCCGTGAGACTAAAGTGTATGATATTGTGGTCACTATTACCTAATTATTCCCTAATCTTATAAGCATGAATCTCAATATCAGTAGTTAATATGATATTAAGTATATTTTATCCATAGTTGGTGCTTTTACATGCTGTTTTAAATGTAATTCTTGAGTTATTCTAAGAAATTCTTCCAGTACTTGGCTGCGAGATCTAGACTCCGCCCATAGGATGTCACTATAGTTCAGATCTCCCAGAAAATGTTCTTGGGCCATATCACAAGCCTTTTCTAACTCTTTATTGATTTGGTCAGAATAAACAGTACTAGAGCTAGGGGCATAACATAGTCCAATAATTATACCCTGCTGATGACAAGCCTCGATTTTTAGCCATAATGTTTCTGTAGTAGATACCTGATTTTAGTTTTGTCAGTTATATTGGATGAGGTGATGTTATTAGATATGTAGCTACCACCTCCCCATTTTGATTAGTTCTATGAAGATAATATTGATGATACCCTTCAATGTCTTCCCAGATATCAATATCACCCCATCAGGTCTCTGTAACAAATGCCATGTGTATTTCTGTTAGAGGCTGGCTAGGATTAATTAATTCTACTTGCTGTAGGGAGAGTTAGTGTGGAAAGGGTTTTGTAAGTTTTGCTATTTTTTTCTTTTATTTAGCTTAAAGATTTCTGTGGCTGTGTCTTTGAATTTACCTTAAAGGTCTCTGTGGCTGTGTTTTTGAATTAAGCAGCACCACTTAAAGCCGGGGAGTCCTAAAGAGGACCTGGGGCAAACATCTAATTTCTGGACTGTAAATGTTTGTGAGACCTGGGAATGCTATTGGTGGGTTTGTAATTATGTTTGTAAACAACTGCAGCCAATATAGAGAAACTGTACTTCACTGTTAGGTAGTGTGGACATAAGTAGGATTGTAGGTGCAATTGTTGTGGGGCAGCAATGCAGATGAACATGCTGTGGAGGCTGGGAGGTGCCCATTATGCTACAGGTTCAGGAGGCTTGAGGAAGAGATTCAGTGGCTTGGCAGAGAGCTGGGAGGTTGAGGATGAGGGAGGATTACGTCAGTAGGAGGCTGACATCTGAGAGTATTGTGGGGGTACCGCAGAGAAGGAACAGTGGCTCAAGGGAAGGGTCAGGAAAGGAGGCAAACTAGACAGGATGCCAGCTGATGAAGGGTGGGCCTAGAAAAGAGGAGCAGAAGTAGGCAGGAGGGAGGAGAAAACACATAGTAAGGTAAAGGGGTAGGGAACATGTTTGCTGTACTGTTAGTAACACATGGAATGAGGACGAGGAGGAGATTGTTGTATATGATAGAACTACAAAAAGGAGGGAGTGAGGGCTTTACTAGTGGAGAGATTGAGCATGGCATGGCAGGGAGGGATAATATTCAGAGAGGTGAGGAGGGAGGTTGGCAATGAAACAGGAGGAGGAGGGGAGGGGTCTCAATTGAGAGGGACAGGAGGAAGACACTGGGGCAAATGGTAAAAGCACCATCTTGATGTCGCCAAGAATGAGAACCTGGGTGGGTGGTGGTGACGGGCACAAGGAAAGAGGAGGAGAGTGTACTGGTGTTGGGGACTCCATTCTCAAGGGGATCAGATGGGGAAGTAAGGAGAGAGGACAGTGGGATATGGGTGGAGTCCATACTGGGATTAAAGGCAGACAAGGCAGGACAGGCAATCCTAAGGTGTGTAAGGAGGGGAGGAGGAACCACACATTGTGGTACATGTGGGTACAAATGACCTGAGTGGAGAAAATGGTGAAGGTAACAAGGGAGAGGACTGAGGAAGTGTGAAGGTTGTGCAAGGAGACTGGGAGTCTGTGACCTTCTCTGAGGTGCTCCAGTACCCTGCACAAGCACAGAGAGAAAGAGGGATTAGGAAGTTGAAAACATGGTTGGTAGAATGGTGTCAAACTAAGGAGTATGGGGTTGTGGGAAGCTGGGGCAGTTCCTGGGATAATAACAATCTGTTTGCAATGGATAGGACACACCTGAGTGGGGAGGGAAGGATATTAAAGCAAAGGTTGGGAGATATATTGCAACAAAGGTAGATTTAAACCAGATGGCGTGGCAAGTGAACAGCAGGTAGGCAGGGATCAAATAGAGTGGAGTAACCGTCCCCCAGGTTAGCAGGAAAGGACTTGGGGTGGCCAAAAGGGAGGACTAGAAGGGAGGAGATGGAGGCCAGTGATGGGAAGGGGCAGGACAGAGGGTAGTCTCAAGTTCAAGTTCAGTTTATTGTGGAAAACTCTGTTGAGCAAGCTCATTCACAAGGAGGTCCTTTGACATAGACAGGTAGTTACAGATTGCATAATCAAGAAAACAGTAAAAATTCAAGTACAGAATTAGGGGCAAGCATTAACATGTTGCATAAAATGATAATGACATAGAAAATACAAGTACAGAAAAAGGTACAAAGTGCTTGTTTCGGAGTATCAAGGCAGCTAATTTCTAGGTAAGTAAGAGTAGTGGACTAGGTTAGAGCAGTGAGCTGGGATTTAGAAACAGCTGCACGTATCTTTTATTTTTGCTGCAGCCAACCTTTTAAATAGGCTGACAGGGACAGTACCAGGAAGCTTCAGTACACCTTGGAGCTGGTCCCAGATAGTTGGAATCGCTCAATATGGCCTGCTTACCGAGTGAGGTCCGGGGTTCTCAGTACATCGAGGAGGAGGAGGAGGAGGTAATTTTCCAAGTGAGTAGGCGCAATGGGAAATACAGAAAATGGTTGTGAGATAGTTTGGGAGCTTGTTCAAGAGTAACTTAAGAGACCAGATACCAGCATGAAGTATGTGTCTAGTTGAGAGTGATGTCCAGCCAGCAGCTAGGTACAAATTGCAATGGTGTGTTCGGTAGGGTAGGTTTGTCATGAACCATATGGCACGGTGGTAGAGGACATCTAGTTTGCTGAGTCCTGAGGCCACTGCAGAGGAATAGCTTAGATCTTCATAGTCGAATAGCAGCAAGAATGTAGTCTGGATCAGCTCTAGTTCTGGTATCCAATGGAAAGAGGGACTTGTTACGAAAGAAGAAACCTAGCCTAATTTTTAGCCTCTTTGCCAGATCATCACGGTGGGTCATGAAAGGAAAGTTTGTTGTCCAGCCACACACAAGATATTTGAATTTGGAGGTGATTTCAAGGGGTTCACCTAGGGAGGTAGTGATGAATTCTTTGTGTGTGTTTGCAAGGAAGTGGAGGTAATGTTTGGAGCAAAGATCATGGCCTTAGTTTTCTTGGCATTGAGGAGTAGTTTGGCATTGATTAGGTTGATTTCTAGTTGTGCAAAGTCGGTTTGGAGTACATCCTCACTTCAGCTAGTGTGGGGTCTGATGTATACAGTACAGTACAGTATCATCAGCAAAGAAATGCAGAAGGACTGGGATATATGTGCGCCAAGGTTATTGATGTACAGGGAGAAGAGGATGGGACCTAATATGAAGCCTTGTGGGACTCCCTGACAATTGGGGGATGCAGAAAGAGGCCACCAGCTTTTACTTTCTGGGTCCTTCCAGATAGGTAGCTGTTAAACCACTGGGCAGCAAGGGGATGGTGCCTACCTTATAGGCTTGAGACTAACAGATTGTGGTTGACAATGTCAAACACTTTGTTGAGATCTAAAAAACATGCACCAGTAACTTTCTTGGAGTCCATGGCTGAGATCCATTCATTGGTAACTTTGCTAGAGCAGTGACTGTACTATGGTTGGGCCGGATGCCAGATTGCATAGGGTTGAGGATTGAAGATGATTCAATATGGAGTTTCATTTGGGAGTAAACTAGCTTTTTTTGAGGACTTTGGGGAGGACAGGTAAGATTGAGATGGGCCTATAGTTGTTTAGGCAGCATGGGTCACCTTACTTGAATAATGGGAGGACGTGGGCAGATTTCCAGCAGGACGGAACATTGACAGTGGAAGTGGAAAGATTGAATATCTGGAGGATGGGGCAGTGAGGGTGAGATAGTCTAGTTTAAGAAAAAAGGTTCTAGACCATCGTCCCTGCAAATTTTCAAATATCTATGGTAAGAAGTGAATCTTCACTTTTTTAGCTAAGGCGGCACAACTGGAGAGGGCTGGTTGAAGTTTGTGAGTCAATGTTATTACAGTCTTGGTTGCTACCACAGGCTGCATAAGGCAAGAGTCAAAAGCTAGGCCAGCAGTTACAAAGTGATTGTTGATTTCTTGAGGATTAGGCAGCTGTTTTCCACTGCCCTACCATTGCTGAGGATCTTCAGAGGGATGGAGGGGACTACAGGCTGACCTTCAATGGACTTGAGTGTCTTCCAGAATATTTGGGAATTCCTTTGCCTGTTCAAGAGTGGAGACATAATAGTTGGCTTTGCTTGTGCAGATTTGTTTAATGCAGGTGTTTCTAGCTGCTCTAAATGCTTGCCAGTCAGCTGGGCTTTTGGATTTTCTAGCCTTAGCCCAGAGTTTATCACGACATAGAGTGTAGCCTTGAGATCTGATGTAAACCATGGGTTGGATGTTTTATGCACCTGACTTTGATCAAAGGGCATGCTTGTTGGGCAGTGTGGTGAGGTTGCCGTTAGGACAGTGACTGCCTCATTGATTGTTTTGGCAAGGCAGAGATCTTGCCATCTAATTTTGCTCAGGTCAGATAAGAAGTCCGATGCATTAAACTTGCAAAAGGACTGCTTAGTTACGAGTGTTGCTTGCTGTCAGGCTATAATTTGTGATCTTGTGCAAACAACTACTCCATGATCACTCATGTCATTTTGAAGACTGCAGAGTGAAGAATTTTGTGGGATGCATAGAAAGTGTGACATCAAGGAGAGAACTGTTGTTGGGATTGAATGTATTGGTTCTACTTGGTTCACCGACTAACTGGGCTAAGCCAACTCGTCACAGAAGGATTTCAGGTTGTGTGACTTGGGGTGTCAGTCCATATTAAAATCCCTAAGTATTAAAGTTTCAGTGTTGGCAGAAGCGATTAAGGATTTAAGTATGGTGAGGATGTCAGTGCCACCAGATGGGGGCGATAACCACCAATAATAGTGGGACATTCAGTGGATGGAAGGTGTAATTTGAGAGATAAGATTTCATACTCTTTAGGTTTAGATTTACAGTGAATATCACTGACTGTAAACTTAGATTTTGTGTAGATGGCCACACCACCCACTCTGGCTTCTATCTGCCCTGTGCAGATTGTAACCAGGAAGGAGACTTGTTGATCACTGTTTGACTTTTTGAGCCAAGATTCGGTTATAATAATGAGGTCTGGCTCAGTATGGGCAGCCCATACTTAGAGCTGATCAAACTTTTCTTTCAGGCTCAATATGTTGATTAACATTAACTTACATCCCGGTGCAGATGCAAAGTCTGCAGGAGATGAAAGTGATAATGGGGTCCAGGGTTTAGCTCCACATTACCTGAACAGAGAAGGAGCAAGAGAAGCAGTTTTTAATCCAGTTTTTGCATGATAGGAGCGTTTTCCTTTGCGACTTTCCGCAAGGTGATGATGGTGCGATGTAAAGCTAGGGTGGCAGTGAAGGGAAGCTAAGGAGAGTGCTGTGATCGACATACATGAAGGAGCAGAAAGTGTAAGGGTGAAGGATATGAGCCGAGGATAAAAGGAGGTGGACATATTAAATAAGGGGAGGCAGTGGAATGAGGTTCTGATTACAGGACTGGAAATTTCCTGAGGTGGACCTGATCCTTGTTCTTTGTTGTAGTGAGCTGCTATGGATAAGGTGGTTAGGAATAAGAAAAGGCTTAAGTATAAGGAGCGTGCCATGGCACCACAAATACAAGGGCTAGGAGAGTTATGGACACAGTCAGTTAAGTGGATAGGAGAAAACAGGATTGAAGTGTCATGCCTGCCAGAGACAGCAAGCCTGGTGTGCAGATCAGTAGCTCTAAGGAGTAGAAGCACACAGAAGGATTGGTGGGAACTTGGCCTGGTGTGGCCAATCAGTCAGTATCAATCAGTAACATAGAAACATAGAATTTGAAGGCAGATAATGACTGCTTGGCCCACCTAGTCTGCCCATTTTCCTACCTAATAGATAAGCTGCAGATCCTAGTTAACCAACAGCTTACTTCCTCCTACTTCCCACTAGGACAGACTTATGCCTGTCCCATGCAATCTTGAATTCCCCACAATTCTTGACTCCACGACCTCCTCAGGGAGGCTGTTCCAGGCGTCCACAACTCTCCATGAAAAATACTTCCTCACATTACCTCTGAGCCGTCCCCTCTATCTTCAAATTGTGCCCCTTTGTTCTTGCACATCTCTTTTCTGAAAGATGCTACCCTCTTGGACTTTGTTGATTCCTTGAGGTACTTGAAAGTTTCTATCATGTCCCTCTCTCCTTCTTTCCTCAAGGGTATACATATTAAGCTCCTTTAGTGTTTCTTTGTATGTCTTCTGGTGCAGACCCTGCACCATTTTGGTTGCCCTCCTCTGGACAGCCTCCACTCTGTCTATGTCTTTGTGGAGATGGGGTCTCCATAACTGCACACAGTACTCAGATGGTGTCTCACCAACTGTCTGTACAGAGGATAACAACTTCCTGTTTTCTATTATTGATGCCTCACCCTATGTATCCCAGTAACCCCCAGCCTTCCTTACTGCCTTCTCACATTGCTTGCCCACCTTTAGGTCATCTGATATAATTATCCCCGGTCCCTTTTCATTTTCGCTGTTGTCAGTATCTCACCCCCCATTACGTACTCTTCCCTGGGTTTTTGTTTCCCAGGTGCATTACCTTGCACTTTTTGCATTGACTCTGAGCTGCCATACATTTGACCATTCTTCTAACCTTGCCAAGTCCCTTCTCATCCTTTCCACTCCATTTTGTGTATGAACCCTGTTGCCAATCTTTGTGTCATCTGCAAAGAGACATACTTTTCCTTCCAGTTCCTCTGCAATGTCACTTATAAAGACATTAAAAGGACCAGTCCCAGCACTGAACCCTCGGTACTGCACTAGTAACCCTCCTTTCTTCACTGTGGACTCCGTTTACTACACCTTTGCATCCTGTTGTCTAGCCAATTTTTGTCCAGGCTACCACCTTGGGACCCACTCAAGGCTGGCTAACTTGTGTATTAATCTTTTGTGGGACTATATCAAATGCCTTGCTAAAATCTATGTAGGCCATGTCCACAGCCCCTTCCTGGTCTACTACTTTGGTCACCCAGTCAAAGAAATCTATTAGATTCATCTGACACAACCTTCCCATCATGAATCCATGCTGCCTTGGGTTCTGTGCCCCACTGGCCTCTAGATACTCAACAATTCTCTTCTCCAGAAGTGATTCCATCATTTTCCCTACTACTGAGGTCAGACTAACAGGTCTGTAATTTCCTGCCTCTGTCCTGCTCCCACTTTTGTGAAGAGCAATCACATCCACCCTCCTCCAGTCCTCAGGTACCACCCCATCCTCCATGATTTGTTAAAGAAAGTAGTCAGTGGTGTCACTAGTTCTACCCTTAGTTCTTTTAGAATTCTTGGGTGAATCCCATCAGCCCCATTGCTTTGTCCACCTTCAATTTATTAGTCCTTTCAGAACCCTTTCTTCTGTAAATGGACTGGTATTGACCCGTCTTCAGTGTTTCTCTTGTTTAGCTTAGGTACCTCCCCCTCCTTTGTGAATACTGAGCAGAAATATTCATTCAGTATCCATGCTTTTTCACTGTCATCCTCTGCCCACATTCCCTCCCCTTTATTAAGCCTCAGTATCCCTCCTTTGGTCTTTCTTCACTCCCTAATGTACCTATAAAGGTCTTATCCCCATCTTAACAGAGTTGGCTATCCTTTCCTCGGTTTGGCCTTTGCTATTCTGACTACCTTCCTGCCTCTTTCTGCTTTAACTGATAAAGTTCTCTGTCCTACTCTTTCTGTGTTTCCTTACATTTCCTGAATGTTATCCTTTTCTCCTTAACCTTCCCTGTCACCTCTTTTGAGAACCATAGAGGTTTTTCCTTCATTTGTATCACTGATTTGCTTCACACAAAGGCTTGTTGCCTCTGTGATGGCAGTTTTGATTACTCCCTATTGTTCCTCCACCCCACTTTCTTGCCTGTTTGCTAGTGCTTTTCTGAGGCACTCTCTCATTTTCCCAAAGTCAGCCCTCCTAAAGTCCAATACTCTTGCTTTTGTATGGCTTGTTTGTATGGCTGTGTTTATCGTGAACCACACTGTTTGGTGGTCGCTTGTTCCCAGATGGCTACCCACTTCTAAATCTCAGATTCTTTCTCCGTCCCCATTTGAGAGTACCAGGTCTAAGATTGCTCCTCCCGAGTGGGTTCCAATACTAGCTGTCTAGGCATGCCTTGTGGGGCATCAAGAATAGCCATGCTCTTGGATGTGCCTGCAGCAAAATGCTCAGTTAACATCTGGCATATTCAGGTCCCCATCACAATATCTCCCTTTTTCTGCCATTCTAAGGAAGCCTTCTATCATTTCCTTGTCCATTCCCTCCCCTGAGATGGGGGTCTGTACACAACCCCCATGCGGATTGTGGTGCCATTTCCTGTCTCCAGGGTGACCCAGAGTGCCTCATCTGCTCCCTGTTTACTCTTTAGTTCTGTTTCTTTGATCCCTTCCTTTACATGAGAGGTACTCCTCCTCCTCTTTCACCCTCCCTGTCCCGCCTGTAGATTGTGTATCTGGGTATGTTGACATCCCAGTCATGGTTCTCTGTACCATGTTTCTGTGACTGCCACAATATCCAGGCAACCCTCTTCCATCAAGACCACTAGTTTAGGGAGCTTGTTACACAGACTTCAGGCATTGGTACTCATCACCTCCACTTTTGATGGCCTTATCCCTTTAGCCCCATCCCTGTCCTTACTGCTTTTACCTTTTTCACATTTACCTCTGTCCTGCTCCCTAATGACTTCTCTACCTTGGTGTTTACCTCACTAATTACCATGTTTTGTGGGGAGGCTGGAATTTCCCTGTTCCTTTCAGTGCTTCCCCCTTGGCTAGTTTAAATGCTTTACAATGAAGCATTTAAACCTCTTACCTAGGATCCTGGTTCTCCCCTGGACAGATGCAGATCATCGAACCAGTATAGGTCTGCATCCTACAGGTGGCTCCCAGTCCCCAATGAAGCCAAAACCCTGGGCTCCACACCAGTTTTCAACCATTCATTGAGTTCACTGGTGAGGAGTACCCCTACATCACCCTTGCCATAGACAGGCAGCACTTCTTAGAAGGTTACCGTATGCACTACTTGTCTAAGGCCCCTCCCCACTCTACAAACTTCTCTTTGCACTGCTCTGATTCCTGGCCAGGTCATTTGTCCCTAGGTGGACAATGACATCCCACTTCCTCATGCAGCTGCTCCACGATCCTGAGGATTCGCTCCTGTCCCTCCAAGCCATGGAGCCAGGCAGGCACCTTACCTCCCTCTCCCTTCCTCCCTCCTTATGATTGAGTCCCCCACCAGGAGTTGTTTCCCCTGTGAGTCCCATGCTACCCTCCTGTGGGTCTCCTTTGTGAAGGTTCCCAGCATCCTCCTTGGTCTCCACTGCAGGTGCCTCCATAGAGGAACCACTATCCACCAGAAGAGCGTATGGATTGTGGAGAGGTACAGCTGGAGGGATGCAACTCTGTTCCACCACCCTCTCCTCTCTGAGCCCACCCTGGTCCATCCTCTAGAAGAGGGAGGGGGAAAAGACTGATGAATAGTGATAGACTGACCACACAACAGATGAAATGAGACAGGAATTGTATTGTATTGTATTGTATTGTATTGGGTTGGATTGGGTAAGTGTGCTTATAACTGGGCCCTCTAGTGGCTAAAAGATATAATCTGCTAATGGAAAAGTCAGCACACACAAAAAAAAAAAAAGAACAGGCAGGGAGGTTCTGAAGCAAGTTGGGGGCACTGAAGCAGCCCCTATGGGACACAGAGGTCAAGGGTGCAGCCCACAGACTTACAGCTCTGATAGAAGGGCATAGGGCTCAGGGCATATAGAATCACACTACCTTAAAACCGCTTAAAACTTAAATCAACTCTTAGAAATCTCTCACATTAGACTAAATATTACTTAAAGTGAGAAATCAAAACCTGTCAAGCAGAGGTCAGTCCTATCATTAATTTCTAGGCAGAAGTTCCTAGAAGACTTGTGGATTGCAGCACGTACTCGAGAGAAACAATGGCAAACAGGAGCAAGTGAGATTCCTCCAGGGTAGATACCAAAATTCAGAGTTCCAACTCGTACCTTGCTTGGACGGTGAGCTTTGGGCAGCTTCTCCTTAGTCTGCTTATCAAACTGCAGAACGAGTTTGCTTGAGAGGAACAGTCCGAAAGGGCACAGAAGTCCCCTTTGCTTGGAGGGTGAGCTTCAGGCAGCTTCTCCTTAGTTCGTTTATAAACTGCAGAATGCAGTTTGCTTGAGAGGAAACAGCCCGAAGGGCACAGTAGTCCTCTTGTTTGGAGGGTGAGCTCAGGCAGCTTCTCCTTAGTCAGCTTATCAAACTGCAGTCTCGCTGAATGCAAGAAGCTTAGGAAACAAATCAGCTGAGCTACGGCACTCTTAGCAGTATGGAGGTGGCTATTGCAGCTGTCACAGAAATGTGAGCAACTGAGCACCGGACTGGGATCTGGCAATCCCAGGATACACATTATATATATATTTTTAATTTACTAAACTTTATTGAGCTTTAAGCAGCACACAGTACAATGCATGACAGGATAATGACATGAGGCAGCATATGCCTACATTACAACAAACAGATAAACAAACAAACAACCCCACCCTACCCCTGAAACCCCACCACCACCCTTGTGTCTGCACCTCAATCAGAGGAAGAAATGATGATAAAAGTCATACTGGGGAGGATAATAGGCTTATGGTTTCCATAGGGATAGCAAGGTCAGAAGGGGTTCCCAAATGGTCTGGAAAGCATGAGGTCTGTTTTGCATGCTTGCTATATGCTTCTCCAGCTGAATTGCAAACAATGCTTCACAATACCACTCCAGCACTGAGAGGAGGGAGGCCTCCTTCTAGTGCCTTAACATTACTAACCCAGGATACAAATTATACAGGAAAGACCATAAGAAGGGGATGGGTTGGGGTGGCAGTCTATGTGAGGATGGGATCAAATGCACAAGGGACGAGGGGGAGAAAGGAGAACAGAGGCAATCTGGCTGCAGCTCCTAGACTCAAGGGATAGGAAACTGAGATTTGGGGTGTATGTAGGCATGCCGTCCCAGTCTGGAGAGCTTGACTGGGAATTAGTGGGACAAATCAGAAAGTAGAATGTAGAAAGAATGTAGAAAAGGGAAGGTGGTCATTGTGGGAGATTTCAACTTGTTGGGTTGACTGCAGCATTCCTGTCCCTCAGTGCTAGGCAGCAAGTGCACCTAGATGCCATCCAGCAGGGTCTCCAGGCACAGTTGGTTAGTGTACCTATTAGGCTAAAGAACACTTGATCTGGTATTGTCAAATGGGAGGCAGGAAGGGAAATAAAGGTGGAGAACTCACTAGCCAACAGCGATCACCAAATGGTGTGGTTTAATATCACCATGTGCAGGGAGCCAGAGAAATCAGTTACTTGGGTGGTAAACTTCAGGTGGGTGGACTTTGGGAGGATGCAGGAAGTACTGAGAAGGATGCTGGAGGGCATAAGGCAGAGATGGATGTGAAGCAGAAATGGGATATTATTAAATGGGGGATTACAGAGGCAACAGAAGTTGGCACCAAGGCACAAAGTAAGAGGAGCAGAGCAAGGAACCATGCTGGTTGAACAGCTAGTAGTGGAGATGGTGAGGGCAACACGAGAGGCACACCAGAGGTATAGGAGGACAGGGAAGGAAGTGGACAGGAGGAGTATGCAAGATGGTCCAGGAAGGTGACCAGAAAAGTGAGAGAAACCAAGGCCCAGAGGGAGCTGAGATTGGTGCAGGGAATTAACAGGGAGGAGAAAGGCTTTTTCAAATACATCAGGGAAAAAAGGAAGTGCAAGGAGACAATAGTGAGAATAAAAAGGGTGGGAAGTGGACAGAAAGGGAGGAGCAGACAGAAGCACTGAATGAATACTTTTGCTCAGTATTCACGAAAGACAAGGAGGGACTGCTACCACCATAGGCTGGGAGGGTGGGGACGGGGAGAGGAGGTGACAGATGGAAGAATTGAGGCAAACAGAGTCCTAGAGGGACTGAGGGCACTGAAGGCACACAAGGCACCAGGACTGGATGGTATCCACCCCAGGGTGCTTAGGAGATGGTTCAGGTGTGGCGGAGCCACTGATGGATCTGTACAGCACCTGACTGGAGTTGGATGTGTGCCATTGGACTGGAGGATGGCACATGTAGTACCATTACACAAGAGCGACCAAGGAATGAACCAGGTAATTATCATCCAGTAGGTCTCACCTTCATAGTGTGCAAACTCATGGAAATGATACTAAAGGAAAGACTGGTGTCGTACCTGGAGGACAATGGCCTCCAGGATGTGAGGCAACATGGGTTCATTTCAGGAAGTCTTGTCAAACCAACCTGATACAATATTATGACAGGGTGACAGGTGAGCTGGATAAGGGTCATACGGTTGATGTTCTTTATTTGGACTTCAGCAAGGCCTTCAATTCAGGCACTCATGGGTGGCTTGAGGGAAGCTAACTGGTGTAGGGGTAGGGGCAAAATGATGAACTGGATTATAAGCTGGCTGAGTAGGAGGATGCAACAGGTGGTGGTGAGAGGGGAGCCTCAACCCAAGGCCAGTGATGAGCGGGTGCCACAGGGCTCTGTGTTGGGGCCAGTATTATTTGGTCTCTTCATATCAGACATTGCACATGGGTGGTGAGCAAGGTAAGTCTGTTTACTGATAACACCAAAATCAGAGCAGTGGTGGATGGAGGGAGGGATGGAAGCAGCTGCAGGGGACCTAAGCAAGCAAGAGGAGTGGTTAGAGAGGGTAGCTGGGGTTCAATGCAAAGAAGTGTAGGTTATGCACTTTGGGGCAAGGAACCCAAGGAAAGAATACTGGCTGGGGGATTAAGCTGGGGATCACCGAGGAGGAGGAGAAGGACCTAGGGTAATGATAACAGGGACCATGTACAACACTGCCCAGTGCAGGAGAGCAGCTGCAAAGCGTAAACAAAATGATGGGGTGTATAGCGAGGGTTTTTGTCCAGTCAAAGACAGGTGATCTTGCCTCTACAGGTCACTGGTAAGGCTGCACTTAAAGTATTGTGTGCAGTTTTGGAGGCCATACCTAAAGCGTGTATATCAGGCTACTGGAAGGGGTGCAGAGGAGGGCAACAAAGATGATATGTGGAATGGAGGGAGAGACTATGAGAGCAGGCTGGAGACCTGATTATCTATACCCTGGAGGATAGAAGGAATGGGGGACATGTTAGCGACATTCAAGTATCTGAGGGGAATCAATAAGGTGTGGAAGATGGGATATTTAAGCTAAGGAGGGAGGGACACCGGGGCACTGGCTAAGAATAGAGGGGGGAATGAGGAGGCACTATTTCGCAGAGAGGGAGGTAGCAAGATGGAATGCACTGCCAGAATGGGTGGTATCATGTAAATGTGCCAACAGCTTTAAAAGGGTATGGGACAGGGAAGAGGGGAGGGAGAGTAAGGATGGGGAGGTGGGGTGTGTCAGTGGGATGACAAAGGGAAGGGGTGGGGCAGCTGCAAACTAGGGTGCTAGCTGCACACTCAAGCAGATTAAATAGACTAGGTGGTCTATTTCTGCTGGCACTTCATAAGTTCATACGTATGTTTGTATCTGCTCCTTGGCTGAACTCGGATGCTTTAATTCATCCAATTTACTTTGCAACCTTCTTGCATTCATTAAGTAGCAATTTAATTTGGAATTATTATTGACATTAGCCTTGTAGGTACCATTTTTTTTTTATTGCCTAATAGTGGGCTAGCACTAGAATTACCTGAATTGAAATTTACTCCTCCCCAATGTGACTAGTTTAAAGGTAGCCTTAGTTAATTAGATTTGCTAGAATCTTAGTTCCCATGTTATTTAGATGTAGTCCATCATTCACATATAATTCCTTATGATTCCTGACGGTATTCTATGTGTCAATAAATGGTATTTTTTCAATACATTTGTTTTGGACTCTAGTGTTGACCCTTTCGATAGTGTTATTTTTCTCATGATCACATTTTATTTGAGGTAAAATGCCTGAAACAATAAATGTTTATCCATGACTCTTTATTAGTTCAGTTAGCCCCAGAATTTCCTCTATAATGTCATTTTCATGGTCTCTGCCTATATTGTTTATCCCACATGAATACTACCATCTGGGTCTTAGGTGGTTTTTCGATTATGTTTGGTAATATTCCTTAACGCTAATATTAAAATAGTTTTAAATGTTTGTTTTTCTATTTCTACATGGTCTAATGGTTATGACATGGCTGCTTTAGTCCCTCTGCTCATCATGAAAACCTTAAATTGTGCAAGATTATTTTTTAGTACTGGTTTTATACTACATGTTTGCCTGATGGCCATTTTAATAATGCAATCAATCATTTTTCATATTTAAACTCGGGAGCAAGCACACAAGATTGCAGACTCAGACAATGAATAAATAACCAACATGATCTGATTATTAGTTTGTATTTGGGCTGCCAGCCTAACTCACAGTTCCAACCATTTATTAAATATAGAGAATATATATATATATATATATATATATATATATATATATATATATATATATATATATATATTTCATAACACAGAGACACAGGTGAAATTATCTTGGTATGATTCAGTTATTTGTAATTATACAATGTGGTAAACTCAATAAGCCAAATCCTGCAACCTGATTGGTTGGCTGGTACCTTTCCCAGCATTATAAATCCTCCAGTGTACTCAATGGAAAAGGTACCAGCCAACTCTACCTCATGTCAATCAATGTATCAATACGACGCTTTCACTTCAAACGAAATCGCCACCATTTTTCCTGTCACGCTTTGCTAAGACACCACGGTAAA
The DNA here is from genome assembly GCA_016271365.2 of Neoceratodus forsteri. Taxonomy (NCBI): domain Eukaryota; kingdom Metazoa; phylum Chordata; order Ceratodontiformes; family Ceratodontidae; genus Neoceratodus; species Neoceratodus forsteri. The sequence goes on along the minus strand of CM057455.1, from coordinate 911,911,480 downwards.
TTTTAAAAAATGACATCCTCTTTTAAACTGTATGACCTCAGTGAGTTAATAAACAACATTTGACATTGTATAATAGCAATTTATCCTTCCAGGGTGTGGGTATACTGGAGGACTTACACGACTGGTGCGGTTCTGTCAGTCAGCTGCACCTTGTGACCGAACACACCAGCCGTGGTAAATCCTACAGTATACCCACACCCTGAGGGATAAATTGCTTAATTATGCCATTACAAGTTAGTCGGGAATCAGAATGAATCATCATCATCATCATCAATAACCAGCTTTTCCTATTGTATGTAATAAGGATATGATATAAACTCTTCACTGCTGTTCTTACAGTTTTAGTTATGCCATGAAACACCTCAATCAATGTAGACATTCTAAAATGTATAGCACACAAACACAGCCAATGTTAACTCCTTTCTTCCTTCCTTGCTTCCTTGCTTCCTGAAATCAATGCAGACTGTGTCTGAGTTAAATTAAAATTTGAAAAGAACTCCACAGTAAGTACACTGCAACTGAAAATAACTTTGCTCTGATGAAACATATTGCTCAGTGACAATGGCCAAAATGTGGAGCTGAGTAACAGCAGGTTGTCTCCATTATTTTGATTAACTTCTTTCAAGTTTCAATTTCCTCAACTTCAGCATATTTGATGGGTATATGAAATTCAAAATATCTGTGCATACTAGCTGAGATCATAGTCATACAGTATATATTTTAATCATAGTTTCTATTTCATCTGACAATCCAAAAATATATGGTATTACACCTGCCTGGCTACAGCACATCTATAAATTGTGTAAAGTGGAGCTGCACTTGGTGACTTCCGTCAGCTACAGACTACAGTACACTAATTAGCTTCAACAGGAGCTAATAGTATATCATGTCAAACTAGCTGTGCATTTCAGTCTGTCAAAGAACATATAAATGCAAGAACAGAAAATTCTGCTGCTTCTGTTGCAACAACAGAAGTAGCAGCAACCATCACTTCTGTGACCCTAGTCTTTTCCTCTGAATACATTTCTCTGTCACTCTTGGGTGCCTTATAGAGACAGGTCCACGTAAAGTGTAATTACGTTATCTTATAGCAGTATAATAAAATTTGTTCACTAGGGTTGTATCCAATAGCCATGAATTTCTAAACTGATTCCAGTTGCAAGGTGTGTTCTGGTCATATTAAACTGCAGTGCCCTTGTCACAGTATGAATTAATTCCCTACATCATCAGTAGTTAATAAAGGTACGATTAAGCAGGATAAATTCTTATATGAAGGCTGCTGGCTGCTACTGTGATCACTGTTATGTTTAGATGGTTCTCTACCCCACAGCCAGCAATTTAATGCTTCTGGAGTGAGAAGTGAATATTCAGATTTCTTTAAGATTCACAGGTCTCCGGCCCAAAATCAAATTCAGTCCTGTCATGTCTACAGGTCAGAAAACTGACTTGGACTGTTTTTGTGCATGGCACTGTAGTATTTTACAGGTTTCCAAGCAACAATCATCCAGCATCTTACTCTGCATTACAGTAATTCCTTTTTAGTTACAGATCTATAGTACATGGAAGTAATTATCACTGGTCACCTTAGCTATCGAGTGTACTTTGTTGGGTTTTGCCCTGTTGCATTACCTACCTACACAATTTTTATTTCCATAGGTTTGCTTAAAACATCTAGAATCTCTAATGTACCTGGGTTCCTAAGTACTGTAATAAATAATTAAAATGTTATTAACCCTGTTCTGTTCTGCATGAATGTATTTCTCACTGCCTTAGTTGCCTTCCTCCCAAACAGCCCTTACAGCAGTCGGCATGCGGGGATTCTGTATATCCAAGTACTAGCACTGGCATTAATTAAAGATCAATTAAAAAATCACACGTGCTTAAGTCAGTGAGGCGGACACTCAGTGGAAAAGGATGGTGGACAGACAAAGGATAACCTTGCAGTTGTTGTGTCCTGCTGCCCACTGCCCAGTCATGATGAACATGCAATAGGGACTGGCTGACCAACTTTCTGACCAACAGGGACTGACTATACAGTACAGTAAAACAGGATGCCACAATTCCAATATAAATAGAAGAGTTAGAGTATATAATATGCAGCAGTACCTTGGAGAGAAAGGCTTTATTCCATCCCGTTATGGAATCCCTGCACATGCAAGACTGGACACTGGTGAGGTGACAAAACCCCCAATCCCTTCTATTTCAATTGCTTGCTTACCTGGAAATGCAAGCAATAAAGCAAAATAAACAGTAGTTTGAGATTAAATTATCTAGGCAGGCCAGGATGTCAGTGAGACATCTACATCTTAATGTGTGTCCTCACTATATATAATTCTTTAATGTTTGATACTGACACACTGTGTTCTAAGCCTCCCCCACCAATATCTCCCAAAATTGATTGTAGGGGAGATCTTTTTAAACCTCCTGCTGATATCAACTGATGTTTTCATTTATAGTAACAAAAACTTCCATTGGCAGAATCACAGCCATGGCTTTGGAGGGCCTATTAATAAATCAAACAGGAGTGGTCTTATATTATAATCTTACCTGGAGCAAAGAAAAATATTTTTTTACAGGAGATTACATTGGCTCAGAGGACCTGTCCCCCATATCCCCAAAATTGACTGTAAGGGACTTCTTTTTGCCCCTGCAGAGATCAGCTAATTGTTTTCATTTAAAAACAAAAACTCCAGTTTTCAGAATGGTAGCCATGGCTTCGGAGGGTGGCTATTATTAATGATGTGATCATGAGAATGTGGCCAACCGTAACTAAACTATTTACCTTTCTTGTTTTTAATTTACAACAGCATAATTCAGTAGGCAACCTAGTCACTCCATTACTGAATTAAATGAAATCACAGCACTACCCTTTCTTTATGGTCCTGCTCATGCAAGCTTATTCTCCCTATTGCAGGGGCAATTGTTTGAAGATGCACCTGTGCTTAGCAGTGCTGAACAAAGGAAACTTGAGGTACAAGGCGAAAGGATACCTGCCGGCACCTGCTTAAACAGTGACTCATCATACAGTATATAGTTCTTTCTTTCTCAGTGAGTGAGCTAGGCTATGCTCTATGACTACTTCTATCACACTGCACAAGGAGCTTAAAATGAGGGCAAGACAGACCTGTAGTGTCCAAAAGTGTTTCTTTTATTCAAAGTGCAAGCATGCATTACAAAAGCAGCAGCAAACAGCAGCACAGACTGGTAATGGCAGATGCTTATTCAGTTGATGCATTCCAAGCTCCTCAAACAGCACCTTCCCCACCTGTTACAGACAAAGAATGAGTGAACCTGAAGAAAGCACTTTTGGACACTACAGGTCTGTCTTGCCCACATTTTAGCTCTTGTGTACTGTGATAGATCTAATATAAGTAAAGCATAGCATAGTGTAGCTCACTAAAAAGAACAAGAAATATATATGCTTTGACTGTTTAAGCAGGTGCAGGGGTCATTTTGCCTTGTACCCAATATTCACCTACTCCGGGTCTTTTTATGTACTTGTTCCCTTTGTATTAAATTTACATAGATTATTTCATGCCAGGATGCCACTAAACAGATTGAGCTAGTGACTTCAAGGAGCTTAGCTGGTGACACAGATGCAGCAAACCTTATTCCAGGGTGGCTTAGATCTCTAAAATTCATTACATAAATGAAACTCAGCTGAAACACTTGCCTTCACTAGAAGTGGAAAACAAGGAGCTGGCTGAAGGACAAGGCTAAAATATTATTGCATTGATTATGACAGCATTAAAATATTTCTGAAATTAACCAAAATGCAATTTCAAGTAACCTATCATTTTAGATATCCTTCTCCTTAGATGTAGTGCACACGTAATAATTACTGGGGAGGGCAAAACACAGTGTGCATGCAACGTTTAGATGAAGTTACTTTAAATGCATTGTCACACTTTGGATTGCAACTGTAATCAAATTGGGCAACTTCTTACACTGGCAGTAGAGACGCAGTGAAGTTTAAATCCCTTAGCAAAGTGCAGGCGAGTGTCCATTTCACATTCGAGTATGCTAGGGAAGTCCTCATCATAATGAGCGACTTCAGATTGCCAACTTTGCATTGACTTCACCTTATTTTTAAACAAAGGCAAAGTGAGTGATAATGAAACAGCCCACAGCTCACATGAGTCATAGACTCACAGTCTGCAGGTCACATGCTGCAGGCAGGAAGTTAATCAGCCAGACAGTAAAACAGTTTCACTTTTACCTTGCTGTGACTTGGTGAAGGAGCTTTTGTCTGTAGCAGAGAGAGAAAGAGAGAGTTATATCTTGAATGTTTCCTCAATTTATAGCTTTTTGTCATTTAGTTGCCTATTTGTTGCTTTTAGTTGTCCTTTTGATTTTGATTCCTTATTCCACATCCTGATTCCTTAGTTTACATCTTTTCATTTTGTATCAGTAGTTGATCTTAATAGTGATTTGTTTGTGTGTGTATGTGAAATGGAGAAAGGATGTTATGTTTCTCTGGGGAACTCAGAGGACAGAATGTAGGGCCATGTATGCATGGTAGCATCCAGCGTATCAATTACAGTACTGTATTTAGTGCTGCTAGTAGTGCTCCCTCCCTGAAAGAGGGAGGCACTGGTACGATGCAAGCACCCCCACCGGTGGCTCCTACCATTGTCCACCCACTGCCTGACATCGCCCTGTGGATCAGCAGCAGAAGCCAGAAGTCATGCAGGAGCTGCTGCAGCACAGGCTGCTCCCCAATCATGCACAAGCAGCAGGCAATAACCATAACACCTGGGTCCCCACCTGTGACCAGTCCTCCCACAGTTCTGTTGTGTGGTGTTCTTCACTTCATTGCCCAGTGACCCCAGCATTGTGACGTGTAAGATATGCAATGTGCTTGTGCATCGTGGGCCCATGGGTAGTCATCTGGGGTCAAGTGGGCAGCGACGCACCTCTCTAACCACCACCACCATGTGAAGTGGGAGGTCAAGATGGCAGAATATGGAGGAATACACCTGCTGGGCAACAGGTGGCAGTATGGCCTCTGCCTGCACTGGGTGCGAAGTGCAGAAGGACTAGGGAGCAAGTGGCTGCCACAACCTGCACCTGCTCATCATGACTTTGGAGGAAACCCTGCAACAACGCCTGCCACTCTGGCTGATTTGGGTGTTACGTGGAGTGTGGTAGACCACCTTACCAACAGAGTGGAGAACCTTGAGGAGCAGTTGGAGTATATGGAGGGTCACCAATTGCAGATTATCTCCATGCTCCAACTGCTCCAGTCTCACCACAACCTAGAACCTTAGAGTTTTTGTTTGCTGTATAATTTTCTTTTGTGTTCTGTCTTTCTTTCTCACTCCTAACCTTGTTTCCCCTAAAATTTTAAAAACAATCCCTGAAACCAGTTTAAAGAAAGTAACATAAAAAATGCTGTCTTTCCTTCCTTATATTCCTAGTCCTAGTTAATAATCTCTGTTTACAAACAAGAATTTTTTGGCAGTAGTGTTTTCTTCCTGTCATGTTGTTTGTGTTAAAGCAGCAGTGCAATAATCTGTCAAAGAGCAGGCGCACACTCATGTGCCCGCCTCTGCAAACATATTTGATAGAGGACTTTGACCAGTGTTGATGGTATTAATAATATACCATGCGGTCCCATCTATTGAAGTATGAACAGTCAGTATGGCTCTCAGTCCCCTATCCACAGTTTAATAATCCACAGGAATTACAGTAGAATACAATTCCCAAAGTTTATTTTACCAGCACACAGATGGAGGTGCCCCATCCACACAGAAATCCGAACTTTTTGCGTGGTGCCTGGGCTGTGTCAAGGCTGAGGTGGTAATTATACTACTGCAATGATTATGGATCATTACGCTGTGGACAGCAACTGAGAGCTGTACTGACTGGTCTTCTCGTCAGTCAAACAGTTCTAGCACCCCGAATGTGTACCCACAGAAAACGGAGGAATTTCTGGAACCTGTTGACATGCCACCATGCAGGCAGGCACGCCCATGTTAATTTTGTGACGTTAGAAATGAATGGTGAGTGTGCACTCACCTGACCTGCATAGGGAGCAATCTTTATTTAGCTGTTTGTGATATTTTTAGCTGCAATTTTGAAAACTGAAAGTGACTGATGTAGTAAGAATATGTTACTCTACTCCTGCAATCGCTTTATTTCTGTAACTTGCAATACTAAGTAGTACGAGACACTCTAGAAAAATCGTGCCCATACATGTCAGTGGAGTGCTTACTCTCAAAGTCTCAATTTATTTAGTGACATCCCTAAATTAACATTGGTGTGCCTGCCGGGGCAGCCGTGTTGGACACTGCTGTGTTTTCTGTGGGTACACATTCAGGGTGCTCTAACTTTGTAACTGGACGTACCACATGATATTAATACCCCTCAACACTGGAGCATGTCAACTATCATATATGTTTGATGAGTGCTGGGAATAACCACCTGACAATGCATACCTGCTCTTGAACAATTGTGATGTATACAGTTTTATTCTATTTTCAATTGTCCCTTATTTACTGACTTGTTTGTATGATACCATTACCTTTTTCAGATATGAAAGAGCAATAGTGCTCCTTTTAATCTTGTTTTGAACTGTTGTTTTAATCAGTTTACCCAGCTGTTTTGTACACCTACTGCTCCGTAATGTAATGCTGGTGTACCATGTCCTACTGGATAGCATGGTACCTTGTTGTAGTCCTAACAGAAAGGATTTGAAATGATAGATGTACAAACACCAGTGTGAATACTGATGAAATCCTGCCACAATCAAGATTAAAAGGAGCACTGTTTATTATGTCATGTGGAAAAAATGTAGTCCAGCAGATGGAAATTGTGAAAATAAGGGTATCTTATAGACAAGTCAGTAGATAAGTACTAGCAATTGAAAATTGCAAAGAAAAGTACAAATATAAATTTTCAACCGCCTATTGCACTGCTGCGGTAGTTGTCATGCAATATAAGATTTTGTTACTATTGACTGTGTTCTGTTTTCTTAGAATACCCACAACAACCACAATCAAAATACCCTATCATTGCACAACACAATTACTGTCCCCCACCAGAAAAAAAAATTACTATAATATGTGAATTTAGCATGCTTATACTGTTATCTTGCTACATCATTCGGCATGCAGTATTATTGTCCCGATCCCAGATGAAGAATAATTACATGAGAAAATGTGTTGGAAAGTCACACTTATTTCAGCATGCACTGATTAGAGGTACACTAACAGCTACTACTTTGCATAAGTGTGCCAACTAAAATAACTGCTGTTATGTTAAATTGTCATGAAAAGGCCTGACCACAGTTGAAGAATAATCACATTAGAAAATGTGCTGAAAAGTCACACTTATTTCAGGGCACACTGATTAGAGCATGCACTAACAGTCACAACTCTGGTACCTGCCGCTGCTGCAGTCATACTTCTATTTCCTGCTGCTGCTGACTGAGCTGATGCACGAGTGGCCGCAAATGATGATAGCCAAAGATGACCATTGGATGAACTATACTGAGATGTTCTGAGGACCATTAATCTGCTGCGCTGACTGAAACATACTGCTCTATGTCATGGATTCATACCACCATTGGTAGTTACTATACGTTTCATGTTCATATATTTTCAGAGACCCAGAAATTACTTGGGTACTTGGTGCACTAGGATAAAAGTAGGGCAAGACCATCATGATTGTCCCCACTATGAAGTGTGCCATTATTCCCAAATATGATTAACTGCAAGCCAGTTATCTAAGCCCTTTTAAAATAATTAAATGATTCAAGTTCTATAAGTTTTCATGGAGCTGATTCCAGATTCTAGGTGCCCTTACTGTGAAAAAGTTTAGTCTTTTATTTGTCTTAGCCTCTGCATACTGCAAGTTGTTTATTGTGTAATCTGCACTATTTTACGTGTTGCATATGATAGGCCACACAGGAGCATCAGAGAAGGAGATTTTAATATTTTAAAAGGAACAAGAGATCTCCTCTACATCTTCTTTGCTGAAAAGAATGGAGGCTCGTGGTTTGGAATCTCTCAGTATAGGTTTTACAGATAGATAGGGGACCATCTTTGTAGCACATTTCTGTATTCATTCTAATATCTCTATGTCCTTACTAAGATAAGGGCTCCAGAAGGGAGAACTGTAATCTGTATATGGTCTGACATGAGTCCTATATAAGGGAATTATGCATTCCTCAGTTTTTGAAATGAAAGTGCTGCAAATACGTTTCATTAAACTGTTTGAGTGTGTGGCTATTTTAGTAAAGTGTTCAGTAAAGGAGAGTTTGTTGTTAATGGTAATGCCCAGGTCTCTTTCACAGTCAGAGGACTTCAAAGGGCTATTATTTAATATGTAAGTTGATTTGAAATTGTGTTTTCCAAAATGCAAAACGGTACATTTGTCAATGTTAAAAGACATGCCATTGGTGAGAGCCACTGTTCAATAACTAGCAGATCATTAGCTAAAGTGTTTATATTTTCAATACTATCCACTCTCCCCTAATTTAGTGTTATCTGCAAACTGTGATAAAATGTTGGTGGGGTCTATCTGCATGTCAATGATAAATAGGTTAAACAGTGTAGAGCCCAGGACTGATCCATGCGGAACACCACTGTCACAAATCCAATATCAGATTGAATTCCATGGATTTTTACTTGCTGTGATCGATTTGTTAACCAACTATTAACTTCATATATACATGTATCTATATATATATATATATATATATATATATATATATATATATGTGTGTATGTGTGTAAATCTTTTTTTTTCTCTCACAGGTTATTGAGTCCTACTTTTGTTGCACACATTTCGCTTGCTGCTAACTTTACTCTACGAAAACTAGTGTCAAGTCATGAAAGGTAAGTATTTTTGGGGGTATCATTTGAAAACAAGTTTCAATAATGGTTTTGTCTTCTTTATAGGTTTTATGTGTATCCTCCAGATTCAAACAAGTTGCCACGTGTTCTGATTTGAAGAAAGCACTGATGGCAGCACACAGCACTTAAATGTTACCTCAAAAGACAAAGAAGAAATTGTTCAGAATTCATTGCACTAAAACATTCTGTTGCAAGTGTGGTGTTCCTGTCTGTTTTATCCAGCTTAAAACACCAAGCTATTAGTAAGCCAATAAGACCAACTAATCGCTTTTAGTGCATGTGACATGCACTGGCACACTGTATTAAATTGTTACATTACATGACGTGTTGTCATGATGACCAGAATAAAACTTAGTACAACCATGTCATGCTGAAGAAAGCCAGTGACAGATGAGATGTGCATGAAAGATATATTATCTGGTCTGTATCTCACCTCCATTGTATGCTTTACACCGGCTTTGAAAATGAAAGACAAAAAGAACAGATAAAATACGATTGATACTTACCTGAAAATAATATCCTTTAGGTGGTTGTTCTGTGGTACTACAGTACTTTAAGTCCTGTCCTGTTACACTGTTTGTATGTCGAACCTGTGAAAAAAATAACTTGCTGGTATTTGGTGACAAAGTCATCAATAAAATGATTAAGGAAGCATTCCACATTTCTTGGAAAACATAGAATAACAAATTAGTACATACTCACTGTAAAATAATAATATTAAGAATGGTGGCTGTGGCTGGTTGAGCCTGTGGGTTTCTTTGGGGCATGGGCACAGGTAAATATTCCATGCCTCTCACTCTCACCAAGATGGGTGGCTGTGGGATCATTCATTGGGCATGGGCACAGGTACGGTTCCCTGTCTCTCACTCTCATCAAGACAGGTGGCTGTGGCTGGCTGTAGGATCATTCATTGGGCATGAGCACAGGTACCTGTTCCCTGTCTCTCATCAAGATGGGTGGCTGTAGGATCATTCATTGGGCATGGGCACAGGTACCTGTTCCCTGTCTCACTCTCATCTAGACGGGTGCCTGTGGCTCGCTGTGGGATCGTTCATTGGGCATGGGCACAGGTACCTGTTCCCTGTCTCTCATCTCACCAAGATGGGTGGCTGTAGGATCATTCATTGGGCATGGGCACAGGTACCTGTTGCCTGTCTCTCACTCTCATCAAGATGGGTGCCTGTGGCTGGCTGTAGGATCATTCATTGGGCATGGGCACAGGTACACATTCTCTGTCTCTCACTCCCATCAAGACGGGCGGCTGGATATGGTGTGTTACACTCATTGAGTACTTGGGAGGAGGATATCTGTCATTTAATCAGCATGATTTAAGTGGCTACAAAAACTGGACAGTTGTGTTTATGATGTTGCTAACTGTGTTTGCTAATGACAGCACCATACATTCTGTTAACTGTACTTTGAAAATCTACCAATGGGAAGGTAAAATACAATGATGGGTCATTATTTGTGCAAATATGTCATATGGAATGAGAGTCAAGGACACTATTTTCTTTTATAAAAGAAAAAAAAGTAACATTGCAGAAATGTGACAGTCTTTAAACTCATTACACAGTACCAGCACCATCATCCTCATCCTCCTGATCAAAGAGGAAGATGCCCTCACACTTGTCAAGGTCAGAATTGTGCCCACTCGGGAATTCTTTTCCAAGACTGAATCATCACCTCAATGGTAGACCATTTGATGCTGCCACCAGGAGGGTCTGCTTCACCCACATGATCAGCACAACTATCATCATGATGGGGTACAAACACAGACGTGGTAGTTTGACTTGGTATGTGACCTTGATTCATTTTTATAAATGTCAGCATGCTGACATTTGTGAGTGAGAGGTTAGTATGACAGTCATGCACTATTGCCCTCGCAGAACTCAATACCCTCTCACATTTACACTGGAGGGTGGGCTAATAAGGTACTTCAGTGCTACTGAAGTCAGCTCAGGCCATTCATTGACCTTACCACTCCAGTACAGCAGAGGATCATCAAGTACTGACAGATGCATGTTTTCTGCCAAATAGGCATCAACCATTCTCTGTGCTGCACAGTCCTGATGATGAGTCATCCACCGGTTTACAGGCTTCATCGAGGTCATAGATTCCTACTTGAGACAAGGCAACCAAAAGTGGGTTAATGGCAACTTGTATTGCTGACACCCCTTATCCCGCAGCCACCTTACTGGATGAGCTTAATCCACAGTGACCTTTGATCTTGTTTTGATGTGGTTTGCCAAAATGTGCACGTAACTTGTGCCCCATGAACCAATCGCACCAGCTGTTCAGTAAGGTTTTGAACCTGATCAGGCCACCCTCCCTCCAGTAAGGATGCAATGCCACATTTGTGTCATGGGTCCAGCATTGTTGCTATTCCAAATTCTGCACTTTGCTGAATAGTGGTGATGTGGCAGTCGAATATTGTTAGCATGTGTTTAAGTAATGCAGTGCTTGACCTATGTCCGGACACATCAAGGCTAGGCTGCAGATTCAACACAGTCTGTCTCAGCACCTGTAGCAGCAGAATGGTGTGACTAATGGGTGCAGTGTCACCACTCACTGCCTGTGTTGCATGTTCAAACAGCCTCAAAATTGATATCACTGGGTCCATGAGGTGCCAATGTTCAGTTTTCATAGGCACTGATGCCCCTGAACTGTCACGGCTAGTGTACTTTACTAGGTATTCTGAGATGGCTTTGTACTGTTCATACAACCACTTTGCCTTGTAAAATGTTGAGTTCCAATGCGTGACAACTTCCAGCTTGAGGTGGTGCTGAGGGAGGCTGTTTTGAATCTGCAGCTGCTTATGTTGGTCATGGGCCTTCCAGAGCATGCAAGTGTGCACAGATGCAGCGTGCAACTGTCAGCATTTGCTTGATGTCAGGGTGCTGCAGAAACTCCTGTACCACAAGATTTAAACAGTGAGCTATGCATGGAACCCCTCACAAAGCCACCATTGCTGATACATTTAACAATGTTTGGTCCATTATCTCTAGCTATAAAGCCAGCCTTGAGGACAGGTGGTTCAGCCACTCATCAATTTCTGTCAGTAGCAAGTCTAGCATGATTTCACCTGTGGGACCCTGCAACACTGTGCATTGCAAGCATCGCATGCTGTATAATTCCCTAAAGGTTCTTACTATGACAGTCTACCTTACTACACTGCTTTCCAATATTGCCAGCACAGACAACCCCTGGCACCTGCACCCAATGTGCAGTAATACACAAATAATGAGTGAATGTGAAGTGAATGTATGGTGATGAGGAATGTTGAAGGGCATGTCTTACAGACACTGTCAAAGTCTGGTACAACTCAGGGACAGCACAGGTAGAAAAGCAGGTCCGGGATGAGACTTTCCATTTGTGACAGCTGCATGCCAGCAAAATTCCGAATTCAGAATTCTCCACAAAGGAGAAGGGCAAAGGTCAATTGCCAGCTTTTCCATAACAGCAGCATTCAGTTCATGTGACACCGCATAATTTGGTGGGTATTTCATGTTCCGGGCAAAAGACTGTGCAACGTGGGCTGCATTGTTACCCATTTTACACATGGCATGCAAAATGGCTCTGCTCTGTGAATTGCCATGAGTGTGGTGTTTTTGCTGTGTGATACTGAGGGTGCACAGGGACAAGTTAACAAATGATGTTATTTCCCATTTTAAGCACAGGGTTGATGTTGGACTAGAAATACTGCATGGACCACTGCCACTGCTACTCTGACCACTACTTGATAATTCAAAATCCTCCTCCTCCTCTTCATGCCTGTGGTAATCCTCAGGAGTAATTTTGTCACTAGAACAAGCATGGCTACTTGGGCTACTTCCACTTAAGGAAGGGAAACCATGCTCAATACGGTGGATGAGGTGATTGCCCTACAATGGCATTAGCTCCCCTCTGGTGCTGAGTCCATAGTGCCATGTGCCTGCTCTTCAGATGTGTATACTGGCCCCGGTGCCCAGATGGCTACCCTTTTACTGCACCTCACATGCACTTGGCAAAGCCAGCAGATTGCCACTGTTTCATCACTTGCATCTTGTACAAAATAAATCCCAAGTGAGGTATTTTGAAGCCTTACTTTTCACGTGTACATGATGCTGCATTTGGACTCCAGTTTTTAGACACTGAAGGGGTGTACTGCATGGTTTTGTTGTTGGGCACACTTGGACTCTACCTGACCATCACAATTTATGACTATTATGGGGTCATCCACATCAACAGGCACAGCTACAGCACAACTTTGAGGTGGGTTTGATTTACTAACAGACTGTTTGCACACAGCCATGTTTACTTTCTTTTCTCCGGTTCCCAATTGGGTCACTGAAATCATCATAATCATCATCCACATCCACAGTTTCAGTTTTTGATGCTGTCCTGTGGATAACTTGTTCCAACCACAGTCTCATTATGATTATCCACTATTTTGTCTTCAACATTTGAATTGTTGGATGGCCCAGGAATAACCTCAACAGCAATGGAAACATTACATTGTGAATGTGAGTCATCATCAGGATTAGAATTAGGTTCAACTACTCTGGGACCTGGGCGGGGAGGAGTGACATCAACTACAGTCTGACTCACTTCTTTAGAGTCCAAATATTTTGTCAACCTGTTAACTTGTCACAGGTTGAACTTGGGCTAATAATCATGCCATCAGCAACTTCACTACCACCACCAGCAGAGATGGAGACAACAGCATCTCCAACCATCATTGAAGCAACTGATTGTGCTGTGAAAACATACTCAGAGAAATCCTTTACTGCCATCAACTATGCATAAGCTGCGTACTACCATGCTCATGACCTCGACCACTCTAACCACTGGCAGCAGTGCCATGGTCAGAAACATCTTTACATGCACGACTCTTTGCAGGCATTTTTTGGATTACACAAAATTAACAACAAAGTTAGATTTCTGAACTTTGGGCTGGATGGGAAGCCAAAACAACAACTGTGGCTTTCAGATGGAGATTGGACCCTAAATAGATGCAAACGCACAGACAGATGGAGATTGCACACTCAAAGATGCAGCCACACAGGCACAACAACACCTTAACCAGTGATCAAACAAATCAAAACATGAAAAAATTATACCTTTTGTTGTGTGTGTGTGGGGGACTGTAGTACCAGTCCACTAAGTGGATAGAATAAAGCAGTAAAAGAACTGCAGATGGATAAGAGACTCACAGTGCTGCGATGATAGTGGGCACAATAAATTTTGTCTGACTTGATGGAACGCACACACGCACACACACACTACAGGTAATGTTCAGAAAATTTAACAGTTCAGTACACTATCACCAAATCTTTTAAACCAACTGAAAAAATCCACTGCACAACACCAAGCAGCAAAACTTAGCAAAATGTCTTCAAGTAGTACTGTGTGTACATGAACACACAAATACTAACACACTAGCTACCCAACAACCGTTAGAAAGATTGCCTTTCTCACTGTGAATCTCACTTCATCACAGATACACACCTCCCGAGATGGAATGGACTAAATTAACATTCAATATGCACACAAAATCAATAAACACTGATGATATCAACACACAAGGGTTTCCTGCAATTGATGTACTAAATTTTGACACAATATTTTGTGGCAAAAGGTGTTTTTAGTTGTTTTAGAGTGTTTGAATCTCAGAGCTCTGAGAACAAACTGTCTCCAGCTTTTCACTACACACACTATGCTGAACTGAGGCTGTGCAAGGCAATATACAGCTCATGTGACCTGCTATCCCATGAATCAATGCAAAATTCACCTTAGAGAGCATTAATAAGGTGAAGTTTCACAAAGCCATTCAAATCAATGGCACTTCACTTTAAAAAAAGGGAGAAGTCATACAAAAGATAAGTTATCGTGAAGTCTATTGCTACCAATGGGAGTTCATGTCCAATAAGTAAGGAGAAGTAATGCGCCGCAATGCGGAGTGTTATACAATTCATGTTTATACGTGAAATACTCTACGAAGCGAAGTTTGGGACTTTGCCCACCACTAACTGGCAGAATTCCATTACATGATCAAATTGTATACTGGGAGCCATATATGTATGGACTGGAGACCGGTAGAAGAATGCCAGGCTTTCTGTTAGAGTACTGTCACCTTTTCTTTTCCTCGTCAACCCCTGCTTTGCAATGAGGTTGCAATTAACTGGATAATAAATAAGGATTATTTCATAGACCAGAAAGAATTGGTGCATTCTAATCTCTTCCCCATACTATACCTGCAATATGTTTCAGACTGGCAAACACTGACAATCAATACTTGACTTCTGTAAACTTACAGTAGTTCTATGGTGCAGAAATCTAGCAATTAATCAAGTTAAAGTCACAGCATTGCAAGGGCTTGACTATGAAATCATTCTTGACATCTCCTAGGTGATTAACCAAAACTCAAAACACTTCACTGTACAACTTGGAGCGGAGGGCTGCAGGCTGCATAAACCACATTTTTTTCTTTCTGTCACTCACGATCAGGGATGCTGCTGGATTCAATTCCAGAAATAGCTCTGACCCATACTGTGTGTCGGATAGCTTCAGGGATTTTATTTAACTCCCCTCAGTCCACTGACACTGCCCAGTCTGTCTGGCCATGCCTAATGCCTTGTTGGGCAGGCTGGGTGTGGCACCACCCTGCAGTTCATCTCTCACCAGTGCCACCGTGAACCACCCTCTACACCCAGAAATCACTATCACTAATCTGTACAGATTTCTATGTTTTTATTGTTTTTTTTCTTTTTTTTTTTTCTGTTACCCACATATAATTAATCAGGTAAGGGGCAGAGAGTAGCATGTGGTGGGACTTTCAGAGAACATCACATATCGGATAAGGAAACCATAACTTGGAGCAGACAGCTTCTCAAATAGCTTTTAAAATTTCCTTGTTTTAATTAAGATTGCAGTCTGTGTTTAAAATTGTGTTGGGCTCATTTAGTGTGCCAGATTTGAAAAGGAAACATGACTGGACAGAGATGGACAGAGATGGTGCAACCTACCAAGTGTGGTTCTTTTGAAGTGGATACTGTGCAGCAAAAGTAATTTTAACTTGAACAGGTTTCAGAATTGAAATTCGCTGTTACCCCACCTACCTCACCCACTGACTTTGCTGAACTCATCCTGCCACACCAACAGGGCAACCAGGTTACTGAGTGAATACAATAAAATAAAAAATAAAAATCATGCATCTGGAGCCAGGTTGCTACCAATATGATCACCAAGCAAGTGAACTGCACTATTGTTAATTTTGTCCACTTACCCTGCCTTGCCTTGTCCCACTTCCAACTTGGCTACAGAGTACACTTACCAGTTTTTCTTTTGTCTCAGAGTTTTCTTCTGGAAGTCAGACCAGGGTTGGAGAGTTGGGTTGGTGTGTCAGTCAGCCACAGACAGCAGGACACGCCACTCCTAGTACCGCTGAAAAGTTAACATTTTCTATTTTCCTCAACCTCAACCTAGGGCACACAGAAACACCCAAAGTGGAAGGATCAGAACATGCAGGGCACACAAGGAATTGCACCAGTCAACAACAAAAATGGCAAAGGAACTGGCACCTCACATTAAAGCCGGTAATTTAATTTAAAGCCACCTAGAGTAGAGCCCGCCACCAGTGAACACACACCACGCTGACCAATTAGCTGAAGGAAGACTCTTTCCCTAAGCTAATTTATTGATATAGACCTCTATCATGCCTTTGCTACATGTTTCTGGTCTTCTTCATTCAGTAGCCAACAGTCATTACCTAGAGACTAGCAAAAGCTTATCAGTGAAATGATAGCGTGTGGTGTGCTATAAATAAATCCACTTTCCTTTGCCTTAATTAAAGTTATAAATTTTAGCTAAGTATGGCCATTTATCCACTGCTGGCACAGGCACCCTGCATGAGGGCATCAAAGAGAGAGAGGCCATTGGGAACACAGAATAACACAGTGAGATGAATTAAATCACTGTTCACTTGACACTTGTCCTTCTCCATGCATGCTCTTCTTCTCGTTAGCTGCTGTATGTAAGTAATATGTAAAATATTGTTACAAGTAACGCATTACTTGTAGGAAAATGTAATAAGTAACTCAACTGTATTTATTTATTCAATTTTGTTGACTCGGTAGGCCCACTGAGATGAGAAGTCCCTTTTCAGGGGTGACCGGGGATACAGATAGTAACCAACTGAAATTGAACCAGATTAAGCTGTTGGTGGTATTTTTAGTAAATGGGGAAATTTGGCCAGGACATGGGGAAATTCGCACTCTTTTGGGAAGTGCCATGGGATCTTTAACCTCCACCTGAACAACCACCAGAACAGGAAGATGGGACCTTGGTTTAATGCCTCATCCAAAAGACAGCACCTCAGGAGTGCAGCAACCCCTCATGCTGGATGGACAACATGACACTGAGGGTAAAGTAATAGTAAATGGAGTCCACACTGAAGAATAGGGGGTTACTAGTGGGGATCCGCAGGGTTCAGTACTAGAACTGGTCCTCTTTAATATCATTATAGGTGACATTGCAGAGGACTGGAAGGAAAAGTATGCCTCTTTGTAGATTACACAAAGATCTGCAACAGGGTTGATACACAAGGAGGGTGGAAAGGCTGAGAAGAGACTTGGCAAGGTTGGAGGAATGGTCAAATGTATGGCAGCTTAGATTCAATGGAAAGAAGTGCAACGTAACACACCTGGAAAACATAAATCCTGGGGAAGAGTACACAATGGGGGAGGTACAATCAACAACAAAATGGAAAGGGTCCTGAAGTAGTCATTTCAGAAGACCTAAAGTTAAGTAAGCTATGTGAGAAGGCAGTAAGGAGGGTTGGGGATAGTGGGATGCACAAGGAGAGGTACCACCAGAAGAAAACAGAAAGTTATTATCCCTCTGTAGAACAGTTGGTGAGACCCGACCTGGAGTACTGCATGCAGTTCTGGAGAACCCATCTCTCCAAGGACATAGACAGGAAGGAGGCTGTCCAGAGCGGGCAACTAAAATGTTGCAGGGTCAGCACCAGAAGTTATATGAAGAAAGACTAAAGGAGCTTAATATGTATACCCTCGAGGAAAGAAGAGAGGGGACATAAGAGAAACTTTCAAGTACCTCAAGGGAATCAACAAAGTGCAAAAGGGTAGCATCTTTCAGAAAAGAGATGTGCAAAACAAGGGGGCACATTTTGAAGATAGAGGGTACAGCTCTAGGAGCAGCATGATGATGTATTTTTCATGGAGAGGATGATGAACACATGGAATGGCCTTTCTGAGGGGTCATGGGGTAAAAACAGTGCTGGCACTCAAGAATGCATGGGACTGACATAAGACTATTCTAGAGAGGCATAGGAGGAAGTAGGCTGTTGGTTAATTAGGATCTGCAGCTTATCCAATAGGTAGGATAATGGGCAGACTAGGTTGATTCCATTAATCCTTATCTGCTGTCAAAGTTTATATTTCAATGTTTCTATGGGAAGTAGTACAAAAACTTCTTACAAGGAAAAGAGGAAAGGGATGAATATTGTACAGGTCTGAGAACAGTCTCACCCACACCTTCCCCAGGAACTGCACAAGATGGCACAGTCCATCAAATACCAACTGGGCATGGATCCATTGCAACACCTTTTGTTAGTGGGTCAAATGGCATAACTTAATAATTTGAATGATGAGGAAACTATTAAACTTCTCCTTGCTTCCTTAGATCCCTGACCTACAGCGCAAAATTGCTGACTGTAATGCAAGAGATGTTGAGGCCAATTTTCTTAGAATTGCAGGATACAAGTCTGGCAATGCCCTCAACAGAATAACACCGTGCACTCAGAAGCTAAAAGAACATCCCCAGGCATACCATCAAAGAAAGTTTGCTATTTTCAATGAAGTCATGGGGAGGTCGAACTTAAATCAGTATAGCTTATCAGACAGGCACTAAGACCAATACATTGCTTTGGTCATAGATGGGTGCCAGAAACTATAAGCAGACCCACTGAAGGCATGGTGGGTGCAGGAGAACACAAATTAGAACATGTTCTTAACAAAGCAGCAGCAACCTGGGCAAACCTAGGAGATGATAAAAGCAATCTAAGGTATCTGCAATCCAGGCCAAAAATGAGCAGCAAACTACCTGGACTAATGAAGGTAAAAATGAGTATGGTGTAATGCTAAGTGGGGAAGCATTGCAATCCTAATTGGAAATGGAGACTAGGGAAAAGCTCAACAGGGGACCCAACAGAGAAAAAGGGGAATACTGAAATTCAAACAGAGGATGTTGATACTCACACAATTGGCACAGGGACTTAGAGAGGGTTTTGAAATGGGGAAACACTATGCTGCTTGTTGAAAGCAACTCCAGGGATACTGAGATCGAGCATAGGAATTTAAGGGCCCAGTAGAGCTTGTTGCAGCTCTGCAGCTGGATAATTGGTGACACCTAACTGTGGAAGAATTCATTGGAGGCTGCCAATGCACATTTTGATTGATACAGGCACATACCTAACTGTCCTCAGTGAAATGCAACCTGTGAGTCATCACTTTCTTCAGGCAAAGTTGTTAAGTTAGCAGGATTTGAAGAGCCATCAATTATTGTTACAGATCTCTGCTTTTGACTATTATTATTGGAAATGATAGGGGTGTGTGGAGCCCATGTCTAGCAGACATACCTGGAAATATTTGTATTTTGTGCTCATATTACATGAAACAACAAGGTTACCTTATTTTGTTTTCCATGTTGTTTCTCTACCGGCAGCCCTCGATCAGGTGGGCACTCAGTCCCATTCCCAAACATCTGCCGGCATCAGCTTCTTTCCCCAGGGCTTACCCCCAGGTGGGGTCTGCTGGGGAATGTTCTCCCAGCCGCATCCAGGATCCAGTCTGCTGGTGTCAACTGGCCTGGGGTGGGACCTGCAGGTGCCCACAACTCCAACTGCCAGCAGTTTCCCTGTTTTCTCCCTATAGAGTGGGTGTGCAAGGACCCCAATGGTGGTGCTGTGCATGCTCCTGTATGCTGCAAGCCAGCATCTACCCTGCCTCTGCCCCTCAGTCTGGCAGTGTCAGTGTGCCAGCCCTTAGCCTTCATTAGGGCCAGGCTAATGCCAACTGCTGCATCCCCACTTCCTGGAGGAGGAGAAATGTCCTGGGAAGCTCAATCCTCCTCCTCCTCCTCCCCTGGCCAATGCCCAGCAACTCAGTTGCACCACAAGCACTGGTCACCAGCATGGCAGGAGGTAAGGCATGGATACCTCAACCCTCCACACCACTGGGCCAGTCCAAGGTTACCTTATTGATTTAGCAAACAAATGCATTTGGAAACTGATGTTACTGAAACTGATTGTGTCTGATGCTCATGCTGTGTTTGCAATTAAAGAGACCTGAGCTATACCGTCTTACACAGCTTATTTTCAAACTGCGCATCAGATGTAGCTAAAATTGTGTACCATCATATAGCAGTTTTGCCAAGCATAAGCATGATTGTGGCCGCATGAATGTTTGTGCTAACATAAAGGTTGAGACCTGCCTACGCAAAGGCAGTACCATTACCCAGCTGAAGTAGTAAAACCAATTCAAGAAATCATTAACTCCTTCCTGGCACAGAGGGTGCTTTTAAATGTGCTCTGCCAATAGCTCCCCTACCTGGCCAGTCCAGAAGTCAGATGGTCTTGAGGCTTACAATTGATTACAGAAAATTGAATGAGGCAATGCCAGCTTGTGCTCCCATTGTGGCATCTTCCTCAGACACATTGGCCTGCCTCTCACCTGCTGCTAAATGGTTTTGGTACTGGACATTTCTAATGGATTTTGGTCCACCCACTCACTTATGACTGTCAGCAAAAGTTTGCTTTACATTTGAATCAAAACAATACACGTGGATGTGCCTCCCTCAGGGACTGCACAACAGCCGGGTATTTTCCATTTACACATGGCAAATTCCTGGCTACCTTTTCTAGACCTGAATGTTTGATTCAGTATGTGGATGATTTGTTGTTATTTACTGCACACATAGAGGGACATTTGGAACTGCTTACAGAATTGTTTCAGTTGTTGATGCATGCAGCACTTAAGCTTAACCTAAAATAGCACAACATCTTTCTTAGTCATACACCTAGTAAAGAAAGGTACACACCAGACAGCCATAAAGTAGAAACCATTACACAGCTGGCCTCCCCATGTCCAAGCAGGCACTTCATTCCTTCTTGGGCTTGGAAGGGTACTCTGGGATTTCATTGAGGGATTCTCCAAACTGTAGCACCCTTGTATCACCTCCTGAAAAGGGAGTCCTATCAGAATGGACCCCAGAACATATGGAGGTGATCACAACCTTGAAAGAGGCACTGCAGCAAGCACCAGTATTATTGAACCCAGATCCCTCACTTCCATTTCATTTAGAAGTGGCTACTACCCAGGAAGCCATCTCAGCTGTTTTTTACAGGAAAGGCACAGAAGGTATCAGTCAATAGCCTATGGCTCAAACCCTGACTCCTGTGGAGGCCACTTTCAGTGCCTGTGAATGGTTCCACCAAGTTGCTTCAACAATGAAGTTGATGAAATCCCCAACATTGACAGGTGAAATGCCAACAGGTGAAATTTCACCCATCAGAATATCACTGTTTTTTTGCTGGGGCTGCATCCCTGCACCCTGTAATTGTTTAATAATCAACTCAGAGATGGAGTTGATGCGAAAGGGTGAAACACCAGCAAACATCAAAATTCATACAGCGGGCTATTACAGTGACTATCTCAAAATTGTCACTGTAATGGTGTTCACCTAAATGTAAATGTTTTGCTAGTATACACCTGTGAACAAAGCCTGCTAGCTACATTCTGGGCTGTCCAACATTTTACATACATCACAGGACTAGGCAAACTAATTTTGTGCACAGATCACACACCTTCCTCTCTGTTGTTACAGGAAAGAATAAAGAATAAGAACATATCAAACAAATGCCTGGCACACTGGACTTACTTCTCTAGGGCCATGACAATGATCTTACCCCTTTTAGGGGCATCCCACCTTGCTACCAATCTACTGTACTCTGGCAACCCACACTACTGTGCTTTACCTCCTTATAGTGCACCACAAGGACCTTTCCTTGCCCATCCTACTGTTGAGGGAATTAGTGTTTATCTTGATGGCTCATCTTTTACAAGGATGGTCAGGAGTGTACTGAAATTGGTATTTTCAGTCCCGACCTTAACTTCCCAGCAGCCTGCAAAATTGTAGCACTCCTCACAAGTAGCAGAACTTTGGCAGTAGCTTATGTGCTAGAATTCTTCAGCAATACCATACCCTAAATACGTATTCAGATTCTGCTTTGGTGTGTCACTCTCTAACTGAATTTTGCCCATTTGGCATGCAAGAGGCTTTATCTTGGCTAATGACAAACCTCTCTCTCATGTAAGCCTCCCTCCGGATATGTACTCTCCCTGGCAACCCATTACCCAGGGCCTCTTGCTATTTTTAAAGTTAAGGCTCATTCCAAAACCGAGAGCATGCAGCAGGTAACCAACGAGCTGACAAGCTAGCAAGACAGGGAGCAGAAACAGGAGCTGTTTAGTAGCCAAATGTGCAGGTGCAGGAACAGATATATAAGGTCACTGTAACTACCCCTGTGGATGTAAGGGCATCACAGGGTCAAGGTACTGAAATCAGACAAACTGCCTTTGCATTTCAGTATAACACTCCTGATATGATGGCAGGTGACTACTCTGTTCACAAAACAAACTTAGTCTGGTAGAAGGCTTACTTTGTCATGGTTCACCAGCTGAGAACATGTGATTGGTACCGCAACTGTTAAGAGGAGGTCTTTGCATACTGCACATGACACTGTACTGGGAGGACAACAGGGAAACCAGCTACATTAAACAGAGTACAGTCTATGGGCTGGTGGCCAGATATGGAAAATGTGTTTCTCAGTATTGTGTTAACTACATTATTTGTTCCCAGGTCAACCCTGACAAGACCAAACTTAAAGGTAAACTCGGCCATGCCTGACCAGTGGGTGGCCCATGGACCTCAATTCAGGTAGATTATGAATGATCCTTACCCAGAACTAAAAGGACAATAAATACCTATTGGTTATTTGTGACATGTTTTCAAAATGGGTTGTGGCTTTTCCCATCCATAGTGCCACCACCAGGCCACAGCAAAGATGTTGGTGGAGCATGTTTTACCAGATGGGCATTACTTGTCAGGATAGAATCCAGTAAGGGAACAATCTTTACAGGGTCAGTCATGAAACAAGTCATGCAGGTATTGGGAGTCAAACAAGACTACCACATTGCATATAGACCACAATCTTCTGGGCAAGAAGAAAGAACTAGCAAACACTATGGATGGTCAGTATTGTCTCATTACAAACTAAATTATTCACATATGGAACTCTCACATACACAGTGACCACTAAAGTTTTGCTTTACACCTGTTTTACACCTGCTGTATGCACAGTCCTGGGACAAACAGCTATCCTTCCAGTTCCTCTTCCCTTGAGAAGTACATCCTTAGTGAACCTGGCTATCATAAAGAAAATTCACAGCAACCTTGACTGCTCTTAAAGTAATGTGCGCCTTTTAAATACATTGCCCATAAAAGTGCTCTAATTTAACATTTTAATTATTTTTCCCCAGGTGCTTTACCCTTTCTATAACTATGGGCCAGGCACACAGAGAGAACCACACAGAGCTTCCACAGTGGCTCTTAACAGTAAAGTGCCATAGCACTAGCTGGTATTCGAGCTGGCTCCTGTTTAAACACTCGTGCACTGAGCAGCTCTGAGTCTGCAAAACTGCCAGTTGGGTGGCTTACTTCCACATGCTCCTCCAGTTCCCTACACAGGAATGGGGTTCATGGGGCTGGCAGGAGCAAAGAAAGCCACAACAGGACCAAGGACCACTGTATAAATACTGTCTGTACTGAAACCTGTATATAATTGCTCGTTCCGTCTGTCTTCCTTGTACTTTGGTTCTCCCTCCACCCCCTGTAAATGATGAGGAGCCTTTGCAAAAGACACTATGACTCAAAGGATTGTAATTCCGATTATACAGTAAATAAATAAATAAATAAATAAAGGACAGATGGGACAAGTAGTGGGAGGAGGAAATGGTAGCTCCATCTGGGAAGGGGTTACATAAGTTTGCTTCATTTCTTTTAAGATGTAAACCATGTTTGGCAAAGCAATAGTGATTCCCATTAAGTTAATCACATTTTCTTACAAAATGCATGTTCCTTCTACTGTGCCAGTCCTGAGCCATCAACGAGCTCTCCCTATTGCATAGTGTTTGTGCCTTGATGCCCTAAGGAAGGGTCATAGTTCCATACTATGATACTTCAACTGTAATCTTTCAACCTCTTCCATAACTGCTCGAAATCCTTAAATATTTCACTTTCTGTTTTTGCCTATATCATATGTAACAATGTGAATTGCCACTGTAAGATTTAGCCTGACCCTTTCAGGATATTTGGAACTATGTCTGTAATATCCCACACTTTGGCAGGGAAACAAATAACCATGTTATTATGTTTGTCCTTTTCACAAATTACTGAATAATCATATTGTATAATTGATTCCCTGTGACTATTTTTGTTTTACTGTATCAATGTTTGGTTCCAGGAGGGATGTAAACTGGGCAATTTAGTTTCCCAGGTTTTACTTGTCACAATCTGGACTACTGACTCCTCCATATTTAGAGCTTCATATCTATTTTGCATCTTGATTGGGGTATTATTGAACATTTCTGCCCTTCTGCTTCTCTTATTTTATTCCAGATTTGTACTCTGTACCAGTCACTGCCAGATAGATAGTTCTCCTCTGGATCTTACTACCTTCCCCACTTGTTTTTGGCTAACAGTTTCCCAGAATTAACTAACAAAGTATCTTCCTTCTGTCCCTTTTCCTTGTATCACTCAAACAAGTGTTACAATTTGCTAAACTTTCCATAAATGCAGCTTTTAATGATTCCTCATCTTTCCTAACATTATGTACAAAAAACTGTTGAGCTTGCCTTGGGAGTACTACTTCATGGGGCACCTTTTATTTTTGTTTATAAGGCCTTGTTTTCTGTCTTTTGGTTGCATGTTTCCTGGGTGAACTAGATAAATTGCACCTCTGTTGGTTCTATCACTTTTAATCCTGTTCTTACTTTTATGTTTTTCTTTTGGAGCTGTCTGCTCTTGTTCCTGGGTAAAGATTATAGATGTAAAATATAAGTTTTGTACTGTTTGCTTTACTTCTGGAACAGAACTTTCCAGAGGCATTGAAATGGAATGATCCTTTTTCTTCTTTTGTTCTTTCCTTTTGTATTTGTTCAACTCTTCCAACATTGCTTGGTTTATTGCTACATCTTTAATGAGATTATCTCATTTTTCATAATTACTAGTTGTTTCGAAGTACTATACTAGCCATATGAGAATATTGAAACACTTCAGCTAGATTCCATCTCGAACTGGTGAATACTGTAGGTGAAAGGCCTCTAAATTCTTTCTCTTCTCTCTCTCTCTCTCCCCATTCTTGTTTTTCCTTGTGCAATGGGTATTTTAGCTATATTAGATTTTCAGCAGTCTCAATTAAACCTGTTATTGTTTCTTGTAACCCCTTCAGGAGTTCATGAATTCTATCAGTTTCATATCAAAACAGTATAAATACAATTGTGAAAACAACAGCGACTCAACAATAGCACATCCACAGACAGCAACTGCAAATAACGGTGATCGCTGTCAACTGTGAAAACAGTGCTACAGTGACTTTTTGTGGGGGGGGTTATGCCCCCGCACTCCTTTTCAGGGGTTTCACCTCCACACTCCACTTAAAGTAAATAACCATCACCAGAGGGATGCAACTGGGGGACTGGGGAAAAACTTGGGAGGGGTATATTCTCCATGGGGAAGCAACTCAGGGAGGGTGGGAGAGAAAGCTGTGGGGGGTAATCAATTTTAATATTCCAACTACGGGAGGGAGATAGAACTGGCGGGTTGGGGGGAGCTGAAAATGCTAGTGCAACATTAAAAAAACACTAAGAAATGGAAGCATTGAAACCAGGTCTGCTGGAGGTAGGAAGTGGACACAAAGCCACTGACTCTAACTGCTATGCTACACTGCAGCACAAGTTGACACCACACAGCAGCCGACTTCACTTCTCAGAACACAAGAATCAGCTTTACTCCATTGCTGACAAAACCATGCACTATGATAACGATGTCACTGAAAACACGGTCGCTGTTTTTGATGAGCTGTAATTGCTTTGCTTAAATTCCGTTAATGTTTTAAGTGTACACCTATTTTATCCTGTTTCATTTTATGCCACTTGGTCATATTTCATACAGTATAAATATAGCTCTGCATTATTTCTAGTTCTAGCAAGGTTAGGAGTTGGTAATTTTTGAAAACTGTACCCTTGATCCATTAAGTGTTTCTTGACTTTTCTCAGTATCTCCTCCTTGTTATTATCCAATTCATTATATCACAAGTGTGATCTGCTAGAGTTATTTGAATTACTGTTCAGGTCTGAGTTATTGAATTTGATTGAGGGGCTTCCTGAATTAAACATTTTCATTTACAAATTATCCTTGTATTTTATATTACTTAGTTTCTTGTGATCAACCAGAAATTTTGGACTTCCTTTCTGATACTGTTTTACTTTTATTTTATTACACTTGCTTGGCACTATAGGGTAGAGGAAATAATACCATCCTGATCTTCCTCCTTCCTGTAATACCATCTTTTTAATTGTTTAGTGATTTAAGTCTGTAACTTAATGTTATGATTATTTTTCTCAAGAGTTCCCTAGTTGTCTTGTTGCTCTTTTTTCTTGTCTGTTTGAGTACACTTAATTTTATTTTGATTGCGCAGTCCTTATTTTTGATCTTTACTTTTTCTTTTTTTTTTTTTTTACCTTTGTGTTCAAGTGCCTCTGGAGAAGGAGGTACTACCTTGTTACTACTAGTCTGTATTATAGTATAGGAAACAGGTTGCAAAATGTATACATCATGGCCCCAAAAGTCAGAATTGTACCTGGCAATGGCGCATGTGGTGGCGCAGCACAACTTAGTTACGCAGGTGCGACTAAGGGATATATTCAAAACAGATGAGCCATGGCACATCTCCTCTGAATGTATCAGGTAATGCACACAGTGCAAATATGATGTGCTGGTGTATCCCCACAGACAGGGCTGAATACCAGGAATGGGAACTGCTCCACTTCAACAGAGTTACGCTGTGTGCAAATTCCTGATATTAAGCCAGCAATATACAAATGGGGCCATAATACATGCAAGGCACAAATGGGGCCATTTGCATGTCATTATGGCCCCATTTCCATGGATTATGCAGGGCTGGCCTGTGAAATGCACCTGGCCCTGCACGGCATGAGGTGCTATCAGAGGATATCTAGTGGTACTCTCCCCATCCCGTTACCTCTGTTCACCTAACAGGAAAGTCTGTCAAATCCCTGGTAGTCTAGTGGTACCCTGTCCCTCCCCATAGCCCCAATTGCCCAACATACAGCTCTGTATGATCCCTGGTAGTCTAGTGGTACCCCCCCACCTTTCCTGTAGCTCCAGTTGCCAAATATAATATAGTAATAAATCCCTGGTAGTCTAGTGGTAATCCCCACTCCTCCTATAACCCTGATTACCCATACACTGTACATAAATAAATTCCTGGTGGTTCAGTGGCACTCCCCACCACCCACCCACACAGTACCCCATGCCCACCCAGCTCACCCATCATTGGCAGGCAGCAGCAAACCCACCCGCATAACTCTGCAGCTGCCCACTGAATGACAGCTTACAGTATCAGCTGCAGGCCATTGGTCCACACTGTGACCAATGGAGTCTACATGCATACTGTAATAAATGTCTTCAGTCACACATTTGTAAATGAATATTACAGTATGCACTGCAAGCCCATTGGTCCATAGTGTGGATCAATGACCTTGCAGCTGATACTGTAAGCTGTCATTCGGCGGGCAGCTGTGGAGGTATGCGGGTGGGTTTGCTTCTAGCCAGTGATGACAGGGGGGAGCTGGGTGGGATGGTGGTCCTATGTGGGTGGGAGTGTGGAGGTGCCACTGGACCACCAGAAATTTATTTCCATACTATTTATGGGTGATTGGAGGTACAGGCAGGGTGAAGGTTACCACTAGACTACCAGAGATTTATTACTATATTATATTGAGTAACCAGAGCTACGGGAGGGGTGGGGGGTACCACTAGACTATCAGAGATCATACAGAGATGTATGTCGGGTGATCGGGGCTATGGAGTGGGGGGCACCACTAGACTACCAGGGATATCATATTCATGTATTTCAGATGATCGGGGTTATGGGCAGGAGGGGTGCCACTAGACTACCAGGGATCATACAGAGATGTATGTCACGTGATCAGGGCTATGGGGTGGGAGGAGGGTACTACTAGACTACCAGGGATATCATATTCATGTGTTTTGGGTGATCGGGGTTACGGGCAGGGAAGGGGGTACCACTGGACAACCAGGGACATTATTGAGTGTTTCTGTACAGTGTTGGGGGGGAACACACAGCAGGCAGCTGCTGTGCTGCGCCTTGCAGTATGGCAGCTCAACTGTGAGTGACTACCATTTGAGCATTATTTGCTGGGCTCAACTTTCTGCCCCAGTATGCGACATATATCAGGGTTGTGCTAGCATATGCGCTGCACATCCAAGGCTGAAAATCGGGATGTGCTGCATATGCATGGGCACCCTCCTGGAGAGTGCCACATACATTGTCTTTGCACTTAGTGCATCAGGAATTGTGCTGCACACCCTCTTTTGAATATTGCCATGAGGTGCATATTCTTTGAATATTAGCCCCAATGTATTATTTATACATATATCAAATCAAATCAAATTAAAATCTTTATTTATCCAGGCAAACACCATTGAGCATAGGACATTTACAAGATGGACCTGGTTAGCTACAGGAACACAGGATATACAATTTCTAAACAGTCACAACATAACATCCCAGTAATATTACAGGTACAATTACAAAAGTTACCAAAAGCAGGTAAAGAAGTCCTAAAGACTCTTGAAAGTCTCTCTCTTCCATGTGGAGAAAAATAAATAGTTTTCCCAATCAATTTTCAAAAACAGAAATGTTCTCCAAAATCATACCATAAAGGAGTTCAGAAAAGTGTCTGAAGGAAGCTTGCAAGACCATCATTGTTTTGTTTTTTCATAGATAGTCCTGAGTTACTTTTTCATTGTGATGAACCAGAAGAAACTGATGTTCAAATAAGCACTTAATCAGCACTCTTCAGCTTCCTTCAAGTTTTGTTTCCAACATTCCCATATGATTCTGGGATAGACCAGAGTCTTCCTTTTAACCAGATATTGTGCAAAAGAAATAAATGCATATAATAGCAAAAGATTAGAGAATACAATTTAAATTCCCCGGTAGTGAATCACGAAATGGGTACTTCGTTGCCACTCCACTATGCGGAGTGGAGCAGTACAAAGTGCTCACTCCACCTTGTCATTACCACTCGTGTTGAGGCAGAATGGCAATGTGAAGTAAGGCAAAGTCATTGTATTTAATGGACTTCATGTTCCTCATTATGATTCTAAGTGACCCACCTGGTGTTTTCAGATTGGCAGCCCCCACACATCACATGGCTTACAGTACTGTAAGTCACGATGCTCTTTAGCTAGGCAGGAAGAAAGTGAGTCATACAAGCAAACACTTTTACTTTCTCCTGTTCAGATGGAGAGAGCAGTGTATTTTGATTGATGATACTTTGAGATCAGAGTGAGGAGGAGAATTAAACTTTGATTTAGACCCAACAGCTTTTTTAAAAGATACATTTTTTGTCTTTTCTGTACTCTTTTTACTTAATTTGCTCTTTCTGTAAATTTATGTAAATTTTATTTTCTTACCTTTATCAGTAGTTAGTTGTTTGCCTCTGTCTGTGTGACTATGTGTGTGTGTGTGTGTGTCTTGTGTGACAGTGTGAGTAGTGATTGCTCAGACTGAGGGAGCTCAGTAGGGAGATGGACCAGGGTGAGGGAATGTCTGGGGTTGGGGCAGTTCTGGAGAGCATGGTAGTTGTAGGCATCATACCATGCACATGTGTAGAGGGCATGGGTGCCCATTCCTGTTGGACCGCTCAAAACTTCTTTCCAATCTGTGTATGTACGAGACACTGTCCAACTGCCTGACCTAAAACAAACATTAATGAGTACAATGGTGGGTGGTGAAGCATGGAGAGATGCTACTAAACAGGCTTACAATACATCCAAGTAACTATAAAAAAAATTGAATGTTGTGATTCGTGACGTGATCGTGAATTGTGATTTGTGCATGGAGAGATACTACAAAACAGGCTTACAATACATCCAAGTAACTATTAAAAGAAATGAATGTTGTGATTCGTGACATGATCGTGAATCATGATTTGTGACTGCATTTGTGACTGTGATGGTGAAGAAATGTGAATGCCTACCGCCTATGGCAGTACTTCCCCTATGAGCTGTAGCTTAAAACTTCCAGACTTAAAGACACCTATCAATGAGTACAATGGTGGGGTGGTGAAGCCATGAGAGATACTACAAAACAGGCTTACAATACATTGAAGTTACTAGAAAAAATTTAATGTTGTGATTCATAACGTGAATGATCATGAATCATGATTTGTGATGCATTTGTGACCATGATGATGAAGAATGTGATTTGTATCACAAGTGATTTGTGATGATGGTACTGACTTAAAATGCATATTAATGAGAACAATGTTCATGCAGAATTAAGCATCACACCTGTCCAGTACTCTGAAGGAAGCCAAAGAAATAACTGTTACTCAAGTTACAGATGGAGATTGGGCCCTAAAGAGATGTAAATGCAGAACAGATTAAAATTGTGCTGTGTACTGAAGAGATGCAGACACAAAGGCACACCACCTAGCCAGTGCTTACCATCAGAAATTCAAATCTGGAAAAATACCTTTGCGGTTGGGAGGGGCAGGGGGCAGTGTACTGCACTGCTGCAGTAACAGTCACTAGTACTAGTACCAGTAAAGATGCAACAAAGAGTACAAAAATCACACAGCTGCAGGTGGATAGCAGCTTCACATTGCTGAAATTATTATGTGGCACAATAAAAGGTGTCTGATTTGATGACACGTGTCACACACATACTCACACACACACCAAGTAAATGAATAGCAAATTGAAAACTTCAGTAATATAACCACATATTTTAAACAAACTAAAATTATGCACTGCTGCACCAAAACAATCACCAAAAAAATGCAAGAAATATTGAAAATATTACTGCGTGTACATTAACACAGTTATACAAAAAAAATCACCAAAACAGAAAGCACTGTCTTTTTCACCAAGTTAACCTACCTACACCACAGATACACCCCTCCCCCAAATCACCCTTCCACTGTCTTTCAGTACACAGACAGAATGTTGTACATTAACATTCAAAATCCATACACAAACAATAAAGACTCTATGATATGAGCACAGGAGGGTTTCCTATAATCGATGAACTAAAGTTTTAGCAAAATATATGACTCAAAAGGTTTTTTAACAGCTTTTGAAGGTTTGAATCTGAGAGCTCTCAGATCAGATTGTTTGTTACAGCTTCCTACACAAACTACCCCAAACTGAGGCTGTGCAGAACAATCTAGAGCCCATGTGACCTGAAATCCCATGAACCACTGCAAAATTTGCTTTGAAGCTTAAAAACAAAGCAAAGAGAGGCAAAGTACATTGTTTTCAATGTACTTCACCTTAAGAATTGATGGAGTAGTGGTTTGGGAAGGCGGTGTAACTCGAAGTCATTGTTTCCAATGGACTTTGCGATACCCATTAATAACGCAAAGTACTCCACTTTGCATTGCTGAGCACTCCACGAATTCTTCACTCCGCAAATCACTCCATAGAGTGGATTGGGGCCACTTCACCCATCAGTAAAAAAGTTCTATTATTCAAAACCAATTCTTACTATTTCTCAAGTCATATTAACTACTGTACTAATTCCATTTTACTATAATTCTCTTTTTGAGTTTATGTTTTAAAATTATACATTGTATAATTATGTTGCCCCTTACATATTACTCATATGATATAAGGCAATAATTAACAACAATGAACCCAATATCAGAAACATTTTTATTTAACGTTATGCATCAGCACTTCAACTTTCTGAAGCAATTCTAATGTCTATACTTGGCATATTACAACCAATGCATGGATCAGATTTGTACAATAAAGCTGCAGATCCCTTCTAAATATACTCAGCAGAAATGAGTGATCCTTACCTATTTTGATATACTAACTAAAAGAAAAACATAAAGAAAATAAAGACATAAAGTCAAGTAAAAGTGGGAGTTGAGCTAAAATACCAACAGAGTTTAACATAGTATAATGACAGTAATCAGCTGGTTCTTATCCTATGTTCAGTAAGGAGAGCAATACTGCTGCCAGCTCTCTCCACAAATATGTTGGTTATATAAATGTTATCAACAGCATGATATGCTAATTTATCATAAACAGTGTGCCAAGTTTACCTTTTGCCCATATCAATGCCGACATAAATTGCTATTCCTTAATCTCATTAGTGAAAAGAGTCACTTTGTTAGATACAGTCTTCCCTCTATCTTAAACTGAATCAATTTATTACAAGTCAAGACATATACATCATTCACTTTTATTGAGAATGTATTCCAAAAGCCAGATTTCATTTTAGAACCTACTTCCTCATTCCATTTCTGGCAATACAGGAGTCTTTGGTTTTTATAGTCTTTAAATAAAATCAGGTAAAAAGCCTCCAAACCTTCCTTAGAAAGTTTCATTATTGTTTTTTGTAATATGATTATTATTTATTTGTTATGCTTTTCTGAACTTATTTTCTTATTCTGTAAAATCCCTAAAATGTTCTCTCTTATTCTGCAATAATCAAAATAATTTATGTTTAACCCTTTCTCACCTAACTGGTTCTTTAACGTTGTATAAGCTGTTATGCCCTGTTCATGTATTACTCCTACCACCTCTTAAAGTTAGCAGTGGCCAAGTTGGTTGCTAAAAAAAGTTAGTTCTTCTATTATTTTTATAGTTACATCTAAATCCATAAAAAAAATAAAACAGGAAAATCTTTCAAGGACAATACATATTTCAATTGTTTTACATGTGATATCAATGTTTTTATATAACTGTTCATAGATGCCCCAAATCCATCATGAAAAATCATCATCTTTGATACTTTAGGGATTGCTTTTTCTTAAGTAGTCAGGACTTGCAGTGGTTCAACATATCCTTTTCTCTGTTTTAATAGACCGATTCCAAGCAACACTCACATTATGAGTTAGAATGTTTTCTCATTGGCCCAGAGAACCCAATGCTCCCATCTTCATTGGTATACATAATATGTCCCATGTGATTTGTGGTTTACCCCATACCACAACTTTTTTTTTTTAAAATGACATTTTACATTATCACACCCATTTTTTCCCACCCTCATAAAACATCTGCATGCTAAATATCATCATTGAGCTTGTCATCAACTTTAAACTCTTTTAAATTTCAGTTTGGCCCAGTAACAAAAAATAAAAAGTGTTCCATCTCTCAAAGTCCCACTGGATCATCTCGATACCGGGAAACACATTTTCTTTCTTTCTTTCTTTCTTTCTTTCTTTCTTTCTTTCTTTCTTTCTTTCTTTCTTTCTTTCTTTTCTAGCTGATAACCAATTACTAAATATTTTATTATGCTTTTGAAGAAAGTATTTTTTCCTTCCCTGTACAATCATATTTACCAGAAGAGCTATTGATTTTTCTTGCTTAGCTTAAATCCAGAGTTTACAGAAAAGCATTCTACCTCATCAAATGGCTCTGATAAGGAGAAAAAAGGATCAAGTAACAACATCATCTGCATAACAATTAAGTTTTAGCTCTTGATTTTCCAGTTTAATATCTTTGATCTTACTAGTTTACCTAACATCTTGTAAAAGAGCACAGTGACCAAAATAAATAGAATAGGAGAAAGGGGACATCCTTTCCTGACTCCATTCTTTACAGCTACTGGTTTTGAGGTGTTCTGATTTATCTGTAAACAAGATTAGGTGAAACTAAATAGTTGATGCATAATAGTTATGTTTTCTTATCTATACCCCACCCAGATTTGTGTTCAACAGTGGAGGTTGGTATCCCAGGAATGTCAGGGTTGGTTCTTAGTGCAATCAGCAGTAGTTGAATAGCCATGAGGAATACGAGGGAGGAGGTGGGCAGCCTTGATGAGTGCCTCTAAATAGGAAAAGGGGATAATAGGTTATTAGCAAGGATTCTTGCAGAGTGGTTGGTGTAAATGATTTGCACTATGGAGAGATGAAATGAGGCCAAATCCTAACCTGCGTAAGGCCTCAAATGCTAACTGCCATTCTATGGAATCAAATGCCTTTCTAAAGTGTATGGTAAGTACAGCTACATGAGTCTGAGAGGTTTTAACTACAGGTAGGTGGTGCAAGTTAAAAAAGTGCATTAATGGTCTGAACTGTGCATGGCCTTGATGAATCACACTTGTGAAAGGTATATTACATCATGAAGGGATATCTCTAGGTGGGTGGTCAGAATTTTAACCAGGATTTTGGCATCCACATTAATAAGCAATATTAGGGATAATGGCCCAGAGAGAGTGGATACTTGCCTTTTTTTAGGCAGAACAGTGATGGTGGCCACCCTAGAAGAGTGGTGGGGGGAACTGAGGTGAGTGAATAGTTAAACACCCTGAGGAGTGGGGAGGCAAGAACATTATAGAATTCTTGATAAAAGTCAAGGGGAAAGCCATCAACCCCGGGTGATTTGTTTTTGTTCATGGATCAGGTAGCTTTAGTGATTTCTAGCAGAGAAATTGGCCTCTCCATATCCTGTTTCTGATTGAGAGAGAGGGTAGACAGCTGGAGGGGGTCAAGGAAGATCACTGTTTGTCCAAGGGAAGAGTGAACCAGTGAACCTGAAAAGTGTAAAGGCTGGAAGTAGAAATTTTTCATGATCTCATGTATTTGTGATGGTTTGGTGCAAATAACCCTTGTTTGTTCCATAGCCATGAGATGTGATGATTGGATTGCGTCTTGAGAAATCTATATATAAGGACTTTGCTTGCCCTTTCTCTCCCTTCCCAGTATTGTGGTTAGTGCAGCTTAGGGTTAGCTCAGCTTTGTGGTAGTAAAGCCTGTTGAGCAGAATCCTTGCCTGCATCATTTCTGAGGGATCTCCATGAGGGTCACTCTTGCATTGAGTTTCAAGGTGCTTGAGCTTTACCTCTAGGTTGGAGGCCTCTTGTTGATGAATCTTGATCCTGTAAGCCATATACAGTAGTTTATTATATAGACTCTTATGAAGACTTCAGGGTATCCTACAATATATTATCATTAACCTCCCCATTATCATTTATCTCCAAAAAGTCTTGGAAATCTTTGTGGATCCGAGGAGAAAAATGGGGATCTTTTAATGGGGAGGGGTCAAGTCTCCAAGAAGAAGAGTGGGGAGTAGAGGGGCCACATAAAAATGGTAGAGATACACAGGCATGGTCAGAAATAACTATAAGGTGGATATAAGCTCCTATAGTGGAGTGGGTAATGGGAAGGGAGGAGACCCAGAAGTCCCTTTGGCTGAGAGATTGGTGGATGGGGGACAAAAGTATAGTTTTTATGATCAGGATGATGGAGTACCATATGTTAGATAGAGAATGTTCTTGGAGTAGGCCTTAAAGCACCACAGAAACCCTGGTATGGAGAGGCATGGGACCTGTCCATGAGAGGGTCCATAGTCGGGTTGAAGTTGCAGCCAATGAGTATGGGGGCAGAGGGACAGTTAGATTTAGAAATGTCCTCATTAAGGTCAGCAAGAAAGAGGGGAGAATCTATAATAGGTGCTTAAATATGCAATAGGGTTAGTGGGCCCTCAGTGGTAGTCATGTGGGCTAATAGCCACCTGCTCTCCTCGTCCAATTTGAAAGCAGAACACTACCATTTAAGGGATTTGTGAAAAAGCAAATAAACCCCTCTCTTGAAGGAGGTAAATAAGCTGTGGAGCTTGATCCTGCTTATTCCTGTTTTAGTTTTGTGCCTTGAAATAATAGTTTAGTCTCTTGCAGAAGCACCACCTATGTGTGAAACTTTTCCAATGTGCCAGAACTTGTTTCTTTTAATGGGGATGATTCAGGCCTTTAACATTCCAATGTTCCATGTCTGCCATCATGTGAGCATCCCACACCAGGACTGGCTTTTGGCTCTATCCACTAGAAGTCAGGTAAATATGTCCCCAAGAAATTAAAATGATATCCCAGCAACAAAGCTTAGGACATGCAGAGAAACAAACCCATAATTGAACTGCGTATAGGAAAATACTGAAGTCTGTGCTTTAACTAGAAGAGTGGCCTCAAGGATGAACCAGGAAACTACAGACCAGTGAGCCTCACATCCATCGTGGGTAAGCTAATGGAGACCATCCTGAAGGAGAGGCTGGTGGCCCTCCTAGAGGCCAAAGGACTACAGAACAGCAGACAGCATGGCTTCATATGTGGCAGATCCTGCCAAACCAACCTAGTCAAGTTCTATGACTGGGTAACTAGGCAACTGGACAGGGGCCATGCAGTGGATGTCCTGAATCTGGACTTCAGTAAGGCATTCGACTCAGTGCCATATGGAAGGCTGGGAAGGAAGTTAGTAGGCACAGGGGCGGGTGCAAAGCTGGTGAGATAGGTAGGAAACTGGCTGCAGGGAAGGCAACAGAGGGTGGTGGTGGGGAGGGGAGCTCTCACACCCAAGGGCAGTGACGAGTGATGTTCCACAGGGCTCTGTGTTGGGACCAGTGTTGTTTGGGATATTCATTGCAGACATATCATGGGACATCAAGAGCAAGATCAGTCTGTTTGCTGATGATACCAAGGTAGGCGCGATAGTGGATGACCTAGGGGGATGGCAGGGGTTGCAGGATGATCTGGCAAAGCTTGAAACCTGGTCAGACACCTGGAAACTGGGCTTTAATGCCAAAAAGTGCAAGGTGCTGCATTTTGGGATGAAGAACCCAAGGAGGAGTTACCAGTTAGGGGGAGTGCAGCTAGCCCAGACAGAGGAGGAGAAGGATCTGGGTGTGCTCATTACAGGTTCAATGAACAACTCAGCACAATGTAGGAAGGCAGCTGCAAAAGACCAACAAAATGCTGGGTTGTATTGCAAGGGGAATATCCTCGAGGAGAGAGGAGGTGATTCTGCCACTGTATAGGTCATTAGTTAGACCACACCTGGAGTACTGCGTGCAGTACTGGTGTCCGTATCTGAAGAGGGACATTAAGTTACTGGAGAGGGTGCAGTGCAGAGCGACAAAGATGATCAAGGGGCTGGGGGACTTATCATACGAGAGGAGGTTGAAGGAGTTGAACATGTACTCACTGGAGGAGAGGAGAGACAGGGGTGACATGATTGAAACCTTTAAATACATGAAAGGAATAAACAAGTCAAGTACAGAGGGCTGTTCAAGTAAGGAGGAGGGGGACACCAGGGCCATGATATGAGACTGGAGAGAGAAGGTTCAGGAGGAGATGAGGAGACACTTTTACAGAGAGGTGGTGGCTGGATGGAATGCATTACCTCCTGAAGTGGTATTCAGTAGAACAGTGGACTGCTTCAAACGAGGATGGGACAGTACAAGGGGAGGGTTAATGAAGGGAAGGGTGGAAGGGAGGGCAGCTGCAGAATAAGGGTGCTAGCTGCACATTCGAGCAGACTTGATTGACCTCCAGGCCTTTATCTGCTGGCAAATTTCATATGTTTTATGTTCGTAGTAACAAGAACAATATAAAAACATCAGGGTTAAACCTGAAAGCAGTAATGTAGAGATGACAACTTTAGGTTCTACCCAACCAGCCACATCTGTTTGTCCAGAGGACCTCTATCCAGAAGCTACAGAGAAGCACAGGGACCATCCAAGTAGTGGGACAGTATCCAGAGGGTATCTATTAAGGATACTGAAATTCAGAATCCCGAAACTCATGGGACTGAGTTCAGTATCTCAACATGTACAAGACTGACAAGGAGGAAACTGGTGTCCTATCTCTAGTCAGGTACCACAAGAGTGGGGAGGATGCAGTTGCTGGCCTAGCTGCTCCCGTGGTGTGGAGGGTTAAGTTACTAGCAGCTCAGCCAGAATGGTGTTCCAGACCCGGGTTCTGTTCTCAAGATTTTAACCTACTCCGAGGTCTGTCCCCCTTGGAGTTGGTCATTTTAGTTATGGGGGGGGGGGGTTGCAGGGGCGAAGTTCCCTTTATTACATGTAAGACCCTTTCAGTCTTCTGAAATTCATTCTCCCAGACTCAGGCTTATAGAATTTGGGAGACACAGTTTTGGGATTTCATAGGTAATCTATCCAGAGATCTGGTTCCCCCCACCTCAGTTGACTGGTAACAAATACAGTAATAAACCACTAAAATGAATGATGTATGATAGATCATTTAAGTTCTAGCCCTAAACTGTGGGTTTTTTCTTTTTTATGTAAAAAATAACACAAAGTTAACAGAGGTAAATGGACAACTGAGAGTGATGCATATTACCTGGGCAGGTAGCCTGCCTTGAAGCAGAACTGTCACTGAGGCACTGTGACTTGTTTAGGATTGCTACTGAGACTAAAGATGGACATGTCACTAACCATGAGTGCCCTGCAGTGTATCACAGAAGGAGGAGTCAAGATGGCCCAGCTGTGGGTTCCTCTGGTATGTAATACCTCAGTAGCCCCAGGCTGTACCATGGCTAGGTCTGACTGACAGCTCCTCTCACCCATCACCTATCTGTGGAAAAAGAGGGAACTGGAATGAAAGGCAAGCTAGGGCTGTGTGGGCTATAGTGTCAAGAGGAGAAGTTGCCTAGAGAGTAGCAAAAAGGTATGCTCATTCACGGTTGAGCACCTTTACTCAGAGGGGAAGAGCCATGATTCTGCATGCACTAGAAAAAGTAAACAAATGCCAGGTAAAAAGAAAAACATGCATAACAGACTGTAGAGAAAATACCTTTTCACTCCCCTCCCTTGATCACAAATCAGCAAAGCAGAACATACGTGCTAACTTTGGAGCAGAGAAGGAGGATAGCAGGCCATGAACTGTAATAATAAATCCATAATTCAGCAAGGGACCCAAGCTTATAAGGGACATCTGGGCAAAAAATATAATGCTCCAGTATGAGAGGAACAGCATAGAGGCACAGGGCCTATTAACGCTTGCAGGGCTGTGAACTAATATATAAGTCCAAAATTCATATACATTCTAATTCTGTTGGCAGCGTTAGAGTTAAGAGATAAAATTACCGTCAGTGTCTACATTAGAGCTCAGTTCTGATTGCAGTGTCCATAGCATGCAAAGAGAGGTGTTGGCCCATAAATCATACTGATATAAAACTGGACATTTTGTTGGGTCATAAATTAATACATCAGCCCAAGTCTTTTGGTGGTACCTCACAATCAAAAGGGAATGCCATTGCCTCTGTGTAGGTCTGGAGTTTCAGTTCTTCAGAACTGAAGGCGTGCTCTGAGGTGAGGAGTGAACTCTGGTGGACGGGGCATGAAGTGGTGCTGGACCCACTCTCAGTTGAGAAGCCTTATTCTGTTGCAGCTTAAGGTTTAGACTGGTCTAGGATGAGAGGTTCCATGGGGGGGGTTGTATCTACTGCCTACAGGCTCCCTCATGGAGATGTCAGAGCATACTTCATGTTCTATGCTTTGGCTCAGAGTGCAAATGTGGTGGGTGACAGGTGGATTTCTAATTATTTCTGTTCTTTCTTGCTGCTCCCCTTCCACTGTGGTGAGCCAGGGATACTCTTCATGTAGGTCTTCATAAAGAGGAGGAGGGGCTGTGGAGGCCTTGGACTGTCTGAGTGATAATTCTGGGGCAGTGTTCATCTTCTGTGGGTCATCCAGGCAGTTTGTGTCAGGATGTTTTGCTGAAGACTGTGATCATTTAATAAAGGCTTCAGCAGAATCCAGTGAATAGAATGAATACTGAACCCCATTCTGAGTAATATGTAAGGTAGCAGGATATCTGAGTCTATATGGAACTTGCAAGTCCATTCAGGCATGCCTGGCCCTGGTAAAAGCCTCTCTGCACTTGGTAAGCACCAGGAGAAGTCTGGGTAAATTTGTGTTTTGTGCCCGGCCAGAGAGGGCCCTCTTTCTCTCTAACTACATTATTTGCTCTTTCACTGATAACAACAAATGTGTAACTAAAATGGGCCAGGTACATTGATTGTGTTAATGCAGGAGGCTAACTAGCAATATGATGCTCTATGTCGAGAGATGTTGGCCACTGGTATTGGAGGATGATCAGTAGGACATTCTGGAAAAAGGCTCTAGTGTTCTCCCCTACTCCTTCTGAAAATCAGGCAAGCATTAAATTTCTTCAATGGCCCTGATTTTCCAAGTCATCAGATGATCCCAAAGGTGCTGGGTGGCATGAGCTTGTCTCTTGGTTGATCTTTTATCCGAGTTCTTGATGTCCTGGAAGTCAAGTTGTTGTTCAGTGTGGGGCAGTCTTTGTATGAGAGAGATAATGTCTGCTCCAGTTTGTTAGTTGCAACAACAACAATTCAAATACCTTGGGGTTACCTTGGACAATCACCTCTCTTGCATACCACATATTGAGACTGTAGTCAAAACAGTGAATGCAAAATTAGGTCTGCTATTCAGGCATCGGAAAAGTCTGACACCGGAAGCACTTAAACTTGCTATCAACAGCTCAGTTCAATCCACTATTGATTATGGATTGGTTATCTATGGCGCTGCCTCTGTCACTTCTCTAAAGAGGCTAAATACAACACTGAACAAAGCCTGTAGACTACTCACAGGTGCTGAGTCCCGCACCCACACTTGTGATCTCTATGCACAAACAGGCTGGCTCAATCTACAAGGTAGAATCAAGTACTATTCATGTATACTCACAAAAAAAGGTGCTACAAGGAACCCTGCCAACTGGCCTCTCCAGTCTTCTACCCAGATCCCTAAAGGCTCACCATACTCGGACCTCTGACTCAGACCTCTTACTCGTACCAAGGTTCAGAACCACCCAGTGCCAATGATCATTCCTGTGCAAAGCCCCGATGTGGCTGAATTGTCTGGGCTGTGATCTTATGATTTGTTCCTCATCCTACTCAGTTCAAACATCTCCTACATCAGCATATTATGAATGAAAACACTTGTGATTGCCCCATATAATCACACTACCAGTACCCTGTGCCTAGAGAATGACTGGTTCTATGACAAGGCCTCTGGCTGCCTATTCTCCTCCCCCCCTCCTTGCTTGTGCCTCCCCTTCCTGAGAGTATTGCCCTCTCCTTTAGCCACCACTTATGCTGCATTCATTGGTACTGACCCCCCACCACCCAAATGTCCTCTACTCACCCTTTCCCTAATTCCACTACCCCATCCATCCATGCTTTCCCTCCCTGTACTTCCTCCCTCTGTTCCTTCCTCACTTTTCCACCATTCCTCTCTCTCACTGTACTCGCTCCTTTCCTTCCACACGTCTTTTCTTGTCTCTCAGTTGACAATTGCCTCCTGACAGCTACTTTCCCCCTCCCAGTAACTACTTGTCTTCCTCCCTAAACTCTGACTATTAACAACTTGTATTAATGACTTTTACTGTACATTGTAAATAATTGGTTTTTTCCCTGTGTCATTGTACTACCCCTCCCTAATTGACATAGAACCTTTGTAAATGAGCTGTTTCAGTGCTCAAAGGTATTGTAATCGAGAATGAATAAATAAAATAAATAAATACATTAGTTAGCTTCTTTTAGCTCCCGATTTCAGACACTAACTGAGAAAACATCTGTCTGGCTTCTTACAGACTGTCCAGTGTGAAAGAGGAAGACTCTGAGGCAGGAAGCACCATCTTGCCTGAGCTGTGCAACAGAGACTGACTAGGACAACTTGGCAGGTCTACAAACAACAAACAACAGTGGTGAATGGAGTCTGGGCAGTAAGTAGTGGTGATTTAACATTGTGGTAGTAGAAAACAAAACCACTGCCAAACCTTTCATAGGGCAGATGGTGAAGGATTCCACTCAGGTAGTGAATAGCTAAAAGGATTAGGCTGCCATTACTTCAGCTGATAGGACATGCCTCATGTTGCTCAACAGAGGAAACATTTAGTAAGAGAATAGCAGATAACAGGGCCATAGAAGTTGCAACATATTGATGCCGCTTGAAGTTGATGCCATTTTAAATCTATATATTCTGAGCCTGCAGAGTTTTGCTCAGGGATAAGGAAAATTCTTGAGCTTTTAAAACACCACATGTTTGTGAAGCTGCTGAACTTTATAAGTAGAATGTTGCAGTTATAGCACTTTTCATGAAAAGGATTTGTACATTGCTACTTTAGAAGGTCACTGATGTCTACCTAAAAAGTCAGTGTGGTGAAGATTTGAACTATTGGACATACATTTTACACTTGTTATATTAGGTATCTCTGAGGGTTTAAAATGGAGGTCACAAGAAGGGCTGCAAAATCAGCCGAACTGAAGGGCCAGATAGTGGGAGAGGTGAATCCTCTGAGATGGTGATGCATTTTCTAAAATATAAAAGAGAGCAGGAAAGAAAAAGGAGGAAACAAAACATATCTGAAACAATTAAAAATAACTGATGTTTTTCTTAAACAAGAAACATGGAAATGTACTGTATATGGTTTTGTTGTAAATGTTTTTCTAAATAACACTATTGATGAACTGACTGGTAACATGGTGCCAGAAGACTCCATTTTGAAACCTCTGCTCCTTGGAAAGGAACCAACTACATGAAAGGAGGTAATTTTGTTAATTCAGTTGTCTCCATCACTTGCAAAATCCCCAACATTGGGCTTTGATAATTCTTCTGAAAAAATGAAATAGCCCAAATAAATATTGAGGATTCAGCTAAAGAATTACATGGTAAACTCAGTGCAGAAAAGTTTGAATCTGCCATCAGATAGTTTGACCATTTAGCCCCAAATTCACCTGCAATAAGTACCTGTGTTTCACCAACTATTCTTCAATCATTCTGTAATACAATACAGGGACTGAATGCACTGATACACAATTTTCAGAAAGGTCTAATTCCAATGTATGTGCCGGAATCACCTTTAAGCCACTTTTTCTCCAATGGTGAGCAGCAGGCATGGTCTAGAGATGGATCTTTATTAGAAAGGTAAAGTAATTTTTATGTTCACC
The DNA here is from genome assembly GCA_016271365.2 of Neoceratodus forsteri. NCBI lineage: Eukaryota > Metazoa > Chordata > Ceratodontiformes > Ceratodontidae > Neoceratodus > Neoceratodus forsteri. The sequence continues at coordinate 911,868,447 of CM057455.1, read as the reverse complement.
CTGTGTGCATGTGTCAGCGAACATCTTTATATGACAGTGCCTTTTGAGGGGTGTGAGACTTTCAGTCCATTGCAGAGTGGTCTGGTAGGTGTATGTCAGTGCCACATCAATCATCAACCAGTCTGATCATGACAGAGTTTTGGCTTGTTGGCCAGAAACAGTCATGTATTTGAAAATAAATAGCTGACCCAATCATGGATCAGCTCTTATACATACTCTGCAAGCTGATCCATCATTATTATCCTGCTGAGAATTTCAAACATCCAGCTGGGGCCTCGTCAGCTGAGCAGTCTGTAAGCAGATCTAGGCACCATACCCAATCCGCATTGTTTCACTGTAGTGTAATTAAAAGAAGACTGCCATATCTCTTTGAAACTGAATGAGCTGAATGTTTACCCTTCCACTACCTGACACTTCCAGAGAAGTTCATTTCGACTTTTCTCCTTCCCGTCCAGCAGTTCTCGGTCTGTTTCATACAGTCATGAAAAGAAGTCTGAAAAGCCCTATGCCAATTTAAACTGCAGAATTTATCACAAGTTTGAGTAAACAAAATTTCCCAGCACAGAGCCACAGCTGGAACACTAAACATAGTTTTGCTAAGTGTTTAAATGGTAGTAAATTATGTTGCTTGCCTGCCAAGTTGCCTTTCATATCACGTATGGTCTGAGGTACCTCCAAAAACCAGCACTGTCTGGTGCTCTGATGCATAACAAAACAATTCCAAAGCAGCAGATATGAGAGAGAGTGACGAGGGAGAGAGCGGGGGGGGGGGGTGTAGAGAGACAGAGAGTGTGTGTGTGTGTGGTGTGTGTGTGTGTGAAATCAAGTATGCAGTTCAATGTATTTCAATGGGGTTTTGATGTTAGTGGCATGACTTGGACATTTTTTAATATTTTTGCTCCAAATGTTTAACATGCCTTTTTTGGGACATCAACTCATGTACAATTGCAGCAAAATTAAGCAAATCTGTCCTGAAAGGTGATTCTGTGGTCACTGCACAAAATCACCTTTTGTGCAGGAGTTAAAAATGTTCTCTGCCCTTGTTCATAAGGCAGTTTCATAAGAAGACCATGTTGAAAATTTTGTATAAAAATATTAAAAAACAACAACGTTATGAGCCTACATTGAAATTTATGAATTTAGCCTCATAACTTTGATAATTTTCAATATTTAGACCCCAAATTTTCAACACAGCCATTTCTTCACAGCACTTCATAAATGTGACAGCTGTCAGTTTTCAAATCCTGGCCAAAATGTGTTTTTGCATCTCAGCAGGAGATTTTGCAATTTCTGTGCAAAATCACCTTTGAAGCAGGAATTGAACATTTCTCTGCACTTGTTCATGAGGTGGCTGGTGGGATCATTAGAAGTCTATGTTGAAAATAGGGGCAAAATATTGTGAAAGCAAATATCTACCTGCAATCCCAGAAAGGAAGGGTAGGGCTGATTCAGATGTCAGAATATCACAAGTAAAAAGTGATCAGCAGCTTCTTCAGACAGTACATTTGTTATAATCAAACCCAAGTAGTATTGGTGGGAGACTTGCCTCAGAAACTAAGCAAATGAAGGGGGAAAACCGGAGAGATCAACTTCCCCTCCTTCGACGTTTCAAACTAAACTAACTGTTAAACTTGCAAATGTAAGGTGCAAGGATAAAAAGTTGAAGCTTTACTGTTATCTATGATTAGATATTTACTAATTACTGAATTTGAGTTGTCACTAAAAAACAGAGAAATGCTGTACTGTTCTAGGAGTCAGAAGAACAGTGATAAAGTAATTGTTATATTTTGTGTCAAATGAGTCTGTCATTCAGATTTTTGGAGGATGGAAGATACCTTCAGGAGTCTGGGGATTGTATATTCATTGTTACCTCCTGAGGGAGCATACAGGTGCCCAGATGTGCAAACTCCTGAATCAGTTTAACAAAGGTTAAAACAATGGCAGAGCAAGGGGATGAATCTATAATTGAGAAACAACCTGAGGAGGAAAATTTGGCTGTTTCTATTTTGGCAGTCTTAAAACAAAACTGAGACTGAAAAGCCATTGATAAGGCAGACTCTGTCAATTTTAAAGAATGTGTTTAAAATGAAGTACATTTAGGGAGAAAGGTGGTTTTAGATTGTAAAAGAGCAGAAAGTCCATACTCAAATGAAGTGCAAATATGTATGTTATTGAGAGATAAATGACTAACTATTGCTATCCTTAGGGAGGCTGAACAGTTGGATGATATGGACATAAATGTTTTTGATTATTATGGTTTACAGGACAATTTAAACAACATTCAAGAAAAATATAATGAGGATTGGCTCAGTTTCTAAGAGGTGCCTCCATGGTGAAGAGAAAGACAAGCAGGATTATTATGTAATTCTAGTACAGAACAGATCTGACTACTTACAAGAAACAAGGGAGAATTGACTAAATAATAGCATAATGGAGAACTGTAGCTGGGTTCTATATTCCTGGAATATCTCTGGGCTGTTAATGAAGCTGTCATAATAAGATTTTGTAAATTTGATTCAAGAGTGAATATAATATGGCTTCAAGATACATGAGATCCTTTATTGGACAATCCCCAAAAAAAAAAAAAAAAAACTGGATGTGTATTACAGCAGTTACTGGCAAGAAGGGGTAAAAAGTAAATGTAGATCATTTGGGTATTATTAAGTTTAGATACTAGAAACAGGAAATGTATATACAAATATTCAGTATTACAGATAGAGATGTTGCAAAATTTTATTTCGCTGGAGAAATGCTATGAAATTGGCAATTTCATCACGTGAAATGTTTTAAAGAATTGTGATGAAATTTTGCCTGCAATTTTGCCCTCATCCATATATGACCATTGTGAATTTATACCCTCAGTCCCTGGTGTCTAGTGCCCCCCCCCCGGAAGATCAACAGCCACTTTCAAATCAAGAGAATCCTCACCCCTGCTGTCACCCTGAGCCCTGGCTCCCAATCTTGGCAACAACAACAACAACAAAAACTCACCATCCATGTCCCTGGTGTCTAGTGCCCCCCCAGCTGATCACCGGCTGAATTCAAATCAAGAACCCTTCCTTCCCCCAATCACCCTAAGCCCCAGTACCCAATCTTTGTAGGAAAAAACAAAACAATCTCTTAACTCAAATCAAGAGCCCTCCCTCACAATCTACCCTGAGCCCCACTCCCAATCTTTGTTAAAAACAATCTCCTCCCATCCTTGCTGTCTAATGGACACCCCAGCCCCTCACCTTGTGTTAAGTCAGGCACACCTCACCCCCAGTACCTGATCAGGCCACCGGCCAGCTCTCCACTCACTTCCACTCACCTCCATAGCGGTTGCCTGTCTGAGTGCTTAATGAATGATGCATGTGCATTGAGCACTCAGAGTGCTGGCCTCCATGGAGGTGAATGGAGGGGCTGTGCCGGTGGCCTGATTGGGGTGCTGGGGGAGCGAGGTGGGCTGTGACTTAACACAGGGTGGGGAGGTGGGGATCCACTAGACACCACGGACAGGGGAGGGGATATTTTTTAACAAAGATTGGGGAGTGGGGCTCAGGGTGACTGGTGGGGAGGGAGGGCTCTTGATTTGAATTCAGCTGGTGATCAGCTGGGGAGGGCACTAGACACCAGGGACATGGATTTTTTTTTGATTTTAGTTGCTAAGATTGGGGTATGGGGCACAGGGTGACAGGTGTGAGAGTTATCTTGATTTGAATTAGGCCAGTGATTGCCCAGGGGGGGTGGGGCCCACTAGATGCCTGGGACAGGGGAGGGGATCGTTGGTTTTTCTTTTAAGGATTGGGGGCCCGGTGGTGAAATCAAGAAATTTCACCCACAGGTGGCTAGATTTTGCCCACTAGCGGCAAATTTCACTGGTTCATGGATGAAATTTTGCCCACCCAAAGGGTGCAATTTTGCATTTTGCAAAATGAGCAAATTCTATGAAATATTTTGCCCAGCGAAATTTTCCAATTAGCACAACACTAATTGAGGACTACTGGTTGGTAATCATTTAAGAGTAACTGTGAATGTGTATATTCCTCCCTCACTATTCAAATATTGTAGAAGAAAAATTTGGGAGAATTTGTGCAATTTAATGGAAAAAGTATTTAAATCAATTCATGAAAGTTTATTTTTGTAGTGGTTGTAATGATTGCATTGGAAATTACAATAGTCTGTCTGACCAGTAATATCTGCACCAAACCTGAGCAATATGAAGATAGTAAGGATTCAAAATGTAATTCAGAAGGGAATCCTTAATTGAAATGATGTACACTTTGGATCTTACAGTAATAAATGGAAGGTTCTGCTTGGATAGAAGGAGTTTACTTTTTCCCCATAATTGGACAAAAGCAATTGACTACTGGATAAATCCAACATGTGGCCTAAGGCAAGTTAAGGATATGGCAATCCTAGCCCAACTAGACAGTGATCATTTTCTTAGAATCATATAGGTCATGTCAAGAAAATAATATTTCCCAAAGAAAAGAGGGTAATATTGCTTAAAGATGTAGTATAATTAATAGGAGTCAGCTATACTTCCATATTTACTTACTGTTTCTTTCCTCTACCTATCCCTTTTTGCACAGCTTCCCATGCCTCCCATTGCTCTCATTGCCTCCCTCTTTCCTCTGCCCTGCATAATCTTCTCTCTCCAATACTTGGGTTTGAATTTTGGACCTTCTATTCTAAAGGTGGCAACCCTACCACTGTACCATCTTGTCCCCTCACATTTCTTCTGTCCTTTTATTTACTTTTACTTCTTCCCTGCCCTAACAACTGAACTCCCTTGCTCCACTGTGCAAGCCATAACTCCATTACTCTGCATACTTTGTTACTTGTGTGTTCTGTGTTACTGCCTTGGGACTATAATGTATTCTTTAATTTTTTGGTTGGGGTGTCTAACAGGCTTGTTCCACTTCACCTGTGATCCACACTCTGAACCTGTTTCTGCAGCCCTCTTACAGTCCTTGGTTACATAATACCTGTCCTCTATCCCTATATTCACATTAATACCTAATCCAACACTTATTACTCTACCTAACATGCCTAGCTGCTTACTGCCTTGTATTGCACCAGTTGCAGAAGGCACTTCTGAGTCCTTTCTCTTCCCATCCTTTATATGCACTCCTTCTACTATGACTCTTTTGTATGCATCCTCATGCTCCCGTACCACATATTTCTTACTACCTACTTTCACTGACTCCAGCCCCCACAAAGGGCCAGATCCCGTCTGCTTAGGCTTTTATTAAACTCACTCATAAAACTTCTCCTACTGCTGCTTATTTGTGCAGGCAACATCGAGCTTAACCCCGGTCCTCTACTCCCTAGCCCTGTTCCCTCTGTCCTACCCCAGATAAAGGGGCTAAGCCCAATCCACAAAAATGCCTGTAGCCTGCTAAAGAAATTCGATGCTATACAGGTTTGCTCACTTATAAGGCCCAATACAGACTGGGCCATGGCTACCTGTTAGACCTCCTTAATCCATCCATTCTGACTCAGGCCCTCCATTCCACCACCCAGGGCCTCCTTGCAGTTCCAAGGAATGGGCTGAAAACCTCAGGTGATAATTCATTCAGGGTGGCTGGTCCTGTCCTCTGGAACTCACTCCAGGGATCTTTGAGGAAGGCCCCTACAATGGAAGCATTCAGGAGGGGCCTGAAGACTCATTTATTTAAGCTAGCATACCCTGAAGATATATTTTATTGCCGCTTGTCTGATTTATTGATTGATTGTTCTGTAATTTTATTGTTCATTTTTATGATCTTGAATTTTATGTACTGTGCCCAGATTGGGCGCCTAAAAATAAAAGCTTACTTACTTACTAATCCTTGTAAAGTTCCAACTTTAATTTTATATTGCTGACAAACCACATTGTTTTAAATTTAACTTCCCTCACAAACATGAAGTTGTCCCTCTGACCTGGTGCCCAGAAGCAGAGTGGGGTGAAATGTTTGGTTGCTAGCACCATAGCACTATCATCCCAGGAATCTGGTGGTGATAAAGAAAATTCACAGCAACCTTGACTGCTCTTAAAGTAATGTGCGCCTTTTAAATACATTGCCCATAAAAGTGCTCTAATTTAACATTTTAATTATTTTCCCCCAGGTGCTTTACCCTTTCTATAACTATGGGGCCAGGCACACAGAGAACCACACCAGAGCTTCCACAGTGGCTTTTAACAGTAAAGTGCCATATCACTAGCTGGTATTCGAGCTGGCTCCCTGTTTAAACACTTGTGCACTGAGCAGCTCTGAGTCTGCAAAACTGCCAGTTGGGTGGCTTACTTCCACATGCTCCTCCAGTTCCCTACACAGGAATGGGGTTCATGGGGCTGGCAGGAGCAAAGAAAGCCACAACAGGACCAAGGACCATTGTATAAATACTGTCTGTACTGAAACCTGCATGTAATTGCTCATTCCGTCTGTCTTCCTTGTACTTTGGTTCTCCCTCCACCCCCTGTAAATGATGTGGAGCCTTTGCAAAAGAGTCTATGACTCAAAGGATTGTAATTACAATTATACAGTAAATAAATAAATAAATAAATAAAGGACAGGTGGGGCAAGTAGTGGGGAGGAGGAAATGGTAAGCTTCATCTGGGAAGGGGGTTACTTAAGTTTGCTTCATTTCTTTTAAGATGTAAACCATGTTTGGCAAAGCAATAGTGATTCCCATTAAGTTAATCACATTTTCTTACAAAATGCATGTTCCTTCTACTGTGCCAGTCCCTGAGTCATCAACGAGCTCTCCCTATTGCATAGTGTTTGTGCCTTGATGCCCTAGGGAAGGGTCATAGTTCCCATACTATGATACTTCAACTGTAATCTTTCAAACTCTTCCATAACTGCTCGAAATCCTTAAATATTTCACTTTCTGTATTTTTGCCTATATCATATGTATCAATGTGAATTGCCACTTTAAGATTTAGACCTGACCCTTTCAGGATATTTGGAACTATGTATGTCATATCCACACTTTGGCACAGGAAACAAATAACCATGTTATTATGTTTGTCCTTTTCCAAATTACTGAATAATCACAATGTATAATTGATTCCCCTGTGACTATTTTTTGTTTTACTGTATCGATGTTTGGTTCCAGGGGAGGGGGTGTAAACTGAGAAATTTTAGTTTCCCAGGTTTTACTTGTCACAATCTGGACTACGGACTCCTCCATATTTAGAGCTTCATATCTATTTTGCATCTTGATTGGGGTATTATTGAACATTTCTGCCCTTCTGCTTCTCTTACTTTTATTCCAGATTTGTACTCTGTACCAGTCACTGCCAGATAGATAGTTCTCCTCTGGATCTTACTACCTTCCCCACTTGTTTTGGCTAAGAGTTTCCCAAGAATTAACTAACAAAGTATCTTCCTTCTGTCTCTTTTCATTGTATCACTCAAACAAGTGTTACAATTTGCTAAACTTTCCATAAATGCAACTTTTAATGATTCCTCATCTTTCCTAACATTATGTACAAAAACTGTTGAGCTTGCCTTGGGAGTACTACTTCATGGGCACCTTTTATTTTTGTTTCTAAGGCCTTTTTTTCTGTCTTTTGGTTGCATGTTTCCTGGGTGAACTGGATAAATTGCACCTCTGTTGGTTCTATCACTTTTAATCCTGTTCTTACTTTTATGTTTTTCTTTTGGAACTGTCTGCTCTTGTTCCTGGGTAAAGATTATAGATGTAAAATGTAAGTTTTGTACTGTTTGCTTTACTTCTGGAACAGAACTTTCCAGAGGCATTGAAATGGAATGATCCTTTTTCTTCTTTTGTTCTTTCCTTTTGTATTTGTTCAACTCTTCCAACATTGCTTGGTTTATTGCTATATCTTTTAATGAGATTATCTCATTTTTCATAATTACTAGTTGTTTCAGAAGTACTGTACTAGCCATATGAGAATATTGAAACACTTCAGCTAGATTCTCATCTCAAACTGGTGAATACTGTATGTGAAAGGCCTCCTAAATTCTTTCTCCTTCTCTCTCTCTCTCTCTCCCCCCCCCATTCTTGTTTTTCCTTGTGCAATGGGTTTTTCAGCTATATTAGATTTTTCAGCAATCTCAATTAAACCTGTTATTGTTTCTTGTAACCCCTTCAGGAGTTCATGAATTCTATCAGTTTCATGTCAAAACAGTATAAATACAATTGTGAAAACAGAAACAGCGACTCAACAATAGCACATCCACAGACAGCAACTGCAAATAACGGTGATCGCTGTCAACTGTGAAAACAGTGCTACAGTGACTTTTTTGGGGGGGGTTATGCCCCCACACTCCTTTGGAGGGATTTCACCTCCACACCCCACTTAAAATAAATAACCATCACCAGAGGGATGCAACTGGGGGACTGGGGAAAAACTTGGGAGGGGGATATTCTCCAGGGGGAAGCAACTCAGGAAGGGAGGGAAGGAGAGAAAGCTGTGGTGGGTAATCAATTTTAATATTCCAACTAGGGGAAGGAGATAGAACTGGCGGGTTGGGGGGAGCTGGAAATGCTAGTGCAACATTAAAAAAAACAGTAAGAAATGGAAGCATTGAAACCAGGTCTGCTGGAGGTAGGAAGCGGACACAAAGCCACTGACTCTAACTGATACGCTACACTGCAGCACAAGTTGACACCACACAGCAGCCAACTTCACTTCTCAGAACACAAGAATCAGCTTTACTCCACTGCTGACAAAACCATGCACTATGATAACCATGTCACTGAAAACAGGGTCGTTGTTTTTGATGAGCTGCAATTGCTTTGCTTAAATTCCTTCAATGTTTTAAGTGTACACCTATTTTATCCTGTTTCATTTTATGCCACTTGGTCGTATTTCATACAGTATAAAAATAGCTCTGCATTATTTCTAGTTCTAGCAAGGTTAGGAGTTGGTAATTTTTGAAAACTGTACCCTTGATCCGTTAAGTGTTTCTTGACTTTTCTCAGTATCTCCTCCTTGTTATTATCCAATTCATTATATCACAAGTGTGATCTGCTAGAGTTATTTGAATTACTGTTCAGGTCTGAGTTATTGAATTTGATTGAGGGGCTTCCTGAATTAAACATTTTCATTTACAAATTCTCCTTGTATTTTATATTACTTAGTTTCTTGTGATCAACCAGAAATTTTGGACTTCCTTTCTGATACTGTTTTACTTTTATTTTTATTACACTTGCTTGGCACTATAGGTGTAGAGGTAATAATATCATCCTGATCTTCCCCTTCTTCCTGTAATACCATCTTTTCAATTGTTTTGTGATTTAAGTCTGTGACTTAATTTTATGATTATTTTTCTCAGGAGTTCCTCTCGTTGTCTTGTTGCTCTTTTTTCTTGTCTGTTTGAGTACACTTTATTTTGTTTTGATTGCTCAGTCCTTATTTTTGATCTTTACTTTTTTTTTTTTTTTTTTTTACCTTTGTGTTCATGTGCCTCTGGAGAAGGAGGTACTACCTTGTTACTACTAGTCTGCATTATAGTATAGGAAACAGGTTGCAAAATGTATACATCATGGCCCCAAAAGTCAGAATTGTACCTGGCAATGGCGCATGTGGTGGCGCAGCACAACTTAGTTACGCAGGTGCGACTAAGGGATATATTCAAAACAGATGAGCCATGGCCCATCTCCTCTGAATGTATCAGGTAAAGCACACAGTGCAAATATGATGTGCTGGTGTATTCCCACAGACAGGGCTGAATACCAGGAATGGGAACTGCTCCACTTCAACAGAGTTACGCTGTGTGAAAATTCCTGATATTAAGCCAGCAGTATACAAATTGGGCCATAATACATGCAAGGCACAAATGGGGCCATTTGCATGTCATTATGGCCCCATTTCCATGGATTATGCAGGGCTGGCCTGTGAAATGCACCTGGCGCACTGCACAGCTTGAGGTGCTATCGGAGGATATCTAGCGGTACTCCCCCCCATCCCGTACCTCCGTTCACCTAACAGGAAAGTCTGTCAAATCCCTGGTAGTCTAGTGGTACCCTATCACTCCTCATAGCCCCAATTGCCCAACATACAGCTCTGTATGATCCCTGGTAGTCTAGTGGTACCCCCCCCACCCTTCCCGTAGCTCTGGTTGCCAAACATAATATAGTAATAAATCCCTGGTAGTCTAGTGGTAATCCACACTCCTCCTATAACCCTGATTACCCATACACCGTGAAATAAATTCCTGGTGGTCCAGTGGCACTCCCCACACCCACCCACAGTACCCATGCCCACCCAGCTCACCCATCATTGGCAGGCAGCAGCAAGCCCACCGCGCATAACTCTGCAGCTGCCCACTGAATGACAGCTTACAGTATCAGCTGCAGGCCATTGGTCCACCTGTGGACCAATGAGTCTGATGCATACTGTAATAGTCATTCACAAATATGAATGAATGTCTTCAGTCACACATTTATAAATATTACAGTATACACTGCAAGCCCATTGGTCCGTAGTGTGGATCAATGACCTAGCAGCTGATACTGTAAGCTGTCATTCGCGGCAGCTGTGGAGGTATGTGGTGGGTTTGCTTCTGCCCAGTGATGACACGGGGGAGCTGGGTGGGCAGGTGGTCCTGTGCGGGTGGGAGTGTGGAGGTGCCACTGGACCACCAGAAATTTGTTTCCATACCATTTATGGGTGATTGGAGTTACAGGCAGGGTGGAGGTTACCACTAGACTACCAGAGATTTATTACTATATTATATCTTGCAGTAAATCGGAGCTATGGAGGGGTGGGGGGTACCACTAGATCTATCAGAGATCATACAGAGATGTATGTCAGGTGATCGGGGCTATGGAGTTGGGGGCACCACTAGACTACCAGGATATATTCATGTATTTCAGATGATCGGGGTTATGGGCAGGGAGGGGTGCCACTAGACTACCAGGGATCATACAGAGATGTATGTCACATGATCAGGGCTATGGGATGGGAGGAGGGTACTACTAGACTACCAGGGATATCATATTCACGTGTTTTGGGTGATCGGGGTTATGGGCAGGGAAGGGGGTGCCACTGGACCACCAGGGACATTATTGAGTGTTTCTGTACAGTGTTGGGGGGAGCCACACACAGCAGGCAGCTGCTGTCCTGTGCCTTGCAGTATGGCAGCTCAACTGTGAGTGACTACCATTTGAGCATTATTTGCTGGGCTCAACTTTCTGCCCCAGTATGCGACACATATCAGGGTTGTGCTAGCATATGCGCTGCACATCCAAGGCTGAAAATCGGGATGTGCTGCATATGCATGGGCACCCTTCCTGGAGATGTGCCACATACATTATCTTTGCACCCCAGTGCATCAGGAATTGTGCTGCACAATTCCCTCTTTTGAATATTGCCATGGGGTGCATTTTTGGGGTTGCACTGGCACAACTTAGTTGTACTAGGTGCAACCCCTTTGAATATTTAGCCCCATATGTATTATTTATACATATATCAAATCAAATCAAAATTAAAATCTTTATTTATCCAGGCAAACACCATTGAGCATATGACATTTACAAGATGGACCTGGTTAGCACAGGAACACAGGATATACAATTTCTAAACAGTCACAACATAACATCCCAGTAATATTACAGGTACAATTACCAAAAGTTACCAAAAGGCAGGTAAAGCAGTCCTAAAGATTCTTGAAAGTCTCTCTCTTCCATGTGGAGAAAAATAAATAGTTTTCCCAATCAATTTTCAAAAACAGAAATGTTCTCCAAAATCATACCATAAAGGAGAACAGAAAAAGTGTCTGAAGGAAGCTTGCAAGACCATCATTGTTTTGTTTTTTTCACAGATAGTCCTGAGTTACTTTTTCATTGTGATGAACCAGAAGAAACTGATGTTCAAATAAGCACTTAATCAGCACTCTTCAGCTTCCTTCAAGTTTTTGTTTCCAACATTCCCATATGATTCTGGGATAGACCAGAGTCTTCTTTTTAACCAGATATTGTGCAAAAGAAATAAATGCATATAATAATAAAAAGATTAAAGAAGCAGAGAATTTAAATTCCCCCAGCGAAGTGAATGGCGAAGTGGGTACTTGCTGCCACTCCGCTATGCGGAGTGGGCAATGCAAAGTGCTCACTCCACCTTGTCATTACCACTTCGTGTTGAGGCAGAATGGCAATGCAAAGTAAGGTGAAGTCATTGTATTTAATGGACTTCGTGTTCCTCATTATGATTCTAAGTGACCCACTTGGTGTTTCAGATTTGGCAGCCCCCCCACACATCACATGGCTTACAGTACTGTAAGTCACATGCTCTTTAGCTAGGCAGGAAGAAAGTGAGTCATACAAGCAAACACTTTTACTTTCTCCTGTTCAGATGGAGAGAGAGCAGTGTATTTTGTAATTGCTGATACTTTGAGATCAGAGCGAGGAGGAGAATTAAACTTTGATTTAGACCCAACAGCTTTTTTAAAAGATACATTTTTTTGTCTTTTCTGTACTCTTTTTTACTTAATTTGCTCTTTCTGAAAATTTATGTAAATTTTATTTTTCTTACCTTTATAAGTAGTTAGTTGTTTGCCTTTGTCTGTGTGACTATGTGTGTGTGTGTGTGTGTGTGTTGTGTGACAGTGTGAGTAATGATTGCTTAGACTGAGGGAGCACAGTAGGGGAGATGGACCAGTGTGATGGAATGTCTGGGGTTGTGGCAGCTCTGGGAGAGCATGGTAGTTGTAGGCATCATACCATGCACATGTGTAGAGGGCATGGGTGCCCATTCCTGTTGGACCGCGCAAAACTTCTTTCCAGTCTGTGTATGTACTGTAGACACTGTCCAACTCCCTGACCTAAAAACAAACATTAATGAGTACAGTGGTGGGGTGGTGAAGCATGGAGAGATACTACTAAACAGGCTTACAATATATCCAAGTAACTATTAAAAAAAATGAATGCTGTGATTCATGACGTGATCGTGAATCGTGATTTGTGCATGAGAGAGACTACAAAACAGACTTACAATACATCCAAGTAACTATTAAAGAAATGAATGTTGTGATTCATGACGTGATCGTGAATCATGATTTGTGACTGCATTTGTGACTGTGATGGTGAAGAAACGTGAATGCCTACCGCCTATGGCAGTACTTCCCTTATGAGCTGTAGCTTAAAACTTCCAGACTTAAAGACACCTATCGATGAGTACAATGGAGGGTGGTGGCACGACGAGAGATACTACAAAACAGGCTTACAATACATGAAGTTACTAGAAAAAATTTAATGTTGTGATTCATAACGTGAATGATCGTGAATCATGATTTGTGACTGCATTTGTGACCATGATGACGAAGAATGTGATTTGTATCACAAGTGATTTGTGATGATGGTCCTGACTTAAAAATGCATATTAATGAGAACAATGTTCATGCAGAATTAAGCATCACACCTGTCCAGTACTGTGAAGGGAAGCCAAAGAAACAACTGTGACTCAAGTTACAGATGGAGATTGGGCCCTAAAGAGATGTAAATGCACAAACAGATTAAGATTGCGCTGTGTACTGAAGAGATGCAGACACAAAGGCACAACACCTAACCAGTGCTTACCATCAGAAATTCAAATCTGGAAAAGAATACCTTTGCCAGTTGGGGAGGGCCGCGGGGGCAGTGTACTGCACTGCTGCAGTAACAGTAACTAGTACTAGTACCAGTAAAGATGCAACAAAGAAGTACAAAAATCACACAGCTGCAGTGGATAGCAGCTTCACATTGCTGAAATTATTATGTGGCACAATAAAAGGTGTCTGATTTGATGACATGCGTCACACACATACTCACACACACACCAAGTAATTCATAGCAAATTGAAAACTTCAGTAATATAACAACATATTTTAAACAAACTGAAATTATGCACTGCTGCACCAAAACAATCAGCAAAAAAAGGCAAGAAATATTGAAAATATTACTGTGTGTACATTAACACAGTTATACAAAAAAAATCACCAAAACAGGAAGCACTGTCTTTTCTCAAGTTAACCTACCTACACCACAGATACACCCTCCCCAAATCACCCTTCCACTGTCTTTCAGTACACAGACAGAATGTTGTACATTAACATTCAAAATCCATACACAAACAATAAAGACTCTATGATATGAGCACAGGAGGGTTTCTATAATCGATGAACTAAAGTTTTAGCAAAATATATGACTCAAAAAGGTTTTTAACAACTTTTGAAGGTTTGAATCGCAGAGACCTCTCAGATCAGATTGTTTGTTACAGCTTCCTACACACACTACCCCAAACTGAGGCTGTGCAGAACAATCTAGAGCCCATGTGACCTGAAATCCCATGAACCACTGCAAAATTCAACTTTGGAGCTTAAAAACAAAACAAAGTGAGGCAAAGTACATTGTTTTCAATGTACTTCACCTTAAGAATTGATGGAGTAGTGGTTTGGGAAGGCGGAGTAACTAGAAGTCATTGTTTCCAATGGATTTCGCGATACCCATTAATAAAGCGCAGTACTCCACTTTGCATTGCGGAGCACTCCACGAATTCTTCACTCCGCAAATCACTCCATAGAGCGAATTGGAGCCACTTCACCCATCAGTAAAAAAGTTCTGTTATTCAAAACCAATTCTTACTATTTCTCAAGTCATATTAACTACGTTACTAATTCCATTTTACTATAATTCTCTTTTTGAGTTTATGTTTTAAAATTAAACATTGTATAATTATGTTGCCCCTTATGTATTACTCATATGATATAAGGCAATAATTAACAACAATGAACCCGATATCAGAAACATTTTTATTTAACATTATGCATCAGAACTTCACCTTTCTGAAGCAATTCTAATGTCTATACTCGGCATATTACAACCAATGCATGGATCAGATTTGTACAATAAAGCTGCAGATCCCTTCTAAATATACTCAGCAGAAATGAGTGATCCTTACCTATTTTAATATACTAACTAAAAAGAAAACATAAAGAAAATAAAGACATAAAGTCAAGTAAAAGTGAGAGTTGAGCTAAAATACCAACAGAGTTTAACATAGTATAGTGACAGTAATCAGCTGGTTCTTATCCTATGTTCAGTAAGGGAGGCAATACTGCTGCCAGCTCTCTCCACAAATATTTTGGTTATATAAATGTTATCAACAGTATGATATGCTAATTTATCATAAACCGTGTGCCAAGTTTACCTTTTGCCCATATCCGTGCCGACATAAATTGCTATTTCTTAATCTCATTAGTGAAAAGGGTCACTGTTGTTAGATACGATCTCCCCTCTATCTTAAACTGAATCGATTTATTATGAGTCAGGATATATACATCATTCACTTTTATTGAGAATGTATTCCAAAGCCAGATTTCATTTTAGAACCTACTTCCTCATTCCATTTCTGGCAATACAGGAGTCTTTGGTTTTATAGTCTTTAAATAAAATCATCAGGTAAAAGCCTCCAAACCTTCCTTAGAAAGTTTCATTATTGTTTTTTGTGATATGATTATTATTTATTTGTTATACTTTTCTGAACTTATTTTCTTATTCTGTAAAATCTCTAAAATGTTCTCTCTTATTCTACAATAATCAAAATAATTTATGTTTAACCCTTTCTCACCTAACTGGTTCTTTAATGTTGTATAAGCTGTTATGCCCTGTTCATGTATTACTCCTACCATCTCTTAAAGTTAGCAGTGGCCAAGTTGGTTGCTTAAAAAAAAAGTTAGTTCTTCTATTATTTTCTATAGCTACATCTAAATCCATAAAAAAAATAAAACAGGAAAATCTTTCACAGGACAATACCTATTTCAATTGTTTTTACATGTGATATCAAAGTTTTTTATATAACTGTTCATAGATGCCCCAAATCCATCATGAAAAATCATCATCTTTGATACTTAAGGGATTGCTTTTTTCTTAAGTAGTCAGGACTTGCAGTGGTTCAACATATCCCTCTTTTCTCTGTTTTAATAGACCGATTCCAAGCAACACTCACATTATGAGTTAGAATGTTTTTTCATTGGCCCAGAGAACCCAATCCTTCCATCTTCAATGTTATACATAATATGTCCCATGTGATTTGTGGTTTACCCATCGCCACACATTTTTTTTTAAAAATGACATTTTACATTATCACACCCATTTTTTCCCACCCTCATACAACATCTGCGTGCTAAATATCATCATTGAGCTTGTCATCATCTTTAAACTCTTTTAAATTTCAGTTTGGCCAGTAACAAAAATAAAAAGTGTTCCATCTCTCAGAGTCCCACTGATCATCTCGATACAGGAAACACATTTTCTTTCTTTCTTTCTTTCTTTCTTTCTTTCTTTCTTTCTTTCTTTCTTTCTTTTCTTTCTTTTCTAGCTGATAACCAATTCCTAAATATTTTATTATGCTTTTGATGGGAGTATTTTTTCCTTCCCTGCACAATCATATTTACCAGAAGAGCTATTGATTTTTCTTGCTTAGCTTAAATCCAGAGTTTACAGAAAAGCATTCTACCTCATCAAATGGTTCTGATAAGGAGAAAAAAGGATCAAGTAGCAACATCATTTGCATAACAATTAAGTTTTAGCTCTTGATTTTCCAGTTTAATGTCTTTGATCTTATTAGTTTCCCTAACATCTTGTAAAAGGGCACAGTGACCAAAATAAATAGAATAGGAGAAAGGGGACATCCTTTCCTGACTCCATTCTTTACAGCTACTGGTTTTGAGGTGTTCTGATTTATCTGTAAACAAGATTAGGTGAAACTAAATAGTTGATGCATAATAGTTATGTTTTCTTATCTATACCCCACCCAGATTTGTGTTCAACAGTGGAGGTTGGTATCCCAGGAATGTCAGGGTTGGTTCTTAGTGCAATCAGCAGTAGTTGAATAGCCATGAGGAATACGAGGGAGGAGGTGGGCAGCCTTGATGAGTGCCTCTAAATAGGAAAAGGGGACAATAGGTTATTAGAAAGGATTCTTGCAGAGTGGTTGGTGTAAATGATTTGTACTATGGAAATGAAATGCACGCCAAATCCTAACTCCATGTAAGGCCTCAAACACTAACTGCCATTCTATGGAATCAAATGCCTTTCTAAAGTGTATGGTAAGTACAGCTACATGAGTCTGAGAGGTCTTAACTACAGGTAGGTGGTGCAAGTTAATAAAAGTGCATTAATGGTCTGAACTTGCATGGCCTTGATGAATCACACTTGTGAAAGGTATATTACATCATGAAGGGATGTCTCTAGGTGGGTGGTAAGAATTTTAGCCAGGATTTTGGCATCCACATTAATAAGTGATATTAGGGATAATGGCCCAGAAAGAGTGGATACTTGCCTTTTTTAGGCAGAACGGTGATGGTGGCCACCCTAGAAGAGTGGAGGAGGGGAACTGAGGTGAGTTAATAGTTAAACACCCTTATGATTGGGGAGGCAAGAACATTATAGAATTCTTGATAAAAGTCAAGGGGAAAGCCATCAACCCCGGGTGATTTGTTTTTGTTCATGGATCAGGTAGCTTTAGTGATTTCTAGCAGAGAAATTGGCCTCTCCATATCCAGTTTCTGATTGAGAGAGAGGGTAGACAGCTGGAGGGGGTCAAGGAAGATCACTGTTTGTCCCAGGGAAGAGTGAACCAGTGAACCTGAAAAGAGTAAAGGCTGGTGTAGAAATTTTTCATGATCTCATGTATTTGTGATGGTTTGGTGCAAATAACCCTTGTTTGTTCCATAGCCATGTGATGTGATGATTGTATTGTGTCTTGAGAAATCTATATATAAGGACTTTGCTTGCCCTTTCTTTCCCTTTCCAGTATTGAGGTTAGTGCAGCTTAGGGTTAGCTAAGCTTTGTGGTAGTAAAGCCTGTTGAGCAGAATCCTTGCCTGCATCATTTCTGAGGGATCTCCATGAGGGTCACTCTTGCATTGAGTTTCAAGGTGCTTGAGCTTTACCTTTAGGTTGGAGGCCTCTTGTTGTTGAATCTTGATCCTGTAAGCCATATACAGTAGCTTATTATACAGACTCTTATGAAGACTTCAGGGTATCCTACAATATATTATCATTAACCTCCCCATTATCATTTATCTCCAAAAAGTCTTGGAAATCTTTGTGGATCCGTGGAGAAAAATGGGGATCTTTTAATGGGGGGGGAGTCAAGTCTCTAAGAAGAAGATTGGGGAGTAGAGGGGCCACATAAAAATGGTAGAGATACACAGGCATGGTCAGAAATAACTATAGGATGGATATAAGCTCCTATAGTGGAGGGTAATGGGAAGGAGGAGACCCAGAAGTCCCTTTGGCTGAGAGATTGGTGGATGGGGGACAAAAGTATAGTTTTATGATCAGGATGATGGAGTACCATATGTTAGATAGAGAATGTTCTTGGAGTAGGGCCTTAAAGCACCACAGAAACCCTGGTATGGTGAGGCATGGGACCTGTCCATGAGAGGGTCCATAGTCAGGTTGAAGTTGCAGCCAACGAGTATGGGGGCAGAGGGACAGTAAGATTTAGAAATGTCCTCATTAAGGTCAGCAAGAAAGAGGGGAGAATCTATAATAGGTGCTTAAACATGCAATAGGGTTAGTGGGCCCTCAGTGGTAGTCATGTGGGCTAATAGCCACCTGCTCTCCTCGTCCAATTTGAAAGCAGAACACTACCATTTAAGGGATTTGTGAAAAAGCAAATAAACCCCTCTCTTGAAGGAGGTAAATAAGCTGTGGAGCTTGATCCCTGCTTATTCCTGTTTTAGTTTTTGTGCCTTGGAAATAATAGTTTAGTCTCTTGCAGAAGCACCACCTATGTGTGAAACTTTTTCCAATGTGCCAGAACTTGTTTTTTTTAATCGGGATGATTCAGGCCTTTAACATTCCAATGTTCCATGTCTGCCATCATGTGAGCATCCCACACCAAGACTGGCGTTTAGCTCGACCCACTAGAAGTCAGGTAAATATGCCCCCCCCCCAAGAAATTAAAATGATATCCCAGCAACAAAGCTTAGGACATGCAGAGAAACAAAACCCATATTTGAGCTGTGTATAGGAAAATACTGAAATCTGTGCTTTAACTAGAAGAGTGGCCACTTGGATGAACCGGAAACTACAGACCAGTGAGCCTCAACATCCATCGTGGGTAAGCTAATGGAGACCATCCTGAAGTAGAGGCTGGTGACCCTTCTAGAGGTCATAGGACTACAGACAGCAGACAGCATGGCTTCATATGTGGCAGATCCTGCCAAACCAAAATGGTCAAGTTCTATGACTGGGTAACTAGGCAACTGGACAGGGGCCATGCAGTGGATGTCCTGAATCTGGACTTCAGGCATCTGACCCAGTGCCATATGGAAGGCTGGGAAGGAAGTTAGTAGGCACAGGGGCGGGTGCAAAGTTGGTGAGATGGGTAGGAAACTGGCTGCAGGGAAGGCAACAGAGGGTGGTGGTGGGTGGAGAGCTCTCACACAAAAGGGCAGTGACGAGTGGTGTTCCACAGGGCTCGGTGTTGGGACCAATGTTGTTTGGGATATTCATTGCAGACATATCATGGGACATCAAGAGCAAGATCAGTCTGTTTGCTGATGATACCAAGGTAGGCGCGGTGGTGGATGACCTAGGGGGATGGCAGGGATTGCAGGATGATCTGGCAAAGCTTGAAACCTGGTCAGACACCTGGCAACTGGGCTTTAATGCCAAAAGTGCAAGGTGCTGCATTTTGGGATGAAGAACCCAAGGAGGAGTTACCAGTTAGGGGAGTGCAGCTAGCCCAGACAGAGGAGGAGAAGGATCTGGGTGTGCTCATTACAGGTTCAATGAACAACTCAGCACAATGTAGGAAGGCAGCTGCAAGAGACCAACAAAATGCTGGGTTGTATTGCAAGGGAATATCCTCGAGGAGAGAGGTTGATTCTGCCACTGTATAGGTCATTAGTTAGACCACACCTGGGTACTGCGTGCAGTACTGGTGTCCGTATCTGAAGAGGGACATTAAGTTACTGGAAGGTGCAGTGCAGAGCGACAAAGATGATCAAGGGGCTGTGGGACTTATCATACGAGAGGAGGTTGAAGGAGTTGAACATGTACTCACTGGAGGAGAGGAGAGACAGGGGTGACATGATTGAAACCTTTAAATACATGAAAGGAATAAACAAGTCAAGTACAGAGGGGCTGTTCAAAGTAAGGGAGGGGAAGGACACCAGGGGCCATGATATGAGACTGGAGAGAGGAAGGTGCAGGAAGAGATGAGGAGACACTTTTTTACAGAGATGGTGGTGGCTGGGTGGAATGCATTACCTCCTGAAGTGGTATGCAGTAGAACAGTGGACTGCTTCAAACGAGGATGGGACAGGACAAGGGGGAAGGTTAATGAAGGGGAAGGGTGAAAGGGAGGGGCAGCTGCAGAATAAGGGGTGCTAGCTGCACATTCGAGCAGACTTGATAGACCTCTAGGCCTTTATCTGCTGGCAAATTTCATATGTCTGTATGTTAGTAGTAACAAGAACAATATAAAAACATCAGGGTTAAACCTGAAAGCAGTAATGTAGAGATGACAACTTTAGGTTCTACCCAACCAGCCACATCTGTTTGTCCAGAGGGACCTCTATCCAGAAGCTACAGAGAAGCACAGGGACCATCCAAGTAGTGGGACAGGACCCAAAGGGTATCTATTTAGGATACTGAAATTCAGAATCCCGAAACTCACGGGACTGAGTTCAGTATCTCAACATGTACAAGACTGACAAGGAGGAAACTGGTGTCCTATCTCTAGTCAGGTACCACAAGAGTGGGGAGGATGCAGTTGCTGGCCTAGCTGCTCCCGTGGTGTGGAGGGTTGGTTACTAGCAGCTCCGCCAGAATGGTGTTCCAGACCCAGGTTCTGTTCTCAAGATGAACATTTTTTTTCAAGGTGCTCTTCTGCACCCTGTAACTTTTTTAACCTACTCCGAGGTCTGTCCGCCTTGGAGTTGGTCATTTTAGTTATGGGGGGGGGGTTGCAGGGGTGAAGTCCCCTTTATTACATGTAAGACCCTTTCGGTCTTCTGAAATTCAGTCTCCCAGACTCAGGCTTATAGAGTTTGGGAGACCCAGTTTTGGGATTTCATAGGTAATCTATCCAGAGATCTGGTTCCCCCCACCTCAGTTGACTGGTAACAAATACAGTAATAAACCACTAAAATGAATGATGTATGATAGATCATTTAAGTTCTAGCCCTAAACTGTGGGTTTTCTCTTTTTTATGTAAAAAATAACACAAAGTTAACAGAGGTAAATGGACAACTGAGAGTGATGCATATTACCAGGGCAGGTAGCCTGCCTTGAAGCAGAACTATCACTGGGGCACTGTGACATGTGTAGGATTGCTACTGAGACTAAAGATGGACATGTCACTAACCATGAGTGCCCTGCAGTGTATCACAGAAGGAGGAGTCAAGATGGCCCAGGGGTGGGTTCCTCTCTGGTATGTAATACCTCAGTAGCCCCAGGCTGTACCATGGCTAGGTCTGACTGACAGCTCCTCTCACCCATCACCTATCTGTGGAAAAAGAGGGAACTGGAATGAAAGGCAAGCTGGGCTGTGTGGGCTATAGTGTCAAGAGGAAGAAGTTGCCTAGAGAGTAGCAAAAGGTATGCTCATTCACGGTTGAGCACCTTTACTCAGAGGGAAGAGCCATGATTCTGCATGCACTAGAAAAAGTAAACAAATGCCAGGTAAAAGGAAAACATGCATTACAGACTGTAGAGAAATACCTTTTCACTCCCTCCCTTGATCACAAATCAGCAAAGCAGAACATACGTGCTAACTTGGAGCAGAGAAGGAGAATAGCAGGCCATGAACTGTAATAATAAATTCATAATTCAGCAAGGGACCCAAGCTTATAAGGGACATCTGGGCAAAAAAAATGCTCCAGTATGAGAGAAACAGCATAGAGGCACAGGGCCTATTAACTCTTGCAGGGCTGTGAACTAATATACAAGTCCAAAATTCATATACATTCTAATTCTGTTGGCAGTTAGAGTTAAGAGTTAAAATTACTGTCAGTGTCTAAATTAGAGCTTCAGTTCTGATTGCAGTATCCATAGCATGCAAAGAGAGGTGTTGGCCCATGAATCATACTGATATAAAACTGGACATTTTGTTGGGTCATAAATTAATACATCAGCCCAAGTCTTTTGGTGGTACCTCACAATCAAAAGGGAATGCCATTGCCTCTGTGTAGGTCTGGAGTTTCAGTTCTTCAGAACTGAAGAGCATGCTCTGAGGTAAGGGAGTGAACTCTGGTGGATGGGGGCATGAAGTGGTGCTGGACCCACTCTCAGTTGAGGAAGCCTTATTCTGTTGCAGCTTAAGGTTTAGACTGGTCTAGGATGAGAGGTTCCATGGGGGGGGTGTATCTACTGCCTACAGACTCCCTCATGGAGATGTCAGAGCATACTTCATGTTCTATGCTTTGGCTCAGAGTGCAAACGTGGTGGGGTGATAGGTGAATTTCTAATTATTTCTGTTCTTTTTCTTGCTGCTCCCCTTCCACAGTGGTGGGCCAGGGATACTCTTCATGTAGGTCTTCATAAAGAGGAGGAGGGGCTGTGGAGGCCTTGGACTGTCTGAGGATAATTCTGGGCAGTGTTCATCTTCTGTGGGTCATCCAGGCAGTTTGTGTCAGGATGTTTTGCTGAAGACTGTGATCATTTAATAAAGGCTTCAGCAGAATCCAGTGAATAGAATGAATACTGAACCCCATTCTGAGTAATATGTAAGGTAGCAGGATATCTGAGTCTATATGGAACTTGCAAGTCCATTCAGGCATGCCTGGCCCTGGTAAAAGCCTCTCTGCACTTGGTAAGCACCAGGGAGAAGTCTGGGTAAATTTGTGTTTTGTGCCCCGGCCAGGAGAGGGGCCCTCTTTCTCTGGCTAACTACATTATTTGCTCTTTCACTGATAACAACAAATGTGTAACTAAAATGGGCCAGGTACATTGATTGTGTTAATGCAGGAGGACTAACTAGCAATATGAATGCTCTATGTCGAGAGATGTTGGCCACTGGTATTGGAGGATGATCAGTAGGACATTCTGAAAAAAGGCTGTAGTGTTCTCCCCTTCTACTCCTTCTGAAAATCAGGCAAGCATTAAATTTCATCAATGGCCCTGATTTTCCAAGTCATCCAGATGGTCGCAAAGGTGCTGGGTGGCATGAGCTTGCTCTCTTGGTTGATCTTTTATCCGAGTAGTCTTGATGTCCTGGAAGTCAAGTTGTTGTTCAGTGTGGGGCAGTCTTTGTATGAGAGAGATAATGTTGCTCCAGTTTGTTAGTTGCAACAACAACAATTCAAGATACTTGGGGTTACTTTTGACAATCACCTCTCTTACATACCACATATTGAGACTGTAGTCAAAACAGTGAATGCAAAATTAGGTCTGCTATTCAGGCATCGGAAAAGTCTGACACCGGAAGCCCTTAAACTTGCTATCAACAGCTCAGTTCTATCCACTATTGATTATGGATTAGTTATCTATGGCGCTGCCTCTGTCACTTCTCTAAAGAGGCTAAATACAACACTGAACAAAGCCTGTAGACTACTCACAGGTGCTGAGTCCCGCACCCACACTTGTGATCTCTATGCACAAACAGGCTGGCTCAATCTACAAGGTAGAATCAAGTACTATTCGTGTATACTCACAAAAAAGGTGCTACAAGGAACCCTGCCAACTGGCCTCTCCAGTCTTCTACCCAGATCCCTAAAGGCTCACCATACTCGGACCTCTGACTCAGACCTCTTACTCGTACCAAGGTTCAGAACCACCCAATGCCAATGATCATTCCTGTACAAAGCCCCGATGTGGCTGAATTGTCTGTGCGGTGATCTTATTGATGTTCCTCATCCTACTCAGTTCAAACATCTCCTACATCAGCATATTATGAATGAAAACACTTGTGATTGCCCCATATAATCACACTACCAGCACCCTGTAACTAGAGAATGACTGGTTCTATGACAAGGCCTCTGGCTGCCTATTCTCCTCCCCCCTTCCTTGCTTGTGCCTCCCCTTCCTGATAGTATTGCCCTCTCCATTAGCCACCACTTATGCTGCATTCATTGGTACTGACCCCCCACTACCCAAATGTCCTCTACTCACCCTTTCCCTAATTCCACTACCCCATCCATCCATCCTTTCCCTACCTGTTCTCCCTCCCTCTGTTCCTTCCTCACTTTTCCACCATTCCTCTCTCTCACTGTACTCGCTCCTTTCCTTCCACACGTCTTTCTTGTCTCTCAGTTGACAATTGCCTCCTGACAGCTACTTTCCTCCCAGTAACTACTTGTCTTCCTCCTAAACCTGACTATTAACAACTTGTATTAATGACTTTTACTGTACATTGTAAATAATTAGTTTTTCCCTGTGTCATTGTACTACCCTCCCTTATTGACATAGAACCTTTGTAAATGAGCTGTTTCAGTGCTCAAAGGTATTGTAATCCGAGAATGAATAAATAAAATAAATAAATACATTAGTTAGCTTCTTTTAGCTCCCGATTTCAGACACTAACTGAGAAAACATCTGTCTGGCTTCTTACAGACGTCCAGTGTGAAAGAGGAAGACTCTGAGGCAGGAAGCACCATCTTGCCTGAGCTGTGCAACAGAGACTGACTAGGACAACTTGGCAGGTCTACAAACAACAAACAACAGTGGTGAATGGAGTCTGGGCAGTAAGTAGTGGTGATTTAACATTGTGGTAGTAGAAAACAAAGCCACTGCAAACCTTTCATAGGGCAGATGGTGAAGGATTCCACTCAGGTAGTGAATAGCTAAAAGGATTAGGCTGCCATTACTTCAGCTGCCAGGCATGTCCTATGTTGCTCAACAGAGGAAACATTTAGTAAGAGAATAGCAGATAACAGGGCTATAGAAGTTGCAACATATTGATGCCGCTTGAAGTTGATGCCATTTTAAATCTATATTCTGAGCCTGCAGAGTTTTGCTCAGGGATAAGGGAAAATTCTTGAGCATTTAAAACACCACTTGTTTGTGAAGCTGCATGAACTTTATAATTAGAATGTTGCAGTTATAGCACTTTTCATGAAAAGGATTTGTACATTGCTACTTTAGAAGGTCACTGATGTCTACCTAAAAAAGTCAGTGTGGTGAAGATTTGAACTATTGGACATACATTTTTACACTTGTTATATTAGGTATCTCTGAGGGTTTAAAATGGAGGTCACAAGAAGGGCTGCAAAATCAGCCGAACTGAAGGGCCAGATAGTGGGGAGAGGTGAATCCTCTGAGATGGTGATGCATTTTCTAAAATATAAAAGAGAGCAGGAAAGAAAAAGGGAGGGAAACAAAACATATCTGAAACAATTAAAAATAACTGATGTTTTTTTTCTTAAACAAGAAACATGGAAATGTACTGTATATGGTTTTGTTGTAAATGTTTTTCTAAATAACACTATTGATGAACTGACTGGTAACATAGTGCCAGAAGACTCCATTTTGAAATCTCTGCTCCTTAGAAAGGAACCAACTACATGAAAGGAGGCAACTTTGTTAATTCAGTTGTCTCCATCACTTGCAAAATCCCCAACATTGGGCTTTAATCATTCTTCTGAAAAAATGAAATAGCCCAAATAAATATTGAGGAGTCAGCTAAAGAATTAAATGGTAAACTCAGTGCAGAAAAGTTTGAATCTGCCATCAGATAGTTTGACCATTTAGCCCCAAATTCACCTGCAATAAGTACCTGTGTTCCACCAACTTTTCTTCAGTCATTCTGTAATACAATACAGGACTGAATGCACTGATACACATTTTCAGAAAGGTCTAATTCCAATGTATGTGCTGAATCACCTTTAAGCCACTTTTTCTCAATGGTGAGCAGCAGGCATGGTCTAGAGATGGACCTTTATTAGAAAGGAAAAGTAATTTTTATGTTCACCCTGTGTGCATGTGTCAGCGAACTTCTTTATATGAAAGTGCCTTTTGAGGGGTGTGAGACTTTCAGTCCATTGCAGAGTGGTCTGGTAGGTGTATGTCAGTGCCACATCAATCATCAACCAGTCTGATCATGACAGAGTTTTGGCTTGTTGGCCAGAAACAGTCATGTATTTGAAAATAAATAGCTGACCCAATCATGGATCAGCTCTTATACACTGCTCTGCAAGCTGATCCATCATTATTATCCTGCTGAGAATTTCAAACATCCAGCTGGGGCCCTCGTCAGCTGAGCAGTCTGTGAAGCAGATCTAGGCACCATACCCAATCCGCATTGTTTCACTGTAGTGTAATTAAAAAGAAGACTGCCATATCTCTTTGAAACTGAATGAGCTGAATGTTTACCCCTTCCACTACCTGACACTTCCAGAGAAGTTCATTTCGACTTTTTCTCCTTCCCCGTCCAGCAGTTCTCCGGTCTGTTTCATACAGTCATGAAAAGAAGTCTGAAAAGCCCTATGCCAATTTAAACTGCAGAATTTATCACAAGTTTGAGTAAACAAAATTTCCCCAGCACAGAGCCACAGCTGGAACACTAAACATAGTTTTGCTAAGTGTTTAAATGGTAGTAAATTATGTTGCTTGCCTGCCAAGTTGCCTTTCATATCACGTATGGTCTGAGGTACCTCCAAAAACCAGCACTGTCTGGTGCTCTGATGCATAACAAAACAATTCCAAAGCAGCAGATATGAGAGAGAGAGAGAGAGAGAGAGAAGAGGGAGAGAGCGGGGGGGGGTAGAGAGAGAGAGTGTGTGTGTGTGTGTGTGTGTGTGTGAAATCAGGTATGCAGTTCAATGTATTTCAATGGGGTTTTGATGTTAGTGGCATGACTTGGTCATTTTTAATATTTTGCTCCAAATTTTTAACATGCCTTTTTGGGACATCAACTCATGTACAATTGCAGCAAATTAAGCAAATCTGTCCTGAAAGGTGATTCTGTGGTCACTGCACAAAATCACCTTTTGTGCAGGAGTTAAAATGTTCTCTGCCCTTGTTCATAAGGCAGTTTCATAAGAAGACCATGTTGAAAATTTTGCTTAAAAATATTAAAAAACAAAGTTATGAGCCTACATTGAAATTTATGAATTTAGCCTCATAACTTTGATAATTTTCAATATTTTGACCCCAAATTTTCAACACAGCCACTTCTTCACAGCACTTCATAAATGTGACAGCTGTCAGTTTTCAAATCCTGGCCAAAATGTGTTTTTGCATCTCAGCAGGAGATTTTGCAATTTCTGTGCAAAATCCCCTTTCAGGCATGAATTGAACTTTTTCTCTGCACTTGTTCATGAGGTGGCCGGTGGGATCATAAGAAGCCTATGTTGAAAATATGGGGCAAAAATATTTAAAAAACAACAATGTTATGAGCCTACATTTAAATTTATGAATGCAAGCTTGTAATTTTGATAAATTTCAATGTTTTGACCCCAAATTTTCAGCATAGCCATTTCTTCTCAGATGCTCATGAATTTGAAGCTTATTATTTTTCAAATCCAGACAAAAGATGTTTTGCACTTGCATTGTAAAATCACCTTTTGGTTAGGATTTGAAAATGTTATTTGCCCTTGTTCATGAGGTGGGCTCATAAGAAGGCTATGTGGGGTCATAAAAAGGTGTTGAAAATCTGGGGTAAAAATATGAGAAAACAACAAAGGTTTGAGTCTACATTGCAGTTTTCAATGCATGCTCGTAACTGGTAATTTTCCATATTTGACCCCAACTAGTCATCATTTTCCCTCTTAACCACCTAAAACATTTTTTAACACTTGTCTGTCAAAATGTTTCAGTATAGTTTATAATTACACCTGTCATGCTTAGAAGGAGTGGTCATAAAAAGATTATGTTGAAAATGTGGGTACAAGTGTGAAACCAACTAAGTTATGAGAAACAAATTGTTCCAACATTTACTCATAACTTTGTTTTGCAGATTTTGGCCCCAATGTTCAACAAATCCCTTGTGTTACTCCACCTCCTGAGCATGGCAGGTGCCATTTTTTCAAATCTCTGATGAAACTTGTTGCCACAGTTGCACAGCAAAATCACCCTACAGATGGGATTTAAAAAATTCCACCCATCTTGATCATAATGTCAGGTCATAAAAAGATTGTTGCGTGTTTGGGGTCAAAATGTGGTAGACCATTTAAAAGTAGATATTGCCTCTCAGCTGCCCTATTCTGGGTAATTAAAATCTAACAATGTGCCAAAATAGGACACCACTGAAAATGAAATATTGCAACTCATTTGTTGCACACAGATTTCTTCCCAGTAGCAATATAATTAAATAATGGTAATTGAGGAAATAGAAAGTTGGGGGAAAAGAAAAAAAGGATAATGAAAAATTGGTAAAATTGTAAGTAAAGTATGAAGTGAGAAAAGGAATGAAAGGCAAGAAACTGACATGCAGGACCTTGTTGAAAAACAACACAGTGAGGAAGTTATTTGGATCCCTTCACAGGACGTGCAGTATTGTGAAAGTAAATATCTACCTGTAATCCCAGAAAGGAAGGGTAGGGCTGATTCAGATGTCAGAATATCACAAGTAAAAAGTGATCAGCAGCTTCTTCAGACAGTACATTTGTTATAATCAAACCCAAGTAGTATTGGTGGGAGACTTGCCTCAGAAACTAAGCAAATGAAGGGGGAAAACAGGAGAGATCAACTTCCCCTCCTTTGACGTTTCAAACTAAACTAACTGTTAAACTTGCAAATGTAAGGTGCAAGGATAAAAAGTTGAAGCTTTACTGTTATCTATGATTAGATATTTACTAATTACTGAATTAGAGTTGTCACTGAAAAACAGAGAAATTCTGTACTGTTCTAGGAGTCAGGAGAACAGTGATAAAGTAATTGTTATATTTTTTGTGTCAAATGAGTCTGTCATACCAGATTTCTGGAGGATGGAAGATACCTTCAGGAGTCTGGGGATTGCATATTCATTGTTACCTCCTGAGGGAGCATACAGGTGCCCAGATGTACAAACTCCTGAATCAGTTTAACAAAGGTTAAAACAATGGCAGAGCAAGGGGATGAATCTATAATTGAGAAACAACCTGAGAAGGAAAATTTGGTTGTTTCTATTTTTGCAGTCTTAAAACAAAACTGAGACTGAAAAGCCATTGATAAGGCAGACTGTGTCAATTTTAAAGAATGTGTTTAAAATGCAGTACATTTAGGGAGAAAGGTGGTTTTAGATTGTAAAGAGCAGAAAGTCCATACTCAAATGAAGTGCAAGTATGTATGTCATTGAGAGATAAATGACTAGCTATTGCTATCCTTAGGGAGGCTGAACAGTTGGATGATATGGACATAAATGTTTTTGATTATTATGGTTTACAGGACAATTTAAACAACATTCAAGAAAAATATAATGAGGATTGGCTCAGTTTCTAAGAGGTGCCTCCATGGTGAAGAGAAAGACAAGCAGGATTATTATGTAATTCTAGTATAGAACAGATCTGACTGCTTACAAGAAACAAGGGAGAATTGACTAAATAATAACATAATGGAGAACTTTAGCTGGATTCTATATTCCTGGAATATCTCTGGGCTGTTAATGAAACTGTCATAATAAGATTTTGTAAATTTGATTCAAGAGTGAATATAATATGGCTTCAAGATACATGAGATCCTTTATTGGACACCCCAAAAAAAAAAAACTGGATGTGTATTACAGCAGTTACTGGCAAGAAGGGTAAAAAGTAAATGTAGATCATTTGGGTATTATTAAGGTTAGATACTAGAAACAGGAAATGTATATACAAATATTCAGTATTACAGATAGAGATGTTGCGAAATTTTATTTCGCTGGAGAAATGCCATGAAATTGGCAATTTCATCACGTGAAATGTTTCAAAGAATTGTGATGAAATTTTTGCTGCAATTTACCCTCATCCATATATGACCATTGTGAATTTATACCCTCAGTCCCTGGTGTCTAGTGCCCCCGATGATCAACAGCCACATTCAAATCAAGAGAATCCTCACCCCGCTGTCACCCTAGAGCACCAGCTCCTAATCTTGGCAACAACAACAACAACAAAAAATCACCATCCATGTCCCTGGGTGTCTAGTGCCCCCAGCTGATCACCGCTGAATTCAAATCAAGAACCCTTCCTTCCCCAATCACCCCTAAGCCCCAGTCCCAATCTTTGTAGAAAAAAAAAACAATCTCCTCCCCATCCCTGCTGTCTAATGGACCCCCAGCCCCCACCTTGTGTTAAGTCAGACACACCTCACCCCCAGTACCTGAACATGTCACAGCACAGCTCTCCCTCACTTCCACTCAACTCCATAGTCGGTTGCCTGTCTGAGTGCTCAATGAATGAGTGCATGTGCATTGAGCACTCAGAAGGGCTACCCTCCATGGAGGTGAGTGGAGGGCTGTGCCAGTGGCCTGATTGGGGTGCTGGGGGGGAGCGAGGTGGGCTCTGACTTAACACAGGGTGGGGAGGTGGGGATCCACTAGACACCACGGACAGGGGAGGGGATATTTTTTAACAAAGATTGGGGAGTGGGGCTCAGGGTGATTGGTGGGGAGGGAGGGCTCTTGATTTGAATTCAGCTGGTGATCAGCCGGGGAGGGCACTAGACACCAGGGACATGGATTGTTTTTGTTTTAGTTGCTAAGATTGGGGGATGGGCTAGGGTGACAGGTGTGAGTTCTCTTGATTTGAATTAGGCCAGTGATTGCCCAGGAGGTGGGGACCACTAGATGCCAGGGACAGGGAGGATCATTGGTTTTTCTTTTTAAGGATTGGGGACCCAGTGGTGAAATCAAGAAATTTTGCCCACAGGTGGCTAGATTTTGCCCACTAGCGCAAATTTCACTGGTTCATGGATGAAATTTTGCCTACCAAAGGGTATGATTTTGCATTTTGCAAAATGAGCAAATTCTATTAAATATTTTGCCCAGCGAGTTTTCTAATTTAGCACAACACTAATTACAGACTACTGGTTGGTAATCATTTAAGAGTAACTGTAAATGTGTATATTCCTCCCTCACTATTCAAATATTGTAGAAGAAAAATTTGGGAGAATTTGTGCAATTTAATGGAAAAATATTTAAATCAAGTCATGAAAGTTTATTTTTGTAGTGGTTGTAATGATTGCATTGAAATTACAATAGTCTGTCTGACCAGTGATATCTGCACCAAACCTGAGCAATATGAAAGATATAGTAAGGATTCAAAATGTAATTCAGAGAGAATCATAATTGAAATGATGTACACTTTGGATCTTACAGTAATAAATGGAAGGTTCTGCTTAGATAGAAGGAGTTTACTTTTTCCCCATAATTGGACAACGGCAATTCACTACTGGATAAATCCAACATATGGCCTAATGCAAGTTAAGGATATGGCAATCCTAGCCCAACTAGACAGTGATCATTTTCTTAGAATCATATAGGTCATGTCAAGAAAATAATATTTCCCAAAGAAAAGAGGGTAATATTGCTTAAAGATGTAGTATAATTAATAGGAGTCAGCTATACTTCCATATTTACTTACTGTTTCTTTCCTCTACCTATCCCTTTTTGCACAGCTTCCATGCCTCCATTGCTCTCATTGCCTCCCTCTTTCCTCTGCCCTGCTTAATCTTCTCTCTCAATACTTGGGTTTGAATTTTGGACCTTCTATTCTAAAGGTGGCAACCCTACCACTGTACCATCTTGCCCCTCACATTTCTTCTGTCCTTTATTTACTTTACTTCTTCCTGCCCTAACAACTGTACTCCTTGCTCCACTGTGCAAGCCATAACTCCATTACTCTGCATACTTTGTTACTTGTGTGTTCTGTGTTACTGCCTTGGGACTATAATGTATTCTTTAATTCTTTGGTTTGGGTGTCTAACAGGCTTGTTCCACTTCACCTGTGATCCACACTCTGAACCTGTTTCTGCAGCCCCCTCTTACAGTCCTTGGTTACATAATACCTGTCCCCTATCCCCTATATTCACATTATTACCTAATCCAACACTTATTACTCTACCTTACATGCCTAGCTGCTCTACTGCCTTGTATTGCACCAGTTGCAGAAGGCACTTCTGGTCCTTTCTCTTCCCATCCTTTATATGCACTCCTTCTACTATGACTCTTTTGTATGCATCCTCATGCTCCCGTACCACATATTTCTTACTACCTACTTTCACTGACTCCAGCCCCCACAAAAGGGCCAGATCCCGTCTGCTTAGGCTTTTATTAAACTCACTCATAAAACTTCTCCTACTGCTGCTTATTTGTGCAGGCAACATCGAGCTTAACCCCGGTCCTCTACTCCCTGGCCCTGTTCCCTCTGTCCTACCCCAGATAAAGGGGCTAAGCCCAATCCACATAAATGCTTGTAGCCTGCTAAAGAAATTCAATGCTATACAGACTTGGTTCAACCTTGCTACTCCTGACATTGTAGCGGTGACAAAATCTTGGTTGAGGTCTTCTACTCTGGACTATGAAATCAACATCCCTTTGTACAATGTCTATAGGACAGGCAGGTTATCAGGGGGTGGGGGTGTAGCTATTTAAGTTTGGGACAAATTCACTGCATCTGTAGTTGTTTCCAGCTCTGTACCTCTGGAATTTGAATGCACTACCCTAAACTTGCAACTATCCTAACAATTCTCATTTACATCATTGGATGCCTTGCAGTTTTGGCACCGAACAGTTTAAAATAAGAGCATCTAACCCTTTACCTTTCCCCAAGAAGGCAGTTAACATCACTTGCAACTGAAAAAACATTTTTTGGGGCAAAAAAAGCCAAGCTTCCCTAAAGGATACAACACACGAGGGAGAACATTCATCTTTACAATATTTATTCTTCCCCAAAATGAAAAAGAGAGACCACTCCATCTATCAAGATCGGTTTTAATTGTTTTAAGCAGGTCTGGGAGATTAAGTTTAATCACAGTAGGAATTTCTCTGGTAACCTGAATTCCAAGGTAGGTGAGGGAATGAGATTCCCACAAGAGAGTAGTGTTGTTTATTACAGATCGGGGATATAAATTATTCAAAGGAAATACCTTGGTTTTAGATAAGTTAAGTTTGTAGTGGGAGACTGTAGAGAAACAATCAATCTCCTCTATAAGGGCGGGGATTCCTGTTATAGGATTATTGAGGTGAACAAGTAGATCATCTGCATAGGCAGAAATGGTGTAGAACTGATCCCCTATTTTAATCCCCTGGAGCCGTGGTGAGGAGACTAATTTCTGGATCAGAGGTTCCAAATAAAGGTTGAACAAAAGTGAGGATAGGGGCAGCCTTATCTGGTCCCTCTTTGAAGTGGGAAGGGATCAAACAAGACACCATTACACCAAACTTGGGCAGATGGGGAGACATATAGCAATTTGATCCATCTAAGGAATTCTACAGGGAGACCAAAATGGGTCAATGTTGCTAAAAGGAAATCCCAAGAGACCCTGTCAAATGCTTTCTCAGGCAGGCCAGAGTCCCTGGATACCGAGAGGATATGCATTACTTTCCGCAGATGATCCACTGATGATCTACCAGTCATGAAACCAATTTGTTCCCTACCGATGAGAGTAGCTAGCACAGGTCCCAGCTGATTAGCCAGGATTTTAGCTAATATATTAACATCGTGGTAATCAGTGATATGGGTCAATAGCTTCGGGGTGAGGGGATCTTTGCCTGGTTTACGTATAAAGCGTAATTAGTGCATTTAAGAATTCGACTCTGACATGCCATCGGAAACCAGAAGTTGTAAACCTCCATCAATAAAAGAGCAATTTCTGTTAGACAGGTCTTGTACAAATTGTTGGAAAGACCATCCGGACCAGGAGACTTATCTACTGCAATGCAAGCTGCTCAACTGCTGTATTGACTTCTTGAATAGTGACCAAGCTGCCAAGTAATGTTGTACTATGGGGTGATATTTTAGGAAGATCAATAGAATCAAGATATTTATTAATAGCCCTATTTGCAGGTCGATCAGATTGATCAACTGAATAGAGTTTCTGATAGTATGCACGTAGCATATCAACAATGTTTCTAGGCGAAGTAATAATTTGGTTATCCCTATCAGAATTGAGACTAGTAATAAAACGGGAAGCTTCAGCGTGCCAAATCCAGATTGCTAATAATTTCCCTGCCTTCTCCCCTGTATCAAGATATTTGATTTTAGTATGTTTTTTAGCGAAAGTTCAACTTTCTGATACATGAGAGCAGAATATTGGGCTTGTAACTCATGCAGAGCAACCCAGTCAGCTTCTGGGGATTGACGGCTAAGAGTATTCTCAAGATGGCGAATCGCATCAAATATAGTGTCTTGTTGGGCTTTAAATTGTTGACATTTAGTGGCAGACAACCTGAGATATTCGCCCCTTAGGGAACACTTCATAGCCACCCAGACCATATCTATTCTTGTAATGGATCCCCTGTTGTTGACTATGAAACTGGAGAGGAAGTCTTTGATCTGCTGCAAAGAATCAGCTCTCTGGAGCAGTCGATTGTTCAGCCACCAAAGTACAACCCTTTTAATTCTAGGCCCAAGAATAAATGTAAGAGAAATAGGTGAGTGGTCAGATATGACCCTCTCATGTATGATGGTATTTATGACGCCCGGAAGAAAAAAGGAACTCAAGAAGAAAAAAATCTATCCAGGAGAGAGATTTATGTGGGGGTGAGAAAAAAGTATATTGATGGTCGTTAGGGTGTAGCGCCCTCCACATATCCAAAATATCCGCACCTCTCATAAGGTCATGTAAAGCCTTCTGGGAAGGGGAGAGTCCTTGCCTCCGGGACTCAGATCTGCCGATATGTGCATATGGAGCAATATTCCAGTCACCCTCTAAGATGGTCAAGACCGGTGGGTTAGCAGTCACTAAACCCAGCAATTGTGTAAAAATTTGAGGGGATTCACAGTTCTGGCCATATATAGCCCCTAATATAATTTGGTGCATTGCAAGGAGTCCATGTACGAGGATATATCTCCCATTAGAATCCCAAATTTCTTTTTCCACTTTAAAGGGAATTTTTTATCTATTAAAATTGCTACTTCCCCACTGTTTGTAAACTTTCCTGCACCAAATGCTTGTCCAACCCAGACCTCAGACAATAGGTTCACATCTTTACGTCGAAGATGTGTCTCTTGGAGGCATGCTATCCCAGTTTTCAAATGCTGTAAATGTCATAGAATGACTCGTCTCTTATATTTATCATGGGCACCTTTAACATTCCAGCTAATCAAATTATAGGGGCCACTCATAATAGTTGATAATAGAAACAACATTAGGTAGACCTGGTCTCTCCAATTTTCAAGAACCATGAATGCTTATTGATGTATAACCTAAAAAAGGTTCTATAAAGATGAATGGAGTTGACACACTTGATATCCGTTTCCTATGTATCATAACAATTTTGCAAAAGAAAACTTCCAACAACTTCCCCCTTAAACTAGACAAACCAAAAATCCTCCCTCCCCTCATACCCCAGTTCCAGCGAACCGTACCTCTTAATCGACCCTGGTGAGTGATGTCCTCATGCAAAAGTGAATTGCACCAGGTCCCCTCCCAGATCCCACCTCCTCGCTAAACAAATAGCGATCAATTTATTCATCACTGTATGAACTATGTAACACTTCAGTATAATCTTATGAGACTGTATGTTATTTAGGGTGCGATATGTGTATGTCCTAATACCATCTTGTATGATGTCACCTTGTATTAATTAACACCTGGCCCCTGCTTGTCAGTGTGGGGCTTTGCAAATAAATCAATAAAAGGTAGCTCCTGCCCATTCGGGGAGTCCTCGAAATATAAACAATATCCTGATTCTAATCAATAGGAATATGGTTAACATCAGTTAACAAACATTTAAGACTAAGGATACACTGTGTTTCCTGTCTTGATCTGGAACCTCTTGTATAAGCAGAGTCATGCGGACCACAATAATAAAACCCTTAAGCGCTTTATTCCCACTAAATAACACAATAATAAAACAGTAGGCCACTTCAATTTTAGAGCCAAAATATGAAGTCATAGTTGCAAAGCATACTTATGAGACACTCTGAGTTCCTGCATAAAATAGTGTCCCTACTAAAACTAAATATAATTATAAGGAAGGGCCTCTTCAGATTCTCGAATCCATTATAATGGATACCAGTCAAGTTGCACCGGATTAAAGTTCCATAATGCTACTCCTTGGCACAATATCCCACCGTGGAAATAAATGGATGTCTCCCAAAGTTCTCAGTTATGAGATCCAGCCTAGCACGTTTTGAAAAGGTGACTACAGATCCATATACTCCAAACAGTATCTTCACTTAAAAAGATCTGGGAATAGGCCCTTGAGCTCTTGCATCGCTTGCTCATGGGTGTCAAATGATAGCCACTGATCCTCGGATTTAACTTGAAGCACTGCCGGGTATCGCATTCAAAATGGCTTTCCTGTGGCAATAAGCTTTAATACAGTCTGATGCATCTCTTGCCTTTTCATCTGCACCGACTGTGGCAGATCTTGGGTGATCCTGATTCTACTTCCCTCCCATAAGACCTCTTGCAATTCTCGAACTTTTGTCAAGATACGTTGTTTATCTAGAAAGTTCAATAATTTAAAGATCAGGGGTCTAGGTGGAGAATTAGGAGGTGGACGAGGACAGAGAGCCCAATGGGCCCACTTGATTACGTAATTAGGCCCATTCGGGGAAGGTCCTACAATCTTTTCACATAACTTCTGGATAAACAGTATGGGATTAGTTCCGTCCTTCTTTTCAGGCACACCAATGATTAGAAGATTATTTTGCCTGCTTCTCCCTTCCAGGTCCTCCAGTTTCTCCTCTAACTTTTTAAGTCTCTGACCAAACAGTGTAATTGTAAGCTCACTCTTATCTTCCTTTTTCTCCAATGATGTT
Source organism: Neoceratodus forsteri (assembly GCA_016271365.2). NCBI lineage: Eukaryota > Metazoa > Chordata > Ceratodontiformes > Ceratodontidae > Neoceratodus > Neoceratodus forsteri. The sequence goes on along the minus strand of CM057455.1, from coordinate 911,831,686 downwards.
ATTCTGGTTTCTGAGTCTCCTACCTGGGTTGTGAGTAACTGAACTGAGGACTTGATTTGTTGCAGATCCTCCGATATTTCTGTTATTTTGTCTTGTAACGGTTGCATGATTTCTAAAAATCTCTCTTCTGAGAGCATGACCACAGAAGAAGGAGGATTACTCTAGACCACAGGCTGGTGTTTGGGCCTCTTCGCGGTCTTGTCTTTCTTCGGAGTTGGCTGAGGAGAATGCCTTGGGGGCATTTTTTTCATATAGACATCCATAATGAAGTACCCTGTTAAGGTTCTAGGTGTCTATAGAAGTCAGCTAATGTAGGTACAGATCGCTATTTGTGGTGGTGTCTGAAGAAATAGGCTGAATTGGGTAGCAGAGGTGCAGAGCTATGGAGGCTGCTGCTGCTGCTCTTATGCTGCCATCATGTGACCATCGAAAGAGGCTTTACTGAAACCTCTTCAACTGCTTAAGCTCTTGAATGAGCAAGTCAAGCCCTGGATGCCCCACCTGGCCACCAAAATTAATGCAGCCCAGAAAGCCATCAACCCTTGAAAGACACCTGGAGGGACCTCTTCCCAACTGAATTCCTAGACCTCCTTCTCCCTATAGCTTGTCCTATACTGCTGAGCCTGTATCAGGATTCACTTGCTGCAGGGTCCTTCCCACAAACCATGAAAATGGTGACCATCACTGTCCTTCTTAAAAAGGGCAAAGACACCACTGACCCAGCTACAGTACAAGTCACATTTAACTGTTTCTCCAATTAGATGTTTTGGCATTTCCAACTAAGTTGCATAAGTGTTGCTGGATCCAGCACAAAGCCCTGCATAAACTATTTCTTTAGATGTAAAACTCAGTTTTGCATTAAATTGTGACTGGACTGCTGATGCATTCCAATTGAGTGGCAAAAACATTTTACAAACGTTGCCATTGAGCTGGTTAAATATTGAAAAGCAATGCAATATGAATTGTCAATGCATTGACAACTGTAAAAAACAATGCTAAACTAACTCATTGGTGGAACAGTTTAATGCGACTTGTACTGTAGCTACAGGCCCATCTCCCTTATCACAGTGGATAGCAGGGTATTCACCAAAGCCATGGCAATTAGACTGGACTCATTGCTATCGTGTCTGATCCACCCATCTCAGATGGATTTCATCTACGGAAAGCTCAGCTCCAACCACCAGTGTACTATAATAAACCTTTCTATCTGGCAAAAGGTTCCCCCTCTTCCGCTGCAGTGATAGCCATAGATTTTGAGAAAGCCTTCACTTTGGTGAAGTGGAGGTACCTTTACAAAGTGTTGGAGCAACTGGGTTTCAAACCTCACTTCCTTACCAATATACAAACCATATACTCTAACCCTATGGCTAGGATACTTACCAACTCCACTACATCAGAGTCCTTCTTGGAAAAAGAAATGCATCAGGGCTGCCAGCCTCACCCCTCCTTTTTGTTCGGGCTATAGATCCCCAGGCAGTAACGATCCATCTAGATCCTATGATCCATGGCATAAGAGTATGGAAAAAGCAGCACAAAACCCTGCTATAGTCAGACAACCTGCTTGTACTCATTGATAATGCTCTCATCTCTACGGCCCAACTCCTGTCTCTGCTTACCTCTTTCTCCACCATCTCCAGTATTAAAATCAACTGCTCAAAAACCAGAACTCTTCCCCAGAAGCAGAACTGTGTGGCCTCTATGATGCAGCCCAGGGGATCTGTAATGGACTCCAGAGATGATCAAATATCTGGGCAACAGTATCTCCCCTAGGACAGCAAAGATGTGTGAGTTAAATCTTACTCCACTCCTGACTGAATTACGCACAGAATGTAATTGGTGAAAATCACTTCAGCTCTCGATGGCAGGAACATTGAGGCCATTAAAATGGTCAGTGCCTCAAAGATATTTCACATTTTAGTCCACCTACCAGTGACAATCCTTAATAACTGTTTCAAGGCCATAGCTAAAATGGTTGACAATTTCCTTGAGAGGGGGCAGCCCAGATACAACTGTGCAAACTCAGATTGCACTGCAGCAAGGAGGATGGGGCCTTCCTCATTCAAGGTATACTACATGGTTTTCCTGACTGCTCAGACACTTAAATGGTTACAATCTTTAGACCAGACACACCTCTGTGGCTCAACATTGAAGCCTCCTACATACGGAAGGGGCTCCTGCAACGTGTCTTTACTCATCATAAAATCAAATTCTTCATCTCACACCCAACCATTGGGCAATCAGTGACCATTTTGAAACATGTACAATGTACATTGGGCCTTTCATTAGCACATCCTACCCTTGCTCCACTATGGGACAATCCCAATATCACAACAGGGAAAACCCCAGTGAAATGGGAGAAATGGGAAGGTGAGTGAATCCACATGGTCAGGGGTCTGCTCATCACCGGATCCATTTTTCTGGGCTCCTACCAAGGACTTCAGCACAGATATCGGCTAGACTCAGCAGATTGCTGTCGTTTTTTACAAATCTGTAGTACACTTAGCCCTACTTAAAAGCATCTCAGAGAGGCTGATAAATCTGTTTCATGGCACCCTCTAATGGGATGGATCAAACTATCCAAAGGGAGGGTGGGCAGTATATATATCAACATCTTTGGAACAGTATCCCAGACCAGACACTCAAAGGACAAACACAGTGGACAAGGTACCTGTCCAAGCCAGCCATGAAGATACATTGGGCAGCCTGTTGGTAGCTAGCCCACACAAGTATAAGGGACCTCAAAGCCAGGCTGACTCAGAATAAAATACTTCACCTCTGGTATCACATACTGATGGTCAAGATTTTTTGCCAACAAGCAAGCAAGGAGCAAGATGGCGGCTGTGCTGTGCCGTGATCTTTGAGTGTGTTACGCTGCCCTCGATTTTTAGTATTTTATTTTCTGTATTTTAGCATTCCAGTTTAGTTTTTTTAGTTGTGTTTAAGTAAGTTTGAATTTATATTTTATGTTTTTCCATTTTCGATTTCGAGTTCGATTTTTCCAGGCAGTGGAGAGTCCGTTTGTTGTAGCAGTCTTTGGAGTCCCGTTTTCACCAATTCTGCCAAGTGCAGGCACCTTGGGACCTTGTGCAGTGGAGCGGAGGATTGGAATGGAAGAATACTATTGTAACTGAGGACTGAGGAGCTGTACCTTGGGACACTGTGCAGCAGAGAGGAGAGGAGGATTGGAACGGAGGAATACTACTGTAATTGAGGACTGAGGAGCTGTTTGGAGGTTTTACCACCTCCTAGAGAGTCTGTTTGCTGTAGCCGTCTTTTGATGCCCGTTTCCTCGATTCTGCCAAGTGCAAGCATCCACTTGTGTTAGTGCAGTCCTGCTGCAGCCGGAAGAGGACTGACACTCTGAGTTAGGGGATAAGTTTTACTATCCTGGGACACTGTGTAGCAGAGTGGAGCGGAGGTTTGAAATGGAGGAATACAGCTATAACTGAGGACTGAGGAGCTGTGTCTTTGGAGGTTTCACCGCCTCCTGGATTTACCTGCTCCAGAGTGGGCACCTGTTTTTCCAGTACGCGGATTTTGTGCTCAACTCCCCTGTCTTTGGGAAGAAGAGCACTTGGAGAAGTAAGATCCTGGACTTTTTAGGATCCCTGTTTGTGGCCAGTGGACTGCGCTTCGGACACCTGTCCTCTTGAAGGAGGTGGGCTGGGAGGCTGCTGTTACTTGGCGGCAGGCCTCCTAGCACTTCTAACCCACACTGGAACAGCTGGAGAGCTGACCAGGTGGCGGTAAGGTCCAAAGTGAGGCGGGTTGTTCTTGGGGTGAGTCCCTGGTGCAAGCAGTGGTTCAACTAGTCCTTCTCTCCTTTGATTTAATCCTGGATGACTACAACAAAGTAAGACCTCTGCTTTTTAAATTTATTTTATGCTGTTGCTGCCTAATTTATTTAGTGGTGGAATTGATTCTGGTGGGGTTTTCGAAGGATACAGTTTGTGGTGTGATATTTCGTGGTGGTGAAAGCCCACGAAGGATTGCTGTCGGTACTGTACCTTTATTAACTGCTCCTGATCCACCTACCATAGTACATCATTGTGTCTTGGAGGGTCTCCTGCCTGTGGGATCCCACCTGTGTGGTGAGAGTTCCTTGGGGGATTGAACTGGGGACCACCTTTGGGATCTCTGCCTTAACCTTTAACCTGGGTACCCTGGTTTATTAGATCCATGGAGTGAGAGTCTGTGGCTCCATATTTGGACATTTTGGCTGTGGAAGGTGGGAGCTCCACTGTCCTAAAAAGACTTTCTAGAATTCATATGGACTGGATATTGTTGTTAATTAATTATTTCTGTTGTTTGATTGTGTGGTTTAATTTATGCTAATTAGACTTCTGTCTGTTAAGTTTTGTTTTATTTATGATTTAGTTTTTCCCTAGTTGTTTCTATTGATTTTTAAGTTTGTATTGTGGTTTGATTTTATTTTATTTTAGGGAGTTTAGATATTATTGTTACTGGCTCCATGTCTGCGGATGATGATATTTATTGTTATTCCACCCCCCCCGTCATGCACTATTCATCCGCCGCTCTTCATGCCCTCCGCCCTTTCTTTCCCCTCCCATTGCTTTTCCCTATCTACCAACATTGTAGGGCCTTGGGAATTGCTCGTGGGGGGTGCCGGAGGAGCGGGGGGCATGAACAGCGGTGGATGGATGAGGGGGGTGCTCGCATCTGAGTGGTTAAGTCCAGAAGATGCCCTGGGGTGAAATGGAGTGCTGATCATGGATCTCCTGTTTGGTCTCCATACCAGGCACCACCTCTGTAAATGGTGGGCAGGTGGTTGGGGTGTCCCAGGAGTCCTATCCAACCTGGGCGGTGTTGTGCAATACCAGGTCTGTTGTGAACAAGACTGCATTATAGCAGACTTGGTGGGAACAGCGGACCTGACTTGCATCACTGAAACCTGGCTGGATAGTAATGCTGGCCCAGTATTTGAGGCAGCTGGGTATTCGGTGATATACCGCCTGAGATTGGATCACAGGGGTGGAGGGGGTTGCAGTCTGTTTTAAGACCAAATTGGATCTCACTAGTGTTCCAGTGGAGGAAACCAGATCCTTTGAATGTGTCATAGTGGCAGGTGGGGGCTATGGGATTGCACTCATTCATCGTCCACCTGGTGACGAAGCTATTCCTTAAGGTAGGCGGACTTAAGTGATCGACCCTGGTATTTGAGTCAGCAGGTTGATGGTGCTGGGTGACTTTAATGCCTGGATCGACTACTTCAACTCGCAATTTGTCAGCACTTCCTCCAATTGATGTGTTCATTGGGCCTCTCACAGGTGGTTACCTCTGCCACTCATAAACACGCCATTCGCTGGATCTGGTCTTCCTGCTGGGGATGGAGGCCTCCCGATGGGGGTGGAACCTGTCGGATGGTCTTACCACCACTCTGTAAGATTCAATTTGTGCACCCCCTGCGTAAGCCTACCCCTGTGGAGATGGTCAAGTACCGCCCTTTACAGGATATTACTCCTGAAGGCCTAATTGCGGTTCTTGACCTATCAGAACTTCCTAGGATGAGCTCTAATCCTGAAGTGCTGGTGCTAGCCTATAATAAGGCTGTCACCACTGCTTTGGATTTAATTGCTCCCACCCGTGTGCACCCTCTCTCCCTTCGCCCTCGATCCCCCTGGTTTGATCAGGATCTAAGAGAGATGCGGCGACTAGGACGCAGGTTGGAGAGGTGCTGGCAAAAATCTGGCTTAGATGCCGACCATCTTAGACTCCTAGAGCATTATAAACTCTATCAGTCAGCAATTACTCATTAGAAGGCAGCATTCTGGTCTGGAGAAATTGCTGCTGCACAGAATCGACCAGTCCAGCTCTTTCAAACCGTAGACAGGCTGTGCAACCCAGCCTGTCTGCAGGTTCGTTGAGGCTTTTCACAAATGCAGTGTGAGGAGCTTGCTCGATTCTTTGCAGATAAGGTGGCCGACATCAGGGCTAAGACTCACACCGCACTCTCCATGGGAGTTGCAGTGGTCCAGCCTATGGTCACAAGCACCCCGTTTGCCTGGAGTTCCTTCGAAAGGCCGGAAATCGAAGATGTTATGAGGATTGTCCAGGGTATGCATACCACAAGCTGTAGTTTAGACCCGGGCCCCACTGGCCTGATTATGGGCTGTGGTGAGGTTATCATCCCGGTTCTAGCTAGGATAGTCTGGTGCTCCATAGACTCGTGAATACCCCCGCTCCATGAAGGAAGGCGTGGTGACACCAGTGTTGAAAAAAGGCTTCGCTGGACCCAGACTCCCTAGCCAACTACAGACCTATCTCAATCCTCCCTTTGTGGGGAAGGTAATTAAGAAAGTGGTGGCAGCCCAGCTGGACAACCATTTATCCATCGATAACATCTATGACCCTCTTCAATCAGGTTTTGAAAGAGGCATAGCACTGAGACTGTGCTGGTTCAGGTGCTCAATGATCTCCTCATGGCAAGAGACCAGAAAAAATGGTCCATTTTGGTCCTTCTGGATTTGTCAGCAGCATTTGACACCGTAGACCATGGTGTGCTGCTTGAGCGCCTGAGATGCATCTGTGGGTTGTTGGGTTTGGTACACAGATGGTTTACCTCCTTCCTCACAGGTAGAACCCAAAGGGTGGCATCGGGGATATTTTCCTCTGATCCTACCGCTCTGACCTGTGGGGTGCCTCAGGGCTCTGTGCTGTCCCCCATGTTGTTTGCAGTGTACATGCTTCCCTTTGGAGACATTGTAAGACAATATGGGCTTGACTTTCATTGTTATGCCGATGATACCCAGCTTTATCTGTCTTTTGCACCTAACCAGAATAGAGCACTCTCAGTGTTCAACAACTGTCTCAGTGAGATCCAGGGTTGGATGAGGTCCAGCTGGTTGAAGTTGAATTCTGTGAAGACGGAGGTGATGGTTGTGGGTCCTGGCTGCCGGACTGAGGGGCTGGGGGCAAATCAAACCTCAGGTTTATTCCTGGGGGATGTGGAGCTCCCTGCCTCTGAACGGGTGCAAGACCTGGGGTGATCCTTGATTATCAGCTGACATTGCTGCACAAGTGTCGGCAGTTGTTAAGGTATCCTTTAGCATCTTAGGAACATCACTAGGATCAAACACCTTGTTCCATTTGGGGACCTGCCTACACTGATCCACGCCTTTGTGACCTCTTGTTTGGACTACTGCAATTCCCTTTACTTTGGGCTTCCTGGGGTTGATATCCGCCTCTTGCAGCTAGTGCAGAACTCAGCGGCCCGGTTGTTAATGGGGACTTCACGTTCTTCCCATATTACACCGGTGCTGCGGGATCTGCACTAGCTGCCGGTTCAGTGGCAGATCACCTTTAAAGTCAGATTACTGACATATAAAGCCCTACATGGCTTGGCCCTGACTACCTGAAAGGTCTTCTGGTGCCTTACCTTCCAACCCGACCACTCCGCTCAGCCAACGAGGGCTTGTTAGAGATTCTGAGGGTAGTCTTAAAATCTTCTGACTCCCGAGCCTTTAGTTTTGTGGTGCTGACCCTCTGGAATTCTTTACCCCATTGGATTAGAGAGTGCATGACGGTGGAGGGTTTTAAAAAAGGCTTAAAATCCTTTTTATGGAAAAAGGCATTTGGTGGTGATATAGATATTAACTAATGCTGTGTATTTTAACCTAGATTTTAATTTGTTTTATGATGTTTTTATGACTGTCATTTTATTGTAATGCACCTTGATTTTAGAAAGGCGCAAAAGAAATGAAGTTTATTATTATTATTATATAGCAAAACTTACTCCCAATTCAAACTGCTGGAGATGTGGTTCCCAGGGAGAAGACCTGCACTAAATACTTTGGCATTGCCCACGCTGGTATAACAAGATTGGTGGCAAATTACATGATTTCTTACCCGTGTTCTGTCACAACCCATTTATACAGTATGTCTCTAGAACTACTCATTCTCAGCTCCCCAGAGGGGGCCGAGCACCTGTTAGTCCAGACACTCAGATGGGTAATAGCTGTGTTAGAGGAGGCAAAGAGCCTGTTGATGAGGCTCTGGTGCACACCAGAAATACTCTCACTTAATGAACTTCACTCAATATGACACTGCTAGCCAAATCTGAGAGGCTCTCTCATTTGAATAATAACATGCTGGATATGTACTATGCCATGTGGTCCTCTTTCTTGATGCACCTAGGAGATGCTCGACTCCATACTTCCTATCAAACACTGCCAACTAGAACAGGAATTGGTTAGTAAGTACAAACCCTCACCTTGAGTTGGAAGAGTCTCACCATGACTTCTAATTCACTGTATTTCTAGCCCCTTTATGCAATGTTTATTCCTTACACTATCACAATAACCCTTTCAACTAAGGACTAATCTGAGCACAGCCAATCTAATGCATTTTAATTTAGTCATTCACTGTTATGAGCTGTACACAGTTTTCTGATAGACTTTACATCCACCTGATACCCTGGGTAGGGGGTTTCCCTCCTTCACCAAACCGAGGTAGTGATTTAAAGCAGAGCTTCTCACCAGTTTTTACACTTTAGTGCATTGTCATAACTATGAATCAAACTTACATGTTAGCTTTGCTGTTCTGATTGTTAGAGCTGTACTGGCTGCTTATATTTTGATGTATATTTCTGTAAAGTTGGACATATGTATTGTATAGTTTTTTTGCTAAAAAATGTTAATAAAAAGATTAACTGTAAGAAAACCAGATGTGCTCAGCCAACATTAAAATCCCTGGGGCTTCCAGAAGGGATCAAGGGGGATCACTCCTTCAGTTTATACAGGAATGGATGGCAGAGAAATTGCTACCAGAAGGAGAATCAGAGTACTTTGCCATGCAGAAAATTTACCAAATAACACCATGAAGGAGACAGGCTGATCAAACAAACTTAGAACGTTATTAGTTAATACAGATGCCATTGGTATCTGGGGCAGGCTACTGAAATTAAGATGAAGACAAGGTCCCTCAACACAGGATGATCATATAATTTCTTTCTTTCCAGACATCAAGTTAAGTGAGTGGGCAGTGCTTGAAAAAGTTTGACATTTTCTGGGAAGTTCTACAGGATGCCTCTATTGTCCACTCCATGATGTATCCAGCTTAGATTTGTATTAAGCACGAGGGCAAGGTCTGGGTTTCTCAGAACCAGCTGAAGCCAGGAAATAGGCATCAAGGACAATAATTGGGATCTGCCACGCAGATGAAGAATCAGGAGACACTGAGATGACCCATGAGGATAATTGAATAAACCCAGTAGCACTATATATTCAATCCTGCCTGTTTAATCAGACCTTCTGACTTAAAAGCTGAAATTCAAGTTAAACTGCTGTTGTTTCTTTTTTCAGTACCATAGACATTAATGACTTTAACCACAAGTGTGTCTGTTAGACAGTAAATGTATTCATTTATACATTATCTGGTGCCCACTCTCTGCTTTATACAGTTTGGGGCATATTTTCTCATAAAGCACTATTCTTAGTTGCCTCCACGACCATGTAGGTGAGAAAGTTTAAACTGTTTATATTTAGGGAAATACACTGTAAATTGTATTTCTTCTAGATTGCTGTTTATATTACAGGGGGTTCGTTTTAGTGAACAATACATGATACCACTAGTCCTTTGGTAGGGCATGAACATTGGACTTCATAGTACTGGACTTTACCAATAAAATTAATCATGTGGCTCTTTCAGTCCACTTTCCAGCAAAAATCACTATATTTTAGTATTTGCATTAAGATTAGCCCTCTGCTGTCATATCATAATATGTTGAATACCTGTATTCCTATCGGTAAGGGTGATGATCCCAAAAGTTGTACTAAGCATTGTTTGTCAGGCATGTGTCAGCATCAATTGTAATGCAAATGTGAAAAATTAATAATGATAAAGTTTTAAAAAAGAAAGTTGGTGTATTTTATGTTACTACATTATGTGATGCCAAGCTCATTTTATTTTAAGTCTGCTTTGTTGTCTATGATGTGTGAAAACAGCAAGTTTGCAGACACATCCATATTTTCTGATTTAAAAAGAAAAGAGACTGGTGGCAAAAGTAAGACAGCGATTCACTGGTTTTGATATTGGTAGTTTTTAAATTTTACATATAGCAAGCAATATGTTTGTTCTCCCTCCATCAGAAACTAAGTACTTATCAAGAAATTTAGAGAATGATTTCTGTGGCAGTAATAAAGATACAGTGGTATCCACTGCCACCTATAGCCGTTGCATACTGTCTGATGCACCACATCCAGATATCTCAAGGAAAAGATGCATTCACATGAATGCAGTTTTTCCAGTATTGGACAGTATTGGACATTACTGGGCTTTGTGGTAGCATGCCATGATTACTCATGGCAGTGGCTATCACCTCATACTAAGTTGAAAGAAAAACCTTGAAAACAAAGCAGCTTTAAATGTTGTTGTGCAACTGTACGTAGTGGGAGAAGCTGCTTCATCAATAGAACAAGCTTGATTCCATTTTTCCTTAACTTTTGATTTGGAGAGGCTAGAACCTTTTGATTGTATTTTCGTACATAGAAACATGGAATTTGATGGCAGATAAGGACTGTTTTGCCCATCTAGCATGCCCATTCGTCCCTACCAATACTATTAATGTAGACCATGCCCAATCTATGGATCTTTCTCCATTACCCCCTTCCTTTCCACTATGCTCCCCTTGTGCTAATTCAATGGACTCTTGAACCCCACCAGTTTCTACCCCCACCACCTCCACTGGAAGGCTGTTCCAGGAATCTAGCACTCTTTCTCTGAAGAAGTACTTCCTCACATCTCTCCTGAATCTACCCCCTCCAGCTTCATAATATGTCCCCTTGTTCTTGAGCACTTTTTCTTCTGAAAAATACTTCCATCCTGTACCTTATTCACCACTGTGATGCTTTTAAAGGTATCTATCATATCCCCTCCTTTCTCCTCTGTTCCTGGGTGTATTAAGATGTGGTCTCCAGAACTGGACATAGTACTCTACAGTGGGTGGAGTTTTACAAGTGATCTATACAGAGGGAACACCCCCTCCTTCTTTCTGCTGGTGATACCCCTTCCTATGCACCCCAGCATCCCATAAGCCCTCCCTGTTACCTTTTCATAATGCCTGGCCACCTTTAGGTCATCTGATATGATTATTCCCAGGTCTCTTTCCTGCTTGGTGGTCATCAATACCACTCCACCCATGCTGTACTCTGCCCCTGGGTTTCTGTGTCCTAAGTGCATAATTTTGCACTTTTTCACATTGATACCCAGCTGCCTTACCCTGCACCATTCCTCAAATTTTCTCAGGTCTCTGCTTATCCTTTCTACCCCTCACACCACCACCTGGAGTGTTCATCCTATTGCAGATTTTGGTGTAATCTGCAAAGAGGAAAATCTTTCCTTTCAGCTCTTCTGCAATGTTACTTATAAAGACATTAAAGAGGACTGTACCCAGCACAGATCTCTGACGCATACCGCTGGTCACACTCCCTTCTTCAGAGTAAACTCCATTTGCCACCACCCTGTCACCTTTCTCCTAGTTGTCCAGTTTATCACCTTTAAAACCAGTCCTAAGATACCCAGCATTTTTTTCAAGTCTCCTATGTGGAACAGTGTTGAAAGCTTTACTGAAATCTAGGGATGCCATATCCACTGCTCCACCCAGATCTACTTCTTTGGTCACCCAGTCATAGACATCTATGGAATTTGCTTGACATGACCTGCCTTCTATTAACCCATGCTGCCTTGGGTCTTGTATCCCATGGGATTCAAGACATTCCACAATCCTTTCCTTCAGCAGTGATTCCATTAACATTTCCACCACTGAAGTCAGACTAACTGGCTTATAATTGCCAGCCTCCTCTCTTCTACCACTTTTGTGTAATGGGACTACATCTGTCCTCCTCCAGTCCTCCAGAACCACTCCTGTTTCCAGTGAGCTGTTAAAAGAACTGTCAAAGGTGCAGCCAGTGTTTCTTGAGCTCCATCAATCCCTCGGATGCACTCCATCAGGCCCCATTGCTTTGACCACCTTCAGATTAGCATGTCCTTCATAATTCCTGCCTCCAAAAAGGACTAGTGTCCAACTGCCTCCCTCCAAAGCCTTTTGTTACTTTTTATGGCCCTCCCTTCTCCTTTCTCTGTGGACACTGAGCAGAAGTATTTGTTCAGGGTGTCTGTCCCTGGTCAGCCTCTGCACAGTTCCCATTTCCCTTTTTAACCTTACAATCCCAACCCCTAGTCTTCCTCTGTTCACTTACATACCAAAACAAATGTCTTGTCTCCTTTCATTAGCTCTTCATAAATAGAATTTGATAGCAGATAAGAACCACTTGGCCCATCCAGTCTGCCAGTTTCTCCCTATCTACACTATAAATGCAAATGGTGCCCAATCTACAGTTCTTTTCCTGTCATCCCCTTCCTTTCCACTATGATTCCCTTGTGCTTATCCCATGCATTCTTGAAACTCACCACTGTTTTGCCCCCACCACTTCCACTGGAAAGCTGTTACAGGAATTCATCACTCTTTCCATGAAGAAATACTTCATCACATCTTTCCAGAACTTACCCTCCAGCTTCATAGCATGTTCCCTTGTTCTTGAGCACCTTTTCTTCTGAAAATTTCTCCTCCTGTACCTTATTTACCCATGAGGTATTTAAAGGTTTCTATCATATTCTCTCTCCCACCTCTGTTCCAGAGTGCACACATTGAGGTCCTTTAGTCTCTCCTTATAGGGCTTTTGATCCAAACCCTTCACCATTTTAGGTGTCTCCACTCTGCCTATGTCCTTCTGGAGATGTGATCTTCAGATCTGGACACAGTACTCTAGGTGGAATCTCAACAGCAATCTATACAGAGGCAACACCACCTTCCTCTTTCTGCAGGTGATACCCCACCATTTGCACCCCAGCATCCCACATGTCCTCTCTACTGCCTTGTCGCATTGTCTCGCCTCCTTAAGATCGTCCAATATTATTATCCCCAGGTATTTTTCCTGCTTAGTGGTTGTCAATACCACTCCACCCATTTTGTACTCTGCCCCAGGGGCTCTTTGCCACAAGTGCATTATTTTTCACTTTGTCACATTGAAACCCAGCTGCTATACCCTTGATCATGCCTGGAGTTTTCTCAGGTCTCTGCTCATCCTTTCCATACACACCCAGACTGTTCACCCTATTGCAGATTTTAGTGTCATCCGCAAAGTTAGACATTCACTTCACTCCTCTGCAATGTCTCTTATAAAGACATTAAAGAGGACTTGTCCCAGTACTGATTCCTGAGGCATCCCACTGGTCCTTCTCCCTTCCTTGTAGTGAACATAGTTTACCACCACCCTCTGCCACCTATCCCCCTAACCAATTTGTTACCCAGTTTATCACCTTTGGACCAATTCTTAAGTTAACCAGCTAGCTTACTAGTCTCCTATGTGGAATGATGTTGAACACCTTGCTGAAATCTAGGTAGGCCACATCCACTGCTCCACTCTGGTATGGTTCCTTGGTCACCCAGTGAATGAAATCTATGAGATTCATTTGACATAACCTCCCCCTTGTGAAACCATGCTGCCTCTGGTCTTGTAACCTACTGGATTCAAGATATTCTACAATCCCTTCCTTCAGCAGTGATTCTATTGACTTTCACACCACCAACGTCAGGAAGACTGGCCAATAACTGGTTCCCCTCAAGCTTCATAGCATGCACCCTTGTTCTAGAGCACCCCTTTCTTCTGAAAAATACTTCCCTCTTGTACCTTGTTTAGACCCGTGAAGCATTTCCTCTTCCCCTCTATTCCAGAGTGTACATGTTGAGGACCTTTAGTCTCTCTTCATGGGCTTTTGATGCAGACCCTGCACTGTTTTAGTTGCCTTCCTCTGGACCACCTTCACTCTGTCTATGTCCATCTGCAGATGTGATCTCCAGAAATGGATACAGTACTGTAAGTGGGGTCTTACCAGTGATCTCTACAGAGGCAACACTGCCTCCTCTTTCTGCTGGTGATACCTCTCCCTATTCACCCCAGCATTACACTAGACTCCTTACTGCTTTGTCGCACTCCTGGCCACCTTTAGGTCTTCTGGTATGATTAACCCCAGATCTTTCCTGCTTGGTGGTCCCCAACCCTCCATCAATTTTGTACTCTGCCCCGGTTTCTGTTCTCTAAGTGAATTTGTTTGCATTTCTTCACATTGAAAATAGATGCCATACCTTGACCTCTTTTCTAGTTATTTTCAAGTCTCTGCTCATATTTAGCCCCCGAGTGTCTACCCTGTTGCAGATTTTGGTGTCATCTGCAAAGCAGCAGACCTTCCCTTCCAGCTCCTCTGCAATGTCAAGTATGAACACATTAATTAGGACCAGTCCCAGCACTGATCCTTGAGGCACCTCTCTGGCCATCCTCTCATTTTATATATTATGTATTGTATTTAGCTTTTCTGGTTTTCTGTTCCCTTATTTCTTTGTTTTTGTTTGCATATCAGACTATTTGTATGATTTGGTTTTGAATTGTTCTATGATGCATGATTTTTTAAAATAAAATTCCCTACTCTCTTTCAATAAGTGCAATGGGATCTTTAACTTCCACCTGGACAGTGACCAGGGAGAGGAGGAAGGAACCTGGTTTAACATCTCATCTGAAGGATGGCACTTCCACAGTACAGGACCCCCTTCTCCCACACACACTGTCTGAAACATTGTCCCAAAAGTTAGATTTCACTAACAATTAGTGTTAGGCAGCTCACAAGCCCATGGAGATTGCTTTTTTTGCCTTTCTTTGTACTTCAGACACTGTTCAAATAAAGATTTCCATGCAATAGCCAGTACTTGCTCAGCTGAGTCTGTTAATGGGTGCTCTGGGTTGTTGCTGGATGCAGATTTGGGATTTGGGCAGCACCATTTTCCCATGGTGCAAGATTCCTCTACTTCCACTCACTCCACTAATAAATAGTCTATCACTGAGCCCACTGCTCTATGGGTGGAACAGTCACTAAAACCCATTAGTGCTTTCCAATACATTGTGGTAATAAGGACAAAATAGATCTATAGTTTCAAGCTGATATTTGAAACATTTTCCAGCCTTGTTTGCAATGCTACCTTTAGAATGCCATTTATTTTTACCAAATGAGGTAAACACCTGTTCATAATCTTGACTAAAGTGGATATTAAAGGCAAGTCCAACTGTAGAAATAATCAATATTTCATTATTAACCTAATATCTGATTTCTTCAATTATTTTTGTTTTTATTTCCCAAGCTACATCAGTATGTTTTATGTTGGTGTTATACATTAAATAAAAATGTTCTCTGGCCACCCTGAAACTAGAGTTCCACACACAAATAGTTAAGGCAGACAGAGATCAGATCCCTATCTTGACATACTAAGCTAGACCTAATACAGGTATTTAATTAATCTAACCTCCACCATGGATGTATTTGAAGCAGGACTACCATATCTAGTATAGTCTTCAAGGGCAAAACCAAAATTTTATCCAACCATGTTTTGTGGAACTGTAGGATATCAAAGTTAATCAAATAGAAAATGAAGACCACCATGTAAGATGCTAGTCTAGCAGCATTTCACAACAGAAATTCAGAATACACATAAGGAGCCAGAAGAACTGTGGGTCATCCCTTGGAAACAGAAAATGGGACAGCCATAAGAACTGGGGTTGTCTACAGGCCCTCAGACCAGGGGAGGACATAGACACATTACTGTTAGAAGATATACAAAACATGACAACTAAAGGGGAGGTTCTGATAATGGGAGACTTCAACATGCCGAATATAGATTGATCAATACCAGTAGGAACATATACCAGAACTAGACACATGGTGGATTCCCTGCAGGGGGAGGGCTTCAAACAACTGGTACAACAACCCACAAGAGACAGGGCTATCCTAGATCTAGTGCTGACTAACAGGGAAGGGATCACAGATCTCCATGTAGAAGGCCACTTGGGGGCCAGTGACCATCATATGGTATAGTTTAATTTTGGCCACTACATCTAAATCATCCCATTCCAAGGCAAAATATGGGACTTCAGAGGATCTGACCTTGATAAGAAAGTCAACAGAGTTAAGCTAGCCTGGCAAAAGAAATACAGGTAGAGGGGTACAGGCAAAGTGGGCAAGCATTAAGGATGCAATACATGAAGAAACACCCCATTGTGTTAGAGAGAGAAGGAAGTGCAAAAGAAGAAGGAAACCACTTTGGTTTTCAAATACAGTAACAGAAAAGGTCACAGCCAAAAGGCTGGCCTTCAGGAAATATAAGGGAACACAGTGGGATGAAAATAGGGAGGCATACCAAACTGCCCTAAGCGAAGCAGGGAAGGCAGTAAGGCAGGCAAAGTCCCAAACTGAGGAAACACTAGCACGAACAGTAAAAGAAGGTGACAAGACTTTCTATAGATACATTAGTGAAAGGAAAAAGTCCAGAGGGGGTATTGCTAAGCTCAAAGGAGAAAAGGGGGCATATGAGGAGGAGGACCCTGTAAAAGAATCTATCCTAAATAGATACTTTTGCTCAGTATTTACCGAAGAGAAGGTAGGGCAGGGCCCACAGCTCAGCACCATGGACACAGGGGGGAGGGAGGTGAGCACTACTCCCTTCACAAAAGAAAGGGTCCTACAAGAGCTCGCTAAGCTCAGGGTGGACAAGGCAATGGGACCTGAAGGCATACATCCCAGGGTACTTAAGGTGCTAAGGGTGGAACTAGCAGAGTCATTAGCAGAACTGTTTAATGAGTCTCTGTGCCCAGGAGAGGTCCCAGAAGACTGGAGAAGGGTTCATGTGATCCCACTCCACAAGAGTGGTAGCAGGAAGGAGGCAGGAAACTACAGACCAGTCAGTCTTACCTCAGTAGCGGGCAAGATTATGGAGGCACTACTTAAGGAAAGGATAGTGCAAGACCTGGAATCCATAGGGGCACAGGATTCAAGACAGCACGGTTTACAAAGGAAGATCCTGTCAAACTAATCTCATAGATTTCTTTGACTGGGTAAATCAGAGTGGTGGACCAAGGGGAGCAGTTGAAGTCAGCTACCTTGACTTCAGCAAAGCTTTTGACACTGTTCCACATAGAAGACTGATAAATAAGCTAGGTAGGCCGGGTGGGTTGTGAAGTTGGTCAACTGGTGGCAATTGGTTGACAGGCAGAAAACAGAGGTGGTGGTAAATGGTATACAGTCAGAAGAGATGCAAGTAACAAGTGGGGTACCTCAGGATCAGTCCTGGGGCCAGTCCCTTCAATATCTTCATTAGTGACATTGCAGATGGACTAGAGGTAAGGGCTTGTCTGTTTGCAGATGACACCAAGATCTGCAACAGAGTAGATGATCCAGATGGTGTGGGCAGAATGAGAAGAGATCTGATAAACTAGCAAAATGGTCAGAAAAGTGGCAACTGGGATTTAATGCAAAGAAGTGCAAGATCATGCACATAGGGAAGAGAAACCTGAAGCCACCTATAGGCTGGGAGAGGAGTTGCTGGGGTCACAAAGGAAGAAAGAGACTTGGGCATCATCATCACCGATGACCTGAAATCATCCAAGCAGGCCTCTAAAGCAGTAGGTAAGACTAGGGGGATGTTTGGGAGTATTAGTAGGGGTATCACAAGTCATAAGAGGGAGGTAATAATCCCTCTTTACAAGACACTGGTTAGGCCCCATCTGGAGTACTGTGTGCAGTACTGGAGGCCACACCTTCACAAGGACATTAACCAAATTGAGGCAGTCCAGAGAAGGGCAACCAAAATGGTACAGGGCCTGCATCAGAAGACATATGAGGACATATTAACCAAGCTCAATATGTATACCCTTGAGCAAAGGAACGAAAGAGGTAATATGATTGAGACATTCAAACACCTTAAGGGCATTAACAAGGTGAAAGAGTCTATCATGTTTAAATATAAGAAAAATAGCAGGACAAGAAGACACAGCATGAGATTAGAGGAGGCTGATTAAGGGGAATGTGGAATTCTTTTTCAGAAAGGCGGTGGATGCATGGAACGGCCTACCTCAGGAAGGGGTGGCTATGAATACAGTGCAGGGCTTCAAATAGGCATGGATAGGCTTAAGGGAGCAATACAGATGAGTATGAATAGATAGACCACTGACAGAGCCAAGGCTGATGGCACATTTATAAGGTAGAAAAGAAATGGGCAGACTGGATGGGCCTTATGGTCCTTATCTGCCATCAACTTCTATGTTTCTATGTTAAGATACAGGAGAGCATGTCCTGAGGTTTAAACTGATTTGAATGAAGAATTTTAAATGTACAGCATAATGACTAGGCTGAATTCTACCTTGAGATGTACAGTAGGCACATGAGGATCATCATGCACACCGGGTATGCAAGTTAATTGGAGATTACCACAGGTGAAAGCATTATAATGATTATGCAGTTCTATATAAAGGAAGCGTTTTTCACTGCACAGTGATGACACTTTGATGGAGCTTCAATTGAGCTTTGCAAGATTTACCTGAGGTTGGAGGTGAGGAGGAACATGGACTCAACTAGAGTGACTTGAACTCTCTGTATAACCTCAGCTTGGTTACTTCTGATGTGAAATGCATGTATTCATTTATGTATATACATATATGTATTTATAGAATGTATTGATTGATTTAGCAAGGTTAGCCAGGTAAAGTGGACTGGGTCATAATATCACTTTTTTAGTGATGCCTGGGTATAGAAATGAAGGAAATGTGAAAGGAAAATATGTGCCCTCTACTGGCATTTGAACCCAGGTCTCTGGCATTCCGTGCCATGCTCTAACCACCTGAGCTATAGAGAAACTCAGGAGATGCCTCGTTGCTGGCTTATGCAATCGCTAGATAGCATGTAATGATATTACACAGCACTAAGGAGGAATGCTGTCCCCTACTCTTCTCTTTTGACAAGGATCTATATTGTAAATTTTACTGCTAGAGGGTTACTATGATAATTATTAACCAAAGACACCCAATTGGCCTGAATTACCTTGTCAGCCATTTCAATAGGTCCTGAAGGTTTAAAATCTCTAAAAGTAGTCTGAGTAAAAGTGCTTTCTCAAAGGAGGCTTAAATGGAGTTGAATCCATCAGAAATCAACTGAACATTTGCTTTATGGTTTAATGCTTGTCTTAATTTAAGAAAATCAATCATGTACGATTTAAGGGTCTTCACCGAATCTATAAAAAGTGATAGCTGAACACATAAAAATAAATTATGATGATTAGTGATAGTATTAAGAGAATGATACTCTGAATGAGGAAATTTCTTTTTTTTTTTCATTTTTAGAGACTTCAAGTGCCCATGAAAAGTACTAGATTGATAGGCAAGACAAGGAAAGCTAATATTTATTTATACAGCACCCCATTCCAAAGGCATTTAGTGCTGTATAATCCCAGCTTATTTAAATAACACCTGATCCCAATGGCATTAGTTACTGTACAATCCAGTCTAAATTACATATGCACACAGTTGGACATCAATAGATAAAGCAATCTAAAGAAAACAGCCTCATGACAATAGTCTTGAGTCAAAGATTACCCAAAAGGGTATTAGCAACAAAACCATGTTTAACTCATTGCCTCACAGGAGCTCTCTAAAGGTGCACCTCTTGTCTCCTGTAAACTGCTAACAGTAAATCCTGGGCCTTTCTAAGCAAAATAAAGCCATAGTCAGCATGCCACAAACAAATGCTAATAGCTCAAGAACCGTAAGTGCTAGACACAAAGTATGAGTGGCAAAGTTGTTCAGCTCAAAATTACCTTTCCAACGGTGGTATGCAAGTAATAATAATTAATTTAGTTTTTTTTCTCTGCTGGTTAAAACAACAAAGAAAATATTTTTTTCACCAAAAAAGGCAACGTAAGCCATTTTTTGTTAGGAAATATGTAACATATCAAAACCAAATTAAGCATTCAAACATTAGATGTAGTTTTAATAGTATGTGAAAAAAAAGCTACCTTTGTAGTATGAAACATTATTTTTCCCCATTTTAGTCAAGGTGCTTTTGGGAGTTTTGAAGGATGAATCTCAACTGTACACACCATACCATAAACAAATGTGTATAACTCCTAAAGTATACAAGATAAACACAACATATCAGCAGCAAAGTTGTTCTGCACAAAATTACCTTTCCAATGGTGCTATACAATCAAATATATATTATATTATATTATATTATATTGTACTATATATTAAAATATATAAGTGATGTCTCCAGACATTGCTAGGGCACACAGAAAGTCAGTAGCTGACTTCTGTAGTTGTCCTCAGACACACCAGTGCATTTTACTGCTGACTACAGACATTTGCTAGGAGACAATGAGTTAAGGAAATACAAAATCACACATACCTCTATAATGCAAAGCATCAAGAGATGTACTGTATATACAAATCAGCATGAAAAAATTTAGACTCATGCTGCTTTCAGCAGCAGTGCATGGTGCAAACCGGTGTATCAGACGCACTATGAAGACTGAAAATAGAAGACACAGACATATGTTTCATCCTTCTCAGGGCTCATCAGTGTGCCTCATCTGTATTTCAACCTGGGGAAAAGAAAAGTGATTATGTTGTCAATAACCTTTGTGGGTACCCTTGCCTCAGTGTGTTTGCTGATTTTTTTTACATAAGCTCATAGGACTATCATAATGGCTGGTCTATTTTTCCATGCAAGGGAAAACTGTGCTCCACTGATAGTCCAGTGCGGGTGCTGCTGTGGAGATTGGCTGCCCTCAAACAATCCACAATATCTTTCAAACTTAGCTGCACTCCCAACATAGAAATAGGCAGTAGGAATACTGATGAAGCCTTGGTGGTAAAGTGCTGGGGTTACTGCCCATTAGGGTAAATGTAGCACTGCTTCCAGCATTTAATATATGTATGCTGCCTTTATTGAATTTATTTTGATCAGCCAAAATGCAATAAAAGATTGGCAGCATATGTGAAGCATGCCAACTGCTTATTTCCATGCTGGGGGAGCATCTGGGTTTGGAAGATATTGTGGTTCATTTTTCCCTGGATTGAGATACAGATGACAGATGAGGCCCACTGATGAGTCTTGAAAAGGAGTACACACGGTATGTGTCTTCTGTTTTCAGCCTTGCAGTGTGAGTGTTGGAGGCCTTTACACCATGTACTCCTGCTTAAAGCAGAATCAGTCTAAATTATTTCATGGAGATTTGCATATACAGCACATCCCACAATGCTTTGCCTTAGTGGGGTTTGCATGTTTTTTGTATTTATTTGAAACAAGGCTTTGTTACCAATGCCCTTTCTGAGTAACCCTTGCCTCAGTGATTTTGCGTGTTTTTTTTTTAACTTTTTAGATTTCTTTGCTATATTTGGTTCACCATGACCCAACCTTGTAAGAGCATCATTAGAACTAGTTCATTTTCCTACTAAGTAGAGATACAGGTGAGCTACACCAATGAGTTCTGGGAACAATGATCCACAGGTCTGCATCTTCTATTTTCAGTCTTTGCAGTGTGTGAAAGGTCATTTCATACCATGCACTCCTGCTTAAAGCAAAAGTAATCTACATTCTTTCATGGTTATTTGCATATACTGTAACTCCCATGATGCTGTGTATCATTAGGGAATGTACAGTATGCTTTTGTATTTCTTAAAAAGAGAAAACATGCCATCTATCTAACAGTAATAGCACAGCAGGGATGATAAAAATCACATTTTATACCACAGTCATAGAAGAAATTGACTCCAAGAGATCATACAGTGTAACTGTCAAGAAATACTTGTTCAAGCAAACAGAAATCAAGCAAGTGCATCTACCAAAGGAAAGCATCATACTTGAACAGGCAGGACATTTCTAAAGGACATAGCTGTAACTTAGAAATCCCTGTCTCCCACCTGTTTTAAATGGGACCTCAGAATTAAAAGCATTTTTCCTCAATGAAGCAGAAAAGGTGGCCCAGACCATATTAGACTAAGACACATTTTAGGTAGTCAGGGCCCAGATTACTTAAGGCTTTGGATGTTAACAATGAAATCTTGAAGATAATGTGCACCAAATTGTAAGATGGTGCAGCTCTTATAGAACCAAAGTGATATGCTCAGAGATTTAAGTTCCAGCAGTTAACCAGGCTGCAGCATTCTGCACTCACTGCATGTAGCACACTAACCTCCCACATAACTCTAGGTATACAGAGTTGCAGCAACCAAGTCTAGATGTCACTTAGGCATGCATCTGGTTCTCTATGTCCTCATGCTCTAGATAATGCCTTATCCAGATGATATTCTTTAGTTCAAAAACTTCATTGTGGACTACAGCTGCCACCTGATATTGTAGGCATAACTTTTTGTCTACAATGTTGCCTAGATACCTGACTCAGTCCATTATGTAGGGGCTAAAATTTACACGTGGACCCAACGGCAAGGCCCCATTTTAGCTGACCCAATCAGACCTGGTTCTACTCTTGCAACGCCTCCATGTTTCCTGGTTAAAGCTCTGCCAACTGGCAGACATCCAGTCAGAAAGTTCCTTAAGCAGCGGTCCAGCATAGAGACTGTATCTGAGCTCTTGGGTGTAATAGACAAGTGCAGCTGGATATCATCTGTGTAGCAGTGAAACAAAACTTATAGTGTCTAATGATGGCAGCATTTAGACAGTAAATAACATGGAAGACAGAATAGACTTCTGCGGCACCCACAGCTGATTGCAGCAGGCTATGAGAAACAAGATTCCAAAACAACCTTTTGTGACCTGCTGAGCAAGAAGAACTCAAACCACTTCAGTGTTGTTCTGGTAAGTCCTCCATATTACCTCAGGCAACCTTATCAAAACTGCATGTTCCACCATATCAAATGATGATAACAGATTTAGAAAAATTACCATAGAGCACTTCACTCTGTCTGTCACAAGAAGAAAGTTATTTAGCACCATGACAAGTTTGGTTTCTATGCTGTGCTGAGACCTGAAACCAGACCTGAGTGGGTCACAGGTATTATATGTTTCAAGGTGTGTCACCAGCTGCATCATTACTACCTTTTCAATAACTGTCTTCAAAAGGAAGGTTTGAGACAGATGTATAATTCATGAGGAAGTTCATATCCAGTACTGTTTTTTGGAAGAGGCTTCACCACCACCATTTTCAGTGCCTTTAGGAAACAACCATCCTCTAGGAAGCAGAGAACAATACAAATATCGAACCAAGCACCTCTGTGCACTCAAGACTGAAGCATTATATTTAATCATGACAGGTAAGCATGAGCAATTTCAGTGCAATTTTCCTACACTGCCCACCATTGTATTTAAACCCTGTTACAGAGGGACTACTACTGTACGTAGGCGAGTGGATAGTGGAGACTCCATGAGACTGATAGTGAAACACTTAGTGCTGTGATAACTGCTCTTCTCAACCAAAAAGTGGGTTAGGGTGGCAGGTGCCATATTCAAAGACATAGTTCATGCTACCCAAACCAGTTAGAATGTGAATGCTAGCAAACATAGTGCAGTGGTTTAAGACTCTGAGCTGCAAATCTGGAGACCTGGGTTTGAATCCCACAGCCCCCACTTACATATACTGTGTGACCCTGAGCAAGTCACTTAACTTCCCTGTGCTCCCAGGTTGCACCTGTAAAAAAGCTTTCAGCTTAGTGTGTCTCACCTGGTTAAACAATTAAAAAAATAAATAAATAAACACTTGGTGTACATGCAAATGAGGGGTGGTAGCATGTATAAAGGGTTCACTGGCATATTAAAAGGTTTGGAGCCAGAGAAGGGTGAGACATCTGCTGTCATACTTTGCAAGGATTAGGACACTGGATGCGATTTAATTAGCAATGGAATAACAGGTTAAGTTTAATAGAAATTCAAGTCACTTTGGCTAATGTTAATGGACTTGTATTCATCCTATGATCCTATGAGTAGAATCAGCATTAACAGGTTGGACTGCTACACTGACAACAGTTGCATGGAGCAAAAACAAAACAAAACAATTCTTATTGAAGAACTGGAATCATTTACTGTTCCACGGTGATTGAGAGGGTTAGCTCACTTAGGTTCAGGATACCCTTGTGCTTGATATGCCCTGTGGTCAGCCTTGTGGGAAGGATCCTCAACTGAAGTGGCAGGCCAGAAGTGGATCAGGCCTCATGGGCCTTTCTCTGGGAAATACCAGGTCCTGGTATGAGGTGTTTCTTGTATAGTGGGTGTCTCTACTCCATTTGGGAGGGCCTGTTATTGGTGGGGCTTGCCCCGTGGGATGGCACTGCAAGGGAGGGGTTGGCATCCTCAACCTTGTTTTTGGGTCACCTTCTTTAGCCATGCAGACTCAATCAATGGTCTCTCACATCTGTTGCCCAGCCCTCAATATTTAGCTGAGTAGCATTTAAGCTGGGTTTATGTAGATGATTCAGAAGACTCCTTTGTTTGCCTTGCAGTAGTGGATGATATGATTTTGATGGTGTTGGCAGTGGACTAATATATTTAAACTAATGTTTGTGTAAATGAATCAATCTTAATTCCACAGTGGATTTATAAAGTACTTGGCCCTTTATAAACTGTCTGGTAACTCTTCCAGCTGCAGTCATTCAAAGATGCAATGCTTTTGGTATCCATCATAAGAAGTGGGGCAGATTTTCTGGTTGGGATGGGCCACTAGATGCATGTAGGAGGGCCAGGATGCATTTGCCTGACAAAGAGAGGCAGAAATCTATCAAGCCCACGTCTGATCCTTACAGGAAACATAGAAACATAGAAGTTGACAGCAGATAAGGACTGTGTGGCCCACCCAGTCTGCCCATTTTGCATACCTATTTTGAACCACAGATCCTAGTTGATCTGCAGCTCACACTTTTTTCCAGTCTCTAGGCTACCTTTATATCTATCTATCTCATGCACTCTTAAATTCTCTAACTGTTTTTGACCCATCACCTCTTTTGGGAGGATGTTTGAGGCATCCACCACTCTTTCAGTGAAAAAGTACTTTCTTATGTTGCCCATAAATCTCCCCAACTTTATTTTGTGACCCCTAGTTCTTGAGTATCTTCTTTTTTGAAAGATGCTGCCCATCTTGTACCTTGTTTATGCCCCTGAGGTACTTGAAGGTTTCTAACATGCCTCCCCCTTCTCCACTCTTCCAGAGAATACATATTGAGTTTTCCCAACCTTTCTTTGTAAGGTTTTTCATGCATGCACTGCACCATCTTTATAGCCCTCCTCTGGACTACCTCCAGTCTGTCTGTGTCCTTCTGGAGATTTGGTCTCTAGATCTGGGCACAGTAATCCAGCTGAGGTTTCACTAGCGATCTGTACAGTGGCATAACCACCTCCTTCTTTCTGCTGGTCATCCCCCTCCCAATGCACCCCAGCATCCTTCTGGCTTTCCCCACATCCTTCGTGCACTGTATCCCCAGGTCTCGTTCCTGCCTGGTGGCCACCAGTACCTCCCCCCTTTTTTTTTTAATTCAGATTTTATTAAAGTTTCCATTACAGAGAACGAATCATGGTGGAGTACATCGTAAACCCCAAAGGGCAGACACAAAATACTAAATGATTCACTCTCCCCAACCCCCCTGCCACCCAACCCACTACCCACCCTGAACAACCCAGTGCATCGGTACTTTTAGCACAACACCAAAGAATATAACCTGGTAGTACTTAGGCCTGTAGTGCATAAAGAGTCTGCAGTGGGCCCCAGATCTTGTCAAACTTTTCTAGTTTGTTGTATAGACTGGCAATTGTCCTCTTTGTTCTGAGGTTCACCAGCAATTCCTGAAGCTATTCAACATAAGATGGTACCTCCATGTCCTTCCAGTGCCTCAACACCACCTTTTTAACAGATATCGACATCAATGCTATGTGATACCTCCTGTTCACCACCGAAATAGAGGAGAAATCCCCGAGGAGACATATTTCGGGGGTGAATAATTCTGAGAGCCCTAAAAGAGGATCAGCACACTGATTAATCATGGTCCAAAGTGGGGCGATTTTAGGACAACTCCAGAAAATATGAAGGAGGTCACCTTCTTGAGACTGGCATCTTGTGCAAAGGGGGGGAGACATCAGACCCAGTCTAGCAAGCCTCTGTGGAGAATAATAAATGTTAGCAACAGAACAAAAGGGAAAACAGGGAGGAGAAGAAGCACTGTCGGTAAATTTGGAGACCGCAAAGGCACCACAATCCGCACAGGGTTAGATGCAGACCCCTTCTCAGGGGAGGAAATTGACAAGGAAATGATAGAGTATACTTAGAATGGAAGAAAAGGGCGATATTGCTGATGGGTGATCTGAATATGCCAGATGTTAACTGGAGTGCAGTTGCAGCAGCCACTTCAAAGAGTGGGGCTATTCTAGATGCCCTACAGGGGGAATGCCTTAGACAACCAGTATTGGAGCCCACTCGAGAGGAAGCAATCTTAGACCTGGTTCTCTCAAATGGAGATGAAGAGAGGATCACAGATGTAGAAGTGGGTAGCCATCTGGGAACTAGCGACCATCGAACAGTATGGTTCACAATAAACACAACAATAGAGTCAAGCCATACAAAGGCAAAAGTACTGGACTTTAGGAAGGCTGACTTTGCCAAATGGGTGAGTGCCTAAAGAATACACTAGCAAATGGGCAGGAAGGAGGGGTGGAAGAACAATGGGGAATAATAAAAACTGCCATCACAGAGGTAACAAGCCTTTGTGTGAAGCAAATAAAAAAAATGAAACGATGTAAGAAACCACTATGGTTCTCAAAGGAAGTAGCAGTGAAGGTTCAAGAGAAAAAGAAAGCATTCAGGAAGTACAAAGAATCACAGAAGGAGCAGGACAGAGAACCGTATCAGTTAAAGCAAAAGAAAGCTGGGAAGGCAGTCAGAACAGCAAAGGCCCAAACCGAGGAAAAGATAGCCAACTCAGTTAGAAAGGGGATAAAACCTTTATAGGTACATCAGGGGCGAAGGAAGACCAAGGGAGGATAGTGAGGCTTAATAAAGGGGAGGAGGGTGAGCAGAGGGTGACTGTGAAAAGGCAGAGATACTAAACAAATATTTTTGCTCAGTATTTACAAAGGAAGAGGGGGAGGCACCTAAAACAAACAGTAGAAACACTCTGGATACAGAAGTTGATACCAGCCCATTTACAGAAGAAAGGGTTCTGAAAGAACTCTTAAAACTGAAGGTGGACAAAGCAATGGGGCCTGATGGGATTCATCCCAGAATTCTAAAAGAACTAAGGGTAGAACTAGTGACACCACTGACTACCCTCTTCAACAAAACATGGGGAAGATGGGGTGGTACCCGAGGACTGGAGGAGGGCAGATCTGATTCCCCTTCACTAAAGTGGGAGCAAGGCAGAATCAGGAAACTACAGACCTGTTAGTTTAACCTCAGTGGTAGGGAAAATGATGGAATCACTTCTGAAGGAAAGAATTGTTGAGTATCTAGAGACTAGAGTGGCACAGGACCAAAGGCAACATGGATTCACAGTGGGAAGGTCATGCCAGACAAATCTGATAGATTTCTTTGACTGGGTGACCAAAGTAGTAGATCAGGGAGGGGCTGTGGACATGGCCTACCTAGACTTTAGCAAGGCATTTGACACAGTCCCACACAAAAGATTAATTTACAAGTTAGCCAGCCTGGGAGTGGGTCCCAAGATGACAGCCAGGGTAAAGAATTGGCTGAAGAATAGGACACAGAGAGTAATAGTAAATGGAGTCCACTCTGAAGAAAGGGGGGTTACTAGTGGGGTACCACAGGGTTCAGTATTAGGACCGGTCCTCTTCAATGTCTTTATAAGTGACATTGCAGAGGGACTGGAAGGAAAAGTATGTCTCTTTGCAGATGGCACAAAGATCTGCAACAGAGTTGATGCACAAGGTGGGGTGGAAAGGATTAGAAGGGATTTGGCAAGGTTAGAGGAATGGTCTAATGCATGGCAGCTTAGATTCAATGCTAAGAAGTGCAAGGTAATGCACCTGGGAAACAAAAACCCTGGGGAAGAGTACACAATGGGGGGTGAGATACTAACAACAACAAAAATGGAAAGGGACCTGGGGCTAGTCTTATCAGATGACCTAAAGGTGGGCAAACAATGTGAGAAGGCAGCAAGTAGGGCTGGGGGGATACTGGGATGCATAGGGAGAGGCATCACCAGTAGAAAACAGGAAGTTATCATCCCTCTGTACAGACAGCTGGTCAGACCCCATCTGGAGTACTGCGTGCAGTTCTGGAGACCCAGTCTCTGCAAAGACATAGACAGGATGGAAGCTGTCCAGAGGAGGGCAACTAAAATGGTGCAGGGTCTGCACCGGAAGACATATGAAGAGAGACTTAAGGAGCTTAATATGTATAACCTAGAGGAAAGGAGGGAGAGGGGGACATGATAGAAACTTTCAGGTACCTCAAGGGAATCAACAAAGTCCAAGAGGGTAGCATCTTTCAAAAAAAGAGGTGTGCAAGAACAAGAGGGCACAATTTGAAGATGGGGGGGCGGCTCAGAGGTAATTTAAGGAAGTATTTTTTCACAGAGAGGGTTGTGGATGCATGGAGGTTGTCGAGTCAAAAACAGTGGTGGAATTCAAGCATGCATGGGACAGTCTTAAGGCAATTCTAGGGGGTGAGGGTAGGAAGAAGTAGGCTGCTGGTTAACTAGGATCTGCAGCATATCCATTAGGTAGGGAAATGGGCAGACTGGGTGGCCAAGCGGTCCTTATCTGCGGTCAAATTCTATGTTTCTATGCAAAATTTTGAATTGTGTTAATCTAAGTCTGTCCTGCTTAAGGAACTTATGACAACTTTGCCACAAGAGAGACCAATCCATATCTCTACCCTGAAAGAGAGAGGCCCAAAAGGAGATGGGAGCGTAATTATCAGGTTAAGCCCAGGTAAACAGAGCAGTATATATTGTAGATACAGCATGAAGCGAACCCGCCAACTCCGTAAGGGTAGCCTGAAAAGTGATATTGGGAGCAGGAGGGGGGACCGGACCCATTACCTTAACCAGGAAGTGGCAGAATTGAAAAATCTTAAAAATTGCTGTGTGAGGTAACATAAACTTATGCATAATGCCAGCAGAAGAGCACCATTGACTATCGGATAACATGAAGTCATCTAGACGGCAGTTACTTATCTGAGGGATCCAGTTAGGTGAGAGAAGCCTACCATCCAGTAAAAATGAGAGTTGCCTATAACAGGTTGAGATAAATCCTTGATTTTTATATCTTCAAAAACCGCACAATTGAGTATGAACCCTTATTGAGACGGCAATAGAGAGCTACGTAGAGATTCAGGTAAAGAACTAACCTTGGTGTATAGCAATGCAGCCGGAGAAAGGCCATGTTTTCTAATGGCAGCAGACTCTACGGCTAACCAAGTCGGATATAAGTGGCGGCCACGGATTGTTGATCCACGGTCAGCCATCTGAGATACTTATTGGCCTGACTGGCCCAGTAATAGAGCCCAATATGGGGAAGTCTTAACCCTCCTTTAGCCTTCGGAGCCGCTAACTTATGGAAAGCCATCCTAGCCTTCTTGTTGCCCCATATAAAGGTAGAGATCATGCTATGCACTTTTTTAACCCAGGCCAGGGGGAGCCATATGTTTAGTATGTTAAGGGGGTAGAATAAATGAGGAAATATGTTCATTTTGATTAAGTTAATTCTGCCCCAAAGAGAGAGGGGAAGTAGAGTCCACCGGCAGAGGTCTAGATCTATTTTATGTACCAGTGCATCAATATTGAGTTGTCTGAGCCGTGCCGTGTTCCGAGTGAGAAGGAGCCCCAGATATTTAATATAATCGGACTTCCAGATGAGCCCAAACTCAATAATATCCTGTTTGTGTACCCTGTGTTTAAGAGGAAAAACCACAGTCTTACCTACATTGAGTTTATAATTCGAGACCTTACTGAAGTCATCTATTAACTTCAGAATAACGGGAATAGATGTGAGTGAATGGGTTACCTGCAGCAGAAGATCATCTGCTAGGCCGCCACTTTAACCACCTGCTCCCCGAGAGAGATACCCGAGATGCCCTGGGCACCAGACAGTCTCCTGATAAGAGCTCTAGGTAGATATTAAAGAAGGGAGGATAAGGGACACCCTGTTTGGTCCCTACATGTAATTTGAAGGGGTGGAATAACCCCATTACATGAAATTCTAGCGGAAGGAACTTGTATAGAGAACTAACCCAATTCCGAATTTCATAGGAAAACCAAAACTTCCATCGTAGCAAACAAGTAATCCCAATGGACTCTGTGAATGCCTTCTCCGCATCCAGCAAATCAGGACCATTGAATCGGAGCATCCTTGGATACTAAGAAGACGTGAGGCAGGGCCCTCAGATGATCCATAGAGGATCTACCTTTCATAAAGCCAACCTGATCTGCCTCTATTAAAAAGGGAAGTACTGCCTCCAAACGGTTGGCTAATAGTCTTGCCAGGATTTTAATATCATGGTTAAGAAGGGAGATCGGCCTGTAACTGGAGACCAGATCGGACAGCCTATCCGTCTTAGGCAACAAAACAATCAGCGCCTCAAAAAGGGAGGGATCAGATACTTGACCAGAGAGAATAGCCTGAAAAAGTGGCAACAAAATGGGAATCAGTTGCTT
Source organism: Neoceratodus forsteri (assembly GCA_016271365.2). NCBI lineage: Eukaryota > Metazoa > Chordata > Ceratodontiformes > Ceratodontidae > Neoceratodus > Neoceratodus forsteri. Next base: position 911,801,183 of record CM057455.1, on the reverse strand, counting down.
AGAGAAAGCTTTGTAAAAGTTGGAGGTAAACCCGTCAGGGCCCGGAGATTTGTCGGATGGGAGAGATTTAATTACCCTTTCAATCTCACCCTCAGAGATAGGAGACTCCAAAATTTTCTGCTGGGATTGTGAGAGAGCTGGCAATTGTAAATCACTCAGATATTCAAGAAGTCTCTCCTTAGATAGGGAATTAACCATAGGGCCATATAAATCCTGGAAATAATTTGTGAACTCCTCTGCTATCTCTGAGGGCGAGACCTTAAGGGAGTTATCTTTGGAGGAATGGACTGCAGGAATAAATCTAGCAGATTCCTGTTGCTTAATACGCAGTGCCAACATTTTGCCGGCCTTCTCACCCTGATCAGTGTGTACCGCTTTTGTTTTCAAAATAGCAAATTCAGCTTGCTCGATAACATTGCTAGGTAGGCTTCTCTCAATTTCTTTAATTCTTGTTTAAATATCTCAGAAGAGGATGGAGAGAGAACCATCTCCATGCTCCTAATCTGAGAGAGAAGGTCAGAGATCCGAGATGCCCTCTCTTTTTTCCTTTTCGATGTTAGGCCAATTATAATCCCCTTTAAATATGCTTTACAAGCTCCCCACATCATATCGGGCTTCTCCACGGAGTTAGAACTGGAGGCAATAAACTGCTGTATTTGGGATATTATATATTGAACCATCTTTGGCTCCTTCAAAATTTGATTATTCAACTTCCACCTGCCCCCTTCATTGGGCAGCGATGCTACGGTTATTTGGCAGGTGACCACAGAGTGATCCGAAAGGGGCCCTGAAACAATACTAGACTTAGGACCCCAGGTAATAAGGATTGAGAGATGAGGATATAATCAATCCTCGAAGAAGTTGCGTGGACTGGAGAAACATAGGTATATTCCCTTGTACTAGGATGTAATACACATCATATATCACAAAGACCTATAGAGTCCAACAGGTCCCTAAAAGCTCTTTGTGCTGGGGAAAGACCTTGACGGGATTGGCCTGACCTGTCAAAAGCCTGGTCAAAAACGAGATTGAAGTCACCCCCTATAACCATAGGGATATCCAAAAATGGAGTTAGGGCTTCTATTATCTGGACAAAAAAACTGGTGGAATCTACATTAGGGCCATAAATAACACCCAAAACAATATCCAAGGTATGCAATCTGCCTTTTACAAACAAAAATCTGCTGGAAGGATCCGGTATAACTTGGAGAGGTTTGAACGGAAACGACCTATGCAAAAGGATCATAACCCCTCTGCTATGGGTCATGCCCTCCGCCACACACAGCTGCCCAATTTGCTGCCGTCTCATTTTGTCAGCCTCCCTCATAAGCAAATGTGTCTCCTGCAAAAACATAATTTCTGCCTTCAGATGGTTTATATGTTTCAGGATTTTATATTGCTTAGTCCTATGGCTTGCCCCTTTAACGTTCCAACTGATAAAGTGGATATTTCTAACCATCACTCAAGATGCCAGTCAGAAATCCCCAAAAACACCACATGTATTTATGTTTCCCCTCAATACTGCTCCAAGAGAGATATGCGCTGGGTTGTTCTACCCCCCACCCCTACCATCACTAGATCCATCCCCCCAATCACCCCTCTGAAACCCCCCCAGGCACCCCATAAACCCTGACCCCTCCTCCCACACCCACCGCCTTTTGCATGGTACATGATGATCGGCTAACTGAAAAGAACCTCTCCTCCAACCTCCCCACCCTCGTGAACCAGAAAACCTGGACACTACCCTTTATAATCAGAACACTCTATAGAGAGTAGTACCTCCATCATTCTTATAAATTGACATCAATGCCAACTAGTGTAAAGAAGTTGTCTGCACAAACCCGAAAGAAAATAATTCTCCTGCAGAGTCCCCATGAACCATGCTACTACCTGATTCACAGAGAATAAAGTGTGTATAGTACTTGCACAAAACATGAAAATAGTAAACACAGACACCCTCTTGTGGCGCAACCCTTGAATAATGGGTGAACAGCCGAGAAAGTGGGCCATTACTGCCTGCTGTAACAAAGGAGAAACCCAAGGGCTCCTGGGCCGCTGTCTGAACCCTGTCCCTGAGACCGGAGGCAGCAACCATCCCGCCCCAACAGTGGAAACCCGAAAAGGGAGATGAGGAGTCCTCCATAAACAGCACTCGAGGAAGGATGCTCAGAAGGGGCAGATCAACGCCCCACACAGTGTACCATAAACCGGACACCGCCATCTGTCTATGGCTGTAAAATCCCCCCCAATACACAGGCCAGCCACCATTATCATCCAATGGCAACAGTGAATGAGAAAGAGAAGGAAACCCAGAGAAACCAGACCACGAAAATAAAACCAGAAAGGGACTGCAGCCACAGACAGATTTGCATTGCAAACACAGAACTGAGCGTTGCCCCCCCCAAACCTTGGGATCAAGACATCGCCCTTGAAAAAGTGTATTGCCAGATCTGACAGAGTAAAATTTTACTTGAACATAGTAACCCTAGATGAATACAAAACGAGACTAGACTGAACCAGAGTCAATATTATGAGAGTCCACAAAATTAAACAGTCCTGAGAGAGAAAACCAAATCGGAAACGTGATGGCCATTAATCTGTCAGCACGAAGACCCTTCTCGAGAGCTGCAGCTTGAAATTGAATAGCCAGATAAATAGTTTATGACCAACATAGTCCCTGAGACAAAGTAGAGAGATATAATTTGCATCAGCTGAATTACACCACCACTGAAAAACTTAGCATGGCTCCCACACAGGCTGACTCTCAAGCAGGCTTAAAAAGATCAGGAAGCGCTTTCTTGAACCCTCGTGTAGCCGACTCCACTTCCTCGTAGGTCTCCCAGGAACCAATCAGGCAAACTTGAAATCTTGCAGGAAAACCCATACGAAACTTGGTTCCTGAGCGAGCAACTTGAGGACAAGCTTGTGAAATGTGGTTCATTTCTGGAGTACAGATGAAGGCAAATCTTGCGCCACTCTCAGCTTTTACCTTCCCATTGCAAATCTTGTGTTTCTTGACCTTATATAGAAATGCTGTCACTTCTGGAAGTTTAGAAGAGAAATATAAATGACCTGGGGAAGGCTCCAGCCGGAGGAGGGGGGCGTAGTGCCCGGTGAGCTCTTTCTATTGTGTAGCTTGCACCAAAGGGGGAAGGGCCTGCCACCTTCTCCACGAACTTTCTGATAAACTTAATGGGTTCTGAGCCCTCTTCACCTTTGGGCAAACCAATGATAACCACATTATTTTGGTGACTGCGCCCCTCCAAATCTTCCACCTTGTTCTCCACTTTCACTAGCCTTTGCCTCAGGGCCACAAGCTCCAGTTCTGCTTTATCCTGTTTTCTTTCAACGGAACGTATGCAAGCTTCATTATCAGCAATCTTCTTAGTGAGCTCCTCAAGGGTGCTGGAGATACCTTTTATTTCTCCTGCCATATTATGCATTTGAGCCTTGAAAGGCTGAAACTCCTCTAGAAATCTTGAACGGGTGAGAAGATCATTGTCAGGGGTCTCAGTAGTGGCAGGCAGCGAGGATTGCAGGGAGGAGGCCCTGGCTTTCTTAGAGGCCTTCTCGGGCATAGCGGGAGGTGTGTGTGTTTGGAAGCTATTTTCCACATCTCTTCGTCCATCAACTTCTTTTATCGAGGGGGCACAATACGCTCAAGAAGATAACAGACAGGTGATCTGCGGTGGAAAACACTGTGAAACGGGGTTTTTAGCAATAATTAACAGGCGGTAGGTCAGAGCAAGCATACAGGCGTCCTACCCAGCACACTGCATCATGTGACTCTCCACCTCCCCCCCATTTTGTATACCTCTCCAGAATTTCGGCTCCCCAAGTGCATGACTTTGCACTTCTTGTCATTGAATCGAAGCTGCCACACTTCTGACCACTCCTTTAACCTGCCAAGGTCCTTTCTCATTTTTTCAATCCCCTCTGGAGTGTCAACCCTGTTGCAGATCTTGGTGTAATCTGTAAAAAGACATACTTTCCCCTCCTGCCCCTCCGCAATGTCACTTATAAAGACATTGAAAAGGACTGGTCCCAGGACAGATCCCTGAGGCACCCCACTCATCACCTGCCTCTCCTCAGAATGAACACCATTTACCAGCACCCTTTGTGTCCTGTCCTTTAGCAAAATTTCTGACCCAACTTACCACCTTGGTGCCCACCCCTATGCTGCCTAACTTGTTTGCCAGACTTCTATGTGGGAAGGTATCAAAGACCTTGCTGAAGACTAAGTAGGCCACATCCACCGCCCTTCCCTGATCTACCTCCCTGGTCACCTAGTCAAAGAAATCTATTAGATTTGTTTGGCATGACTTTCCTGCTGTGAATCCATGCTGCCTTGGTTCCCATGCCCCATTTGCTTCAAGGAATGACACACTCCTCTCCTTTAACAGAGTCTCCATTAACTTCTCCACCACTGAGGTTAGGCTGACTGGTCTGTAAGTGCCAGCCTCTTCTCGGCTCCCACTTTTGTGGAGAGGAACCACATTTCCCTCCTCCAGTCTTCTGGGACTTCCCCTGTCTCCAGTGATTTGTTGAATAGAGTAGTTAGTGCGGCTGCCAGCACCTCTCTGAGCTCTTTTAATATTCTGGAGTGAATCCTATCTGGCCCTGTTGCCTTATCTGTTTTCAGGTTCTCGAGTTCCTCCAGTGATCTCTTTACTGTGAATGGAGTGGTGTCAACCTCCCCTTCCTGTCTGCTTTTGTGGCTGAGTTTTGGACTTTCGCTTCCTTCCTTTCGTGAAAATTGAACAAAAGTATTTTTCAGTATTCCTGCCTTCTCTATGTCCTCCTCTGTAACCCTCCTCCCTCCTCCCTCCTCCTTTATCCTGACAATCCAATCCCTTGCCTTCTTTCTCTCACTAATATATCTGAAGAAGATCTTATCTCCCCTTCTTTACGGCATGTGCTATATTTTCTTCTGTTTGTGCCTTTGTGCTTCTGACCACCTTTCCTGCCTCCCTCCCTCTGTGTCCCTAGGCACTGCACCCTGTCCTTGTCCCTCTGTGTTTCTTTGTATATCCTGAATGCTCTTCTTTTATCCCTCATTTTCCTAGACAGGAGATGTCTAGTAGGAGAATCCGTCAGGCCCCTTTGGTTTGAGTATTGCTTTGCAACATCCAGTTGGTGGTGAATAAGAAACAATTACTCACCGAATTAATATTACTTCTTCCAGGGTATTCTTTAGCATTATTGACAGATGCAGTATGCCAGCCGGGTTCATCTGCCCCGGAGAGGAGGAGCCAATGAAAATGAGGACGGCATTGGCCAATCAGGATACGGATGGAGTAGAGTGCTGCCTGCAGTCAGCCTGAGGGACCTCAGAACGCATTTTTGAGCTGAAAAGAGCAAAAACTGTGCCCACTAAGGGCAAAAACTGTTAGCAATAACCCACCATATATTCTAACCAACTATAAAGAAAAAATCATTTATTTATTTATTTTTTAATCACTGGAAAGAATGACAGTCATCAATTTGGCTAAATCCCTAACAGACCCTTTAGACAAGGTTTCCAGGGAGGAAGGGTGGGAGTATCAATAATGCTAAAGAATACCCTGGAAGAAGTAATATTACTTGTGAGTAATTGTTTCTTCTCACCCCAGGAATTCTTTAGCATCTATTGACAGATGCAGACTTGGTCGTAGTTGGGAGGAGGCACAGAAACCTATTTTAAGAAAAGGCTCTGAAGTACCGTCCTGCCAAATTTGGCATCCTATCAGACTATACATCCAAGAAAAGATCTTATTGAATGTGAGAAGCAAATTTCAAATAAGTGATCTGCACACTTCTAGTCAGGATACAGCCTTGAGCACTGCCGAGGAGGCAGCTGTTCTCCAGGAAGTAGGTCCTAAGCCCGAGAAGGTCTGAATGTCAGCCTTGTTGTACCTGACCCAAAATATGGGAAAACAGTCCCTTGGGAAAATACTCTTGGTCACTGGTTTCTCCTTTTCTTCGAACGCAGTAAAGGAAGGGATGATAATGAGAGTACCTGAACTGCTAGGACCGCTGACACAGACCTGCAGGACTAATTCATGCCCCATCCAAGCAGCTTGAGATAGCCTAGACAGGACTTGTCTGAGAGCAGTACAGACAGGGAAAAAGGGCTGATGAGGTGGAAATGACAGACACTTGGGAGAAGGATTTCCTATCCATCCAGAGGACTAAATTGTTCTTAAAGGCACTGAAAGGATAAGGCCTAAAAGAAAAACCTGAAACTCTGAAAATCCATCTGACAGAGGAAAAGACAAGCAGAAAGGTTGTCTTCGATGTTACTTGCTTCAAGACAGAATTGTCAAAGGTTCCAAGGGAAACCCCATGAACTTGAATATACAGAGGTTTGTGTTCCAAGGAAAAACCTGTCCCTAGAAGGGTCTTGAAGTGAAACTGCTCCTTGTGGAATTCTTTGAAATGGTCTGAGAAATGACAGGTTTTTCTTGCCTGACAAAGAACTGAAACTCGCTAGGTGTACTTCAAAAAGAGGCCTACTGACCTACTGTAGATAAGAAAATAAAACCTTTATATTTTTACAGGAAACAAGTCACAAAGACCAAACTAGTTCTGTGTACAAGATAGTAATGCCTGGATATGAGCTAAATAATCCAGTCATGAGAGGAAGAAGGGTTGAAAAACTCTAGGCTCTTGTCCTTGTACCAAGGGGAAAAAACATTTCCACTAGGAAACTGAAGTTTACGTGGTACTAAAACTTTTTTTTAAAGACATTCCAGGCTTTGTTTGGCTACAGGGACTCTAAGAGAGCTAGCCTCTCAAGAACCAGGCCTTGAGGAGAAAAGACTGGGAGCTGAGAAAACACTACTCCTGTGCAAGAAGGAAGTAGCTTGTGGAAATGAAAGCAGCCAGAAGGCTGTTTAACTGAAACATTTTTTATCAGAAAGTACCAAGGTTGTCCGAAGCCACCGGAATCATGGCGGCTGACTGCTTAACTAGAAAGGTACTTAGGAAACAAGGGATATATGGGAGAAAGAGAACACTTCTCCGACCAGTCTTGAGATAAGAAAGTCTGTTGGAAGGAACCCCAAGCTGGGGCCTGCAACAGGAAAAAGGAAGAAACTGGTGGTTCAGTCTGGAGGAGAAAATTCAGATCTGGACCTGACGTTACCCCCTGAATGATGTGGCTAGGACTTGTGTGCTGAGGGTTCACTTGTGGTGGCCCTGACTAATGTGGGTTAGAGGATCTGCCAAGGGGTCCACTTGCAATGGCCCTGACTATGCCAAAGTGTTGTCCTTGATCGACAGATGCATGAGTGACTAAGACACCTCCAAAGAAGCCAGCTAGAGATCAAAACTCGTAGCTATTGACGAGAGATTGAAAGCCTTGTGTCCCAAATGCTCGTTGGTGTGATACAGGGCAGGAATATCATCCATTCCTCTCTGAGCTAAATGACCTCTGGACTGAAATAAAGCAGGCCTGATAGAGTTGCTCTGAGATTGCAGGGACTGATGAAAGAAGGACTCTCTCTCAGAAAGTGGGGGCTGATGGGATTCAAACACAGGCCTCCAGATTTGCAGCTCAGTGCCCTTAACCACTACGGTATACTGCCTCCTAAAGAACTTGATATGGAGTCAAAAGCCATAGTGATCTATGTAAGCTACTTAGAGCTTGTTTTTCTTTATTTTATTGTATTTCTCAACTAAATGGTACACTAAGAAGCACTGAGTTATCATACCCATATTTTTCCTGAAGCTGGCCTGTAATGGTGATATGACTGCCTGTGACTCGACCCAATTTATCAGTCTTTCCTACAAAATTCTCACATATATTGTTAGCCATGTTATCAATAAGGCTAATTGGATGATAGTATTTTGTGTCTTTTATGACCCTTTTGTGAATGGAACTATGTACTGTAATTACCATGCCATGTTTGCAGAGTATAACCAGACAATATGGCTATATTAAAAAAGTTTGCCTAAACAAAGACCTACCAATTTGCATCAAGTTTATAGAAATCTGAAGGCATATCATGTGGGCTTGGTGAGTTGTTATTTATGAGATCATCATAGCATCAAAAACCTCTTGTTTACTGATCTAATGAAATGGCTCACTTATTTCCTTTAGGACGATATCCTCATTTTCAGATTTGTCATAAAATAGACTAGTCTAGTGTGATATCCAGACTGATGGTTGAATATTTTAATCAAAGTGGACTCCATATTTCATTATTCCTGTGGCAACTAATCTCCAGAAGAGCTTTGAGTCATTTCTTATAACATCTTCAAGCATTCTGTCCCACAGATCCTTTTGGTATATATCTTTTGTATTTGCACATGATTTCTATAGGTATATATCTTTTTATTTAATTCTCCCAGATTATTTTTGTGATTTTTTTTTATTGTCTGACTAACTTTCCCAATTTCCGTTTTTCTGCTTTACAGTTTTTATTAAACCATCCCTCATAGATGAGATTTTCAGATTATTATTTTTTAATTATTTCTTGGTTTACAGGCTTTCAGCATTTCATTTTATGTTAAACATGGTTCCAGATCATCCGTAATAATCCCTTGCAAGCTTCCCTTATAGTATTCTATTACATAAATTTTTTTGAACTCAGGAATCTTGCCTAAAAGTATTGTTTTGTTGTTTGTAATGTCACAAAATTCCTCTTCTAATATAATAATTTCAGTGTACTTTTTTTTAGTAGTACAATTGTGAGGCAGCCACTTTCAGGTATATCTATTATTTTCTGATCATAATAATTACAGTAATGGTATGGTGAGGTCCTAATGTAGTCTATTATGGCTGCCCCATTATAGGATATACAGGAAAACCATCCCTCTCAGAGTTGAATATCCCATTACAAATGCTGATATCTAGATTTTCCAGCAGTGCCTTGAAGTGTTTACTTTCCTTTGAGGCTTTTTTATCCATTGATTTTCTTTCAGTGATAGTCAATGCTTCTAGTCTGAGTTTGGCCTCTTTGTACAAGGTATTTTCCAGTGTTCCTGTTCTTATATTAGTGTCACCCATTATAATATATTCACCTTTAGGGTAATTTTCCTTACAGATTGTCAGTTTTATTTTATTTTTCCCATACATCTTTATTATAAAGGGGAGAACTCTTTAGTGGAAGGGGCATGTATAGTGGTTAGAACCACCAAACTTCCCTGAATTTTTATCAGTATTCCAAATAGTTTGTTTGTGTCACAAAAAACTAATTACTTCCAAAAAATCAGAGACCATAAGTAGAATAATTAATTCACCACTAGGCCTTTCTTTCCTAGTTAGTTTTTTGCTGGAATTTGAAAGGTTTGGTAATGGTTCATACTGCACTCTAACTGCTGTTCATGTAAGTGCTAAGTTTCCTTAGACATGTTGGCCCCTATGTATTACAGAGTGGAAAGCATACATTAGAGAGGCACACAGTGGTTCCACAGACCCCTGTGGCATTCACAGAAGGGACATTTATTTATTTTATTTATTTAAAAGTTTTACCAGGAAAGGCATACTGAGCAGACTACCTCTCGATTCCAGATACGTCCTGGTGGTTGTTGGGGATGGGATGATACATACAAGTGAAGAATACAGAGGTACAATTACAGAATACCGAACTTACGTAGGTTATGTACAAAAGGTACTAAAGTACTAAAGTATAATAGTAATAGTATATACAGGAATATAAACAGTATGTACACAGCATGCAGCAGGCATTAACTAGTAGAAGAGGTATTGACAACTAATTGGGACAGTTAAGCATTTGGGTGAATACCATAGTTGTGCAGCTGGCGAGTTGGCCCATACTAGTGCGAATCTAGGTGACATGAGCAGCTTGTGGGGACTTGCCCTTTAGTAGGGAGATTTGTTGCCAGAGGAGGGAAGAGCCGGATGTCAGCAGGCAGAAAGTGGTAGTCGGGCTCTAAACACCAACTGGCCAGCAGAGGTAGCCATATGCAGGATTTGTAATAGCTGGAGTCAAATTTTGGAGTGAGTATGTAAATGGTGTTTGAGCAGTTAGGGTACAGGCAAGGTAGGAGGGCAGTAACTGGGTCCAGAATTTGGCTGTGAGTCTGTTACAGTGGTATTGGTGCCTAATGAAAAGTGAGGGTAGGTTAAGGTACCTGTAGAGGTCGCAGTGGTGGGTGGAGGGTAGGCAATCCAGTGCGAAATGACAGAAGGAGTTAAAAAGAGAATCCAGTCTAGCCAGGGAGGATTTAGGGGCAGCACTGTAGACTACGTCCCCTTAGTCAAAAATAGGGAGGATCATTTTCTGCAGTATCTCTTTGTGAGCTGGCAGAGGAATGCAACTACGGTTCCGGTATAATGCACCCAGCCTAGGGTGCAGTTTTTTGTGGGTTGCTTCGATGTGAGTAGAAAAGTCAAGGTGTTGGTCCAGCCAGACCCCTAAGTATCTGAACAAGGTATATACTTCTAGAGAGGTCCCATCAAGTGTTTTGAAAATGGGGAAGGTGGGGAGGTGGGAGAGTCTCTGTCTCGTGCCGAAAGTCAGGGAGACCATTTTCTTAGCGTTTAGAATAAGTTGATTTTTGTGAAACCAGAGCTGAACTTCGGTGAAGTCTTGCTGGAGTTTGGATGCTACTTTCAGTGTGGAGTGGCCTGAGGTGTACAGGACTGTATCGTATGCGTACATGTGAATGGCTGTATGCAGGCAGAATGATGGCAGGTCATTGAGAAAGATGGAGAATAAAATAGGGCCAAGGACAGAGCCTTGGGGGACACCAATGGTGACAGGGAGGGGGTTAGAGGTGGAGGCACCAATTTTTACCTATTGGGACCTGTCTGCCAGGTATGATTTGAACCAGTTTGTGGCCTCACTGGAGAGACCTGCATTGGAGAGTTTCGACAGGAGAAGGATATGTGAGACTGTGTTAAAAGCCTTAGCTAGGTCAATAAAAATGGCAGATGTGATGTGACTTTTGTCCATGCCTGTAAGGATGGAATCCGTGAATCTGAGGAGGGAAGTGACAGTGGAGTGGGATTTTCTAAAACCCAGCTGGTATGGGGTAGGGACATGTGCCCCTTCTGCATAGGATTCCCAGTCCATCTACACAACTACATAAGTGGATTGACCAGTGGAGTGGCCAGGGAGTATGCCCACGCTCTGCACAATCACTAAAGCATGGAGTGTTGGGTGGGAGGGTTTAGGCTATGTGAGCAGGGACCCTGCTGGAGCAAATGTATGCCCCCATGAACTGCATCCACCAGCTGTGATGAGACAGCTGACCACTCCTGCCATACCACCACAGCCCTCCCATCAGGCAGAGAGGGATGGGGATGTCAATTGGGATAATCACCATTTATCTTTGTCCTAGGGTGTGCAGCATCCCACAGTCTTCTTCTCCTTGTGAGACAGGGATCCACTTTGGAACCAAAATAAGCATCCCATTGGATGCCCACCTAGGTCCTCTGATCCAGTGAGCCACCAATCTGTCCCCGTGCACCAACGTGCAGGGGTGTGGAGCCATGGACAAGTGACATGAGATGGTGAATACCACACCCCTCATGTCTGTCTGTGCGTACAAACATGTGGGGGCTGGGTACATGCCTATCGTATGTACCCCACTTGCAGTGTTATATTGGCACCCATATGTCAAAATTTGCAATGACATTTTTGTACTCTATGTCCATTAGGCTACCAAGATGACCTGTGACATTCCAAGTACATAAGCTTATATTACCCTTTCAGCTTTCCATAAATGACTCATTCCCAATACCTGAAGTTTTGGTAGAGGGAGCTATCCTCTCCTTTTCAAGTTAGCACTGCTACTAAGTCAGTGGCCTTGTTTCCTCAATGGTTCAAACTTGTTCTTAGTCTCAATGTTCTACTTCAAGGTTACTTCTCTTGCCCACAAAGGTTTTTTGTGCAACACATGGTTATTACTGTCTATCTTTTTTCTTGCCATTTCTCTTAATTCTTATAATTCTTAGTGGATCCAGTTTAATAGCATTTTCTATAGTTTCCATTGCTAGCTTACAGTTATTTAGAGTTACTTTAATTTGATCACCCTAATTTTGACCTTAAAAAAACTCTTTGTATATTTATAATTTCCTCCTTAGAAATGTTAATACCAAGGAAGTTTCCTAGGACATGATATACAATATTCCTTAGAGTTGCTGTTTGTTTCATATCCAATTTGTTTGACACCAGAAAAGACAGTTTAATCTGTTCTAAAATCTTTTTCACTGTATGTCTCAAATGGGATTTGCCCACATCAGTATAACAGGCAATTTCTGCAATTAGCCCAGATGTAGTCAGAGTTTCCCGTGGTCCACCTATCTGGGAAGATCAGCGCTGGATAATCTATATAGAAATCTATTTTTCATTACTGTAAAAGGCTACCATTGAACAGAAAATTAAGATTATTAAATTGTCTCATTTTATCACATCATTGTATCTTATGACATCTACAATATCCACATATAAAATATCCAGCCTGAGTTCATTAGAACAAATCATAAAATGAGATTTTTAAGACAAAGGGCTTAAGACAGCCATTTTTTAATCAACTCTTCACTAATATATTTTAAAAGATTTTTTAGTGCACAGACCATCATCCTGCCTGGATCTGGGTTGTCAGGTTCAGGAGAGATACGGTCTGTGCATTAGTAAAAAGTTTTGAAAGAGATTGAATGAGTTCTATAAAGCTACTATATTTAATGTACTTTAAATGACCGTGCTAGCTAACACAATGCCAATGTGGGTATGAAGATCTGGACCTGTACCTCTACCTGTGCTGTGGATATTTAGCCTTGCTGCCTGTGAATAAAGAATTTGTACAGATTTTGAAAAAAAAAAAACGGCTGTAGTAAACCCTTTGTTTCAAAATAAATTTCAGTATATGGACTGTAGAGGTGCTGACAAGTCTGCTATATCAGCATTGTGTGATTTAAGTTATTGTAAAGCCCGCTATGTGCACTCACTCTGGATGCTGTTCTGAGTCACTGCTTCTGCAATTTTTGTAAAATTTGTAAGACCTCTGCATTTTCCCATTGGTTGAATAGACCCTTCTGCATCATATGAATGCTTCTATAAACTGTAGTTCATACTAATGTTCATAAAAAGGTAGATATTAGAGCTGTGAGAAATTTTCAAATTTACATTGAATGAAATTCCACAGAATTTTCAAAATTTTGTGAAAGTGCTGATCTGGAGGCTCAGAGGGTTGAGGCACTGGAAGCCTTACCTTGCAGTACACTGCCAACCTGGGTTCAGGAATGATCTTGGGTTGTTGGGGTGCCAGTGTGGGGAGGCAGAGCAGGATTGAGCATGCCGGCAGGCAGTTCTCCTCTCCAGATGGTGGTGAGGGTGGGTTGACACCCCCGTACTCTGCTCCCACTGAGTGGAGGTCTGGTGGTAGTGTAGGTTGAGAGATGGTGGCAAAGTATTGGGAGGTGGAAAGGGCTGAGCTGGTGCCACGGGATGCGATGCATGCCTCCACATGATCATGTGCTGGGGCCTTGGAGAGTCAGGGGAGAAAATCTGTAAACCATATGTATGTCCCATTGCCAGTTGGTGGGAGGAGGAGAAGGGGACCATAAAGCCAGATTTAAAAAAACTATTCTCAAAAATTGAAACCAAATCTCACCAGAAACTGAATGGTAGAATTCCGCGGCAAGAAATAGTTATGGAATGATTTTCCACAGAAAAAATGCTGTTCCATAGAATATTATTCCGTAGATCACAATATTTTCTGTGGAAATTGTTGCAGAATAATTTTCTGTGGAAGAATTGCTGTTCTGCAGATCATAGTAGGTTGAATTCAGCAGCAGAACCAACAAAGTTCCAGTGGAAATTCTGCTGGTGGAAAGGTCATTCAGCACTAATTTTGATGGCAGAATTCTGCATTCTGCACAGCATTAGTAGACAAAGCAGAAGGCTGCCTATAAGCCCACATGGTCTGCTTATCCACTGTCTCAGTTGTAGTACTCATAGAAACATAGAAACATAGACTTTGATGGCAGATAAGGACCACTTGGCCCACCCAGTCTGCCCATTTCCCTACCTATTGGATAAACTGCAGATTCTAGTTAACCAACAGCCTACTTCCTGCAACCCCCCACCATAATTGCCTTATGTCTGTCCCATGCTTGTTTGAATTCCCCCACTGTTTTAGACCCAACGACCTCCTCAGAAAGGTTGTTCCATGTATCCACCACTCTCTCAGTGAAAAAAATTTCCTCATATTACCCCTGAGCCATCCTCCCACTATCTTTCAATTGTGCCCCCTTGTTCTTGCACATCTCTTTTTCTGAAAGATGCTATCCTCCTGGACTTTGTTGACTCCCTTGAGGTACTTGAATGTTTCTATCATGTTCCCCCTGTCCCTCCTTTCATCAAGAGTATACATATTAAGCTCTCTCAGTCTCTCTTCATATGGTTTCTGCTGCAGAGCCTGCACCATTTAGTTACCCTCCTCTGGACTGCTTCCATCCTGTCTATGTCCTTGTGTAGATGAGGTCTCCAAAACTGCACAGTACTCCAGATGGGGTCAAAGTAATCTGTACAATATCTGTTAGGTAATTATCAGAATATTTTTAAACTTCTCTTTATTTTTAATATGACCGCATCTATGGGTGGGTTATTCCATAATCCAATTACCTGTAATGAAAAAATCTGTTTACTGTCTTCAAGTTATTTTGCAGGGATGCCTCTTGATCCAATTTGATGTGATTTGAAATTTATATTTAGTTTGTACAGTAACACCGGTCATGAATTAAATCAAAAGCAATAGTAGAGCCCCTTATTCTTTTGTCTTGAAGTGACATTATGTTAAGTTTTTCTATTCTTGATGGATATGTGATGTATTTTAAACCATAAATTATGTGTGTGGTTTATCTTTGCACCTTCTTTAACTTGTATATATTCTTTTGTTTGCAAGGTGCCAAAACTGTTACTGATAGTCCAGATGTGGGTGGACATACAGTATAATCTATATAATGGAGCAATTACATATTGATCACAGTTGTGGATACTTTTTTTATTGACCCCATGACTCTATTTGCCTATGACGTCAACTCTGTACATTGTCTATCTGAAGAAAGACTTTGGTTTAGGAAATCCCCCAAATCCTTTTCTGTTTCTGCATTTTGAAGGGTTTTGCCCTGCAGTTGATAGTTGTGGTTTCTATTCCAGGTACCTAGTAGAAGAATCAAACATTTATATAGTGCTTTTCTTGCACAATGTATCCCAAAGCACTTTGCAAGCCATACTAGACTGGTAGTGAAGTGACTGAACGTGTAGTGGTGGCCATATCGCACATCAACACCCACACACAGCCTGGATAATTGCATGAACCAGTTTTATGGGAGGAGGAATATTGGCCGGGACAAGTTAATGTCCTCTACTCTTTGCGAAGAATGTCTTGGGTCCTTCTGGACACCCACTAAGACAGCACCAGGATGAAAAGAAGGGACATCAGTTTAACATCTCATCTGAAGGACAGCACACCCCAACAGTACAGCACCCCCTAATATAGCACGTGGGTGCCAGTGTTTAGGTATGAGTCCAATCCCAGTGTGGGACAAGAACCCATGACCTTCTGGTCTAGAAGTGGATGTGCTATCAATTGAGTCATGCTGACACTATTGTAATGCATTACTGCAAATTTTTCAAAGTTTAATCTGATGTCCCATTCCTTAGTCCCTAATCCTACAGTATATAGGTCTTGTTTCAGTAAGTCTATCCCTTGCATGGTTGAGCTTGGCCCCCTGAGCTTCGTGTCATCATTGCATTTCTTAACCCATCCTGTTACACCAGCATCAATGTCTGAGATAAAAATATGGAACAGAGCAGGACCAAAAATGGATCTGTGTGAGACTCCACTTGAGACAGTTGTCTTGTAAGACAAGTGACTGCTTAGTATGACTTTATGTGTCTTATCACTTACCTAGGAGGTAATCCATTTCAGTAAGTAGTTGTCTTTATTGCGATTCAGTAATTTTAATATTTACCAAGTGGGGTACTAAATCAAAGGCCTTCCTAAAGGCAAGGATTGAAAGATCAACAGGTTTACCTCTAGCCATTCTTTATTTACAGTTTCATAAAAACATATAAGGTGTGTTATGCATGATCATCCCTTAACAAAGCCATGCTGATTTAGGTCCTGAATATTATCTGTAATAAAGTGACCCTCCATTGTCTTTCCTGGTATAGAGGTGAGCCTAATAGAAATGTAATTTTCCACCTGAGACTTGCAACCTTTTTAAAGATAAACTGTAAATGAGCTTTCCTCCAGTGAAGTAGTATTTTCCACTACAGACTTATTAAACAAAATTTCCAAGGGATCCAATAATTGATTTGACAATAATTGTACTGTCCAATGTCATATAAAATCTGTGCCAGAAGAGTGGCATGGTTTCAGAAATTTGACCTCTGTTCAGTCTCACTCTTATGAATAATAAAAGCAGGGGTATAGTAGTTTTTATTTGCCTCAGTGTTTAGATTTAGTAGGACGTTCTTGCTGAACACTGAGTCAAAATATTGTATTTGTTCAATTCAATGGCCATATCTCTTGGGGAACTAATGACTAAATTTCCTACATGAAGTGGTCCAACAGAGTAATTTGATTTATTTTTGGGCATTTATATACCCATAACATTCTTTACGATTTGTTTTTGTTACAGTTTTGGCTAATTTTAACTGTTTTTCTTTTATTCTTTTCCAATAATAGACCAACGGTATTTAGTTTTCTTTTCACATGCCTTCCAGGATTAAGTGCTTCCTTCTAGTTTGTACTTTCTAAATGCTTTTGTTTTTTGGTTTATTAACCTCATTATTGTTTTTGTTAACCATGTTGGTCTGTAACCTCTTGGCTATATATTTTTTATATTTGGAATAAAATTATTTCAAATGTTGAGTAAAGTAGCCCTGAATATATTCCAAGCATCTTCCACTGACTTAATGTTAAACATTTTTCTAGTCACAGCCCTCCAGTTCTTGAGTTATTGATTTGATATCAGCCATATAATACAAGTAAACTTGTGTGATACCTGTTGTTATGTGTTTCCCTTTCATTATATTAAATTCTATCATAAAATGGTTTCTGTCAGCCAGGGATTCATCAGTTTTGCAATCCATGATTTGACTAACAGAGGAGCTTAATTCTAGATCAAGAATATCCGTACCTCTAGTCAGTGTTTGCACATGTTGTTTTAGATTCAGTTAGTTTATCTGATTAAGAAATTGATTTGCAAGCCCTGTGCATGTGTTCATGTATTTCAGTCAATATAAGGGATACGTAACCCTTGCATGGCTGCTGACTGATATATCAGTCCAAAATTCCTATCGTTCTAATTCTGTAGCAGCCTAAGGGCTAACTCCCCCATTATCATTGTGTTTCCATAACCACATGCATTTATGAGCTCTTTCTGTATTGCTTGGTTGACCTCATCAGCACTGTCTGGAGGTCTGTAACAAAGACTAATGACAAACGACACATTGTTTTCAATAATTGTTCTAACCCAAAGTGTTTCTGTGTCAACATTTGCCTTCTTAATCTTTTCAGAGATTTCCACAGCATTGACACTATTTTTAATGAATAGTATTATGCCCTCCTCTCCTACCCAGCTTATCCAGTCTGTAGAGGTTATACCCTTCTAAGGATTTATTCCATGCATTTTTAAGTCCCACAACATTTTTGTAATCATCACTATATCAAAGGTAGAGAAACGTATAATTATTTTGATGTCTTCTCATTTATTGTTTGGACATCAGGCATTTAGTAGCAGTACCCTCCAGATCTTGCTTGCCAATTGCTGATTTGAATTCCTCTTATTAGTTTTAACCTGTTTTGCAAGAATGACAGGAAGTGTAAAGTGAGATGTAAGGATTGGAGTCTCAACATTTTTTACTTCCCCCACTCTTGCTAATCTTTTTAGTGTAAAGGGTTCTCAATAAATTCCATGATTTTCCTGTCTAATAAGTGCAACCCAAGCATAGTGAAACAGTAGGCTATTACACCTGCCTCTTTGGGGCCAACCAGGTTGAGGGGCCTGGGCTCTGTTCTAATGGTAATGGAGGGTTCTTTCCCAAAGATAAATAGTGTAGTGTCTCTGCCCAGAGTAAATATATAGTGGGCCAGATACTGTGTAGTACAGCCCCTGGGATGCTGTACATCCCCACCTCCCATTGTAGTCACCTCACACATGGAATACCATGAACCAAATAATATATTAAAAACCATGTCATTATTGTCTTTAGCTAATAATATGCTCACTAATAATGTGCTCATGAGGCAGCTGTAAAAGTTTAACCAACAATTTATTTACATGAGATAGGTCTAGGAAAAGGAGAAATGAAGGTAGAAGTTAAGCAACTATTACCTCTTTGCAACTGTTAGCATTATTGCAAACACCATTCAATCACTTTAACTGGAAACCAAGAAACATTCTCAGTGCCCACCTCCCACCAGCATATAATTCAAATAGGTGTCAGCCCACTTGTTCTAACATTACCCACTCTCTGACTGGTGCCAGTCTCCCACAATGTCCACTGAAGGAGCTCCCACAGTCTATCTTGGTACCCAACTGGAGCAGTTGCAGGCCTAATGCAGTGCAGCTGGTTGATCAATGTTGGTGCACTTTAACAACAAATTAGATTCCAATCCCTTTGGATTATGGCAATAGCTAGTTGTTGAAACTTGACAACTTTGGGATGGGTGGACAAATTCAAAACCCTTGGCAGCAACTACAGTGTATATACAGTTCCCCAGATGCAGGGCAAGCCATGAATTACTCATGGTTTTGCAGAACAGTCTATTGGCTTTAGGCTGATGACTTCAGACTATGGATTTGGGGTAGTCAAAACCAGTAGAAGCTTAGACACGTGGATGGCTGAGATGAGCAGCAGGCTCTTGCAGCTTGGACCTTCTCTCTGCATCTTTTGCAGTTCGGGCCTCCTCAGCAGCAGGCTCTTACAACTTGGACAGGCTGGATACCACTCAGCTTTTCTTGCAGCTTGTCATTTACTTTTCTGTATTGTTGCTGGACTGGAACAGGCCAGTATTGGAGACCAGGGCCAACACACTTCAGGGGAGAGATGATCAGCAATGCCTAGAGGTGACACTACCTGGCTGACTCCTCAGACTGTCCTCAGGTGGCAGTCACTCTCCTTCTGGTAGACAGAAAACTCTAGCAGTAAATGGTGTCAGCCACACTGGCAACTGGCAGCAGTGGCTCTCTCTATGTCTCTCACTTGAAATATTGTATCTGGGTTTCCTATTGAAGGTTAGCAGGAAACAGTCTCTCAAATCCCAGACATTACCAGTTCAGACTAGAGGTAGAAGGTGGGGGGATATGTCTTCCCACTTTACTGGCTCAGCTTGAAAAGAAGAACAAATCTCATCGTACAAGCTCTGACTTAAACAGAAGAATTGATTTTCTCACTTTATCTTTCCCACTACCAAAAAACATCAAGCAGGCTTCCCTTGGCTCTTTGACTGTAAAGGACCGAGGTAGCCTCTAAACATCTCCCAGACATATCAACAGAGGTCTGATAACCCTTGGCTGGGGGGCTGTGAAGACCCCAGGAACACAGCCTAACTTCTTTTGAGCATTGCAGCAGAGTTTTCTCTTCCTCTGGAAACTTCCATATTATTTCTTTGACACAAGTCAGCAATAACACTTTCATTCTAGAAACAACCCCTTCCAGGCAATGGAAGGCAATGTAGGACACCTCCTGGGCAGGTGGGTGGTTGTACAAGCCCCCAGACAGGTCTTCTTCACACTCTCTGGAACAAAGGCCAGAGCCTCACTCTCCCAGGATGAGCTGCAACTGAACTGAACTCAAGCTGAATTTGTCCTCAGGGTTTCAGGGGATCATGGCAGCCTCTGTTTGGCTGACACAGCTATCTCAGGAAATTTTATGTTCATTTAGTCCAATCAATGACTGATTGGTTCCCTGTACTGGCACCAAGAAATTGTCCTTGCTTCCTTCCCAGAGCCATAGCTTCAGTCTTTTAGGGCTCCTAGGATTCTGATTAGGCAATTGAAAGGTCAAAGTTGGCAAACATGGCTGCTACAGTTCAATCCAATGATGACATCCTCTAGGGTGTGAAATCTGGGCTTGATCTTCAATGACAGGCTGACATTTGAGGCTCAGGTGTCAGCTGTCATCAAAAACAGCTTTCACCTTCTGAGAAACATCTCTCAGATTAAGCCCCTAATTCCACCTGAAGATCTGCCATCACTTGTGCATGCCTTTGTAACATCAAGACACAACTACTGTAATGTTCTATTTCTCACGGTCAGTGGGGAGAACCTCTGTCAGCTTCAGCTAGTACAGAATGCAGTGGCCAGGCTGCTTACAGGATTACTCAAATGCTGTCACGTGACCTCGATCCGGCAGGGTCTGCGCTGGTTGCCAATCAGGTGGTGGGTTCTCTTCAAGGTGGGCTTGCACACTTATAAGGCCCTATACAGACTGGGCCATGGCTACCTGTTAGACCTCCTTAATCCAGCCATTCTGACTCAGGCCCTCCATTCCACCACCCAGGGCCTCCTTGCAGTTCCAAGGAATGGGCTGAATACCTCAGGTGATCATTCATTCAGGGTGGCTGGTCCTGTCCTCTGGAACTCACTCCAGAGATCTTTGAGGAAGGCCCCTACAATGGAGGCATTCAGGAGGGACCTGAAGACTCATTTATTTAAGCAAGCATACCCTGAAGATATATTTTATTGCCGCTTGTCTGATTTATTGGTTGATTGTTCAGTAATTTTAATGTGCATTTTTATGATCTTGAATTTTATGTACGGTGCCCAGATTGGGCGCCTAAAAATAAAAGCTTACTTACTTACCAATCCTTGTAAAGTTTCAACTTTAATTTTATATTGCTGACAAACCACATTGTTTTAAATTTAACTTCCCCCACAGACATGAAGTTGCCCCTCTGACCTGGTGCCCAGAAGCAGAGTGGGGTGAAATGTTTGGTTGCTAGCACCATAGCACTATCATCCCAGGAAGCTGGTGGTGATAAAGAAAATTCACAGCAACCTTGACTGCTCTTAAAGTAATGTGCGCCTTTTAAATACATTGCCCATAAAAGTGCTCTAATTTAACATTTTAATTATTTTCCCCAGGTGCTTTACCCTTTCTATACCTATGAGGGCAAGGCACACAGAGAGAACCACACCAGAGCTTCCACAGTGGCTCTTAACAGTAAAGTGCCATAGCACTAGCTGGTATTCGAGCTGGCTCCTGTTTAAACACTTGTGCACTGAGCAGCTCTGAGTCTGCAAACTGCCAGTTGGGTGGCTTACTTCCACATGCTCCTCCAGTTCCCTACACAGGAATGGGGTTCATGGGGCTGGCAGGAGCAAAGAAAGCCACAACAGGACCAAGGACCACTGTATAAATACTGTCTGTACTGAAACCTGTATATAATTGCTCGTTCCGTCTGTCTTCCTTGTACTTTGGTTCTCCCTCCACCCCCTGTAAATGACGAGGAGCCTTTGCAAAAGACACTATGACTCAAAGGATTGTAATTCCGATTATACAGTAAATAAATAAATAAATAAATAAAGGACAGATGGGACAAGTAGTGGGGAGGAGGAAATGGTAAGCTCCATCTGGGAAGGGGGTTACATAAGTTTGCTTCATTTCTTTTAAGATGTAAACCATGTTTGGCAAAGCAATAGTGATTCCCATTAAGTTAATCACATTTTCTTACAAAATGCATGTTCCTTCTACTGTGCCAGTCCCTGAGCCATCAACGAGCTCTCCCTATTGCATAGTGTTTGTGCCTTGATGCCCTAAGGAAGGGTCATAGTTCCCATACTATGATACTTCAACTGTAATCTTTCAACCTCTTCCATAACTGCTCGAAATCCTTAAATATTTCACTTTCTGTTTTTTTGCCTATATCATATGTAACAATGTGAATTGCCACTGTAAGATTTAGACCTGACCCTTTCAGGATATTTGGAACTATGTCTGTAATATCCCACACTTTGGCACAGGGGAAACAAATAACCATGTTATTATGTTTGTCCTTTTCACAAATTACTGAATAATCATATTGTATAATTGATTCCCCTGTGACTATTTTTTGTTTTACTGTATCAATGTTTGGTTCCAGGGGAGGGGATGTAAACTGGGCAATTTTAGTTTCCCAGGTTTTACTTGTCACAATCTGGACTACTGACTCCTCCATATTTAGAGCTTCATATCTATTTTGCATCTTGATTGGGGTATTATTGAACATTTCTGCCCTTCTGCTTCTCTTATTTTTATTCCAGATTTGTACTCTGTACCAGTCACTGCCAGATAGATAGTTCTCCTCTGGATCTTACTACCTTCCCCACTTGTTTTGGCTAACAGTTTCCCAAGAATTAACTAACAAAGTATCTTCCTTCTGTCCCTTTTCCTTGTATCACTCAAACAAGTGTTACAATTTGCTAAACTTTCCATAAATGCAGCTTTTAATGATTCCTCATCTTTCCTAACATTATGTAAAAACTGTTGAGCTTGCCTTGGGAGTACTACTTATGGGGCACCTTTATTTTTGTTTATAAGGCCTTGTTTTCTGTCTTTGTTGCATGTTTCTGGGTGAACTAGATAAATTGCACCTCTGTTGGTTCTATCACTTTTAATCCTGTTCTTACTTTTATGTTTTTCTTTTGGAGCTGTCTGCTCTTGTTCCTGGGTAAAGATTATAGATGTAAAATATAAGTTTTGTACTGTTTGCTTTACTTCTGGAACAGAACTTTCCAGAGGCATTGAAATGGAATGATCCTTTTCTTCTTTTGTTCTTTCCTTTGTATTTGTTCAACTCTTCCAACATTGCTTGGTTTATTGCTATCATCTTTTAATGAGATTATCTCATTTTCATAATTACTAGTTGTTTCAGAAGTACTATACTAGCCATATGAGAATATTGAAACACTTCAGCTAGATTCCATCTCGAACTGGTGAATACTGTAGGTGAAAGGCCTCTTAAATTCTTCTCTTTCTCTCTCTCTCTCTCTCCCATTCTTGTTTTTCCTTGTGCAATGGGTATTTTAGCTATATTAGATTTTCAGCAGTCTCAATTAAACCTGTTATTGTTTCTTGTAACCCCTCAGGGAGTTCATGAATTCTATCAGTTTCATATCAAAACAGTATAAATACAATTGTGAAAACAACAGCGACTCAACAATAGCACATCCACAGACAGCAACTGCAAATAACGGTGATCGCTGTCAACTGTGAAAACAGTGCTACAGTGACTTTTTGTGGGGGGGGTTATGCCCCAGCACTCCTTTTCAGGGGTTTCACCTCCACACTCCACTTAAAGTAAATAACCATCACCAGAGGGATGCAACTGGGGGACTGGGGAAAAACTTGGGAGGGGTATATTCTCCATGGGGAAGCAACTCAGGGAGGGTGGGAGAGAAAGCTGTGGGGGGTAATCAATTTTAATATTCCAACTACGGGAGGGAGATAGAACTGGCGGGTTGGGGGGAGCTGAAAATGCTAGTGCAACATTAAAAAAAAACACTAAGAAATGGAAGCATTGAAACCAGGTCTGCTGGAGGTAGGAAGTGGACACAAAGCCACTGACTCTAACTGCTATGCTACACTGCAGCACAAGTTGACACCACACAGCAGCCGACTTCACTTCTCAGAACACAAGAATCAGCTTTACTCCATTGCTGACAAAACCATGCACTATGATAACGATGTCACTGAAAACACGGTCGCTGTTTTTGATGAGCTGTAATTGCTTTGCTTAAATCGTTAATGTTTTAAGTGTACACCTATTTTATCCTGTTTCATTTTATGCCACTTGGTCATATTTCATACAGTATAAATATAGCTCTGCATTATTTCTAGTTCTAGCAAGGTTAGGAGTTGGTAATTTTGAAAACTGTACCTTTGATCCATTAAGTGTTTCTTGACTTTTCTCAGTATCTCCTCCTTGTTATTATCCAATTCATTATATCACAAGTGTGATCTGCTAGAGTTATTTGAATTACTGTTCAGGTCTGAGTTATTGAATTTGATTGAGGGGCTTCCTGAATTAAACATTTTCATTTACAAATTATCCTTGTATTTTATATTACTTAGTTTCTTGTGATCAACCAGAAATTTTGGACTTCCTTTCTGATACTGTTTTACTTTTATTTTTATTACACTTGCTTGGCACTATAGGGGTAGAGGAAATAATACCATCCTGATCTTCCCCTCCTTCCTGTAATACCATCTTTTTAATTGTTTAGTGATTTAAGTCTGTAACTTAATGTTATGATTATTTTTCTCAAGAGTTCCCTAGTTGTCTTGTTGCTCTTTTTTCTTGTCTGTTTGAGTACACTTAATTTTATTTTGATTGCGCAGTCCTTATTTTTGATCTTTACTTTTTCTTTTTTTTTTTTTTACCTTTGTGTTCAAGTGCCTCTGGAGAAGGAGGTACTACCTTGTTACTACTAGTCTGCATTATAGTATAGGAAACAGGTTGCAAAATGTATACATCATGGCGCTAAAGTCAGAATTGTACCTGGCAATGGCGCGTGTGGTGGGCAGCACATCTTAGTTACGCTGGTGCGACTAAGGGATATATTCAAAACAGATGAGCCATGGCACATCTCCTCTGAATGTATCAGGTAATGCACACAGTGCAAATATGATGTGCTGGTGTATCCCCACAGACAGGGCTGAATACCAGGAATGGGAACTGCTCCACTTCAACAGAGTTACGCTGTGTGCAAATTCCTGATATTAAGCCAGCAATATACAAATGGGGCCATAATACATGCAAGGCACAAATGGGGCCATTTGCATGTCATTATGGCCCCATTTCCATGGATTATGCAGGGCTGGCCTGTGAAATTCACCTGACGCCCTGCACGGCATGAGGTGCTATCAGAGGATATCTAGTGGTACTCTCCCCATCCCGTTACCTCTGTTCACCTAACAGGAAAGTCTGTCAAATCCCTGGTAGTCTAGTGGTACCTGTCCTCCCCATAGCCCCAATTGCCCAACATACAGCTCTGTATGATCCCTGGTAGTCTAATGGTACCCCCACCTTTCCTGTAGCTCAGTTGCCAAATATAATATATTAATAAATCCCTGGTAGTCTAGTGGTAATCCCCACTCCTCCTATAACCCTGATTACCCATACACTGTACATAAATAAATTCCTGGTGGTTCAGTGGCACTCCCCACCACCCACCCACACAGTACTCCATGCCCACCCAGCTCACCCATCATTGGCAGGCAGCAGCAAACCCACCCGCATAACTCTGCAGCTGCCCACTGAATGACAGCTTACAGTATCAGCTGCAAGGCCATTGGTCCACACTGTGGACCAATGGGTCTACAGTGCATACTGTAATAAATGTCTTCAGTCACACATTTGTAAATGAATATTACAGTATGCACTGCAAGCCCATTGGTCCATAGTGTGGATCAATGACCTTGCAGCTGATACTGTAAGCTGTCATTCGCGGGCAGCTGTGGAGGTATGCGGGTGGGTTTGCTTCTCACCCAGTGATGACAGGGGAGCTGGGTGGGGGTGGTCCTATGGGTGGGAGTGTGGAGGTGCCACTGGACCACCAGAAATTTATTTCCATACTATTTATGGGTGATTGGAGGTACAGGCAGGGTGAAGGTTACCACTAGACTACCAGAGATTTATTACTATATTATATTGAGTAACCAGAGCTACGGGAGGGGTGGGGGGTACCACTAGACTATCAGAGATCATACAGAGATGTATGTCGGGTGATCGGGGCTATGGAGTAGGGGGGGCACCACTAGACTACCAGGGATATCATATTCATGTATTTCAGATGATCGGGGTTATGGGCAGGGAGGGGGTGCCACTAGACTACCAGGGATCATACAGAGATGTATGTCACGTGATCAGGGCTATGGGGTGGGAGGAGGGTACTACTAGACTACCAGGATATCATATTCATGTTTTGGGTGATCAGGGTTACGGGCAGGGAGGAAGGGGTACCACTGGACAACCAGGGACATTATTGAGTGTTTCTGTACAGTGTTGGGGGACACACAGCAGGCAGCTGCTGTGCTGCGCCTTGCAGTATGGCAGCTCAACTGTGAGTGACTACCATTTGAGCATTATTTGCTGGGCTCAACTTTCTGCCCCAGTATCGACATATATCGGGGTTGTGCTAGCATATCGCTGCATCCAAGAGCTGAAATCGGGATGTGCTGCATATGCATGGGCACCCTCCTGGAAGTGTGCCACACCCATTGTCTTTGCACTCTAGTGCATCAGGAATTGTGCTGCACACCCTCTTTTGAATATTGCCATGAGGTGCATATTCTTTGAATATTTAGCCCCAATGTATTATTTATACATATATCAAATCAAATCAAATTAAAATCTTTATTTATCCAGGCAAACACCATTGAGCATAGGACATTTACAAGATGGACCTGGTTAGCACAGGAACACAGGATATACAATTTCTAAACAGTCACAACATAACATCCCAGTAATATTACAGGTACAATTACCAAAAGTTACCAAAAAGCAGGTAAAGAAGTCCTAAAGACTCTTGAAAGTCTCTCTCTTCCATGTGGAGAAAAATAAATAGTTTTCCCAATCAATTTTCAAAAACAGAAATGTTCTCCAAAATCATACCATAAAGGAGTTCAGAAAAAGTGTCTGAAGGAAGCTTGCAAGACCATCATTGTTTTGTTTTTTTCATAGATAGTCCTGAGTTACTTTTTCATTGTGATGAACCAGAAGAAACTGATGTTCAAATAAGCACTTAATCAGCACTCTTCAGCTTCCTTCAAGTTTTTGTTTCCAACATTCCCATATGATTCTGGGATAGACCAGAGTCTTCCTTTTAACCAGATATTGTGCAAAAGAAAAAATGCATATAATAATAAAAAGATTAGAGAATACAATTTAAATTCCCCGGTAGTGAATCTCGAATGGGTACTTCAGTTGCCACTCCACTATGCGGAGTGGAGGTACGCAAAGCGCTCACTCCACCTTGTCATTACCACTTCGTGTTGAGGCAGAATGGCAATGTGAAGTAAGGCAAAGTCATTGTATTTAATGGACTTCATGTTCCTCATTATGATTCTAAGTGACCCACCTGGTGTTTCAGATTGGCAGCCCCCCCCACACATCACATGGCTTACAGTACTGTAAGTCACATGCTCTTTAGCTAGGCAGGAAGAAAGTGAGTCATACAAGCAAACACTTTTACTTTCTCCTGTTCAGATGGAGAGAGCAGTGTATTTTGTAATTGATGATACTTTGAGATCAGAGTGAGGAGGAGAATTAAACTTTGATTTAGACCCAACAGCTTTTTTAAAAGATACATTTTTTTGTCTTTTCTGTACTCTTTTTTACTTAATTTGCTCTTTCTGTAAATTTATGTAAATTTTATTTTTCTTACCTTTATCAGTAGTTAGTTGTTTGCCTCTGTCTGTGTGACTATGTGTGTGTGTGTGTGTGTGTCTTGTGTGACAGTGTGAGTAGTGATTGCTCAGACTGAGGGAGCTCAGTAGGGAGATGGACCAGGTGAGGAATGTCTGGGGTTGGGGCAGTTCTGGGAGAGCATGGTAGTTGTAGGCATCATACCATGCACATGTGTAGAGGGCATGGGTGCCCATTCCTGTTGGACCGCTCAAAACTTCTTTCCAATCTGTGTATGTACTGTAGACACTGTCCAACTGCCTGACCTAAAAACAAACATTAATGAGTACAATGGTGGGGTGGTGAAGCATGGAGAGATGCTACTAAACAGGCTTACAATACATCCAAGTAACTATTAAAAAAAATTGAATGTTGTGATTCGTGACGTGATCGTGAATTGTGATTTGTGCATGGAGAGATACTACAAAACAGGCTTACAATACATCCAAGTAACTATTAAAAGAAATGAATGTTGTGATTCGTGACATGATCGTGAATCATGATTTGTGACTGCATTTGTGACTGTGATGGTGAAGAAATGTGAATGCCTACCGCCTATGGCAGTACTTCCCCTATGAGCTGTAGCTTAAAACTTCCAGACTTAAAGACACCTATCAATGAGTACAATGGTGGGGTGGTGAAGCCGCGAGAGATACTACAAAACAGGCTTACAATACATTGAAGTTACTAGAAAAATTTAATGTTGTGATTCATAACGTGAATGATCATGAATCATGATTTGTGACTGCATTTGTGACCATGATGATGAAGAATGTGATTTGTATCACAAGTGATTTGTGATGATGGTACTGACTTAAAAATGCATATTAATGAGAACAATGTTCATGCAGAATTAAGCATCACACCTGTCCAGTACTCTGAAGGGAAGCCAAAGAAATAACTGTTACTTAAGTTACAGATGGAGATTGGGCCCTAAAGAGATGTAAATGCAGAGACAGATTAAAATTGTGCTGTGTACTGAAGAGATGCAGACACAAAGGCACACCACCTAGCCAGTGCTTACCATCAGAAATTCAAATCTGGAAAAAATACCTTTGCCGGTTGGGGAGGGCGTGGGGCAGTGTACTGCACTGCTGCAGTAACAGTCACTAGTACTAGTACCAGTAAAGATACCACAAAGAAGTACAAAATCACACAGCTGCAGTGGATAGCAGCTTCACATTGCTGAAATTATTATGTGGCACAATAAAGGTGTCTGATTTGATGACACGTGTCACACACATACTCACACACACCAAGTAAATGAATAGCAAATTGAAAACTTCAGTAATATAACCACATATTTTAAACAAACTAAAATTATGCACTGCTGCACCAAAACAATCACCAAAAAATGCAAGAAATATTGAAAATATTACTGTGTACATTAACACAGTTATACAAAAAATCACCAAAACAGAAAGCACTGTCTTTTCACCAAGTTAACCTACCTACACCACAGATACACCCTCCCCCAAATCACCCTTCCACTGTCTTTCAGTACACAGACAGAATGTTGTACATTAACATTCAAAATCCATACACAAACAATAAAGACTCTATGATATGAGCACAGGAGGGTTTCCTATAATCGATGAACTAAAGTTTTAGCAAAAATATATGACTCAAAAAGGTTTTTTTAACAGCTTTTTGAAGGTTTGAATCACAGAGAGCTCTCAGATCAGATTGTTTGTTACAGCTTCCTACACAAACTACCCCAAACTGAGGCTGTGCAGAACAATCTAGAGCCCATGTGACCTGAAATCCCATGAACCACTGCAAAATTTGCCTTTGAAGCTTAAAAACAAAGCAAAGAGAGGCAAAGTACATTGTTTTCAATGTACTTCACCTTAAGAATTGATGGAGTAGTGGTTTGGGAAGGCGGTGTAACTCGAAGTCATTGTTTCCAATGGACTTTACGATACCCATTAATAACGCAAAGTACTCCACTTTGCATTGCTGAGCACTCCACGAATTCTTCACTCCGCAAATCACTCCATAGAGTGGATTGAGCTACTTCACCCATCAGTAAAAAGTTCTATTATTCAAAACCAATTCTTACTATTTCTCAAGTCATATTAACTACTGTACTAATTCCATTTTACTATAATTCTCTTTTGAGTTTATGTTTTAAAATTATACATTGTATAATTATGTTGCCTCATATTACTCATATGATATAAGGCAATAATTAACAACAATGAACCCAATATCAGAAACATTTTTATTTAACGTTATGCATCAGCACTTCAACTTTCTGAAGCAATTCTAATGTCTATACTTGGCATATTACAACCAATGCATGGATCAGATTTGTACAATAAAGCTGCAGATCCCTTCTAAATATACTCAGCAGAAATGAGTGATCCTTACCTATTTTGATATACTAACTAAAAAGAAAACATAAAGAAAATAAAGACATAAAGTCAAGTAAAAGTGGGAGTTGAGCTAAAATACCAACAGAGTTTAACATAGTATAATGACAGTAATCAGCTGGTTCTTATCCTATGTTCAGTAAGGGAGGCAATACTGCTGCCAGCTCTCTCCACAAATATGTTGGTTATATAAATGTTATCAACAGCATGATATGCTAATTTATCATAAACAGTGTGCCAAGTTTACCTTTTGCCCATATCAATGCCGACATAAATTGCTATTCCTTAATCTCATTAGTGAAAAGAGTCACTTTTGTTAGATACAGTCTTCCCTCTATCTTAAACTGAATCAATTTATTACAAGTCAAGACATATACATCATTCACTTTTATTGAGAATGTATTCCAAAAGCCAGATTTCATTTTAGAACCTACTTCCTCATTCCATTTCTGGCAATACAGGAGTCTTTGGTTTTTATAGTCTTTAAATAAAATCAGGTAAAAGGCCTCCAAACCTTCCTTAGAAAGTTTCATTATTGTTTTTGTAATATGATTATTATTTATTTGTTATGCTTTTCTGAACTTATTTTCTTATTCTGTAAAATCTCTAAATGTTCTTCTTATTCTGCAATAATCAAAATAATTTATGTTTAACCCTTTCTCACCTAACTGGTTCTTTAACGTTGTATAAGCTGTTATGCCCTGTTCATGTATTACTCTACCACCTCTTAAAGTTAGCAGTGGCCAAGTTGGTTGCTAAAAAAGTTAGTTCTTCTATTATTTTTATAGTTACATCTAAATCCATAAAAAATAAAACAGGAAAATCTTTCACAGGACAATACATATTTCAATTGTTTTATATGTGATATCAATGTTTTTTATATAACTGTTCATAGATGCCCCAAATCCATCATGAAAAATCATCTTTGATACTTTAGGGATTGCTTTTTCTTAAGTAGTCAGGACTTGCAGTGGTTCAACATATCCCTTTCTCTGTTTTAATAGACCGATTCCAAGCAACACTCACATTATGAGTTAGAATGTTTTCTCATTGGCCCAGAGAACCCAATGCTCCCATCTTCATTGGTATACATAATATGTCCCATGTGATTTGTGGTTTACCCATACCACAACTTTTTTTTAAATGACATTTTACATTATCACACCCATTTTTCCCACCCTCATAAAACATCTGCATGCTAAATATCATCATTGAGCTTGTCATCAACTTTAAACTCTTTTAAATTTCAGTTTGGCCAGTAACAAAAATAAAAAGTGTTCCATCTCTCAAGTCCCACTGGATCATCTCGATACCGGGAAACACATTTTCTTTCTTTCTTTCTTTCTTTCTTTCTTTCTTTCTTTCTTTCTTTCTTTCTTTCTTTCTTTCTTTCTTTTCTAGCTGATAACCAATTACTAAATATTTTATTATGCTTTTGAAGAAAGTATTTTTCCTTCCTGTACAATCATATTTACCAGAAGAGCTATTGATTTTTCTTGCTTAGCTTAAATCCAGAGTTTACAGAAAAGCATTCTACCTCATCAAATGGTTCTGATAAGGAGAAAAAGGATCAAGTAACAACATCATCTGCATAACAATTAAGTTTTAGCTCTTGATTTTCCAGTTTAATATCTTTGATCTTACTAGTTTACCTAACATCTTGTAAAAGAGCACAGTGACCAAAATAAATAGAATAGAGAAAGGGACATCCTTTCCTGACTCCATTCTTTACAGCTACTGGTTTTGAGGTGTTCTGATTTATCTGTAAACAAGATTAGGTGAAACTAAATAGTTGATGCATAATAGTTATGTTTTCTTATCTATACCCCACCCAGATTTGTGTTCAACAGTGGAGGTTGGTATCCCAGGAATGTCAGGGTTGGTTCTTAGTGCAATCAGCAGTAGTTGAATAGCCATGAGGAATACGAGGGAGGAGGTGGGCAGCCTTGATGAGTGCCTCTAAATAGGGAAAAGGGGGATAATAGGTTATTAGCAAGGATTCTTGCAGAGTGGTTGGTGTAAATGATTTGCACTATGGAGATGAAATGTAGGCCAAATCCTAACCTGCGTAAGGCCTCAAATGCTAACTGCCATTCTATGGAATCAAATGCCTTTCTAAAGTGTATGGTAAGTACAGCTACATGAGTCTGAGAGGTTTTAACTACAGGTAGGTGGTGCAAGTTAAAAAAAGTGCATTAATGGTCTGAACTGTGCATGGCCTTGATGAATCACACTTGTGAAAGGTATATTACATCATGAAGGGATATCTCTAGGTGGGTGGTCAGAATTTTAACCAGGATTTTGGCATCCACATTAATAAGCAATATTAGGGATAATGGCCCAGAGAGAGTGGATACTTGCCTTTTTAGGCAGAACAGTGATGGTGGCCACCCTAGAAGAGTGGTGGGGGAACTGAGGTGAGTGAATAGTTAAACACCCTGAGGAGTGGGAGGCAAGAACATTATAGAATTCTTGTATAAAGTCAAGGGAAAGCCATCAACCCGGGTGATTTGTTTTTGTTCATGGATCAGGTAGCTTTAGTGATTTCTAGCAGAGAAATTGGCCTCCATATCCTGTTTCTGATTGAGAGAGAGGTAGACAGCTGAGGGGTCAAGGAAGATCACTGTTTGTCCAAGGGAAGAGGAACCAGTGAACCTGAAAAGAGTAAAGGCTGGGTAGAAATTTTTCATGATCTCATGTATTTGTGATGGTTTGGTGCAAATAACCCTTGTTTGTTCCATAGCCATGTGATGTGATGATTGTATTGTGTCTTGAGAAATCTATATATAAGGACTTTGCTTGCCCTTCTCTCCCTTCCAGTATTGTGGTTAGTGCAGCTTAGGGTTAGCTCAGCTTTGTGGTAGTAAGCCTGTTGAGCAGAATCCTTGCCTGCATCATTTCTGAGGATCTCCATGAGGGTCACTCTTGCATTGAGTTTCAAGGTGCTTGAGCTTTACCTCTAGGTTGGAGGCCTCTTGTTGATGAATCTTGATCCTGTAAGCCATATACAGTAGTTTATTATATAGACTCTTATGAAGACTTCAGGGTATCCTACAATATATTATCATTAACCTCCCCATTATCATTTATCTCCAAAAGTCTTGGAAATCTTTGTGGATCCGAGGAGAAAATGGGATCTTTTAATGGGAGGGGCAAGTCTCCAAGAAG
The DNA here is from genome assembly GCA_016271365.2 of Neoceratodus forsteri. Lineage (NCBI taxonomy): Eukaryota > Metazoa > Chordata > Ceratodontiformes > Ceratodontidae > Neoceratodus > Neoceratodus forsteri. The sequence goes on along the minus strand of CM057455.1, from coordinate 911,768,283 downwards.
AAGAGTGGGGAGTAGAGGGCCACATAAAATGGTAGAGATACACAGGCATGGTCAGAAATAACTATAAGGTGGATATAAGCTCCTATAGTGGAGTGGGTAATGGGAAGGAGGAGACCCAGAAGTCCCTTTGGCTGAGAGATTGGTGGATGGGGGACAAAAGTATAGTTTTATGATCAGGATGATGGAGTACCATATGTTAGATAGAGAATGTTCTTGGAGTAGGCCTTAAGCACCACAGAAACCCTGGTATGGAGAGGCATGGGACCTGTCCATGAGAGGGTCCATAGTCGGGTTGAAGTTGCAGCCAATGAGTATGGGGCAGAGGGACAGTTAGATTTAGAAATGTCCTCATTAAGGTCAGCAAGAAAGAGGAGAATCTATAATAGGTGCTTAAATATGCAATAGGGTTAGTGGGCCCTCAGTGGTAGTCATGTGGGCTAACAGCCACCTGCTCTCCTCGTCCAATTTGAAAGCAGAACACTACCATTTAAGGGATTTGTGAAAAGCAAACAAACCCTCTTGAAGGAGGTAAATAAGCTGTGGAGCTTGATCCTGCTTATTCCTGTTTTAGTTTTTGTGCCTTGGAAATAATAGTTTAGTCTCTTGCAGAAGCACCACCTATGTGTGAAACTTTTTCCAATGTGCCAGAACTTGTTTCTTTTAATGGGGATGATTCAGGCCTTTAACATTCCAATGTTCCATGTCTGCCATCATGTGAGCATCCCACACCAGGACTGGCTTTTAGCTCTATCCACTAGAAGTCAGGTAAATATGTCCCCCCCCCCCCAAGAAATTAAAATGATATCCCAGCAACAAAGCTTAGGACATGCAGAGAAACAAAACCCATAATTGAACTGCGTATAGGAAAATACTGAAGTCTGTGCTTTAACTAGAAGAGTGGCCTCAAGGATGAACCAGGAAACTACAGACCAGTGAGCCTCACATCCATCGTGGGTAAGCTAATGGAGACCATCCTGAAGGAGAGGCTGGTGGCCCTCCTAGAGGCCAAAGGACTACAGAACAGCAGACAGCATGGCTTCATATGTGGCAGATCCTGCCAAACCAACCTAGTCAAGTTCTATGACTGGGTAACTAGGCAACTGGACAGGGGCCATGCAGTGGATGTCCTGAATCTGGACTTCAGTAAGGCATTGACCCAGTGCCATAGGCTGGGAAGGAAGTTAGTAGGCACAGGGGCGGGTGCAAAGCTGGTGAGATAGGTAGGAAACTGGCTGCAGGGAAGGCAACAGAGGGTGGTGGTGGAGGGGAGCCTCACACCAAGGGCAGTGACGAGTGATGTTCCACAGGGCTCTGTGTTGGGACCAGTGTTGTTTGGGATATTCATTGCAGACATATCATGGGACATCAAGAGCAAGATCAGTCTGTTTGCTGATGATACCAAGGTAGGCGGATAGTGGATGACCTAGGGGATGGCAGGGTTGCAGGATGATCTGGCAAAGCTTGAAACCTGGTCAGACACCTGGAAACTGGGCTTTAATGCCAAAAAGTGCAAGGTGCTGCATTTTGGGATGAAGAACCCAAGGAGGAGTTACCAGTTAGGGGGAGTGCAGCTAGCCCAGACAGAGGAGGAGAAGGATCTGGGTGTGCTCATTACAGGTTCAATGAACAACTCAGCACAATGTAGGAAGGCAGCTGCAAAGACCAACAAAATGCTGGGTTGTATTGCAAGGGGAATATCCTCGAGGAGAGAGGTGGATTCTGCCACTGTATAGGTCATTAGTTAGACCACACCTGAGTACTCGTGCAGTACTGGTGTCCGATCTGAAGAGGGACATTGTTACTGGAAGGTGCAGTGCAGAGCGACAAAGATGATCAAGGGGCTGGGGACTTATCATACGAGAGGAGGTTGAAGGAGTTGAACATGTACTACTGGAGGAGAGGAGAGACAGGGTGACATGATTGAAACCTTTAAATACATGAAAGGAATAAACAAGTCAAGTACAGAGGGCTGTCTAAAGTAAGGGAGGGGGACACCAGGGGCCATGATATGAGACTGGAGAGAGGAAGGTTCAGGAGGGAGATGAGGAGACACTTTTTCAGAGAGGTGGTGGCTGGATGGAATGCATTACCCTGAAGTGGTATTCAGTAGAACAGTGGACTGCTTCAAACGAGGATGGGACAGTACAAGGGGAGGGTTAATGAAGGGAAGGGTGAAGGGAGGCAGCTGCAGAATAAGGGTGCTAGCTGCACATCGAGCAGACTTGATTGACCTCCAGGCCTTTATCTGCTGGCAAATTTCATATGTCTGTATGTTAGTAGTAACAAGAACAATATAAAAACATCAGGGTTAAACCTGAAAGCAGTAATGTAGAGATGACAACTTTAGGTTCTACCCAACCAGCCACATCTGTTTGTCCAGAGGACCTCTATCCAGAAGCTACAGAGAAGCACAGGGACCATCCAAGTAGTGGGACAGTATCCAGAGGGTATCTATTAAGGATACTGAAATTCAGAATCCGAAACTCATGGGACTGAGTTCAGTATCTCAACATGTACAAGACTGACAAGGAGGAAACTGGTGTCCTATCTCTAGTCAGGTACCACAAGAGTGGGAGGATGCAGTTGCTGGCCTAGCTGCTCCCGTGGTGTGGAGGGTTACTAGCAGCTCAGCCAGAATGGTGTTCCAGACCCGGTTCTGTTCTCAAGATTTTAACCTACTCCGAGGTCTGTCCCCCTTGGAGTTGGTCATTTTAGTTATGGGGGGGGGGGGTTGCAGGGGCGAAGTTCCCTTTATTACATGTAAGACCCTTTCAGTCTTCTGAAATTCATTCTCCCAGACTCAGGCTTATAGAATTTGGGAGACACAGTTTTGGGATTTCATAGGTAATCTATCCAGAGATCTGGTTCCCCCCACCTCAGTTGACTGGTAACAAATACAGTAATAAACCACTAAAATGAATGATGTATGATAGATCATTTAAGTTCTAGCCCTAAACTGTGGGTTTTTTCTTTTTATGTAAAAATAACACAAAGTTAACAGAGGTAAATGGACAACTGAGAGTGATGCATATTACCTGGGCAGGTAGCCTGCCTTGAAGCAGAACTGTCACTGAGGCACTGTGACTTGTTTAGGATTGCTACTGAGACTAAAGATGGACATGTCACTAACCATGAGTGCCCTGCAGTGTATCACAGAAGGAGGAGTCAAGATGGCCCAGCTGTGGGTTCCTCTTCTGGTATGTAATACCTCAGTAGCCCCAGGCTGTACCATGGCTAGGTCTGACTGACAGCTCCTCTCACCCATCACCTATCTGTGGAAAAAAGAGGGGAACTGGAATGAAAGGCAAGCTAGGGCTGTGTGGGCTATAGTGTCAAGAGGGAGAAGTTGCCTAGAGAGTAGCAAAAAGGTATGCTCATTCACGGTTGAGCACCTTTACTCAGAGGGGAAGAGCCATGATTCTGCATGCACTAGAAAAAGTAAACAAATGCCAGGTAAAAGAAAAAACATGCATAACAGACTGTAGAGAAAATACCTTTTCACCCTCCCTTGATCACAAATCAGCAAAGCAGAACATACGTACTAACTTTGGAGCAGAGAAGGAGGATAGCAGGCCATGAACTGTAATAATAAATCCATAATTCAGCAAGGGACCCAAGCTTATAAGGGACATCTGGGCAAAAATATAATGCTCCAGTATGAGAGGAACAGCATAGAGGCACAGGGCCTATTAACGCTTGCAGGGCTGTGAACTAATATATAAGTCCAAAATTCATATACATTCTAATTCTGTTGGCAGCGTAGAGTTAAGAGATAAAATTACCGTCAGTGTCTACATTAGAGCTCAGTTCTGATTGCAGTGTCCATAGCATGCAAAGAGAGGTGTTGGCCCATAAATCATACTGATATAAAACTGGACATTTTGTTGGGTCATAAATTAATACATCAGCCCAAGTCTTTTGGTGGTACCTCACAATCAAAAGGGAATGCCATTGCCTCTGTGGTCTGGAGTTTCAGTTCTTCAGAACTGAAGAGCTGCTCTGAGGTAAGGAGTGAACTCTGGTGGACGGGGCATGAAGTGGTGCTGGACCCACTCTCAGTTGAGGAAGCCTTATTCTGTTGCAGCTTAAGGTTTAGACTGGTCTAGGATGAGAGGTCCATGGGGGTTGTATCTACTGCCACAGGCCCTCATGGAGATGTCAGAGCATACTTCATGTTCTATGCTTTGGCTCAGAGTGCAAATGTGGTGGGGTGACAGGTGGATTTCTAATTATTTCTGTTCTTTTTCTTGCTGCTCCCCTTCCACTGTGGTGAGCCAGGGATACTCTTCATGTAGGTCTTCATAAAGAGGAGGAGGGGCTGTGGAGGCCTTGGACTGTCTGAGTGATAATTCTGGGGCAGTGTTCATCTTCTGTGGGTCATCCAGGCAGTTTGTGTCAGGATGTTTTGCTGAAGACTGTGATCATTTAATAAAGGCTTCAGCAGAATCCAGTGAATAGAATGAATACTGAACCCCATTCTGAGTAATATGTAAGGTAGCAGGATATCTGAGTCTATATGGAACTTGCAAGTCCATTCAGGCATGCCTGGCCCTGGTAAAAGCTCTCTGCACTTGGTAAGCACCAGGGAGAAGTCTGGTAAATTTGTGTTTTGTGCCCCGGCCAGGAGAGGGGCCCTCTTTCTCTGGCTAACTACATTATTTGCTCTTTCACTGATAACAACAAATGTGTAACTAAAATGGGCCAGGTACATTGATTGTGTTAATGCAGGAGGGCTAACTAGCAATATGAATGCTCTATGTCGAGAGATGTTGGCCACTGGTATTGGAGGATGATCAGTAGGACATTCTGGAAAAAGGCTCTAGTGTTCTCCCCTTCTACTCCTTCTGAAAATCAGGCAAGCATTAAATTTCTTCAATGGCCCTGATTTTCCAAGTCATCCAGATGATCCCAAAGGTGCTGGGTGGCATGAGCTTGCTCTCTTGGTTGATCTTTTATCCGAGTAGTCTTGATGTCCTGGAAGTCAAGTTGTTGTTCAGTGTGGGGCAGTCTTTGTATGAGAGAGATAATGTCTGCTCCAGTTTGTTAGTTGCAACAACAACAATTCAAATACCTTGGGGTTACCTTGGACAATCACCTCTCTTGCATACCACATATTGAGACTGTAGTCAAAACAGTGAATGCAAAATTAGGTCTGCTATTCAGGCATCGGAAAAGTCTGACACCGGAAGCACTTAAACTTGCTATCAACAGCTCAGTTCAATCCACTATTGATTATGGATTGGTTATCTATGGCGCTGCCTCTGTCACTTCTCTAAAGAGGCTAATACAACACTGAACAAAGCCTGTAGACTACTCACAGGTGCTGAGTCCCGCACCCACACTTGTGATCTCTATGCACAAACAGGCTGGCTCAATCTACAAGGTAGAATCAAGTACTATTCATGTATACTCACAAAAAAAGGTGCTACAAGGAAACCCTGCCAACTGGCCTCTCCAGTCTTCTACCCAGATCCCCAAAGGCTCACCATACTCGGACCTCTGACTCAGACCTCTTACTGTACTCAAGGTTCAGAACCACCCAGTGCCAATGATCATTCCTGTGCAAAGCCCGATGTGGCTGAATTGTCTGGCTGTGATCTTATGATTTGTTCCTCATCCTACTCAGTTCAAACATCTCCACATCAGCATATTATGAATGAAAACACTTGTGATTGCCCCATATAATCACACTACCAGTACCTGTAGCCTAGAGAATGACTGGTTCTATGACAAGGCCTCTGGCTGCCTATTCTCCTCCCCCTCCTTGCTTGTGCCTCCCTTCCTGAGAGTATTGCCCTTCCTTTAGCCACCACTTATGCTGCATTCATTGGTACTGACCCCCACCACCCAAATGTCCTCTACTCACCCTTTCCTAATTCCACTACCCCATCCATCCATGCTTTCCTCCCTGTACTCCTCCTCTGTTCCTTCCTCACTTTTCCACCATTCCTCTCTCTCACTGTACTCGCCCCTTTCCTTCCACACGCTCTTTCTTGTCTCTCAGTTGACAATTGCCTCCTGACAGCTACTTTCTCCCAGTAACTACTTGTCTTCCTCCCTAAACTCTGACTATTAACAACTTGTATTAATGACTTTTACTGTACATTGTAAATAATTGGTTTTTCCTGTGTCATTGTACTACCCTCCCTAATTGACATAGAACCTTGTAAATGAGCTGTTTCAGTGCTCAAAGGTATTGTAATCCGAGAATGAATAAATAAAATAAATAAATACATTAGTTAGCTTCTTTTAGCTCCCGATTTCAGACACTAACTGAGAAAACATCTGTCTGGCTTCTTACAGACTGTCCAGTGTGAAAGAGGAAGACTCTGAGGCAGGAAGCACCATCTTGCCTGAGCTGTGCAACAGAGACTGACTAGGACAACTTGGCAGGTCTACAAACAACAAACAACAGTGGTGAATGGAGTCTGGGCAGTAAGTAGTGGTGATTTAACATTGTGGTAGTAGAAAACAAAACCACTGCCAAACCTTTCATAGGGCAGATGGTGAAGGATTCCACTCAGGTAGTGAATAGCTAAAAGGATTAGGCTGCCATTACTTCAGCTGCCAGGGCATGCCTCATGTTGCTCAACAGAGGAAACATTTAGTAAGAGAATAGCAGATAACAGGGCCATAGAAGTTGCAACATATTGATGCCGCTTGAAGTTGATGCCATTTTAAATCTATATATTCTGAGCCTGCAGAGTTTTGCTCAGGGATAAGGAAAATTCTTGAGCTTTTAAAACACCACATGTTTGTGAAGCTGCACGAACTTTATAAGTAGAATGTTGCAGTTATAGCACTTTTCATGAAAAGGATTTGTACATTGCTACTTTAGAAGGTCACTGATGTCTACCTAAAAAAGTCAGTGTGGTGAAGATTTGAACTATTGGACATACATTTTTACACTTGTTATATTAGGTATCTCTGAGGGTTTAAAATGGAGGTCACAAGAAGGGCTGCAAAATCAGCCGAACTGAAGGGCCAGATAGTGGGGAGAGGTGAATCCTCTGAGATGGTGATGCATTTTCTAAAATATAAAAGAGAGCAGGAAAGAAAAGGAGGGAAACAAAACATATCTGAAACAATTAAAATAACTGATGTTTTTTTCTTAAACAAGAAACATGGAAATGTACTGTATATGGTTTTGTTGTAAATGTTTTTCTAAATAACACTATTGATGAACTGACTGGTAACATGGTGCCAGAAGACTCCATTTTGAAACCTCTGCTCTTGGAAAGGAACCAACTACATGAAAGGAGGTAATTTTGTTAATTCAGTTGTTCCATCACTTGCAAATCCCCAACATTGGGCTTTGATAATTCTTCTGAAAAAAGAAATAGCCCAAATAAATATTGAGGATTCAGCTAAAGAATTACATGGTAAACTCAGTGCAGAAAAGTTTGAATCTGCCATCAGATAGTTTGACCATTTAGCCCCAAATTCACCTGCAATAAGTACCTGTGTTTCACCAACTATTCTTCAATCATTCTGTAATACAATACAGGACTGAATGCACTGATACACAATTTTCAGAAAGGTCTAATTCAATGTATGTGCGGAATCACCTTTAAGCCACTTTTTCTCCAATGGTGAGCAGCAGGCATGGTCTAGAGATGGATCTTTATTAGAAAGGTAAAGTAATTTTTATGTTCACCCTGTGTGCATGTGTCAGCGAACATCTTTATATGACAGTGCCTTTTGAGGGGTGTGAGACTTTCAGTCCATTGCAGAGTGGTCTGGTAGGTGTATGTCAGTGCCACATCAATCATCAACCAGTCTGATCATGACAGAGTTTTGGCTTGTTGGCCAGAAACAGTCATGTATTTGAAAATAAATAGCTGACCCAATCATGGATCAGCTCTTATACACTGCTCTGCAAGCTGATCCATCATTATTATCCTGCTGAGAATTTCAAACATCCAGCTGGGCCCTCGTCAGCTGAGCAGTCTGTGAAGCAGATCTAGGCACCATACCCAATCCGCATTGTTTCACTGTAGTGTAATTAAAAAGAAGACTGCCATATCTCTTTGAAACTGAATGAGCTGAATGTTTACCCCTTCCACTACCTGACACTTCCAGAGAAGTTCATTTCGACTTTTTCTCCTTCCCCGTCCAGCAGTTCTCCGGTCTGTTTCATACAGTCATGAAAAGAAGTCTGAAAAGCCCTATGCCAATTTAAACTGCAGAATTTATCACAAGTTTGAGTAAACAAAATTTCCAGCACAGAGCCACAGCTGGAACACTAAACATAGTTTTGCTAAGTGTTTAAATGGTAGTAAATTATGTTGCTTGCCTGCCAAGTTGCCTTTCATATCACGTATGGTCTGAGGTACCTCCAAAACCAGCACTGTCTGGTGCTCTGATGCATAACAAAACAATTCCAAAGCAGCAGATATGAGAGAGAGTGACGAGGAGAGAGGGGGGTGTAGAGACAGAGAGTGTGTGTGTGTGTGGTGTGTGTGTGTGAAATCAAGTATGCAGTTCAATGTATTTCAATGGGTTTTGATGTTAGTGGCATGACTTGGATATTTTTAATATTTTTGCTCAAATGTTTAACATGCCTTTTTGGGACATCAACTCATGTACAATTGCAGCAAAATTAAGCAAATCTGTCCTGAAAGGTGATTCTGTAGGTCACTGCACAAAATCACCTTTGTGCAGGAGTTAAAATGTTCTCTGCCCTTGTTCATAAGGCAGTTTCATAAGAAGACCATGTTGAAAATTTTGTATAAAAATATTAAAAAACAACAACGTTATGAGCCTACATTGAAATTTATGAATTTAGCCTCATAACTTTGATAATTTTCAATATTTAGACCCCAAATTTTCAACACAGCCATTTCTTCACAGCACTTCATAAATGTGACAGCTGTCAGTTTTCAAATCCTGGCCAAAATGTGTTTTTGCATCTCAGCAGGAGATTTTGCAATTTCTGTGCAAAATCACCTTTGAGGCAGGAATTGAACATTTTCTCTGCACTTGTTCATGAGGTGGCTGGTGGGATCATTAGAAGTCTATGTTGAAAATATGGGGCAAAATATTGTGAAAGCAAATATCTACCTGCAATCCCAGAAAGGAAGGGTAGGGCTGATTCAGATGTCAGAATATCACAAGTAAAAAGTGATCAGCAGCTTCTTCAGACAGTACATTTGTTATAATCAAACCCAAGTAGTATTGGTGGGAGACTTGCCTCAGAAACTAAGCAAATGAAGGGGGAAAACCGGAGAGATCAACTTCCCCTCCTTCGACGTTTCAAACTAAACTAACTGTTAAACTTGCAAATGTAAGGTGCAAGGATAAAAAGTTGAAGCTTTACTGTTATCTATGATTAGATATTTACTAATTACTGAATTTGAGTTGTCACTAAAAAACAGAGAAATGCTGTACTGTTCTAGGAGTCAGAAGAACAGTGATAAAGTAATTGTTATATTTTTTGTGTCAAATGAGTCTGTCATTCCAGATTTTTGGAGGATGGAAGATACCTTCAGGAGTCTGGGGATTGTATATTCATTGTTACCTCCTGAGGGAGCATACAGGTGCCCAGATGTGCAAACTCCTGAATCAGTTTAACAAAGGTTAAAACAATGGCAGAGCAAGGGGATGAATCTATAATTGAGAAACAACCTGAGGAGGAAAATTTGGCTGTTTCTATTTTGGCAGTCTTAAAACAAAACTGAGACTGAAAAGCCATTGATAAGGCAGACTCTGTCAATTTTAAAGAATGTGTTTAAAATGAAGTACATTTAGGGAGAAAGGTGGTTTTAGATTGTAAAAGAGCAGAAAGTCCATACTCAAATGAAGTGCAAATATGTATGTTATTGAGAGATAAATGACTAACTATTGCTATCCTTAGGAGGCTGAACAGTTGGATGATATGGACATAAATGTTTTGATTATTATGGTTTACAGGACAATTTAAACAACATTCAAGAAAAATATAATGAGGATTGGCTCAGTTTCTAAGAGGTGCCTCCATGGTGAAGAGAAAGACAAGCAGGATTATTATGTAATTCTAGTACAGAACAGATCTGACTACTTACAAGAAACAAGGGAGAATTGACTAAATAATAGCATAATGGAGAACTGTAGCTGGGTTCTATATTCCTGGAATATCTCTGGGCTGTTAATGAAGCTGTCATAATAAGATTTTGTAAATTTGATTCAAAGAGTGAATATAATATGGCTTCAAGATACATGAGATCCTTTATTGGACAACTCCAAAAAAAAAAAAACTGGATGTGTATTACAGCAGTTACTGGCAAGAAGGGGTAAAAAGTAAATGTAGATCATTTGGGTATTATTAAGTTTAGATACTAGAAACAGGAAATGTATATACAAATATTCAGTATTACAGATAGAGATGTTGCAAAATTTTATTTCGCTGGAGAAATGCTATGAAATTGGCAATTTCATCACGTGAAATGTTTTAAAGAATTGTGATGAAATTTTGCCTGCAATTTTGCCCTCATCCATATATGACCATTGTGAATTTATACCCTCAGTCCCTGGTGTCTAGTGCCCCCCCCCCGGAAGATCAACAGCCACTTTCAAATCAAGAGAATCCTCACCCCTGCTGTCACCCTGAGCCCTGGCTCCCAATCTTGGCAACAACAACAACAACAAAAACTCACCATCCATGTCCCTGGTGTCTAGTGCCCCCCCAGCTGATCACCGGCTGAATTCAAATCAAGAACCCTTCCTTCCCCCAATCACCCTAAGCCCCAGTACCCAATCTTTGTAGAAAAAAACAAAACAATCTCTTAACTCAAATCAAGAGCCCTCCCTCCCCACCTGTCACCCTGAGCCCCACTCCCCAATCTTTGTTAAAAACAATCTCCTCCCCATCCTTGCTGTCTAATGGACACCCCAGCCCCTCACCTTGTGTTAAGTCAGAGCACACCTCACCCCCCCAGTACCCTGATCAGGCCACCGGCACAGCTCTCCACTCACTTCCACTCACCTCCATAGCCGGTTGCCTGTCTGAGTGCTTAATGAATGAGTGCATGTGCATTGAGCACTCAGAAGTGCTGGCCTCCATGGAGGTGAATGGAGGGCTGTGCCGGTGGCCTGATTGGGGTGCTGGGGGGGGAGCGAGGTGGGCTGTGACTTAACACAGGGTGGGGAGGTGGGGATCCACTAGACACCACGGACAGGGAAGGGGATTTTTTTTAACAAAGATTGGGGAGTGGGGCTCAGGGTGATTGGTGGGGAGGGAGGGCTCTTGATTTGAATTCAGCTGGTGATCAGCCGGGAAGGGCACTAGACACCAGGGACATGGATTGTTTTTTGTTTTTAGTTGCTAAGATTGGGGTATGGGGCACAGGTGACAGGTGTGAGAATCTTGATTTGAATTAGGCCAGTGATTGCCCAGGGGTGGGGCCCACTAGATGCCTGGGACAGGGGAGGAGATCGTTGGTTTTTCTTTTAAGGATTGGGGGCCCGGTGGTGAAATCAAGAAATTTCACCCACAGGTGGCTAGATTTTGCCCACTAGCGGCAAATTTCACTGGTTCATGGATGAAATTTTGCCCACCCAAAGGGTCGCAATTTTGCATTTTGCAAAATGAGCAAATTCTATGAAATATTTTGCCCAGCGAAATTTTCCAATTTCGCACAACACTAATTGAGGACTACTGGTTGGTAATCATTTAAGAGTAACTGTGAATGTGTATATTCCTCCCTCACTATTCAAATATTGTAGAAGAAAAATTTGGGGAGAATTTGTGCAATTTAATGGAAAAAGTATTTAAATCAATTCATGAAAGTTTATTTTTGTAGTGGTTGTAATGATTGCATTGGAAATTACAATAGTCTGTCTGACCAGTAATATCTGCACCAAACCTGAGCAATATGAAAGATATAGTAAGGATTCAAAATGTAATTCAGAAGGGGAATCCTTAATTGAAATGATGTACACTTTGGATCTTACAGTAATAAATGGAAGGTTCTGCTTGGATAGAGAAGGAGTTTACTTTTTTTCCCCATAATTGGACAAAAGCAATTGACTACTGGATAAATCCAACATGTGGCCTAAGGCAAGTTAAGGATATGGCAATCCTAGCCCAACTAGACAGTGATCATTTTCTTAGAATCATATAGGTCATGTCAAGAAAATAATATTTCCCAAAGAAAAGAGGGTAATATTGCTTAAAGATGTAGTATAATTAATAGGAGTCAGCTATACTTCCATATTTACTTACTGTTTCTTTCCTCTACCTATCCCTTTTTGCACAGCTTCCCATGCCTCCCATTGCTCTCATTGCCTCCCTCTTTCCTCTGCCCTGCTTAATCTTCTCTCTCCAATACTTGGGTTTGAATTTTGGACCTTCTATTCTAAGGTGGCAACCCTACCACTGTACCATCTTGCCCCCTCACATTTGTTCTGTCCTTTTATTTACTTTTACTTCTTCCCTGCCCTAACAACTGTACTCCCTTGCTCCACTGTGCAAGCCATAACTCCATTACTCTGCATACTTTGTTACTTGTGTGTTCTGTGTTACTGCCTTGGGACTATAATGTATTCTTTAATTCTTTGGTTTGGGTGTCTAACAGGCTTGTTCCACTTCACCTGTGATCCACACTCTGAACCTGTTTCTGCAGCCCCCTCTTACAGTCCTTGGTTACATAATACCTGTCCTCTATCCCCTATATTCACATTAATACCTAATCCAACACTTATTACTCTACCTAACATGCCTAGCTGCTTACTGCCTTGTATTGCACCAGTTGCAGAAGGCACTTCTGGTCCTTTCTCTTCCCATCCTTTATATGCACTCCTTCTACTATGACTCTTTTGTATGCATCCTCATGCTCCCGTACCACATATTTCTTACTACCTACTTTCACTGACTCCAGCCCCCACAAAGGGCCAGATCCCGTCTGCTTAGGCTTTTATTAAACTCACTCATAAAACTTCTCCTACTGCTGCTTATTTGTGCAGGCAACATCGAGCTTAACCCGGTCCTCTACTCCTAGCCCTGTTCCTCTGTCCTACCCCAGATAAAGGGCTAAGCCCAATCCACAAAATGCCTGTAGCCTGCTAAAGAAATTCGATGCTATACAGGTTTGCTCACTTATAAGGCCCAATACGACTGGGCCATGGCTACCTGTTAGACCTCCTTAATCCATCCATTCTGACTCAGGCCCTCCATTCCACCACCCAGGGCCTCCTTGCAGTTCCAAGGAATGGGCTGAAAACCTCAGGTGATAATTCATTCAGGTGGCTGGTCCTGTCCTCTGGAACTCACTCCAGGGATCTTTGAGGAAGGCCCCTACAATGGAAGCATTCAGGAGGGGCCTGAAGACTCATTTATTTAAGCTAGCATACCCTGAAGATATATTTTATTGCCGCTTGTCTGATTTATTGATTGATTGTTCTGTAATTTTATTGTTCATTTTATGATCTTGAATTTTATGTACTGTGCCCAGATTGGGCGCTAAAAATAAAAGCTTACTTACTTACTAATCCTTGTAAAGTTCCAACTTTAATTTTATATTGCTGACAAACCACATTGTTTTAAATTTAACTTCCTCACAAACATGAAGTTGTCCTCTGACCTGGTGCCCAGAAGCAGAGTGGGTGAAATGTTTGGTTGCTAGCACCATAGCACTATCATCCCAGGAATCTGGTGGTGATAAAGAAAATTCACAGCAACCTTGACTGCTCTTAAAGTAATGTCGCCTTTTAAATACATTGCCCATAAAAGTGCTCTAATTTAACATTTTAATTATTTTCCCCCAGGTGCTTTACCCTTTCTATAACTATGGGGGCCAGGCACACAGAGAGAACCACACCAGAGCTTCCACAGTGGCTTTTAACAGTAAAGTGCCATATCACTAGCTGGTATTCGAGCTGGCTCCCTGTTTAAACACTTGTGCACTGAGCAGCTCTGAGTCTGCAAAACTGCCAGTTGGGTGGCTTACTTCCACATGCTCCTCCAGTTCCCTACACAGGAATGGGGTTCATGGGGCTGGCAGGAGCAAAGAAAGCCACAACAGGACCAAGGACCATTGTATAAATACTGTACTGAAACCTGCATGTAATTGCTCATTCCGCCTGTCTTCCTTGTACTTTGGTTCTCCCTCCACCCCCTGTAAATGATGTGGAGCCTTTGCAAAAGAGTCTATGACTCAAAGGATTGTAATTACAATTATACAGTAAATAAATAAATAAATAAATAAAGGACAGGTGGGGCAAGTAGTGGGGAGGAGGAAATGGTAAGCTTCATCTGGGAAGGGGGTTACTTAAGTTTGCTTCATTTCTTTTAAGATGTAAACCATGTTTGGCAAAGCAATAGTGATTCCCATTAAGTTAATCACATTTTCTTACAAAATGCATGTTCCTTCTACTGTGCCAGTCCTGAGTCATCATCGAGCTCTCCCTATTGCATAGTGTTTGTGCCTTGATGCCCTAGGGAAGGGTCATAGTTCCCATACTATGATACTTCAACTGTAATCTTTCAAACTCTTCCATAACTGCTCGAAATCCTTAAATATTTCACTTTCTGTATTTTTGCCTATATCATATGTATCAATGTGAATTGCCACTTTAAGATTTAGACCTGACCCTTTCAGGATATTTGGAACTATGTATGTCATATCCCACACTTTGGCACAGGGGAAACAAATAACCATGTTATTATGTTTGTCCTTTTCACAAATTACTGAATAATCACAATGTATAATTGATTCCCCTGTGACTATTTTTTGTTTTACTGTATCGATGTTTGGTTCCAGGGAAGGGGGTGTAAACTGAGAAATTTTAGTTTCCCAGGTTTTACTTGTCACAATCTGGACTACGGACTCCTCCATATTTAGAGCTTCATATCTATTTTGCATCTTGATTGGGGTATTATTGAACATTTCTGCCCTTCTGCTTCTCTTACTTTTATTCCAGATTTGTACTCTGTACCAGTCACTGCCAGATAGATAGTTCTCCTCTGGATCTTACTACCTTCCCCACTTGTTTTGGCTAAGAGTTTCCCAAGAATTAACTAACAAAGTATCTTCCTTCTGTCTCTTTTCATTGTATCACTCAAACAAGTGTTACAATTTGCTAAACTTTCCATAAATGCAACTTTTAATGATTCCTCATCTTTCCTAACATTATGTACAAAAAACTGTTGAGCTTGCCTTGGGAGTACTACTTCATGGGGCACCTTTTATTTTTGTTTCTAAGGCCTTTTTTTCTGTCTTTTGGTTGCATGTTTCCTGGGTGAACTGGATAAATTGCACCTCTGTTGGTTCTATCACTTTTAATCCTGTTCTTACTTTTATGTTTTTCTTTTGGAACTGTCTGCTCTTGTTCCTGGGTAAAGATTATAGATGTAAAATGTAAGTTTTGTACTGTTTGCTTTACTTCTGGAACAGAACTTTCCAGAGGCATTGAAATGGAATGATCCTTTTTCTTCTTTTGTTCTTTCCTTTTGTATTTGTTCAACTCTTCCAACATTGCTTGGTTTATTGCTATATCTTTTAATGAGATTATCTCATTTTTCATAATTACTAGTTGTTTCAGAAGTACTGTACTAGCCATATGAGAATATTGAAACACTTCAGCTAGATTCTCATCTCAAACTGGTGAATACTGTATGTGAAAGGCCTCCTAAATTCTTTCTCCTCTCTCTCTCTCCCCATTCTTGTTTTTCCTTGTGCAATGGGTTTTTCAGCTATATTAGATTTTCAGCAATCTCAATTAAACCTGTTATTGTTTCTTGTAACCCCTTCAGGAGTTCATGAATTCTATCAGTTTCATGTCAAAACAGTATAAATACAATTGTGAAAACAGAAACAGCGACTCAACAATAGCACATCCACAGACAGCAACTGCAAATAACGGTGATCGCTGTCAACTGTGAAAACAGTGCTACAGTGACTTTTTTGGGGGGGGTTATGCCCCCACACTCCTTTGGAGGGATTTCACCTCCACACCCCACTTAAAATAAATAACCATCACCAGAGGGATGCAACTGGGGGACTGGGGAAAAACTTGGGAGGGGGATATTCTCCAGGGGGAAGCAACTCAGGAAGGGAGGGAGGGAGAGAAAGCTGTGGTGGGTAATCAATTTTAATATTCCAACTAGGGGAGGGAGATAGAACTGGCGGGTTGGGGGGAGCTGGAAATGCTAGTGCAACATTAAAAAAAACAGTAAGAAATGGAAGCATTGAAACCAGGTCTGCTGGAGGTAGGAAGCGGACACAAAGCCACTGACTCTAACTGATACGCTACACTGCAGCACAAGTTGACACCACACAGCAGCCAACTTCACTTCTCAGAACACAAGAATCAGCTTTACTCCACTGCTGACAAAACCATGCACTATGATAACCATGTCACTGAAAACAGGGTCGTTGTTTTTGATGAGCTGCAATTGCTTTGCTTAAATTCCTTCAATGTTTTAAGTGTACACCTATTTTATCCTGTTTCATTTTATGCCACTTGGTCGTATTTCATACAGTATAAAAATAGCTCTGCATTATTTCTAGTTCTAGCAAGGTTAGGAGTTGGTAATTTTTGAAAACTGTACCCTTGATCCGTTAAGTGTTTCTTGACTTTTCTCAGTATCTCCTCCTTGTTATTATCCAATTCATTATATCACAAGTGTGATCTGCTAGAGTTATTTGAATTACTGTTCAGGTCTGAGTTATTGAATTTGATTGAGGGCTTCCTGAATTAAACATTTTCATTTACAAATTATCCTTGTATTTTATATTACTTAGTTTCTTGTGATCAACCAGAAATTTTGGACTTCCTTTCTGATACTGTTTTACTTTTTATTTTATTACACTTGCTTGGCACTATAGGTGTAGAGGTAATAATATCATCCTGATCTTCCTTCTTCCTGTAATACCATCTTTTCAATTGTTTTGTGATTTAAGTCTGTGACTTAATTTTATGATTATTTTTCTCAGGAGTTCCTCTCGTTGTCTTGTTGCTCTTTTTTCTTGTCTGTTTGAGTACACTTTATTTTGTTTTGATTGCTCAGTCCTTATTTTTGATCTTTACTTTTTCTTTTTTTTTTTTTTTTACCTTTGTGTTCATGTGCCTCTGGAGAAGGAGGTACTACCTTGTTACTACTAGTCTGCATTATAGTATAGGAAACAGGTTGCAAAATGTATACATCATGGCCCCAAAAGTCAGAATTGTACCTGGCAATGGCGCATGTGGTGGCGCAGCACAATTAGTTACGCAGGTGCGACTAAGGATATATTCAAAACAGATGAGCCATGGCCCATCTCCTCTGAATGTATCAGGTAAAGCACAGTGCAAATATGATGTGCTGGTGTATCCTCACAGACAGGGCTGAATACCAGGAATGGGAACTGCTCCACTTCAACAGAGTTACGCTGTGTGAAAATTCCTGATATTAAGCCAGCAGTTAAATTGGGCCATAATACATGCAAGGCACAAATGGGGCCATTTGCATGTCATTATGGCCCCATTTCCATGGATTATGCAGGGCTGGCCTGTGAAATTCACCTGACGCCCTGCACGGCATGAGGTGCTATCAGAGGATATCTAGTGGTACTCTCCCCCCATCCCGTACCTCTGTTCACCTAACAGGAAAGTCTGTCAAATCCCTGGTAGTCTAGTGGTACCCTGTCCCTCCCCATAGCCCCAATTGCCCAACATACAGCTCTGTATGATCCCTGGTAGTCTAGTGGTACCCCCCCACCTTTCCTGTAGCTCCAGTTGCCAAATATAATATAGTAATAAATCCCTGGTAGTCTAGTGGTAATCCCCACTCCTCCTATAACCCTGATTACCCATACACTGTACATAAATAAATTCCTGGTGGTTCAGTGGCACTCCCCACCCCCACCCACACAGTACCCCATGCCCACCCAGCTCACCCATCATTGGCAGGCAGCAGCAAACCCACCCGCATAACTCTGCAGCTGCCCACTGAATGACAGCTTACAGTATCAGCTGCAAGGCCATTGGTCCACACTGTGGACCAATGGGTCTAAAGTGCATACTGTAATAGTCATTCACAAATATGTGAATGAATGTCTTCAGTCACACATTTATAAATGAATATTACAGTATACACTGCAAGCCCATTGGTCCGTAGTGTGGATCAATGACCTAGCAGCTGATACTGTAAGCTGTCATTCGGCGGGCAGCTGTGGAGGTATGCGGGTGGGTTTGCTTCTGCCCAGTGATGACACGGGGGAGCTGGGTGGGCAGGTGGTCCTATGCGGGTGGGAGTGTGGAGGTGCCACTGGACCACCAGAAATTTGTTTCCATACCATTTATGGGTGATTGGAGTTACAGGCAGGGTGGAGGTTACCACTAGACTACCAGAGATTTATTACTATATTATATTCAGTAACCGGAGCTATGGGAGGGGTGGGGGGTACCACTAGACTATCAGAGATCATACAGAGATGTATGTCAGGTGATCGGGGCTATGGAGTTGGGGGGCACCACTAGACTACCAGGGATATCATATTCATGTATTTCAGATGATCGGGGTTATGGGCAGGAAGGGGGTGCCACTAGACTACCAGGGATCATACAGAGATGTATGTCACATGATCAGGGCTATGGGATGGGAGGAGGGTACTACTAGACTACCAGGGATATCATATTCACGTGTTTTGGGTGATCGGGGTTATGGGCAGGGAAGGGGTGCCACTGGACCACCAGGGACATTATTGAGTGTTTCTGTACAGTGTTGGGGAGCCACACAGCAGGCAGCTGCTGTCCTGTGCCTGCAGTATGGCAGCTCAACTGTGAGTGACTACCATTTGAGCATTATTTGCTGGGCTCAACTTTCTGCCCCAGTATGCGACATATATCAGGGTTGTGCTAGCATATGCGCTGCACATCCAAGGCTGAAAATCGGGATGTGCTGCATATGCATGGGCACCCCTCCTGGAGATGTGCCACATACATTGTCTTTGCACCCCAGTGCATCAGGAATTGTGCTGCACAATTCCCTCTTTTGAATATTGCCATGAGGTGCATATTCTTTGAATATTTAGCCCCAATGTATTATTTATACATATATCAAATCAAATCAAATTAAAATCTTTATTTATCCAGGCAAACACCATTGAGCATAGGACATTTACAAGATGGACCTGGTTATACAGGAACACAGGATATACAATTTCTAAACAGTCACAACATAACATCCCAGTAATATTACAGGTACAATTACCAAAAGTTACCAAAAGGCAGGTAAAGCAGTCCTAAAGATTCTTGAAAGTCTCTCTCTTCCATGTGGAGAAAAATAAATAGTTTTCCCAATCAATTTTCAAAAACAGAAATGTTCTCCAAAATCATACCATAAAGGAGAACAGAAAAAGTGTCTGAAGGAAGCTTGCAAGACCATCATTGTTTTGTTTTTTCACAGATAGTCCTGAGTTACTTTTTCATTGTGATGAACCAGAAGAAACTGATGTTCAAATAAGCACTTAATCAGCACTCTTCAGCTTCCTTCAAGTTTTTGTTTCCAACATTCCATATGATTCTGGGATAGACCAGAGTCTTCTTTTAACCAGATATTGTGCAAGAAATAAATGCATATAATAATAAAAAGATTAAAGAAGCAGAAATTTAAATTCCCAGCGAAGTGTGAATCTTGATGGGTACTTGATTGCCACTCGGCTATGCGGAGTGGGCAATAAAGTGCTCACTCCACCTTGTCATTACCACTTCGTGTTGAGGCAGAATGGCAATGTAAAGTAAGGTGAAGTCATTGTATTTAATGGACTTGTGTTCCTCATTATGATTCTAAGTGACCCACCTTGGTGTTTCAGATTGGCAGCCCCCACATCACATGGCTTACAGTACTGTAAGTCACATGCTCTTTAGCTAGGCAGGAAGAAAGTGAGTCATACAAGCAAACACTTTTACTTTCTCCTGTTCAGATGGAGAGAGCAGTGTATTTTGTAATTGCTGATACTTTGAGATCAGAGCGAGGAGGAGAATTAAACTTTGATTTAGACCCAACAGCTTTTTTAAAAGATACATTTTTTTGTCTTTTCTGTACTCTTTTTTACTTAATTTGCTCTTTCTGAAAATTTATGTAAATTTTATTTTTCTTACCTTTATAAGTAGTTAGTTGTTTGCCTTTGTCTGTGTGACTATGTGTGTGTGTGTGTGTGTGTTGTGTGACAGTGTGAGTAATGATTGCTTAGACTGAGGAGCACAGTAGGGAGATGGACCAGTGTGATGGAATGTCTGGGGTTGTGGCAGCTCTGGGAGAGCATGGTAGTTGTAGGCATCATACCATGCACATGTGTAGAGGGCATGGTGCCCATTCCTGTTGGACCGCTAAACTTCTTTCCAGTCTGTGTATGTACTGTAGACACTGTCCAACTCCCTGACCTAAAAACAAACATTAATGAGTACAGTGGTGGGGTGGTGAAGCATGGAGAGATACTACTAAACAGGCTTACAATATATCCAAGTAACTATTAAAAAAAATGAATGCTGTGATTCATGACGTGATCGTGAATCGTGATTTGTGCATGGAGAGAGACTACAAAACAGACTTACAATACATCCAAGTAACTATTAAAAGAAATGAATGTTGTGATTCATGACGTGATCGTGAATCATGATTTGTGACTGCATTTGTGACTGTGATGGTGAAGAAACGTGAATGCCTACCGCCTATGGCAGTACTTCCCTTATGAGCTGTAGCTTAAAACTTCCAGACTTAAAGACACCTATCGATGAGTACAATGGAGGGGTGGTGACGCCACGAGAGATACTACAAAACAGGCTTACAATACATCGAAGTTACTAGAAAAAAAATTTAATGTTGTGATTCATAACGTGAATGATCGTGAATCATGATTTGTGACTGCATTTGTGACCATGATGACGAAGAATGTGATTTGTATCACAAGTGATTTGTGATGATGGTCCTGACTTAAAAATGCATATTAATGAGAACAATGTTCATGCAGAATTAAGCATCACACCTGTCCAGTACTGTGAAGGGAAGCCAAAGAAACAACTGTGACTCAAGTTACAGATGGAGATTGGGCCCTAAAGAGATGTAAATGCACAAACAGATTAAGATTGCGCTGTGTACTGAAGAGATGCAGACACAAAGGCACAACACCTAACCAGTGCTTACCATCAGAAATTCAAATCTGGAAAAGAATACCTTTGCCAGTTGGGGAGGGCCTCGGGGGCAGTGTACTGCACTGCTGCAGTAACAGTAACTAGTACTAGTACCAGTAAAGATGCAACAAAGAAGTACAAAAATCACACAGCTGCAGTGGATAGCAGCTTCACATTGCTGAAATTATTATGTGGCACAATAAAAGGTGTCTGATTTGATGACATGCGTCACACACATACTCACACACACACCAAGTAATTCATAGCAAATTGAAAACTTCAGTAATATAACAACATATTTTAAACAAACTGAAATTATGCACTGCTGCACCAAAACAATCAGCAAAAAAAGGCAAGAAATATTGAAAATATTACTGTGTGTACATTAACACAGTTATACAAAAAAAATCACCAAAACAGGAAGCACTGTCTTTTTCTCCAAGTTAACCTACCTACACCACAGATACACCCCTCCCCCAAATCACCCTTCCACTGTCTCGCAGTACACAAACAGAATGTTTTACATTAACTTTCAAAATCCATACACAAACAATAAAGGCTCGATGATATGAGCACAGAAGGGTTTCCTATAATCGATGAACTAAAGTTTCAGCAAAAATATATGACTCAAAAAGGCTTTTTTAACAACTTTTTGAAGGTTTGAATCGCAGAGACCTCTCAGATCAGATTGTTTGTTACAGCTTCCTACACACACTACCCCAAACTGAGGCTGTGCAGAACAATCTAGAGCCCATGTGACCTGAAATCCCATGAACCACTGCAAAATTCAACTTTGGAGCTTAAAAACAAAACAAAGTGAGGCAAAGTACATTGTTTTCAATGTACTTCACCTTAAGAATTGATGGAGTAGTGGTTTGGGAAGTCGGAGTAACTAGAAGTCATTGTTTCCAATGGATTTCGCGATACCCATTAATAAAGCGAAGTACTCCACTTTGCATTGCGGAGCACTCCACGAATTCTTCACTCCGCAAATCACTCCATAGAGCGAATTGGGGCCACTTCACCCATCAGTAAAAAAGTTCTGTTATTCAAAACCAATTCTTACTATTTCTCAAGTCATATTAACTACGTTACTAATTCCATTTTACTATAATTCTCTTTTGAGTTTATGTTTTAAAATTATACATTGTATAATTATGTTGCCTCATGTATTACTCATATGATATAAGGCAATAATTAACAACAATGAACCCGATATCAGAAACATTTTTATTTAACATTATGCATCAGAACTTCACCTTTCTGAAGCAATTCTAATGTCTATACTCGGCATATTACAACCAATGCATGGATCAGATTTGTACAATAAAGCTGCAGATCCCTTCTAAATATACTCAGCAGAAATGAGTGATCCTTACCTATTTTAATATACTAACTAAAAAGAAAACATAAAGAAAATAAAGACATAAAGTCAAGTAAAAGTGAGAGTTGAGCTAAAATACCAACAGAGTTTAACATAGTATAGATGACAGTAATCAGCTGGTTCTTATCCTATGTTCAGTAAGGGAGGCAACTGCTGCCAGCCTCTCCACAAATATTTGGTTATATAAATGTTATCAACAGCATGATATGCTAATTTATCATAAACAGTGTGCCAAGTTTACCTTTTGCCCATATCAATGCCGACATAAATTGCTATTTCTTAATCTCATTAGTGAAAAGGGTCACTGTTGTTAGATACGATCTCCCCTCTATCTTAAACTGAATCGATTTATTATGAGTCAGGATATATACATCATTCACTTTTATTGAGAATGTATTCCAAAAGCCAGATTTCATTTTAGAACCTACTTCCTCATTCCATTTCTGGCAATACAGGAGTCTTTGGTTTTTATAGTCTTTAAATAAAATCAGGTAAAAAGCCTCCAAACCTTCCTTAGAAAGTTTCATTATTGTTTTTTGTGATATGATTATTATTTATTTGTTATACTTTTCTGAACTTATTTTCTTATTCTGTAAAATCTCTAAAATGTTCTCTCTTATTCTACAATAATCAAAATAATTTATGTTTAACCCTTTCTCACCTAACTGGTTCTTTAATGTTGTATAAGCTGTTATGCCCTGTTCATGTATTACTCCTACCATCTCTTAAAGTTAGCAGTGGCCAAGTTGGTTGCTTAAAAAAAAGTTAGTTCTTCTATTATTTTCTATAGCTACATCTAAATCCATAAAAAAAATAAAACAGGAAAATCTTTCACAGGACAATACCTATTTCAATTGTTTTTACATGTGATATCAAAGTTTTTATATAACTGTTCATAGATGCCCCAAATCCATCATGAAAATCATCATCTTTGATACTTTAGGGATTGCTTTTTCTTAAGTAGTCAGGACTTGCAGTGGTTCAACATATCCCTTTTCTTCTGTTTTAATAGACCGATTCCAAGCAACACTCACATTATGAGTTAGAATGTTTTCTCATTGGCCCAGAGAACCAATGCTTCCATCTTCATTGTTATACATAATATGTCCCATGTGATTTGTGGTTTACCCCATGCCACACATTTTTTTTTAAAAATGACATTTTACATTATCACACCCATTTTTTCCCACCCTCATACAACATCTGCGTGCTAAATATCATCATTGAGCTTGTCATCATCTTTAAACTCTTTTAAATTTCAGTTTGGCCAAGTAACAAAAAATAAAAAGTGTTCCATCTCTCAGAGTCCCACTGGATCATCTCGATACAGGGAAACACATTTTCTTTCTTTCTTTCTTTCTTTCTTTCTTTCTTTCTTTCTTTCTTTCTTTCTTTCTTTCTTTCTTTCTTTTCTAGCTGATAACCAATTCCTAAATATTTTATTATGCTTTTGATGGGAGTATTTTTTCCTTCCCTGCACAATCATATTTACCAGAAGAGCTATTGATTTTTCTTGCTTAGCTTAAATCCAGAGTTTACAGAAAAGCATTCTACCTCATCAAATGGTTCTGATAAGGAGAAAAAAGGATCAAGTAGCAACATCATTTGCATAACAATTAAGTTTTAGCTCTTGATTTTCCAGTTTAATGTCTTTGATCTTATTAGTTTCCCTAACATCTTGTAAAAGGGCACAGTGACCAAAATAAATAGAATAGGAGAAAGGGGACATCCTTTCCTGACTCCATTCTTTACAGCTACTGGTTTTGAGGTGTTCTGATTTATCTGTAAACAAGATTAGGTGAAACTAAATAGTTGATGCATAATACTTATGTTTTCTTATCTATACCCTGCACGGATTTATGTTCAACAGTGGAGGTAGGTATCCCAGGAATGTCAGGGTTGGTTCTTAGTGCAATCAGCAGTGGTTCCATAGCCATGAGGAATACAAGGGTGGAAGTGGGCAGCCTTGATGAGTGCCTCTAAATAGGGAAAAGGGGGACAATAGGTTATTAGAAAGGATTCTTGCAGAGTGGTTGGTGTAAATGATTTGTACTATGGAAATGAAATGTACGCCAAATCCTAACCTGCGTAAGGCCTCAAACACTAACTGCCATTCTATGGAATCAAATGCCTTTCTAAAGTGTATGGTAAGTACAGCTACATGAGTCTGAGAGGTCTTAACTACAGGTAGGTGGTGCAAGTTAATAAAAGTGCATTAATGGTCTGAACTTGCATGGCCTTGATGAATCACACTTGTGAAAGGTATATTACATCATGAAGGGATGTCTCTAGGTGGGTGGTAAGAATTTTAGCCAGGATTTTGGCATCCACATTAATAAGTGATATTAGGGATAATGGCCCAGAAAGAGTGGATACTTGCCTTTTTTAGGCAGAACGGTGATGGTGGCCACCTAGAAGAGTGGAGGAGGGAACTGAGGTGAGTTAATAGTTAAACACCCTTATGATTGGGGAGGCAAGAACATTATAGAATTCTTGATAAAAGTCAAGGGAAAGCCATCAACCCCGGGTGATTTGTTTTGTTCATGGATCAGGTAGCTTTAGTGATTTCTAGCAGAGAAATTGGCCTCTCCATATCCAGTTTCTGATTGAGAGAGAGGGTAGACAGCTGAAGGGGGTCAAGGAAGATCACTGTTTGTCCCAGGGAAGAGTGAACCAGTGAACCTGAAAAGAGTAAAGGCTGGTGTAGAAATTTTTCATGATCTCATGTATTTGTGATGGTTTGGTGCAAATAACCCTTGTTTGTTCCATAGCCATGTGATGTGATGATTGTATTGTGTCTTGAGAAATCTATATATAAGGACTTTGCTTGCCCTTTCTCTCCCTTCCAGTATTGAGGTTAGTGCAGCTTAGGTTAGCTAGCTTTGTGGTAGTAAAGCCTGTTGAGCAGAATCCTTGCCTGCATCATTTCTGAGGATCTCCATGAGGGTCACTCTTGCATTGAGTTTCAAGGTGCTTGAGCTTTTACCTCTAGGTTGGAGGCCCTTGTTGTTGAATCTTGATCCTGTAAGCCATATACAGTAGCTTATTATACAGACTCTTATGAAGACTTCAGGGTATCCTACAATATATTATCATTAACCTCCCCATTATCATTTATCTCCAAAAGTCTTGGAAATCTTGTGATCCGTGGAGAAAAATGGGATCTTTTAATGGGGGGGGAGTCAAGTCTCTAAGAAGAAGATTGGGGAGTAGAGGGGCCACATAAAAATGGTAGAGATACACAGGCATGGTCAGAAATAACTATAGGATGGATATAAGCTCCTATAGTGGAGTGGGTAATGGGAAGGGAGGAGACCCAGAAGTCCCTTTGGCTGAGAGATTGGTGGATGGGGGACAAAAGTATAGTTTTTATGATCAGGATGATGGAGTACCATATGTTAGATAGAGAATGATCTTGGAGTAGGCCTTAAAGTACCACAGAAACCCTGGTATGGTGAGGCATGGGACCTGTCCATGAGAGGGTCCATAGTCAGGTTGAAGTTGCAGCCAACGAGTATGGGGGCAGAGGGACAGTAAGATTTAGAAATGTCCTCATTAAGGTCAGCAAGAAAGAGGGGAGAATCTATAATAGGTGCTTAAACATGCAATAGGGTTAGTGGGCCCTCAGTGGTAGTCATGTGGGCTAATAGCCTCCTGCTCTCCTTGTCCAATTTGAAAGCAGAACACTACCATTTAAGGGATTTGTGAAAAGCAACAAACCCTCTTGAAGGAGGTAAATGAGCTGTGAGCTTGATCCTGCTTATTCCTGTTTTAGTTTTGTGCCTTGGAAATAATAGTTTAGTCTCTTGCAGGAGCCACCTATGTATGAAACTTTTCCAATGTGCCAGAACTTGTTTTTTTAATGGGGATGATTCAGGCCTTTAACATTCCAATGTTCCATGTCTGCCATCATGTGAGCATCCCACACCAGGACTGGCTTTTAGCTCATCCCACTAGAAGTCAGGTAAATATGCCCCCAAGAAATTAAAATGATATCCCAGCAACAAAGCTTAGGACATGCAGAGAAACAAAACCCATATTTGAGCTGTGTATAGGAAAATACTGAAATCTGTGCTTTAACTAGAAGAGTGGCCACTTGGATGAACCGGGAAACTACAGACCAGTGAGCCTCACATCCATCGTGGGTAAGCTAATGGAGACCATCCTGAAGTAGAGGCTGGTGACCCTTCTAGAGGTCATAGGACTACAGGACAGCAGACAGCATGGCTTCATATGTGGCAGATCCTGCCAAACCAAAATGGTCAAGTTCTATGACTGGGTAACTAGGCAACTGGACAGGGGCCATGCAGTGGATGTCCTGTATCTGGACTTCAGTAAGGCATTCGACTCAGTGCCATATGGAAGACTGGGAAGGAAGTTAGTAGGCACAGGGCGGTGCAAAGCTGGTGAGATAGGTAGGAAACTGGCTGCAGGGAAGGCAACAGAGGGTGGTGGTGGAGGGAGCTCACACCAAAGGGCAGTGACGAGTGGTGTTCCACAGGGCTCTGTGTTGGGACCAGTGTTGTTTGGGATATTCATTGCAGACATATCATGGGACATCAAGAGCAAGATCAGTCTGTTTGCTGATGATACCAAGGTAGGCGCGGTGGTGGATGACCTAGGGGATGGCAGGGATTGCAGGATGATCTGGCAAAGCTTGAAACCTGGTCAGACACCTGGCAACTGGCTTTAATGCCAAAAGTGCAAGGTGCTGCATTTTGGGATGAAGAACCAAGGAGGAGTTACCAGTTAGGGAGTGCAGCTAGCCCAGACAGAGGAGGAGAAGGATCTGGTGTGCTCATTACAGGTTCAATGAACAACTCAGCACAATGTAGGAAGGCAGCTGCAAAGACCAACAAAATGCTGGGTTGTATTGCAAGGGGATATCCTCGAGGAGAGAGGGATTCTGCCACTGTATAGGTCATTAGTTAGACCACACCTGAGTACTCGTGCAGTACTGGCGTCCGTATCTGAAGAGGGACATTGTTACTGGAAGGTGCAGTGCAGAGCGACAAAGATGATCAAGGGGCTGGGGACTTATCATACGAGAGGAGGTTGAAGGAGTTGAACATGTACTCACTGGAGGAGAGGAGAGACAGGGGTGACATGATTGAAACCTTTAAATACATGAAAGGAATAAACAAGTCAAGTACAGAGGGGCTGTTCAAAGTAAGGGAGGGGAGGACACCAGGGCCATGATATGAGACTGGAGAGAGAAGGTGCAGGGAAGATGAGGAGACACTTTTACAGAGATGGTGGTGGCTGGATGGAATGCATTACTCCTGAAGTGGTATGCAGTAGAACAGTGGACTGCTTCAAACGAGGATGGGACAGTACAAGGGGAGGGTTAATGAAGGGAAGGGTGGAAGGAGGGCAGCTGCAGAATAAGGGTGCTAGCTGCACATTCGAGCAGACTTGATTGACCTCCAGGCCTTTATCTGCTGGCAAATTTCATATGTTCGTATGTTCGTAAGTAACAAGAACAATACAAAAAAACATCAGGGTTAAACCTGAAAGCAGTAATGTAGAGATGACAACTTTAGGTTCTACCCAACCAGCCACATCTGTTTGTCCAGAGGGACCTCTATCCAGAAGCTACAGAGAAGCACAGGGACCATCCAAGTAGTGGGACAGTATCCAGAGGGTATCTATTAAGGATACTGAAATTCAGAATCCCGAAACTCACGGGACTGAGTTCAGTATCTCAACATGTACAAGACTGACAAGGAGGAAACTGGTGTCCTATCTCTAGTCAGGTACCACAAGAGTGGGGAGGATGCAGTTGCTGGCCTAGCTGCTCCCGTGGTGTGGAGGGTTGAGTTACTAGCAGCTCCGCCAGAATGGTGTTCCAGACCCAGGTTCTGTTCTCAAGATGAACATTTTTTTTCAAGGTGCTCTTCTGCACCCTGTAACTTTTTTAACCTACTCCGAGGTCTGTCCGCCTTGGAGTTGGTCATTTTAGTTATGGGGGGGGGGTTGCAGGGTGAAGTCCCTTTATTACATGTAAGACCCTTCAGTCTTCTGAAATTCAGTCTCCCAGACTCAGGCTTATAGAGTTTGGGAGACCCAGTTTTGGGATTTCATAGGTAATCTATCCAGAGATCTGGTTCCCCCACCTCAGTTGACTGGTAACAAATACAGTAATAAACCACTAAAATGAATGATGTATGATAGATCATTTAAGTTCTAGCCCTAAACTGTGGGTTTTCTCTTTTTTATGTAAAAAATAACACAAAGTTAACAGAGGTAAATGGACAACTGAGAGTGATGCATATTACCAGGGCAGGTAGCCTGCCTTGAAGCAGAACTATCACTGGGGCACTGTGACATGTGTAGGATTGCTACTGAGACTAAAGATGGACATGTCACTAACCATGAGTGCCCTGCAGTGTATCACAGAAGGAGGAGTCAAGATGGCCCAGGGGTGGGTTCCTCTTCTGGTATGTAATACCTCAGTAGCCCCAGGCTGTACCATGGCTAGGGCTGATTGACAGCTCCTTTCACTCATCACCTATCTGTGGAAAAAAGAGGGGAACTGAAATGAAAGGCAAGCTAGGGCTGTGTGGGCTATAGTGTCAAGAGGGAGAAGTTGCCTAGAGAGTAGCAAAAAGGTATGCTCATTCACGGTTGAGCACCTTTACTCAGAGGGGAAGAGCCATGATTCTGCATGCACTAGAAAAAGTAAACAAATGCCAGGTAAAAGAAAACATGCATAACAGACTGTAGAGAAAATACCTTTTCACTCCCCTCCCTTGATCACAAATCAGCAAAGCAGAACATACGTGCTAACTTTGGAGCAGAGAAGGAGAATAGCAGGCCATGAACTGTAATAATAAATTCATAATTCAGCAAGGGACCCAAGCTTATAAGGGACATCTGGGCAAAAAAAAAATGCTCCAGTATGAGAGAAACAGCATAGAGGCACAGGGCCTATTAACCCTTGCAGGGCTGTGAACTAATATACAAGTCCAAAATTCATATACATTCTAATTCTGTTGGCAGCGTTAGAGTTAAGAGTTAAAATTACTGTCAGTGTCTAAATTAGAGCTCAGTTCTGATTGCAGTATCCATAGCATGCAAAGAGAGGTGTTGGCCCATGAATCATACTGATATAAAACTGGACATTTTGTTGGGTCATAAATTAATACATCAGCCCAAGTCTTTTGGTGGTACCTCACAATCAAAAGGGAATGCCATTGCCTCTGTGTAGGTCTGGAGTTTCAGTTCTTCAGAACTGAAGAGCATGCTCTGAGGTAAGGGAGTGAACTCTGGTGGATGGGGGCATGAAGTGGTGCTGGACCCACTCTCAGTTGAGGAAGCCTTATTCTGTTGCAGCTTAAGGTTTAGACTGGTCTAGGATGAGAGGTTCCATGGGGGTGTATCTACTGCCCACAGACTCCTCATGGAGATGTCAGAGCTATACTATGTTCTATGCTTTGGCTCAGAGTGCAAACGTGGTGGGGTGATAGGTGAATTTCTAATTATTTCTGTTCTTTTTCTTGCTGCTCCCCTTCCACAGTGGTGGGCCAGGGATACTCTTCATGTAGGTCTTCATAAAGAGGAGGAGGGGCTGTGGAGGCCTTGGACTGTCTGAGTGATAATTCTGGGGTAGTGTTCATCTTCTGTGGGTCATCCAGGCAGTTTGTGTCAGGATGTTTTGCTGAAGACTGTGATCATTTAATAAAGGCTTCAGCAGATTCCAGTGAATAGAATGAATACTGAACCCCATTCTGAGTAATATGTAAGGCAGCAGGATATCTGAGTCTATATGGAACTTGCAAGTCCATTCAGGCAAGCCTGGCCCTGGTAAAAGCCTCTCTGCACTTGGTAAGCACCATGGAGAAGTCTGGGTAAATTTGTGTTTTGTGCCCCTGCCAGGAGAGGGGCCCTCTTTCTCTAGCTAACTACATTATTTGCTCTTTCACTGATAACAACAAATGTGTAACTAAAATGGGCCAGGTACATTGATTGTGTTAATGCAGGAGGACTAACTAGCAATATGAATGCTCTATGTCGAGAGATGTTGGCCACTGGTATTGGAGGATGATCAGTAGGACATTCTGAAAAGGCTCTAGTGTTCTCCTTTCCTCCTTCTGAAAATCAGGCAAGCATTAAATTTCTCAATGGCCCTGATTTTCCAAGTCATCCAGATGATCCCAAAGGTGCTGGGTGGCATGAGCTGTTTCTTGGTTGATCTTTTATCCGAGTAGTCTTGATGTCCTGGAAGTCAAGTTGTTGTTCAGTGTGGGGCAGTCTTTGTATGAGAGAGATAATGTCTGCTCCAGTTTGTTAGTTGCAACAACAACAATACAGATACCTTGGGGTTACCTTGGACAATCACCTCTCTTACATACCACATATTGAGACTGTAGTCAAAACAGTGAATGCAAAATTAGGTCTGCTATTCAGGCATCGGAAAAGTCTGACACCGGAAGCCCTTAAACTTGCTATCAACAGCTCAGTTCTATCCACTATTGATTATGGATTAGTTATCTATGGCGCTGCCTCTGTCACTTCTCTAAAGAGGCTAAATACAACACTGAACAAAGCCTGTAGACTACTCACAGGTGCTGAGCCCCGCACCCACACTTGTGATCTCTATGCACAAACAGGCTGGCTCAATCTACAAGGTAGAATCAAGTACTATTCGTGTATACTTGCACAAAAAGGTGCTACAAGGAACCCTGCCAACTGGCCTCTCCAGTCTTCTACCCAGATCCCTAAAGGCTCACCATACTCGGACCTCTGACTCAGACCTCTTACTCGTACCAAGGTTCAGAACCACCCAATGCCAATGATCATTCCTGTACAAAGCCCCGATGTGGCTGAATTGTCTAGGCGGTGATCTTATTGATGTTCCTCATCCTACTCAGTTCAAACATCTCCTACATCAGCATATTATGAATGAAAACACTTGTGATTGCCCCATATAATCACACTACCAGCACCCTGTAACTAGAGAATGACTGGTTCTATGGACAAGGCCTCTGGCTGCCTATTCTCCTCCCCCTTCCTTGTTTGTGCCTCCTTCCTGATAGTATTGCCCTCCATTAGCCACCACTTATGCTGCATTCATTGGTACTGACCCCCACCACCCAAATGTCCTCTACTCACCCTTTCCCTAATTCCACTACCCCATCCATCCATGCTTTCCCTCCCTGTTCTCCCTCCCTCTGTTCCTTCCTCACTTTTCCACCATTCCTCTCTCTCACTGTACTCGCTCCTTTCCTTCCACACGTCTTTTCTTGTCTCTCAGTTGACAATTGCCTCCTGACAGCTACTTTCCCCCTCCCAGTAACTACTTGTCTTCCTCCCTAAACTCTGACTATTAACAACTTGTATTAATGACTTTTACTGTACATTGTAAATAATTGGTTTTTTCCCTGTGTCATTGTACTACCCCTCCCTTATTGACATAGAACCTTTGTAAATGAGCTGTTTCAGTGCTCAAAGGTATTGTAATCCGAGAATGAATAAATAAAATAAATAAATACATTAGTTAGCTTCTTTTAGCTCCCCGATTTCAGACACTAACTGAGAAAACATCTGTCTGGCTTCTTACAGACTGTCCAGTGTGAAAGAGGAAGACTCTGAGGCAGGAAGCACCATCTTGCCTGAGCTGTGCAACAGAGACTGACTAGGACAACTTGGCAGGTCTACAAACAACAAACAACAGTGGTGAATGGAGTCTGGGCAGTAAGTAGTGGTGATTTAACATTGTGGTAGTAGAAAACAAAGCCACTGCCAAGCCTTTAATAGGGCAGATGGTGAAGGATTCCACTCAGGTAGGGAATAGCTAAAAGGATTAGGCTGCCATTACTTCAGCTGCCAGAGCATGTCTCATGTTGCTCAACAGAGGAAACATTTAGTAAGAGAATAGCAGATAACAGGGCCATAGAAGTTGCAACATATTGATGCCGCTTGAAGTTGATGCCATTTAAAATCTATATATTCTGAGCCTGCAGAGTTTTGCTCAGGGATAAGGAAAATTCTTGAGCATTTAAAACACCACTTGTTTGTGAAGCTGCATGAACTTTATAATTAGAATGTTGCAGTTATAGCACTTTTCATGAAAAGGATTTGTACATTGCTACTTTAGAAGGTCACTGATGTCTACCTAAAAAAGTCAGTGTGGTGAAGATTTGAACTATTGGACATACATTTTTACACTTGTTATATTAGGTATCTCTGAGGGTTTAAAATGGAGGTCACAAGAAGGGCTGCAAAATCAGCCGAACTGAAGGGCCAGATAGTGGGGAGAGGTGAATCCTCTGAGATGGTGATGCATTTTCTAAAATATAAAAGAGAGCAGGAAAGAAAAAGGGAGGGAAACAAAACATATCTGAAACAATTAAAAATAACTGATGTTTTTTTTCTTAAACAAGAAACATGGAAATGTACTGTATATGGTTTTGTTGTAAATGTTTTTCTAAATAACACTATTGATGAACTGACTGGTAACATAGTGCCAGAAGACTCCATTTTGAAATCTCTGCTCCTTAGAAAGGAACCAACTACATGAAAGGAGGCAACTTTGTTAATTCAGTTGTCTCCATCACTTGCAAAATCCCCAACATTGGGCTTTAATCATTCTTCTGAAAAAATGAAATAGCCCAAATAAATATTGAGGAGTCAGCTAAAGAATTAAATGGTAAACTCAGTGCAGAAAAGTTTGAATCTGCCATCAGATAGTTTGACCATTTAGCCCCAAATTCACCTGCAATAAGTACCTGTGTTCCACCAACTTTTCTTCAGTCATTCTGTAATACAATACAGGGACTGAATGCACTGATACACAATTTTCAGAAAGGTCCAACTCCAATGTATGTGCGTGAATCACCATTAAGCCACTTTTTCTCCAATGGTGAGCAGCAGGCATGGTCTAGAGATGGACCTTTATTAGAAAGGAAAAGTAATTTTTATGTTCACCCTGTGTGCATGTGTCAGCGAACTTCTTTATATGAAAGTGCCTTTTGAGGGGTGTGAGACTTTCAGTCCATTGCAGAGTGGTCTGGTAGGTGTGTGTCAGTGCCACATCAATCATCAACCAGTCTGATCATGACAGAGTTTTGGCTTGTTGGCCAGAAACAGTCATGTATTTGAAAATAAATAGCTGACCCAATCATGGATCAGCTCTTATACACTGCTCTGCAAGCTGATCCATCATTATTATTATTCTGCTGAGAATTTCAAACATCCAGCTGGGGCCCTCGTCAGCTGAGCAGTCTGTGAAGCAGATCTAGGCACCATACCCAATCCGCATTGTTTCACTGTAGTGTAATTAAAAAGAAGACTGCCATATCTCTTTGAAACTGAATGAGCTGAATGTTTACACCTTCCACTACCTGACACTTCCAGAGAAGTTCATTTTGACTTTTTCTCCTTCCCCATCCAGCAGTTCTCCGGTCTGTTTCATACAGTCATGAAAAGAAGTCTGAAAAGCCCTATGCCAATTTAAACTGCAGAATTTATCACAAGTTTGAGTAAACAAAATTTCCCCAGCACAGAGCCACAGCTGGAACACTAAACATAGTTTTGCTAAGTATTTAAATGGTAGTAAATTATGTTGCTTGCCTGCCAAGTTGCCTTTCATATCACGTATGGTCTGAGGTACCTCCACAAACCAGCACTGTCTGGTGCTCTGATGCATAACAAAACAATTCCAAAGCAGCAGATATGAGAGAGAGAGAGAAGAGGAGAGAGCGGGGGGGGGTAGAGAGAGAGATGTGTGTGTGTGTGTGTGTGTGTGTGTGAAATCAGGTATGCAGTTCAATGTATTTCAATGGGGTTTTGAAGTTAGTGGCATGACTTGGTCATTTTTTAATATTTTTGCTCCAAATTTTTAACATGCCTTTTTTGGGACATCAACTCATGTACAATTGCAGTAAAATTAGGCAAATCTGTCCTGAAAGGTGATTCTGTGGTCACTGCACAAAATCACCTTTTGTGCAGGAGTTAAAAATGTTCTCTGCCCTTGTTCATAAGGCAGTTTCATAAGAAGACCATGTTGAAAATTTTGCTTAAAAATATTAAAAAACAAAGTTATGAGCCTACATTGAAATTTATGAATTTAGCCTCATAACTTTGATAATTTTCAATATTTTGACCCCAAATTTTCAACACAGCCACTTCTTCACAGCACTTCATAAATGTGACAGCTGTCAGTTTTCAAATCCTGGCCAAAATGTGTTTTGTATCTCAGCAGGAGATTTTGCAATTTCTGTGCAAAATCCTTTCAGGCATGAATTGAACTTTTCTCTGCACTTGTTCATGAGGTGGCCGGTGGGATCATAAGAAGCCTATGTTGAAAATATGGGGCAAAAATATTTAAAAAACAACAATGTTATGAGCCTACATTTAAATTTATGAATGCAAGCTTGTAATTTTGATAAATTTCAATGTTTTGACCCCAAATTTTCAGCATAGCCATTTCTTCTCAGATGCTCATGAATTTGACAGCTATTATTTTTCAAATCCAGACAAAAAGATGTTTTTGCACTTGCATTGTAAAATCACCTTTTGGTTAGGATTTGAAAATGTTATTTGCCCTTGTTCATGAGGTGGGCTCATAAGAAGGCTATGTGGGGTCATAAAAAGGCTGTGTTGAAAATCTGGGGTAAAAAATATGAGAAAACAACAAAGGTTTGAGTCTACATTGCAGTTTTTCAATGCATGCTCGTAACTGGTAATTTTCCATATTTGGACCCCAACTTTTAAAAATAGCCATTTTTTTGACACTACCTCATGAATGTGAAAGCTGCCATTTCTCAAATCCTACCCAAAACATTTTTTAACACTTGTGCTGCAAAATGATGTTTCAGCCATAGTTTTATAAATTACACCTGTCATGCTTAGAAGGAGTGGTCATAAAAAGATTATGTTGAAAATGTGGGGTACAAGTGTGAAAAACCAACTAAGTTATGAGAAAACAAATTGTTCCAACATTTACTCATAACTTTGTTTTGCAGATTTTGGCCCCTAATGTTCAACAAATCCCTTGTGTTACCCCACCTCCTGAGCATGGCAGGTGCCATTTTTTTTCAAATCTCTGATGAAACTTGTTGCCACAGTTGCACAGCAAAATCACCCTACAGATGGGATTTAAAAAATTCCACCCATCTTGATCATAATGTCAGGTCATAAAAAGATTGTTGCGTGTTTGGGGTCAAAATGTGGTAGACCATTTAAAAGTAGATATTGCCTCTCAGCTGCCCTATTCTGGGTAATTAAAATCTAACAATGTGCCAAAATAGGACACCACTGAAAATGAAATATTGCAACTCATTTGTTGCATACAGATTTCTTCCCAGTAGCAATATAATTAAATAATGGTAATTGAGGAAATAGAAAGTTGGGGAAAAGAAAAAAAGGATAATGAAAAATTGGTAAAATTGTAAGTAAAGTATGAAGTGAGAAAAGGAATGAAAGGCAAGAAACTGACATGCAGGACCTTGTTGAAAAACAACACAGTGAGGAAGTTATTTGGATCCCTTCACAGGACGTGCAGTATTGTGAAAGTAAATATCTACCTGTAATCCCAGAAAGGAAGGGTAGGGCTGATTCAGATGTCAGAATATCACAAGTAAAAAGTGATCAGCAGCTTCTTCAGACAGTACATTTGTTATAATCAAACCCAAGTAGTATTGGTGGGAGACTTGCCTCAGAAACTAGCAAATGAAGGGGGAAAACAGGAGAGATCAACTTCCCCTCCTTTGACGTTTCAAACTAAACTAACTGTTAAACTTGCAAATGTAAGGTGCAAGGATAAAAAGTTGAAGCTTTACTGTTATCTATGATTAGATATTTACTAATTACTGAATTAGAGTTGTCACTGAAAAACAGAGAAATTCTGTACTGTTCTAGGAGTCAGGAGAACAGTGATAAAGTAATTGTTATATTTTTTGTGTCAAATGAGTCTGTCATACCAGATTTCTGGAGGATGGAAGATACCTTCAGGAGTCTGGGGATTGCATATTCATTGTTACCTCCTGAGGGAGCATACAGGTGCCCAGATGTACAAACTCCTGAATCAGTTTAACAAAGGTTAAAACAATGGCAGAGCAAGGGGATGAATCTATAATTGAGAAACAACCTGAGAAGGAAAATTTGGTTGTTTCTATTTTTGCAGTCTTAAAACAAAACTGAGACTGAAAAGCCATTGATAAGGCAGACTGTGTCAATTTTAAAGAATGTGTTTAAAATGCAGTACATTTAGGGAGAAAGGTGGTTTTAGATTGTAAAAGAGCAGAAAGTCCATACTCAAATGAAGTGCAAGTATGTATGTCATTGAGAGATAAATGACTAGCTATTGCTATCCTTAGGGAGGCTGAACAGTTGGATGATATGGACATAAATGTTTTTGATTATTATGGTTTACAGGACAATTTAAACAACATTCAAGAAAAATATAATGAGGATTGGCTCAGTTTCTAAGAGGTGCCTCCATGGTGAAGAGAAAGACAAGCAGGATTATTATGTAATTCTAGTATAGAACAGATCTGACTGCTTACAAGAAACAAGGGAGAATTGACTAAATAATAACATAATGGAGAACTTTAGCTGGATTCTATATTCCTGGAATATCTCTGGGCTGTTAATGAAACTGTCATAATAAGATTTTGTAAATTTGATTCAAAGAGTGAATATAATATGGCTTCAAGATACATGAGATCCTTTATTGGACACCCCCCCCCCAAAAAAAAAAAAAAAACTGGATGTGTATTACAGCAGTTACTGGCAAGAAGGGGTAAAAAGTAAATGTAGATCATTTGGGTATTATTAAGGTTAGATACTAGAAACAGGAAATGTATATACAAATATTCAGTATTACAGATAGAGATGTTGCGAAATTTTATTTCGCTGGAGAAATGTCATGAAATTGGCAATTTCATCACGTGAAATGTTTCAAAGAATTGTGATGAAATTTTGCCTGCAATTTTACCCTCATCCATATATGACCATTGTGAATTTATACCCTCAGTCCCTGGTGTCTAGTGTCCCCCCCCAGATGATCAACAGCCACATTCAAATCAAGAGAATCCTCACCCCCGCTGTCACCCTGAGCACCAGCTCCTAATCTTGGCAACAACAACAACAACAAAAAATCACCATCCATGTCCCTGGTGTCTAGTGCCCCCCCAGCTGATCACCGGCTGAATTCAAATCAAGAACCCTTCCTTCCCCCAATCACCCTAAGCCCCAGTCCCCAATCTTTGTAGAAAAAAACAAAACAATCTCCTCCCCATCCCTGCTGTCTAATGGACCCCCCAGCCCCCCACCTTGTGTTAAGTCAGAGCACACCTCACCCCCCCAGTACCCTGAACATGTCACCGGCACAGCTCTCCACTCACTTCCACTCAACTCCATAGTCGGTTGCCTGTCTGAGTGCTCAATGAATGAGTGCATGTGCATTGAGCACTCAGAAGGGCTACCCTCCATGGAGGTGAGTGGAGGGCTGTGCCAGTGGCCTGATTGGGGTGCTGGGGGAGCTGAGGTGGGCTCTGACTTAACACAGGGTGGGGAGGTGGGGATCCACCAGACACCACGGACAGGGAAGGGGATTTTTTTTAACAAAGATTGGGAAGTGGGGCTCAGGGTGATTGGTGGGGAGGGAGGGCTCTTGATTTGAATTCAGCTGGTGATCAGCCGGGGAGGGCACTAGACACCAGGGACATGGATTGTTTTTTGTTTTTAGTTGCTAAGATTGGGGGATGGGGCTCAGGGTGACGGGTGTGAGAGTTCTCTTGATTTGAATTAGGCCAGTGATTGCCCAGGGAGGTGGGGACCACTAGATGCCAGGGACAGGGGAGGGGATCATTGGTTTTTCTTTTAAGGATTGGGGACCCAGTGGTGAAATCAAGAAATTTTGCCCACAGGTGGCTAGATTTTGCCCACTAGCGGCAAATTTCACTGGTTCATGGATGAAATTTTGCCCACCCAAAGGGTCGCAATTTTGCATTTTGCAAAATGAGCAAATTCTATTAAATATTTTGCCCAGCGAAGTTTTCTAATTTCGCACAACACTAATTGCAGACTACTGGTTGGTAATCATTTAAGAGTAACTGTAAATGTGTATATTCCTCCCTCACTTTTCAAATATTGTAGAAGAAAAATTTGGGGAGAATTTGTCCAATTTAATGGAAAAAATATTTAAATCAAGTCATGAAAGTTTATTTTTGTAGTGGTTGTAATGATTGCATTGGAAATTACAATAGTCTGTCTGACCAGTGATATCTGCACCAAACCTGAGCAATATGAAAGATATAGTAAGGATTCAAAATGTAATTCAGAAGGGAAATCCTTAATTGAAATGATGTACACTTTGGATCTTGCAGTAATAAATGGAAGGTTCTGCTTAGATAGAGAAGGAGTTTACTTTTTTTCCCCATAATTGGACAACGGCAATTCACTACTGGATAAATCCAACATATGGCCTAATGCAAGTTAAGGATATGGCAATCCTAGCCCAACTAGACAGTGATCATTTTCTTAGAATCATATAGGTCATGTCAAGAAAATAATATTTCCCAAAGAAAAGAGGTAATATTGCTTAAAGATGTAGTATAATTAATAGGACATTATACTTCCATATTTACTTACTGTTTCTTTCCTCTACCTATCCCTTT
Organism: Neoceratodus forsteri; assembly: GCA_016271365.2. Classification (NCBI taxonomy): domain Eukaryota; kingdom Metazoa; phylum Chordata; order Ceratodontiformes; family Ceratodontidae; genus Neoceratodus; species Neoceratodus forsteri. Next base: position 911,729,184 of record CM057455.1, on the reverse strand, counting down.
GCACAGCTTCCCATGCCTCCATTGCTCTCATTGCCTCCCTCTTTCCTCTGCCCTGCATAATCTTCTCTCTCCAATACTTGGGTTTGAATTTTGGACCTTCTATTCTAAGGTGGCAACCCTACCACTGTACCATCTTGTCCCCTCACATTTCTTCTGTCCTTTTATTTACTTTTACTTCTTCCTGCCCTAACAACTGTACTTGCTCCACTGTGCAAGCCATAACTCCATTACTCTGCATACTTTGTTACTTGTGTGTTCTGTGTTACTGCCTTGGGACTATAATGTATTCTTTAATTTTTGGTTTGTGTCTAACAGGCTTGTTCCACTTCACCTGTGATCCACACCTGAACCTGTTTCTGCAGCCCCTCTTACAGTCCTTGGTTACATAATACCTGTCCCCTATCCCCTATATTCACATTATTACCTAATCCAACACTTATTACTCTACCTTACATGCCTAGCTGCTCTACTGCCTTGTATTGCACCAGTTGCAGAAGGCACTTGGTCCTTTCTTCCCATCCTTTATATGCACTCCTTCTACTATGACTCTTTGTATGCATCCTCATGCTCCGCACACATATTTCTTACTACCTACTTTCACTGACTCCAGCCCCACAAAAGGGCCAGATCCCGTCTGCTTAGGCTTTTATTAAACTCACTCATAAAACTTCTCCTATTGCTGCTTATTTGCAGGCAACATCGAGCTTAACCCTCGTCCTCTACCCCTGGCCCTGTTCCTCTGTCCTACCCCAGATAAAGGGCTAGCCCAATCCACATAAATGCTTGTAGCCTGCTAAAGAAATTCAATGCTATACAGACTTGGTTCAACCTTGCTACTCCTGACATTGTAGCGGTGACAAAATCTTGGTTGAGGTCTTCTACTCTGGACTATGAAATCAACATCCCTTTGTACAATGTCTATAGGACAGGCAGGTTATCAGGGGGTGGGGGTGTAGCTATTTAAGTTTGGGACAAATTCACTGCATCTGTAGTTGTTTCCAGCTCTGTACCTCTGGAATTTGAATGCACTACCCTAAACTTGCAACTATCCCTAACAATTCTCATTTACATCATTGGATGCTATAGGCCTCCTTCTGCAGGGAACAAGGTGCTGCAACACTTATATAATGTCCTGGGCCCCATATCCTCTGAGGTTATTATCATGGGTGATCTCAATATGGATTTGTTCTCCACATCATCCTTATCTCTAAAAGAGCTTTGGATAACTTTGGGCTGTCCCCAACTTATAACAGAAGCTACCCATCCCAACTTAAAAAAAAACAGATTATAGCACCTTGCTTGACATCATTTTAGTCAACAAACCCCATCAATATTCTCACTCAGGCATATTCTTCAGTGATCTTAGTGATCACTGTGTTATAGCCTGTGTGCGGACTGCCTCCAAGGCTGTCTCCTCCTCTAATTATATCCTTAAGAGAACCCAACAGAACTTTGATACCAATGCCTTCCTATTCGACCTCCAATATGCTAACTGGCAGGACTTCTACTTGGCCCCTTCAGTAGCCAAAGCTTACAAAGCCTTCCATAATATCGTCTTTGGCACCATTAACAAACATAGGTTCTATGTCATAAGGGTGATCGCCGAAAGACGATCATCATTATGGTGAGTGTACATGACCAAAATTTAAGTTTGGTCATGTACACCCCCAGCAACAAAGAAAACAGTGCAAGGGACACTAAAATTTACTTTTATGTGGAGGGCTGAGCCCTTTGTACTGCCCTACTATTAGATTCTCAACTCCAGGGGGATGCATGCTGGGGGGAGGGGTGCAACAGTGTAAAAAAAATTTTACCTACTCGGGCAGGGTGCAACAAAACATACCTGTGCCCAGACCTGAACCCTGCATCCCAGCCACCCCAGGCCAGCACCCACCCACCATGCCATGGAGCCAGCTCGGCGGCTGATCACAGCACCACCCCTCACAAACCCTTCCACTCTTCACTCGGCATGCTTTCCCCCCCCCGCACATGTGTACGATAGCGACATCCCATCGCCATTCATGAACCCTCCACATCTGGTCACCCTCCCTACTCCCTAACTGTCTGGGTATGTGCCCCAAGTGGGTTGCCATTTCGGTAGGTGCCCACTTGCGACTAGCCCAGATCACAGGATACCATAAACATGCACCTCTAGTCAAAACCCATACTAAGAACAAATCATGCACATGGTTCACTGCTAGCTTGAAAGCAAAGTTGTTACACAGGGACTTTCTCTGGAAAAGGGCAAGAAAAACCAAACAGCCTTCAGACTGGGCAGCCATTCACAGCTGCTAGAAACCAGTGCACCAGACTAACTAGGGTAGAGAAATCTATCTATTACCACTCTGAACTTGAATCATCATCCAATTACACATCAAAATTCTGGAAACCTTTGAAGGAACTACAAGGACACAGCTTGGCAAACCTGTTCCCACCTAAAATCTCAACTGGTGGCTCCTCCACCACCGACAAGCAGGAAATTCTTGACCTTTTTAACAACCATTTTGCCACAGCAGGCTTAGCCTTCGATACATCATCGGCTAACAATCTCCAGGCACAATTGTGTAACCTGACCCTGATTGCTCTGACCTAGTTTCATCCATCAAAGGCAAAGCCTTCTCATTCTGCCCTGTATCTGTGAAGTAGGTAGAGGATCTCCTACTTCAACTGGACACTGTGAAGAGCACAGGTGCAGATCTTATTGAGCCATACTACCTTAAACTTGGCTACTATGCCTTGTCTCCCCAATCACTCACCTTTTTAATATGTCCCTCTCCCAGTGTACCCTCCCTGCCATATGGAAAACAGCCCACATTATACTGCTTTTCAAACCTGGCAAGTCAAGTGACCTAAACAACTATCGTCCAATATCCTAGCTTCCTATTTCATCTAAGTTACTCAAAAAGGTGGTTAATTCCCATCTTAGACAATATCTAGAGGACTCTGATCTGCTAAACCCAGCCCAGTTTGGTTTTTGGTGCCATCATATCACTATCTCAGTGCTTGCTATGGTCATGAATGATTGGCTGAAAGCCCTGGATGCCAGAAACTATGTATGTATCCTGTTTCTTGACCTCAGCAAAACCTTTGATATGATGGACCACACTTTTCTTTTGACATCTCTAAGGAATATTGGGTTTAACAATCTCACCCTAAAATGGTTTTCCAACTACCTCACCGACTGCTATCAGCAGGTCAAGGCAGGGGGTGACCTCTCCCCAAAGAAAACCTTCCCAAGAGGTGTGCCCCAGGGGTCCATTCTTGGTACACTTTTATATGCCATTTATACAAATGACCTAAATACCGGTATCAAGTCAGCAAATGTTCACCTATTTGCTGATGATACAGTGTTATACATAGCCAGGCCCACCCTGGAGCTTGCATGCAACGACCTCCAAATCGAATGTAATCATTTGCAAAATAATATTTTGCACTCAGAGCTCCTCTTCAATGCTAAGAAAACTAAGGTTATGCTTTTTTCCCCATCAGTTAACACCTCCAAACCCTGCACCACAGGGATGGCCCCTCAGATTCTCACTCTGCTTGGTAAGCCTCTGGAATACGTGGAATCTTTTAAATACCTGGCAGTTTGGATTGGCTTTAAACTATTATTCAAAGTCCACATAGAAAAAATCTCAAAAAACCAAAACAGAGGCTTCGGAATTTCTTTAGAATTAAGCATTTTCTAACTCAGGAGGGGGAAAAAAAGGTTAGTACAAACTGTGTTCATGCCTCTCCTAGACTATGCCGACTTCTTGTATGGGCATGGCTCAAGCATGGTCTTTTCCAAACTTGACTCCCTATATCATCGGGCTCTTAGATTTGTTACAGATGCTCCTTATTCCACCCATCACTGTACTCTCTATGCTTCGGTAGGCTGGAGCTCACTTAGTCTTAGGAGACAAAGGAATGCAGTGTTCTGGACATATTGAGTCATCAATAACAAGCTTCCACAATACATTAAGGACTTTCTGCCTGTTTGTAATCCTGGTAACTACCTTTTAAGATGTCTCTCTTATAGTTCTCTTTTAAGCTCTAAAGCTACAACGCATTTTTGCAGAGTGACAATATGCCATGCCCTCCCTGTTCTTTGGAATAACGCACAAAAAATACTTCAGCTCACTACACCAGTGTCACTGTCCTTCTTCAAAAACTTGTTGTTTTGGTCTTTTGCACCAATGAAGTGACAGTGAAAATGTCAGGACCACTAGCCCTACTGGGCATTAGGCTCTCAGTAGAACAGTGGTGGAGATAGGACAGGCACTAGGCTGACAGGATTCAGGGTCACCCTTCAGCCTGTCCAGTGCTACCACCTGAGTTAAGCTCTCAATCAATGAGTGCATACTGTATACAGTATGCACTCATTGACAGCTCAGTCAGCAGCCAGCCATGGTGGAGCGTGGAGGGCTGTGCCATTTGCCAGGCCAGGAATTGGGGGGAGTGGGGTAGTGGGGCACTCCGTGCCAAGATGGTTGGTCACCTAAACCACCAGGGAAGTTAAATATTTTATGATACTGGCAGATCAGTGATGAGAGTGGGGGGCACTAGACCACCAGGACAGTTACATATTTCATTAAACGCAGACCGGCAGATCAGGAATGGGGGGGTCTGCTAGACAACAAGGGACAGTTACATATTTTATTATATGCAGATCAGAAGATTGGGGATAGGGAGGGGGCATACTAGATCACAAAGGACAGTTATGTATTTTATTATATGCAAATTGGCAGATCAGGGATAGGAAGGGGAGTCCGTTAGACCACAAGGGAAAGTTACATATTTTATTATACACAGATCGAGGTTGGGATGGGGGTCCACTAGACCACCAGGGAAAATTATATATTATACTATACACAGATCAGTAGATTGGGGATAGGAGGTCTGCTAGACTACCAGGGACAGTTACATATTCTATTATACGCAGACCAGCAGATTGGGGATAGAAAGGGAGATCCGCTAGACCACCAGGAAATGATATCAGTTTATTTAAGGGGAGATCAGGGATAGGGAGGGGGTCTGCTAGATCACCAGGGAGGGGATGCATGTATGTTGCTTTATTGTGCTGGTTGCTATCCATGGGTGAAGCTGCCGCCCAACCTGCAGCTTGCAGCATGACATTCAGATGCACCATCTGTTTGGGGCATGGCCTCAGTTGCTGCAAGGTGGGGGACTCTGCTACCGGGTCCCTGCCTGATAGAGAATCATGCCAAGGTACCTGGCACACCAGTAATCAGTGCAGATACCATCGGCAAAGCTTGTGCCGGCCTTTGAGAATGGAACCCAGCATGTTTAAAGATAAATCTCATGAAAACTAAGGTACTGCAAATTGGTGCCTCAAAACAATCTTCATATGTATGGAAATTTCACAATAAAATTATTGAAAAGGTAAAAAGAAAATATATCTATCTTGGTCTCATATTCATGCATAACTTGAAATGGACAAGTCATTTCATGGCCACAGCCAAAAAATCTGGAAAATGTTCTAGTAGGTCTGCTTAAGTGTAATAAATGGTATGATGGTAATGCAATAGGCACAACTACTCATGTAGCAAATGCTAAGCTCCTGCAAAAAATGCTTCATGGGGCAGAAATTTGGGGGTTTGTGAACCAGGATTTATTTCAATGTGCTTATGCAACTTGATGTAATGTTGTGCTTATGCAACTTGTTGAATAAACCTTTGTGGCCATTCTCTTCTCATTCCTTGGTGAATACCACCCTGTAGGGATGCTGAAGGCAAGGAGCCCTGGAGGAGGGTTCCACCCCTAAAGCATTTAAATAATGATGTACTTTGTGATCAAATTAAAAGTTTGGAGTGTTTATGTGCATTTTTTTATGGTGGACACATATAGTCAGACTTTTTATTATTTTATTTTTTTGTAAGTAATCATTTTATTGAGAATCGAACCCAAACACATAATACATATCAAGTAATCATGAAAAGAAAAGAGAAAACAAAACAGAGAACATAGTACTCAAAGAATATAGGAACATTAAAAACAATTAAGTCATTTCCACAGACCTGCCCCATAAAGTTCAATCACCTGCAACTTGAGCAAAACAAAGATCTCATGCCCAATAAGTGCTGGATCCCCACCCCCAAGTCATCTACCTTCAAATATACTCAGTAAACAATTATTAGAAACAGGTTACTAACCTGAAGAAATCCTTGCCAAATCCCCATATTGAAATCCCACTGAGGCCATCCATTTTTTTCACACCTTGTTGACCCATGAGAGAATGTCTCATTTTCCATAAATTACCCAATAAAAGCCTACAGCTTTAGAATCTGCTTGCTGCCACTTCACGAGGGGAGGTGTCCTACTAGACCTCCAGTTTAGTAGTAACAGTCTCTTTGCCTCTGAAGCCGTGGCAAACAGAACCCCTTTATAAATCAAGATGTTAGCATCTAACATCACCAGATCTCCTAGGATCCAAAATCACAGTGATTTTGGAATGGGGACTTGTAGGATACCTTCCAAACATTTAATAATATCTGCCCACAAGCCCTTAAATAAAGGACAATCCCATAGAATATGAAAGATCAACCCATATCCCTTCTGACACTGCCAGCATAACTGTGAATTTAGCACACCCATCTTGGCCAAATGGGCCGGTGCCCGGTACCATCTGCTTGACACCTTCTTCTGAATGAGCTGTAATTTGGGATCCGGAGATGCCTTGTGTGCCATGTACCAACATCTGTGCCAGTCCTCACAGTTCAAGTCCATTTACATCACCTCACTCCAATTCAACCTACTGTACAAGAATCCCAATCTGGTAAATAACCATTCATGAACTCTTTGTATAACACACTAATATGCCCCTTAGGGAGCTTCAACCATTTTTGAAGAGTCTTCATAATTATTATCTCAATAAGGCTAACAGACTTGAAAAATTTCCACAACATAGCATGCTTCAATTGAAAATATCTCCACCTATCTGTCGAAGGAAGGTCGTACTTATCCTGTAGATCAGAGAAAGATGTCAATAAACTAGTCATTTCCTACACCATATCTCCCACCATCTGAATACCTTTTCCCACCCAAGTCCTCCAGTAAAGAAGGTTGTGCCCCACCAAAATAGCTGGGTTATACCAAAATGGTTCAAAAACCCCAAGGGAGGAAGTATCCCATCCAAGTACCCTGAAAATCCCCCCCCACATCTGCAGAGAGAATAGCATTGACATAATTATATCCTTAGCAATCACAGCGGGTGATTTTAGCAGGGTTACTAGAGGAACCTTAACCATAAAGGTCTGCTTAATCTCCATCCATGGGGGAACCAGAAAAAGAGGGACAGACCCAATACAAAGTCTGTTTCAACCTGATACTCACATGGTAGTCCCACAGCCATGACATATTCCAGCCCCCAGAGGACCCAGGCACACAGAGTGTCCATCTGCTAAAACACAGAGGAGGGAGCACCATCCCATATAAAATCAAAGAATGTCCTATCTATTTTATTCCAAAACCTCAGTGGAATACATAAGGTAGATTACATAATTTATAAAATATTTGTGAAAACACCATCATTTCAGTAGTGGCAATTTTCCTAGAAAGGGATAAGTTAAACTTTTTCCACCTACGAAAGTCAGTCCTAAGCTCCTCTAAAGGTCCCAAGAGGTTCTAAGCATACATATCACAAATATGTGGTGAAATGAACATTCCCAAATACTTTATTCCATCAGTAGACCATTTAAGTGAATAAGAGCCCATAGAGGCCCAGGCTTGGTCAGCATTATAGAGGGCCAAAAGCTCTGACTTCCCCTAGTTGATCTGCATTCCTGAGATTACACTAAATGAGTTAATAACCCCCCAAGCCTTTGGGGAAGAGGTCTCCACCTTTGAAAGCATCAACAACAAATCATCCTCCTACAATAGTGTGGAGAAAGATTTCCCTCCCACCCTTATCCTGGAAATCTCCAGATTATGAGACAAAGCCAAATTCAAAAGCTCCATAACCAATAAAAATAACAATGGGCTCAACAGGCATCCTTGCCTCATATCACGAGACAAAGGAAAGAAGTCTGAGAGTACTCTGTTAGCCAAGACACATGCCAGAGGTTCCGAATATAAGCAACCTGTCTGGTGTCAGAACTTATGACCTATGCCAAACTTAGCCCGAACGAACTGCAGGTAATGCCATTCAACTGAGTCAAAAGCTTTTTCAAAGTCCAACCCTACAAGTGCCACTGAGTCAGGACCCTCATTGCCACCTGTATTAAGTCATTTACAGCTCATAGATTATAACTGCCCAGCCTTCCTTTCATAAAGCCAGATTGAGATTTTCTCACCAGGAGAGATAACATCCATTCCAATTGCATGGCCAAAATTTTTGCAAACACCTTGCAATCGACATTCAACAATGAAATAGGACAGTAGTTAGCACACACCATAGAATCTTTATCAGGTTTAGGCAGGACAGTGATAGTGGCCTCCTTCATAGTGGTCAGTAAGGGGCCCACCTCTCCAATGGCACTAAAGACATCCAAAAGGCACTGGGAACCTGCAGTTTGAAGGCTTGATAAAAATCCACACTACACCCATCTGGTCCCGGGGCTTTCCCAAAGGCAAGAGTCTTGATAGTCTGTTGCACTTCTAACAAAGTGATGTCTGCTTCCAACAGGGCAGCCGCCTTCTCTGACAGACAAGATAGCACAAGTGAAGCAAAACAAATCTCATACTCCTCCAATGAATGGTTAACTGAGGATTGATACAAGTTCGAATAGAACTCACAAAATTTATCCTTAATTTGCCCCACATCTGAATGCAGACTATCATCATCTAGTCTCCAAAACGGAACCTGGGCCTCCATGGATTTTTTTCATACTCTTTACGTTAAAAGCTTTTCTAGCCTTATCACTCAATTCCCAGTAAGATTGATTAATGGAAAAAAGCCCATTGTGCCTTCTAATGAAGTATGACATTCAACTGATCCTTGTACCCCTTAAGCTCTTGGACCTTTCTCTCCTTATCTGGTGGAGATAAGTACATTTTCCTCTCTAGATGCTGTATACGAGCTTCCAAAGCTTCCACCTCCTCCTTGCGCCGTTTATTAACATGTGACTCTTAAGAAATAATTTGTCCCCTAATAAAAGACTTGAATGTGTCCCAAAGAACAAAAGGGCTAATAAGAGGGGAGGAATTCAACTCAAAATGGAAATCAATTTCACCCTGCAACCACTGTTTAAACTCCACCAAACACAACAGTGCTGGATTAAATCTGCATTTGGGGTTCTCACTACAAATGGCTGATGCTCCCATATCAGACTCACTGGTGCATGGTCCGACAATAATATAGATCTGTGAGAAACCTCCACCACAGCTGACAAGATAGAGGAGCTACACAAAAATTTATCTAATCTACTATATGAATGGAATCTTGGGGAGCGGAAAGTATAATCCCAGGTTTTAGGGTGAAATATCCTCCATCAATTGCTTAGCTGAAATTCCACAAATATCTGCCCCAACACCCCCCACCCTTAGACTTTTGATGCAATGGCACTCCCTTCTCAATAGGGGAGCTATCAATTACAGGATCCATAACAAGATTAAAGTCCTCCCCTATTAACAATATCATGGGGCTGGAGTACTAATCGGAAATATGTTGCACCAGCTGAGAAAAATAATCCGGTGAATCATCATTAGGTGCACACAAATTCAGTAACAAAATCAAAACTGTATTCAGTCTATATAATGCCATAACCCACCACCCCCTTTGTCCAAATCCCATTTCTGTATGTGTAGAGGGCACCCCCATTTCACCAAGATAGCAACACTCCTCTTCTTGGACCCAAAAGAACAGGAGTACATTTTCCCCACCCAAACACATTCGAAAGTCCCCACATCCTTCTTCAGTAGGTGTGTTTCATGTAAGAAAATAATGTCACAATTACAAGACCACAGGTATGGAAACACTTTCTTTTGTTTTATGAGGATATTCAAACCTTGAACATTCCACGTTGTGACAGAAAGATGACCCATAATTTCCAATTAGTTAACTCTACCACACTTACCAAAACACCATAACATCCAAACATAAATGAGAAAAACTTTAAGAAAGTATAAGGTAGATGACCCAACCCCAAATTCAGCAGTCTTATGCCCTCGTGCTCCCACTTGCCAATGTCCATAAGACAGAGAAGCCTCAACTACCATAAATCCACCCACACCCCATTCCAGAAACTATCTCTACACCTCCCACCCTTCAAACTGCCCAACAACAAACCCATCAACCATCCAGATACACTTCTTATATATACCCCTGTGATAACATTTCCCCATGAAAGCAAAACTTCTTGAACAACAATATCCCCACCTCCCTCCCCCCACCTCCCAAAACACCCCACCAAGAAAAAGTCCATTAACAAGTAAAGTCTCTCTACTCCCTACCCCCTTTAACACCCTAAACAAGAGCTTGAGCAGAGAGAAGAGACAGGCCAGCAGAACCCCACTGCCAATGCCTGTCCACTCTGCAGTAGGTGCAGGGGGGGTCTTGTCATCCAGAAACAAGATACCACCTATGAACTAGCCAGTACCAAGCTCCAACCACCACTGCCTAATCAAATGTCTGATCCCAGAGCCCAAACCTTAAACCAATCCTCAAAAAATCTAACCCCCCCATTCTAACAGGGAGACTAATGCTAATGGGGCCATCCAAGCTAAGCCAAGCCAAGACTACCCCTAAACTTACATTTACATGGAGCCCAGTACCATGCATAAGATTAAGAAGAAGAAATAACTAATCTGAGAAATACAGGGCTGCAGTCTGAGTAGCCCCAGACAGTCCTTCTCACCTCCAAAGCCCTGCGTAAACTGTTGTTGACCCACATCCAGAATACCCAGAAAACCTGTGCCCCCTTCTCCCAAGGACTCCCTCTGTGTAGGGTCCAGACTGCCCCCCCAACATAGAATAAACAACACTCTGAATCCCCCCCACACACTATCTTTCCCCTATTGCAATCTGACTATTCTTCAAGCCAAAAAACTTCCTCACCTAAAGAAAAGAACTGTAGTGGTCCCCAGCCACTTATCCTTGCCTTAGACCATTTATTCGGAATATGATCAGAACCCATTTTGAGTAGTGAGGGACCCTACCCCCATTACTCTCACCCGCAAAAGAAAAACAAGGACATGGTAATTGCATACCAACAGTGGTAAACAGCTCAAATGAGATTAATTAAGAGAGTATCAAGTTTCAGTTGTTTCTGGAGCAATCTCCACTTCAGCCGCCCCTTCCTTCAGCACAACCTGCAATTATATGTCGCACTTCGAGGTAGGATCCTGCACCAGTTGATGATGCTGCTCCAATGCAGAAAGCATGCCCGAAGCAGGCTGTGATACAGCCAGCAATTCCTCTTCATGGAAGTCTGCCCACTTCATCTCGACAGAACCAGAGGGTCTCACCTGAAGTTCGGGGGACAACCAAGGATGTTTTGGCTCTAGTGTGGAGGAGCGCTCCATAGCTAGCAATGGAGAAGAAGTGCAGGAAGCTAATGCTCTCCCCATGGGTTGTTGCTATCCTGCCATGGTGTGCCTGGTGGTAGCAATCCATTCTGTTGTTATTTTGAAAACTGCTGGATCTGGCTGCAGCTCTTTTATCCCTGAAGCTGAGGCAGAGAGAACCTGGGATGAAGGACTGTGAGAGAGTGAAACTGCACCCCCCTTCATTTGGATTTCTAGGAGGATAGTGGTCCTGAATGTACTTCTGCTTCTTTGTTTGTGGTATTTGTATTGTTATATGTTTGTTTGTTGGGCTGGCCACCCATTTTGTTTGTCTATTGTGGTGTTGTCTGTTTCTTTCTATCTTTCCAGTACATCCCAGAATCACTGCTCCTGCCTACAAAAGGCCTGGTTTAAAAAGACTGAGTACTTCAGGTCTGCTAACCTCTTTTTAAAGTAAAAGGCATCCTGTCTCCTCTGTTAAAATGTGTTCCTGGAGCCGTTTTGCTCCTTGTGTAAAAAAGAGTCCTTCCCCCTGAAAAAAATGGATGTTTGGAGCCTTTTTCGCTCAGCAGGCTAACCCCTGCTTAAATGCCTGCATATTAGCTCTGCTTTTGTAAAGAAAGCCCTCTGTTTTAAAAGTATGCAGGGCACTGCATAACAAATCCCCTTTTGCTGTCCTTGCATGTTCTAGAGTGTAAATAATCCTGGGAACCTTGTGGTTCAATTGTTTATCCCTCGAAATACTCAATTTAAAAAGAGCTTTCCTGAATTGTGGCTTTGCTGTAAAAATAAGCTGCTATACTCCGTCACGGCAGTGTGAGTTCAAGCGCCGGTAGTTTTACAACTGCTCGAACGTTCACACTATCGTGAGGGGATTTAGACTCCTAAGTACTTCCCGCTTTGGATTTTTAGCAAGCAAATAAAGCATATAGCCTTGTACATACCCTCTCTGGTAAAATTGGAATGTTCTGTGTGTTTTCAAAGGGTCTTGCAAAACAAGGGTTCTAATGCTGCTGTTGGCATCTTAGCCCATGGAAACACACCACCTTCAGCTCCAGCACTACTATAAGATCCGGCCGTCCACTTTCTAAACACATTTGTGCTGCAGCTAGAAGGGGGTGGTGCTTCCCGATGCTCAGAGATAATTGTAAATCATTCAGAATGATAGAATTTACCTTTAAGACTTCATGCAAGTCACATCTATGATTTCAATGTGTTTGTGTGCTATGAAAAATATTTACGTTGTATATAAAGAAATGATGTTTGAATGAATGAACAAGGGTGGAGTTTAAAGGTCGCATGACCCCTGATAGGTATAAATGCTGTTCACCTAGAACAGGTAGTCAGTCAGCAGGAGTATGCGAAGCTGTTAACATCCTGTATGGCTAGCTATTACTAGCTGTATTTCTTTTGATTTTGATGCATTTTGCTTCTCTTTTATTTTGCTGCTTATCAGTTCGCTTTATATTTGTATAAATAAATACTTTATTTTGCTGCCTATCTGCCTCATTGGTTTATCCTTTACCCACAGCATATGACAAAGACCATTTTTCAGTTTAGTTTAGTTTAGTTTAGTTTATTAGTCTAGGAATTCATACCTTTGAGCCAGGGCTCTTTTACAAAGGTTCCAAGTCACAAAGAACATTTAACAAAGCACGATACACATTACAGGTAAAACCAGACAGGAAAGTTACATCATAAATTTGCTATTAACAGTTTAAGGCAGTAACGTTTTTAAGTTTCATAGAAAAACAAGCTATAACAGGTTCAAGCGAGTAGACAATTTTGAGGTTAAGGAAACTTCCAGGGAGAGGGTGATCATTAGGCGCCAAAAGGAGGCTAGAGAGGAGGGAAAGGTGGTGAGCGGGAGAGTAAGTGAGAGGGGACAGGAAAAAAGTGGGGGAGTGAGTTTGGGTGGGAGACATGAAGTAGTAGAGGTACCAGAGGGTGCATTAGTCAGGGAGACAGAGGCCTCAGATGTGAGGATGGACATGAGGAGTAGTAGTCTTTATCTAGCGCAATCACAGTTGCTAGTGGTGGTGAGGTGGGCATAGAGCATGGATTTGAAAGCTTCAAGCGAGGTTGAGGATAGAGTAGGTGGACTAAGCGCATTGAACCATGTCGGGGCTCTGTATGCGAAAGATCTTTGTCCCTGTGCAGTCCGTCATCTCAGAACCAGGAAAGGTTGGCGTTCAGATCTGGTGGAGGGTCGTGAGTCAGGATTCAGTCGGAGTAGGTTTTGAATACATAATGGAGTCAGTCCCAAGATAGATTTTTTTGCCATTGTGCAGGTGAGATAAATAAGACGATTTGATAGGTTCAACCAGCCTGATTCATAGTACAGATCACACGTGTGAGTCAGTCTTTGAGCCCCAGTGAGGAGCCGGCAGGCCTTATTTAGAGTGATTGAGATACGCCTTAGAGCAGTGGAGGTAGCTGAGCTATAAATAATAAGGCCATAGTCAATGATTGAGATTATGGAACTCTGTATAGCTATTCTCAATGCCGCTTGATTTAGAAATTGACGGTTACGGAATAGTATTCCAAGGCATTGGTTCACTGTTTTCGCGGTGTTGTCAATGTGGGTTGCAAAGGTGAGCCCTTGGTCAAAAGTGATGCCAAGGTATTTGAAAGTATTTACTTGGTCCAGTGTAATTCCCAAGAGAGTTTGTATGGTGAGTGGAGTATGCCTATTTTGTTTTGGTGATTGGAGAAGAGCATGGCTTTTGTTTTATTGTGGTTTAGCACAAGTTTACTAGCCAGGAACCACCTTTCAACACTAGAGAAAGCAAGTTGCAGGCTTTTTCGTAGGGAGTTTGGATCCTTGTGGGAAGAGAGAATTACAGCATCATCAGCGTATAAGATTATTTTCTCCTGGCAGATATCTGGGAGGGAGTTAAGGAACAGGCTAAAGAGGAGCGGTCCAAGAATTGATCCCTGTGGTACACCCGAGAGAACTGGTTTGAAGTCGGAGAGTTCATTAGATATTTTTACAGCCTGTGACCGATTGGACAGGTAACTTTTTACCCAAGCACAAGGACCTTCGCCAGGCTTAGGCTAGAAAGTAGGGAGGTAAGTAGGCCATGATGGACTGTGTCAAAAGCTTTTGTAAGATCGATAAAGACTGCACCTGTTTGGCACCCTTTGTCTAGGGCTGAGTGGACTTCTCCAGAGAAATCAAGTAAGGCTGTTGTTGTACTATGTCCTTTCCTAAAGCCGTGCTGTTGATTACAGAGTAGATTGTATTTGTCCAGGTAATCAGAGAGTTGGTCTGCCACTATTCATTCAAGTGCTTTGAAGAGGGAGGGAGTATTGATATTGGTCGATAGTTTCCTGTTGAGGTTTTGTCCCCTTTGTGCACTGGCGTAACTATGGCAGATTTCATTTGTTGGGAAATTGACTTGGCAAAGTGACAGATTAAGAATTTTTGCAAGGGTGAATTACTCATCCAGGGTGAGAGACAGGATTTTAGATATAGCGTGTCACTACTTGTTCTGGATTTGGAGCAGGCCTTTCTTATGTACTTGTGTGCTTCGTGCACTTTGATTTTCTTGAAGTAAAATTGTGGTTTGTCACGAGGGGTGTTTTGTGATACTAGGCTAGGCACAGGTAAGTCCGAGAAGAAATCTGGGGGGAGGACCACACTAAGGTCTGTGAATGTCTTATTAAGCGCATCTGCAATAGACTTTGGGTCAAGAGTGGTGGATCCATCAACTTTCATAATGGTAGGTGATGATTTTGATTGTTTACCCATTATGTTTCGGATGTTGTCCCAAAAAGCTGTTCCATCACCCCAGGTGGATTCAAGGGATTTTGAAATAGGCGCTTCATTTGCCTAATTTGTGAGGTACATCTATTTCGTGCCTGCTTGTATTTTAGGGTATCATGAGGTGAGCTCTGTGTCTCTGGCAACTGCTCAGAGGTGGTCCCGAACCTTGAGCTCGCAAGTAGTTTGGCAGTAATCCATGGATTTGATAGCACTTTGATTTTACGTTTTTTACTGGGGCGTATAAGTCATGCAGAGTTGAAAGATTTAATGAAGTATTCTAGTGTGGTATTAATATCAGTTGATTCAAGGATTGGCGTCCAGTCCTGTTGTAGGAGATGGGTTTTCAACTTGATAAGATTCCCATAAGGCAATACTCTGTTTGTTATAACTTTGGGGGGTGGCTTGAGAAATTTATTAGACCAGGTACAGGACACTGGGAGTGGTCACTGAGGGAGTCAGGGAGGACTTTAATGTTTTTATCCGGTCAGGGTGATTTGTGAGAACCCAGTCAATAAGGGTGCTTGTACCAGTTTTGTAATTTTTCCGGTGGGGAGGTTACCATCTGAGTCAGGTTTGCTGCTAGGATGTCATCTTTGTAGAGCCAGTGTCAGAGGCGAGCCAGTTTATGTTGAAATCCCCGAGGAGGAGGAGCTCATTTTCAGAGGGCTGCAGACTAACAAAATCAAGTACAGACTTAATACTGGCACGGTGGTCTTTTGGAGGGATATAGACTGCAGCCACTGTGAGAACTTTGTTTTGTGCACCAAGAAGCAGTTTGATAGGGAGGAGTTGCATCTGCGTATTTGTGGGGGTGAAGCTGCCACGTTGACAGGAGAGGTTGTCCTTTATGTAGATAGCACAGCCCCCACCTTTCTTGCTTGCCCGGTCGAGTCTGAAAAGATTGTGGCCTTCAAGCGAGACCGCATGATCCGGGGTGCTGGGAGATAGCCAGGTTTCCACAATGGCTAGTATATCAGGGTTTTTTTGTCCAGCGAGAGTTTGAGAGATGCCAATTTGGGAAGGAGGCTGCAGATATTTAGAGTGATAATGGAGAGACCATCATCAACTTTCCCTGTTTTTGTCGGCTTCAGTAGTAACAGGACCAGGGTTTGAGTGTATCCCACCAGATATTAAAAGTAGGAGGAGCAAGAGTTTCAGCGATGCCATTCGTAGTTCATAATAGGTTGGAGTGAGTTTCTGCTTGTACTTTTTAAGATGCTTGGATTGTCTTCTGGAGTCCAGTAGAGGGTGATCGTTAGTGAGTTATAATGATGTGGCAGTTTCCAATTAGGAAATATGGCTCTTTGCACCCAGGTATTAATTGGGTGATGTTTGTTTAAGACTTCAGAGTAAAAGCCATGGTACAATGTTTCGGTAGTAGTATAGAAAGGTGAGAGTAGGTGGAGGGTAGGGGAGGGGAGGAGTTGGCATAAAGGGAAAAGGAGGGTGAGGGTGAGCAGGAACAGGTGGTGGGACTAAGCCAAAGCATTTTTTAGCGAGGCAGAGAGAGCCAGAAGTAGTGTGGGCTAGGGCAGTCGGGGGCGCAGCAATAAGAGGGTGGCGGGTAAGGATTTTAGTGGGCTAAGGTGGATAGCTAAGCACTATGGCGAGTACAGAGAAAATGAAAAAAAAGACTGGGAGGGTTTGGTGCCAGAGGGTTTAAGAGAAGTACTATATACTGTTGAGATCCAGGATCACATAATATGTTAAAGTTCCTGAAAGGTGATAAATTGTGGCCTGGGCATATGCAATGTGTAAAATCCTTTTGTCTATATGTTTCCTTTGTTCTTCAAAGTCCTCAGAGATAAGTACAATACCTTGGGAGTAGGTCAGACAGTAGGCATATGCAATGTGTGAAATCCTTTTGTCTGTATGTTTCCTTTGATCTTCAAAACCTCAGAGACAAGTACAATACCTTTGGAAAAGGTCAGACAAAAATGTTGATTCAGTCACAAAATGTGTTAAAATTCCTTTGTTCTTTAAAGTCCACAAGTGCAGTTGCTTTAAGAGTGGTCAGATGAGAATGTTGAAAATGTTGATTCAGTTGCAGGACCCAGCATCACCATGTTTGTAAAACTAGTTGTAAGGCATATGCTTCCTTGGGGAGGCTTCAAGAAAGTTGATTTAAAATTAAAAAGCTGATACTTGATGATGGCGATTTGCAGAAATTCAGTCCAGGAGACTTTCACCAATGTTGTGTGCAAGAATGGCACAGGTATTCCCAGCAGAAAAACATGTAAATGAACAAAAACTAACCTACAGACACAGACAAGCACAAACAGCCACCCACACAGCCCCAGGAGGAGGAGCTGTCAGTAATAGTAGTGTGATGATCTCCCTCTCCAGCAACTCTTGGTGTGCCACAGACTGTTGTGACCTAGGTGGATTACTGGTATGCAGCAATTGAATGAAGGATTGTGCTGCTAACAGACAGTCAAATGCTTTCCAACTGTCCTCCCACCACACATGAAGTACTGTGGGGTAAGGAAAATTAAATTTGATGCTTTGGCAGCCAGCTCCTCCTTAATAGGCACAAAAGCTTTTCTCCGGTCAGAAATCCCTTTCAAAAAATCCTGGAAAATATGTATCCAATGGTCATTCCATCTAAGTGGACCCCTTTCTGAGCCAGCCTTAGAACTTGCTCCTTTACACTGAACCAGAGAAGGTAAGCAATGGTGGAACGCGGAGGCGATCCTCTTGCAGGCTGGGGGCTGAGGGAATGGTGTGCTCATTCAACTTTAAGTGGCTAAGCCCAGTTATAGTTTAACAGCAATGGCAGGAATGTCTTCAAGGAATCACAGACACTGTCCACCTCAGTCCCTTCTGGGAGTCCCAAAATCCGAAGATTGTTTCTGTGACCTCAGTTCTCAAGGTCCTCTAGTTTGAGGGATAAAGTTTGCACTCGTCTCTCAAGTGTGGCAATCTGGTCCTGCTGCCATGCTGCTGAAGAATCCACTTACATAGAAACATGAAACATAGAAGTTGACGGCAGATAAGTACCGCAAGGCCCATCCAGTCAGCTCATTTTTTCTACCTTATGAATGTGCCACTTGCATACAGAACAGTTCAGTGCAGGTGATCCTACTTTCCGTAGCATCCACCAATTCTTCTAACTGTGTAGCTGAAGCCTTTATTTCGGTATGTCTTGGACCAAAGAGTGCAGCATTGATTTAATGTCAGATATATCTTTCTTACTAACAAGCACAGAGGATTCCAGTGGTTCCATTCTACCACCAAGACAGGCCGCAGATGTTGCAATGATGAAGCAGGGCAATTAAGACCGATAACAGGGCCACCAGACTGCATAACCAGCCATACCAATCAGCTAGTGACTCCATAGACCAGGGTAATGTCCATATACCTCAAATTTGGACAAAGTGAAGAAATAATTGAAGACATGTAGCAGTAGCAAAACGGAGATGAGCTTTTAAGCTGCCATCTTGTTCCCTTCCACAATGGAAGTCAGACTTTTTATTATTTATTAGAGTATGCTCTTAATGATTAATTTGAAGTTCTTGAATGCTCTATGACTGGCAAATTACATGAGCACATGATCCAGTTGATATATAAATAGAGCACATTCAGAAGCCTGACTTATCCTCTGATGAAGCCCTGATTGTCTGGGGTAAAGCGTTAGGACCTGTAACATCTCTGGCATCACACATCTCTTTCACCTTTCTGCTGCTTTTTATTTTACCAGCTATGAAGTAATAAAAGTAATTTACTTGAAGAAAAAAACTAAATTTCTCGTGGTCCTTGAAACATAGAAACGTAGAAGTTGACGGCAGATAAGGACCGCAAGGCCCATCCAGTCTGCCCATTTTTTCTACTTTATGAATGTGCCATAGGCCTGTACTCTGTCAATGGCCTATCTATTCATACTCGTCTTTATTGCTCCCTTATGCCTATCCCAAGCCTGTTTGAAGCCCTGCACCGTATTCATATTCACCACTTCCTTAGAGTAAGGGGTGAGTGTCTTTCACTGATACTATTTGCAAATGATCTAGTTTTAGGAGAGGCACCACCATCCCAGTGCTAACCTTCACCTTCAACAAGTGTGGATCACCTCAGGTAAAGCACAGGTTATAATTAAAACCTACTATCCCAGAACACTCACAAGCCATGTGAAAAATGGATGACCCAAACCAGGGCAACAGCAACCAGCAAGGAGGGGGTGCAGAAAGTTACTACTCATCTTTGTTTCCAGATGTGAACAGTGAGAATCCTTTGCTACAGGATGTTTCTCACCCCATTCCAGGTACAGTAGGTTTTGATCAAGCATATTGTCTAATACTACAATAAGAGATGCATTCTTTCTATTAGAAAAGATTGCTACTCAAGCCCTATGGCTCCACTGGCAGAAACTTTCAATATTGGCTTATGTCTCAGTACAGAAAGTCCTGAGGGGACTGAGAATTTTGAAGCAGTCATCAATTGTTAAAGACAAACTACAGTTCATTAAAAGGCAGGAGGACATTACGCATGGATTTTAAATAGAAATGATGAAACTTATGATAACAGATGGACTAGAAATCCCAAATGAAGTAGACCAGGCTTTGAAAGTACAAGAAAATCTTGTGGCTACCTTTTCAAAACATGAAGATTTCAATAGATGTAACATCAGATTTAAGTAATATCTTAAGTTCTATGATGAGAAAATTAAAAATCAGAAACATAAGAAATTTAAAAGAGATACAAATGATTATGCTAACAATCATGTTTTTAATTGGAAAAAATGTCAAGATTCTAGTGAAACTCCAAGCTCATATCAGACCAGCAAAACATCCCATTTGATACTTAGAAAAAAAAACATGTGGACTATATCACAGATCCTAGCGATTCTGAAATTAAAGAACAAGAAAACCATCAGGAACCTTTTTTCAGAGGGAATTCTCCTGGGTAAAACACATCCAGGAACAGTACAAGACAGATGAAATTCCAGTTTTCAACAGGAGCTGTGGAAGCAAGATGAAAATGTGGAGCAGCAGAAAGTAGGGAAACAGGAAGAGGTAGAGGCAAATATAGGAACCCTAAGAATGTGGATAACAACTGTTACTGACTGTTACAAACACTTCTAACAGACAACTAATGGACACTGAAAATCAGGTATTGTACAAAGGACTTTCATTTGTACCTACACATTTCTTGTCAGAATTTGATGCCTTTGTTGCATTAAAAAAAATTTGCTGGAAAACTTAATTTAAAAATGTTTTTAACAGGGATGATAGAAACATAGAAACAAAGACTTTGATGGCAGATAAGGACCACTTGGCCCACCCAGTCTGCCCATTTCCCTACCTACTGGATAAGCTGCAGATTCAAGTTAACCAACAGCCTATTTCCTGCAACCCCCCACTATAATTGCCTTATGTCTGTCCCATGCATGTTTGAATTCCTCCACTGTTTTAGACCCCACAACCTCTCCAGGAAGGCGGTTCCATGCGTCCACCACTCTCTCCGTGAAAAAGAATTTCCTCACATTACCCCTGAGCCGTCCCCCCTCTAACTTTAAATTGTGCCCCCTTGTTCTTACACATCTCTTTTTCTGAAAGGTGCTACCCTCCTGGACTTTGTTGAGTCCCTTGAGGTACTTAAAAGTTTCTATCATGTCCCCCTGTCCCTCCTTTCATCAAGGGTATACATATTAAGCTCTCTCAGTCTCTCTTTATATGGTTTCTGATGCAGACCCTGCACCATTTTAGTTGCCCTCCTCTGGACTGCTTCCATCCTGTCTATGTCCTTGCGTAGATGAGGTCTCCAAAACTGCATGCAGTACTCCAGATGGGGTCTCACCAACTGTCTGTATAGAGGGATAACCACTTCCCTTTTTCTACTTGTGATGCCCCTCCCTATGCATCCCAGTATCCCCCTGGCTTTCCCTACTGACTTCTCACATTGCATACCCACCTTTAGGTCATCTGATATGACTACATCCAGATCCCTTTCCATTATTGTTGTTGTTAGTACCTCCCGCTATTGTGTACTCTTCTCCTGGATTTTTATTTCCAGGTGCATTACTTTTCACTTCTTTGCATTGAATCTAAGTTGCCATATGTCTGACCATTCCTCCAACCTTGCCAAGTCCCTTCTCATCCTTTCTACCCCTTGTGTATCAACTCTGTTACAGATCTTTGTGTCATCCACAAAGAGGCATACCTTCCTTCCAGACCTCTGCAATGTCACCTATAAAGACGTTAAAGAGGACTGGACCCAGTACTGAGCCCTGAGGTACTCCACTAGTAACCCCTTTCTTCAGAATGTGTTCCATTCACTATTACCTTCTGTGTCCTGTTGTGCAGCCAGTTTGTACTCAGGACTACCACCCTGGGACCCACTCCCAGGCTGGCTAACTTGATTATTAATCTTTTGTGCGAGACTGTCAAATGCCTTGCTAAAGTCTAGGTAGGCCATATCCACAGCCCCTCCCTGATCTATTACTTTGGTCACCCAGTCAAAGAAATCTATTAGATTTGTCTGACATGACCTTCCTGCTGTGAATCCATGCTGCTTTGGGTCCAGTGCCCCGCTGGCCTCTAGGTACTCAACAATTCTTTCTTTCAGAAGTGATTCCATCATTTTCCCCACCACTGAGGTCAAACTAACAGGTCTGTAGTTTCCTGCTTCTGCCTTGCTCCCACTTTTGTGAAGGGGAATCACATCTGCCCTCCTCCAGTCCTCAGGTACCACCCCATTTTCCCATGATTTGTTAAAAACTGTGGTTAGTGGTGTCACTAGGTCCTCCCTTAGCTCTTTTAGGATTATAGGGTGAATCCCGTCAGGCCCCATTGCTTTGTCCACCTTGAGTTTTAGAAGTTCTTTCAGTACTCTTTCTTCTTTAAATGGACTGGTACCAACCCCACTATCCAGAGTGCTTCTACTGTTTGGTTTAGGTAAGTCCTCCTCCTCTTCTTTTGTGAATACTGAGCAAAAGTATTCATTCATTATCTCTGCCTTTTCACTGTCTCCCTCTGCCCACCTCCCCTCTCCTTTATTAATCTTCCCTATCCCTCCCTTAACCTTTCTATGTTCCTTAATGTACCTATAAAAGGTTTTATCCCCCTTCTTAACTGAGTTGGCTATCCTTTCCTCGGTTTGGGCCTTTGCTTTTCTGACTGCCTTCCCCACTTTTTTCTGCTTTAATTGATACAGTTCCCTGTCGTGCTCTGTCTGTGATTCCTTATACTTTTTGAATGCAGCTTTTTCTCCTTAACCTTCCCTGACACTTCTTTTGAGAGCCATAGTGGTTTTTTATTCCGCTTTGTTTTCTTTATTTGTTTCACACAAAGGCTTGTTGCCTCCATGATGGCAGTTTTGATTTTTCTCCATTGTTCTTCCACCCCTCCTTTCTGGCCATTTGCTAATGCGTTCCTCAGGTATTCACCCATTTTGCCAAAGTCAGCCCTTCTAAAGTCCAGTATCCTTGTATTTGTATGGCTTGTCTCCATGGTTGTGTTTATTGTGAAGCACACTGTACAGTGGTTGCTTGTTCCCAGGTATCTACTGACTTCTAAGTTTGTGATCCTCACTCCATTTGAGAGTACCAGGTCTAATATTGCTCCCTCCCGAGCGGGTTCCACCACTAGCTGTCTGAGGCATGCTCCCTGTAGGGCATCGAGAATGACCCTGCTCTTGGATGTGGCTGCAGTCCATGTAGCCCAGTTAACATCTAGCATATTCAGGTCCCCCATCAACAGTTTCTCCCCTTTTTCAGCCATTTTGAAAATGCCCTCTATCATTTTCTTGTCCATTTCCTCCTTGAGACGGGCTCTGTATACAACCCTGTGCGGATTGTGATGCCATTCCTGTCTCCAATGTGACCCAGAGTTTCTATTGTCCTCCTCTTACCTTTTAGTTCTGTTACTTTGATCCCTTCCTTATGTAGAGAGCTACTCCACCTCCTCTTTACCTCCCTGTCCCTTCTGTAGATTGTGTACCCTGGTATGTTGACATCCCAGTCATGGTTCTCCTGTACCATGTTTCTGTGACTGCATAATATCCAAGTGTTCCACTTCCATCAGGGCTACTAGCTCTGGAAGCTTGTTTCAAGACTATGGGCATTGGTGCTCATTGCCCTCCATTTAATGTTGGCTTTATCCTTTTTCCCCATCCCTGCTCTTATTGCCCTTGTCCATTTTTCCATTTACCCTGTCCTGCCCTCTGTCAAGCTCTGTACCTCAGTGTTTACCCTACTACCTGCCATGTTTTGTGGGGGGAGGCTTGAACTTTCCTGTTTTCTATCAGCACCTCCCCCCTTGGCTAGTTTAAAAGCTTGCCAAGGAAGCCTTTAAACCTGTCACCTAGGAGCATGTTTCCCTTCCTGGACAGATGCAGACCATCATGCCAGTATAGACCTTCATCTCTCCAGGTGGACCCCCAGTCCCCAATGAAGCCAAAGCCCTGTGCTCTGCACCAGTTTTGCAACCATTCATTAAACCGCATGGTGTGCAGTACCCTAGCCTCACCCCTGCCATGGACTGGCAGCACCTCTGAGAAGGTTACCGTGCTTGCTACCTGTCTGAGGCCCTCCTCAACTCCACAAATTCATCCTGCACTGCACTGATCTCATGCCTAGCTAGGTCATTTGTCCCGAGGTGGACAATGATATCTAGTTTTCTCTCCTGTGATGCTGCTTCTGCAATCCTGAGTATTTGCTTCCTGTCCCTCCAAGCCATGGCACCAGGCAGGCACCTTACTTCCCTCTCCTCTCCCTTCCCCAGGTCTACACCCCTAACAATTGAGTCCCCTATCAGAAGCTGTTTCTTCCTTGTGTTGTCCCTTGCCACTCTTTGTGGGTCTCCCTTGTGGATGTCCCCAGCATTCTTCTTGGTCTCCAATGAGGGTGTCATCATAGAGGAACCTTGATTTGCCAGACCAACATATGATTTGTGTAGAGGTAACTCGGGGCTACGCCTCTGTTCCACCACCTCACCTCCCAGAACCTACTGTGGTCCATCTGCTTTCACACATGGCAACCTCTGAGGCAGTGGTTGTGGAACTGGTGCTCTTGGGTGGGGGAGTCCTCCTTAGTCCTTTCCAGTTCAGTCTGGAGGTGGGCAACCTCCTCCCTCAGAGCTGACAGTTGTCTGCAAATAGGGCAGCAACGCAGGTTCCAGAATGTTTCCTGGAAAATTGCTACCCCACAGCCAGTGCATTGCACCACTCCCCACATGTCCTTCTTCCTTATAATATACAATGAGTAATATGCAAAAAAATTTTTTTTTGTTTGGTGTGTGTATACTTACGCTTTATGCACTGTGCTGGGTAATTAAGAATATGAAAGTTCTGCTCCAAGACCTGTTGAGGAAGTGATGTCAGAACCTTGGCTATAAAGGAAATGCCACAACCACTGGTGACTGTTAGAAACAATCAATTACACCACTGCTCCACCACCCTGGTGAGTACTGCCCTTATAGTAAGTCAACCAACACCACAATGTACTAGACCACTGCTCCTACACAAACCACTCTACTGAGTCCAGGGATAAAAACAAACTCACTGTTCAGCCAGCAGGACACTTCCAAAATATTGCACAAATATCCTTCCAAATCCTATGTGTCTAGCACAGAAATCAAGCAACTTCAGTTGTATCACAACCCCTCTGGTTATAAAATTACTACACTTTAATGGAATCCTGCAATTCTTAATGCCAATAAGAAAATAATGAAACTTTCTGTAGAAAGTGTAGCTTACCTTCCTAGTCCCCTACAATATTATGTTTTACCAAGTTACCAGTTCCTCAAATGCATTCTAGTTTGTTCTCTGCAGTATAGCCAATTTCTCAGCTTCCAAAAGGAACAGGCAGGTCCTCTGACTGACTTTACTCTGTGTAGTATGCCTAAACAGAACAGTGATACAAGCCCCACCCAGAATCAATTGATTGACTAGTGACACCTGTGATGTAAGCAGGCATTTCAGTGAAGACAATTTGCTATGTATGCTTCTAATACACAGACAAATCCTTTATTTGAAAAGAGGGATAAATTCAATGATTAGCCAGCAGGACACTTCCAAAATATTGCACAAATATCTTTCCAAATCCTATGTGTCTAGCACAGAAATCAAGCAACTTCAGTTGTATTACAACCCCCTCTGGTTATAAAATTACTACACACTAATGGAATCCTGCAATTCTTAATGCCAATAAGAAAATAATGAAACTTTCTGTAGAAAGTGTAGCTTACCTTCCTAGTCCCCTACAATATTATGTTTTACCAAGTTACCAGTTCCTCAAATGCATTCTAGTTTGTTCTCTGCAGTATAGCCAATTTCTCAGCTTCCAAAAGGAACAGGCAGGTCCATGATGTTAATGAGTTTCTAGGTTCTCAGATAGCCAGTAGTAATACTGTACATCGAGGTTTCAGACCCGATTCTACATTCTTCCCCCCCTCTTACTACTCCTATAGAAACATTTCTGAGCTGCTGTTTGAATGATATTAAAGAACTATATAGGAAACCCTCAAGGATGCAGTTTTGCAACTTTTCAAGTGCAGAAAGGAAAGCATTGAATAATTTATCACTTGACAAGTCAGTCATTACAAAACCTGCTGACAAAGGTGGGAGCATTGTTAATCAAAACACAACGCAGTATGTTGAAAAAATATATGCCCAACTGTCAGATGGTGAGTTTTATAAATGACTGACTTTTGACCCTACTAGCAACATTAAAAAGCAGGTTGAATATTATCTGCTGAGTTTGTATCAGGATGGCTTAATTGATGAGAATGAGCTGTACTATAGATCTGTGCAGCACCCCATCAAACTAGTCATCTATACACTCTCCAAGATTCATAAAGACCATACACAACCCCCAGGTCGCCTGATTTTATATCAGGAATAGGCTGGATCACACAGCCACTATCCAGAATTGTGGATGGATTCCTTAGCCCTACAGTATAACAAATTAGAAGGTATATTTGGAATGCTATGCACATTTTGTCTATCGTACAGAAGATACAGATTGAGAAAGAGTGTCTGCTTGTCACTATGGATGCAGATGCATTATACACAAATATAGCACACGATGGAGATATACAAACATTACCTCCTGAAACACACAAATTTAAGCCAAAGTAAAATCAATATGGTAACCAACTTAACAGAATTGGTGCTTAAAAACAATGCATTTATGTTCTTAGGAAAAAAAAATACATCGAAGTGAAAGGTCCAATATGGGTGCAACTCTGGCACCCAGCCTCGTGAATATGTATTTGGGAAAATGGGAAGAGGAGTCTGTCTACTGTGAATCCACAAATCTTTTTTAACACAAAGTGTGGAAGAGATATATTGATGATAGCATTATGATCTGAAGGGGAAACAGCTGAATTATGTCAGCTTGTATAGTATCATGAACGGACCAATCAGAACATGCGATTCAAAGTTACAGCAGACTTGCAGTCTGTTGACTTTTTAAATCTTACTATCCACAAAAAACAAGACTGTACACTAGTTACAGATCTATTTAAGAAGCCAACTGACCACAATAGCCTCCTTTTGGCAACTAATTTTCATGCCAGTCACGTTATTAGAAGCCCACCTAAAAGACAATACATGAGGGTGAAACTAAGCTGTGGATTGGATGATATGTATTCTATGAGAGCTGATGAATTAACAACAGTATTGAGGGAGACATAATACAGGAAGAGTGACATTATGGGAGCATTAGATTCTGTTGAAAAAATGGAAAGAGAATCACTCATGACTCCCAAGAAGCATGACGTCACTTCTGACACATAATTTACATTTGTTACTACATATGATGGGGGCAAGGGAGGTTACAGAAGTCATTAAAATAAATTTCACTATTTTGAGAAGTGTTCCACAACTTAAAAACTACCTCACTAAACCTCTAAAAGTGTCATATTGGAGAGGTAAAAATTTGATGGACACCCTTGTCCATAGATATCAACCAAAACCAGAAGCTACAAATCTACCAAAGAAATGGGGTTGTAAACCATGTGGGAACTGCCAGGTTTGTAACATGATAGCAAAAGGAGACTTTGTTTACAATCCATGTACAGGCAAAAAAAAAAGAATTAGTAAGGGGTTACATTAATTGTGATAGCGAAGGGGTGATATGTCTTCTTACATATTCATGCAGCAAATTTTATGTGAGTTGCACCAATAGAAAGTTGAAATTATGTGTGAACAAACATGTTGCTGTTATCAGGAATAAAAAATTGCGGAATAGACAATGGCCACCCATATACATTGTGTTAGGGATAAATTTGTGCATGCAGCCAAAGCTATTGGGCTGGAGAAGATGAATAAAAGTGTGGGTGGGGGGCATTGAAAACTTGCTGAACCAGAAAGAGCAGGAGTGAATTTACAGACGGGGTTGAGGAGACCAGGATTAAATGAGAAATTCAAGCTGTTACCATTTTTAATTAAAAAATAAATGCGGAGATTAGATGGCAACTATTCCCCTCACCCTTGCTTGCTGTGATTGATCGCATTTTTCATGCAACTGATGCAAGATTTGCTAAGTGCTTAGCATATTTACAACATTATGGTAGTTAACAATTAAAAGGTATCACGTTATACTATTTATTTTATTGGCAGTGCTTTTTATCCTCAAGAAGTGAGACAGATTATATTACACATTACACTATATTGGCACATTGCACTACGTAGTGTCTGTTGACGCATATCCTCAAACAAATCCACCCACCCACACCCCCCCAGCTCTGACTGTTAGTTCATTTTTCATATTTTCCATTATGGAACATACTCTTAGACTCATTTGCTCTGTGAATACATATTAAACAGTGCTTAAATGAAACTATTTAGATATTTAATTCATGAAAGGATTTACATATAGTCTAATAAGAGGCAGGAGATATACACCACAGGTATAATACTGTCATGAATTCTTAGTACATTTGATTCTGTTAATTCTGTTTGGCACAGTAACAGATTTTAGGGAGGCTTTCAGGAATTTTTTCTAATTAATAGCCTTTTCAGCACACCTATCCTCTTTTGTGCAGAGTACTGATAAAGTCATGAGATAGCTCCAATGTGTAATTGAATACATTGTCTTAGCACGCTGTTCCATTGTACTGCAAATACCTCACATTTAATATAGTGCAGTTTGGCATTTATTCTGTGTGCATTTTTTAACATCATATTATGAAATGTGAAAATCCTTGGGGCATTGAAAACTCAAAGGGTAGCACTTACTTATGTTTATGTCACAACATTTTTCGGTGCACTGCCGAGTAGTATATTTTTGCAGTACAATTTGGCATTTTTCATGTCTGCATTCGGTAACATCACACTATGAAATGTGGAAAGCTATGGGGCACAATGTACTCAAAGAGTAGCATTTACTTACGTTTATGTTACAGCAATTTTCAGTGCATTACAGGGCACTACAGACAGCCGGTTCATTACAGAGTGCTATGTCTTCACAGTACAGTTTGGCATTTGATGTGTCTGCATTTGGAAATTTATGGGGCATTAAGTACTCAAAGGATAGCACCTACTTATGTTTATGTCACAGCAATTTTCAGTGTATTACAGAGCACTGTACATAGCTGTAACCCCAGTATGATACAATGCATTCATTCACATATCGGGCCTGTGTAGTACAGTATGGTCTGTACGCCCATCGGCCCACGCAGTGGACCAATAGGCATACAGACCCTACTGTACGCTGTCAGTCAGCGAGCAGCCAGGCAGCATGTGGGCAGGGTGCTGCTGCCCACCACTGACCGCGGGGTGCTGGTGGCGGGGACCTCAGTGGGCGGGTGGGAGGGGGTACCACTGGATCACCAGGGTGTCATTTGGTAATGCCACCCAGGAACAGGCACTGGGGCGGTACACTGGACCACCAGGGATTTAATATTCATATGCCTGTGATCGGGCATTGGAAAGTGGTCCAGTGGACTACCAGGGATGTAATATATGTATGCCTCTGATTGGGCGATGGAAAGCAGTCCACTGGACCACCAGGGATGTAATATACATATGCCCGTGCATGGGCATTAGCGGGAGGCACAACGCTCCCCCAGCAGGGAGCATGTGAACTGTGTTCAAGGTGGGCAGGTGGCCACCCATAGCTGGCAGCTGCCATGTTGCTCCCTGCAATACAGCAGCTCACCTGTGGGTGGCCTGGACTTGTTCCTGGTTTTACCAGGCACTACTTTGCACCCCCCTGAGTGGCAAAAGGCAGGGTTGTGCCAGCATCTGAGCTGCACATCCCAGGCTGAATATCGGTATGTGCTGCATATGCATGGGCATGCCCCTCACACTTGTGCCGCATACATTACCAATGCACCCCGGCCCATCAGAGTTGCGCAGTGCAGCTTGCCCCCTTGAATATCATGCCGGGGTGCACTGGTGGGTTGTGCATGGCACAACCCTGTTGTGTCTTGTGCAACCCTTTTGAATATCCAGGCCAATGTATTTTTACCAGTCCCTTGATTCACTGCCAGTCAAAAGCAATATCTTCCCTCTGCACTATAGCCTTTCACAGTATTAATAGGACTTCTCTTACACCTGCACAGGTCACTGGAACCAGAACAAGGGCATCTTCCATTTCACAATTATCCTCTGCTTCAGGCAAGGTGGGATGAAGGGCTTCAATCAGACAGGAAACATCTTTTATAGGGTCTTGTTATGGCTTGGGGTCTCCATAACCTAGGTGACAGAGATTTGTAAATTCTTGCTTAGTCAGGCAATTAGGTGGTATGATTTCTGGTGTACGCAGGTGTGTATACTGCTCCTTTTCCTAAATCACTGCTGTACAGAATCCTGCGTTTCAGAAGCAATTAATTATGGTTTCTGCACTGACATTTTCCCAGCCTGTTTTCAGTAGCCGAGTGGAATCCAGGACTGTGGTATTTTTCTCATATTCTGTAGCTGACAGCTCAGCCCCAGTGTCTATCTCTGCCAACACCCATTATCCTGGAATTACCACTGGGAGCATTTGCATTTAACTTTTCTTCATGTGTCCTCCAGTAGCAGATGTTACTTCTGGCTTTCCTATGCTGTAGCCAGCCTTCGGTGGGATTGAAGTCTGCTTTCCCTAGAACCTTCACAATTTGCTTAGCTTTCTAAAGGAGAATAGGTCTGCTAACCAAATTTTCTCTCTCCAGCACAGTGGAGAACCACAAGTACAAAGCATCCTCACTGTCCTTATCCTCTTTTTTCTGCTACCTTAACAATGTCTATTTGTATGGCAATTGCTAAGAATGTGGTCTTTTCGATTTTAGGAGATTGGAAAATGTTGATTTGGGCAGCCAAAAATGTGTCACAAGGTTATGTACAGTATGTTCATTCAGGGAGAACATCATTTAGAGACGATAAGTTTTACTTCACCTGCAACTTTCCAGTGAAGTTGCAAAATTTGCCTTTGTGAATAACTTTGTGATTGCACTCCTCTCCCCTTTATCACTTCACGTTGAGTTTTCCTGCCAAAAATTGCACTTTTTCAGGTGAAGTCAGGCAAAGTTAAAGAAAACTAAAGATGAAGTTGCAACTGTGCCAGTGAATTTTGCATAACTTCTCCTGAAAAAGGTGGGTAGCCAGCTTAAAGGCAGCTGCTATTGTCAGGGGTTTCCTGACCAAAATAGCAGGGGAGGGTGTTCAGACATTAGGTAGCATAGGTAAGGGGAAGGGAACAGAGAAGGAGGGGGATGGGAAGGTGAGGAAGGAAGGGCAAGACAGGAGCAGGATCATAGCATCATAGAGTCGTAGAGGTTTACAAGTTCATAAAACCGAAGTCCTTTAGTGAACTTGCCACCATTTAAGTTCTAATGGTGGATAAAAAATTTCTGTCGCCCATAAAGGAGTCTAATATCATTTTAAATACGGTTATACTCTCACTTTCTACTATACTTCTGGGGAGGGTATTTCATATATTTACAATCCATTGTGTATACCATTGACTCTTTTTGTGTGTTTTGTTCACCTCACCACTAAGTTTACAGTTGTGTGACCTTGTATCAGAGTTGTAAGTTGAATGTTTGACTAGCCCAATTGTTTCCAAGAGTGCATCATCCATAGGCTTTAAATGCAAGACATATATCACCCCAAGCTTTCTATATTTAACTGAGTACAGATTTATTTGTTTAAGTCTTTCACAGTAGAGAACACTGCCTAGGTGTTTAATTTGTCTAACGGCACACCTCTGAAATCTCTCCAATCCATTTTTGCCATCCATTGTGTATGGGGCACAGATGGGAGTGCAGTACTCCATATGGGGCCAGATCAATGAGGTGTACAAGGGGACAATTATGTCAGGATCCCTGCTCTTTATGTTCCTTAATACACACCTTCAGGTAAGTATACCATGGCATCTCCTAGCCGCTTACTTTGTATGAGTATCAAGCTTTAAGGTGTTTGTAATGTAAACACCGATGTCATTTTCATTCACTGGGCTGATTCTAAAGTGGGTTATGCATGTCACAAGGTGAATTGTACTAAACCCAATGGCACAAGTCACACTTTGCAACATGTGTTATGTCGTTTGCTATTCCAGGATGTGGCCTGCACCATGGCATGGGCTGCCTGCGCCCAAGCAGACTTTTGCTGGCTGCAGCCCCTATGGCATAGTGGAAGGGGGAGTTATGGCAGCATCTGCACCCTATTCTGAAAGGATGGCTGCCATAATCCACTTTCACCATTCCAAGACACACTGCATCACTGCAGGATTAGACCAGCAGTTAGTTGGTCTAAGGGGGCATCCATCCTTGCCAAACAGTGATTGCCCCCCTGCAGTGTCACAGCACACACACAGATGTGCCCCATGGACACCCCATCACATAGATGCCACCCCAATTCTAGGATGCCACCCATGGGCACCTGGGTCCATTTTCTGTGGTGCCATCCTCACACCTGTGTCACACTGCCAACACCCCCATGTCCACCAGGGGCTTTCATCCTTGTTTCAGGGCTGGGGAGCTCAGGACCTGTTCCCCATGGACTGCGGCTTGCAGCACCCAGGTCCATTGCATCATTCATGTGGCACAAGCCTGTGGCTGCTGCATGGTGCAGGACATAAGTGCCAGGGACCCTGCCTGTCTTGGAATAGGGCACAGGGTCCCTGGCATAGTGGCACAACTCACATACACCCACGAGTTGTGACATGCATCTTAGAATTGGGCACAGTCTCTAAAAGAGGTACATTATTTAAGGTGTATGAGTATCTTTCATTGTTGCTACCCAGATGCATAACCTTACACTTCAACTTGTTAAAGTTCAGCTTATACTCTTGGGCCCAGTTAG
The DNA here is from genome assembly GCA_016271365.2 of Neoceratodus forsteri. Taxonomy (NCBI): domain Eukaryota; kingdom Metazoa; phylum Chordata; order Ceratodontiformes; family Ceratodontidae; genus Neoceratodus; species Neoceratodus forsteri. The sequence goes on along the minus strand of CM057455.1, from coordinate 911,696,744 downwards.
ATAGGTTGTCAAGGTTTTCCTGGAATTTAACTGCTGATTCTTTGCTGTTAATATGCCACCTATTTTACAATCATTGGCATACTTGCATAACCACAAGTTAGACAAAGTTTGCATGGATAATAATAGAATGTTAAAGAGGATAGGTCCCATGATGGAGCCCTGGGGTACTCCACTTGTCACTGTACCCCAGAGCAATTTATAACCGCTAATCATTAAGCACTGTTTTCTGTTATTCAACCATGAGTTTATCCAATTAATTATGTTGGGATGGAATTGTAACCTGATTAATTCCTCTACTAATATTCTATGGGAGATGGTGTCAAGTTCCAATCAGTCTTACCTCAGTAGTGGGCAAGATTATGGAGGCACTCCTTAAGGAAAGGATAGGCAACACCTGGAATACATAGGAGCACAGGATCCAAGACAGCATGGGTTTACAAAAGGAAGGTCCTGTCAAACTAATCTCAAAGAGTTCTTTGACTGGGTAACCAGAGTGGTGGACTAAGGGGGAGCAGTTGATGTCACCTATCTTGACTTCAGCAAAGCTTTCGATACTGTTCCACATAGAAGATTGATTAATAAGCTGGGTAGGCTTGGGGTGGGTCAGAAGTTGGTCACCTGGGTGGCAAACTGGTTGATGGGCAGGAAACAGAAGGCTGGATTAAGAAAGGTCCGCCTCAAGCTGCGGCAATGGCAGCTTGTGGAGACCTACCCTGTTACCTAGCCCATGCACTTGATTCAGAATCAGAGTGGGTGCAGCAATCTGCATCCTGTGACTTGTGGTGTCTGCACAAGGTAGAGTGCAGCACCTGGAATGCTGCAGGTCACAGGACAGCAGTTGCGCCGGTCTACGGCCACCATGGCACCCATGCCCATCTCTGAGGTCCCATATGGTGTGGGCACCAGCCCCAAGTCCCATTTCCATGGAGCCCCCACCTGCCCTGGTGGTCCAGTGGTCCCCCACCCCAACACACACACACACACACACCCACAAGGTACACTGGTGACTGGTCCTGGTGGTCCTCAGAGCCAGCTCCCTCACAAGGGCTGTGCCAGTCACCAGTGGGGTATTGGGGTGTGGAGAACTTCACTGTGGGTGGGGGGCCACTGCTACAGGGGTTTATGGGGATGGTGAGGATCATGACCCAGGGCATGGGGGGCTCACAATGTGTGTGCGTGGGGTCTGGGCATTGGGGGTGTGCCACATACCCAGCCCGGCATGGTGTGTGCCATGCCTGGGATGCAGAGCCCATGGGGGGGTCCATAACCCACAAGGATTATAGGGTTGGGGCATAATGGCAACCTTCAGTGAACAGCAAAGACCAGTTAGACCACCTTTTTGTTGGCATAACTGGTCTTTGCCGGATGTTCACTGATGGTTGTCTCTGAATCCTATTTGTGGACATTGGGCCAGATTCAGAGAAGCCAACGCTGGACGCAAGGCAACTTGCATCAGAAAATATGGTGCAAGTTGCTCTTGCATCCTGCTTTGCAGCCCCGTGGGATTCACATAGGCAGCGTACGACATGCGGCAGGCTGCCTGCATCCAACAGCACCTATATGCCTGAAACCCCCTTGCAATATGGCGAAAGGGGGTTTCTGGCAGCAGTTGCACCCTATTCAGGTCGGGTGGCCACTATGTCCACAAATGGGATTCAGAGACAACCACCAGTGAACATCCAGCAAAGACCAGTTATGCCAACAAAAAAGGTGATCTAACTGGTCTTTGCTGTTCACTGGAGGTTGCAACTGTGCCCCAGCCCCACAACCCCTGTGGGTTATGGACCACCCATGGGCTCTGGGTCCCAGGCATGGCATGCACCATGCTGGGCTGGGTGTGTGGCACACCATCAATGCCCAGACCCCCCCCAAACACACATTGCAAACCCCCCCATAGCCTGCAGCATGATCCCCCCTGCCATCCTCAGAACTCCCTGATAGTCTAGTGGCTCCCCATACCCACCCCACAGTGTGAGCCCCCCAACACCCCCAATACCCCACCGGTGACTGGCACAGCCCTCCCTCACCACCAGGTCCAGTTGCCAATGCACCCACCATGTGTGTGTGTGTGTGTGTGTGTGTTGGGGGTGGGGGATCACTAGGCCACCAGGGAAGGTGAGGGTCCATGATTTTTGGGGGTCCATGGCAAGGGGGGCTTGGGGCTAGTGCTCACACTGTATGGGTCCTTGGAGGTGGGCATGGGGGTGCCATGGTGGCCCTCAACTGGTGCAACTGCTGTCCTGTGACCTGTAGCATTTCAGGTGTTGTGCCCTACCTTGTGAAGCTACTGCAAGTTGCAGGATGCAGACTGCTGCACCCACTCCGATTCTGAATGTGGTGCATGGGCCAGGTTGCAGGGCAGGTTGCCACAAGCTGCCATTGCCACATCTTGTGGCGGACCTTTCTGAATAAAGCCCATAGTGGCCACCCTACCTGAATAGGGTGCAGCTGCTGCCAGAAACCCCCTTACACCATGTTGCAAGGGGGTTTCATGCTCATAGGTACTGTTAGGCCCAGGCAGCCTGCCACATGTCACAGGTTGCCTATGTGAATCCCTCGGGGACACAACGCAGGACAGAAGTGTGACTTGCACCATATTTTCCAATGCAAGTTGCCTTGTGTCCTGCGTTGGCTTCTCTGAATTCAGCCCAGAGAGTGGTGGTAAACTGTATATAGTCAGAAGAGATGCAAGTCACAAGTGGGGTACCTCAGGGATCAGTCCTGGGGCCAGTCTTCTTCGATATCTTCATCAGCGACATTGCAGATGGACTGGAGGGTAAGGTTTGTCTGTTTGCAGATGACACCAAGATCTGCAATAGAGTAGATGATCCAGATGGGGTGGGCAGAATGAGAATAGATCTGGATAAACTGTCAAAATGGTCTGAAGAGTGGCAACTGGGGTTTAATGCAAAGAAGTGTACGATTATGCACATAGGGAAGAGAAACCCTGAAGGCACCTATAGGCTGGGAGGGGAGTTGCTGGCAGTCACAAGGGAAGAAAGAGACTTGGGCATCATCATCACTGATGACCTGAAATCATCCAAGCAGATCACTAAAGCAGTAGGTAAGGCTAGAGGGATGTTGGGGTGTATTAGTAGGGGTATCACAAATAGTAAGAGGGAGGAAATAATCCCTCTTTACAAGACACTGGTTAGGCCCCATTTGGAGTACTGTGTGTGGTACTGGAGGCCACACCTTCACAAGGGCATTAACCAAATTGAGGCAGTCCAGAGAAGGGCAACCAAAATGGTGCAGGGACTGCATCAGAAAACATATGAGGACAGACTAACGGAGCTCAATATGTCTACCCTAGAGCAAAGGCGGGAGAGAGGTGATATGATCAAAACATTCAAACACCTTAAGGGCATTAACAAGGTGAAAGAGTCTAACGTGTTTCAATATAAGAAAAATAGCAGGACAAGAGGACACAGCGTGAGATTAGAGGGGATGCCAATTAAGGGGTAATGTGAGGAAGTTATTTTTCACAGAAAGGGTGGTGGATGCATGGAACATCCTACTTCAGGGTGTGGTGGCTATGAATACAGTGCAGGGCTTCAAACAGGCATGGGACAGGCATAAGGAAGCAATACAGATGAGTATGAATAGATAGGCCATTGACAGAGCACAGGCCGATGGCACATTTATAAGGTAGAAAAAGAAATGGTCAGACTGGATGGGCCTTGTAGTCCTTATCTGCCATCAACTTCTATGTTTCTATGTCAAATGCCTTTTGAAAAATCCATAAAAATAGCTTCTACTGGAAGACCTCTATCAAGGGATACACTTACTGGCTCAAACATATTAATGAGATTGGCCAAACAGGACCTTCCAGTAACAAAACCGTGTTGAGTTGGGTCTATGTGACCACACTGTTGCGTATGTTCCAGGATTCATTTTTGTAATAATCTTTCTAACAGTTTACCCATAACAGAGGTCAAACTTTAGGGTCTGTAATTCTGAGCATCCTGTTTGGAACCATTTTTACGGCAGCATGGTGATGTCACCATGCTGATGTATTGCTGTGAGTAGGGAACTGAGAACTATTTAACAGGACAGTGAGAGTGTGGTCTTTCATTTGGTAATTTGGATGGCTACATGACTTATATTACTCCGATGTTCTCTCCATTTACCACAGTGGTGTGTGTATTTGTGTGTGTGTGTGTGTGTGCGCGCGCGCGCACGCATGTGAGTGTGTCTGCAACCTTGCCTGCAGTATATAGCACGGTTTCTAGAGCCCCTTAAATAATTGTGCATATTAAAAGAGCTTAAGGCAGTAATGGCTGTAATTTCTATTGAAACACATTCAACATTTTAAGGGCATGTAAGATAAATAGCTACAGTATGGAACAGCTAACTTCCATAAACAATGAAAAGATTATTTCTTTTCAATGGCACTTCTTTTCCTGCACTCTAGCACTGCATTCCATTGTGTAGTAAAATTCCAGTCTTTGCTTCAGCTTGATTTATCATTACAGGATTTTGCCTTTAAAGAGTTTGCTCCTATTATATGCTTATAATTTTTTATTGCTGCATATTTACCTGATTCTGTGGTATATGTGTTGATTTCCAGCAAAATGTGTCTTTAAAAAAATATATTTGTAATAATTATACAGTTAATGAAGTTGTATGCCCTTTCTGGTGTTTTATTGGTTTCAACTCCCCCTGTTCTCAGATTACCTTCCAACACATTTGAGTTTTAACCTTTGATTTTCCTGGTCATTAATCTTCAGCCTTCCTGTGTGCTTTTAAATACATAGAAGTTGACATTTTATTTTCTTCTTCAGTCCCGTAAAGGTATTGTGTTTTTGCAGAGTTTTTTTGGCAAATTCCTCACCTCTTTCATTTAATTTTGCTCTCCAATGTCCACCTCCACATTTTTTATTTCTATTTAATCAAGCTTCACAGCATGTATGGCTAGCAACACTGTCAGTTCCAGCTTCTGTTGGTTACCAGGGCACTGGCTGGGCACTACAGTTGGAAGCCAGGACACCTATTAAAACCATGAAAATCATATGTGCATATTCATGCATGCCTGCTTCTTGGAGTATTTGAACTAATGATTAATGTTATGTTTCTATAAATAAAAGTGCTAATTCTGTTTTATTTTTTTACAGGGGATGGCCTTGCTTCTCCTGTCTTGGGGTTGGGGATACAGATGACCAGGCTTCTCTTGAATTGGGATGGATGGCTCTGCTTCTCCTGGCTCAGGAAGGGGGGAATGGTCCTTGCCGCCTGCTTTCTCTAGCAGGAGAAGCAGGGCCACATGACCCAGAAGAAACTTTCAAGTACCTCAAGGGAATCAACAAAGTCCAAGAGGGTAGCATCTTTCAAAAAAAGAGGTGTGCAAGAAGAAGAGGGCACAATTTGAAGATAGAGGGGGGGGCAGCTCAGAGGTAATTTAAGGAAGTATTTTTTCACAGAGAGGGTTGTGGATGCATGGAACAGCATTCCGGAGGAGGTTGTGGAGTCAAAATCAGTGGTGGAATTCAAGCATGCATGGGACAGTCATAAGGCAATTCTGGGGGGTGGGGGTAAGAAGAAGTAGGCTGCTGGTTAACTAGGATCTGCAGCTTATCCAGTAGATAGGGAAATGGGCAGAATAGGTGGGCCAAGCGGTCCTTATCTGCCATCAAATTCTATGTTTCTATGTTTCTATGTTAAGATAGGGCCACCCCCGAGCCAGGAAAAGCAGACCACTCCTCAAGCCAGGAGAAACAGGGAGTTACCCTTCCCCCAAGCCAAAAGAAGAAGGGCCATCCTCACCCCCCTAAGCCAGAAGAAGCAGGACCTCCTCCCCACCAGGAAAAGCAAAGCTATTCCCCTTGGGGGCAGGAGAAGTAAAGCCATCCCCATCACCCGAACAAGAAGAAATGGCCATCCCAACCCTTTAAAGCAGGTATCCACCTACAAAATGGTCCTCAATGGATTGACCACCTACAGTGGCAGGCCAGGAGATAGAGAGCCATGGATTCTCTCTTTTGTGTCTCTCCTCTCCCCACAGTACTGAGACATTTTCAAATAAACTCAGCCAATTACCTCAACAAAAAGGCACAAGCAGTCAGAACCCCGTCTCTCTGGTTCTGCAGGCAGTTTCTTTCTTGGCTGTTGTTGCTGCTGGCAGGACATTTACTTGGGGGTCTGACTCTGTGCTGCACCTACTGGCTGAGCAGGGTGGCTAACTGGTGCTGCTCTTTCCCATTACCAACCAGACTGTGCTCTAGTATTTTATGAAAAAAGCACAACATAGCACAGCTCTTTTAAGTTTAGCTATACTACTGGGTTGGGGGGGGGGCATCTGTACTGCAGTTTGCAAGCAATGGCAATGTGGTTCTGGTATGGTGGCTATGGTTGGCTTGGTGACTCCTGATTCAGGCAGCTAGGCAGTCACTAGGAGCCAAACTGCAGTGCTACTTCCTGCCCCCAACAGTGGGGGCCCAAATATGGAGTTGGATGGTAAACTAAAATGAAAGCAAGTAGCCACTTGCTACTCAGCTCTGTTGCCACCAAACTTCCCCAGTTCTGACACCAAGTGCCTAAACCTAGAGTCAGACAGTAAATGAAAAAAAGTAAGCAAACAATGACAGCTGAAGCCCAGTGTTGCCAACCCTCCATTCTAACACTAGGTGCCCCCCCCGGTCCAACAGTCAATGAAAAAAGTAAGCAGACAATGGGAGTCCGTCTCCAGTGATGTTTTAGAAAGAAACATTAGTTGTTTTATGCATTAATCTATTGTAGCATTGGTCCCTGCTATTCATTGTACTATTGCACATTTGTGTACTTGTCACTCGTACATCAAATAAAAAGCGATGTTATTCCATAGTCAGCAGTGAAACTTTAACCCACTTAATAGGAAAGCATATGGGAATTCATAGGATGAATACTAAAAACAACAAAAGTGCAGTAGTGCAATGAATATCAGGGAGAAGTGTTATGTTAGATTGGTGCAAAAATTAATATTTCACTCCAGAAGCAGAGTTTTACCAGAGTTAGTATCTTAATGCAGAAATGCCCTTATATTATCTGTCACTAGGTCTGAATAGCACATGTATGAACAGCGCTGTCAATAACATCACCTTCCATACAGCACTATGCAGAACAGTGGCAGGGACAAATGCCACAAGTAAAGGCAGTGCCACTGGTAGCGGTCACAAAGCACACTGACAATTGCTATCAGTCCAAACACTTATTTTAGCTGGGGTTCTGCCCCCACACCCCCTTAACTAAAATAATCAACTCTGAGTTGGAGTTGGATTATGGGAGGAAAAACAAAATTGTGAATGCCAGGATTAAACCCCTGATCTCTACCACTATTGTGGCCAAGCAGCTCCATGTCTCAGTCCTCTCTGCCAAGGGAGCACCTCACCCACAAATTTAAATTTCCCAGCCCTTATCTTCTTCCTAGTGCTACGAACAGCGACATGGGTAGCGCTTACTGCACAGCACTGTTTAATCCCTGTTGTGTTCTGTGGTACACCATTTGGACATCGCTGTTTTTTCCTTATGCTATATTTGTAGCACTATTGTAACTGGTTATTATATTATCCATCACCAGTGATGTGTACAAAGAAAAAATGTAAAACAACAAATATGATGCATCCTCAGGATACGAGGAGGCACTTATAAAATTACAACCAACAATTAAAGGAAAGAAAAGTATAATATCAAACCTGGTATAAACTACCCAAAAGGCATATTTTCACAGTTGGTTAGTGCACATAATTATAAAAAAAAAAGCTTTACATATAAACTACAATATCAGGAAATATAAACCATATAGAAATCCATTTTGTGGATGTTGGGAGTGAAGCAATGAGGATATAAAATTGAAAGGTATTCATTTATATATCACTTCTCTTGAAAGACATTTTCTTTAGGATTGTGAAACCAATGAACTCTGCAGTACAGTGATTCCAAATATCAGGAATCTATTCTAAAACATCAGACAAAAAGCAGGGCATTATTATATCAGATGTTCAGCCATAATGGACCTATACCTGGGGGCCTGCTCCAGCCCAGGTGTGAATGATGCTAAGAACTTGTGCAGTTTCTGTAAGATTTCTATAGACAATCTTTATTTCCTGTATATAAAGATGGCAGGCATATTTTGCAATAAAACGTGTTTGTTGTTGTATTACAGTGGTAGTTATCTAAAAGTTGCCTACCTCGAGGTACCTCAAGGTACCACTGAGGTACCACTGAGGTGCTCAAATTACAATTTGCATTAACTGTAGTGTGATTCTGCCTCATTCTGCTTCAGTTTACCTAGGTATACCTCAGTACTAAGAAACTTATAGGTATACCTCAGTGCTGAGAAACCTTTCTATGGCTACCACTGTATGATTACGACTAAATGAGCATCTTATATAATAATGTCCTGCTTTTTATTGTTTTTTAGAATACATGACTGACATTTGTATTTTGTATTGCAGAGTTCATTGGATCCACAGTGCTAGAGAAAATGCCTCTCAAGAAAAGGAATATATATGGATGAACACCTGAACATTTTATATCCTCAGTGCTTCACCCCAACATGTGCAAAATAGACATTATATAAATTTATATTTACTGATATTGTGGTTTATATGTAAAGTTTTTTTTAATACTTCCATCTACTAACCAACTGTTAAAAATATGCCTTGTGGGTAGTTAATACGAGGTCTGATGGTATACTTTTCATTACCTTTATTGCCAGTTGTAACTTTATGAGCCTCCTCGTATCCTGAGGATATGTCACATTAGTATCAGACTGCAAATGTCTCTTTCATAAATTATGCTGTATGCCATTTGACACGTAATATGATAAATTTTAAATAGAACCTTTAACAACAAAACAATATGCTAATTCCTGATATCATGAACATTTACTCAAATCAATTTGCTGCCATACTGGCTCTGACTAGACTTGTTATATACAGGTGTAATCAAGGACTTATTCCACTCACCAACTGTTTTCCCACCAACCCAGTGGCACTGAGGGTTGAGGCGTGGGTGTCACACCTCACGCCACGCCTGATACCCAGGTTCTGGAACAGGCCTGGGGTGCTGGGGGTTGGCGGGGGGAGAGAGGGGATTGACTACTCTCCTCTCTTTGAGGAGGGATCCAGGGACTGCCCAGTGCAACAGCAACCCATGGTGGTAGCGAGTGGGGCATGCGCATGTCTGGGCATTAAGCAGTGGGAGGGAGTTGTGGCAGACACTCTAAGGCGTTATTGCACGTCCGCGCTCCAGGGGGGTAGGGTTTCAGAGGTAAAACAAGAAAAATCCTCTACCTTCAGGGAGGCGGCAGATCCTCCAGTGGCCTGAGCCCACATGCCCAATGTCGGCCATCTAACTCGACTTCACCCTTGGGGATTTCTGGCCTCTTCAAAGGAGGCAGAAGAACCAGAATCCTGAACCCGATAACGTCGATGGGAGAACATGGTTCAGGCAGGTGGTTAGGTGCACCTGTAGCTGAGTGTGGATTCCTGAGAGATTCCCCGTCAAGTGAGGAGCAAAAATAGAGTCTACAAAAAAATATATATATATTGTTTTCCCTTCCCTTAAGGAGCCATTGAACAACATAGAAATAGGTCTGACCAACTGTAGTGCCATTTCCTTTAGGAATTTAGGGGTTATTCCATCTGGCCCAGCTGAACTATTTGGCTTTATCAATTTAGTTGCTTCCATTACTGTACCTCTGACAGAATGAAGTATTGGAAGTCAGTTTACAAACATGGGATCCTGCACATGACCTGTTCCTTATCTTTGTAAACTGTAAGGAAATATTTGTTCAGTTCAGTAGCCAAGCCATTTTTTTGATTGATAAGGCCATCATGAGACAAGATAGGCCCAATCATATTGTTATTACCTTTTATAGTACCTACATAATTAAAAAATGATTTCTTGTTGTCTATAACTGTGAGTTTGCAATACTGCTTAGTGTACGCACTTATGCGTACACTATTCAGTATCGCTCACTGATAGTTCAGTCCAGCGGCCTGCCACTGAGGTGAGGGTAGGATGTGCCAGCCACCAGCTGCATTGTGGGAGTTGCGAGTGGGAGCGGGGTGGTGTGTACTACCTGCTAGGGTGGGAAGGTGGGGGTCACCAGACCACCAGGAAAAGGATGATTATTATTTATCATTTAAACAGGTGCTATCAGGGGATCGGGGACCACTAGACCACCAGGTTGGGGACACTATTTTATATTACAATACCGGATGATATCGGGGGGCAGGGGGCACTAGTATACAGAAGGGGGATGGGGCAGGGGCTTGTCTGCGGCACATAAAAACACTGCTCATCACACTCAGAGGGTGATTCTCAAAATACCCTTACACCAGCCCTTGCTGGTCTAAGGGTACTCAGAAATCCACCCTCTGGGTGAGATTTGTAAATCTCACTTATGGCACAATGGCAGCCTGCCTCTGATGCAAGTCATAGGCAACATGTCACAGCCCATGTCTGGGTGCAGGGGTGATGCAATCCCCATTTGGGGCAGGCAGCCTCTGGTTGACACAGGCTGCCTTTTGAGAATCACTTGTGGTGAATCTGTCAGCACAGGGTGCACCTTGTGCCATTCTTTGCGGCACAAGCACCTTGCACCATACTGGAGGCTTTGTGAATCTGATCTTCAGTTTTCATTACTAGGGAGCTTACTGAGATTTCTAAATTCTGTGAAAACTCCAGATTATTAACGTCTTCGCTTTTAAACTAGTCTGGGGGAGGCACTGATAAACAGCAGGACAATCCCAGCCTCCCTCTACAAAACAGGGTACTAAATGAGAAAAAGACCAAGGTAGAAAGGTCAGTGGGGGATGCTGCTACAAAAGGTAAAGCCATCAAAAAATGGAGAGCAATGAGTACCAATGCCCGTAGTCAGGGTAACAAGCTTCCTGAATTAGTGGCCTTGATGGAGGAGGAACATCTGGATATTTTGACAGTCACAGAAACATGGTACACACAGAACCATGACTGGGACGTAAACATACCAGGATACACTATTTACAGGAGGGACAGGGAGGGTAAAATAGGAGGAGGAGTATCTCTCTACATAAGGGAAGGAATCAAAGCAACAAAACAAAAGGGTAAACAGGGAGGAGAAGAAGCACTGTGGGTCAATTTGGAGGCAGGCAATGTCACCTCAATCCGCACAGGGGTTGTATACAGACCCCCCTCTCAGGGGGAGAAAATGGACAAGTAAATGATAGAAAGTATACTTAGAATGGCAGATAAAGGGGAGATATTGCTGATGGGTGATCTGAATATGCAATATGTTAACTGGAGTGCAGTTGCAGCAGCCACTTCTAAGACTGGATTTATTCTAGATGCCCTACAGGGGGCATGCCTTAGACAACTAGTATTGGAACCCACTCAAGAGGGAGCAATCTTAGACCTGGTTCTCTCAAATGGAGATGGAGAGAGGATCAGAGATGTAGAAGTGGGTAGCCATCTGGGAACTAGTGACCATCGAACAGTATGGTACACAATAAACACAGCAATAGAGTTAAGCCATACAAAGGCAAAAGTACTGGACTTCAGGAGGCCTGACTTTGCCAAAATGGGTGAGTTCATAAGGAATGCACTACAAATGGGCAGGAAGGAGGGGTGGAAGAACAATGGGAAATAATAAAAACTGCCATCACAGAGGTAACAAGCCTTTGTGTGAAGCAAATAAACAAAACAAAATGATGTAAGAAACCACTATGGTTCTCAAAGGAGGTGGCAGTGAAGGTTCAAGAGAAAAAGAAAGCATTCAGAAAGTACAAGGAATCACAGAAGGAGCAGGACAGAGAATTGTATCAGTTACAGCAAAAGGAAGCTGGGAAGGCAGTCAGAACAGCAAAGGCCTGAACTGAGGAAAAGATAGCCAACTCAGTTCAGAAGGGGGATAAAACCTTTTTTAGGTACATCAGGGAGTGAAGGAAGACTAAGCGAGGAATACTGAGGCTTAATGGGGGGGGGCAGAGGGTGACGGTGAAAAGGCAGAGATACTAAACAAATATTTTTGCTCAGTATTTACAAATGAAGAGGGGGAGGTACCTAAAACAAACAATAGAAACACGCTGGATACAGAAGTTGATAAAAACCCATTTACAGAAGAAAGGGTTCTGAAAGAACTCTTAAAACTGAAGGTGGACAAAGCAATGGGGCATGATGGGATTCATCCCAGAATTCTAAAAGAACTAAGGGTAGAACTAGTGACACCACTGACTACACTCTTTAACAAATCATGGGAGGATGGGGTGGTACCTGAGGACTGGAGGAGGGCAGATGTGATTCCCCTTCACAAAAATGGGAGCAAAGCAGAAGCAGAAAACTACAGACCTGTTAGTTTAACCTCAGTGATAGGGGAAATGATGGAATCACTTCTGAAGGAAAGAATTGTCGAGTATCTAGAGGCCAGAGGGGCACAGGACCCAAGGCAGCATGGATTCACAGTGGGAAGGTCATGCCAGACGAATCTAATAGATATCTTTGACTGGGTGACCAAAGTAGTAGATCAGGGAGGGGCTGTGGACATGGCCTACCTAGACTTTAGCAAGGCATTTGACTCAGTCCCACACAAAAGATTAATATACAAGTTAGCCAGCCTGGAAGTGGGTCCCAAGATGATAGCCTGGGTAAAGAATTGGCTGGAGAATAGGACACAGAGGGTAGTAGTAAATGGAGTCCACTCTGAAGAAAGGGGGGTTACTAGTGGGGTACTGCAGGGTTCAGTATTAGGAGCAGTTCTCTTCAATCTCTTTATAAGCGACATTGCAGAGGGACTGGAAGGAAAAGTATGTCTCTTTGCAGATGACATAAAGATCTGCAACAGAGTTGATGCACAAGGTGGGGTGGAAAGGATGAGAAGGGACTTGGCAAGGTTAGAGGAATGGTCAAATGTATGGCAGCTTAGATTTAATGCTAAGAAGTGCAAGGTAATGCACCTGGGAAACAAAAACCAGGGAAGAGTACACAATGGGGGGTGAGATACTAACAACAACAAAAATGGAAAGGGACCTGGGGGTAGTCATATCAGATGACTTAAAGGTGGGCAAGCAATGTGAGTGGGCAGTAAGGAGGGCTGGGGGATCTGGGATGCATAGGGAGAGGCATCACCAGCAGAAAACAGGAAGTTGTTATCCCTCTGTACAGACAGCTGGTGAGGACCCCCATCTGGAGTACTGTGTACAGTTCTGAAGACCCAATCTCCGCAAGGACATAGACAAGATGGAAGTTGTTCAGAGGAGGGCAACTAAAATGGTGCAGGGTCTGCACAAGAAGACATATGAAGAGAGACTAAAGGAGCTTAATATGTATAGCCTCGAGGAAAGGAGAAAGAGGGGGGACATGATAGAAACTTTCAAGTACCTCTAGGGAATCAACAAAGTCCAAGAGGGTAGCATCTTTCAAAAAAAGCGGTGTGCAAGAACAAGAGGGCACAATTTGAAGATAGAGGAGGGCGGCTCAGTGGTAATGTAAGGAAGTATTTTTTCACAGAGAGGGTTGTGGATGCACGGAATGGCCTTCCAGAGGAGGTTGTGGAGTCAAAAACAGTGGTTGAATTCAAGCATGCATGGGACAGTCATAAGGCAATTCTAGGGGTTGGGGGTAGAAAGAAATAGGCTGCTGGTTAACTAGGATCTGCAGCTTATCCATTAGGTAGGGAAATGGGCAGACTGGGTGGGCCAAGTGGTCCTTATCTGCTGTCAAATTCTATGTTTCTATGTTTTGAGCCCCTTGTAGATCCACACATTTGGGATGCTTCTGATGAGACTGGAATAAGTACTAGTGGAGGTTGAACCATTATAGAATTACATTCATGTTTGGATAGCTGCATTAAGCTGTCAAAAGAGTTTTTTGGTTGGTATTTGAAAATAATCTGCTCTATGCCCCTTTTGTTACTCTGAACTATAAACCAATCATCATCAGATGTAACGATTCTTCCCTTAATCCTTTCTTATAAGAGTGGTTGGAAAGATTAAGTGATAAATTGTCCACAAGGTTTAGAAGTGGGGGGTCTTTATTGGGGATATAAGAAAATAGTGAGACCTTGTTTACATTGGGAATAGTGGTTTGTGTAACTTCAGGTACATTTTCCTGGGGGGTGAAAATGCTTAGTAGTAATTTGCTTTGGTCTTACATTTGTAATGTTTTGTACCACATGTGAAGGTTCATAAGTGGCAGTGGAACATTGACTTTCGGGTATTACATCCAGTTGTTGCCACTGTTCATTTGTTGGAGACAGTTGGTTAGAATTACTTTGAGCAGCCTGAGATACCTGAAATCTGGTTCTCATTTCTCTTTGGCTATTTTCAAGTGCCTGTAATCTAGGATTAAATAATTGTATCTCTGCTTCCAACTCTTCAATGCATTTACATTTACTACATATGAAGTCTATGCATGCTTGACCACTCTTAGTGATGTTATACATCAAACAGTTTAGGCACTTAACTCCCACATCTCCCTCAATTGTCATGATTCTATCAGCCATAATATCGCTGCTGAGCTATTCTATCTAGGCCTGTAATCTCAAAAGAGGTACTTTAAAATATGCACTGATGAGTTTTACTATTTCCCCTTAGATAAGTCAGAAGTAAACTTCTTACCAGAAGAGATATTTTATATTATATTCTTGTACCCCACCTACACCCTCCAAACATGCTAAACATGTGCAGGATGCACATGTCTTAGCGCGCATCTTCACAGGCATTGACTGTGTGCATGCTCCCCCTCATGCTTGTTCCACTACCATGGAGCACTTCTCTTATCAACCGGGGCCTGGAAGTACGCTCCAAGTCGTGTGACCTGTTCCCCGGACTAATCTAAGCCCAAAGATATCAAAATGACACCATTTTAAAGCAGAATCCCCACCTCTAGCAAGGGAGAAACTGCTGCTAGCACAGTTCAGTTAAAAGTAATCTCTATGAGGCAGAATGTGAACTAGAGCACACTCAAAAGAACAGGAACTGCAGTAGTCCACTGATGGCTAAAGGACTACGATTCCCAAACCTCTTCCTATTAGTCCCTTGCACAGGCTGAAATTCAAGGCAGGTATTTAGGTTCACCACGGCAGTAAGCAAGCTCTCTGCTAGATCTGTCTCACACCCAAACAGAGGTGTCACACAACGTGTAGACAGAGATAGGTGAAAGAATAGTAGAAAAAAGGGTGAGGGGTTCAGGTAGCTAGGCAGCGATAGGTGTAGCTGAACTGGGGAAGGGCTGCAGGAAAAGAGCATTTAAGGGGGAAGTGAAGATAGGATCACCCTTCTTCTTTAGCTAGACAGCAAATTGTTGACATGCTCCTAGCACTTCGGTTGGCATTCATTTGGCACAAGGATTCATCAAGGACAATTTTGAAGTTACAGAGAAGATATTGTAAAAGGATGGTAATGGGATAGGCCAGGGATATGGCTGAAAAGTCAGAATACTAGCTGGCCTGGACAGTAGCTGGTCTGTGTTTTTCATTAAAGATGGGATTTTGCTAAAGGCTGGATAGGGAAAGAGGGTAACTTACAAGTGACTTGGTGGGTGGTTTTGGAGGTCCCTGTGTGATTGAAATAAATAACTTGTATATAATTTGGGAGGCAGTATAGTGCAGTGGTTTAAGGCTCTAAGCTGCAAATCTGGATACCTGGGTTTGAATCCTACAGCCCCAATTGCATACTGTGTGACCCTGAGCAAGTCACTTAACTTCCCTGTGCTCCCTGGTCACACCTGTAAACAAGCTTTCAGGTTAGTGGGCCAATCATTGTTAAACAATTTAAAAAACAAACTCATCAGTGAATGGAACAAGAGGTTACTTCATGATTGCCAAGGAATAACTCATCAGTATATAGAACAATCATTCAAGCAGGTAGTAAAAGAGTACACAAAATTGTAGTCTTTAACTGAACGGGCTGCATTCCCATGGTTGAGGCTTAATGCACGAAGGCAGCATGTGGAGTTCAAACACCAGAGTATGGTTTTCTTGAACAAAATAAAAAAAGAGAGAGGGTGGCAGATAGCACTGACAGCGATCCTTGGAAGGAGCATTCCTGTGGTGTAGACAAGGGTATAGTGACGCAGCTGCTAGAACTGTTAGGTGGGAAAAGGAATTGAGCCAGGGACAGGAGGAAAGAATTTCTGTGCAGGTTTAGTGAATGGGAGCAGGTTGTGGTGATAAGAGGATCTGTGATGAGGAGATGGCAGATGGTGGGACAATAAGTGATTAGGCAGTGGGTGGAGGGACAAGATGGAAGATGCCAAGTGGAGAATTCAGCTCTTTGTCTGCATGAAGATGCTAGGGACACAAAAATTCATGTGCTGGCAAGAACAGAGGAGTTGGCACGGGTGCACGTGCGCTATAGGTGGCTGCCATATTGGGCACAGCAGCAAGCCAGCAAGCATGTACAAGAGTAGGACAGCCAACATATTGGTAAAGGGTATTGAGGGAGCAAGCTATGCATGCCCACTATGGGCAACCACCATCTTAGGCACGGCAGCGAGCCAGCACACATGTGCAGTACTAAGCTGTCTGCTATTTTAGGGTGGAAAACATAGTGTCCACCATTTTGGAGGGCAGAGATCAGGGACAAAAGGACAGTATAGGAAAAGGGGGTTCCTTTTACAAAATACAGATATAATAAAGGAATAACGCATGACAGGGTGTGTGTCGTGCTAGGATAACGTCACGCCTGGGGTGATTAGGCATGAGGCCGCAGGCGAGTCACGTTATCACCCAGAAGTGATGTTATCCCGCACACACACCCTGGAGTATTCCCTATTATACAATGGCTCATTTGTAATATTAAAAAAGACATGAAAAAGTTGATTTAAAATTGATTTTTGGTCATTTTTGTATATGCGTAGGATTACTTTATTGGAAAATAGTGCTGATTTTCACTTCCAGCCAGCAGGTGGAGCTGTGTTTCTGCAGTCCTCCTAGTAACTAAGCAACTCTTCTCAGCATAGCACTTTAGAGGCTGGTGCTTGATTTGTTACTGTGCCCTATCCTTTTTTTTAAATTCAGGTTTCATTCTGTGTCTTATCTCTGTGGTGAGTAAATGCTGGTGGTAACTTGGGAATCGTAAGCCCTCCACGCCCCCACGTGTTTTGTCCGCCGGCTCGCTCTCTGTACAACATTTCTCTGAGAAGGAGACGAGGTAGGGAAATGGCAAAGAGAATTTTTTTTATTTTCTGTAGTGGATGGTGTCATTGAAAAAACAAAGAAACAAGAAGAGTGGTTTGAAAGCGAGCGAGGGAGCGGTTTGAAGACAGACACGCAGTGTCTGTTAATCACATGCTTGCTCGCTCACTGACCAGGTGCACTGTTCAGAGGGAATCAGGGAAGTGGGTTGCTGAGTGGGGATCCCGCTGGGTTGTGAAGCGCTTCCGGGAATTACACGGATTTCAAGGCGGTGGATTTAAAAAATAAAGTTTTTTTTGGGGTGGGGGGTGGGCTTGGATATGTGTCACAGTTGTGTGCTGGCTTTTGGCTGTTTCTGTGTAAGAGAGGAATTTATAGTACGATGAAGAAACGCCAAGCAGTTTTCTGCAGTGCGGTGACGGAGATGAAAGTAATAGCTGTGCAGTGATTTTTCCCCTTTGTTTACATTTCATGCGGTCAGTATGTGTGCTGGGACTAGAGCCGTGATGTTATGCCAGGATAACATCATGGGTCCAGTGCCAGCCTGACAAATCAGAGCACAGGATTCTTTCTTGCCGTTGTATAATTAAGAAATAAGGCACGACAGGGTGTGGTATATCGTGGGATATCGTCACGCCTCGGGGAGGTTGAGCGCGAGGCGCGGGCGAGTGCATCGCGACCAGTAGCGATATCCTGATACTCGTCTGAGTGGATTAATTGATATTGTAGGCATTTAATGTAAAAAAGTTCAGAAATATTTTAATGCTGTTTTATAGGTGTGTAGGTAAACATTTAAAAAAAAGTTCCTGTAGGTCATGTTTTGGGCACTAGGTGGTGCTGTTGAATGTGGATTTTGTTAGAAAGTCTTCATTCCCATAGTATTGGTGCCCCTTCCCCAAAGTTTAGTAACGTTGTCTGTTATGGAGTAACTGAAGCTAGTTTTTGGCTTTTTTCATTTGTTTGAGGAGTTGAACAATCGCGATGTCAACCAAAAAAAAAATATACGTGGGTGGACAATAAACTGCCTACGAATGTGCACCACGGCTTCCCAAGATGACAGAAGTTGTTTTTTATGTCTGGATTCAGTGTGTTTTCCCTGCATTGCTTTTGAGGAAACGAGATGGTAAGGCATTACAGTTTATATTTAAGCAATTGTGTTCTGAATGACGGTTGTACATTCTGGTGGTTGGCCGAGGCAGCATGACTGCGAGGGCGAGAGGCAGTTTTCTGTAATGAATTAGCTGGTACTGTCAGCGAAAGAAGAGGAGATTTATTTATCTTTGCAGAGCGTGTGCTGTGGGCGACAGTTGTGATGATGTTATTTTTTTAATAATGACCGACAAACTCTGACTGGCGGACGCGAGACATGAAGAACACTGCGCTGGGGTAGAGCAGGCTGGTGGCCGGAGGTTTTCTGAAGCCGTGATGATGTAGCCCGATATCATCATGGCTTGAAACCTCTCGGCCAATCAGCTAGCTCCATTTACGATCGCCGGTTCATAATAAATAATAAAACATGAACATATGGAAAGAGAGATAAGTTGGAATGAAAGGGGTACCACAACAATTACAGGTTTGGGTACTGCACTGGATGGATGGGTTGAGAAATAATGTAGACAAAATATATATATATATATATATATATATATATACACTTGCACAGTAGTGCTGGTATAGTTATGGTTGTGTAGCCACTTCTATGTTAATCCCCAAAGTTTGCACTTTAATAACTTTGCAACCATTTGTTCAGTTTGCCTGAAAGTTTGCAGGTACAGTGTCCATTCATAGATCTCTGGATCTGGTAAGTTCTGTTCTGGTCTGATATACAGCTCTGGAACTGTAGAGTATCCAAAACATGAAAATTAGCCCACTTTTGTGCATTTTATGGTCAGGCATAATGCACTGAAGAATGCATCTGAGTGGATTCAAATTTGCTTGTCTATATGTGGCTTGGATTAAACTGGTGTCTTTTGAAGATTTGGTGAAAAAATCTTAATCCATTCAAAAGTTATGCAAGTTTTTCATGTCCCATTTTAGCCTATGGGAAAATTTATATGAGCATTGCGAAAACTTTCATGCACACTTTTTTGTTGTCGTGCTTTGGAATTTTGTTTTCGTGCTGCAGCCATCTTGTTTTCAGTTAGTGAGAGACAAAAAACATTGTAAATCAAGAAATAGTGACTCTTGCTAGACACCAGCACTTATATTTAGCTAATTGGGTCCTGAGGAACATGATCCTGGCATCAGTTTTTGTTTAGGTAACCTAGACATTTTTGTTTCAAAAT
This sequence comes from Neoceratodus forsteri, assembly GCA_016271365.2. Taxonomy (NCBI): domain Eukaryota; kingdom Metazoa; phylum Chordata; order Ceratodontiformes; family Ceratodontidae; genus Neoceratodus; species Neoceratodus forsteri. Next base: position 911,677,367 of record CM057455.1, on the reverse strand, counting down.
TTTTCTGCCATTTTGCCATTTTGTTGCCACGTTAAAATTGTTTGTGTGCCTGGTAATGACCTCACACACACAAAAAGGTGGTGGGGCAACATATATTTTGTGCTTGAAAGCATTCCCATTATAGAGATAGGAGTGCCACAAATGCATTAAAGTTATTGCGAAAACAGTGCTCAACAACATTTCCCATTTGTTGTTTTCTTTGTCACTTCACTGTGCCAAGGTGGTTTGTGCCCTTGGGCTGAAATTTGTAGGGTAGCAAGCCCTGGTCCCACATATCTGCCTTTTGGAGGTTTGGTACCAAAATATTCAACGGGCCAATAGTCACAGTGTTCCAAAGTTGAGAAATGTCACATAGGATAACATTGTGGTGCCTGCGGTGTTTTTTTGAAAACGAAGCAAGATACGGATTGTTTGCTACCCACAGTGAATTAAGCCTGTGAGGAAGTTTCAAAGCCATTGATTACACCTGCAGTGGAATTTTTTTCATAGTTTGTTTGGTTACTGAGATATTGGCAAATTAGTGTTACAAGAGTTCCTTTTCAGGCCTATAGGGCTTCTGTATGGATCTGTTGATATGTGTAAGTGGGAGGGCAGGGCCTGGTGGGCCACCCTCCCACATTCACATACCAATACACAAACAATGGATGACATGATGGAAGCACAGGGCACAGAGAGCCTGCATCCCCACAAACACATACCACTAACCACTTACATTACAGTTTCTTAAAAAGAAGGGACATTGATTGCAATAAAATCCATTAATGCATTGGTCTGGGTTAACAGAACAGCAACAGAAGTTTGGAAATGTGATGTCAGGGTTATCTCTACCCCCACTCCCTATCCCCCTTCCACACCACAGTCATTCCCCCTCCCTCCGGTCCCATGTTCCCATCAACCACTTAAACTTTACATAGTAATATGCAGAAGTGGGATCACAGGACCCATAGGGCCCATGCTTCCACTTGCATATATTGCTAAGTATGGGTTCAGTGGTTGATGGAAGAGCAGGGTGCAGATGGCCCGTGCTTCCCTAAAACACCAACATTTTAAGCACTAATATGCACAAGTGGTAATACGGGCATTCTGGGAGAACATGTTCTTCCACTTGTGCATATTAGCATGCATGAGTGTGGTGGCTGAGGGGGGAGCAGGGCCCTGAGGGACCATGCTCCCTTCAACCACCTAGCAGTATGCAAAGATATTGACAACATGAACGGAGTGCAGGGAGCGGAGGGCCTGTGCTCCTACGAATGTATACTAATAACTATTTACATAATACTTTCTGAAAAAGAAGGGAAATTGAGCAAAATCTTTTAATCACGAAGCAGATGGTCTGATTGGCTACACCATCACTGTCCCAATGTAAATAAAAGACGGCAGATGCAGCAGGACAAACAGAAAAAAAACTTTAACATTTTATTTTCAGGCACTGACAAACAGCTCCAGCCTTGAGAAAGTGCAAGTTTCAAGTGGAAATGTTTGGCTTTTTTTGGGAGGGACACTTGGAGCTGTATGTTGGTGCTTGAAATTAAAATTATCATGCTGCATCTTCCTTCTTTTATCCATATTGGGACAGTAATGGTGTGGCCGACCAGACCATCTGCTTTGTCAGTACTATATGTGTTATGGCTCCATTTTTTTCTTTGGAGCTGCTTGATTGTTGAAAATAAAATCTGTTAATGCATCAGTTTGGGTTAATAGCACAGCAACAGAAGTTTGGAAATGAGATGTTTGGGTTACCTCTCCTCCCTCCTCCCACCCCCTCCCATCCTTACTCCATCACCATTACCCCTCCACCTCCTGGGCCCAAGTTCCTGTCAGCCACTTAAACTGTGCATTGTAATATGCATAAATAGTAGCACAGGGCCTAAAGGGCCCACACTCCCACTTGTACATATTGCTAACTATTGGTTCGGTGGTTGATGGGAGCACATTGGTGTGGATGGCCTGTGCTCTGATAAAACACCTACATTATACACATTAATATGCACAACTGGTAATATGGGCCTTCTGGAAAAATGTGTTCTTCCACTTGTGCATATCAGTATGTATGGGTGTGGTGGTTGAGGGGAGTTCAGGGCCCAGAGGTACTGTGCTCCCTTCATCCACCTGAATTGTACATAGTAATATGCAGAAGTTGGAGCACAGGGCCAAAAGGTCCCTTGCTTCTACTTGTGTAGATTACAATGTAAAGTTTCAATGACTGCTTGCAGCACAGGGCCTGGATGGCCTGTGCTCTCCTGAAACACTGAAATTGTATTTACTGATATGCAGAAGTGGTAGTGCAGGTGGCCCATGTTCCTTTCAAGAACCTAAACTGTATATACTAATATGCACAAGTGGTAGCACAGGCCCCGGAGTACCTGTGCTCCCACTTGTGAATATTATAATTTATAGTTTATGTGCTTTATGGGGTCATTGGGCCCGGATGGGTTGTACTCCCCTGAAACACTGTAACTATATGCACTGAAATACTTTGTACTGTATGTGGATCTAAGATAGGAAGTGTATACATGAAACATTATAAATGAGTCACCAGACACTGTTTTGGGTGGTTCAGATATTTTTTTACTGTTTTTACGTGAGAAAAAATAATTACACATGTTTCATCAAATATTCAAAAAGAAAATGGATATTTTTTATTAAAAAAAGCTTCCTGTCATGTCAGCAGATAAAGTACATAAAATAAAAATATATTTATTCCTATTTATACTTCTATTGCATTTTTAATTTAGATTGTAAACTTGAAAATATACTTTCATAAGCATACTAAAAATGTATTTTCTTTTAAATGTAAAAATAAATCTTGCCAAAAAATATATATATTCTCTCACTGCCACCCAGTTTTGTTAACTTAAAAAGAAAATACTGGATTCTTCACCTAGAAAAATATAATGAAAACGAAATAATACAATAATATGTCTAAAAAAATGTACCAGTGGAGGGAGAGGGGGTTATTACAGCTGCCTCTGCTGCTGGAGACTGTGGGAAGGGGAGACCTGAAAGGGGGTGGCCAGGTAGGAGAGTGCAGGAGGAAGTAGAAGCTGGTTCCTGGATTGGGGAAGGTGCACTAGAGGGGCAGAGAAGGGGACAGATGTTGGGGTCACTGGAGACCAGGAGCTTAGTCTGGTGCTGCAGGTTCTGCGACTGGAGCCTTTCCTTAGGGTGTGACCTTCTGTTTGGTTTTGGTGAGCATCTGAACAGTCTGATAATGATATTTTTATTTGGTTAGTGTCTTATATTATTAGTTTTTCAATATGTGTTACTTTATTGCTTATATTTTCTTGCTTTTGTATTGTGTTTCAAATAACTTTATTAATGTTTGAATGCCCTGATTGTTTTCTCTCTGTGCCTGACTTAGACTGTCCAGGTGCTCACAAACTGCTTCTAGTGTTTTGATGCTGTTTCTGTGAACAAAAAAGATAACAGGAAAAACATCATACGTATTGACGTATTTGTAGTAATTTATACTTGTCACATCTGTTGCTTTATGATACCAGTTTCCATGGTACTTAAGTACGTTTCTACCCAAACTTTACTTACTGCAATTGAGACAACAAATTACTGACTGAGCTATTGAGAATATATGGTAGCTGTATAGATCTGAAATAGAACACTGACATGTTTACGTAACTGTCTTAGTTTGTATGTTATCAGCTACTGATTACTACGTTCTTCTACTTTACTTGATGCAGTCTGCTGATATGAGTCCCCCCCCCCATGATCCCCTTGTTTGTAGACTGGTACCTTGTATGATAACAATGCCATAATTTAGACAGTATAAATTTTGAAGAAATGAACAATATGCAAAGGCTATACTGTGAGTGACTAAAGCATTTAGTAAAAATATGTTATTACCATTGCTGGAAAATACAATGCTGTAATTTCTAACTAAAAATGGATTATACTGTCTGTGACATTTTGTTAACTTTTGAAAGAGGTACATCTTTAATACAATTGGCAGAGGTTAGCATCAGTATACATAGGGTGAGATGGTCTGGGCTCCAGGTCTTCCTGTTTAATGATAGACAAGGTCCTGGTCTCAAGTGGTTCTGTAATAAAAAAAAAAAAAGAAAGAAAGGATTTTACACAATGGCAAGAAAGAAGCATGACCTCTGATTGGTTTGTTGCTCATCACAATAAGAATGGTACATTTTTGCTGTTTTTTTGGCACCCCATGGGAACAAGTGCAAGTCAGGAGTTAGCTACATCAGGGAATAACAGATCCTGAAAACACTCTTGAACATGCTTGAACAAATACACAGCATGCTGAATCATTATCTCCAGAACACAGTGTCTGGAATAATTTCCCCTACAAATAGTTGCCAGTGTGTGTTGAGAAGTTGGAAACCCCACATGACAGGCAAAACAGTATTACTGTAGCAGTAGGCCTACTTTTCAAACATTTTATTTTGCTGTGTCTTTCACTGTCTAATACCATTTGCTCTCTGTAGCTCATTACATCACTTAAATAGAATGGCGCTGTTATAGCTGTAACAAATGTGATGCATGTATCACCATAGTGATGGCAGTGTACACATATTTTAAAACTGGTAACAGCTTTCTGCTGCAGAAGGTGGGTTGACATAAAAAACTAATGATACCTAGAACTGTTACAAATCACAGATGAAATGTGCATTTGTTATACTGGCAACATGAGTATGCATATGTATATACACTAATATGTATATACATAAGTGTGGAACCAATGTAACGGCTCTGATTTTAGCCATGATTTTAAACTTTCAGCCATTTTTTCTATAAACTTTTTTTTTATTGTCACAAGAAAGAAAGACCACAGTATAAGCACAATGTACTAGTTAATATATGTACATTTTGATCTAAGTGTGTATTTTGTGGTAGAGTACTTACGTTCTGTTGTGAAGATGATAATGCCATCATCATCATCCCCTGCTGTCCCCTCATCTGCAAGGACCTGGCCTGTGGCACTTTCTGTTTCCTCAGTTGTGGCTCCAGGTGCTGTTGTGAAATAAAAATTGATATGATGAACAATTTTTATTTTATTCTTTGCTATGATGTTTCGTAACGCTGTGCAAGATTTTTTTTTCTACAAAGCACTATAGTTAGTTAAGATTTTTATGCCATCAGTTTTTAAAACAAACAACACTGATATTTCTTTAGTTTATATTTCATGTTGCTATATTGCATTGCCGGTATGATACAACTACTTCTGACATTGCTTGTGGACAGGGATACACATCTTACATAGTTAAGGATATTGATTAAAGTCATTATAGTGTACAGTGGAATGCTGTTATGCATGGAATATACTTGCTCTGCTGCAGTAGTGACATCATTATGTTATTATAATGATGTCACTACTGCAGCAGAACAACTTGGAATGCTGCCACAGTTGCTTTCCTCTATCTAATTCTTTAGTAGAATAGCATTCTAGGACCTCTTGAGACTTCTCAAGGCAGTTTGATTGTAAAAGAAAAAAAAAACACAATGCACATATTTTCACATAATACTATACACTATAACAAAAATACAGGATGAGCAACTTTATGTATAACCAGTGTGTTCTGTTACTTCAGGGTTCTGATTCCCATGGATGTCTTGAGCTTCGGCCTCAAGGTCAGAAGGAATCAGAACCCCTCTGTGGCACAACACACTGCTTGTACATAGTTGCCCATCCAGTGCTCTACAACCACAATAATGGTCTCAGAGCCATTCATTTCTTAGAGATTGAAAAGTGGTTGGTTGAGGGTAGGCTTTGGTTGTACCTTGGGACATCACTGTGCCCCTTCCCCCAGCCCCCAGTTGGTTGTTAATGACTAGGGAATGATTGCCTCTGAGGTCATTATTGATTAATTGGAACATAATGTTGTTTCATGTAAATATGACATTTTACTTATGATGAAGTACTCATTCTCCAAAAACAGGTTTCCCTGCCTGGAGCCACAGGCAAGGCACCTTCCCCGAATCCTTAAGTTTTTAAATGTTTTGTTGAACCAGCTTTCACTTCCCCCTGCATTTCCTCCACCTTTTGTCCTATAACCCCATCTCATGCCTGAGGTACCTGGCTACCCCATTCCAGGTCTCCTCAAGTGGCATGTTGATGCCATGCATGATGCTTTTAGGGTTATCTATTTTGCTCACAGCCTCCAGCAGCAGAGGCATCTGTTCCATGGTCCAATATTTGCTCATGTTCTGAAAGAGAAACAGACATAAGAAAAATAATTTAAATATGCAAATATATGTATATCTTGATGTGCATGGCATAGACATCAAGAATGACATATGTTACTTTATGTATGCGGTATAATAGTATGCTATGTATGTTGATGTTGTTATTCTAGTTGCATGATTTAAAATTCTGGTACATGTTGTAACAGTGAGTAGGTGAATGTAGTAAAAGTGGTGCAATAAGTAACTGATACTAACTAGAGATATGCTGCTACACTACTGTTTTGCATGGTGTCACTGTATGTTTCCTCTATCCTCCACAATGAGCCAAGAACAGCAGTAACCACTGGATGATGAAGTAGTACAAATTATTCATGGGACTGTGCTGATTATCACTGTACTTTTGTGATTGGTATCTCTGATGTGTTACTATGATTCTAAGATTTTACAGTAAGAAATTGTCTGCCCCCCTTCTCTGCAAGAAAACAAATGAACAACACAAAAAGCAAACAAAAACATCTGAGGTGGTGGTTAGAGTTGGGCATTGCTAAGTTATGCAAGCAATGTGTAGTGCGGAATTGTATGCCATTGCATTGGCATTGTTATGTGAGGTCCCCTCCCCACCAACAGCACCTGGTGTAGTTGCTGTTGAAATATTTTTGTGAGTATCGTAAGTATGTGCCTGTGTGTTGCTAATAATATGTGTAGCACATGTGTTATGTGCATGATTGTGTTTGTTATAGAATGTTTTTCTTTGTTGTGTGCATATTTTCTATTTTTTGAGCAGAACAGCTTGACTCATAAAAGAACCTTTTTTTCTCTGAACACTTTGCCAAGACACACTGTTCTTCAGATCATGGAGAGGGTGCCATGTCAGAGATTTCCCAAGAAGAGGCAATTGCCAGCATCTGAGAAGTGCACACCATCACTTAGATACAGCCAATCTTTAAAATAATTTGAGGGTGACAAATTATGTGCATACCCAGACTGCATAAAAATGCAGAGTTGTGCATATTTATTTTTTTTCTTGCCCTGTCAAGCAGACACATGTGTTGATCTGTACACTAGACCATATACTCTGTAATGTCTGAATACATAATCTTACAGGTGAGTAACATCTCTGAAAGTGAAGCTAGGTTCAATTTAGCTTCAGCTACTAAATCTATTCACCTTTTGTCACTTAAATCATTCCTTCAGAGATGGATCAGCAGTACGTCTGGCACAGAGTGGTTGCTCAAGAGATGTTGCATGCTTGGCATAAGCTTCTCCCATCTCATACCCCCTTGCCAAACCAGTAAACCTTGCAATTGGGAAGGTTCAAGTCACTACCAAGTTGACTTCTATGAGCATATTCACCACCTCAATTAATTAAACTGCTGCCTACCATCCACACTGTTATTCTGGAGTTTTCAACCATGCTGAGGGTACATTAGAAAACAGAGTGACAGGGAGCTCAAAAAGTCTGTGTCTCTTGGTGGCTAGTGAGATCCAATGGACAGACTGAGGAACTTTCCTTATGATAGTGGATTCTTGTACAGGTGGGTAGTAACGGGGGGTTAAAATATTGATTAGCTGATAGCACTAGGTGTGTACCAATAAAAATAATCACACTTCATAGATGCCAGTAAACAGGATTTGATTGGATGTACCAGAGACAAAGCACAATGGGCCAGAATTTCAATTCGCTGATGCAAGCTGCAACAATGGCAGCTTGCACCAAGTGCAGTGCACCTGGAACCCTGCACCTGAAATTCTATTTTACAGGGTCCTGGCGCCAAAGTCCAGTGACTTGCGGCAAAGGGGGTGCTGTACCTGATGTATGACACACCCACTTGGAATGCCGCAACAGCAGTGGGGAGTCCACAGCACCCACAGACAGGGGCTGGCAACCAGCCACTGCCCCCTAACACCACCGCACCACCAGTACCTGCACCGCAGCACACATCAGTACCCTGGTGAGCTATTGCCCCCTGCAGGTAATGCCCATCTCAGCACTCTCACCCCTCTCCCATACCCTGATCTGGAGACCGGCATGGCCTTCCATAGGCCATCTTGGCCAGCCGCTGAATGAGCTGTCCATGTGTGTACTGTATACTGTATACTGTATACAGTACATGCAATGATGGCTCATTCAGCAGCCAGCTGTGGTGGCACGTGGAGGGTTATGCCAGTCACCAGATCGGGGTATGCAAAGGGGGTGGGAGTGCTGAGATGGGCATTACCTGGGGGGGTTAGCAAGAAGCACAGACATGGGTGTCATGGATCATGACGGGGTTAGGGGAGATCACCAGACCACCAGGGATCACCCACCAGGGATGAATCAGGATGGACCACACAGTGGCATGTCCAGATGACTCCCCAGGACAATTTATATACCGTTAGACCAGCCCCTTGCTAGTCTAAGGGTACTTGGCACTTGGTTCCTGGGGGGCTCTTTCAAAATCCAGATCTGAGGGCTGCAGCAGTCTGGGTCTGCCACAAGCCCCCAGTGCCATGCCACATCCACTTTCATGCTGCAAGGCTGGCACTAGCACACTTTGGTGCAGGCAACCTGCTGGGTGACTCAGGCTGCCTTTGAAGTTTGCACTTGGTGCAGCCCTTGACATTGATTTAATCAATCAATCAATCAAGTATGCATGTAAGGCACCCCACTTTAATGTATAAGTTATGTAATGTATTTCCATTTCACTCTATGCAGGGTTTGCTGTGATCATGCCATGTGAGGCTAGGACCCAGGAATAAGGCTGCTGTACAATATGGCAACTTCTGAGCCCAGTCAATCCACACTGCAAGCATCATTATGTACAGGTCAGTATTGTAACATTTTTCACTTGATAGGTTTTGTGTATTCCATTCCTGGTACTGTACATCCCGGTAGGTTCACCATAGGTTCATAATTAAACTCATTTCAGCATGAGAACATTTTTTGGGATGTCACCAGCATCAATGGTAAGCATCCAAGATGGTTGTGAATGATAGTGATAAGCATGACAACAGCATACAGGATCTGACACCCTTACGGCTTGTGTTGGGTGGATACAGTGGCCATCAAACATTCACTAATAGCATTCAGCAGGATGTGACTGTGTTTATGATGGCTATCATTAATAGCTTGGAATCAAGTCAAATTTCCATGCAACAGTACTTTACTGTTACTTATGCGACAAAGTACACTTGCCTGTCATGTCGACATTCACATAGAGAAGTAACAGAAAACATGCTGTGGATTTCATTGTATGTTCCACAGGTATGTTCTGTGAAGTTCAGAGAACTGCCCAGGAATGCAGAGTGTGGCTGGAGGTGATCCCAGTGTGGAGGAGAGTGTCTTCAATTCATATAGCTTAGGATCTCTTCTCAGTGTTGTTTGCTAGTCTTGCAGAGATTTGATGCAAATGGACTATGAGTTCACACACCAATCAGTGATTTTGTTGCTGGAAGAGTACAATTCATGGGATCATGCTTTGATACTCAGGCTGTGATATTCCACCATGGAGCACCAGTACATTCAAAACATTATGTGACATGGTTGAGGTACAGAATGGCTGGATGGAATGCAGTGACTACATGAACACTTTTAAACAGAGACTACCTCAAAACCTAAAAGTTGCTTATGTCCTGATTCTCAAAAATTACAATGAACTTCACCAGGTAGAAGAGTAGTTGACAGAAATGTGATTTCACTGTGTTTGACACACTCTAGTAGTCATAACAGTGTGCTGTGCACCCTTTCCTGTACATGTGCAGCTCTTTTCATATTAGTTTTTGAATAGTAGCAGAAACAGATTAGGTACATGCAGATAATTATGATATCGGGGGGCATGGTTTGGCCACCAACAAGATGGCAGCGTAATCTCTCGAGCTCACTCTGGGTTCAGCAAATGTGATGCTCCGGTATCGAGACTCATGGGTTTGCCTGTTCTACAATTGTTCCTTCTGACACAGCAACCCACCCTTACCTACCAGCACTTGGAAAAAATGATTTAAATGCAGCTAATCTACGTTGAAAGTGAGCACTGATCCTGTGTGGAGATATGAGTACTAGGCCGTGCAGGCCCCACCAATACAGTGTCGCAGTAACAACTAGTGGCCCAGTCGGGTAAACGAAAATGGGTATCTTTGCCTCCTGCACTAGACAACTGGAGCTGCCAGAGATTTGCCTTACTTCGCCAGCTTACCAGACCTTCCTATGGCTCTACCAGGTGACGATGCTCAGACCGACCCCATGTCTCAATTACCTACAAAACAGCCCTCAGTAAATGAGTCATTGCAATATATCACTCAGATGCTGGAGACAGTTTTGAACAAAGTTGAAGATATTACAGTCACTCTTTCGGGCACAGTGGTAGAGGTTCTAAACCTGCAAGACTGAATGAATGTTTCTGAACAACGGCTGGAAGAATATGAGCAGCAGCAATCTGAACTACTACTCTGCTTGCAAGCCCAGGAGGAAAGAACAGTGGTGCTTTGGGAAAGGCTAGAAGACCAAGAAAATAGAGCTAGATGCAATAACTCGCATATTATTGGTTTACCAGAGGGGGCTAAGGAACAGAATATGGAAACGTTTTTAAATGATTCCCTGCCGGTGATGCTGGGAGAGAGATGGAGGGGGCAAATGGATGTGGAGAGAGCCCACAGGATAACAACCAGGAGAGGCAGGAATTCATATCATCCCAGACCCATCATTGCCTACTTTCTTCAATATACAATGAAGGAAAAAATACTAAGAGCCGCACAGGATATAGGGGAAATTCGGTGGCAGGGGACCCGGATCTCCTTTTACAGGGACTTTGCACACAAGACAGCCAACAAGAGAAGGGCCTTCACCCCACTTAAGAAGTTCCTGTACAATTTCAACTTCAACTTTAAATTCAAAGGGCTTACCAGGTTACTAGTGGCTAAAGATGGTAGGAGAATATTGGCTGAACATCCAGCAGTGGTGGAGAAATGGGTGGTGAAATTTTGGCCCAATCTACCTCTCCATACTACATAACCCAGAAGGCTTTGAGAATCTAACATGTTGAAAGGGAACCTCGAGGGCAGGAGTAGACATCTGGAGGGCAGCATAGAAGATGGACATCCGACACCTCTAAATGTTCCCCCAATAGCCAATGGCCCTCCTGAATGTTCAGTGCTGCGACAAGGCATGGCTTCACTCTCTCCAGCCAAAGACAATCTCTCTCTGCCTCCATAGGCAATGTCGCCCTATGTCAGACATTGTCAAAGAGCCAGAATCAGGAACTGACTGCCTCAGGATGTATCCATGACAGCCCCCCCCAGCAAAAATGTCCAGGGAAGACAAAAAGTCTCCTCCTCGAAGTGCTTGCTCTGTAGGTGTGGAGTCTGTGGAGATGGACACTTACACAGGCTTTGACTGGGCTGATATTTCAGAGGACTCGCTGGTTGAAGCAGTGGACAGCTCAACCCCAGTTAGACCGGGACTGATTTCATATGCTGCTGTGGTGATTAGGGATCCTGGCGAGACTGGGCCTGCTCCTGTATCAAGACAGGATCATGTGGACAATGTTCCTGGATGAAGCTGCTCTGTGTGTTGGTTTAAGTTAACGTGGCAGCCTATTATTTTCAGGCTAATTGATACGCTTAATCAGTCCCCTCTATGTGCCTATACCCAGGAAAATAACTGGGTGGTGGTTTTCTTAATTGTTAATGCTACTCCAACCTAGATAGCATTAGTAGCCAGTCCCGCATTTTGGCATGCACGTCCCAGGATGGTGCTGGTTAAATTTCCACTAGCTGTGGCATTAATGCCAGCATGCAGGGGGCAGTACATGGTAGTTTTGTATTTCGGGGTATGAATGCTGGTTTGGTTGGGACCTCTGTGTTGTAGGCAAGGTTGTTGCCTCCTCCTTTCCCATCCCTGAACCCCCGCCATTCTCGGGGCTCCATGGTGGGCCCCTTCCCTCCTTGTTTGTTCACCTGCTCCCTTTTCTCCCTGTGGGTCGGATGCCCGACCTCAAGGATGCTAGAACTTCAGAGGACTCAAATCCACATGGTTCCAATCCTTCCTAATATTTAGATCTGAGTGTTGATGAAGCTGAGGCTAAGGGTTTGATCTGCCTCTTTCACTGGTAGCCTCGATCCAATAACGCTGTTGGGCAGTGTTACACTACTACTGGACAGCTTTGGCTAGCAGAGTGAATTTATAGTTAGCTGTGATATATTTTCATTCCTACTATTAACTAATTGGTACAGTTTACACTGTTCTGTGCTGGTCTTAATCTCTGTTGTGTGTTTGTTCTACTGTAGCCTCTCCAATGAGGAGTGTATCTACTTCTACTTCTTGAGCTCCTTCCCCTTCTCATCTGGCAGTCAAGGTTAATACAGGGATTCTCGAGACGGTCTGAGTGGTGAGTCATATTTCTGGTGCAAATACTGCAATCTCAGTAAGTATACCCCTTCTACTATTACAATGCCCTCGTACCTCACTGCAGCTTCATCTAATCATGCCAATTCAGAGGGTGACTGTGAAAAGGCGGAGATACTAAACAAATATTTTTGCTCTGTATTTACAAAGGAAGAGGGGGAGGTACCTAAAACAAACAGTAGAAACACTCTGGATACAGAAGTTGATACCAGCCCATTTACATTAGAAAGGGTTCTGAAAGAACTCTTAAAACTGAAGGTGAACAAAGCAATGGGGCCTGATGGGATTCATCCCAGAATTCTAAAAGAACTAAGGGTGGAATTAGTGACACCACTGACTACCCTGTTTAACAAATCATGGGAGGATGGGGTGGTACCCGAGGACTGGAGGAGGCAGATGTGATTCCCTTCACAAAAGTGGAGCAAGGCAGAAGCAGAAACTACAGGCCTGTTAGTTTAACCTCAGTGGTAGGAAAATGATGAATCACTTCTGAAGGAAAGAATTGTCGAGTATCTAGAGACCAGAGGGCACAGGACCCAAGACAGCATGGATTCACAGTGGGAAGGTCATGCCAGACAAATCTGATAGATTTCTTTGACTGGGTGACCAAAGTAGTAGATCAAGGAGGGCTTTGGACATGGCCTACCTAGACTTTAGCAAGGCATTTGACTCAGTCACACACAAAGATTAATATACAAGTTAGCTAGCCTGGGAGTGGGTCCCAAGATGACAGCCTGGGTAAAAATTGGCTGGAGAATAGGACACAGAGAGTAATAGTAAATGGAGTCCACTCTGAAGAAAGGGGGGTTACTAGTGTGGTACCACAGGGTTCAGTATTAGGACCGGTCCTCTTCAATCTCTTTATAAGTGACATTGCAGAGGGACTGGAAGGAAAAGTATGTCTCTTTGCAGATGACACAAAGATCTGAAACAGTGTTGATGCACAAGGTGGGGTGGAAAGGACGAAAAGGGACTTGGCAAGGTTAGAGGAATGGTCAAATGTATGGCAGCTTAGATTCAATGCTAAGAAGTGCAAGGTAATGCAACTGGGAAATAAAAACCCAGGCTAAGAGTACACAATGGGGGGTGAGATACTAACAACAACAAAAATGGAAAGGGACCTGGGGGTAGTCATATCAGATGACCTAAAGGTGGTCAAGCAATGTGAGAGGGCAGCAAGGAGGGCTGGGAGGATACTGGGATGCATAGGGAGAGGCATCACCAGTAGAAAACAGGATGTTATTATCCCTCTGTACAGACAGCTGGTCAGACCCCATCTGGAGTACTGTGTGCAGTTCTGGAGACCCAGTCTTCGCAAAGACATAGACAGGATGGAAGCTGTCCATGGGAGGGCAACTAAAATGGTGCAGGGTCTGCACCGGAAGACATATGAAGAGAGACTTAAATAGCTTAATATGTATAGCCTCGAGGAAAGGAGGAAGGGGGGGACACGATAGAAACTTTCAAGTACCTCAAGGGAATCAACAAAGTCCAAGAGGGTAGCATCTTTCAAAAAGAGAGGTGTGCAAGAACAAGGGGCACAATTTGAAGACAGGGCGGCTCAGAGGTAATTTAAGGAATATTTTTTCACAGAGAGGGTTGTGGATGCATGGAACGGCCTTCCGGAGGAGGTCGTGGAGTCAAAAACAGTGGTGGAATTCAAGGATGCATGGGACAGTCGTAAGGCAATTCTAGGGAGTGGGGGTAGAAAGAAGTAGGCTGCTGGTTAACTAGGATCTGCAGCTTATCCAGTAGGCAGGAAAATGGGCAGACTGGGTGGGCCAAGCGGTCCTTATCTGCCGTCAAATTCTATGTTTCTATGTTTCTACCGTGGTGATATCCTGGAATGTTAATGGATTGAATCATCCCATTAAATGGACAAAGGTGTTTCAACACCTTTGTTCATTACATACAGATATTGCTCTGCTCCAAGAAACCCATCTTTTAAAGAAGTCAGTTCCATGGCTAAAAAAGTTGTGGGTGGGCACTGTTTGTTCCAGCTCGGTTACTTCCAAGACTAAAGAAGTGGCCATCCTTATCCAGCGTGCATCGAGTTGGACTCTGGAGGAATCCAAACACGACCCACAAGGCAGATGGGTCATTGCCAATCTATCTTCTGCTGTGGAGAAATTGATCATTTGTAACCTGTATGCCCCTAGCACCGACCACACAGAAATTTTTCCTTCATTGAGCCAGACTGTTTCAATGCTTTCAGGGATGGATGGGGACCTCCCCTTAATAGTGGGTGGAGACTATAATATGGCGCCAGATATATTCCTGGACAAATTGAGGCCCACCCCTCAGGCTAGGTCGAAGGCCAGTTTGGCTCTTCATGAGTTGCAAGAGGAGTGGGGCTTAATAGACCTTTGGCATAGGGATAATCCCTTTGGGCGGAATTATACCTTTTACTCTCAGGTACATTCCACCTATAGTCGGATAGACCTTCTCCTGGCCAACTCAACAGCCATCCCAAAATGTCCTCAAAACCTCATCGGGAATATTCTGATATCCGATCATGCCTCCGTGCTGACAACTTATACAGTAGGGGGTCAGTCTAGGAAAGGCACTCAGTGGAGTTGCAATCCCCTGTTATTAAAGGACCCAGACCCGGAGTTTCTTAAAACAATCTCCCAAACTGCCAAGGAGTACTTTGCCATCAATGCAAACTGCAGGGTTAATGCGGGCAAGGTCTGGGAAGTGTTTAAAGCAGTCCTTAGAGGCCATATTATTGCCTTCTCGGCCACCAAAAATAAAATGCGCAAAGCCAAATTAGCCGAGTGGCAAACAGAACTGGAAAGTCTGGAGGCCCGTTTTTAAAGCTTCCCATGTCTTACAGAGGGATGACTCCCTTGCTCGATGTATTGTGGGCCTTAAGTACTAAATTAATAATATGCTGAATCAAAAGTCTGAATGGTTCTTACTGTGATCAAAACATGCATATTGGGATGGAGATGAAAAATGTGGCAGACTGCTAGCATTTCACCTTTGGAAGCAGCAAGCTGCGACATGCATTCATGCCCTCTGCAATGCATCAGGCAAGGTTGTGCATACCCCTCAAGATAATAATGATACAATGAAGACTTACTGCCACTTAATATATAAGTCACAGTCCAATCTTTCCCCATGGGCCATTGAACTGGAATTGGACAAATTTTGCCAACAATTTGATGTACTGGGCCTCTCCTTGAGTCAGGCCTCTGCACTGGATGCCCCTTTGACCCCGAATGAGATACAACAAGCTTTGTCTCAAATGGCCAAAGGAAGGCCCCTGGACCAGATGGCATGACAGTTGAGTTATATCAAGAACTAGCACAGGTCATATCCCAACCATTACTTCTTGCTCTGTAAGAGGTGCATTCCAAAGGCATCTTCCCCCCGTCTATGAGAGAAGCCCTTATTACCCTCCTGCCAAAAAAATCTAACAACCCTTTAGATTGTGCAAATTTCCAGCCAATATCGCTACTCTTGGTCGATACAAAAATCTTGGCCAAGATCCTAGCTACCAGGATGCTCGATGTGCTCCTGACCATCATCCATCCTGCCCAGGTCAGATTCATGAAGGACAAATCAGGGTCAGACAATACTAGGCTCCTCCTTAATTTAAAATGGATAGCTTCTCATTCACAGACCCCAATGGCTACACTAGCAGTAGATTTCACTAAAGCCTTTGACTCAGTAGAATGGCATTATCGGCATCAAATACTAAAAAGATATGGCTTTGGTCTGGTGTTCTGCCAGTGGGTGCAAACACTCTATGGATCCTCCGATGGCTAGGATTTTGACTAACATGACCATCTGCGGGCCTTTCCCACTGCACAGAGGTACCTGACAGGGATGCCCCATGCCCTCTTCTTTTTCTGATAGCATTAGATCCCCTTATTCGCTCTCTCATCGCGTCAAGAGAAATTAGGGGCATTGATGTAGCGGGGAAATCCTACTTGGTAGCGGCATACGCTGATGACTTATCGCTAACTCTGTCCCATTCAGAGCAGGCATTACAGCATATCCTGCCATTACTGCAGACATTTGCAACATTATCAGGACTCTGTGTAAATCAGAGGAAAATGCTTTTGGCCCCACCAAACTCAGCATGTACCAAAAATTGCGTGCAGCAAACCGAGCTTCTCTGGGCAATGACAGGCTTCTCGTATCTTGGCATAACCATTCCCTTGAAATGGTCCAATTTAGAGTCAGCTAATGTCTCGCTGTTCTTATCCCAGCTATCTGCAGAGATAGAGAGATGGAAAAAGCTGCAGTTGTCATTACCTGGTAAGATAGCAGCAGTGCGAATGTTATTATTGCCACGTATTATGTACATCCCAGTGGGGTCGTGAGGGCTAAAGAAGGAGATTGCCCTCCCCAGCACCAGCAGCCCAAATCGGGGGCCGGATCGCCCGCGCTCCCCCCCCCGGACCACAGATTGCTCAGTGGGGTTGTGAGGGCTAAAGAAGGAGATTGCCCTCCCCAGCACCAGCAGCCCAAATCGGGGGCCGGATCGCCTGCGCTCCCCCCCCCGGACCACAGATTGCTCAGTGGGGTCGTGAGGGCTAAAGAAGGAGATTGCCCTCCCCAGCACCAGCTGCCCAAATCGGGGACCGGATCGCCCGTGCCCCCCCCGGACCACAGATCGCTCAGTGGGGTCATGAGGGCTAAAGAAGGAGATTGCCCTCCGCAGCACCAGCAGCCCAAATCAGGGACCGGATCACCCGCGCCCCGGACCACAGGTACGGCACACTGCGGAGCAAAGGGATTCTGCAGCTCACAGTTGAATTTGGCGCCTAAACTTGGACTATTTGCTCTGCTATTTTCCACCGCATATAGGCTGCTATTTAACCTGGTGTTCTGTTGATAATCATAGTCCTACTGTGTAGCCTTGCATCGCCATTGCTAAACCATTGAAATCTAAATTTAAATGTAAGATTACTGTTACTGAAGCCTCCCGGAGACAAAAACTGGGATGTCAATCTCGGAAAAACGCTGACTGCATTGCTCATTTGTCTTACCTGGCCCGCCTCCTCAAAGCAGTATTTAATTCCCTTTTCTCTCCCCAGATCGCTCAGTGGGGTCATGAGGGCTAAAGAAGGAGATTGCCCTCCCCAGCACCAGCAGCCCAAATCGGGGACCGGATCGCCAGCGCCCCCCCCGGACCACAGGTACGGCACACCGCGGAGCAGAGGGATTCTGCAGCTCACAGTTTGAACCCCCGCTGCACTGTGTGCGCTCCTCACCGCCCCCACCACCACTCTTGGTTGGCTCTCCACTTCATAGGCATTACCACGTGAGGCTGCAGAACCAATCAGCCCACTTTACCATCTGCAGGTTATACTGGCTGAACACTAGAGGGATCCTGCTCTTCTAAGCCCTCCTATCTCTCAAACAGCAACATAACATAATGACTCCTTTAGGTATTAGATTATTCATACTGCTCCTCTTCACCCCAACACTGCTACAAAAAAACACAGCTCTAAACCTCTATGACACTGCGACATATGTTCTTATGCTAGCCTCTTCTCACCTCCCATTCCCACTAACCCCTCCCTCTACCCTCCTTTCTCCACCTGCACCCCCCACACACACTGACTCACCCAACTGCCTCCTCTCACTCCCCTCCGACACCCATACCCTGCTCATCCCATAATAGCTGGTGGCATCCCCTGCGCTAGCCCTGCCCACCCTTAGCTCCCTGCCCATCCCCTGCAATACCCCTCGCAAACCCTCCCAACCGCCCAGACATCCCCACCATCACAGCTGCAGTCCCTTACTCCGACTCACCATCTTACTCCTCCTGCTCTCAGGTAATGTCCACCCCAACCCTGGCCCAGGACCCAGTACACTGCCCTCCACAGGGCATGGCCTCCGCATTACCTGCATGAATATCTGCAGTCTGCCTAAAAAGACTGCTGCACTCCAATGCTGGGCCTCCCAGCATAAGCCCGATGTCCTTGCCATAGTGGAAACTTGGCTCTCACCATTGACCCTGGACTCGATGGTCTCCCTCCCTGGCTTCTCCCTCTTCAGAGAAGATCATGTGGGTAAGCGAGGGGGGGGCTGCACTGTCTACCTAAGGAACTCCCTCCTGGGTCATGCCCTGCCTAGCCCAAAGCTCAATCATGGGGCTCAAGTTATCACCCTAAAAATCTCCCCTGACCCAGGCCGTGGCCCGCTTTACTTCACAACGACATATGTACCCCCACGTGAACAAAACCAAGCTATCCACTCCCTCACTGAATACCTCACTTCCCTGCCTCACAAGGCAGAACAACTCATAGTGGGTGACCTCAACATCAACTGGCTCAGTACTACCTCAGCTCAAATCAAAGATACCTTCACTACTCTTGATCTATCCCAGCTAGTGACTCAACCCACCAGATTTAACCAATCTAGTGGGACTAGCACGCTGCTTGACATTGTGCTCTCCAACCGCCCTCACAAAATAAAGGATATTAATATATTGCCCAACTCCCTCAGTGACCACTCACCAATTCTTTGCCACGGGTCCACCCCCACGCTCAAAACCACGCGGCTTGCCACCCTCCGTCATCGTTTTCACCCTGGAGGTCTACGTAAACTTAAGCGTCACCTTGCGCAACTGGATTGGTCCCCAATCTCCTTTGCAACAGACATAGACGTTGCCCTTGCTTTCCTCACCAATGCCTTCTGCAAGGCCTGTGATTTTTGCCCCTGTCACCCGCCTCCATACCAAGAGGCACTCAGCTGCCTGGATAACCACCCCCCTGATCCAACAGCTGAAGCAACGTGATAATCTATGGCACATTGCTGTCAATACTGGCAAACTAGCTGACAGGCAGGCCTATAATGCAGCACGTAACAAGTGCACCTGGGCCATAAGAAAAGCCAAAGCCAGCTACTACCAATCCACCTTGACATCCACTTGGGGCAATGCCCGCACCTTCTGGAATAACATGAAGGAGTTACACGGGACGACCTGCTCCACCCCTCCCTCTCAGATGATCATAAATGGTGCTGTTAACATGGACCCTTCCCGTATTGCCAGCTGCCTCAATGAAACTTTCACTGACCTAAGCTCAGTTCTCCCGGCCCACTTCTTTGACCCCATACCGGTATGCGACAACCCAGCTATTGCTCGCCCCCCACTTCTCCTTAGGACTATCTCCCCACAGGATGCGAAGCCAATCCTCCTAAACGTTCTTTCTTCCCGCAACCCGAGTGAGGACCCCCTCGACTCCTGGATACTCCGCCTAACATTGGATGTCATGTTAGTCCCCCTCACTGACCTCCTCAATCGATCCCTGTGTCTTGGCCAATTCCTGAAGGCATGGAAGCAGGCCGAAATCATCCTTATACATAAGAATGGAGACCGTATGGTACCAAATAACTACAGACCCATCTCCATCTTCCCCCTCTCCAAAGCGCTCGAAAAAATAGTATCCACATAACACGTAACTTATCTATCCAGCCACAACATTCTGTGCCCTGAACAACATGGCTTCCGTCCAGGTCACAGCACCACCACAGCTCTTCTGGAATTCTCCCACCATATACACTCTGCACTAGATGGCAGGGAATTGGCTGGGGCAGTATTCATTGACCTGTCCAAGGCCTTTGACACTGTGAACCACCCACTATTGCTTGCCACCCTCTGTAAAGTAGGGCTGTCATCTGGCCCATTAGCCTGGTTCTCCAGCTACCTTAATGGTAGATCACGATGCATCAAGCTAGCTGGTTGCCTATCCACGGCCCTGCCTGTCCTCTCAGGAGTCCCTCAAGGCTCCATTCTGGGCCCCACATTATTCAGTCTCTTCCTGAACACCCTTTCCAGCTCGTGTTCAGGAAAGCTGCTATTATACGCAGATGATGCAGTCCTGCTCTCCTCGCACCCCAATCCGACCACTCTCCAGAACAGCCTACAAACCTCCTTCAGCCAAGCTGAAAAATGGTTCCTCGACCACCGCCTGCTCCTGAATCTCAAGAAAACAAAGTCAATGATCTTCACACACCGCCAAAGTAGCTCCAAAAATGCCCCCCTCTCCATACTTCCCAACACCCTCCATCCCCTCGAGCAAGTGTCAACTTACAAATATCTGGGGATCACCTTTGACTCGGCCTTCTCCTTCCATACCCGTATCAGTGCCCTATCCTCTGCCATGAACACCCAGATTGGGCTCCTCTATCGTCACAAAGACTGCCTCCCTGGCTACGCCCTATGGTTGGCCATTACTTCCTCCATCCTGTCACTAGTTGACTATGGCCTCCCCATATACGCAGCTGCTGGCCCCACTACCCTCGCCAAAGTCCAGACCTCCATCAACAAAGCCTGTAGGCTCCTGGCCGGTGCCCCAAGCGGAACCCACACATGCCAGCTCTATGCCACCACGAACATACTCAATCTGGAAGAACGTCTGCAATATCACACAGGTATACTAGCAAAAAAGACTCTTCTAGGTCTGTGTGCCCCTGGTGTCACTGCTCAACTCCAGCCTGCTTCCCACTCAACCGCCACCCATGCCGCCTGCAAGGCTGCCTTCCAGGTGCCAAGAGCCAGGACCTCCCTTGCCCAAATGTCCTTTTATTACAGAGCACCGTCCTGGTACAACTCCCTCCCCAAGCACATCTCAAACACCCCTAAAATTGGTCAGTTCAAAACTGCCCTGCGCAACCACCTACTTGGCACTCGGAAGTGTACGTGCCTACGGTAAGGCCATCCACTGCTCTCCAGCCTCGATAGCCTGCCCCACTCCATTTTTTCTCTGGAGTTTGCCTGCATGACCTACCAGGTTTTAACAGTGTTCTCCACTCTGTACTATGGTAATCTACCTATTCTTTATGCTATGTATAATTTACTCTGTAAAACACCTATGTCTTATGCTATGTATAATGTATGTACGCACCTGTATTGTTTCACCCTGTCTCGCCGCACTATTTGTTGTCTCCCCTCCCTGTGACGAGGTGCCTTTGTAAATGAGTCTGTGACTCAAAGGTTGTAAATCCGATTTATGAACTAAATAAATAAATAAATAAAATCTTTAAAAATCTTCCAATACGACTGTCGCCTAAACTCTGTGCCACAATTGAAGCTCAGGTGTCCCGATATCTGTGGGAAGGGAACTCCCCTAGATGGAATAAGAGCAAATTGAGAGCACATTGGTCTAAAGGGGGGGGTTGGGTTCACCCTGGTTTCAAGGGTATCATCTGGCCTGCACCACTTCTATGGCTACCAAGTGGTTTGTCCCCAGTCCAGTACCTCTTCCGCTCTGGTCCAATTAGAAGCTGACCAAGTGGAGGATACAAATTTGCACTTGTTATTGCACCCTCAGAGTCGCAATCAGCTTATATTTCTCCCCCTTAATAGCAGAAACCAAATGGGCATGGCACTTGCTTATGACTTGAGCTCATACGCCTCGGGATGCCCAAGCACCTCCATGGCTTTACACTCCTTTATGGCACAATCAGGCCCTGACAATCGGTAATATCCTCGTATACTGGCCCACCTGGGAATTCCAGGGCATCCGATATATCCAGGATCTCTGCATTCCTGACTCATTGGATTTAATGTTGTTTGAACAAGTTACACATAAATTTCATCTTCTGAGAAATGATCTTTGGAAATTTCTTCAGATACGCAGTGCTATTTTAACCAGTAGGGTCCATTTGTGTTCAGATCCCAAATGGAACTGGCTAACCCAAAGACATAAGTCCTCCGCTTCCGGTGGTCTTATTGGCAGATTCTATAAGATGTGGCACGACGTTCAGACAGATCCCTCAGATGCATGCCGGCTAAAATGGATGGCTATTCTGAACACTCATATCTGAGGCTTCTTGGAAGTGCTACCTCAGTGAATGTCACTATTCATATATGGACACTAAGTGTCACCTGTTGTTATTTCCCTGGTAGTCTAGTGTGCATCCTGAATACCGCAGTCGTCGGCCAGCCATGGTGGAGAGAGGAGGGCCGGTCGCTGGCTCCAGAGGGATGCCGTGTTCAGGGGAGATACCAGGAGGTGCACAGCTGGGTGGGGGGACCACTAGACTACCGGGGATATCTATTCTTTGACCATGGCTGGGGGTTGGGATTCATGCAGGGTGGTGGTGAGACCACTAGACTACCATGGAAATAACAAATAATTTAAATGGAAACCAGTCAGAATTCATGCAGGGAGGTGGGGGGACCACCAGACTACCAGGGAAATAACAAATAATTTAAATGGAAACCGGTCGGGATTCATGCAGGGAGGTGGGGGACCACTAGACTACCAGGGAAATAACAAATAATTTAAACAGAAACTGGTCAGGATTCATGCAGGGGTGTGGGGGGACCACTAGACTACCAGGGAAATAACAAATAATTTAAATGGAAACTGGTCGGGATTCATGCAGGGAGGTGGGGAGACCACTAGACTACCAGGGAAATAAATAATTTAAACAGAAACCAGTCAGGATTCATGCAGGAGGTGGGGGGGCCACTAGACTACCAGTGATAGGTCTTATATTTTACGAGGAACAGAGGTTGGGAATCATGGTGGGGCACCACCTCATTACAGCAGCTTTTTCCCAGTGGTATCTAGTGCTGCGCTACAGGTCATGCTAATGCCTGTAGCACAGCACTATACATTTGAATATGCCGCGCTGCTGGCATTCATGGGCACTCTCCTGTCCATGCCCCTGCATTCCATTACCTATGAGCACCGGCACTACCACTCAGCGCTGGCACTAATAGGGCTTTTCAATACTGCAGCCTTGTGCAAATCCAGCGCTATTCCAGCGCTAGGAATTTGTGCTAGGTACAAAGGTTTGAATATCTGGCCCTAGGTCTTTTATGTCATGAAAAACGTTCTTAACTGCTCACATAGTTTTCTCTTAAATGTTTTTGATTATGGCTTATTGGTTTACTCATCAACTATGACTACAGTCTTGAATAATCTGAGGGGTTACATATAACTCAATACTATGGCTTATGCTTAATGCACCTTATCATTTGCATCACTGTCAGTTATACAAATCTTCTGGTTGCCTATCTCTGGCTGATAGAATTTCTCATAAAATAGGAGTTTTTCTATTTAAAATTTTAAGTGGGTCCCTACCTTCGTCAGTTATTGATCTTTTCCCAAGATTTTTCCATCCTTGTAGAACTAGGTCTCAGAGTAGATTTTCTTTTAAAACCCATTTAAAAAAACAACAATTGGCCATAGGCCACTTCTTCATTGAGCACCACTTTTTTATAATAGTGTTCCAGTTGACTCTGCCGATTGTAAGACTGCTTGCTGCTGTAGAACTTGCCTCAAACAATGGCTATTTAATACATTTGAATGTATTTGTTGACCACAAATCATAATTTAACTGCCATATCTCAATGTTAGTTGTTTTTTGTAATTGTATAAGTTATTTAACCTATCTTGTTTATTTCTTTTTGTATCATTGTAACTTGCCATCTGTGAAAACGAGCAATTTTTGCTCATCAGATTTAGAGGTATAAAAATTAAAAATGAAAATGAAATGAAATGAAATTATTTGTTATTTATGAAAGAGCATTGTAAATCACACAATCTCAGTTCAAGGTATGTTCCTGATTTTTTGGGATCACCTTTATAAAAGGGTCGGGTGAGGAATTTTTCCAGATAGCACTTAACATTAAAATATTATAGCATAGTAATGCACTATAGCAACAATCTTGGGATATGTTACTATTGTGTAAGTATTTAGTTAATTGCTTACCGCATTTGTTTTTTGCCCACCCCAGGGACATTAACTTATTCAGTCTCATATCGTTTTTTCAAACATATTATATATTTCTGAGACAAATTACACAGTGACATTATGAGACTGAATGAGTGCTACAATTTGGTCTTCTTCATGACAGAATTGGCATTTAATGATTAATATTTTTTTTTAAACTTATTTCTCTGTTCAGTTGTGCTTCTTGTTCACTGTAAATGATTTGTATATTGTTCAAGTTTCCAATGAAGCAGAAATGACTATAACCAAATGGTGCTACACATACACGTGTAGGAGGTATGGTTATATATGTAAAACAAAGGTTTTGATAATATTTACCAGAAATGTATAGTGCATTTTTAGGGATGTATTAGAGTATATGGTGCAGAGGGCCCATGTTGCCACTTCAAGATTTAATAATTTAAAAGATGTGTACGTGTTTACTTCATTACAATGTCTTAAAAAAGGACATTCTTAGCAAAAAAAACTCCATGAATGCAACAGTTCTTGTTGCTTCCACAGTGACAAAAGTGAGGAAATTCGATGCTAGAGTTTTCAAGCCTAACTCCGCATTCCCCACCACACATACATGCACACACACACACCACATACAAGCAGGGGATGGTACAAGGCAAAAGAACCAATCAGAAACAGACACCATAAGGTAACAGAAATAACATGCAACTGTGTAAACATATCACAAGGGGCATCCATCATCATGTTTTAGTAACTGTATCACTTCTGCTGCCATCCCAGTGTTTTAGGGGTACACCCACATGCTGTGCAAACATGCAGGGAGGTGTTAAGAAGGTAATGTTGAACATTTGAGATGAGAAGTCTTTGAGATCAGATGGCTATTATTATTTCTTACTATTCTGCTGCACCTGCTAAAAACCTAATGAGTGGAAGTGCAGGGCACAGACTCTACTGTGTTTACACAGCTAGATGCATATGTCCATCTGTGGAGGGATAGGACCTCAGGGTCTAAAGCAACCTACAGTGCAACTGTGGCATATACATACTGTTGTTCTGTTTAGATGGAGGGATGAAAGCACATGATCTGAACTACTGTGTGGTTCCACTGTTAGATCTGCCCACTCTTCTACTATCTACATGTAGGGATGTGACTGTACGGTGAATAACCCTACACTCCAAAACTGATATATGCAGACTGTTGTAGTATCTGTATGGAGAAATGGTGTCCCCACCATTACATATAGACACTGTTTTATTATGTCAATGTAGGGCTGGTAGTACACTGTCTTTTGGACCCTGCAGTCCCATCCATACATTGACATAGTACATCAGAATCCATATAACACACTATTAATATGTCACTGTGGGACCCTGCCCTCTCAGTCCTACATCAAGATAGTGCACCAATATCAATATGTCACATTGTCCATACGTCATAGTGAAACCACAGGGTCCTTTGGATTATACGCTACCATACCTCTATTGAGATAGTACAGCACAATGCATATCTCACGCTGCGCATATGTTGCACTGTTCTCATATATACAGTGTGACATATAGAGTGCGTTGTAGTATGTCGATGGAGCAATGGTACTGTAGGGTACTGCAGGGTATGAAGGACCCTGAACTCTCACTCTGACATATGGCTATTGTAACATATAGAGTGTGGTGTGCTTATATCTCAATGGAGGGGTCGGAGTGAAGTATCTCAACAACCATGAGCTCACACTATAACATATGGACAGAGTGACACATTGTTAGTGTTGTATAATGCTGATGCAGGGATGTGAGGTAGGATTCATAGGACTCTACATTCCTACTGTGACATATGGACAGCGTTGTTGTATCTCAATGCAGGGATGGAAGAACAGGGTCCGACTCACCATGAGGTCGTACTATGACATTTGGGTACTATTGTACGATCTGCATGAAGATATAAACTTCATGCAGTGACCATCCTACATGGTTGCACATCATGTGGGTGTAGCCCCAAAGACACTGGGATGGCAGCAGAAGTGATATAGTTGCTGAAACAAGATAATGGATGTCTCTTGTGGTATGTTTACAGAGTTTTATGTTCTTTATGTTACTTTATGGTGTCTTTTTCTGATTGGTTGTGTTGTCTTGTGCTGTCCCCTGCGTGTATGTGTTTTGTGTGTGTGTGTGTCTGGGGGAATTCGGAGTTAGGGCTGAAAACCCTAATGTCGAATTTCCTCACTTTTGTCACTATGGAAGCAACCTGAACTGTTGCATTAAAGGAGTTTTTTGCAAAGAATATATATATAGAACAAAATTGCATATACCCCAATAATGCAAAGCATCATGGGAAACATATGCAAATCCCCATGACAGAATTTGTACTGGCACAACCTTAAGCAGAGTTGCATGGTGCCAGAAGGCCTCACAGTTCAATCAGCAAAGGCTAAGAACAGCAGACACGTACATGTGTTTCATCCTCATTTGGACTCATCAGTGTGCCATATCTGTGTCTTAGCCTAGGGAGAGGAAGCCAGCCACCCCTTAAGTGGGATATTTTTGTTTGAGTCATGGAGAGCCCAAAATAGAGAAGGAAAAGAACTACAACAGAACCCCAGAACAAATGCCCTGAGGCATGGGCTATCCTGGAGAATATTAGCCATATAGACAAATTTTAAAGAAAACACAACTGCACGTACCCCAATAATGCAAAGAATCATGGGAAACATATGCAAATCCCCATGAGAGAATTTGGACTGGCTCAACTTTAAGCAGAATTGCATGATGCCAGAAGGCCTCACAGTGCAATCAGCAAAGGCTAAGAACAGCAGACACATACACGTGTTTCATTCTCATTTGGACTTATCAGTTTGCCATATCTGTGTCTTAGCCCAGGGAGAGGGAGCCAGCCACAACTTAAGGGGATGTTATTTGTTTGGGTCACGGAGAGCCCAAAATAGAGAAGGTAATTCTCTCATGGGGATTTGCATATGTTTCCCATGATGCTTTGCATTATTGAGGTATGTGCAATTGAGTTTTCTGTAAAATTTGTCTGTATGGCCAATATCCTCTGGGATAACCCATGCCCCAGGATATTTGCTCTGTAGTCTTTTGCAGTTCTTTTCCTTCTCTATTTTGGGCTCTCCATCACCCAAACAAATAGCATCCCCCTTAATGGGTGGCTGGCTCCCTCTTCCTTGGCTAAGACACAGATATGACACACTGATGAGTTCAACTGAGAATGAAACACATGTATGTGTCTGCTGTTCTTAGCCTTTGCTGATTGCACTTTGAGGCATACAGGCACCATGCAATTCTGCTTAAAGTTGAGCCAGTTCAAATTCTCTCATGGGGATTTGCAAACATTTCCCATGATGCTTTGCATTATTGGGGTATGTGCAATGGTGTTTTCTTTAAAATGTGGCTGTACAGCCACTATCATCTGGGATAACTCATGCCTCAAGGAATTTGCTCTTGGGTTCTGCTGTAGTTCTTTTCCTTCTCTATTTTGGTCTCTCCATGACCACGAGAAATAACATCCCCTTAAGGGGTGGCTTACTCCCTCTCCCTGGTCTATGGCACACTGATGAGTCCAAATGAGGATGAAACACGTGTATGTGTCAGCAGTTCTTAGCCTTTGCTGAATGCACAGTGAAGCCTTCTGGCACCATGCAATTCTGATTAAAGTTGAGCCAGTCCAAATTCTCTCATGGAGATTTGCATATGTTCCCATGATGCTTTGCTTTATTGGGGTATGTGCAATTGTGTTTTCTTTAAAATTTGGCCGTACAGCCAATATCCCTTGGAATAACCCATGCCTCAGGACACGTGCTCTGGGGTTCTATTGTACATATATATTATATATATATATATATACACATACACACACATTCACACACACACACACACACTATATATATATATATATATATATATATATACATACACACACACACACTGACACACAAACAGGAAATGGGATTTTATTGTCATATGCCATATAGAGATGCTGAGGGCAGATGATTATTAATGATTGGAAATAGCTCTGCAGGCACAGAAATTTAAAGGATCCAAAGGCAGGGTACATCTTGTGTTGATAATGCATGCTTAGAATTAAAAGTGATGGTATGCTGACATTTTGTTATTTTCTGGGTATGTTGCCAGGAGTAGCATCTAAGCAAGGCAACAGCAATGGTGGGACAGGTGCAGGCTAAAGTGAGGACCCGGTTCAACAAACCACGGCAATGACAAAGGAGGTACAGGCAATTCTGCAATCAGGCAGAAAAAATGAAGAGCTGAGGAAGTGGCTGGATTTGAAGAGGAAGACCCTCAGGGGGTGCAGGCTCTGGTGCACAGCAGCCTAGAAAGGGGGCCAAGGGAGCATTGGGGAAGAAACGTAAGGACGAGTTCATTGATCTTAGGCTGGAGGCAATTCAGAAGGAATATGTGGAGGGTATTGTCAAGGTGATTGGGGAGAACAGGCAAGAAGAACTGGAAAAGGTGCTGAAGGAGCTAAAAGGAATGGAAGAGGAAGGGCAGGGTGGGAATAGATTATGGTATGAAGCCGGGGAGGAAAGGTCATCTGGGTATTACAGTAGGGGATCACACCTCCCAGGCACTGAAGGACAAAATATGGAAGAGGGAATACACAGACATCTTTGTGTTGGCAGATAAGGAGGCAGCAAAGATGTACGAGGAGAAGAAAAGGATAGGGAAGACAGAGAAAGCAGCAGTTCTAGTATTACGGAGGAGCATGAAGGATGAGAAGTCATTCAAAGATAAGTCCATGAATGTCTGGCTTACAGGGTTTACATATTTCAGCACTATCACTCTGCAAAAACAGCCATAGCTAACCATCCAGCTAGTTGCACATTCACTGATTATGCACAATGTTTATAAGATGTGGGGAGGTTATGGGTGATTGCTAGATGACAAGAAGTTTCATCAAAGGATGGCTTCTAATGAGGATCAGTATTGGGTCCAGTCCTTTTTAATGTCTTCATCAGTGACATTGCAGAGGGACTGGAAGGAAAAGTATGCGTTTTTGCAGATGACACAAAGATCTGCAACAGGGTTGATACACAAGGAGGCGTGGAAAGGATGAAAAGGGACTTGGCAAGGTTGGAGGAATGGTCAGACGTATGGCAGCTAGGATTCAATGCAAAAAGTGCAAAATAATGCAACTGGAAACAAGAACCAGGAAGAATACACAATGGGTGGGAGGTAGTAACAACAACGAAACAGGAAAGGGACCTGGGGTAATCATATCAGATGACCTTAAGGTTAGCAAGCAATGTGAGAAGGCAGTAGGGAGGCCAGGTATACTGGGATGTATAGGAGAGGCATCAGCAGCAGAAAACAGGAAGTTGTTATCCCTCTGTACAGACAGTTGGTGAGACCCCATCTGAGTACTGTGTCCAGTTCTGGAGACCCCATCTCCGCAAGGACATAGACAGGATAGAGGCAGTCCAGAGGAGGGCAACTAAAATGGTGCAGGATCTGCAAGAGAATCCATATGAGGAGAGACTAAGGAGCTTAATATGTATACCCTGAGGAAAGAAGGAGAGGGGGACATGATAGAAACTTCAAGTACCTCAAGGGAATCAACAAAGTCCAAGAGGGTAGCATCTTTCAGAAAAAGAGACTTGCAAGAACAAGGGGACACAATTTAAAGATAGAAGGAGGGCAGTTCAGGGGCAATGTGAGGAAGTATTATTTCACAGAGAGGGTAGTGGATGCATGGAACAGCCTTCCTGAGGAAGTTGTGGGGTCTAAAACTGTGGGAGAATTCAAGAATGCATGGGACAGACATAAGGCAATTCTTGTGGGGGGCAGGAAGATATAGGCTGTTGGTTAACTAGGATCTGCAGCCTATCCTGTAGGTAGGGAAATGGGCAGACTAGATGGGCCTAGCAGTCCTTATCTGCCGTCAAAGTCTATGTTTCTATGTTTCAAGGTCTATGATGTTAAGAGGGAGACCAGGCACCAGGACATCTGGTTCGAAACAATGATGGTGCAGACAGCAGGTGGGGGGAGGAGGTAAAAACAGGGTCAGGGAATCAACAAAAGCTGTGTTACGGTTATAATAGAACTCAGTGCACATAGGCAAGCTGCAAGTTTAAGAATGCATGTTCAAAGTGCACCGGGCCACACCTGTTATCACGCTGCAGGAGTTGGGGTTAGAGGTTCGAGGGACAAGGATTCATGGGGCAGCCCTTTTGAGGGGTCTTTTTTGGGGGCTAGATGGGGAGTGATGAGACAAGGGGGAGAGTTAGTGGATTTAATATTAGAGGGGAAGTTGGCTCGGGCAGTGGCAGACGATGAAGGGCAAGCAGTAGGAGCAAGGTGAGGAAAGGTTTTGAGATGGCCAGGACACCAATCACTACAGACGTGGTACTCAGATAAGAAAGCAAGGGCTGTTTTACAGGAGTGCTTTACAGGGGAGTTTAATTTGCAATATGAGAGGCAGTGGACAACAATGAGAGTGCATAACTTAGGGTCGGTAAAGGGAAAAGAGGAGATTGTGGCAGAGAGTAAATAAGGAAGGAAATAAGAACAGGCAGGATAGAAGGCCCATTCAAAGAATTCCTATTTGAGAAATTTAGAGTATCACCATTGGGTCTAGTCCCAAAGAAGCAGCCGGGGGAATTCTGACTGATCCAACATTTGTCATATCGACATGGGGAATCAGTTAACAATTTCATTGGGGAGGAGCAGAGGACAGTGTCATATGTGGCACTGGACAGGCAGTGAAAATGATTAGAGCAGTAAAGAGGCATGGCTGGCTAAGACTGATGAAGCCACATTTAGGCTGCTTCCTATAAGAGCAGAGAACTGGGAACGGTTTAAGTTTAATGGGCATTATTATTTTGAAAAAGCCATGCCAATGGGATGTTCAGCGGCATACACAACATTTGAATGTTCACTACATAGCTGCAGTGGGGATTTGGGGAGCAGTACAGGTACATGGTGGTAGAACACTAATTGGATGACTTCCTGCTGATATGGCAGGGGGAAGGGAACAGCAAAAATGCTTTGGTGCTTTCAAGAAATGTGTGTCAAGGTAGGGGTCCCTCTAGCAGAAGGAAAGACTGGAGACCTGGCACATAAGTTGGACTTCTTAGGAATAGAGGTGGACATAGAGGAATGGGCTTTCAGGTTACCTGTGGACAAGGTTCAGAGGCTATGGGAATTGCTAACAATGGTAAAAAGCAAGTGCAGGGTGCTCCTTATGGCAGTGCAACAGTTGTTGGGGCATCTTAACTTTGCATATAGGGCAATGACCCCAGACATGGCCTTCACTCACAGACTGGCAAGGGGAATTAAAGGGGCAAGGCGGTCTCATCATTGGGTGGATATATAGGGCGGAGTGAGGCAGGATCTGGAGGTGTGGGAGCAGTTCTTAAAAAAGGTATAACATGGTTATGTTCTGGCAGGAAGACTGGTTGTTCAATTAGGACCTGGAGTTGTATATGGATGTAGTAGGTGGGTCTGGGATGGGAGCGTACTTTGGGGGAAATCGGATATCTAAAAAATGGCCAGATGAATGTCGGTAATGGGCGTTAACAGAAGATGTTACGCTCCTAGAGATTTTACCAATATGGGTGGCAGTGATGATTTGGGAGGGGGAGTGGCTCAGAAACCAGAAGGTCATGTTTTTGTGCGATAACAGGGCAGTGGTAGAGGTGCTGAACAGGCAGACAGCCACAACTGAGACAGTGATGAGGGTATTGAGACAGTTAGTGTTGCAAGAGTTGAGCCTGACCAGTAGTTTAGGGCAAGAAAAAGAATGGGAAAGGAACATGGCGACTTGACAGCCATTCTCGTCTTCATTTGGACAGGTTCAGGTGCCTTGCCCCTGGGGCAGCAGTCAGGAAAATGCAGGTCCTGCCCCAATTCTGGGAGATTGACTGGAAAGAGCACAGTTGCATATGTTAGGGAGCTGAAGAATTAACTAATTTTTGTTGCCCTTTTCCCCAGATCTGGACTATAGAAGGAATGTGTGGATTGTGGGCCATTTGTTCATACATTGGGCTGAAAGAAGAGTGGTGGTTAGGCCTGGGGGAGACTGTTGTGTATGGATATAGGAGCAGCTAAGGTTCACTGGAGAGTGATTTAGGGCATGTGATGGGCCTAGCTGCTGCCGCTCCTGGAGGATTTAAAACTGAAGCTACCAAGGCTGGGCTTTTTGATATTGCATTTGGAGGGAAATGATATGGGGGAATGACCTTGGCTGGACTTCATGAGTGAAATAAAAGGGGATTTGGAAGTAATGAGGAGATGGTGGCTGGAGGTAATGATTGCCTGGTCTGAAATTATCCGAAGGTAGGTATGGCAGCATGCAAGGGACATAAAAGTGGTGGAAGGGGCCAGGAAGAGGTTGAATAAAAGGGTAGATGCTATAATGAGGGAGATAGTGGGTATAAGCATAACACATAAAGACATTTTGTATGACTGTGCAAGGCTGTATAGGCAAGATGGGGTACATTTGACAGGTGTGGGATTGGACATGTTCGATCTACAGTTGGAAGGGGTAGAAATGAAGGTATGGAGGAAGCTCATCATCTGGCACAATAGCTGAGGATGGACTAGTAGAAGGAAGAGGAAAAAGTAGGGAGGGGGGAATAAAAGACACAGGAGAAGGATATATGTGACCAGGGGGTGGTACTGGCCAGGGAAACCTGGACACGGGCTCTGCATGCACCAAGTCTTGCTTGGCCCTTGTGGGGTTTGCATCCCAGAAGGCCAAAGACGGGGCATCGGGTATGCACCTGAGTCCAAAGTGCTGATAAAATGGATGGATAAACACTGGATGTACAGTATATAATGTACAATGTATATATGAATAAAAGGATTTTGATGATGTTAATAAAATGGGTTTGGATTTATAAATAAGTAAATCAACTAACAACTGAGCATCCAGCAAGGTTGTGTGTTGTTGTTAGTTTGGGAAGGGCATCCTCTGACAAGGTGGGTTGCCAGCTTAAAGGCAGCCCCTATTCCAAGGGCTTTCCTGACCAAAAGAGCAGGGGAGGGTGTTCAGGCATTAGGTATCATACGTAAAGGGGGGAAGGGTGAGGGGGGAAGGGAAGGGAAGGGAGGGGGTATGGGAAGATGAGGCAGGAGATATTAGGAGTAAGTGCAAGAGAGTAGCAGGATCATGGGAAGAAGGGTGGAACAAAATGTAGGAGTTCAGGGCACTACACAGGGATAGGTGGAGATGAGCAGGGGGGAAGGACTGCAGGAAAAGAGTATTTAAGTGGAAGAAATGATAAGATCACCCTTCTTCTTTTGGAACATAGCAAGTTGCTCACCCTCCCACCATGTAATTTAACAAGATAAGAAAGGAACGTGAGGGGAACTTTTGAGGTTAGCTGCTGAAGGTGGACAGCAGTGGTGAACAGGACTGGATGGACGTGTGGGGCCACAGGGATGGCTGAAGGTGAACAGCAGTCAGTTGGCTGGGTGCTGCAGAAGGTGGATAGCCCAGTTGGGGCAAGAAAAGTAGGAATTCTGGAGCCCCAAGGGCTGATGAAGGTGGACAGCAGTGGGGTGGCCAGCTGGATGTTATTATGGGAACAAGCCAAAGGGGCTGCTGAAGGAGGGTAAGAGGAGGATCAGGTATGGTGACTGTGAAGGAAGAGGAAAAAAGGGGAAAGGAGGAATAAGAGAGGAGGATATAAGGGACCCAGGTGGAACTGGGCTGGAAAACCAGGACATGGGCTGAGTGTGCACCAGCTGTGTTTGGCCCTTGTGGGTTTGTATCCCAGAGGACCAACAGGCTGGGTGTGCACCCAGCCATGTTTGGCCCTTGTGTGGTGTGCATCCCAGAGGGACAAAGGTGGGCACTGGGTTTGCACCCGAGTCCAGAGTGCTGTTAAAATGGATGGATGAACATTGCATGTACATAATGTACAATGGATAAATAAAGATTTGATTGATTGATTGATTGATTGATTGACAATGTATATATCAATAAAAGGATTTTGGTGATGCAGATAGAATATGCCAACTGAGCACCCAACAAGGTTGTCTGTGGTTGTTATTTTGAGAAGGGGATCACTGACAAATGCCACTTTGCCTGCCCAAACTCACTCCTTTTCTTCTCTGTGATTGGACGGTTAGGAAAGCTGTGTGCATCCAATACAGAGCCATTTCCTAACTTGAATCCTGTATGAAAGTTATTTTCTAAAAAAACTTGTAAGGTAAGACAGAATCTAGATTTACTTAAGTTGTTGATCTGTCCGTAATTCTTTATTAAAAAAACAAAACTTTGTTTTAATTAGATTGTTCTGTATTTATCATTTTTCTTTGTCTGTATATCTTGTAAATTTTTGTAAATATTAAATATTTAATACTGTCCATTGGTTAGAGTGCTGTGTTTTTACAAATCGCAAGAGAAACAGACTTTAATGGCAAACTGTTTTTCATCCCAGAATGAACATAAAGAGGACATGTGATTCTGCTTCTGAGACAGACAGATGTATAGAAGTGCCTAAAAGCAAACTTGGGGTTCCTACACTCTGGCCTTAAACTGTGTGAGCATTTACTTAAGGTGGGAAGAGATGCAAATTGCTCAGTGATAAATTCACGACAGGTGTATGGCAGAATTGTTGCTGTGAGTTAAAGAGCTAGTGTAATGAGCCTGTTTTGACTCATTATACTAACTGGAGTACAGAGCAAACTTTGTTGTCCTTACAGTGAATGTAAATAGTAGATGTTGGATGTTTATGCAGACTGTTTTCTAGTACTGCAAAATATGACTGTGAAGGATTTCTGACCTGATACAGCTCAGATATGGACAGAACTTGCACCACTCACTGTGTAATGAAGGGATGCTATATGAGGATAGTTGAACTGCTCTGCCTGATGTTTTTTACCTGAAAGGACCAGCACTAGGCCCTGTTCACTATAGGAAGCTTAAAATGGTTTAACTGCATCAAACCATTTTAAGGTCCCGGAACACGGTTTGCATTCACACTGTAACACGATTAAAACCGTGTTACAACCATGTTCTACAACCATGCTAAAACCCTGCTAAGAGGCGGTTTTTAGCACGGTTTTAGCTGAACACGTTGCCTTAATCCATGTTGACAGCAGTGTATGCAAACTGCGTTGTAACCGGGTTATAAGTAACTGCTTACGAAAATCCATTTCACAGCCATGAATAAAAAAAATGATACATTACAGGCACCACTGTGAAGTGGAAGAATCTCCGATTTTGCCAAAGTATGTTTTGTCCCGATCAGTTTTGGTTTGTGTTCACGGGTATCCCGTCATGCTCTGCGGCACCAATCAGAACCCATAATGCCTTGAGCTGGTGCTGCAGTCATGCATGGGAACCCTTTCCACCTGGCATGGTTGTCTGAATTGAGTGTGAAAGCTCCGACAACTGTGCTATGGACCAATTTATAAAACATTTTTAGTAATGTTTTGTAAACGGTCCCTAGTGTGAACAGGGCCTTAGTTTTATTTATAAACTTGTTGCTATACACTAACTGAATTGTGCTGTAGGTCTCTCCCCCTGCAACTGTCCCAAAGTAAGAAGATGAACACAAATCAGACAAGAGAAAAACACTGCACATTATTGAATGCTTTTGTCATCAGGGCAGAAAAGAGCACAGAATATTTTTGTCATCTTGAATGTTTATTTAGATCACATGCCATTCTCCAGACAAAATAATAAGTTGTGCTACTCCAGTCCAGACATCGCTCTATTAGTTTAAATGATAGAATGACTTGTGCTATTTGGGACCCTGCAGTGGTTTTCAAGGAAACATGGCACACAGTCTGGAGATCTGCAGGAAGATCTACAGACATTGTGGAAAGTGTATCATGTAATGGCAATTTTCTATTTATGAGTCAGCTGTGAAAGGAGGGTGCTCTCCCATACACACAGTGCTGCCAAAATTCAGCTTCGTTAAAGAACTCTTGCTCACCACAAACAATGAAGCACTGGTAAGTCCAGTTGCACTACATATCATTTGATTTGGCTATTACACATAAATTGAGAGAACAGCCATGAACCCCCAATTTTAGTAATACAGTCAGTTGAATACAATTATAAGTACTGCAACCAGACTTGCCAGTGCTTTATTGTGTGTACCGAATAAGTGTTGTTTGGTATTCAAACAACAAAACTGGGACAGTCACCATGAGACAAAAAAGGCACTAGCATTATTGATAAGTGCCAGACATCATTTATTAATGTGTAAGTGCACCAAAAATTCACTCAGCATTTCCCTTAACACCCTCCTCAGGAGAGAACCAGTGCCCCCAACAGTCAACATTTATAATCCATTATTAAAGGTGTAGTATAACAAAATTAATTAGTGCAATGAGTGTGCCAGTGCTCTACAAATGTATTTACATATAACACATCACTTAAGAACAATCATATTAATAAATATCAACTCCATCTGATAAATAACAGCTCCGTCAATTATCAGCGCAATCAATTAGCTATAAATTCCTTAAGAATGCTCTATCATGATATAAATATTCTAATATATATGCGTTTTCATAATTTCAGCTTTACAGATAAATAACTACTATTGCAACTACTGCATGTCCCAAAATAGAATTTATCATGTCACAAGAAAAGGGCTAATTCAAAATGGTCATTAAGACCTTAAATAGATGTGGTCTGTAACTTGAAAATCCAAAACATTTCTCTTCATGCCAGTACTGGATCTATGTCACCCCCTTGGACCTGTAAACACCTTTTCTATCCCCATAAAAATAACAGAATGATGTTTAGAGTTGACTGCTCCCAACACATGTTCTGCCAAAACATAATCTCTATTCCCATTTTGTATCACCCTCATGTAATCACCTATTCTCTCTGTAAGTTTTCACTTAGTTTTTCCCACTTAGAATATCCCACACTTGCATGTGGCCAAATACACTACATGGGTACTGTCACAGTTGATAAATTTCCTAACCAAATGCCCCCCCCCCCATGACAGGATTAACAAAGCTATTGCCTTCCTTAAGTACAGTACTTGCATCACCCACATTTAAAATTTCTACTGATATTGGTGGTAACCAAGTGGTGCTTCTCTGAGTGAGCTGCAAACTATGGGTAACCATAAAACTGGGGTCAGCTACCACCTTAAAAGGTACCTCACTCCTGAAGCCAGGCTTGCTATTGCCCAATGCAACCTCCTCCCATTGATAAATTACTGTGCCCCTGTCTACATCCTCACCTCCTTTACAAACCTAGCTTGGCTAAACAACACCTATAATAATACTTGACATTTTGCCCTTCTGGCCCCCCAAGAATCCACCCACCAATGCTCACTCTATCAGGCCCTTGGCTGACTCCCACCACCTGCTAGATGTAACTATCTCCTGGCCAGCACAGCCAAAAAGGACATCCAAAACTGAGCTTTTTCTCCTCTCCTCCCTCCTCCAGCCTAAAGTGTTTCTCTGAGACAGCCACCTCTCTGCTGGCCCCATGCTTGTCTGTCCCTGAGTCTACACCTGCATGGGAAAACGGGACTTCTTGTCTGCAGCACCTTCCCTCTAGAACAGTCTGCCCTTCCACTTAGAACCTCAGACTCACCAGGGCATTTCAACTCTCTCCTCAAGTCATACCTTCTGTCAACTACCCCATACTCCTGCTCCCTTGGCTGATTTTTAAGGCTCCCTACTCCCCCCCCCCCATTTGGTCAACAACAGTAAAACCTTAGGAGCTCCTTCTCATTTTGCCCTTCATCCTCCATGCACAAATTTTACTACAACCCACCATTTACTACTGGTGCCTTTATTGTATTTATTTATTGCTGCTCTTTTATAAATCTTTGTTGCTATTTTATATATTTTCTTTGAATAGCTTACACTTGCATTGCCTACTGCTGTATCTATATGCCTATACTATACTCTTTTGTACTTGCAGTATTTCACATTGCCATTCTCAATGGCCCGGGTCATGCCTGAAAATGGTTCTTGGACCAGCGCACCTACCTGGTTATCAAATAAATAAAACCCCATCTCCAGTGTCAGATGCTGTCCTGTATACCACCCTGGGTAAATTTACAGTTCATGATGATAATTTCTCTTGTGTTTGGAGAATTTCCCAGTTTCTCTGTGTAATGCCCCAGATTGTATACTATATGTTGTTACAAAATTTAGTCTGACTAGGTGTACTGTCATTCACATTTCATTCCCTAGATACCAGCAGGCCGGTTCTGTTTGTGTTGAGGCCCTTTCCTTTGCCCTGTCAATCACATGGTTGCTATAACCTCTTTCTCTGAAGCAATTACCAGTTCTTTACAGCTGAAATCAAAATATTCTTCAGTACTGCAGTTCCTGCGCACTTGCAGGAATTGACTTGTACAGTAGGTATATTATCTATGGTGTAGCAGGGTGGCAAAAGCTGGCTAACAAAAAGTATTACAAGCAGTAGTTTTACAAAACAAAACTTGTATCTACACCATTCTCTATTTCTGGAGATCTCAATGTCCCAAAAAAGAAAACTTAGAAAAAACGTAATTAACCAAAAATGTTAAGTTCAAGTTATTACTTTCCAACGGCACACAAAACACCAGCCTAGAGGTTCACGTGTGTGTCTGTGCATGTGTCTGTCACATAGCAGACACATACACAGACCATCTATGCAAAAGAATGGATCTGATACACAGGACCCCAGTACCCCAGGGCACTTGGACATCAAACTGATATTAGCAAAAAATGATCTATTACAAAAAGGAAGTTGAGACAGAGCACAACACCAGGGAAGAAGCCATAAATGAGTTTTAGATTTGTCCTAGTATGACCAGCTGTTAGAGGATTTTACAGAAGCTCTAAGAAAATATGAGGAAAAATTAAAAGTGACTAAAAAAATCAAAATTTGAGAGAGATAAGTATAATTTTTGAGATGAAAAAAATCTTTGACTGGAAAAGTTCAGTAACAGAGGGCATTAAAACTGGCAAACTGAAGCCCATATTAAGAAACAATATGGAAAAGGCAAATGAAAGTTGAGATTCTGATGGAGCATTTTTTGTAGGCGAGGAGGAGAGATGTGTTATCCCACCCCAACCACAACCATTTTTCCATGGAGGAGCCATTGACAAACCAGGCGGAGCCCCAGAGGATCAAACGCACCTGACAAGGGGGTGCAAAGAGAGGGTGGAAGAGGAGATACTGGAAAAGGAAGAAATTGGAGGGGGAGAAGAA
The DNA here is from genome assembly GCA_016271365.2 of Neoceratodus forsteri. Classification (NCBI taxonomy): domain Eukaryota; kingdom Metazoa; phylum Chordata; order Ceratodontiformes; family Ceratodontidae; genus Neoceratodus; species Neoceratodus forsteri. The sequence continues at coordinate 911,638,011 of CM057455.1, read as the reverse complement.
TGCAAGGGAGGACCCCCCCCCAAATGTGATTAACCTGCCAGATTATATGCTGAGCGATGTGGATATAGCTGTGCTAAACAGAGGTTTATCATTTACACCTATGAAGAGGTTTGACACTTTTGATATGGTTTTCATATTACCAGACTGGTCCACAATTTGAGTTTAAAATCCTTTTTTTTTTTCAAGAAGGGATGTGGTTGAGACAGAGACCACTAACGACACAAGTGAGACATAATTCATAATTCATTCACAAATCTGGACTGTCATGTATGGTATGGGCTGCATGCCCATTGGCTCTTTCTCTGCACCAATGGGCGTGCAGCCCTACCGGGCTGTCAGTCGGTGGGCAACAAGGCGGCAGGCGGGAGGATGCTGCCGCCCCGGCTGTGGGGCGGGGTGGTGGGGCTTCATGGGTGGGTGGGGAGGGGACACTAGCCACCAGGGCAATGTTGGGGAGGATTTGTGCAACATTTACATCCCGTGATCGGGATGTGTCACTTGCTAACCACCAGGCTGAATCGGGAGAGGTTCTACACTGCTGCCCACGATCAGGCTTTTGGTCCACTGGACCACTGTGGATATGTTGAGAGCCAGACTGCGCTTGCATCCGGGCTGGTGGGGGATAAGCTATGCCCACAATCGGGCCAGTGGGGGTGGTGGTGGGATTTACAGTCATCTGCCCTCAATCGGGCTGCGGGGGCACAGGGACTGGGTTGGGGGCCAGTCACAGGTGGCAACTGCTGTTTTGCGCACTGCAATGCAGCAGCTCACCTGTGGGTGGCCCTCGATTTATGCCTTTTTTTTTTTACTCAAAGTTGTGCAGGCGCAGGTTGGGGGTTGCGCCTGCACAACTCTGCACAGCTCGGCTGAATATCGGGCTGTGCAGTTTATGCATGGTTCCTCCCCCTCCAGTTGAGCGTGCATTCATTTGCATTGCGCTGTTGCTCAGCCTGTTTTCAGTGGCGCAACTGCCTCCTGCTGAATATCGCAGAATGGGACAATTTCGGACTTGCGCATGCGCAACCCTATTGCTCATGGCGCAACCCTTTTGAATATCCAGCCCATTGAGACTAAGTGAGTATGTAGGCAAATTATTGTGTTTTGTATGTTTTTCTAATCAATTTGCTGTGTCTCTTTCTCTTGCAGATTTGCACCAGCGACTGCCATTGTCAGCCGTCTGCTAGTTTTCTCTATGAGTAAAAAACATACTTTTTATTACTCAGTTTAAACTATGCGCACATTTTGAAACATTTCTTTAGTGCCCCAGAACAAAAGAGAAGGCACAATGTTTGTTTCTATGTAGGAGTATATTTGTGGTATATTCTGAGTTACACGTTTTTAGTATAGTCAGAGTTTTGAAACACGTTTGCACTTGCACTTTGTAACTATAAGTAAATATGATCACCACTGTAGAAGTGCCCTGGGGCATGATTTAATGCAACATTGGTTGGTAGACCACAAAGTGCACTGGACAGTGTTCCCTCTTTTTATATTTGCTTGTGTACATGCACGCCGCACATGCGCAAGAAACACCTTGGGACAGTACAACATTTTAGAGGTGAGTGAGTTTCTGCTCAGTGCAGCTGACGCTTTATGGACCTCATCCCTCAGGCACCAAAGAATTGCTGAGCTGTCTATGACAGCAGTTTGAGAGAAGCGGTCTTCACTTGAAAGAAAAGTGCCTCTCAAATCAGGGATGGTTACGAGTTGACGCTTTATGGGGCTCGTCCCTCAGGCACCAATGAATCAGCAAGCTGTCTATGACAGCAGTTTGAGAGAGAGGACCACACTTGAAAGAAATCTGCCGCTGTAGTGAGGGTCAGTTTCCTCATTGTAGCAAGACCTTCCCCCTCCCGCGCAACCAGGCATACAGATGTACCTTCTCTGTTGGCAGCAGCTGACAAGACTCCAGCCATACACATTACAGTGCACAATAATGCTCATGGCCAGAGTTAAGGTTCTTGTCGGCTCTTGCCATCGAGCATCTTGTTTGCTTGTTTGCTTATTTATTTAAGGTAAAAAAAAAGTGTGCCTTTCCTCGTGAACTATTTCAAGAAATAAATAAATGAGCTGCAGCATGGCTTTCCACATTGGTAGCTCCTGCCACCCACCACACACTCCCCAGAAAGATGACATCGGGGTGCCCAATCCCTGTGTCAGCATGTATCCCCCCCCCATTAATGTGATACACTGGGAGCACACCCTAGTGTGTCAAAATCATTTTTTATTTATGTTTCTGACACTGAGTTGCCCACTCCCGATGTCAGCTGCCCCCCACCTAAATATTTCAATGCTGACATCGAGGTGCCCAATTCCCATGTCACATAATTTTACGCATGCACACACACACACACACACACACACACTATTGTGACACTCTGATAGCCTACCCCAGAGTCTTTTTTTTCCTGTAAAAGAAACAGTCCCTCGTTGTCTCTCATTTCCTCTCCCTCCCCAACTCCCACCATCCCTCTTCCACCCCACATCCCCACACCCCTTACCCCATATTTATCTCGGAGGTTGGGAGCAGTGATCTTCTATGGACGGGACAAGTCTGCACTCTTCAAAGCAGATCAGCAAACTGAAGAAATGACAGTAAGCTGTATAATGGGAGTCAATGGGTGGGTTTCAACTTAGGTTGATATCTCAGCCATTTTTAGGAATTTTGGCTCCAAATTTTCAACATGGGGTTCTTGGGACCCCACCTCACGAACACTGTTTTTGTCATTTGCTTACTCAGTCCAGAAAGGTAATTTCGCAGTTTGCTGCACGGAATCACCTTTTGTGACCGATTAATGAAACAACAGTGCCACTGTTCACGAGGTGCGGTTCTAAAAAACCCATGTTGCAAATTTGGTGAAAAACTGCCAAGAAATAACTGTGTTACTAGCGTGCATTGTGCAGTTTCTATGCACACTCATAACTTCACAAATTTTTTCATATTTTCACTCCAGATTTTCAACATTGCCATTTTTTCACACCTCCTCATGAACAGTATAACTGTCATTTTTCACATCCTGCCCCAAATGTGGTTTTGCACCTGTGGCACTGAATGATGCAGTCACTGTGTGAAATCACCTTTCAGAATTGAGTAACGAAATGACAGTGCCACTGTTCAAGAAGTGGGGTCCCAAAAATCCCACATTGAAAATACCAACAAATGCCTGGGGGCATTGGGGTTTCCAACCATAATGCCCCACTCTGTAGAGACTGACAGGATTCGGGGGTGTGACTTGGGATTGTCAGCCATAATGATTATGCCATTCCACCCTCATCCCAACCCTACAGCCAGTGACAGGCATTGAGGTGTGCCTTGGGTCTTTGACCCTAACGTACACCCCATTCTCCTCTACTGCACCCATCTCAGCTTATTTCCTTATGGAATGGGGTGAGCATAAGGGCCAAAGACCCCTAGGCACACCACAACACCTGTCAATGTCTGCAGGGTGGGGTGAGGTGGAACGGCATGAGCATTATGGCCGATGACCCAAAGGTACACCCCCAAATGCCTGTCAGTCTCTGTAGGGTGGAGGTGGGCTGTAGGGTGGGGGTTGGTATTAGTTTAAAACTTCACTGCCATTCCTATTATGCATCTCTCTAACTCCTGCACTACAAATGCCAGTGCCAGCAAGCAAATCAGCAATGGCAATGCTTGTTTACGTTTACTATGCTGCTATTAATTACTGATGTTCTCATTGCACATGTTTTACTGTGTCTTTCAGTGCATTATACTTAAGGGAGACACCTAGTATCTAACATCAACCTTTGAGAAGGCACAGTACATGTGAAACACATCAGGTGACGTTGAGAGATACGGGATTCTACCAGTGATAACTACCTGAACAACCTGACTTATCTGAGTTGTTTTCCTTGCAGTGAATGTCTGTCAGCTTTCTACCGTTATCTGGACTTGTATTGCATGTGAGTTTTTATCCAAGCTTGAAACACTGTGTAGCACTTTCAATAAAATGTTACACTGCTTTGGAATATAAAACTGCAGTCTAGTGTATCATTGTGGAGCCAGTCCCTCATCTCTGCATATGTTCTAGTAATTTGACAGAGGCATTGTAGCTCCTAGGTGTTGTCATACTAAACCCATTTTCTAAGCAATTATTCCCTGGCATCTAGTGGCCCCTCTCCACAGTGCTGGCACAGACAAATCCACCCTGCCAGAAACATAGCTCACACTTTACCTTATGTTGGTGTTGTGGATCCCATACAGCAACTCACACAGCCCTCCTCACACCTCTTCTGCTGGCTGCAATATGGAATGATAGGAAGCATGCGTTCAATGAACAGCACAGAGCATGTGTCCTCTGCATTGTATGGGGAACGCATCCTGTGTACAATACACAGGCTGTGTGTTCCCTGTACAGTACACAGGCAATGCACTTCCTGTACAATACACAGACTGCACTGCCTTTGCAATACAGGGGATGCATGTTCACGCCCATATGCCAGCACACATCCGTGCCGGAGAACCGGTACAATGAGGCACACTCCAGGACATGCAGCATCATTGAACATGTGTTCAGCATGCTCAAAATGAGATTCCAATACCTGTACAGGTCTGGTGGTGTCCTATAGTACAGCCCAGAGAAGGACTGTGGTATATTCCTGGCCTGTTGCATGCTACACAACATGGCTATAGACCATTAAATCCATGTTCAGGCTGAGCTGGGTGACAGCTCTGAGGATGAGGGGTCACAGACAGGGGGTGGGCAGAAACACCACAACTGTAGGAACCCACAGCAGGTCACCAGGATGAGGTGGCACAGGGACACAATCATGGAGGAGCACTTTGGAGTCCACAGGTGGGTAACAGAGTGGGATAATGTGGGGTGGGGCAATGTTGTATGGGAATGGGGGGATAACATGCAAAGGTTGGCAGATGTGGCATGGCTGACAGGTCCACAGTGGTGGAGGTACACACACATGCAGGTGTGGCCACAGCTGAACAGTCATGTCTGGGCCTACATGGGGTACTGTGGTGTATGGCATGGATCAGTGGACAATTCCCACACACATGCACAGTGGACAAACAAGGCTGCACTCATCATGCCCATGCTAGACAACACAGCGTCAGTGTCCCACCACAAGCCGGGAATACCACACAGGCAGCAAGGACATGAAAGCCACCTTCCCATATGTGTGCCCCACACAAGGACATGGGGAACAGACAGCAAGGTGTGTGAGCAAACAAAGCCTGGATGGTGGCTGTGCAATGACAACTGCAAACAGGTGGGATCACTGTGACCTATCATGGCCGCCACGGACACATGGGGGGCCAAACCCATGACACGTGTTCCCCTCTGGGGTGGCAACCACATCGGCAGGGGTAGACCCATGAGACCATGACCATGTGCTCATGGGTGTCTCATTGCCAAAGTCCAGATGGCACCCAGGGTGTTGGGGATACCTGAGGCAGGGGAAAGTGTCAGAAGCAATGGGTCCACTACGTGGTGTACAGCAGGCACTCCTGTATGCATGGGGTGAGAGTACAGCACAGCCCACCTTAATGACCTGTGCTATCCTCTCAAACTTGTGGTCATATCCTCTCGCAGTTGGTGAATCGCACCAGCAACGTCCACCAGTAGTTGGCATATCTCTCCAACTAACTGGGAGTGGCCTGCAAAGGAATGGTCATCCATGATGCCCACCTGCACACACAGGCCCTGACACATCTCCCTAAGCACACCCTGATTCCCCACAGAGGCCCACAAGAGCCGGGTGTGCTCGTCAAGCCTATCAGCAGGGGACCTGTCCTGTTGGGGATGCCGATGGGCAGGTGGTGCACTGGCCTACAGTGCAAAATTCATGGCCTGTGGATGCTGGAAGGCTGGCCACTGTTAGGACAGAGACTCTGCGTGGGTAGGCACAATGAGTCCCTGTACAGTTGCATCATGTGCACGGGTGGCACGTTGCTGCCACATAATGCCCTGCTGCTCCAGGGTGATGGCCCCTGTCCCCACAGCCACACCCTGGACCTGGCCACCAATAACCACTGCAGGTGCATTAGTCATTGGGACATCCCATATGTGGCCATGTGTGGGTGCAGGGTGCAATACCTGGTCCATTGCAATCTGTGTGGCCACCTGCCTGTGGCAGTGGCACCACTGTGTGTGGTCACCTCAAGCTGTGTGGCATCATCATCATCTTCCGTGGCTGATGCTGGCACCGTGAGGTCATCAGGCAACTCAGTGTCAGGCAGGGTGTTCAAACCCATGGCCTTGGTTCCTCCTCCACCTCCTCCGCTGATCCCTGTACCTGTGTGCCATGCTCTGCAGCTCCCCTGAGGTATGATGGCACCATAAGGCAGACAGGTATGCATGGTCTGGGTGGCTTTTCCATGGATGTCCATTGACAGGTGTACATGGGACCATGTGGCAAGAAGCACAGTTGTGCGGACACTGCCATACATGGCATGCACCAGCACTGTGGCCTGTGTCACACACACCACCATGTGATGTGTGCATTGCATGACGAAGGGCCATGCATGCATGGTTCCATGACATGGATGACCGCCGAGCCATGGCTGTGCACAGGCCTACCCCCAGGCAAGAGGGGCACTTCCACCTGTGTGAGGGCATACCCTCAACAGTGACAGTCCACAATAGTGCATTGCACCATCATGTGTTGCTGACATTCAGGAACATGGCACATGAACACAGGTGGACAGTGACCACCACTGGCTGCACCACCTCAGCAGGCAGATGTACCTGGTGTCACAGGTAGTCACGGCAGCACACACAGGCTGCATGGGGACACTGCATGGACACCGGGGGGGGGGGACATGCAATGGTGGATGCAATGCATAGCGGCATGTTGACAATGTGTGCATCCATGTGTGGCATGTCCTGCACACCCAGGATCACAGCACACAGGAAGACAGACAATGTGACACATGCATACTCACAGTGCAGTGCAGAGCCTCCACCTTTCTGGAAGCCACCTCCTGAGATACCCTCCACAGACACCTGGGACAGTGTGGATGAGAGCACCTCCTCCCATGCAGTTAGTGGTGGCATGGTGCATGGCTCACCCCCTGTGGCTTGCAGGGATGCTCACATGATGGCCAGGTGCTCAGTGGTCCTGATCTTCTCACTATTCATGCACTGAATGCATTCCTGGGAGGTGTGGTTGTACACTCCATGGGCGTTCACAGACTGTACCTCCACATCCCAACCCTGTGTCCTCTCCTGCCACATGCCTGTCTTCCCTGACAGGAGGCCCTTCATCTGGACATATTTCTTGACATGGGCCCCCAGCTCATCATCCGTGAAGTTTGGACATCTCCTCCATCTCACCTCCTCCTCTGCTGCCATACTAATGCCTATGGGATAGAAGTATGACAGCTCTTAACACAGTACACAGTAATACTGCACAGCTCCCAGGGATGGAGGGGATGGAGTCCTCCTGGCCAGAGACCCATAAACAGTGTAGCAATGTTGAAAAAACCTCCAAGGTGTAGTACCTACCTGCTGGTCATCAGTGGTTTGTGGTGGCAAAGAGAACCCCATTTATAGTTCAGCACATGCAAATTAGGGTCTGGGCAGCCAATAATGAGATGCTAACATAGGGACTTGTGCTACGATTGGCCAATGGGGCAATTTGTATATCCCAGCTGAATATGGCTCATTTGCACCCAGTCCATCTCAATTTGCTCCGCACATGTAATTCTGCATTGCACATCTCCACAAATGTGCAATTCTCTGGCACATACCAGCCATGCACAGCAGCACAACCAGCTGTTACCTGGCAACGCATTGCTCATAGCGGTGCATCGCATCGTCATGCATGCACGATAGTACATGGCATGCAATTCATGAGCACTGGTGCATGTGCTTTGACGTTGCACGTCTTATGTACATGCTGATGTTAGATTCCATTGGCTGATGTATGGCATGTTACACCCTTCCCAATATGGCCGAAATTCGGGTTGCATATATGCAGTGCACAATGACCTCACCCTGTGCTCCTACCCTGCAGTGCGGCAACATGCATGCATGCTGATGCATAATAGACTGTGTAGCATGCATGAGCATTGTACATCCATGTGCTGCGCAAGCCGTCGCATGCATGCCTATCATGTATCAGCCACAAGCAGGTGATATGGCGCGTAGTGCCACATGCTAAAAGTGTCACTGTCAGCACACTGTGTAAACAATGGCATGTGCAGGGGTAGCAGGCCCACTGGCACTTAATTGGAGTGACACTGTGCTGGCCAACCTTGTAGCATTAATGCAGCCTGTGGAGGGCCAACTGTTCGGTGCTGAGGCCTTGCAGGAAGCTAGGTCCCAGGTCTGGGCCAATGTGGCCAACAGGCTCATGAGGAGGACAGAGGTGCTTTGCACTGGGGAATAGTGCAGGCATCGCTACAGGGACCCACAGAGGAGGGACCCTGTGTGGCTGAGGGTGCTGCAGGAGCGTGCCCACAGGGGTGATGTGCCACGACCAGGAATGTACACTGTTTGCTCACTCTGCCATAGCTGGCATGCTGTTTCTGTACTTAAGGGGTGGTGTTGCTGCATTCTGTGGGTGCTGAAGGGTTGGGGGAGTTGTGTGTATTGTTGCTGAGGGTGGGGACTGTGGGGTGGTGACAGCATGCTGCTCATGTCTCCCTTCCATTGTGTTCCTCTTGCAGACTGGAAAGAGCATCAGCAGGTGGCAAACAGGGGCCATGAGAGTGTTAGGTCCAGGGGACAGCAGGCAACAGGTGCTGGGTTGCGCAGGGTGCCATCTCAACCTGCGGAAGGTAGGTGTGCTTCTCTGTTCTTGTACTGTTCTGTTTGTGTTGGGGGGTGTGGGTGGTGAGGGCTTCCTGTGTCCACCATGGCCACATGGCTGATAGCTGTGTATGCCTCGTTTGTGCCAGTCAGCACACTGTGGCCATTGTCCTGACACTGTGTGGTGATCCCACTGTGCACCATGCCCATGAGTGTGTGACGCATTTTCAGTGTCTCATCAGGACTGTGGGTGCCCCGCATGGCACACACATGGTCCACAGGGCCTCCAGACATGGTGCACATGGCTATTGCCCATATACAGTGTGTGTGTGTGTGGCAAAGCATCATGTCCCACAGTAATTTCCATTGCATACACCTGTTGCCATTACATTGCACTGTCCCACAGTTGGGTCACTGTGTGGCACTGTTGCACAGCTGTTCGCTGGCATATCATGTGCATGGTGTATTGTTGGGTCCGTGCCTCTGTCCCATCAATGTACAGCATGTGCATCATTCAAGGGGCTGCCAAGCCTGTGTATATTGTGGCACTGAGTGCACGTCCTTTGTTTCACTACACAGGTCAGCCTGCTGAGGGTGGTGCCCGTGGTACGGTCTGGTGTGGAGGAAGAAGACGGGACCAGGTCTGAGGCTCACTGGAGACATTAACTGCAATACATAACAGGCAGGGGCTGATGTTCATGTGGTTGGGGGCAATTCTGCATGTCACACGACTGCAGACGGTGGTTCTCAGGGGGTTAAGCCAGATCAACTACCCCCCTGATGGGGACCAGGAACTATGAAAACTCATCTGTGGCCATTATATTTTGTGCACCCCTACATCACTCCCCTCCGCTGTTATATCACCTACAGTTCTCCACCCCACCTGCATTGCCTGTACCTTTATCATCTACCCTGTTTTGAGGTTTTGGTTGCTGTTCTTGTTATTGTTGCATATTTATGTTGTCTTTTTACCTGTGTCTTGTATTAAAGCATTTTATAATGGACATTCCCTGTGTCTGTGGTCGGTCTGTGCTGTATTAGATGTCTGCTGTTCTGTTGGTACCCTGCCCACTGCACCTTAGCCTGCATGGCTTGCCTGTTCATATCCCTGTAGTGCACAACCTCCCTGTCTGCCCACACAGGCACTGTCCTGCTTGCCATGATCATCTCTGTGGTGCCTCTGGGTATACTGAAGCTGCAGCAACTCCCCTACTGTGAAGACCATCACAGTGACAGGATTTAGGCAAAATCTGCATGTTGCTGTGATGGTCTCTGCAAGTCCAGGAAACTGCCTCACAGGGTGTTTTGCCCCAGGTCCAACTCAACTCGGAGTTGGAATCCTGGGAACAGTGTGGGGGTGGGGCCCCATGGGGAGTTGGGGTGCAGCCCCCCAATAGAAACATGGAGGCATCCCTGGCACCGCATTGCTGACACTCAGTACTGTGGCTGTCGCTGTCGGGGATGTCTCCACTTGGGATGTCGCTGTGGCATGGTAAAACCATGCCTCTGTGCTGACATCCCCAGTGCCCATAGCAGCATGTTCAGTGCGTCTAACCTCCAGTGCTGCACATTCCACTGTGTTTGCACCGTGTGCTATGCTGCACTGCTTCCCACATCGTGTGTCCCTGGACTTGTGCACCTATGTGGCCTACACACATCTGGCTACCTGACACTGTTATGCCAATGCCTGTGTTGGCCGTGCTGTCCATTGCCATCCCCAGTGTTCTGTTCTGTTGTCCATGTCCTCATCAGTGCCATGCCATCAGCGTGTGTTGGGCACGGTGCATGCCTCTGTGTGTGTTGCCATGTCACGTGCTCCTGCTATGCTGCACATTGCCCATCCTGATTCTGTGCAGTGCCACTCTGTTCATCATGGCCATGGTTGCTACAGCCACCCTGTCTCTGCACTTGCATTGTGCTCATGGCCCACCCTGGGCACTGACATGTTGCTCCAGTCTCAGGCAGGCCTGCTCCACTTGCCATATTCAGTCCCTGCCCTTCTGTGCTGCACATGTGCAGCTGCGCTACAGCACATCCATGCTATATTCAATGGCGGTTGCGTTGGTGCATCCTGTGGTGCATCGACTGAATAGTGGCAGTTTTTTTGGGCAGCACATCTGGATTGCACTGTGCAGGCACTTGCATTGTGTGCCTGGGGACCTTTGAATATCTGGACCAAAATTTTCAGTTAATAACAGTTTTACTAAGATTTCTTTTTTGGTCATTGAGATCTCCAAAAATGCAGAAAATGGTATAGATATAAAGTTGTTTTGTAAAACTACTGATCATAATACTGTTGTTAGCCATCTGTTGCCACCTATGCCACACCATAGAAAATGTACCTATGAGTCATTTTCTGCAAGTGCATAGAGACTGAAGTACTGAAGAATCTTTTGACTTTAACTGTAAATAAATGGTACTCCACTTCAGAGAAAGAGGTTATAGCAACCATGTGATTGACAGGGCAAAGGAGAAGTCCTCCAGCACAGACAGAAGAGGCTTCTTGGTACCTAGGGAAAGAAATTTGAATGATAGTGCATCTAGTCAGACTCTAAATTTTGTAACAACATATAGTATACAATCTGGGTCAGTCGGGGACATTATACAGGGAAACTGGGGAATTCTTCAAACAGAAGAGAAATTGTCATCATGTACTGTAAATTTACACAGGATGGTATACAGGAGGGCATCTAACATTGGAGACAGAGTTACCCATAGTTTGCAGCCCACATAGAGAAGCACACTTGGTCACCATCACTACCCAGTGGACATTTTAAAACTGGGTGGTGCAAGTACTATACTCAAGGAAGGCAATAGTTTTGTTAACCCTGCCATGGGGAAGAACCATTTGGTTCAGAAATTCATCAACTGTGACGGTACTCATATAGTGTATTTGGCCACATGCAGTTGTGGGATATTTAATATGGGAAAAACTAAGTGAAAACTTACAGAGAGAATAGGTGGTCACATGAGGATGATACATAATGGGAACAGAGATTATGTTTTGGCAAACGTGTTGCAAGCAGGCAACTCTTAACACCATTCTATTATTTTTACGGGGATAGAAAAGGTGTTTACATATCCCAGGGGAGAGACATAGATCTGGTATTGGCATGAAGAGAACATTTTTATAATTCCAGTTACAGGCCACATCTTTTCCAGGTCTTAATGACCATATCGAATCAGTCTCTTTCTTGTGAGATGACAAATTCTGTAGTGGGATGTAATTGCAATAGAAGTTATTTTTTTCTGTAAAGCTGAAATCAGGAACGTGTATAGAGATCAGTATATTTATATCATGGTAGAACATTCTTAAGGAATTTATATCTAATTGATTGAGCTGATAATTGATGGAGTTTTTATTTACCTAATGGAGTTAATATTTATTAATATGATTGTTTTTAAATTATGTATTATATGTAAATATGTTTGTAGAGCACTGACACACTCATTGCACTAGTGAATTGTGTCATTCTGCACCTTCAAGAATTGATTCCAAATGTGGACTTTTGGGGGTGCTGATTCACACCAGAGGAAGGTATTATGTTACACACTGAGTGAACTTTTGGTGCACTTGCACATTAATAAAATATTTTCAGCACTTATCAGTAGTGTCAGTGCTGTTTTTTGTTCTGGTGAGTGACCCAGTTTTTGTTGTTTGTATGTCTGAAGCTTTTTTTTCCATCACACTTTTTACCCCACCAGCAACCCTGCTTCCTTCTCCAGTTGCCGTGGTTGGCACCCATCTACCCCGGACCTACCTGGAGCCAGTCCTCTCATATTGCCCTCTGTGATGGGGTTGAGGAGGAGGACCGTCTTCCCCTCCATAGTCCACATCCAGAGTCACTTCAGGCATCCAGTGGTGGCATGGATGTGGAGAGGTGTTCGAAAGAGTGGTCCACCATTGGTTTCCTATTTCTGTTTTCTTCCTGATTCTCTTGCCATGACAGTACATCAGGACATGTGCATAGAGGTACACACACTCTGCGAGACTGTGGCCCCTCCCTTCGATTCACTTGTACCTGCACCACCATTGGCCCTCCATTGGGTGGCAGTCAAGGGCCAACTCCCATGGGAGAATAGAGCAGCCCTTGGGATGCTCAATCCTCTCCCAGCCCACGACTCCCAGCAACCCATTCTTGTTCCCGAACATGGGTTGCCAGCATGTCGGAATATAAGGCAATCAATGCATCAGCCCCCCCCCCCACACCACTGGGCTGGCCTGTATGTTTGAGTTTACTGGTAAGCACCTGAATCTTAGTTGTGTCATTTATTTTGCTTTGGAAGTGCTCTTTGGCTAAATTCTTTTTATGAGCAATGTTTATTTTAGTTCTTACTATCCTTGCAGATGCCCACCTGATAGCTGCAATGATGTCTTGGCCCCATCGTTCAACGCTCACAATGCTGATATGTTTTCCCTCTTTAGAAATCATCAGTTTTCTTGATCCTTAAATGACCATCAATAACATCATCTCTAAGTCTGTAGTGTGTGTGTGTGTGTGTGTGGGCAGTAGCACATCCTGGGTGATGTTCAGTAATTAAAAAGTAAATAAAAATTGCTATATTCAGACTCAGTCGGTACAGTATTGTGCCCAGGAGGCACTCATTCCAGTTGTCATTTATTACTGCTCCTATGAATAATATTGCATTTTGGCATAAATGACATAAATTAAAAGCAAATCACACTGTCTACAGAATAGATGTTATTCACAAAGGCTTATTGCATGAAGGTACTTGCAGTGGAACTGACATTAAACACCATCTCTTGTAAAAACTATTAGAAACAGTCAGTGACAAAAAAACATCACTAGCTTCAGAGTAGAGAATAATATAATATTAAAGGTGCTTTACTGTGAATGTGTTGAAACGAGGTGAACTAGGCAAGTTTCATGCATAAGCTAGCGCAGAAACAATCACATCTTGGCATCTTAGCTGAGAGAAGGTACAGCAGATTAACACTGTTCCATTCACAGACTTACAGTTGAAGTGTGAAACAATCTTTGGACAACACAAACAGTCCCACTAGTTCAGATGAAGTGAAAAAGAAGAATACATGGTTCATATATTACCAGAATATATGTTCAACCACATTAGCATAACATATTTACAACCAGTGAACAAAATACTTTTGTCTAGGGTAATTTCAATACACTAGCTCTTTAACTAGTTGTCAGCCAGAGGTACCAGTACACAGCTCAATGGCAACTTTTGTGAAATAGGTTTTTAATTCAACAGGAACTCATTAGCAGATTGTTCACATAGCAATACAAATAGATTTGCATCTCTTAAGCAACAGGTTTTGTAAGTGCCATCCACTCATTGGTGGTACAGTGACTGACCTTCAACACTGCCCTATGTTGGGGCATGAATGGCCCAGGTAAAACCCATATCTAGGGATATAAAGTGTTATGCTCGCTGGCTGGAAGCCCCTTGCACTCAACAGAATAGTTGTTGGACTACAGGTACATGTTAGAGTTGTTGAATGTTAGCACCTTTGGGTGACTGAACAAAACACAATGGAAGACTGGCTTCAAGCACATGACTTTTTAATACACTCCAAGTCAAAGTTCATTGATATGTTTCTTCACAATGGGCCCATGGACCCAAATCTATTAGATCACAGGCAAGCAATCTCTATTCAGAGGTTTTCATGGGAAATTATTTCCACTCCAATGATCATATGCATCAGCATACCAGCTGCATGGCAGCTGGCTACTGCAGTGCAGGGTAACCTTGTTGTGTAGTTTTATTACTCTCTACAGGATCTCTGACACTTACAATGTGGTCTACACAATAAGGTTTGGATTGCCTGTGCACCATGGATAAGTTTGAATGCCTCAAGCAGGGGTCCAGTAGATCGACATCAGTAGTCACGGAAGAGGTATATGCACTTTGCACACACACTTCCCCATCTGATCATGCAGGTATGCACCATGGGTGTTCCAGGGGCATGTCTGGGTGTGCCCACACTCCATGTCTTTCACTAAGGCATGGAGTGCCAGCAAGGGGGGCACAGGATGTGGCAGTGGGAATCCTACCATGTCTGTTACATGCCTCCTAAGGACTCCTGCTGGCTACAGTGGGACTGAGACTACCTCCACCATTCTGCACCATCCTGCTGGGATGACAGGGAGGGCTGGGGGAAGCCATTCAGGCACTCACCCATAATTTAAAGACACGAGAGTCCCACACCTTCACAGCATCCCCTGCACATGGAGATCAAGTTTGGTACCCAGAACAAGCATCCAACTGGATGCCCACCAGTGTCCCTCAAACTTCCTCCAGCACAGTTGCTTCCTGGTTGGGGGGGGGGGTCGTCACCATGGAAAACCAGTCTGTGGGTGCCTGCAGTTGTGCATACCATGCACCCTGCATTTGTACCCTGGTGTGTAGCTATGTAGGCCAGGTACGTATGATTCTGAATAGGCCCCTATACTTTCATTCGTATAGCCAACAAATACTGACTGCCTATCTGCACTTGTCTGGCAGATTTGCCCAAGAGCTCCCTAGCCCCCACATTGCTGAATCCTACCCCTTGTACTAGCTTAAACTTATCCCCGATATCAAGGCTTTGAATTCTTAAGCAGGGCACTGCTCTGTAGCTTGATACACATGTAGTTTTCTCTTGATGGTACACCGACATTGTGCCCTACACACTGACTGTAAACACTTGACTAGAAGCATCCATCAAGATTGGCATTTCTTTTACCATACTCTCCTGGTGTCTCTTTACTGATTATGCCAGCTAAGCTTGTTGTTAGTTATTTAACCAGGACTAGCACACTAAGCTGAAAGCTTTTTTACAGGTGCGACCTGGGAGCACAGAGAAGTTAAGTGATTTGCTCAGGGTCACACAGTATGCAAGTGGAAGCTGTGGGGTTCAAACCCAGGTCTGGTCTGCTGGATGTCACCAGATTTGCAGCTCAGAGCCTTAAACCACTGCGCTATACTGCCTCCCAAGCTTGCTGGTAATCATCTGCATTATACCTCAATGCACTGAGAGGCACACCCTAGACTCACCCCAGGGTTTTACATCCCATCACTGTATGGTGTGGGTGTCCTTATCCCTCTAGGGGATTTAGGTTCTCCCTTCACATGTCTTGGAAATGAGTCTCATATCAGGCTACTGTTGTCTCAGTGTAGTATCTGTTTCACCAATCTCGTCAAGTGATCAGTGGTATCTCATGGGCAGGTGTCCAGGGTGATGTTCACAAAAATATTTGTTGGAACCTATCACAGGCCTAAAAGCCATCAAGAGGTCTTCCTTAAGGGGATTCCTCCCCCCTATGGTTTCCACACCCTCACAGTGGTCCCACTAAACTCACACACTATGAGGAAATCCCCTGATCCTCATCAACATGTCCTAGTTGCATGGGATATATCCTTGATTCCCTTGGTCCCTCTCTGTCAGCCTCCAGGGTCTCTTTTGATATCATTACAGTGGCCTCTTTGCAGTGAGATATCATAGACCTTGTGTCACTCTCGTAGTCCAAGAATGACAGTCACCCAGACTTTCAGGTGGAAGCATACCTTGAAGGTCTCCAGTACCCCTGAACTAAGGTCTGTAGCTAGCCATCAATGAGCAGTATGGGTGCCCACCCCTACTGAGCATGCAGAAGTACCCCAATACTCCAGTGCCTTGCTGAGTAGCAAATGATTGCTCCTCTCATTTTGCATCCATGCCCCTGGTGTACTGGCCAGCCTCACACTTGCACCCCTTAAAATGTCTACCCAGTGATGACAATGGGACCATTGACACCCCCTGCTAGCTTACTGGCACCTATCACTTTAGACTCCCCGAAGATCAAAACCCTGCCACCATGAGAGCACCCTAGCTATATACTGCCTTTGGCTCCTCCCACACCAACTGCACCCCTGAAGGGTGTTTTGTTTTATTCTTTTGGTAACTGGATATGGCCAATAAGTACAAGGCTGGGTGACCCTAGAGCACTGGGGAGGTTAAGCTTTGGTCAGGGTCACACAGTGTGGAGGTTATAAGAATCAGACTCAGGCCTGCTTGATGAACAAGTTCATTCACAGCTCATTCCTCAAACCTCTAGGTTGTACTTTCAGCCCCAATCAGTGATGATAAGGCATAATTTACCCACTAGCCACATCTGGTAACAATCATCTCCTCATACTGTAATGAAGAGGTTGTTACACAAGGCATCAACATGGATTACGCATCATTTGCGCAACTCATTGCATAATGCCATAGGAACTCATTTGATTGTGCATTCCATATGCTACTACTTCATTTAACTTATCAAGTTGCCACTAACACTTACAACATCCCCTCCTTAGACCCTATGACCTGATATTTTGTTCTGTGAACTGGATGAAATGTATGACTTTCAGTGAGAAGTAAGCAATTCGAGTACTGACACTTTTACTTCAGTGACAATCTTAACTAAAATTAAAAAGTAACATGCAAATTTTGAAGTATGAGCCAAAAATTTGCAAAACCTACATCCCCTTAGAGAGAATATCAGCTAAGCCTCTTGAATTAGTAATTAAAATTCCTCTTCTGTGCCTTGAAATTTTAATTAACAATATAGAAAGATTAACTGACATATTTTCCTAGTGGCTGTGGGTTTACCTTCTTTAAAATTCTTCTGGAGATGTTTCTCTATGAAATATTTAGGTTTCCTCATCAAATCTGAAGGGGTTTGGAGATTGAAATGTTTCTAATAATGCATACAATAATTGGAAAATAATTTCTCAACCCAATTCTGGTGCTGAAAACATGTATTGTTAATGCTATACAGTATATGGTTTTAACTTGCATTACCACTGTATATTACCACTACTAACTCTACAATAATAATGATCATATGATGTTAAATGTTTTTCTATCATATGTTATTTATAGTATCCATCATTAAAATGATGCTTTCCCAGGTCATTATGTTACCAATGTATGTGTCTGTTACAACATTTCAAAGCCAGTAATAACCAACATACAGTAGCTCCATTATCTAAAACTTGCTCTTCAAACTGCAGCTGTAAGTATGATAGAATAATCTTGCCAGATACTGTATTACTGCTTGTGATCTGAAAATTTCAGCAACTTATATCATGGCTTCCCTTCTAAGAGTCTGAAACTGAATGCACTGCTTTGTTCTGTGATAAATTTCAATATTTCCTTACACCATGTAAACCCCTGTTGGGGGCTTTGCAGCATTGTTTCCTTGACTTCCTCCCACTTCATTTACATGTGCACCATAAATCAAGGAGGAATAAGGACCAGCCTGCCCAGATTTAAGGCTTAATGCTGGTTTCTATAAGAACATAATGGACATGCCCAAAGTTAATCCTCATTGATTCACTGCACTACAATTTATCAATATCAAAAATTAACACTAATCAAGCATGCTACTGTTCCATACCCTATTCTGTTAATAAAAAAAAAAATCCATGGTAAATATTTCTTGTACATTAATCCATAAGTCATTAAAAATTCTCCTAGGCTAGGACAGAATTCATTAAGCGTATAATTAGCGGAGTTTTCAGTTCATCAATATGCAGTTGTCACCAGAGGGTACCCTCCTCCCACGACTACAGCAGGACCATCCACATGAGGACATTAATTGTCTGGAGTTTTTCCACAGCTTTACAGCTGTTTTTACACTGAAAGCTAGGTTATTATAAATTAGTTAATTAAAACATAATTCTAAGACACACAAGAATGAGTCATTAGGCTCACAGAGTTGATTCTCATAATTAGGTTAATAAATTTATGGTGGTCTTTCTATAGATTTTGCAGTGGTATGTTGGCAGGGGGGAGTAAGACTGAAATCAAATACCTTAAAGTGACCATTTGAACAATAAAGAAGCAGACTTATCCACTTGAAATGTCCTGTACCTCTTGGAGTTTGAAACTGTAATGTACCCCTTTCCCCTCACATTAGTGGGAAGTTACAGTTTTCAATTATGTCTTAAAGTTGCAGGCTACATGCTTTTATTCAAGTCTGTTTATGAAGCAAGGATAGACATTATGGACCTAGAATCCATTCAGGCATGCCCCAAGGGTACATCCTTGACCCACTTCTCTTTTCCATTTTTATGTTTGCTTGCATGCATGTGCAAGAAGCATTATGCAGCAGCTTAGGAGAGAAGCAGGTTGTGGAGGTGCGGCAGTGTGGTGGCCAATGCCAGCACTGCATTTGTGGGCTTGGCGGTGTGCACCCAAAGCAGGCCCAGTGTCCTGAAGACACTTGTTCTACAGAAGTGCCATCAACTTGAAACAATTTGGCTGCTGCAATGAGGGTCTGTCTCATCATTGCAGTGTCAGCGGTTCCACTGCAATGAGGGGGCAAGCTATCATTGCAGGGTGGTACCTTGCCTGGTGTAACATTTCTATGAACATGGCGGTGGCTATGTCACCACCTCACAGTCCCATGTAAGCAAAAGGGGGTGCCCAATCCCCCTGTCGGCATGCCAATGACCCAATTCATTTGCTGACAGGGAAGCCCACTCCCCATTGGCATAATGTCCCCCCATTTGTTGTGTGCTGAGGGGGTGCCCAATCCCCCTCGGCATCATACCCCACAAACAGTCTTTATTTGCCTATGGGTGGGCCCAATCCCCATCAACTTAAGTCCCCCCTTTCCCAAAATGCAGGTGGCACACTGGGAGCCCACCCTAGTGTGCACAAATGAAGCCTGAAAATAAATAACCTTCCTGTGATGTCCTTTTTATTATTTTTGTCCCTGAAATAAAGAAAATGGTCCCTCTCAGTCTGTCATGCCCCCTCCCACATCCCACATCCACCCTCTGTGTAATCCACCTCCGCACACCCCCTCACCCCATTTTTATCTCTGGAGCCTGGCGCAATGCTCTTCAGTTGACCAGGAACACGTCTGCACTCTTCAAAGCCAACCGCAAGCTGAAGAAATGCCGGTAAAGCTGTATAATGGCATAAATAGTTTTGTTTTAACTTATGTGGATGTCTCATCCATTTTTTGGACTTTTGCCACCTGATTATCAACATGGGGTTATTGGGACCCCTCCTCATGAACAGAGTCAAGGTCATGGCGTTATTTGGCCCTGAAAGGTGATTTTGCAGTCACTGGGCGGTATCACCTTTCGGGACTGATTAATGAAACGACAGTGCCACTGTTCATGAGGTGGCCTCTCAAAAAGCCTATGTTGCAAATTTGGTGAATTGCATTGTGCAGTTTCCATGCTCCCTCTTAACTTCATGAATCTGTAATATTTTCACTCCAGATTTTCAACATTGGCATTTTTTCAGACCTACTTATGAACAGTACAGCTGTCATTTTTCACGTCCTGGCCAAAATGTGTTTTCACACTTCCGAAGCAGAATAGCGCGGTCACTGTGGGAAATCAGTGTTCAGGACACATTACAAAAATCACAGTGACACTGTTCATGAGAAGAGGTCCTAAAATGCCAATGTTGAAAATTTGGTGACGAAAGTCCATAAAATGACTGTGTTACGAGCTTGTGTTGTGCAGTTTCCATGCACCCTCATAACTTCACAAATGTTTAATATTTTCACTCCAGATTTTCAACATTGGCATTTTTCCACACCTCGTTATGAACAGTACAGCTGACATTTTTCACATCCTGGCCATAATGTGTTTTCACACTTCCGACACAGAATAGTGTGGTCGCTGTGGGAAATAAGTGTTTGGGACAGATTAAAAAAATCTCAGTGACTCTGTTCATGAGCAAAGGTCCTAAAATGCCTATGTTGAAAATTTAGTGACAACAGTCCATGAAATGACAGCGTTACAAGCGTATGTTGCACAGTTTCCACGCACCCCTCATAATTTTGCGCATTTGTAATATTTTCACTCCAGATTTTCAACATTGCCATTTTGTCACACCTCCTTATGAACAGTACAGCTGTCATTTATCATATCCAGCCTGAAATATGCGTTTACACATCTGGTGTAGAATAACGCGGTCACTGTGAGAAATTAATGTTTAGAACAGATTAAGAAAATCATAGTGATAGCGTTCATGAGCAGAGGTTGCAAAATGCCTATGTTGAATATTTGGTGAAATAATTCCACTAAATGACTGATTTACACGCATGCGTTGCGCAGTTTCCACTTATGCTCAGAAGTTCAAGCATTTTTAATATTTTCACTACAGATTTTCAACATAGCCATCTCTTCACACCTCCCTATGAGTGGTACAGCTGTCATTCTTCACATCCTGCCCAATCTGTGTTTTCATACATCTGGTGCAGAATGGCATGGTCACTGTGGAAACTCAAAGTTCAGGACTCATTAACAAAATCACAGTGCCACTGTTCATGAGAAGAGGTCCCAAATGCTTTCATGAGGTGTGGGTCACAAAAAGGACATGCTGAAAATCTGTAGTGCAAATACCAACAAACGCCCGGAGTGTTAGAGTTTCTAACAGACTGACAGGCATCGGGGTGTGCTTTTGGATTGCCGACTGTAATGCTCATGCCATTCCACCCCCACCCTGCAGCTAGTGACAGGCATCAAGATGTGCCTTGGACTCTTCACCCCCAGAGTTCATCCCATTCTCCTATACTGAAGCCATTTCAGGGTATGTCCTTCTGGAATGGGGTGACTATAAAGTCGGACACCCCAAAGCACACCTCAACACTTGTCGGTGTCTGCAGGATAGGGTGAGGTGAAATGGCATGAACATTATGGGCGACTACCCAAATGCATACCTCAATGCCTGTCCCTCTCTGTAGGGTGGAGGTGGGGTTGGCGTGAAATTCTATACTTCACTGCCATTCCTATTCTGCATCTGTCTAACTCCTGCATTCCCAATGCTAATACCAGCAAGCAAACATTCGGCATTGACAAATGCTTGTACTTAATGACCTCCCCACTGCCTGTTCCTCTCCATCAATCCACATGTATGCAGGTGACATGATGCTCTATTCCTCTGGTACCTCTGTCATTGGCCTCACTGCCTGGCTGCAGTTAAATTTTTCCAAAATCCAGCTCTGGCAACAGTCCTTCAAAACCAAGAAAATGGTCTCTTTGGTACCAGACAATGGCTTGCCAGACTCACCCCTGTCTACTCCTTCCATACCATTAATGGCAAGTTGACTGAGCATGCAACCTCCTTAAAATACCTTCGGGTATGGTTTGATCATCACCTCCATTTTTCCATGCATATACATGCCATTTACTATAAGCTCCACCAGAAACTTGATGCACTTTAGTATCCAAATTCCTGACCAAAGGGAAACCATTTCAAAGATGACACTCCCTAGCTTTGATTGTGGTGACATTATCTACAGTGCTGCTCCCAAGACCACCCTTGTGAGGCCAGATCCCCTCTTTCACCATTTCTGCCACTTTGCCCTGCACTCTCTCCATCATGCATAACTCTGCTCCCTATATCTTCCCTCTTCACCCCCTCCCCTGATGCAAAGTACCTCACCTACTGTGCCTCTTTCATCTCCAAATTCTGGCTTGGCTTACTACTCTCATACCTTGTCTCATTCCCCTCATTCTCTCATCACCTCATCCACCTGACATAACACTGACTCTCACTTCCTCTCCCTTACTCCAGGGAAATACACTACAGGTCAAGGTGCTTTCTCATGCCACTTCCATAAACTCTGGTCCTCTGTCCCTCTGACCATCAGCTCTTCCTCTTCCTCTTCCATCTACTCCCTCAAAACTCTCCTCTGGGACTTCATGACTCACTGTTACAGCTGCTTCTGATGGATTGTATTATGTGGTCACTGAGCTGCCACTGTGCCTCTGTGCTCAATTTTGCACAGATCTGTTTCATTTGTGTAGTGTTACTTAAATGAGTCACCTGTTTATTGTTACTTGTAATCACTTTAGCTTTTGTACCAGTTTCCTGTGTACCATGTTCTTGTACCATTTAAGGGCCAGGGTCATGCTTAAAAACAGTTCCTTAGATCAGTGCACATACCCAGTAAACAAATAATCAGACAAACAAATAAAATAAACCTGAGCTGTTGGTCCACCACCCTCCAGTCATTGCTCACCCTTCGTTCAGCATTCACACTACTGTAGTCCCCCAACCCACCCTCTCTGATACTACAAATTTTTATTGTTGCCTTTTGCACAATTTTTATCCTACTACATATTATTATACAGTGATCTTCTGAATGTTGTATTTTGCTTTGGCACGATTGTTCATTGCTGTTTATTTATCCTATTACACCTTGATGTGCTGTTACTGTTTTCCCTTCCCCCAGGACACTTCTAGAAATAATGTGTTACCAACTCAGAATGACCTTCCTGAGAAAAGAGAAAGAGAGAGAGAGAGAGAGAGAGAGAGGGAAAGAAAGAAAGAAGAAAGAAAGAAAGAAAGAAAGAAAGAAAGAAAGAAAGAAAGAAAGAAAGAAAGAAAGAAAGAAAGCCCATAAGGTCCATCCCTCATAGCTACATCATAGGTAGGGATTTGTGTCACTCAAATGTTAATCTAATTGTCATGTTTAGTTGCTCCTGTACTGTACATTTTCCTGTAATCTTGTATGTCCTTCTGTTCCATAGCCAAGTTCCACTAGGCACATTCGGTTTTGTGAGGTTTCTTATTGTTGGGGCTGTTTGAAGGCAGGACAGTACATGAAACCAAAATTATACAGCCACCAACTTCAATCTTCAGTTCCTCTTTCTTTATTATTACAGTACATCAATCATAATATCCCACTGTATACCAAGTCTTTCATCCAGTGGGCTTCTTCAGGAGATTGAGGGTCCTACCTTAAATAAATATATATGCACATTAGGCATCAAAAATCTATCTCTTCACATGTGCAAATATTAAAGACAGCCCAAAAAGCAGTTCAAATCCTCCTTACTTACTCAGTATTTCTCTGTTCCTATGCCTCCGTCAATAAGGTGGCACTTTTCAAATAAATATCCACCTAAATAAAATTACTTCTATTATCAGCAAGAATATATTGCAATTCATACTATCCTTCTCTGCAATGAACATAAATCACCCTGTTTGAGACACTCCATATTATGCACTAATAAAACTCATAGTGCATTTTATCACCCCCCCCCAAACAAAATCATCACCTAAAACATTTGTGCTTTCACATACAATATATACAAAATGACTGTATTTTCAAAAGATTATGTTAAGACAGAGTCATGGACAAACCACAAAAAAAATAATTCAGTAAATTATGAGTTAGGGTAAACAAGGAAGCTAACTCTACGCATTCTGTGTAGGCAAAATTGTAGAATTTTATACCTCTGGTATTTGGATCAAGACACATCAGTTCTATGCAGAACTCAACTAACAACACTATGAAACCCTACTGCCTTGCTTACATGGACTACATGGAAATTTATGTAATACTAGACTGGCAACATTCCTGCGGATGGGTTTTCATTTGTTACTCTAACACTAGGGCCTAAGGCACTTGGCTATGCTTTTTGTCCCATGATCCCTCCAGGGTTAGATTAACAGATAGTGCCAGAACTACAAACCATGTCCTTATAATTAATATATTCAATAATCATAGCCGGCCTGGTGGCACTGATGGCTGAGGCACTGGATGCCTTACCTCGCGGCATGCCAGCGACCTAGGTTCAGGAACGAGCCTGGGCCGTCGGAGGTCGGGGGGGGAGGCAGAGCTGGATGGAGCTGCTGACAGGCAAGCTCTCCTCTGCAAGGGGCTTCCTTGGGATGATGGCTGCCACCTGGTGGAGGCTGGGGACAGCAGGGGCCAGGAGGAGCCAGGCGCTAGGCCTGGGGTGGGAGGAAAGGGGCCATTACCGGGGCCGTGGGACTAATACGTGCCTCCAAACGCATGTGTACCCACTCCTGGGGCCCCTGGGGTAAACACAAAGGAAACAGCCGGCGGCAGGATGGCAACCGACTCCTGCAGGCTCTGCTCCTGGGCTGGGCATAGGTAAGCCCCGTAGTTCCGGTGATGGGACTGGGGGTTAATAGATGGGGCTGTCCGGGAGGGGGGACAAAAAATGTTAAATGATTAAAAAAAAAGTATATTCAATAATCATAAGACTCAAACATACCTAAGTTGGTATAAAGCTAAGATGATTTCACTTGGATCAAGATGTATTATTTTCCTGATATAGGAAAACTGAAATGCTGCAATAATTTGATTGTCTCATATGGAGCTGCCCTAAAACGGGCAGATTTTGAGCAAGTATTTTCTAAATAGTGTTTGCTTTTAAGCCTTGATAGTACTTGACTCCCATATTCAGCCAGCAGCACTTGTGTTGCACTTGTGCTTCTGTTAGTGCCAGTACACTGCCACAGGATATTCATATGAATGGCCCCAGTCCTAATATCTCTGAATATCGGGCTTCAGCACAGTATACACATGCCACACAAATGCATAATGCTGCTGCAGCATAGCACTGGCACAGTGCAGTGCACTTCTGCGCACTGAATATGGCACTGAGTACAGCACTAAACACAGGTACAGCACCAGGGGAGGGAGAGAGGAGAGGACCATTGAAAGGCACACAACACAGCAGCATAGGAATCAGAAATAAACTTTAGTATTTACAACGTCCAATGACACATGAGGACAAGAATAATACAGACAAAACAAAGGCAACTACTTATAGAAAAATGTTGTGTGGGAGGGAGAGCAAAAAATAAATAATGGCACCCACCTGTCAGCAGAAAAGGGGGAGGGGACAAAATAACAATGGCATTCAACTGTCAAGGGAAAAGGGGGGAGAAGCAACATAACCAGGGCACCCTCCCAACAGGGAATAATGGGAGAAGGAAGCAAAAGAAAAGGGCAACCACCCATATAAAAGGGTTGGTGGGAGGAACAAAAGAAAAGAGCATCTGCCCATATAAAAGGTGTGGGAGAAACAAAAGGAAAGGACTCCTTCACTTTGCTTAAATAAATAGGTACCCACCTGTAAATATAAACAAGAACAAGGGGACATGGCCATAAATATAACAAAAACAAAGGGCACCAGCTTGTGCATAAAGCAAATAAAGGGCAACCACCCCTTAATTAAAAAAGGGGTACAAAGTCCAGGGCACAAACAAGGGACAGGGGGTGGTGTTGGTGATGGTGCCTGCTGGTATAATTCAGATGTAATGGCTGCTGGCAACTAGCCAACACATGGGCCACAATGCCACATGTAGGTGGAGGGAGTCAAACAGCCACAATAGAATATGCGTGGCATACCAGAGACTACACTGTGTACATGAACAGTAAAGGATTGTGCATATAATTAGTGTACTGTTCTGCCTCTGAGCATGACCAAGCTGTTCAAAGGACACACAATACCAGCAGGTATGCTAGATGCGGAAATGCAGTGCATGCAACAGAAGCACTAAGCCAGAGCCTGATGGGCAGTGTAATTAGCCAAGTGACTAGGAGTCACACACACACACACCGACTGCACCCTGTTGACCATGCATCCAGCACACAGGCCAACACAGGTGTGCAGAACAATGGACATCCATGAACCACCTTGATTCACATCAAGGGCTGGCTCGGGCACACACCTATCTGGTGCACACAGCACAGATATATAAGAATGGGACCATGATGTAGCACTGTGTGCAGCAAGCAGGATAACACACAAGTGTAGTAGTCTTGTACATGAGTGGGTGCTGACACACTACCATGGTCACCGCAACACTAGTGTGAGATGCAGAGCTGCCTGGAGACATCCTCAACCCAGCAGATGCTGGTCCCATCCTAAGTAGAAGGTTTACCCTCATACACAGCCTATGCAAGAGATTGGCCCTGCGAAAACCTAGTTGTCTTGTAATGCATGAATGACTCCACCCGTGTAATGTGGAATGATCACACTTTGGACATCACTTTGTTGGTTTGACACTACTGATTATGCACCACAGTGCTGAACAAATACAGTAAGGTACATTTAAAGTCCATCAATGGCACCCCCTGTCACTGATCCCTTGCCATATATGGCCTTCTCTGGTGAGATGCAGTGGCATGGCACACAGTGCATACAGCACTGGAAATAGCACCGAAGTGGGCAGACTGCCATGGGTGCTGTATGCCACACACAGCAAGTCACAGGGGTGTACTGATACAACAGTGGCCGGTGTCAACCTCCACCTGATACATGCACACACCTAGTCCTGACCATGAGGCACAACAGAGCTGACTAACAATGACAGGCATTCCACCTGGGGCTGTGAGCAGTACAAGGCACATACCACTGCATGGTGTAATGCATGCCAAGCCATAGTACACACACATAGCAGCGTTACTGTTACAGTGAGTGAAACAGTAGATGGCACAGCCCCTGACACCACATGGTTTTAGTGGTGGGACAATGCCCCAAGGGCCAGGTTAGTGTCCCCAACAGCAACTGCATAGTTATTGTCTTCACAGGCATCCATGTAACCTGACAAGACAAACATGGATATCTCCCTTCAACAGCAGAAGCATGTAGCATAGTGTAGACATGCAACCAAGACTGCAGAACACAAAATGCAGGGTACTTATGTGGGTGCATGTGCATGTCCATGGACTCTCCTGCTGCTTTCTGGCCACTCTGAGCCCTATCACTGCTGGGCATCCCCTCCCACTGCCACTGATCCTGGTGGCTTTGCTCTGGATGTCTGGCCTTGGCTTGGCCCTGCTGTGTCTTGGTGTCTGTGAAGGAGGACAAAGGAGACAAGTGATCAGTAGCATGCAGCAGAACACACAGCACATCATCATAAACCCTTAACATCACACACACCTATATACTGGTACTGTGCAACAGCAGTCACATGTGTATTGTGTGGATGGGCAAGATAGTGCATGGCCATGTCTTACTATTGTGTATAGCCATGACAAGCCACACAGACAGGTGTGCTATAGCCCAGGCACAGCAACAGCCAGTGCTATTTCTATGGCCTAGCACTGTATATGTGAGGCCCGTGTAGTGCCCCTGTTCAGTTGCCCTTATCACCCCCTGTCCAACAGACCCATACATGTCAGCTACACACCATGTACACTGCATATAGAAACATAAAAACATAGACTTTGATGGCAGAAAAGCACCGCTTGACCCGCCCAGTCTGTCCGTTTTCCTACCTATGGAATATGCTGCAGAGCCTTGTTAACCAACAGCCTACTTCCTCCTACCCCCCACCAGAATTGCCTTATGTCTGTCCCATGCATTCTTGAATTCCTCCACTGTTTTTGACTCACAGCCTCCTCATGAAGGCCATTCCATGCATCCACCACCCTCTCTGTGAAAAAATACTTCCTCACGTTGCCCCTCAGCTGTTCCCCCCTCTATCTTCAAATTTTAGCCCTTGTTCTTGCACATCTCTTTTTCTGAAATATGCTACCCTCT
This sequence comes from Neoceratodus forsteri, assembly GCA_016271365.2. NCBI lineage: Eukaryota > Metazoa > Chordata > Ceratodontiformes > Ceratodontidae > Neoceratodus > Neoceratodus forsteri. The sequence continues at coordinate 911,610,010 of CM057455.1, read as the reverse complement.
TGGACTTTGTTGATTCCCTTGAGGTACTTGAAAGTTTCTATCATGCCCCCCCATTAAGCTCCTTTAGTCTCTCTTTGTATGACTTCTAGTGAAGACCCTGAACCATTTTAGTTGCCTTCCTCTGGACTGCCTCCATCCTGTCTATGTCCTTGTGGAGATGGGATCTCCAACACTGCACACAGTACTCCAGATGGGGTCTCACCAACTGTCTGTACACAAGGATAACAACCTCCTGTTTTTTACTGGTGATGCCTATCCTTGTGCATCCCAGTATCCCCCCAGCCCTCCTTACTGCCTTCTCACATTGCTTGCCTACAGTACCTTTAGGTCATCTGATACGACTAACCCCTGGTCCCTTTCCATTTTTGTGTTGTTAGTACCTCCCCCACACCCCATTGTGTACTCTTCCCCTGGGTTTTTGTTTCCCAGGTGCATTACTTTTCAGTTATTTGCATTGAATCTAAGCTGCCATACTTTTGAATATTCCTCTAACCTTGCCAAGTCCCTTTTCATCCTTTTAACCCCCCTTGTGTATCAACCCTGTTGCAGATCTTTGTGTCGTCTGCAAAAAGGAACACTTTTCCTTCTAGTCCCCCCACAATGTCACTTATTAAGACATTAAAGAGGACCGGTCCCAGTACTGAACCCTGCGGTACCCTGCTAGTAACCCCCTTTCTTCACAGTGGTCTCCGTTTACTATTACCCTCTGTGTCCTGTTGTCCAGCCAATTTTTTACCCAGGCTTCCACCCTGGGACCCACTCCCAGGCTGGGTAACTTGTTTATTAATCATTTGTGTGGGACTGTGTCAAATGCCTTGCTAAGGTCTAGGTAGGCCATGTCCACAGCCCTTCCCTGGTCCACTACTTTGGTCACTCAAAGAAATCTATGAGATTCATCTGACATGACCTTCCCACTGTGAATCCATGCTGCCTTGAGTCCTATGCACCGCTGGCCTCTAGGTACTCAACAATTCTTTCTTTCAGAAGTGATTCCATCATTTTCCCTACCACTGAGGTCAAACTAACAGGTCTGTAGTTTCCTGCCTCTGCTTTGCTCCCACTTTTGTGAAGAGGAATCACATCTGCCCTCCTCCAGTCCTCAGGTACCACACCATCCTCCATGCTTTGTTAAAAATGTTAGTCCGTGGTGTCACTAGTTCTACCCTTGGTTCTTTTAGAATTTTGGGGTGAATCCCATCAGGCCCCATTGCCTTGTTCACTTTCAGTCATATTGCATAGTAGGATGCGTTTAGGCCTGCATCACATACAGCAGCGGCACATGAAGCCTACCTGTATAACAGTAGAGGTGGTCATCTTACCGAAGGTGTAGACCAACACAATGGCAGGACCAAGAGTGGCACACCTACGCCAGTATAATAGCATAGCATGAATTATGTGATGTAAGCATACCTGCACCCATGCTACATAACACAGACAGTGCATACAGAACAGACAGTGGCCTCTGCAAACTGCGGTTTGGTACACCTATGACACTGACTATACTGTAAATAGACCCCATGATACATGGCATATTCTTTCAACCTGACCCAGTACCCATAGGCAGAGTGATCACATATCATTGGGGTAGAACATACCCTTAATGTTATGGCAAGTGCATGGTTCCAAGATGCACAGCCGGTTCTGTACTGTGCCTTGCAATAGGGACATCTACAAGGAGAGTGGTCCCGCGAACCTGCGTTACTTATATAGGACTATACAGCAGATCAGGACCCACAGGACAAAGTGAACACAACAGGAACACACAGTTACATTGCACAGTCCCTCAGAAACAGTAACTCAGAAATATAGTACCATGGAAACGGTAATGCACACAAGGCATCACAGCAGCCATACAGTACATAGAGCTGGCTGTACTTACTTGGCTGTGGCACAGTGCCACAGTCCATCATAGCCCTGAGCTGCTGCAGGTGCCTGGATTCTCTCTAGGACAGGACATTATACCTATGTCGGCACTGGTCCTCCATCTGTACCACTTCAGTGTGCTGTACCTGATGCCTTACACAGATTCCCTGATCTTGCACCTGGGCCTGTTTGCTTCCTCTGCTCCACAGAGCAGAAGCTGGTCCTTCCTGGTGACCACCAGGTTGGCTAGATCTGTGGCTAACCAGCAGATGTCTCTCTGGCACACTGCCCTTCTACTATCTGCCATTGTGTTCTGTTCCCTAGCATCAACCTCTGACACCCAGCTACTGACAGGTCCCTGGCTTTATGAGTGTGGCCTGCCATTAGCATAGCACGTTTTGGCATTAGTGCTGAACTAATTTTAAAATAGCACTTTGCTATGTGTGTTTCCAGTTCAGCGAAGGAGCCAGCTGCACACAGCAGAAACTGTGCCACTTGTGCGCATGGTGCACATACCTTGTACCATGCCACAGATGTGAAATGCCATAGGGTGATATGATACTCCACATGCTGTCACAGCATCATGACATCAACAGCAACATGTGGCATTATTTCTGCAAAACATTGGGGATGTAGGTCTTGTGCTATTGCAGTGCTAGTGTTATCGCTACTGCTAAGGGCAAACCTGCAATATCCAAAATGAGTATGTAAATAAGCTGATTTCACAGTCAAAGGGCAAAATCCACATTCGCATGCCGTTACTGGAATGTGTTCATTCATTTGCATGCACCTGAAGAATATAAAAGGAGCAAAGGGCACCACACAGATTCCACAGAGGTACTGCAGGTGGCTAGAGGTACAGTAAGTGTATTGTGGCATGGCCTACAATAGTGAAATGGGAGATCATAGCAATGAGTTTATGCTGTACCAGTATTAGACTATTGCTGTATCTACTCATAACCAAGTGCTGTGTTAGGCATGCAGCTAGCTGTGTGTTGGGCCTGGCCATGCAGGAACATGTACATGTTGTGGTCAGGGATCACTGGAGCCTGCACACCATTGTACCTTTGCTCTGTGCTCTGCTGTGTGTACAGTATACAATGCTCAATGCTGTCTGTCCTCCCCATTTCCAACAGGTACCATGACGGATACTGAGAGGTGTAAATTTTTTGAGATGAGAATGTTGGCACTAGCCCAGGCTTATGTGGCACATGACAGCCTTGTGATAAAGAGGAGAGGGATGAAGGCTGAAATTAAAAATGCATGAGCCAAGAATATGGAGGCTGTAAATGTGGTGGACAGAAGACGATGGACACTAGAGGAGGTCAGAAAGTGGCTCACCAACCTCAAAAGACATACATGAATGGTGATATGTCTGGGCAAACCTCCAGGCCACAGGAGGTGGCCCCAGTAGTGTGTTGCCCATAGCCCCTGCAGTGAAATGATGGCTGCCACCTTGTACCAGGTGGAGGTGACTGGATCCCCAGGTGGTGGGTTCGAGAGCCAGGTTGGACTGGCACAGACATGTGAGTGACCATGTTAGCTCTATCACATTGGGCTTGTGTGTACATACATCAGTGGTGTTGAGGTTTACATGCCTGTGAGAGGGAGGAAACATGGGTCACAGCTGGACAAAGAAAGTATGCAGGCACAGAATGTGCTACACAGATCTGTGGTCTGCTTACATATCCTACTGTAGCCCTCTGCATTCATCCTGCATAGTCTATGGGAAATCACACATGTGCAACATCATTGCTGCATGCCCTGTCTCTAATGGTGTACCTGTTTGTAGAGCTGGACCAGCCCACCACGATGCCTTGACATTTCCATATGTTCCACCTTCTGCTGAGTTTCTTGTCACTTTCTACCTACTACAGGTCCTTGCATTTATCATCTGAATATTTGTGGCACCCCAGGTCCATGTTGGAGACACACACAGAGCTAGTATATTACATTTACACAGAATATCCACATGTTTGTGTCACCCTGGGCCTTCCTCTATTGAGTTGTCAGGTTTGTTACTATATCTGCTTGTCAGGTGGGCCCTAAATACCCCAGCCCAACCTTGTCTGTTGGATGTGTTACACAATGGGTGCAGGTCGCATGGTGATATTTAGTTATCCTGGTGGTGGGCCGTCTGTGGGGTAATCACCTACTGTGCCACATACATGTCATCTACTGTGAGATCACCAGTAATGGGGTGTATGTGTGATCTGTACAGCACTGAGGGTGTATGGGCACTGTACTGCATGGGTGGCATGTGAGGGGTTACACAGTACAGTGGGTCTGCATGCTGCCATGATCAGCACATAGGTATGCACACTGCTCTGCAATAGTGCTCTCTTCTCTTCTCTTCTCTTCTCTTCTCTTCTCTTCTCTTCTCTTCTCTTCTCTTCTCTTCTCTTCTCTTCTCAACAGCCCAGTCCATGGTGGTGGTCACCATGATGGAGGACACCCTGAGCCTATCTCACCAGCAGCTGCCACGAGGCCCACCCATTCTGAGTCTGATATTAAATCCAGAAGTGAGGAGGAGGACTAGGATGACTATGATAGTACCTCTGTGCAGGACTGAAAGAGATAGGGGTCCAACTCAGACTGGGAGGGATTGTTCATCCATGCTCACCCTTATATTGATGGGGCCCAGACACCCCCCTCCCCAGCATGGTCATTGCTGCACCCCCCCCAGTCACTTCCCCGACACAGCTACAGCTATGCCACTCCAGAGCCCTGCCCCGCCCTGCCGCCCAAGGAATCTGACCCAGCATGGCTTCAGCATTGCCTCTCCAGGCCACTCCCACCTGCCCAGCCACCACTGACCCACCCAGGACCAAGGAACCCCATGCAAAACTGACCACGGTGGTACCCTGGCCCACACAATGAGCCAGGAGCAGCCTGATTCTGTCCTCTGGGAAAGTCCACACTGGCAGTAGGAGGCAGCCAACAGGCAGCTGCTGCTGCAGTCCACTGTGTGGGCCCAGGAGAGTGTGCAGGTCAAAATGGGTTACATATGTAGCATGTTGCAGGAAGACAAGAAGCATACAGAGGCTTATCATGTGGAGCATATGGCAGCCTTGAATAGAATGGAGTGGTCCCTTACAGCTGACTTGGGTAGGGTTGCTGTCACTGTGCAGGACGTCACAGCCATGGTCTCCAGCACTGCAGGTGCCAGCTGCAGCACTGGCTGTTATATTGGGGAAAGTATCAACCTATAAGAGATGCCTGGTCATCAGGCCATCCCCTGTAGTGTGGACAGCTGGATGTCTAGCACACGCAAAACACCTCACATGCTGGCACATGATGGCATGATGCTTTGCACCCCTGGGCATGACTTGCTCCTCAGAGGGATCGGTACCCTGCAAGGCTTTAGCCATGTGTGGCCAACACCATCCCCACACTCATCCCCCACTGAGTGAAAGATGAACCTGGATGGAATCTTATTTACTTTCATCCCTCTTCATACCCCTCTGCCTGGATGGTTTGCTATTTATTTTCATATCCCCTCCATGATCCCCCCACCTGGATGCCATCTTATATACTTTCATCTCCCCATGTGAGCACCCCCACACAGCATCTTATTTACTTTCATTCCCCTTCATACTCCCCCCACCAGGACAGTTTTCTGTTTATTTTTATCCCCCTTGTAAAACCATCCCCTCTTGTGTACACCCCCCTCCACCTGGATGGCATCATATTTACTTTCATTCCCCTTATAACACCCACCTTAATTGCATAATATTTATTTTCATCCACTCTTGTGTACACCACTCCTCAGCTGGATGGCATCTTATTTACTTTGATCATCCCCTTTTATACCCCTTCCCCCACCTGAATGGGTTAATATTTGTTTCATCCTCCTTTATACACCCCTACTTGGATGGCTTACTATTTCTTTATCCCTCGCTGGATTGCTTATTATTTCTGTTGATATCTGTTATTTCTTGCACGTTAGGATTTTAAAATACATGTGTTAAACAATTGTTGGTCTCCTGTGTAGTCTATACTCACTGTCAGAATCCAAAGTTGGCCGCAGTGACTACCATCCTGGTAATCCTGGGGTCACACCTCTCGAGCTGCTCCTGCATTCCCTAGTCTGCCAGCTCTGCATCTGCTGCAGTGCTTCCCTCTAGGGCTGGAAAGCATATCCCATGGTTGCAACAGGCAAGAAATTTGGCTCAACGACTTTGAACGTAGCAATGTGTGCCACATTGTATCTGTACACTGCAATGGATGCGGGTTGTAGGAAAGGTGTTAGCAGCCAGGGATACAGGACATATTCCCTGTCACCTGTAAGTAAGTAAAGAGCAGCATTGGTTAGTGACATCATTGGCAACTGGGGATGGGGGCACCTTGGGTGTATTCTCACCAATGAGGTTCCCACTAGGTATATCCCAACTTTCAAAGCTTGGCACTGGAAGGAATTGTGATAGGGAACAGGTTAGGAAATAAGACCCACCAACCAAATTATTTATCATGTAATATGTATTTTTATTTTGGACCATACAACTGAATGAGCCTTCTTTCTGGTGGCCAATGTTTCAAGGCCATATTTCTTCAGGGCCTTAGCAGCTATACTAAATTAAAACATAAAAAAATAATGTTTTATCAGTTTATATACTGCACTGAGTAGACAACAATACAGTTTAGAGTCTATAATATGTGTATAAATTCAGCTAATTATTATGAATTTCTACTAAAAATTCTAAGTTGAGTATGTGAAACAGCACATTTTCTATGTGGACAGCATGCAACTTTTCCATGTGGTGCAGAGCAGTTCTGAGGGGTCAAATGAAGGATGTCACTCAATGAGGCTGTTTACATTGAGGCAATGTTCACCACCCACAGCTCCCTATTGCAAGGGCATCACCACCTGATTATTGGATAATGCCAAGCTCCATGCCATGGAATGGCAGTCCAGTCACCAGTTGATGTTTGTGACATCAGACCCACAACAGCAGGCTGCACAGCAAAAATAGTCCTGTTTACATCGCAACCGTGCACAGCGACGGCCAATCATGACTACATGAGTAATCGTATACCTGGTGGTTGCCAGTATCTGCAGTCAACAAACAGGTTTGGCCCCAGCACCACATGGGGGAAATGATGTTAACAGGTCTTGTGCATACAGTCAAAGTAAAACAAGGGATGGACAAAAGCAGCCAGAACAGAGGAGACACATGGCACAGTCCATAAAAGGTGCTAGTCACCCAGAGCAGAGGGAGACAACAAACAGCAATATACAGTAGGCAGCAATTCCCCCCCAGAAGGAAATCAGACCCACTGCCACACATATCCATCACTCAGCTGAAGCACCCTAATGGATGCAAGTAGACCCACTGACAACAACCATTCAGCAGCCAGGCAGAGTAAGGAGGGATGTTGCCAAGTGCAGACCAGCCCAACAGCACCATACAGCATCCTAATAGGAAACAGTCCCCCCCCCCACATAAAAGCAGCAATGAGAGTGCAACACACTCATGAAATGGCAACCAAGGCAACAACTTGCTGGTGGTCAGACTCAGACCGCAGGATGCTGCTGGAGCTAATCAATGACTTGCAGGTCATGGATGAACTGGAGAGGAAGAGGCAGATGAACCAGCAAATCTTCCAGAAGTTGAAGATACAAAGGTGACAAGAAACATAAACTTCAATACCACAATACCATGCCAGCCATACTAACACCTCCACAGCTGTGACATACACTGCATCCTGTACCCATAGAATGGACACCACACCCTGCAGTGCATGTCCACAGGTGTGTATCAAACACAATGTACAGCACATATGCAGAAGCTGATGGGACCCATGCGCAACACAGACAGCACACATGGCCACTGTGCCACAAACAGTGTGGAGGGCACCACAGTGGATGGTGGTACAGGTGTGCCACATGGCAGAACACAGAGCCCTATGCATACCACACCAGTGTGAGCACAAGTAAGGCCTAGACCAGTGTCACTAAGTGCCTGGTCACACAGTTTTGCAGGACAAGGCCAGAGGCATACTGGGAAGCACAGGTCCAAGGCCTTCAGCCAGGGTACAATACACCAGGGTCAGACCAGGGTACAAGAACACCTGAAAAGTGGAAATATAGGACCACTCTGAACAGCAACAGAGGAAGGCCAAGGGTGACACAACACACATACTTCTATGGGATATCCAGTCTGAAGCACTAGCTCTGTGTAAGCATCAGTCAGTTACATGATGTGCCCTAAATACCCACAATAAATAAAGATATAAGAAACAAACAGTTCTGAAGATTGTAGAAGGTTCCCAGGCATTCAACAGAGGGTAGTCTTCCATGAAACCACCATGGATCCTGGTTGCAGGTGTAACCCTGCCGGGCAGCTATAGCACAAATAAGCAGGACCACAGTCAGACTGTCGAACATGATAGTCATTTGTGTCTATGGCAGCCACTGGACTCACAACAGGGGTGGGTGTGCAACACCCAAGGAGGGATCAGCATGCCCCATCATGCAACTGACAACAGGTGAGGCATCTGGTAGTCCTGCCAAACTGCAGTATCAATGATGGTAGAGCACAAATAAGTGGCATACATGCCTGTCTGCACTCTTAGGAGTGTATAAGTCCTTATTCCTGGTTATCCTGTATACATGCTGCATTGCTGCTGTCAAACACCCCATGGCTCTTGATGTGACGGATGGGGGGGTACCACTCAGAAGTGTACATGGTACCACTCGGGCACCAACATAACAACAAAGCTGTGATGTAACGCAGCTTGACTGATGTGACATGGCCACCCCCCAATGTAAGTGACAGCTGTGCATCAACTTCCCCTGCAAGATCCAACAGATACGTTCAAAATTGAAGGATCTCAAATTGAAGTGCAGTAGGATACTGCTAGACATGCTTAGGAGTGGGTACAGTGGGTTGGAGGAGCTGACCAAGGACTTCCCATACTTTGACAAGCTGCATGGCATGCAGATATTTCAAGTTTATATATTTTATATTGGAAAGATATGTCAGCAAAACTGCCCATTTTCACAAACATCCAGTTTTCTAAACAGTTATCATAAAATAATAAATACATTTACTATTAATGGACATTATTAAATACAGGGAAACATCAAGTACTCTTGATAAGGACAACCAGGTCATCAACAAGTACAGAAACCGATATAAATGTATACAGTCGAACACCTAACATTTATTCATAGATATAAACACTATATACAGTTGAACACATTACATTTATACAGAGCAAGAGTATTCAATTCCAAAACAGCACATGTAAGAAAGCATCATGAAACATCTGTTGCCATGGGATTGAGAAAGGGAAATGAAGAGGGTAGGTACAGACACCAGGGTAAGGGAGTAGAAAGGCAAAAAGTGGGGAGAGGATTTGCACAGGATGTCATTGAAAGGGAACACAGGGGAAATGTGAGGGTTTGGAGAAGGGGGGGAGGTAAGACTCTGAAGGAGTGAAAATGGTAATTGACATCTGTTGTTACCAGAGGAGGGAGAACAGTTGCAGATAGGTCTCATGAGAAGGTATCTACTGAGGGAGCACTGAAAGGCATTGGTGTAGGTGCAGGACAGTAGAGAGTACCACTCTTGGTGGTACCAATGGGGGGCATTAACTCTACACACAAATGGAACACAGGACCGCCAACAAAGATAGGTGAACACAAAAGGTCCAGATGCTTGCCTGCAGTGTGAGGGGATATGAATCCAGAACAGTTGTAAAGGTATGTGTTTTATAGAAAATAATGTCATCATAAAGTGTTGTAGCAGAAATGTATGCCCAACATCCTTTAATAGGGCCTCATTGTATTTGTAGTGTTCATGGATATATTCGCAAAACATCTGTCACAGCTAAGTCTACAATCAGTGACTCTGGCCTGTAAAGGCACCTGTCAGTTCTGAGCTTCTCTTTCATTGAAGTTACCGGCTGATGGAACAAATTATATGACGAATAGCAAATTCTACTGCTTTAATGCAGCAATGTATATTAAAGGGGACAGGAAATGTGTGCTAATTGGCAACAGTTTGTAATGTTCCTACTAAAAGAAGTGATAAACTTGCCTCCAAATGAGCCATATTTAACTGTATCTTAATAAATACTGTTGTAAAAAACTGTGTTTTCAATTGTTTTCTTTTTATGGACAACATTCTGCACAGTTCTGTTCATGGGACCAGTAATCTGGAGTGTTTACTATGTCATGGTTTGAGTACAGAATACTAAAGGTGAGCTATTGTCCTAACAGAACCATGCTTTTAGTTCTTTGCTCAAACAGTGGCATAGTTAAAACTCCAGATCACTGGTTCCATGAAAAGAACTGTAACAGAATGCTGCCCATAAAATCAAAACAATACAAAATACTGTTTTTAACATTGCTTTTTATTCAAGTACAGTCACCTATGGCTCATTCTAACTTATGGATATTATTTCTGTAAGTGGTAACATTATAAACAGCTGCATATTAGAACTCATTTCCCGTCCTCTTTAAGCACAATATAGTCTGTATAAGCAATCCCTTCATACCTGCACAGTAATCAACATACTCACATGTCTGCTCATGTACTGTCAGTCCAGCACCAAGATACGGGATCTCTCACTTTGTACAGGTTCTCACTCGCATGCCATGACTATATCTTGGAACAGTGCTGTGCTGTTTACCATCAGAAATGTTTGGTAACACTGTTCCAATGAATTCACAGTGTGTTTCTAGCATGTACTTTCATCCTGTACCCTCAAAGGAGGAGATACTTTATGCAACAAGTACGAGTGGTGGCCATCTTTAATGATATGACCTATCAATTGCAATAGTAGCCAGCAAAGCTGTATGGTAGCCCATGAAATGGGTGTTGGCAATTTTAGCACTAGCAATAATGGCGACTCAATCCTGGTGCATGTCGATGGGGCTACTGCTGAGGAAGGGCGACCGGATGGGGGAGGTGGGCGCATGTAATGACAGGACATCGCTATATGTATACACACGTGGGAGGGGGATTGAGCATGATGTGAGGAAGGGAGGGTTGGCTTGGTGTGGTTGGCATGGGGCTGCCGAGCTGGCCCATAGCATGGTGGGTGGCTGGCAGCCTAATGCTGCGAGGGTTCCGGGTTTGGGTTAGGGTCCAGCGCACCTACATTTTTGTGCACCCAGCCTGAAATTAATTTTTTGTTCAGATTTTGCACCCCCCCGACATGCACACCCTGGAGTTAAGAATCCTTTAGTAGGGGTGTGCAGGAGGCGAAGCCCCCCCACATGAACATTTAAAATCTAAGCCTGCTGTGCCATTTTCTTGTGCACCAGGGTGGCGATGTACACTCGCCCTGCCACCGATCACAATTGCGCTTCACCCAAATGACATAAATCCAGCTGTAATACACATCTGTGACAATCAGAACTAAAATGAGTCTGAATCTAAGGATGTAAGTAATAGTTCTGCTAAAACACTATATGAGGAAACTCTGCTGAATAACACATACAGTACTGGTGCTGGAAAGCATGCATTTGCTCCTATCTGACCATCAATTGGCAGAACCACTCAGTACTGCAGTCATACAGATTTCACATATAACTACCATTGTGCAAATACAGCATACATCCACAATGCATGGGGTATAGGCACCACCACAGGAAAGGATATTGCAAGGGTGCAAGCGGTGGCCTGGAGGGAAGCAGCTTGTATGTCTTGGTCAGCAACAGATGTCAGCATGGGGACATCTAGCATAAAGGCAACCATGCCTGTAATAGCCCCATGTCCTGTGTATGCAGATTTTCCCCATGCAATGCTCAGACAGCCCCTGTATGTTTAATTAATGGTGTACATCACTAAAGGTGGCCACCACGGGCACTGTAAGCACAAACACTGTGTGCGTGCAGCACCATCCCTACATGGTCCCCAGAATGGGCATGGCAGGTCTCACTATGCAAACAAGGGTAGTGCATCATACTCATGGACTGTACAGCAAGGTAGTCATACACATATCTGTGCTGCTCTGTACAAAACAGATCACAGACCACAAGACGCACCATCACAATGCCACATGTGGGATACATATGTTTCTGCCAATCAGTACATCACACCAGTACTGGTCAATTCCCCCCACCTCCTGGAAAAAAATACAAAGGGACAGTTGCAGAGTAATATCCTATTTACTCACGCCACACACTCTGGGTACAGCTTTCATTACTAATAGATGCAGTATACTCATACAGTTCCTCCATACACACAGTAAAAGGTACAGGCCAGGAAAAAGGGGCATGTGTGAATGGCCCTTTACAGACCATCTTAGTCCATCAGCCCAGGAAGCAGTATAATGCAGTGGGTTAAGGCTCTGAGCTGCAGATCTAGAGATCCGGGTTTGAATCCCACAGCTGCCTAGGTGCATACTATGTGATCCTGAGCAAGTCACTTAACTTCCTTGTGCTCCCAGATCACCTCTGGAAACAAGCTTTGGCTTAGTGTGCTATGGTAGGGCTTTAAGCCTGAGGTTCAATGGGTGGAGCAACTACGTCACTCCCCCATCAAGCTTAAAAGGTCACTACATCCTGGGCTTTGCCAGGATTCTTTTTCGTTGCAGCCGGAGGCCAGGTCGGCTGCACTGATTCATCTACCCCGCACTGCTTCGGTCCTCTTTTCTCTGCTCATTGTGTTTTCGGTGCTGACCAGTTACTGGTCTGTCCCCCGCCCTTTGATATCGCAGTTCCATGTGTCTACTGGGGTGCTCCTGACCCGCATACAGCAGCTGCTCTTGTCCAGCGGCATCAGTGTTTCTCTTTCCGTGCCCCCTCCCTCCTTAAATACGTCATGATGTCAGCCACTTGGAATAGCAGTGCTGATGTTGACTTTCAGGAGTCTTTCTATGACCGGGTTTCTGCTGCTCTCTGGATGGATCGGTCAGCTCTTCTGACTTCTGCTGCCTCTCGCGTTTCCTTTTCTCAATCTACAGCTTGCTTTGTGTCTGTCCCTTTGCCTTCACTCCCATCTCCCTCCCCTCCCTGTTTGCTTCTCCTCGCTGGTATTTCAGGTATGTCCATCTTCCTCCTCCATCCTGCCAGTCACAGCTTCCTTGTTGCCTACACCTTCTCGGTGCATCTTCCTCTCTTCTCGACCACCCCCATCATTCCTCGTGCTGCCGGCTCTCAGTGTTTTGGCATGCCTCCTGTGTTTCAGCTGCCGCCACTCCTTATGGCTCCATTCCTCTGCTTCCCTTGGTCTCTCTCCTTGCCCCTTATTGCTCACAAGAGATGGTGGCTTTTGTGCTGTGTGTGGGCGAACCAGTCGGCGGCTTTGAATGCCCCTCTTGGAGCACCTCAGTCTGGGTGAGCAGTCTGTTGTCAGCTGATCGCAGCATTTCATTTGACATAATGGTCCACGCTCATGGTGCAGTTGGGGGCTAACCTGGGCAGGTACTCAGTTCCACCTCCTCTGCAATTTTTCTGCATTGCATATTATGGAGAGTTTTCACCTCCTAGGGCTGCTTGTTCCACCTCCCGGCTGCTACACATGCAGGGATTGCAGTTCACCTACACATTTCCAGTTTACCCACTGGGTAGAATGTAGTATTCAACAACAAAAAAAAAGCTGTGGTTTGGCTCTGGGATCTGTCTTTTCATACCTCATCCATTCCTCTGCTACACCTCTGCATTTGTTTTGGGGTACCCCAATCCTACTATGCCTCTGCTGGCTCGGTCTGGCCTGAACGCCAGCCTCCATGGCCTCCGGCTCTGGCAGACTCCGTCAGGCCTCATTGCTCTTGATTCCGCATGCCTTCATTCTGCTCCTTCTCCTCTGCTCTCTCGACCAGCTCCAGGGCTACCTCATCCACTTTAGCATCAGGGTCTACTTCCCATCGTGGCTACCTTCATGGTTCCACTCCTATCAAGGCCTGCACTCGTTCTTTCTTTTGGGCATTCCTATTATGAATCCTATATCAGCTATGCCTCACCTCAACCTGCTCTTCCAGTTCCATCCCTACCATCCTACATCTTTTCCTACCTTGCTTTCCAGTGCCGCTATCCTAGTGACTTCCCAACCATCCTTTGTCCTTTCATATCTCGATTTCCAGTACTGTACCTGCCTCCATAGCATCAATGCATCATCCTCCTCTTCACGTCTGTACTCCATCCGTACTGCCCTGACTGACTCCATCTGGCTAGCAATTGACATTTCTATTTTGGCCTACCTATCCTGAATGATCTGCCACCTGTACATGCTACCTCGGCTGGTCTTGCTCTCCTTGGGTCCTATGCTACCCCCTTGATCTTCCCCTCTAGTTCACATACCCTCTGGTTCCGGATATGCCTTCTTGGCTTCAGAGTATACCTCTTTTCGAGGAGCCTCATTGCTTGCATAACTCTACTGAATTCCACTTAGCTTCCCTCCTCATCATAACTCGTCTAGTTTTGCTCCTCGATCGCTCAACCTGAGTTACCTCTGGTTCCAGATCTACCTTTTGGACCTCAGAGTCTACCTCCTTTCAAGGAGCCTACTTCCTTTTCCTTCCTTCATACAAGTTCATTTTCAAGTTCATTCCTGTCTCCTCCTCTTCCAATCCTGTCTCTTTCTCTTCCAATTCTGTACCAGCCATCCAGGATTCCCTCCTCTCATGGCCTGCTATCAATATTCTTTTTTGGCGTACCTACCATAACTCCTATGCCACCTATCACCCATGGCCATCCTGCCACTTGTATCAAGTTTATAACTCCAATCATCATTTACTCAGCATTACCTCAAGGTTTATCTATTTACATTGCTTACTCAACTAGCCCTATCATTGAATTCCATATTACCTCATTGACTACAACCTCAGGGTCTAATTGTGCATAGTCTAATCATTTACATCACATAATCAAGCATGCCTCTTCGACCTTAGTGTCTGCTCATGTTTCTTCTTTATCTGTGCTTCTTCTGGGTTTTTCCCCTATCCCATCATCATTCTCCCTTTTTATATCCCTCATCTATGAACCATTCTCTTTACCGACATTCATCCTCAAATCAAATGTCAACCTGGAGGGAAGGCGACCTAGGCCTTGGATCCCCAGAGGTTTCCTCCTTAAAGGAAGTTTTTCCTCTCCTCCGTGCCAATTGTCATAATATTAGTTAGAGTTAGTGCTTTCTTCTCATTAGTTAGCTAGGTTCCACTGTTGGATGGAGGAGGATGGTGGCCACGGCTTTCCCCTCTCTCCTTAAGAAATTAACCCTTCTCTTCTCAGAAATTATTCATCATCCTCGTCTCTTCCATGCTTGACATCTTTGGGTATTTTTTTTAGGCTTCTTCCTACCCTACCTTTAGCTGATGTATTCATTCCCAGCACCTGTGGGGGGGAACCCTTCTCTAGGGTTCCTTGCATCTTACTCCTACAGGGTTGTATATCCCACGGATAGAGAGGCAGAAAGCCACAAAGAAAACTCGTTACACAAGCATTATCTAATATTCTCTCATTCAGTTGCATAAGTACATTGAATGGGAGGGCTTTAAGTCCGATATTTTATGGGCAGAGCAACTACGTCACTCCCCCATCGAGTTTAAAAGGTTACTACATCCTGGGCTTTGCCAGGATTCTTTTTCGTTGCCCACCATCCACCCCCCCCTCCAGTGTCTCACCTCTCTTCCTCGTGGGCTTCTTCCTACCCTACCTTTAGCCGACGCATTGATTCCCGGCACCTGTGGGGGGGGGGACCCTCCTCTAGGGTTCCTTGTGTCGTACTCCTACAGTGTGGTATATCCCATGGATAGAAAGGCTGAAAGCCACAAAGAAAACTCAAGTTACACGAGCATTATCTAATATTATCTCATTCAGTTGTGTAAGCACATCGAACTCCTGGTTAAACAATGTTCCCTTTCCCCTTTCCCTTTCCCATCGGAAGTCCAGATGTAGTTACATCATTGCACATTTCTCCATGTAGAAGCTGGTTGACATCACTGACAGAGTCAGGTAGTGCCTCAGGCATAGGAACATCTCCAGCAAAGGGATACTCCTTGGAAAGCTATCCAAAGTCATCCTCAGTCCCCATAACTTAGATCAGTGTCCATTACAGGTTATAGTGTACATTCTACATAGTTGTATACAGCACCCATCCAGAGTATAAAAGCCAGTGACAACAGGATCTCCTTATGGCTCACTTGGTGCAAACCACAGTCAGGGCATAGCAATAACCATCCAGCACTGGAGTCTGCTTGAGCAGTGGCCCTGATTTAAGCTCCTCAGCACCAGTGCAGAAGAGGACAATCCTGGTGATAGTACCACAATAGTCCTGTGGGGGTAAAACACAGTATTACATGACTGTCAGCCGAGGTAGACACATGCTGCAAGTAAGTAAGTAAACTTTTATTGTTGTTCGGTCAAGGATCTTTATACGATTGCATATTTTACAATAAATACTTATTTGAAAATGTACTACAATTCAGACATTTAAAACTGCATCTTATAATAAGAATAAAATGGTGGGAGCAAATATGTTCATTTTACAATGTGTATCAATAATTGAGAATATGCATGCATACTAAAATAACAATGTTCATCATACATATACATAGATAAAAGTGCTACTTATGCTTTCTATGAATAGCAGCAGCTGCTGTGAGATACCCCGCCACTTATTGAATAACTTCGTCATCTTCCATAGTAAACATCACATTTTTATCTTTAGTAGTGATTCCTTTCCAAATTGGTTCCACCAGAGCGTCCTAGGTTTGGTATACCATGTGCAGCCAAACATAACATGGACCACATCCTCTTTCTCTTGATTGTTACAATTACACAAAAGATCCTCAGGCTTAAGTGATTTGTTATATCTTGCTGTGAGAACATTACTTGGGAATCGTTCCATGCGGTATCTAGTGAACAATTTTCTAAGTTCTGGGTCTACAAGAGTGTCAAATAATATCTAAATCTAGATTAATTATCATTTTAAACCAGCCATGGTGCAATTTTAAGGCAAGAAATAGTGTCACAGTCTTTTGCCCTACAATAATTTAGAATTTTCTTAGTGCAGTATGCCTTATATTTTGAACTAAAGTTTTTTCCACATATTTTTGTAAATAGGCAAGATCATACTTTAAAAGGATTGCATCAAGGTTTTTAAGCCAATTTGATTTTTTACAACCCATCATGTCCCATTTGTTTTCTCTTTAAGACATTCTTGTGGTAGTCTATTGCAATGTCCTTTGCCTTGGGCTACCAGAGGCTGAAATTTGTCACCTGCAGCTAGTGCAGAATGCGGCAGCCAGGCTGTTGACTGGTTCTTCTAGGTCCAGTCATATAACGCCTATGCTCCGGGGACTGCACTGGCTGCCAGTTTGCTGGCAAATCACCTTCAAGGTCAGTTTGCTGACCTATAAGGCCCTACACGATCAGGGACCTGCTTACCTGAAAGAGCCTTTGTCCCTACTGTCCCTCCCGCTCTTCCTCGATCCACTGATCTAGGATTGCTAGAGATTCCAGGGTTCTTTAAAACTTCAGGGGCCAGATCTTTTAGTTTCATGGCCCCAACCCTGTGGAATTCTTTACCTCGTCAGGTGCGAAATTGCCCGACTGTCCAAAGTTTTAAAGGAGCTTTGAAAACCTACCTTTTTATTAGTAAAGCCTATAATGATTTCTGAATATTTTAATGTTGTTTTAATTTATTGTTTTATGTAATATTGTACAGGTGCCTTGGTTTAAGAAAGGCGCCTTATATAAATAGAGTGATTTGGTAAGGGTTCATTCAGGAAACATTTATTCAGCAGCCAACCACTCTAGCTATACATTGTGCATCAAGACTTGGTAGACCTAATTCAGCCCGTACCATGGGGGCAGGGGTTGAATTACCTATGGCAAGATACATGCTGCTGACTGCAGAGCACAGCAATTTACAGTACAAGGTACTATAGCCACCACACATCTTTGGGTTATGGATCATGCATGTGTGAGGGCCATGGGAGTAGGGGGCTCATAGCTGCACCCATAGGTGTAGTCCCAGCCATTGCAGTCACAGCAGTGTTTAGGCTACAGCAACTACCACCCCCACAAGCCAGAACCACCTTTTTTCACAGTCCGTGCCTGCCCCCTGCATGCCATGGGCTCTGACCAAAACCAGCACACTCCGCAGGTTAGAAACATAACACTGTCCGACTGAGCCATGCTTGAATCATGTGGAATTTAACCTACATACTGTACCCTTGGTCACTGCAGGGTCTGCCCCCCCCCACAATCCCTTACCATGATGGCTGTGGCATGGCAGGTATACAGGCAGCAGATGGACATGGCAGCTGTGGACTGTCCCTACTGGTACCCCTGCACTGATCCCATGGTATGGCCAAATCAACAGATCTTGATGTGTCCACCCCAATAACTACATCAGCTACCCCTCATCTACTGGGCTCCAGGTGGTGAGGGTCTATTTCAGCAGGAGCTGGTGGATTTCATCAATGAACAGGTGTTGGAGTCCCCTAGCTTTCTTGTTCTAGGGGACTTCAATGCCTGGATTGATGATAAATCCAGCCCCTTTGGTCAAGAGCTCATCCAGCTGATGTCTCCACTGGGATTGACTCAGGTAGTTACCTCTGGGATGCATATCCATAGTCACACCCTGGACCTGGTCTTCTCACTTGGACTTGACATATTGGCGGTCAAGGTTGATCCGGTCATTTGGTCGGATCATCAGGTGGTTGAGTTCCAGTGCTGGGCCCCCCATAAGCTAACCAGCTCTGTTGAAGCAATCCTGTGGCATCCAAAAGATTCATTGGCCCATCACCAGCTCCAGGACTCACTGGTCATTTTGGACTTGTTGCTAGCTTGTGCTCAAGATCCAGAAGCTGGAGTTGACTCCTATAATACGGCCTTGAGCAAGGCTCTGGACCAGATTGCACCTTACCGCATTAGCCCCTTGACCTCCCGGCACCACTTACCTTAGTATTGTGCTGAGTTGTGCTGGTTGAAGACTAAGGGGCATAGGTTGGAGCATTTCTGGAGATGATCCTGATCTGAGAAGGATAGGTTTGCACTGCAACTTCATTATTGGGAGTATCAGTGGGCAATTGATCGTAGAAAATTTTAATTTTGGTCACAATCAATTGCTGTGGCAAGAAGTCACCCTGCTGTGCTGTTCCCCACTCTTGACAGTTGGTTAAATCCCTCCTGTCTCCAGTCTGGGACAGCTATTTCTATCAGGGTGTGTATTTCTTCCTCCAGCCCAGTTCTTACTGGGGGTGGTCAGCCCTCTAGGAGACAGCATCTGCCTAGTTAGTTCAAGTTTCAGCCGGTTTCAACAGAGGAGGTTCTTTGGGTTCTCACTAGTTTTTATCCCACCACTTGTGCCTTGGATCCAGGTCAACTGTAGTGTGGACTGGTTAGGTCCTGTATTTGTCAAGATCATCCGGGGGTCATTAAGGAAGGGAGGGAGAGAGTTTTTCCTATGACTTTATAAAAGGCCATGGTGACGTTGCAGAGGGTCTGGAGGGAAAGGTATGCCTCTTTGCAGATGACACAAAGATCTGTAACAGAGTTGATACACAAGAGGGGTTAGAAAAGATGAGAAGGGACTTGGCAAGGTTGGAGGAATGGTCAGACATATGGCAACTTAGATTCAATGCAAAGAAGTGCAAAATAATGCACCTGGGAAACAAAAACCCAGGAGAAGAGTACACAATAGCAGAGGAGGTACTAACAACAACAAAACGGAAAGGGACCTGGGGGTAGTCATATCATATGACCTAAAGGTGGGTAAGCAATGTGAAAAGTCAGTAAGGAGAGCCAGGGGGATACTGGGATGCATAGGAAGGGGCATCACAAGTAGAAAAAGGGAAGTGGTTATTCCTCTACACAGACAGTTGGTGAGATCCCATCTGGAGTACTGTGTGCAGTTTTGGAGACCTCATCTACGCAAGGACATAGACAGGATGGAAGCAGTCCGGAGGAGGGCAACTAAAATGGTGCAGGGTCTGCAGCAGAAACCATATGAAGAGAGACTGAGAGAACTTAATATGTATACTCTTGATGAAAGGAGGGACGGGGGGACATGATAGAAACGTTCAAGTACCTCAAGGGAATCAACAAAGTCCAGGAGGGTAGCATCTTTCAGAAAAAGAGATGTGTAAGAACAAGGGGGCACAATTTAAAGATAGAGGGGGGATGGCTCAGGGGTAATGTGAGGAAATATTTTTTCACGGAGAGAGTGGTGGATACATGGAACAGCCTTCCTGAGGAGGTCATTAGGTCTAAAACAGTGGGGGAATTCAAACATGGATGGGACAGACACAAGGCAGTTATAGTGGGGGGTTGCAGGAAGTAGGCTGTTGGTTAACTAGAATCTGCAGCTTATCCAGTAGGTAGGGAAATGGGCAGACTGGTTGGGCCAAGTGGTCCTTATCTGCCATCAAAGTCTATGTTTCTATGTTTAAAGAAACCTTCTCTTGACTCTGACAATCTTGCAAATTATAGGCCTGTCTTTAATCTTCCCTTTTTGGGAAAGGTTATTGAGAAAGTGGTGGTTGACCAACTGTTGGAGTACCACTCTATCTTTGAACCTCTCCAGTCAGGCTTTTGGCTTGGCACAGCACTGAGACAGCTCTGGTCCAGGTAGCACATGATCACTTCACGGCGAGGGACCAGAGGCATTATACTATTCTTGTGCTCTTGGACCTTTCTTCTGCATTTGACACAGTTGATCATGAGGGGCTGCTGGATAGACTGCGGGAGTATGTGGGTGCCACTAGCACAGTGTTGCACTGGTTCCATTCATTCCTCACTGGTAGATCACAGCGTGTGGTTCTCGGTAAGCTTTCCTCAAGTTCTTTTGTGCTGTCTTGCGGGGTCCCACAGGGGTCCATTTTGGCACCTTTGTTGCTCTCCATGTATATGCTTCCACTTGGAGAGATCATTTGATGGTACAGCTTGGATATGCAGATGAATACCCCGTTGTACCTGTCCTATGCTCCTGATGACCTTTCTGCCTCAGATACATTGAGTTGTTTAGCCAAAATCAGTAATTTGATGTCTGCTAACTGGCTGTGTCTCAACCCAGGCAAGACCAAGGTTATGGTGATCAAGCTGGGCCATGGGGGTATTCTCACTGATGAGAGGTTGCTTCCCCTTATGATTGATGGCTGTCCTCTCTGTGACTGGGATGGTAAAGGATCTGGGAGTCATTCTTGATGACTGGTTAGATCTGCAAAAACAGGCTGCTTCAGTCATCAGGGCTGGCTTTTTCCATCTTTGAAACATCACCAGAATCCTCCCATTTTTATCCCCTTTAGACCTGGCTATGGTTATCTGTGCCTTCGTCACCAGTCATCTTGATTACTGTAACACCCTGAACCTAGGGTTATCTGGAGGTTTGATACGTCACCTGCAGCTAGTGCAGAATGCTGAAGCTTGGTTGCTCACTGGTACCTCTGTAAGGGACTGTGTCACTCCTGTTCTGCGCTCTCTGCACTGGCTGCCTGTTAGTGTGCATATCACCTTCAAGATTGGCTTGTTAACTTACAAAGCCCTATGTGGTTTGGGCCTGACTACCTAAAAGAGCTCCTGATTCCATACTCCCCAGTCTTTCCCCTATGCTCCACTGATGCTGACCTGCTGGTTGTTGCATCTTTACGCTGGAGAAGATCTGGTGACAGGGTATTTGGAGTGGCTGCCTCACTACTTTAGAATTCCATCCCTCTCCACATTAAGGAGGCCAGCTCAGTGGAGGCCTTCAAAGCCTCTCTTAAAACCTATCCATTTGAGAAGGTTTTTAATCTAATCTGATTTTATGCTGAGTTAGTTTTAGTTATTTATAGTCTTTTACTTTTATTGTTTTATGTAAAGGACTCAGAGCCTTTGGATAGGGTGCTATATAAAATAAAGTTGCCTTTGCCTTGCCTTTGTATATGCACTGTGCCTTAGCACATGGATGGAACCATGATGGGAGTGGGTTCCTGGTCACCTGGGATATCTCCTACTGCTACGCACCTGCCATCAGTGGTGCTTCCATCCCATGCAAGTCCCTTGTTAGCTGTGTGTGTAGACATTCATGAGTGTCATGTCACGGCACCAGACTACAACCATGGATAGATGCGATGCAACAGCCACTTGACATTCTGTCAACTAAGGGCCTTTGCCGATGTGGCATCCGCCTGGCTATGGGGTGTCTGACAGGTGGAACCACCCTTGTTTAGCATGGTACATCACCTCCTCTGGTGTAAAAGACACCACTGAGGTCCTCCCATGTCTATGCTTGTTGCTACACTATGGCTTCCCTTGCAGTGTGACACACCACTCGACAGCAGATACAAAGAACAGCAACTGTAACAATGCAGTCTCTTTAATGTACCAGACAGTACAATAGATCTCAACATAGTTGCATGTGAGCTCCAGCCCTTTTGTCAGACACATGGCCCATGCTGTACTCAGTGTCTCTGCCATTGGTGGCATTTCCAACTTTCCATTCATTAGCTGCAAGGTAAACTGCTGTGGTAGACTGTGAAAGGCTTTGATAGGAAAACAAACAGTATTTCAGTCATGCATGAACAGTATGTGCTACTTACACAAGGCGTCCACACATGTGCCCATCAATAGATGATATTTACCTGTGACGGCCCCATGACAACCCACACACAGTCATCCTCACTGGCATATTTAAAGGGTCCCACTTGCTCTAAGGCATATGATGGATTTGATGAACAGCACTGGTGTTGCTTGATACGCTCTCTTGTGCAGTCATGCTGGCTGGCTACAACATGTGCAGCATCACTTATGTCTGAGGCCCTGTACAATCACCCCCATCCAAGGTGCTAGCCACGCACCCTTAAAGCAGCAGTAGCTTGCCATTGGCACAGCATTAGTCCATTTTGTCATGTAGCATTAATCCTTTCTGATATACCTGCAGTCCACTGTAGTATAGTAATACCTCCCTAAGATATTGGTAACACAGCTATTCACTACATGGCTCAAAGGGACTGACTAGGGGCCATATCCACATAAGAATTTTGCCATAAGCGCAGAATTGGAGAAACTGTTTTGTGGATCAAGCCCTTAGCATTTTAATAGTGGCCACCATTAGCATATGTCTATATCACCTGTCTCATGGGGCAAAGTTCTGAACATATGTACTGCAGCCATATAGTACTGTATCCATAATACACTAGGTGTGTGCTAGCACACAGTTCCAATGGTATACAGTATTACGGAATGCATACTGTAGTCATATATGCCAAGGCCTGAGGGCTGGAAAGGTGGCCACATCTAATGCAGAGAAGCACAGAATTTGTCAGCAGAAAAGGACTGCTTGGAGCATCGAGTCTGCCAAGATGGTCCCTGCCTTGTCTGTCTCTGCAGACCTTAAATGGTCTCCAGTACCCTCCCTCCTTCCCACTTTTTTACTAATATTTCCCTATATCTATCTCATGCAGGCTTAAAGCTCCCTACTGTTTTTGCCTCCATCACTTCTGCTGGCAGTGTGTTCCAGATGTCAACTACACTTTCAGAAAAGTAGTACTTCCTCACATCCCTCCTAAATGCCCCCCCCCCCATGCCCTCTGGTCCTGTTGTTCTTTTCCTTTTGAAAGAGATTCCTCTTCTGCAGCCTGTTCATCCCCATGAGGTACTTGTAGGTCTCCATCTTATCCCCTCTCATTGTCTTCTTTTCTGGGGTGAACATACTGACATCCTTTAGTCTCTCCTCTAGGACATTTGATACAACTCTCTGTCGTGCTGCTGGGTTAACACTGCTAATAGAGATATTGATGTGTGTCCCTGTAGTAGAGTGCTTCCTATGTGTTTCACCCCTGAGGCCTGCCATGCCATTATTCAGGGAAACCTGCTACCTATCCTGGACTACTGCTCTCCCATCTACTGCAGGACCTCCGCATCCACCATGGCAAAACTATCGGCAGCATACAACAGTGCCTGCCACTTCTCCCTGCTGGCCCATTTCTCCATACACCACTGTACACTCTACACTACACTGGGGTGGCTCCCACTACAAGCCCGCTTTGACCTTGCACTGTACCGTATTGGCCAGAAATCCCCTCTTGCTCCCCTACTCACCGTCCAAACCTCACACCGCTGCTTACTCTCCTCCAGTGTCCCCTCCCAGAAAATACCCAGGATGGCCATGAACATAGAAACATAGAAACATAGACTTTGACGGCAGACAAGGACCACTTGGCCAACCCAGTCTGCCCATTTCCCTACCTACTCGATAAGCTGCAAATTCTAGTTAACCAACAGCCTATTTCCTGCAACCCCCCACTATAATTGCCTTATGTCTGTCCCATGCATGTTTGAATTCCTCCACTGTTTTAGACCCCACAACCTATACAGGAAGGCGGTTCCATGCGTCCACCACTCTCTCATGAAAAAGAATTTCCTCACATTACCCCTGAGCCGTCCCCCCTCTAACTTTAAATTGTGCCCCCTTGTTCTTACACATCTCTTTTTCTGAAAGATGCTACCCTCCTGGACTTTGTTGATTCCCTTGAGGTACTTAAAAGTTTCTATCATGTCCCCCCTGTCCCTCCTTTCATCAAGGGTATGCATATTAAGCTCTCTCAGTCTCTCTTCATATGGTTTCTGATGTAGACCCTGCACCATTTTAGTTGCCCTCCTCTGGACTGCTTCCATCCTGTCTATGTCCTTGCGTAGATGAGGTCTCCAAAACTGCACGCTGTACTCCAGGTGGGGTCTCACCAACTGTCTGTATAGAGGCATAACCACTTCCCTTTTTCTACTTGTGATGCCCCTCCCTATGCATCCCAGTATCCCCCTTGCTTTCCCTACTGACTTCTCACATTGCATACCCACCTTTAGGTCATCTGATATAACTACACCCAGATCCCTTTCCATTATTGTTGTTGTTAGTACCTCCCCTGCTATTGTGTACTCTTCTCCTGGATTTTTATTTCCCAGGTGCATTACTTTGCACTTCTTTGCATTGAATCTAAGTTGCCATATGTCTGACCATTCCTCCAACCTTGCCAAGTCCCATCTCATCCTTTCTACCCCCTTGTGTATCAACTCTGTTACAGATCTTTGTGTCATCCGTAAAGAGGCATACCTTTCCTTCCAGACCCTCTGCAATGTCACCTATAAAGACGTTAAAGAGGACTGGACCCAGTACTGAGCCCTGAGGTACTTCACTAGTAACCCCCCTTTCTTCTGAATGTGTTCCATTCACTATTACCTTCTGTGTCCTGTTGTGCAGCCAGTTTTCTACCCAGGCTACCACCCTGGGACCCACTCCCAGGCTGGCTAACTTTGATTATTAATCTTTTTGTGCGAGACTGTGTCAAATGCCTTGGTAAAGTCTAGGTAGGCCATATCCATAGCCCCTCCCTGGTCTATTACTTTGGTCACCCAGTCAAAGAAATCGATTAGATTTGTCTGACATGACCTTCCTGCTGTGAATCCATGCTGCTTTGGGTCCAGTGCCCGCTGACCTCTAGGTACTCAACAATTCTTTTCTTTCAGAAGTGATTCCATCATTTTCCCCACCACTGAGGTCAAACTAACAGGTCTGTAGTTTCCTGCTTCTGCCTTGCTCCCACTTTTGTGAAAAGGAATCACATCTTCCCTCCTCCAGTCCTCAGGTACCACCCCATCTTCCCATGATTTGTTAAAAAGTGTGGTTAGTGGTGTCACTAGGTCCTCCCTTAGCTCTTTTAGGATTCTAGGGTAATCCCGTCAGGCCCCATTGCTTTGTCCACCTTGAGTTTTAGAAGTTCTTTCAGTACTCTTTCTTCTTTAAATGGACTTGTATCAACCCCACTATCCAGAGTGCTTCTACTGTTTGGTTTAGGTAACTCCTCCTCTTCTTCTTTTGTGAATACTGAGCAAAAAGTATTCATTCATTATCTCTGCCTTTTCACTGTCTCCCTCTGCCCACCTCCCCTCTCCTTTATTAATCTTCCCTACCCCTGCCTTAACCTTTCTATGTTCCCTAATGTACCTATAAAAAGTTTTATCCCCCTTCTTAACTGAGTTGGCTATCCTTTCCTCGGTTTGGGCCTTTGCTTTTCTGACTGCCTTCCCCACTTCTTTCTGCTTTAATTGATACAGTTCCCTGTCGTGCTCTGTCTGTGATTCCTTATACTTTTTGAATGCAGCCTTTTTCTCCTTAACATTCCCTGACACTTCTTTTAAGAGCCATAGTGGTTTTTTATTCCGCTTGTTTTCTTTATTTGTTTCACACAAAGGCTTGTTGCCTCCATGATGGCAGTTTTGATTTTTCTCCATTGTTCTTCCACTCCTCCTTTCTGGCCATTTGCTAATGCATTCCTCAGGTATTCATCCATTTTGCAAAAGTCAGCCCTTCTAAAGTCCAGTATCCTTGTATTTGTATGGCTTGTCTCCATGGTTGTGTTTATTGTGAAGCACACTGTGCAGTGGTCGCTTGTTCCCAGGTGTCTACTGACTTCTAAGTTTGTGATCCTCTCTCCATTTGAGAGTACCAGGTCTAATATTGCTCCTCCCGAGTGGGTTCCACCACTAGCTGTCTAAGGCATGCTCCTGTAGGCATCGAATGACCCTGCTCTTGGATGTGGCTGCAGTCCATGTTGCCCAGTTAACATCTGGCATATTCAAGTCCCCCATCAACAGTATCTCCCCTTTTTCAGCCATTTTGAGAATGCCCTCTATAATTTTCTTGTCCATTTCCTCCCCTTGAGACGGGGGTCTGTATACAACCCCTGTGTGGATTGTGATGCCATTCCCTGTCTCCAATGTGACCCAGAGTTCCGCTTGTCCTCCCCCTTTACCTTTTAGTTCTGTTACTTTGATCCCTTCCCTTATGTAGAGAGCTAGTCCACCTCCTCTTTTACCCTCCCTGTCCCTTCTGTAGATTGTGTACCCTGGTATGTTGACATCCCAGTCATGGTTCTCCGTGTACCATGTTTCTGTGACTGCCACAATATCCAAGTGCTAAAGCCCTGTCTGTAGCAGCCCCCACACTATGGAACAAGCTGTCCACTTAACTGTGCAACATAAACTCTTGCTACCAGTTCAAGACTCACCTCAAAGACTGGCTCCTCTTGGCATCCACCTGCCACTGTTTTAAGGACTAGCCTCCCCCCCCCATAGGTTCAAGGGATAGGGCCAAATAGGTTCTCTTGTTTACTGAAACTGTACCACCATGAGCCTTACTTTGCTTTGTTATTTGTTATCCCTCAACTACTGCCACCATGTATTGCCAAATGTAACAGCTGTAACCTTTTACTATGTATTACCTGCTCTTGTTATGTTCTTGTTATTCCGATGTTTGTACACTATGCCTCCTTATGTGACCCAGGTTGTGCCTGAAAACAATCCCTGGGATCAGTGCACCTACCCAGTTAACAAAGTCAAAAAATAGAAATAAATAAATAAACATATGTCCACTATCACCTATCACTGATGGCAAGCTACTATATCTGATAGGCAGAGATACATTATATGAAATAGTGTGCCTGACTGCAGCACTGGTGTCCTAACATTCGAAGTACAACCCCCGTGTATATGTAGAGCCCAATCCACACTAGGATGGATGGGGGGCCTTCTGTAGCAAGATCACCCTCCTCATGCAGGGTGCAAAGACACAGAGGATGGTGCCCATGGAATGTGCAGTTGATGGATTATGTGGCCCAGTACTCCCTATACAAAGATAACCCCCAACCCCCAACACATCAGCTACTAAATCTATCCTCTGGTACACTTCTCCCAGTAGGCATCCATACCCTGTTAATGTCCCACCCTTAGTAAATACCCACCCCTTGCCCCCCTCCCATCCAACCAAGGCATTGCCCCTTAACACACACATGCATAGTAGTTCAGGTTACACCAACAGGCATTTACTGGCATGTCACACATTACAGTACAGTAAACAAATAATGGTTCAACAACTGTATGGAGCCCCTCACTGTCAGTCAGTTTGAGCAATGAGCTATATGCATGTCTTCAAGTCAGGCATGCCTGTGATGTAAGCAAAGGAAGGTTCACACACACAAAACCCTAGCAGTAACAATATGCACCACAAGGCAAAATGTAAGTGAAACAATCTTTAATTACTTACAAATACAAGATAAAATGATCTGGGCATATAGTCAAGTGCAGCCCCACGATCTGCTACAGAATTATCCAACGGCATTTTGTGCCTGTCAACTGCACTTGAAATTGATATTTTTTTCACTTAAATTTTGCCTTATTGCTTGGGTTTTGTGTTTGCAAGCCTTCCTTTGCTTACAATTATTTTTTTGGCTTTACACACCACATCTTTCTGAGGTGACCTTTCATAGATGCATAGATACATAGACACTGTTGGCAGATAAGGGCCCACCCAGTCTGCCCATTTGAGCTTGTAAGTTCCCTTTACGTTTTTCTAGAAGTCTGTTGCCCCTTACCCCTAACCTCCAGAATTCCCTTATTTCTGTCCCTTGCATTCTTAAATCCCGTGATTATTTCAGCCCCCGCCACTTCCTCTGGCAGGATATTCTACTTGTCCACCACCCTTTCTCTGAAGAAATTCTTCCTCACATTTCCTCTGAATCACCCTCCCTCCAACTTCATCCCATGCCCTCTAGTCCTGGAACATCTTTTTCACTGGAAAATAGTGTATTCATGCACCCTGCTCCTCCCTGTAAGGTACTTGTATGTCTCTATCATATCCCCTCTCACCCTCCTTTCCTCCAGTGAGCACATATTCAAGTCTTTCAGCCTGTCCTCATAGGACTTGTGATGCAATCTCTGTACCATCTTTGTTGCCCTCCTCTGAACCTTCTCTACCCTGTCTTTACCTAGATAAGGTCTTCCGAGCTGTCCACTGTACCCCAGGTGGGGCTCACTAGTGTCTTGTATAAGCAAATTTATGTCCTCCCTTTTCCTGCTGGTGGGGCCCCTCCCTATGCATCCCAGCATCCTATTCACTTTATCTGCTGCCCTGTCACACTTTTTCTCTACATTAAGGTCATCAGAGATGATAACCCCAAGGTCCCTTTCCTGCTTGGTGCATGCTATATCCTCACTCCTCAACTAATATGTTGTTCTGGGGTTTTTGTGCCCCATGTGCACTATCTTATACTTCTTTGAGTTGTATTTCACATGCCCAAACCCTTAGCCATTCTTCAAGCTTTTGCAGGTTCTTCCTTATTCTGTTTACACCCTCTAGCATGTCCACTCTATTACAGAGCTTTGTGTCATCAGTGAACAGGGAAATTCTGCCTTCTAGGTCCTGTGCAATGTCACTGATGTCCCAGCACTAACCCCTGTTGTACTCCACTGGTCACTCTTCCCTCTGTGGAGTGACAGCCATTTACCACCACCCTCTGTGTCCTGCCACCCAGCCAATTACCCACCCAATGCTCTACTGTTCTGCCCACTCCCCTATTTCCCAGTTTGTTTAATAGCCTTCTATGTGGCACAGTGTCAAATGCCTTGCTGGAGTCCAGATAGGCCACGTCCACTGCCCTCCCATGATCCACCTCCCTTATCACCCATTCGAAAAATTCAATGAGGTTGGTCTTTCATGACCTCCCCCTGGTGAAACCATGCTGCCTTGGGTCCTGAAGTCTGTTGGCAACCAGATGTTCCACCAGTCTCTCCTTCAGTAGTGCTTCCATGACCTTCCCCAATACTGAGGTAACACTGACTGATCTGAAGTTCCCTGCTTCCTCTTTGTTCCCGCTTTTGTATAAGTAGACTGCATCTGCTGTCCTCCAGTTTTTAGGTACCTCCCCTGTTTCCAGTGATTGTCTAAACAGGATTGCCAGAGATTCAGCCACAACCTCTCTTAGTTCCTTTAGGACCCTAGGGTACACCCCATCTTGAATCATTGCTTTATCTACTCTTATTCCTTCTGGTTCCTTTAGGACCCTTTCCAGTGTACAGGGACTTGTGTTCATTTCTGCTCTGTTCCCATCCCTTGTACTCCCTTCAGGCCCATTACTCTCCTCTTCCTCAGTAAAGATTGAGCAGAAATATTTGTTCAGTATGTCAGCTTTACTGTTGTCATACTCCACGCAGCCCCCATCCTCCTGTTCAGTCTCACTATCCCTCCTGTTACCCTTCTTTTTTCACTTATGTACCTGTAAAAGGTTTTGTCCCCTCTACCCACTGATTTTGCAATGCACTCTTCTTTCTGAGCTTTGGCCTCCCTTACTGACCTCCCTGCCTCCCTTTGCTGCTCCTGGTACTTCTCCCTATCTTCTTTTGCCTGTGTCTTTTTGTATTGCTGGAATGCATTCTTTTTGGCTTTCACTTTCTCTGCTGCCTCCTTGGAAGACCATAATGGCTTCCTCTTCCTCTTCCCCTTGCTAACCTGCTTAATGCATCATTCTGTTGCTCTTGTAATCCTTGTTTTAAATATTGCCCACTGTTCCTCCACCCCTAATTCCCTCTTCATTCCCATTAGTGCCTCTTTCAAGCATGCCCCCATTTTCCTTAAAATCCAGGATAACTGTTTTTGTGCGGTTTGGTTCTGTTCCTTCTGTGATCTCCAACCACAGTGATCGGTGGTCACTGTTCCCCAGGTGCTCCCCCACAGTTACCCCTATCACGCTGTCCCTGTTTGTGAGCATGAGGTCCAGTATTTCCTTCTGCTGAGTTGATTCCATGACCAGTTGCTTAAGGAAGGCACCTTGAAGGGAGTCCAGGATAAATCTGCTCCTGTTGATGTTCTGCTGGGAGGCTCTAGTCGATGTCTTCCTCTTTTAATTTTATGCCTGTTCTGTCCCTGCACCATTACCCCACACGCTGCTGCAAACGATGTCCACCCATACTGGCATGGTGGCAGAGGTCTGCATTTCATGGTTCTGACATGCCTTCAATACCTTGGTGCTGGCCTGTACACACTAAGGAGCAACTGCAGCCCATAGTATGGCTATTCCTCCCTTGGGCCTAGTGGAGTGGCCAATGCTCCCCTCTCTGCATCACTCTCATCCATGGGCCATCAGCCACTGGCATTTTAGACCAGGTGGGGGTCATCCATGAGGCCTCATCCCTTGATTTTCGTGGCTGGCCCCAACACAGCATAATGGTCTCGATGGGTGCCGTGGAACCCTGAAATGACACAGAAGGTGGCTTTCAGCATCATTGGTGACATGGTGATGGAAGTGTACAGTACAGTGGTTTGCTATGTACACATACCTTGGTGGCTCCACCAGCCTGCAGTACATGCTGTCCTTGTCCGAGTAGCCATCCCCCTCCAGTGTCAGTGTATGGGGTATGAATGCCTCTGGCCATGTGGCTCTGATACCATTTCTGGCTCTGTTGTCTTTGTTAGAGATGTGGGAAGTTGAGAAAACTTTGCTTTGATAGAACTTTGTGAAATTGGCAAACATTACAAAGTTCAAAGTGTTGACTTTGCAACAGTGAAATGGCTCTTTTTCCCACAAAGTGACCAAACTTCACCTGCAAAGTTGCAACTTCATGGGAAAACAGAGTAACATCATCTGAAAAATGTTGCTAAGTCGGCAAAGTTGAATTTGGTGCTAGCAATGGGAAATTTTCACAACTTAGGCAACAAAATTTATTTCACTGCACTCGTAGTTTTTGAACTCAGCATCCTACAGGACAGTAGAGCACAGCTATATGCTATGTAAAGTTTTGTGGGCATGGAATGTCATGCCAGTACCTGCTTGATGTGTCACAGTCTTTTCAGTAAGACGGGATGCCTTAGGTCCATTGCCATCACCTGGCTAGCTATTAAAGCATTCTGCCAGCTGCATGATGGACCAGTAGAATTACATGGATTTTTATGCCTGACAGGACCCTGTGTTCTATTCAGGGCATGCATGCAGGGCAGAGGTGCAGGTGGTGTGTATGGCAGGTGGAGGGGGTAATGGAGAGTACCCGTGCCACATTACTGCTGTGTACGTCTGCTATCCCTTGTTGTGCATTTAATGTTGTATGTGCCTTGTGTGACATGTTGTTCCATGCAATGCTCTGTCACAGTACCCCTTTCTAACTCTTCCTTCCTCATCTGACACCACAGAGTGTATGGCCAAACAGCCCACACAGCCCAGTAAAGAGGTGAACAAGGGGCCTGACCAGTCCAATGCTGTGCCTGCAGTTAACACATCTGATGCACAGATGCTGCAATGGTCCACCGATTCAGACTGTGAGTGGGCAGAGCACAATGTGGGACAGCTTCACACAGCCAGTGCCCACAGTAACAAGGGATGAAACGCTATGGAAGTCAGCCCTTGCACCACAGAGTCCACAGAAGAAGTTCAGACATTTCTAAACAGGTAATACTGAGCTGTTTGTGCACACCAAAGCATGCATGTAAGTGATTATATCCTCTAAAGGATGATTAGGGCCACATCACGGCAGCCATCTTCATTGATCTGGCTAAAGCTTTTGATTTGGTGTCTCACCCTCTTCAGAAAAAGCTGGATTTTGTAGACCTCTCAAGTCTGGATGTCAGATGAGGGGGAGGTACCTAAAACAAACAGTAGAAACACTCTGGATACAGAAGTTGATACCAGCCCATTTACAGAAGAAAGGGTTATGAAAGAACTCTTAAAACTGAAGGTGGACAAAGCAATGGGGCCTGATGTGTGGGCTTATTCTTATCTCATGGGACATCTTCAGTCAGTAGAGGTAGATAGCACCCTGTCACCCCCTCTTCCCATCCTGGTGTGGGTCCCACAAGGCTGTGTCCTAGGCCCCATACTTTTCTCCATCTTCCTCAGTGATCTCTCCTCTGCCTGTGCCAACTCGCATATACACACGTATGCAGATAACACAGTCATCTATAGTTCTGTCCTCTCTGCCAAGGAAGTGAAAGATCTGCTACAGCATGACTTCCACAACATTTTACGATGGTTTCAGTCTAACCAGCATTGGGTCAATATTAAACAAAGTTATCCATGACCATTTTTATCACCAGCCAAAAACTGACTAGGCTCTGATCTGTGCCCATTTCTTTCACCTTGGATGGTTCTCCACTTGAAGTGGTTCCCTCCTTCAAGTACCTTGGCATGTGGTTTGATAGCAAGCTAGTTTTCTCTGTCCATATCAATGCAATCCATGTCAAGCTCTGTCCTAAACTTGGCGCCTTGTACCAAAATAAAGACTGTCTCTCCCTGTGACAGGGTTGAATAAAACCCTGTCCCATTTGTTATGCAGAAAGAGTTAAATGCAAGACTCTGTTCTATCCTTTCCTTTTCTGTCTCTTGTCTGTCAGATTGCACACATTTTCTTGTGAGATATAGGAATTGATTCACTCTGACTTTCTCATGATTCTCTGCCTCTCGCGATCTCTCTGCCTTCACTTGCTGTTTCTCTCTTTTCTTCAGCTTGTGTATCAGTGGTTGTAAAAATATATGTGAATCTATATGTGAAACTGGGAACCCTTTGTTTTCCAATGTATATACAGTATACATATTGTGGAAGTGACTGCAAAAATTGATTTGGAACTCAGGGGGTTAACTTTAAAATGCAGTTTGACCTCAGTTAACTCTTTTGCAGAGTTGTCAACAGGAGATTAGATTTTGGGCACCATATTCTATTTTGTTGCACCTGCAAAGAAATTGACAAATTAATTGTCAGGCAGAGACTGCTTTTTTTTGTGGTTAAAAGTTTTTTATTGTTTTAATTTTAGAACACAATACACTGGAAAAGCAATTTGTTACAATACATTAAAGGTTAAAGAGCTGTACAATGAGCTGTTATCATGTTAACTTTATATTACTGTGATACTTAAGGAGCATGTGTAGGGTCCTGTGCTAACCGAGGTCCCAATATGTGGGCTTACAACATTTGCCCTGTAATGAAGCTGCAGAGGAGACCAAACTAGCTATTACTCTTACCAGAGACTTTTTTTTAAAAAGAGCAGTCGGGGAGGGAGAGGATTGAGCATCTGATGGACTGCTTTCCTCTCCTTGGGGAGGGTTCGGGGTTTACACTGCTCTGTGGTAGCCCACAATGGAAGTCAGGGACATTGCAGGTGCGGTGTGTTCAGGGGAAGGAGTATGGCAGACATCGGCATGCAGTGCCTGGACATCATTGCATGTCCGTACTCCAGGGTAGAAAAGCTTGGAGGAAAATGGCTGTCAGTCATGGTGGCTTGATGGCCATGCCTTTTTACCCAGGGGATCCAGTGGAATCGCACTCCAGTATTAGATCCAGACCCAGTGGAGGGAATAAGGGGAACCCCTCTGTGGGTACTATGCATGCTAGCCAGATGTGAGTGAGCCACTGGGTTGAATAGTGTGAGAGAGGATGGTGGCTGGATGACAGGCAGACCAAGCTGCAGGAGTAGAGACAAAGAATATATATATATATATATATATATATATATATATATAAATCTGTACAATTTTTATTTTATTGTAATTGGAAATAATAAAATGCTACTTATGAATTTTATAACTGCAGCTGGTTTTCCAATGCTTCCTGGCCTATGCCTTGATGACACTCCCTACAGGTCTGCCGAGAGCTTGTCACTGAAAAGGTGGTCCTTGTCTTTGACTACATGGACATGGTCTATGGGTATGCTCCTCCACCTCCTAAGCCAGGCTGGATATCTTCTTCAACTTCTGTCACTTTGCAATCAGTTCACTCTCACTTTTATTGCTATAATGGTGTTTTATCCTTCGTGGCAGGGAGGGTGACTAGTTCCACTCTGCTCCATCAGCCACAGCTGTCCCTGACTCTCCTCTGGTGGACAGGGACCAGTGTCCCCGCAGACTCCACCCCATGGTGTGGCTGGGAAGAAAAGGCCATCCTCTCCCACCAAGAACACAAATCCAGAGGATCCTGGAAACTGGGGAGAGTGGGCAGGCCAACGGCTTGATGGACAGGGCTTCATGGAGGTTTTACTCTTTTTTACATTTTCCCTGGCACCTCACATGATGTGCAATGAGCACATTGTGCATGTTCCACCTCTGCAGAGTTATGCCCCTTATGCTCTGCCATGGCTCCCCCCCTCCTTGGTGGTGACTCATGTGCACTTCCACCCAGATTCCTCCAGGTGACAGTTAATCGTCAAGCCACACAAGCCTCCATCCCCAATGGAGGGGAGCAGTCTGATGGACGTTTGATCCTCTTCTCCCCGGCTGTCCCTTGAGTGACCCGCATCTGTTCTCAAATGTGGGTCACCAGTGGTGGAAAGTGAAGTACTAATGGCGCCTCAGCCCTCTTCACCACTGAGCCAGCTTCTTTGCCACTCGGCCGGCTACCGGTTCACTCTCTCAGACTTACCACTGCTCTTTTTACTCATCTCTATCCATTCTTCCCCTTCCATCCCATCACTAGATGCACTGTGCTTCCTTCATACCTAAATAATGGTTTAGGTCACTTCCCTCCTACCTTTTATTGCTGATCTCCATTGTTCCCTGTACCTAATGCTCCCTCCACTTCAGGGACTATTGCATCTTTGCTGAGCCATGTTTCTGTACCTCTGCAGGCCAATCAGCCTTCACCTGTTGTCTCCCCTTACTTTAGCACCTACTTCCCTCTTCCTTCCACTTCACTGCCTCCGCTGCCTCCCTCCAATACCAGAGACTCCTTGCCTCCCCCCCTTGCTCCTGCATCCCTTCCCCTTAACAATTCTTCTCACATGGTGTGAAGTGTATCTGCTAGTTTTATTTGTTTAAGATATGCACTTTCTATGGTTTTTGTTGCTTTGACATTGCACTATTTGCAACATTGTATTTTATATAAGCTTTGTATTGTTTTTATCCTTTGCTCCCCTCCTCCGGGTCACACCTGGAAATGAGCCTAGGCTCACCGTGCCTTTCCCCATCACCAATTTTCAAATATATAAAATCATGACCACAGAAACATTCCGTTGTGTACACATGTGTGACATTCTGCAGGTTACCCTGTCCTGGGATCAGAACACTAATACGCCATCCATGGTACACAGTCCAGCTGTGACATGTAGGACACGTAGCATGGTGGCACTGTGTTCTTTAGTAAGGACATACACTGGGTGGTGGGAGGTGGAGTAACATTGGATGGTGTTGGGGGCCTGCATACACAGGGTTATATGGGCTGGTTATGGAAAATGTATTGGGGGTGCATACTATTTGGAACCGTGATGCTGTCCTGATGCTAGGCTTTGCTGGTATGTAGATTCATAGATACATACACAGTGTCAGCAGATAAGGGCCTATGGCCCACCCAGTCTGCCCATTTGAGCTTGTACCTTAGTGTTAGTGAGGACAACTATTATTGCAATACCCATTCCATATGTGCCTGCACTGGACCCATGTGTGTACTGTTACCACCAAGGAAACACATCAGGGACACAGTCTGTGTATGCAATAGGGCACAAAAAGGGCGAGCCCATGCCATTCCTGTGTGTAGCAGTAGTTGATGATGCCTCAAGCCTTGCAGCTCACCTGAGGTGATCCAGTATCTCTCCATATTGTAAACCTTGCCAGTTATACATGCCTAGGTACTGCCTTGTGTGGTCAGTGTATATGATAAGTGGCCTGCACATTTCTG
Organism: Neoceratodus forsteri; assembly: GCA_016271365.2. Lineage (NCBI taxonomy): Eukaryota > Metazoa > Chordata > Ceratodontiformes > Ceratodontidae > Neoceratodus > Neoceratodus forsteri. The sequence continues at coordinate 911,573,787 of CM057455.1, read as the reverse complement.
CAAACATATCCATGTACACCTGCATGGTCCTGAGGTGGATGTACAGGACCTACAGTGAACACCTCCCATTGCTGTGATAGCATTGGCAACACTGGCGCATTGGTGGCACTGTTCATGCTGTAGTGGCAGGACTGGCAGTTGCACACAGAGAGGTGTAGTCCATGTTGGCCATCCTGCCAGGGAAATGTGAGGGCTGCATTGTGCATTGTGGCATGGGAAGGGACATCTACCAATGTAGATGTTGAGGTGGAAGAGGGAGGAATGGGACAGATGATACAGTGCGGGGCCTCTGGTAGGTGTAGAAATGGGTGTGTGTTGGGAACCTACCTATCCATCCTGAATGCATGGTGGGGTGTGTTCTGCATGGACATATCATGTCTGGTATATGCATCCACTGCATGAGTGTAATTCATGTGTGTGAGTGTCCATTCACTTGTAGATGACTTCAATAAGGATAGACAGGGGAGCAGCAGTGAGGAAAAAAGTCCTACTGAAGAGTACTGATGTCCAATCCATGAGGGTAGGCAGTGCCTTTTCATCCATAGTAAAGGACTTAAGGAATGTAACCAATGCACAGCTCAAATTAAGGTGACACACACCACACATGATCCAAATGGTGTCCACACAATGCCAGGACAGAGGGTGTGGACAAAGGCATAAGGGTAGGGTTGCTGACTCCACAGATAGCGACATGGACAAGCCATCTAGGCCTGTCTCATAACTGCTCATTCGCATGATGGACACTGTGGCTGGCAAGGACACCAGTAGCAGCTCAGCAAATGGTGACAGTGACCACTGACACATGTCCATGGACACTGGCACCAAGCGGAGCCCAGGTGTGATAGAGGCACAAGGCAGAATAGTGCCCCTGCAGGGGTACCTGCCTTGCTCATTCAATGCAGGTTGACTGTGCAGAAGGAGTACAACAATTGGCTGGTAGGGGTGGTGCTTGCAGTGCAGGACATTAGGGTGGTTTGGGGGACTCACAAAACTAACTGGCATGTGTAAGCATGCAGGTGTGCAGCATGCACTTTATTGTCTGTGTCCATGATGTGGGCGCCACCGATGCTGTGGGTGATTTCACGATTGGTTGTTGCATTGTGGCAGCTGTGGAGCCTTGCTCCATGCCTTGGTGAAGTCATTATGCTCTTGGCCACATGTTAGCATTTGGGATACCTATCTACGGCAGTGGTACATGTACCAGCAGGAGCTTGTTGCAAATGTACATGTTCACTGTCAGTGTCATATGACATGCAGTGTAGCTGGGCACTATGCACAACAAATATTGTAGTTCCCCAGGGAAATTGGGGGCACCACAGAAAATAGTGGACTTGGGGGGCCATCACAGAAAATAGGGGATCTTCAGAGACATGAGGAGTAAGACAGTTATGGGGACCCTCGTGGCTTAATGGGAAACCCTTGAAAAGCTTTGGTGACCCTCTGAAACACAGAATAGGCCCCACTCCAGGAGACAGTTCTAGCAGTCTAAATTCAGGGTTTTAAAAAAAACATTTTTTTTTCTCTTCTTTTTCCTCCCTTCCCACTGCCCAAGACCAACACCTAGTCAGCCAAGGACAAACCAGTGGGGCCACATTCCTGTTCCAGCAGGGTAGAAGGAAGCCAGGCTGAGCCCTCTCAGCCAATCCCTGTGGCCAGGGCAGATTCAAATTTGGAGACTTTTTTTTAAGCCACTGACCCAGCCTCAGGAGGCTGACCTGTGGATGAAGGAACCAATCCCCTGGCAGATAGCCAGGATCACCCCTGCCTAGAGGAGGCTCTGCACAGAATGGAGATAGGAGAAAGAGTTTGGCCAGGGGAGGGTGAAGGACAGTAAGACAATGGATGTCGCATTCCCTGTTAGGAGGTTGAAGTCATTCCCCTTGGTCCCTTCAGTGTAACTCCCTCCAGAAGATCTCCAGTAGTAGCCTCAGTTGGTTTCTTGCAGAATTTTGCCATCTAGTCAGGTCTCCCAGTGCGGTGAGTCAGTCCATTTGGCCAGGAAACAGGCCCAGTGAACCTTTCATGCAGTAGTCTCCAGGAGAAGAGGCCTTATCACTCCTTTGTGGTTGTGCATTCCCCAGGGCTTCTGCACACACCTCACACCTCATCTAGGATTCCTCCAGTGCCTCTTCCTCAACTCAGGGAGGGTTCTGGGGAAGTCCAGTATCACCTGCACCCACCTCCAATGACCTCCACCAACTCCAAGTGCTCACCACGACACCCCAGGTTTGAGTTGCTGGTTGTAAGTGGTAGCCAGCTGGTAGCTAGGGCCCACCAAAGTGAGTCAGGATAGGGGCTACCCCGGCTCTAGCTTGAGGAACTTCAGTCATCCGCCGAACTCAGAGTCACGTTGTCCATTCTCCCGCATAGACGCTGCCCAAGGTGGCAATAGTACCGGCGGCCTATACCAAGGCCTTGCCAAGGATTTCCAGGCTCTGTGCTTCATCCCCAAGGTGGTGTAAGTACTGGTGTCCCATGCAGAAGGCCACACCGAGGGTTGCCACACTCATGATTGTACTGTCCGTAGGTGTCTTGTGTTCCAGTAGCTCATCAAGAGGTCACACCAAAGATTACAAGATTCTGAAGCTGCAGGGGTGAGGTGGTAAGGGTTCTGGGGACCTACCCAGAGGTCGTCCAGTGGATCATTGTACCCAGCATCCTTTCCTTGACTGGAGATCACCTGCCCAAGGTCAAAGCAGCTTACAATTCCAGATAAGGGTTCTCTTCACCCACAACTGGGTGTAAACACCCATACTCAACCAGGCACTTCCCTTTGACGTTGCCTCAGTGATACCAGGAATCACCTTCTTTCCAGGGCCAGGAGGCCTGTGTAGGAAGTGCTTCCTTAGGTTCACCCTCAGCAGTCAGCCGACCAAAATACTAGTAACCCAAGCTTGGTGCATCAGATTGCTATGTCCTTAGGACTTGACCAGGAATCAAATCCAGAGTTAGACAGTGCAAAAGAGCCAGTAGCACCAATTAAATGTCTAGTATAGAAAGACTATGAATCACAAAGAGTTGTTTGTAATTGAAAAACACTCAAACTTTACTAGTCTTTACTATTATATATACATCATCTGGAAAGAGAATGCAAAACAAAACACCCCTAGCACCCCGACCGCCTTTGAGGACTCGTAGGAGTCGAGGCGCTAGGGGTGTTTTGTTTTTTGCAGTACTCTGTCTTTGCACCAGATGTAACATATAAATTAGTAAAAGACTAGTAAAGACTGTATTAAAGTTTGAGTGTTTTTCAATTACAAAAGCTCTTTTGTGATTCATAGTTTTTACTTATACTAGACATTTATTTGGTGCTACTGGCTGTTTTGTGCTCTCTAACTCTGGATTTATTCGCTTTTGGGTTGGCCGCCCTGTTGAGAGCTGCATGATTACTTATTGGATTTCTGTTCGCGGTGAACATTTGGACTTTCCATACCAGGAATCACCTTCTTTCCAGGGCCAGGAGGCCTGTGTAGGAAGTGCTTCCTTAGGTTCACCCTCAGCAGTCGGCTGACCAAAATACTAGTAACCCAAGCTTGGTGCATCGGATTGCTATGTCCTTAGGACTTGAATAACCTGGACTTTTGTATGACATTAGTGGGGCCAGGTTATGGTCCTGGTAATCTTATTCATGCTTTCTCATGTGTGATAGTGTTAGTGAATGCTAAGTCTTTTCTGTGTGCTCCAACTATTGCTTATAAACCTTGCATCTTTGCTCTAGAGTATGCCTCCAGCCTCTCCTTCCAGATTTATCTGGCCTCACCCTAAATTATAGGGGTACGAACCACCACAGCTCATCCACCACAATATCAATTACATTGACATGCATCATATGTGCTGTCCAGTTGCTAAGCTCAGTCCAGCTGCTACAATATATGTATTACTATTTGTTATATATGCCTTTAGCATGTCCCTGATCTTTTTGCCATGTTTTTGTGATGTTGCTGACATCTGTTCCTTGGCTGTGGGTATGTGTGCACATATTGCTCAGGGGCCCCATGCCACTGACTTTTGTATACATCTATGTGCTTTATACAGATGTTGTACAGAATAACAAATGTTGCAACCACATGTGGTACAAATGCATGTTCCAGTTCCATTCTCTTCAGTAAGATGCGCCATCTGCCCTTAAGTCATCTGAATGCAGTCTCCACAATGGTTCATCCACAGCGTGGACACTGCTGTATGCTTTCTTCTCTAGAGTGCAGTCGTTTTCAGGGTATGGTTTCATCAGTCATGGCTATAGAGGGTAGGCAACATCAGCAAGGATGTAGAATGTAATTTTTGTACCATTGATGCTGATAGTGTTCTGCAGTACAAATGTGCATTGGTTAGGTACTGTGCTGTGGCATACTTTGCAAGCATGCTATTATGTGTTTGTCTGTCACTACCTTGTGATACTGGTATAGCAGGGATGGATAAAGCAAGGGGCATGTTTCTACAGCAGCATGATACCACGTGCCAGCATGGGTGCTACTGCAGTGCACCTCCACATGGACATTGGACTTCTTGTTGTGCATATGCCACTGTGCAGGCGGCCTATCCTGTGCAGGTAGTTGTGTACACCATGCCCCCTTCAGTTATCTGTCTGATGTCCGCCCCTCATCTCTCATGCTATCTGTGGCAGTAGCTCTATCTGTTAGTACAGGCCTGACATGTGTAGTACTGTTGCATCATGGATGAATGCTGGTACCCATCAGCTGATGTTGCAGAACCTGTGTGGCAGCAGGAGCACCTGTTACTTTGCCAGTACTGTATGGCATTACTGTGTGTTATGTGTAGAGTGCATGGCTCTACTATAAAGCTGCTGTTATTATGTAGTCATCCATAATGGCTTGTAGCACTATGGGTGCCCACTATTTAATGTTTAAGCAGTCACTCAAGCTGTCTGCCAGTGGTGTTACTGGTATATATGTACTACAATTGCTCCCAGTACCTGTGGCAGCCACAGAGCTCCTGGAATATTTTTGCAGCTATCAGTTGGGCCTCCCCATCCAAAGGTAGCCTGTTGCATCTTCCAAGCTGTCTGTTGATCATGGGGTTACAGAATATGCGTAGATGTTTGTGAAGCATGTTTTTATGTACACTAAAGAGCTCAGTAATCACATAGTATTCTGCTGCCAATGCCAGTTTGAATACAGCTATTGCCATCCTTTTCTCCAGTAGTACTGGCTGCCATATGGTGGAAGGGTATGGTGACATCCTCTTTCCTTAGCTCACAGATGTGCTCAAAGGTGAGCCTGGACATCCTGAAGTGCTTATCCCATTTCTCCAGTGGGTAGTCACACATCACCACAGTCCATTCCTCTGCATTCCTCCTCTTCATCCATATCCATCTTTGGCTCCTCCTCAGGGCCTGTGCCTACAATGCAACATGTGTATGTTATTGTTCTACTAATCTATACCTTGCCTGTTACATATACTTCACTGCCCTCCTGTCAGCCCTTCCATGTCTGTCTTGCATTCACCACTGTGTACTGCAGACGTGCTCTATCTCTGTGTTGTGTCCCCTGGTATCCACTCACCTCCTCGTGTGCAGCCTTCCTTCCCATGTCTATCCTACAGTCCATGACCATTTAGTTTTTTTTTTAACCAGGTATAGCACACTAAGCTGAAAGCTTTTTTACAGGAGCGACCTGGGAGCACAAGGAGGTTAAGTGACTTGCTCAGGGTCACACAGTATGCAAGTGGAAGCTGTGGGATTCAAACCCAGGTCTGGTCTGCTGGATGTCACCAGATTTGCAGCTCAGAGCCTTAGACCACTGCGCTATACTGCCTCCTTCACCATGGTACCACCATGCCATGTTATTCATCCATACAGCCTACAATGTTGTTACCAATGTCATAGACTTTTCAGGCAGTATTAGGGTGCATGGCACCTGGTGTGAAAACAGTGTCCTGTGGGTTCCTACAGGATACCTAATGTGGCTTGTTTCAGTGGCATTATGGGTCACACTGTATGTGTGTATTGGGTGGACATTGACAGGTCCATGATGAGGAGTATAAAGGTGTTGCTGACTGTGTCTTCCCACCTGTGTATTCCTACTAAATGGACTATGTCTGTGGCAGTGGTCAACTAGCATTTATTGTTTACAGTACAACACTCTTGGATGGCCAACTCAGTTCACTTTCTGTATCCACTAGTATACCTACTATACTGTTAGCCATACCAAGCATCCTAGTGTGCAGTCTTCTGTATAGTGTGTACATGCATAGAATACAGTGCTGGCCACACAATGTACTGTTGAGATCTGTGTCCCCTGTTGTGTTGGTGGCCACATGTGCATTGTGCAGCATATCCCTACACCAGCCATATGGCCTGCCTGGTGAGCACCACCATGTCCACACATGGTACTGATCAGCACCCAGTCTGTGTATTCCCATCCTAACACAGTATACATATCCATGTGACCATACTTTAGCTTAGCAGTAGCCTTAGCATCTGTTTGTTTATAATCCCAGGGTGGCATGTACTAGGATAGTGATCATGTGCTTTATGTACATGAGTCAGACTGCTATGGCAGAGAAATAGCATTAGAAGCTGTCCAGATCAATCTGACTTTGAGACCTATGTTTGCTGTATGGCGGCCGGGATGAGCCACCTGGTCTGCATCTTCCCAACAGGTGTGGGCTTTGCAGGGGTTGGGCTGTGGTGCCTTTCCACAGCTGTAGGCCAGTGTGGCATGCTTAACCAATACTCTGTTTATTATTGAAGCACCACACATGCCACACACTGGATGTGTGCTGGATATTTGTGTTCCACTACAGTCTGTTGTGGTCGCCTGTCCAGCACTCACCCTAGACTCCTGTGCAGCACCTTGTCTGCCCCAACCATGCCCACTTTGCCTTGTATGGCTATTGTGGGGCTTCTGTCTGCCTCTCCATTGAGCCCTGTGTGCCCATTCATACACATATTCATTGTTACGCCCCAACTGGTGTCAGGGTAACCCATGCTGTACCTTGCAGATGCACCTGTTGAAAGTGTGGTTCCTTCATTTCGTAAACAGTATTGTGCCATAATTCGGTCAACAATGCTACACTGTGCCAGCAATGAAGTATCATTGTCTGATGTTCTCCACTGCTGTACATGTAAATGGCTGTTCACAGGTCACACATTTGATGCCATCATCCTGTCATTGCCTGTGCTGGGTAGTGTGCATCATTGACATGGGTTTGGGGTCCCCTGATGATACATGCTGGAGCAATGTAAACTTCTCCAATGTGGAACAGTTGAGAGTAGTGGGTAGTGGTCAGTGACAGGAAAGGAAAAGAGATGGCTGAAGCAGGACTATCATTACACCACTGTTATCAGGTATAATATATGACAACTTATTTTTGTTATGGTGACCCCCCCCCCAGTTAATTTTAATCATTACCATCACTGTTGATACCATCTGTTATGCTATATCTTGAGCAGTCATTTGTACACCTAGTAGTCTTTATCACTTTAAATGTGTGTTTCGAGGCTGGCCCTTCAGCACAGCTCTACCACTCATGATGCCAGTGACCCAGCTTAGGATGCAAGCTTGGGTCATTAAGGAATGGCCAGACAGAGGAGGATTGAATGTTTCAGAGGACCATCTCCTCCTCTGGGAAGGGATAGAGGGCAGTTGACTACAGTGCTGTACTGCCACCTGGGTGACCACCAGTGGCAGTGTACCTGGATTGCCTTTCAGGAAGGAGGATGCCAACAGAGATGTACTCAGCATTCTCTCCATTCTTAAGCTTGCTCATGTTGTCGTGTCAGTATCCATAAAGAGAGAAAAAAACATGAGAAAAAGATGAGACACACATATGAGGGTACTACCCCTTGTAGATCTTGCACTGGTGACATGCCCACTCCTGAGGAACTGGATCCTGTATCCAGCAGTTGCAGACCTCCTTTTTTTTTCCTTCTAATTACTCTGACTAGGTTACAAACCCAGCAACTTATTTGGAATGGATTTCATTAACTGCAGGTACTGTGGAACAATTTTCAGAAGGACAGTCTTACAGGATTTAGGACACTGTCCTACATGCTGAGCCTTTGGAGATCTTAGGGCTCAGCTCCGGGCAGCATGGGCAGAGATTGCATGCCTCAAATTTCATATTGAAGAGGAAATACATTATAAGAACCACCCGCCATTTCCCCAGCATCCAACAGAAAAACCTCGACCGCAGAGGGTAGTTGGTCCAGGAGGTTGGCAGGTGGTTAGGAGGAGCAAATCAGGTGCCCCATCACTCTGCTCTCCATCACATTGCCTCCAAAACCATATAAACACTACAAACAGGTATCTGCCTCTATCTCTGAAATCAAATAAAGAGGCAGAAGACACTGCAGAGCAGGACACTGCGGCACAGGAGCTAGCACAACAAAACTCACCCAAATCAGGAACCAAAACTAAACAAGCACAAAGGAAATCCAAAAATTTCTGATCATAGGAGACTCCATGATTCGGGAGTTGATACCCATCTCCAGCCAGGGTGATGGTCAGATGTCTCTAGGTACATCAGCATGGAAGACACTGACCGCATTGCTAAAATTGTTCACAAAGCAGGAGAAAACATTGATGTCCTAGTACACATAGGGACTAATGATCTCGCCAGCCGGTCAGTTGTGGAGACCAAGGAACACCTGACTAGGCTGGGTGACAAACTATCATCTATTTCGTCCGGCATCTCCTTCTCTGAGATCCTGCCAGTCTGGGAGAGGGAGCAGATGGACGGAAGGTCAGAGAAGGGGAGATAGGTGAGCTAAACACGTGGCTCAAGGGCTGGTGCCAGGAAAAAGGACACAGATTTGTAGGGAACTGGCAACAGTTCTGGGAGCGAAATTTCTTTAAATTTGATGGACTGCATCTGACTAAAGAGAGTCAGTGCATTGGGGCAAAGTTTGACGTCTTTGCAGAATATTTAAACTAGCAAATGGGAGAGGGTGCAGCACCCATACGTCGAATGGGAAGAACACCCTCCCCCTCAGCTAGTGGTCAAACAGGAATCCAGCGTGGTTTTCCGCTCATTTGCATCACCAGGTAAGAAAAGGTTTGTCTCCTTACACGATGCACAGGGGTAATGCCAAACTTCACCCAACAACTAACACACCAAAATCTGGCCAATGGAAAATCATGTACACAAATGCTCACAGCCTGGAAATAAGATCCCAGACCTGCAGGCAATAATGTCAGAGCTAAACTGGACATGGTAGCAATTAGTGAGACGTGGTTTACCAGTAACCACACTTGGGAGACTTCAGTACCTGGCTATGTATTGTTCAGAAGAGACCGAGGTGCAAAAGGGGAGGAGTGGCCCTGTATGTTAATGAAAATATCAAAGCTACAGAAATTCAGAAAACACATAAGGAGCCAGAAGAACTGTGGGTCACCCTGGAAACAGGAAATGGACAGCCATAAGAACTGGGGTTGTCTACAGGCCCCCAGACCAGAGGAGGACATAGACACATTACTGTTAGAAGATATACAAAACATGACAGCTAAAGGGAGGTTCTGATAATGGGAGACTTCAACATGCCAGATACAGATTGGTCAATACCAGCAGGAACATCTGCCAGAACTAGACTCATAGTGGATTCCTGCAGGGAGGGCCTCAAACAACTGGTACAGCAACCCACAACAGACAGGGATATCCTAGATCTAGTACTGACTAACAAAGAAGGGATCACAGATCTCCAGGTAGAAGGTCACCTGGGGCCAGTGACCATACATGGTATGGTTCAATTTGGCTACTACATCTAAATCATCCCATTCAAAGGCAAAATATGGGACTTCAGAGGAGCTGACTTTGATAAGATGGCCAACAGAGTTAAGCTAGCCCTGGCAAAAAGAAACACCGGTGAGGGGTACAGGCAAAGTGGGCAAGCATTAGGATGCAATACTTGAAGCAACATCCCATTGTGTTAGAGAGAAAGGAAGTGCAAAAGAAGAAGGAAACCACTTTGGTTCTCAAATACAGTAGCAGAAAAGGTCAGAGCCAAAAGGCTGGCCTTCAGGAAATATAAGGAACACAGCGGGATGAAGATAGGAGGCATACCAAACTGCCCTAAGGGAAGCAGGGAAGGCAGTAAGGCAGGCAAAGTCCCAAACTGAGGAAACACTAGCACGAACAGTAAAAGAAGGTGACAAGACTTTCTATAGATACATTAGTGAAAGAGAGAAAGTCCAGAGGGGGTATTGCTAAGCTTAATGGAGAAAAGGGAGCATGTGAGGAGGAGGACCCTGTAAGGCATCTATCCTAAATAGATACTTTTGCTCAGTATTTACTGAAGAGAAGGTAGGGCAGGGCCCACAGCTCAGCATCATGGACACAGGGGAGGGAGGTGAGCACTACTCCCTTCACAAAAGAAAGGGTCCTACAAGAGCTTGCTAAGCTCAGAGTGGATAAGGCAATGGGACCTGATGGCACATCCCAGGGTACTTAAGGAGCTAAAGGAGGAACTAGCAGAGCCATTAGCAGAATTGTTTAGTGAGTCTCTGAGCACAGGAGAGGTCCCAGAAGACTGGAGAAGGGCTCATGTGATCCTGCTCCACAAGAGTGGTAGCAGGGAGGCGGGAAACTACAGACCGGTCAGTCTTACCTCAGTAGTGGGCAAGATTATGGAGGCACTTCTTAAGGAAAGGATAGTGCAACACCTGGAATCCATAGGGCACAGGATCCAAGACAGCATGGGTTTACAAAGGAAGGTCCTGTCAAACTAATCTCATAGATTTCTTTGACTGGGTAACTAGAGTAATTGGACCAAGGGGAGCAGTTGATGTCGCCTACCTTGACTTCAGCAAAGCTTTGACACTGTTCCACATAGAAGATTGATAAATAAGCTGGGTAGGCTCGGGTGGGTCGAAGTTGGTCAACTGGGTGGCAAACTGGTTGACTGGCAGAAAACAGAGAGTGGTGGTAAATGGTATACAGTCAGAAGAGATGCAAGTCACAAGTGGGGTACCTCAGGGATCAGTCCTGGGGCCAGTCCTATTCAACATCTTCATTAGTGACCTTGCAGATGGACTAGAGGGTAAGGCTTGTCTGTTTGCAGATGACACCAAGATCTGCAACAGAGTAGATGATCCAGATGAGGTGGGCAGAATGAGAAGAGATCTGGATAAACTAGCAGAATGGTCAGAAGAGTGGCAACTGGGATTTAATGCAAAGAAGTGCAAAATCATGCACATAGGGAAGAGAAACCCTGAAGCCACTTATAGGCTGGGAGGGAGTTGCTAGCAGTCACAAGGAAGAAAGAGACTTGGGCATCATCATCACTGATGACCTAAAATCATCCAAGCAGACCTCTAAAGCAGTAGGTAAGGCTAGGGGGGTGTTAGGGTGTATTAGTAGGGTCATCACCAAGTCGTAAGAGGAGAGTAATAATCCTTCTGTACAAGACATTGGTTAGGCCCCATCTGAGTACACTGCTGCAGTATTGGAGGCCACACCTTCACAAGGACATTAACCAAATTGAGCAGTCCAGAGAAGGGCAACAAAATGGTGCAGGGACTGCATCAGAAGACATATGAGGACAGATTAGCGGAGCTCAATATGTATACCCTTGAGCAAAGGAGGGAGAGGTGATATGATCGAGGCATTCAAACACCTTAAGGGCATAAACAAGGTGAAAGAGTCTAACATGTTTAAATATAAGAAAAATAGCAGGACAAGAGGACACAGCATGAGATTAGAGGGAGGCCGATTAAGGGGGAATGTGAGGAAATTCTTTTTCACCAAAAGGGTGGTGGATGCATGGAATGGCTTACCACAAGAAGTGGTGGATATGAATACAGTGCAGGGCTTCAAACAGGCATGGGATAGGCATAAGGGAGCAATACAAATGACTATGAATAGATAGGTCACTGACAGAGCAAAGGCCGATGGCACATTTATAAGGTAGAAAAAGAAATGGGCAGACTGGATGGGCCTTGCGGTCCTTATCTGCCGTCAACTTCTATGTTTCTATGTTTCTATGTTTCTGCCCACTCTGTATGTATGGTAAGCCATGGGGGGGCATAGGGGTTCCAGTAAATCCATGAGAAGCCAGGTGACAGGACGGGGGGTGCTCGGACTGGATGGGGGGGGCTCATCAGAGGAGGCAAGGGAAACAGAATACCAGTAAAATAAATGTGATCAATTTGTGACAGCACAGAACTGTGAACCAGTTGATCAAGTCTGAATCATATCTCAGACTCTAACTTATTGCATAACACTGAATTAAAAAAAAAATGTGACTTCCATTTCTGTGCTTCAACCACTGCGATCATTATAAATGGGTATAAAAATGACCCAAAAAGTTACCCCATTTTTTAAAAGATCCATCCAGTTCTGTTCCATTATTGCAATACAAATGTGGGAGTATTGCATCAGAATAATACAGCACAACAAGCAAATCATAGCCAACAAAACATTGATCTCTATCTCTTAACATGCTACTGTATTAGCAGCCATTTGGGCTCTGACCAGAGTTTGTTATTGGAAGGTTTCACAAATGATACAAATGACAATAACTCATCCCCCTGCTACCCTAACATTGTTATCCAGTGATACTGCTCTTTTCCAGTCTCAGAGTCACATTATCTGGCTTAAATGACACCTGTGCCAGTCTTCCATGTTCCTATTTCCCTCTGTATGAAGAAGGATATAGCCAATCCTATCCTTGTCTTCTTTAATCTGAGACTATACTTCTTTGTTGTTGCGTCCCTGAAAGTGTAAGAACCTGCTGGTGTCTGCTTTTTCCATGACATTCAAAATGTTTTATTTTTATATTGTATCCATCCTCAGTCTTCTCTTCTCCAATGAAAACAGGGCCAACTGCTTAGACTACAATTAAAAAAATAAAATACAAATCATGAACAAGAGCTCTGTTATCAAAGAGAGTGAATATATTCGCCCTTTGAGCTCTGGATTAATCTACTCTGGTGTGAACAGTGGGAGGTATCCCATAAACCATGAAAAAACATTTGGTCTCCCCATTTCTCATCTGTAAGGAAGCCTATATTCTGATAAGTGACATGTCAAGGATATTGAAGCAGTTGCATTATCCCAAGACAAAACACTTCTCAGAAAGTGTGGACTATCCCCATGTTTCTTTTTTAAGATCTCTCCTTCTGTCCATATAGTAGAAGAGAGAAACAGACATTTTTGTCATTCAGAATGGGGCACATATGTTGCCTCTTCCCTTTGTACTGCGTTCAGCACATTAAGGTCTACAGATTTTTGAACTGAATCCATCCCAGCTGGACTCCTAGATGATGATTCCCTCTCTATTGGCAGTATACTATATGAAACTGTTTCATTGTGGATGTGTACTGCTTGACCAGGCAGTCCTTTGCCAGTTGTTTCAGTGAGAAGTTTTGGCATCTAACACATCTATATTGCCAGAGGGTTCTTCTAGTCATTGAGCTGAGAGTGTAACACCTTTCAAAATGTATGAACCTGAACAGCTATTCTAATAGGGGCATAGGCAGTCTTGCCAAGGCACATCGCTGGATGGAAAATTTCCAGGTCACTTTCAGGAAATGAATGCTACACCGTGAATCCAACAAGTTTATTAGTTTTTATTGACCAGGTGAGTACAATAGATGCAGTTGTGCCTGTTTTCAGGAGGTTACAAGACAGTCAGTACAACAGAGACATGCAAAGATACAGTACAATAAATTATACTACAGTAAGGATCATGCATACAATAATTAAAATACAATTAGGACCAATGTAGCAAATTCACAAATACAACAGAACACAGTGTGGAGCAGAAAGATAAAAACACAAATATAAGGTACAATATTTCATGACAAATACATGAGCATGCCCAAAAGCCAGTGAGCTATAGGCCAACTCAAATGCACAGACAACAAGAACTGAAAAAGCAAATGAAACACACAAGTCTTCTAGCACATTTTGCCTAGTGATGGAAAATGGAATGGTTTAATTTAGACCTGCTGAATGGCTAGGTTAAACAGAGTAAGGGCAGGTGATGCCCAGGAAGATCACATGCAGGTACAGGTCAAATTGGCCTTTCTGTGAATTCTCAGAGATTTTTAAAATTGAGAGTGGGAGGAGGAACTATGGACTGCAAGCAGGTGAGAGTTAAAGGGTTTGTGTGCAGTAACACTGAAGAACTGCAACCCATCTGGGTGGATAGTTCTGGGGACAATTAGAAGGGATTTTTCATTGTATCTTAGGGGGTAGAACAGGTGGGAGGACTTGAGCAAGGCTGCAATGTAGCTGGGGATGCCAGTCCTAATAATTTTGTCTGTGAAAAAGCCTAGAACAAAATGCTGACTATTTATGTGGGATAGCTAGCCAAGCAGCAGTAGAGGTCAGTGACGTATTGCTCTGTTTAGAGCATGGGCAAATCTGCAAATACTATTGTAGGTCCTCTTACCTGGCAAGTGTGAGGTGTAAGACCTCTATTGCAAGAGTGTGTTCCAAGTTAATGAAGCTGTGTCTGTGCTATTGTAAACTGTAAATCCTTTTTTAGAGTAAGGATCTGGTATTAGAGACAAGAGTTGCTGTAGAGAAACAGTAACTTCCCAGGAAGCATATTCTTCTAAAGAAGGGCAAAGTAGATTTAGGAATTCCCCTAAGAAGAGTATTGGAAAATATGTTGGGTAAAGGTGGTAGTGATAAGCAGCATAAAACTGCTGTATATCAACTCTATCGGGTTAGTTAGAAATAAAAGTCTCAGGGTAAAGGTATGAAGAAAGTGATAATAGATTCCATATAAGGAATGGTTGTTATTATAAGGGACCCTGAGAAGGAGTCAATGGATGAGGGTGGGCTATGGCTCTGTCCTCCTACCAGGTGCTGAGGAAGGTGATAAGTAAAAGCAATCTTTCATCCTTCTTGTCTCTTCTTAAAGCAGAACTGCTGTTGCAACAGTCTCTTTTCTTTTCTCTATGTTTCCAAATGTCTGGAGGGTTGGCCACCTTTGGGCATGTTCTTCTCTCTCTTTAAAAATATTCTTAACTGTCTGATCTTTCTTCTAGTACATACTCTGACAAGTTCTGAAAAGTATACCTGTACATTTATGGAACATTAATTCCTAGTGTTGTTAATGGAACGTAAGGACATAGATTTTATAGTCATACGAGTTCAAGGAAGGGTATATTCTGCATTGGGGGGTACTGATGTTGACAAAAATATAATCTGGTACACAGCAGATTCTAGGTGTGACAGTATAATTGCCCCAGAGTATATGTTACTGTGTTGTATAGCTGTTTTAGTACTATGCAATCTGATTAAAGGGACCCTGGGGTGGAGCTTCTTGGTGAGGGTGGGCTGGTGCTCCACTATACCCCTTTTTGGGATGGATATGGTTTTTGGACTTAGGACAACCAATATATGGTTGCCTTCTTAGGTGGGGAGGAATGTGACAGGGTGCTCCCTGTCATGAGTAGGGGCTCTGATTCCCCCCCCCCCATTTAGATCTGCAGTGTACTGATAGGCTTGGGGAAGAAGGTACAAGAGTGCATATACAACAGAATAAACATGTTAATAATTCAGGCAATTAAATAAAGGAATAGTAACCCTTCCTTATTTCTGCCTCTTCCCATGTTCCTCTGTCCACTGGCTCTAGAATAAAATAAAAGAAACAAAAGCCACTGTGAAAAGCTTTTAGTAGTTCTTGCTGCTTTGATTACTAGTATGCCCTGATTTGAGAGAAAGGTATAGTTTCCTTTACCCGCCGCTCAGATAATGTAAAATTAATCTGCTTTCATACAGGACTGTCCATAGAAAAGAAACATTTCCTATTTGAGTACCATTGCTCAGAAACCCCCCTTCTGTCCCCCTATTGAGTTAAAAGAATCCTGGTCACTGGCTTTTAGTTGTAAAAAAAAATAGCCAGCTTGCTGCAGGAAAGCAAATCATGCCCAGCTAATGGTGTGCGTTAAAATCCCGAGTAAAGAAACTATTACTGGGAATAGAGCAGCATGTATGTTTAATTGCACTGTTACATGCCCTCCGTAGAGTTCCCAGATTTGGAGAAAAAGAGATGTCTAGAGAAAGAGAGCGAGAGAGAGAGAGAGTCTTGTAAAATAAAGCAGGAGCAAGTTTGCTCCACCCACTTTTCTCTCTCTCTCAAGTAAACTGCTAAGAGGCATTGTTGTTTTCTCCTTAGCTGCCATTCCAGCTTTGGTCTTTGTAGTTCACTCATGAAGTGAATAAAATGTTTATTATAAGACCTTAAGTTTAGAAGGCTTGTGTCTATATCCTAGACAGCACTGATGTTATTGACTTAATGACAATTTTCTTATTTTCTGTTCTGAACAATTATCATTTTATGCTACAAATAAAAAATGATAAATGCAAGTCTGACATTTTTTATGCACTGATTTTGATGTCTGCCTGAAATTTGTTTTCCTGAACAACAACCCCGCTACACAGTGACTTGAAGGTACTAGAAAAGGATAATAGTCCATAGCTGAGGGAGAGGAGTAAGACACACCTGCCAATTGCTAGGTGGACATTGGCAGTTTTTAACCTGAAATGCCAGACCAGACTTGGCATTTACAGTTCTACAGACATTGTGAAAGTGGTGGGAGAAGTTGAGGTGTGGATCAAATGTAACCCCAAGATAATTAAAGGATAGGGTCACCTTCAGGGTGGTTCCATCAGTGCATTTGATAGACAGGGGATGGAGCAGTTTGTTATTCTGACAGGGGTATCCAGTGATGATGGCAACTGCACATGAGTGACTCTGTTATGAGCAACTCATTTGCAGTGCCTGACATGTGAGCTACCCTGTAAGGGTAGTGATGAACAGGTACAGCGAGGGTAGGAATGAGTGAGGGAGGGTTGTGTTACTGTAGGACAGTGATCAGAAGGGGAGGGATAGGGAAGATGGTTTGTATGATGCAGTGTGACATGCTGGTGCAAGCTAGTCATGTGGTGTGGTGGTGAGGGTGGCTAGCTAAGGTGCAGCAAGTACAGGGTTTGGGGCTTGGGAGAGGTAACATTTTGTGCTTTTGTCAGGATTTTTTTGGACTGTCTCCCACTCCTTGACATGCACCCCCCTTGAGTTGGTAATCTATAATTGGGTGGTGTGGGGGGTGAAGCCCCCTATGAGGGAGGTTGCAGTGGGTGCAGCCCCCAACATAACTGTTGTTTTCGGTTGTCAACTGTGGTGTTGCTGAGAAGTGTACATCACTGTTTTGCTTTTCGGAAATGTACACTCACTGTGATAGAGATCACTGTTTTGCGATCGCTATCATGACATGGAACCTCTGGCAGGGGATCCAAGAAGCATAGACTGAGTCTTTTTAACATTCATAACTAACTTGTTTTTAGTGAAACAGACTTGCAGTTTCTACAGGTCCTCTGTAAGAGGGAGTTGATGAGATTATTGTTTTTAGAACGTTAGAGGAGCACCAGGTCATCAGCATACAATGTGGCACTACACTTAGTAATAATATTAGGGATGCTGTTTATAATAGTAAGAAGAGAATAGGCCTGAGAAACAAGCTCTGGGGGACCCAAAGTGTAAGAGGAGCTGACTCAGAGATGGAGCTGTTGAATTTAACCACTTGTCATGTGTTTGACAGGTGGCACCGGAACCAGGCAACAGAATGAGTAGACAGGCACATGCCCTACAGTTTGGAACACATGAGACAGACTAACAAAAAAGCCACCAGTGAGATGATCCTAATCTATGGTAGATTTAATGCTGGTGACCACAGTGGTGAGAACAGTGGACATGCTATGGTCTTTCGTGAAAGCTTGTTGCTCAGGCGATAAGGAATCTTGGTTACAGAGGTGTTCAGTGACACAGGTCAGCCACAAAATGCTCAAGTAGTTTGCTAAAGGCAAGGAGTATTGCAATGAGGTGATAATATTTAAAGCATCTTATGTCCATAGCTTTAAGGAAATGGATACTTCTGGCAAGCTTTCAGCTGTCAGGTACAGTGCCAGACATTAGCAAGAGGTTAAAGATGTGTTTGACCATTGAGATGATGGTGGGGGCATCGATTCTCCATAGTTTCTGTTCAGGCCCATCACACCCAGTGCTCATAAAAGGGGAGAGGTTAGTTAGAAGCCTGAAGATGGCATTGGTCATCATGACCACCTTGAGGTAAAATGGAGGATGATGTGAGGAAGGATTGGTGGGCATAAGCTGCTAGTAGTGTCCTTTGCACTGAAGAATGGGAACTGGGAGGTGAAAGATGTAAGGTCTTTCAATTGCCAGTTGAAAGTATCAGCACTGCATTTGCATTGCTGCAGTGTACTCCTACTAGAATGTCACTGGGATGCTGTTTACAGTAGCTTCCTACTAGGCCATATGTTTCTCCAGAAAGACCTTGACTCTTTTGTAGAAGCAAGTAGGGTTTCATGGCAAAAACACTTTTGGCAGTGTAAATTTTGCACTTGCAAATGTTTTGCAGCCTTCTGTATTCATGTAGTCAGACAGGGACTGGGATGCCTTATAACAGTACCACTTTCTGTTTCACTGCTTGAGCAGACTAAGGAGGTTGCTGTGGAGCCATTTTGTTGCAGCACCTATTACCCTCCTTCTGACAAAGGGAGCATGGGCTTCCTGTAGAGAGACAAAAGCGGGGGTGAAAGCAGCCAGGGTAGTAATGACAGAGGTGGAGGTGCAGGCACAGGACCAGCCGGTGCTTGCAAAGTCTTAGAGGAAGAGTCCTGGGTCAAATTTTGAGTAGTCGCGGATGCTTATGATTTTGGATGATACTTCAAGAAGGTTCATTTTCCAGACACGTTAGATTGGGGAGTGGTCTGAGATGGCATCAGGAAACACAATAGCTTATAAGATTCTATCAGACTTGTTTGTCATGGCCCAGTCAATAAGCATGTGAGACGAACCCCATCCCAAGGACATCCTGGGTGGGTTAGATATGATCTGAGTGAGGCCATGTTCAGATGGCATGTTCACAAAGTGACTGCAACTTAACCCAGTCAATGTAAGTAAAGGTTCCCCATGATGAGGACCTCTTTTGAGCCCCATTGAGCTTCTGACATGAGCAAGGAGTTGAGACAGGCCGTTAAGACCACAGGTGGGTTAGTAAGGCATTCTTAGATAGAAACAAGAAGCAGGATTCACTAAAAAACGCAAATTGGTGGCAAACATTTGTGCTGCACCTCAAGGTTGTGCTGGAGGTCAAATCTGCTATTCACTGTCAGATAGTGCACTGCACTATCTGACTGTGAACAGGTGCAGGTGGGGGATGTGCTAACCCAGGCAAAGCACCAGGAACCACAGTAGTGCTTTCCCCACAGCAAGCCAGAAGAATGGTCCAGCAACAATAGTGCAAATGTGCTAAGGCTCTAGTCACAAAAGTGGCCATGCAAGTGAGCTCATTGGGCATGCAAGGTGCAATAGACCATCATGTAGGAATGGCAATTGGTGACTGGGTTGGGGGGGGGGCGGGACCACTACACTATGGAAAAAGTTTTTCTATTCTGTAATCAGTGATCAAGGAGGATGAGGGATCACTACACTATGGAAAGGGTTTTTTAATTCTGGAATCACTGATCAGAGAGGGGTGATGTACTGCTACACTATGGAAAGTATATTTTTTATTCTGGGATCCATGATCAGGGAGGGGCCACTACACTATGGAAAACATTTTTTTATTCTGGAATCAGTGATCATGGAGATGGGAGACGCCACTACATTATGGAATTATTTAGTTTTTATTCTGGGATTGGTGATCGGGGAGGGGGCAGGGACCACTACACTATGGAAAATGATTTTTTATTCTGGTATCAGTGATCAGAAAGGAGAGAGGGACCGCTACACCATGGAAAGGGTTTTTTTAATTTGGGGTTGGAACATGAGGAGGGGGGTACAGTACCTCCACCAGCCACTAGGATTGTGCAGATTATTGCCAGGCTTTGGTAGGCAGTAATTTCTCTACATAAATGACTTTGCAAAAGGCCCTTACATAGAGCAGAACCTTTGTGAATTGCACTGTGATGATCTGAAGGTCCCATCCCCCTCATTTGCATTGCAGCCCCCCTCACAACTTTGGTTGGGAGCAAAACCAGTTTGCATGGGCAAACTGAGCTTTGTGAATACCAACTCTGGGCAAAACCCAGTCTGCCCTGGGCAAACTGGGTTTGCACCCAGGCAAAGATTTGTGAATCTGACCCAAGATCTTTTGTGGATAAGTCCAGGTTCCATAGAATCTAAAATGAAGCTAAAATGAATTAAACTTTTCATACTGAGCTAGAAAAGTCACATTGTACAAATTACTCATGGTTTTAATTTTTGATACAAGTTATGCCAAACACTAGGTATTTAGAGTTAATATTTTTAGCTATTAAATTATTTAAATGGAGGACCCCAGTTCATCTAGGTAGCATGCTGTTGTAAACACAATAATTATTCTGAAATATGTACATACACATTTATTGCACAGTGCACTCTTAAATTGCAACTTATTGACAACACTGCATTGCGTACTAACATTTAATTACACATCCTGTGGTTCTTGAAGGTTTTACCATGCCACAGCGACATCCTGTACAGAAACATCCCCGACAGCGACAGCTGTGGTGCAGAGTGTCGGCAATGCAGTGTCAGGGATGCCTCCATGTTTCTATAGAGGGGCTGCACCCTGAACCCCCCATGTGGACTCCCCCGCACCCGCCGGTCTCTAGGATTCTAACTCCGAGTCAGAGTTGGACCCGGGTGACCCTGTGAGGCAGTCTCCTGGACTTGCAGAGACCATCACAGTGACATGAAGATTTTCCATAAATCCTATTCCTTTGTTGGTCTTCGCAGTAGAGGAGTCACTGCAGCATCAGTATACCTTTCTGGTTCATGAGTAAATGGGCTATTGTAGTTTAGCTCTCTATACAGTTAATATTTGTCAATATTAATGTATATTAATTTTGGAAATACTGATTCCCATGACTTTTCCTCTTGTGTTGTATCCATGAATTTCGAAAGGGGTGTTATGTTAAATAAATGCCTGAGCTATACTTGAAAATGTGTAGATTTGTTTGAAACAGCCAATGGAGATGACCGTTTCTTCTTCAAACATCAAAACTAGCTAGCTGAGAAAGCCCAGACTGTTTGAAGCACACTTGCCAAAAGGCTACCTCACCTACTGTAACTCTGGAGGTCTGCATTCTACAGAGATCTCACCATCATGCCACCACACTTGTCCCACTGCCAGTAATGATCGAGGAACACATAATTTTCTGGAATTTTTCAGCTTTTATTGTCTTTTCTTTGTAGCTAATGCTAGAAAAAAAAGAAAATGCTGGAAGGCTGAGGATAGACCCTTTGGGCCCGATTCCAAAAGGAATCCTTGGAACGATGCAAGTTTCTCCACTCCAAAGGCTATGGCAATACCGGGTGTGCCAAGAACTCTGTGCCATATTCTGAGAAAAAGCAAGGTTCCTGTACCAAACTCCCTGGGATTGCCACAAGCGCGGGACTGTGCCCAACCATTGGCGAAACTGAGGCACATGCCACAAGGACTTGGAACACCTTCTGCCAGGGCAACTCAGGACAGGCAGCACTGGTGGTGATGGTGAGGGGGTACACAAGTGCCCAGCCGGGGTGAGGGGCCAGGTGGGAACATAGGGTGGGTTGGTGTGCCAGAATGGAAAGTCGGATAGTGGTTTGGCACCCAGTAGGGTGCATATTTCCATGTAATAGCTATACAGAGGCATATGTACTCCCCAGGTGCCAAAGCATTCCCTCACATCCCAGCTGCCACACCAACCCTCCCTATGCCCCTCCATGCTGCTCCTGATCAAGGACCCCAGCTGTAGCCCACCCAACACAGTGTCCCAGTTGGGAACAAGGGGCATAGACCACCTCCTGGCAGGTCTAAGAGGAGCCTCCTGTGATGGCCACTGCTACGGTGGGGCTTTTGGAATTGGAAATGTGAGCCACACCATGGCGCAAGCCCCCTTGTGACCTGGCATACCCAGATGCAGATCACATAGGTGGTGCAGTGCCCATTTGGCACAGTGGCTTCCCTGTCTGGCGTCACCCACATTCTGGAATAGGGACTGCTGCAAAAGGGGATGTGACTGACGGAACAGCTTCTGGAATCAGACCCCTTGTGTCTAACACTTTTAACAAATGACCATACTGTGATTCCGAGGCTATACTATACATATGAAAGATTTAATGACTAATTTATCACTCTCCAGCAGGTGAAGGTCTGCCTGTGCTCACCAAACTGGTGCTGGGTATCTGATCAGGAAACAGGGCTGATGTAATAGGTCAGACTAATCAAATCCTACAAAACAGAAAAGTGTAATATGGAGCACAATGTTGCAGCAGTAAGACCTTGTGATGTTTTTGACTAGTTTCCATTTTACAGTATTTAGAGTCTGTTACCTTGTTTTCAGTCAATAATACCATACTACACACAGTCTACTTCCCAGCTCAAACTCGTTGTACAAATGTGGGTTTAAGACCTACAGTAGATGGGTGATATGGCTCATATATTTATAACATATGGCCACATAAGTAAAAATCATTATTTAAAAATTCAGCCCCTTTTTCCTTTCCATTTTTACTTTAAAGAAACCTCACAAATATTTTCTAAACATTGAGAATTTTTTCACCATATTGGCTGTCATAACTGCAGCAGTTTTAACACCTTGCAGTCCAGTGGCAGCAGTAATTAATCACAACCAAGTGTTACCACAAGTTTTGCAATATTTTAATTTTTTTTTAGTACAACAATGGAGCTGCTATATTTTGCTGGAGCTTACATTTCATTTTACTCCAAGCTTCTGGATAATAATGAACAATCTACACCTACAGTATCTATTTTGTAAACTTACTAGAGATACTTCATCTATAGATACTGTAGGATGGCAGCTGTTTCTTTTAATCCATTCTATTGCATTGTATTTATTGTTCTTCAGTTAGTTAATTTTATTTTTATTTGCCTCAGCAATGATGGAGGCCATAAAGCCTACTAGGTGCAAGCACAACAATGTGAACCTGGCGACTCTGCAGACGCGTGTGAAATCCACAGCTGCTACTGGTATAACATGTGACTCTGAGCAAGTCACTTAGCTTCCCTGTGCTCCTGGGACACACGGGTAAAGAGATTCAACTTAGTGTGCCTTTTCCAGCCAAAAAAGGCTGAAAAAACAGAATGATTAAACTGCAGTGCAAATTCTATTATTTGTCATTGTCAAAGGCAGGTAACGTTTGGAAGCTTCAACAATAAAAATTGGTGACCAAAGCACATTTTCAATGATAGAACAAATTCAAACTGTTCATGAAATGTATTTTTCTAAATGCCTTCAAAAGAAGCAGTTTGAAGTGTGGTTCACCACTCTCTGAGAAATCCCTTTCTTTACTGATTCTATTTATGTAGAAGTTTGAGAGACACTGTACTACAGTCTCCAAGACAATACTTTCAATGTACAAGTTAATTTTTTTACAGCATCTTGTACAATATCTTGATTACAATATGCACCAAAAAACAGTTTGTATGAAGAGTAAAATCACCAGCAGGAAATACAAAATACAGGAAAGACAACATATAAAAAAGAATGACATATTACAATATGTACAACAAGGAAAGAGGCTATGCAGTAGGGAGCTCATTACTCAAGACTGAGGTGTCGTCCCATTTCTGCTGACCTGTCTGGGTTGAGGGCAAGGGTTGCTGGACTCTAGGCTGAACTGACAAGGGTGCAGGGGACAAGCTGCAGTGCAGCATGACTTGTGAGGTTATAGGAAAGAGTGACGCCACCAGGCCACCGCTTCTTCCACTGGCAGACCACATCCTCCAAGAGACTTTGTGACTACCTATCTCATAGAAGCATAGAAACATAGAATCTGTCTGCAGAAAGAGACTGATGGTCCACGGAGTCTGCCCTTACTATACCAGCTTATCCAACTGACCTATTATTCTGGTGTATTGTCACCTGCTTCTCCCTCCCCCACCCCTCAACCCCCTAGTAACCTCCCCCCAAGAACGATGAATCTTCTTGCTCTGTCCCAGCCATGTACTGTATAAATCCATTTAGGTTACCTACCCTCAAGACTTCTGCCCATAGTCTGTTTCATGGTTCCACTACCCTCTCCATAAAATAACATTTTCTCAAATCCTCCTGAATTCTCCCCATCAACCTACAACTATGACCTCTTGTGTATGTGTCCCAGTTTCTAACAAACAGGTCCTCACTATTCACCTTGTTTATATCCCTTTATCAGGGGTCAACCTTCACCTTTTTTTTTTGCACTAACCAGCAGGACAAGTTGATTCAAAATTGCACTAGCCCACAGATGGTTGCACAAGCCCTCAATTATAATGGTAATTTTTTAGTACAATTATACAGGAAAGAATGCAAGCCAAGAAATACTCTAATTATTGCACATTTATTGTATTCCCACACTGATTTCTGTCTCAGAAACCCCCCCCCAAAAAAACAGTGCAATGCAATCACACACAGTGTGCCCCCCTCCCACTATTTTGTACTATTGGCCTCTCTCTTCCTCTTTCCATGGCCCCCCATAAACCAAGAACATCCCTGCGGTTCACCCACAGCGGTGCAACATGAATCTGGTTGCCATAAATTAGAGCACCAGAAACATGTTGCCCACAATTACCGTGGCCTCACTTTCCACCACAACTCATCTAAGCCACCAACGGACAGTAGTGGAGATGAGTTTGTTTTTGTGGGGGACTTGCTCCTGCACCCTCAACACTAATTATAATCACCTCTGGGTCCAGGCTTGAGTGGAAGGGAGGAGAATAGTGCGAATGGCAAAAGCATCATGAGTGCAGGGCACTGCGAAATCCAGAATGCCTATGTCACACACAAACTTTTCCCATCACCCAAACTGCGGTGCCCTAATTGCAATGTCCACCTAATGGTATACCAGATCCCACAACAGCAAATGTTCAATGAAGCATTCATAGCTTTACACACACACTCAATAGCCAACATCATCATGCACCTCACCACACTCCCACCCCAACCCCCACAGTATAATGAACCGAGTCAGGCAGAGAAAGATACTATCAGCCCCAACATTGTGACAAGCCAGAGACCTGCACTTCTGGTAGTTTTTGTGCAGTGTCAAGTGAGCCAGGGGCAGATCTAGGATTTCTCTGGGGAGGGGAGCTATGCAAACCCAGGGGGTTTGGCAAACAGAAAACTTTATGCCATTATTCTAATATATATATATATATATATATATATATATATATATATATATGTATATATACATATAGTAGATACATACATTTATACAATGGGGATGGGAGCTCCACAGTGACAATAAAATGTGTTATTTCCACTGAAGTGAGATATCTGAAGCTGACGTCGGTGGAGTTAAAATATTTTCCATTTATACATACCCCTCTGACGTCAGCTTCTATTATATTCACTCTGCCCACTACTCTCCATAGACATCCTGTAAACCTCCTTCTCATCTACTTTCTACAACCTGATTTTCACATCTCCAAATACTCACATAAAATGCATCACAAAACTCCATCTGATCTCTCTCTCTCTCGTACTTTCCCTGAGACTGCTGCCTGAAATGCTGTCATGAACACCGCATCTCTGATCTCTCTCAATAAAACAAAGCCGTTTTCGAGTGCTATCAGTGGATATTGCATGCAATGCTGACAGAAACCGATGCACACAATCACAAAATGAAACATACGCTACCATAACCAGAACACTCACCCCCTGTAAAAGGCAATGAAACAGCCAAATCATCGCAAACATGTAAACCAACAAAACAACTCAGCTGATTCACTCACCCTCTCTCCCAACTCTCCACACAATCTCCTGCCCTCTCAGACACTACAGGCAATCACACACTACGTTCACACAAGCAACAACCAATCAACGTTCACACACATACAAAACCACCAATAACAACCCTCATACAAAACCCATTCATAGCTTGTCACTCAGACTACCAACACAAACTAGCACAAAGCACGAAAATCACATAAAGAAATCACAGAAGAGCTCCCACCTCCTTTG
This sequence comes from Neoceratodus forsteri, assembly GCA_016271365.2. Lineage (NCBI taxonomy): Eukaryota > Metazoa > Chordata > Ceratodontiformes > Ceratodontidae > Neoceratodus > Neoceratodus forsteri. Next base: position 911,547,861 of record CM057455.1, on the reverse strand, counting down.
TATAAACCGCACACATGATGTGCAGATCATGTGATATGGCAAAATATGCTCACTCCTGCATTGTGAGCTATGGATATCCATAGCTCACTCTGCACAAGTGAGCATATTTTGCTTTATAAAATGGGCAAGGAAAATCACTGAAAATACAGTATGCTTTTTATTTTTTTATTTTAGTCTTTGGTAACCGGGTAAGGCCCACTAGGCACAAATGCTTGTTTCAGGGGTGACCTGGGAGCACTGGGCGGTTAAGTGACTTGCTCAGTCACACAGTATGCAAGTGGAGGTTGTGAGAATCAAACTCAGGTCTGGTCTGCTGGATGTTTCAAACTCGTTCACACCTTGTTCCTCTAACCACTGGGCTATGATTGGATGAAACACATCACATGACTGTGCATTATTCCACAATGACAGCATGCCTCCCAGTACGACCGTACACCTGAACTACTTGTTATCCTTCAAAACCTTCTCACCAGTAGTGAGATCATTCCACAACTACCACAGATATGCAGCCACATACATACAAGTTGTACATTCATACTGCTACCAATATTAATTACAACTGCCCTGGTAAATGAATTGCTGCCAAAAGTTCAAAGTAAGACTGACTGTCTTGAAGAATTAAAACAAAAGGAAGTTAATATTTCTATTTATTTTCCTTTACTATTTTTAGAATAAAGTCATCCTCTTTACAGGGAGGAAAAGCAGTGAGCACTTTCACTTTTATCAGTGATATACCGTGACGAGTGTAGTCAGTAATGGTAAAGCAATATGCGAGGCAAACACACAAGCAAGTCCTTGCTGTTAAAAACACAAAGTAATTGTGTATTTTACATTAGTTTTATTTAGAATGCTCTAAAACAAGATGCCAGTTGAAGTGAGTGAAAAGCGAGTAGACAGCGCTTTCACTTTTATTACTGACATTAGCGTGACCGAGCGTGGTCAAAAGTGATAAATATGCAGCCAAACAGTGAAACCGAGTCACTCTCTACTGGAACAGCAAACAAACTGTGCACTTCACGTTATTTTAATTTAGAATCCTGTAAGCTAGTAACTTAACCCTCCACACCACGGGAGCAGCTAGGCCAGCAACTGCATCCTCCCACTCTTGTGGTACCTGACTAGAGATAGGACACCAGTTTCCTCCTTGTCAGTCTTGTACATGTTGAGATACTGAACTCAGTCCCATGAGTTTGGGATTCTGAATTTCAGTATCCTTAATAGATACCCTCTGGATACTGTCCCACTACTTGGATGGTCCCTGTGCTTCTCTGTAGCTTCTGGATAGAGGTCCCTCTGGACAAACAGATGTGGGTGGTTGGGTAGAACCTAAAGTTGTCATCTCTACATTACTGCTTTCAGGTTTAACCCTGATGTTTTTTTGTATTGTTCTTGTTACTTATGAACATACGAACATACGAAATTTGCCAGCAGATAAAGGCCTGGAGGTCAATCAAGTCTGCTCGAATGTGCAGCTAGCACCCCTTATTCTGCAGCTGCCCCTCCCTTCCACCCTTCCCCTTCATTAACCCTCCCCCTTGTACTGTCCCATCCTCGTTTGAAGCAGTCCACTGTTCTACTGAATACCACTTCAGGAGGTAATGCATTCCATCCAGCCACCACCCTCTCTGTAAAAAAGTGTCTCCTCATCTCCCTCCTGAACCTTCCTCTCTCCAGTCTCATATCATGGCCCCTGGTGTCCCCTCCCTTACTTTGAACAGCCCCTCTGTACTTGACTTGTTTATTCCTTTCATGTATTTAAAGGTTTCAATCATGTCACCCCTGTCTCTCCTCTCCTCCAGTGAGTACATGTTCAACTCCTTCAACCTCCTCTCGTATGATAAGTCCCCCAGCCCCTTGATCATCTTTGTCGCTCTGCACTGCACCCCTTCCAGTAACTTAATGTCCCTCTTCAGATACGGACACCAGTACTGCACGCAGTACTCCAGGTGTGGTCTAACTAATGACCTATACAGTGGCAGAATCACCTCCTCCCTCCTCGAGGATATATCCCTTGCAATACAACCCAGCATTTTGTTGGTCTTTGCAGCTGCCTTCCTACATTGTGCTGAGTTGTTCATTGAACCTGTAATGAGCACACCCAGATCCTTCTCCTCCTCTGTCTGGGCTAGCTGCACTCCCTAACTGGTAACTCCTCCTTGGTTCTTCATCCCAAAATGCAGCACCTTGCACTTTTTGGCATTAAAGCCCAGTTTCCAGGTGTCTGACCAGGTTTCAAGCTTTGCCAGATCATCCTGCAATCCCTGCCATCCCCTAGGTCATCCACTATCGCCTACCTTGGTATCATCAGCAAACAGACTGATCTTGCTCTTGATGTCCCATGATATGTCTGCAATGAATATCCCAAACAACACTGGTCCCAACACAGAGCCCTGTGGAACATCACTGTCACTGCCCTTGGGTGAGAGCTCCCTCCCACCACCACCCTCTGTTGCCTTCCCTGCAGCCAGTTTCCTACCTATCTCACCAGCTTTGCACCCGCCCTGTGCCTACTAACTTCCTTCCCAGCCTTCCATATGGCACTGGGTCGAATGCCTTACTGAAGTCCAGATTCAGGACATCCACTGCATGGCCCTGTCCAGTTGCTAGTTACCCAGTCATAGAACTTGACTAGGTTGGTTTGGCAGGATCTGCCACATTGAAGCCATGCTGTCTGCTGTTCTGTAGTCCTTGGCCTCTAGGAGGGCCACCAGCCTCTCCTTCAGGATGGTCTCCATTAGCTTACCCACGATGGATGTGAGGCTCACTGGTCTGTAGTTTCCTGGTTCATCCTTGAGGCCACTCTTCTAGTTAAAGCACAGACTTCAGTATTTTCCTATACGCAGTTCAATTATGGGTTGTTTCTCTGCATGTCCTAAGCTTTGTTGCTGGGATATCATTTAATTTCTTGGGGACATATTTACCTGACTTCTAGTGGATAGAGCTAAAAGCCAGTCCTGGTGTGGGATGCTCACATGATGGCAGACATGGAACATTGGAATGTTAAAGGCCTGAATCATCCCCATTAAAAGAAACAAGTTCTGGCACATTGGAAAAGTTTCACACATAGGTGGTGCTTCTGCAAGAGACTAAACTATTATTTCAAGGCACAAAAACTAAAACAGGAATAAGCAGGATCAAGCTCACAGCTTATTTACCTCCTTCAAGAGAGGGTTTATTTGCTTTTCACAAATCCTTAAATGGTAGTGTTCTGCTTTCAAATTGGACGAGGAGAGCAGGTGGCTATTAGCCCACATGACTACCACTGAGGGCCCACTAACCCTATTGCATATTTAAGCACCTATTATAGATTCTCCCCTTTCTTGCTGACCTTAATGAGGACATTTCTAAATCTAACTGTCCCTCTGCCCCATACTCATTGGCTGCAACTTCAACCTGACTATGGACCCTCTCATGGACAGGTCCCATGCCTCTCCATACCAGGGTTTCTGTGGTGCTTTAAGGCCTACTCCAAGAACATTCTCTATCTAACATATGGTACTCCATCATCCTGATCATAAAACTATACTTTTGTCCCCATCCACCAATCTCAGCCAAAGGGACTTCTGGGTCTCCTCCTTCCCATTACCCACTCCACTATAGGAGCTTATATCCACCTATAGTTATTTCTGACCATGCCTGTGTATCTCACCATTTTATGTGGCCCTCTACTCCCCACTCTTCTTCTTGGAGACTTGACCCCTTCCCATTAAAAGATCCCCATTTTTCTCCTCGGATCCACAAAGATTTCCAAGACTTTTTGGAGATAAATGATAATGGGGAGGTTAATGATAATATATTGTAGGATACCCTGAAGTCTTCATAAGAGTCTATATAATAAACTACTGTATATGGCTTACAGGATCAAGATTCATCAACAAGAGGCCTCCAACCTAGAGGTAAAGCTCAAGCACCTTGAAACTCAATGCAAGAGTGACCCTCATGGAGATCCCTCAGAAATGATGCAGGCAAGGATTCTGCTCAACAGGCTTTACTACCACAAAGCTGAGCTAACCCTAAGCTGCACTAACCACAATACTGGAAGGGAGAGAAAGGCAAGCAAAGTCCTTATATATAGATTTCTCAAGACGCAATCCAATCATCACATCTCATGGCTATGGAACAAACAAGGGTTATTTGCACCAAACCATCACAAATACATGAGATCATGAAAATTTCTACTCCAGCCTTTACACTTTTCAGGTTCACTGGTTCACTCTTCCCTTGGACAAACAGTGATCTTCTTGACCCCTCCAGCTGTCTACCTCTCTCAATCAGAAACAGGATATGAGAGGCCAATTTCTCTGCTAGAAATCACTAAAGCTACCTGATCCATGAACAAAACAAATCACCGCGTTGATGGCTTTCCCTTGACTTTTATCAAGAATTCTATAATGTTCTTGCCTCCCCACTCCTCAGGGTGTTTAACTATTCACTCACCTCAGTTCCCCCACCACTCTTCTAGGGTGGCCACCATCACTGTTCTGCCTAAAAAGGCAAGTATCCACTCTCTCTGGGCCATTATCCCTAATATTGCTTATTAATGTGGATGCCAAATCCTAGTTAAAATTCTGCCACCCACCTAGAGATATCCCTTCATGATGTAATATACCTTTCACAAGTGTGATTCATCAAGGCCATGCACAGTTCAGACCATTAATGCACTTTTTTAACTTGCACCACCTACCTGTAGTTAAAACCTCTCAGACTCATGTAGCTGTACTTACCATACACTTTAGAAAGGCATTTGATTCCATAGAATGGCAGTTAGCATTTGAGGCCTCATGAGTTAGGATTTGGCATCATTTCATCTCCATAGTGCAAATCATTTACACCAACCACTCTGCAAGAATCTTTCTAATAACCTATTATCCCCTTTTCCCTATTTAGAGGCACTCATCAAGGCTGCCCACCTCCTCCCTCGTATTCCTCATGGCTATTCAACTACTGCTGATTGCACTAAGAACCAACCCTGACATTCCTGGGATACCAACCTCCACTGTTGAACACAAATCTGGGTGGGGTATAGATAAGAAAACATAACTATTATGCATCAACTATTTAGTTTCACCTAATCTTGTTTACAGATAAATCAGAACACCTCAAAACCAGTAGCTGTAAAGAATGGAGTCAGGAAAGGATGTCCCCTTTCTCCTATTCTATTTATTTTGGTCACTGTGCTCTTTTACAAGATGTTAGGTAAACTAGTAAGATCAAAGATATTAAACTGGAAAATCAAGAGCTAAAACTTAATTGTTATGCAGATGATGTTGTTACTTGATCCTTTTTTCTCCTTATCAGAGCCATTTGATGAGGTAGAATGCTTTTCTGTAAACTCTGGATTTAAGCTAAGCAAGAAAAATCAATAGCTCTTCTGGTAAATATGATTGTACAGGGAAGGAAAAAATACTTTCTTCAAAAGCATAATAAAATATTTAGTAATTGGTTATCAGCTAGAAAAGAAAGAAAGAAAGAAAGAAAGAAAGAAAGAAAGAAAGAAAGAAAGAAAGAAAGAAAGAAAGAAATGTGTTTCCGGTATCGAGATGATCCAGTGGACTTGAGAGATGGAACACTTTTTATTTTTGTTACTGGGCCAAACTGAAATTTAAAAGAGTTTAAAGTTGATGACAAGCTCAATGATGATATTTAGTATGCAGATGTTTTATGAGGGTGGGAAAAATGGGTGTGATAATGTAAAATGTCATTTTAAAAAAAAGTTGTGGTATGGGGTAAACCACAAATCACATGGGACATATTATGTATACCAATGAAGATGGGAGCATTGGGTTCTCTGGGCCAATGAGAAAACATTCTAACTCATAATGTGAGTGTTGCTTGGAATCGGTCTATTAAAACAGAGAAAAGGGATATGTTGAACCACTGCAAGTCCTGACTACTTAAGAAAAAAGCAATCCCTAAAGTATCAAAGATGATGATTTTTCATGATGGATTTGGGGCATCTATGAACAGTTATATAAAAAAACATTGATATCACATGTAAAAACAATTGAAATATGTATTGTCCTGTGAAAGATTTTCCTGTTTTATTTTTTTTATGGATTTAGATGTAACTATAAAAAATAATAGAAGAACTAACTTTTTTTTTTAGCAACCAACTTGGCCACTGCTAACTTTAAGAGGTGGTAGGAGTAATACATGAACAGGGCATAACAGCTTATACAACGTTAAAGAACCAGTTAGGTGAGAAAGGGTTAAACATAAATTATTTTGATTATTGCAGAATAAGAGAGAACATTTTAGGGATTTTACAGAATAAGAAAATAAGTTCAGAAAAGCATAACAAATAAATAATAATCATATTACAAAAAACAATAATGAAACTTTCTAAGGAAGGTTTGGAGGCTTTTTACCTGATTTTATTTAAAGACTATAAAAACCAAAGACTCCTGTATTGCCAGAAATGGAATGAGGAAGTAGGTTCTAAAATGAAATCTGGCTTTGGAATACATTCTCAATAAAAGTGAATGATGTATATGTCTTGACTTGTAATAAATTGATTCAGTTTAAGATAGAGGAAGACTTATCTAACAAAGTGACTCTTTTCACTAATGAGATTAAGGAATAGCAATTTATGTCGGCATTGATATGGGCAAAAGGTAAACTTGGCACACTGTTTATGATAAATTAGCATATCATGCTGTTGATAACATTTATATAACCAACATATTTGTGGAGAGAGCTGGCAGCAGTATTGCCTCCTTACTGAACATAGGATAAGAACCAGCTGATTACTGTCATTATACTATGTTAAACTCTGTTGGTATTTTAGCTCAACTCCCACTTTTACTTGACTTTATGTCTTTATTTTCTTTATGTTTTCTTTTAGTTAGTATATCAAAATAGGTAAGGATCACTCATTTCTGCTGAGTATATTTAGAAGGGATCTGCAGCTTTATTGTACAAATCTGATCCATGCATTGGTTGTAATATGCCAAGTATAGACATTAGAATTGCTTCAGAAAGTTGAAGTGCTGATGCATAACGTTAAATAAAATGTTTCTGATATTGGGTTCATTGTTGTTAATTATTGCCTTATATCATATGAGTAATATGTAGGGCAACATAATTATACAATGTATAATTTTAAAACATAAACTCAAAAAGAGAATTATAGTAAATGGAATTGTACAGTAGTTAATATGACTTGAGAAATAGTAAGAATTGGTTTTGAATAATAGAACTTTTACTGATGGTGAAGTGGCCCCAATCCACTTCTATGGAGTGATTTATGGAGTGAAGAATTAGTGGAGTGCTCCGCGAATGCAAAGTGGAGTAATTTATTAATAGGTATCGCTAAATCCATTGGAAACATGACTTCTAGTTACTCACTTCCCAAACCACTACTCCATCAATTCTAAGGTGAAGTACATTGAAAACAATGTACTTTGCCTCTCTTTGCTTTTGTTTTTAAGCTTCAAAGGCAAATTTTGCAGTGGTTCATGGATTTCAGGTCACATGGGCTCTAGATTGTTCTGCACAGCCTCAGTTTGGGGTAGTTTGTGTAGGAAGCTGTAACAAACAATCTGATCTGAGAGCTCTCTGAGATTCAAACCTTCAAAAAGCTGTTAAAAAAACCTTTTTGAGTCATATATTTTTGCTAAAACTTTAGTTCATCGATTATAGGAAACCCTCCTGTGCTCATATCATAGAGTCTTTATTGTTTGTGTATGGATTTTGAATGTTAATGTACAACATTCTGTCTGTGTACTGAAAGACAGTGGAAGGGTGATTTGGGGGAGGGGTGTATCTGTGGTGTAGGTAGGTTAACTTGGTGAAAAGACAGTGCTTTCTGTTTTGGTGATTTTTTTGTATAACTGTGTTAATGTACACGCAGTAATATTTTCAATATTTCTTGCATTTTTTTGGTGATTGTTTTGGTGCAGCAGTGCATAATTTTAGTTTGTTTAAAATATGTGGTTATATTACTGAAGTTTTCAATTTGCTATTCATTTACTTGGTGTGTGTGTGAGTATGTGTGTGACACGTGTCATCAAATCAGACACCTTTTATTGTGCCACATAATAATTTCAGCAATGTGAAGCTGCTATCCACTGCAGCTGTGTGATTTTTGTACTTCTTTGTGGTATCTTTACTGGTACTAGTACTAGTGACTGTTACTGCAGCAGTGCAGTACACTGCCCCCCCCCCCCGCGGCCCTCCCCAACCGCAAAGGTATTTTTTCCAGATTTGAATTTCTGATGGTAAGCACTGGCTAGGTGGTGTGCCTTTGTGTCTGCATCTCTTCAGTACACAGCACAATTTTAATCTGTTCTGCATTTACATCTCTTTAGGGCCCAATCTCCATCTGTAACTTAAGTAACAGTTATTTCTTTGGCTTCCCTTCAGAGTACTGGACAGGTGTGATGCTTAATTCTGCATGAACATTGTTCTCATTAATATGCATTTTTAAGTCAGTACCATCATCACAAATCACTTGTGATACAAATCACATTCTTCATCATCATGGTCACAAATGCAGTCACAAATCATGATTCATGATCATTCACGTTATGAATCACAACATTAAATTTTTTTCTAGTAACTTCAATGTATTGTAAGCCTGTTTTGTAGTATCTCTCGCGGCTTCACCACCCCACCATTGTACTCATTGATAGGTGTCTTTAAGTCTGGAAGTTTTAAGCTACAGCTCATAGGGGAAGTACTGCCATAGGCGGTAGGCATTCACATTTCTTCACCATCACAGTCACAAATGCAGTCACAAATCATGATTCACGATCATGTCACGAATCACAACATTCATTTCTTTTAATAGTTACTTGGATGTATTGTAAGCCTGTTTTGTAGTATCTCTCCATGCACAAATCACAATTCACGATCACGTCACGAATCACAACATTCAATTTTTTTTAATAGTTACTTGGATGTATTGTAAGCCTGTTTAGTAGCATCTCTCCATGCTTCACCACCCCACCATTGTACTCATTAATGTTTGTTTTTAGGTCAGGCAGTTGGACAGTGTCTACAGTACATACACAGATTGGAAAGAAGTTTTGAGCGGTCCAACAGGAATGGGCACCCATGCCCTCTACACATGTGCATGGTATGATGCCTACAACTACCATGCTCTCCCAGAACTGCCCCAACCCCAGACATTCCCTCACCCTGGTCCATCTCCCCTACTGAGCTCCCTCAGTCTGAGCAATCACTACTCACACTGTCACACAAGACACACACACACACACACACATAGTCACACAGACAGAGGCAAACAACTAACTACTGATAAAGGTAAGAAAAATAAAATTTACATAAATTTACAGAAAGAGCAAATTAAGTAAAAAGAGTACAGAAAAGACAAAAAATGTATCTTTTAAAAAGCTGTTGGGTCTAAATCAAAGTTTAATTCTCCTCCTCACTCTGATCTCAAAGTATCATCAATTACAAAATACACTGCTCTCTCCATCTGAACAGGAGAAAGTAAAGTGTTTGCTTGTATGACTCACTTTCTTCCTGCCTAGCTAAAGAGCATGTGACTTACAGTACTGTAAGCCATGTGATGTGTGGGGGGGGCTGCCAATCTGAAACACCAGGTGGGTCACTTAGAATCATAATGAGGAACATGAAGTCCATTAAATACAATGACTTTGCCTTACTTCACATTGCCATTCTGCCTCAACACGAAGTGGTAATGACAAGGTGGAGTGAGCACTTTGCATTGCCCACTCCGCATAGTGGAGTGGCAACGCGAAGTACCTACTTCGCATTCACTTCGACGGGGGAATTTAAATTCGTTGTATCTCTAATCTTTTTATTATTATATGCATTTATTTCTTTTGCACAATATCTGGTTAAAAGGAAGACTCTGGTCTATCCCAGAATCATATGGGAATGTTGGAAACAAAACTTGAAGGAAGCTGAAGAGTGCTGATTAAGTGCTTATTTGAACATCAGTTTCTTCTGGTTCATCACAATGAAAAAGTAACTCAGGACTATCTATGAAAAAAACAAAACAATGATGGTCTTGCAAGCTTCCTTCAGACACTTTTTCTGAACTCCTTTATGGTATGATTTTGGAGAACATTTCTGTTTTGAAAATTGATTGGGAAAACTATTTATTTTTCTCCACATGGAAGAGAGAGACTTTCAAGAGTCTTTAGGACTTCTTTACCTGCTTTTGGTAACTTTTGTAATTGTACCTGTAATATTACTGGGATGTTATGTTGTGACTGTTTAGAAATTGTATATCCTGTGTTCCTGTGCTAACCAGGTCCATCTTGTAAATGTCCTATGCTCAATGGTGTTTGCCTGGATAAATAAAGATTTTAATTTGATTTGATTTGATATATGTATAAATAATACATTGGGGCTAAATATTCAAAGAATATGCACCTCATGGCAATATTCAAAAGAGGGAATTGTGCAGCACAATTCCTGATGCACTGGGGTGCAAAGACAATGTATGTGGCACATCTCCAGGAGGGTGCCCATGCATATGCAGCACATCCCGATTTCAGCTCTTGGATGCAGCGATATGCTAGCACAACCCCGATATATGTCGATACTGGGGCAGAAAGTTGAGCCCAGCAATAATGCTCAAATGGTAGTCACTCACAGTTGAGCTGCCATACTGCAAGGCGCAGCACAGCAGCTGCCTGCTGTGTGTTCCCCCCCAACACTGTACAGAAACACTCAATAATGTCCCTGGTTGTCCAGTGGTACCCCCTTCCCTGCCCGTAACCCCGATCACCCAAAACACATGAATATGATATCCCTGGTAGTCTAGTAGTACCCTCCTCCCACCCCATAGCCCTGATCACGTGACATACATCTCTGTATGATCCCTGGTAGTCTAGTGGCACCCCTCCTGCCCATAACCCCATCATCTGAAATACATGAATATGATATCCCTGGTAGTCTAGTGGTGCCCCCCACTCCATAGCCCCGATCACCGACATACATCTCTGTATGATCTCTGATAGTCTAGTAATTTGCCCCCACACACCTCCGTAGCTCTGGTTACTCAATATAATATAGTAATAATCCTGGCAGTCTAGTGGTAACCTTCACCCTGTTTGTACCCAATCACCCATAATAGTATGGAAATAAATTTCTGGTGGTCCAGTGGCACCTCCACACTCCCACCCACATAGGACCACCATCCCACCCAGCTCCCCCTGTCATCACTGGCAGAAGCAAACCCACCCGCATACCTCCACAGCTGCCCGCCGATGACAGCTACAGTATCAGCTGCAAGGTCATTGATCCACACTATGGACCAATGGGCTTGCAGTGTATACTGTAATATTCATTTATAAATGTGTGACTGAAGACATTCATTCCATATTTGTGAATGACTATTACAGTATGCATCAGACTCATTGGTCCACAGTGGGGACCAATGGCCTGCAGCTGATACTGTAAGCTGTCATTCAGTGGGCAGCTGCAGAGTTATGCGCGGTGGGCTTGCTGCTGCCTGCCAATGATGGGTGAGCTGGGTGGGCATGAGTACTGTGTGGTGGGTGGTGGGGAGTGCCACTGAACCACCAGGAATTTATTTATGACAGTGTATGGGTAATCAGGGTTATAGGAGGAGGTGGATTACCACTAGACTACCAGGGATTTATTACTATATTATATTTGGCAACTGAGCTACAGGAAAGGTGGGGGTACCACTAGACTACCAGGGATCATACAGAGCTGTATGTTGGGCAATTGGGGCTATGGGGAGGACAGGTACCACTAGACTACCAGGGATTTGACAGACTTTCCTGTTAGGTGAACAGAGGTAACGGATGGGGAGAGTACCACTAGATATCCTCTGATAGCACCTCATGCCGTGCGAGGCGTCAGGTGAATTTCACAGGCCAGCCCTGCATAATCCATGGAAATGGGGCCATAATGACATGCAAATGGCCCCATTTGTGCCTTGCATGTATTATGGCCCAATTATACTGCTGGCTTAATATCAGGAATTTTCACAGCGTAACTCTGTTGAAGTGGAGCAGTTCCCATTCCTGGTATTCAGCCCTGTCTGTGGGATACACCAGCACATCATATTTGCACTGTGTGCATTACCTGATACATTCAGAGGAGATGTGCCATGGCTCATCTGTTTTGAATATATCCTTTAGTCGCACCAGGCGAATCTGTTGTGCTGCGCCACCACACGCGCCATTGCCAGGCACAATTCTGACTATTGGGGCCATGATGTATACATCTTGCAACCTGTTTCCTATACTATAATACAGACTAGTAGTAACAAGGTAGTACTCCTTCTCCAGAGGCACTTGAACACAAAGGTAAAAAAAAAAAAAAAGTAAAGATCAAAAATAAGGACTCAGTAATCAAAATAAAATTAAGTGTACTCAAACAGACAAGAAAAAGAGCAACAAGACAACTAGGGAACTCTTGAGAAAAATAATCATAACATTAAGTTACAGACTTAAATCACTAAACAATTAAAAAGATGGTATTACAGGAAGGAGGGGAAGATCAGGATGGTATTATTTCCTCTACCCCTATAGTGCCAAGCAAGTGTAATAAAAATAAAAGTAAAACAGTATCAGAAAGGAAGTCCAAAATTTCTGGTTGATCACAAGAAACTAAGTAATATAAAATACAAGGATAATTTGTAAATGAAAATGTTTAATTCAGGAAGCCCTCAATCAAATTCAATAACTCAGACCTGAACAGTAATTCAAATAACTCTAGCAGATCACACTTGTGATATAATGAATTGATAATAACAAGGAGGAGATACTGAGAAAAGTCAAGAAACACTTAATGGATCAAGGGTACAGTTTTCAAAAATTACCAACTCCTAACCTTGCTAGAACTAGAAATAATGCAGAGCTATATTTATACTGTATGAAATATGACCAAGTGGCATAAAATGAAACAGGATAAAATAGGTGTACACTTAAAACATTAACGAATTTAAGCAAAGCAATTACAGCTCATCAAAACAGCGACCCGTGTTTCAGTGACATCATATCATAGTGCATGGTTTTGTCAGCAATGGAGTAAAGCTGATTCTTGTGTTCTGAGAAGTGAAGTCGGCTGCTGTGTGGTGTCAACTTGTGCTGCAGTGTAGCATAGCAGTTAGAGTCAGTGGCTTTGTGTCCACTTCCTACCTCCAGCAGACCTGGTTTCAATGCTCATTTCTTAGTGTTTTTTTAATGTTGCACTAGCATTTTCAGCTCCCCAACCCGCCAGTTCTATCTCCTCCCGTGAGTTGGAATATTAAAATTGATTACCCCCACAGCTTTCTCCCACCCTCCTGAGTTGCTTCCCATGGAGAATATACCCTCCCAAGTTTTTCCCAGTCCCCAGTTGCATCCTCTGGTGATGGTTATTTACTTTAAGTGGAGTGTGGAGGTGAAACCCTGAAAAGGAGTGCGGGGGCATAACCCCCCCCACAAAAAGTCACTGTAGCACTGTTTTCACAGTTGACAGCGATCACCGTTATTTGCAGTTGCTGTCTGTGGATGTGCTATTGTTGAGTCGCTGTTGTTTTCACAATTGTATTTATACTGTTTTGATATGAAACTGATAGAATTCATGAACTCCTGAAGGGGTTACAAGAAACAATAACAGGTTTAATTGAGACTGCTGAAAAATCTAATATAGCTAAAATACCCATTGCACAAGGAAAAACAAGAATGGGGGGGGAGAGAGAGAGAGAGAGAAAGAGAAAGAATTTAAGAGGCCTTTCACCTACAGTATTCACCAGTTCGAGATGGAATCTAGCTGAAGTGTTTCAATATTCTCATATGGCTAGTATAGTACTTCTGAAACAACTAGTAATTATGAAAAATGAGATAATCTCATTAAAAGATGTAGCAATAAACCAAGCAATGTTGGAAGAGTTGAACAAATACAAAAGGAAAGAACAAAAGAAGAAAAAGGATCATTCCATTTCAATGCCTCTGGAAAGTTCTGTTCCAGAAGTAAAGCAAACAGTACAAAACTTATATTTTACATCTATAATCTTTACCCAGGAACAAGAGCAGACAGCTCCAAAAGAAAAACATAAAAGTAAGAACAGGATTAAAAGTGATAGAACCAACAGAGGTGCAATTTATCTAGTTCACCCAGGAAACATGCAACCAAAAGACAGAAACAAGGCCTTATAAACAAAAATAAAAGGTGCCCCATGAAGTAGTACTCCCAAGGCAAGCTCAACAGTTTTTTGTACATAATGTTAGGAAAGATGAGGAATCATTAAAAGCTGCATTTATGGAAAGTTTAGCAAATTGTAACACTTGTTTGAGTGATACAAGGAAAAGGGACAGAAGGAAGATACTTTGTTAGTTAATTCTTGGGAAACTGTTAGCCAAAACAAGTGGGGAAGGTAGTAAGATCCAGAGGAGAACTATCTATCTGGCAGTGACTGGTACAGAGTACAAATCTGGAATAAAATAAGAGAAGCAGAAGGGCAGAAATGTTCAATAATACCCCAATCAAGATGCAAAATAGATATGAAGCTCTAAATATGGAGGAGTCAGTAGTCCAGATTGTGACAAGTAAAACCTGGGAAACTAAAATTGCCCAGTTTACATCCCTCCCTGGAACCAAACATTGATACAGTAAACAAAAAATAGTCACAGGGAATCAATTATACAATATGATTATTCAGTAATTTGTGAAAAGGACAAACATAATAACATGGTTATTTGTTTCTGTGCCAAAGTGTGGATATTACAGACATAGTTCCAAATATCCTGAAAGGGTCAGGTCTAAATCTTACAGTGGCAATTCACATTGTTACATATGATATAGGCAAAAACAGAAAGTGAAATATTTAAGGATTTCGAGCAGTTATGGAAGAGGTTGAAAGATTACAGTTGAAGTATCATAGTATGGGAACTATGACCCTTCCTTAGGCATCAAGGCACAAACACTATGCAATAGGGAGAGCTCGTTGATGGCTCAGGGACTGGCACAGTAGAAGGAACATGCATTTTGTAAGAAAATGTGATTAACTTAATGGGAATCACTATTGCTTTGCCAAACATGGTTTACATCTTAAAAGAAATGAAGCAAACTTATGTAACCCCCTTCCCAGATGGAGCTTACCATTTCCTCCTCCCCACTACTTGTCCCATCTGTCCTTTATTTATTTATTTATTTATTTACTGTATAATCGGAATTACAATCCTTTGAGTCATAGTGTCTTTTGCAAAGGCTCCTCGTCATTTACAGGGGTGGAGGGAGAACCAAAGTACAAGGAAGACAGACGGAACGAGCAATTATATACAGGTTTCAGTACAGACAGTATTTATACAGTGGTCCTTGGTCCTGTTGGCTTTCTTTGTTCCTGCCAGCCCCATGAACCCCATTCCTGTGTAGGGAACTGGAGGAGCATGTGGAAGTAAGCCACCCAACTGGCAGTTTTGCAGACTCAGAGCTGCTCAGTGCACGAGTGTTTAAACAGGGAGCCAGCTCGAATACCAGCTAGTGCTATGGCACTTTACTGTTAAGAGCCACTGTGGAAGCTCTGGTGTGGTTCTCTCTGTGTGCCTTGGCCCCCATAGGTATAGAAAGGGTAAAGCACCTGGGGGAAAATAATTAAAATGTTAAATTAGAGCACTTTTATGGGCAATGTATTTAAAAGGCGCACATTACTTTAAGAGCAGTCAAGGTTGCTGTGAATTTTCTTTATCACCACCAGCTTCCTGGGATGATAGTGCTATGGTGCTAGCAACCAAACATTTCACCCCACTCTGCTTCTGGGCACCAGGTCAGAGGGGCAACTTCATGTCTGTGGGGGAAGTTAAATTTAAAACAATGTGGTTTGTCAGCAATATAAAATTAAAGTTGAAACTTTACAAGGATTGGTAAGTAAGTAAGCTTTATTTTTAGCTCCAATCTGGGCAACTGCATATAAAATTCAAGATCATAAAATGCACATTAAAATTACTGAACAATCAACCAATAAATCAGACAAGCGGCAATAAAATATATCTTCAGGGTATGCTTGCTTAAATAAATGAGTCTTCAGGTCCCTCCTGAATGCCTCCATTGTAGGGCCTTCCTCAAAGATCTCTGGAGTGAGTTCCAGAGGACAGGACCAGCCACCCTGAATGAATGATCACCTGAGGTATTCAGCCCATTCCTTGAACTGCAAGGAGGCCCTGGGTGGTGGAATGGAGGGCCTGAGTCAGAATGGCTGGATTAAGGAGGTCTAACAGGTAGCCATGGCCCAGTCTGTATAGGGCCTTATAAGTGTGCAAGCCCACCTTGAAGAGAACCCACCACCTGATTGGCAACCAGCGCAGACCCTGCCGGATCGAGGTCACGTGACAGCATTTGAGTAATCCTGTAAGCAGCCTGGCCACTGCATTCTGTACTAGCTGAAGCTGACAGAGGTTCTCCCCACTGACCGTGAGAAATAGAACATTACAGTAGTTGTGTCTTGATGTTACAAAGGCATGCACAAGTGATGGCAGATCTTCAGGTGGAATTAGGGGCTTAATCTGAGAGATGTTTCTCAGAAGGTGAAAGCTGTTTTTGATGACAGCTGACACCTGAGCCTCAAATGTCAGCCTGTCATTGAAGATCAAGCCCAGATTTCACACCCTAGAGGATGTCATCATTGGATTGAACTGTAGCAGCCATGTTTGCCAACTTTGACCTTTCAATTGCCTAATCAGAATCCTAGGAGCCCTAAAAGACTGAAGCTATGGCTCTTGGGAAGGAAGCAAGGACAATTTCTTGGTGCCAGTACAGGGAACCAATCAGTCATTGATTGGACTAAATGAACATAAAATTTCCTGGCAGATAGCTGTGTCAGCCAAACAGAGGCTGCCATGATCCCCTGAAACCCTGAGGACAAATTCAGCTTGAGTTCAGTTCAGTTGCAGCTCATCCTGGGAGAGTGAGGCTCTGGCCTTTGTTCCAGAGAGTGTGAAGAAGACCTGTCTGGGGGCTTGTACAACCACCCACCTGCCCAGGAGGTGTCCTACATTGCCTTCCATTGCCTGGAAGGGGTTGTTTCTAGAATGAAAGTGTTATTGCTGACTTGTGTCAAAGAAATAATATGGAAGTTTCCAGAGGAAGAGAAAACTCTGCTGCAATGCTCAAAAGAAGTTAGGCTGTGTTCCTGGGGTCTTCACAGCCCCCAGCCAAGGGTTATCAGACCTCTGTTGATATGTCTGGGAGATGTTTAGAGGCTACCTCGGTCCTTTACAGTCAAAGAGCCAAGGGAAGCCTGCTTGATGTTTTTTGGTAGTGGGAAAGATAAAGTGAGAAAATCAATTCTTCTGTTTAAGTCAGAGCTTGTACGATGAGATTTGTTCTTCTTTTCAAGCTGAGCCAGTAAAGTGGGAAGACATATCCCCCCACCTTCTACCTCTAGTCTGAACTGGTAATGTCTGGATTTGAGAGACTGTTTCCTGCTAACCTTCAATAGGAAACCCAGATACAATATTTCAAGTGAGAGACATAGAGAGAGCCACTGCTGCCAGTTGCCAGTGTGGCTGACACCATTTACTGCTAGAGTTTTCTGTCTACCAGAAGGAGAGTGACTGCCACCTGAGGACAGTCTGAGGAGTCAGCCAGGTAGTGTCACCTCTAGGCATTGCTGATCATCTCTCCTGAAGTGTGTTGGCCCTGGTCTCCAATACTGGCCTGTTCCAGTCCAGCAACAATACAGAAAAGTAAATGACAAGCTGCAAGAAAAGCTGAGTGGTATCCAGCCTGTCCAAGTTGTAAGAGCCTGCTGCTGAGGAGGCCCGAACTGCAAAAGATGCAGAGAGAAGGTCCAAGCTGCAAGAGCCTGCTGCTCATCTCAGCCATCCACGTGTCTAAGCTTCTACTGGTTTTGACTACCCCAAATCCATAGTCTGAAAGTCATCAGCCTAAGAAGCCAATAGACTGTTCTGCAAAACCATGAGTAATTCATGGCTTGCCCTGCATCTGGGGAACTGTATATACACTGTAGTTGCTGCCAAGGGTTTTGAATTTGTCCACCCATCCCAAAGTTGTCAAGTTTCAACAACTAGCTATTGCCATAATCCAAAGGGATTGGAATCTAATTTGTTGTTAAAGTGCACCAACATTGATCAACCAGCTGCACTGCATTAGGCCTGCAACTGCTCCAGTTGGGTACCAAGATAGACTGTGGGAGCTCCTTCAGTGGACATTGTGGGAGACTGGCACCAGTCAGAGAGTGGTAATGTTAGAACAAGTGGGCTGACACCTATTTGAATTATATGCTGGTGGGAGGTGGGCACTGAGAATGTTTCTTGGTTTCCAGTTAAAGTGATTGAATGGTGTTTGCAATAATGCTAACAGTTGCAAAGAGGTAATAGTTGCTTAACTTCTACCTTCATTTCTCCTTTTCCTAGACCTATCTCATGTAAATAAATTGTTGGTTAAACTTTTACAGCTGCCTCATGAGCACATTATTAGTGAGCATATTATTAGCTAAAGACAATAATGACATGGTTTTTAATATATTATTTGGTTCATGGTATTCCATGTGTGAGGTGACTACAATGGGGAGGTGGGGATGTACAGCATCCCAGGGGGCTGTACTACACCAGTATCTGGCCCACTATATATTTACTCTGGGCAGAGACACTACACTATTTATCTTTGGGAAAGAACCCTCCCATTACCATTAGAACAGAGCCCAGGCCCCTCAACCTGGTTGGCCCCCAAGAGGCAGGTGTAATAGCCTACTGTTTCACTATGCTTGGGTTGCACTTATTAGACAGGAAAATCATGGAATTTATTGAGAACCCTTTACACTAAAAAGATTAGCAAGAGTGGGGGAAGTAAAAAATGTTGAGACTCCAATCCTTACATCTCACTTTACACTTCCTGTCATTCTTGCAAAACAGGTTAAAACTAATAAGAGGAATTCAAATCAGCAATTGGCAAGCAAGATCTGGAGGGTACTGACATTAAATGCCTGATGTCCAAACAATAAATGAGAAGACATCAAAATAATTATACGTTTCTCTACCTTTGATATAGTGATGATTACAAAAATGTTGTGGGACTTAAAAATGCATGGAATAAATCCTTAGAAGGGTATAACCTCTACAGACTGGATAAGCTGGGTAGGAGAGGAGGGGGCATAATACTATTCATTAAAAATAGTGTCAATGCTGTGGAAATCTCTGAAAAGATTAAGAAGGCAAATGTTGACACAGAAACACTTTGGGTTAGAACAATTATTGAAAACAATGTGTCGTTTGTCATTAGTCTTTGTTACAGACCTCCAGACAGTGCTGATGAGGTCAACCAAGCAATACAGAAAGAGCTCATAAATGCATGTGGTTATGGAAACACAATGATAATGGGGGAGTTAGCCCTTAGGCTGCTACAGAATTAGAACGTATAGGAATTTTGGACTGATATATCAGTCAGCAGCCATGCAAGGGTTACGTATCCCTTATATTGACTGGAAATACATGAACACATGCACAGGGCTTGCAAATCAATTTCTTAATCAGATAAACTAACTGAATCTAAAACAACATGTGCAAACACTGACTAGAGGTACGGATATTCTTGATCTAGAATTAAGCTCCTCTGTTAGTCAAATCATGGATTGCAAAACTGATGAATCCCTGGCTGACAGAAACCATTTTATGATAGAATTTAATATAATGAAAGGGAAACACATAACAACAGGTATCACACAAGTTTACTTGTATTATATGGCTGATATCAAATCAATAACTCAAGAACTGGAGGGCTGTGACTAGAAAATGTTTAACATTAAGTCAGTGGAAGATGCTTGGAATATATTCAGGGCTACTTTACTCAACATTTGAAATAATTTTATTCCAAATATAAAAATATATAGCCAAGAGGTTACAGACCAACATGGTTAATAAAAACAATAATGAGGTTAATAAACCAAAAACAAAAGCATTTAGAAAGTACAAACTAGAAGGAAGCACTTAATCCTGGAAGGCATGTGAAAAGAAAACTAAATACCGCTGGTCTATTATTGGAAAAGAATAAAAGAAAACAGTTAAAATTAGCCAAAACTGTAACAAAACAAATCGTAAAGAATGTTATGGGTATATAAATGCCCAAAAATAAATCAAATTACTCTGTTGGACCACTTCATGTAGGAAATTTAGTCATTAGTTCCCCAAGAGATATGGCCATTGAATTGAACAAATACAATATTTTGACTCAGTGTTCAGCAAGAACGTCCTACTAAATCTAAACACTGAGGCAAATAAAAACTACTATACCCCTGCTTTTATTATTCATAAGAGTGAGACTGAACAGAGGTCAAATTTCTGAAACCATGCCACTCTTCTGGCACAGATTTTATATGACATTGGACAGTACAATTATTGTCAAATCAATTATTGGATCCCTTGGAAATTTTGTTTAATAAGTCTGTAGTGGAAAATACTACTTCACTGGAGGAAAGCTCATTTACAGTTTATCTTTAAAAAGGTTGCAAGTCTCAGGTGGAAAATTACATTTCTATTAGGCTCACCTCTATACCAGGAAAGACAATGGAGGGTCACTTTATTACAGATAATATTCAGGACCTAAATCAGCATGGCTTTGTTAAGGGATGATCATGCATAACACACCTTATATGTTTTTATGAAACTGTAAATAAAGAATGGCTAGAGGTAAACCTGTTGATCTTTCAATCCTTGCCTTTAGGAAGGCCTTTGATTTAGTACCCCACTTGGTAAATATTAAAATTACTGAATCGCAATAAAGACAACTACTTACTGAAATGGATTACCTCCTAGGTAAGTGATAAGACACATAAAGTCATACTAAGCAGTCACTTGTCTTACAAGACAACTGTCTCAAGTGGAGTCTCACACAGATCCATTTTTGGTCCTGCTCTGTTCCATATTTTTATCTCAGACATTGATGCTGGTGTAACAGGATGGGTTAAGAAATGCAATGATGACACGAAGCTCAGGGGGCCAAGCTCAACCATGCAAGGGATAGACTTACTGAAACAAGACCTATATACTGTAGGATTAGGGACTAAGGAATGGGACATCAGATTAAACTTTGAAAAATTTGCAGTAATGCATTACAATAGTGTCAGCATGACTCAATTGATAGCACATCCACTTCTAGACCAGAAGGTCATGGGTTCTTGTCCCACACTGGGATTGGACTCATACCTAAACACTGGCACCCACGTGCTATATTAGGGGTGCTGTACTGTTAGGGTGCTGTCCTTCAGATGAGATGTTAAACTGATGTCCCTTCTTTTCATCCTGGTGCTGTCTTAGTGGGTGTCCAGAAGGACCCAAGACATTCTTCGCAAAGAGTAGAGGACATTAACTTGTCCCGGCCAATATTCCTCCTCCCATAAAACTGGTTCATGCAATTATCCAGGCTGTGTGTGGGTGTTGATGTGCGATATGGCCACCACTACACGTTCAGTCACTTCACTACCAGTCTAGTATGGCTTGCAAAGTGCTTTGGGATACATTGTGCAAGAAAAGCACTATATAAATGTTTGATTCTTCTACTAGGTACCTGGAATAGAAACCACAACTATCAACTGCAGGGCAAAACCCTTCAAAATGCAGAAACAGAAAAGGATTTGGGGGATTTCCTAAACCAAAGTCTTTCTTCAGATAGACAATGTACAGAGTTGACGTCATAGGCAAATAGAGTCATGGGGTCAATAAAAAAAGTATCCACAACTGTGATCAATATGTAATTGCTCCATTATATAGATTATACTGTATGTCCACCCACATCTGGACTATCAGTAACAGTTTTGGGCACCTTGCAAACAAAAGAATATATACAAGTTAAAGAAGGTGCAAAGATAAACCACACACATAATTTATGGTTTAAAATACATCACATATCCATCAAGAATAGAAAAACTTAACATAATGTCACTTCAAGACAAAAGAATAAGGGGGCTCTACTATTGCTTTTTGATTTAATTCATGACCCGGTGTTACTGTACAAACTAAATATAAATTTCAAATCACATCAAATTGGATCAAGAGGCATCCCCTGCAAAATAACTTGAAGACAGTAAACAGATTTTTTTCTAAGTACAGGTAATTGGATTATGGAATAACCCACCCATAGATGCGGTCATATTAAAAATAAAGAGAAGTTTAAAAATATTCTGATAATTACCTAACAGATATTGTACAGATTACTTTGACCCCATCTGGAGTACTGTGTGCAGTTTTGGAGACCTCATCTACACAAGGACATAGACAGGATGGAAGCAGTCCAGAGGAGGGTAACTAAATGGTGCAGGCTCTGCAGCAGAAACCATATGAAGAGAGACTGAGAGAGCTTAATATGTATACTCTTGATGAAAGGAGGGACAGGGGGAACATGATAGAAACATTCAAGTACCTCAAGGGAGTCAACAAAGTCCAGGAGGATAGCATCTTTCAGAAAAGAGATGAAGAACAAGGGGCACAATTGAAAGATAGTGGAGGATGGCTCAGGGGTAATATGAGGAAATTTTTTCACTGAGAGAGTGGTGGATACATGGAACAACCTTTCTGAGGAGGTCGTTGGGTCTAAAACAGTGGGGAATTCAAACAAGCATGGGACAGACATAAGGCAATTATGGTGGGGGTTGCAGGAAGTAGGCTGTTGGTTAACTAGAATCTGCAGTTTATCCAATAGGTAGGGAAATGGGCAGACTGGGTGGGCCAAGTGGTCCTTATCTGCCATCAAAGTCTATGTTTCTATGTTTCTATGAGTACTACAACTGAGACAGTGGATAAGCAGACCATGTGGGCTTATAGGCAGCCTTCTGCTTTGTCTACTAATGCTGTGCAGAATGCAGAATTCTGCCATCAAAATTAGTGCTGAATGACCTTTCCACCAGCAGAATTTCCACTGGAACTTTGTTGGTTCTGCTGCTGAATTCAACCTACTATGATCTGCAGAACAGCAATTCTTCCACAGAAAATTATTCTGCAACAATTTCCACAGAAAATATTGTGATCTACGGAATAATATTCTATGGAACAGCATTTTTTCTGTGGAAAATCATTCCATAACTATTTCTTGCCGCTGAATTCTACCATTCAGTTTCTGGTGAGATTTGGTTTCAATTTTTGAGAATAGTTTTTTTTTAAATCTGGCTTTATGGTCCCCTTCTCCTCCTCCCACCAACTGGCAATGGGGACATACATGTAGTTTACAGATTTTCTCCCCTGACCTCTCCAAGGCCCCAGCACATGATCATGTGGAGGCATGCATCGCATCCCGTGGCACCAGCTCAGCCCCTTTCCACCTCCCAATACTTTTGCCACCATCTCTCAACCTACACTACCCACCAGACCTCCACTCAGTGGGAGCAGAGTACGAGGGGGTGTCAACCCACCCTCACCACCATCTGGAGAGGAGAACTGCCTGCCGGCATGCTCAATCCTGCTCTGCCCTCCCCCCCACACTGGCACCCCAACAACCCAAGATCATTCCTGAACCCAGGTTGGCAGTGTACTGCAAGGTAAGGCTTCCAGTGCCTCAACCCTCTGAGCCTCCAGATCAGCACTTTCACAAAATTTTGAAAATTCTGTGGAATTTCATTCAGCCTAAATTTGAAAATTTCTCACAGCTCTAATATCTACCTTTTTTATGAACATTAGTATGAACTACAGTTTATAGAAGCATTCATATGATGCAGAAGGGTCTATTCAACCAATGGGGAAAATGCAGAGGTCTTACAAATTTTACAAAAATTGCAGAAGCAGTGACTCAGAACAGCATCCAGAGTGAGTGCACATAGCAGGGCTTTACAATAACTTAAATCACACAATGCTGATATAGCAGACTTGTCAGCACCTCTACAGTCCATATACTGAAATTTATTTTGAAACAAAGGGTTTACTACAGCCGTTTTTTTTTTTTTTCAAAATCTGTACAAATTCTTTATTCACAGGCAGCAAGGCTAAATATCCACAGCACAGGTAGAGGTACAGGTCCAGATCTTCATACCCACATTGGCATTGTGTTAGCTAGCACGGTCATTTAAAGTACATTAAATATAGTAGCTTTATAGAACTCATTCAATCTCTTTCAAAACTTTTTTTACTAATGCACAGACCGTATCTCTCCTGAACCTGACAACCCAGATCCAGGCAGGATGATGGTCTGTGCACTGAAAAAAATCTTTTAAAATATATTAGTGAAGAGTTGATTAAAAAAATGGCTGTCTTAAGCCCTTTGTCTTAAAAATCTCATTTTTATGATTTGTTCTAATGAACTCAGGCTGGATATTTTATATGTGGATATTGTAGATGTCATAAGATACAATGATGTGATAAAATGAGACAATTTAATAATCTTAATTTTCTGTTCAATGGTAGCCTTTTACAGTAATGAAAAATAGATTTCTATATAGATTATCCAGCGCTGATCTTCCCAGATAGGTGGACCACGGGAAACTCTGACTACATCTGGGCTAATTGCAGAAATTGCCTGTTATACTGATGTGGGCAAATCCCATTTGAGACATACAGTGAAAAAGATTTTAGAACAGATTAAACTGTCTTTTCTGGTGTCAAACAAATTGATATGAAACAAACAGCAACTCTAAGGAATATTGTATATCATGTCCTAGGAAACTTCCTTGGTATTAACATTTCTAAGGAGGAAATTATAAATATACAAAGAGTTTTTAAGGTCAAAATTAGGGTGATCAAATTAAAGTAACTCTAAATAACTGTAAGCTAGCAATGGAAACTATAGAAAATGCTATTAAACTGGATCCACTAAGAATTATAAGAATTAAGAGAAATGGCAAGAAAAAAGATAGACAGTAATAACCATGTGTTGCACAAAAAACCTTTGTGGGCAAGAGAAGTAACCTTGAAGTAGAACATTGAGACTAAGAACAAGTTTGAACCATTGAGGAAACAAGGCCACTGACTTAGTAGCAGTGCTAACTTGAAAAGGAGAGGATAGCTCCCTCTACCAAAACTTCAGGTATTGGGAATGAGTCATTTATGGAAAGCTGAAAGGGTAATATAAGCTTATGTACTTGGAATGTCACAGGTCATCTTGGTAGCCTAATGGACATAGAGTACAAAAATGTCATTGCAAATTTTGACATATGGGTGCCAATATAACACTGCAAGTGGGGTACATACGATAGGCATGTACCCAGCCCCACATGTTTGTAGCGCACAGACAGACATGAGGGGTGTGGTATTCACCATCTCATGTCACTTGTCCATGGCTCACACCCCTGCACGCTGGTGCACGGGACAGATTGGTGGCTCACTGGATCAGAGGACTCTAGGTGGGCATCCAATGGGATGCTTATTTTGGTTCCAAAGTGGATCCCTGTCTCACAAGGAGAAGAAGACTGTGGGATGCTGCACACCCTAGGACAAAGATAAATGGTGATTATCCCAATTGACATCCCCATCCCTCTCTGCCTGATGGGAGGGCTGTGGTGGTATGGCAGGAGTGGTCAGCTGTCTCATCACAGCTGGTGGATGCAGTTCATGGGGGCATACATTTGCTCCAGCAGGGTCCCTGCTCACATAGCCTAAACCCTCCCACCCAACACTCCATGCTTTAGTGAATTGTGCAGAGCGTGGGCATACTCCCTGGCCACTCCACTGGTCAATCCACTTATGTAGTTGTGTAGATGGACTGGGAATCCTATGCAGAAGGGGCACATGTCCCTACCCCATACCAGCTGGGTTTTAGAAAATCCCACTCCACTGTCACTTCCCTCCTCAGATTCACGGATTCCATCCTTACAGGCATGGACAAAAGTCACATCACATCTGCCATTTTTATTGACCTAGCTAAGGCTTTTAACACAGTCTCACATATCCTTCTCCTGTCGAAACTCTCCAATGCAGGTCTCTCCAGGAGGCCACAAACTGTTCAAATCATACCTGGCAGACAGGTCCCAATAGGTAAAATTGGGCCTCCACCTCTAACCCCCTCCCTGTCACCATTGGTGTCCCCCAAGGCTCTGTCCTTGGCCCTATTTTATTCTCCATCTTTCTCAATGACCTGCCATCATTCTGCCTGCATACAGCCATTCACATGTACGCATACGATACAGTCCTGTACACCTCAGGCCACTCCACACTGAAAGTAGCATCCAAACTCCAGCAAGACTTCACCGAAGTTCAGCTCTGGTTTCACAAAAATCAACTTATTCTAAACGCTAAGAAAATGGTCTCCCTGACTTTCGGCACGAGACAGAGACTCTCCCACCTCCCCACCTTCCCCATTTTCAAAACACTTGATGGGACCTCTCTAGAAGTATATACCTTGTTCAGATACTTAGGGGTCTGGCTGGACCAACACCTTGACTTTTCTACTCACATCGAAGCAACCCACAAAAAACTGCACCCTAGGCTGGGTGCATTATACCGGAACCGTAGTTGCATTCCTCTGCCAGCTCACAAAGAGATACTGCAGAAAATGATCCTCCCTATTTTTGACTAAGGGGACGTAGTCTACAGTGCTGCCCCTAAATCCTCCCTGGCTAGACTGGATTCTCTTTTTAACTCCTTCTGTCATTTCGCACTGGATTGCCTACCCTCCACCCACCACTGCGACCTCTACAGGTACCTTAACCTACCCTCACTTTTCATTAGGCACCAATACCACTGTAACAGACTCACAGCCAAATTCTGGACCCAGTTACTGCCCTCCTACCTTGCCTGTACCCTAACTGCTCAAACACCATTTACATACTCACTCAGAAATTTCGACTCCCGGCTATTACAAATCCTGCATATGGCTACCTCTGCTGGCCAGTTGGTGTTTAGAGCCCGACTACCACTTTCTGCCTGCTGACATCCGGCTCTTCCCCTCCTCTCGGCAACAAATCTCCCTACTTAAAGGGCAAGTCCCCACAAGCTGCTCATGTCACCTAGATTCGCACTAGTATGGGCCAACTCGCCAGCTGCACAACTATGGTATTCACCCAAATGCTTAACTGTCCCAATTAGTTGTCAATACCTCTTCTACTAGTTAATGCCTGCTGCATGCTGTGTACATACTGTTTATATTCCTGTATATACTATTACTATTATACTTTAGTACTTTAGTACCTTTTGTACATAACCTACGAAGTTCGGTATTCTGTAATTGTACCTCTGTATTCTTCACTTGTATGTATCATCCCATCCCAACAACCACCAGGACGTATCTGGAATCGAGAGGTAGTCTGCTCAGTATGCCTTTCCTGGTAAAACTTTTAAATAAATAAAATAAATAAATGTCCCTTCTGTGAATGCCACAGGGGTCTGTGGAACCACTGTGTGCTCTCTAATGTATGCTTTCCACTCTGTAATACATAGGGGCCAACATGTCTAAGGAAACTTAGCACTTACATGAACAGCAGTTAGAGTGCAGTATGAACCATTACCAAACCTTTCAAATTCCAGCAAAAACTAACTAGGAAAGAAAGGCCTAGTGGTGAATTAATTATTCTACTTATGGTCTCTGATTTTTTGGAAGTAATTAGTTTTTTGTGACACAAACAAACTATTTGGAATACTGATAAAAATTCAGGGAAGTTTGGTGGTTCTAACCACTATACATGCCCCTTCCACTAAAGAGTTCTCCCCTTTATAATAAAGATGTATGGGAAAAAATAAAATAAAAACTGACAATCTGTAAGGAAAATTACCCTAAAGGTGAATATATTATAATGGGTGACACTAATATAAGAACAGGAACACTGGAAAATACCTTGTACAAAGAGGCCAAACTCAGACTAGAAGCATTGACTATCACTGAAAGAAAATCAATGGATAAAAAAGCCTCAAAGGAAAGTAAACACTTCAAGGCACTGCTGGAAAATCTAGATATCAGCATTTGTAATGGGATATTCAACTCTGAGAGGGATGGTTTTCCTGTATATCCTATAATGGGGCAGCCATAATAGACTACATTAGGACCTCACCATACCATTACTGTAATTATTATGATCAGAAAATAATAGATATACCTGAAAGTGGCTGCCTCACAATTGTACTACTAAAAAAAAGTACACTGAAATTATTATATTAGGAAGAGGAATTTTGTGACATTACAAACAACAAAACAATACTTTTAGGCAAGATTCCTGAGTTCAAAAAAATTTATGTAATAGAATACTATAAGGGAAGCTTGCAAGGGATTATTACGGATGATCTGGAACCATGTTTAACATAAAATGAAATGCTGAAAGCCTGTAAACCAAGAAATAATTAAAAAATAATAATCTGAAAATCTCATCTATGAGGGATGGTTTAATAAAAACTGTAAAGCAGAAAAACGGAAATTGGGAAAGTTAGTCAGACAATAAAAAAAAGAATCCCACAAAAATAATCTGGGAGAATTAAATAAAAAGATATATACCTATAGAAATCATGTGCAAATACAAAAAGATATATACCAAAAGGATCTGTGGGACAGAATGCTTGAAGATGTTATAAGAAATGACTCAAAGCTCTTCTGGAGATTAGTTGCCACAGGAATAATGAAATATGGAGTCCACTTTGATTAAAATATTCAACCATCAGTCTGGATATCACACTAGACTAGTCTATTTTATGACAAATCTGAAAATGAGGATATCGTCTAAAGGAAATAAGTGAGCCATTTCATTAGATCAGTAAACAAGAGGTTTTTGATGCTATGATGATCTCATAAATAACAACTCACCAAGCCCACATGATATGCCTTCAGATTTCTATAAACTTGATGCAAATTGGTAGGTCTTTGTTTAGGCAAACTTTTTTAATATAGCCATATTGTCTGGTTATACTCTGCAAACATGGCATGGTAATTACAGTACATAGTTCCCATTCACAAAAAGGGTCATAAAAAAAGACACAAAATACTATCATCCAATTAGCCTTATTGATAACATGGCTAACAATATATGTGAGAATTTTGTAGGAAAGACTGATAAATTGGGTCGAGTCACAGGCAGTCATATCACCATTACAGGCCAGCTTCAGGAAAAATATGGGTATGATAACTCAGTGCTTCTTAGTGTACCATTTAGTTGAGAAATACAATAAAATAAAGAAAACAAGCTCTAAGTAGCTTACATAGATCACTATGGCTTTTGACTCCATATCAAGTTCTTTAGAGGCAGTATACCGTAGTGGTTAAGGGCACTGAGCTGCAAATCTGGAGGCCTGTGTTTGAATCCCATCAGCCCCCACTTTCTGAGAGAGAGTCCTTCTTTCATCAGTCCCTGCAATCTCAGAGCAACTCTATCAGGCCTGCTTTATTTCAGTCCAGAGGTCATTTAGCTCAGAGAGGAATGGATGATATTCCTGCCCTGTATCACACCAACGAGCATTTGGGACACAAGGCTTTCAATCTCTCGTCAATAGCTACGAGTTTTGATCTCTAGCTGGCTTCTTTGGAGGTGTTCAGTACTCATGCATCTGTCGATCAAGGACAACACTTTGGCATAGTCAGGCCATTGCAAGTGGACCCTTGGCAGATCTCTCTAACCCACATTAGTCAGGGCCACCACAAGTGAACCCTCAGCACACAAGTCCTAGCCACATCATTCAGGGTAACGCCAGGTCCAGATCTGAATTTTCTCCTCCAGACTGAACCACCAGTTTCTTCCTTTTTCCTGTTGCAGGCCCCAGCTTGGGGTTCCTTCCAACAGACTTTCTTATCTCAAGACTGGTCGGAGAAGTGTTCTCTTTCTCCCATATATCCCTTGTTTCCTAAGTACCTTTCTAGTTAAGCAGTCAGCACATCATGATTCCAGGTGGACACATTCTGGTACTTTCTGATAAAAATGTTTCAGTTAAACAGCCTTCTGGCTGCTTTCATTTCCACAAGCTACTTCCTTCTTGCACAGGAGTAGTGTTTTCAGCTCCAGTCTTTTCTCCTCAAGGCCTGGTTCTTGAGAGGCTAGCTCTCTTAGAGTCCCTGTAGCCAAACAAAGCCTGGAATGTCTTTAAAAAAAAGTTTTAGTACCACGTAAACTTCAGTTTCCTAGTGGAAATGTTTTTTCCCCTTGGTACAAGGACAAGAGCCTAGAGTTTTTCAACCCTTCTTCCTCTCATGACTGGATTATTTAGCTCATATCCAGGCATTACTATCTTGTACACAGAACTAGTTTGGTCTTTGTGACTTGTTTCCTGTAAAAATATAAAGGTTTTTATTTTCTTATCTACAGTAGGTCAGTAGGCCTCTTTTTTGAGAGTACACCTAGCGGGTACTCGGATTCATTTTTTGTCAGGCAAGAAAAACCTGTCATTTCTCAGACCATTTCAAAGAATTCCACAAGGAGCAGTTTCACTTCAAGACCCTTCTAGGGACCGGAGTTTTTTCCCTTGGAACACAAACCTCTGTATATTCAAGTTCATGGGGTTTCCCTTGGAACCTTTGACAATTCTGTCTTGAAGCAAGTAACATCGAAGACAACCTTTCTGCTTGTCTTTTCCTCTGTCAGATGGATTTTCAGAGTTTCAGGTTTTTCTTTTAGGCCTTATCCTTTCAGTGCCTTTAAGAACAATTTAGTCCTCTGGATGGATAGGAAATCCTTCTCCCAAGTGTCTGTCATTTCCACCTCATCAGCCCTTTTTCCCTGTCTGTACTGCTCTCAGACAAGTCCTGTCTAGGCTATCTCAAGCTGCTTGGATGGGGCATGAATTAGTCCTGCAGGTCTGTGTCAGCGGTCCTAGCAGTTCAGGTACTCTCATTATCATCCCTTCCTTTACTGCGTTCGCAGAAAAGGAGAAACCAGTGACCAAGAGTATTTTCCCAAGGGACTGTTTTCCCATATTTTGGGTCAGGTACAACAAGGCTGACATTCAGACCTTCTCGGGCTTAGGACCTACTTCCTGGAGAACAGCTGCCTCCTCGGCAGTGCTCAAGGCTGTATCCTGACTAGAAGTGTGCAGATCACTTATTTGAAATTTGCTTCTCACATTCAATAAGATCTTTTCTTGGATGTATAGTCTGATAGGATGCCAAATTTGGCAGGACGGTACTTCAGAGCCTTTTCTTAAAATAGGTTTCTGTGCCCTCCTCCCAACTACACGGCTTCGAAGTCTGCATCTGTCAATAGATGCTAAAGAATTCCTGGGGTGAGAAGAAACAATTACTCACCGAAGTAATATTACTTCTTCCAGGGTATTCTTTAGCATTATTGATACTCCCACCCTTCCTCCCCTGGAAACCTTGTCTAAAGGGTCTGTTAGGGGATTTAGCCAAATTTGATGACTGTCATTCTTTCCAGTGATTAAAAAATAAATAAATAAATGATTTTTTTCTTTATAGTTGGTTAGAATATATGGTGGGTTATTGCTAACAGTTTTTTTGCCCTTAGTGGGCACAGTTTTTGCTCTTTTTCAGCTCAAAAATGCGTTCTGAGGTCCCTCAGGCTGACTGCAGGCAGCACTCTACTCCATCCGTATCCTGATTGGCCAATGCCGTCCTCATTTTCATTGGCTCCTCCTCTCCGGGGCAGATGAACCCGGCTGGCATACTGCATCTGTCAATAATGCTAAAGAATACCCTGGAAGAAGTAATATTAATTCGGTGAGTAATTGTTTCTTATTCACCACCAACTGGATGTTGCAAAGCAATACTCAAACCAAAGGGCCTGACGGATTCTCCTACTAGACATCTCCTGTCTAGGAAAATGAGGATAAAGAAGAGCATTCAGGATATACAAAGAAACACAGAGGGACAAGGACAGGGTGCAGTGCCTAGGGACACAGAGGAGGGAGGCAGGAAAGGTGGTCAGAAGCACAAAGGCACAAACAGAAGAAAATATAGCACATGCCGTAAAGAAGGGGAGATAAGATCTTCTTCAGATATATTAGTGAGAGAAAGAAGGCAAGGGATTGGATTGTCAGGATAAAGGAGGAGGGAGGAGGGAGGAGGGTTACAGAGGAGGACATAGAGAAGGCAGGAATACTGAAAAAATACTTTTGTTCAATTTTCACGAAGGAAGGTGAAGGCGAAAGTCCAAAACTCAGCCACAAAAGCAGACAGGAAGGGGAGGTTGACACCACTCCATTCACAGTAAAGAGATCACTGGAGGAACTCGAGAACCTGAAAACAGATAAGGCAACAGGGCCAGATAGGATTCACTCCAGAATATTAAAAGAGCTCAGAGAGGTGCTGGCAGCCGCACTAACTACTCTATTCAACAAATCACTGGAGACAGGGAAGTCCCAGAAGACTGGAGGAGGGAAATGTGGTTCCCTCCACAAAAGTGGGAGCCGAGAAGAGGCTGGCACTTACAGACCAGTCAGCCTAACCTCAGTGGTGGAGAAGTTAATGGAGACTCTGTTAAAGGAGAGGAGTGTGTCATTCCTTGAAGCAAATGGGGCATGGGAACCAAGGCAGCATGGATTCACAGCAGGAAAGTCATGCCAAACAAATCTAATAGATTTCTTTGACTAGGTGACCAGGGAGGTAGATCAGGGAAGGGCGGTGGATGTGGCCTACTTAGTCTTCAGCAAGGTCTTTGATACCTTCCCACATAGAAGTCTGGCAAACAAGTTAGAGATAGGGTGGGCACCAAGGTGGTAAGTTGGGTCAGAAATTTTGCTAAAGGACAGGACACAAAGGGTGCTGGTAAATGGTGTTCATTCTGAGGAGAGGCAGGTGATGAGGGGTGCCTCAGGGATCTGTCCTGGGACCAGTCCTTTCAATGTCTTTATAAGTGACATTGGGAGGGGCAGGAGGGGAAAGTATGTCTTTTTACAGATTACACCAAGATCTGCAACAGGGTTGACACTCCAGAGGGGATTGAAAAAATGAGAAAGGACCTTGGCAGGTTAAAGGAGTGGTCAGAAGTGTGGCAGCTTCGATTCAATGACAAGAAGTGCAAAGTCATGCACTTGGGGAGCCGAAATTCTGGAGAGGTATACAAAATGGGGGGGAGGTGGAGAGTCACATGATGCAGTGTGCTGGGTAGGACGCCTGTATGCTTGCTCTGACCTACCGCCTGTTAATTATTGCTAAAACCCTGTTTCACAGTGTTTTCCACATAGATCACCTGTCTGTTATCTTCTTGAGCGACAGCTCCCTATAAAAGAAGTTGATGGACGAAGAGATGTGGAAAATAGCTTCCAAACACACACACCTCCCGCTATGCCCGAGAAGGCCTCTAAGAAAGCCAGGCCCCTCCCTGCAATCCCGCTGCCTGCCACTACTGAGACCCTGACAATGATCTTCTCACCCGCTCAAGATTTCTAGAGGAGTTTCAGCCTTCAAGGCTCAAATGCATAATATGGCAGGAGAAATAAAAGGTATCTCCAGCACCCTTGAGGAGCTCACTAAGAAGATTGCTGATAATGAAGCTTGCATACGTTCCGTTGAAAGAAAACAGGATAAAGCAGAACTGGAGCTTGTGGCCTGAGGCAAGGCTGGTGAAAGTGGAGAACAAGGTGGAAGATTTGAGGCGCAGTCACCAAAATAATGTGGTTATCATTGGTTTGCCCAAAGGTGAAGAGGGCTCAGAACCCATTAAGTTTATCAGAAAGTTCGTGGAGAAGGTGGCAGGCCCTTCCCCCTTTGGTGCAAGCTACACAATAGAAAGAGCTCACCGGGCACTACGCCCCCCTCCTCCGGCTGGAGCCTTCCCCAGGTCATTTATATTTCTCTTCTTAAACTTCCAGAAGTGACAGCATTTTCTATATAAGGTCAAGGAAACACAAGATTTGCAATGGGAAGGTAAAAAGCTGAGAGTGGCGCAAGATTTGCCTTCATCTGTACTCCAGAAATGAACCACATTTCACAAGCTTGTCCTCAAGTTGCTCGCCGCGGGAACCAAGTTTCGTATGGGTTTTCCTGCAAGATTTCAAGTTTGCCTGATTGGTTCCTGGGAGACCTACGAGGAAGTGGAGTCGGCTACCGCAGGGTTCAAGAAAGCGCTTCCTGATCTTTTTAAGCCTGCTTGAGAGTCAGCCTGGTGTGGGGAGCCATGCTAAGTTTTTCAGTGGTGGTGTAATTCAGCTGATGCAAATTATATCTCTCTACTTTGTCTCAGGGACTATGTTGGTCATAAACTATTTATCTGGCTATTCAATTTCAAGCTGCAGCTCTCGAGAAGGGTCTTCGTGCTGACAGATTAATGGCCATCACGTTTCCGATTTGGTTTTCTCTCTCAGGACTGTTTAATTTTGTGGACTCTCATAATATTGACTCTGGTTCAGTCTAGTCTCGTTTTGTATTCATCTAGGTTACTATGTTCAAGTAAAATTTTACTCTGTCAGATCTGGCAATACACTTTTTCAAGGGCGATGTCTTGATCCTAAGGTTTGGGGGCAACGCCAGTTCTGTGTTTGCAATGCAAATCTGTCTGTGGCTGCAGTCCTTTCTGGTTTTATTTTCGTGGTCTGGTTTCTCTGGGTTTCTTCTCTTCTCATTCACTGTTGCCATTGGATGATAATGGTGGCTGGCCTGTGTATTGGGGGATTTACAGCCATAGACAGATGGCGGTGTCCGTTTATGGTACACTGTGTGGGCGTTGATCTGCCCTTCTGAGCATCCTTCCTCGAGTGCTGTTTATGGAGGACTCCTCATCTCCCTTTTCGGGTTTCCACTGTTGGGGCGGGATGGTTGCTGCCTCCGGTCTCAGGGACAGGGTTCAGACAGCGGCCCAGGAGCCCTTGGGTTTCTCCTTTGTTACAGCAGGCAGTAATGGCCCACTTTCTCGGCTGTTCACCTCCATTATTCAAGGGTTGCGCCACAAGAGGGTGTCTGTGTTTACTATTTTCATGTTTTGTGCAAGTACTATACACACTTTATTCTCTGTGAATCAGGTAGTAGCATGGTTCATGGGGACTCTGCAGGGAGAATTATTTTCTTTTCGGGTTTGTGCAGACAACTTCTTTACACTAGTTGGCATTGATGTCAATTTATAAGAATGATGGAGGTACTACTCTCTATAGAGTGTTCTGATTATAAAGGGGTAGTGTCCAGGTTTTCTGGTTCACGAGGGTGGGAGGTTGGAGGAGAGGTTCTTTTCAGTTAGCCGATCATCATGTACCATGCAAAAGGCGGTGTGGGTGGAGGAGGGGTCAGGGTTATGGGTGCCTGGGGGTTTCAGAGGGGTGATTGGGGGATGGATCTAGTGATGGTAGGGGTGGGGGTAGAACAACCCAGCGCATATCTCTCTTGGAGCAGTATTGAGGGAAACATAAATACATGTGGTGTTTTGGGATTTCTGACTGGCATCTTGAGTGATGGTTAGAAATATCCACTTTATCAGTTGAAGGCGTTAAAGGGGCAAGCCATAGGACTAAGCAATATAAAATCCTGAAACATATAAACCATCTGAAGGCAGAAATTATGTTTTTGCAGGAGACACATTTGCTTATGAGGGAGGCTGACAAAATGAGACGGCAGCAAATTGGGCAGCTGTGTGGCGGAGGGCATGACCCATAGCAGAGGGGTTATGATCCTTTGCATAGGTCGCTTTCTCAAACCTCTCCAAGTTATACCGGATCCTTCCAGCAGATTTTTGTTTGTAAAGGCAGATTGCATACCTTGGATATTGTTTTGGGTGTTATTTATGGCCCTAATGTAGATTCCACCAGTTTTTTTGTCCAGATAATAGAAGCCCTAACTCCATTTTTGGATATCCCTATGGTTATAGGGGGTGACTTCAATCTCGTTTTTGACCAGGCTCTTGACAGGTCAGGCCAATCCCGTCAAGGTCTTTCCCCAGCACAAAGAGCTTTTAGGGACCTGTTGGACTCTATAGGTCT
Source organism: Neoceratodus forsteri (assembly GCA_016271365.2). NCBI lineage: Eukaryota > Metazoa > Chordata > Ceratodontiformes > Ceratodontidae > Neoceratodus > Neoceratodus forsteri. The sequence continues at coordinate 911,512,204 of CM057455.1, read as the reverse complement.
TTGTGATATATGATGTGTATTACATCCTAGTACAAGGGAATATACCTATGTTTCTCCAGTCCACGCAACTTCTTCGAGGATTGATTATATCCTCATCTCTCAATCCTTATTACCTGGGGTCCTAAGTCCTAGTATTGTTTCAGGGCCCCTTTCGGATCACTCTGTGGTCACCTGCCAAATAACCGTAGCATCGCTGCCCAATGAAGGGGGCAGGTGGAAGTTGAATAATCAAATTTTGAAGGAGCCAAAGATGGTTCAATATATAATATCCCAAATACAGCAGTTTATTGCCTCCAGTTCTAACTCCGTGGAGAAGCCCGATATGATGTGGGGAGCTTGTAAAGCATATTTAAAGGGGATTATAATTGGCCTAACATCGAAAAGGAAAAAAGAGAGGGCATCTCGGATCTCTGACCTTCTCTCTCAGATTAGGAGCATGGAGATGGTTCTCTCTCCATCCTCTTCTGAGATATTTAAACAAGAATTAAAGAAATTGAGAGAAGCCTACCTAGCAATGTTATCGGAGCAAGCTGAATTTGCTATTTTGAAAACAAAAGCGGTACACACTGATCAGGGTGAGAAGGCCGGCAAAATGTTGGCACTGTGTATTAAGCAACAGGAATCTGCTAGATTTATTCCTGCAGTCCATTCCTCCAAAGATAACTCCCTTAAGGTCTCGCCCTCAGAGATAGCAGAGGAGTTCACAAATTATTTCCAGGATTTATATGGCCCTATGGTTAATTCCCCATCTAAGGAGAGACTTCTTGAATATCTGAGTGATTTACAATTGCCAGCTCTCTCACAATCCCAGCAGAAAATTTTGGAGTCTCCTATCTCTGAGGGTGAGATTGAAAGGGTAATTAAATCTCTCCATCCGACAAATCTCCGCCCTGACGGGTTTACTCCAACTTTACAAAGCTTTCTAAGCAACTGATTCCCATTTTGTTGCCACTTTTCAGGCTATTCTCTCTGGTCAAGTATCTGATCCCTCCCTTTTGAGGCGCTGATTGTTTTGTTGCCTAAGACGGATAGGCTGTCCGATCTGGTCTCCAGTTACAGGCCGATCTCCCTTCTTAACCATGATATTAAAATCCTGGCAAGACTATTAGCCAACCGTTTGGAGGCAGTACTTCCCTTTTTAATAGAGGCAGATCAGGTTGGCTTTATGAAAGGTAGATCCTCTATGGATCATCTGAGGGCCCTGCCTCACGTCTTCTTAGTATCCAAGGATGCTCCGCATTCAATGGTCCTGATTTCGCTGGATGCGGAGAAGGCATTCCACAGAGTCCATTGGGATTACTTGTTTGCTACGATGGAAGTTTTTGGTTTTCCTATGAAATTCCGGAATTGGGTTAGTTCTCTATACAAGTTCCCTTCCGCTAGAATTTCATGTAATGGGGTTATCTCCACCCCCTTCAAATTACATGTAGGGACCAAACAGGGGTGTCCCTTATCCTCCCTTCTCTTTAATATCTACCTAGAGCCTCTTATCAGGAGACTGTCTGGTGCCCAGGGCATCTCGGGTATCTCTCTCGGGGAGCAGGTGGTTAAAGTGGCGGCCTAGCAGATGATCTTCTGCTGCAGGTAACCCATTCACTCACATCTATTCCCGTTATTCTGAAGTTAATAGATGACTTCAGTAAGGTCTCGAATTATAAACTCAATGTAGGTAAGACTGTGGTTTTTCCTCTTAAACACAGGGTACACAAACAGGATATTATTGAGTTTGGGCTCATCTGGAAGTCCGATTATATTAAATATCTGGGGCTCCTTCTCACTGAACACGGCACGCTCAGACAACTCAATATTGATGCACTGGTACATAAAATAGATCTAGACCTCTGCCGGTGGACTCTACTTCCCCTCTCTCTTTGGGGCAGAATTAACTTAATCAAAATGAACATATTTCCTCATTTATTCTACCCCCTTAACATGCTAAACATATGGCTCCCCCTGGCCTGGGTTAAAAAAGTGCATAGCATGATCTCTACCTTTATATGGGGCAACAAGAAGGCTAGGATGGCTTTCCATAAGTTAGCGGCTCCGAAGGCTAAAGGAGGGTTAAGACTTCCCCATATTGGGCTCTATTACTGGGCCAGTCAGGCCAATAAGTATCTCAGATGGCTGACCGTGGATCAACAATCCGTGGCCGCCACTTATATCCGACTTGGTTAGCCGTAGAGTCTGCTGCCATTAGAAAACATGGCCTTTCTCCGGCTGCATTGCTATACACCAAGGTTAGTTCTTTACCTGAATCTCTACGTAGCTCTCCTATTGCCGTCTCAATAAGGGTTCATACTCAATTGTGCGGTTTTTTGAAGTATAAAAATCGTAAGGATTTATCTCAACCTGTTATAGGCAACTCTCATTTTTTACTGGATGGTAGGCTTCTCTCACCTAACTGGATCCCTCAGATAAGTAACTGCCGTCTAGATGACTTCATGTTATCCGATAGTCAATGGTGCTCTTCTGCTGGCATTATGCATAAGTTTATGTTACCTCACACAGCAATTTTTAAGATTTTTCAATTCTGCCACTTCCTGGTTAAGGTAATGGGTCCGGTCCCCCCTCCTGCTCCCAATATCACTTTTCAGGCTACCCTTACGGAGTTGGCGGGTTCGCTTCATGCTGTATCTACAATATATACTGCTCTGTTTACCTGGGCTTAACCTGATAATTACGCTCCCATCTCCTTTTGGGCCTCTCTCTTTCAGGGTAGAGATATGGATTGGTCTCTCTTGTGGCAAAGTTGTCATAAGTTCCTTAAGCAGGACAGACTTAGATTAACACAATTCAAAATTTTGCATAGAAACATAGAATTTGACCGCAGATAAGGACCTGCACCCAGTCTGCCCATTTCCTACCTAATGGATATGCTGCAGATCCTAGTTAACCAGCAGCCTACTTCTTCCTACCTCACCCCTAGAATTGCCTTAAGACTGTCCCATGCATGCTTGAATTCCACCACTGTTTTGACTCGACAACCTCCATGCATCCACAACCCTCTCTGTGAAAAATACTCCTTAAATTACCTCTGAGCCGCCCCATCTTCAAATTGTGCCCTCTTGTTCTTGCACACCTCTTTTTTGAAAGATGCTACCCTCTTGGACTTTGTTGATTCCTTGAGGTACCTGAAAGTTTCTATCATGTCCCCCTCTCCCTCCTTTCCTCTAGGTTATACATATTAAGCTCCTTAAGTCTCTCTTCATATGTCTTCCGGTGCAGACCCTGCACCATTTTAGTTGCCCTCCTCTGGACAGCTTCCATCCTGTCTATGTCTTTGCAGAGACTGGGTCTCCAGAACTGCACGCAGTACTCAGATGGGGTCTGACCAGCTGTCTGTACAGAGGGATGATAACTTCCTGTTTTCTACTGGTGATGCCTCCCATGCATCCCAGTATCCCCCAGCCCTACTTGCTGCCTTCTCACATTGTTTGCCCACCTTTAGGTCATCTGATAAGACTAGCCCCAGGTCCCTTCCATTTTGTTGTTGTTAGTATCTCACCCCCATTGTGTACTCTTCCCCAGGTTTTGTTTCCCAGGTGCATTACCTTGCACTTCTTAGCATTGAATCTAAGCTGCCATGCATTAGACCATTCCTCTAACCTTGCCAAATCCCTTCTAATCCTTTCCACCCCACCTTGTGCATCAACTCTGTTGCAGATCTTTGTGCCATCTGCAAAGAGACATACTTTTCCTTCCAGTCCCTCTGCAATGTCACTTATAAAGACATTGAAGAGGACCGGTCCTAATACTGAACCCTGTGGTACCCCACTAGTAACCCCCCTTTCTTCAGAGTGGACTCCATTTACTATTACTCTCTGTGTCCTATTCTTCAGCCAATTCTTTACCCTGGCTGTCATCTTGGGACCCACTCCCAGGCTGGCTAACTTGTAAATTAATCTTTTGTGTGGGACTGTGTCAAATGCCTTGCTAAAGTCTAGGTAGGCCATGTCCACAGCCCCTCCCTGATCTACTACTTTGGTCACCCAGTCAAAGAAATCTATCAGATTTGTCTGGCATGACCTTCCCACTGTGAATCCATGTTGCCTTTGGTCCTGTGCCACTCTAGTCTCTAGATACTCAACAATTCTTTCCTTCAGAAGTGATTCCATCATTTTCCCTACCACTGAGGTTAAACTAACAGGTCTGTAGTTTCCTGATTCTGCCTTGCTCCCACTTTAGTGAAGGGGAATCAGATCTGCCCTCCTCCAGTCCTCGGGTACCACCCCATCTTCCCCATGTTTTGTTGAAGAGGGTAGTCAGTGGTGTCACTAGTTCTACCCTTAGTTCTTTTAGAATTCTGGGATGAATCCCATCAGGCCCCATTGCTTTGTCCACCTTCAGTTTTAAGAGTTCTTTCAGAACCCTTTCTTCTGTAAATGGGCTGGTATCAACTTCTGTATCCAGAGTGTTTCTACTGTTTGTTTTAGGTGCCTCCCCCTCTTCCTTTGTAAATACTGAGCAAAAATATTTGTTTAGTATCTCTGCCTTTCACAGTCACCCTCTGCTCACCCTCCCTCCCTTTATTAAGCCTCACTATCCTCCCTTGGTCTTCCTTCGCTCCTGATGTACCTATAAAAGGTTTTATCCCTTCTAACTGAGTTGGCTATCTTTTCCTCGGTTTGGGCCTTTGCTGTTCTGACTGCCTTCCCAGCTTTCTTTTGCTTTAACTGATACGGTTCTCTGTCCTGCTCCTTCTGTGATTCTTTGTACTTCCTGAATGCTTTCTTTTTCTCTTGAACCTTCACTGCTACTTCCTTTGAGAACCATAGTGGTTTCTTACATCGTTTCATTTTTTTTATTTGCTTCACACAAAGGCTTGTTACCTCTGTGATGGCAGTTTTTATTATTCCCCATTGTTCTTCCACCCCTCCTTCCTGCCCATTTGCTAGTGTATTCCTTAGGCACTCACCCATTTTGGCAAAGTCAGCCTTCCTAAAGTCCAGTACTTTTGCCTTTGTATGGCTTGACTCTATTGTTGTGTTTATTGTGAACCATACTGTTCGATGGTCGCTAGTTCCCAGATGGCTACCCACTTTACATCTGTGATCCTCTCTTCATCTCCATTTGAGAGAACCAGGTCTAAGATTGCTTCCTCTCGAGTGGGCTCCAATACTGGTTGTCTAAGGCATTCCTGTAGGGCATCTAGAATAGCCCCACTTTGAAGTGGCTGCTGCAACTGCACTCCAGTTAACATCTGGCATATTCAGATCACCCATCAGCAATATCGCCCCTTTTTCTTCCATTCTAAGTATACTCTCTATCATTTCCTTGTCAATTTCCTCCCCCTGAGAAGGGGGTCTGCATACAACCCCTGTGCGGATTGTGGTGCCTTTGCCGGTCTCCAAATTTACCGACAGTGCTTCTTCTCCTCCCTGTTTTCCCTTTTGTTCTGTTGCTAACATTTATTATTCTCCACAGAGGCTTGCTAGACTGGGTCTGATGTCTCCCCTTGCACAAGATGCCAGTCTCAAGAAGGTGACCTCCTTCATATTTTCTGGAGTTGTCCTAAAATCGCCCCACTTTGGACCATGATTAATCAGTGTGCTGATCCTCTTTTAGGGCTCTCAAGAATTATTCACCCCGAAATATGTCTCTCGGATTTTCCTCTATTTCGTGGTGAACAGGAGGTATCATATAGCATTGATGTCGATATCTGTTAAAAAGGTGGTGTTGAGGCACTGGAAGGACATGGAGGTACCATCTTATGTTGAATAGCTTCAGGAATTGCTGGTGAACCTCAGAACAAAGAGGACAATTGCCAGTCTATACAACAAACTAGAAAAGTTTGACAAGATCTGGGGCCCACTGCAGACTCTTTATGCACTACAGGCCTAAGTACTACCAGGTTATATTCTTTGGTGTTGTGCTAAAAGAGTACCGATGCACTGGGTTGTTCAGGGTGGGTAGGGTTGGGTGGCAGGGGGGTTGGGGAGAGTGAATCATTTAGTATTTTGTGTCTGCCCTTTGGGGTTTACGATGTACTCCACCATGATTCGTTCTCTGTAATGGAAACTTTAATAAAATCTGAATTAAAAAAAAAATGGGGGAGGTACTGGTGGCCACCAGGCAGGAACGAGACCTGGGATACAGTGCACGAAGGATGTGGGAAAGCCAGAAGGATGCTGGGGTGCATTGGGAGGGGATGACCAGCAGAAAGAAGGAGGTGGTTATGCCACTGTACAGATCGCTAGTGAAACCTCAGCTGGATTACTGTGCCCAGATCTAGAGACCAAATCTCCAGAAGGACACAGACAGACTGGAGGTAGTCCAGAGGAGGGCTATAAAGATGGTGCAGTGCATGCATGAAAAACCTTACAAAGAAAGGTTGGGAAAACTCAATATGTATTCTCTGGAAGAGTGGAGAAGGGGAGGCATGTTAGAAAACCTTCAAGTACTCAGGGGCATAAACAAGGTACAAGATGGGCAGCTTTCAAAAAGAAGATACTCAAGAACTAGGGGTCACAAAATAAAGTTGGGGAGATTTATGGGCAACATAAGAAAGTACTTTTTCACTGAAAGAGTGGTGGATGCCTCTAAACATCCTCCCAAAAGAGGTGATGGGTCAAAAACAGTTAGAGAATTTAAGAGTGCATGAGATAGATAGATATAAAGGTAGCCTAGAGACTGGAAAAAGTGTGAGCTGCAGATCAACTAGGATCTGTGGTTCAAAATAGGTATGCAAAATGGGCAGACTGGGTGGGCCACACAGTCCTTATCTGCTGTCAACTTTATGTTTCTATGTTTCCTGTAAGGATCAGACGTGGGCTTGATAGATTTCTGCCTCTCTTTGTCAGGCAAATGCATCCTGGCCCTCCTACATGCATCTAGTGGCCCATCCCAACCAGAAAATCTGCCCCCACTTCTTATGATGGATACCAAAAGCATTGCATCTTTGAATGACTGCAGCTGGAAGAGTTACCAGACAGTTTATAAAGGGCCAAGTACTTTATAAATCCACTGTGGAATTAAGATTGATTCATTTACACAAACATTAGTTTAAATATATTAGTCCACTGCCAACACCATCAAAATCATATCATCCACTACTGCAAGGCAAACAAAGGGAGTCTTCTGAATCATCTACATAAACCCAGCTTAAATGCTACTCAGCTAAATATTGAGGGGGCTGGGCAACAGATGTAGAGACCATTGATTGAGTCTGCATGGCTAAAGAAGGTGACCCAAAAACAAGGTTGAGGATGCCAACCCCTCCCTTGCAGTGCCATCCCACGGGGCAAGCCCCACCAATAACAGGCCCTCCCAAATGGAGTAGAGACACCCACTATACAAGAAACACCTCATACCAGGACCTGGTATTTCCCAGAGAAAGGCCCATGAGGCCTGATCCACTTCTGGCCTGCCACTTCAGTTGAGGATCCTTCCCACAAGGCTGACCACAGGGCATATCAAGCACAAGGGTATCCTGAACCTAAGTGAGCTAACCCTCTCAATCACCGTGGAACAGTAAATGATTCCAGTTCTTCAATAAGAATTGTTTTGTTTTGTTTTTGCTCCATGCAACTGTTGTCAGTGTAGCAGTCCAACCTGTTAATGCTGATTCTACTCATAGGATCATAGGATGAATACAAGTCCATTAACATTAGCCAAAGTGACTTGAATTTCTATTAAACTTAACCTGTTATTCCATTGCTAATTAAATACGCATCCAGTGTCCTAATCCTTGCAAAGTATGACAGCAGATGTCTCACCCTTCTCTGGCTCCAAACCTTTTAATATGCCAGTGAACCCTTTATACATGCTACCACCCCTCATTTGCATGTACACCAAGTGTTTATTTATTTATTTTTTTAATTGTTTAACCAGGTGAGACACACTAAGCTGAAAGCTTTTTTACAGGTGCAACCTGGGAGCACAGGGAAGTTAAGTGACTTGCTCAGGGTCACACAGTATATGAAGTGGGGGCTGTGGGATTCAAACCCAGGTCTCAGATTTGCAGCTCAGAGTCTTAAACCACTGCACTATGTTTGCTAGCATTCACATTCTAACTGGTTTGGGTAGCATGAACTATGTCTTTGAATATGGCACCTGCCACCTAACCCACTTTTTGGTTGAGAAGAGCAGTTATCACAGCACTAAGTGTTTCACTATCAGTCTCATGGAGTCTCCACTATCCACTCGCCTACGTACAGTAGTAGTCCCTCTGTAACAGGGTTTAAATACAATGGTGGGCAGTGTAGGGAAAATTGCACTGAAATTGCTCATGCTTACCTGTCATGATTAAATATAATGCTTCAGTCTTGAGTGCACAGAGGTGCTTGGTTCGATATTTGTATTGTTCTCTGCTTCCTAGAGGATGGTTGTTTCCTAAAGGCACTGAAAATGGTGGTGGTGAAGCCTCTTCCAAAAAAACAGTACTGGATATGAACTTCCTCATGAATTATACATCTGTCTCAAACCTTCCCTTTTTGAAGACAGTTATTGAAAAGGTAGTAATGATGCAGCTGGTGACACACCTTGAAACATATAATACCTGTGACCCACTCAGGTCTGGTTTCAGGTCTCAGCACAGCATAGAAACCAAACTTGTCATGGTGCTAAATAACTTTCTTCTTGTGACAGACAGAGTGAAGTGCTCTATGGTAATTTTTCTAAATCTGTTATCATCATTTGATATGGTGGAACATGCAGTTTTGATAAGGTTGCCTGAGGTAATATGGAGGACTTACCAGAACAACACTGAAGTGGTTTGAGTTCTTCTTGCTCAGCAGGTCACAAAAGGTTGTTTTGGAATCTTGTTTCTCATAGCCTGCTGCAATCAGCTGTGGGTGCCGCAGAAGTCTATTCTGTCTTCCATGTTATTTACTGTCTAAATGCTGCCATCATTAGACACTATAAGTTTTTGTTTCACTGCTACACAGATGATATCCAGCTGCACTTGTCTATTACACCCAAGAGCTCAGATACAGTCTCTATGCTGGACCGCTGCTTAAAGGAACTTTCTGACTGGATGTCTGCCAGTTGGCAGAGCTTTAACCAGGAAACATGGAGGCGTTGCAAGTAGAACCAGGTCTGATTGGGTCAGCTAAAATGGGGGCCTTGCCGTTGGGTCCACGTGTAAATTTTTAGCCCCTACATAATGGACTGAGTCAGGTATCTAGGCAACATTGTAGACAAAAAGTTATGCCTACAATATCAGGTGGCAGCTGTAGTCCACAATGAAGTTTTTGAACTAAAGAATATCATCTGGATAAGGCATTATCTAGAGCATGAGGACATAGAGAACCAGATGCATGCCTAAGTGACATCTAGACTTGGTTGCTGCAACTCTGTATACCTAGAGTTATGTGGGAGGTTAGTGTGCTACATGCAGTGAGTGCAGAATGCTGCAGCCTGGTTAACTGCTGGAACTTAAATCTCTGAGCATATCACTTTGGTTCTATAAGAGCTGCACCATCTTACAATTTGGTGCACATTATCTTCAAGATTTCATTGTTAACATCCAAAGCCTTAAGTAATCTGGGCCCTGACTACCTAAAATGTGTCTTAGTCTAATATGGTCTGGGCCACCTTTTCTGCTTCATTGAGGAAAATGTGCTTTTAATTCTGAGGTCCCATTTAAAACAGGTGGGAGACAGGGATTTCTAAGTTACAGCTATGTCCTTTAGAAATGTCCTGCCTGTTCAAGTATGATGCTTTCCTTTGGTAGATGCACTTGCTTGATTTCTGTTTGCTTGAACAAGTATTTCTTGACAGTTACACTGTATGATCTCTTGGAGTCAATTTCTTCTATGACTGTGGTATAAAATGTGATTTTTATCATCCCTGCTGTGCTATTACTGTTAGATAGATGGCATGTTTTCTCTTTTAAGAATACAAAAGCATACTGTACATTCCCTAATGATACACAGCATCATGGGAGTTACAGTATATGCAAATAACCATGAAAGAATGTAGATTACTTTTGCTTTAAGCAGGAGTGCATGGTATGAAATGACCTTTCACACACTGCAAAGACTGAAAATAGAAGATGCAGACCTGTGGATCATTGTTCCCAGAACTCATTGGTGTAGCTCACCTGTATCTCTACTTAGTAGGAAAATGAACTAGTTCTAATGATGCTCTTACAAGGTTGGGTACAGAACCAAATATAGCAAAGAAATCTAAAAGTTAAAAAAACACGCAAAATCACTGAGGCAAGGGTTACTCAGAAAGGGCATTGGTAACAAAGCCTTGTTTCAAATAAATACAAAAAACATGCAAACCCCACTAAGGCAAAGCATTGTGGGATGTGCTGTATATGCAAATCTCCATGAAATAATTTAGACTGATTCTGCTTTAAGCAGGAGTACATGGTGCCAAAAGGCCTCCAACACTCACACTGCAAAGGCTGAAAACAGAAGACACATACACGTGTGTACTCCTTTTCAAGACTCATCAGTGGGCCTCATCTGTCATCTGTATCTCAATCCAGGGGAAAAATGAACCACAATATCTTCCAAACCCAGATGCTCCCCCAGCATGGAAATAAGCAGTTGGCATGCTTCACATATGCTGCCAATCTTTTATTGCATTTTGGCTGATCAAAATAAATTCAATAAAGGCAGCATACATATATTAAATGCTGGAAGCAGTGCTACATTTACCCTAATGGGCAGTAACCCCAGCACTTTACCACCAAGGCTTCATCAGTATTCCTACTGCCTATTTCTATGTTGGGAGTGCAGCTAAGTTTGAAAGATATTGTGGATTGTTTGAGGGCAGCCAATCTCCACAGCAGCACCCGCACTGGACTATCAGTGGAGCACAGTTTTTCCCTTGCATGGAAAAATGAACCAGCCATTATGATAGTCCTATGAGCTTATGTAAAAAAAAAATCAACGCAAACACACTGAGGCAAGGGTACCCACAAAGGTTATTGACAACATAATCACTTTTCCTTTTTCCCCCAGGTTGAAATACAGATGAGGCACACTGATGAGCCCTGAGAAGGATGAAACATATGTCTGTGTCTTCTATTTTCAGTCTTCATAGTGCGTCTGATACACCGGTTTGCACCATGCACTGCTGCTGAAAGCAGCATGAGTCTAAATTTTTTCATGCTGATTTGTATATACAGTACATCTCTTGATGCTTTGCATTATAGAGGTATGTGTGATTTTGTATTTCCTTAACTCATTGTCTCCTAGCAAATGTCTGTAGTCAGCAGTAAAATGCACTGGTGTGTCTGAGGACAACTACAGAAGTCAGCTACTGACTTTCTGTGTGCCCTGGCAATGTCTGGAGACATCACTTATATATTTTAATATATAGTACAATATAATATAATATAATATAATATATATTTGATTGTATAGCACCATTGGAAAGGTAATTTTGTGCAGAACAACTTTGCTGCTGATATGTTGTGTTTATCTTGTATACTTTAGGAGTTATACACATTTGTTTATGGTATGGTGTGTACAGTTGAGATTCATCCTTCAAAACTCCCAAAAGCACCTTGACTAAAATGGGGAAAAATAATGTTTCATACTACAAAGGTAGCTTTTTTTTCACATACTATTAAAACTACATCTAATGTTTGAATGCTTAATTTGGTTTTGATATGTTACATATTTCCTAACAAAAATGGCTTACGTTGCCTTTTTGGTGAAAAAATATTTTCTTTGTTGTTTTAACCAGCAGAGAAAAAAACTAAATTAATTATTATTACTTGCATACCACCGTTGGAAAGGTAATTTTGAGCTGAACAACTTTGCCACTCATACTTTGTGTCTAGCACTTACGGTTCTTGAGCTATTAGCATTTGTTTGTGGCATGCTGACTATGGCTTTATTTTGCTTAGAAAGGCCCAGGATTTACTGTTAGCAGTTTACAGGAGACAAGAGGTGCACCTTTAGAGAGCTCCTGTGGAGGCAATGAGTTAAACATGGTTTTGTTGCTAATACCCTTTTTGGGTAATCTTTGACTCAAGACTATTGTCATGAGGCTGTTTTTCTTTTTAGATTGCTTTATCTATTGATGTCCAACTGTGTGCATATGTAATTTAGACTGGATTGTACAGTAACTAATGCCATTGGGATCAGGTGTTATTTAAATAAGCTGGGATTATACAGCACTAAATGCCTTTGGAATGGGGTGCTGTATAAATAAATGTGGCTTTCCTTGTCTTGCCTATCAATCTAGTACTTTTCATGGGCACTTGAAGTCTCTAAAAATGAAAAAAAAAAAGAAATTTCCTCATTCAGAGTATCATTCTCTTAATACTATCACTAATCATCATAATTTATTTTTATGTGTTCAGCTATCACTTTTTATAGATTCGGTGAAGACCCTTAAATCGTACATGATTGATTTTCTTAAATTAAGACAAGCATTAAACCATAAAGCAAATGTTCAGTTGATTTCTGATGGATTCAACTCCATTTAAGCCTCCTTTGAGAAAGCACTTTACTCAGACTACTTTTAGAGATTTTAAACCTTCAGGACCTATTGAAATGGCTGACAAGGTAATTCAGGCCAATTGGGTGTCTTTGGTTAATAATTATCATAGTAACCCTCTAGCAGTAAAATTTACAATATAGATCCTTGTCAAAAGAGAAGAGTAGGGACAGCATTCCTCCTTAGTGCTGTGTAATATCATTACATGCTATCTAGCGATTGCATAAGCCAGCAACGAGGCATCTCCTGAGTTTCTCTATAGCTCAGGTGGTTAGAGCATGGCACGGAATGCCAGAGACCTGGGTTCAAATGCCAGTAGAGGGCACATATTTTCCTTTCACATTTCCTTCATTTCTATACCCAGGCATCACTAAAAAAGTGATATTATGACCCAGTCCACTTTACCTGGCTAACCTTGCTAAATCAATCAATACATTCTATAAATACATATATGTATATACACATAAATGAATACATGCATTTCACATCAGAAGTAACCAAGCTGAGGTTATACAGAGAGTTCAAGTCACTCTAGTTGAGTCCATGTTCCTCCTCACCTCCAACCTCAGGTAAATCTTGCAAAGCTCAATTGAAGCTCCATCAAAGTGTCATCACTGTGCAGTGAAAAACGCTTCCTTTATATAGAACTGCATAATCATTATAATGCTTTCACCTGTGGTAATCTCCAATTAACTTGCATACCCGGTGTGCATGATGATCCTCATGTGCCTACTGTACATCTCAAGGTAGAATTCAGCCTAGTCATTATGCTGTACATTTAAAATTCTTCATTCAAATCAGTTTAAACCTCAGGACATGCTCTCCCTGTATCTTAACATAGAAACATAGAAGTTGATGGCAGATAAGGACCGCAAGGCCCATCCAGTCTGCCCATTTCTTTTTCTACCTTATAAATGTGCCATCAGCCTTGGCTCTGTCAGTGGTCTATCTATTCATACTCATCTGTATTGCTCCCTTAAGCCTATCCCATGCCTATTTGAAGCCCTGCACTGTATTCATAGCCACCCCTTCCTGAGGTAGGCCGTTCCATGCATCCACCGCCCTTTCTGTGAAAAAGAATTTCCACACATTCCCCCTTAATCAGCCTCCCTCTAATCTCATGCTGTGTCTTCTTGTCCTGCTATTTTTCTTATATTTAAACATGATAGACTCTTTCACCTTGTTAATGCCCTTAAGGTGTTTGAATGTCTCAATCATATTACCTCTTTCGTTCCTTTGCTCAAGGGTATACATATTGAGCTTGGTTAATATGTCCTCATATGTCTTCTGATGCAGGCCCTGTACCATTTTGGTTGCCCTTCTCTGGACTGCCTCAATTTGGTTAATGTCCTTGTGAAGGTGTGGCCTCCAGTACTGCACACAGTACTCCAGATGGGGCCTAACCAGTGTCTTGTAAAGAGGGATTATTACCTCCCTCTTATGACTTGTGATACCCCTACTAATACTCCCAAACATCCCCCCTAGTCTTACCTACTGCTTTAGAGGCCTGCTTGGATGATTTCAGGTCATCGGTGATGTTGTTGATGCCCAAGTCTCTTTCTTCCTTTGTGACCGCCAGCAACTCCTCTCCCAGCCTATAGGTGGCTTCAGGGTTTCTCTTCCCTATGTGCATGATCTTGCACTTCTTTGCATTAAATCCCAGTTGCCACTTTTCTGACCATTTTGCTAGTTTATCCAGATCTCTTCTCATTCTGCCCACACCATCTGGATCATCTACTCTGTTGCAGATCTTGGTGTCATCTGCAAACAGACAAGCCTTACCCTCTAGTCCATCTGCAATGTCACTAATGAAGATATTGAAGAGGACTGGCCCCAGGACTGATCCCTGAGGTACCCCACTTGTTACTTGCATCTCTTCTGACTGTATACCATTTACCACCACTCTCTGTTTTCTGCCTGTCAACCAATTTGCCACCCAGTTGACCAACTTCTGACCCACCCCGAGCCTACCTAGCTTATTTATCAGTCTTCTATGTGGAACAGTGTCAAAAGCTTTGCTGAAGTCAAGGTAGCTGACTTCAACTGCTCCCCCTTGGTCCACCACTCTGGTTACCCAGTCAAAGAAATCTATGAGATTAGTTTGACAGGATCTTCCTTTTGTAAACCCGTGCTGTCTTGAATCCTGTGCCCCTATGGATTCCAGGTCTTGCACTATCCTTTCCTTAAGTAGTGCCTCCATAATCTTGCCCGCTACTGAGGTAAGACTGACTGGTCTGTAGTTTCCTGCCTCCTTCCTGCTACCACTCTTGTGGAGTGGGATCACATGAACCCTTCTCCAGTCTTCTGGGACCTCTCCTGGGCACAGAGACTCATTAAACAGTTCTGCTAATGACTCTGCTAGTTCCACCCTTAGCACCTTAAGTACCCTGGGATGTATGCCTTCAGGTCCCATTGCCTTGTCCACCCTGAGCTTAGCGAGCTCTTGTAGGACCCTTTCTTTTGTGAAGGGAGTAGTGCTCACCTCCCTCCCCCCTGTGTCCATGGTGCTGAGCTGTGGGCCCTGCCCTACCTTCTCTTCGGTAAATACTGAGCAAAAGTATCTATTTAGGATAGATTCTTTTACAGGGTCCTCCTCCTCATATGCCCCTTTTCTCCTTTGAGCTTAGCAATACCCCTCTGGACTTTTCCTTTCACTAATGTATCTATAGAAAGTCTTGTCACCTTCTTTACTGTTCGTAGCAGTGTTTCCTCAGTTTGGGACTTTGCCTGCCTTACTGCCTTCCCTGCTTCGCTTAGGGCAGTTTGGTATGCCTCCCTATTTTCATCCCACTGTGTTCCCTTATATTTCCTGAAGGCCAGCCTTTTGGCTGTGACCTTTTCTGTTACTGTATTTGAAAACCAAAGTGGTTTCCTTCTTCTTTTGCACTTCCTTCTCTCTCTAACACAATGGGGTGTTTCTTCATGTATTGCATCCTTAATGCTTGCCCACTTTGCCTGTACCCCCTCACCTGTATTTCTTTTTGCCAGGCTAGCTTAACTCTGTTGACTTTCTTATCAAGGTCAGATCCTCTGAAGTCCCATATTTTTGCCTTGGAATGGGATGATTTAGATGTAGTGGCCAAATTAAACTATACCATATGATGGTCACTGGCCCCCAAGTGGCCTTCTACATGGAGATCTGTGATCCCTTCCCTGTTAGTCAGCACTAGATCTAGGATAGCCCTGTCTCTTGTGGGTTGTTGTACCAGTTGTTTGAAGCCCTCCCCCTGCAGGGAATCCACCATGTGTCTAGTTCTGGTATATGTTCCTACTGGTATTGATCAATCTATATTCGGCATGTTGAAGTCTCCCATTATCAGAACCTCCCCTTTAGTTGTCATGTTTTGTATATCTTCTAACAGTAATGTGTCTATGTCCTCCCCTGGTCTGAGGGCCTGTAGACAACCCCAGTTCTTATGGCTGTCCCATTTTCTGTTTCCAAGGGATGACCCACAGTTCTTCTGGCTCCTATGTGTATTCTGAATTTCTGTTGTGAAATGCTGCTAGACTAGCATCTTACATGGTGGTCTTCATTTTCTATTTGATTAACTTTGATATCCTACAGTTCCACAAAACATGGTTGGATAAAATTTTGGTTTTGCCCTTGAAGACTATACTAGATATGGTAGTCCTGCTTCAAATACATCCATGGTGGAGGTTAGATTAATTAAATACCTGTATTAGGTCTAGCTTAGTATGTCAAGATAGGGATCTGATCTCTGTCTGCCTTAACTATTTGTGTGTGGAACTCTAGTTTCAGGGTGGCCAGAGAACATTTTATTTAATGTATAACACCAACATAAAACATACTGATGTAGCTTGGAAATAAAACAAAAATAATTGAAGAAATCAGATATTAGGTTAATAATGAAATATTGATTATTTCTACAGTTGGACTTGCCTTTAATATCCACTTTAGTCAAGATTATGAACAGGTGTTTACCTCATTTGGTAAAAATAAATGGCATTCTAAAGGTAGCATTGCAAACAAGGCTGGAAAATGTTTCAAATATCAGCTTGAAACTATAGATCTATTTTGTCCTTATTACCACAATGTGTTGGAAAGCACTAATGGGTTTTAGTGACTGTTCCACCCATAGAGCAGTGGGCTCAGTGATAGACTATTTATTAGTGGAGTGAGTGGAAGTAGAGGAATCTTGCACCATGGGAAAATGGTGCTGCCCAAATCCCAAATCTGCATCCAGCAACAACCCAGAGCACCCATTAACAGACTCAGCTGAGCAAGTACTGGCTATTGCATGGAAATCTTTATTTGAACAGTGTCTGAAGTACAAAGAAAGGCAAAAAAAGCAATCTCCATGGGCTTGTGAGCTGCCTAACACTAATTGTTAGTGAAATCTAACTTTTGGGACAATGTTTCAGACAGTGTGTGTGGGAGAAGGGGGGTCCTGTACTGTGGAAGTGCCATCCTTCAGATGAGATGTTAAACCAGGTTCCTTCCTCCTCTCCCTGGTCACTGTCCAGGTGGAAGTTAAAGATCCCATTGCACTTATTGAAAGAGAGTAGGGGAATTTTTATTTTAAAAAAAATCATGCATCATAGAACAATTCAAAAACCAAATCATACAAATAGTCTGATATGCAAACAAAAACAAAGAAATAAGGGAACAGAAAACCAGAAAAGCTAAATACAATACATAATATATAAAATGAGAGGATGGCCAGAGAGGTGCCTCAAGGATCAGTGCTGGGACTGGTCCTAATTAATGTGTTCATACTTGACATTGCAGAGGAGCTGGAAGGGAAGGTCTGCTGCTTTGCAGATGACACCAAAATCTGCAACAGGGTAGACACTCGGGGGGGGGGCTAAATATGAGCAGAGACTTGAAAATAACTAGAAAAGAGGTCAAGGGTATGGCATCTATTTTCAATGTGAAGAAATGCAAACAAATTCACTTAGAGAACAGAAACCCGGGGCAGAGTACAAAATTGATGGAGGGGTTGGGGACCACCAAGCAGGAAAGAGATCTGGGGTTAATCATACCAGAAGACCTAAAGGTGGCCAGGAGTGCGACAAAGCAGTAAGGAGTCTAGTGTAATGCTGGGGTGAATAGGGAGAGGTATCACCAGCAGAAAGAGGGAGGCAGTGTTGCCTCTGTAGAGATCACTGGTAAGACCCCACTTACAGTACTGTATCCATTTCTGGAGATCACATCTGCAGATGGACATAGACAGAGTGAAGGTGGTCCAGAGGAAGGCAACTAAAACAGTGCAGGGTCTGCATCAAAAGCCCTATGAAGAGAGACTAAAGGTCCTCAACATGTACACTCTGGAATAGAGGGGGAAGAGGAAATGCTTCACGGGTCTAAACAAGGTACAAGAGGGAAGTATTTTTCAGAAGAAAGGGGTGCTCTAGAACAAGGGTGCATGCTATGAAGCTTGAGGGGAACCAGTTATTGGCCAGTCTTCCTGACGTTGGTGGTGTGAAAGTCAATAGAATCACTGCTGAAGGAAGGGATTGTAGAATATCTTGAATCCAGTAGGTTACAAGACCAGAGGCAGCATGGTTTCACAAGGGGGAGGTTATGTCAAATGAATCTCATAGATTTCATTCACTGGGTGACCAAGGAACCATACCAGAGTGGAGCAGTGGATGTGGCCTACCTAGATTTCAGCAAGGTGTTCAACATCATTCCACATAGGAGACTAGTAGCTAGCTGGTTAACTTAAGAATTGGTCCAAAGGTGATAAACTGGGAACAAATTGGTTAGGGGGATAGGTGGCAGAGGGTGGTGGTAAACTATGTTCACTACAAGGAAGGGAGAAGGACCAGTGGGATGCCTCAGGAATCAGTACTGGGACAAGTCCTCTTTAATGTCTTTATAAGAGACATTGCAGAGGAGTGGAAGTGAATGTCTAACTTTGCGGATGACACTAAAATCTGCAATAGGGTGAACAGTCTGGGTGTGTATGGAAAGGATGAGCAGAGACCTGAGAAAACTCCAGGCATGATCAAGGGTATAGCAGCTGGGTTTCAATGTGACAAAGTGAAAAATAATGCACTTGTGGCAAAGAGCCCCTGGGGCAGAGTACAAAATGGGTGGAGTGGTATTGACAACCACTAAGCAGGAAAATACCTGGGGATAATAATATTGACTACATCTAAAGGAGTAGGAGACAATGCGACAAGGCAGTAGAGAGGACATGTGGGATGCTGGGGTGCAAATGGTGGGGTATCACCTGCAGAAAGAGGAAGGTGGTGTTTCTGTATAGATTGCTGTTGAGATTCCACCTAGAGTACTGTGTCCAGATCTGAAGATCACATCTCCAGAAGGACATAGGCAGAGTGGAGACACCTAAAATGGTGAAGGGTTTGGATCAAAAGCCCTATAAGGAGAGACTAAAGGACCTCAATGTGTGCACTCTGGAACAGAGGTGGGAGAGAGAGAATATGATAGAAACCTTTAAATACCTCATGTGGGTAAATAAGGTACAGGAGGGGAGAATTTTTCAGAAGAAAAGGTGCTCAAGAACAAGGGAACATGCTATGAAGCTGGAGGGGTAAGTTCTGGAAAGATGTGATGAAGTATTTCTTCATGGAAAGAGTGATGAATTCCTGTAACAGCTTTCCAGTGGAAGTGGTGGGGGCAAAACAGTGGTGAGTTTCAAGAATGCATGGGATAAGCACAAGGGAATCATAGTGGAAAGGAAGGGGATGACAGGAAAAGAACTGTAGATTGGGCACCATTTGCATTTATAGTGTAGATAGGGAGAAACTGGCAGACTGATGGGCCAAGTGGTTCTTATCTGCTATCAAATTCTATTTATGAAGAGCTAATGAAAGGAGACAAGACATTTGTTTTGGTATGTAAGTGAACAGAGGAAGACTAGGGGTTGGGATTGTAAGGTTAAAAAGGGAAATGGGAACTGTGCAGAGGCTGACCAGGGACAGACACCCTGAACAAATACTTCTGCTCAGTGTCCACAGAGAAAGGAGAAGGGGAAGGGCCATAAAAAAGTAACAAAGGCTTTGGAGGGAGGCAGTTGGACACTAGTCCTTTTTTTGGAGGCAGGAATTATGAAGGGACATGCTAATCTGAAGGTGGTCAAAGCAATGGGGCCTGATGGAGTGCATCCGAGGGTATTGATGGAGCTCAAGGAAACACTGGCTGCACCTTTGACAGTTCTTTTTAACAGCTCACTGGAAACAGGAGTGGTTCTGGAGGACTGGAGGAGGACAGATGTAGTCCCATTACACAAAAGTGGTAGAAGAGAGGAGGCTGGCAATTATAAGCCAGTTAGTCTGACTTCAGTGGTGGAAATGTTAATGGAATCACTGCTGAAGGAAAGGATTGTGGAATGTCTTGAATCCCATGGGATACAAGACCCAAGGCAGCATGGGTTAATAGAAGGCAGGTCATGTCAAGCAAATTCCATAGATGTCTATGACTGGGTGACCAAAGAAGTAGATCTGGGTGGAGCAGTGGATATGGCATCCCTAGATTTCAGTAAAGCTTTCAACACTGTTCCACATAGGAGACTTGAAAAAAATGCTGGGTATCTTAGGACTGGTTTTAAAGGTGATAAACTGGACAACTAGGAGAAAGGTGACAGGGTGGTGGCAAATGGAGTTTACTCTGAAGAAGGGAGTGTGACCAGCGGTATGCGTCAGAGATCTGTGCTGGGTACAGTCCTCTTTAATGTCTTTATAAGTAACATTGCAGAAGAGCTGAAAGGAAAGATTTTCCTCTTGCAGATTACACCAAATCTGCACAGGGATGAACACCCAGGTGGTGGTGTGAGGGGTAGAAAGGATAAGCAGAGACCTGAGAAAATTTGAGGAATGGTGCAGGGTAAGGCAGCTGGTATCAACGTGAAAAGTGCAAAATTATGCACTTAGGACACAGAAACCCAGGGGCAGAGTACAGCATGGGTGGAGTGGTATTGATGACCACCAAGCAGGAAAGAGACCTGGGAATAATCATATCAGATGACCTAAGGTGGCCAGGCATTATGAAAAGGTAACAGGGAGGGCTTATGGGATGCTGGGGTGCATAGGAAGGGGTATCACCAGCAGAAAGAAGGAGGGGGTGTTCCCTCTGTATAGATCACTTGTAAAACTCCACCCACTGTAGAGTACTATGTCCAGTTCTGGAGACCACATCTTAATACACCCAGGAACAGAGGAGAAAGGAGGGGATATGATAGATACCTTTAAAAGCATCACAGTGGTGAATAAGGTACAGGATGGAAGTATTTTTCAGAAGAAAAAGTGCTCAAGAACAAGGGGACATATTATGAAGCTGGAGGGGTAGATTCAGGAGAGATGTGAGGAAGTACTTCTTCAGAGAAAGAGTGCTAGATTCCTGGAACAGCCTTCCAGTGGAGGTGGTGGGGGTAGAAACTGGTGGGGTTCAAGAGTCCATTGAATTAGCACAAGGGGAGCATAGTGGAAAGGAAGGGGGTAATGGAGAAAGATCCATAGATTGGGCATGGTCTACATTAATAGTATTGGTAGGGACGAATGGGCATGCTAGATGGGCAAAACAGTCCTTATCTGCCATCAAATTCCATGTTTCTATGTACGAAAATACAATCAAAAGGTTCTAGCCTCTCCAAATCAAAAGTTAAGGAAAAATGGAATCAAGCTTGTTCTATTGATGAAGAAGCTTCTCCATCACGTACAGTTGCACAACAACATTTAAAGCTGCTTTGTTTTCAAGGTTTTTCTTTCAACTTAGTATGAGGTGATAGCCACTGCCATGAGTAATCATGGCATGCTACCACAAAGCCCAGTAATGTCCAATACTGTCCAATACTGGAAAAACTGCATTCATGTGAATGCATCTTTTCCTTGAGATATCTGGATGTGGTGCATCAGACAGTATGCAACGGCTATAGGTGGCAGTGGATACCACTGTATCTTTATTACTGCCACAGAAATCATTCTCTAAATTTCTTGATAAGTACTTAGTTTCTGATGGAGGGAGAACAAACATATTGCTTGCTATATGTAAAATTTAAAAACTACCAATATCAAAACCAGTGAATCGCTGTCTTACTTTTGCCACCAGTCTCTTTTCTTTTTAAATCAGAAAATATGGATGTGTCTGCAAACTTGCTGTTTTCACACATCATAGACAACAAAGCAGACTTAAAATAAAATGAGCTTGGCATCACATAATGTAGTAACATAAAATACACCAACTTTCTTTTTTAAAACTTTATCATTATTAATTTTTCACATTTGCATTACAATTGATGCTGACACATGCCTGACAAACAATGCTTAGTACAACTTTTGGGATCATCACCCCTTACCGATAGGAATTACAGGTATTCAACATATTATGATATGACAGCAGAGGGCTAATCTTAATGCAAATACTAAAATATAGTGATTTTTGCTGGAAAGTGGAGCTGAAGAGCCACATGATTAATTTTATTGGTAAAAGTCCAGTACTATGAAGTCCAATGTTCATGCCCTACCAAAGGACTAGTGGTATCATGTATTGTTCACTAAAACGAACCCCCTGTAATATAAACAGCAATCTAGAAGAAATACAATTTACAGTGTATTTCCCTAAATATAAACAGTTTAAACTTTCTCACCTACATGGTCGTGGAGGCAACTAAGAATAGTGCTTTATGAGAAAATATGCCCCAAACTGTATAAAGCAGAGAGTGGGCACCAGATAATGTATAAATGAATACATTTACTGTCTAACAGACACACTTGTGGTTAAAGTCATTAATGTCTATGGTACTGAAAAAGAAACAACAGCAGTTTAACTTGAATTTCAGCTTTTAAGTCAGAAGGTCTGATTAAACAGGCAGGATTGAATATATAGTGCTACTGGGTTTATTCAATTATCCTCATGGGTCATCTCAGTGTCTCCTGATTCTTCATCTGCGTGGCAGATCCCAATTATTGTCCTTGATGCCTATTTCCTGGCTTCAGCTGGTTCTGAGAAACCCAGACCTTGCCCCTCGTGCTTAATACAAATCTAAGCTGGATACATCATGGAGTGGACAATAGAGGCATCCTGTAGAACTTCCCAGAAAATGTCAAACTTTTCAAGCACTGCCCACTCACTTAACTTGATGTCTGGAAAGAAAGAAATTATATGATCATCCTGTGTTGAGGGACCTTGTCTTCATCTTAATTTCAGTAGCCTGCCCCAGATACCAATGGCATCTGTATTAACTAATAACGTTCTAAGTTTGTTTGATCAGCCTGTCTCCTTCATGGTGTTATTTGGTAAATTTTCTGCATGGCAAAGTACTCTGATTCTCCTTCTGGTAGCAATTTCTCTGCCATCCATTCCTGTATAAACTGAAGGAGTGATCCCCCTTGATCCCTTCTGGAAGCCCCAGGGATTTAATGTTGGCTGAGCACATCTGGTTTTCTTACAGTTAATCTTTTATTAACATTTTTAGCAAAAAACTATACAATACATATGTCCAACTTTACAGAAATATACATCAAAATATAAGCAGCCAGTACAGCTCTAACAATCAGAACAGCAAAGCTAACATGTAAGTTTGATTCATAGTTATGACAATGCACTAAAGTGTAAAAACTGGTGAGAAGCTCTGCTTTAAATCACTACCGGTTTGGTGAAGGAGGAAACCCCTACCCAGGGTATCAGGTGGATGTAAAGTCTATCAGAAAACTGTGTACAGCCTCATAACAGTGAATGACTAAATTAAAATGCATTAGATTGGCTGTGCTCAGATTAGTCCTTAGTTGAAAGGGTTATTGTGATAGTGTAAGGAATAAACATTGCATAAAGGGGCTAGAAATACAGTGAATTAGAAGTCATGGTGAGACTCTTCCAACTCAAGGTGAGGGTTTGTACTTACTAACCAATTCCTGTTCTAGTTGGCAGTGTTTGATAGGAAGTATGGAGTCGAGCATCTCTAGGTGCATCAAGAAAGAGGACCACATGGCATAGTACATATCCAGCATGTTATTATTCAAATGAGAGAGCCTCTCAGATTTGGCTAGCAGTGTCATATTGAGTGAAGTTCATTAAGTGAGAGTATTTCTGTGTGCACCAGAGCCTCATCAACAGGCTCTTTGCCTCCTCTAACACAGCTATTACCCATCTGAGTGTCTGACTAACAGGTGCTCGGCCTCTGGGGAGCTGAGAATGAGTAGTTCTAGAGACATACTGTATAAATGGGTTGTGACAGAACACGGTAAGAAATCATGTAATTTGCCACCAATCTTGTTATACCAGCGTGGCAATGCCAAAGTATTTAGTGCAGGTCTTCCCCTGGGAACCACATCTCCAGCAGTTTGAATTGGGAGTAAGTTTTGCTATATAATAATAATAATAAACTTCATTTCTTTTGCGCCTTTCTAAAATCAAGGTGCATTACAATAAAATGACAGTCATAAAAACATCATAAAACAAATTAAAATCTAGGTTAAAATACACAGCATTAGTTAATATCTATATCACCACCAAATGCCTTTTTCCATAAAAAGGATTTTAAGCCTTTTTTAAAACCCTCCACCGTCATGCACTCTCTAATCCAATGGGGTAAAGAATTCCAGAGGGTCAGCACCACAAAACTAAAGGCTCGGGAGTCAGAAGATTTTAAGACTACCCTCAGAATCTCTAACAAGCCCTCGTTGACTGAGCGGAGTGGTCGGGTTGGAAGGTAAGGCACCAGAAGACCTTTCAGGTAGTCAGGGCCAAGCCATGTAGGGCTTTATATGTCAGTAATCTGACTTTAAAGGTGATCTCAACATTGAACCGGCAGCTAGTGTGCAGATCCCGCAGCACCGGTGTAATATGGGAAGAACGTGAAGTCCCCATTAACAACCGGGCCGCTGAGTTCTGCACTAGCTGCAAGAGGCGGATATCAACCCCAGGAAGCCCAAAGTAAAGGGAATTGCAGTAGTCCAAACAAGAGGTCACAAAGGCGTGGATCAGTGTAGGCAGGTCCCCAAATGGAACAAGGTGTTTGATCCTAGTGATGTTCCTAAGATGCTAAAAGGATACCTTAACAACTGCCGACACTTGTGCACGCAATGTCAGCTGATCGTCAAGGATCACCCCCAGGTCTTGCACCCGTTCAGAGGCAGGGAGCTCCACATCCCCCAGGAATAAACCTGAGGTTTGATTTGCCCCCAGCCCCTCAGTCCGGCAGCCAGGACCCACAACCATCACCTCCGTCTTCACAGAATTCAACTTCAACCAGCTGGACCTCATCCAACCCTGGATCTCACTGAGACAGTTGTTGAACACTGAGAGTGCTCTATTCTGGTTAGGTGCAAAAGACAGATAAAGCTGGGTATCATCGGCATAACAATGAAAGTCAAGCCCATATTGTCTTACAATGTCTCCAAGGGGAAGCATGTACACTGCAAACAACATGGGGGACAGCACAGAGCCCTGAGGCACCCCACAGGTCAGAGCGGTAGGATCAGAGGAAAATATCCCCGATGCCACCCTTTGGGTTCTACCTGTGAGGAAGGAGGTAAACCATCTGTGTACCAAACCCAACAACCCACAGATGCATCTCAGGCGCTCAAGCAGCACACCATGGTCTACGGTGTCAAATGCTGCTGACAAATCCAGAAGGACCAAAATGGACCATTTTTTCTGGTCTCTTGCCATGAGGAGATCATTGAGCACCTGAACCAGCACAGTCTCAGTGCTATGCCTCTTTCAAAAACCTGATTGAAGAGGGTCATAGATGTTATCGATGGATAAATGGTTGTCCAGCTGGGCTGCCACCACTTTCTTAATTACCTTCCCCACAAAGGGGAGGATTGAGATAGGTCTGTAGTTGGCTAGGGAGTCTGGGTCCAGCGAAGCCTTTTTCAACACTGGTGTCACCACCGCTTCCTTCATGGAGCGGGGTATTCACCGAGTCTATGGAGCACCAGACTATCCTAGCTAGAACCGATGATAACCTCACCACAGCCCATAATCAGGCCAGTGGGGCCGGGTCTAAACTACAGCTTGTGGTATGCATACCTGGACAATCCTCATAACATCTTCGATCCGCCTTCAAGGAACCCAGGCAAACGGGGTGCTGGTGACCATAGGCTGGACCACTGCAACTCCCATGGAGAGTGCGGTGTGAGTCTTAGCCCTGATGTCGGCCACCTTATCTGCAAAGAATCGAGCAAGCTCCTCACTGCATTTGTGAAAAGCCTCAACGAACCTGCAGACAGGCTGGGTTGCACAGCCTGTCTACGGTTTGAAAGAGCTGGACTGGTCGATTCTGTGCAGCAGCAATTTCTCCAGACCAGAATGCTGCCTTCTAATGAGTAATTGCTGACTGATAGAGTTTATAATGCTCTAGGAGTCTAAGATGGTCGGCATCTAAGCCAGATTTTTGCCAGCACCTCTCCAACTCAGCGCCCTAGTCGCCATGATCTCTTAGATCCTGATCAAACCAGGGGATCGAGGCGCAGGGAGAGAGGGTGCACAGGTGGGAGCAATTAATCCAAAGCAGTGGTGACAGCCTTATTATAGGCTAGCACCAGCACTTCAGGATTAGAGCTCATCCTAGGAAGTTCTGATAGGTCAAGAACCGCAATTAGGCCTTCAGGAGTAATATCCTGTAAAGGGCGGTACTTGACCATCTCCACAGGGGTAGGCTTACGCAGGGGGTGCACAAATTGAATCTTACAGAGTGGTGGTAAGACCATCCGACAGGTTCCACCCCACATCGGAGGCCTCCATCCCCAGCAGGAAGACCAGATCCAGCGAATGGCCGTGTTTATGAGTGGCAGAGGTAACCACCTGTGAGAGGCCCAATGAACACATCAATTGGAGGAAGTGCTGACCAAATTGCGAGAGTTCGTCGTCGATCCAGGCATTAAAGTCACCCAGCACCATCAACCTGGGCGACTCAAATACCAGGTCGACGACGAAGTCCGCCACTTCCTTAAGGAATAGCTTCTCGTCACCAGGTGGACGATGAATGAGTGCAATCCTATAGCCCCCACCTGCCACTATGACACATTCAAAGGATCTGGTTTCCTCCACTGGAACACTAGTGAGATCCAATTTGGTCTTAAAACAGACTGCAACCCCCTCCACCCCTGTGATCCAATCTCAGGCGGTGATATCACCGAATACCCAGCTGCCTCAAATACTGGGCCAGCATTACTATCCAGCCAGGTTTCAGTGATGCAAGTCAGGTCCGCTGTTCCCACCAAGTCTGCTATAATGCAGTCTTGTTCACAACAGACCTGGTATTGCACAACACCGCCCAGGTTGGATAGGACTCCTGGGACACCCCAACCACCTGCCCACCATTTACAGAGGTGGTGCCCTTGGGTATGGAGACCAAACAGGGAGATCCATGATCAGCACTCCATTTCACCCCAGGGCATCTTCTGGACTTAACCACTCAGATGCGAGCACCCCCCTCATCCATCCACCGCTGTTCATGCCCCCCGGTCCTCCGGCACCCCCCACGAGCAATTCCCAAGGCCCTACAATGTTGGTAGATAGGGAAAAGCAATGGGAGGGGAAAGAAAGGGCGGAGGGCATGAAGAGCGGCGGATGAATAGTGCATGACGGGGGGGGTGGAATAACAATAAATATCATCATCCGCAGACATGGAGCCAGTAACAATAATATCTAAACTCCCTAAAATAAAATAAAATCAAACCACAATACAAACTTAAAAATCAATAGAAACAACTAGGGAAAAACTAAATCATAAATAAACAAAACTTAACAGACAGAAGTCTAATTAGCATAAATTAAACCACACAATCAAACAACAGAAATAATTAATTAACAACAATATCCAGTCCATATGAATTCTAGAAAGTCTTTTTAGGACAGTGGAGCTCCCACCTTCCACAGCCAAAATGTCCAAATATGGAGCCACAGACTCTCACTCCATGGATCTAATAACCAGGGGTACCCAGGTTAAAGTTAAGGCAGAGATCCCAAAGGTGGTCCCCCAGTTCAATCCCCCCAAGGAACTCTCACCACACAGGTGGGATCCGTACAGGCAGGAGACCCTCCAAGACACAATGATGTACTATGGTAGGTGGATCCAGGAGCAGTTAATAAAGGTACAGTACCGACAGCAATCCTTCGTGGGCTTTCACCACCACGAAATATCACACCACAAACTGTATCCTTCGAAAAACCCCACCAGAATCAATTCCACCACTAAATAAATTAGGCAGCAACAGCATAAAATAAATTTAAAAAGCAGAGGTCTTACTTTGTTGTAGTCATCCAGGATTAAATCAAAGGAGGAAGAAGGACTAGTTGAACCACTGCTTGCACCAGGGACTCACCCCAAGAACAACCCGCCTCACTTTGGACCTTACCGCCACCTGGTCAGCTCTCCAGCTGTTCCAGTGTGGGTTAGAAGTGCTAGGAGGCCTGCCGCCAAGTAACAGCAGCCTCCCAGCCCACCTCCTCTCAAGAGGACAGGTGTCCGAAGCGCAGTCCACTGGCCACAAACAGGGATCCTAAAAGTCCAGGATCTTACTTCTCCAAGTGCTCTTCTTCCCAAAGACAGGGAGTTGAGCACAAACACATGATTGGAAAACAGGTGCCCACTCTGGAGCAGGTAATCCAGGAGGCGGTGAAACCTCCAAAGACACAGCTCCTCAGTCCTCAGTTATAGCTGTATTCCTCCATTTCAAACCTCCGCTCCACTCTGCTACACAGTGTCCCAGGATAGTAAAACTTATCCCCTAACTCAGAGTGTCAGTCCTCTTCCGGCTGCAGCAGGACTGCACTAACACAAGTGGATGCTTGCACTTGGCAGAATCGAGGAAACCGGAACGCCAAAAGACGGCTACAGCAAACAGACTCTCTAGGAGGTGGTAAAACCTCCAAACAGCTCCTCAGTCCTCAATTACAGTAGTATTCCTCCGTTCCAATCCTCCTCTCCTCTCTGCTGCACAGTGTCCCAAGGTACAGCTCCTCAGTCCTCAGTTACAATAGTATTCTTCCATTCCAATCCTCCGCTCCACTGCACAAGGTCCCAAGGTGCCTGCACTTGGCAGAATTGGTGAAAACGGGACTCCAAAGACTGCTACAACAAACGGACTCTCCACTGCCTGGAAAAATCGAACTCGAAATCGAAAATGGAAAAACATAAAATATAAATTCAAACTTACTTAAACACAACTAAAAAAACTAAACTGGAATGCTAAAATACAGAAAATAAAATACTAAAAATCGAGGGCAGCGTAACACACTCAAAGATCACGGCACAGCACAGCCGCCATCTTGCTCCTTGCTTGCTTGTTGGCAAAAAATCTTGACCATCAGTATGTGATACCAGAGGTGAAGTATTTTATTCTGAGTCAGCCTGGCTTTGAGGTCCCTTATACTTGTGTGGGCTAGCTACCAACAGGCTGCCCAATGTATCTTCATGGCTGGCTTGGACAGGTACCTGTCCACTGTGTTTGTCCTTTGAGTGTCTGGTCTGGGATACTGTTCCAAAGATGTTGATATATATACTGCCCACCTCCCTTTGGATAGTTTGATCCATCCCATTAGAGGGTGCCATGAAACAGATTTATCAGCCTCTGAGATGCTTTTAAGTAGGGCTAAGTGTACTACAGATTTGTAAAAACGACAGCAATCTGCTGAGTCTAGCGATATCTGTGCTGAAGTCCTTGGTAGGAGCCCAGAAAATGGATCCGTGATGAGCAGACCCCTGACCATGTGGATTCACTCACCTTCCCATTTCTCCCATTTCACTGGGGTTTTCCTGTTGTGATATTGGGATTGTCCCATATAGTGGAGCAAGGGTAGGATGTGCTAATGAAAGGCCCAATGTACATTGTACATGTTTCAAAATGGTCACTGATTGCCCAATGGTTGGGTGTGAGATGAAGAATTTGATTTTATGATGAGTAAAGACACGTTGCAGGAGCCCCCTTCCGTATGTAGGAGGCTTCAATGTTGAGCCACAGAGGGTGTGTCTGGTCTAAAGATTGTAACCATTTAAGTGTCTGAGCAGTCAGGAAAACCATGTAGTATACCTTGAATGAGGGAAGGCCCCATCCTCCCTTGCTGCAGTGCAATCTGAGTTTTGCACAGTTGTATCTGGGCTGCCCCCTCTCAAAGGAAATTGTCAACCATTTTAGCTATGGCCTTGAAACAGTTATTAAGGATTGTCACTGGTAGGTGGACTAAAATGTGAAATATCTTTGGGGCACTGACCATTTTAATGGCCTCAATGTTCCCACCATCGAGAGCTGAAGTGATTTTCACCAATTACATTCTGTGCGTAATTCAGTCAGGAGGAGTAAGATTTAACTCACACATCTTTGCTGTCCTAGGGGAGATACTGTTGCCCAGATATTTGATCATCTCTGGAGTCCATTACAGATCCCCTGGCTGCATCATAGAGGCCACACAGTTCTGCTTCTGGGGAAGAGTTCTGGTTTTGAGCAGTTGATTTAATACTGGAGATGGTGGAGAAAGAGGTAAGCAGAGACAGGAGTTGGGGCGTAGAGATGAGAGCATTATCAATGAGTACAAGCAGGTTGTCTGACTATAGCAGGGTTTTGCTGCTTTTTCCATACTCTTATGCCATGGATCATAGGATCTAGATGGATCGTTACTGCCTGGGGATCTATAGCCCGAACAAAAAGGAGGGGTGAGGCTGGCAGCCCTGATGCATTTCTTTTTCCAAGAAGGACTCTGATGTAGTGGAGTTGGTAAGTATCCTAGCCATAGGGTTAGAGTATATGGTTTGTATATTGGTAAGGAAGTGAGGTTTGAAACCCAGTTGCTCCAACACTTTGTAAAGGTACCTCCACTTCACCAAAGTGAAGGCTTTCTCAAAATCTATGGCTATCACTGCAGCGGAAGAGGGGAACCTTTGCCAGATAGAAAGGTTTATTATAGTACACTGGTGGTTGGAGCTGAGCTTCAGAGATGAAATCCATCTGAGATGGGTGGATCAGAACGATAGCAATGAGTCCAGTCTAATTGCCATGGCTTTGGTGAATACCCTGCTATCCACTGTGATAAGGGAGATGGGCCTGTAGCTACAGTACAAGTCGTATTAAACTGTTCCACCAATGAGTTAGTTTAGCATTGTTTTTACAGTTGTCAATGCATTGACAATTCATATTGCATTGCTTTTCAATATTTAACCAGCTCAATGGCAACGCTTGTAAAATGTTTTTACACTCAATTGGAATGCATCAGCAGTCCAGTCACAATTTAATGCAAAACTGAGTTTTACATCTAAAGAAATAGTTTATGCAGGGCTTTGTGCTGGATCCAGCAACACTTATGCAACTTAGTTGGAAATGCCAAAACATCTAATTGGAGAAACAGTTAAATGTGACTTGTACTGTAGCTGGGTCAGTGGTGTCTTTGCCCTTTTTAAGAAGGACAGTGATGGTCACCATTTTCATGGTTTGTGGGAAGGACCCTGCAGCAAGTGAATCCTGATACAGGCTCAGCAGTATGGGACAGGCTATAGGGGAGAGGAGGTCTAGGAATTCAGTTGGGAAGAGGTCCCCTCCAGGTGTCTTTCAAGGGTTGATGGCTTTCTGGGCTGCATTAATTTTGGTGGCCATGAGTGGGGCATCCAGGGCTTGCACTTGCTCATTCAAGAGCTTAAGCAGTTGAAGAGGTTTCAGTAAAGCCTCTTTCGATGGTCACATGATGGCAGCATAAAGAGCAGCAGCAGCAGCCCTCCATAGCTCTGCACCTCTGCTACCCAATTCAGCCTATTTCTTCAGACACCACCACAAATAGCGATCTGTACCTACATTAGCTGACTTCTATAGACACCTAGAACCTTAACAGGGTACTTCATTATGGATGTCTATATGAAAAAAATGCCCCCAAGGCATTCTCCTCAGCCAACTCCGAAGAAAGACAAGACCGCGAAGAGGCCCAAACACCAGCCTGTGGTCTAGAGTAATCCTCCTTCTTCTGTGGTCATGCTCTCAGAAGAGAGATTTTTAGAAATCATGCAACCGTTACAAGACAAAATAACAGAAATATCGGAGGATCTGCAACAAATCAAGTCCTCAGTTCAGTTACTCACAACCCAGGTAGGAGACTCAGAAACCAGAATAACATCATTGGAGAAAAAGGAAGATAAGAGTGAGCTTACAATTACACTGTTTGGTCAGAGACTTAAAAAGTTAGAGGAGAAACTGGAGGACCTGGAAGGGAGAAGCAGGCAAAATAATCTTCTAATCATTGGTGTGCCTGAAAAGAAGGACGGAACTAATCCCATACTGTTTATCCAGAAGTTATGTGAAAAGATTGTAGGACCTTCCCCGAATGGGCCTAATTACGTAATCAAGTGGGCCCATTGGGCTCTCTGTCCTCGCTCCACCTCCTAATTCTCCACCTAGACCCCTGATCTTTAAATTATTGAACTTTCTAGATAAACAACGATCTTGACAAAAGTTCGAGAATTGCAAGAGGTCTTATGGGAGGGAAGTAGAATCAGGATCACCCAAGATCTGCCACAGTCGGTGCAGATGAAAAGGCAAGAGATGCATCAGACTGTATTAAAGCTTATTGCCACAGGAAAGCCATTTTGAATGCGATACCGCAGTGCTTCAAGTTAAATCCGAGGATCAGTGGCTATCATTTGACACCCATGAGCAAGCGATGCAAGAGCTCAAGGGCCTATTCCCAGATCTTTTTAGTGAAGATACTGTTTGGAGTATATGGATCTGTAGTCACCTTTTCAAACGTGATAGGCTGGATCTCATAACTGAGAACTTTGGGAGACATCCATTTATTTCCACGGTGGATATTGTGCCAAGGAGTAGCATTATGGAACTTTAATCCGGTGCAACTTGACTGGTATCCATTATAATGGATTCGAGAATCTGAAGAGGCCCTTCCTTATAATTATATTTAGTTTTAGTAGGGACACTATTTTATGCAGGAACTCAGAGTGTCTCATAAGTATGCTTTGCAACTATGACTTCATATTTTGGCTCTAAAATTGAAGTGGCCTACTGTTTTATTATTGTGTTATTTAGTGGGAATAAAGCGCTTAAGGGTTTTATTATTGTGGTCCGCATGACTCTGCTTATACAAGAGGTTCCAGATCAAGACAGGAAACACAGTGTATCCTTAGTCTTAAATGTTTGTTAACTGATGTTAACCATATTCCTATTGATTAGAATCAGGATATTGTTTATATTTCGAGGACTCCCCGAATGGGCAGGAGCTACCTTTTATTGATTTATTTGCAAAGCCCCACACTGACAAGCAGGGGCCAGGTGTTAATTAATACAAGGTGACATCATACAAGATGGTATTAGGACATACACATATCGCACCCTAAATAACATACAGTCTCATAAGATTATACTGAAGTGTTACATAGTTCATACAGTGATGAATAAATTGATCGCTATTTGTTTAGCAGACGAGGGGTGGGATCTGGGGAAGGGGACCTGGTGCAATTCACTTTTGCATGAGGACATCACTCACCAGGGTCGATTAAGAGGTACGGTTCGCTGGAACTGGGGTATGAGGGGAAGGAGGATTTTTGGTTTGTCTAGTTTAAGGGGGAAGTTGTTGGAAGTTTTCTTTGCAAAATTGTTATGATACATAGGAAACGGATATCAAGTGTGTCAACTCCATTCATCTTTATAGAACCTTTTAGGTTATACATCAATAAGCATTCATGGTTCTTGAAAATTGAGAGACCAGGTCTACCTAATGTTGTTTCTATTATCAACTATTATGAGTGGCCCCTATAATTTGATTAGCTGGAATGTTAAAGGTGCCCATGATAAATATAAGAGACGAGTCATTCTATGACATTTACAGCATTTGAAAACTGGGATAGCATGCTTCCAAGAGACACATCTTGACGAAAGATGTGAACCTATTGTCTGAGGTCTGGGTTGACAAGCATTTGGTGCAGGAAAGTTTACAAACAGTGGGAAGTAGCAATTTTAATAGATAAAAATTCTTTAAAGTGGAAAAGAAATTTGGGATTCTAATGGGAGATATATCCTCGTACATGGACTCCTTGCAATGCACCAAATTATATTAGGGGCTATATATGGCAGAACTGTGAATCCCTCAAATTTTACACAATTGTTGGGTTTAGTGACTGCTAACCCACGGTCTTGACCATCTTAGAGGGTGACTGGAATATTGCTCCATATGCACATATCGGCAGATCTGAGTCCCGGAGGCAAGGACTCTCCCCTTCCCAGAAGGCTTTACATGACCTTATGAGAGGTGCGGATATTTTGGATATGTGGAGGGCGCTACACCCTAACGACCATCAATATACTTTTTTCTCACCCCCACATAAATCTCTCTCCTGGATAGATTTTTTTCTTCTTGAGTTCCTTTTTTCTTCCGGGCGTCATAAATACCATCATACATGAGAGGGTCATATCTGACCACTCACCTATTTCTCTTACATTTATTCTTGGGCCTAGAATTAAAAGGGTTGTACTTTGGTGGCTGAACAATCGACTGCTCCAGAGAGCTGATTCTTTGCAGCAGATCAAAGACTTCCTCTCCAGTTTCATAGTCAACAACAGGGGATCCATTACAAGAATAGATATGGTCTGGGTGGCTATGAAGTGTTCCCTAAGGGGCGAATATCTCAGGTTGTCTGCCACTAAATGTCAACAATTTAAAGCCCAACAAGACACTATATTTGATGCGATTCGCCATCTTGAGAATACTCTTAGCCGTCAATCCCCAGAAGCTGACTGTTGCTCTGCATGAGTTACAAGCCCAATATTCTGCTCTCATGTATCAGAAAGTTGAACTTTCGCTAAAAACATACTAAAATCAAATATCTTGATACAGGGAGAAGGAGGGAAATTATTAGCAATCTGATTTGGCACGCTGAAGCTTCCTCTTATTACTAGTCTCACCTTGATAGGGATAACCAATTATTATTTCACTTAGAAACATTGTTGATATGCTACGGTATACTATCAGAAACTCTATTCAGTTGATCAATCTGATCGACCTGCAAATAGGGCTATTAATAAATATCTTGATTCTATTGATCTTCCTAAAATATCACCCCATAGTACAACATTACTTGGCAGCTTGGTCACTATTCAAGAAGTCAATACAGCAGTTGAGCAGCTTGCATTGCAGTAGATAAGTCTCCTGGTCCGGATGGTCTTTCCAACAATTTGTACAAGACCTGTCTAACAGAAATTGCTCTTTTATTGATGGAGGTTTACAACTTCTGGTTTTCCGATGGCATGTCAGAGTCGAATTTCTTAAATGCACTAATTACGCTTATACGTAAACCAGGCAAAGATCCCCTTTACCCCGGAAGCTATTGACCCATATCACTGATTACCACCGATGTTAATATATTAGCTAAAATCCTGGCTAATCAGCTGGGACCTGTGCTAGCTACTCTCATCGGTAGGGAACAAATTGGTTTCATGACTGGTAGATCATCAGTGGATCATCTGCGGAAAGTAATGCATATCCTCTCGGTATCCAGGGACTCTGGCCTGCCTGAGAAAGCATTTGACAGGGTCTCTTGGGATTTCCTTTTAGCAACATTGACCCATTTTGTCTCCTGTAGAATTCTTAGATGGATCAAATTGCTATATGTCTCCCCATCTGCCCAAGTTTGGTGTAATGGTGTCTTGTTTGATCCTTCCCACTTCAAAGAGGGACCAGATAAGGCTGCCCCTATCCTCACTTTTGTTCAACCTTTATTTGGAACCTCTGATCCAGAAATTAGTCTCTCACCACGGCTCCAGGGGATTAAAATAGGGATCAGTTCTACACCATTTCTGCCTATGCAGATGATCTACTTGTTCACCTCAATAATCCTATAACAGGAATCCTCGCTCTAGAGGAGATTGATTGTTTCCACAGTCTCCACTACAAACTTAACTTATCTAAAACCAAGGTATTTCCTTTGAATAATTTATATCCCCGATCTGTAATAAACAACACTACTCTCTTGTGGGAATCTCATTCCTCACCTACCTTGGAATTCAGGTTACCAGAGAAATTCTACTGTGATTAAACTTAATCTCCCAGACCTGCTTAAACAATTAAAACCGATCTTGATAGATGGAGTGGTCTCTCTTTTTCATTTTGGGGAAGAATAAATATTGTAAAGATGAATGTTCTCCCTCGTGTGTTGTATCCTTTAGGGAAGCTTGGCTTTTTTTGCCCCAAAAAATGTTTTTCTCAGTTGCAAGTGATGTTAACTGCCTTCTTGGGGAAAGGTAAAGGGGTTAGATGCTCTTATTTTAAACTGTCTGTGCCAAAACTGCAAGGTGGTTTAGCTCTGCCCTCCTTTTTTATCTACTATTGTGCTCATCACCTTAGTAAAATTGCCTATTGGTCAAAGGAGGCTCAGGACACCAAACTACCAACTTATTCTCCCCTGTGGTTGGACATTGAGAGATTTTTAGTAGCCCAGCATCACTGTACCCTCCTTTCCCTTATCTGTACCACCCCCAAAATGCTCCCCAAAACATTGAGGAACACTCCCTTAGGATGGTCTGTTAGAGCTCATCACCAATTGCAAGTTTACCTTTCAAGCAATTGGTATAAATCCCCTGATCAACCTATATTTGGTAATCTCCACTCTAAGATTGGTCATAAACCCATTCTACTGACCTTCTGGCCTCCTTTGATCAATAAGACAGCCTATGAATGGATCTATATGAGAATGGTAAATTCATTTATTTTACTGTCTTTCGATCACGTCTTAAGATGCTTACAACAGCCTTTTTTAAATATAAACAGATTACAGAAGCCATTATGACCCATTTGGGATATGGAAAAATATGTCTGTTGCCCACTGATAGCCTAAATAAACTTTTACAATCAGCTAGGGAACCCCATGCAGTTTCCAAGGTTTATAAAGAGGTGCAAGCACTTGATTCCAAACTACCTAAGGGGGTTTGTTACTATTGGTCCCAGGAGCTATCCCTTAGTATACAAACAGACTTCTGGAAGATTATATGGCAAAATGTCTATAAATTTGTCAAACAGGACAGACTGTGCTTGAAACAATTAAACATCATGCACAATCTGTATTTCACAGCAATGAAATTATACAAACTGGGTCAGCTTCTTTCTCTTGATTGTGCTCAATGTAACAATTTCCCTGGATGTCTATATCACATGCTATGGACCTGCTCGGTTGCTCAGACCTTTTGGCAATTCATCAAGCAAACACTCAACCCTTGTTGGGACTTGACTCTCTTTTTACTCCAGAGGTCTGTTTATTATAACACTTTCCAAAGGGCACTTCTGGTAGCAAGAAAGCACATTTGGCTTTGATTTCTGCCACAGCCAAACTCATTATCATGAGGCATTAGAATGATAGTACAGGACTATCAGTTCTGGAATGGCACAAATAAATACTTCTTGCTCTCCAGCTAGAGAAACACATCTTATTTATGGGTAACCACTCTCATTTATACCAACCTAGATGGGGTTCACTAGATGCCTTGCTTACTATATGGAAACCATGAAGGTTTTATCTTGTATTCCTTTTGCTTGTATATTCTTACCTGAATTGCCAATGTACACACTTGATGTGGGGAAGGAGGGGGTTGGGGAGGTTCTTCAGGAATAGAGAGGGAAAGGGGGGAGGGGGGTTGGGGATTTTACCTCTGACATGTACTTCCTTTCATTTCAATTTTGTATTTACTGGTGAATATGTACAGTGTTTAGGGTTGATCTCTTATTTGCCCAGTACTTACCTGTAATTGTACTAGTGTTATAATAATAAGAAAAGTTAAATAAAGTTTACTGAATTAAAAAAAGGGAAGCCTCTCTCATAGGAGCAGTTGAGAGTGAGTTAGAAGTTTACAGGGTTTTTAGAACTTTCATTATGTTGCTAGTATTGCCAGCTTGAGTACATATTTTCCAGAGGAGTCCTTAAAGCTAACAATATGGCACTCAGCTTGCTGTTTTTTAAACAGTAGGCCAGGACCTTGCTGCCGGATTTGATCCTCCCAATACTTATATCCAAGTCTCAGCAGTATAAGTTCCACCTTTTCTGCTAGGATGGAGTCCATTTTTATGCTGAGTTTAAATATGTGTGCATGGAGAGGGAGATTGATATTCTCCCTTCAGCAGAGCTTTGAATTCTACCTCTTTAAGCTTATGTCTTGATTCTGGGTCTGCTAATTCTGACTCTCTCTCTCTCTCTCTCTCCTTTCTCAGGTGAGCAGTGTACCCAGTTATTAGTCTTCTCATGATGTCTTGAAGGTTATCCACAGGATACCACCGATATTTCATCTGTATCATTAATAGAGAAGTAGGCCATATACTCCTCCTGTATCCAGGTGATAAACTGCCAGTCATGAATCAACAGCAGGTTCAGACAACAGGATGGGGATTATTTGGATGCCTGGTCCCATAGCAGGTCCATTTGGAGAAGGATGTGATCTGAAATGATCAGGGGTTGTATGTTGATGACACCAAGAATTATTGGTCATATGGTTTCCAAGAATTTGGGGTAACAGTTCACACTACCGCATGCAGTATTGAAAAGGGACTTAAGGCTGGTACTGTAAGTGGATAATTCAAGTGTGACTATGAAGGAAGGCTGGCCTGTGCTGCTTTCACAGAGGGGGGTGGGAGGATTTCCAGTCCCATAGATTCCCTACTGTGAGGGTTGGGAAACAGAATGTAGAGGTAATACAGCTCTCTTATTCCTGTATTATAGATTGAGGGAGAGCTCACGATCAATCGGAGCGCTCCATTCCCCTGCACGTGAGGCACTCTTATTCTGTAAAGAGCATCTCACATGCAGATGCCCTGGAAATGGACACGTTCAGGGAAATTTAAAAAAATATATATATTACAGATCACTCTTGGTCAATAATATATTAATACGCACCCCTTCTCTCTCATCCTTACGTCAATCTGAAGCACACATTTAAAACCTACTCTATGTGTTAATATGTGCCCCGGTCACCACTCATTGCTGAAAATGAGTGGTTTATTTGCCTTCAGCTTGAGCCATAACAGCTGAGCTTCTCTTCGCTGTTCTGGCTCAGCTGAAGGCATGTGAAACCACTCGTTTTCAGCAACGAGTGGCTCCGGGGGATGTATTAACACATACAGTAGGTTTTAAATGTGTGCTTCAGATTGACATACGGATGAGAGAGAAGGCAAGGTTTTCATTGTACTGGATACACAGTTCAAGATCCTCTGCATAACATATGCTCCCCCCCCATTACTTAGTCCCTGTGGTTCTGGTAGAAACTAAGCTCAGGGAATGACAATGCCATTCCAAGGTATCCTGGAGTTGATATATAGCTGAGATGGGACTTGTAAAGTTCATTGCTCCCAAAGTTTGGGGAGCAAGACCCTCTTGCAACCTACTGAAACAAGGTGTGAGCTCAGACAGTTTATTCTATGCTGCAGAGATGACAGTCCCCCTCCTGTGTAGTTTGCATATAGCAAGGCATGAGTAACAGAACATAGCAGATCTTGCTGGTTGAGTTCTTATTTGATAGTTCTGTCTTAGCAAATGCTTCTGCTATCTGCAGTCCACTGTAATGCCTAAACCACATGCACATGTAAAATAGTTTGGGCCATGTGCAGGAAGCCAGGTCGAAGTAGCAGTGGAGCTGTGCAGTCATACACATGCAGGGATCAGTTTCTCAACAGCTTCAGGGTGTACTAAGGTCATTTTAGCAAGCAGGCTGAAGGCACAATCTTTTGTCTGGTGATGTGGGGTGTGGAAGATGGTTCTGCTAATTGCAGGTAGGGAAAAGGGGCAAGAGGCATTGCAGTTCAAGGGCAGTTGTCTTATTGAGGGGTATAGGCAGCTTGGCTGCCTTGAATTTGGGGCATGAGCCTCCGCTCAAAGTGTTAGTGCAAGTCCTGGAGGGCTCCTTTAAAAAAGATGCACTTGCTGTCGAAGTTTAGTGAGGGAGATACCTCTTGTTTTAGGCAGAGTAAGTGGCAATTTGAGCATATTAGGGCATCAAGAGCCTCTGCTGAGAGTGAATGTACCTGTGCACCTGTGCAGGTGAGATGATTGGTGATGCCGCATCAAGTGCATAGTGTAGGCAAGCCAGATTAAAGGTGAATTGTAATGTCTTGCACAGTTGAGAGGTTCAGGAATGAAGATTTTCAATTTTCACTTACTGCAGGAGAAGAGAATGTGTATTTGTGTACTCTGGGACAGGCATTGCATAGGGGGAACTGTTGCTGATATTTCTGGAGCAGTGCATGGTTAGCCATGGAGGAGTATTGCTACAAAGACTGGAAATGATTTACTGCATACTCCTGCTCTTGGCTGCCTCAGAGTGTGTGTACTATTGCAGTACTGCATATTCATGCTGGAATCTCTGAGAAGCATTTATGGTGGGTAAGTGGGTTGTCAAATGAGAATAGGGTAGGGGGCTATGACACTGCTAAGGCTTAGGGTTGATGGGGCCTTCAAATCAAATATGCCTAACTCCTTTCCTCTTGCCAGCCTCCCCATAGCCAGGATCATTTCAGCAGAACTTTAAAATTACAGTGTGATAAAGTCTGTACCTTTCATGGTGGCCCTGACCTAGGTCCTTCAAGTCTCACAGAAGACAGCTGTGCTTCATTAAATGTATTGCCAGAACCAGATAAGTTGGAATAAGGGAGAGGAACCAAACTGCCACAACCTCAGCCCAGGAAGTTAGCATGGGGGCGCTTGTTGCCTGTCTAGGCCACCAGGATATTGGTGCTGGTGGGTGGCAGATCTGCCCAGGTACCCATTTTGACTGTTGCCTCAGGGGATTTATAGGCTAGCATAGCAGTTAGATACTTGAAATACTGTAAAGGCTGGTTCCTCTTCTGCCAGAGAATTGGCAGAGAACACCAGGACAAGGAGCTGCTGTTGTGACTGGACTTCTCTACTGGGACTAAAGAAGTACAACTCTACTACTGGGACATTCAATTTAGGGTAAAAAAAAAGGTTAGTGTGTTTGTCTGAGTTGGCTAAAGTGAGCTGTTATCTGAGCAGTTATCTAAGTGTTAATCTCAGGTGGCTGAAGGGGATTGTTATCTATGCAATTTAACTAAGTGTAGAAAGATCTGCTAAGTAGGGACAGTGGCTTAGCTAGAAAGAAGCCAGATTTAAAGCCATATTTAAACACTGCCCTAGATAGCTTCTGCCAGAGAATTGGCAGAGAACACCAGGACAAGGAGCTGCTGTTGTGACTGGACTTCTCTACTGGGACTATAATGCCTTCCTTCCCTCCCCTCCACCCAAAGCCAGTTCTACTTTTATAGGCACAGGATTTGACTGACAACAGGAACTTCCTGTTTGGGAGCAGGAAGTGAGTGATCACAGAGCCACCAAAGACTCACCATCCTAGAAGGACAAGAGTAGCTCTCCATCCCCCCTCCCCAGCTGCTGGAGGTCTGCCTCTGAGCAAGTAAGGTGACTACTGAGAAATACAGGATCTTCTTGTCTCAGAACAGGAAGATCAGGAGATTAAAGGGCACAGAGGCAGTAAGTAATAGGGAGAAAAAAAATAAATAGAGGAAAGAGTAAGGATTCCAAACAACAGTGAAGGGGCCAAAAATAAGACATGATTGGAGTGGTGCAGTGCAGTGGCTGTGGAGCAGCAGTCTTCTGGGAGACGTTCTGGAGTATGCGGTGTTGTCCCATCAGCAGGCACCTCTCTGGACTGAGGGAGGAGGTTGCTCATCTCCAGGCTGAATTGGCCAGGATTTGTGGGACCTCCTCTCCCATCTAGGGACCACCAGGGCCACTGCTGTTGCCTCAGAGGTTGCCAAGAAAGAGGAGTGGTTGGATAGCAGTGGGCTCAGAGAGGGTGAGGGTGGTGGAACAGAGATGCATCCCTCCAGTTGTACCTCTCCACAATTCATATGCCATTCTGGAAAAGTGTGGTTCCTCTATGGAGGCACCCGCAGTGGAAACCAAGGAGGATGCTGGGAACCTCCACAAAGGAGGCCCATGGGAGGGTGGCATGGGACCCCACAGGGGAAGGAAACAACTCCTGGTGGGGGAGTCCATTGTTAGGAAGGTAGAACTGAGGGAGGAAGGGGAGAGGGAGGTAAGGTGCCTGCCTGGTGCCATGGCTTAGAGGGACAGGGAGCGAATCCTCAGGATTGCCGGAGCTGCTGCACAGGGGAGGGAGCTGGATGTCATTGTCCACCTAGGGACAAATGATCTGGCTAAGAAAGGGATCAGAGCAGTGCAGGAAGAGTTTGTGGAGTTGGAGAGGGGCCTTAGACAAGTAGCACACACGGTAACCTTCTCTTAGGTGATTGCTGTCTATGGCGTAGGTGAGGTTAGGGTGCTCCACACCATGTGATTCATTCAGTGGTTGAAAAACAGGTGCAGAGCTCAGGGATTTGGCTTCATTGGGGACTGTGGTCCACCTGGAGTGATGCAAGCCTATACTGGTGCGATGGTCTGCATCTGTCCAGGAGGGGAACCAGGATCCTAGGTGATAGGTTTAAATGCTTCATTGGCAAGCATTTAAACTAGCCAAGAGGGGAGGCACTGGAAAGGAGCAGGTAAATCCTAGCCCCCCCAAAAAAGTCAGGGTAGTAAGTGAGGTAAATGCCAAGTTAGACATGTCAATAGGGAGAAGAGCAGAGGTAAATGGAGAAAGTGACAAAGGCAATAAGGATAGGGATGGGGCAAAAAGGGATAAGACCATCAGGAATTGGAGGATAATGAGTACCAATGCCCGTAGTCTGGACAACGAGCTCCCTGAACTGGTGGCCTTGATGGAAGAGAGATGCCTGGATATCGTAGCAGTCACAGAAACATGGTACACAGAGAACCATGACTGGGATGTTAACATGCTAGGGTACACAACCTACAGGAGAGACAGGGAGGGGAGAAGAGGGGGAAGAGTAGCTCTCTATGTAAGGGAAGGGATAAAAGCAACTGAACAAAAGAGTAAACAGGGAGGAGAGGAGGCACTGTGGGTCACCTTAGAGACTGGAAATGACACCACAATCCGCACAGGGGTTGTATACAGACCCCCATATCAGGGGGAATGAATGGACAAGGATATGATAGAAGGCATTTTTAGGATGGCAGAGAAAGGGGAGATACTGTTGATGGGAGACCTGAATATGCCAGATGTTAACTGGAGCACATTTGCTGCAGCCACATCCAAGAGCAGAGCCATTCTCGATGCCCTACAGGTGGCATGCCTCAGACAGCTAGTTTTGGAACCCACTCATGAGGGAGCAATCTTAGACCTCATACTCTCAAATGGGAACAGTGAGAGGATCTCAGATCTAGAAGTGGGTAGCCATCTGGGAACAATGGCCACCAAACAGTGTGGTTCATGATTAACTCAGCTACAGAGTCAAGCCATACAAAAGTGAGGGTACTGGACTTCAGGAGGGCTGACTTTGGCAAGATGGGAGAGTGCCTTAGAAAAGCATTAGCAAACAGGCTAGAAGGAGGGGTGGAGCGACAATGGGGAAACATCAAAACTGCCATCACAGAGGCAACAAGCCTTTGTGTGAAGCAAATAAACAAATCAAAATTAAAGAAAAAGTCACTATGGTTCTCAAAGGAGGTGGCAGGGAAGGTCATGGTGAAAAAGATAGCATTCAGGAAGTACAAGGAAACACAGAAGGAGCAGGACAGAGAGCTGTACCAGGTAAGACAGAAGGAAGCAGGGGGGAAGTCAGAATAGCAAAGGCCCAAACTGAGGAAAAGATAGCCAACGCAGTTAAGAAGGGGGATAAAACCTTTTATAGGTACATCAGGGAGCGAAGAAAGACAAAGGAAGGGCTAGTGAGGCTGAATAGAATGAACAGTGGGTGGGCAGAGAGGGACAGTGAAAAAGCAGGGATACTGAACAAATATTTCTGCTCAGTATTCACAAAGAGGAGGAGGGGGAGGTGCCTAATCCAATTAACAGAAGCACTCTGGATGGGGGGGGGGTCGATCCTAGTCCTTTCACAGAAGGAAGGGTTCTGAAAGAACTCTTAAAACTGAAGGTGGACAAAGCAATGGGGCCTGATGGAATTCACCCCAGAATTCTAAAAGAATTAAGGGGAGAACTAGTGAAACCACTGACTACCCTTTTTAACAAATCATGGTAGAATGGTAGAATGGTGTGGTACCTGAGGACTGGAAGAAGGTGGATGTGATTCCCCTTCACAAAAGTGGGACCAAGACAGAGGCAGGAAACTACAGACCTGTCAGTTTGACCTCTGTGGTAGGGAAAGTGATGGAATCACTTCTGAAGGAAAGAATTGTTGAGTACCTAGAGGCCAGTGGCGCACAGGATCCAAGGCAGCATGGGTTCAGAGTGGGAAGGTCATCCCAGATGAATCTAATTGATTTCTTTAACTGGGTGACCAAAGTAGTAGACCAGGGAAGGGCTGTGGACATGGCCTACCTAGATTTTAGCAAGGCATTTGACACAATCCCACACAAAAAGATTAATAGTTAAATTAACCAGTCTGGGAGTGGGTCCCAGGGTGGTAGCCTGGGTAAAACATTGGCTGGACAACAGGACACAGAAGGTAATTGTAAACGGAGTCCACTCTGAAGAAAGAGGGGCTACTAGTGGGGTTCTGCAAGGTTCAGTAATGGGTCCAGTCCTTTTTAATGTCTTTATAAGTGACATTGCAGAGGGACTGGAAGGAAAAGTATGCCTCTTTGCAGATGACACAAAGATCTGCAACAGGGTTGATACACAAGGAGGTGTGGAAAGGATAAGAAGGGACTTGGCAAGGTTGGAGGAATGGTCAGAAGTATGGCAGCTTGGATTCAGTGCAAAGAAGTTCAAAATAATGCACCTGGGACACAAAAATCCAGGGAAAGATTACACAATGGAGGGGGGAGGTAGTAACAACAACAAAAATGGAAAGGAACCTGGGGGTAATCATATTAAATGACCTTAAGGTTAGCAAGCAATGTGAGAAGACAGTAGGGAGGGCTGGGGGGATACTGGGATGTATAGGGAGAGGCATCACCAGCAGAAAACAGGAAGTTGTTATCCCTCTGTACAGACAGTTGGTGAGACCCCATCTGGAGTACTGCATCCAGTTATGGAGACCCCATCTCCCCAAG
The DNA here is from genome assembly GCA_016271365.2 of Neoceratodus forsteri. Lineage (NCBI taxonomy): Eukaryota > Metazoa > Chordata > Ceratodontiformes > Ceratodontidae > Neoceratodus > Neoceratodus forsteri. The sequence continues at coordinate 911,467,835 of CM057455.1, read as the reverse complement.
GACATAGACAGGATAGAGGCAGTCCAGAGGAGGGCAACTAAAATGGTGCAGGGTCTGCAAGAGAAGCCATACAAGGAGAGACTAAAGGAGCTTAATATGTATACCCTTGATGAAAGGAGGGAGAGGGGGACGTGATAGAAACTTTTAAGTACCTCAGTGGAATCAACAAAGTCCAAGAGGGTAGCATCTTTCAGAAAAAGAGATGGGCAAGAACAAGGGGACACAATTTGAAGATAGAGAGGGGGCGGTTCAGGGGCAATGTGAGGAAGTATTTTTTCACAGATAGGGTGGTGGACACAGGGAACAGCCTTCCTGAGGCGGTTGTGGAGTCTAAAACTGTGGGAGAATTTAAGAATGCATGGGGCAGACATAAGGCAATTCTTGTGGGGGGGTGTAGGAAGAAATAGGCTGTTTGTTAACTAGGATCTGCAGCTTATTCTGTAGGTAGGGAAATGGGCAGACTAGGTGGGCCAAGCGGTCTGTGTCTGCCGTCAAAGTCTATGTTTCTATGTTTCTGTTCGCTAGTGTTCTCTTCAATCCTGATGTGACTTTCAGATCTGACTAATAGGAGGTTGTGCACCTTTTGATTCCTGGCCTGTGTTCAGGCTCTCGTTTTGGATTTCACTGTCAGTGACCTTTGCTCTTCTCCAGGACCCTGTTGAGAGGAGTGAAGCTGCCCTGACTGGTCTACTGTAGTATTTTCCATAGGAGCAGCTCTGGGGAGAGGTGTTGTCTCTGTATTGTGATGTCCTCTGGATTGGGTGCTACTAGTAGCTGTCACTGGCCACTGGGCTTCTATGAAGATTGCAGCTGCTTCAGGGGTGTTAAAGATTCTGGGGATCCCACTGACCATGATTCTGAGCAGAGCTGGGTATCACAGTGTAAAAGGGATACCCAGCTGATGAAGCCACTGCCTAACCACCATGTAGGTTCACCAGCAGTTTGTTAAATCTAGAGGAGTCCTGAAAAATCATGACAGCGTGTCCCTGTCATTCAAGGTGCCCCAGCTCCCTGGCTTTCCTTGGTATGTCCTCCTTCACTTAGTAGTATAGCAATCTTGTCAGTATGAGTCTCAATCTCTTGCCCTTCTTTGGTGAGGGGTGAGAGATCTGTGGCCCCTCTCAATCTCGAACCTTGGGTATCCTGGAAGCTTGAGTAGAGATGGCAGGATGTGGGACAGAAAGCCAATGATGTTATTTAGCACAGCCTTTTCTTGCAGTCCCACTAAACGGAGGTCATTGTGTTGTCTTTTCTTTTCTAAGTCATCCATCTTTTCTTGTAATTGGTGGATGAATTTTGCCTACTCTGATAATTGTGATTGGAACTTGTGAGTGGTGGTTTGCTCCTGGAGCACTGACGCTCAGTAGATTGTAGTCTGGAGTCCAGAGCCATGATATCCTTAGCATTATTAGAGACTGAAGCTCTGATTTTGTTGATACTAGCCAGGAGTTGGGCAAGCATTCTTTCAACTTGAATGATAGGTAGTATTGTCACCATTGTGGGATTGGGTGGGAGATAGCAGCTGAATCTGACAGGAATCTTGAGCTGTGAGGACAATCTTGTGGATGTGATGACACCGAATAAGAGCTCTTCCTGAGAAAAGAAAAACACCAGTTTGTAAATGCTGAGCAGATAATATCAGCAGTATCTGTATATTCTTAGCTGCTGCTAGGAAACTGACAGATATTTTAGGATTGTGGTTTCAGAGTGACAAAGATAAAGCCTAAGCAGCCATCTTAGTGAGGCTTAGGCCACAGTCCACATCTGGTTTTCTAGTTTTCAGATGTGCCTGAAGATGGTCTTCTCCATCATGTTAACCCTGGGGGTAAACTCATCTGCCTTTTCATTTAGAGCACCCATGGAGGATATCAGGCACCGTATTTTCAGTCCCAACATTTGTAAGGTTTCTTCCAAGCCATGATCTACCACAGCCTGGGTCTGTGCCCCTGACCGAGAGGACTGAGTTGCAGCTCTCAACTTGTTTTTTGAGCCTACTACTTTAGCCTTTTCATTGTGAGGAGTTCCCATTTGGCTAAATGGTGGTCACTAAATCAATTGGTGAGAAGGTACTTTCAAATCTGACTTAAAATAATAGTTATCAATTTTCTGCTCAATGGTACAGAGCTGTAACTTCATGCAGCTGCTAAGCTCGGGCTCCACAGTGCCCCCCCCCACTCAAAAAAAAAAATACATCAACTTTCACAAAACCCTAGGATATATAGAGCAAGCACCAGAGCTTCAGAGCTCCATCCATGCTTAAATTCCACTCTCTCACACCATGCTGTTGGACATTAGGTAAATATAACATGGTTGGAAGAGATACCTGACAGTCTCAAGGCAATTTACACATAGGGGCCAAGACATTCAAAGGGGTTTCACCTGGCACAACTGAGTTGCACCAGAGCAACCCCAGAAATGTGCCACAGGACAGTATTCAAAAGAGGCACTTGCACAGCGCAAGTCCCGATGTGCCGGGGCGCAAAGATAATGTATGCGGCACATCTCCAGGGGGTGTGCACATGCATATGTGGCACTTCCCAATATTCAGCCTGGGATGTGCAGTGCATGTGCTGGCACAACCTTGAGATGCTCCGCATACTGGGGCACAAAGTTGAGCCCCAAAAAGAAGGATCAAATGGGAGCCACCCACAGGCTGGCCTCTGTAGTGCAAGGCAGAACACAGTGGCCACCAGTCATGGGTGGCTCCCCCCGCAGAACACTGTCCACAAGCACCCACATACCTCGCTGGTAGTCTAGTGGTACCCCCTTCCTCCCCGTAGCAGCGATCTCTGTAAAATAAACTTTAAGTATTTCTAGTAGTCTAGTGGTACCCCCCTTCCTCCTGATACTCCAATCACTGTGACATACATATTTTATTTATTTATTTATTAGTTCTAGGATTACAATACCTTTGAGTCAAGGTTCTTTTACAAAGGTTCCACGTCAGGTTACAATTCAAAACAAAAGACATATAAGTCAGATTACAAATTCAATACATAAGACAAGGTTACAAAAGTGTAAGCTAAACAAAGTTACAAAGCATCTGAGAAACAAAACAAGTTTTGTTTCACCTGCATACCCCCCGACTGCCACCCAAATGACAGCTTACAGTAGTAGTTGTCAGTCCATTGATCCACACCGTGGACCAATGGGCTTGCAGTGCATACTATAACAGTCATTCACAAATATGTGACTGAATTCATTCACATTTTGTGAATGGACTGTTACAGTATGACTGTAAGCCCATTGGTCCACACTGTGGACCAATGGGCTGATAGCTGCTACTGTAAGGTGTCATTCTGCTGGCAGCCGGGCAGTAGGGGGGCAGGATCGCAGCTGTCCACCGATGATGGGAGGGTGCTAGGTGGGCAGAGGGTCCTATGTGGGTGGGGGGTGCCACTGGACCACCAGGGAAATATTTACATTGCTCATACTGGTGACTGGGGATACGGGCAGGGTGGGGGTTACCAATAGACTACCAGGGAATAGTAAAAATAATTTTATGGGTGCCACAGCTATGGGAGGGGTTGGGAGTGCCACTTGACTACCAGGGAGGGTTTAAATATGTATGTCACGGCGATCGGAGCATGGGGGGGGTACCACTGGACTGCCAGGGATTTTAATTCATTTGTATTTGACGAGTGCGGCTACAGGGAGGGGGTATCATTAGACATCCTCTGGGGGCACTGCATGCTGTGCAGGGTGCTAGGCGCATGTCACTGGCCTGCCCTGTACAACGCATGCAAATGACACTATAATGACATGCAAATGACCCCATTTGTACCTTGCATACATTATGGCCCAATTTGCATACTGCTGGCTGAATATTGGGAATTTGCGCACAGTGTAACTCTGTTACATGCTGGAGCAGTCCCCATTCCTGGTATTCAGCCCTGTCTGGTGGGGAATGTGCCAGCGTATCGCATTTGCACAGTGAGCATTGCCTGATATATTCAGAGGGGATGCACCTTTGCTAATATCTTTTGAATATATCCCTGAGTTGCACCAGCACAACTCAGTTGCACTGAGCCACCACATGTGCCATTGCCAGGCGCAGCTCTGAATATTTGGGCCCACTGAATATAATCCCAACAAATTCAATATACCTGTTAAATATACAAGTTAGACATATAAACTCAGAAATTCACCAGCAGAAGCAGGCCTTATGGTCTGTTAAGTTTGCCTGAAGTGGAGCTACAAGTACCTTAGGCTTTCATGTCATTCTGCCCCCTCTTCCATCAGCAGTATTAGCCCCATTTACCTTATTCCACCACTCTTGTAACTCACCAATGATTTTATGCTAATAATCACCTCCAGTAATGTGTTCCACCCCTCTACCACCCTTTCTGTAAAATAGTATCTCCTGGTTTCCCTCTTTAATTTGTGTCCTCCCAATTTGTAGCTGCTTCCTCTGTTTATATATTTATTTGAGTTTTGTAACTCAGTGGCCACACTGAGACCTTGGTCCCTTTTTCAGGTGTGACCTGAAATTATTTACAGATAATAACAGATACAGTGACAGTTGGTGACAACTACAGTTTACACAGGAATAAGAACAGTCTATATTACATCATGATTAGTATTACTTTGCCATAAAATTGCAAAGGACTGAGGTCAAACATTATAACAGTGGTTGGTGAGAGTGGAAACAGCATTTGTTATCAAGGATGAGAGTTTTATGATTGCTTTTGAAGGCAAGAAGAAAGTAGCAATTTTGGATGTAAGGGAGCAAAACATTCTATTCTTGTGGTACAGTGCAGCTAAAGGATGTGCGTCCAGAAGATGTCTGTGATCTAGGTACTGATAAGAGGGGGTGGATGAGGAGTGACGGGATCTCCCCAATGGTTTAACCACAAGAGTCAAGTCAAGTGAAGTCAAACTTTATTTGTTGAGAGTCCAATCCCAGAGGCTCTGGGCGCTTCACATAGAGGTGAAAATACAAAAAACATTCACAATTAATCAGATTAATTCCGGGTGGATCATTCAGAATAAAGAAGTAATTTAAAACATTCCATATTAATTCCTAAAAAACTCATTTAATATTCATGGCAGATGTTTCACTTGGGACCCAGAGTAAGATCAGTCTGTTCACAGACAATACCAAGATGGGAGCTGTGGTGGATGACATTGAGGTGTGGAGGGGACTGCAGGGAGACTTGAATAAACTACAAGAGTGGTCAGAAACATGGCAGGCGAGGTTCAACACCTAGAAGTGCAAGGTACTGCACTTCAGAGCTAAGAGCCAGAGGGACGGGCTTCCAGCTGGGAGGGGTACAGTTGGGGAACACTGAGGAGGAAAAGGACCTGGGGCAATTATAACAGGGAATATGAACAACTCAGCTCAGTGCAGGAGAGCAGCAGCCAAAGCTAATAGGATGCTGGCTATATAGCAAGGGGATCTCCTCTAGAAGTAGGAAGGTGATTCTTCCCTTGTACTGGTCAGACCTCTTCTGGAATACTGCACGCAGTACTGGTGCCAATTCCAAAAGAAAGACATCAGACTGTTGGAAGGGGTGCAGCACAGAGGGACTAAGATGATCCAGGGTTAGTAGGGGAATTCCTACAAAGAAAGGCTAAACAGGCTTAACATCTATTCCTTATGGGAGAGGAGGGACAGGGGAGATATGATCGAGGCCTTTAAATATCTGAAGGGGATAAACAAGTCAAATACAGGAGAGATATTCCAGATCAGAACGGGGAGGGATCCTAGAGGGCACCAACTGAGGTTGGAGAGGGGAAAATTCAGGATGGAAATCAGGAGACATTATTTCACGGAGAGGATGGTGAACAAGTGGAACACTACCTGAGGAGGTGGTTTCCTGTAGGACAGTGGGCTGCTTTAAGATGGGTTGGAACACAGTGAGATCACAGTGAGGGGGGGGAATGACTGTTGGGAGGGGGAGGAAGGGAGGGAGGGGTAGGGCAGCTACAAATTGAGGGCTAGCTGCACAATCAAGCAGACTCGATAGACCATGTGGCCTGTTTCTGCTGGCATTTTGTATGTTCATATTAATTAAAAGTAATGGATGTCAAATGCCAGATTAAAAAAGATGAGCTTTCAGGCCTCGCTTGAACACTTCTGTGGAGGAAGTCTCCCTTAAAACTCTTAGTAGAGAATTTCATAGTACTGGGCCCATCACTTCAAAGGCGTGGTCCCTGGAGGTCTTCAACCATGCCCTTGGGACCACAAGGAGGTCCTTCAGAGAAGACTGGAGTGAACACACCGAGCAGACAGGTATCAGGGGGTCAGACAGGGAGCCAGGACACAAGCTGTATAGGGCCTTATAGGTGAGCAAGCCCAGCCTGAAGACAATCCTCCCCCTGACCAGCAACCAGTTCAGTTTGCACAAAACCAGCATTATATGAATGTTCCTCAAAAGGCCCATCAACAACCTGGCTGCAGCATTCTGCACCACTTGTAATCAGCAGAGGTTACCTCCACTGACCCCGAAGTATAGCGCATTACAGTAATCAAGCCTGGATGTAATAAAAGCATGTACCAATGATATCAGGTCCTTTTGGCAGGAATAAGGGTTTAATCCAGGCAACATTCCTTAGGTGGTAGAAACCACTCCAGACAGCAGACACCTGATTTTCTAGTGTCAAGCCCTTGTTAAGGATGATGCCCAGATTACACACTTTTGTGGCTGCCACCAATGCGGTGGTCCCCAACAACAACCCTGTTCCTGCTCTGGTGGCAGCCATACTCCTCCAATGACCAGGTTCAGTCGTTAGTATCTCCATCTTATCTGGGTTGAGCCTCAACCAGTTAGAGAACATCCAAGTGTGAATCTCAGATAGGCAGTTGTTTAACACCTCTACAGTGTCCGATGTTCTGGGGGCAAAGAACATATATAGCTGGATATCATCTGCATAGCAGTGAAAACCCTGACCGCAATGCCTAATGATGTCACCTATGGGCAGCATGTATACAGCAAACAACATGGGTGTCAAGATTGACCCTTGAGGCACTCCACATGTCAGTGGCTTTGTTCAGGAGGAAATATTTCCCATAACTACCCATTGCTTCCTGCCTATCAGGAAGGACTCAAACCAGCTGATGACCTTGCTAGTATGTCCACAGAGCTCTCTCAGGTGATCAAGCAGCACCACATGGTCTACATTATCAAATGTTGAGAAGAGATCAAGGAGGACAAGAATTGACCATTCTCCTTTATCTCTCACCCTAAGGAGATCATTTTGCACCCAAACTATTGCTGTTTTTGTGCTATGCTTTCTCCTAAAACCAGACTGGAGTGACTTATAGATATCAAAGGCCCTCAGGTGAGCTTCGAGATGCAAAGTCACCACTTTCTCCAGTACCTTTCCCAAGAATGGAAGATTGGAGACAAGTTGATAATTCGCCAAGATGTCAGGATTGAATGATTATTCCTTCAGCAGGGGCCTCACCATCGCTTCCTTCAAGGTATAGGGGGAAAGCCCCTCTGAGAGCAAACACCGGACAATCTCAGTGAATACTGGACCAACGGACCCCACACATCTCACTAGGAGATGCGTCGGGCCTGGGTCCAGTTCACAAAAAGTGGATCACAGCTTCCCCCACTGGCTGAAACTCATCCCAGACAGATGGAGTGCCTCTGTTATCATCAGGAGCTCAACACTGAGGGACAGATCTTGCTCCACTGGCAAAATCATGGACTTAATGGAGAACAACCTATCAGAAAAGAACTGAGCAAACTCTTCATACTTTACAACTGAAGTTGCTCTTTTTGACTGCAGACAAGCTGGGTGAAGAAGCCTGTCTGCAGTCCGAAAGAGCAGAGCTGGTCTGTTCCTTCCTGCAGCCATCTCTGTGGACAGGAAATCTAGCTTCTTATTGTTGATTGCCCTTTGGTATTCATCATAGTGAATTCTCAAAGCCAGTTTGGCATCCACAGACCTGGTTCTCCTCCAGCAATGCTCCAACTTCTGGTCCCTGGTCTTCATCTCCTTGACAGGCCCATCAAACCATGGAAGTCTCAAGTGAGAAGACCTGGGTCATATACGGATCTGTGCAATGGCATTAAAAGCCTTGGTGAAAGCATTATTATATGCTTCCACTGCCTCATTCAACCCCACTGCACAAGCAGAACTCACACCAGCCAAGTTCATCACAGCCAACAGTCCCATATAGTATCCGAAGGTTAGGTGAAGGAGTAGTGCCAATTATAAAGTCATGACACAGCAATGAGGACATCAGTTTCCCCACTAGAGAAGGTCAGTTCAGGATGCAGAGGACAGAGCAGTGGTGATCTCACCTGTTTGCTCCAACTGCAAAATGGCCAAATAGGTTGTAAAGTAGCCTGATTCTACTGATCTCAAATTCCCTCAGAGAGAAACGTATAGGGACACCATACAACATAACTGGCAAAAGTGATATTATTGTTACCCTCTCATATTTCCCATCAATGGGGTGAAATAATTCACTATCATCCACCCTGTTGACCCTCTTCAGGTAATTAAATGTTTTGATCATGTCCCTCTTCTTGCAACATGTACAGATTCTCCATCCTCTATTTATAAAAGTACCCCCATTACCCCTGAATCATCTTGGTGGCCCTTCTTTGCACCACCTCCAATTGGAAGTTTGCCCTTAATGCCATTTCCTATTTCACAGATGAAAATGTTGAACAACATTGGTTAGAGCACTGACCCCTGCAGCACCCCACTAGTAATCTCCCTTATCCCTGAGTGTTCCACACTGAGTCCGATTCTCGTGTTCTCCTTCCTAACCAATTATACATCTACCTGGTTATCATTCCTCCTGTGACAGAGTCAGAACACTGTCCTAGTGTCATAGGGAAAAATAACATAACATAACTAAAGCCCTACTCTGTGGTATCCTGTCCTACCCTTTGCCTATCCTGTTGTTTTTATCTTTTCAAAAACTGGTTGTGCCAATATATTCATATGGTGCCCAGCAGCTGGCCCCTATGGCACTTCAACAACCCTCTCCCTATACATTGCTCCTTCTCCTGCATTTCCATGTATTGCTTATCATGCTGTCTATGATTTTTCTTTATTTTTTTTTTACCTTCTCCTGTCTTCTACAGTAGAGTATATGGGACCTACTCACGAAGTTAGACTTCAGGTTCTGTAATCACACACTTAAGAAATGGTAAAATGAATGTGAACTGCTCCTCAGGCAGTGAAGAGGATCCATTTTTTTTCTAAAAACTATGAGTTAAGTCTGAAAGCAGGAAAGGGTTAATGTTTTTAAGCCAGAGCTAGAGTTGATGTTCTTACTATGTTACTTATCTAAGGGAGCTCAGGAAGAACAGCTAATTGAGTGTCGTATGAGGTGATGTGCTGATACTAAAAGATCACAAGGAGGTTAGATCAGAAAAACAATAAATAGCAATATGAATCCCAGAGAAAAGAGGCTGTCAATACACTCTGAAATCTCCAAGAAGGGGCAGACTGCTTAAAAAACTGAGATGATGACAAACCTCTTCAATCAGGTTAACTTGAAGCTGCAAAGTATTACTTCCTACTGCTTAGAATGGGATTCTACAATTGTGATACAAGCAAGAACTTTAAGAATCGATATATGGAACGCAAAAGACTGCTATTCTTATTATTTATTACTGATGTAAAACAGCTACAAAATCCATTTTTTATGCCTGTTTGTCATTCTGATGTTATCCAATGCATTATGTTTGTTATGTTTTTATTTTTAATATTGTGATGTTATTAAATAATTCTACAGTGATTGTGCTGTGTACCTTTTTCCATGGCCTGTTTACACTTCCTGACTCACTCCTCTATCACAGTTGATGTTAGCACTGGGATTTCTGTCAGGCATATTTTGATTTTAAGAATGCTGCATGTGGTATTGTACAAAAGATAGTAACAGGGATGTATAATAGAAGAAAGGGATGCAGCAAGGTACTATGGTCACCACAGCAACAAGTTCATGAGTAAATGACAGCCAAAGTACTCACAGCAGCAGATACCAAACATGCAAAAGAAGTGGTTGGGCTGACAGTTCATTGAAAAGATTCAGCAGTCAAAGAGAAGCATGCAAAGACAATACAGCAAAGGAAGGAGAAGAATGGACAGCAGTAGAAAACAAAGGTCGTGTCTGTTTTTTTCAAATGGTGGGCTATGCAGTAATAAAAAAAGACAAAGAGAAATGCAACAGTACAGATCCAAAGAGTCCAAGCACCACACTGCACATTCAATTAATTTATAATGCTTTAACACAGACTATTGTGAAGTGTGAGTATGACTTAGACCACATACCACTACACTGCTCTGGCACTTCGAGTGTGAACTCTTCATCAGGGGGCATGGTTACAGAAGAAAACCATCACCAAAAAATGCATTAATAAACTTCACGTTCATAAATATGTATATTAAAGTCACAGGCAGTATCAAAAAAATATGAAAAGTGAAACAGATCAGCTTGTTGATCAATTTCCAATGATTTCCTTCTGTTTCAAAAAGGGGTAGTAGTTATTCAGTGCTTAGTGCATTAGTTACAAGCTAAACTGCCTTAAATGAAAGCTTTACCCAAACAAGATACTGAGAAAAAAAGATGATGATGTGATCAGCCGTCTGCTGTAATCATCAAGTACCAATCTCCATGGTAGAAGTAGAGACAGAAGGAGGAACCTGTAAGGAAAATAAAGAAAAAATCCATAAGTGATAATATCCTTAATAATGAAATACAAGAATCATCAAAACAGCAATGCAGAATAAAACCATAGAGTTGATGTGAACAAAGAAAAATCAGGGTAACTGACCCTCAGTAAATCCATGGGCAGTAAATATGCATATACTAAAGTCTCAGTCTATCAAATAAGGCTCAATATCCCAGTAGTCATTAAGACCCTGGGGTTTGACCCCCTTCAAAATGAAAATTCCAAAACTCTCACATCTTAACAGTTGATTGGTTCTATTACCCCCCTTCTGCAGTGATCCAACATGTTCAATAACAATGAATTATATAAATTCAGGATTTGAATTGTGGTGCTCAAAAATTGTATCCCCATAGATGTGTCCTACCAGTTATTTAAAATGGATCTGACATGTTCTTGGATTTTCTGTTTTAAGGATCTCACTGTCCTCCCTACATAAATCAAATGGCATGAACACTATAATACATATACAGTAAATGGTGTATTGCAGGTAATGCAGTCTCATAAATCCACTGTAATGCTTGCATCTGCTGGTTACTTAAACTGATCCCCATCCTGTGCATATTTACATATATTACACCTCTGGCATTTAAAGAACCCACATGGTCTTTGTGGCAACTAATTTCTATGAGCGGCTGGTGAAGGAGTAGATACAAGCTGACTATGTACCACTTTGTCCTTAATATTTGATGCCATACTGAAGGAGACCCTAGGCCTGCCCTCTATGACCTTGTTGACTTCTTGATCCCCATTAATATGGTCCAATTGCAATGTTTGTTTGTTTGTTTTTCTTTTATTGAAAAATGTGTATTACAAAAAGCATCACACATAAATATTTATACATGACAATTTAAAAACTCATCCCATCTTTAAAAATCTGTGTACAGCAATACAATATCTGGCAATACAATACAATAAAACTACATCATTTGTATTAAGAAAGAAGTTTCATTTTTCTTGGTTGATAAACTCATTTGCTTTTTGTAAATATTCCCCCAGCCAAAACTTCCTTATATCATTAACCAGTTCACATTGTAATAAAATATGCAATGAATTCCAACTCCCTAAACATCTTTCTTTGCAATGTAATTCTGATCTAAAACATTACCATTTCAGAAAACATGTTGAAAATCTATGATTTACATCAAACCTTAAATTTGAAATAACTTTATAATGCATCTTACTCTCACATACCTCTAAATAACGTTCCTTTTCATGTACTTTTTTTAACCTCTTATACGTCAAAAAATTCCTTGTTAAAGTCACTCTTTCCATATCACTCTGTTTTGCTATATCAGCTATCCTCTCAATGAATGTTGTCTTTAATAATTCCAGATTTTGGCATTTAGCTATATTCGTAATTGTTTTTAATCCCACTTTTCTAACTACCATATGTAAATCTTATAACCATGTCCATGATTTAAAACGTACTTTTCCATTTAATTCATATTCTATGGAATCATTCCAACATTGACTCAAAAAGGAATTTTTTAGGCTTAGCTCATAAACTCTAATAGTTCCCCCGTTTCTGACCTCATAAGACCCGCAAGGATAAATTGTGGTAAATTCAAAGCAAACCTAAGGTAAAGGTTTTTAATTGGCTCTAATAAATCCATATTCTCTTTATACCTCCAAACCTCAGACCCATATAACAAAGTAGAATCAACTTTCATTTTATAAACAGTTAATAATGATGTCAAAGAATTATCAATAAATTGCTTGGAGAATGTATTTATTACCAGAAACAATTGTCTTCCTCTCTTTTTTATTTCTTCTAAATGTAGATTCCAAATCCTTTTATTATGTAAAATTAAACCCAAACTGGTATATTGATTTTCCTCCTCTACCAGACTTCCTAAAAATTTCCACTTATACTTTAAAGTTTTAGGCTTATCAATAACCAGAATATTAGTTTTATTCATATTAACCGTTAATTCAAATTTTTCAAGGGAGCCTACAATACAATCTAAAGCTCTTTGTAAACCACTCATTGTGTTAGACAAAACAGCGTCATCTGCATACAAAATAACGTTCACATTTCTATTACCAAATTTTGGAGCATCCGTCTTTACTTTATCTAAATCAATTATTAGCTCATTAATATAAATGTTAAACAGTAATGGAGACATTAGACATCCTTGTTTAACTCCACAATATGAGGCAATAGGTTCAGTTAGCTTCCCATCTTTAGAATATCTAACACAGATAAATGTATCTGTATACATACACCGAATGAGTTTAAATAACTTCATGTCAATTGCCTTATCAGCTAATAATTTCCACAGAATTCCTCTATTAACCCTATCAAAAGCTGAATGTAAATCCAAAAAATGCCAAAAAAAATGGTATTCTATTAAATCAAGCTTTCCTAATCTGATAATCAATAATGTAAATATAATCTACAGTTGAATGATTAGCTTTAAAGCCAAATTTTTTATTGGATAAAATATGATTTTCTGAAACCCATAACTCCAATTCTTGCAGTAGAATACGCATGGACATTTTAGCTGATATATTCTGGAGTGCAATAGGCCTATAATTTTCTGGGAGTCCTCTGTCACCTTTTTTAAAGATTGGTACCACCTCAGTAATTTTCCAACAATTAGGAATTTCTTCTGTATTGATAACATGCAGAAAAAGATTATGGAGAATATCACACCACCAAATCACATTATATTGCAAGACAGTGCTGCTTATCCTGCCTGCCATCCATTGAATTCAGTTACAAATGTAAGCAGTTCATCATTTCTCTGTTTGGCTTCCTTGATACCCAGGGTGCCTCTATCTAGAAAATGTCTTCTATCCAAGAATAGCGTCTTATTTTTAACCAGGGATAGAAGGTCCCTATCATACCCCCTTTCCAGGAAATGTTCTTCCAACTCAACTGCTTGTTCTAAAAAAAGTTATATGTAGTGCAAGTGCAGTTCCTTCATAGCCTCAGTATCTGGCTATAGGGGATGAATTCCTTCAATTTAGGTGGATAGGCACTATCTTCTTTTATCGAAGAGTTAGTTGCAGCTGCAGAAGGCATCCATCCTCTATAGCCAGATGCTGAGGCTACAAATGGAGAAGCATCAAAATTTTATTTCACCAGTGAAATTACCAGTTTAACCCAGCAAAATGTTTCATGTAATTATAGCCTTTCAGCGAAATTGTGCTGCCCAGTTTCACCTTGAATTTCGCCTTGCACTTCTATAAGGCAAAATTTGGTGAAATTGTTTTTTTTTCTCTCTGCTGGTGGTCACATGTTTGAGTCTAAATAGGTAGAAAGTGAGTGGGTTATTTCCTGTGCTACATATCTCGAGGAAGCAGGCAGCATCTAGACTCGGAGTCAGAGCCCTGTGACTGCAGAGTGCACTTTGATACATAAACTACTTAATTTGTGCTATTTTTTCTAACTTTCTCTTGTTTGTGTTTGTCTTTGTCTCATTTCATATTTTAGTTTGTGTGTGTGTGTGTGTGTGTGTGTGTGTGTGTGTGTGTGTGTGTGTGCGCGTGTCATGTGTGTGTGTGTGTGTGTGTGTGTGTGTGTGTGTGTGTGTGCGTGATCCCCCCCAGCTCTCTCTCTCTCTCTCTCTCTCTCAGAGTCTTTATCTCTGTTTCTTTTTTTTTTGTTTATTTGAATTGGTGATGATGGTGGGCATAATGGAAAAGTATAGAAGCAGTGGAGCACCTGTAGTACACTGCCTTGACAGGCGTCCATTTCACGTGTCCATTAAAAATGAAATGCCCCAGTGGCAGGAAGCTGTTAGCCCCAGCACCAGCACCCAGCAATAAAAAAAGTGCCCCTTCCTCAGCAGCAGCAGGAGACAGTGCCCCTCCTTGGCACCAGCAGGCAACTGTAGCCCCTCCACTGCAGCAGCAACAGGAGACAGTGCCCCTCCCCAGCAACAGGATACTGTTCCTCCACCCTGGCAGCAGGAGACTGTGTCCTCTTCTGAGCAGCAGGAGAAGTCAGTGCCTGGGGCTCCATCTGCCACCCCCCTTCACGACCTTGTCGTCTCTGAAGTTCTCCTGCCTGGGATTTTATTATGCAAGTTTGGCAGATGAACCAGTGGTCACCTGCAATCTATGTGGGCAGGAAGTGGCCAGTAGAGCCATATGCTGCACCACTACCCACTTCAATGGGTCCTCAAACTGTAGGAGGTGGCAGCAGCATCAACTGCAGCTGTGGGGAGCAGTGCAGGTGTAAGCACTGAAGGGGGTGAGCAGGAGGGAGAATGGAACTAGACCTGAGGGTAGTTACATCAAATGATCTGAAAACAGGCAGGCAATGTGAGAAGGCAGTAAGAAGGCTGTAGGGATACTGGGATGGATAGGGAGAGGCATCACCAGTATAAAACAAGAAGTTGTCATCCCTCTGTACAGACAGTTGGTGAGACCCCATCTGGAGTACTGCATGCAGTTCTGGAAACCCCACCTCTGCAAATACATAGACAGGGTGGAGGCAGTTCAGAGAAGGACAACTAAAATGGTGCAGGATCTGCATCAGAAACCATAGGAAGAGAGACTAAAGAAGCTTAATATATATACCCTCGAGGAAAAGAAGGAGATGGGGGACATGATTGAAACTTTACAGTACCTCAAGGAAATCAGCAACATCCAAGAGGGTAGCATCTTTCAGAAAAAGAGATGTGCAATAAGAATAGGGCACAGTTTGAAAATAGTGGGGGAGATGGCTCAGGGGCAACGTGAGGAAGTGTTTTTTTTTCACAGAAAGGGTGGTGGTGGACACATGGAATGGCCTTCCTGATGAAGTTGTGGGGTTAAAAACAGTGGGGGAATTCAAGAATGCATAGGGCACACATAAGGCAATTATAATGGAGGGGTAGGAGGAAGTAGTCTGTTGGTTAACTAGGATCTGCAGCTTATCCAATAGGTAGGAAAATGGGCAGACTGGGTGGGCAAAGCGGTCCTTATCTGCCATCAAAGTCTATGTTTCTATGGAGGCATGACTGTACCTGTTGAGTGTCCTCACTGGGCGCTCTGGACCAGACAACAGCAGCAGTCTGCAGTAGCATCAAGACCCCACCAGGTCCCCCCTGTCCAGAGCCAGCAGCAGCACAGGTAGCCCCTGCCCCACCAGCAGTGAGACATGTGGACTTATCAGCAGTCCTGTCAGAAGTCCACCAGCTTCAACAGGAGTTAAATGATTTCAGACAGAAATTTAATGATGCCTGGGGGAGATTGCTAAACTCCAGGGTGATGTCAACAAAATCATGGGCATCCTGTCTGAACTGCATGGTGGCCCCACTGACAGTTAATGTATCTTACAGGGAGGAACAGGGTGCAGGAATGCACTATTTTTAAGTGAAAAAGATGTTCCAGGACTAGAGGGCATGGGAAGAAGTTGGAGGGAGGATGATTCAGAGGAAACGTGAGGAATAATTTCTTCAAAGAACGGGTGGTGGACAAGTGGAACATCCTGCCAGAGGAAGTGGTGGGGGCTGAAACAATCACAGGATTTAAGAATGCATGGGATAGATATAAAGGAATTCTGGAGGTCAGGGGTAAGGGGCAACAGACTTCTAGGAAAACATAAACTGAACTTACAAGCTCAAATGGGCAGACTGGGTGGGCCATAGGCCCTTATCTGCTGACATTGTCTATGTATCTATGTATCTAATGTGGCAGCACAAATTAATTTGTCTTTTTTGTTTTCATTTTTCTATCCTTTATTCTATTGTTTGTATGTTTCCCCCTATAAAAAAATAAAAACAGGAAAAAATCTGTACTGTCCTCTTTAATCTAAATCCTTAAGTCCTCTTGTTTCTTTATTTTGTCTGCAAAATAATTTTTTTGACCACTGCTGTTGTGTTTGTTACTGTCTTATGCTCCCTATATAATTCAGTCCCTTTTTATGTTGGCTTGTGGCGCTTGCGTGCAAGTCGACATCTTGCGGTGGTGCAACTTTGGAGGTGCGGCTGCTGTTGGGCGAATGCAGGGCACACATCAGTAGGTGTGTCCCTCATTCCCCAATCAGCCTGCATGCCCCATGCATGCTAATGTGGTAAGCACATCTAAGGAAAGGTCTGCTGCAATCCAAGCAAAGCTCGTCAGACGCAGCAGACCCTTCCTGTGTGCTTGCCACATGAGCAGCATGGTGGCAGCCGCTGCCCAACGGCCGACTCTCTAGGGGTGCCTAACCCCTCAGCAGCTTACATTGGCCAACAAGCAGCCCCCCATTTTCCCATATGCCGAGGGGTGCCCAATCCCCTCGGTTCTTGCATTCCTCCCATTTTATTGTGCCTCCTGTCGATCAATCAGCCACCCCTGCATTTCTTATATGCCAAGGTGCCCAATCCCTCGGTTCTTGCATTCCCTCCCATTTTATTGTGTGCCTCCCTGTCGGCATCAATCAGCCACCCCTGCATTTCTTATATGCCGAGGGGTACCCAACCCTCAGCTCTTGCCTCCCCGCCTTTCATGCCAATCTCCATCTGCACAAATTCCACTCCCCGCAATTTTCTGCTGACAAGGTGCCCCATCCCCCGTTGGCTGCAGCACCCCCCAAAAAAAACAGTTAGGTGGCACACTGGGAGCCCACCCCAGCATGCCACATCCCCTGAAATAAAAAAACTGTCCCGTGATCTAATTTTTTTTCCCTGTAACAAAAAAATGTCCCTCGTAGTCTCCTGCCCCTCACCTGCACCCACCCACTGCACACCCTGCCTCCCCACACCCCCTCGCCCCCCTCACCCCATACTTACCTCCGGAGTATGGCATGACGATCTTCGCTGGACCGGGAACATGTCTGCACTCTTCAAAGCCGACCACGAACTGAGGAAATGCCGGTAAGCTGTATAATGGAATAAATAGGTTTTTTTCAACTTTGCTGCATATCTCGGGCATTTGTTGGAATTTTGGCACCACATTTTCAACATGGGGTTTTTGGGGCCCCTCCTCATGAATTCTATCACTGTCATGGTGTTAATCAGCCTCAAAGGTGATTTTGCAGTCACTGCATGAAATCACCTTTCGGGACACATTAACGAAATGACAGTGACAGTGTTCATGAGGTGGCCTCTCAAAAAGCCTATGTTCCAAATTTGGTGGAAAAAATCTAACCAATGCCTGTTTATGACCGCAAGGCTATGCAGTTGCTATGTGCAGGCTTGTAATCTCGCATTCTGCACACATTTTTTAATGCCAGATTTTCAGCATTGTCATTTTTGTACACCTCCTTGTGAACAGTACAGCTGTCATTTTCCACATCCTGCCAGAAATGTGTTTCCGCACTTCCGGCACACAATAGCGCAGTCGCTGTGGGAAATCAGTGTTTGGGCCAGATTATGAAAATGACAGTGACACAGTTCATGAGCAGAGGTCCTAAAATGCCTATGTTGAAAATTTGGTGATGATACTCCATAAAATGACTGTGTTACGAGCGTGCGTTGGCAGATTGCATGCATGCTCGTACCATCGTGCATTTGTGATATTTTCACTCTGGATTTTCACCATTGCCATTTTTCCCCACCTCTTGATGAACAGTACAGCTGTCATTTCACATATCCTGCCCAAAATGTGTTTTCGCACTTCTGGCGCAGAATAGCATGGACGCTGTGCGAAATCACTTCTTGGGACACTTTGAGGAAATAACAGTGACATTGTACATGAGCAGAGGTGCTAAAATGCCTATGTTGAAAATTTGGTGCTGAACGCCCATATGTAGAGACTGACAGGTGTCAGGGGTGTGACTTGGGATTGTCGGACGTGATGCTCACACCATTCCACCCCCCCCCACCCTGCAGCCAGTGACAATCATCAAGATGTGTCTTGGACGCTCTGGCTCCAAAGTTCACCCTACTGTCCTATACTGCACCCATCCCAGTGTATTTCCTTATGGAATGGGGTGAGCATAAAGCCCGAAGACCCCAATGCACACCGCACCACTTGTCAGTGCCTGCAGGATAAGGAGAGGTGAAATGGCATGAGCACTATGGCCAACACCCAAAGGGACACCCCAATGCTCGTCAGTCTCTGCAGGATGGGGGTGGGTTGGCATCAGTTCAATACTTCACTGCCATTCCTATTATGCATCTCTCTAACTCCTGCACTACCAATGCCAATGCCAGCAAGTCAACATTCAGCATTGACAAATGCTTGTCTTGTTCTCTATTATTTCTCCCCAGTCATTGTTATATTACCCTTGTCCTCCTGATCTTGCCTGTTATTTGTTATACTTATTCTGTACCATGTCCGTGTACCCCTCCCCTAATAAACACCTTATTTCCTTATTATTTGTGATGAGTGTTACTTCTTAGAGCTGGTTGCACCTACAAGATTACTTTTAACAACATAATGATGTGTAATGCCATTGCATTCCATATATATGGAGTTTGCAAATGAAATGCCGGCTCCTGCCAAAGGCTGTCAGCCGTTTGTGCCTTGTGTACAGAGTGCATATTTTTTTTTAATTCAAACATCTCATGTGAGTTGCTTTTACTCAAAGTTAGAAGTACTCACCACTGCACATGTCCATAAAGTGCTCATTCTTTATTCAAGCATGGCAAGTAAACAATGTAAAAAGTGCTTCCATATAACTAAGATAAAAATGCATGCTTCCCCAAGGCGCCATCATTCCTTATATGTTGCCAGTTATGTCACACCTGATGCATGTGGTTTTCACATGCGTGCTTTGTGTGAGCGAAAGCACACATGTGTGGAATGTGTCAGGTGTGACATAACCTTTGATGTATCATGAAGTACTGTGCCTTGAGGGAGCAGGCCTAATCTTGGTGCTGCCACTGCTGAATATGCCCCAGAAGTCCATAAATGTTTCCCAAATAATGTTACCATAAATTGAGACAGAAATCTAGTGTCAGTCATGCTGTTAGATGGTTCACATCCACCACCAGGACTGAAATATGTTGTTTTCTGCACCGTTTACAATGGTTTTCAGGCCTAAACTTGGTACTGCCACTGCCTAACATGCCCCAGAAGTCCAAAATGTTTCCCAGAAAAGATTACTGTAAATTGAGACCGAAATCTCATGTATATCTTGCTGTTATATGGTGTCCCCCCACCTCATGGACCTCAAAAGGAAGCTTCTGAGACTGTTTACCAAGGATTTCAGGCCTAATCTTGGTGCTGCTAGCTGCTGTTGTTGTGTGCAAAACCGGCCTTACACAGTAAGCCGAGAACAACCAAATGGCAAAATTGTGAGAAAAGGAAGATACAATTATGTAGTGAATTATGAAATAGGCAAAAGGGGTGGCACATCCAGTTTGCCACACTGAGAAAAATAAATCCTCCTACAAAATGCTCCTGCTACTTGCACTTGCTTCCTTCTGCTGCTGGTTTTTCAGTTTACTAAACTAAATTGTAAACCAACAGCACAGAACACCTCACAGTCACAATACGATCTACAGTCCGGATAAGTGGTGTCTGGAGAAGGCAAGTACTGCAATGTGTTAGTACTTACTAAATATAACTTTGGCTTATAGATATATCAGATGGAAGGGACAAAAAATTTGAAAGGAACAAACAAAGTTGCCTCCATCAATCTTACAGGGATCACCACTCTCTTGAAAACTATGTAGTTTTTTATATAGTACTTGTCAGGTAGTAAACACTAGTGATGTAATAGAGAGGAAAGGGTTAATATGGTAAGCAAATTAAGCAGAAAAACAGGAACACTGCAATGCAGAGGCTAGATCCTGGATATGAACAAGTGTTCAATGTCCACGAATACTTCCAATGCAAAAAAAGCAGAAACGTGATTAAACAAAAGAAAAGAGGAACAAAACTATTTAGAATAAGTAACTGTTCAGATAGTTACCCAAAAAGGGTCAATATGTAAGAAAAATATTACAGATAAGTAGCACACCAACAAAAATATTAAGACTTAAAAGAAATAACAGAAACTCACTCACAACTTGTGAGAACTCTGTCAAATATTAGCAACTAGCCTGCTATGCTTTCAGGTACACACTCCACATGGTCAGCCCTCCCCCACTCACTCCCTCACAGACACAGACACAGAGAAAACTGAAAACACTACCGAAGTTTAACTAAGTATTATCCAAAGATACCAAAACAAAAAAAAAATGTTCACTAGCAGTAGCAGGAACAAAATTTTGATTTTGGGAGCAATTACTGTAGCTCTCAAAAATAACAAAGAGGTTTTTGAAGGATTTATTTGCCTGATGCACCACATCAAACTGCTCTGCAACTCAACAGACTATATACTGTGTGGGAAACAGACTGCACATAATATTTTAGCCATTTACCCACATGCATTGCACATTTTCAGGTGAAATTTAAAAACATTTATGAAATTGGTGAAAATTGGCGAAATTTGATGTTACACAAAATTGCCATCCGAGGAAAAATTACATTTTGCCTAGGCAAAAAATTTTGTCTAATGCGAATTTTTCAATTTTGCAGAACTCTTCAAAGCAGTGAAAGAGAAGCCTGCACAGATATTAGCAGCAAACAGGCAGTGTAGTGGTGTGCAGTCTAAATCTATGCTCACACTTCACAATATTCTGCATTAAAGCATTATAAATTAATTGATTGTGTATTGTGGTGCTTTTTACTCATGAGTGCAGAACTCTGTGGATCTGCCTTGTTTAGCTTGTTCACTGCATTGGCCCTGCACTGAGAGCTTGAGGTTTTCACTCTCTGGGATCTTTTCAAGTTTGCTTTGGAACTGCAGAAACTCGTGAGTCCTCATGGATGTTGTGGCAACTGAGTTAGAACTACGGACTCACTGCATTCATAACTGGAGCAGTTTCTTTTCCAATGACCTGATATCTGGTACCAGTTCAGAGTGATTTGCAACTATTAAGCTATGTAGGCACAGGACAGAGCTAAATGTGGAGGGGAAGAAGAAAGGTTCAGTTGAGAGAAAGCTGAAAGCTTTACTCATGAACAAGAATTGGCTAAGCACTTACAGGTGCTGAGGCACACCCATCTCCACCAGGTGATATAAAATCTTGTTTTATTAAAAGGAAAATTTACTTTTAAAGGATGTTGATATCACGTATATCATTATAACATTAGTGGAGCATCTTGAGAAGGGCAAGTGCCCCCGAGAAGTTAAGAGTTAATGTGATACCCTCTAGTGGGCTTGATGAATTTGAATTCAAGGATGAATGGATTGAAGCAGCTAATCAATGTTCTGTGACATTTTTGGAGCTAATTATCAAGTCTGAAACTTAGGCCCTGTCCACACTACCCCTCTGTAATGTTACAGAGTGCCCAAACCGTTACCGCAATGGTTTGTGTTTGCACCTGTAACGTTACAGAAGGTGTTTTCAGAACCGTTGTTGAAACCACATATGAGGTGGTTTCAACAACGGTTATGAAACTGGTTACACCTCGGTAACATTCCCGGGCATAGTGTGGACACGTGGCACTAGTCCCCAAGGGCAGCATGAGCTGCATTGTGGGATTGGGTGCCACAGTAATGGTCTCCCAGCTCCCGAAGTGTGGACTGGCGGTGCCAGTCCTGTAACGGCCAACGCTGCAGTGTGGACACACTGCTCCACTCCCTGGTTGTAACGGTTTCTGTCCGTTATGAGGTCTGAGTGGTGCAGTGTGGACGGGGCCTAAGAAGTTAAGAGACTTTGAATGTGGAACTCCAAGTTAGAGCACAGGCTTTATCTTTTAAAAGCAGGACTGAATACAAGGACTTTGATGCAACTCTGCAGAAAAAAAAAACTGTTGAAATATAAAAAATAAATTATTATTCAGAAACTAAACAAGCTGAACAGAAATGCTGAAGATTACAATAAAGAAGTGATCCTTAGGTGGGGATGACACCATACCAGATCAAAGAGCAGAAACGGGGGGGGGGGGTCTAGAGTTTGTTCTCAATCTGAGAAGGACGTAAGATGAGAACATAGTGAAAGCCCTAGGAATAGGTCACAGAGGCAGGAAAATACTGCAGTAAGTAACCCTGAATCTAATGGCAAATATGGATTTTTTGAGAAAACAAAGAACAACAAGAAATTGAAAGACCAGGAGAGGCAAGAGGGGATGCATCAAAAGGATAAGAAAGGCATCACAGATCTGCAGGGAAAAAAAAGTAACACTTTAAAAATTATTAATATCTCAAGCTACCCACTTACCACTGCTTAGACAACAGTACTCCAGAAGGGCTAGTCCTTTATTCCTACACCTAAATGGAATCCTTTCAGAATTATTTTTACTTAAAAAACTTATTTTGGAAGTTACATCTCAGGCTATTTTTTCTAATAAAAAGTCATAGTTCTACACTGAATCAGAACAACATGGGTGTCACTGTAGATTCAATTTCAACTCAAGCTGAGGATTTGGACTTTGTTCTAGCAACCATGGCTGATATGGGAATATAGACACCAGCGGTGGGGATCTTTACAATAAAGTCAATTTAGACTCTTTAAATGAAGACACCCTGCAAGCTTTACTGGAAGAAGGGGATAATTATATTACAATTCCTGGTATATCTGATTCTATGAACCTCTTAAGTAATTTTTGTGCATCAGATAACATCAGGGAACAAAGGGAGATGTTCTTTAGACGCAAGTCCACCTTTTGCCCTACTATTGTTCATGCTGCTGATATTGGATATGAAAAAACTATTTACATTCCCTAAATACTCTAATTTATACAAAGAAGAGAAGTCTCCTCTTAAAGAACTATCTGTTAACACAAATATTGCTATAAAATCAGTGGACAAAGGGGGTAATATTATTACTATGAATATGCAACAGTACATAAAAACAGAAACACAGAAATTGATGACAGATAAGGACAGCTAGGCCCAGCTAGTCTGCCCATTTTCCTTACCTACTGTAAATACCACGGACCCTACTTGATCTCTGGCTTTACCTCCTCATTCCTTTTGCTAGGGTTCCCCTATGCCTGTCCCATGCATGCTTGAAATCCCCCATTGTTTTCGCTCCCACCATCTCTTCTGGGAGTCTATTCCATGCAACCACCACCATTTCTGTGAAGAAATACTTCCTCATACTACCCCTTAGCCTGTCCCCTTCCAACTTCATGTCATACCCCCTCATTTCTGGACATCTCCTTTTCTGAAAGATGCTACCATCTGGTACCCTATTTATGCCTTTTAGATATTTGTATGTTTCTATCATATCTCCCCTGTCTCTCCTCTCCTCCATGGTATACATATTGACGTCTCTCAGTCTCTCCTTATATGACTTTTGGTGCAGGCCCTGTACCATCTTTGTTGCCCTTCTTTGAACTGCCTCCACCCTTTCTATATCCTTCCAGAGATGCAGCTTCCAGAACTGGACACCATATTCCAAATGAGGCATCACCAATGATCTGTACAGTGGCATCAACACCTCCTTCCTTCTGCTGGTGATACCTCTCCCTATGCACCCCAGCATCCCACTGGCTCTCTTCACAGCCATGGCACATTGTTTGGTCATTGTTTGGTCACCTTTAGGTCATTAGATATGATTATCCCCAAATCTCTTTCCTGTTTGGAGACCATCAGTTTCTCCTCCCCCTATTATGTAATCCTTCCCTGGGTGTTTGTGCCCCAAATTTTGTACATTTTCACATTAAATTGCAGCTGCCACACTCTGGATCATTCTTCCAGTTTACCTAGGACCCTCCTCATTTTTTCCACTCCTCCCAGAGTGTCCACCCTGTTGCATATCTTAGTGTCATCCACAAAGAGGCATGCCTTCCCCTCCAGCTTCTCCGTAATGTCACTTATGAAGACATTAAACATGACTGATCACTGTGACACCCCACAGGTCACCCTCTTTTCCTCAGATTGAGCACCATTTACCATGACCCTATGTTTTCTATCACTCAATCAGTTACTAACCCAGTTTGCCACATTGTGACCCACTCCCAGGCTGCACAGCTTGTTCACAAGTCTTCTATGTGGAACGGTATCGAAGGCCTTACTGAAATCTAAGTAGGACACATCCAACACTCCCCCTAATCTACGACCTTAGTCAACCAGTCAAAGAAATCAATTAGATTTGTTTGACATGACCTTCCCACTGTGAATCCATGCTGTCTATACAGAAATTATTATGTCTTTCTTGAACACCACCACCAACAATAGACAATTGCACTTGAACCCCAATATGACTTTTAACAAACAGCTCTCCCAGATTTTAATAAATGCATTATCCAATGGTATTATTAATGAGAGTGTATTCAGATTTATCTAGTGTCATTCCAGGGTTTTATATCATGCCACAAATTCACAAGGATATGTTAAATCCACCATAGATACCAGTTGTGTCTGGCAATGGTTCTATTACTGAAAACTGGGGCACTTTGTTGACTTCTTTTTGAAAGAATATGTGAGAGAGCTGCCATCATACTTGAAATATACAAAAGACACCCTTATGAAATTTGAGGGTTTTTTATGGAAGGACGATTTGGTTTGGTTAGGGATAAACACTGATTATTTACTGTATATATTTATATTAGACATGAACAAGGGATTCGGGCCTTCAGGTTCTTTCTTGAGAATCATGAGGAGGCTGGACATATGCCAATAGATTTTATATTGCAGACTCTAGAATTCATTTTAACTCACAATGTTTATTTATTTATTTATTGAATTTTGTTGATCAGGTAAACCCACTGGGCCTCAGGGAGTCCCTTTTTCAGGGGTGACCCAAGATTAATTACATGAAATTACAAAACAAGAATGCTGTATAGGGAAAGCACAGACAGTAGGTGGCACATTTTGGAACAGAATACAATGTGTTAGAATTCGAAAATTAGTCATTTTTGCAGACTTGTGGCATAGTGATGGGTGCCAGTATGCCATCCAGCTATGCCAATCTGTTCTTAGGATGGTGGGAAGAGCCGAGAATTTATAATGCAATTGTCAATCCTTTCCACAAATACATTTAACATTGGTATTGTTATATTGACAATTGCATTTGTGTATGTGAAGGTGACGTTGAAACTATTCCTTCATTTATAGATTGGTTACGAGACAAACAACCATTTTTTGGATTTAGAGCTATACTGCACAAAAGGTGACACTGATAACACCAGGTGTTTCATAAAGTCCACTGCAACTAACTCTTTTCTAAAAGCAGATAGCATCCAACCACCTAAATTGAAGAATCATTCCCTATAGCCAGATGTTGAGGCTGCAAAGGAACTGCACTACAGATAATTATTTTTTAGAACAAGCAGTTGAGCTGAAAGAACATTTCTTGAAAAGAAGGTATGATAGGGACTTTCTATCCTTTGCCAAGAATAAGATGTCATCCCTGGATATGAAAAGCTTACTAGATAGACACCATGGGTACTAAGGAGACCAAACAGAGAAATTATTAACTCATTACATTTGTTACTGAATTCAATGGTGTGGCAGGCATGATAGACAGCATTGTCCATCACAATTGGGCCATACTAATGGAGGATCAAGAAGCCAATAAGGTTGTAAGGGGCAGCCCTAGGGTCTCCTTCAGTATGACATCAAATATTAAGGACAAAGTGGTACATAGTCAGCTTGTATCTACTCTTTCACCAACCACTCATAGAATTTGGTTACCACAAAGACCACATGGGTTCTTTAAATGTCAGCCGTATAATATATGTAAATATGCACAGGATGGGGATCAGTTTAGACACTCTGCAGATGCAAGCATTACAGTGGATTTAAAAGACTGCATTACCTGCGATATATCATTTACTGTATATGTATAGGGTGGATAGTGATGATTAGTGACACCCTTAAAACAGAGGATCCAAAAAGATGTCAGATCCATTTTAAATAACAGACATTCTGCATTGCTGTTTTGATGATTCTTGTATTTTATTGTTAAGAATATTATCACTTATGGATATTTTCTTTATTTTTTTAACAGAATTCCTCCTTCTGTTTCTACTTCTACAATGGAGGTTAGTACATGCTGATTACAATAGATGGCAGATCGCAGCATCCTCTTTTTTCTTACTATCTTGTTGGGGTAAAGCTTTCATTTATGGCAGTTTACCTTGTAATTAATGCATTAAGCATTGAAATACTATTGCCTTTTTTGAAATGGATGGAATATGTTGGAAATTGTTCAACAGGCTGATTTTAATTTTTTGTATTTTTGATACTGTCTGTGACTTTAATATGCATATTTATGAGCTTTATGTTTATTAATGAATCCCTTGGTGTCTGTTTTCTCCTGTAACCAGAACCCCCTGATGAAGAGTTCATACTTGAAGCTCCTGGGCAGTATTATGGTGTATGGTCTATGTCTGTACTCACACTTCACAATATTCTGCATTTAATCATTATAAATGAATTGAATGTGAACTGTGCTGCTTTCTACTGACAACTGCAGGACTCCTTGGATCTGTGTTGTTCATGCTAGCCGCCCATTCCTTGAACTGGCCCTGTAATGAGGGTACACAGTTATCACTTTCAGGTATCTTCTCAAGAGACGCTATAATGGCTGGAAGCCCTGAAAGTTCTCAGAGCTGGGGAGTATGGTTTGGGAGCAGGAGGCCAACAAGATTACAACCCCCTTAAGGGATTTATACTTGCAAAACTATGTTCAACAGAGGATATTAACACATACACATTAATCACATACTGATGACTTTTGAATGTGTTTCCAAAGAGATCCAGACAAAGGCAACAACTGGAAATCCAGTTAGTGCCTTATTTGCCTGTTAAGACTCAGCTGTCATACAACAATATGGACAACACACAGTCTGAGAACTATGACACTGTGAAAAGAGAAATCTTAAAAACATATAACATCTATTGATAGCTCTCAAAACTGAGATTTCAAAGCCTGAAGTACCACACTATTGAGAATCTGTAAGAAGCTTAAACCAGACTGAGAGAACTTGTCATCAAATGGCCTCAAGCAGAGGTCAAGACAGTCACACAGATCATCAACATGCTGACCACATAGCAATTTATCAACATCCTTCAACAGACGTGCAACTCTGGGTGAAAGGACACTAACCAGAAAGTGAGAAGAAGGATATTTCACTAACAGAGGGCAATCAGAAGGGCAGACAGATGCCTCAGAGTGGAGGCAGCAATCCAGGAATGGTAAGATCACCTTTTTCCAGACATAATCCAAAATCAGACAAAATAATCTGGGGAGGTAACATATCTGCACCCAATGACTTTCTTTGATAGACTTGCAATAAAGTGGACAAACAGCCAGAAGCTGTCATGAAAATACAGTGTAAAGGCTAAACTCAATTTAGCCCTAGCAAACTGAAGCACATATCTAATTGATGCCCAGGCAACAGCTAAAAATGCAAAGAGTTTAAAATATTTGGGAAAAAGACAGACCCTGGTGAATGCAGACAGTTTGGGAGATGACTGTGCAAGTCAACCAGGTAGTGGGTTGATTTGCATTCACATGGATTCTCAATAATACCTCAACACTCAAAGTAACTTTGAAAATAAATGGGGAACCTCATTTAGTGAAAGTGGATGTAGTTCTAGCCTTACCCATGCCTGTGATTATTGGAAGTGACTTTCCAGGGTTTATCAGTTCGATCACAGACAGAACAAACTACGCTGTTTCTGGTGCTGTGGTAATATGCTGACAGGCAAAGAAGACTTGTTTAGTGAGATCACTTTTCTTTTTTGAGACCTTGACTTTTACTTTTTTTAGCTCAGTACTAAGATCGAAGCCCCAGGAATCAAAGAAGGTACCACAAATGACAACAGGCAACAAAAAACTGATGAACATAAGGGTGAAATTTGAAAGTGTTGAAGTCAAACTGTGTTCACTTTGTGATGTTTTTCCTAGTGAAGTGGCACTTTTTTCCAGTGAAGTCATCAAGAAGTGGAAGCTTCACTGATGAATTAGCAGGTTTTCACTGGAAGAAGTGTCACTTTTTCTTCTTGGGTTCAAGAGGCTTCAATTCTTGTACTTTACTTCCCATCCATAAATGGCTGACAAGAACACAAAGAGAGTTTGTCATCATGTACCCCATTGACCAAGGAATAATAATTTGGACAGGGCTATATGCTACTTCCTACATGTACATATCTCACCTCTGTTCCAGAATCAATTATACAACTGACTTTAAGATCCCCTGAAGAAAGAAAGGAGCAAGAAGTACCTCTGTCTATTGTTCAATATCTCCAGAATGGATTCCATATCTCTGAAAACACCTGCATTTTATCTTCTGACATATGATACATTTGTTACAGTTTTACAGTATCTAATAAAAAAGTAATCCAGTGAACACAAACTGGAGCTTTCATGCTCTTCTAGTTAAGCAAAATAAGTTTCCTGACTTTAAATCAGAATTAGACCAATTAAATTCTATTTATTTAGTTTTAAAAATGTGTTATTCCCACTAATTTAATGCCAGGGTGAAAACAAAAGGTATGGTCCAATCTTTTAAACAACAGTCTTTCTATCTTATTCCAAAATGTTACTAGTTTATCACAGGTTACAAACATGAATTTAGGTTCCCCTTTTTTGTTTCCATCTTCTACACGTATCTGATAGTGCTGGATTAAATGTATTCAATTTAACTTTTGTAAGATAAGTTTTATGAATTATATTAAATTGAATTTGACATAATTTAACATTCTTTGAGATTGGCACTGGTATCTTTCATATTTGTCTCCATATGTCTACATCAAGATTTACATCTAATTTCTTATTCCAGAGATTTTTTTTTATTTTGTTCATGTATTTACTTCCCTTTCCATAATTAAAGAATAAATCCTACTAGTAGCTTTTTTTAAATTTGTGATTCTTATGAACACCAAATTATTTATATCAGGGATGCATCTAGTAGTTTTTGACTACCCACTCTTTTAATCAGAAAGCTTCTGATCTGTAAAGATGTTAGGTTGTGTCCATTTGGTAGGTCAAATTTTTGTTTAATCATATAAAATGCCATTAGTTATTTTCAAATAATTGACCTAAGAATACTATCCCAGTATGTTTCCATATTCTCACATTCACATTTGTTTTCAAAGATGGAATTTCATCATTTTCCCATAGAGGAGTGAAATAAGATATAATAGTGCTTGACTAACCCAGAATCTTAAGCAAATCCCTACATCTTTCTACAGTACAACTTGTTGCAGGAAGCACAATATCTGTTCCTTTTCTAAATTTAGAGTTACAGTAGAGAGCACATTTAGGGCTAGATATTCAAAGGAGCTGCGCATGGTACAACTAAAATGCACTGGTGCAACAACAGAAATGTGTCCTGGAGTCATATTCAAAAGGATGAAAAGTGCAGCACAATTCTGGATGTGCCACAGTGTAAAAAATAATGTATGTGGCACAAATATAGGGGGTGTAACCATGAATATGCAGCACAACCATATATTCAACCGAAAAACACGGCGCAACTGTGGAGCAACTCACAAGATGTGCTACACAAAGTTGAGCATAAAAGGAAGAGGCTCAACTGCACATAAAGCACAAGCTGAGAGCAGGACAGCTAGTAACATGGATGCCACAGTATTCCTGATGGAGCAGGTAATAAGGGGGTGAGGAGGAGGGAGCAACAACAACGTGGCCGAGGAAGGGCCCTTCAGCAATATGCCCAACAGAGATGGTATCATGCTCGGCTCACATTTGAGAACTACAGTGTCACAGAAATAGTGGGCCAGTACCGGCTCAACAGGACAATTCTCAGGCAGCTCTGTGAGCTGTGCCATGACAAGCTGCGGGCACCCACCCAAAGGAGTAATGCCATGATGGTGGAAACCTAGGTGACAGCAGTAATGTGCTTGGTCACCACGGTCACCTTCCAGAAACCAGTGGATGCCATCAATGGTATATCCCAGTTGGCACATCCCATCTCCTAACCCAGCTTCTCAGTGATCTGCTGCCACATGCTTCAGAGTACATCAAATTCCCAAGCACACAAGCAGAGTGTACAACCAACATGCAGGATTTCCACAGGTGGCACGCACAACAGGCATGATAGGGGACCATTGACTGCACCTGTGTGGCCATACATGCACCAGCTAGTACAGAAGGCATGGCATATATGAACAGGAAGGGATACCACTCCATCAGCTGCCAGGTGGTGTGCAATGCCACAGGGCACATCATCAATGTGTGCACCATGCACCCTGGGAGTATACATGATGTATTCATCTGGCATCAATCCATCCTGCACCAGAGATTTTGAGAGTGTGATCCCCACAGGGCACCTAGTTGGAGAGTCAGGACTGGGAAGAGGAGAACAACCATAGTAGCGTGGAAAACCACATAGCAGCTGGATGGGGTGGTGGGTAACAAGGACAGTGCTAGGTGACAACACATGTCTGGAAAGGGAGCCTGACTACATTGTAGGGGAGCATGTACATTGGGGCACAGATGAGTAGCACACACATGTTCTGCTGGTAATGGTGGCACATCATTTGTGCATGGGGCAGTGGCAAGGGCAAACAGGGGGGCAGGCAGTGGCATTGTGGACTGGAAGGGGTGAATAGACAAGGGCCAGACAGGGTGTCTACCAGTACATGTGATTTCCCCACAGGTGACAGTGCATATCTCCTTCAACTCTGGCTGCTCACACCCATACGGCGACCGAGCAATGGGGAAGTGAATAGGTATAATGAGGCACACATCACGACACGCAACATCATAGAGCATGTCTTTGGCATGCTCAAAATGTGTTTCTATTGCATAGACAGGTCAGGTGATGGCCAACAGTATGGCCATGAGAAAGCCTGTGGCATATTCCTGACCTGTTGTATGCTGCACATGCCCATTGATCATGAAATACCTGTCCATGTGGGTGAAGGAAATAGTACAGATGATGATGAGGAGAACCAGCAGGATGGGCTGGGCAGCCAGCCATGGAGAGGAGGGATCCCAGGCTGGTCGCACATACCAGGAGGCACTGGGAGACCATTGTTGAGGAGCACTTCAGGAACCGCAGGTGAGTACCACACAGGTAAGCAGGGTACACATAGCACCACACACACACATACGGACACAGAGATATGCATGCAGGGACACAAGGACACACAATAGTCTCACAAGTGGACACACAGGCATGCACACACACACACACACACACACACACACACACACACAGAACAATATATACAGACTTGAACAGTCTGGTGCTGTTTGGTGTATGCCCAGGATGACACATGCGGGCAGGCACATGCAGCTGTACTGCCACAATGCATACAGCAGGGAACACAGCAATAGATAAGTCACACACATCACTGCACCCATGGACAGGAACACACACAGCAGTACTGCAGGCTGCAGCATGGATCACAGGTTATGCGCTGGCTCACTGACAATGTCAACATAGTGCTGCACTCATCACACCCATACCACGTGGTCCAACACCACAGCCCACACACATGCCAGCTATGACCCAGGCCATGTGTGTGCCACAGCATGCAAACCAGGTCACAGCCAGCCATGCACGCAGCTGGCAATGGCAGCAGGGGACTGGACTGGGCAGTGCACCCGTCAGGACTACCGTGCAGATCCACGACCACCACAGCCATGTGGGTGGCCACACCCTGACTGTGTGGCATCCACAGGTGGCTCAACAGCCATAGGGGGTGTTATCACCACATCAATGTGGGTAGAGGTCTGAGAACATGACTGTGTCCTCTGTCCTCACA
This sequence comes from Neoceratodus forsteri, assembly GCA_016271365.2. Lineage (NCBI taxonomy): Eukaryota > Metazoa > Chordata > Ceratodontiformes > Ceratodontidae > Neoceratodus > Neoceratodus forsteri. Next base: position 911,435,645 of record CM057455.1, on the reverse strand, counting down.
GGTGTGTACAAACCAGCAAACAGACTGTTGCTGGGTGTGTTGGAAATGGGGATGGCAGTGGGCAGTGTCAGCCTAGATGGGATCACCAGACACTGAGCCCTGGGTGTTGCCGTTGTGCTACAGGGAGTCCTACATGCCCTGCTGTGACCAATGGACACCAGCATTGTGAAGCCTGCAGCAATGGTCTCTGCAATGCAGTCCAGTGATGCGGTCATGGCCTCCCGCAGTTGCCAAAACTTGCCAATCAGCTGGGCATGTCCCATGGCTCTGTGCTCAGACAGCTGATGCACCTCAACCCGCAGCACATGTATCTCTGCCCTGAGCATAGCCTGGTTGTCCATGGAGTCCCACAGAAGCCTGGTGTGCTCATCCAGCCTGTCTGCACCTGGTACATCATGGTCCTGATGCTGGCAGATGGGGGGGGTGGCTTGCCATGCCATATCCCTCAACTGGGAATGCTACACAGGAGACTGCAGATGGGGCAAGGACTGAGTGAGGGCACTGATGGTGGCCACAGGGGAGTGCTGCACAGTATCTCTCACAGGCAGTTGCATGATGGCAGCCTGCTGGACCTGTGTGGTGGAACCAGTACCCACACCTAGGCCCCAACCATGGCCAGCAGCGGTGTCTCTTGCCACCGGGTGGGCACCGCGGGGGCATGCATGGTCCCTGGTCCACCAGCACTGCCTGACACTGCCTGTGGCAAGTCTTGAACATGGGGAGGGGTGTCAACACCTGTAAAACCCAAAATCAGTGAGTTGTCATCATCAGTGTCAAAGTCATCATCGACCTGCATTGCCGGCATAAGCACAAAGAGGCTGTCCTGCATGAGGAGGTCAGCCAATGGATCCTCATTGGTAAGTTCAAGTAGGTCCACCAATCCAACATTAGCACGGTGCCTCCAGGTGATGGCCACAATGCCAGTGGACGTTGATGTCACAGCATTTTCCTGTGCCATGGTTCCTGGCCCAGCCTGCACAGCACCCCTGAGGTGTGGTGGAGATGTAAGACAGAATGGTTGGTGTGTCAGTGATGCATTGCAGGTAGTCAGCTGTACAGTGGATTGTCTGCATGTGTGCCACAGGTGCACCTGCCCTGCCCTGGGTGTGGAGTGGCAACACCACTCTCCATGCCCGTCAGGACACAGGTGATGAACAGGACGTGTGTCTGCATCTGTGTGCAGACACAGCAATCTTAAAGGTAAGGTAAATTTTATTTTTATGGTGCCCAATCCCAGAGGCTCTGGGTACCAGACAAACACAAAACATTTAAATTTAAAATATATATAGATCACACCATATAATAAATAATCACATATAAAAAACATTATCCTACATATAGAAAATCACCCTCTTTGCTTTTAAAAAGAAGGGACTGATAATCTATGTTCTATCCAGTACCTGAGAATGACTGGCTAAGCAGATAACACTTCTGGAGGGCTTTAAAAACCTGCACTGAAGGGGCCTCCCTCACCAATGGTGGGAGCGAATTCTACAGGACAGGGCCAGTGTTAGTAAAAGCTCTATCACCGGCTGTTTTCAGCCTCATCATGGGAATTGCCAGGAGGCCCTTTGAGCAGGATCACAGGGAGCAGACTGAGGCAGTAAGTGTAAGAAGGTCCACCAGGTAGCAAGGGCCCAGTCCATGTAGGGCCTTAAAGGTGAGCAAGCCCACCTTAAAAAGCACCCTCCATCGGACCGGAAGCCAGTGCAGTTCCTGCAGCACCAGGGTGATGTGACAGTATTTTGACTGTCCGGTCAACAACCTGGCAGCTGTGAGGCACATGCACACAACTGACAAGTAGTACCGCTCCCCCCCCCCATGACATACAACACAAATGTGTTGACTTTGTCTGATATGACATGCCGGTGCCAGAGTCCACTGTGGATGGCCACATGCATGCACATCCTGCAGTGGACACCCATGTGACAGGCATACCAGGTGTAGCATTATCCCTGGACCAGGCACCACATAACCATGAGATAATTCCCTCAGCTACCACACAGCACAGAGAGGACCATGTTTATCCTCGGTGTGGCCGTGCAGGCAGTGCACCACCCCAAGATGCAACAGGAACTCCATAATGGCATCCCTGCTGTGTACCAGGCACACCGATGGCCTGCACACGCCACCCCCCAAGTGTCCCAGTGATGTACTCATAGTTCTGTGACAGGCTGCCACTTGTCTGGAACCCACCCCCCAGGACACCATCAATGGATGTCTGGGTGAAGGTAGATGCCAGCAGCTCCTCCTCCACATTGAGGATGGGTGCTGTTGAGGATCCACCACCCGTTTTGTGGATTGATGCCCTAATGGCAGCAATCTTCACTTTTATCCTGTGCTTGTCCATGCCCATCTTCTTCATGCACTCCTGTGGAGTGCAGTTGTAGCATTCATGGGCATTCACATGGGTGGCCACCTCTTCCCAGCCTATAGTCCATTCCTGTGTGGTCCCTGTGGCCCCACTCAGGAGTTCCTCCCTGTAAACGTATGCCTCCACCAGGGCCTGTTTCTCGTTCTTGGTAAAGTTTTTCCTGCATTTCCTGGCAGGCCCCTGCTCCTCTGCACACTCTGAATCTGACATAATGCTACTTGTGACCAGTAATGGTGCACAGATGAGCTGTATGGTAGCATTCCCTGTTGCTGTACAACATATAAATGTGTCAGTTCAATACAGCTATCAGCAATTGAAATGTAAACAAATCTACCTTAAAGGCTGCAATACCTGTCAGTGACCAGTGCTGTGTGGTGTCGCTTTTATGCCTCAATCCATGCACCTGGGCTGTGGAGCAACCAGTAATGAGATGCTAGTGTGCAGACTTGCGCCTGGCATTGGCTCATGAGTCAATTTGCATAATCTGGCTGAATATTGCAGAATTGCTCCATGCACAACTGCCTGTGTGATACACAACAGGGATGCACTGGAGCAATTCACCAGTGCAGTTTCCATGCATGCACACTGTGAAGTACCGCAATTGCCATGTGTGTGGCCTGCTGTGCTCTGTATGTGTCTGTGTATCATTCATCCGGCAGTGCTACACATGAATGCCCTACTGCACATGTGGCCATGTTGTGCCATTGGGCATCACCGTGCAGGTGCAGTAATTGCACCATTGGTGTGCAGTGTGTGGCAACACATGACCGCCACAAGATGGCGATGACACACCAATGTGTTTACGTGAGTCGCGGACATGACCCCATTCTTCTCCTGCCCCTACTTCTGGCATTGCTCATGTACAGTACTGCATGGTAGGCCCCATTGGTGCATGCTTATCACTCATTTACGTACTGTGTTGCAGTGTGCTGTGTGTTCCTGTTGCACAACCAGTGCAGCAGTGCAACAGGGGTCACAGTATAGCAGCAGATAGCACACTGGGCTTGGTTTAGTGAGCAGCCATTATGGCACATGCCGGGAAAGTTGGCCATCAGACTAGGAACTAGAGCGAGGTGGAGATGGTCAACCTCATGGCAGTGGTTGCCCCACTGGAGGGCCAGTTGTTTGGGGCAGTGGAAATGCAGGAGGCATGGTCCCAGGTGTGGGACCATGTTGCAGAGGGCCTAGAAAGGTGCACTGGTGTACCCAGGATGGGTGAACAGTGCAGTCACCAGTATGGTGACCTGTGCCGCCATGATCCAGACGGGCTGAGGAGACTGCAGGACCATGCCCACCGTAGTGTGGTCCCACAACCAGGTATGTCTGTCTGTGCATTGTGAATGCCACTTAGAAATGCAAGCAGAGGCATTGAAGTGTGTGGCAGGTGCGTGTGCACCTGCACACAGGGCTGGCCCACCTTGTTTGGGTGTGTGGGTGCTACTGTGAGGCTGTGCTGCACACTGTATGACCCTGTGTTGCACTGTGCCAGTGGCACACCACGTTGTGCCTGGCTTGTGGGTTGCGGCCTCTGTTCCCAGCATGGTAATCTATGGCATGGTGCATCATGTTGGGCTTGCTTGGGTGGGGGCTGTGTGTTTGGTGTTTGCATACTACTCAATGTTCTTTTTCTTTGTGCTTCCTTTTCAGGGCCAGAGGTGTGCAGGTGGGCCAGGGAAGAGGCTAATAGGCATGGCAGGCAGCCAGCCAATGTGGCAGCAGCTGGGCCTGCGGGACAGGTGGCAGGTAAGGGCATGACATATGCAGCTGTCCTCAGTACCTGAGGTTGAGTGTTGGTGGGGGGGCCATTCCACACAACAGGCCATTGCCTGCATGGCCAGCAGCATGTGGTTGTCCCATTGTGCACATGGCAGCTCTGTGCTGTTACCCTGTTGCTGTCACTGGTGGTGGCTGTGAGTGACCCACAGTGCACACAGGCAGATGCTGCTCGGTCTGCTTGACTGTTGCACCTGGGAGCATCATTCTCTTGCTGTGAGAAGGTTGTGCACATGTCACAATGCTTGGTACTCACTGGCAAACATCCCCTTCCTTGTGTGGCAAGGTTTCCAGGACTGCTGTTGGTGTCCACTGTGCGTGTGCTGCTGGTGGCCCTGTGCATGGGTCCACCCAACCTCTGACCTTTACACAGACACAGCCTGGGGGGGGCTTTAGCTCTGTGGAACCTGTCACTCAGTTGCTGCTCTGTGTTTCCCTTGCATAGGTCATCTAGGGCCAGGGAGAGGATGGCACTGTATGGGCATCCTCGGTGGTGGTATCCTCCAGCTGCAGTGGATGCCATACAGGATGTTCAATCAGATGGCAGTCCACGTCTGCCTTTCTAGGAGACAGCTAGTGGCCACAGGGTCACTGGTCGCTGATGCCACATGAGGGTGGACATTCGTCAACTACGGCATTAGGTTATGAGCTGTCTTGTACGTAGCCCCAGGTTTTCCTTCCCCACATCCCTATTTCCAAAGGACATTGTTGTTCCACTCCCATTGCTCTCCCTTCTCACACCTGTCCCCATTCCTTGACATTGATGTTTGTGGTATTTGCTCCCCTTTCCTGGTTCACTGTTGGCTTGTGCCCCTTTTTTATTTTGTTTTGTTATTCCATTCTGTATCCTTCCCATTGCCTGTGCTTTACTGTTTGGTTGTGCTGTTGTTTCCTCATTTGTGGATTAAACCATTTTATACTGTTTGCTTGTGTGGTTCTGTGTCTCCCTCATATGCCTGTAGCTTCAGTGTGCTGTTGTTGACAATGGCTGGGGTCTGGATGGGACATGTCATGACCAATGGTGTATCTACAGTGTGACATCAGTGGGAGTCCACTACTCTACCTTACCTGTCACATCCCTGTGTGTTGGTCCTCCATGGGTTTCCAAGGGGGCTAGCTCTGAGTTTGTCACAGTGTCCTGTGCCCATGTCCACATGTCCAGCATGGTGCCCACCCCTGCTGTGTTGCTCTTCCCCATGCTTCTGTGCTCCAAGGTACCCTGCCCTGTGTCCCTGTGTGCCTGTTTGGCATGTGCTGCATACCATAGTGTGCCTGTCTGCCAGTGTGGCTGAGGACCATTGTGCTTGCATGGTGCCTTTGCATGGTGGCAATGGTGCTTGGCTATTCCATGTGGGCTGTTGGGACTGTGGTCCTGGTGTGCTCACTCCCTGGAGCCCTCTGTGCCATGCCCATTGTGTGCCCTGTCCCGTTGATTGACTAAGTCTGTGTGGGGCTTTGCACCATGTCCATGGGCATTGAGCTATGCACTGTTTCTGTGCCATTTGGCCCTATGTTGCTATTGGAGTTCTACCCTGCCTCCACTACCATGGTCCTGTACCTCTGCGCAGCCCTGACTGTGTTCTCTGACTCCTGGTGCAACATGCTCCCATTGCAATATTCAGCCTGCACAGTTGCTCATGTGCATTTCAGGTCGCTCTGGTGCAATTCTGTTTGCACCATGGCACATCTTTGCTATATTCAGTGGTGACTGTGCCAGAGCATTTCTGTGGTGCATCTGCTGAATATTGCAGTTTTGTGCTGTGATGCAACTGGATTGTGCGTCGCATCCACTTGCTCATTTTCTGGGTGCACTTTTAAATATCCAGCCCCTAGAGTATAGTTTTAAAGGCCATTCATCATACATTTAATGTTCTTTCCTAAGCCATTGTGGCAAGATTTCAGCTTAAAAAAATATGGTGGTTCAATTTTGGAAGCAATGTTATACCAAGACAGTTTTGGGACTTGGAGACTTGTGTGCTGTTAAGATGTATATCATTTTCTGAACTGACTGTAACATGTTTTCCCTTCCATAAAAAATACACATATTCTCAAAAGTTCTTTCCCAGTCTTTGAAAAAGGAAGTTGGGAATAGGGAGGGACTGAAACAAAAGCAAAAATGTACTGTATGTATAACATACATCATTATCATATTGGCCCACCCTATTAGAGTCAAGGGAATAAAAGACCACTATTTACATCCTCCTTCACTTTTGTGAACAGCAGGGTTAGGTTCAATTGCAGCAGTTATTAAAAGTTCAATGAAATATTGTCCCCTAAGTATCTGATACCCTTTATATATTCTCCCAGTTCCAGAAATTATTGGGGACAGTAAGAAAGGTCTCTGCTCAGAAACATTGCCTCTGACATATGTAAGTTTATTATACCTATTAAATTATGAAATATTTCTAAGATTCCCCTTAGTGGTTGTAACCCATCAGAGATGCTATTCATGAAAATAAGGGTATCATCTACGTGTCAGTATTTTATAGTCTTCCTTACCTTTTTATATTCTTCCTTACCTGCAGTAGTATCCCTAAAACGTTCACTCAATATAAAGCTTTTGCTAAAGGTTCCGTAACAACTGCAATAAACATAGGTGAAAGCCGGCAACCCTACCTTGCACCATGTTTCAATTCAATTATATTAGAAAGGACTGAATTAGTCAAATTAATGCCATAAGGGTGTTGTATATTATGTTTACCCATTTTTTGTACAGTGGACCAATTATGGCCTTTGGCAGGGTTTCCATCAAACATTTCCAAGAGACCTTGTCAATAGCCATTTTAGCATCCAACATTATCAAAAATGCAGCTCTTACTTTTAGCTAATATGAAATATAATGCATTCCTAATATTATGTTGGAGCCCTCATCCCTCAATAAAGCCTGTCTGATCCTTGTGTACCAGGATCTTTATCACCATTGCTGATCTATTAGCTAAAAGTTTTGCAAAGATTTCTTAATCATTATTTAATAATGATACTGGGTGGTATGACTTACATTCCTCTGGATTTTTGTCAGGTTTTATGGTAAGAGATATCCAGGCTTCACTGAAGGCTGATGGCAACCTCCCATACTATGGAATTGATTAAATAAGATTGTCAAATTAGGAGCAAGTTCTTAGCTATATTCTTTGTAAAACTCTGCTATTATTCCATTCAGTCCCAGGGATTTAAGGATTTTTATTGCCTTTATAGCTTCAGTTGTAATCTCTTGTATATCCATATTCAACTCATCTCTTTGTGCATCTGAAATTTTGGCAGCGACCAAGGTTCTAGAAATAATCAAATGCCTTCCTCCCTTAGATTACTATCTAGGGTGTATAAAATTCTGACTATAATGTTTGAATGGTTTTACTAATTTGAGAATGCTCAGAGTGTAACAGCCCTCCTTATTTTAATCTGATTTTTTGCTCCCATTGATTTTCTGCAATAATATGCATTGCCAAAATCTTATCAGATTTCTTCCCTGTGAAATAATATTTAGACCTTGATCTTAATAATGCTAATTGAACCTGTTTTCATTATGTTTGATTTCTACTTTAAACATGCTAGATAAATCAGTTTCATCCCTTGACTGAATAAAATCGGCCTGCGCCTGTGACGATTAGGATTTTTTTGCCGAAAGATCATTTTATTTTTTTATACCATTATAGTATGTCTGAGTTACCCTCTAAGTACTGCTTTAAAAGCATCCCAAAAGTACCAAAATTGATTTTTGGGGAGTTTATTGTTACTCATATAGGACCCTATGCAAGAATGTGAGGCATGCCTACACACCGTGTATCTGTGGTGCGTATCCACCCCACACCCATTACTCCCTCTGTATGAGATGCATGAAAAGGGGTGCATATCCTGTATACACCCAATACCCTAGCCACACAAACAGCAACATGCCAGAGGTGGGTAGGGTTTGCCAGAACTATGTGCAATTCACTACTGCATGTAGTGCTGTCCACAGGGGGGCAGAGGACCGAACAGGTTACAGCAGAGGAGACCTTGCCATAACTGCAGCATGCACACAGTCCCCTGCCCAGTCCAGGGAGCCTGTGGCAAACCCACCAGCACAACAACACTCTCATCACTCTCTCATATGCCTGGGGTCCCCCCCACACATCATTGCCCCAGGCACAGCCCAATGCAAGGGCCCCCCACCACCACAGGATAGCCCCATACCCAGTGTTGCACTAGCATTCCCACCACACCCACTGAGGATCCCCAGCAGAACCCTTCCCCAGCCCATGCCCATGCCTGGCACCCTGACACACTCAGTGGTGGCTGGTCACTGGTAGCATCCAACATACCTCACACCACATGCCAGCTCCATCACCGTATGTGTGAATTCAGCCCCCCCAAACACATGTCCACCCCATTCCCACCAGTGCCAGTGGCAAGTGTGTGCCGTGGCTCAAGATGGCCAGTGGCACAGCCCTTCACACACCTCCTCAGCCACCAGCCATCCAAGTGACACTGGGAGTGTGCTGCTATATATAGGCTTTGTGCTCCCAGAACCACTTGGATCACCAGCAGCTGAGAAGGTGCACTGATGGCTGTGCTGCTGGCAGTTCAGAGCCACAGCACTGACTAGAAGGTATGGGGACTGGGGGGGTGGGAGTTGTCAGTGCCCCAGGGCTGAGGGGCACTCACTGGCCACCACTGTAACTGCAGGGTCATGGGATCAGGGTCAGGGTACAGTTGTCTGGAGCTACCTTGTGTGTGTGGGGGGCTTCTATTACACCACCAGGGATGGGGTTGAGAGATATTGTGGGGGTGGGCATGACTGGCACTGGCTGGGTCCAAGTTGGATATGTGTTTGGGGCTGCAGTCACACACTCACAGGGATGGGTTGGCATGTTTTGTGTGAGTTCACTGTGTGGCATGCTGTGTCATGGGGCTGGTATCAGGAAGGGGTATGCCAAACATTGAGGCACAGCCATGCAGGTCTGGGTGTCTGCTGTAGGTATTCACGCATCTGGAACCATGCCGGCACATGCAAAGGAACCACTCCTGGACCCGGGATGGACATCTGATTGGATGCCTGCCTGGGTCCACTACTCCAACCCGGCCGCCCTGTACAGCCCAGTGCACTGGGGGGTGGAACTGCAGACAGGTGGGTGCCATTCATGATTACCATCCTGTGTGCACCTGTCTGCTGGTGCAGAGATAAGTGGGCAGGGTACACTCCTTAGGCATGTACTTTCAGCCCATTGGTGCATAGGCACCATAATCCTTCACTGTTTTTCTGATTACTACATGATAATTAATGTCCCTAAACAGAGACCACTACATCATCCAAACATTATCCTTTACCTCCATTTCCACCTTTTCGCTAAATACATAAATGGTGCATGATCAGAAATGTGTATGTTTCCATAATCTAGCAAATATATTTTGTGTAATATAGATTTCAGAACAGGGCATGTGGCAATTATTAAGAATGTTCAATCAGCATTTTAAAAAAGAATAATATTCTGTGTTTGGAAAATAATATCTAAACACATCTACAAAGTTAAAATCTACAAGTAGGGCCTGAAGATTTTCAATAGCTTTACATTTTGTTTCTTTTGAATCTATTGACCTATCCATATGAGAGAGAGGGTCAAACTGATATCCCCAACTAAAAAAATATGGGGAGGGAAAAATGGCCATATTCAAGAAAAGGTTTGTAAAAAATAATGGATCATTATAATTAGAGAGGTAAGCACAGACCAAGGTGTACAATTATTTTCTTTTATTTTTACAATAATATGTCTGCCACCTACAATATATCTATATGTTTATTTACCATTTTTCCTGAAAAAAATCTTTTTTAATATAATAGCCACCCCTCTAGAGTCAGTTTTTAATGGGGCATTTATTGCCCACCCATGAATTTAATAAAAAAAAAAAATGTAAGTCCTGTTCTTGAACATGAGTTTCTTGTAGAAACATGCGTTCCACTTGATGACTTCTAATATAGGTTGCTATTTTCTGTTCTTTACCCCTATCCCTTGCTCCCTTCAAATTTCCAGTCATGCACTTAATGGAACCAGGCAATACATCCAAGAAAAAAAACAGACATAAGAGGTGAACAGGAAAAATGTGCAAACCACTGCCTTTCAACCCCCTCATTCACCCTAATAACCATAAACACAATTTTTACATAAACTTTGTATGAAGCTATCATAATACTGTGCTCAACCAAATGACAAAGCTTTTAAACCAACTTATTTTTTAATAGTTCCCACTCCACCCCTTCCACCTCCCTCAATTCTCCCTTCTTCCTCCTCCTCACTCAAACAAAATCATTCCATTATATTGACTCATAACAGCAGTACTAGGTTACAATACCAAAACCCCTCCACCACCCAAACCAACCCCCCCTTCATGACACAAGATCAACTAGGGACACCATTGTTGCTCATACCCCAAGGCCTGAAAATAGCTAATCCCTCCCCAATGTGTGACTTGAGTTGCAAAAATGAAAAAAAAAAGATTTCAGACTCTCCAATATAAGTATTTTTTCTTCTCCTTTTCTTTTCTTTTCTTGAGACACAAAAAATAGTATTTCATTTTGTCTATTTACTACTTTTTGCTACTAATACTTATTAATTTGCATCTACAGGTAATCTTTCCTCTTCCCCAAATCTTTCTCATTCACCACCTTATCACCATACTGGCTTAAACCCAGTTTGCCTTGATCATCTCCCCTACTAGAACTCCCTGCAGAATATCCTTGCTTTGAACTTTCACCTTTGTTTGCCTATTCTCCTGACCATCTTTGTGGCCAGGGTTAGTTTCAGCTAAGTTTGCCCCACTTTAATGACTTCCCTTATCTCATGTTCTGCCTTATAAGAGGATATAAAGGTTCTCACTTGCCCCAGGACCTTAACTCTGAGCCTTGTTTTTGAGATCATTGAACACTGAATATTGTTATTTATTAAAATATCTTTGGCTTTTTGAAATGATTTCCTTTTAATTACCACATTCTGGGGAAAGTCTTGGAAAACTTGAACAGTCATCCCTCCATAAACAAGGCTTTTATCCATTCTTGCCTTCCTAAAGACAGCTTCTTGATCTGAGAAATGGTAGGGTTTTACAAAAACAAACTAAAGAACCTTTCCTTGATAATTTGGGTTTAATGGGCCTCTGTGAGCCCTGTCTTGTTCAACTTTATTTTAATTCCATGCTGGTCAGGCCTCATCTGGAGTACTGTTCTCCTTTCTGTGCACCACAATGTAGGGGTGGAGACCGACTAGGAGAGAGAGTGCAGAGAAGAATGACAAAAGGAGTTAAAAACATGAGGTAAATGGCTTATCCAGAGAGATTAACTGAACTGGGTTTGTACTCATTAAAATATAGAAGGATACATGGAGATCTGTGCCTAGTTTTCAGTGCAAGTAGGAATGAGGGTATGTGGGAAACTATTGGGCTTGTTAGACATCCTAGCCAAAGGAGCACAAGGTCACATAATAAGACATTAACAAAAGAAGTAAGTAGACCATCCAAGAGAGATAACTGGTTTACTCAGAGGGTTGTTAGTGAATGGAATTCACTACCTGAGGTAATTGTTAATAGTAAAAGCATGGCCATGTTTAAGAAATCATTAAATAAGTACATGGGATTTGAAAGATGTAGGGATTTCCACTGTTAGTGGTGAGTAATATATAGGTCTGTGACCTCAACAGCTCATATAGCACCTGTGAACCTATGGTATTTTCTTTGCACATCTCTGTAAATAAATACTCAAAGTACATTACTGCCCCTTCTGTAAACCCAGTTGACTTAAGGTTGCCCCTCCTTGCCCTAACTTCTAGTTCCTCCATTTTATTTTGTAAAACCTCCAGTTCTCTTTGTAATGCTTCAACAGCCCTCCCTAAATGCCTCATTTTATCTTCTAAATTTAATATCCTCTGCTTTATCTCATTGTTAGAGATTGTTAAAGTATCAAACATAACAGAAAGATCTATAATTGTATCATTCAGTTTTTTCAAATGAATTTTCAGTCTTAGCAAAACCCATAACCTTCTTTTAGCAATGTTTATTGCTGCTCCCCTAGTTTAGCATCAGTTTTAGACTCTTCCTTCCTACCTTGCACACTCACCATTATATTACTTCCTTCAATATCAGGGGAAACTTCAAATGAATTTTGCTTGCCTTTCCCAGAATCAGATGGGTTAGTACAATCAAATAGCAAAACAAAAAGAGTTTCTCTTATACGAGTTTCTCTTAGTTTTGGCCTCCTATTATCAGAAAAACAAACAAGCAAACAAACAAAGTATCCCTTATATCCTGTACTAATTTAAAATGTTTGGACATCAAGCTAGGAAGATCCAAATTCCCCGTTCTTGATAAATATAACATACTTCAAATCCATACTGATTAATTAATAAACTCATCTCTCTTCATATATTATTTCTTGCCATGGGATCATATCTCTGTCCAGCCACTTGTCATGACCTTGCTTGTAAATAATCAGAGGCAAGCTAGCTTCAGATTTCAGCTTGGCTAAAAAGACACACTGGAGCAGTAAGGTAGCCAGGAATTGGGCATGATGATCTAGAGAATGAAAGGGAGAAAAAACAAAAAGAGACACACTTGAGTAAGGAAGATAGCACTGGAAGAAAAAAATGTGTAATAATTACCTTCTTACAGTAAGATAACTTGATTCTTGCTTCCCCAGTGTTTTCTTCTTCACATTTGATACCAATCGTGCAGCACCAGTCCTTCTGCAACATCCTAGTACATTTATTAGGACTCAAAATACATTTGGCTCACAGCAAACATAGTTAGTAACTGTGCTTAATCTTCATTTCCTTCCTTGGCATTCTTCAATATCTGTTTCACAATTGTCTTGGACTCTTGTACTCGTATAAGACCTCCAACTGATTCTTCTTACCAATCAATGAACCTGCCCACCATGCTGCCAGCTCTTAACAATGGGGGCCCCACCGAAAAAAAATTCTTCTGAATCTCTTATAGCAACAGTTTAGCAGCATGTAAAGTATGCAGAATCCTCTTCATAATCTCAGCAATAGCAAATCAACTCCAGAGATCTACAGCCAGTAAATTACACAAAAACAGTTTAGTGTAAGTATACTAACTGCTGTGCCATAGAGTTGTGGTGTAGGGCAGCTGTAATATTCTTTCACCTACCATTGACTTGAACATGCCAAGATTTTGCACAAGGAATAATGCCACTATATCATTGCTAAGGAAGATCCATACAAATTACAGAACCAAGAACATCCACTTTGTGCATTTTTTTTACTCGTTTCTTATCTTTCCTCTCACTTTCATAATTTTAAACAATGGAATTAACACCACTTACAAGCTCTACCAGGAGAGAGAGAGAGAGTTCCTACCCTGCTAGTATTCCATCTGCCATCTTCAGAAGTGTCACTTCATCTGCTGAAAAACTTGGCAAAGTGGGCAGTTCACATTTGGGCTTTATAAAGATTGCAATCTTCATGAAATATTTCACGAAGTGAATTTTGCCAACTTGGCAGCATCTCTTACTGTGACATTGTTGCTGAACAAAATAGCAATGTTTCACTTCAAGGATATTTTAGACAGTAAAGGTCAAGCAAGAACAGGGTAAACTAGTGTTCAAAAAGCATAATGGGTTATTGTTTAGCATACGAATCAAAGATAGGCATAGGTACAGTCTTGAGCCTCAATATAAATAGGGAAGTCTGTCTCATACTGTATGTCAGTAGGAAACTGTATGACTGAGGGAAGTATTACACCATTGAAACAGAATGCTTAGTGGCAAAATAAGCCATGGAGTCCTTGAATTATATTGCTGCAGGACTGAAGGCAATGTCTAGGATTAGGGTCCTGTATAATTTCACCTGTAGATTATCATGGGCTTTCCTACATGAACTCATCATTGTATACTGTATGAATCAGTAGGATGATGGTTTTAAATGTACTGTAAAGCCTTAATCTTTCTACTTAAAGTGGTATTGGGAATTGCCCCACATACAGTATTGCCAAATTTTTCCTGTGTCACAAAGAAAAGAGCACTAGGTCACAAGATGAATTATGATCTAACTTAACATTCAGGAGGACATCTGCTGGTCAGCGAGCATATGCTTATCTGCTACTTACTATTATGATAGCTTATCACATTCTCTTAAAGATAGCTGTTCCATTACTGTTTTTAAAACTAGGTTGTGTTGTTACTGGATCAGTCTGCGTGTTCTTGTACGTAACTATTGTTTATGTTTTTCTTGTTCCTTGTATGTAACACTGATCACTAGGGCTGTGCATGGTCCGAATAGTATTTCCCGAATACCACGAATAGTAGGCTTGCCGAATATTCGGATGGACATTCCAAATAGTTCACTATTCGGCTACTATTCAGGACATACAATTCAGTGGGTGAAAGTTCAAAATCTCAAAGAGCTTCGCTGGCCAATCAGATGCTGTTTTTGGAGCTCAGAGCCAGGAACACCACGTGATCGCCTCACTCTGAATGTGTAGATGAGAGGAGACAGTTGTTTCTCAGAGAGCTAGCTCTGTTTAGTTTACCACTTGTAACTTTTATAACTGTTTAAAAAATGCTTTGTGTGTGATCCAGTTTTTACATCTGATCACCTTGTGACTGCATCAGACTGCAGTTTTGTAATGAGAGTCTGTGTGTGAGTGAATCTGTGTGTGTGATGCTGCATGCTGACTCCCCTTCCCCACTGCTTATTGTTTCACAGCTCAGCTGAAGCAGTGTGATTTGATTTTTTGTTTAAGAACCAATTAGTTCTTATCAGGATTATTTTTTTTGTCAACAAAGTCCAGTTTGGCTTTTGCATGTAGTGGGTAACTGTTACTGGGCTCAGTAACAATGACTGGCTCAAGCTTTTGCTGACTGTCCAATCTCCACTGCTGTGCTTGCTTAGCTTTTTGTTCCAAATCCACACACAGCCCCTGTGGTATGTTTTATTTCTTTTGTGAAGCAAATTAGTAGTTTGCTGTAATCAGGTTCGGGGCTCGGTTCCCTGCATAAGTGAGGTGTGAATATCATCTGACTCCCTCTTGCCTGCGTTGCAACTTACCGCGGCGCATACATCATCCGTGTGTGTGTTATATTGTTGTTCTTGTAATCTTTGTCCTGCAAGTGCATGCACAGTTGTCTGCATGCTTTTTTTTTTTTTTTGATATATAAAGCAGCCTGTTTTTTTCTCACTGAGTTAGGTTTGGCCCATTGAATTGTTGCTGACTGTAGTCTGGTTCTTGGCTCAGTTCCCTGTACAACTGAGTAAGGAGGATGTCGCAGGTGACTCCTCCCTCCACAGCTCACTGCACCTGAGTGGCCTCCTGTGCATGTGATTTTTTTCTTTTTTGTGTGTCTTCGCCGCCTGTGTGTGCACTACTGTGAGTGTGTACACGTAAATTTTCTGTGAACTGCTTTAGTATTTCTGTGTGTGTCAGGTGTGACTCACTGGGTTCTGTGTGTTGTAAGTTGTTTGGTGCACCTTCAAAGCTTGAATTGCTATACTGTATGACTGCACAACTGACACCATACAAGTAAGAATTTGTTTGCTAATGCTGACTCCATCTCTTTCTAGTATCAGCTTGACTTTATCAGCTGCTACATACGCGGTGTTGCTATTGTTGTTTTCTGCAAGAAGCACCAACATAAACAAAGACACTAATCACAAATAATATACACAGTAAGTTATGGACCATGTCTCATCAGTCTCATAAATGTTCATGGTCCAGCCAAAGCAGGTCATTTTCACCACCAGTCGTAAGTGGTGAGGAACAGGGTGAGAGAAGGTCTGTTCATATTTGCTGCCCTAAAGTAGTTTTCTCCCCTGATAAGCCTTCAGGTTCTGGTGTCAGTAAGATTGTGGGTAGTACTAGTACTACTATAACTTCAACTGCTGCCACTACTATTACTAGTACTGCATTTGTAGCACCATCATTTTATAAAAGTAGGAGGGCTTTACAGATGACATCTCCAGTTATACAAGAACAAGACCCCACTCCCACTACCAGTAGTAGTACTATTCACACAACTGCCTCCATAGAGGCAACATCGCCTATCAGTGTACTCCTCCACACCACCACCAGTGGCATGATTTTTAGCAACCAGAGCAAATCCTTTTTGTACTGTTGACACCACCACTGCCATAACAGTGTACATTGTTATTTGTGCTCCTTGTGCAGCCACTGTCACCACAACCTTTGCTTCCATTTATAGTCCTGAGTGTTCTGCTGTCACCATGACTACTGCTGCCAGTATTACAACTAGCTGTAATATGATGCCAATTTTTTCGACTGTAACTCCTGATTGTAATTATGGCACCATGACTACTGTCGACAGTGCTACAACCTTGCCAACTGTGCCCATGACCATAGGTACTGTGACTAGTACTGACCATGAGACTGTTACAACGACTGCACCAATTGTGTTGCCAAAACATACTGTTGCTCAGCCTCACAAGTTTCCTCTCACCACATTTTCTTTGGCTGGTGTGGAGGATTCTGAAGAAGAGCATTCATCTGGTTCTGAATATTTACCAGAGCCTCAAGTCTTGCTAAGTACATCATCTGACAGTGATAACCACCTAAGCGAATTTGGTGATGAGGCTGAATATGCGGCATATCTGTGTGAGAAATGTGAATGTGCAGCTGCCAAAAAATGCAGTATTTCTTGTCGTGGCAAGCAGGCCAGTCAGGGTCACCCTCCTCCTCCTCCTAAAAAAACAAGCAGTCCACCCTGTCCTTTCAAAGAGTTGTATCAAGTTCAACTCCATCTGATACACAGAGTAGTTTTACAACTACATCTGTTGTGGAGAAAGAAAGGGGTAGAACAACTGCATCCACTGCACCCAGGTCTCATAAGGGGAAAGGGGCAAAACATGCCCATGGTCACCGTATTGGGGCCTGTTCTTCCACTGTCAGTACAAGAAAAAGTGTGGTGTGGCTGTACTTTAGTGTTGTAAAAGATGATCCAACAAAGGCAGTATGCTGTGTGTGTGACTGTATTATAAGTCATGGTAAAAACCTTTCAACTCTCACAACAACATCAATGATGAACCATCTCCAAATGAAACATCCCAGTGCACTTCAACGATCCACAGCTGTTCCTCCCCCTCCACAACATGTGCCTGTCAGCCCCATTTCTGGTACTGGTCCAGTACATGCACAAAGTATTGTTAGTGATTCTATTACTGAGACAGACAGTGTGCCCTTAACTCCCCCTACACCACTTATAGTACATCCCCGTACAGGAGCATCACCCATTCTGCCTTCTTCTGCTCAATCGTCTATTATTGTAACACCCTCCACCATGGGTTCAAAGTCAAAATCAATGCAACGTGGTACCACTTTGACTACACCCATCACACAAGTCTTCCATGCCCGCACCAAATACCAGTCATCACCCCCTACAGCACAGCAGATCACCAATTTAATTGGTGAAATGATGGCCTTGGATCTGCAGCCATTTTCAATTGTGAGAAACATAGGTTTCTGTAGGTTGCTGCAGCATTTGCACCCTAGGTATAATATACCATCACAGACCACATTTTCACGTACTGTAGTACCCAACATTTACCATGATTTGAGAAAAGAAGTTGCAAGACTACTAGCACAGGCTGTTGGTGGAGTTTTTAAACTGCACAACTGACATATGGACCAGCATGAATTCAAATCATGCATATATGTCACTGACAGCACACTGGTGTGTTGCAGATGTGGTAGTTACTGGTGGTGATGGTGGTACTGGTGCTGGTTCTGTCTCTTCCCCCTCTCCCTGCAGGTCTGCTTTGCTAAATGTCAGTGTTATGGAAAAGGATTACCAGGCTATAAACATACTGTCATTCCTGCAAGAGATGTTGAGCCCATGGATTGATGGCAACAATTTGCAGGTAGGGTTTGTGGTCACAGATAATGCCACAAATATGATAAAAGCACTTAGAGATGGCAATTTTGATGGGATACGCTGCTTTGCTCATACACTAAATTTGGTGGTGACAAAGGCTTTGGCAAACACAGCAGAGGCAGATCACACAGTCAAAGTAGCCAGAAGCATATGCAGCCACTTTCATCACTCTGTGAAAGCCACAAACAGTCTGCATCAGCTACAAGAGCATCTTCAAATGCCACAGCATCATCTCATCCAGGATGTACAGACCCGGTGGAATTCCACCTACTACATGCTGCAAAGGCTTCTGCAGCAAAAGCGGGCCCTTCATGAGATGAGCATTAAAACTGATATAGGGGGAGTCCTTGGACATCAGGACTGGGCTGTGATTGAGTGCTTGGTAAAGGTTTTAGCACCATTTGAAAGGAGCACTTGTGACCTTAGCTCTGATTCTGCACTGCTAAGTCAGGTAATTCCTGCTGTACAGATCCTGAAAAAAAGCCATGAGGAGATTCAGTGAAAATGCTGAGAAAGATCCAAACCAGACACCAGGAGCAGTGATATCCTTTGTGGAAAACCTCACCACAGAACTAGAAGTTAGATTTTCTGATCTCTGTTCCAATAAAAAGCACATATTTGCCACTATGTTAGATCCATGTTTCAAGTGTGAGGTACTACACCTTATAATGCCCACTCACAGGGTTACAGACATTCAGAAGCAGATGTGTTCAGAATTTAGTTTCTGCATCCTTGGGTCAATGAAACCAGCAGGTAACCCTATTGATGAGCCAGTCTCAGAATCACAAACTGAAAGCAGTATGGAAAACCTTGAGAAGGAGGGTGAGTGTTGGGTTGAACTCAGCTCATCACTACAGGCTTAGCAGTGGAAGAGAACAGAACAGCAGCCACAGTCGGCACCCAATCTGCTGAACAGTTATTTCAATGAGCCTCTGGAGTCATTCTCCATAAATCCAGTGGAGTACTGGATCAAAAGGATGAAAGCATCTCCGTACTTGGCACAGTTGGCCCTTAAATATATCTGTTGTCCCCCTACCAGTGTACCATCTGAACGAATGTTCAGCACTGCTGACAATGTGGTGGAACCTCACCGATCCTCACTTGACCCAGCACATGTGGAACAACTTGTGTTTATAAAAATAAATCACCTCATCTTGGGTACACATATGGCCACTAACATTTGCATTAAGTAATTGTCTTGTACTGGATACAACATTTGTGTGTTGCAGCATTGACCCATACACAAGCCATTCTGTGTTAACCATCATTGTTCTGTTAGCAAATAAGCACATGTTAACATTCATATTCAAAGTCATACTAACACAAATCTGTGACCAGCACCCTTTTCCTTTATTACTTCCACTGTCATGGTGTATTCTTTTGAACGAGCATGCCCTGCAGCTCCCAGTGCCTAAAACTGCCACCCACCTATTGATTGCTGTTCCCAATACAAAATCCTCAACTGGTGTTGCTACATCTCTCATGCCCTGTGTTGTTCGTGCCCATATTTCATCGATCCCTTTAACAGCTTTCCAGGTGCCAGTAACCAGTTGTGGCATCACCAGTCTCAAGTATTCCACATGCATAAAATATGGCAGTTTGTGTGGCATCTCCAGTCTCAAGTATTTCGAGTGCATAATATCTGGCAGCTAATAGTGTGTCATCTCCAGTCTCAGTGTTTCCCATGCCTGAAATATGACAGTTAACAGTGTGGTATCACCAGTCTCAGTGTTTCCCATGCCTGAAATATGGCAGTTAACAGTGTAGTATCACCAGTCTCAGTGTTTCCCATGCCTGAAATATGGCAGTTACAAGTGTGGCATCACCAGTCTCAAGTATTTTGAGCACATAAAATATGGCAGTTAGTGTGGCATCTCTAGTCTCAGTATTTCCATGCCTGAAATATGGCAGTTAACAGTGTGGCATCTCCAGTCTCAAGTATTTCACATGACTGAAATATTACGGTTATGAGTATGGTATCACTTGTCTCAAGTATTTCACATGACTAAAATATTATGGAAACGAGTATGGTATCACTTGTCTCAAGTATTCCACATGTCTGAAATATTCCAGTTACCAGTATAGCATCACATGTCTCAAGTATTTCACATGACTGAAATATTCTAGTTACCAGTATGGCATCACCCATCTCAAGTATTTTCCATGCCTGAAATATTCCGATTACAAGTGTGGCATCACCAGTCTCAGTGTTTCCCATGCCTGAAATATGGCAGTTACAAGTGTGTCATCTCCAGTCTCAGTGTTTCCCATGCCTGAAATATGGCAGTTACAAGTGTGGCATCACCAGTCTCAGTGTTTCCCATGCCTGAAATATGGCAGTTACAAGTGTGGCATCACCAGTCTCAGTGTTTCCCATGCCTGAAATATGGCAGTTACAAGTGTGGCATCTCCAGTCTCAGTGTTTTCCATGCCTGAAATATGGCAGTTACAAGTGTGGCATCACCCATCTCAAGTATTTCCCATGCCAGAAATATGGCAGTTAACAGTGTGGCATCTCCAGCCTCAAGATTTCACATGACTGAAATATTACGGTTACAAGTATGGTATCACTTGTCTCAAGTATTTCACATGACTGAAATAGTACGGTTATGAGTATGGTATCACTTGTCTCAAGTATTTCACATGACTGAAATATTACGGTTACAAGTATGATATCACTTGTCTCAAGTATTTCACATGACTGAAATAGTACGGTTATGAGTATGGTATCACTTGTCTCAAGTATTTCACATGACTGAAATATTCTGGTTACCAGTGTGGCATCACCAGTCTCAATTATTTTCCATGCCTGCAAAATTACTGTAAAGTGCTGCAGTATGCTGCAAGGAGCAGTGTAATTCAATGACAATTAAGCCCTCTAGTCATCCAATATTTTGTGACAGCATTTACTGCAAAGTACTGAATTGCATCTTGTCTTGCTCCACTGCATACTATTGATACGTAATACAATTCCAGAGAAGGTGGCGAGATAGACCACATGGACAATGACAGACAGGTGTCTCTCTATTAGATGTTCTCAAATATTTTTCTCTCCATGCAAGCCTTTTAGTTCTTGTAGCATTAGGAATAATGCTACTACTACTAATACCACCAGCAGTACTATTACTACTACTGGTGTCACCACCTGTTTCATCTATACATTCACTGTCACATCCTTTTGTACAGTACTAGGAGGGCATTAGTGCACACATGCTTTGTGCAGGAAGCAGTAGACACCACCACCAGTGTTCCCACTGCTATCACTATGGCTGCTACATCTACAGTCAGTGTGTTTCCCACCACCACTGGTGCCATTCATGCAGCAGCCACCCTTTCAGCTGTCACCACTATGGAAGCCACTGTAACCACTGCTCTTATGCCCATGGCCAAAGCACCGTCTACCCCGTGTCTGTGGATTTATGTGATAACCACGAAAGCGTAATCGCAATTAGTGGCAGGGCAAATATACATCACCAAAACTCTATTTCAGTGATGTACACCCCCAATGCACAAGAAAACAGTGCCAGGGACTAAAAATTTTGATTGTTCATGCAGTGGGCTGTGCCCCTGCATTCCTCCACACCCCCTACTAAAGAATTCTTAACTCCAGGGGGTGCATGTCGGGGGAGTGCAAAATCTAGAGAAAAAAAAATTGGGGGCCTGGCAAACAAAAATGTAGGCATGCCCGGACCCGAACCCAGAACCCTTGCAGCTTTAGTCTGACAACCACTAACCATGCTATGGGACTAGCTCAGCAGCCCCACACCAACTACACCAGGCCAACCCTCCCTTCCTTCCATCATGCTGGACCTCCCTGCACACGTACACATATAGTGATGTCCTGTTGCTATATGCACCCACCTGCCCCATCCGGTCACCCTTCCTCAGCAGTAGCCCCTTCGATATGCACCAGAATTGAGTTGCTGTTATTGCAAGCACTCAATTGCCGATGCCAATGTCATGGGCTACCATGTCTGTGACCATGAACACCCTCCAGTGCTGCCCAATGCAATGCTTGATATAGTTTCTGGAGTGCTATATGTGTGGTGTGGTGGATCGAGTATGCCACTTGTAGCTTGTGTTGCATTAATGAGAGATCTGCATTGGTGATTGAAGTCTCATTGAGGTGTATATGCTACACCAAGTTTAATGGGTGACGAATGGTGTTGTTAAAGTGCTTTTTTAAAGTTAAAAAAAAAAAAAAAACACCTTTTCTGGCCGAATTCTGAATACCGAATAATGAATACCGAATGCCTGGGACCCGAATACCGAATATTCAGCTGAATATTCGAGAAAAGGTATTCGAACAGCCCTAGTGGGTACCTACTTGACCATAGGCCCTCCAGCAGGCCGCAGAGCCAGAGGTACTATAATGGATGGAGTGTAGAAAAATCTGACCAGGATTTTCCAGAATAATTTTCTCCAAACCAGAGCAGAAGTTGCTCACCAGAACTACTTTAATTTATGGGACCAGTCTTTCTCACTAATACTAATATTAGCCTCTCTCTTCCAAACTGCCCTGAGTCCCTGTAAGGAACCCCCACCATCCCAAGCCAATAGTTTATAGATGTGTGAGATATATTTACCAGGTCCTCTAAGGGTTACTGACCCATATAAGAATTTCTCCCAACTTCTATTTGGCCTTGTAAGGATTTGAAGGTGGGCTTCAGTATTTACAAAATGTCTAATCTTTGGAATGTAAAACATCCAAAGGGATTAGGGACAAATCACATGAGAAGATCCTGGAGGACTTGGGCATACAGCCGCGAGAAAGTAAGGATGGGGGGGCCAAAATGTACAAGTATGTGCATGGATAGACACGGTGGATGCAAATGAACTTTCTCCAGTATTTCACATGACTGAAATGTTCCAGTTACCAGTATGGCATCTCCAGTCTCTAGTATTTCACATGACTGAAATATTGCAGTTACCAGTATGGCATCTCCAGTCTCCAGTATTTCACATGACTGAAATATTGCAGTTACCTGTATGGCATCACCCATCTCAAGTATTTTCCATGCCTGAAATATTTCAATTACCAGTGTGGCATCACCAGTCCCAAGTATTTCACATGTCTGAAATATTCTGGTTACCAGTGTGGCATCACCAGTCTCAATTATTTTCCATGTCTGCAAAATTACTGCAAAGTGCTGCAGTATGCTGCAAGGAGCAGTGTAATTCAATGGCAGTTAATCTCTAGTCATCCAATATTTTGTGACAGCATTTACTGCAAAGTACTGAATTGCATCTTGTCTTGCTTCACTGTATACTATTGATACATAATACAGTTCTAGAGAAGGTGATGAGATAGACTACATGGACAATGACAGACAGGTGTCTCTCTATTAGATGGTCTGAAATATTTTTCTCCCCAAGCAAGCCTTTTAGTTCTTGTAGCACTAGGAATAGTACTACTACTACTAGTACCACCAGCAGAACTATTACTACTACTGGTGTCACCACCTGTTTCATCTATACATCCACTGTCACATCCTTTTGTACAGTACTAGGAGGGCATTAGTGCATACATGCTTTGTGCAGGAAGCAGGAGACACCACCACCAGTGTTCTCACTGCTATCACTATGGCTGCTACATCTACAGTCAGTGTGCTTCCTACCACCACCGGTGCCATTCATGCAGCAGCCATCCTTTCAGCTGTCACCACTATGGCAGCCACTGTTACCACTATTCTTAGGCCAAAGCACCGTCTACCCCGTGTCTGTGGATTTATGTGATAACCACGAAAGCGCAATCTCGACTGGGGGCAGGGCAAGTATATATCACCGAAAATCTATTTCAGTGATGTACACCCCCAATGCACAGGAAAACAGTGCCAGGGACTTAAATTTTGATTGTTCATGCAGTGGGCTGTTCCCCTTGCATTGCCCCACACCCACCTACTAAAGAATTCTTAACTCCAGAGGGGTGCATGTCGGGGGAGGTGCAAAATCTGGAGAAAAATAAATTGGGGGCCTGGCACACAAAAATGTAGGCATGCCTGGACCTGAACCTGGAACCCTTGCACCTTTTGGCTGACAACCACCAACCACACAATGGGGCCAGCTTGGCAGCCCCACACCAACCACACCAGGGCAACCCTCCCTCCCTTCCATCACGCTGGACCCCACTCCCTTGCACACATACACATATAGCATTGTCCAGTCCCTATATGCCTCCACCTCCCCCATCCAGTCACCCTTCCTCAGCAGTAGCCCCTTCGACATGCACCAGGATTGAGTTGCCGTTATTGCAAGCACTCAATCACCGATGCCCATGTCATGGGCTATCGTGTCTCCGACCATGAACACCCTCCAGTGCTGACCCAATGCAATGCTTGATATTGCTTTCAGAGTGCTATATGTGTGGTGTGGTGGATCAAGTGTGCCTCATGTAGTTTGTGTTGCATTAATAAGAGCTCTGCATTGGTGGTTGAAGTCTCATTGAGGTGTACTGTATATGCTACACCAGGTTTAATGGGTGATTAATGGTGTTGTTAAAGTGCTTTTTTAAAGTTTCCTTAAAAGAACACCCTTTTTGTCCGAATACTGAATACCTGGGACCCGAATCCCGAATATCCGGCCGAATATTCGGGAAGAGGTATTCGCACAGCCCTACTGATCACATCTGAAAATGGTCAAATTTATTTATTATGGTATACCAGTATAATCAATTAACAAAACAAAATGAAGATAATTTTTATTGGTTAGGTGCTAAATTGGAATGATGGCAGACCACAACCGTCTTTGTTCAGTCAAGCAAATGCTGAATAAAAATCTCAAAATTAGTAGACAGTACCTAGCCTTGCAGTCATTCAAATTCAAGGTAGTTCACAGAGCAAGAGCATGCTATATAAAAGTAGATTTTCAGTTAAGATAAGGTTCAGGTGTTGAAAATGCAGAAGGTTGATTAAAAATGGTCCATGCCTAACAGAATGTTTGTTGGAAAAAGTGTTTCAGAAAAGGGATACTCCATATTCCAAAAACAGTATATTTTATAAGTAGCATATATAAAAGACAAAGGAGATTAAGGAAGCCTGTTTATAGAAGAAAAGAGAAAAAACAAATTCCCTTTTAAAGGGTTATGTGTGTGACAGGCTGAGAACCTTGCACTATTTTTATACTGTCCTTTCCTTTACCTGTCCTGTCCTTTTTATCTTTTCAAAAACTGGTAATGCAACCATATTCCCATAGGGCATAGAAGCTGGCCCCTCCACCGGTCCAACAACCCTCCCCCCATCCCTTGCTCCTTCTTAGTACTCTCCTGTCTTGCTTCTTATGCTGTCTTTTCTTATGTTGGCTTGCGCAAGCAACATCTTGCGGTAGTACGGGTTTGGGGGGGGTGCGTCCGCTGTTGGGTGAATGCAGGGCACGCATCAGTAGGTGCGTCCCTCATTCCCCAATCAGCCTGGATGCCGGCGCCACACCATGCATGTATAATGGGGTGAGCACATCTAAGCAAAGGTCCGCTGCAATCCGTGCAAAGCTCGTCATATGCAGCGGTCCATTGCTTGCCGTCCTCGCCGCCATTATGAGCATGGTCGGTGAGCGGCTCAGGCCTGCCGACATCGGGGGTGCCCAATCCCCCTGTCGGTAACCCCCCCTGCTGTGTTAGTGTGCCCATGGCGGAGCCCACTCCCCGTCAGTATACCCCCCGAAATGTTGAATTGCAGAGGGGTGTCCAATCCCCTTGGCTCATGGCCGCCCCATCTTTGTCGCGCCGACAGAGGCCCAGTCCCGCCGGCATCACTCCCCAATTGTTGAATGCCGAGGGGTTCCCAATCCCCCATGGCTCGTGCCCCCCACTTTCTTTGTTTTGCCGTTGGGGTGGCCAATCCCTCCTCGACATGACTTCCCGCCCGTGTTATTATTATGCTGACCAAAGGGTGCCCAAATCCCTTGGCTACTGACACCCCCCAAAACAATTAGGTGGCATGCTGGGAGCCCACCCCAGCATGTCAAATGCCCTGCAACACGAAAACTGTCCCGCAATGGTTTTCCTTTTTTTTTCCCCTGTAAAATGAAAACCGTCCCTCGCAGTCGTGATGCCCCTCCCCTCACCGCACCCACCACTCGCACCATGCCTCCCTCACCCCCCACCCCATACTTACCTCCGGAGTCTGGCGCAATGATCATCCATGGACCGGGAACATGTCTGCACTCTTCAAAGCCGACCACGAACTGAGGAAATGCCGGTAAGCTGTATAATGGAGTGAATAGGGTTATTTCAACTTTGCTGCATATCTCAGGTATTTCTTGGAATTTTGGCACTAAATTTTCAACATGGGGTTTTTGGGGCCCTCCTCATGAATTCTATCACTGTCATGGCATTAATCGGCCTCAAAAGGTGGTTTCTCAGTCACTGCGCGAAATCACCTTTCGGGATGCATTAATGAAATGACAGAGCCAGTGTTCTTCATGAGGTGGCCTCTCAAAGAGCCTATGTTCCAAATTGGGTGGGAAAAATCCAACAAATGCCTGTTTTACGAGCGTGCATTGCGCAGTTGCTATGCAGGCTCGTAACTACTATTCCCAATATTTTAACGCGGATTTTCAGCATTGGCATTTTTGTACACCTCCTTGTGAACAGTACAGCTGTCATTTCCCATCTTGCCGAAATGTGTTTCCGCCTTCAGTAGCACAATAGCGCAGTCGCTGTGCGAAATCAGTGTTTGGACCAGATTATGAAAATGACAGTGACACAGTTCATGAGCAGAGGTCCTCAAATGCCTATGTTGAAAATTTGGTGCTGATACTCAATAAAATAACTGTGTTACGAGCGTGCATTGGCAGATTGCACACACGCTCGTGCCATCGTGCATTCGTGATATTTTCACTCTGTATTTTCACCATTGCCATTTTTCCACACCTCTTGATGAACAGTACAGCCGTCATTTCACATACCCTGCCCAAAATGTGTTTTCGCACTTCTGGTGCAGAATAGCATGGAAGCTGTCTGAAATCACTTCTTGGGACACTTTGAGGAAATGACAGTGACACCGTACATGAGCAGAGGTGCTAAAATGCCTATGTTGAAAATTTGGTACTGAACGCCCATAAAATGCCAGTGTTGCAAGCGTGCGCTGCATATTCCCCCCGCACCCTTGTAACTCTGCACATTTCGTATATTTGTATGCCACATTTTTAACACTGGCATTTTTTTACACCTCCTTATGAACTGCGCAGCTGTCATTTTTTACATCCTGCCCAGCATGTTTTCCCGCACTGCACTACCAAACACCCAAAGGGACACCCTAATGCCTGTCACTCTCTGCGGGGTGGGGGTGGGTTGGCATCAGTTCACTACTTGACTGCCATTCCTATGCTGCATCTCTCTAACTCCTGCACTCCCAATGGCAGCAAGCCAACATTCGGCATTGACAAATGCTTGTTTAATGATGGAGCAATATGGTTGAATTCTTAAATATATATTGTCTATCATGTATATTGTTAAATGTGTTGGAATTATTGTATCTATGTACATGATTTAGATGTATTGTTAATATTTATTGTATTTATTGTACATTGTAATATGTGTTGAATTATTGTCCACTGAATACTGTAATTATACATATATCCTATATGTATGTCTTTTGTTCATCATGGTTCACCATTTTAAATGAGCTTGCTCAATGGTTTAACCCCAGTAAAAATGAAATGCAATGAATGTTCTTCTCTTCTCCTCTTTACTGCATTATATGGTGACCCTCTCCATGAAACCAGACTTGCAAGATCTGCAATTGCACTCTTAGGAGTTGTTAAAACGAATGTAAGCTGCAGGGGCATCATTTCAGCAAAATCATAGGGGTAACAAGGTGGGGGGGCACAATGCGGGCGGGGCCACGGTGTGGGCGGGGCCAGAGAGGGTGGCATTTGTCAATGGGCAGCTGCGCCATCTACCTTCATGACAACTTCCAAGCGCATGCCCTCCCCAACTTGCCAATGGTGCCCAAGCCGTTGCCTTCAATATCTCCCTTGGCCCCTCAAAGGCCCCACTTATTATCACAGCAGCCTACATCCCCCCACAGGACCAGAAATCCACCTTCCAATCTCACTGAATATCTCTCTCCATTCCCTCCAAAGCTGAGCTTATCATGCTGGGTGACCTCAATATAAACTGACTCTCCCCCTCAGCCTCTCACTACCATGATGCCCTGGCAGCCCATGATTTAACCCAACTGGTTACTTACCCCATTCGCCTCAACCATAAAACTGGCACTGCCAGCCTCTTAGACCTAGTCTTGACCAACTGCCCCCACAAATTCATGGATATCACTGTCCTCTCCAATGAACTTAGCAACCACTCCCCTATTCTTTTCACCTGGTCTTGTCTTGTAAAGAAGCAACCTCCCAAATCCATCCTTACTAGACAGCTCCGAACTGGTATGCTCGGCCACCTGAATTTCCTATCTCTCCTGTTGGAACTGGTCTCTCCTCCTTTGCTCCCTGGACCCTGATGCAGCCCTTGACTACTTCATTCGCACCTTTAATAAGGCCTGTAACAAATTCGCCCCCCTCACCAGGAAGATGGTCAATGGGTTAGATACCCCTTGGATCTCCTTATCCCTCTTGGACCTTATGCAGTGGCAGGACCATGGATGACCTATGGAAAAAAGCTCTCAATTCTGGTAATTCAGTGGTTTGTCAAGCGTACCTGGTTGCCCATAATTAGTGTACCTGAGCCACCTGGAAGACTAAGGCTGAACACTATAAGGCCACACTGACCACATCCTGGGGATCTGGTTGCAAACTCTGGGAAAATATGAAATCCCTCAATGGCAATCCCCACCCCCACCATCCCAACTCACTGTAATTGCTTCTGGGTCCTCACCCCACATCGATAAAGCCCTAAGTGGCTCCCGCCATAGCAGCGACTCATTTGACCTTAGGATGTTGCACCTGGTGTAAGATGAAGTTCTCCCCCCACCTCATTAACCTCTTGCTCCAACTTGGTAAATTTCCCATCACCTGGAAAATGGGCATCATTGCCCCATCCTCAGATCTGGTGACTGCCTGTCCCCAGGCAACTACCATCCCACTTCCATCCTTCCCCCTCTCTCCAAGGCCTTAGACTGCATCATCTTGGACCAGCTCACCGAGTACCTCACCAAAAAATGACCTCCTATCCTCTGAACAACATGGCTTCTGGCAAGACCATAGTACCTCCACTGCCCTCCTGGAATTTTCCAATTACATCCCTTTATAGAATGTGTGGCAAGATATCTGACTGAGAGGTGGTATGTCCACGATATGTGGAGGGGTTCCTGGCTATAGGAAACACATCTTCACATCATTTAAATATTTATTGTATATGCTACTCTGTGTCAGGGATCAACTGTTTGTGAGTAGAGTGACTGGGTTAGCTGTGTCAGCTTTGTGGTGGAAGTAAAAGAAAAAATCCCTTATTTGTTGGTAAAACGGTGTGAGTGCAGTTATGATACCTGTAAGATCATTAGGGACCCCCTACACATCACAGACTTACAAGACCCTGTCTGTACTACATTCAGCCTCCAAGGCTGTCCCCAACTGCCCGACATTCTGCCAGTTCGAAAGCGATCCAGGGATCCGCCCACAAAGAAAACCCTGCTTTGGCTTTTTTTCTTAACCCAGAGAATGTGGTTCAAGTGATAGTACAAGCTGTCAGGTCAGTTAGGAGCCTTCTAAGTGTCAGACTCGCTAAAAGAGTATTTCCCAGTGTTAATAAGCATTAATTGGCTGCAGTATTGTAATTTCTCCAGAATCATAGGGGTTGCAAAGATCCCCGCTCACTTCTCTTTTCATAAAATAATTCTAGGGAAGCAGGGTTGCAGTGGACATCATAGGTGTTGCAACTGCAACCCCTGGCTACCCCTAAATGTCGCCCCTTTGGGACAACTGCTGGACTAACACTGCTGACACTATGTAAGCCCTAGAAATGAATCCTGAGGTAACATCACAGACACTCATTTTCTAGTAGCTTTGTGGATGGCTGCTGGGCTAATATCACTGACACTTTGGCAGACCTGGGTAAGGCAGCTGGGCTACCACCACAAAACCTGTGGTAGTCTTGGGGAAAGCTACTGACCTAATATCACTGAAATTCTAGCAGCCTTGGGGAAGGCTGCTGGGCTAGTACTGCTGACATCCTGGTAGCCCTGGGAATGGTTGTTAGGCTAGTACTGCTGACACTCAGCCTTGGTGAAGGCTGCTAGGCTAAAATCCTGACACTGATAGCTCTGAGGAATGCTACTGGGCTTGCACCACTGACATGCTAGCCTCAGAGTGGCGGGTGTCAGCGTGGCTCAGTTGGTAGCATATCCGCCTCTAGACCAGAATGTCGTGGGTTCTCGTCCCACATCGGGATTGGACTTGCATCTAAAAATCGCTGGCATCCGAGTGCAGTATTGGGGGGTGCTGTACTGCTGGGGTGTGCCGTCCTTTGGATGAGATGCTAAAACCAAGGTCCCTTCTGCCCATCCTGGTGTTGTCCTGGTGGGTGTGCAGGTGGAAGTAAAAAGAACCCAGGACACTCTTGCAAAAGAGCAGGGAACATTCCTTGTGTCCTGGCCAACATTCCCCTTCCCATAAAGTGGTTCATGCAATTATTCAGGCTGTGTGTGGGTGATGATGTGCGATATGGCCACCACCACACATTCAGTCACTTCACTACCAGTTTAGAATTGCTTGTAAAGCACTTTGGGATACTGTGTATGAAAAGCGCTATATAAATGCTGATTCTTCTTCTTTGGGGCTAATACATGGGCACGACCACTGGGGGGATGGGGGGCCAGTCCCTCCCTCCCCCCCAACATTTTAAGCCATGCCAACTGCCCAATGATATTAGCATCAGCACGAAAGTCTAGGTAGGGATGTGGTTGCTCCCATAAACACCATGGACACTAGTATCCTTGCAAACATCACTGACAGTAGCAGCCCTGGGGAAGGATGCTGGGCTAACATTCTTGCATTCTGTTAGTGCTGATGAACACTGCTAACACCACCACTGACAACAATCTTGCAGCCCTGGGAAAGGCTGCTAGGCTAACACTGCTGACACTCTAATCGCCCTGAGAAAGACTGATGGGCCTGCACCTCTGACACCCTTGTAGCCCTGATAAGGATTTCCAGACTAGCACTGCTGACATTTCAGTAGCCTTGAGTAATGTTATCTTTGTTTTGATCCCATGCTATTAGCCCTCCTTTAGCAACTCCTGTTTCCACAGAGTGTAACAATTAGTCAGTACCTAATTTGTATTCAGTGAATTTGCTGAAAGTTGGCTTGTTTACCTTCAGTTCAGTCCAGCTGAACCTTTGGGCCACTTTGGATCACTTCAGCCTTTGGCAAAATTAAAAAAAAAAAGTCTAGCCCCTCATAAGTGGCCAAGGCTAATCCTATACCTACTTCTTCTTTACCACCCAATCACTCTCCACCCTCCCCCAGACTTTTTTTTGTTTTTGTTACAAAAATGACTGGTTGAAGAGAGAGTGGATGAGGTTAGAACTGACTGGAGTGACCCCAGCATCACTTGATCCTCCTGCATCCCCTCAGCTGTTACTGACCACCCCAGTCTTGACCCCAAAATCAGGTCATTAACCAATGTCTTGCTAACTGTTATACATTTGGTGGTTTTAAAAAGTAAGGAAACTGATTACTGGAAATGTAAGCCTCGCCTCCTTTAAAAAAAATATTCATGAAAACTTGCATTTAGTTCACATTATGGAAAGACTGAAAGGCTGAATTAATCTTGGTGGGTTTGAATCTGATTCAAATGACTAAACTGACACATCCTTCACTTATCATTTAAACCACCATTAGAAGGAAAGGAGACTATAATTTAAACAATAAACATTATAGGCCACTTGAGGAGAGCAAGTGCTACAGTTAGATTTATTGCTTTAAAACCTGCAAGCTATCTGTGGTTGGTCCTTCAACGCACTTTATATTTACTGACAATATATCTTTAGTGCTTTTAGTATACCTGTAGTGCTGGGGGTTGGGGATTCGGATTGCATCCTTACCTTCTGGCTTCATGACTGCTCTGCCCTTCTCTGACACAAACAATGCTACGCTTCTTTCCTCACTCCGCTCACTTGCTCACCTTGCCCACTGCCCGGTTTAAGTAACTACTGGCTGAATTTCAAAAATCACTCGAGACTGACTGTCTCTCGCTCAAGCCTCTCGTCTCTCGCTCTGTCGCTCGCACCTCGGTCGCACACTCTTCAAACTGGAAGTTGTTTTGTGTGGTGGTCTGGTAGGTTATGCTGCTGCTCCCGCTCAATCCTTCAATTTGTCAGGTGACCCTCTCTCAATGATGGCGGCAACAGGATGGATGTTGGGGTCGTGAATGGGGGGATGGGGGGCTGACAGAATATGCGCAGTGCGCACCAGGCACCACCACACCAGATAGACAGACTCCTTGCTGAAACCCTCCTCCACACAGCAGCAGCACAACAACTTGCACAAGCCACAGGCGTACGGGCAGCCACGTAATGCTGGGGAGGCAAAAAAATATGTTTTAATATTTTTAAAGCATCCATTAAGCCATGTCAAGGGCGGGGGTAGCAAGCCCTGTCATAGGGGTCACAAAAGTTTCATAGGGGTCTCGAATGTGACCCCTGGCAACCCCTAAATGACGCCCCTGGTAAGCTGTTCCACAAGCTGTGAAAATTAACCAGTTTTTTTCCCTAAAAACTAGGAGTTTTTAAACAGAATAAATTCATTATTAAGGCAGTAAGGGTTTAATGTTTAAAAACCTGAGTTTGTATTGTTTCCTTACCAGTTTGTTTATCTCAGGAAGCTCAGGAACAACATTTAATTGAGTGTGGTTTGGGGCACATCCTGAGAACAAAAGGTCACAGGGAGATGAGATCAGCAAAACAATACACAGAGGTGAAGGTTGAATGTCTGTGATTAACCCAATAGATTTATGTCTAGCACTGGCAGCATCTCAGAATTGGAAGAGTTTGGTAATAGCTAATGTAATTCAAGGCAGGTTGTGACCCTGGACTCTGGACCTCTTAACTGGGACATGTTTATCATATACAGTTGTGAAAGTGGAGGAGATTTGGGTTAAGGATTCCTCTAGATAATAAACTGAGGAGATAAACTGAGGATGGGGTGTAAGAAAAGGGGTGCATATTTTGGAAATTCAGCAAATTTGGTAATGGAAGAGAACAAAGAAAACCAAAATCTGCATTTTAAAAGCATGACAGTTTATTCTTTTTGAGTGTGTGTGACCACGATGCTGTGCCCAAAGTGTTGGTGATTAACCTAGGGAACCTGCCATATATTTACCTTAGAGGTGTACTGGCATTATCCCAGTAATGAAAGCCCCCATCAGAAAATTGGAAGCAAAGGCTGATTGTTACCATTTTACAGTCTGATGTACTATAGAAACATAGAAACATAGAATTTGACGGCAGATAAAGACCGCTTGGCCCACTCAGTCTGCCCATTTTCCTACCTAACAGATAAGCTGCAGATCCTAATTAACCAACAGCTTACTTCCTCCTTCCCCCCCACTAGGACTGCCTTATGTCTGTCCCACGCATTCTTGAATTCCCCCACTGTTCTTGACTCCACGACCTCCTCAGGGAGGCTGTTCCATGCATCCACAACCCTCTCTGTGAAAAAATATTTCCTCACATTACCTCTGAGCCGTCCTCCCTCTATCTTCAAATTGTGCCCCCTTGTTCTTGCACATCTCTTTTTCTGAAAGATGCCACCCTCTTGGACTTTGTTGATTCCCTTGAGGTACTTGAAAGTTTCTATCATGTCCCCTCTCTCCCTCCTTTCCTCAAGGGTATACATATTAAGCTCCTTTAGTCTTTCTTCGTATGTCTTCTGGTGCAGACCCTGCACCATTTTGGTTGCCCTCCTCTGGACAGCCTCCACTCTGTCTATGTCTTTGCAGAGATGGGGTCTCCAGAACTGCACACAGTACTCCAGATGGGGTCTCACCAACTGTCTGTACAGAGGGATAACAACTTCCTGTTTTCTACTATTGATGCCTCTCCCTATGCATCCCAGTATCCCCCCAGCCTTCCTTACTGCCTTCTCACATTGCTTGCCCACCTTTAGGTCATCTGATATAATTACCCCCAGGTCCCTTTCCATTTTTACTGTTGTCAGTATCTCACCCCCCATTGTGTACTCTTGCCCTGTGTTTTTGTTTCCCATGTGCATTACCTTACACTTCTTTGCATTGAATCTGAGCTGCCGTACATTTGACCATTCCTCCAACCTTGCCAAGTCCCTTCTTCTTCTCTATGGGTATAGGAGTTGACTTGGAGGAAAATTATTTTATTCCTACTTATATCAGCACTCACTCAAGATTCTGCCAGGTTGTCTGAAGAAGTCTAAGGGATTTTGTTTTTTTATTTCATCTGTTTTTCTCTTAATGGGTCCAGTTGCCCCCATCAGCCATGGTCATATAGGGTGACCTCCCAGCCCTGCAATGCATCTAACCCAGTGATTACCAGATTCCACGGTTATGCCTCCCTAGTGGTGTAAGCCCCTCACCCCTGTCTTTTTGCAAACGACAGGTGGTATGCTGTTGAAGCCGACAGCAGTACCAGGTGGGGGACTGGGTTCGGGGAGGACTAGGTTACTCGGCACAAGGGCTAGGTTTGGCTACTCTGCACAGGGGCACCCAAGTAAATCTGAACACAGGAAGCAATAACTGTAATGTCCAATACCAGGAATGGGATTCTAAAGTGTAGCTTTTATTCACATCCAAACTGAACAAACAAAGCATAGACGGACCCCCATGGGGCTACATTCCTGGTAATGCAGATAAGAGAAACAGAACATTTCCTCAACACTTCAGCCCTCAGGCTCTGGACCCTCCAGGCACACAGCCTGGACTTGCACGCTGCCTTGGGTACACAGCCTGACTTGTACACTATTTGGGGTTTCCCTGGCTCGGCTCCCCTGCCGGCCACTCGAACACCTTCCATGTAACATGGACACATTCTCCGGTGGCTCCCTAAACCACCTTAGAGCCTTCAACTCCTTAAGGAAAATTTCCTTTCAATCCCACATCTGGGTACTTCCCTCAGTACTGGACAAGTGCCTGAGGCAAAGTAAAAAGGCCACAGAGCAAATCCGTAGAGGTGAATTTGGTTACTAAAGATGGGGGGTCTCCCACCTCTAGCTTCCACAATCCATACCCGGCCATTTCTCTGGACATTAAACATCTCTTTCTGGAAAGCTTGGCAATGTAGATTAAAGGGTAAATACATAGCACATTTTCTCTACATGTCTTGACTTTCCTCTTGTACTTGACTTGAACATACTTAAACATCTCTTTCTGAAAAGCTTGGCAGTATAGCTTAAAGGGTAAATGCATAGCACATTTCCTCTACATGTCTTGGCTTTCCCCTTGTGCTGGACTTGAACATACTTTTACTTTGGCTTAGCCTATTCCTCTAGGCTTCCCACTGATTAAGCTGTCCAATCCCCACTTTTTTACAACAGTTCAGGTGAAACATAGGCCCCATGTAAGAGCAAACTCACCCTTTGGTTGCAGGTGCCCCACAGGCGATTCTTTACAGCTTCTGGTACTGCAGCACAACTTAGAAAAAATAAGGCATCTTCTTCCCTAGCTGGAACCAGGAGGTTGCCCCTGGAATAACAGGCAAACCTCTCCCCCCCCATCCCCTCGGGCATGGGGCACAGAGACCAGTAACAGCGGTCTCCACCACTTCACGAACAGCTTACTGTGTTCTTCTTTGGGTGGAAACACACACCTCTCCCTAAAAGTAGCTCTATATCAGAGCTTTAGGCTTTAGGCTTTAGGCTCCTTTAGGCCTGTGCACAGACTGCTGTGCTCCTCGCTTCAAGACTGCTCACACACAACTACTTTCAAAAACTCCAAACATTCTAACCTAACTCCCAACTGCATATTCCAATGTGGCTCATGCAGCTGCAATAGTTCTATGGTGATGTCATCCCTCAGTCTCAGCTGAGACTGATAACAGAGTGAGACAGTGTGAAATCCATTTAACTGGAGTTTCACAAGCTGCCTTCCCTGCCTAACTACTAGGTCTTACTGGGATTCTAGTAACCCCGGGTAACAGGGTGGTTACACTCACCCTGGGCCAGGAAAACGACTGTCTGCAGTCATTATTTATCCAGCTTAGGCCATTCCACCCTATCTGTTACCTGCAGAGGGGGGTGATCAGGCCCCCTCCTACCACTGAGTGCACTCACATTTGTTTCACTCAACCACCATGGTCTCCTCTTTGACAAAGACAACCTGAGTACCACTAACCTGGTTCTCTCTGCTCCTAAACTTATTTATCCCTCTCTTCCCTCTCCAGCTCTCCAATCCTTATTCCTTGCCCTTGACACTGCCTCTGAGTTCCTTTTTCTTTTCTGTACATAAATGTTACTGTTTAAGTTGTGGCCTTGTTAAACGGCTTACTGATTGTTTGTAACACTGTCTACTATGTTTTTCTACTTAATGTCGTAGAACCTTTGTAAAAGAGCCTTGGCTCAAAGGTATTAATTCCTAGAACAATAAACTTCAAACTTCTAAACTTCAAACTACCATGTGCTAGCACAGGCAGGTGACACTAAGGGCCTAGAGGCCTTTGGCTGACATCTCAGCCTCTACTCTCCCCACTAACTATGGGTGCCTAGTGGCTCTGGTAGAACTGTCCAGAGCATAGCCCTCATAGCTCAGCAGTGCTGTCCCTACAGCCATTCAGGACCACAGCCTGTCTATCCCCCCAGCCCTCTAGGGAAAATCTGTCTGCCTCTAATTCAAATTCCAAAACAAAACAAACAGAGGACCTCCCCGACCTTGGGCACCATGCAACCCCACACCAGGAAACTAATACCATCTATTACATTACTCCCTCATACCCCCACAACCACACCTGTGGAAGGAAAGGGTTGCTACAGTAATGACAGCAACAGCAACAGTACTTTAAATACCACACACTAAAGTACTATTTAGGAACTCCGATGAGCCCCTCTTCCTCCTCTTCTTGTCTTCTCTTCTATCTTCTTCAGGAACACCTGCAAGAAAAAGAAAGACAGCACACACTCCTAATCTGTGTACACAGTCTATCTAAATCCCTACCATCAAAACACTGGAGAATCCCAAAAATATTTTTTTAGAAAAGGTAGAAAAACAGTATATACATTAGAAAACAGTAGAAAAACAATGACATTATTTACAATACACATTTAGGGGATGGAGTGCCCTGAAAGTCCCATCTAGTGACTACAGTGCCCGAAGGCTAGTCCATTAAAGAGTCTCTCCTGGGCCGGAGCCCTGTGAAGCACAGTTCTAGCAGGCCAAAGTCCCGAAGGAGAGAGTCTTTGAGAACAGTTCACACATCTGGAGTCTGCTAGTGTAGGGTGTGTACTGCAATGTCATAAGGATAGACAAGTTTGGACTTACCAGCCCCTTGTAGAAGGAATAAAACACACCAACCTGCTCCTTGGCTGAAGACTCTCCCTGGCAGCATTCTTCCGATACAGCTGGGCGGACATCTTCTGGAGACTACAGGAGGGCACATCTGGAAACTGCTGGGCTGATGCCATCTCTGGAGATGGAACCTTGGAACAGGAACAAAAAGGAAAACAGCTGGTCTGACTTCATCCAATTACCAGGCAATGGACCAGGATACAGCTGGGCTGGAGTCCTCTCTGGATCTGAAGTCATCTGTTGGGCCAGTCGATGGATTCTGGAAAGTCAGTTCACTGTAGAACTGATGAATGTGGGGCACCTGAGTCCTGGATGTCCATACTGGCGGAACAACAAAGGCATTGCAATGGCTGGTGTGGCAGTATTGACTACCACTGCTCTGCTTTCCATCTGGTAGGCGCAGGCACATTTGCAGGGAGATCTTTGCATTGAGGCCAATAGTACAGTGGGTCAGGAGCTTGAATTATTACCCCATCTGGGTGCACATAATTCACACTGTGAAAGGTTTCAAGTCCCTCTCCATCCACTATTCGAACAATGTCCATAAACAGTGTCCTGCCTGTTTTCCACTGGGTGTATTTTTCATGAAACATTCTGTTCCTGACATGCATGTTTGCACTAGGATGCACACATTTCATTGCTTCAGCCTAAATCCAGGATTTCCTGCTATTCTCAGTCTCCTCCCAGACTCTCCAAGGAGAGGTAGGAAAGGACATCCCATAGATCTCATTCGCCTTCCTACGAACCAGTCTCTCCCCTTTACTAGCTTTGGTCAACCTGAGACTGCTGGCCTGGCTTGGGGGTGGCCAGTCCTGGTTCTGCCAGCTACACATTCTCAACGAGATGAAAAATGTACCCCTGACTTCTTCTTCTTGCACAGCCAGGGCAGTGGCATCACCACTCTCTTCCATGCATTCTTCTGAGGCAAGAGCTTGAGGCTGTGTACCCGTTCCTTTTTCACAAGGCCACATAGGTTCCCCCTCTTCTTCTTCCTCCTCACTGAGAATTTGTGCCCAGGAGTGAGCAGTCATCCTCACTCCTGAGACTATCCACTCTTCACTGGGCACGGAGGTTGATACCTCCCATTCAAAGGCCTCCCTCATCTCATCTTCTCCTATGATACTTGGGCTAGGCACCCCCCTCCAGGGGTCTACTGATGCTCTGTCTGAATTATCCTTCTGCGATCCAGCATCCAAAACATCAGCATATTGTTCTGTCTGCAAATCTGCACCCTCTAGCTTTGTGCCACACTCCCCCAAGGGGCCTTCTTCAACAGGCTCCTCCTGGTGCTGTGTGCTGCCAACTGCAAATTCTTGAACTTTTGTCCATGTGGGAGCCAAACGAATCTTGGGCGCTTTATACAAGCCGTATTTCTCTAAGCACCCCGAACAGTGAGGTACCATGAAGACGCCCTTCCAGCATTTAAGCATATTAGACACACTTGCACTGGATATCTAGGAATTGCCACATGAGAAGGCAGTTGTCCTCCACAATAACACCTCTCAATGTCCCTTAACTTGTTTACTTCTGCTGCTACCATAGCCTGGGCATGATATGGGTAGCGGGCTGGTCGTGAGGCCATGACTGCAGGGGAAAAACAAACAAATGCTCTCTGTTACTGAAAGTCCCACTTCACTGAACACTTTCTTTTACTTTTAAAATGGCTCCTCTGCTGCTGTGTTTACATTACTACCCCACTCTGTAATGGCGGCAGCAGCACTCCTGCGCATCAACATTCATATATTGGGTCAAGCCACTGCGCATCTGATTTACACACACTACTGTTAACTTTGCTCAAAACTGCACAAACGTGCACTGTTCTTTTTCCTAGCACATTTATATGATTTGCCACGGACTTTTCACTTGCTGAAAACATTTCTTTAGCTCACAGTCCCTTAAAGCCTCAGAATTTCAAGCACAGGATTGCCTGTAACTAGTGCTGCATATTTTGCTACAACTCACAGTCTCTCTCATGGCTTTGAAACTTTAAACTGATGCTGAACCCATAGCTATGCTCACAGTCAATGGCTTAACAGACTTGTTTTAGCTGGTAAAACTGGACACAGTCATTATTTGCAAAGCGACTACACTGCTGCACACATATTCAGCTGGCTTTTGGCAGAAAATCACTGTTTTGAGCAATTATTACAGTTGGTACTCACTGTTATCAGTAGTTGTTTACTGCGATGGAAAAACGGCCTGCAGTCAGTCTTGGAGGCCTCAGAAAGGAAGCGGGTTGGCAGTCCTGCCAATCGTCTCTCCGATCACCAAACTCACAATCCAGTCGATCGAGATGCGGATTGAGCCCGATTTTAAACAGAAGAGTCAATTTTTAATACTTTTATAGCGCTTTTTAATCACCGCGATGCTTCTCCACTAAGCCAGTACACGCACTCCACTCACACTCCCTCTTGAATGGTGGGCAGTCACTGTAGAGCTGGCTGGGGGGGGACTGATTGCAGCCTCACCAATCACATGACGCCATGCAAATGAGCCTCTTTCCCTCGTGAGTGCTCTTCTCCTCATGGCTATCATTGAGCAGGCAAATTTAAACTGCAGAAACCACTTTTTTTTTTTTTCTCTGACTGCACGGCAGGAGCTCATTTTAACCATTTGACATGGCCATTAACACAGCAAGTCTCTCAGTTTACTAAAAAGCATTTCCAACGTCCAGGGTACAATTTTCCTGTTGCTACCCTTAGTCTTTCACACTTTTCTTTATCACAACAGTTATTTAGAAAGCATTTCCAATGTCCAGGGCACAATTTTCCTGTTGCTACCCCTAGTTTTCCACACTTTTCTTTATCACACACGTTGTTTTTTTTTTAAAAGCTGGCAAAAACGTTGTAAATATTTGATGCAGGACAAGGGCATACTCTTTCAGCTTTACTGCTCCTTGGTAAACAGTTGGAATTTTAACTGCAGCATATGAACCACAGCACCCAGTGACACACTAGCTAGCCTTGCTTCAGCTTTTTGGGCTACCCACTGCCAGATAACCAAAATGCTAGCCCCTTGCCCGAGCACCTTTCCTCCCTAATTTAAAATCCAAAGCGGTGCCTCCAATTTTGTAAGCCCCTCACCCCTGTCTTTTTGCAAATGACAGGTGATATGCTGTTGAAGCCGACAGCAGTACCAGGTGGGGGACTGGGTTCAGGGAGGACTAGGTTACTCGGCACAAGGGCTAGGTTTGGCTACTCTGCACAGGGGCACCCAAGTAAATCCGAACACAGGAAGCAATAACTGTAATATCCAATATCAGGAATGGGATTCTAAAGTGTGGCTTTTATTCACATCCAAACTGAACAAACAAAGCATAGACGGACCCCACGGGGCTACATTCCTGGTAATGCAGATAAGAGAAACATAACATTTCCTCAACACTTCAGCCCGCATGCTCTGGACCAACCAGGAACACAGCCAGGACTTGCACGCTGCTTTGGGTACACAGCCTGACTTGTACACTATTTGGGGTTTCCCTGGCTCGGCTCCCCTGCCGGCCACTCGAACACCTCTCCTGTAACATGGACACATTCTCCAGTGGCTCCCTAAACCACCTTAGGGACTTTGACTCCTTAAGGGAAATTTCCTCTCAATCCCACGTCTGGGTACTTCCCTCAGCACTGGCCAAGTGCCTGAGGCAAAGTAAAAGGGCCACAGAGCAAATCCGTAGAGGTGAATTTGGTTACTAAAGATGGGGGGTCTCCCACCTCTAGCTTCCACAGTCCATACCGAGCCATTTCTCTGGACATTAAACATCTCTTTCTGGAAAGCTTGGCAATGTAGATTAAAGGGTAAATGCATAGCACATTTCCTCTACATGTCTTGACTTTCCCCTTGTACTAGACTTGAACATACTTAAACATCTCTTTCTGAAAAGCTTGGCAGTGTAGCTTAAAGGGTAAATGCATACCACATTTCCTTTACATGTCTTGGCTTCCCCCTTGTGCCGGACTTGAACATACTTTTACTTTGGCTTAGCCTATTCCTCTAGGCCTCCCACTGATTAAGCTGTCCAATCCCCACTTTTTTACAACAGTTCAGGTGAAACATAGGCCCCATGTAAGAGCAAACTCACCCTTTGGTTGCAGGTGCCCCACAGGCGATTCTTGACAGCTTCTGGTACTGCAGCACAACTTAGAAAAAATAAGGCATCTTCTTCCCTAGCTGGAACCAGGAGGTTGCTCCTGGAATAACAGGCAAACCTCTTCCCCCCCCATCCCCTCGGGGATGGGGCACAGAGACCAGTAACAGCGGTCTCCACCACTTCACGAACAGCTTACTGTGTTCTTCTTTGGGTGGAAACACACACCTCTCCCTAAAAGTAGCTCTATATCAGAGCTTTAGGCTCCAAGAGCCTGTGCACAGACTGCTGTGCTCCTCGCTTCAAGACTGCTCAAACACAACTACTTTCAAAAACTCCCAACATTCTAACCTAACTCCCAACTGCATATTCCAATGTGGCTCATGCAGCTGCAATAGTTCTATGGTGATGTCATCCCTCAGTCTCAGCTGAGACTGATAACAGAGTGAGACAGTGTGAAATCCATTTAACTGGAGTTTCACAAGCTGCCTTCCCTGCCTACCATTAGGTCTTACTGGGATTCTAGTAACCCCGGGTGACAAGGGGGTTACAGTGGGACTATCAGGCAAGCCCAATGGAAGTCTTGTCTATCTTTTCCCCAAGCATGTGGTAAATGTGTGGCCTAAGAGTACTCTACAGAGGGTTCTATGTGATAATCATGAGCTTCAAATGGCGACTCGCATTATCACGATGTCACGGCGGCGATAGCAATTTTGCCACCCCGATATCCTCAGCGCATGGAAAAATGGTGCTGGGGATTTAAATAGCCCCCCACACCCCACCATGCAGGGGGCTTTGCCCTTCGCACCCTCCTACTTAAAGATTCTCAACTCCAGGAGGATGCATGTTGGAGGGGGGTGCAAAAGCAAAATAAATACAAGTTTTGGACTGGGCACAACCAAAATCCAGTAGCGCCTGGACTCAGACCCAAACCTGGAACCCCACACACCACAAGCGGAGGCCAACCCCCGATGCCATGGTGCAGCTCAGTAGCCGACCGCAGTGCCACCCCCTACATCCCCTCTGCCCCCTCCCAGGTCACACTCCCCATGCTCGCTCCCCGTGTGTGTGTACATATGGCGACATCCTGTCGCTAGGGTTGCCCACAACCCCACATCCGGTTACCCTCCCTCCCTCCCCTTCACCTTTCAGGCTTTCACCCACATCGCGTTGCCATTTCGGACAGCACCATCTATCAGGCGCCCACATCATGTGCTACCCTACAGAGTCATACTGCTACATTGCCCAGTATTCATTTCAGTCCTGAATTTTTTTTTTTGTGTCCCCTCCCCTCAAGTGATCAGTGGCAGGGCTCTGTTCTTGAGAATGCATGCATGTTCATACTGTGACCCCTCAACATAATTCCAACCCATACATCAGACTAGCATACTGAATTACCATACGATTGAAACCAGTTGGCAGTAGCAACTCTTCCTCCTGATCACGGAGAGCATCCTCTGAGACATATAACCCTTCCCATCCCAACAAGCCCTCTGATACCCAGGGCTCATTAAAAGTGTTAACTTATTGGGATCATGAGCAGCACCCTACCTCAGTTTGTCTGATTTTCTGTGAAACCATCAGGTAAGAAGGTCAATAAAATAACATCCAAGAAACTGCAATTCCCCACTTTCTTTGTAAGAAATAGGGCCTGACTGTCTTCATGGTGCGAAGAAAATATATTTAAAATCATTGCAATTGAGCTGTAAGTCAGAAGGGACTCTTGTTGCATCAGGACCCCCCTCAGCCCCTCCCCATCCATATTGGTAGTCATTCTCCTTGGGTTTACCATGCTGTACAGTGTCAAATGTCTTGCTGAAGTCCAGATAAAATACAGTATAGCTGCCATCAGCCTCTGTCTACACCACTAGTTACCTTTTTGAAGAAGGATGTCTGGAAGGGGTGGCCCCCTTTTGCCCGATACCCCGATGGTGAAACACGGAAAAAGACCACTACAGTGACAATCACTTTAATGGTCTGTTTCTGTGTTTCATTTCCCTCAATTTTCTGCCCCCTCCCCGGACCAACTCCAGCCTGGAGTTAAGAATCTTAAAGTCTGGGGCGTGAGGGGGACAGAGCCCCCCGCATGGGGGGTGTGGAGGATGCAGCCCCCCACAGAAAACACTGGGTGATTGGGTGGCACAATACCTGCATCGGTATTGTGCTGTCGCTGTGCGGAAGGTTGGCAGTTTTACTGTCAACCTAACTTGGTGCTTCCTCAGGAAGGATCAACCTTTTATGAAACCGTGTTGTGTGTCCTGCTTTCTACTGCAAGGTGTACTCCAAATCACCTGCATTTTCATAGGAACTCCTAATGCTGTCTAGTACCTGTTCCTGTACTTATGATCTTTTAATACTAAAAACTGCAAAAAATGCATTGAACCTGCACATGCCTATTGATACAAAAAAGTCTATTAAAGGACTAATAAAACAGTGTGACTAATCAGATCGAATGAGTGATATGGTAAAGGTTTTTAAATATTATTTTTTTTAAATGTTTACAAGCATC
The DNA here is from genome assembly GCA_016271365.2 of Neoceratodus forsteri. Taxonomy (NCBI): domain Eukaryota; kingdom Metazoa; phylum Chordata; order Ceratodontiformes; family Ceratodontidae; genus Neoceratodus; species Neoceratodus forsteri. The sequence continues at coordinate 911,391,620 of CM057455.1, read as the reverse complement.
TCTAAAACACCAGAGGTTATAATTAACCAAAACGAAGTATAAGATAAAGTAACCAATTAAGGACATTGTTGCTTTATTTATTTATTTTTAAACGGCCATGCAATCAGGCACGTCTGTTCACAGTTACTCAGCAACAGCATTCTGAAGTAATGAGCATGTGCAAAGTCAAATGGCAAAGTGAAACAGCAAATGAACCCAGTAAGGGAAATCACACTTCTAATGGTAACAAAAAGTTAAGTTGATATCACAGAAAGATGCCCTGAGAGCACAACTCACCACAAAAAGGTAATTCAAACAAATTGGTTTAACCTTCAATAAAGAATGTAAAGTTGAATGAAGATGTATGAAATTTAAAGCAAAAAAAGCAAAGTTCAGGGCAAGTTATGGCATTTTGTGTTTTCAGAGTATCGTATTAACATCGGAAGGAAAACGGAAACAAGTACTTAATATACTATTGGTTGAAAATAAATATACAGACAGCATGAAGTCCACAAAACATAATGACAAAACAAATTAAAATAGTGTTAAAGGAATATACTGAGTGGCTTATAGTGATACTATACCACTATGTAATGATTTAACTGATTAAGAACCACTAAGAATTTTGTATTTTTTTTATGTTTCCAGTTAAATACCAGAGTACATGAAAGTCTCAGTGGATATCAGGGAATATTAAGAAGTATAAAGAGACAGTATGCTAAATATTTTACTAGTTGAACTGATACATAAAATTAAAGTATATATCCAATAAGGCTTAAAAGTGTAATTTATAAATTATATGTATTAATTTAATGATCTAAAGAAACCCTTTGAAAAAGCTCATTATTTTTGAGTGAAATGTCAGGGTAACTAAAAGAATGAATATGTTAAATGAAACTGAAGTAGTGACTTTGTGATATGAACTGCAATTCCCACACATAACTTCATGTTTTGAACCTAGATATGCATTATGTAGTGTGTCTCTTTAGAAAAATTGTCTCAAGACTGTATTATATGATTATGGAATGACTTTAGTTGTACTTAGATGGCAGCTACATAAGTTACCAACAGCCATGCTTCACCTTTGGCTGAAATTGTCATTATCTTTGAACCTGTGACTTTGAACTGCAGTTCATTGCTATTTGACATAGAAGCCAGATTACAGAACGATTGACAGACTGTTACATTGACTGTTACACTTTTTCAGTTGCTAGTTAAATACTATACTATACTGATTAATACAATCCACTCCAAAACCACCCCACACTCCCAAACAGTCACAGCAGCCATGGGACCAAAGTAATGTAACTACAGAACTTTTCCTTGGAACATCCCATGATCATTCAGCTTTATGTGAAAAAACTCTGTTTTTTTTTTAAATTTCCAAAAATATACTTGATCTTGTAACTGATCCATACTTTAAAAATACCAAGACTGAGAACTAACTTACAGGGAGGAAAATGTTTAAACCAGAATTGAAATTTTTTTTTCAGAAAATCAAAAGATTTACCCAGAATCAGAATTAATGTGGTGTACTAAACAGATATTTAGGATTATAGTAACTAGATGCTGCTCATTATAAAAATAGAGTAACAGCATAATTGTCAATTTCCTTGTCAAAGAACTTTTTGGCAGGGCCAGCCTGGTGGCACTGAGGGTTGAGGTGCTGGCCACCACACCTCATACCACACCAGTGACCCAGGTTCGGGAACAAACTCAGGAAGCGGGGGGTTGGCAGCAGAGAGAGAGAGGATTGAGCATCTGGAGGACTGTTCTCCTCTCTCTGGGGAGGGTTCCGGGGGCAGCTCAGTGTCATAGTGACCCTGATACAGATCGGGGGGTACTACAGGATCACCAGCTCAAGTCGTAAGGGGTGGGGAGTGTGGAAGACATCAGCAGGGCAGCCGTGTGCAGACATTATTGCACATCACCTCCCCAGAGGCAACAAAAAGCTGAAAAATCCCCATACACTGGGATAGGTGATGGCACCACAGCTTGCTGCCACACTCCATCTGCCAGACTCTATCCACCCTTGGGCCAAGCCCAGGCTGGCCTGTCAAATTATAGATAGAGCACCCTGGGAGAAAAGGGCAGCCCTACCTCATGGGGCTCAGAACTAGGGGGATCACCAGGCTGGTGCCAGGGCTGGAGAATTTCAGTCACGGAGGTAGCGCACCGAGGTAGGTGGATGCCTGAGAGAATTCCCTGTGAAGTACAGAGTATAAATAGACTTCAAAAAAAAAAAAAGAACCTTTTGACAGCTGAGAAAATCATGTGAACTTGGCAGGAGCACAGTAGGTGGCCCCAAAGCACGTACATAAATGTCTAAATCATCTTGCTCTATTCCCAAGTAAAAACAGACAAATAAGAGAATCAAGCACCAGTAACAGCCATATTTTACAAATCAGTTAAGCCATAAATACAACTATCTGGTAAGACAACCATACAAACAAGTAAGTACAAAAAAAAAAAGACAAGGCACATTTTGTGTTGCAAACACTCATTTTTATTTCCTGTCCTGTCCTCTTTATACTGCAGAATGAAATTCCGCAGAACTGATTACTGAACTGAGTAATGATTACTTGTATTGCAGTATGATTTATTGAACTGGGGAATACATTTCCTCAGAATTGCCATTTTGCAGTTCATGGGCCTGATTTTCAAATGGGGACACAGGGCTTGTGGCCAAGCCCTGTGTCCCGAAAAGTTTGCCGCACCTGTGGTCAAGGGTTTGCAACAAAATGCACACAATTTTATAATCGGGGATGCAAGTTGTGACAGTACACTTATTTTACAGCAGCATGTGCCAAAGCTGTGGTGCAAGTCCCATAAAATGGCTCCCCATGGACACACAGGTATGCCGAGGGGAGCTGGTGAAACTAAGCTGCGGCACCTCATGGGACTTGCTTCAGAGTGGTTCCAGCATGTTTCTTTTAAAATTTCACTTTTGGCATGGTTTCATGCAAGTTGGCACTTGCATGAAACTCCCTGCCACGAGTCCCTTGCGGTGCTCTAGTTAGTTTTGAAAATAGGGCCCCATGTGTATTATTCTGCTCTTCATCCAGAAAATGTTTTGGAACAGGTGAAGATTTGCAAAACACATTTGGAATATTCAGATTTCTTTCATCAAAGTCAGAATGTCAGAAAATATTACAAACTTTGCATACTTTCATGAAATTTCCATGAATTTGGAATTTGCAATTTTTGCCCAGCTCTATTATTTTTGCTTTCTGTGAGCCAATCTAAGTGCATAACATATAATTTCATAACGCACTACATAACATAGCTAGTCAACAACAAACAATATATACAGGATATATGGAATACACAATGGCCTTACTGAAAGTATACAATTTATGTCCGCATATGAGGGGACAGGACAATAGCTCACAAGTGGCAAAGCCACAAATGAGTTATGAAAGTTTTATCCATTCATAAGTGGAGATAAATTGTGGGTTCTATGTCATAATAGCAAATGCGTTCTGGCGATTGCTATTATGGTAAGTGTATATCGCCAAAAAGCAATTCAGCGATATACACTTGCAGGTGACCTGGTGCACACAATACATTAAGTGTGTTTGTGAGGGTGATGTGCCCCCCTGCACTCCCCTCATGAGGAGCTTTGCCCCCTGCATCCCCCTGGTTAAGGATTATTAACTCCAGGGGGTGAAAGTTGAGGAGGGGGCACAGCCTGGTTTAAAAAAAAAATGTAAGTCCCGTGGCTGTCTGAACAAAAAAATCTTTCCAGCCCCAAACCCAGGACCTACCCCATCCGAGCCAGCCTCCCTACCCACCACACCACATGGTTGGCTCAGCAGAGCAGGCACACTAGAGGGTAATACCCCTCTTCCCTATCCCTCCCTTTCCCCTCACTATTTTCTTTTTCCACTCGCTTTTCTCTCCCCTCGCAGTTGCAGTCCGAGCTACCCTTGCAGGTCGCCCATGATAATAGCACCATAATATGGGTTGCCGTTTTGACGGTAGCCAATATATGATCATTATTATCACTGGATAACTAAATGGTGTATTTTGAGTCAGGTCATTGTTTTATTTTAGTTATACAACATCAGTTTAACAATTAGAACTTTATGAATCAGTTTTTTAAGTGAAGATCTTTCTGTGATTTGAACTGCTGACTTCAGTGCTGCATAGGCCTATTATGATGTCATCGTCATTGTAGTAGCTGCTGTCTGATTGGTTTGTTCTTTACAAAGGTCAAGGAACATAACTGTGACATATCTAACCTCTAGATAAATGTTTATCTGGAGGTTAGATAGCTTAATAAGCAAATTTATAAGGGAGAATGTGTCACCATTGGTTTTGTTTAAATGAAAGTAACGACAAATACAACACTGCATAGCTAACAAATCAGAAAATGATTTATTCTGTCATCTATTATTTATTTATTTATTTTAAAAATGGTAATTAGGAGAGGCACACTGAGATGAGGCTCATTTCCAGGTGTGACCCAAGGGTAAGAGAACAGAAGATACAGTAAGACACTATGCAGTCACATCACACAGTAAAAAAATGCAAAGTACAATAATGACCACAATTACAAGTGTAAAATAAAGCAGCAAGGCACAGTGAGCAGTAATAATGTATCAACAGACATACCTGTTTGGGGGAAGGACAGCAGTACAGAGGTAGAGAGTAATGCAGCCTGGATACAGGCTAGGAGAGATTCCAGAAGGAGGTCTGACACATGGACAAGGGGAGCTCCAAGCAGGGGAAGCAACAGGGAGAGGCATGACAGCTGCACATGGGGGAGGTGAGGAGGAGTTTCAGCTGGTGCATGAGGGAGCTAGGGGAGGTGGAGAGGCAGAGGGAGGAGAGGAGCAGGTTCCAGGGTATGTGAGACAATAAAAGATGGATGATTGCCTAGCAGAGGAGGGGGATGTGCAATGAAGAAAGTTTCATGATCCCTGGAGTGGAGGGTGCATGGGGGGGGGGAGTGAGGAAAGATATGAGGGAAGAGACCCAAATCAGTATCTGGATATGAAGGAGGCACAGTGGGACTGGTGAAGTAAGAGAAAGAGGGGGATGGAAAGGTAGTAGAGGCAGTAGTGGTGAGTATGAGGTAGGAAGTTGGTAGCAAAGCAGCAAAAGGCATTGCAGAGGGTGTCCAGTCTGGCAAGGGAAGTGGAGGAGCAGTGCTGTAGCCCACATCTGCATAGTTGAAGATCGAGTGCACTATTTTGATAACAAGCTCCCAGCAGACCTGTAGAGATCTGTTATCTTTATTTATCCCAAATGTCTCCCAATATTCTGGCATTTAAGTGATCTGTAATTCTTAATTTTAAAGTATACAATATGGAGAACAAGTATAGAAAATCAAACTTGAGAGTTCATTAGTTATCAGAAGGACTAGGGAAGGCAACTACTGTATGGGGAATTTTACTGAAACAGTTCTGAAGCAGGCCATTAAACTCACAGAGGATCAATGTATAAAAACAGAAAGGGCACATGGAGCCCTTACTGAGAAACATTTTGCATCACAAATGACACTGCAATCAAAAAATTGTGCATTTTATAATTTGTATAGTTATCTTAACTGTTCAGTACTTCTGCAGCCATGCAAACAGGCCTTCCTTGCACAAGATAACTTATGAACTGACCTTCATTGTTCACTTTTTAAAAAGTTGTTGAAAGACCATTTGAAGCATATGTGTGAGTATCATGCTGATAAAGTATGGTATTACTCCCAGGGCATGAGTGGGAACATGATTTTAGTTTCCCTTTGTAATATTTCCTGGTGAAACATTTTAACAAATAAAATAAATAAGAAGTGCATAATCCTAATCTTGGAGTCAGGCTCTTTGTCATTGGCTATTGAAGAATTGTTTCCTTTTGGGATACAGTATGTCATGTTTGGTTATGCTCCACCAAGCGATTTCACTATATGCTTCACATTAACATTCTTCTTAGTGTAATCCAGAAGCCACTTAATTGAACACAACATAGAGAACTAAAAGTATGTATTTTCTATAAATATTGTCAATCAACTTCTCTGATGGATTTTGACATTGAAAAAGGTGATGAGCTTCTGTGAAATTAATAACATGCCACATAGGCAAACACATGGGTAATGAAATGAGACTGTATTGATCTTTTCTTTTAGAAACATAAACACCAATGTCATGTGTGTTACTAATAACCATGCTGCACACAGGTTGAAGGTAAGATGGCAACTAGTTTGTTTATAGGAAGTTCCTATGGGTAATTTTCCCCTAGAGGTCATGCAGTAAACTAGATAGGCTGGCTTAGGTACAGTGCCACCTATCACTACAGCCAACATCTTCCAAACAGGCAGAATGAGAAAAACTACTGTTTCTTTCCTTACAGCTGACAACATACTGTATCATGAAAAAACTGAGTGCAAGCCTCACTGGGAACATTTATTCCATTGTGAAGCATGTTGAACAAACATCAGTGAATAAAAAAATAAGTCTGGTGTTGTCTCTTCTGTCCAAACATTGCTAAATTATATGGATTTAAAACTACAACATGGAATGTGATATTCTTCTCACATCTCAACAGTTCTTTTTAAGGTGAAATATTTGGCATCTGTTTAATTATGAAGGGGCTCCAACACTAAATGGAGAGATGATCAATCAATCAATCAGATTAATCAATCAATCAATCAATCAATCATTCAGAAATAGAATTATGATTTTTCAGCAGAAATTATGTGATCATGAGTGTATACATAGTGCTGACTCCCATACCTCCCTGAGTTTCTATCATGTTTTTGTGGCAAGTCCTGCAAATACACACACTTGAACTGCCAGCAGTCCCCATGTTGGGCAACGAAAAGCTGTACAGTTAATTAATGTTCAGCATGTATATGCCACATCACACTTTTCTCAGTATGTGTTTAATGTAAACTCTGTTTAGTGAGAGCTAAGAAATGTCATTTAATAAGAGAGTGATAAATCGCCATAGCCTCATAAGGTAAATTCACAGGCTGTTAATGTGCCCTGGGCTGCTTCTCACATGGTCTACAAATTAAATTAAGCTTCTACCCATGACTAAAATGACATTTGTGAGACTGCTAGAAGACTGAGTAGCAGCCTATACTGTTTAATATCCTTTGGGACATGGTTTAAAGACCTGTCAATCGTCTCTTCCATTAGCGGAATATTGCCTGTTCATGTGATTGTCTCAGTCTTTCCCCAAAGAAGAGGTCTGTGGGGCCAACATGGAAGGATGCATTGAAAAGACATAAATCACATTAGACACATGAGGTGCATCATTCATATGATCTCATTTGCAATACTTTAATGATCTGCCATGCCTCCCACTGACAGGGAGAAAATCTCCTGCTTGGAGCCTGCCTGCTGGGAATTTGGCAGCTCTGTTTAATGTGTGCCATTGTGTGTAGTTGAAAAAGCCTCAGTTCTGAAGGCCTTTATGCACTGAAAAGCAAGAATATCATAAGAAGAATATAAATCTTATTTCACAATCATAAAATCTTGATTGTTGAGTCCCAAGGATTTTTTTATATATTTTATTAAGAATAATATTCTGAGATCGGTCATGGAAAAGGTAAGGAGTAAAAGAGCTGCCTTTAGGAAGTACAAGAAAACAGGGAGATGGGAGGACAGGGAGGAGTACTTGACGGAATTGAAATAGGTGACAAGGGCAGTAAGGGGAGCCAAGGCATCTATGGAACTCAGGCTGGCACAAGGCATTAAGAGGGGGGGAGAAGGACTTCTTTAGGTACATCAGGGAGAAAAGGAGCTGTAAGGACCGCATAGTAAGAATTAGGAGGGGGGGTTGGGTGGAAGCAGGGTGCGATAAGGCAGAAGCACTAAAAGAGTACTTCTGCTCAGTATTTACTAAAGAGAAGGGGGGGTGACACCCAAGGGGGGAGAAATGGCAGAAACGGGGGGAGGGGGTGCCAGATGGGGAAATCATGGAGGGCAGAGTTTGGGAGGGTTTGAAGGCACTGAAGGTGGATAAGGTGCCAGGCCCAGATGGCATCCACCCCAGGGTACTGAAGGAGCTGGCAGAGGTACTTGCAGGACCTTTGGCAATGCCTATTTAATTCCTCACTACATTCGGGGTGTGTACCTCAGGACTGGAAGATGGCTCATGTGGTGCCCCTCCACAAGAGTGGCCCCAAGGATGAACCAGGAAACTACAGACCAGTGAGCCTCATATCCATTGTGGGTAAGCTAATGGAGACTATCCTGAAGGAAAGGCTGGTGGCCCTCCTAGAGGCCAAAGGACTACAGGACAGCAGACAACATGGCTTCATATGGGGCAGATCCTGCCAAACCAACCTGGTGGAGCTCTATGACTGGGTAACTAGGCAACTGGACAGGGGCCATGCAGTGGATGTCATGTATCTGGACTTCAGTAAGGCATTTGACTCGGTGCCGCATGGAAGGCTGGGAAGTAAGTTAGTAGGCACAGAGGCAGGTGCAAAGCTGGTGAGATAGGTAGGGAACTGGCTTCAGGGAGGGTGGTGGTGTGTGGGGAGCTCTCACACCCAAGGGTAGTGACAAGCGGTGTTCCACAGGGCTCGGTGTTGGGACCAGTGTTGTTTGGGATATTCATTGCAGACATATCATTGGACATCAAGAGCATGATCAGTCTGTTTGCTGATGATACCAAGGTAGGAGCAGTGGTGGATGACCTAGATGGATGGCAGGGGTTGCAGGATGATCTGGCAAAGCTTGAAACCTGGTCAGACACCTGGCAACTGGGGTTTAATGCCAAAAAGTGCAAGGTGCTGCATTTTGGGATGAAGAACCCAAGGAGGAGTTACCAGCTGGGGGAAGTGCAGCTAGCCCAGACAGAAGAGGAGAAGGATCTGGGGGTGTTCATTACAAGGTCAGTGAACAACTCAGCACAATGTAGGAAGGCAGCTGCAAAGGCCAACAAAATGCTGGGTTGCATTGCAAGGGATATATCCTCGAGGAGGGAGGAGGTGATTCTGCCTCTGTATAGGTCATTAGTTAGACCGCACCTAGAGTACTGCGTGCAGTACTGGTGCCTGTATCTGAAGATGGACATTAAGTTACTGGAGGGGGTGCAGAGTAAGGTGACAAAGATGATCAAGGGGCTGGGGGACTTATCATACGAGAGGAGGTTGAAGGAGTTGAACATGCACTCACTGGAGGAGAGGAGGGACAGGGAGGAACATGATTGAAACCTTTACATGAAAGGAATAAAAAAGACAGGTACAGAGGGGCAGTTCAAAGTAAGGGAGGGGAGGGACACCAGGGGCCATGATATGAGACTGGAGGGAGGAAGGTTCAGGCGGGAGATGAGGAGACACATTTTTACAGAGAGGGTGTTGCCTGGGTGGAATGCATTACCTGCAGAAGTGGTATCCAGTAGAACAGTGGATTGTTTCAAAGGGGGATGGGACAGGACAAGGGGGAGGGTCAATGAAGGGGAAGGGTGGAAACGAGGGGCAGCTGCAGAATAAGGGGTGCTGGCTGCACATTCGAGCAGACTTGATAGACCTCTAGGCCTTTATCTGCTGGCAAATTTTGTATGTTCATATGAGATAAAGAGAGATTATGTTGTTTTATCTTATTGAGAAAAACATGCATATTTTATGGTATGTATTTCTTATTTTATTGTTTTTATCTAACTGATTAAAAATTGCATTTTATAGCTTTGTGGCACCATCCTGTTGTTAGACTAAAATACTTGTTTGGGGGGGGGTTGATTTTTTTCACAACCCAGTTTTAGGATGTGATGACTGGAAAGCTTTTTTAACTTTTTCCAAGCAACTTGTAAGACTCACTTTGCTTTTTGTTCTTTATTTAACTGAATCTTACCATTACTCACTTTCTGTATGCCCAAGATCCTTTGCCTAACTATGCACCATGTGCCTCATTTACTGTCATGATTCCCAACCAGCCCCCACACTCCTTGAGATTTGAGCCTGCAGCATCATGAGGCATGCTGTTGATAACCTCACTACAGCAATTGTTTTTATATGTGATTGCAGCACACGCTGTTCTTTTCTTTTACTTTGAACACTGCAAAAATAATTTCTTAATGGGATAAAACCTTTCTTATTCCACAGACAAATCTTGTAATTGAATCTCAGAGATTGTCTATAGTATTATGTTATTCTTGTTTAAGAGAAACTGGTATACTGTATATTTCTGTGCAATGTTTTTTATTCAACTAATTACAGATCTTATTTTAAAACTTTATGGTACCATCCTGTTTTTAGATCAAAATGCTAGTATTTGGAGAACTAGATTTTTTCTCTAACCAGTTTAGGAAGTTGATGAGTGGCAAGCATTTCTTACACATTTGCAAGTGAAGCAGACTTTTGCCTTTGTTTTTGGTGTTGTAAGTTCAACTGAGTCTTACCACTACACACTTTCAGGGTGATCAAGTTTACACCTCATAATGCACCTTGTACCTACAGTAATTGGGTGATTGTCATTGTCATCTTCTCCTTTCCTACCCACCAGATATAAACCGCAGATGTAAACATGAGAGCAACCCTCATCTGGCAACTGATGTCATGCACAGTCACGGCAAAGAGAAGCTTTTTTAGGGAGTGCACACGACACCCTGTACTGCAGTAAACCAAAACTGCCACACAAGCACATTGTCTACAGGGTGCAGTTTGTTCTTTGTGATAGTGGAGCTGTATACAGTTATGCAAACTGCAGTTCCAAATCTTACAGGTCACACATAGTCTGTGCAATCACTAACATGCTGGAAATGTGGCAGCTGCAAGTGTCATCCTATGGCATGGAACCAGGAGCATGGGCCAGCAGATTAACATCTGAATGACAGGCTACCTTAATGCATGCCTACCTTAATGCATTTGCTGCCTGTCATCATTTAGATGGTAGCCAGTTGGGGTGGTAAGTGGTGGGAGTGTCCTGGTCACTGTCTGTACTGTAATATAGCTGAAAGCCATCAATGAGTGGGGGCAATGGGGTATGTGGATTGGAGGGTCCTGATTGGAAGGGATGCAAGGGGTATCAGTTTAATATTTGGGGAGTGTTTATTGGGAGTGGGAGGGCCATATTCCATCAACAGTGCTCTGTCACATACTACTAAGAGAGGTACAATTTGTTCTGTCCATTTAGTGATTGGTGTATTACTGTGCTGTACTACAAACACCATATGAATGGTGCTTTGCAATATCATGTTTGCTTTTGTCTTGGTGTTGTTTCCTGGGAGGTTAGCATGATTGGGTGTATTTTTTATGTATGTTTGTATGTATTTATTTATTTGATAAAAGTTGCATAAATTACAGGATAAGTTCTATGAGAAACAAGTATTGTTTATAGAAAATACCAAGTCAGGGTAAAAACAACAAGATAATTGTACAAACATGAGCACGATCAAGATAAAACAACAAAATAACTGTGAAGACTTGAGCACAATCAAGTTAAAACAACATGATAGCTGTACACACATGAGCACAATCAAGTTAAAACAAGATAAATGTACAGACATGAACACAATCAATTGAAACAATTACACATGAATTATTCCTGTAGCAACATTCTTTTCAGGCCATGTTTGAAAATTCCAAGTGTTAAGGAATTTCTCAGCTGAGGAGGAAGACTGTTTCATGAAAGAGGAGCAGCATGAAAAAAACACTCTTTCCCAAAGTGAGTTTGAAAGTTAGGTAAACAAAGACCACGTTGAGATATATCTCTGAAACTGTAACTGTAGGCTGGAAGTGTAAGTCTTTTAGATACGTAAATGAGTGTCTGCTTAGTCACAGTCTTTTAAATAAGGGTTAACCAATTGCAGCCCATTTGTACAGTACAACCAGGTACTGTGATGGGAATTCCAGTCTCTAGGAGCAACCATTAGGGTTGAGGGTGGGGAGAGCAACCAGCCCTGTACAGCACTGGCACACTGCCTGCATAGTGGCATTGTGTGGTGCATTAATGAGTCCTTAATTGGCACTCAAACGGTCCTTAATGCCTAGCATGCCCAATGGGCTAATTGGCATGTCAGGGCTGAATAGGGTTCATAGGAGCCCTGGTACTATCCCAATTGGGAAGTGCTATTTCCTTTAGGCTCCTTTGAGACATATATCATCTGGGGGTGTGTTGGAGCAGCACATAGTCATAGTGCACTGTGCTGCCACTGCCCTATATTGGAGAGATAATGCTGTCTGGTTGGAGCATACTAACTGTCTGAACACAGCCTCCAAGCCATCTATGCCCTACTTTCCATGTAGTGTTCCTATGTGCATGGCACTCTCAGCTCTTTGAATAAGGGGCCTACTATTGTTCTGTTATATCTTAAAATAAGACTTAATTTCTTAAACTATGATTTGCTATCTTGAAATAAGATTTAATATCTTGGCAAAATATTAAATATTCTTATTCTTTGATTTCTTGATATGTTTTATAAAATACCCCAAATATTCAAAGATCCTGGTTTGTGCTTGAAAAATGTTTACTCCAGGAACAAATTCATGCCTGGAACAAGCTACAGATATATTGGAACATCTCCAAAGCACATAGCATGTGCTAATGACATGGTTCAAAATATCATCTGAAGGAGCTAGGCACAATGCCATTTACTTCAGCAAGCTACAAGGCCCTACTAGCCACATAAGGTATGTGGTCAGTAGGGAGCTATGCGATAACAGGAGCAAAGGAGCATTTAGAGCTCACAAATGCTGAGTGCTCTTGTGAAGTAATGTGCCATATTCACTTCACCATGAAAATTACCCATTTTAGGCACATGAGCGAGTAGTCACTGAGGATGGCAGCTTAGATGAGAGCTCTGAGCCACCAAGTTCAAAATGTGCTAAATTCTTTAGCACTGCACCAGTTACAGAAGCCAGAAAGAGTCATTCAATGGGGAAAATCCCCTTTAAAAAGTGCCAGATCCTCAGAGTGAAATTTAGTTGGAAAAAAATAAGTTACTGACAGAAAACCACAGAGGCTCAGTGACAGCTCAGCAGAAAATGTGCAGTGGCAACAGCGGCAGCAGCTTCTGTTATGGACACACTCAAGATAAAGTCAGTGCTCTAGCAAGTTCATAAAGAAATCACAATTTTAGAAATCTCTGTGGCAACCTTAGAGGAAAGGGTTTAGATGCTCCAGCACAAGATGAGAGACACAGAGATATATCTGTCCTACAGTGATGATAAGGACAGCAGCCATGAGGCTAAGATCCAGGAGCTCAATCACCTTATCAATGCCCTCTGGGATTGGGCAGAGGATGTTGAAAACTGCAGCTGCAAGAACAATTTAATGTTTGTGGGTTTTCTGGAAAAGCAGAGGGAAGGGCCATGTCAGCTTTCCTGCAGAAATAACTCACTGGTTTACTTACACACAACTGGAAAAATGGGGCTGGCAATTGATCACATCCACAGAACTCTTAGTCCAGTGCCCAGAAGGGTGACAGACCCTGGCTGATATTGGAGAGGTTTCTCCAGTTCCCTGACAAGGAAAAAATCCATTCCCTGGCAAGAGGCAGAGGACTCCTGATATGGCAGTCACCACATCTGTATCTTCTAAGGCTTTTCAATGGAGATGGCCCAGATGAGGAAGCAGTATGCATGCAAAGGTCAAGAACGTTTTACAAGACCAGGGTATCCCCTACAAATTACAGTACCCTGCAAAAATACATGTTACAAGGAACATAGTGTCCTATAATGACGGGAATAGTGGCTACCAGGTGGGACAGGACCAGGGAGGAGAAATAGGGAGATGACAGGGAAGGTTAATACCCTGGAGGAACAGTAGGTTACAGGGATTATAGACAACTTTGGCAGACTTAATGGACCTCTGGTCTTTTTCACTGTCTATGTTTCTATGTTTTCAGCAACCCAGAGGAAGACCTTAGGTATGTTACCAGACTCTGGCTTGTGGCTGCAAAGAGCCTGAAATCAGCAGTGGATGCATGTGACCATGGGGGAAGCAATGTCCAGCCCCACAGATAATCAATCAATCAATCTTTATTTTACCAGATGAAACATCATTGAGTAAAACTCATTCACAAGATGGACCTGGATATGTTCACAATGTTTAACAATAAATAACAAGGAATACAGAAAGTAGCACAGTGTATGCTAAATGTTATACAAGAATGTAGCAATGTAGAACATAATATATGCAGCATACAATATACGATGTATAATGTGCAAAATATATACAATATATACATGATATATACACAATGGTACAGGAGAAGAGACATTTCTGCTAATAGAGTGAGGGAGTCAGGAACCAAAGGAAAGGATTATAGGTCATAACTGAAAGCATTTGCAAGACTCGTTAAAGAAACGAGCAAAGTTTTAAAAGTGTCCAGTTTAACAGGGATAGCTATTTTCAAGGTCTTTTGGATGTTGTTCCAGAGGACAGGAAGACCATGACTTATAGAAGCCTCAATCAGGCATGTTCTAACTCTGGGGATGACTAGGGTGATATAAAAGAGGCTCCTAAGTGTGTAGTTCCTCACAGTACAGGCAGGCAGACAATCAGAAATATACTGGGGCAGCTTGTTGATAATTGCTTGGTACGTGCAGGTCACTGCATTTTCCTGTCATCTTTGTTTAAGAGTGCTCGGTGGTAGAGAGTGTCAGGCTTAGCTAGGGCAGTACTAGGGCCTTGTCCATAAAGGAAGTCAGCATAATCAAGGAGTGGAATAAAGGTAGACTGAACCAACTGAGATTTTGCTTCTTGTCTGAGTAAGTGCCTAGTGTGAAGAACAGACCAAGCCTTTACTTTAGTTTTTTTTGCTAGTTTCTTGATACAGTCAATGAAGGGCAGCTTATGATCAATCCAGAAGCCCAGATATTTAAATTTGGTTACAAACTCCAGAGTTTCCCCACAATAAGGTGGTAACTTGAGGTGCTGAGCCATGGCTGGATGTTCTAGTTGGAGGTGAAAGTAGGATTGCCTTAGTTTTTTGGCATTTAGCAAGAGTTTTAGATGAAGGAGATGTTGTTGAGGATGGTTAAAATCCAGTTGTAAGTCTTTGCAGGCAAGCTCCGTGGTGGGCATGTCGATGCAGAGAACTGTGTCATCTGTGAAAAGATTGATGTTAGCTGATTTAATACAGTAATTGATGTTATTGACATAATTTGCAAATCATAATGGGCCTAAAATGGACCCTTGTGGTATACCTCTCATAAAAGATTTTAGTGGAGAGAGATTCCCATCTGCTTTAATCTGCTGTTGACAAAACAGTAAGATAACTAGAAAACCATTTCAGCACATGGGAGTCCCGGCCAACGTTTAGAAGTTAAAGCAGAAGCAGGTCATGGTCCCCCATATCAAAGGCCTTGCTAAGATTAAGAAATAACTCTATTTAACTCTATTTTCTATTTTCAGCGTGCATTTAATATAACCATTTTGTTTTGCTTTAAGAAATAAGGCACATACATAGTTTTTGTCATCCAGTGACTTTAGCCAATCATTGGAAACCCTAGCTAGGACAGAAACCGTACTATGACATGGTCTGAACCCGTACTGCACTGGGTTCAGAAGGCTGAATGCTTCTAAATGCTTTCTATGTTGGGAACTGACAATTTTTCAAGTAATTTCGATAGGATGGGAAAAAGGATATGGGTATGTAGTTGTTTAAATCACTCGAATAACCAGATTTGAAAAGGGGTATAACATGGGCAGTTTCTCAGACCAGTGGGAAAATGCCCTGTTTGAGGGACATATTGAATAGGTGTGTGATAGGGGCAGACAAAACATGATAGTCTATTTTTAGATAGTACAGGTCAATAAAGTCAGCACCTGTGCTCTTCCTGGTGTCGAGTCCCAGGAGAAGGTCCTCCACTTGTTTTATTGTGACAGTGCAAAAGCAAAAGAGAGCATCATGGGAAGGAGGAGCCAGGGTAAAACAGGGCGGGCCCTTGGCAGTGAGCTGTGCACATAGGTTGTTAGCAGGGGAGGAGTCAAATGCTAACCCAGCAGTGGCAAAGTGGTTATTAAAGAAGTCTAAAATTGTTTGCTTGTCGGTAGTGAAAGAACCTGCAGTGGGTATGTTTGCAGGAAAGGAGTTAGCTAGATTGTGTCCCTCAATGTCCTTTAAGGTCTTCCAGAATTTAGCTGAGCAGTTAGAGGAATACATTAGTTCATCTCTAAAGTATCTAACTTTTTCAGCTCAAATAAGTTTAGTGCATTGGTTTCTTGCAACTTTAAAGGCAGTCCAGTTGGCTGGAAGTTTGGTTTTCCATGCTTTTTTTCCACAGGGCATCCCTATGGTTCAGAGCAGATTTCAGGTTAGCAGTAAACCATGGGCAAGACATTTTCTTGGTGTGTATTTTAACCAAGGGTGCATGTCAATTTATGGCTCCAGGGACTATGTCCTGAAATCGCTCATGTGCCTCAGCCACAGTAGTGGCCAAATAGAAGTCTTGGCAATGAGAATTCTGGAGGTCAGTAAGGAAGGCATAATGGTCGAAGTTACAATTACTTCTTTTATACGTGTATCTAGAGGCAGATGCTGATTTAGGGATGGCCCTCACACTATCTATGAGGCAGTGGTCACTTATGTCATTGAGGAATACACTGGAGCAAGTGATGTGGTGAGGTTTATTTACTAAAAGTAGATCTTGTAAGGTACTATGTGAAGTGTTTTAGTGTTTGGGTGGGTCATTTCTGTAATAATTTGAGTAAGACCGAAAGTGTCACAGAAGTCTTTTAGAGGTGTGAAGCTGGGGGAGAACCAATCGAGATTAAAGTCTCCCAGGGCAAAGATCTCCGAAGTTAGCTTTTCCATAATGTTTGACAGATGCTGTATCCCCTTAAGCCCCAGGGAGGGAGGCCTGCAACAGCTGATGATAGTAAGGGATGTTGAAGGAGGAAATAATATTTTTATTGTCAGGCATTCAAACTCCTTAGGTACAGTAGTAGAATCAACTACAGAGGCAGAATATTTATCGCGACTACAGATCGTAACCCCTCCCCCCTCTGTCTGTCAATTCTAAAGACATTGTATGATGGAATGTTTATTTCATAGTCCATGGTAGAGGGTCTAAGCCACATTTCAATGGATCCAGAACAAAAAGGGACTAACAGAGGAGAATCTACATGATGACATGGACTGGCAAACATCTAGTCCAAGTTCTCATCCTTACGAGGGAGGGATAAGAATTGGTCCAGCCAAAAGGACAGTATGGGACTGGAGAGAGATGGTAACAAGGCCTCTGGACACTTGGCTGGCAGCTGTAAATCAAACAGAGAGCCAGCCTATAAGAAACTGGGTGAATTAAAAGTCCTCCACATGAATACACTCCTTTCAGACTCTCCAGCAAAACAGCATACTTCCCTTATGCTCCATCAGACCGACCAAGACCAAACATGGCTGGAGAAGGTAGCAGCAAACCCAGAAAAGGAGGAACCAAGGAAGAGACATCTGCAGCTGCAGTGGGCAGGGTTTTTGTTTCACAGAAGGCAGCAGCCTGAAGGTGTGAGAGGAAGATCTGAACACTGTCATGGACTGGTTGAACTCCAGAAAGCAGCCTGCTTTCTGTGTCCTTCCATATAGTTTGACTAATGGACTTAAATACTACATGTAATAATTTGATTTGTTCCCCCTTTGCTAAATTTACCCCATACTACCCCCCACCGGGACAACATCCTATGACAGGTATCCACCCAGATTGATAGCATTGGTCAATTTCACTGCCCCCTCTTGACCCCTCTTCTTCTCCCTGTCTGTGGTGCTCAGTACTACTGATGAAATTTCTCATAGCTGGGGACAATAATTGCAGCTTCTCAGGGGTTACCAATGGTTCACCTACCCTCCTGAGTTCACTGGCTCCTGGCATGGCACACTCTGGTCTGTGATGTTCCAGCTTCCAAGGAGAGTTTAATTATTTCCCCATTTCCTTCCTCTGACCAGTACAGGGTTTGGCAGGCCAGGGAGCCTGGTGTGAAAACCACAGATTTCAGGAAACCCATGAAAGCCCAGAAAACTCCTGGGGGGGGAATACATAATGTTGGACAGCAAGTGTTGCTATATGTGTACTCACTACCCCTTCCCATCATTATCAGCCAGACTTGCAATCAGCAAATGCTCACAAAGCAATTTTCAAGGAAAATAGCTCAGGCTCCCTCATAAACATGTGACTTCCCTTGCAGTAGCATAGCTGTGCAAAGATTCAAAGTAATAGCAACATCAAGAATCACCTACTCACATAGGCCACAGAGAGAGGCCCAGAGACTCACAATCCATTGCCCACCATCCTACCCAATGACAGCCAGAATGGTTATCCCTGACTATCCCCCCTCAATGTAATTAGCCCACAGGCACCTGTTGACCTCCTCTCAGTCAGCTTCCTCTTCAGAGGGAATACATCTCCTCATACACATTCCTTTGATTGTTCCACAGCCTTCAAGGTGGGTGTGGCTTGAATCATGGGAACTGGGGTAAAGGGCAAGCCTTTGCCTGAAGGCAGATAAAAGACGAGACTCTGCCTTCCTGCATTGGGTAGACACAGGCTACAAATAGATGATGTAGAAGAAATCTGGCACCTTCCCTCTTTTTTTTTATCCCTGTCTCTCTGCATTACTGTACTGATGCCTAACTTTGCTCACAGATCTGCAGGGTTCCATATAAACAGCATAATCTGCCTACCTTTGGACCTCCCAGGCAGGTACATGGGGGCCTTACAGCTGGCACACTATAACCTCCTTAGCTACCCTTATCCAAACAACTTTCAGTCTGAGTTGGTAGGGGATACAATATATTATGCTGATGAGGCTGACGGGAGGATACCACTCACTGGGACATCAAGAAGTTAAGGTGTAGCCAAGGACTGTTATACATAACTAACTCCTTTATTGGAGGGCAAAGAGGAATGAGTGCACCTCCAGCAGTCGGGGGGAGAATGGGGAGGGCACAGAAAGACTCCAAGCTCCAAGTTCCAATGCCTCAGGAGGCTCATCGGAGTTTTGCCTATTGTGCCCCCTGCATATAAGCACTCCAGGCCATTGAGAGAAGGGAATGAATGGATAAACCTTGCATTTAAGGGGGATGACAACCTCAGCTCTCAACTCCAGGAGAGGCACCTCCCCTGACCTGCAGTTTGCACTCTCAACTTACTTGAGGCTTTAGGGCACTAGCTGGTGCCCACTGCAGCACTAGGTGGCACACAACTATCCTATGTTTCTGCATTATGCATGCCCAGGGATTTTGGGACAAGCAATTCAGGGACCTCCAACTCCATACAGCTCTTGCCCCCCCCCAAAAAAAAATGTTGTCTACAAGTGACTTAATTCAACTCAAATTCAAAGTTTTACAATTTTTACTGTTTATATGTGGGATGTTATGGTTAATGGTTTTACTTATATTATAAAAGTTTACATATGTTGTCTGACTGACAAAGACTGAAGCAGATTGCACACTTGTACACAGGCACAGCCTGTCTGGCAGAAGCTGTTCATTGGATGAGAGAAATTTCTCATTCTGACAACCAGGCATCTGGCAGGATAGTGATATCACAAGGTGAACCCCGTTCCCTTCCCCACACTGTATTGCCAAAACTCTGGCAATAGAAAGTCATTATAACATGGCATAACCCTCTGCTCTGGCATTATATGAGAGGTCTCTGATGTCATATGAACCCCAGGACAGAAAAAGATGCCTGGTCAGTGAATGTTTTTTTATCTATTACTTTTATAGTACAGTATATGGTCCACCAAAATAAAAGAAAAACTTTCTGCAAGTGCCCCCGTAAGGAAATGGAGTACTGTTGCTTTAAGTATTATTGTTGTTTTAAACCGTACTGTATCCTTAAAGAGGGTCCCCATCTTTAGGGTCTCCCTCTAAGCAGAGATATCTCTGTTCTGCTGGAAGAGTTACAGATAAGCAAAGCCCATCAAGCTGTAACTGACTTTTCTTCTGTACTGACCTAAGCTACAGTAAAGAAAACCAAGCTGAACCTTTGAGTGTGTGGTCTACTCATTACATGGTGTCAGAATGAAGAAATTAAAGACACCCCAAACTTTGAAGCTGCACGGCAATGTAAAAGAAAACTGGCAGAGGTTTAAACAACATTTCAGCATTTACAAAGTAGCCAGTGGGGTCGCAGAGAAGTCCAAGAAAATATAAGCAGTGACATTCCTTAACCTAGCTGGCCCATCAGCAGTGGAAGTATACAACACATTTGCATGGCAGCAAGAGGCAGACAAGGAAGATTTGGGAAACATCATTGACAAGTTTGAAACATACTGTAATCCCAAAAGAAACCTGATCTATGAAAGACAACTGCTCAACAGTACAAACGAAGGTCACAGTGAGTCCATATATGCCTATGTAACTGATTTGTGATTGAAAGCTCAGTCTTGTGAATATGAGGAACTGAAAGATTAATTAATTTGTGACAGACTAGTCTATGGTATACAGAATGAGCAAGTTAAATGGAGATTGCTGCATAAAGAAAACTTGACTTTAGAGACAGCATTAATCATTTGTAGGGCTGCAGGGCTCAGTGACTCTCAATTTAACTGTATAACTGACAGCCCAGGAGGAAAGTCTTGTGCATGCTGCATCATTCAGACAGGGAAATAACTATCAAGATACAACTTATAGCATGTGTATCACACCTCCAAATACCAATAAATCTAAATGTGGGAAGTGTGACAGACTGCATGAACCAAGACAGTGCCCAGCTTTTAGACAACATTGCAGAAAGTGCAACCGAAGAAATCATTTTGCAAAGATGTGCCGTGCAGCCGGGAATCCAACTGTGCACATGATTAATGAAGGCTCGAGCAGTAAGACTGACAGTGAAAGTACTTTTTGTATAGACACTCTGAATTCAGGCAAAACCCACACTGAGTGGAATGTGCTGTTAACCATTAATGACCCGGATGTGAACTTTAAGCTGGACACAGGAGCACAATGCAATGTATTGCACTTGAACCTTTATAAACAGCTATCTAGAGAAGCCCATTCAGCAGACAAGGGCAAGACTGGTTTCCTACTCAGGACAAAAGTTAGATGTCTGCAGTAAAGTAATTTTACCAGAATGTTTTAAAAACAATCACTTGCCAATGCCAAGTGTTGCTTGTTCTCATTAGCAGTGGAAGTGCAGGAGTTAGACAGATGTAGTATAGGAATGGCAGTGAAGTATTGAACTGATGCCAACTCCACCCCCACCCTGCAGAGATGGACAGGCATTGGGGTGTGCCTTTGGGTCATCGCCCATAACGGTCACAGCATTTCACCTCACACTACCCTGAAGACACTTACAAGTGTTGAGGTGTGCTTTGAAGTGTTTGGGCTTTACACTCACCTCGTTCCATAAGAAAATACACTGAAATGGGTGCAGTATAGGAGAATGGGGTAAACTCTGGGGCCAAAGGGTCCAAGGCACACCTTGATGCATGCCACTGGCTGCAGGGTGGGGGTGGAATGGCATGTGCATTATTGTCGACAATCCCAAGTCACATCCCTGACACCTGTCAGTCCCTACAGTGTAGGGTGTTATGGTCGAAAACCCTAATACCCTGGGCATTTCTTGGTATTTTTACTCCAAGTTTTCAACATGGGCTTTTTGTGATCCCACAGCATGAACAGTGACCCTATCAGTTCATTAGCCGGAAGGTGATTTTGCATGGCGACTGCACCATTTGGCGCCACAGGTGCGATAACACATTTTTAACAGTATGTGGA
The DNA here is from genome assembly GCA_016271365.2 of Neoceratodus forsteri. Taxonomy (NCBI): domain Eukaryota; kingdom Metazoa; phylum Chordata; order Ceratodontiformes; family Ceratodontidae; genus Neoceratodus; species Neoceratodus forsteri. Next base: position 911,370,032 of record CM057455.1, on the reverse strand, counting down.
AAATGACAGCTGTACTGTTCATGAGGCGGTATAAAAAATGGCAATGTTGAAAATCCGGAGTGAAAATATAAAAAAACTGGTGAAGTCATGAGTGTGCATAGAAACTGCGCAATGCACATCCATAATGTCATTAGTCTGGGGAATTTTTATAGCAGATTTTCAACATAGGCATTTTGGGACCTCCGCTCATGAACAGTGTCACAGTGATTTTCTTAATCTATCCCGAACACTAATTTCCCACAGCAAACGTGCTATACTTCATTGGAAGTGCGAAAACACATCTTGACCAGGGTGTGAAAAATTACAGCTGTACTTTTCATAAGGAGATGTGGAAAAATGCCAATGCTGAAAATCTGGACTAAAAAGACTATGAATTTGTGAACTTACGAGGGTGCGTGTAAATTGCACAATGCACACTTGTAACACAGTCATTTTATTGACTTTTGTCACCAAATTTTCAACATAGCCAGTTTAAGATCTTTGCTCATGAACAGTGTCACTGTGATATTCTTAACCTGTCCTGAACATTGATTTCACTCACCGACCACGCCATTGTGCACTACATGTGTGAAAACACATTTCAGGCGAGATGTGAAAAATGACAGCTGTACTGTTCATAAGAAGGTGTAGTAAAATGGCAATGTTGAAAATCTGAGTGAAAATATTAAAAATGCTTGAAGTTACCAGCGTGTGTAGCAACAGCACAATGCACGCTCATAAAACAGTCATTTTGGAGAATTTTTTCACCAGATTTTCAACATAGTGTTTTCAGGGGCCTACCTCATGAACTGTGGCACTGTCATTGTGTTAACCAGTCCTGAAATGTGGTTCTGCGTAGTGACATGCAGTGCACAAATAACAAAATGACAGTGACTGAGTTCATGAGGTGGGGTCCCAAGAATCCCATGTTGAAAATTTCATGAAAAAAATCCCCCAAATGGTCAAGATATGCACCAAAGTTGGAAAAATCCATTTATGCCATTATACAGCTTAACAACATTTCTTCAGTTCGTGGTCAGCATTGAAGAGTGCACACATGTTCCTGGTCCACCGAAGATCATTGCGCCGGGCTCCGGAGGTAAGTATGGGGTGAGGGGGGTGTGGGGAGGTGGGGTACACAGAGGGTGGGTGCAGGTTGGGGGAAGGACCACCAGAATCAATGAGGGACCATTTTATAGTTCACAGGTTTATTTGAAAAAAAAAAAACTTGCAGGAAGGTTTACTTTTTTGCTGGGACATTTAATTTTGGCACGCGGGGGTGAGCTCCCAGCATGCCACCTGAGTGTTTGGGGGGGCTGTAGCTGATGGGGGATTAGGCACCCCCATCGACACATACTGAGTGCTATGGTGGGCAAGACATGAGGGGGATTGGTCACCCCCTTGGCACACCTGAAATTGGGGGGGCATTATGCTGATTGGGAGTGAGCTCCCCATTGACAAAATTACCAGGAAGGGGGCATGCCGACAGGGGATTAGGCACCCTGTCAGCACATATAAGTGTGGGGGTCAAGAGCCGAGGGGGATTGGGAACTGCTCGGCACACAACAAATTTGGGAGGGGGGACATTATGCCAACAGGGGGTGGGCTCCCCCGTAAGCAAATTGAACTGGAAGGGGGCATACTGACAGGGGGATTGGGCACCCCGTCAGCCTTTTTTTTTAATTGAAATGTTTCCCCAGGAAGGCACACTGAAGGGCATGCAATGGCTTTCCATCAGCTTCCTGGGGACTGTGAGAGGCCGACGGAGAAGCTGTCACCATGGGGACACCAATCAGCTGTTTTGATAGCTTGTACTGCACCAAAACAGCTGATTGCATGGTGACATGGCCTGAATTTCCTGACACATTTAGGCATTCTCCCTAACTGCTGAAAGCAATGTGTTTCTTGCACATGTGTGCAAGCAACACAATAAGTATCATCTAATCACCTTCCAAGTGGTGCTACACCAGTCCTAGGGCTCCCCACCTGCTCAGAAATGAAACTAGTGGAAAAAAATGTTCTCAGTAACTACTAGTGACAGCATTGAAGATATGCTGTCACAGTTTCCAGATGTTTTTGAAGAACTTGGGTACCTGAAAGGGGAGCACCACATCAAAATTGACAAGTCTGCATGTCCTGTAATTCACCCACCTAGGAAGGTTCTCTTTGCCCTAAAAAACAAAGTACAAGCTGAGCTAAAGAAAATGGAGACAAAGGGGTTGACTGAAAAGGTTGAAAAACCTACAAGCTGGGTCAATTCCATGGTAGTTACAGTAAAGCCCAACAAAGTTAGAATCTGCATTGACCCTCGCAACTTGAATAAAACAATCGAAAGGGAACACTATTTATTTATTTATGACTTTGACAACCGGGTGAGTGCACTGATCCCAGGGACCGTTTTCAGGCACGACCTGGGCCATAACACATGGCGCAGGGTGACAGTGAAGTACAAAGTAACACTAATACACATGAAACAGATTTGATACAAGCAACAATAGTAGACACAATATACAGGTTTGATGCGTAGGTCCATTTGAGAACAGTGAATACAAGGTTTCAATATCAGACATGAGGAGATTTGGTACAAACAAACAAATTGTAGGCACAGTGTACAATGTGAGACTGCATCGTCCAGTGAGCAAGTAATACACAGAATACTCAGTAAAAAAATGTATATACAATACGTACAGGCAAGGAAGTCAAATATTACTGTGAAAAATGCAATCCCATGAAGACAGTGGAGGAGGTTGCTGCAAAGGTTTTCTCAGCACTTGATGCAGGGCATGCATTTTGCAAATCAAACTAGATTAACCCAGTTCTGAACTCGTGACCTTCAACACATCATTTGGATGCTACAAGTTCAAGTGTATGCCATTTGGCATTTGCTCAGTGCCAGAAGTGTTTCAATGGAAAATTTCACAAATGTTTGAAAGTCTAGAAGGCACAGAGTTATGATGGATGACATTCTGATATGGGGTGCAGAGATGAAAGAACATAATGATCAGCTCCTATGGGTCCTGAATACTGCCTGGAATCATCACTTAACCCTGAATTTGACAAAGTCTAAAATAGGTCTGAGTGAAGTTCCATACATCGGACACAAGCTGAGCAAAGATGGATTTGGACTTAGCTGATCAAAGCAAAATCAAAGCCATTGTGGACATGCTCACCCTGCAAAATAAAATAGACTTGCAAAGATTCATGGGTATGGTGAATTACCTGGCAAAATTCATCCCGAACCTGTCCACGATGCCCAGGCCTTTGAGAGAGCTACTTGAAAAGGACATTGCATGGCACTGGGAAACCCACCACAATGAAACATTTCAGCACCTAAAAACTGTTATCACAAAGCTGCCTGTGTTGGCATACTATAACTTGCATAAATCTGTAACACTTTCAGTGGACACATCTTCTGAAGAGCTGGGAGCCTGCCTCTTACAAGAAGGACATCCAATTGCATTTGCATCCTGATTGTTAAAGAAGTCTGAAAGAAACCATGCCCAAATTGAAAAGGAGATGCTGGCCATTGTCTTTGGTTGCCTCAAATTTCATCGGTACATCTATGGCTGAGAAGGGGTAAACATGGAATCAGACCAGAAGCCACTAGAAAGCCTCTTCAAGAAGCCACTGTCAGCAACATACCTCTCAAGTGTCCCTGATTTTCAGGGACATCCCTGATTTTGCCTCAAAGTTTTACTCTGTCCCTCCTAAAAATTGTGTCCGTGATCAAACAGTGGGAGTTGTAAGCACAAAATAATGTCAAACATTAAAGCTACAGACTTGTTTTTCCTTAGAAAATGCATTTTACACTAAAACACTTATTCTACCACCTTTCTGAGAAGGTATCACCAATTTTGAAGATGTGTCCCTGATTTTGGTCCTTTGTCCCTGATTTTTTAAGCCTTTTCCCTGATTCATGAGGCAAGAGGTTGAGAGGTAGGGCCATCAGCTCCATTGAGACTCCATCGATAATGTTGAAGCTGCAGAGATATGCCCTGAAAGTCGAGTATATAGCAGAAAAGAGCTCCATATAGCCGATACGCTTAGCTGGGCAGCCAGTCCCCCTGGCAATCCAGGACAGTGACATAGATGAGTATGAAGTGCATACAGCTGAAAGGTTACTCATCAGTCATGGGAAGCTGGCAGAGTTTTACACAGAAACAAACCAAGACACAGTACTCCAGAAACTTAAAGAGGTCATACTACAGGGATGGCCCCATGAGAAACTCAAGCTCGAGTCAGAACTCCAACCATACTGGCACTTTCAGGAAGACATCACCATAGAGAAGGGACTCTTGCTGAAGGGTGAAAGGCTAATTGTACCAGGATCAATGAGAAAAGAGATGTTGGTCAAACTACATAGCAGCCATTTAGGTGTTGAGAAATGCAAGAGAAGAGCAAGGGACATTCTATTCTGGCCAAACATAAATAACCAAATAAGTGACCGGATTGCTAAGTGTGATGTTTGCAATTGTTCAAGAGGGCTCAACCAAGCGAACCGATGCAGAGTCATGAAATTCCTGACAAGCAGTGGCAGAAGGTCAGAGCAGACATCTTTGAGTTTGACAAGGAAAACTATCTATCAATGGTGGACTACTACTCTAAGTTCATAGAGATCTCTCGGTTGCCAAACATGACCAGTGAAACCGTTTTAAGCCACATCAAATCACGGTATGTTCAACATGGAATGCCAGAAGTTCTTATAACAGACAATGGGCCCCCATTTTCATGTACTGAATTTGCAAGTTTTGCTAAAAGTTATGATTTCGAGCACATCACTTCATCACCAAGGTACCCACAAAGTAACGGGACTGTTGAATGAGCCATTCAGACTATTAAGAGGCTATTCAGGAAGGTCAAGAGTGATTATAGGGACCCATACCATGCCTTACTGGACCTGAGGAACACTCTAATAGAGGCTTTGGGTTCCAGCTCAGCTGCTCATGGGCAGGAGAAGCATAGAAGCATAGACTTTGATGGCAGATACGGACCGCTTGGCTCATCTAGTCTGCCCATTTCCCTATCTACAGGATAGGCCACAGATCCTAGTTAACCAACAACCTATTTCTTCCTAACCCCCACAAGAATTGCCTTATGTCTGTCCCATGCATTCTTGAATTCTCCCACAGTTTTAGACCCCACAACCTCCTCAGGAAGGCTGTTCCATGCATCCACTACCCTCTCTGTGAAAAATACTTCCTCACATTGCCCCTGAACCGGCCCCCCTCTATCTTTAAATTGTGTCCCCTTGTTCTTGCACATCTCTTTTTCTGAAAGATGCTACCCTCTTGGACTTTGTTGATTCCACTGAGGTACTTATACATTTCTATCATGTCCCCCCTCTCCCTTCTTTCCTCAAGGGTATACATATTAAGCTCCTTAAGTCTCTCCTCGTATAGCTTCTCTTGCAGACCCTGCACCATTTTAGTTGCCCTCCTCTGGACTGCCTCTATCCTGTCTATGTCCTTGCGGAGATGGGGTCTCCAGAACTGGATGCAGTACTCCAGATGGGGTCTCACCAACTGTCTGTACAGCGGGAATGAGGACTCTGATACCCACTAGGCCAGTCCTGCTCAGACCAAAACTTATGGACAAAGATATCTGAGCCAATCTGGAACAGAAGCAAGAAAGTCAAAAGTTCTACTATGTGCAACATGCAAAGCCCCTTCCCAGCCTGTCCCCTAGACAGCCAGTACGGATGAGAACAAAAGACATGGAGTCGATACCCGCTGTAGTCGTCACACCCACCAAGAAGCCACAATCATACATTGTTGAGGTAGACGACAAGAAATATCGAAGGAACAGAAGTGATATACTGCACATTCCTGATTCCCCAACCAGAGTGCGAAGCAAAGACTGCAGAGATGAAGACTAAGGCTTGGATTTCCTCAGCACACGTACATGATTTATCAACTACAGTGCCAATAGCTGCAGTGGAGAAGCAGACTTAGGTGGGCATCTCCTCAGATGTTCCACCAGTGAACAATGCAGCAACACCTCCAACAGAGTTGTTGCAGGGCCCACCTCGCAAATCAATAAGCCATGAATGCAGCCCGGTCGTGAGCCATGTGAGCAGCTGGGTGATATGGAAACCAGCAAGATATCTGCAGGACTGAATTACGGTGACTGTTAACTGTACTGAACTATTTACATACCTATTTAGCTTATGATAGACTACTTAGAAGGTTAGTTCCAGTAGTGCTTTATTATAATATTTACATTGCATAGTATGCTAGGCTTATAAGGGGAGATGCAAGGAAACTGAGTACTGTTGCTTTAAGTATTATTGTTGTTTAAACTGTACTGTGTCTTTAAAGAGGGACCCCCTCTGAGCAGAGATATCTCTGCTCTACTCAAAGAGTTACAGATAAGCAAAGCCCACCAAGCTGTAACCATCTCTTCTTCTGTACTGACCTAAGCTACAATAAAGAAAACCAAGCTAAACCTTTGAGTGTGTGGTCTGATCATTGCACCCTCCCAATCACAAATAACTTCTGTTTATTTATGTAATTTTTCTGCTTCCTCTGACTGAGTCGAATCTAGGGATGGAATAGTTACAATTACAGATGCAGTGAGTTAAATGCCCGTGCTACCACTTGTGACACCAGCAACCCAGATTCAAAAGCAAGCTAGAGTTATGTGGTGACAGACAGATGGTGAAGGATCAAGCACTCAAAAGGACATCCACCTCTTGGAATGGAGGACAACCAGCTCTGGTGTGTTTCTGCAACCTGGGTGACCACAAGTAGCAATGTACTTAGAGCAGCTCAATGGGCAGTGAGATGTTGACTGATGATGCACTCTGCATGCTTGCGTGCCTTGGGCTTGCATCACATACACAGGTCAGCATCTCAGGAAACAGGGAGGAAGAAAAATGGAAGGAAAAGCATCCATTTTGGGGCACTATGAAATATTAGCCTCTTACAGGCCCCACACTGGCAACGTAATGCACTGTCTGAGAACCAGATCCTGTTGCAGTGGTTGGGACAATCCCACGCAATCCACAGGGGGAAAGCCATGGGAGCACATATGGGAGGCACAGGAAAGTCCACAAAAAGCCAGGTGATGGGGTGGAGGGTCAGTCTCAAAGGGGAGGCACAAGCAGCTGGGAGGGGAGGAGGATAAACAGAATATGAAAAAAAAATAGTTGCAGTGAATTTACACTCCACCAGCAAAGTTGGTCCAAAGTGGTCCACTTCACGCTATGGAAAACTATGTAGTTTTGCCAGCAGGTACCAACTTTTCTGGCAGATGTTTTTATAAAACAAGAAACAGCAAACCCATTTCCCTACCCACTAGGCAACCCTTTCCTTCCATGCTCTTCCATCCCAGCCATGTAAACCAACTTCTCATCTCCACACCTTTGTATCACAAATACCACTCTCCCCCTCCAGTATGGGTGAATTAAAGCACAATTGTATAGTAAATAATCTTGTTATTTCTTCCAACCTTTATATTAAGTTTCATCTTCCACTCTCCTCCCCAACCCAACTCAACCTCATAACAGAATAATTACCCCATTCCTCCAACTGTCTAGTCAGGGACCCACCACCCCCATTCCAGGCACATCCAAAAAAAGGATACAATTGTCCCTTGGTAGGCAACAGGTACAGCTCATCCTTCAGGAAACACAGTTCTGCAGTGCATCCTGGAGAAAATATGCTGGTGCTAACCATGTACTGCCAGCCCATAAATATCATAACAAATACAGATTGATAACACCCGAGGAGTCAGTAAAAATAAAAATCAAGACAGCAGCATTAAGTTGCTAGAACCTTTTTTTGAATGTACAAAAGCATAAAGGATATGGATAACATATGGTGCTTAGACCATTACTTGATCTTTGTCAAGGGGTGTGATGGCAGCAAAACTCAGCAGAATTTAAGTCAATACCTTAAAGACACATGGGGCAGGATTCTCAAAGCATATGCGCTCAGCGCACCTCAGCTGCCGCTTCGCAAGTGGGATGCACCAAGCCAAAACTATTCACACAGAGGATGTGCTGGGGGATGTTCCCAGTGCAACCTCACTGTGAATACTACAGTTTTTCCCAGCCCAAGAAGCTCTGCGCATCCCCCTGCTCAGGCTGGGAAATCAATGGGGCAGCGCATCTCCAGATGCGCTGCTCCAGTTGTTGCCATACACAGCTACTAATACACAAATGGGGCCATTAGGCATGCAAGGTGCAATGAGGCCATTTGCATGTCATTATGGCTGCATCTGCATGTGTCTTGCAGGGATGCACCTGCCAGTAGGCATCAGGCACCCTGCATGGGCTGTGAGCCACACACGTAGCGTCATGTAGGCATGATGTAGCCCCACCCTTCCCTGGCCTGATCGCTGTCCAGGATGGTCCCACAACATATCCATGGTGGTCCAATGGTCCCCCTGCCCAAATCACAGAATTACCAGAACCTGGTAATATCCCTGGTAGTCCAGCGGCACCCCCCCTCCCTGCCTGCATCCCCGGTAGACTGCCATGCACTTCGGCAGTAAGCCCGTTATAAAAGCAGATCCCCCCACCCTTCCTGCATCCATGGTAGTAATGAAAGACATCTCAACAACATACCCAGCTGCCACAGAGAACCCCCTCCTCCTGCATCCCCGGAAGAAATTAAAGACATCTCGGCAACATCACTGGTTGCCTAGTAGAATGCCCCTTCCTGCCCTGACCTGATTGCAACACCACCGGCAGTCACAATGGCTTTCTGGAGGTCCAGCAGACCCCCCACCCACTCAGACACCCCAGCACACCCTGCTCCCCTAATCCAGGGACAAATGACCAAAATCAAGGATGCCATATTTTATTCTGCATGGTACCATGCCATCACATGACATGTACATCACACAATGTAGTGCTGTACAACATATGTATAGTCACTTTAGTTTTTGGTTTTTAAAATGTGAAATTCAGTTGCATACTACCAAACAGCACAATAAAAAAACACAGGCAAATGTTTTGCAGCTTCTTTCTGTTGACATTTCTGTTCATTTACCTACTTGAAACTAAAGTGCAACATGGGCACTGATAGAGAAATTATTTTCTTTAGGATCCAGTATTATGTTAATTTCCAGGCTTTTTAGGATCCAGTATTATTAATTTATAGACATAACTGAACAGAAATATACCATATTGGAATGCAATATGTGTGTGTGTGTGTGTGTGTCTGTCTGTCTCTGTCTCTGTCTCTATCTCATTCTCATTAGAGAAACAGATAAGCCTGTGGAATACCAGGGGAGGGCTGTCTCCTACAGACTGCTTTTGTCTGCTTTGGCCAGTTTAACCCTTGCTGTGTTGTTGACTGATGTATCAGCCCAGAATTCCTATACTTAATAATTCTGTTTGTAGTTTAACGGTTAAACAGGTCTGTTAAATTACACTGACATTCTGAAAATCCATAATAGGAGCTATTAAGTCAGGACTTCAGGACAGGGAGTCTAAATTCGGGAAGTCCTGGAAAATCAGAGACAGTTGAGAGGTATGCCCCCAGACTATGCATGCACAATTTTGTGTAAATCAATTGAATGGTAGCAAAGCTATTGAAGTTCTAATTTAGGGGTTTAACACTGAACAGCCTACTCAACCCTAACTATATTGGCACTACTGTGCCATTATAATAATAAGTAGGGGTTATTATCTAAATCAGGCTATTAGTCCATGCACTCATGTGGGGGGATTCCCATGTCCCAGGACCCTCTAAAAATCTTCAGAATTACTTTTGGATTGATAGATACTTCCCTGGGCAGCTGAACAGTTTTAATATATTTTTGTGAGGTTAAAGTAGATTATAAAAAGGGTCTGAGAAATGGAGCTTTCTGATTGGCTGCAAACATTCTAACAGCCTTATGTTAATCTTTTATTAACATACATGTAGAGCTTAGCCATATGCTGAACAAGGTTTAACACTGTTTAAAAACATTTTCTTATTATAATAGCAATAAGGCACTCTCAGGGATTATGTTAATGGTCAGTTAATCACCCTCTAGGGGCATGTGGCACTCGGCTACACCTCGTGCCACAGTACACCCCTAGAAGGTGATTATTAGAATATTAACATAACCTGGTCATGCTGTATTGCTTAATTGATGCAAAGTCTGCCAGATGTCCAAGAAAAAAGGGTACATACAATATGGTCAAATACTTCCTTCTCCCCATATTTTTATATCTAGTGAATGTTATGTTCCACCCCCCAACCAATTAGAAAATACTATTTTAAATCATTTATTTCAAAGGATCTGGAGCAGCTGGCTGAATCCTATTAAACATGATACAACCTATTTACATGTTTCATAGGGTGGCTTCAATATGATTCAGCCCCTAACATTGTTTAAAGTCTCTTTGTCTATGCCAACATCTCATTAGATACTTTATTTCATTTTTTAAGCTCTACCAGGATGTTAGTATGATCTACTCAGTATGCCACTATTTCTAGCTATTTGACTGAGGCTGTTAGGAAAATACATATATGGGGGATGACTGTACTTATGTTGCTAGGAGAAGCTAGAAAGAGAATATATATAAAACAGAATTTTAAGGTTCACTGTTTCCTTGCATCCAAATTTTCCTGCCTGTTCAGAAACAGATCTCAAAAAATATATGTAAACAGTTGGTGGATTCCTGCATCAAAATAAAGATGTGGGATGAAGTATGTCCTAGTTGCCATGGTCACCCAGGGCTATGTGGCAACAACAAAGATAAATCAGTATAGGGGAGATACTGCCCTCAGGACACATACTATTAACAAGCAGAGAGAATATTACATTTGTTTTTATGCTGTCCTTTCATCTCAGATTTTTTTAATGTGGTTGACAAAAAATGAGGGGAGCCATTTTTTTCAACAATAAAAAACTGAATACTGGTATTAGATCTCTTTCTCCAGCCTGGAAAAATTATTCTCCAGCACCTTGAAAGTGCTATTTGCATGTATGAAATACAATATTTGGCAGGCTTGGTGCAAATTAGTACTGCAACAAAAGTTTGTATTACAGGATGCTTTGTATTTACTGATTGTACAAGAAATGCAATATGTTTTTCTTCTGAAATGCATTCTTTAGGGAAGAAACAGTTTAGGAAAACTGGAGCAGCTTAGCTCCAAAAGTAGGTATGTCCTGAGGCACAAAGCATGATTGTTAATTATTTGTGGTATGCCCTTGAAAAAGACAAATTAATACAGAGAAGGTTTTATGGATGAACTATACCTGTGATTTTCTTTGTTTTTGTGGCTTTTTCTTTCTTTATAGCTATATTCTATAATCTATTTTCTATATATTATATACTTTATGTTCTTAGTATATTGTTACATTTATTCAAAGTTGCTATCATTCTTTTTGTTTTGATTTGTGATTCAAATAAAAAGAAATTCCCCTACCCCTGCTTCCTGTGAGAGGTGGGGGTGCCATACACTTGTAGCATGGCAGATCTTGACTAGCATGTTGGAAAAGAAGCTGGGGCAGAGGAATCAGCCTCAGGTCCTGCCCTTGAATGCCAGGAGGTTGATACAGATGTCACTAGAAGTGAAACCAAGTAATCAAAGCAATTTATCGCTGAAAATGTGTATGACAATGAACCTGATCCAGAACAGAACAGGGAGAATGTGGAGGAACATTTGCCTTTGCAGATGGATGAGAAGAAACACATGTTTATGTTCTTAATTGAGGAGAAGGGCAAAATACAACAAGGAAAGAGACTGTTTATTGGCTGAGACAAAAATGTTGCCAAAATCCTGTGGTACAGCAACTGTCATAACTGAGATACCCGCAAGGGGAGTAGCATGCCCATTCCCAAACCAGCCCCCGGCTCCAACTGCAGGTGTCCTCTATTGGCTTGGTGCTGATTCATCCTACCTAAGCATTTCTAAGTTTAGTACCAGATGGTTGATGGCACCATCACAGTAGTATATGACTGTGGAGGTTCATAGCATCATGGGATGACAGATTGAAACAAGCCAGTTAGCTTGCACCATTGTGACTTGATGTTTTAACCGTATAGCAGCACACCTTGATTTAATAGGAATTTATCCAAGAAAGTCTCAAAAAGATATATGCTTTTACTTGATACAATTTCTCTAGGTAGTTTATTCAAAATTGAAACCACTCGCTGGGTTATCCATGCCCCCCTAGCATTGCCTTTATATTGTTCACCTTTCAAACTCCATTCCTGGTAGATTTAACTTGCTTTCTTCTTATTAAATCAACACCATTCCATAAATCCTGATTGTTATAGGCCTTATACACTAGACAAACGTCATTCTTCTGTACTCAAGAGGATACAGGTTCAACTCTCTCATCCTCTCCTCATGTTACATATGCCTAACACTTTTTACCAGTTTGGTAGTTCTCCTCTGTACTCTCTCTAATGCCTTAACCTCTCCCTTTCTATATGGAGCCCACACCTGTACACAATACTCCATTATTGGTTTCACCAGAGATGAATACAACGGAATCAACACCTCCCTCTGTCTACTTTTATGTAATGCCTGTTTGTAGAAAAGGCTTCGAGCACATACAACTCTATAGAGAAACACGTGAAATAAAAAACTTTATTTTACAAAACTCCTGACATGTTTCGGACTGCTCCCCCAGTCCTTTATCAAAGGAAATAAAAAAAACAAATGTCAGAGAACACCATATATAACACATAACACACAATTAATCCAGGTGAATTCCATCAGATCAATGAGTACTTAGCATACAAATCAGACAAATTAAAGTTCTACAGAGGGACTTTCATTCATTTTGACTAAATAGTATTTACATCTTCATATCAAACATAATGAAACAACAAATACATATAACAGTTTAATCATATTCTACTCAGTCCAAAACTGAACTATTGAACTACGCAATGTAAAAACACTAACCAAAAAACTAAAAAAACTAAAAAAAGAGGAACATGAGGAAGGGGGGGGGTTGAACAAAATAGTCAAGCCTATGACTCATACTAATTTAGTGTGACCAGACTTAACTGTCATCTCTTAAATATGGATAAAGCTCTAAAGGGCCATTTAGCCCCGGACTCTTATTAACTTTCAGAGTTAAAATCCAATAGTTTTCTCGTCTTAATACTAGATTATTGTAATCTCCACCTCTCAGATTCCTGTTTACCTTATCAATTGCCATGAAATTAAAAAAATGTTGTTCGGGTTCTCTAGTATTAACAACATGTGCTGCAGTAGCATAAGTCACATCTCCCCTCTGAATAACTCTAAAAATGTTCTCCTACTCTAATTTTAAAACTCCTAATCATTTTCCCCACATAAAATGCCTCACAGTTACATCTTGCTAAATAAATAACTCCCACTGTATCACAATTCATAAATTGTCGAATTTCAAAACTTCTGTTACTGTTAAAACTCGAAAAAATATTTCCCTGTAACATATGGCTGCAATAAATACATCGTTTGCATTTAACATTTCCCTTTCTTTTATCCAGCCATGTGCCTTTAAATTTATTTTCATAATGGCTTCTTGTGAGTAAATCTCCTACAGTGGGAACTTTTTTAAAACACATTCTAGCCGGTTTTTTAATCACTTCTTGTAAACCTGGTTCAGCTCCCAATATATGCCAATGCCTATTAATTATATTTTCAAGTTCTTTCACTTTTACTGAATATTCTGTAATGAAATTAAAACGGCAGTCTTCATTTTGTATTTTGAACTCATTTTTCAAAAGATCATCCCTATCGGTGTTCTTGGCTATATTGTAAGCTTCCCTAATGTTATTCTTACCATAGCCCCCCTGTTTCAGTCTATTCATTAATTCTTCTGCCCCTTCGTCAAAGTCTTTCACTTCTGTGCAGTTTCGTTTTGTTCTCAAAAACTGACCAATCGGTATATTTTTAATAATATGCCTGGGATGACAACTATTTGCCCGTAATATAGTATTGCCATCAACTTCTTTACGAAATAAGGCAGTTTTTATCTTTTTATTTTCTTTACATTCAATCATTAAATCTAAGAAGGTAATTCGTTCCTTTGAATAGCTCACTGTAAACTTCAAAAAAGGATTCATTCTATGTAAAAAATCTACAAATGATTTTAAATAATTTTCATCCCCCTTCCACATCAAAAAAATATCGTCAATAAAACATTTCCAACAAATCATAAATTCATGAAAAATATTAGCATCATTGTTAAAAATAAAATCCTCTTCCCGCTTTCCTACAAATAAATTCGCAATTGATGGTGCACAAGTGGCTCCCATGGCTGTTCCCCTAATCTGTGAAAAAAAGTTCTCCATCAAACACAAATACATTACATTTCAAAAAAGAATCCACATAATCTCGTCAATTCCATATTTAAACTCATATGTTGGATCACCTTTGAGTCTAATATAATATTGGGTGCTGTAAATCTGTCTTTGCACTTTCAAAATATAGTTTTCTTTATCCATTAGGACCACCGCTCCACCTTTGTCTGCTTGTTTTATCACTATATCTGTGTCCTTCTTTAAAGTATCTATAGCTTCTTTTTCACTTCTACTTAAGTTCTGATAAGAAAAATTATTTAATGGAATGCTCAATGTTTCAATGTCTTTCTCAACCAACTCTTTAAAAATAGTTATCGCTGCACATGGCTTGACTATTTTGTTCAATCCTCCCCCCTTCCTCTTGTTCCCCTTTTTTTAGTTTTTTAGTTTTTACATTGCATAGTTCAATAGTTCAGTTCTGGACTGAGTAGAATAGGATTACACTGTTATATGTATTTGTTGTTTCATTATGTTTGATATGAAGATGTAAATACTATTTAATCAAAATGAATGAAAGTCCCTCTGTAGGACTTTAATTAGTCTGATTTGTATGCTAAGTACTCATTGATCTTATGGAATTCACATGGATTAATTGTGTGTTATGTGTTATATATGGTGTTCTCTGACATTTGTTTTTTATTTCCTTTGATAAAGGACTGGGGGAGCAGTCCAAAACATGTCAGGAGTTTTGTAAAATAAAGTTTTTTATTTCACATGTTTATCTATAGAGTTGTATGTGCTCGAAGCCTTTTCTACAAATATTTCATTGCTGGTTTCTGGAGCACTACGTCCCAGTGCGCACTCATTTGGTATACAGACTTTGGATGTTTGAGTGTTACGCACAGGTTAGGGAGAAGGAATTTATTACAGGTAAAGGTCTTTGATTTGTATTTGGAAATTCACCTTACCTGTGCCCTGCCCTGTAAAACTAAAGAATATACACGTTTTTGAAGATACAGTTTGAATAAGAAAAATTAAGATGCCTTTAGAGAACACTCCAAACTTGATTTTTAGTTCAATGAGTGATGAAATCCAAACAAACCCCTTGGCTTATGTGGATCAACTTTTAAAGACCTCAGACATTCACAATCCTTTCTTGAACACTGACTTAAGATATGCAGTGGACCAAACAGGTTTGCCATCGCCTTTGGAGGCTTTCAGGAGTTTAGAAAAATCCACACATCAATTGAGACGTCTCTTTTGGAACAGTACAAATTTAGAGGCTTATTTAGAAGTGAAAAGAGTTCCCAGAGGCTTAAGATTACTGAAAGAACCAGCATGTGGAACTGAAAGCCCCTTGTTTTTACAAGAATGGGAAAATATCCTACTAGACGCAAGCTTTAAACTTATTGACCTCATTGTTAAATATAGCAAGGAGAGAGAAGCTGTGTTGAAGGAAGATATTAAGAAGTATGAAATAGATGTGTTAAAGTTTCGTACACATTTGGACTTCGAGCATTTGAACTTGAGATTGAAAGATTCAATTTTCAAATTGGATTCTGAAATTAAAAAAATTAAAATGACCAAGTTTTTACTTGACAAAGTGAACTTTGAAAGGGGAACGATTTTTAAATGGAAAAATAACCAGAAGAAAGGTATTTTAAAAAATAGAACCAAAAATTTATCATTTGAATATTCCACAGATTTTAGCACAGATCATAGTGATATAGAGGGAGAAAATACAAATATATACCCTTTTCAGAAGGAGCAATCAACAACGGAGCAACAACCAGTGGGGGAGCATCAGCTTTATACTGCGCCTTATATTCCACCACCTTTGAGAAGGAGTCCAAGATTTCAAGAAGAAACAAGGTATTTCCAAAGGGAAAGAGAATCCGACGAGGGAGAAGAAAGAATAAAACCTTATGGAAACAGGAATTCTCGAGGGAACTACAGGGGGCGGAATGCATGGAGGAAGCCCTTTGGCAAAAGGGGTTGACATCAGCAGAGGAGGTAAGAACTGAATTTTCTGATACCTCTGTAACTCAAATTATCAATTTATCCAAACATGATTTGACAAGTGGAGAAATTCACTTGTTAAAAAAGGTTTGAGTTTTGCTCCAACTACCCCTTTAAATCGAGTACAAACTTTAATAGACTTGAACTTAAATTGTCGCAAACTCAATATCAAGGCTTTCTATTCCCGAAGAGAAATGCTGGGATTGCAAGAAATGGAACATTCCACTAAGGATGTGAATGTCTTTAAAAAAACATCGGTCTGGTGCCCCCCCCCCCCATGTGCAGCAGAAACTATTTTTAAAGAGTTGGTTGAGAAAGACATTGAAACATTGAGCATTCCATTAAATAATTTTTCTTATCAGAACTTAAGTAGAAGTGAAAAAGAAGCTATAGATACTTTAAAGAAGGACACAGATATAGTGATAAAACAAGCAGACAAAGGTGGAGCGGTGGTCCTAATGGATAAAGAAAACTATATTTTGAAAGTGCAAAGACAGATTTACAACACCCAATATTATATTAGACTCAAAGATGATCCAACATATGAGTTTAAATATGGAATTGACGAGATTATTGAAGATGCCTTTTCCAGTGGAGTAATTACCCAAGATGTAAAAGACTACCTTACAGTTTCTAATCCCACCAGGCCACTTTTTACATTCTTTCAAAAGTCCACAAAACTTTAGTTAATCTGCCTGGTCGTCCAATAGTGAGTGGTATAGGTTCCTTAACAGAACCTTTGTCGAGATATGTGGATTCTTTTTTGAAACCTTTAGTGTGGAACTTGCCATCATACATCAAAGACACAAAAGAAGTTCTTAATTTCTTGAAAGATGTGACATTACCAGAAGAAGGAATTTTAGTTACGATGGACATTGAATCATTATATACTAATATTCCACATAAGGAAACATTAGATGTAATAGCTTTCTTTTTAAACAAAGCGAAAATTAGCGGTTCTGATATCTTATTAACATTTTTGGAATGCATTTTGAAATGTAATGTATTTGTGTTTGATGGAGAACTTTTTTTACAGATTAGGGGAACAGCCATGGGAGCCACTTGTGCACCATCGATTGCGAATTTATTTGTAGGAAAGTGGGAAGAGGTTTTTATTTTTAACAATGATGCTAATATTTTTCATGAATTTATGATTTGTTGGAAATGTTTTATTGAAAGATATTTTTTTGATGTGGAAGGGGGATGAAAATGATTTAAAATCATTTGTAGATTTTTTACATAGAATGAATCCTTTTTTGAAGTTTACAGTGAGCTATTCAAAGGAACGAATTACCTTCTTAGATTTAATGACTGAATGTAAAGAAAATAAAAAGAAAAAAACCGCCTTATTTCGTAAAGAAGTTGATGGCAATACTATATTACGAGCAAATAGTTGTCATCCCAGGCATATTATTAAAAATATACTGATTGGTCAGTTTTTGAGAACAAAACGAAACTGCACAGAAGTGAAAGAGGGGGCAGAAGAATTAACGAATAGACTGATACAGAGGACCTATGGTAAGAATAACATTAGGGAAACTTACAATATAGCCAAGAACACCGATAGGGATGATCTTTTGAAAAATAAGTTCAAAATACAAAATGAAGACTGCCGGTTTAATTTCATTACAGAATATTCAGTAAAAGTGAAAGAACTTGAAAATATAATTAATAGGCATTAGCATATATTGGGAGCTGAACCAGGTTTACAAGAAGTGATTAAAAAATGGCTAGAATGTGTTTTAAAAAAGTTCCCACTGTAGGAGATTTACTCATGAGAAGCCATTATGAAAATAAATTTACAGGCACATGGCTGGATAAAAGAAAGGGAAATGTTAAATGCAAACGATGTATTTATTGCAGCCATATGTTACAGGGAAATATTTTTTCAAGTTTTAACAGTAACAGAAGCTTTGAAATTAGACAATTTATGAATTGTGATACAGTGGGAGTTATTTATTTAGCAAGATGTAACTGTGAGGCATTTTATGTGGGGAAAATGATTAGGAGTTTTAAAATTAGAGTAGGAGAACATTTGAGAGTTATTCAGAGGGGAGATGTGACTTATGCTACTGCAGCACATGTTGTTAATACTAGAGAACCCGAACAACATTTTTTTAATTTCATGGCAATTGATAAGGTAAACAGGAATCCGAGAGGTGGAGATTACAATAATCTAGTATTAAGAAGAGAAAACTATTGGATTTTAACTCTGAAAGCTAAAAAGAGTCCAGGGCTAACTGTCCCCTTAGAGCTTTATCCATATTTAAGAGATGGCAGTTAAGTCTGGTCACACTAAATTAGTATGAGTCATAGGCTTGACTATTTTGTTCAATCCTCACCCCCTCCTTCCTCTTGTTCCCCTTTTTTTTAGTTTTTTGGTTAGTGTTTTTACATTGCATAGTTCAATAGTTCAGTTCTGGACTGATTAGAATAGGATTACACTGTTATATGTATTTGTTGTTTCATTATGTTTGATATGAAGATGTAAATACTATTTAGTCAAAATGAATGAAAGCCCCTCTGTAGGACTTTAATTCGTCTGATTTGTATGCTAAGTACTCATTGATCTGATGGAATTCACCTGGATTAATTGTGTGTTATGTGTTATATCTGGTGTTCTCTGACATTTGTTTTTTATTTCCTTTGATAAAGGACTGGGGGAGCAGTCTGAAACATGTCAGGAGTTTTGTAAAATAAAGTTTTTTATTTCACGTGTTTCTCTATAGAGTTGTATGTGCTCGAAGCCTTTTCTACAAATATTTCATTGTTGGTTTCTGGAGCACTACATCCCAGTGCACACTCATTTGGTGAGCAGACTTTTATGTAATGCCCTATTCAACCAAATACTTTGCTACTTCACAACTTACAACACTTGTAACCTGCTCTTTAAATGTTAATTTGTTCGATATCAGAACTTCCAGGTCTTTTTCTATTTCAGTTGTGATTAGTTCATTCCATGGAGGTGGTAGATTGATTTAATATTAGCCAAAGTGAATGATCTTATATTTGCCGCTATTGAATTTTAGCTTTTTACTTTTCTACCTATTTTGCTATGTCATCAATCTCTGTTTGAAAATTTTCGGAATCATCTTTACTATTTATTATTGCTCCTAGTTTTATGTCATCAGCAAATTTGGACTACCAAGCATCTTCACTTACCTTCACGGATGACACAAGAATATTAAACAATAAAGTTCACAATATGGACACCTGAGGCACACCGTTTGCAACATTAGTCCAACTGGAGTTATGCCTTCTAATACATACTCTTTGCCTTCTATTTGACAGGCATGATTTCACCCAATTTACCAATAGTGAATTTATACCAAATCCCTGTATAGCATTCAGTAATTCACTATGAGAGTCTGTACTGAATGTTTTAGTAAAATCCAAAAACAAAATATCCACTGGTAAGTTGTTTTTTAATGTTTTACTAATGTGGTCAAAAAATATAATAGGTTAATCATACAACTTCTGTCCTTTGTGAAACCATGTTGTAAAGGATCCATTAGTCCTTCTTCTATGATATGCCATTCGATTTTGTCATTTATAATTCCTTCTAAAATTTTCCAGCTGATGACGTAAGGCACATAGGCCTGTAATTTTTAATATCTGTTCTGTCTCCCTTTTTAAATATGGGCACTATATGGACTTCTCTACAGTCATCCACTACCATTCCTATAGCCAATGATCTTTGAAAAATTATTACCAGAGGTCCTGCTACTATTTCCAACATTTCTGTTAGGAATTTACAATGGATTCCATCTGGACCTGGAAGAAGACTGTTCAATCTTTTTATAACTTCTGATGTATTAATGGTTATCCTACTGCCACTGTTTAGATCTAGGAGCAGTTGCCTTCAGTTTTCATCTTTCTGAAAGACACTGCTAAAAAACTTGTTAAAAGCTTCTGCCATTATATCACACTTTGTTGTATTTTCATTATTCACTCTAACTGGCTCAATTTGTGGTTTTGATTTTCTTAGACTGTTGATGTACCCATATAAGTCTTCCTTATTATCCTTTGTGAGTTTTACTAGCTTATATTCCATATCTTTTTTGCTTTTTTATTCTTTTACAGTTCTGCATTTTTCCCATGCCTCTTGAGTGCCTAATCATTTAACAGTCTTGTAAGCTCTTTTTTTCCCTTTTAATGGCTTTCTTGATGTTTTTATTTAACCATTTTGGTACCCAGCCCTTGCCGTTATATTTTCTTACACTCGGAATAAACCTTTGCATATTGTACATCTATCTATCTTGTCCTTAAAAACCTGCCACATTTCTTCTACTGTACATCCAGCCCATCTAGCTCCTTTTTCCAATTCCAGCCTTTCAGATAATCTTTAATTATTGTATAGTCAGCCCTTCCAAAGCAATATACCTTGTGTTTGCATAATTCATTTTACCTGAATAAAGAATTGGACCATTCCATGGTTGCTATTACTAAGGGGCTGTCTAACTATTTATTTATTTATGTTGCCTTTCATGTTACTTAGTACAAAGTCCAGTTTACTTTGTCCTCTTGTTCCATTGACTATGTAGTTCTCTAATCCTAGTTCATCCACTAAATCCATAAATTGTTCTTCAAACTTTAAGTTAGTGGATTTATCTTTCCAATCAATCCCTGGGCAGTTAAAGTCACCTACAAGTAATAGATGTTTTCCAAGTCCAAGTCATTTATTGTTTAATTTGAGGAAGTCTGCATTCTGATCTGCTGTTAAAGCTGGTGACCTGTAACATGCCCCCAGTGTTATCCTGTCCACGTCAGAAAGAATCACGCTCTGGGCTGTGTTCCTAAGCTACATGTATTTGAGGAAGAGAGAGAGTCCAGAAAGCACTTGCTAACCTAAAATAAACAAAGCTATGGGGCTAGATGGGGTGCATCCAAGAGTGCTGGGGGAGCTCAGGCAGGTACTAACTGCACCTCTGACAAACCTATTTAACAGATCATTGGAGACTGGAGTGATCCAGAGAACTGAAGAAGGGCAGATTTAGTCCCACTTCATAAAACTGGTAGCAGGGAGGTATGGGGCAATTATAGGCCTATCAGCCTGACATCAGTAATGGGTAAATTAATGGAAGCACTGCTAAAGGAAAGGATTGTGGAATATATGAAATCCAGCAGGTTACAGGATCCAAGGCAGCATGGATTCACTGGGGGGGGGACGTGCCAAACAAATCTGATAGATTGATTTGATTGGGTGACCAGGGAGTTAGATCAGGGTGGCACAGTGGACATGACCCATTAGGAATTCAGCAAGTCTTTTAACACCATTTCCCATAGGAGACTGGCAAGCAAGCTGGGTATCTTTGAGTGTGCAACAAAGTGATAGCTTGAGTTAGAAACTGGTTAGTGGACATGTGACAAGGTAAGCCCTGTCTGGGGTGGTTGCCCATGTGTGGGGTGTCTGTGCACCCCCATTCCTTTTACTCTTTGTTTCTGTTGGACCGCTGCTTGTGCTGGGAATGAAAATGAAATAAGTTTGCTGTATCCTTGTCTATTTTAGGGTGTCACATTTAATAATTTAATGGAAATAAAAAGAAAAACATATGATGAGTTTCAAGAGTTGACAGGAGAAGGGAGAAGAGAAGTGCACTCACGTTCTCCTTGCAAACCCAGTGGAACCATCATGGACTTACTATCTCATCTAGCTTTTGAGATTAAACAAAATGGAAACATAAAACCCCCTTAACATAAAACCCTGTTAACAAAGAAAAGAGGAGTTGAGTCTAGGCTAGAAAAAATAACACGTATGAACATGTATGTCTTTACTGTTTGGTTGGGAACTCCTGAAAATAAGAGGTTAATACTGGTTTTAGCAAAAAGGGTTGGATCACCTGACGGTGATGTCATCCATGAAAGGTATAAAAATCCACCACTTTGAGTAACAAACATTGATAGGAAAATCGATTGAATACTGACTACCAAGTGAGGAGGACCTCAGAAGTGTGTGCTTGTTTCTACACTGTTCTATATGCAAATGCTGAAGCGAAGCCTCAGGAATTTTCAAAATTAGAAAGTTTGCTGTGTACTGGATATTGAATAACCTTTTGCTTTCTGCATGTTTATTATTTTTATTTTTTTATTTTCTGATTTGAATAAAATAACAATGCACATTTGCATTTTATGCACCTGACTTCTGGTTTGTTGCATCTGTTTTATCCCACACTTTTGCAGTGATGTCAGAAGTGGGGTTTCTGGTACATCTAGGCTGCCTGGGAGACATTATCAGTGGGTATTGAACCAATTCCCAGACAGATGCAAAAAGATCAGGGTGCTGAGGCAAAAACACATCCATTGACTCATGTCATGGCGGAGAAGACTGGAGAGAAACCTGGACCTGGGTTGGATCTTGGAGCCTGAAGAAAGGTGAAAGATGAGCTGGAGAGTGAGACAGAGGGACAGAGGAGAGAGCCCTGGAGGATCCCAGCAACCTTCTACAATGGCTTTGTATGAAGTAGTTGGAGATGGAGTGGGAACGAGTGGAGAATCAATGACAACAGCAAGAGGATTGACAATGGCAGGATGAGAGGTGGATGGCTACCTGTGAGCAATCCAATCCCTTAACCCAGGTCAGCCAGATCAAAATATACCCAGAGACATTAAATTGACTAAAATGACAGAAGCTCCAACCTTTCCAGGATTCTGATTTGGTGATTGCCAACAGTAAGGACTGTTGCCCTCTTGTGCAGGGGTGTGTGTGACAGGGTGAGCCCTGTCTGGGGTGGATGCCCTTGTGTGGGGTGTCTGGGCCCCCCATTCCTTTCACTCTTTGTTTCTGTGGGATGGCCGCTCTCACTGGGAATGAAAATGAAATACATTTGCTGCATGCTTGTCTGTTTTAGGGTGTGACATTTAACAATTTAATGGAACTAAAAAGAAAATTATATTTATTTATTTTATTTATTTAAATATTTGTTGACCAGGATAGGCACACTGAGCCAAGGCTCATTTCCAGGCGGGACCCAGGGGAAGGGACTACAGGAGTACATACAATAGTAACAAAGACAAGATATTTACAAAATTATGCACTGACAGGTACAATATTTACTAAAGTATTTACAAAATTATTTACAGATAGTTACAGTATTTACACATTAGAGGTTTGAATACAAATAGATCCAGCAGAACCTTCCACAGTTTGGGACAAATAGAGCCACAAGTCATCAGCATATAGTTTTTATTCAAAAGCATTAACATATCAAGGCATGCTAGAAACATTTAAATTGTATGAGATGAGGTGAGAAGAAGAGAATTAAGCAGAAGTAGGTGAGATTGGTGCAAAAGAGGTCAAGTACGAGCTGGGTGGTAACAGAGTAAAAAGAGGCAGTGGCAATCATCTAGGACAGAGGCAAGAGTGAGATGATAGGAGGCATATTTGTTTCTTACAAGCTAAGTAAGACGAGGTGTTTCTAATGGAGGGGTTAGTTTATTCCACAAAGTGGGGAGTCAGTAGGAGAAGGCAGCTTTGCCAGAAGATGAGGATGGTCATGGTATGCTAAAAGATTTTTTATTTCTGTGTCTTAGTACGTAAGGGGTGTCAGAGGCCAGTGAGAGACTATCCTTCAGGTAGGGGTAGCAGATTGAACCAGAATTTAGCTATCAAATTGAGTGAGTGGATGTAACACCCATGGGACAGTGGGGCTATTCCTAGGAGGGAGTACAGATTGCAGTGATGCATTCTAAGGGGTGAGTTGGTAGCGAAGCAGCAAAAAGGATTCAGGTGGATGTCTAGCTTTGATAGGGTGATTTCTGAGGCAGGGCAGTAGACCATGTCTGTGTAATCAAAACTGAGGAGTATCATTTTAGTTACAATCTGAAGTCTGACAGGTAATGGAAGGGGAGTCTATATGCCGGTATAGCATACCAAGTTTGTGGCATCAATTAGAGATGGTTGCATCTATGCGAGGAGCAAACGATAAGCAGGGGTCTAGCTAGACACCCAGGTACTTGTAATTGCTAACCTGATCATCCATACAGGGAAGCAATGGGGGGAGGGGATATCTGCTAATTTTCTGTGCTGTGCCAAATAGCATGGAAACAGTTTTGGAGGTATTAAGTTTTAGTTGGTTTTTGTAGGAACCATTTTTGAATGTTGTTAAAATCGCATTGGAGGGTAGCCTGAACTTCATGCACTGATAAGCCTGAGGTAAAGAGGATAGTGTCATCTGCATTCATGTGTATGCTGGACTTAGTGCAGGAGGAGGGGAGGTCATTAATGAAGAGAGAGAAGAGGATGGGGCCAAGGAAAGATCCTTGCGGAACACTTGCTAGGATGGGAAGGGGAGAAGACACATCAGCGATTCTGACAGATTGTGACCTGTTTGAGAGATAGGAATTGAACCATCATAAGGAGATGGGAGCAAGGCCTGTTGTTTCTAGTTTTAGCAGGACGAGGGGTGGGATACAGAATCAAAAGCCGTGGCCAGGTTGACGAAGATTGCGGGCGCAGAGAATGCCTTGGTCAGAGGCAGTGAGGATGTGGAGAGAAGAGATAGTGGAATGCTGTTTCCTGAAACCTGACTGGAGTGGAGTTGGGAGGTTATTTGCGGTGAGATACTCTGCCAGTCTGGAGTGAGCCAGGGATTCCTGAAGCTTTGCAAGAGCAGGGAGGAGGGAGATGGGTCTGTAATTTCTGGGTGTGGAGGGGCCCCTCCCTTTGTGAAGAGGACTGACTGTTGCAGATGTCCAGGCCTGAGGGACCTTACCCATGAAAAAGGAGATGTTGAGTAGATGGGTAAGAGGTTTTGTTAATGTGGGAGCAGAGATCTGCAGGAGTTTGGGGTGAATCCTGTCTGGGCTGGCTTTGGTGGTATTTAACGAGTGGAGGGCTGTGAAGAATTCTTTTTCTGAGACTGGTGAGAATTTGAACTTGTTGTGGCATGGAGGTGGAGATGAGGCAGAGAATATAGGTGGAGGGCCATGAGGCACGGTGCAAGTAGTGAAAAATATTTTGAGGGTATCAGCAATGTTAGTGGGATCAGTTAAGGGCTGACCATGCTGCTTGAAGGCAGAGGAGTTGGGTTGCAATGGAAGGTCAAGGGGTGAGTGTATTACATTCCAGAATTTGGAGGGGTGGACATGCGATCTGAAGAAATCTGCTTTTGCCTGCCTTATGGCCTTTGTGCATCAATTGCGAGGGTGTTGTAGGTTCACCTACTTTTGGGGCTAGGAAGGGATTTGAAAGCAGACCAGGCTTTGTCCCTGGTCTTGTATAAGGCAAGGATAGGAGCCATGATCCATTTATGATGGTGCTTTTTCACCCCTGAGCTTTTTCAGGGGGGTGTAGGAGTCCCAGATGTTTGTAAAGGTGCACAGGAAGCTAGAAAGGGCAACATCAATGTTTTGGGCAGAATACACATGATGCCAGTCAATGTGACTAAGGCCGATTAGCAGGGAATCGGTGTCCAGAGTGTTTAGGGAGCGGGTGTTAATGTACTTAGGGGCAGATTTGGCCATGCAGAATTTTCTGATGCAGTGATCACTTAGTGTATTTGCCGAGGATGCCAGATGAGGTCATCCTGTGAAAATGAAAGGTGAGGATCCAGTCTATTAAAGAGTGGTTTTGGGAGTGGCAATTGTAGCAGGTGGGTTCATGTAACAGTTGTGTCAGGTTGAGGGACTCTATTCTGGAGATGTGAGCTTTTGAGGAGGAGGTGAGCCAGTCTAGATTGAAATTGCCTAGTAGAACCTGTTCCCCTTTGGAGGTCAGATCAGGAAGGGTAGTTAGGGTGTCAACTAGAGATTCACGTGAGAAATGGGGAGAGGCATAGAGCACCCCAATAAATAAAGGGAGAGAGGCAGACAGGGTGAATTGGGCCAGAAGGACTTCATGGGAGCCAGGGTGTGATTCCTTAAATGAGACAGAGCATGAGAGTGGTTGTTTTATATAGATGGCTACACCACCACCACCATGCTTGCCTCAGTCCTGTCTGAGTGTTGCATAGTTGGATTGATTTAGGGAGGAGTCTGGGATCCTTGCAGATAGCCAGGTTTAGGTTAGGTATAGGATATCAGGAGAGTGCTCAGCTATCCAGCAGGTTAACTGGCCAGTTTTAGGCAGGAGGCTTCTGATGATGACGTGGGCAATGGAGAGGCCTTTGTGTGAGCTTAGCGGCTGTGGTCCAGCCTGGGGACCCGGGTTAGGTTCAATGTCTCCAGCTAGGAGTAGGATGAGGGGGAGGAAGGAGTACACAGCAGTAAATGTGTTTCTTCTGGCATACAGGATGGTGTTTGGCATAGATCTGACAGCCCTGATAAGCGACGCAATGGTTATCATCTGTGGAGGCAGAATGTTTGAACCGACAAGGGGTGAGGCATACAGATGAGTCACAGAGTGTCAGTTTGGGAGGGGATGGGAGGAGCTAGTTTGAGAGGTGTGTGGTTCAGGGAAGGTTAGGGAATTTTTATTTGGATGGAGGGTCGGGAGAGTTAGTGAGAGGAGATAACAGCCTAGGACAGAGCATAGGAAAGGCATGGGCAAAGACATTATTGAGACATTGAGAAAAATTTTCAAGGGGTCCATCCAGGATTTGGGGATAACAGAGTAAGCAGACAGAAGGCTTGGAAGCTGTATAGAACACGTATAAGACCATCCTAGTGTCACTTTAAAGAGAGGTCTGTAGGCGTGGAGAGAGGGAGGGAGGGGAGGGACAGGGAGAGGGGGAGAGAGAGACAGAGAGAGAGAGGGCTATGGACAGAGCAAATGCATATTTAATAGAGATCAGGGCCAGGGAGGGAGGACTGGATAATATACCCTCTTTAGATTAAGCTACAGTGCTAACAGGAAAAGAACAGTTTGAGAAAAAGTGCCGAGACGAGGGATTTGAATGGGATTCGAGTGGCAGCCATTAAGGAGTCAGCATTGTTCATGGCAGCCAGTCAGGTTAGAGTGACATGAGAGCAGGGCTTTTCAGAGGTCAGCAGTTGTACCTTTCTCTGGGTGGGCAGGCAGGAGTTTCAGCGCGTTCGGCATGGTAGAGAGCCAGGGCCGCTTTGGCAGAGAGCCCGATCAGGGAAAGAGTTCCAAGGGTTGGCAGGAGAAGGGAGAAGAGGAGCACACCCCCATTCTTCCATTTCCCTTACAAACCTAGTGGAACCCTCATGGACTTACTTTCTTATTAAAACTATATTTTGAAATGAAACAAAATTGAAACATAAAACCCCCTTAATAAAAAACCCTTAACCAAGAAAAGAGGCGTTGAGACTAGGCTAGAAAAATTTACATGTGCAGTATAAATATCTACGTCTTTACTGTTTGGTGGGAAACTTGTGAATATGAGGTTTATACTGGTTTTAGTAAAAAGGGATGGATCACCTGACGGTGATGTCATCCATGAAAGGCATAAAAACCCACCACTTGGAGTACCAAATATAGAGAGGGGAATCAGTTGAATACTGACTACCAAGTGAGGAGGACCTCAGAAGAGTGTATTTATTTCCACACTGTTCTATTTGCAAAGGCTGACTCTAAGCCTCAGGAATTTTTGAAATTAGAAAGTTCACTGGATACTGGATATTGAATAACCTTTTGCTTTCTGTATGTTTATTTTTATTTTTTTATTTTCTGTTTGAATAAAATAACACACATTTGCGTTTTTATGCACCTGACTTCTGGTTTGTTGTGTCTGTTTTATCCCACACCTTCACAGGACTGGAGACAGAAGGTAGTGGTAAATGGAGTTTGCTGTGAGGGAGGGTGACCAGTGGGGTACCTCAGAGTTCAGTGCTGGGATTGATCCTCTTTGATATCTTTATTAGTGACATAGCAGAGGAGCTGGAAGGGGAGGTCTGCCACTTTTCTGATTATGCCAAGATCTGTAACAGCATGGACACTCATGAGGACAATGGGAAGGATGGGCAGAGATCTAAAAATACCTGCAGGAGTGGTCAAGGGTATGGCAGCTAGGTTTTAATGCAGAAAAGTGCTAAATAATGCACTTAGGCCATAGAAACCCATGGGCAGAACACAAAATCAGTGGAGTGAAACTGGCAATGACTAAGCAGGAAAGAGAACTGGGGGCAATAATATTGGATAACTTAAGAGTGGCCAGGCAGTGTGACAAGGCTTTTGGGAGGGCTAGTGGGATGCTGGGGTGCATAGGAAGGGGTATCACCAGGAGAAAAAGGGAGGTGGTTTTGACCCTATATACAGCAGATCGCTAGTAAGACCCCACCTTGAGAACTGTGTCTAGTTCTGGAGATAGCATCTCAGGAAGGATATAGACAGAATGGAGGCGATCCACAGGAACGTTAGCAAAATGGTGCTGGGTCTGCCTCAGAAGCCCCATGAGGAGAAACTAAAGAAGCTCTATATGTACACCCTGGAAGAGAGGAGGGGGCGGGTAGATATGAGAGGGACCAGGATTGTTTCAGTACAAGGAGACATAATATGAATCTGGAGGGGTTGGGGAATCATAGGAGTATGGCAGGGTGGGGGGGGCAGCATTGTAGATCAAGTGGTTCTGCAGCAATAATGAAGGTAGAAAAAAATTATGTACAGTAGAACCCCAATTATCTGATCGCCTTTGGAGACATCTGAAATGGTCAGATAATTGAGAGATTAGATAAACTAGAAGTCAGTCTGAATTCCATTTAAAGCATCTTTATTTCGTGAATTTAAAAAAATAGCTTTATTTATTCAATCAATTCATGTACTTCACTGTAGCACAACAAAATTAAGGACAGTACTTGAAGTGATCAGTGACAACCTTTTGTTTTCAGCTGTCAAGGGACTTTCCCCATGCTTGCTGCTTCATAGATCGTAGAAGCATAACCTGTACAGGATTCGAGTTGGGCTGACTCTCCAAGTACAGGATGCACTTAGCAAAATGCTCCACTGCTTCAGAATGAGTAGGCATACTAGGGGATCACAGCTATCATCCTCCTCCTCATCTTTCTGATATGCTTTCTCATTCTGAACAAATGCGATGATCGCAGCATCTGTCATTTGCTCTTGTCTGTGCTCAACAGCATCATAACTTTGCCACTCCTCTATTTCTCCATCTGGGATGGGGTCTGGCAGCAACATGTTTCAGTTTTTGGGTCACTGCTGCATTTACACAGCTCAAGATGGTAACCCTGTATTTAGCCTTTTTGAACCTCAGAGCCTCTCTCACACTCATGGGCCAAAGTATGGTCTGGCAAACAGCACCAGAACTGACCGGTCTCATCTGCATTGTAAATTGGGTCAGGGATGTGACTGGTGCACTCAAAAATGTCCAAGAAATTCACAACAAAGGGAGAAATGGACTGCTCAGCAGTGCTAAGCCTTTCGCCACAAAGGCGCAACTGCTGAATCCCATGATGGTGCTTAAAGTGCGTTAGCCACTCCTCACTGACTGCGAAGGGCTCCATGTTGCCCATCCGAGAATGGATAATCAGGGCTTTCTCCTTAAGAAGGGGACCTGACAGTGGTATCCCCTTCTCATGCTCCTGGCAGAACCATAAATAAAGAGCAAAGTCATGCTGCTAATATTTACAGCAGCTCATGTTCTTACACTCCTCTGCCCCTGCTACCAAGTTCATGGTTAGAACAAAGTCTCGCAATTTTTGTTTGGTAGTTTTAATATCACTGATTTTTGACATGTCAATGCCATAATCACCAGCAAGAATGGCTGCTCTCTTGTCATTCTCAGGTGCTCCACAATTCTCAGTTTCTGGGACACACTGAGGACAACATGCTTTTGTTTCATAGCCATCTCTGCATGTCAGTACAACAACTGTGGGTGCTAAGTGTTCTGTAATTAGATGCTTAAGTACAGAGCAGCAGGTGCTTAGTGTAATTAAATAGGCAGTCATAGGGCAGAAAAAAACAGGTGCTTTTCATTTAAGTGTAATGGGGAAAAGGTGTTAAGAGGCACGAATGACAAGGCACTTAACAGCTCAAGGTTAATGTACAGTGTGTGGGGGACAATTGGACCGTACATTAGATAGGGAGCTTGGATGAATGGAGGTCAGATAATCAGGTGTCTACTGTATGTTTATATAATAACTGGTTAGGGTCAATAAACCATAGCTGGCAGACCCTCAGAAATTCCACAATCCACACTTGTAAATTATGAAGCTCCATAAACCACGGTTATCACAACCAGGCGTGAGTCTCCCTTAGCTGTTCTCTGAGAAGGTATCCTCACACTGGCGGTCCACCCAATCTCCTCACAGTAAAACTGCCAGTGCGGGAAACACAATTCTCAAGGAAAAAACATCTCAAAAGAGTGTCTTTTACTGAAAACTTCCCTCCCATTCTCTTTCACTGAACTACATAAACTTCTAATTCAAAAAACGCTTGGGAGGTTCCTAACTGAAACGGGAAATAGGGCAGGAAATTCTAAAGAAAAAAATGTTTAAAATGTGATGAATTCAGTTAAAGCACTTGTTATAAGCTCTTTATACATAAAAATGTTCAGCTGTTGTTAAATACTTATGATCTCTTAATTTACTGTTTTACTCTGTTCCATTTACGTAAAATAAATGCTCTTCCCAGAAACTGTTTCAATCTCTTAATTTCTAAATTAACAAGTTGTAACCAGTAAATATAAAAAATAGAACATGGGAAAGTGTGGTAATTCAGATGTTATGCACACCCTCGGTGTGTGATGCCCAGATAAACCCTTCAGGCTTTGTCCTCTGAGTTTATGGGGCATCACACACCATGGGCATGCATAAAATGCTCATAAACCACACTTCCCCATGAATATATATATATATATATATATATATATAAATAAGGCAGACTAGGTGGGCCAAGTGACCCTTATCCACTGTCAGATTCGATGCTTCTGTGTATGTTTCTAAAATCTGTGAGTGGTATTCCCACCCTGGTCTCTTGTAACTAACTCTTTTCTCTCTCTCTCTCTCTCTCTCTCTTTTGAGCAGATCCCTGAGGCTGACATGGCATAGTGTGGTCATCTGTGGCCATTCAAACATCCAGCAGCAGTTAGGACTCAGTAACAAACCTAAGCCTGGGAGCCCAGCAGTGGGCTTCCAATGTGGCACTTGTGGTTACTCATGCTGCCATGCTGACATTGGAAGGGGACATGGAGCAATTCAATTACAGAGAGCACCCCACAGGATAGTCAATGATAATATGGGAATATTTGTCTGGAATATGGTGGCAGCATCAGGCACAGGGGGCATGACACTGGACACCGGGGGGGGGGGGAGTCCTCTCAGATGGCACTGGTTCTGAGCAAAAGTTGTGAATTCTGCTTTTGTGGAAGTTCCAGAAAATGTTGAGGAATTTTCCAAACTTCTCCCTGTGACAAGTTTCCAAATCTTTTGAAATTGTACTGTGAAATTCCACCAAGTAATGCAGTGTTTATTGACGAATGGCAGAACCATAGACATGTACTGTGGAATTAAAGTTCCTTTCCATTCATTTTGCAGTTCATTCATTTATTCCACAATTTCCAAAATAAATTTGTTTTTTTCTGCAAGCAATTTAGGGTCACATTTGTGTTCCTGTAGGTAGTACTGTAAATTTCAATTGCATATAGTGATTCTAACCACCCTACCTGTACAGTCACATTAGTAGATTGACAGCAAATTAACAATTTTTTTTTTCATTTTCTCCACCATTCATGCTTCCATTTCAAATTTCTGCTGTTGAATTCCACAGAACCCTAGGACTGCCTGTTCCATATTGTTGTACTAAGCTACATTCTGTGGTTAATGTCCATAGTTCTACCGAAAACTGTAAAATTATTTCTTGAGCTCTGCAATCCCATGGGTTGCAGAGGGATGTATCAGATGACAGCATGCAGATGCTTGCTGCATAATTATTATACAACTCTGAATATTCTCAGAACAAATATACTCGATTAAAAGATACACTAATATATAATAACCAAATACAGGAAATTCATAACACTCAGCTGAACACTGAAGCAACATTACTGAAAATGTATCAGGCCATGAAACAACTAAAACAACGGGAAACTCCAGGCCCAGATTGGCTATCCATTGCTTTTACAAATAATTTATTAGTGAACTAGCTCTGACTCTGGCACAGTGGAATTATTAAAAAATATCAAGATACTGTCATCATCAAATAGGTTATAAATAGTTATATTAGGATCAGGATCACTGACTGAGTGAAACCAATCTCGTCACTGGTTGGAGAACCTATATTATAAAAAGGCTCTCGGAAATGCTGCAGTCTGATTGGCTGTTAGGATTCCAACAGCCTTACATTAATCCATGTTATGCTGGCAGGTACAGCCTGATCACCATGGCACATGGATTCTTCCTGTCAGCATTCCATCCTCTAGCACTGCTGAATGTGTGGAATGATGCATTCTGATTTTGAACCAGCATTCTTAAACTGTTGGTGGAAGAACTATTTTATTAAAAATCTCCCTCTAAATGAGGAAAACATTCAAAAAGTATACTTTTAACACATTTCTTTTGGAACCATTTTTTATACTGTAATAACAATAAGGCACTCCCAGGAATTAGATTAACAGTCAATCAATCACCCCATAGGGGCAATATGGCACCCGGCTGCACATCGTGCCACATTACACCCCTAGGGGGTGATTAACAGACTGTTAATCTACCCCCGATCATGCCTTATTGCTTAAATGACACAATAGGAGGACTATATACTACATTTACTGTAAGCTGAAAGTCTCTATGTAAAACACAGTGGGACAGTTTTAAAGTTGCTATTTTGAAAAAGAGGAAATCAGGTGTAGGAAGGACTCTGGAGGGGTGGTGTAAAACTATTAGGGAATCAGGGAAGACTTGATAGACTTATTGAGCAGATGTTTTTTATACTTCATTAATGGGGTAAGGCCCATTTTACGTGCAATCTGGGAGCACAGGAAAGTTACACGACTTGCTTAGGGTCCCTTACTATGCAAGTGGAGGTTCTGGGAATCAAATCCATGTCTGCTAGATGTACAATGGAGCCTGCCTTGATGCAGAATTAATTCTGCAGCATTCTGCAGCAGACACTTTATTTATTTATTTATTTATCAAGTCTAGGATTACAAATACCTTTGAGCCTTGGCTCTTTTACAAAGGTTCCATGTCAGAGAAATACAAATTATGGGGAACATCAAGACTGACATTACAACAATGTGGACATTGCAAACAGAGTACAGATTAATACAATTCAAGGGTAGCATTGTAACAAGGCAGCCAGTGGCATTTGGCAGAGAAAATAGACAACAGATAAGAAGTGCCAGAGTCATAGGGAGAGGGAAGGGAGGAGAAGGAATGTAGGAAGCGTGGGGAGAGGGTGAAAAGTGCAGCATTGGGTATACCAAGATGTGAGGGTAGAATCCAGTGAGGAGGGGGGGGGCCACTACAGCAGGAAGGGAAGTGGAGAAACAAGGTTAAATTGGGTAGTCACAGGAGCTGTTGGTAGTGAGATAGTCCCAGAGCCTAGTTTTAAACATACCAGTTGTTGGGGAAGAAGAGATGGTGGGGCTGAGGCCATTGAACCAGAGTGGCACTCGATAAGCAAAAGAGCATTCTTCCTGTGAAGTGTGACAGTTGGGGACTTTCAGTAGCTGTAGCGTGGATCCCCTAAGGCACAATTTGTTAATTCGGTGTTGTAACAGAGTTGAGACCCCAGAAGGTGTAAGGCCAATGTAGATTTTTTTCACCATGGAACAGGTGAGAAACTTTATGCAGTTTGATAGTTGGAGCCAGCCGGTCTGAGTGTACTGGTCACATGTGTGGGTGAGACGGTGAGCACCAGTGATGAGCCGACATGCCTTATTTAAGGCAGTTGAGAGGCATCTAAGGGTTGTGGTTGTGGCTGAGCCATAAATAATGAGTTTAGTTTAGTTTTTTTTTTTGTTTTTTGTTTTTTGTTTTGTTGACCAGGTAAGTGCACTAGACAAATCCTGCCTATTTTCAGGCATGACCCGGGGGAGGGGGATACAGATGAATGCCAACTGACCTTGAACCAGATTAAGCTGTTGGTAGTATTTTTAGTGAATGAGGGAAATTTGGCCAGGACACCGGGGAAATTCCCCTACTCTTTTCGATAAGTGCCATGGGATCTTTAACATTCACCTGAACTACCACCAATCCAGGCAGATGGGACCTTGGTTTAACATCTCATCCGAAAGATGAGACCATAGTCTATTACAGAGATCACAGAGCTCAGGACTGCAACCTTCAAAGCTTCTGGCATGAGGTGTGGTCTGTGTTTGTAGAGGAGACCAAGCCGTGTATTAGCAGCTCTAGCTACATTATCTACATGAAGTCTACAGGAGAGATTAGGGTCAAGCTGTATCCCTAAGTATTTGAATGACCCCACCTGATCTAGAGTGTTCCCCTGGATGGTGGAGATACCTAAGTGGTGTAGCTTGTGTGGGTTATGAGAGTGAAATAAAGTAATTTCAGTGGCAGTTAATCCCGTTTTCCATGCAGTAATCTGAGGCACTGTGTTGCATTCTGTTGGACTATTTTACCGGCCTCATTCACAGCTCATTGCTTTAACCTCTAGGTTGTATGGTATTTTCAAAGGAGTGTCAAGGAACTGTGGCACCATTTTATTGCAGTTGTGCAACTTGCAACAAAATGTTAGACCACATAAAATGTGGTCTAACTTTCTTCTTTGCTTCAATTTGCTTGCTGAAAATGATACATATCAGAAAATTGATGCATGCATCATTTTTGCCAAAAAGCAGGTAAACTTTTGCAAATGTTAAAAAATGTTTGAAAATATCAAACACATATTTTGGCAAATTTATTTTGATACAGGCACAGCTCAAAATTGGAGATTACACCTGTGTCAAGGTTTATGAAACTACTATACAACCAAAAGTCTTTTTCTGTACTTATTCGTTTATGTACATATCTATTTTGTGTAGAGTCTGCCTTTTAAATATTGATTTGCATTCTGTTACTGACCCACCTTTTTGGCCTTTTACATAGCTCAGTCACCAAATCCATGAACATTAACATCAGTGGAAATACCATTTTACATTTTCTTTACTAACCTAAAACAACAACATGCCTTTCAATAACATGGGGGATTTCTGAATCAAATTAGTAAGGAGGTAAGTGTAGATAAATCTTTATTGGTCAACATTCATAGATATTTCCAGTCTGGTACAAACATTTTAAAACATGACATTTGTGCTGTGCAAAAATAGAATTCAGCTGATGGAATTAACTCAAAATGCAGAATTTGGCTTCTACAAACTTTCAGAATGCACTTTGACAAGTTTCACTAAATTCCATTTTAGAACAGTGGAATGAAGGTATGAACTGCAGTTACTGTATAGCAGATTGCATTTGTGTCTGATTAATTTTACATCTTGCAGCCTGCTACACCCATTCACGCCTATTTGATTTAGCGCTTTAGGCTTACCAGCAAATACTGTAGTACTGAGAGAATTTTACAAGTCGCGCTACCATGTAACAAGCAATTACTGGTGCTGGTACATCTTAATTGTCTTCAGTAATTGCTTAAGTACTGTAACTGCCAACAGCTTACAGAGACACCTTATAGCTTATAGCTTGTTCATACATTCCCTCCATTACACAGTATATCCAGTGTATTCTGCTTGCTATCCACAGACTTTGGAAACATCACCTGGCAGACCAGCACTAAGTAATGTGAAGCACAGTGACTGAGAGGAAGACAGATCCCTAGACCTTTTTTTGGTTTTTCTTTACTGTATGTATTTTTCAAATAAAATAAATTACTGCATTTTTTAAATCATGTTTTGCCCAGGAAGTTTTCATTTCGGTTACTTACTGTACCTCATTTAATAAAATTCACTGATTGATAAGGTTGCATGTCAGATTATATTAGCTTTCCATTTAAATTTGTAGATCAGTGTCATTAGCTAGTATAGCGAAAATAAATGGAATGCAAATATAGTCTGCTATACAGTAATGTATTAAACTACAGGAAAAAATTCTACAGAACTGGTTACTGATCTGCAAAATGATTTCATGTATGACTGATGTACTGGACTTCTTAATGGAATTCCTCAAAATTGTCATTCTGTAGTTTATATTTATCTTTCCACCTTTCAGCCAAAAAAGTTAATGGAACAGGGCAAAAATAAAAAAACAAACATTTGAAAACTTTGGATTTTGCCAAAGTCAAAACTTTGGGGCATTTTTCAAAATTTAGGAAATTATGTGAAATTTCCACAAATTCAGAATACACAGGTTCAGCACAACACTATGTACAATAAAAACTATCATCATACATACAACATATAGGATAGTGCATGGGGAACAGTTGGCAACAGGGCTATTCTTTCATCTTGTTGGCACTATGATGACGGATTACCTTGAGAGCGCAGCTCGAGAGGTAATCCATCGTCATAGTGCCTACGAGGTGAAAGATGCCCTGTTGTCAACATTCTATGCACCCTACTATAGTGTATGGTGGAAAGTCGTTTTTGAGAAAAAAATCAGTACAGCATGTTTCTGCTTCAAAACATTTTTACTGGGTTACTAGAAGGA
The DNA here is from genome assembly GCA_016271365.2 of Neoceratodus forsteri. NCBI lineage: Eukaryota > Metazoa > Chordata > Ceratodontiformes > Ceratodontidae > Neoceratodus > Neoceratodus forsteri. The sequence goes on along the minus strand of CM057455.1, from coordinate 911,333,395 downwards.
AAAAAGAACTTTACATTTCGAACGTTTTCACGCTTGACATTTTAACTGCTTAAGAACTTTACATTGCGAACGTTTTAACGCTAAACATTAGTACTGCCACCAACATTGCTGCTTTCGCTATGTGTCCAGTCTATGGAGTGAGCCCTAACTGTCAAATGCTGCTCGAGGACACAGTGTGACGTTTGCAGCACAGTAGAAAACATCATTCTGCTGCACTATGAACGTCACTAGTGTGTGACTACAAGGTTTCGAAAACGATGAATTTCGGTGGAGAACGACGTTCCACCATACACTATATGTATACAATCAGATTTAAAATTTTCAGATGTGTTTCTTCCAAGCTGCACATCATCATTTTTCACAACTCTTTGCTGAGGGCAGCAAACATATTTGTAAGAGAGTGCCATTTACATTATTGTGTTTCTCTTGTACTCAAAAAGAATGCAACCGTGCTCATATATGCATTAAAATGAGGCAAATTGATTCACACTAGAGCTGTGCCAAATGAGAAAATTCCAAATTTGCAGAATTTCAAAGAAATCTCACAAAATTCCACAACATTTTGTAGCGTTTCATCAGAATTTTGTGGAATTTTTAAAATTGATTAATTTGATCATAACGTAGCTGTGTATTGAGCTTGAGCTCTGACCTTTGGCATGCTTACTTTCTGGGAGGAATTCAAATGACTTGCCAAATATCCTGAAATTAGAATGGATTGTCTCAAAATTAAAGGTACTTAAATTCTGTCATTTTATTTTTGTTGGGAAATTTCATTAAACCTTTTATCTGCATATCCCTCAACTATGTATTGGGCCTTACAGCTCCAGTATAAACTGGATATACTCACCCCCAGATTCTTTACTCTCTCTAGGGTCCTATACCAACTGCCTAGGATTTTTTTCTGTATGAGCTGTAAATTGGAGTCAATTGATACTTTATGAGCAACAGCCCAAAAGGAATTCCATACCTTTTCATCCAAATCTTCTTGTAACTCTAGCACCCGTTTCAATCTATGGGCCTCCCAATTAGGGAGGTACTGTATTTCTTTTGGAGCAGCTTATAAATCAGACTACTATGCCCTATCAGAAGCAAAATTCATATTACAAGATGGGGAACTATTCCAGAACCCATGAGAACATAATCCTTAGTGAACCACTTTAAACAAACATGTCTAAGTTGCAGAAATTCCAAGAGTCTCTAGCAGGTAAACGGAATTCCATTTGTAGTTGCTGAAAGAATTTTAACACTCCTGTTGCAAGGTCAATCAAATTAGCAATAGTTATATTCCCTTTCAAGGCCCATCCATGCCAAATTACTGGGGAGCCTCTAATCCTAATATTGGGGTTATGTCATAAAGGTTTGAAGGGTCCTAAAAAATCTGCCTCCCATTGGAGTGCCTTAACAAATTTACACCATAACCACAAAGTGTGGAACATGGGAAGGGTACCCTTATCAGGAATCTGCTTGGACTGTTCCAAAGCCACAGCTAAATGGATATCAATCAAACAATCAGTTCTTTATTTTACCAGGTGAAAGACCATTGAAATGAACTCATTTGCAAGGTGGACCTGGGTTCAGTTGAAAAAAAAATACAACAGTTATGCATCAGTTATACATTGCAACAGAGAGCCACATAACCAGACTACATAAAGCTACATACAACAATCGAGATACAGAACTAGGAAGGTTTACATAACTGTACAGGGCAGCATATATGGTATAATTGAGCTTGTACAATATACAATCATAATCTACATACAATATATGTAATAAATACATAATGCAGATAAACAAGAAAGAAACCACCAGGGATGGGGTATAAGCAACAAGGGAGAGGCAGCAAATGTCTCCCTAAAATGATTTTTTTTTTGTTATTTTATTAGTTTTTTACTGTATGTCAATGGTGGAAACAATTACATGTCTCTCTGAATGACTGCAAGAACAGTTTTTTGAAGATAGACAGCTTCACTGGGAGAGCAAGCCTCAGTGTATGTTGTACATTGTTCCAAAGGACAGGAAGGGTGTGACTTATTGCTGCTCGGCCATGGCATGTTTGGACCTTTGGTATTAGGAGAGAAATATAGGAGAGACTTTTTAGAGGGTAGTTGCCAGGGGTGCAGACAGGCAGGCAGTCATTGATATACTGTGGGAGCTTGTTAATGATGGCTCTGTAGGTCGATAGGACTGCATTTTTATGCCACTTGTAACTTGAGTGAACACCAACCTATATAAGAAATAGAATGTACAGTGGTAGGTGTAATAAGGAGCACCGGTAATAAATCTAAGTACCTGATGATATAGGGAGCCAAGTTTGGAAAGGTCTGTGTTCGTACCATGCCCATACAGAAAATTGGCATAATCCAAGGGTGGCCTGAAGGTAGCTTGAAGTAACCTTTGTTTTGCTTCCTGTGTAATTAGGTATCTCATTCAAAAGAAGATCCCAAGCCTCTGCTTTAATTTTTTGGATAGTTCATATCAGCTTTTCCACTGTTAATTCACTCAAACACTTACTTGTAATTTGTAGTACTCTACTAAATGTTTTTCAGTAAGTTTGTCTCTGTACCATCCCGGGTTGTGCCTGAAAATAGTCTTGTTGGCCAGTGCACCTACCTGGTTAACAAAAACTAAATAAATAAATAAATGTGATTTATGAATGACAGTTTAAAGTCTATCCAAACACTAAGATATTTAAATTTCTCTACATATTCCAGGGGCTTACCCAGTAGAGTGAGTATGTGAGAAACCATCCCTGAGGTGTGAAATTTGGATGCATTGACTGATGGAGCAAAGAGCATAGCCTTTGTTTTTTGGGCATTTAACAGAAGCTTTAAGTGCAAAAGTCTTCTTATAAATGGTTTCACTATCTGCATATAGTTATACACTTCTAACAGCCTAGGATATCTCTCATTAAGGATTGCTCAATCTCCACCTACAGATGGGTGGTCACTGAATGGGAGCTTAACCAATGTAAAACTTGTCTCAGACCAAAACTTAAATGGTATGCCCACTGCCAGGGTAAGTTACATCTTCTATTTAAAATTGGTGCTCTAAGGATCTATGTCCCAAAATGGGGGTGTTTCCCCTCCCAAATAAAATTAGCAACTAATCTATCTATCCTATTCCAAATGCCTAATGGAATAGGAATGGGGAGATTACATAAATAAAAAAAACACTTTTGGGAAATCCATCATTTTTATGGTGGCTAATTTCCCTGGAATTGTCTGGTGTAATTTGACCCATCTATGCATTTCCACTGAGAGATTCAGTAACATCTTGCACATTTTTTGAACACATATCTTGAATTGAGGTGGAGATGTGCATTCCTAAATATTTTATATGAGAGAGTGCCCACTTAACTCTTGTACCACCCAAATGGGCCCAGCTCAGATTACCTTGATAGAGAGGTAAAAGCCCAGTTTTCATCCAGTTGATTTTCAAACTGGAAATGATACTAAAAGCATCAATTACCTCCCAGGCTGTCAGCAAGGATCATCAGCATAAAGCAACATAGTGTAAGAATTCCTCCAAACTTGGATGCAGGAAATGTCTGGGTGCTGACATACGGCAACTTTCAAAGGCTCAATTGCCAATAGAAAAAGAAGAGGACTAAGGGGACAACCCTGACATGTACCTCAAAACAGTGAAAAGGAATCAGTTAGGACACCATTAGCCAATACTCTGGCCCAAGGCGAAGAATATAAAATGTAACCAGTTTAAGAAAGTTTCACCAAACACAAAAGCCTTAAGGGCCACATATAAGTATGCCCATTCAATGGAGACAAGGGCTTTCTCTGCATCAGTTGTGACCAGGGCTGCAGATTTCAGGCCTCTGCTCGCAATTTGAATATGATCAACCACTGCCCTAAGATTATCGCTCCCTTGCCTCCCCCACATGAGCCCTACTTGCGACTTATGTATGAGGAATGGAAGTACCTTCTCTAAATGCATTGCTAATACTTTGTCAAGTATTTTGGAGTCAAATTAAGCATGAAAATAGGGCAAAGATTTGCACAGTAGGACTAGTCTTTATTCGGCTTTGGCAAAAGTTATTGTCGCCGCCTGCATTGTATATTATATAGTTCAAACTAGCTGCAAATAGTTGTACACTTCTAACAGCCTAGGAGACAAAAGAGACTTAAAAGCAAAAAATCTGAGCTGAGGCCATCAGGGCCAGAAGCTTTACCTGAAACTAAGGCCTCAATAGCTCCGGTTAGTTCTGCTAATGTAAGTTCTTGATCCCAAGCTTCCACCATATCCAATGAGGTTTCACCATGCTACAGTGACACAAATTGTGTTGAACAGCATTACAGCAATGGCAAAATGTCAATAGTCAGCATTGAGCCGCCTGGGAAAGCAAGTGTTTTTTGGGAGGGCTCTGCTCCCCACACCCCCTTCCTACAGTTAACTAACTCAGAGTTGGAGTTGATTCGGAGAGAGGGAGATAGCCCCAGAGACAGCAGTGTCAGGAATACCAGGGACCATTGCAGCAAACTGCCATTTTTGTAGCTGTAATGGTCTTTGCGGTATTCCTGTCACTGTTCGAACATGATACCATCCAACGATAGCATAGGCAAAGATAACTTATGAAAAACAGAATCATAATCTGCCTGAGCACAACACAAGGAGGATTTATACAAATTAATATAATAGTTCTTAAACATGTCACAGATAGCTACAGGGTCAGAAATTATTGCACCATCCTCACCCTTCAAATAAGGAATTTGTGCATCAATAGACTTTTTTCTAAGCTGAAAGGCTAAGAGGTTTTCTGGCCTTTTTACCAGGTTTCCAATATGCCTGATTTAAAAATAACAAAGCTCTGGTGGCCTGCTGGTGATAAATATTATTTAGGCGATACCGCAATTCACTCAATTTCTCCATCAGTGATTCTTGTTTCTGATGATCACTATACATAATCTTCTATTTTCTTAATTTCTGCTGAGACTTCTATAGTTTCTCGCTTTCTCATTTTATACTTCCAAGAGACAAAAGAAAAAATACTACCTCTGACAGAGGCCTTGAAGGCCTCCCAGAGAGTGAAGGCATTTATGTGAGGTGTATCATTCTGATCAAAATACAGCACAATCTCATCCGAGAGTTTTCTAAGAAATTCAATAGAATTTAACAACCCTGGATTAAATCGCCATCAAGGAGATAGAAACATAGAAACATAGAAGTTGATGGCAGATAAGGACCGCAAGGCCCATCCAGTCTTCCCATTTATTTTTCTACCTTATAAATCTGTCATTGGCCTTTGCTCTGTCAATGGCCTATCTAGTCATACCCATCTCTATTGCTCCCTTATGCCTATCCCACACCTGTTTGAAGCCCTGCACTGTATTCATATCCGACACTTCCTGAGGTAGGTTGTTCCATGCATCCACCACCCTTTATGTGAAAAAGAACTTCCTCACATTACCCCTTAATTGGCCTCCCCTAATTTCATGCTGTGTCCTCTTGTCCTGCTATTTTTCTTATATTGAAACATGTTAGACTCTTTCACCTTTTTAATGCCCTTAAGGTGTTTGAATGTTTCTATCATATCACCTCTCTCCCTTTATATACTACCTTGTGGTACCCATGACATGCTTATAGGGGCATGATCAGAAATTATCATAGGCAACTCAACCTCAGTTATGTAAGACAATAATTGGGAGCTGCACAAAATGAAGTCCAACCTACTACAAGTTAGGATTCTTGATGAATGGAAAGTATATGTCCTAATGTCTGGATTATGAATTCTCCAGCAATCTATCAATCTGAACTCAGAACATAGTAATTGGACAGCTTGTCTTGAGTGAAAATGTCTGGGATACCTTTCTCCAATGGTGTCCTATCTAGGACAGGCTCTAAACCCAAATTAAAATCCCCTCCCAGAACAATAACTACTGGATTTTGAGAAAGATTAAACAGAACTTGGGCCAAGTTAAAAAGAATTCTGGGGTGTCAACATTAGGAGCATAACTATTTCCCAAGATCACCTGTTTGCTGTAGAAGTATACAGACAATAAGATCCATCTGCCTTCTTTATCATGCTCCGAACTTGCCACTTGAAAAGGACAACCCTTCTTTAATAAAATAGACACCCCCCATTTTTTCTGAAGAAAATGTGCTAGAAAAAGTTTGTCTTACCCAACCCTTTAACAGCTTTCTAGCTTTCTGCTTTAGGATGTGAGTCTCTTGTAACAATGCAATGTCCACATTGTTAGACTTTAAATATTTATTTATTTATTTAAGTTTGTTGATCGGGTAGGCCAACTGAGTCGAATACAGGTCCCTTTTTCAGTGGCAACCCAGGATTAGTTACAGATAAATATAATACACAGAGTACATTGCATTGTGGAGCTATATAGAATGAGATTTGTAGAATGCAAGAGACATTATTTACAATCGAATGTTAGATACAAGAATTTACAAGCAGACAAATATACATAATCCTTGCATGGTATTATATACATCATTAGAGCATCTTCAAGTGTTGAGACCATGACTGACAATAAGACAATATAGGCATTTGTTCTTTATACTGCAATATATATATATCTTAGTACATGGCAGTGGAGTATAGCTTTAGAGCATATTCATAGCTGGCAAGGCTAAGTGGGCATGCAAAGTGCCATACCAGGATTTCAGTGGAAGCAATTACACTGGTTTATTCCTAGTAGGTAGGCTTTTAGGCCTTTTTTGAAGCCTCCTAGAGAGGTACTTTCCTGTAGTGCGATTGGGAGAGTGTTCCAGAGGGGGGATGAGATTTGAGAACGCCCTGCATCCTTGGGCTGTTAGATCCCTAGGTATTGTTAGGAGCTGTCTACTAGAGGACATTAAAGGTCAGCCATTTAGTTTGGGCATCAAGAGATTTTCTAGACTCGGAGGGGCATCAGGCTGCTTGAGCTTAAAAGCTAGGCAGCAAGATGAGTATCTTAGCCTGTCATCCAGGGTTAGCCAGGCTAGGGTTTGGAGGACATGACAGTGGTGTTCTCTCGTAGGGACCCCAGCCGCAAACCTGCTTATCCTGTTGTACATAGTTCTTATTTTCTGCAGCTCAGTGTTTTTGGCCGAGGGCACTACCAATGAGCCATGTAGTAGGGAGGGTAGGAGGATACCCTGTGCAATTCTGCATCTGGAGGTCTGAGTGAGAAAAGGACTGAGGCAATATAGGACACCAATTTTTTGGTTCACGAACCTATTGAATTGGGCTATGTGAGCCTTGAAGGTGCAGTCCTGATCCAGGGTGACCCCAAGGTATTTCAGGGACTCAACTGGGTCAATCTTGGACCCATTTGCTAGAGAGAGATCTAGCATTTTAGACCTGTCTGGTCCTAGTTTGTTCAGACCAAATAACATGGCCTTGATTTTTCTCCCATTGAGCACCATTTTGTTTTTGTTTAGCCAATTCTCCAGTGTCAAGAGATCATTTTTAGGAGATTATCACTGGAGGACATGTATAGCTCAGCGTCATCAGCGTATAAGATAATTTTTGTCTCGCTGCAGTAATTAGGCAGTTCGTTGATGAACAGTGAGATGAACAGAGGCCCCAGGATTGATCCTCGGGTACCCATCCAGGAACAGATGCTTATCCAACATGGTACCCTGCCATCTCACTAATTGTGTTCTACCCTGAAGATAGGAAGTGATCCATTGAACAGTGTGGGTGTCCAGGTCTGTCCATTTCAATTTAGTTAGGAGAAGTTGCTGGTCCACTAGGTCAAATGCTTTGGTGAGGTTGCTGAAGACCACACAAGTGAGCATCCCCTTATCAAACACTGAGAATATCTCTGAGGTTAGAGCTATCAGTGCTGTATCTGTGCCATGTTTTTTCCCAAATCCATGTTGATGCATGGTAAAAATGCCATGCCTTTCTATATATATTCCACTATTTGATTGTAAATCACCCTCTCTAGCACTTTGCTGAGGATTGCAGAAGAGATATAGGTCGTTAATTTTTCAACCTGTTCAAGTGGGCCGCTCTTGTGGATAGGGGAGACAAGGGTCACTTTCCATAGTGGGGGACTTGCCCTTCAAGGAGAGATCGATTAAATAGCCATGCTATTGATTTTTTTATTTATTTATTTAGTTTTTGTTGACCGGGTAAGTGCACTAGACAAATCCTGCCTATTTTCAGGCACGACCTGGGGGTAGAGGGATACAGATGAATGCCAACTGACCTTGAACCAGATTAAGCTGTTGGTGGTATTTTTAGTGAATGAGGAAATTTGGCCAGGACACGGGAAATTCCCCTACTCTTTTCGATAAGTGCCATGGGATCTTTAACATCCACCTGAACTACCACCAATCCAGGCAGATGGGACCTCGGTTTAATGTCTCATCCGAAAGACGGCACATCAGAAGTGCAGCACCCCTCTCATGCTGCACTACAGTGTCAGTATTGGGATATTAACCCAAGTGCCAGATGTGGGAACTGAACCCACAGCCCTCTGATCTCCCGGCCTCAAAGGTGAGTGTGCTACCTACTGAGCCACTGACATTTTGCAATGGCAGGTGCAGCGAGGTGGAGAAGTTTTGGCTCAAGTTTGTCATGCCCCACAGATCCATAGAGTTTGATCCTCTTTAGCAACTTCAGGACCTCTTTTTTTCTGGTCAGTTTGAAGTGAAATTCTGAAGTGTGGGGGTCCATTTTACCAGGGTTGTGAGGGGAGGTGGGTGGTCCAGGAGTGTATGTTTTAAACTTGTCCAATTCAGCGAAGAATGTTTTAAGAGCCTTGGCAGTGGAGGGTCTTGTGGCAGTTACCGTTTGCCACTTTATCTCCACTTACCTGAGGGGTTTGGCCCTTGATTAGATTGTTAATTTGCCTCCGGAACATTTTTGGATTGGATAGGTTGTTATCCTGTAGTTTTCAGAGGTGTTGAATTTTGGCTCTTTTTAGCTCAAGCTTACATTTGTTGCAGGTTTCTCTGAACTTTTGCCAATCACAGGTCTGGCCAGTGGATTTGAAGGTACCCCAAGCTGCATCCCTACTCTTCATGAGTTTTCTGAGGTCACGGATGAATCATCTGGCTTCTTGACCTTTCACTCTGAGCTGCTTTAGCAGAGTGTGTTTGTTGGCAGTGGACAAGAAGTTTACAATGAAGAAGTCAAGAGCATTGTCTAGGCTTGGGGCCCTTTTGATTTGCCACCAATCTATGCCAGCCAGGGTGCTGAGGAAGGAATTTAGGTCAAAGTTTGAGAAGTCCCTGGTCCTGAGTATTCTGGAGGGGGGTAGGGAAAGCATTTCTCCATATTCCATATGTGGGGGAATGGTCACTCAGGGAGTAAGATAAAGTCCCCACCAGGTTGAATCTTTCAGGGTTAGTGGTGAGTAGCCAGTCCAGTGTTGTAAGCTTAACAGTTTTTGTGTTTGGCCTGGTATGGTCTTGTATTAGTTGGGTCAGGTCATCTTCTTGGAGGGCCATTTTAACCTCCCCAATTTAAGAGGACCCCCAGTGGATGCTGAAATACCCAGTGATTATTGTTTCCCCTTTGGGTAGGTTTGGAAGGGCTTTTAGTAGAGAGTTCAGTGATTCTAGTGGAGATTTGGGGGAGTTATATATCGCCCCAACCAGCAGTGGTTTAGTTCCCCCTAGTAGAATGTTAATGAATAGTGCTTTGCAGGCAGAGGGGGTTAGGTCTGGGGTGGCTACCATCGTAGCATTAAGAGCAGATTTGGCATAGATCAGGACCCCTCCTCCTTTTTCCTTAGTCTATCCTGCCTAAAAAAATGATACCCTGTTAAACCTTCCTCAAGGTCCAGTATTGAAGGTTTGAGCCACGTTTCACTTACTGCAATTATATCCAGTGAGTAGAGGCTCACCCAGGCCTCCAGCTCATGAATCTTAGGCCTTAAGCTGTTTATGTTCATATTGGCTATTTTTAGCCCCTTTGCAGTGTCACATTGGGCCCTGCTTTGTGTGGATAGCAGTGTGTTGCTAGGTGGGGGACCAGGGTTTTCCTCTATGTCCCCACCAAACATAAGTTTCAGGTGCTTAAGTAGCTTGGTTAAGTATTTTGGTATCAGGAAGTGGGGTATTCTTCTATCTTCCCTGAAATACATTGTAATGTTACAGAACGTCCCATTCACCTGAACCTGTACAAGTATATTCTCTGTGGCAGGAGGGCATCAGGGGATAGTTCCCACATGCCCTCAGGATTCAGTCTCTGGCCCATGCGATGTAGGATGTGATCAGAGCTGAGGACTATCAGGAATATAGAGAGCTGCACAAACTACCCTGCTTGCCATCTTGTAATGAGAGATTCTGCCTCTAGCAGTTAGTAATCCGCTTCAGTGTGTATAGGTTGTACTGTGTTGTTTTGGATTGTCCCTGCTAGTTAGCAGTATGTAAATTCCTATCCCCCCAGATTGCTAGTTCCTTTTATCAAGGTATCAGATTATAATTTTTTAGGCAGTGTGTGTTTGTCCTGTTGCTATCCTGATTTTTCAATGAGTGATCACTAGCTGCTGATAACACCCGTAGTGGGCATTTGGTACAAGGAGCTTATGGCCAATCAGGCACTTAGTAAATTTTGACCATGTGACATACCTCAGCTCTTTAGCTAAGTGTACAGATAGGGTGGGTGAGAGGGGGGAGGATGGGATTTTAGCTGTCAGACGGCTTTGCAAACCACCAGTTGTGGTTTGCTAGCGGAGGGGTTGAGAAGCAGCTGTCTTTGGCAGAGATTTGCGGCTTTTGGCGGTGCTTGATTCCCAGTATCCTGAAGTGGTAGCTGGCATAGAGCGCTGGTCACAGCAGGGCGGGGAGGTCTCTGAGATGTGAGACCATTGGGAGCAGCTGTCCTGGGCAGTCCAGTCCACTGGAGGATGCTCTGAGAAGAGAGGTAGAGAAGTGGGATTAAGTACAGCTGGAAGATGTGGAGGTGTTTCAGGTAGACAAAGAAACAGGGCGGGTTACAAGTTAAACAAAGGCACCTGGGTGGGTCGAGGATTATCGAGGGCTGAGTGGGCTAGGGGGCTAAAGAAACAAACAATGGGAGAGTAACCTGATGCTCTTACAGAGATCTAACTATTTTCAGCCCAAAAGGTGTAAGTTATCTGCAGTTAATACTATATGAGAGCTACCCTGTCTAGCTGTAGGCATAAAGCCCTATATGATTAACAATATTTGATAAAACACTCCTAAAAGACTGTAATTGTTAGGCTAAAAATTACTTTTAAGCAGGACTGTAAAACAGGAACCAAAGTCAGTCAATATGGAGCTACAGTTTACCGACTGGCAGAGCAGCCAATCGCATAAGGACCCCTGGCAGGAGCTCACCAGTGGAAAGCGGGGGCACCTGTTTTTAAAATATCTCAGTATAAAAAAGAGCTCCAAAAGTCACTGTGTCCCAACAGCTCTGAGATATGAACCTGGCACACCTGAATTCAGCTGTCTGACAGGCGAGGAGGGCTCTAAGATGTGAGACTGCTGGGAGCAGGTCTGCTGGGCAGTCCATCCCACTGAAGGGTGCTCTGAATTCGGCTGTCAGATGGCTTTGCAAACCACAGGTTGTGGTTTGCTAGTGGAGGGGCTGAGAAGTGGCTGTCTTTGGCTGAGATTTGTGGCTTTCAGCTGTGCTTGATTCCCGGTATCCTCGAGCAGTGGCCAGCATAGAGCACTGGTCATGGCAGGGTAGGGAGGGCTCTGAGATATGAGATCAAGGGGAGCAGGACTCCTGGGTAGTCCAGCCCACTGATAAGATCTTTTTCCTTTTAACAGGTGGTTCATTTCCTGCATGTTCCATGTTATCACTTTTAATGCGACCATTATCTAAAAAAGAACAGGGGAAATCAAATGAAGAATGGAGCCAATTATTCCCACAAAAATATCTCAAGGGGTTGCCCAGATGCTGATGCAACACTGTATCAAAAACTTTTCCTAAAAATTCCCTTCCCACAAATATATAACAATAAAAGAAAAAAACACAATATTCCTCTAAGCAATTGAAAAAGCATTACATTTTATATGGTAAGTCTATATAAACCTGTTAATCCAAAACATCTGACTTCAACAGGTTGAACAGGAGGAGAACTGTTAACTAACAACAGAGAAAAAAATCTACTCCATAATAATCCAAAATAGATTAATGGAAAATGCAGTAATAAGTTCCAGTAATAATACCACAGCCCTCTCCCAAAGTAACAACAGAGCAAAACCCAGTTATAATAATAACCTCTGATATTAAAAATTTCCACTTGCATAACAAGTGTGCGATATAGTGGGCAGGCGAATAAAATTTGTCCATGGCCTTCCACTCTACTGCAAGCACAAGAAAGTGCATCTATATATCCCTCTATATGCCACTACCACTGCTTTAGGAGCATACACTGACTGTAAAATAAGATGTATATGAGACTTCCATGACAAAATGAAGAAAGTTACCCTAATGGGACAAACCATAATGGCATACCCCCCTCTCTGAATAGGCCTATGGTAAACTTAGAATCTACCAGCCTCGGGAATATACACAAACACCGTAATATAGAGCATAGTGATACATAACCATGAATATCCAAAAATGAATGAGGATACCAATAAACTATTTATTTAGTTGTTTAACCAGGAGTAGCACACTAAGCTAAAAGCTTTTTTACAGGAGCGACCTGGGAGCACAGCGAAGTTAAGTGACTTGCTCAGGGTCACACAGTATGCAAGTGGAAGCTGTGGGATTCAAACCCAGGTCTGGTCTGCTGGATGTCACCAGATTTGCAGCTCAGAGCCTTAAACCACTGTGCTATACTGCTATATATATATATATATGTCTATACAATTCAATAAAACTGAAAAAAGTGTCACATCTACAATGACCCTTACAGAGTAGTATGGCCATCTTAGGAAGGTGGCGTCTAATAACTAACTCAAAGAAAAAAATCCCCCACCACTAAAAACTAAGGATCAGAAGAAGGAGTTCTGAAAAGACAGCCATACTCATATAGTGATCTCATTATGGTCCAGAAAAAAAAAAGGTCACCACAAGTGTATGTCTTTCAACTGGGCTGGAGAAGAATATTTAAGACACAAAAATGCTACTTAGCTGTCAATGATCGGTCAGCTTAATCTTTTTCCACCATCGACTGCAGCAGCTGTGCCTCCATACCATGAACTGTGGATTCCAATGCTATCAACTGAGCCTGCTGAATTGAAGGTGAAACAGTGTCCACTGAATCTTCAGGGGGAGAGTAGCAAGAAGCTCTTCCTCAGCATTGGCCCAATCCATCTCTAGCAATTTAGATGGTTCCTCAATAAGAGAAGGAGACAACCATGGGTGCTTTGAATCAGGAGTCATTGACCAAACTGAGGGGCTGGTCAAAGGAGAGCTCCTGGGAGTGAAGTCACTGGAGTTCCTGGAGAATGATGCATCTGTGGTTGCTGAGAAGAGGAGACAATCTCACTGTTGTGCCCAGCCTCTCTATGCCTTTTGGGTTTCAGATCTAAATCTCTAGGTTGCAGAGAGAAGGGGTAGATGATGCTATCACCGATAGATTATTAACTAGAGGATGAGTCTTTGTGGTCAGAGGAATCTGGGGCTCACTAGCATGTGTAGATTTGTTAGAGCAAGCCGGATGGGAGAGAGAAGGTGCATTTACCTTGACCTTTGCAGTTGGTGCTGGATTAGACATTTTGATTTCTTTCCGGAGGTGCTGAGCATACACAGGGGAATCAAATCTTGACCACGGACCATCCTAAAAAACAATGTGAGTAGTGGGATATTTCATCCCATATTGAATATGAAGTTGAGCTAACTCTCTCCTTTCCAAGGTAAAAGCTTTGTGGTGAGCTGCAACCTCCTTAGAGAAATCTTGAAAAAATGTAAATAGAATGACCATTTCACTTCAGTGGCCCACATTCCTTTGCTAAGGGCAGGATTTGCTCTTCTATGGAAAAACATAAGAAGTATGCCAGTACCAGTCTAGGTGGCATCCCACGGGCTGTTTAGTTTGTAACAACCTATGTACTCTCTCAAGCTCTAAGAGGATCTCCTAGTGATGATCCAGAACTTGAGGGTAAACATTTTAAGAACATCAATCATACTAGATCCTTTTGAACCCTTCAGGATCCCTATGATGTGAAGTTTATTTCGACGTCCTTGATTCTCAAGGTCATCAAATTTTTCCCACATCTGATGCATCTGCTTTTCAATAGCCACAAGTTTATCTTTATGAGTGGTGGTCTCCGACTTTACCCACAGTACAAAGAATTCTGTATCTGCAATCCATGTTTCCACAACATCTACTCTCTCATCCAATTATGCCCTTTAGCCTTTAAATTAGGAATGTCTTGTGTTAGGGCTTTCAACATTTCTCTAATGTCTGTAAAATGTGTTACATGTGAGATGGCCATAACTTGCTCAGCCATCTTCTAGAGCTTTCATCAAGAGGTAGTACAGTCCTACTTTGAAACACTCCTCCAAATTGTGGGTAAGTGCTCATGCCGAGTCAAATTCATCAAGCAGCCATCCTTGGGTGTCTCCCCAAATTACCAAATGTTTGTGAGGTACACTAATTACAACTAGAATAATGGATTTTGAGCACAGTGTAATGGAGCTCCTCAGTTAAGCAGCCATCCAGTTTCCTTGCCATGCATGTGCCCCCCAATTTGTCATGATTACTTGATGATAGGTGTTCTGAAAATGTAGCTAGTCTCATGACATTAGAGTGAATCATCTCAAAATGATATGTGCTCAAATTATGTCAATTATTTTTTGTGGGAAATTTCATGAAAAGTTTCATCTACACAAAACTTGGGCACATTTGGAGCTAGACATGTATAAATTAGCACAAACAACCTTTTTGTAATGGTTATAGAATCATCTAAATATGGAAATAATTGGATTAGAAATGTTTAACTTACAGGGGTTCCAAATTTTACTATGTACATATTTGCAAAATGTTGTTAAAACTCTCAACAATGTGGATGTTTGTAACTTCTCTGCTCTTGCAGGCATAGACTTCACATTTGACTTGTGTATCTGATGTCAGTGTATCCTGGTGTCTAACACAATTGGATAAATTGGTTTATTAGTTTTAAATTTACAGTGAAAAAAAAACCAAAAATTATGGGTAACATTTTCTCAAATATTGATGGTAGCATGTCGATGAAGGATCCAGAATTCTTTTTGTGGAATTTAACATTCACAATGCAAACTTAATTTGATAAGCTGGGCTGAGCTTTTTGCAGTCCTGCTGTGCCACTGTGGTAACTATTTTGCCCCTCGCTTCCATCTTAGCATAGACAAATTGACTCAGTAGAACTGCTGGATCCCAGTGACATCCTCATTGATCATTACAATGGTAAAATCCCTTAAAGGACACCTGAACAAGTAGTTTTTTTTTAAAATGGCAGACTCCCAAATCTGGCTTCATAGCAAGGCAAAGAAAAGGCTGCTGTTTACATTTATGCTAAAACTGCATTTATGTAAGTAACATAAATGCATTTTCATAGCTTTTGAAAAATGTAAACATCAGCCTTTCACTTTCCAAAAACAACCTTGGTTTCTCCCTAAGATGTCTGCCAAGTGTGTTAAGTGATGAGTCATGATGACATCATCAGAAACAGATCCAGAGATCCACATATATTTCTATAGAGCTAACTAGTTCTTCTTTCCCTCTTTATTTTAAATTGTTGTACCAGAATGATCAACACCATGTATTACCTCATGGATTATTTTGATTAGTACACATGTTAGGCTATGATTTTGTTCATTTTGTTTATTTTTTAACTTGTGGAAAATGTTTTGCAATTCAGCTGACTTTCTTTGGTAAACTGCATTACAGTACAACACTTCAAATACCTGATGATCTAGTGGTTATATGATGCACTGAATTTTGTTTTTTGTTAACCAGGAGAGAGACACTAAGCTGAAAGCTTGTTTACAGGTGTGACCTGGGAGCACAAGGAAGTTTAATGACTTGCTCAGGGTCACACAACAAAGTACTGGTCTTGTTCAGTTCCAAAGCTCATGTCTCTTGTTAATCCACAAAAAAGGCTTTCTTTTTCCATGTGAACACCCTGCACCTAGCCTGCCTTCTGCTGAACACCCCACCATCCATACCCTGCCCTTAGTACTGCCTGGGGCCGCATATGAGCTTGTGGTCTCATGAAGAGAATTATCACACCTCAGATTGTAATCTTGTAACTCAGAGAGTTGTGCACACCTATAGTGTTAGACATCATCAGCTGGCACTGTTAAAAAATGTCTCTCAAATCACTCTCCAGTCCAGATTCTCAATGTTTGACTTCTGCTCCCACAGTTAACATTGAGTGGATCACCACCCTTCTGCACAGTGAAGGTAGTATGTACAGTTCCCTGTTGTGTTTTTTCCCACCTCATTAACCAACAACTAGGTCTCCCTGGAGGGCCAAGCAAAAAGCATCATGACTCACCAGAAAAAACTGCTGATCATGCCCTCATATAGGCTGCACTTACAATGGATAACAATATTATTAGCAGGAGAGGCATATTAATACCATGAGCGAATCCACCTGACTTCCAGTGTCAGTCTCCTCCTTTACCTGTGATCTGCAGAAACCCACAGGACAATTCACAGCAATTCTTCTCCAGTACTTTTCTGTGCTGTGCTCCACAATGCGAGTTGGCTGGTTACCACCCTTCCAAATCTTGAATGTGCTATATACAACTCCCTCAATACTGTTCTAACAAGCATCAACACCCCCCCCCACCCAAGGGTAATCTCCCTACACTGAATTCAAGTAACAGTTTAGGTGCAGCCTGCCACTCTGAGTATTTGTCATCACTGGCTACTCTCATCCACAGTCAGGTAGTGATCACAATGCTGGCAGCCCCACAATTCAGATCTCACAGTGATCTGCTCAGCATAGTCCTTCATGTCTTCAACTAATCTGAATGTAGCTATACCCTGCTGGGATGGCCTCTTCAGTGTCTCTCTGGCATTCATTCTTCTCACCTGCTCCCTACACAAAAAACTGGTGAGTTCACTACCCTTCCACATCATTAATGTAGTTAGTACAGTCTCCTGTATTATATTTACAAATTAATAATAAACATGATCTTCTGGTAAGCCAGACAAGTGGAAAAATTGGCTTTCATACCCATATAAGATCTAAGCCACCTATGATTAGGCACTATTAAATGACGTATATAATGATATGTACACCCATCATTTAATAGTGCCTAATCAAAGGTAGCCTAGATCTTTTAAGGATAGGAGAGCCCATCATTCCCCTTATTCCCTGCTGTTATGAACCTGACTTACTGGAAAGATATGTTTATATTTGATATGTCAAAATAAAACAGGGATTGTACTACTTGCCATCATGATGCAGAAGGGTGATGAACTCACCAGTTTTCATTGTGAGGAGGAATAGTGAAGAATGAATACCAGAGGGTGACTAAGAAGGCAACTCTTGCAAGGTACTGCTATATTCAGGGAAGGGGAAGACAGAAGGACAGAAATACAAGCAGATTACTGTACTATGAGAAATAAGATGTGGGGCTGCCAGCACCTTGATCACTGCCTGACCCCCGTTGTCCTGGCCAACATTCCTCTTCCCATAAAAGCAGTTCACTTAATTGTCCAAGGCTGTGTGTGGATATTAATGTATGAAATGGCTTCCACTACGTGTGCAGTCCACTTCACTGCCAGTCTCGTATTGCCTGTAAAGCACTTTGGAATACAATGTGTATAAAAACCACTATATAAATGCTGATTCTTCTTCTTATAATTATTTCCCATGAAAAAAGAAGACAAGACAAGCATATATTTGAGTTTCAAGAAAGTATGAACTCTAACATTGGACTGCACAAGAACTTTGCTACAAAAAAGTGGTGGCTCTAGGGGGTGGGGAAGGGAGTGGATGCAACCCCCCCACACACATAGTAATGTACTTGCTTGCTGCTGCTGCTGCATTTCACTTTGTTGAAGAAGTCTGATTTATTGATTGTACAAATGTTTACATTCAAACTATGGATTACATTTGTAGGTTCTGTCAAAAATGTACTAGAAAAGAATAATAGTAGAAAATATAAAGGTTTAATAAAAATGTTAAAAAGTGCATATTAAGCATGCACACCACCCCAGCACCACCACTGCAGCATCCTGGATCCACCATAATCACTAGATCACCAGGTTATTCAAGATTTGTGCTGCACTGTGGTTTGCCACAGAGAAAGTCGATTGGATTAAATCACATATTCAGCATGCTAAAGTAAACAAAATGAACAGTACCATTGCCTAACATGTGCATTATACAAAATAATGCACATGGTTTTGACCATTTGGGTGAAACAATTCTATACAAAGGGGAAAAAGAACTAGTAAGCACTATAGAGAGCCATATATGTCTCTTTGGCTTTGGATCCAATTATGTCATCACATAACACATTTGGCGGCCATTTTAGGAAGCAGGTAAGACAGTTTTTTTGAAACTGGAAGGCTGATTTTACAATTTTCAAATGCTCTGGAATCACATTTAGGTAAATTATGTAAATGTAGTTTTAGCATTAATGAATACAGCAGTCTTTCCTTTAGTCACCTACGGAGTCAAATTTTTGAATAGTTTATTATCAAAATGTTGTTTAGATATCCTTTAAAATGATAGTCACCTACTTCTTTTCCTATCAACCTATCCTGTTGGAATCATCAGAATTCTTCCTTCTTGGTGTCCCAGATATTATCTTCCCATGCTACATCTTTTTGATTACCTCTAAGTCCCAGATTTGCACATATATCAGGCTCCCTGGATCATCTGTTTACTGTGTATGATCCTTATATATCCTTTATTCAGGTTGGAATTGTTGACACTCTGTGCTTCCCTGCTCCAACTGGAGCATCTACCACTGTTGTACTGCCCAGCTTAACTTTCTATTTCTTGGTGAAACTATGTAACTAACTCCTCAACTTGATGATCCCTTGCACTACCTGCCTCTGATATCCCTACTTTTTAATTTGAATCCCCCAAAAAGGTTGAGGAAAAATTAACACATTTCAGTTCTTTGGAATGTTCATGAAATTCCACAATTTTCCTAAATACTCATGGAATCTGACTTTATGCACAGATGTTATTTTACAATTTCTGGCAGCAATCAATTACTAAAATTGACACACACAGTCTCCTTGTAAGGTCTTAGAACCTACCAAATTTAATGGCTTTGCACTCTCAAAATTAAAAGTTTCAGAGGGTTATAAATTTGCAGTTTACATTTTTAAAAATCAAATTTTAAAATGTTGTGAATGTTTGACTACTTTTAATTCAGTTCCATTTAAATCTATAAATATGAACTTTGTCAGCAGTGATCATGTGGTACAGTATAGTACCCTTAGGCTGCTGACAGAATTTGAACGTATAGGAATTTTGGACTGATATATCAGTCCGCAGCCATGCAATGGTTAAATGTTGCAAATCTGGTTAAATTTGGATGTGTTGTTTTAAAGGGATACTGTCAAATTGTTTTTCATCATATTGTTTCTAGTTAAAAAAAAATACATTTTATGATTGCTTACCTTCTCTAAAATTCATTGATGTTGCTGTTTGTTTTGTCTGTCTCCTGGTTTAGTAGAACTTAAATGCATGCTAATGTATATTTATAAACAACCTTGTTTTGTTTACAATCCTTGGTCTGTACTTACTGCATACTTCCCAGGCATTAGAAACACACCCAATCAGTGCCTCAAGAGGCAGTAGCCTCCTAAACTTCCACTGCATCATGAGGGGCTAGACTATGTTGTGGGTGTTCCCAAGTCCAGGAAAGATGCAGTTGGATCTGGTCAAGGAATGTAAACAAACCTGTGTTTGTGTGGTAACACCAGTATGGTGGGCAGTCTGTTGTTCACTTTTTTTAATGAAACAAAGAGTCAGAATCAAACTATCAGCTACATCAGCAATCTTTACAGAATGTTGGCAATCATAAAATGTGTTTTTTAAACTAGGGACACTTTGAGACCTAAGGGGGTTGACAGTGTCCCTTTAAGGGAAATAACTGAAATTTAGATTTCACAATGTGTTTGGCAGGCTATAACTCAGTCCTATTTGAAACTAGAAATCTGAAACCATGTACATGAATACATGCAGTGATAACCTGTATACTTGTAATATTTTATAGCATCTCAAGGAATGCTATCAAAATTATAGTAAAACAACAGACACCTAAATTTTGGCAAAATGTTTGGCTTCCAACAGTATAACTCAACTCCCTTTAAAGCTTGAGACTTAAAACATGGTGCATATACCAACACTGTATGTTTCTCTAAATCCTGAAACTGTGGAGAAATTTGGATCAGAAAGTTAAAAGCTAAATCAAATTAGCTGAAAATTTAATTTTTTTTTTATTCAGTTTACTTTATTGGCACAGTGATGATACATGAGTTATACAGCCCTAATCAGGCTGACACTTGCAAGTTACACATACCATTATCATGAAAACATGTTAGCAAAAGCAATATCATTGAGATAAACAAGACTGACATAACAATTAGCTAAGTAACCTAATATAACTTTACCCAAATCCCATCCCTACCCAACACCCACCACCCTAGAAGCATCTACATATGGATTGGAGCACCACGAGGATTCCCAATAGGAAGAAAAACAAGGACTCAAAGGATACGTCTAGCAGGGGGGTATTTCCTATGGCTAGAGAGATTAAGCTTGCCCAGTGGCTAGAACAGCATCCACCAGGCCTCAACTGGAGCCATAGGTCTGGATCCTGTTATTCATTTTGGCTATATGTAACTCCAATTGTAATGCAAGTATAATCTCCTTATACCATTCTAGGACTGGTGGAGTAGTAGCTTCCATCCAGTGCCATAGGATGACCGCTTTGGCCGTAGCCGATACAATAGCCATGTACAACTTGTTTTGCTTAGTCATGCCTCTGGGGAAGCTACTCAATAGGCAAATTTCCGGTGTAAAAAGGAGCTCCAGGCCTATTATCAGTGGTAATGAGGCGCAAATTGTCCTCCAGAAAGGCTGAATCTTAGCGCACTCCCACAGTACGTGGTACAAGTCCCCTTCTTTGGCTTCGCACCTGTTACAAGTAGGTGATGGTAGTTTACCCATCTTGTGAAGTCTAGCAGGAGTATAATACACGTTGAGCATGAAACATACATAGAACATAGAAACATAGAATTTGATGGCAGATAAGGACTGCTTGGCTCACCCAGTCTGCCCATTTCCCTGCCTACTGGATAGGCTGCAGATCCTAGTTAACCAGCAGCCTACTTCTTCCTACCCCCATCCCCTAGAATTGCCTTATGACTGTCCCATGCATGCTTGAATTCCACCACTGTTTTTGACTCCACGACCTCCTCCGGAAGGCCATTCCATGCATCCACAACCCTCTCTGTGAAAAAATACTTCCTTAAATTACCTCTGAGCCGCCCCCTCTATCTTCAAATTGTGCCCCCTTGTTCTTGCACACCTCTTTTTTTGAAAGATGCTACCCTCTTGGACTTTGTTGATTCCCTTGAGGTACTTGAAAGTTTCTATCATGTCCCCCTCTCCTCCTTTCCTCGAGGCTATACATATTAAGCTCCTTTAGTCTCTCTTCATGTCTTCCGTGCAGACCCTGCACCATTTTAGTTGCCCTCCTCTGGACAGCTTCCATCCTGTCTATGTCTTTGAGAGAGACTGGGTCTCCAGAACTGCACGCAGTACTCCAGATGGGGTCTGACCAGCTGTCTGTACAGAGGGATAATAACTTCCTGTTTTCTACTGGTGATGCCTCTCCCTATGATCCCAATATCCCCCCAGCCCTCATTGCTGCTCTCTCACATTGCTTGCCCACCTTTAGGTCATCTGATATGACTACCCCCAGGTCCCTTTCCATTTCTGTTGTTGTTAGTATCTCACCCCCCATTGTGTACTCTTCCCCTGGGTTTTTATTTCCCAGGTGCATTACCTTGCACTTCTTAGCATTGAATCTAAGCTGCCATACATTTGACCATTCCTCTAACCTTGCCAAGTCCCTTTTCATCTTTTCCACCCCACCTTGTGCATCAACTCTGTTGCAGTTCTTTGTGTCATCTGCAAAGAGACATACTTTCTTCAGTCCCTCTGCAATGTTGCTTATAAAGACATTGAAGAGGACTGTCTAACTCTGAACCCTCACGGTACCCCACTAGTAACCCTCCTTCCATCAAGTGGACTCCATTTACTATTACTCTCTGTGTCCTATTTTCCAGCCAATTTTTACCCAGGCTGTCATCTTGGGGCCCACTCCCAGGCTAGCTAACTTGTATATTAATCTTTTGTGTGGGACTGTGTCAAATGCCTTGCTAAAGTCTAGGTAGGCCATGTCCACAGCCCCTTCCTGATCTACTACTTTGGTCACCCAGTCAAAGAAATCTATCAGATTAGTCTGGCATGACCTTCCTGCTGTGAATCCATGCTGCCTTGGGTCCTGTGCCCCTCTGACCTCTAGATACTGACAATTCTTTCCTTCAGAAGTGATTCCATCATTTTCCTACCACTGAGGTTAAACTAACAGGTCTGTAGTTTCCTGCTTCTGCCTTGCTCCCATTTTTGTGAAGGGAATCACATCTGCTCTCTCTCAGTCCTCGGGTACCACCCCATCCTCCCATGATTTGTTAAACAGGGTAGTCAGTGGTGTCACTAATTCTACCCTTAGTTCTTTTAGAATTCTGGGATGAATCCCATCAGGCCCCATTGCTTTGTCCACCTTCAGTTTTAAGAGTTCTTTCAGAACCCTTTCTTCTGTAAATGGGCTGGTATCAACTTCTGTATCCAGTGTGTTTCTACTGTTTGTTCTAGGTACTCCCCCCTCATCCTTTGTAAATACTGAGCAAAAATATTTGTTTAGTATCTCTGCCTTTTCACAGTCTCCCTCTGCCCCCCCCCCCTATTAAGCCTCACTATCCCTCCCTTGGTCTTCCTTCACTCACTGATGTACCTATAAAAGGTTTTATCCCCTTCTTAACTGAGTTGGCTATCTTTTCCTTGGTTTGGGCCTTTGCTGTTCTGACTGCCTTCCCAGCTTCCTTTGCTTTAACTGATACAGTTCTCTGTCCTGCTCCTTCTGTGATTCCTTGTACTTCCTAAGCTTTCTTTTCTCTTGAACCTTCACTGCCACTTCCTTTGAGAACCATAGTGGTTTCTTACATCGTTTAGTTTTGTTTATTTGCTTCACACAAAGGCTTGTTGCCTCTGTGATGGCAGTTTTATTATTCCCCATTGTTCTTCCACCCTCCGTCCTGCCCATTTGCTAGTGCATTCCTTAGGCACTTACCCATTTTTACAAAGTCAGCCCTCCTAAAGTCCAGTACCTTTGCCTTTGTGTATCTTGACTCTAGTGCTGTGTTTATTGTGAATCATACTGTTCGATGGTCGCTAGTTCCCAGATGGCTACCCACTTCTACATCTGTGATCCTCTCTTTATCTCCATTTGAGAGAACCAGGTCTAAGATTGCTCCCTCTCGAGTGGGCTCCAATACTAGTTGTCTAAGGCATGCCCCCTGTAGGGCATCTAGAATAACCCCACTTTTCAAAGTGGCTGAGGCAACTGCACTCCAGTTAACATCTGGCATATTCAGATCACCCATCAGCAATATCTCCCCTTTTTTGCCATGCTAAGTATACTTTCTATCATTTCCTTGTCCATTTCCTCCCCCTGAGAAGGTAGTCTGTATACAACCCCTGTCCGGATTGTGGTGCCATTGCCGGTCTCCAGATTTACCCACAGTGCTTCTTCTCCTCCCTGTTTTCTCTTTTGTTCTGTTACTTTGATTCCTTCCCTTATGTAAAGAGCTACTCCTCCTCCTCTTTTACCTTCTCTGTCTCTCCTGTAGATAGTGTATCCTGGTATGTTTACGTCCCAGTCATGGTTTTGTGCGAACCATGTTTCTGTGACTCCACGATATCCAGATGTTCCTTCTCCATCAAGGCCACTAATTCAGAAGCTTGTTACTCAGACTACGTGCATTGGTACTCATTGCTTTCCATTTTTTTATGGCTTTACTTTCTGTTGCAGCATCCCCCACTGACCTTTCTACCTCGGTCTTTTTCCCATTTAGTACCCTGTTTTCTAGGGAGAGGCTGAGATTTTCCTGCTGCTTATCAGTGCCTCCCCCCTTGACTAGTTTAAAAGCTTGCCAATGAAGCATTTAAACCAATTGCTCAAAAGACTTGTTCCCTCCCTGGACAGATGCAGACCGTTTGACAGTTTATAATAGCATACACGGGTGTGCCACATTTTAGACCTTTAGGCTGAAAGGAAACAGAGTTATGTGTGACCAAACATTTAATCAAAATTTAATTTTCACGAAGTCTCAAGCTATAAACTTAATATCTCCATGACAAAGCTTTTCCCGTTAAACAACAGATGCTATCCCAACTCAGCAAGGGAATATGGGTTAAGCTGGGAACTCAGATGCATGATATTAAATTGCTGTAGTTTATATCTATCCTGCCTAATATATTTATGGTTGTTTACCCATATCTGCTCCCATACTCCCCTGTCCACTGTCATCTCTAATCTCTGCCTCCAGTAGTGACTAACATAAGAGGGTAAACCTTCATCTATCCTCTGTAACATGTTATAAACTCTACAAACAGAATGGGGTTGGTCTGCAACTTTGAGCAGGCAGGACAACTCAGTCCTGTTTTCCACCCATGCTTTCGTCCTGCGAAGGTGAGCTTTTATTGAATCACAAATTTGCAGAAATTTGAAATGATACCCTTTTGGATCTGGGAATTGGATACAGGCTTGTTCATATGATATTAGTTTCCCTTGGAGTGCCAAATCCCCCGATCGTAACCCAGCTAACGGCCCCCAAAATGTAGAAGGAATTGGAGCCTGCTGTATTAAAAAGTGGATGTTGTGCACCAAGATTTGTTCCGGTGAATTCTGCTGGTTCACCTTTAGGAACTTCTGAGCTTGCTACAGAGCTTTTAACGACCACCCAATAGGCATATTTTTAAGTGGCATGGGAAGGAGTTTAAGGGTGGTATAGGCAATTGAATTTAGAGTTAACGAATATTTAAGAACTAAATCGCTCTCAATATGGACCCAGGAAGGCACATAAGAGTTCAATGCCACTAAGCTATTCAGTTTGTTCCAATGTACTACTTTACTAATATGCAAGGCAATGTAGTATTTAAAGAAAGAGGGGAGTGCAAGGCCTCCTGACTTCTTTAATCCTGTGAGTTTCTGGTAGGATCTTCTGACAGTCTTCCCTTTCCATAAAAATACATTAAGTATTTTTTGCAGGTTCCCAAACCAAGTTTTGGGTAAGTAGCACCCTAGCATGTTTAAAGATTAGAAAATCCTTGGTAGTATATTCGTTTTCACTGTTTCTATCCTAGCCCAGAGTGACAAAGGCAGTAAACTCCATCTGACCAGGTCTTGTTTAATTGCTTTAATAAGGTTATTAAGATTTTCTCTAATCATCGAGCTTATCTCCCTGGTGATTTTGATGCCAAGATACGTCAACATCTTTGGTTCCCAACTAAACCCATATTCCCTTGCTGAGTTGGGATAGCATCTGTTGTTTAACGGGAAAAGCTTTGTCATGGAGATATTAAGTTTATAGTTTGAGACTTTGTGAAAATTCAATTTTGATTAAATGTTTGGTCACACATAACTCTGTTTCCTTTCAGCCTAAAGGTCTAAAATGTGGCACACTCATGTATGCTATTATAAACTGTCTTCAAACTAAAGGCGGTGTCAATTGGGTGTACAGTTTTAAAACTAGAATAAACTAACTGAAATTTAAAATTTGACAAAATTCCATATAATTTTCATGCAAATTCTGCTGAATTCCACAGAATAGTAATTGTCATTCCACAAGCATTCTACAGGTGGAATTTTATATTCCACACAACTCTAATTCACAGACTTTTTGGTCCCTTTTCCCATCAATTACCATGCTGATTTAGAATAGCGAGTAAAGTAACATTCGAGAGACCTAATTCTACTTTATCTGTACAGAAGGCCAGAAGACTAGCCATGGTAATGTGTTAATGTAAGTTAATTCAGTCAATTACTTTTTTATAGTAATTTACATACAGTAACAGCTTTAACTGGTCCAAGTTAACTCACATGGGACCCAATATTCCAAGTATTGCACAGGTGCAAGTAGGCATTTGCATGCACAAATTGGGTTCTGAACCCAATGTATCTGTAGGGTTTATTTTCAGACACTCCCACAACTTGGCCACAACCTGTTTACACCTGAACACTAAGATACTGCTGTGTCTGTGCAAAGGAGGGGGTGCATTTCCAGCATATGGGCACAGGGATATATTGAATGGTTTGTGCTGGCAGTGATTCACAGCTGAGTGGGTGCAAATTACCTCTGATACAAACCTATTTCAAAAGAGCACAAGGCCCTGGCAGCAGACAAAGGTAGTGCAGATGACCACCATGGTCAGACCACCAAATTGTGTTCCTGGTTCCCAGTGCCCCCTCCCAGATCATTGTACCCTGATAAGAAAAAAAGTATCCCTGGTGCCTAGTGTACACCCTCCCTCTATCCCCACCCCAGTACTCTGACATGGTGTCCCTTGTGTGCAGTGGCTTCCCCCACTCAGCAACTGCTGGCCCTGTAAGCTCCGTACAGTGCCCTGGTGGATAGAGTCATTCCCCCACCAATAGCCACCCCATTATGACATCCAAAGTCCCATGGCCAGAGATCCCTTCCCTGCTCTGATCTCCTGTCACGTCCACTCATGGTGACAGCCATTGGAATGTTGCCTCTGTGCTGTTGTCCAATCCTTGACCCCAGTATACAGACAAAAGGCCCACCATAGCATGCTCTGCTGTCCATATTTGAGTCTGGTGTACTGTGATGGACAGAAGTACAAACTGTTCTGTCATTCTGAAGTGCCCCCACCCTGACGACTGATCTTGTAGTACTACAATAGTCATTGGTCTCTAGGGGCTCTCTTACCACACAGCTGGCACCATACCTGCAAAATGATCACTCCCCCACCAGGAAGTGCTGGTGCTATGGACAGATATGGTGACTGACACAGCACTCCTCATACATCCCCAGCTGGCCACCATTTGACATGGCAGGTCTCACATCTCCTATGTAAAGCATAGGGCACATGTCCACTGTACTATATATTGTATACAACACAGAGGATGTGTGCCCAATGCCAGATATAGGATGCACAAACCCAGCCTTCTCATATGGCATCTGGCTGAGATGGAGTGAGGAGGGCTGTGCTGGACACCACATCTGTCCACAGCACCAATGCTTCTTGGTGGGAGGTTTGAGCATGTTGCAGGAATGGTGCCAGCCGTGTGGTGGGAGGAGCTCCTAGAGACCAGAGATTATTGTAGTGCTACAGGATCAGTCGTCATGGTGGGGGGAAAGTGTCATCTGTGCAGTTGGGGGGGCAACTAGACACCAGGGACTATTATAGTGATACAAGACTGGTCATCGAGGGTGGGGGTACCTCAGGATAGCAGGGCAGTTTGTACGTTTTGTCCAATACAGTACACCAGACTCAGATGTGGACAGCAAGGCATTTATTTATTTTATTAATCTATGGCATTTTGGTAACCTGGTGGGCCCACTGGGACCAGAGATCCCTTTTTGAGTGGCAACCCAGAGTTAGTTACATACAATAGATACAGGTACACTACACAAGTCAAAAATAAGACACAACAAATGCAGATAAAATTATATACAGCTATACAGGAGCATTTAGAAAAAAATCCCACAGAGGGCCTTTTGTCTGTGCACTGAGGTCAGGGATTGGACAATGGTGGGAGAGGTCATGGTCCAGTAGCTGTCACCATTATTGGAGGGGCCAGAGATTGGAGCAGGGAAGAGGTCTCTGACCACAGGACAATAGTTGTCCTGCTGGGGCTGACAATCAGCAGGGGGGACTCTACCCACCATGGCACTGTACAGAGCTTACAGCTCACATACTTAAAGTCTGGATAAAGAAATGTATTTCAAGTAAATGAAACGGAAAAATGCCTGGAATCTTTTACATTGAAAAAAAAAAAAGTTGAATCCAATGTTTTGCCTGACTTCCATGCACTGCTACATTGAAAATAGCAGAACGACAGGTTGTTTGCAATCAGGCAGACACAGACAGAGAATGCATTTGCATCTATGTCTGAATGTTAGGAAAATACAGCCCCATGAATAGAGGCCAATGATTTTTCTGGTTTACAGTATATACTGGTGGTAAGGACCATTTTAGAATTGTATTACATTGTTTATGTTACTGTTAAGCTCTTAAATTGTTGGCATGCTGCATCCATGTTCTACTATAGAGTTATGTGGCTCAAAGGGCCATCAATTTCATTGCACAGTTCACAAATGCTACCTACCATATCACCATTATGTGAATCAGAAACCTCTATGGACTTTACTAAGAGCCTAGTAAAGACTTAATAACAGCTAGAGATGCCATTTAAAAACAAAACTGTGTCTACAAGAAAAGATGACATGCATGTGCTTCACAGTTCTCATTTAAAGACCACAGAGGCAGAGAACAAAAGACATAGGACTGGATTTTCAAAGGGGCCAGATTGCAACAAACCCAGGATGTGCCACAGATATGGCACACCGGGCCTGCAGGAATCTAACAGGATTTTCCATCCTATGCAGCAATTGCCGCAAGTCAGACCAGGTTTTTCTGGTCTAGCGTGGATCAATCCCAATGATCTTTTCTATGATTCTGGTGCCAAAGATTTGGTGCAAACTGATGTAAATTAGGTAAACTGTTGCAACTGTGACCAACCTAATAAAACTGGACACAGCTGCATCCAAACCCTTTGTTGCATCACCATATTTAAAGTGGTGTGACGCAGGGCTTGACAGAAGCCCTGCGCCACCCTTTAAAAATACAACCCATATACTATGCTAAAAGAGAATAGGGGTATGTTGATATGAATGAGAATACTTCAGTGTTTACCTTCCCCCTTAAAATGTTCAGTACACATCACTGCTGCCCCCTTTCCAACCTGCTGTATCAAATTTGCCCTTTCAAACCATAGAAGTTCATGCTCTTTACATCAGCCCCATGTATCCAGGTCAACAGGAACTTAGCATGTCACAAAACTTAAACTGAATAGGATTTTTGTTTTGTTTTTTTATTTATTTAGCTTTTGTTGACCAGGTAAGTGCACTAGACAAATTCTGCCTATTTTCAGGCACTACCCGAGGGAAGGGATACAGATGAATGCCAACTGACCTTGAACCAGATTAAGCTGTTGGTGGTATTTTTTTTAGTGAATGAGGGAAATTTGGCCAGGACACCGGGAAATACCCTACTCTTTTTTGATAAGTGCCATGGGATCTTTAACATCCACCTGAACTACCACCAATCCAGGCAGATGGGACCTCGGTTTAATGTCTCATCCGAAAGATGGCACCTCAGAAGTGCAGCACCCCTCTCATGCTGCACTGCAGTGTCAGTACTGGGATATTAACCCCAGTGCCAGATGTGGGAACTGAACCCACAGCCCTCTGATCGCCCGGCCTCAGAGGCGAGTGTGCTACCTACTGAGCCACTGACACTGACCATTATTAGTGTGAAGAACCATAATCAACCCACAAAAGATGACACGATCCAATATTTCTTATCTATATCCCTAAATTTTACCCTGGATTTTCCTAAATATTTTTCAAATAAGCTACCTGGATTAGCTGTTCACAAATCAACTTCATGGATGAGAAAATGAAAATCATTCTTGCAAGGACATGGTGAATCCAATTAGTAAGTAATTAAACTGCAGTGCCCTTATCAGAGCAGCAGCTACCAGGTCACCAGCCTTGAAAGAATGCTGAAGGGGCCGCAAGATTCCAGCCAGCAGTGTTGAATCCCACTGCCTTCCTAAAATGAGTATTCTACGTATTTTATCTATTCACACAGATTTGTTTTCTTCATAGTTGTAAAAACAAGTTAACTTCCAAGTCATCCTGGCTTGCTCAACTTCCCTGCAGAGACAACAGTGAATGTCTAGCTATGTGTGAAGCTTGTACTTGTCAATCTTCTGCTGCACACACTGCAGCAAACCACATCTTTATTAAATCTTTGCAGAGGGCATGTCAGCAGCTTCAATGTAATTGGCACTTTTGCAAATAATTTGTTTCCTAACTCCCCTGGTCTTTTTCTGAAAATGTTTTACTTTCCTGTCTCCTCTGATCTATTGCTTACAGTCATCCCATATTAAGGCCCAGAAATGTGGAAAGTGCTTGAGATAGCTCCCCTGGTGCCAAGATGCAGACACCTTATAGATTTTCTCTTTGTCATTTGGGTTTTCATGTGAAATCAGACAAATCGATAATAGCAGGATCATTTGAACACCTCTGGGTTTATTTTTATCTGAGAAGTTAAAGTGGGGAAACTTTAACAAAAAATAGGGATCAGTCTTAAGAACCTCCACTTTAGAGTCTCAGTGCTGCACTGACCAAGCAGAGATGTATAATACTGCATTGCTTCACAAAAGAAAAAGCACTCACACTTCCAGAGGTCAGCTGGTTTCAGAGAGGAAGAAACCATGGGTTCTTCAAACAAAATTAGAATGCACTATGAACATTTTGAGCTACTGTAGTCACAGCATATCAAATTACTGAGAACTGTCACCTCTCAACTCACATAGTGAACATCATCTATCAAATTTTTACTTATATAAAACATTTTACCAGACACTACCTACTGAGGTAAGAAAGCTAATTTCCAGAGGTGTCCTGGGGAAGGGTACATGGGAACAGATGAAAAACCAGTACAATTGTATACTGTTTTGGATTTGTCCTCTGAATATTGTAAACAAGGATTCTCCTTTTTATGCTGATTGCGTGCATGTGCAAGAAACATATTGCGGCAGCTTTCTCCACAAGCAGCTTATGAAGGCATGGCACTGTTGTGGCCAATGCCCCCACAGCCTTTAAAGGCTTGTCCAGTGTCCCCCAATGCTGTGGCATGCTGCTGCTGACACTAGTTCAGCCAGAGTACCACCAATTTGTAAAAAATCAGCCACTGCAATCAGGGGCTGACTCATCAGTGCAGCATAAGCCATCTGCTGCAATAAGAGAGCGATCCGTCATTGCAGGGTGGGATCTTCACACACTGATATTGTTTGTGAATATGGCCGTGGTTTGCTGCCGTGTTCACAAACAAACAATATTAACCCCCCCACCGTGTTTATGTGCCGATGGGGGCCCCAATCCCCATTGGATTCAGTGCCCCCATGTTTATGTTGCTGTTGGGGGAGCCCACTCCCCGTTGGCATTATGTAACCCCCTGCTTATATTCTCTGCCATCGGGATGCCCAGTCCCCGTCAGCATAATGTCACCCCCACCCTTTTTATTGTTTGCTGACAGGGTGCCCAATCTCCCATCGGCTACAGCTTGCCCCCCCCCCCAAAGGAAGACTCCAGTGGCATGCTGGGAGCTCACCCCAGGGTGCCACTTGCCCCTGTAAAATAAAAATGGTCCCACAATATCTTTTTTTTTTCACCTGTAAAAAAAGAAACTGTTCCTCAGAGGTCTCCCTGCCCTCTTCCAGCAACCCATGCCCACTGCGCACCCTGCCTCCCCACCCCTCACCCCATACTACCTCCAGAGCTCAACACGATGATCTTCAGTAGCACAACATCGCTCGCACTCTTCAAAGCCGACCGCGAACGGAGGAAATGACGGTAAGCTGTATAATGGAATAAATGTTTTTTTTCCAACTTTAATGCATATCTCAGTCATTTTTTGGAATTTTGGCACCAAATTTTTAACATGGGGGTTTTGGGACCCCTCCTCATAAATTCTGGAAATGTCATGGCATTAATTGGCCCTGAAAAGTAATTTCGCGGTTACTGTGCAAAATCACCTTTCGGGACTGATTAATGAAACGACAGTGCCAGTGTTCAAGAGGTGGGCTCTCAAAAAGCCTTTGCTGCAAATTTGGTGGAAATATCAAAAAAATGACTTTCACGAGTGTGCGTTGTGCAGTTGTTACGCGCGCACGTAACTTAGTGAATTTGCAATATTTCCATGCCAGATTTTCAACATTGGCATTTTTTCACACCTCCTTGTGAACAGTAAATCTGTCATTGTTCACACCCTGGCAGAAATGTGTTTTCCCACTTCTGGCACAGAATAGCGCAGTCGCTGTGGGAAATTAGTGTTTGGGACAGATTAAGAAAATGACAGTGATGCTGTTCATGAGTAGAGGTCCTAAAATGCCTATACTGAAAATTTGGTGATGATACTCCATAAAATGACTGTTACGAGCGTGCGTTGCACAGTTTGCATGCACACTTGTAACTTCACGAATTTGAAATATTTTCACTCCAGATTTTCAACATTGCCATTTTCTCACACCTACTTATGAACAGTACAGGTGTCATTTTTCCCATCCTGGCCGAAATGTGTTTTCACACTTCCGGCACAGAATAGAGCAGTTGCTGTGGGAAATCACTGTTCGGGACAGATTAAGAATATGACAGTGATACTGTTCATGAGTAGAGGTCCTAAAATGCCTATGTTGAAAATTTGGTGATGATAGCCCATCAAATGACTGTGTTACAAGTGTGCGCTGCACACTTTCCACCCACCCTTGTAACTTCGCAAATTTGTAATCTTGTCATGCCAGATTTTCAACCCTGGCATTTTTTCACACCTCCTTATGAGCAGTACAGCTGTCATTTTTCACATCCTGACTGAAATGTGTTTTCACAGTTCCAGCGCAGAATAATGAGGTTGCTGTGGGAAATCAGTGTTCGGGACATATTAAGAAAATGAAGGTGGCACTGTTCATGAGCAGAGATCCTAAAATCCCTATGTTGAAAATTTGGTGATGAAACTCTATAACATGACTGTGTTATAAGCGTGCGTTGAACTGTTTCCACGCACCCTTGTAACTTCGCAAATTTATAATATTTTCACACCACATTTTCAACACTGGCATTTTTTCACACCTCCTTATGAACAGTACAGCAGTCATTTTTCACATCCTGGCTAAAATATGTTTTTGCACTCCTGCAGGAGAATAGCATGGTCACTGTGGGAAATCAGTGTTTGGGACAGATTAAGATCGAGCGAGTGGGGGGGTGACCGAGCTCAACTGAGCTCTGTCGGGACTGCTGCAGATTTGTTTGTGGGCAGAAAAAGGCCCCAATGCAAAAGCCCAGTACAAAAGGGCAGCCTGTAGCACTGGGAGAAACAGAACGAGAGAGCGAGTGAGGGAGGGGGAAGGAGCAAACTCACCGGAGCGCTCTCAGGACTGCTGCGGATTTCTTTGTGGGCAGAAAAAGGCATCAGTGCAGACAGGGGCCCAGTACAAAAGGCCAACCTGCAGCGCTGGGAGAAAAAGTATGAGCGAGTGAGACATGGGGACTGAGTGAGCTCAACGGAGCTGTATCAGGACTGCTGTGGATTTCTTTGTGGGCAGAAAAAGGCACCAATGCAGGCATGAGCTCTGTACAAAAGGGCAGCTTGTAGCACCATGACAAACAGAATGAGTGCGTGAGAGAGGGAGACTGAGCGACCTCAATGGAGCTCTGTCGGGACAGCTGCAGATTTCTTTGTGGACAGACAGAGGTGCCAGCGCAGCCAGGAGCCCTGTACAAAAGTGCAGCATGCAGCGCCAAGAGAAACAGAATGAGTGACTTACAGAGCGGTAGTGAGAGAGCTCAACGGAGCTCTACTGTGACTGCTGTGGATTTCTTTGTGGGCAGAAACAGGTGGCAATGCAGGCAGAAGCCCAGTACAAAAGGCCAGCTTGTAGCACCAGCAGAAACAGAATGAGTGAGTGAGAGAGGGGGAGTGAGCGAGCTCAATGGAGCTGTGTCGGGACTGCTTCATTTTTCTTTGTGGCCAGAAAAAGCTACTAAAGGGCAGCCTGCAGTGGTGGGAGAAGCAGAATGAGTGAGGGAGGGAGGGGGAATGAGTGAGCTCAATGGAGCTCTGTTGGGACTGCTGCAGATTTGTTTGTGGGCAAAAAAGGGCAGTAATGCACGCAGGGGCCCAGTACAAAAGGCAGCCTGCAGTGGCGGGAAAACCAGAATGAGTGAGTGAGAGAGGGGGAGTGTGCGTGCTCAATGGAGCTCTATTGTAACTGCTGCAAATTTCTTTGTGGGCAGAAGAAGGCGGCAATGCAGGCAGAAGCCCAGTAAAAAAGGGCAGCCTGCAGCACCAGCAGAAACGGAATGAGCGAGTGAGAAAAGGGGAGTGAGCGAGCTCAACAGAACTTTGTCGGGACTGTTGCAGATTTCTTTGTGGGCAGAAAGAGGTGCCAACAGAGGCAGGAGCCCACTACAAAAGGGCAGCCTGCAGCGCCACGAAAAACAGAATGAGTGAGTGAGAAAGGGGGACTGAGCGACCTCAACGGAGCTCTGTCGAGACAGCTGCGGATTTCTTTGTGGGCAGAAAAAGGTGCCAATGCAGGTAGGAGCCCAGTACAAAATGGCAACCTGCAGCACCGGGAGAAACACAATAAGCGAGTGAGACGGGGGAGTGAGTGAGCTCAATGGAGCTCTATCTTGACTGCTGTGGATTTCTTTGTTGGCAGAAAAAGGCAGCAGTGCAGGCAGGAGCCCAGTAGAAAAGGCCATCCTGCAGCGCCGGCAGAAGCGGAATGAGTGAGTGAGAGAGGGGGAGTGAGCAGGCTCAGCCGACCTGTGTCGGGACTGCTGCAGATTTCTTTGTGGGCAGAAAAAGCCACCAACAGAGACAGGAGCCCAGTGCAAAAGGGCAGCCTGCAGCGCCAGGAGAAACAGAATGAGCGAGTGAGAGAGGGGCAGTGAGCCATCTCAATGGAGCTCTGTCGGGACAGCTGCGGATTTCTTAGTGGGCAGAAAAAGCTGCCAACACAGGCAGGAGCCTAGTATAAAAGAGCAGCCTGCAGCACCGGGAGAAACAGACTGAGCGAGTGACAGAGGGCCAGTGAGCGAGCTCAACAGACCAACGCAATAACATTCGGCATTGACAAATGCTTGTTAAAGAATTTAAATTTGGTCTGATGGTTATTCTTTTGGGATGATTTGTGGGTTTAGAGTGTGTGTGTGTGTGTGTGATGATTGTGGCTAGGGTGTTATTTTATATTACAATATGTGGATAACGGAAGTGTGTTTAAGGTTAGGTTTTATCTTTTTCTTATAGTATGTTGATTTTATTTCATTATTGAGTAGTACAGGGCATTTTTAGCTAGTAAGTAGCTGCATGATGTGTCATAGTACTAGACCCTTCAGTATTATCTACACAGCATCCCTGCTGCATGACCTTCACCCCTTTTCTGACTTTTCCCTTCCAGGTACAGCTGTAAGATGCTGTCGGGAGGTGGGTATTAGTAGGGGGCGAGTGGACTGGCAGCAGGGCACTGTGTATATAGTGGAGGTGAGCAGTATGGGGTAGTTAAATGGAGCCATGAGAGAGGCCTGACATGTTTAGTGCCCATCCCCAGCTTCCCCACCAGACCGAGTGGGCAGGCAGCGTGTGGGCCTCCATTCTCCACCGGTCCCCTTTGGGCTGTGCTATGCCAGATTGATGAGGAATAAAATTGCAATTATGGCAGACTTGATTTCCTTGGTCAAACTGGCTTGCATCATGGAGACTTGGCTGGGGGATGATGCAGGGCTAATTTTGGTGGCATCAGTCCCCACTAGGTGCTATGTTGTGCACTGTGTTAGGAGGGAATGCAGGGCTGGGAGGTGGCCATCTGTTTTAGATCCAGCTTGAACTTCTCCATATACCCAGTGGGTTATGCCTCATCTTTTGAATGTGTGGCATTGTGTGGGGGTCCAGGTGTGGGCTGCAGGATTCTCCTTGTTTACCATCCTCCAGGATAGAGAGGGGAGATTTCCTGCAGGAGGTTGTGGATTTCGTCACCAACAATGTGTTGGAGTCACCTAGATAGTTAATTCTGGGGGACTTCAATTCCTGGGTCAATGACAAATCCTCATATTTTGGACATAACCTCCTCCAGTTGATAACATTACTTGGCCTACCACAAGCAGTTGCTTCGGCGACTCACCACCACAGCCACACCTTAGATTTGGTATTCTCGCTGAGGTCTTGACTGACCTCAATACTGATAGGGTTGCTTGATCTGATCATTGCACGGTGGAGTTCTCTAGATAGCAGACACAGAATCTGCCTTCAGTGTAAACCAACCCTTGCTACGTACTTACATATCAACAGTCTGTGTCATCATCGACTGTTTGATATTTAAATCTCAGGTGTCTCTGATGATGAAGAGCTCTGATGATGACACCAACTGTCAACAAATAAGTACGTAACACACCCACCCAGCACCTGCATGTATACAGGATGCTCCTCTACTGGTATGTTGCTTTGGTTTATAATTTTAAAAGCAGCTGCTTTAACTTTGCTTCTTTGACATTCTGGCTTGAAACAACATGCTGACTGTAAATGTACAGTTGCTGTTTTCGGACGCACCTTGTGCTTGCTAACACTATCAGTCAGTCAGTCAGTCAGTCAATTTGTTTAATAGAGCAAACCAGGAAGTAGCTATAGCGAGCTTTCATGTGTTATGCTTGGTGACCTGTGTGTACTTCGCTTTATGCTATTCTCTCTGCAGTTTTGGAATAATAAGGGTTGGTTTACACTGAAAGAAAGCTCTGTGTCCTTCAGTATATTCAGAGGATAATGTATGGTTCCCTATCTACTACAAGCATGTGTAGCTATCGAGAGGTTCCCATGGTGACCGTTTAAACCTCGAGAGTGAAGCTATCATCCATCCACCTGTGGAAATATGCCACAGGATTGCGTGGAGCACAAGGAAATGAACAATACAAATCAGGATGCGCTTGGTGCATCTTTGCAATATTCAGACAGGATATGCAAATAGCCTCATTGCACAGTCTGTGCCCAATCTGCACATTTACCTCTCACTACTGGAATGTATTCAACTCATTTGCATGCACTGTGCATTAAAAGCAGCCCTGCGCCACCCGTCTACACAGCTGACCAAGAGGTACTGCAGCCTTGAAGGTAGGTGGCAGGGGCCCTGGATTCCATTGCTCCTGTTCGTGTTCGTCTCCTCACTCTTCGCTTCAGGTCTACTTGGTTTGATGAGACTCTGAGGGAGTTGAGTAGAGTTGGACAAAGGTTAGAGAGGTGCTGGCGGAGGTCGGGCCTGGATTGTGACAAACTTAGTTTGATGGACCACTATATGGTCTATCAATCCGCAATCTCTCGTAAGAATGCAGAATTCCTTTCCAGAGAGATTGCTGCTGCACAGAATAGACCAGCTCAGCTCTTCCAGACTGTGGACAGATTGTGCAATCCAATCTGTCTTCAGCCCAGAAGAGCTTTTTCTCAAGAATGGTGTGAGGAGGTTGCTCTATTCTTTTCAGATAAGGTTGCCACAATCAGGTCTGATATCCATTTGACCCTTTCTAATGAGAGTTGTGATGGTCGGCAGGAGATGTTGGACATCCAGTTTGTGTGGTCTGACTTCAGCCTTCCCACAATCAATGACATTGTGATGATCATCCAATCATTGCGTCCGACCAACTGTGGTTTGGATCCAGGCCCCACACGTCTCTTAGTGGGCCGTGTGGATAAAATTGGCCCCGTCCTTGCTGAGATAGTCTGGAGGTCCTCGGAGAGGTGGATTTTTCCAAATCCTCTAAAGGAGGCTGTGGTTAGGCCCCTTCTTAAGAAGTCCT
Organism: Neoceratodus forsteri; assembly: GCA_016271365.2. Taxonomy (NCBI): domain Eukaryota; kingdom Metazoa; phylum Chordata; order Ceratodontiformes; family Ceratodontidae; genus Neoceratodus; species Neoceratodus forsteri. The sequence continues at coordinate 911,295,815 of CM057455.1, read as the reverse complement.
CTTTGGACCCGGATTGTCTGGCAAATTACAGGCCTGTCTCTAACTTACCCTTTGTGGGTAAAGTTATTGAGAAGGTGGTTGCGTCGCAGCTGGATGATCATTTTACCAGCCACAATGTCTATGATTCTCTCCAGTCCGGATTTAGGAAAAGGCATAGTACTGAGACAGCTCTTGTCCAGGTACTAAATGACCTCCTAATAGCGAGAGATCGAAGGACTCGTTCCATCTTGGTCCTTCTAGATCTCTCTGCAGCATTTGACACTGTGGACCATGGTGTGCTATTTGAATGCTTGCAGTTTATCTGTGGGCTGTGTAGTACAGTCCTCAGTTGGTTTCGATCTTTCCTTGAGGGTAGGACTCAGAGGGTGGTGTCTGGGATTTTTTCCTTGGCATCATTCCCCCTATCCTGTGGGGTACCGCAGGGCTCCATTTTGGCGCCCATGTTGTTTGCGGTGTACATGCTGCCATTAGAAGCGATTATTAGGTGGTACGGTCTGAGTTTTCACTGCTATGCAGATGATACTCAGCTGTACATGTCTTTGTACCTGGCCAAGATGCTGCCTTTTTTGGTCTTTAACAACTGTCTTGCCAAAATCCAGAACTGGATGAAAGTGAGTTGGCTGCAGTTGAACCCAGAAAAAACTGAGGTGTTGGTTGTGGACCAGGGTAACTGGGAGGCAGGTTTGTTGGTCGGATCACCCTCGGATTTATGGCTTGGGGGTGTCCAGCTAACTACCTCAGACCGGGTGCGGAACCTGGGCATTGTGTTTGATGACTGTTTGATATTTAAATCTCAGGTGTCGGCAGTTGTCAAAACCTCTTTTTACCACCTGAGGAACATCACCCGGGGTGAAGCACCTGGTTCCTCCAGACGATCTCCCTACTTTGGTCCACACTTTCATTACCTCCCACCTTGACTACTGCAATGCCCTTTATCTTGGGCTACTGGGGGTTGAGATTCGCTGCTTGCAGCTAGTGCAGAATGCGGCAGCCAAGCTATTGACTGGTTCTTCTAGGTCCAGTCATATAATGCCTGTGCTCCATGGACTGCACTGGCTGCCAATTTGCTGGCAAGTCACCTTCAAGGTTGGTTTGCTGACCTGTAAGGCCCTACATGATCAGGGACCTGCTTACCTGAAAGATTTCCTTTGTCCCTACTGTCCCTCCCGCTCTCTCTGATCCACTGGCAAGGAATTGCTAGAGATTCCCAGGGTTTGTTTAAAAACTTCAGGGGCCAGATCTTTTAGTTTTATGGCCCCAACCCTGTGGAATTCTCTACCTCTCTACCTCGTCAGGTACGAGATTGCCTGACTGTCCAAAGCTTTAAGAAGGCTTTAAAAACATATCTTTTTAGCCAAGCATACAATGCATTTTGAATGCTGCTGTCAAGTTTAATTTTAACATTGTTTTAATTATTTATTGTTTTATCATGTATTGTACAGGCGCCTTGGTTTCAGAAAGGCACCTTATATAAATAAAAAATTGATTTGATTTGATTTGATGTGTGTCTGTCCTTGAACTGAGCATGTTCTTTCTCACATGTCATTGCTGCTGTAACTGGGCCTGTCACTGTCTGTTTGTTCCACAAGCACCAGTATGGAGTCTGAGTCTGGAAGATGGAGATGCCATCTAAAGTTCACAAAGGATAAGCTGAAGGCCCTCACAGAGGCATGCATACTGATGGAGGAGATCCTGTGTCAGAAGACTGGGACCCCCGCAGGACCGGGAACAGGCCGGAAGGAGGTGGCAGAGGCTATCAACGCACAGGCGGCATAACAGCGTACCCCCTCAGGAGTGCGTTAAGCTTATCAATGGTATCTGTCACTGCACCAAGGAGCTACTGGTCTTGGCCCATGCCTCCCAATGGGCAACAGGTGATGGACCCTCTACAGCCCCTGCCACGACACCACAGGAGGCACTGATTGCCACAACTCTCAGGCATGTGACTGTGGAGGGTGTTCCCAGTGGTGGATTTGATACTGGAAGTCAGCAATCGCTGCACTGTGAGTATGCTTGTCACAGGTCATGTCCAGTCCTGCCTGTGGTGTCTACAGTCTGTGTGTGGCATGTCATCCATTCATTGTTGCACTGTGTGGCCACAGAGCCACAGACACTGTATTGGTGTGCATGTCAGTGGTGTGGGCTGGCATACTCACTGTACACAGTTGTATATGGTTGTGTTGTGTGCTTGTCCCAACCATCTGCCTTTCTGCTTACATTATCATTCTCTTGCATGTCTGTGCTATACCACAGGCTACTGGGTGGTATGTCTGTGTAGACCTCTAGAGTATAGGGGTGGTTATGTGTACAGCCTATTTTGAGGTTAGAATGGTTATCTCACAAATGCTGTGTATTGTAATGGGACTGCATTGGGTAGGATGTGTACAAGATGTGAAGGGTGGGACAGTGGTTGGTTGGTGGGTGTGTGTACACACTGGCATTCCCTGACTAAACCACTGGTACATGTTACACCCTCTATATGCATCCTAGCAAGTCTGCCATGTGTCCTGCTCACATTGTCATGTCCATGTGTATTACCACCTGCACACCTTTTACATGCACGTGCACCTGCCTATGCATGTTACGGTTGTGTTGCCATGGCCATGCAGCCCTAACTATGCTCTTCGCTTTTGTTTCCACAGCACCATCACATTTTGGAGCAGGTGTGGCTACATGGGTACAGCCGCATGGACAGCGAGGCAACATACCTGTGGCCATGGCATTAACCAGTGTGGTGGCAACCGATGTGAACTCACACACACAGGAGGGTGATGACAGTGATGATGATGATGCAATATCCCTATCAGCAGAAGACTTCCTAACAGCCATGGAGTTACTTGCCACAGACACTGATGATGATGACATCATCCAGATCGACAGTGTCATCCCCGACACAGCACCCCCATGTAGCCAAAATGGATATCCCACATGCTGCACATGCTACCAGCAGCCATCCGGGGCTGGCCCATGAGCAGCAGATGGGCCAGTGCTTGCACTCAGCTACAGCACAGGTTGAGGGCATCATGTTGCTGCCTGCTGAGGTGCAGCCAGGGTAAAGGTGACCAGCCACAGCCTGCCCAGCCATGTGGTCAGGCAGCCACAGCACGCATTGTGGGTACACATGCCACATCCTCAGTTCCCCATCAGCCAGCTGTGTGGCAGCCACATGATGTGGCGGTCACATGCCAGGCCACCCCCCCCCCGGGTTAGCGGGCACCCGCCCCAAGAACACATGGTCCCAGACGATGAGCTGCCGGAACACACAAGGCTACTGGGGGCCTCAGTGGAGTGCCAGGTGGCACTCCATGTAGTTATGCAGGGGTTGCAGGGGCAGTTAGGGCTCCTTAATTAGTGGGCAACCATCTGCCATGTGGAGATCATTGGGTCAGTAGGCTTCTTACATGCTGACATCACTGCAAGCATCACTAGTGTTGCACAGGCTATACAGGAGGGCACTGTGGCATTGGATGCCCATGGTCACCATACCACATACCGCACGGTGCACAGAAACAACTGCACCCCCACACCAGCATGACACATCTGCAATGTCTATGACACACTGTCCCCCCCTTGCACCCCTATGCACCCCTAGCTATAATGTGCAGTTCTCCATGCCCACTTCTCTGCATAGTCATTCTTGGTCACATGGTTCAACCCTCTCAGGGGCGGAGGTCGCGCCCCTTGTGAGACAGGGAGTCCTATTGGAGTCACCATGCCCATGGTGCGTGGCCGTGCATGTATTTCTGGTGGTCACATGAGCACATCCTGAGGTGTCTGGGGCCTTGTTGGACTACCCGTGCTGCCTCACAGCCAGTAGTGGGGCAACATCTGCCCAGGTATTACATACAGATGTGTTGCTGTCCACATCCTGTGACCACAGTGCCCCACCTACACCCCTGTGGAATTGTCACGCCATTGGGATGGCATCCCGGCCATGGATATGGGCCATAGTGTTGTGGGAGTGGCATGGGCATGATGAGTGCACCTGTGGCCTACAGCTGTGGGTCTGTGCCAATGGTCTATCTCTGACCTATGCCATTTCACCACAGCCACCAGTGTGCAACCATGGCATTGTTGCCACTCTGGTGCAGATGTGTGAATGAGACCTGGGCACACCCTCTCCGCATGTAATGCAGGGCCAGCCGCTTCACACTGTACATCACTGTGGGTTGCACAGTGCTCCCACATATCCTGTGTCTGTGTGCATGCCTGCAATGTCATAGATGACTGCATTACTCACCTTTGGGGTCCAAAATGCTCCTGCACAATGGTGTCCCTGTGCTGCCATCCCCCTCATGGCCAGTCTTGGGTACCTCCCATGTAGTAATGGCTGCTTACCCTCATCCTGGGATACCACATCCTCCACACTGTCACACTCTGGGACCTGGACAACTATTCTACAGTCACAGGTCATGTTGTGTAGCATGCCACAGGCCAGGAATATGCCACAGGCCTATTCCAGGCTATATACTGTAGGGCACTGCTGTACCTGTCCAGGCATCTAAAATGCATCTTTAGCATGCTGAATACACACTTGACGATGTTCCTTGTCACAATATGTGCCTCATTGTGCCTGTCCTCTGCTTTGGATGTGGGCCACAGTATTGGGTGTGCAACCATGGCTGGAAGGGGTATGCACTGTCTCCTGTATGAGGGAAGGAGATATGTTAGTCTAAAGTACACATCCATGGCATTCTGCACCCCACCAAGCCCTGTTTCTGCTGATCACCATCGTCAGCACATTACACCAGACACTGTGCCACAGTTGCATATGCCCGTGCATACCTCTGTGGCACTTTCCCAGCTGTCGTTTGTGCACTGCCATGTCCACTGCAGCCTGCATGGTGTTTGGTCTGTGGGGCATGGCATCACTGCTGCCTGGTTGTGCCACATGGCACTGTCCCCTTAAAATGCATCCCAGTGCTCTACTCCTCACACAGTGTCACAGGCCCCTATTTCCTGAAAGCACCCCTGTTGCCTGTTCCTGTTGCAGTCCATCACATGTACACCCTCCCAGCATGGTATTCCACATCTGTCCAGTGTCAGTCATATTCTGATCCCATCAGCCTTCCTCTCCCCATATTGTGTGTCACATGGCTATCAGTCATTGCAGAAGCACATTCCTACTGGACCATCTCCTGAACAGCCACAATAACTACTGTACAATATGCATGCATGTGGGCACCTTGTTTGTGTTTTTTTTTCACTCGCCCACAGATGGCCAGTTTGGCCACTGGACTCAAAATTCAGGCACAGGGATGACTGATGCCAGACATAGGCATTGTGTGCACTCCCAAGGAAGTGGGCACAGACATTAGAGATGCACCCTGTGGCATCGCACACCACTTGACAGTTTAGGGAGTGGTACCCCTTCCTGTTAATGAACACATCCTTGTCCCCAGCAGGTGGTGCCCTGATAGCCCCGTGGATGCAGTCAGTGGCCCCAGCACACCTGGTAGTCATGCAACACTGTAAAAGAGCTGCATTGTTTCTGTCCACTCTGCTGCATATGAACTCACTGGCATGGGGTAGCAGAGAGGTGAGGAACTGAGTGAGGAGATGGGATGTGGCTGACTAGGTGATGCCGGTGGAGTCGCTCACGGTATCTGGAAAGTGCCCATGATGAACAGGCACAGCACTGCTGTCACCTTTGTCTCCACCGTCATCGCTTGACTTTTGTGTGTGGGTGCCTGAAGGTCATCAAGAAGCAGCTCACAGAGCTGTTTCAGAAGTGCCCTGTTGAGGTACTGGCCCATGATGTCCATGTCATTGAGCTGTTCGAATGTGAAATGTTTCCAGTGCCATCTCTGTTGGGCATACTGCCTATGGGCCCCTTCTACATCCATCTTGCTGTTGTACCCATCTTCTCACATCAGTCATCACCACCACCATGTGAAAAGCAGACCCATCCATTGTTGTTTCAGTGCTGCAGACAACTTCTGGGTGGGTGGCTGACTGATTTAGGTATGCCCCTTTTATACCTAACTTTGTACTGCACATTTTTGTGATGCATGACACATGCACCACTCATTTTGGCTGAATATACACTTGTGCAGCATATTCAGGTGCCCACCCCCTTTTTTTGTGCCACATACATTATATCTGCATAGTCGTGCATTCTGACATGTATGACACGTCTCCTTTTCAAATATTGCACTTCCCTGCAGTTTCTGGGATGTGCCATGCATCTCCATTTTGGGCTGCTCATTTCCTTTAAATATGTAGGCCATTGTAGCTATCAAAAATTGAGTTAACACTAATCAAGTCAAAGTTCTAAAACCCTTTGTACTCACTCCCCCTCTATTAATGACTTTCAGACCCAAGTGGCTCTATATAAATTCTTCCACAAGCAGAGACTGAAAGTTAATTTCAGCTAAAAAATGGAAATATTTTGCAAAGTGGGGAAGGTATAGAAATTTAGAAAATATATCATAGCTGGCAGCCTAATTTTGGCTGCTGATTGTCTAAGTTTCCCAGTTTGCTTTAACTTCTGGGTGTCTGGCAGGAGCTTTGCCCTCTTCCTCATGCCGCCAGGCCTCCTCTGTGCACTTCAGTGAGCTGCATCAGCTGATTTCTCTCTGGTACAGAATGTCTGTGTCCCCCCCCCAAAAAAAAAAATAAATCTTTCACTGTGGAGTGCTAAGGAGCATGTAATACTCAAAGGTTTGGAAGGACTGGACAATGTCAAAACATCGCCAGTGAGAGGTGAGTCCAGCATGCAGGTCCAGGTGGCTTATGAGGCCTGAAGGAGAAAAGTACCTAGAGCTTTGGAGGAGCATATAAAACTTATCAGTTTTTAATTATTAGCGTTTAAGGCTTTTACATACGCAGTCACACAAAACATGAAAAATAGAATAGAGTCCTGAGAAGGGATGTGCAACAGAAGTTTTTTTAATTACAGAAAATATTTTAAGTAATGTACTGTAGACTTAGTTAGAGCTTGGTTGATGATTATAAAATAAAATAAATATTGCTTGAGTATTGAAATACGTGTATTTTATCATGGACTGCTAACCCCCCATATGTTACTTCCTGACACATCAGGGAGTAGGTGCAAACACCCATGGCTGCTTCTTCCACCCAACCTATCGATTCTTCTGTGTGGTCAGTGGTCCATGGCTTGGGCCCACTTTCCCCTCTTCTGCCACTCTCTGTCATCCTCTCCCCCCAGCTGACCACCCTTCCTGGCCTCCTCAGTTCAGAGGGACCTACTGTCATACTCTAATCCTACTTAGCAAATCCCACCCTCCTTCACCCCTCCCTCCATTCAGTTGATCCTCTTCATACCTGGCCTGAGTACTGAGGCAGGACTCACGCCTTGTGGTAAAAACTTTCCTGACAGGATTCTGGTATGTGTTTTTGTTGTTTCTGTTTATAATAATGTATTGTGTGTTGTATTTCATGTGTTAAAATTAAATAAATACTATTAATGGCACAGAAGTGTGTACTTTGTGTACAAACACATGAGGATTAGTCCTTTAGTGTCAGTTCTGTGCAAGCAATAGCCCACAACAGTGTGTGTGGGTGGCATGACAAATTTACTGCATGAATCAAGTGTGTTGTGAGGCATGAGGCAGAGCCAAGAGTCTTTAACCTCCTGGGAGGAGTAGTAGGATCAGGGTTTCTGCACAGCTGATTTCAGCAGAAAAAATGTCTGAGTGAGATATTTTATCAGTTAAAAAAATGGCACAAAGCCATGCAGCAAGCCAAATTTTATCACACGGTTATGATACATATCAACCATTCTATGTATCTATGCATGCAAATCCTTTCATTCCTGCCTGCAGTTTTATAATTAAAGATTACAAATCACTTTGTAAATTGTTAGTTTATAACCAACAACTTATTTTAGACCCAACAGGTAGATGTTGATCCTTCAGACAATGTAGTTGTATGTCATAATCTGGTTATGTCAGTGGGACTGTCAACTGCTTAATAGTAGTTATCTGAAAGAGAGACATAGTAATAAGCAGGTTTGGGTCCAGCTTACAATTTTATCAATGTAGTGACAACTAGTGATGGGTGCAGTTGGGAGACTTTGCTTTGCTGAAATCTGCACTGGGCAAACTTCTTCATTGGGTGAAATATTCATTTCGTCAAGTATTGGCTGCACTTACGTGGTACATTTTCACTAAATTATATTGACACTTCACTGGAAAGATCATGTGTAGTTGCACTTAACTGGCAAAAACTATATGTGCACTTCACTGGCTGTGCATGCTTCTAGCCATGCACTGTCAGACTATCCATCACTACCTGTGTTGTATTCTTTTGGGGGGTTAGTGGGCATTAAAGCATTGTATGGGTACCAGAAGGTGGCGGGGGATTGACTTATTGGGTCTGGTGAGGTGAAGAGGAGGAGTTTTTTTAAGGATGGCAGATGGACATGGATGAATCAAGATCTCAGACCTGCAGGCAACAATGACAGAGGCTAAACTGGACATAGTAGCCATTATCAAGATATGGTTCACCAGTAGCCACTCTTGGGAGACCTCAGTACCTGGCTATGCACTGTTCAGAAGAGACTGAGGTGCAAAGGGAGGGGGGGGCAGTGGTGTAACCATGCATACTTATTGTACGCACGGGCGTACAGTTTTTTCAACCTGACACACACACAAAAAAATTTAAGCTAGCCTTAAAAAAAAATCCCAAGTTAATTGGAGGCTGGCTGGACCTCAGCCTTTGCCAGGTCGGGGGGGTGTTACCGTGTTTGCGGTCTCGCGGAGACAAGGAGGAGGAAGCAGCATTGTCAATTGTCAGTCCTCTATCTCTGCTCCTCCTCCTCGCTCGACAAAGACCCAGTCAAGTTTGCAGCAGGCATTTAGTGGCTTGGCACTTTCATGCGCATTGGTGCACAGCACACACTGCCGCATTGCCTGCAAGAGTCACAGGCTCACAGCTCAGCCAGGAGTGAAGACTCTTAAGAGGTTGTGGATGGACTGGGAGGAGGACTCTGAGGACTGTGTTTTGTGCTGTTGGTGGGACGTGGAAGCCGAGAAGAGCACTGCATGTTGCGACTGGTGACAGAGAACAAAATATTTTTAATTAAAAGAATGGAAGGAAGAGCAGAACCAGACATTGCGCCGGTCGGGACTCAGGAGGGACTGCTGAGAGCAAGCTAAGAAGGAGCACTGAAAGGTGAGCTGGAATCAGAAGCACTAGGACGAGCTAGTGGAAGTGTGTCTGGAGTTGTTGTGGCCTGTCTGCCTGCCCTGGCCCAGACGGCAGTCGACCACTATTGTCAGGTAAAAAAAATAATTTAGTTCAGTGTTCAGTAAGGCAGACAAGCAGGCTGAGAGAGCAGTGCAGCCAGTGCTCCCATATTGATTTGGCATTTTCCCTAACTCCAGGGTGATATTCCTGTGTTTTCCTGTAGATTACATTGCTTCCTATGGATGCTCAATTACTGTGTTTTTCTGTATAACCAATGTAGCCAACTCTATTGGAACAGTTTTCCTGTAGATACCTCCAAATCCCTGTAAAATACAGGAATCCCTGTAGATCTGGGAGCCCTGAGTGCAGCATATATGTATTTTTCCCAAGCTAACCAGGGCACAGCCCTCCAGGACACTGTAACTCCCCTGTTTCCCTGCTAGTGGCTGGAACAATACCCAATAGTCACTTTCACAATACCCCTGATACACTTCACAAGTACCCCCACAGTTTGCACTAACCACCAGGGCTGATTTCTCTGGCTCGACCCTGGGGACCCCCTGTAAAACAAGGTTAGACACAGCAAATAGCCACAGCATGGTACTCTTGGTACAAACTGGAACCTCAGTCAGGTTAAATGCAGAAAAATTAGATATGATTTATTCAGGGGGGCTTGAACACAGGCAGGGGCGTAATCAGGTTGATTTGCTTAAATTCTCTATCAAATAAACAGTTATGCATGCACTTCAGAGTCCCTAACAGTCACAACCTCTGGAAACCCAGGTGAGGAAGAGATGGGCTAGCCAGGACAGTTGCCTAGGGTAGGCCGGCGTCGCAGCTGGTTGGGGGCCCTGTGATGGAAAAACAACATGCACAATACACACTATTTGTAATCTGGAAGTTCATGAAGAAAGAGAAACAACAACACAATCAGATGGCACTTAGATTAATTTGTTGTGGCAGGGAGTTACCCTGGTAATTACTCACTATATCTGAGACTGGACACAGGCTGGACAAAATTAGAGACAGCAGGTGGTGAATCTGGAGTGCCAGGATAAGCTGGGCCTACACGATTAGCTGAGGCATCATTCCTGTTCAGACGTGGGCAGGGGACTGATCCCCAGGCAGGTCTCTTGTCGATAGCTTTCTCTGTGCAGTGGAGTAGTCTGGCAGGGTCCACGTGGCAAGGCCCGGCCACATGGAGATAACCCAGCTTCAGTGTGATTGGGCTGGATACAGCTTCCAGCAGGCAGAATACAGTTCACACCGTGGGGAACCAAATCATGACCCACCACCAATACACAGCACATTTATAAGTAAGAGATTCTACAGTACCAGGTAATCCCTCTCCGAGTGTGCTGGAAATCCTGACAGGCCGATCGCATTCAGCAAAATCTTCTGTCTTCCTCAGGTACTGAGCCTGGTACAGGTCAGTGGCTCACAAATTGGATTTTAATCAGAAAAAATACCACTCCATTCCCTTTTAGGGCAGCAGGCATACTAGCAGGCCAAACTTAGGCCTCTCCACCCTTCTCCCACACGAACTACACCAACGGTCACATGACTCACTCGAGCTGTTGCGCCTTCAACTTCCAACTTCGATCTCTCGACGGACAACAGGCAGCTTGGAGATGTCCCCACAATCAAGAGGTTTGGTTGGCTGACTCAGCAGTCAGTCACAACAAGGCTCCCCCTCTAGGTGCAAAAAGCGCCAACAGCCCAAAACTACAATCCCCCCCCAGTTTTCACTCTACACAGACCCTGCAAACAGGCTCCATTTTAGAGTCACATGGTATTGATTGGTACAATTCGGCAGTTCAGGACCAAGATGGTGGCGATAGACTGAAAGTCCTTGCTGCAGAGTCTGTCACACCCCTGATTCCATGGGGAACATTTTCCCCTGAAATTAGGGGCAGGAAAGATGCAACAAAATTGTGTTTTTTCTTCAAGAAAAACCCTAAAACTCACCACAGAGCATGTAGAACCCCCAGAGCTTCTGGGGGCCTCGTGGCCCCTAAACCCATGACTTTTATTTGTCCTTATTCATAAATATCATATCCAAGCACCCTCCAAAAAAATTCCTGCCTACGCCCTTACCTGTTGTTATAGTTGGGATGGGAGGGACTCAGGAGGAAAGGAGTTGACAGGTGGGTGGTTTAGGCAACTTACTGAACTATGGGGAATGCAGAAAGGACTACAGCTGTGCAACTTACTAGGCATGGAGAGAGGAGGGAACAGGGTAGCTAATTCTGTTTCAGGTTACCCCAAAATGCAGCAGAATGTTCCAAAAAACTAAAATTTTATGGGGACCTAGGCGGCCCCCAGACCCCTGGCCTATAGTTTAGATTATTGGTGTGTACACTTTTTTTAAGGCTGGTTACTCCACTGGGTGGGGGGTAGTGGCTCTTTATGTCAATGAAAATAACAAAGCTACAGAAATTCAGAATACACATAAGGAGCCAGAAGAACTGTGGGTCACCCTGGAAACAGGAAATGGGGCAGCCATACAAACTGGGGTTGTCTACAGGCCTCCAAACCAGGGGAAGGACGTAGACACATTACTGTTAGAAGATATACAAAACATGACAGCTAAAGGGGAGATTCTGATAATGGAAGACTTCAGCATGCCAGATACAGATGGATCAATACCAGTAGGAACATCCACCAGAACTAGACACATAGTCTTCTCTATAGGTCTCCCTTGACCTTTTTCACCTTTCTACCACAATGGGGTGGCCTCCTATTGTGGTATTCTTCTCTTTTCTAACCCGCTAATTTTCTACTTTTTGTCTAGGTGGTGGTACTGTAGAGGCTAACCTAGCTGACTGTTTTGGCTAAACGAATACTGGAAAGTAAGCAAAGTAAGCCACATCCCTTTCAGTTTTTTAAAAGGGAAGCATGGAAAACAATTCATACTGTTTAAGTAAGATGCAGTAAAGCAAAGCCTGGTTGGAACATCAAAAAGGAGTGGTTGCTTTGCACCACTTAATATATGTTGTTTTCAAGTTAATTTAAACAAGAAATCAAAGAGGTACCTGTATGTTCTTGAGGCCTGCTCAGATGTGCCCTTGATGCCTGCTCAGATGAAAATGAGTTTCCTTAAGGGCTGCAGGCCCACTAGTGGACTCTATTTATTATACATTTCTGGTGATGTCATGATTAGGGGGGCAGATCACATGATTGATGATGTCACGGTTTTCAATATATAAAAAGACTGGGACTCAGTATGTGGGCAGATATGTTGTGGAGCACAGATGATGGTGGTCATGCTGAGAGGGAGCGAGTACCACTCTGTGACATTTTGTTTTCCAGAGGAGAATATCTGAAGCTATTTCTTTTGAAATGAAGTTTATTTTCTTGTTTTCCTGAAGTTTTCTTTATTTTGTTTACTTTAATAAAAGTCACTACATCAACTGGTGTAGTTTTAAGAGAAAAACTTGTGTCAAGTGTTGTCACTACCCACACCACCCGCTCACAAAGATCCAAAAGGCTGGCCTTCAGGAAATATAAGGGAACACAGCAGGATGAAGATAGGAGGCATACCAATCTTCCCTAAGGGAAGCAGGGAAGACAATAAGGCAGGCAAAGGCTCAAACAGAGGGAACACTTGCATGAACAGTAAAAGAAGTGGATAAGACTTTCCATAGATACATTAGTGAAAGGAGAAAGTCCAGAGGGGACATTGCTAAGATCAAAGGAGATAAGGGAGAGTGTGTGGAGGAGGACCAAGGAAAAGCAGCTGTCCTAAATAGATACTTCTGCTCGGTATTTACTGAGGAGACGGTAGGGCAGAGCCACAGCTCAGTACCATGGACACAGGGGGGAAGGAGGTGTGCACAAGTTAATTCACAAAAGAAAGGGTCCTACAAGAACTCACTAAGCTCAGGGTGGACAAGGCAATGGGACCTGATGGCATACATCCCAGGGTACTAAAGAAGCTAAGGGTGGAACTAACAGAGCCATTATCAGAACTGTTTAATGAGTCTCTGAGCACAGGACAGGTCCCAGAAGACTGCAGAAGGGCTCATGTGATCCCGCTCTACAAGACTGGTAGGAGAGAGGAGGCAGGGAACTACAGACCAGTCAGTCTTACCTCAGTAGTAGGCAAGATTATGGAGGCCCTCCTTAAGGAAAGGCTAATAAAACACCTGGAATCCATAGATCCAAGACAGCATGAATTTACAACAGGAAGGTCCTGTCAAACTAATCTCCAAGGGAGTGCAGTTGATGTCACCTACCCTGACTTCAGCAAAGCTTTTGATACTGTCCCACATAGAAGATTGATTAATAAGCTGGGTAGGCTCAGGGTGGATCAGAAGTTGGTCAACTAGGTGGCAAACTGGTTGTTGGGCAGAAACCAGAGAGTGGTGGTAAATGGTATACAGTCAGAAGAGATGAAAGTCACAAGTGGGGTACCTCAGGAATCAGTCCTGGGGCCAGTCCTCTTCAATATCTTCATCAGCGACATTGCAGATGGACTGGAGAGTAAGGTTTGTTAGTTTGCAGATGACACCAAGATCTGCAACAGTGTAGATGATCCAGAAGAGGTGGGCAGAATGAGAAGAGATCTGGATAAACTAGCAAAATGGTCGGCAGAGTGGCAACTGGGGTTTAATGCAAAGAAGTGCAAGATCATGCACATAGGGAAGAGAAACTCTGAAGCCACCTTTAGGTTGGGAGGGGAGTTGCTGGCAATCACAAGAGAAGAAAGAGACTTGGGCATCATCATCACAGATGACTTGAAATCATCCAAGCAGACCACTAAAGCAGTAGGTAAGGCTAGAGGGATGTTGGGGTGTATTAGTAGGGGTATTGCAAGTAGTAAGAGGGAGGTAATAACCCTCTTTACAAGACACCGGTTAGGCGCCCTCTGGAGTACTGCATGCAGTACTGAAAGCCACACCTGCACAAGAACATTAACCAAATTGAGGCAGTCCAGAGAAGGGCAACCAAAATGGTGCAGGGACTACATCAGAAAACATATAAGGACAGATTAATGGAACTCAATATATATACCCTAGTGCAAAGGAGGGAGAGAGCTGATGTGACTAAAACATTCAAACATCTTAAGGGCATTAACAAGGTGAAAGAGTCTAAAATGTTTCAATATAAGAAAAATAGCACGACAAGAGGACACACCATGATATTAGAGGGAGGCCGACTGAGGGGTAATGTGAGGAAGTTCTTTTTCACAGAAAGGGTGGTGTATGCATAGAATGGCCTACCTCAGGAAGTGGTGGATATGAATATAGTGCAAGGCTTCAAACAGGCATGGTGTAGGCAAAAGGGAGCAATACAAATGATTATGAATAGATGGGCCATTGACAGAGCACAGGCCTATGGCGCATTCATAAGGTAGAAAAAAGGGCAGACTGGATGGGCCTTGCGGTCCTTATCTGCCACCAACTTCTGTGTTTCTATGGGTGAGGGGAAGGGAGATATTCTTGAACTTCACCTGGACTGAACAGGAGGGTGGTATAGGTGCTTCAGGGGTGGGGATGGGGATTTTATTCGGATTGGTCAAGGGCTAGAGAATGCCGGTGGGAAGGTTGTGACATGTTTAGGAGTGAGATTTTACATTTAAGATATTTTTTGGTTAATAACCTCACTGCACAAAGTTACATGAAGTCAGGAAAACATCATCCTTCTACTCCCACAGTCAAGTTCCAGACTAGGCACCAACTTTGCAGAAGAAGTTTTAATTTGCTGTATCTCTACTGGCAACTGCTTATTACATTTGTGTGGCATCTGTACTCTTTTGCTTGTCTTGCTTTTGGCAAACAGGAAGCCTGCAATTCACTCCTTGTTTCCAGTGGATTTAGAAATGCAAGGGTTATTAACTTTGTATGGTTCCTCCAAAGTGACTGGCAGCTATTAAAAGACAAGAAAGAAATAAGTGCTTATAGTTTCCATTGTGCTGCTTCTATTTCCACTTTATCTGCTTTATGTCATATTGAAAGGGGGCTCCTACTCTAACATGAGTTTGCAAATGTTTAATAGAAGTTCTGCTTTTATTATGGTGTCATCATTCATGAATAGCAACATGCATTTGAGAAAGACAATTGCTACAAAATATAATCTGTGCATTAATGTTTTTTCTGTGACAAATGGGCATACATACAGCTGCTGCCAGTATACTCATGGACAGGTAAGTGGCAGTTACTGAAGTACAGTGCTGCACTTTCTTTTCACTGTGGGAGCTTGCAGGCATAGGTCAATGCTGTCACACTGACAACACCTTATTTCATGACATGGTGAGGAGGAGATTCTTTTCATTGTAGTCCTATGATCATTTTGCTTGATAGCTACCCCCGTTTCTTCTTAATTCAGAAGAGAAAGGCATGTCAAAATTTCGTAAACCATGATAAATGTTCCAAAAGTATCCAGCTCTTTTCTTGGGATAGTGAGTGACAGTGATTTATGACTATGGAGGATTCTCTGTGGCTTGCGATTTCCCAGGGAAGAAAAGCAGGTCATCTTAATAAAGCCCTTACATGGCTTATTGTGTACTTTTGCAGCCAAAGTCCCCAGAAATTAGGCAGCATCTGCTTAGATTGTCTTGCAATAAATGACTTTAGGTTTAGCTTTGTCTAAGAAGTTTTACATCCCTTGATAACTCACATAGATTGATGTGAGTGACTGACACTTGTGGTAACAATTTCATGTAGAATGTGATAGACAGTCCCTTAAGAGAACACTGATGGTAGCTAGTAAATAATTGTAACCAGTTAAGGTTGCTAAGGCAACCTGTAGATTGTGCGAAACTATGGTATCCTTTCAGGGTATCCTTTGATTCTTAACAAGCAACTGCAGTCTCAGTTTTAAGGAACACTCAGTCATAACGATGTGTGAGACATCAGAAAGCATTACCTATAATACTAATGCATTTACAATGGAAAATAATGTCTTCCTTCACTTGATCTAGTACAGTCAATATACATTTTAGTCTGTATGCCATTGGTTCAATAAACATGTACTGTACAATATGTTCCCAATGTTTATTTTAAGGCTAGTATGCTTTATACCATGAGAAATATTTGAACTTAAACTTTAATCCACAAAGATGTCCAAACACCCTACAGGGTCACATGGCGCAGGTGTGCAGGATGCTATGCACAAAATGTGCATATGTGCTACATTTATAGATCTTTAGAGGCCAATAGGCAGTATGTGCAGAGGAACCACATAGACCTCCACACAGCAGGGATTCAGAGGAAAGGTCCAGAATGTGGTGATTCACAGTTGCACCAGGTGCACATGCTGATCCACAGCCCTGCAAGGATCGTTGTATGGGCAGAGAGAAGACCCAGCACATTTGCATGCAGGGGGACTGCCATAGAGACAATAATGTCACTGAAGAGGGTGTGGTGGAATGCCCTCATAGCAAGCATAGTGCTTATCTTCCCTTGTAGGCATCAGTCCTTCACCCAAACCACTCCCCCAAGCATTCATATGTTCTGTACAAGAACTTCACCAAGAAGACACCTATCCTGTACCTGAACCCCCTTAAAACTTACCTGTTCCCTACTGCCCCCTGGAACACACCTGTCACATACCCAAACCTACCTAGAACACACTTTTCCCATACCAAATCTCACCAGAACTCACTATTCCTGTAATTAAAACACCCAGAACTCACCAGTTTCATACCAATACTTGCCTCCTCATACCCCTGTCCACCTGAAAGAATACAACAGACGTGAGTGGATGACATCCACTAAATGGCATGTATTAAACAGTGACACTGCCCACAATCACAGATTACTTGGGACAAATCTCATGAAATACATCAGGGTGTTAAAGCACACTCTGATATGGCATGCACCAGGTGTTTGCAATCAGCACCAGTCCTTCACAACCTGGTAAGTCCAAAGTTCCAGATTAGCCAGCAGTAATGTACTCCCCATCAAACTGCAGCTTGTCATTTGCCACCTACAACTGGCATATGGGTAGCCACAGCATCTGGTCCTACAGGTCCCAGCCATAGTCTTGCCAGCTCCACCCCAGTTCCGCCACAATCCCTGTCACCTCCATCATCCATATGTGGCTAGTCACTGTGGTCCCAGTCCACTGCTGGGTTGTTCATTAGTGGATAATTCTGGTGTGTCACTGACTGCAACCTCAACAGCATAAGTGTCCCTATGGGCACGCTTGATCCCTGGAATGGCAAAGTAAAAGATCCTCTGTAAAGAGTAAGACATATGTGTAAACAAGATACTACAGCATGGCAGACATGACAGTGAGAATTGTAATAATGGAAATCCTATCCATGCTGGCTTTGCCAGTGTCCAGTATACCCCATCTTTGTCCCAGTAGACTTTGCCCTTCATGGTCAGTGTCCAGAGGAAGTAAGCCTCAGGAGGTACAGGTGCAGGACATGGCAGTGTCTTCCTTGAATGAGGCATCCTGTCAATCAACCTGCATCAACTGAACCTCCATTGCACACATACAGTACATGTGCATGGTTGTGGTGGCATGACACAACATCCATTTGTCCCACACAAACCTGTCTGCCTTAAAAGGGGTCAAGCAGTGGATGCCATCTTAAATTATGAGGCTGTCTGGCTGAACATGCTGTTATGCACAGGACTGCAAAGGGCAGCTATGTGCCCTGTCCTCCTGAAGAGTATGGTACTCCTGAACCTGCACAACAAGGCGTTGGAGGGCGTGTGAACACTGTGAAAAATGCCCCCATATCTAATGTCTGAGGGAGGCACGAGGAAGCCTTGAGTAAAGAGGATCTATGTAGAGGTGTCAGGTTTCTGTTGTCCCTGAATGGGATGATCAGATAAAGTTCTTACAACTGCCTAGCTGTGCACACTGTATTTTACATATTTTTTCCAACAGTGGGACAGGTAGTTTTCAACACATGACCGAGGCCATGACTACTGTGAGCCAGTCTTGCTTCAGCCAGTGCCTCTGACAGGTAACTGATGAACTGCTGGCACACTGCAATGACTACATCATGTTCCTGCAGACGGAGTAAGACTGGAGTGACACCAAATCAAGCTTCTAGGCGTGTCAGGTAAGCCTAATGCTATTGGTGCCATTGGCTGTACAAATGGGACATTCTATGTAACAAGGATTAGAACTTTAAAACCTCACTGATGGTATGCACAAAATAAAAGAAATCATGTTTTAGGACAGTATCTTACATTTTTTTCCAGCCGGAGTAGATAGGTGTGTATGTTTGAAGTTCAGGCTAAAACTGTATCCTTCCAAACAACTGTACTGTAGATAATCTAAGACTAAAGCAACTGTATCCACTTAATACTTAAATTGTGACTGTGGGGAGAAAAGTTTGAGACCTTTGCATGTACGTTGTTGAAATGTTCTAAATACACCCATATAAGACAAATATGTATTGGTCATTATATTATATTGTATGTAATACAGTCTCTAAGGATCCAGACAAAAAGATGATTTGATACCTTTTATTGGACCAACATAGATGTTACAAAAGAAAACAGGTGTTTACGCTTTTGGACAACACCTAGTCCTTCATCAGAAACTAATGACAGTTGTTTTGGAAGAAAACATCCTATTAAAGACCTGATCATACATAATAAACAGACAAAAAAGCTGTAAAGGATCCAATTGGCCTAAAAACTACATTTAAAAGTCACCTTAAAACCATATAGCGAAGCTGACTGCTATCAAGGAAAAACATTCAAAGGTCAAGTATCAAATAGGGGCACACTGTGGTGTTGTTATACAGCATGTTCTTATAAAAAATGGATATATGATTCCTTCTAATTAGATATCAGTACATTGGTTTTAGACAAAAAAAGAAGGTCAGGCTGTAAGGCATGGTGGTGGGTGGTAGATTCCCTCAATTTTTGTCTCAGATTTCTAAAACTGTTATTGTATATGCAGAAGATTTAACAACACTAACACATTTTGATAAATGGATATATTAGCATCCAGTATCTCACTTACTAGGGAGTCCTTGTTAGGTTTGATTTTTAATTGTAAACAGACACTTGACATTGGGTACAAAGTTCCAGAGGGGTCATGGTTGAGCAGTATAGGTTTTAAGAGTCATGAAAAATATTGACTAGTTGAGTAGAGGGATGAGGACATGCATATCCAGATAGGGTTAACACTGTTTAAACATGTGAAACAGCTAGTGAATAATTGTTATTCACACTAGGGCAGCCTGTCTTTAAACCCACTAATTGCCATACATGAAGGAAGTTTCTCATTTTGAAGACTTTTTAGCATTATATACTATGATCTCTTAAGCTAACGTACCTTGAGTTTAAAACCACAGCTATTTTCAAATCTATGCACTAATACACACTGGCAAGGTCTTAATAGAATTGAGTGTGTTCTGTGTTTTGCCTAAGTTAAAGAGTTATTCATTCTGCAACTTTGACCTTGAAATGTTTTCCTTTGGATGGTACTCTACCTGTTTTCCTTAATAAACCTCTAGTATGTTGTATGGGTTCTTTTCAGAAGGGAGTTATCTGTTTTTATTTTGTTTGTTTGTTTTTGCAATTGTTTAACCAGGAGTGGCACACTAAGCTGAAAGCTTGTTTAAAGGTGCAACCTGGGAGCACAGAGAAGTTAAGTGACTTGCTCAGGGTCACACAGTATGCAAGTGGGGGCTGTGGGATTCAAAATCATGTCTTCAGATTTGCAGCTCAGAGCCTTAAACCACTGTGCTATACTGCCTCCCTGTTCTGTGACCTTTGATACTGGAATGTTTTTCCTTGATAGCAGTCAGTCTATGTTCTCTAAATGGTTTTAAGTTGACTTCAATATGTATGCTTTAGACCTATAGGATCCTTTGCAACTTTTTTGTCTGTTTATTATTTATAATCTGGTCTATAATATGATGTTTTCTTCCAAAACAACTGTCATTAGCTTCTGATGAAGGATTGTGTGTAGTCTAAAAGCTTAAGCACCTGCTTTATGTAACATCTGCGTTGGTCCAATAAAATGTATCAAATTACCTTTTTTTCTGGATCTTTTGTTCCAAGGACCAATATAACAACAATAATATTTTTCTGAGTCCCTAAGTTTGAATTTCTTAGAATTCTTATCATTTCACCAACAGAAATTATTGTGTTTGATATGCTAAAATTCATAAAATCACCTTATGCTCTTATGATTCTTACCCCTAATAATTAAGATGTTTAGGGATTCTTTTGTTTCACTAACATGTGTATCTTTCTTCAACATGAAAACTTTTTACGGCTGCCTGAATAGAAGTCCCTTTCATCCAGATGTCCAGGACATGTTGCAACTACAAGCAAATTACGCCTAAAAGCATTCCCAGTTGCTGGGCATCTTGTTTACAGCTGTCTTATCCCTAGTTAGAAGGCAACATCAGTTGAAGTCTTGTTTCAAAGGAACCTATACAAAGCAGCTTGTAAATTTTGGAAATAATCTATGTATTTGACAAAAAAACTCTTCTTCAGTGTATTTACTATACAACGGCTTGAAATACGTATTATTTGGAATGATTATGAGTATATTTTAAACATTTAAAAAAAAGCAAAACATATTGTATTACAGCAACTTTGCTGTTCTTAATTTTGTATTACATTGTATTTGTAAACAAATTGTAATTATTTTAATCTTTGTAATGACTTTTATCAAGTAAAACAAATAAAGTATTGATCTGATCTGAACAGGGCAGTCATGCCCCTGACACAGATGAAGGAGGCACTCAGGAACTGCAAGGCGTACCACAGCACACACATGCAGGTGGTGTGCGATGCTGCAGGCATAATTATGCATGTTTGTTCCAGGTACCCTGCAATCTACACCTGACTCATGCATACTTGTACAGTAAATGCTGTATTGTGGCCGACGCTGTGCATCCTGCCTGCCAAACAGGGCTGGCTCATAAGTCTATGCACATGGGCAGAATTATGGGTGCTTATGTGGCACACATGTGGACCACACATTAATGTTATTCCTCTCCCACACAGGTGATAGTGGATACCATTATGCACTGTCTTGCTGACTCCTTTTCTGCTGCCATAGACCAAAGTGGAGCAACAATACAATGAAGGACATTGCCAGACTCGAGGCATGATAGAGAGGGTGTTTGGCTAGCTGAAGATGTGCTTTGGGGCCTCAGCAAGATGGGGGACATTGCAGCCACAACCAGCATGGTGTGCAGGATGTTTGCTGCATGCTGTATATTATACAACCTAGCTATATAGAAGTGCTTACCATTACTGAATGGCAGTGCTCATGGGCCATGGGGGATGGTACCTAGGATGGCCTCCTGAGTCTGGTGCCATGTCACTGTTTGATAACATACATATTATAAACTCTTTGAGAGGAGAAGAGATAAAGATAGAGTAAGAAAGATCATGCAAGACCACTCCACCAGCAGGCAATGAGACTCAGGAGTGAGAATCCTGCCAGAGGCCGGAGTCCATCTGCAATCACAACTGAATGTTTTAACCATCTCTCATGTTGGAGTGTTCAAGTTTGGAGGCAAGCAACAATGAAAGTAAATAGTGTCCCCATTTTTCATTTTAGCAACTGTGCAGAGAACATCCTTGGAAAATAGACTACCCAAAAATGAGATTTACTATATGCTGCTGAGAGAAGATAAAAAAAAAACCTCCTGTTTGTTCTGCACAGCTCTTCAACCCTGCCGGTGTGCCCAGCTCCCTGCCCCATAGCCTTCAAAAGTGGTGCTTTCCTGCTAGAATGCCAGACAGAGAAATCTCACCTTGGTTTCTCCCACAGCCTTCTGGTGCCATTTGCTTTGCACTGCACTGGTGCTTGGTGATCCATGAGTGCTCACTTGAGTGCAGTACCATCCAGATGTGGCAGGGGAGGTGCCATATCCATGTGTCCATTTCTCACACTTCCACACTAAGATCTTATTCTCTGATTCACCTCCTCATGTCACCAGGAGAACAGAACTCTGGGTGGCAACTCTTGCACAAATCAGAGATGCAGCAAAATTAAATTCCACCTGCGAAGTGAACGTGAAGTGGCCACTTTGCGTTATCATAATGCTATGCGAAGTGGGCATTGAAAAGTGCTCACTAAACTTTGTTATTATGACTTTGCATTGTTATTCCACCTTAATGAGAAGTAAGGTGGAATGACAACAATATAGGCACTTTAGGCAGCCCCCCACACATCACATGGCTTACAGTACTGTAAGTCACATGCTTTAGCCAGGCAGAAAGGAAGTGAGTCATACAAGCAGATACTTTCACTTTCTCCTTTGCAGAGGTAGAAGGAGGAAACATTTTGTGTAAGAGAGGAGAGTTCGTTATTAGTTTCTTTCTTGAGCAAATTCCAAAAACCCAAAAGCATTTTTAAAAGCTTATTCTTTAGTTTTTTTTTTGTACTGTTTTGTCAGTTGTTTTTGGTGACCAATTTCTTTGTTTTATAAGTTTTATTTTGTGTGTGTGTGTGACTGTGTGTATGTGTGAGTGTGTGAAATCGCTCTTCACATTGGAGATGGAAGGATTGTTTTTTTGTGCAATGGACCAGGGACAGTATGTGTCCTGTGGCCAGAGGGGAGTACGCACATGTGCGGGTCATAGCCAGGTAGCACTGGACCACTCCAGACTCCTTGGTCCTGCCTCTCCAACTCCAGAAGCAGCAGCACCACCAGTGCCACTGCCACATCCACCAAGTCCACCACCACCACCACCAGTAGCAGCTGCAGGAGCTCCAGCAGCACCATCTCCACAGCAGCAGGTGGAGCCCCAGGTGCATGACCATGCTGCTGGCACTTTATCTGCCCCTCCTGTGCCTGGTCCCCTCAGCAGCTCCCCAGTTTGGCAGTCTTTCAACTGTGTGGGGGGGGCAGCAGCCTTGTGGTGTGTCTGCTTTGTGGTGTGCAGATGCGCCGTGGCCTCCAATGTACACATATACTGAACCACCACAAAGTGGAGTGGCAAGCTGCCACCGAATGGGCCAGGCCTCCACCTGCTGGACCTTCTGTGGCAGTGACAGAGGGTGTTGCTGTTGTGCATTGCTGCAGCAGGAGGAGGCCCATGGCAGCAGCTTCTCCACCACTTCCCACACCACTGCCACCAGCACCACCCTCACCACCACCACTACCTGGTTTTCCCCTGGCAACAGTGGACCTCACAATGCCTGCAACGCAGGCCGACATAGCACTTTTGTGGGCTGCGGTGGAGGAAAAAACAAGAGGGTGGGTGCTGTCCAGCAGCAGGTGTAGCAGATCAGGCAACACCAGCTGCAGATTATGTCGATGCTCCATCTGCTACCGGACCATCAGGGGATCCCCCATTAGCTTTATTTTTTAGAACACCCCCCCCCCACTGCTGTAGTGTTTGGTCTTTTGTTTATGTTTAATAACAGACAGAGGGAAGGCCGCAGTACTAGTTTAAAGGGAAGCAGTCAGCAACGGGAGGTCCCACCCCCTGCAAGACTTACCCTCCGGTTAAGCCTTTTAAGTATGTTGCGGCTTTTTTCTCATTCTGCAACAT
This sequence comes from Neoceratodus forsteri, assembly GCA_016271365.2. Classification (NCBI taxonomy): domain Eukaryota; kingdom Metazoa; phylum Chordata; order Ceratodontiformes; family Ceratodontidae; genus Neoceratodus; species Neoceratodus forsteri. Next base: position 911,272,215 of record CM057455.1, on the reverse strand, counting down.
ACTTTATTTTAATAAAGAAAAGTCAGAGACCCAGAAGTATGGTGGATGCTATGGGGGCTCCATTATGTGTAAAGGTGCAACGGCATTGCATCATGCACTTCAATACAAAAATATTGAAGTGCATGAAGCGTCTCTATCACACCTTTCCTTTACATAATGGGTCATAGCACATCGATCTCCTACTTCCAGGTCCCTGACTTTACTTTATTAAAATAAAGTATGATTTGGTGCGAAAAAAATGCAGCAACATACTTAAAAGGCTTAACAGAGGGTAAGCCTTGCAGGGGGCAGGAGCTCCTGTTGCTGACTGATTCCCTTTAAATATATACATACACATACAGTCATCCATGCTTCTTATTGCCCTATTATTATAATCCAGTGCCTCAGTAATGTTTACTTTCTGGTGTGCAGTGGTTATTGAAAAGCTGGTGTGAGCAGTTACAATTATAGGTTCATAGGTCAGTACGAGCTGGGGGGACTAGCCCATAATGAACTTGCCACACTTAGCCTGGGTGGAAATCATATTTACTATCACCCATGTGAAGATCGAGTTTTTTTTTTAAATAACTGAAAATTACTACTATATACCACTTCAAGAGGTAGTGAATTCCAGATCGGCACTATTCTCTGAGTAAAGAAATGGTTTCTACTTGTTGTCCTATTAGTGATAGATTTTAACTTTAATTTATGAGAGCTGGTATTTTTCATCTTATGCTGCCATTCCAAACATATAGATTCAGACAAGACTGTGTCCCTTGAAGCTTTATAAATTAAACATAGATCCCCTCTCAAAGATCAATATTCTAGGGAGTAAAGTTTCAAGTTTTTCAATCTATTATTATATGATAATGTTCTGCAATTATAGACATATCTAGTAAATCTCCGTTGTACTTTTTCGACTAATACCTTGTCCTTTATCAAAGTAGGAGCACAAAATGAAGAGCAATAGTCAAGATTTGTTCTGACTAAGCTACAATAAATAGGAATTAGCACTTCTGGTTCCCTTGATTTAATATTTTTCAAGAGGCAAGTAATTAATCTCTGACATTTTTGAGTGGTTTTATTAATATGCTCAGAGAATTTCAGTTTGTTTGTAATATAAACACCTAAATCCTTTTCAGAAGTTACCTTGCTCAATATAATGTTATCCATAGAATAGTTGATAAACCTATTATTTTTACTGAAGTGCATTACTTTACATTTTGAAGTATTAAAGATTAGTTTATGTTCTTTTGTCCAATTGGATAAGTTATTCAAATTCTCCTGTAATATAGAAGCAGAAGAAGAATCATTCACTATACACCCTAACTTGGCGTCATCAGCATATTTGTTTAACCACACCCCATTCATTGTATTCATGCTGAAAATGAGGATATTAAACAAAATTGGGCCCAATACCAACCCCTGTGGCATTCCACTTGTAACTATAATCCAGGTTGACGTAAAACCCCTAATATTGACTTGTTGTTTTCTGTTTGTTAACCATATTGAAATCCACCTAACTATATTTTCATGCAATCTAATATTCATAAGACATTCAATAAAAATTTTATGGGACACTGAGTCAAATGCCTTTTCATAGTCCAAAAAGACTACGTCCACGGGAAGTCCTGAATCCAAGGCTGCGCTAATAGGTTCAAAAAAGTTGATCAAGTTATTTTGACGTGATCTACCTGAAACGAAGCCATACTGAGCTATGTCCAACAATCCATTTCTTGCTATATGAGTACTTATTTTATGTGTTAAAAGTTTTTCCATGACCTTTCCTATACAAGATGTTAAACTAATAGGTCTATAATGCTCCACTTTCTGTTTTGCTCCTCCCTTATAAATGGGGATAACCAAGGCTTCTTTCTGTTCATCCATGACATCACCAGTTGTGATGGATTTGTTAAACATAAGGGTCAGGGCGCCAACTATTTCATATGAAATTTCCTTTAAAAAAAGAAAGGGGATACTGTATGTCCCTGTTGATGGTAAGGATTTAAATTAATTTATAGCTGAAAAAACTTCAGGAACTGTAAATTCTTCTAGGCATTCTACTGAAGTATAATCCATATTAATTACTGGCTCCTTGGTTTTGTAAATACTAGAAAAGTATCTATTAAATTCATTTGCCATAAGCTGTTCATCAGATTTTAAATTATCACCAGTCAATAATGGACCAACTTTGGATGAATTACTTCTCATTGAACCAATATAATTGAAAAACTGTTTTTTTATTATCTTTATTGATTGTTGCTGATTTATACTCCATTTCATTTTTTGCCTTTTTGATTGCTAATTTTGTTTTCTTTGCCTTTTGTTTAAACCTTTTCCAATTGATATCCATCCTCTGCTTTTTGTATTTATTAAAGGCCCTTTTTTTTACCTCACAAATTGTTTGATCCGTAATGAGAACTAAGGAGGGAGCCTTCTATGATTATGATATTTTTTATGTAGTGGTACCAAGTTATCTACACAGTAACACAGTTTTTCTTTAATTTTATACCATATATGCTTAGCATGAAGTTCATTCAGCTCCTGTTGCCAATTCCAGTCACTAAGATATGATTTTATTTCATAATAATTAGCCCTCGAGAAGTTCCTCATTTTAGTTATACCTTTAATAGCCACCTCATAATAATTGATTGTCCACAGTACCATGAAATGGTCACTATCGGCCAAAGGTGCCAAAATTATAGGAATTTATGCCTGGTCACAGATGTTAATGAGTATTAAATCAAGAATATTTTCCTTCCTTGTAGGACCATGTACTATTTGTTCCAGACCCAAGGATATCATTGTTTCCAGGAATTTAGTTTCCTGGTAACATGAGCCCAATAATGTATCCTAGTTAATTCCTAGATAGTTAAAATCACCCTTTAATATAATATTATCAAGGTGGTTCATCTTTTGTAAGTAGTCCAAAAAGGAATTATTACTATTCTTATCTAAAGAAGGTGGACGATAGCAGAGTCCTAATGTTATAGCTTCCTGTTCAAATGTTAGGTTGACCCATACACATTCAATACTTTTTGGGACTGGTAAAGTAGTGTACACTTCATGACAGGCTATTTCCTCTTTGACATACACTGCAACCCCTCCTCCTCTAGAATGTAAGCGGCTCTTATTAAATAGAGTGTATCCCTAAATGTTTTGACCCCACTGTTCTTCAGTGAACCAAGTCTCAGTCACCCTGCAGATGTCTATATTCCTGGTTTTTAATACAAGGCTGAGCTCATCCATTTTATTATGAAGTATGATGTGTTAAATTGCATGTGTGCAGTCAGTGTTGTTTTCTGTGTGTGTGTGTGTGTGTGTGTGTGTGTGTGTGTGTGACATCAGACATTGTGCAGCTTCTTGCAAATATGTATTGCTGACTTGTTGCAGTGTTTATGGTATAAAGAATAGCAATAAAAATAATGTATATTTTATTGTAACCATCATCATCAGTGGACTAAGTGATACAATATTTTTTCAGAGGTGTCTGGCCAGAGTGCACCTTAGTCACATACTGCACACATGACTATTAGGAGAGCATGTGTTTTTTGTGCTATGATCTCTGCAAAGTCATGTGTGCACTGTGATTGACTGAGGTGCACAGTGACCCGATACCTCTGAAAAAATATCATAGCACTTACTCCGCTGGTGCTGATGGTACAAAAAAAAAAGTTATATATTCTTTATTATCTTTATCCTTGAGATACTGCAGCAAGTCACACCATATATATGTTTGCTCAAAGCTGGACAATGTCTGCAGACACAGGAATGAACACTGATGGCACACATGCAGTTTAGCACAACATACTTGTACTGCTCAGTCATGCTTTTTGTGAAACACTTCAAATCATGAGTCCTGACACAAAGTAAACATTACTGAGGCTCCAGAAATATTTCTTTTTGGAAATAGACATTAAAGCAACAGTGCAACAATCTGGTGAAAATTTTGACCTACACTTTTTTATGTTATTTTATATTGTCACTTTACTTACCTCCTGACTTGTATGATACTATTCTTTCCAGTTTTTGAGTCTGCTTTAGTACTTTTTCATGTCTGAAATAATAAAAGGAGCACTCCTTTTAATACAGTGCGGACCAGGTTTTCATCAGTATTTTCCGCTCTTTTTCTCCATCAGTTGTTATATATTACTTCTGTTGTAAAATTAACAATTATGCAGCAGGCACTGTTTTAAGACCTCACAGAACAATATTTATTCAAAAACAGCTGCAAATAGTGATGAAAACCTGGTCAGAGCCATATTAAAAGGTGTGCTCCTTTTTTTTCAGGCATGAGAAAAAGTAGTAAAGCAGACACAAATTGTGAAAAGAAGGGTGTCATACAAGTCAGGATGTAACTAGTGGTAGGCAATGTAAAATAGCATAAAAAGTATAGGCCAACATTTTTGCCACATTGTTGCTCTGCTGCTTTAATTTATAATTTAAGTAAGACATTATGTGCTCACAATCACAACACACAAAATGCAACTGTCTTGTATCCAGAACATTCCCAACTGCTAAGGAAGTAAAATTGGAGCATTACACCACATGCAAAGTCCCCCAGAATGTATTTCACAGTCACTCATGCATGCAGTGGTCACATAGAGTCCCCAGAATGTTTCTGCATCCCCAAAATGCATCTGTCTTGTGTCCAGAAAATTCCCAAGTGCTGAGGAAGTGAAATGGGAGCATTACATCACATGCAAAGTCCCCCGGAATGTATTGCGCAGTCACTCATGCATGCAGTAGTCACAGAGTCCTCAGATTCTTTCTGGACCCCCAAAATGCATCTGTCTTGAGTACAGAAAGTAAGTTTACATACACTGTGATGATGATGTACGCACAATGCACAGTGTCTTTCCAAACCATATGGAGGAGGGATAACATGACATGAATCCATTCAGTGTTCCATCAGAAATGACCATGAGAGAACTGTTGCTGGTCCAAAGTGTGCAGTGATTCCTGCAAATGTGATGCGATCACCTCAACTGGATGAAAGGGTACCCTTTGTGTGTAGACTAATAGTAGCCTTGGTGAGTTGATATATATATATATATATATATATATATATATATATATATATATACACACATATATATATATTATATATGTATTTTCTAGGTGGGGGGCTGACATATATAGACATGTACTCATTGTATTGTTTTGTATCACAGGTCACACATTCTGTTGGTATGCACATTCCAGTGCTTGATGAGAAAAGTTGGCATTGAAATTGGAAGTGGAATACTCTCAAGCCAATGAAGGTAAGCATTTTTTTTTTGGGGGGGGAGCATATTTGCAAGTAGGTCTCATTAATGGTTTATTATTTGGTTATGTCTTCAATGATTTAATCTGCATCTTTCTCCAGTCTGGTAAAGATGTTTATGGTCATCGACTGAAATGACTTCTGCATGTTGCATGTCTGCCCCAGCCTGGGGGGGATCTGATGTTGAAGAAGTTCTTTGGATAAGGCAACTATGACACAACAAAACATCTGGAAGTTTCCTAAAAAAAGAAATGAAGGACTTATTACAATTAGATTGCAGCAGTAAGACATTATGTTTAAGACGTGGCTGTTCCACGTGTATCTGGATTAACACAGATAGCAAGCTGTCACACTGCAATCATCAGATCACAACTTAATTTAGTACCAGGATGTGTAACAAATATACTGTGTCAGTGTCCCTGCATCTCAACTCAAGTTATATTTCAAAACTACATCTTGTCAAATAACACAACCTGGGTCCAACTTTTTCAACACTGTCATGGCTGCACAGCTGTAAATTTGGAATACAGTGCATCATATGTTACAGAAATATTTTTTGTAAAGTGCACATGTCACCTAGTTTATGAATCCTCAGTTAGATTTATTGCACTCTAATGAAAAAAAAAGGAACAGATGAAATAAAATTGATATTCTAAACATTATGGATTGGAAATGGATATTCCATAGGTTCCAGTAGACAGTACTGCTGCTGTACCATTGACACAGACCTTCAGTGAAGGAGAGTCATTTGTTGTTAACCTGTAAAAAAACAAAATAAGTTGACCATATGTGTTTGACCATTGCAGCTCAGAAAAGCAACAGAAAACAAAACACACAGCTAAAGGAAGTTAAATAGCATAAAAAAAATTTGTACACATACTCACTTTATAGTTTTATTAGTAAGAAGCCTTGTGCCAGTGGTTGATGGATGTGGTCTCCTGCTCGACTCCCTCTGCCTTGGCATGGTCAATGTAATGGAAAAACATTGTCACAATGACACTAGTGGTGGGTGCTGTTGGTCATAGCTGTGGCACATGATGACATTGCCTCTCACATCTTCCTGCATCTGGTGGTGGTGGCAGTGGCGAACAGTGGTCTTATTGTGGTGGTAGTCTGGGGGGCCACACAGTCACATTTCCTATGGTGGCAGTGGAGAACAGCGGTCTTATAGTGGTGGTAGTCCAGGAGGACACACTGTCACATTCCCTATGGTGGAAACTTGCTATGAACCCAGCTCTCAGGGAAAGTGGGTTCAGCCACTTGTCAATTTCAGTCAGTACCATGTCCAACATGTTTTCACCAGTGTGTGAACAGGTCACATTGAGCATAGCAATCATTGTGTGCTGTTGAATTCCTGGAAGATTGCTACCATGACACTCCTCCTCACTACACTGATTATTCACACTACCAACAGCACAAACAACCCCCGGCACCTGTGCCCAGTGTGCAGTTTTACACAGATATGAACTCCCCACTGTTTTGCCACTTGTCCACATATAAATACTTAAATGGATGAATGGAGAGAAGGAATGTTGAAGGGCATATCTTACTGAGTCAGACACAGTGCAGTACAACTCGGGGACAGCACGGGTCAAAAAGTATGTCCTGGATGGGACTGTCCATTTTGGACAGGCACGTGCAGCAAACTGCATTAACCCAGAATTCTCCACAAAGGAGAAGGGCAAACGATCAATTGCCAGCATTTCAGCTACAACAGCATTAAGTTCACATGATACTGTATGATTGGGTGGGTACTTCAGCTTATGAGCAAAAACACTCTGTAATGTGGGCTGACTTAAACATTTTACATGGGGTGTGATGGCAAATGGTTTTGCTCTGTGAATGGCAGGGGGTGGAGTGTAGACGTGTGATGAAAGCAGTTGCACAGGTGATGACAAACCCAGAAATGCAGTTATTTTCTCAGATTTAGCAACAGGGGTTGATGTACAACTTGCACTACACATATTGCATTGACCAACACCACCACCAAAACTGCTACTCTCACCACCACTGGACAAGACTTCAAAATCATTTTGCTCTTCAACCTCATCATGCCTCTAGTAGTCCTCTGCTGTTACTTCATCACTACTGCACACATTTAATTTTCTGCTTGATGCTACAGTCATGGGAGGGGATAACATGCTCATTATGGTAGATGACGAGGGTGAACGGCCCACTGTGGTACACTTACTAGCTGCCATCTTGTACTGAGTCCACAGTACCATGTGCCTATTCTTAAGATGTGTATGCTGTCCCCTTGTGCCCAGATGGCTCCCCTTTTTACCTCAACTCACATGCACCTGGCAAACCTGGCAGATTGCAACTGACTCATCATTTGCATCTTCCACAAAAAATCCAAAACAAGGGATTTTGATGCTGTAGTTTTAACATGTCCCCCCGATGCTGCTTATTGGAGTCCAGTTTTTTAAGCCATGAAGTAGGGGCTGTGCTATATGATCTTTCAGGTAGGACACACTTGGACTGCAACTGACCACCATGACTACCTGTCATTATTACTGGGTCATCATCATCAACTGAAGCTGGTAAATCACAACATTTTATGGGGGGGGGATGCAAACAGACCCAGACACAGTCACCTTGAGTTTCTTTTTCTGCAGTTCCCAATAGGGGTCACTGACATCATCATCATCATATTCATCAACATCATTCGCATCTTCTGCTTGGATGCTAGCATATGGACTGCATGTTGCAACCACAGCAACATCATCATCATCAGTACCACCATCACCTAAAATTTTTTCACTACACTGTGAATCACTTCATGGCAAATGCATGACCTGAACCACGGTGGAAGAAATGTCATTTTGTGTGCTATCGTTGACGTGATGATCAGAATCCACATGTTCAGTTACTGGGATGTTACTGGGGAATATGACATCATCTACACTGTCACTCACTGCCACTGCTTCACACTCCAGTATATTTTTGGACACAGTATACTGGTTATAACTGGAACTTGAGGCAGCAATACTCATACCACCACCAGCAACTGCACTAACACCAGCAACTGAGACAACATCATCTCCTCCAACTATGAGTGAAGCTACTGATTGCGCTGTAAAAAACATTGAAGGAGAAATACCTTTCCTCACATCAGCAATGCACTTCTGTGACTGCATACTACTACCACGCCCACAGACAATCTTACCACTGGCAGCAGTGTCATGGCGAGAAACAGCTTTGCTTGCACATCTCTTTGCAGGCATTTTGGGGGATCAACAGGAATATTCTAAACAAATTCAGATTTTGGAACTTTCACTCTGGGTGGGGGCTGGGGGGTGATGCTGGATGTGAAGCCACAAAACAACTGTGGCTTCAATAACGGATACAGATGCAAAGTCACAACAAGTTCAACAACACCTTAACTAACCAGTGGTGTTTTCAGGTCACAAGCAATCCAATCTGGAAAAGAATACATTTGCCAGTGGGGGGGGGGGCACTGACTGCAGATTACTGCAGTGCAAAACCGAGAAAAGATACCACAATGGCAGTACAAAATCATGCAGCTGCAGTGCATAGCAGGTTCACACTGCAGTGCATGCAATTACACTGTGACACTATAAAAGGTATATTATTTGATGTCACGTCACGCACTGCACACACACTGACACACACACACAATTTGTCTACAAGTAATGCTTACCAAATTTAAAACTTCAGTAACATAGAAGGTTTTTTAAAGTACCTCAATGCTGCACCAGGTCCCTCCAGACAACAACACACACAATTAGCAAAATAAATTTCAGCAATTACTGAAAATATTACTGTGTGTACAATAACACAGTCAGTTATACAAGAAAAATATAACCAAAAACCTAAGAACTCCCTATTTCTCCAACTTAAATCTACCTACACCAGATACGCCCCCCCAAAGCACACTTCCACTGTCTCCCAGTACACAGACTGAATGTTGTACATTAACATTCAAAATCCACACACAAACAATAAATGCTCAATGATATGAGCGCAGGAGAGTTTCCTACAATTGATGAACTAAAAAAATGACTCAAAAAGACTTTTAGAAGGTTTGAATCACAGAGAGCTCTCACAGCAGACTGTCTCCTACAGCTTCCTACACACACTACCCCGAACTGAGGCTGTGCAGAACAATCTAGAGCCCATGTGACCTGACATCCCATGAATCACTGCAAAATTCACCATTAGAACTTAAAACAAGGCAAAGTGCGGAAAAGTAAATCGTTTTCAATGTACTTCACCTTAAAAATTGGTGGAATAGTGGTTTGTTAAAGTGGAGTAATGTGAAGTCATTGTTTTCAATGGACTTCGCGGTACCCATTTTTAACGTAAAGTATTCTGCCTCGTGTTGTGGAGCACTCCGCGAATTTGCCTTCACTCCGCAAATCACTCCATGGAGTGAAATGAGGCCACTTTGCCCATCTCTAACAGAGATATAAGTGTGCTGTATACATGCGGAATGCATGCCACATGATTAACTGTGCAGTGTTTTCATGTGTTCACATACACGAAGTGAACATAAGTGAACTAGGTCTAAAAAGCAAATCAGATTTGCATGCTGCAAGCTTGACAGGAGTATAGCAGTTAAGCTGGTGTGAGCATCATTTAAAAATCACATCAGGTTCACATGCTGCATGCTTACCATGTGTACAGCAACTAAGCTGGTGTGAGTCTCATCTAAAAAACACATCAGTTTCTATTTCTCATTCTGCTGCTTGCAATTAGAGCCATTAAAAAATACCCGTTTTATTGATTTCCCATTAAATTGAGGTAAACTCAAATAATGTATTTATTTATTTATTTAAGAGTTTAACCTGGCAGGCGTACTGAGCAGAGAAACCACTCCTTTCCAGATGCGGCCTGGGGGAAATAGGGTGGAGGGACACATCGGATGAATTACATACATTACAGGTTACCATTGATACAGAGTATACAATAAGAGGGCTAAGACATTCATACATTACAGGTTGCCATTGTTACAGAGTTTACACTAAGATGGCTGAGGCATTCATACATTGGGGGCCCTGGGTATTTACATAGCATCCATGGTATTCAGCCTAGAGGTCAGAACATCCTAACTTGAAAGCCCTGCGGTAAAGCAGTTGATTCACGCCTGACTATCAGGTGGCAGTAACCAAAGGTCATGAGGGCTTGTGCTTATGGCTGCTGGGAGCAAGTGCACGTGGTGAAGAAGTGTGCAAGGAGGAGCGAGTTGAGGTGGCTATGGTCGGTGGAGTGCCTGATATCTGCAGGTAAGTCATTCCAAAGTTTTGGCAAGTGATATTTGAATGCCGATTGGCCCTTAGAGGTGTGCATGAATGGGACTTGGAGAAGCCTGGAGTCTGAGTGTCTGAGTGAATAAACAGGGGAAGGTTGAGCCGATAGAGTGGAGCCGAGGTAAGGGGGAAGGGTCTGGGACCAGAATTTTGCAGTGACTCTGGTATAGTGGATCTGTCTGCGGGCTGTGAGTGAGGGCAGGGCTAGGGAGCTGTATAGGTTACAGTGGTGGGTCATTAGTGGGCACTCCAGGATGAAGTGACAGAAGGAGTGGAAAAGTGTGTCCAGGCTGGCCAGGTTGGTTGATGTGACAGTGCCATAGACCATGTCCCTGTAGTCAAGTAGTGGGAGTATCATCTTTTGAATAATTTCCCTCCAGACTGAAGTGGACATACAGCCTTTGTTGCGATATAGGGCACCAAGTTTGGGGTGTAACTTCTTGTGTAATGATTCGATGTGTATGGAGAAGTCAAGGTATTGTTCCAGCCAGACACCCGGATATCTGAAGGAGGTGCAGGACTCCAGGGGTGATCTGTCCAGGGTTAGGAATGAGGGGCGAGTTGCTAATGTGGGAAAGCTGTGCTTGCGAACTGAAGGTTAGTGAGACTTTTTTTTGCATTTAGGAATAGCTGGTTGGTTCGGAGCCATTGTTGTATGGCATTGAAGTCCTGCTGTAGCATGTTGGACACTACTGCGGGGGAAGGGCCTGTGGCTTACAGTATGGTGTTGTCCACTTACATTTGAATACATGAGTGTGAGCAGGCCATTGGGAGGTCATTTAGGAATATTGAAAATAATATTGGGCCCAGGACTGATCCTTGGGGGACCCCCATTGTGAGAGGGAGAGGGTAGATATGTGGGAGCCAATTTTCACCGATTGGTGCCTACCTTCCAGGAATGCCTGAAACCAACTAATGGCATGGCTGGAGAGGCTGGCATCACTTAGTTTGTCTAGTAGCATTGTGTGGGAAACAATGTCGAAGGCCTTGGCCAGGTCTGTGAAAATGGCTGAGGTGATATGACCTTTGTCCATGTCTGAGAGAATATCATTGGTGATTCTTAATAGGGAGGTGATGGTAGAGTGTGACTTATGGAACCCAGACTGATAGGGGGTGAAGAAGGAGGAAGTGTTTAGGAATTGGGAGAGTTGAGCAAGGGCAAGGTGTTCTTGAATTTTGGCCAGAATTGGGAGTAGGGAGATGGGACGGTAATTTCCCGGTGTCGGGGGGGGTCACCACCCTTAGGCAGGGGGATAACAGTCGCCTGCTTCCACAAGTGTGGGATTTTGGTGAGCGAGAAGGACAGGTTGAGCAAGTCAACTAATGGAGCGGCTATGGTGGGGCGAATAAGTGTAGAATTTTGGCATCCAAGCCAGAGGGGCATTTGCCTCTGTCGGGGTTAAGGGCTCTCAGAACTTAAAACACTTTGGAAGGGGTACTGGTCAGAAAGAGAAACTGGTGGTAGTGGAGGAGTTCTGGGATTTTGAAGAGGTATTTGGCATGTGTGGGGCATGTGGAAGACTGGGTAGGAGAAAAGCTGTGCTGCTGGTGAAGAAGGCATTGAAGGTAGAAGCTACTTCACCAGGGTCAGTGAAGGTCGAGCCAAGGATGGATAGTGTCGGGGTTGGTGGTTGGATGGGAGGGGAGAGAAGGGATTTGATGATTTTCCCAAAGTTTGTAGGGTGGTTAAGATTTGATTTCAGAGCCGACGTGAAATATTTCTTTTTGGCCTGGTGTATCAATTTAATGCAGGAGTTGCAGAGGGAACGATAGTTTTGTAGGGATTCTTGGGAGCTTGTTAATTTGTGTTTTTTCCATGCCAGATCTCTGGTACAGCATCTGCTAATGATATCGGTGGAGACCCAGGGAAGTTGGGAGCCCTTACTCTTGTGTTTCTTAGTGGGGCATGATAGTCCCAAACATCTAGGAAGCATGTTTGGTAGGTATCAAAAGTGACATCAATGGATGGTGCCTTCGGTATGAAGGACCAGTCTACCTGAACCAGGTCATACAGGAGAGATGGTAGAGATAAGGATTTGTAGGATCTCGTTAGAAGTGTCCTGGAAGGGGGTTTAGTGGGTTTATGCACTTTCCTGACCATACATATCATGTGGTGATTGCTTAGGGAGTTGGGGAGCAGGCCTGCATTTATAGTCCTGTGTGGGTGGGAAGTGAGGGCCCAGTCCAAGAGGGTGTGGTTAAGCATTTTAGGGTTTAGCCAGGTAGGTTGGGAGATTCGTTGGGAGAGGTACAGGGTGTTTACTTTGGTGCGTAGTTTGGCACAGTCTTTGGCTAGCCAGTTGAAACTGAAATCCCCAAGGACATAGAGCTCAACTGCTTCAGCAATAGACTTTAGTGTGGCCAGATGGTCTAGGACACTGGGCATGGGGGTATTAGGAGTGCAGTAGGATCCCACAACATACACAGGGGTGGAGTAGGGGAGTGCAAGTTTGATTGTTAAGGACTCGATTAGTGGTGAGGGTGCAGGGATGTGGACCTGGATGAAGTAAAACTTGGTGGAGATAAACATGGTGATGCCACCACCTCTTTTCTTACCTTGACGGTCTTGCCTGATTAACAAGTAGCCCGGTATGGCTACAGCAGTCTGTATGGTGTGGCTTTAGCAATGTCTCAGATAGTATGAAGATGTCTGGGCGAAGTGATAGGGCAGTGAGTTGTAGTTCTGGTACTTTATTCAGGATGCTGCATATGTTGAGGTGCAGAAGTCAGAGGCCCTTAGGAAGAACCAGCGGGGTGGGGAGATTGGGAAGGGTAGATTCTTTTGCAACTTGTTTAATGGTTTTTGATTTTTGTCATTAAATTGCCATTAATTTGTAAAGTATTGTTTGCTTACTGTGCTAACCTGCCCCCCTTCTCCCTCCACTCTCCCCATGACAGCAGGAGTCCTCTCCTGCCTGTTGTGTTCCCCCCTTCCCCAGACAAAGGATCTTTCTCCTACCACTGACTTTCCCCGAGACAGCTTTACTTAAACTGACAATATGTTTGAAATTTATTTGTCTACATTGTAAGCTATTGCGTTTTGCATTCCCTGTGTCTTGTATTCCTGCATAATTGTTTAGGTCTAACTTTATTTCTGTACCAACCTGTGATGTATTTGTTGTACTGATACCTACTATTGTACATTACTGTTCCATTTTGCCTGTATATTTGTTCTGTGATGTGGAACCTTTGTAAAACGGCTCCTGACTCAAAGGTATGTCCGATCCTTCTCAATAAATAAACAAATACTGCATTAAATGTATAGGATGCAGTCAGCCAACATCCCCCATTCCAGATGTGTGAAGAGGGGCCTCTGTGTTGTGAAGTCTGACCTTTTTGTTTTGGAACATGCAAATCCCCTTATGCATATTTACTGCTACAAATGTGTTTCTCCATGACTGTTTTGGCTCACTTGCTTTCCCTTTATCATTCTGTATGGAACATATACACTATGGCCATGTTCATCACTTTTTGTGCTGAGTAGGGTCTTGGAATCATGCACCATACCTCACATTTTGTCACTGAAATGAGGTACATGGACACTCAAAATGAGGGACAATGACACTAACCCTCACAATGATCAGGACACATCCTGAAACATGGAGATACAGTATCTCAGAACACAGTGGAAACCATAGTATCTACTTGTACTGATATTAGCACTTGAGAATGAATTTCTACCATAAAGCAGGGTGCCATTTAGGTAGGGAAGAGGGGGACAATCCCCCCCCCCTCGCATTTGTGCATAAGTTGTTCTTATGGTGTGGCAATAATGCATTAAACTTGGATTTAATCTTTTGCACAATAAGTGCCCCCCTGGCCTATGTGTGCTCATGCTGCAGGTGCACTCTTGACTCGACTGTGTCTGTATTGCAATGTCCACTATTTCTGCCTATTAGTGGTGGCACCATCACATGTGACATGAAGGTGCTCCAGCCAAGCTAGAGCACATGAGTCATGCGAGTGTGACACTGTCTTTCCCACCACAGAGTTGACAGGCTGCACACTACAGCTTGGAGGGAGTCAGTGAGCACTGAACTCTCAAAAGCAGTGTTGTGGCAGCATAATTTTGTCTGTCAACTCTTAGTGAGTCTCCATCTCTCCTGTTGGCTGAAGGGGTAGAGGGTGAGCTAGATGCTAACTGGAGACTAACTACCTACTTACTCTACTAGGCTTGCCTTTCAAAAAAAAAACAGTACAGCCCCCCCAGTGGCAGCAAGCTAGACCTTGCAGCAGCAGTGACAGCAGTCTAGGTGGCCTTCGTAGGCCTTGATCAGTACAGTGTGGCAGCAGCAAAGCAAGAAGCAAACAACACAGTATGGGTGGGTTCAGTTCGTGAGGTGACTTCATTGCAGATCATGTTGGGGACCTGGGATGGTTGGTTCTAGCATCCAGCTTCTGGCAGAATGACAGAGAAGGAGCGGACTGAAAACTGGGCTGGTAGCACTCTGGACCAGGCTGCAGGTTCCAGCCAGATGGCCAGGTAAGTAAACGTATATATATAATATATATATTTTACAGGGGGATTAGGGAAGGAGGAAGGAATGAAATATTGATGTGTTTTTCATGTTACTGTATTTTTAGGAGGCTTCATGACCCATATCAGATGGGTATTGAATGAAATAGAGTTAGGGGGAGAAATCAGGACAAAAGTTTTTTTGGGGGGGGAGTTCAGAACTTCAGCCAAGAAAAAAAAATGGTTAGTAACTAGGTGGATTTAAGCCAAAATCTGATGCACTGCTCTGAAGTGTAGACAGATGAATCTTACACGTTTGAATTTCTCCTGATTTTAATATCACTTTTCAGTCACAACAAAGCTTTACCTTTTAGAGATATTCCAGACATTCTAGAGCTTGCCACCTAGGGGCTAACTAGCACCTGGCCTCCACTGGTTGTTGGTTCCCCAGATGAAATCTGAAATGGCGACCCTGCCATAAAGTCTAAATTTACAGAACATCCTTTGTGTGAGTAGCATGTTTTCCATAAGGGTTGGATGAGGAACAGAGCAGTTTTCAGGGGTAGAATGAGGGTTGTCCTTTGCATTCAGGGACAGTTGAGTGGTATGGTATGCACGGACTATTGGAGCCTCACTACAGTCACACTTTCCTCTCTCCCATTGAAGCTGACCTCTGTATCCCCATGCTCAGACACATTATGACATAGGGCAAGGGAGACTGCAGGGGTGTGCACCATTGAAATTGATGGGGGTATTTTTTTATTACTATTTTATACATTATTGATGGAGAGTTAGAGATTAATGAAGGTGACTAACAAGGGCCTTATTGGTAGAACAGTGGCCTTCATTATTCTCCAACTTGCCATCATAATGTATAAAATAGTAATAAAAAATAACTCCATTGATTTCAAGAGGATATGCTTTAGCACTCTAACCCATGGACATCATCTCTTAAAGACTCATGCTCTTGCTCCCTAGTACTCAGGTAAGAGACTCTCGACTTATATCTATACTTGGTGGGTTTCCCAAAGCAGCATGGCTGCACCCTCTACAGTGCATGTACATTGGGGGGAGGAATGGCCATGTGTGTTGGTGTTGAGTTATTGCTACTTTTATGTTTGCCCCTTAAGGTCTGTTTGTGTGGAAGCATTCAAAACTATGGAGAGAAAATATACTAACATACTAAATTGCCAGCAGAATAGGCCCAGTGGTCTATTGAGTCTATTCAAGTAACAGTCTACAGTCCACTCATTGCAGTTCCCCCCCACACACCTTTGTGATCCCCTGCAGACCCTGTACGTACCGCACTACCCCCCCACCCGGACTACACCCCTATGTCTGTCCCACCCTCTCTTGAATCCTTTCACTGTTGCCATCCTCATCAACTCCAATGGCAATGAGTCCCAGGGTGCCACCACCCTCTAAGCGAAGTAGTGATGCCTAGTCTCACCCTTAAATCTCCACCCCAACATCAATCTTGGGCTCAGTAGGAATACAGCCAAGACAGAAGTAATTACATAGTTATTTGGGTAAGTGTGCCTTGAGAGTGGGGAAAACCACATGTGTTTCCATTGGTAAGTGTACTACAGTTCAGCTGTACAGCTGAGATGAGGGGGGACAAGAAAACTAAAGTGTAACAGTACCTATAAGCATGCTGCATGTGTGCAGACGTATGCAGATTTGTATTGAAGTACAAGTGAGCAATATGTGTTCCAGCAGTATAGTTTAGTGGTTAAAGGCACTGAACTGCAAACAAGGAGACTTGGAGACAACCTAAAGACCTGAATTTGAATTTCATCAACCCCCAGTTGTATATTGTGTGATCCTGAGCAAGTCATTTACCTTTTATGCGTGCAGTTATCAGTGACCACTTGCTTTTTGCATGCATGCCTCATGCATGCAATCAGTTCTAATGTAACATTTTAATCATACTTGCAGCATGCATATCACTTGGTTAGTTTCATGTGTGCAGCATGAAAACATTTAATATAATTTTTTCTGTAAGGGATGAGGCATTGTGGGTAAAAATGGCACGAGAAGGAAAAAATTAGGAGCATAATTTTAGAAGTTCATGTCTTAATGAAAGAGGTTAAAATTATGTCCAAATGAAGATATTTGACTCAGGGAGCCATAAAGCAGAGACACTGGACCCACCGAGATGGCACCTCCCCTTTCAGATACAGTGAATGAGATACATGTAGCTTTGAGCATACAGTATTTACTTTTATTCTGAGGAGGTGTACAGACAACTGGAGGCTGGTAGTGGTTCAGTAAGCTTTAAAGCTACAAGGTACTGTACCAATTTGCAAACTACTTTAGTAGTGTCTATACAGGTTCAGTATAAAAGTTCTAAGATTGATAATTAAAGAGACTATTATGTGGCCTTATTTTTACAGCTTTTAAAGTGAAGTATACTGAAAGCATAGGTCTAAAATAGCCTTATAGGTGCAGGTAAAACCTTTGTTTTGTTTTATACAGTATTTATCACATATATCCATAGGTATAGATGTTTAATTGGCAATACAATATTAATTACAGAAAAAGTGAGCAACAATTAATTGGATGATATACAAATGTACAGTATATATACACATTTTGTAAGGTTAAAAACATGTGGTGCAGAGGGCTGAGGTACTGGATTACTCACTATGGGGCACACTGGTGACCCGGGTTTGGGAGCTGGCCTGGGTCATCGGAGGTCAGCATGGGGGAAGGCAGAGCTGGATGGAGCTGCCGGCAGGCAGTTCTCCTCTCTGGGGAGGTGATATGGCATCCCTCGCTCACGGCTGCCCCCTGGTGGAGGCCAAGGGAATGCGCAAGCAGGGTGCCAGTGATAGGCCAATGGGGCAGATGGAGGAGTGTCGTTACTGGGGCTGTAATGTGCATGCATGCCTCCACATGCATGCAACCTTCTCCTGGGTCCCTCAAGTGAAAATGGGGAGAAAATCAGGAAAAAATCGGTGGCAGGATGGTGACCAACTCTCTGCATATACCACCCCCAGACCGGGCGTAAGGTAAGCCCCGGTAATTCTGGGGGACGGAGCTGGGGGAGCTGGTCAGATGGGGGCAGTATGGGCAAGGAGTATAAAGCATTGTACAAAAAAAAACATGTGAAATGTGTACAGGAGATCTAGTAGTGCTTGTTTCATAGTAGCCTTAGAATTAAGCAATAAGGCCGCGACCCAGGGTATGTGTTGTGTGTAATAACATCACTCCTGGGGTGGGTCGAAGCACAAGGCAAAGCCGAGTGCTTCCACCACCCCAGGAGAGACGTTATTACACAATGATACACATCCCTGGAGTGCCTTATTGCTATTATACAATGGCTCCTTTGTTGAAAAATTAAAATAAAATGAGAATAATATGTTTAAAATGTTTTTCCCCACAGTTTTCCTTAGGGTAGGTATACACATTGAAAAAATAGTGCACAGTTTCCCTTTTGTCCAGCTGGTGGAGCTGCGGCTACATGTTTACCCAGTATCTTGGTTTGGTCTCTCTTTGCCTGTTTGTGTCAGCCTGCCACTGTTTTCATTTGTTGCTGCCTGCCTTTTTGCTCCACCAGGTAGACAGGTAAATTGGCTACGGTTTGCAGATGCCATTTAGGTTTTGAAATATGGCACCACTCACTTAGCTTATGCGGTTTGTATGCAGCGAGTCTGAATAGGAGCCTGACCAAGCGGGAGCAGTAAAAGCCATGTGCTGTTTCTTTGAAATTATTGTTTTTTGTTGAGTAGAAGGTTGTATGACTTAAAGCTTTTAAAGTAAAGCTTCAAATACTGAGTAAGATGATGATTTCTGAGCGACCGCGATTTGTAGCATAAACTGACAGCCACGCGCTGTCTTTGAAGAACCGCTCGTTCGCTCACTCGCTCCTTTTCTTACAGAAGTTCTGTGTCACAAAAGAGAATGAGTAGTGATTAAAATATTGTAAGTGTTAAAACAGAAGGAGGAATAGGAGGACCAAGGGATGGAGTGTGTGTGTGTGGGGGGGGGGCGTGACGGTCACTAGATGGTGTGCTTCACTTTCGATGGATTGAGGAGGGATTAATTCTTAAGTGGTAATGCAGTCTTTTTTGTGCCTGCCCTAGATACAGTGATGTTATTGTCTAATATCATCACTGTGTCTAGGGGTCGGCAACCAATCAGGTTGCTAGAAATTTTCTTGCCATTCTATAATTCAGATTATACAATGGCAAGAATACTCCTAGCATTCTGATTGGATACCGTGCCCCAGAGACAGTGACGTTACTTGACAATAACACAGCTGTATCTAGCGCAGGCACACATATGACATTCTTACATGCACAAACACTTCTGAAATCACTCCAAGTCCCTTCCTAGAATATCAAAGCCATCATCTGCAATTCCCTGCTCAGTTCTTCACTGCTCAGCTGGCTATAGTGGGGGACTCTGGACCCAGTTACCTGGCACATTCTTAACAAGATAAAGCTCTACACTGCATTCTCAGTTCTATGGGACAGCTGCGTACACTGTGCTGTAGAAGTAGTGATGTAATGGCATACACAACCAACATGCTACCCTTTACATTAAAAAAGAGGGTGTGAGGGCAAAGCCCCCTTTTCTTCTAAACAAAACCAGCTATTATGCTTTGTTACATGGGGGGCACTGATCCCCACAACCCAATATTTTTTTTTTTCAGTGGAACAGCTTCTTCTAAATATGACAGGTGTCCTTTTATAGATCCTGGATAAAATGCATATTCATACTTCTGGTGCAAAATTACATTTTGGTCAATATTTATTTATTTAGCTTTTGTTAACCGGGTAGATACACTAGACAAGTATTATGCCTATTTTCAGGAATGACCCAGGAGAGTACAACAGGTAATACAGAAACTTCATAACAGAACAGCAAGTAAAGCAAGTACATTGAATAACATTATACACTGAGTCACAAAAAACAGTTAGGCATGTAGTGAACTACTATGACAGAAAGTGGTAAAGTACATAGAATCAACAGTATTTAGACTTAGACAAATATAGCACAGTCAAGTGCCTTGGTGAGAAATTGGATCATGAGGGACGAGCAATGTATCATTAGCAAGCCCATGGAAAAGCATGTGGGTCCATTGCTTGGGACATTATGCTAGGTAGACTTGGGACACTTGCACACTGAGGCCAGCTTCAGAAACCCCCACAGGGATTTTCAGAAGCACTAATGGGAGAAGGCAGAGCAAACTTGTTCAGGAAAGGAGTTCCAGAGCCTAGGAGCGCATACAGCAAAGTCCCTGTCCCCCGTGAGGGTTCAGGTAAGAGGTACTTTTAGCATCCCAGGAACCTGGGACCTGAGAGGGTAGGAGGAGAGGTCAGCAGGTGAGAGAAGCTGTGCCAGCCCCGGAGGGGTGCCAGTTCTAATCACTTTACCCACGAGGTATCCCAGCCCAAAGTTCAGGTAATTAGTTGGAGAAAGCCAACCTAGTTTATCATAAAGCTCACAATGGTGGGTGAGATGGGGCGTGGCCAGTGCAAAGTGGCAGATATTGTTGTACATCGTGTGCCACCGAGTAAGATGAGTTTTGGAGGTTTGAGCAAATTGGTGGAGACCATAACTAAGGGAGGGAAGTAGTACACCTCTATCAAGTGCCAGATGAGCAGCAGGTGTCAGGTTATATTTGGCCCTGTAGGCCAGACCCAGTTTGCAGTTCACTGTTCTGCAGACATTTAAGATATGACTCCCCAGGTTGAGTTGGGGGTCAAGCATCACCCCAAGGTATTTGATGGAGTTCACAGTTAGGAAGTGAGTTCCATCCAGACAATTGATACCCCAAGGGGCTGGCGAGGCTTTCATCTTGGCTGTTGATCCAAATAACATAGCCTGCAATTTTTTCAGGTTGAGAACCAACTTGTGTTTGGTTACCCAGGCTTGGATGTTGTTAAAGTCCTCAGACAGATGATGGTTGAGAGTTGCAATGTCCCTAGAGTGGGCCAGGATAACCAGATCATCCACATAAAGCGTGACACTACAGTTGGTTACTGCGGCTGGGAGTTGGTTAACAAAAATATACTATAAACGCTACGGGTCATGTTTATGAGGGGAGTCATAAAATGAATATCTTGACATTTTGGGGTCAAAATAAAAAAAAAACATAACTGTTAAAAAACGTTGTGGGTAGTGCCAGTCTTGACCCCGGTAGGTATGCTTTGTGACCCCATGTCAGTGAGCTGAGTTCATGGGTGCGCTCAGTGATCCAGCTGCATGGGGTGAGGGTGAGGAAATCGTACTGTTATATGACACTACCACCACAGACAGGGAATGAAAGCTATAGGGTTGTCCACCTGGGTGAGAGTACCATATAGTGAAGACAACTGTCCTCATGGCACAGTGAACTCAGAAGAGGTTCATGCTCAAGTGGTGCAGTGGATGTGGTGTTGTGGCAGGTGTGTCAAACACAATTCAGTAACCAGAGCAGGCAAAAAACTACCACATTCAAAAACATAAAGCCATGACTTTTTAGTGAGGTAGCATTCTTGAGTGAGGCAGCTACTTGCCTGCTGTTGGCATAGGGTCCTGCACCTGTCCAACCATGGGTGGCAGAGGGCAATGTGCACTGGTTGACAAATGGGCTCTTTGCTCTGTGCATCTGTATCTGCAACCACATGGAAGCACAGAGACCAGAGGTGCCTATCAGCCCACTAGACAGCCCCAAGAATTCTTGGCGTCCATCACTGCATGGAAATGCAGGGCCCACACGGACCCTGTCCTTCTGTTGGTGGATAAAGACTTCCCTTGACACAGGGTCAAACAAGGCCCTGCATATCTGCATCTGTTTACGCAGGTCTTGAAGGGACCTGCATGAAAGAGGATATGATTCCACTATCTGAAAAAGAAAGGACATTCTTTGCAAAAAAACTATGTCAGTGCATGAGTTAGGGTTCAAGATAATGCCACAAAAGTAGGGAAATGTGGAGTTAGGGATTCCGCCCCCCCCCCCCAAGCAGCAAAAGGGAAAAAACATTAGTGTTTTGAGTCTCCAGAGTCTTGATGAATCAGTGGTGGGGTCTTCCTTGGGGTTGTCAACCATAATGCCCACCCCTTTCCCTGAACAAACAATATCAGACATAATCTCCTTTCTTTATGCAGGGCCTTTACTGCCCTGCATCAACAAAGCTACAACAGATTGTGTTGGCAACATCTAGTGAGATATAGTTCTCTACCTTTGAAGAGTGTTTCACTATGAGGCACTGGCTTTGAATTATATCTTGCACATTTGACAGGAGGATTCAGGATGTTGGTCAGGAGTGACCATCAGGGTTGACAACCCCCACTAAGACCCCACCACTGATTTGCCAAGACACCCAAGACCCCAAATCCTAATGGTTTTTGAATTTGCTGTTTGGAGGTGGGGTGGGGAGTTAGGTTTGGAAACCCTAACACTACATTTCCCTACTTTTGTAGCATTAACTTGAACTGTTACTGGTGCATTAATGCAGTTTTTTGCAAAAAACATACCATACATATACTATATATATCATATGTTAATTGCAAAAAACACATCAATGCAGTGCTTTTAGTGCTGCATTCTCACAGCAAACAATGCTGGAAGGCAGCACTAAAAGCTAGTGGAATCCTGGGATGCATAGGAAGGGGCATCACAAGTAGGAGGCATGAAGTGATCCTGCCTTTGTATCAATCCCTGATAAGACCCCACCTGGAATACTGCGTCCAGTTCTGGAGGTTACACCTCAGGATGGACATAGTTCGGTTGGAGACGGTGCAGAGAAAAGCAACAAAGATGGTGCAGGACTTGCGTCAGAAACCATATGAAGCCAGACTCAGTGAACTCAATCTATACTCTCTAGAGCAGCACAGGAAATGGGGGGACATGATAGAGATATTTAAATACCTTAAAGGCAACAACAAGGTAAAGGTTCAGAACCTCTTTCAGGTAAAAGACTATAGCAGGACAAGAGCGCATGACCTTAGCTTCAAGGGAGGTAGGTTCAGGAACAATATAAGGAAATTGTGATTGGTTGAACATCCATGGCACTCCAGACATTACCTCACGGGTTTTAGCCCACCTGATAGGCTAGTGATGCACATGACTCTAGGATCAGATTTCTAGTATATCCAGGTCCCAGAAACCCTTGCTCTCCAGTTCAAATCTTGCATCTGATCAGGCTAGCACACCAAGATCCCTGCTGTCCTAATTATCAAGGTAGGCCTCTTCATATTTAATCTTACTCAGTTGCAAGAAAATGCAAACCAAATGTAAGAGACTGTATAGTCCTTCAAATATACAATCGTTTGTTTGGAATAAGATTTGTCCCCCTAGGGGAATAGAACCTCTATCTACAGTTTTATTAGGTAATATGAGGAATAATAACTTATACTGAGTCTCATTGCTTGTTTGTTTACCCTGCTAATTGTGCAGGTTCCTCAGCCTAATTGGGCATTAGCTCCGTTTGTGGAAAGATTGCCATGTGTTGCTCTATGGTTCACTATGTTTGGGGGTTTGGGCGTTTAAGCAAATACAGTTAAAATTGACTTACATCATTACCGCAGTACAGCATACAACGTTTTTCCCATTGTTTACTGTGTCCAAGAAAGCGCTCCCCAAGCCTCTATCTCTGCAGGCTCTTGGCCTCCCCCACATGTTCGTTTGCACCACACACTGCCATGCTTCCTCCCCCCTGCAGCCCCACAGTCTCTGTGCTGTTCCCTGCAGCTCCCGTGGCCATGTCACGCTCGCCCCAATTCAAACTATGGAGGCGCTCTGGTCAGAAGCAAGTCCTCAGCCCCTTCTGCACCACCGCTTGCTCGGTCACAGGCTGGCCGCCTTGACACGTGGCGCTGATTCTGCGAGTAGGACCTGCACCTCCCCCCACCTCCTCCGGCGTCCGATCAAAAATGCTAGCTTCCTTTCCACCTGGCTAGCACTCCTGGCACTCGCGTTTAAATTTGCGGTGCCTACACTACCAGAGGAGCTATTCATCAGCGTTAAGGCACCAGGGATTGTGGTGGGACCATCTACTCTCGGCGCCTAGACCAGGCAGAACAATGTCCCTTCCCCACCGCATGGCTGTTTCCCTTCTCAGCCCTTGCTGCTCGTTGCCGAAGTACATCCTACAGCCATTTCTCCACTTCATGTTTTCCCTGTGGCACAGAGAACAGGTGACGGAATTAATCTCCACACAATATAAGGGTTGTGGGTTCAAAACCAGTTTCTCAGGGCTTCCTCATGGGACACCAGCTGGGGGAACCCCGTTGATATTGCCCCTCCCAGCAGATGGGGGGGGTGAGTCTGTAGTCCATAAAAACAGGCAGCACTGTTTCCCTCTGTTTTTTTCAGAGTCTCAAACTGCAGGAGAGGGCCAACGGACTACAGCTACCTCAGTTCCAGGACCTCTCTCCTGTACAGTGCTACCATCATGGCGTAGAGAGTAGATCCATCCTGGGAAAATACAATATGAAACCAGGCATCAGGAGTTCGAGCCCTGGGCCTCTCTCAAACCATTGCCCCAGCCTACAAGGGGCTCACAGTCATAAGTGGGTTTTTTTTTTAGAGCACTGATTTCAAGAGAGAAAGAAAAAAAAATAAAGACATACAGGCTCCTCTCATAGCAGCCCATATGCACATTTCAGTAACTTATAACTGCACTGGGGGTCCCTCTCTATAGTGACCTCCAGTATACCAGTCTCTATGTGGGTCCCTCTCTACAGCGACCCCCATGAGAAAGACAGCCTACATCCCTCTCTAGCTCCTTAAAGGCAGTGCATCATCAATGCTGCTTAACGTGGGCTAACCACAGGTTGAAGGCCCATTTTGTACCTCTAGTAACAAATGCAATCCATCTTTTGTCTTATCCAGATGGTCAAGGCCAAGAAGTGCACAGTGTGCAGCGCTAACCTACTGCCCCATGCCCCTGGCCCCCTATGTGCTGCATGCCTCCACGATGACGATGACCTATCGCTAGATCAGTCCGCCAGCATGGGCCCAAGTAACCCGGGCCCCAGCAGTTCAACTTGGTTGGATCCGGGTGCCTTCTTACTACAGAACCAACAGGCCACCATAGCAATGATGGAGAGTCAGGAGAACTTCATGCTGAAAGTGATGGAAAAATTGAGTCCCTCACTCAATGCAGAACACCGGCAACACAGCCTCTGGAACAAGATGTCGGGGGAGGGAAGAGTGAGAATCACATGGACCTGACGGAGCCGGTTCCAGATAGTCACAAACCTGACTCCGGGAAGGACAGAGACCTGCCAGAGGAGGAGGACAGAGCAGACTCCGAAGAAGAGGACATGGAGCCACAATCCGTTCCATCACTCACCTCAAAACTATGCTTATTTGATATGGTTCCAGGCCTCATGAAAATCGTGAAGGCCACAATGGGGTTCGAGATGGAGGAGAACAAACCAGAATCTAAGTTGGACCCACTGATCTAGCAGAGGTCGACTGTCAAGGAAGCATTTCCAGTCTGTCTGGCGATCGAAGACATTGTCACCAAGGAATGGCAGTCCACCGAGCCCAGCCGGATGTTGAACAAAAGAAATCTGGACCACATGTACCCAGTTCAAGAGGACAAGGCCAGCATGTGGTGCACAGCTCCAACAATTGATCCTCAGGTGGCTGCGCTTAGTAGAAAGACTATTATACCATGCGGAATCATCTCCTTAAAGGACCCCACAGACAAAAGGGTGGAGGATATGTTAAAGAAGGCCTTTGAAATGGAAGGAATGGTGGCAAGAGCATCCACAGCGGCCATTTATACAGCACAGGCCCAGATATGTTGGCTAGAAGAGCTTCTGGAACAGGCCAACCCAAAATCAAGAGAGGCAGAACTGTTAGAATGCATTCTCGATGCAGCAAGATATCTAGCCGATATGGCAGTGGACTCCCTCAGGCTCAACGCAAGGGCCACAGCCATCACCAACCGGGCTAGACGGGCATTGTGGCTTAAACTGTGGGAAGCTGACAATGAACCCAAGACATTGCTACAAAATCTTCCCTTGAAGGGGAAACATGTTTTTGGGGAGGGCCTTTTGGAGTTCCTAAAACAGAAAGAGGAGGGCAAGGAACTCCTTAAGAACAAAAGTCGGCACTCCTACCTGCCCTCTGCTAGATGGAGATTTCGGGGGGGGCAAAGGTCTTACCAGACACGTAGAGATACAGCATACCCAACCACTTCCTTTTGCGGTAGAGGGTCCCACACCTCACAACGCACCCCCTCACCCAGTCCTACCACCCCTCACATTTCAGAGCCCGCGGATCTAGGTTCAGAGGAAGAGGTAGAGGTCAGCAAGGTAAGCTACAATGACTGCTCGCACAGATCCCCACATGGGCAGAAGCGATGTCCCCCCCGTGGGACAGAGACTAGCGCTCTTTAGCCACCAGTGGCTTTACACCACCTTGGACAAGTGGGTTTACGAGGTCGTGTCAAGAGGTTATTTGATAGAATTATCAAAGTTCCCCCTGACACACAGGTTCATCACCTCACCGATCACCAAAAAGAAGGCCACAACCCATCAGGTGCAGTAAATCCTGTGGAACCTGATCCGCAACAAGGCGATACAGCCTGTACCACCGCACAAACAGAAGTTGGGAATATACTCCATCTTCTTTATCATCCCAAAGAAATCAGATGAACTACACCCCATCCTGGACCTCAAGCACCTCAATCAGCACGTGATTCCCCAGAGGTTCAAGATGGACACACTGAGGTCAACTCTACACAGTATTCGCATGGGTGACTTCCTGATGTCCATAGATCTCAAGGACACATACCTTCACATCCCCATCAGGCCAAAACACAGACAGTACCTCAGATTCCATATCCTAGGTCAGCATTTTCAGTACCAGGCACTACCCTTCAGGCTTTCCTCGGCACCATGAGTGTTCACCAAGGTCTCAGTGGTACTAGTGGCCAGACTCTGGGAACAGGGTCTCGATATCATCCCCTACCTTGATGACTGGCTGATCTGGGCACGAACCAAGGAGCGCTCCCACCAACACACCACCCTCATCCTAAGGGGTCTCAAGGAGCATGGCTGGGTAATAAACCTAGACAAGAGCAATCTGGTGCCCACGCAACAGATAGAGCACCTAGGGGCAAGCATAGACACAGCAAAGGGATGGGCAAAACCATCCGAGATGAGGGTCCTCAACTTGATCAGCCTAGCATGCCGAGTGCGCACCAGGCATCAGGCCTCCATGGCAAGACTAGCTCAACTGTTAGTGTGCATGGCATCCTCTATCGACCTGGTTCCCTGGGCCAGGTGGCACATGCGTCCACTACAGACGTACATTCTCGCATGGGGATCTCCGAATGAGCACAACCTGAATGCGACATTCCCGTTACCATCATCGGTGAGAAAATCACTAACTTGGTGGACAGTTCGCACCAATCTGACCAGAGGGATACCGCTGGAGGCTCCATACCAGGTCTCCATTGAGACGGAGGGGAGCCTCCTGGGTTGGGGTGCTTGCCTGGGTGACAGGACAGCACAGGGCAGATGGACTTCTGCAGAAACCCAGCTGTCCGTCAACATCCTAGAGATGCGGGCAGTATACCATGCCCTAACAGCCTTCAAGACTTCCATCTCTGGACAGTCGGTGCTGATTCACTCTGACAACCAAATCACAGTGACCTATATCGCCAAACAGGGAGGCACCAGAAGCAGGGCCATGCTGAGAGAGGCGGCAAAGGTCCTCAACTGGGCACAACACCACCTCTCCCATCCCGGTGCAGTTCATCTCACCGGAAATCTCAACATTCGGGCAGACTGACTCAACCGACAACAAGTCCACCCAGGGGAGTGGCATCAACACCCCAGTCTCTTAGAGCTGATTCATGATACCTGGGGACCTGTTCCCATGGACCTCATGGCCACGGCACAAAACGCACAGGTCAGGAACTACTACTTGAGATACAGGGAGAGTCAGTCACAGGGAACCGACGCCCTGTCGCAGCCTTGGCTCCAGGACCACTCCTATGTTTTTCCACCCATTCCCCTGCTACCACAAGTTCTCACCAAGATCCGTTCTTCAGGATGGACCATCATTCTAGTGGCCCCCTACTGGCCGCGGAGAACGTGGTTTGCCATGGTCCTGGCAATGACGTTGACCCTACCGACCCGACATGTTGACCCAGGGCCCAGTGCTACACCTGGCTCCCAGGACCCTAAAGCTTACAGCCTGGCTCCTGAGAGGAGAAGACTGATGAACACGGGTTATCACGACTCAGTCATCTCGACAATGCTGCAGTCCAGACGTTCCTCAACCACTTCTACTTATGGCAGACAATGGTCGGTATTCACCAAGTGGTGCCGAGATCGAGGTACAGATCCGGAACTCACAAACATGTCTACCATCCTATTATTCCTTCAACAAGGTCTAGATAAGGGATTGGCCCACTCATCCCTTAGAGTACAGCTGTCAGCCATCGGAGAAGCCATTGGGCCCATAGGGGGCCACAGCCTCGGTGCCCACCCTGATGCCTTGCATTTCTTAAAGGCAGTCGAGATTCTACGACCCTGGGTCCGCCCATCCATTGCTCCCTGGGACCTCCCTCTGGTACTAGACTCCCTCAGCACAGCCCCATTCAAACCACTACAGAATGTAGACCTGTTCTGGGTAGGTCTGAAGACCTGTTTCCTCGTGGCGATATGCTCAGCCCGCAGGATGGGGAATTAGGGGCACTGTCTTGCAGGGAACCCTACACAGTGTTCACACCATGTGGGGTATGTCTACGCACAGTCCCAGCCTTTCAAGCAAAAGTCTCCTCCGCTTTTCACAGGGAACAACCAATTGAGTTACCCACATTCACGGGAGACTCTCAATCGGGAGACAAAGCCATCCCACAGCACCTAGATGTAGGCACCACCCTATCCGTGTACATAACTAGGACACAACCTCTAGGCAAGACCAAGAGGATGTTCATTGTCACAAGGAGACAGAGACAGGGAAAGGCTGCTTCCAAGACCACCATTGTGGGTTGGTAATGGAGAACTATTCAGGAGGCCTACAAAGCAAAACAAATGACACCCCCTCTGGGGATCAAGGTGCATTCCACCAGGGTGGTAGCTACCTCCTGGGCAGAGAAGGCCAATGTCTCAGTGGAAGACATCTGCAAGGCAGCTACATGGACTTCTCTCCACACCTTTGCCAGGCATTATCGCTTAGAACATCTGTACCAACTGCAACCAACCTTTGCGACACAGGTCCTCTCTGCGGCCGCCAACTCTTCCTCTCACTCCTAGACCACTCTGTCTCCCTCCCATGAGTACAGTACTGCTTCTTATCTACCCATGAGGTAATGTCATGAGTGCCATGGATGTTCAACCAATCACAAAGGATGTTTACTCACCTGGTAAAGGTGATTGTGTTGGTTGACATCCATGGCACTCCATGACCCACCCGACACAGTGGTCAAAAAGTGACCAGGAACTAGAAGAGAATATATTGTCTAAAGCTAACTGCTTCCATGCCTTCTCAACAGACATCCAGGATGTCCACCGTCGACTCATTAGGGGCCGAGTTTAGATTGTACTAACAGGGAAATAAAGAAGGGGCCTATGGCCTGTTTTTACATACGCTTCTCTCTCCTTTATTATACAGGATGGATGCTGTGTGTTTGTTTCTTCTTCTTGGTATTGCCTGTTACTAACCTTACTTTCAGCTTTGGAAGATTCGAACTGGAGAGCAGGGGTTTCTGGGATCTGGATATACTAGAAATCTGATCCTAGAGTCATGTGCATCACTAGCCTATCAGGTGGGCTAAAACCCATGAGGTAATGTCTGGAGTGCCATGGATGTCAACCAACACAATCACCTTTACCAGGTGAGTAAACACCCATTCTTCTTCTTCATGGAGCGCATTACTGAATCATGGAATAGCCTGCCGGATGGGATGGTGGGGGCGAAGACAGTGGGGGAATTCAAGCGAGCATAGGACAGGCATTGCAGGATAATCAATCAAGCTGCTAAGTGGGGGGTAGGAAAACAAGGGCAGACTTGATGGATCATAAGGTCCCCATCTGCCAACAACTTCTATGTTTCTGTGCTTCTCCATGTAGTCATGAGGTTGAAGAATGCAAAGTGCACAAAGTGAGGAACTGAAAAACATTAGGGTTTGGGGTCTCTGGAGTGCTGGTGAATCAGTGGTGGGGTCTTCTTTGGGGTGGTCAACCATAATGCCTACTCCCTCAACCCCCCCCCCATGCCTGTAGCCTCCTGTGTGGAGCACAAGGGACAGATTCAAGCCAGTGCTTCATTGTGATACACCCTTCAACGATAGAAAAATATGACTCATCGCAAGTTGCCAACAGACTCTGTTGTAGCTTTCTTCTCGCAGGGCCCTGTTTGAAGAAAAGGTGTCACATCTAACCTTGTTTGCTCAGGTGAGGGGGTGGACATTGGGGTTGACAACCCTAAGTACAAATTTGATAATAAAGTCTGTTTTGAAAATGTCAGAAGGAGTTAAAAATACACTGATAATGAATAAAGTGAATAAGGATGTAGGTAATACAGTCTTGCTAAAAACTATATGGTCTAATGTTTGCCACCTTATAAAATGCCACTAAATATATAAACAACTTCAAACATGACTTGGATAGAACTAAGGGTATACAGCAGGATGAGGGAGGAGGGAACAAGGAGAACCAAAGGGGGAGTATAGTAGTGTGAGCATATATCCCACAAACACAATAGGTCCTGAGATTTAATAGGGCAATATGGGCATACTAGATGGACCGTTAGTCCTTGTCTGCCATCATTGTCTGAATTTTTGTTTTTACTGTTGCATTAAAATGTACATTTTGCAGCATTTTCCCATTGCGCTGTAACTTCAGATTGAAATATATGCTTGTGTTTATCTTACCAGCCTCAGGCTTCTTCCCCCACTCAAATATGCAAATGAGCACTACTGACATATGATGGTGGTCAGCAGTGCTCACGTTGGGAGTAGGGGTAAGCAAATGTAAAAGTTTAGTTTGGCTTTGATTTGGACCCATGTCTTTGGTTTGGCTTTTACACTTTGGGGTTTAGCAGACTATAAATAAGGTTGTCCAAAGAGGCTGTTGCTGCGCTCTAGTGCTGGAAAGAGTTGCTAGGTGCATGCATAGGGGAGCCACTCCCTGTAATTAAACCAAGTCTGAACTGCATGCACTCAATTAGCAAAAAGAAAAGGCGCTAGCAAAGTCATGAGATACAAATGAAGTTATTTTATCTTAAATCTTGTAAGGCCCAAGCCTAGTCATCACTTAACAAACTCTACCCTAGAGAGTTGCGTGCAGTTCTGGACTTATAAATAAGGGTATATTGCACCCTTTAGCCCCCCCTCACCTACCCTGGTCAATCCCAACCTCTTCCACCCCTCCCTGGTCCTCTTGTCAGACTTAAAACAAAAGTCAGCACCTGGAACAATGCCAGGAGCCAGAGATCATTTTTTATAAAAAATAAGTAGGGAGGAAGGAGGGTGATAAATGACCGCTGTGAGTAAAGGGGTGGTCATGGAGCTAGCTTTGGCCACCTAGGAAGTGCCAATGTTTTTTTGTTTAATTAACTGTTTGAAGGATGCAATTATTCCAAAGTGGCCAAATATTTGAGTAGGCCAAATCAAAGGTAAGAATGCCGAATTTTAGTATGCTGTCAAACACAAATATGGTATCAACTCATCCTTAGTTGCATTTGGGGAAAGCATCGAGGGGCTACATGACTTACCTTGGGTGACACAGGGAATAAGTATCTCTAGATGGTCAGATTTAAACCTGGGTCCCTAGGTTTCTAAGCCAGTCACTAACCCAATCTGCCCACTGCTAAAAATATATGTGGTGGGATGGAGGAAATTTTGTACATGACCATTCCACATGAGGGCATTCAGATATATCTAGTACTGTACCCCCAACCAGGTAGGGAGCTATGAGTCCTTACAACCCTGGCCTCATAACTGTGTCATTACATTTTGTTGGAGGGACTTCTGATAGTGCTCCAGATTCCAGAGCTACAATACCTGTTGCTTTCATTTTTACCCTGGCAAGGGATCCTTTATTTATGTTTCACTGGGGATGCCTTCTGATGATCTCCAGACCTGCCCTAACCTGCTGCTCAACCCAGGTCTCATGCAATCGGTATTACATCATTACAGCAATGCAACTATAGCGAGTACAATTGGGCTACATTAGTAGTGCTCATACAAGAACAGCGAACGAGTATGTGGAGTGCATTTCAGAAGGGGCTACATGTGAAAAACAGCACCTGTGGCAAAAGTATGATGGTGCAGCAATAGTGAAGAGGGAAGCAGCTCAAGGGAGCACATATGGACGAATGTAATACCGACTCGATATGGAGACTGTAATGCACTTACCTGCAGTGTAAATAGCATACCCCCATGGTCCAGGTGCGACATGGTGTTGTAATCCTTAAGAAAGAGGGGGTTCAGGGTGCTGCCCCCTGTGGAGGGTGCAGGGGGGGCATAGTCCCCCTGCATGACATGGGAGTGGATGGGTGGGGCTGGGTGGATAAAGGTGCACCCCAGGTACAGCACAGGTCATTTCAGGTATGGCAGGTCGGTCGAGCTGTAGGAGGTACCGCGACCTCACCAAGAGGTACATACATACATGTGTGAATTGTTGGATTTTCACTAAAGAGACTTGAGTACTGCAAATGGAATTGCTGACTTGAGCATTTGCCGAGATGCACGTTCACCATATGTATAGGCACTCTCTAATATTCACTCAAATGGAATGAGCTGAATAATATGTGCTGTTATGACATGGAACCCATGCAATCATATATAAATAAAACAGGAAAGGGAAATAGTGAAAAACACAACAATGTAGACATAAATAATGCTTTGGTATCTAAAATATCTAAGTGACCAGCAAAGAACGATGGCCAAAAGAAAGGAAAAATTCCAGTTATTCAGACTCAGGAATCGAATACAAAATGACTGGAACTTAATGATAGGGAGAATTACATGGACCTATTAATATTATCATGGAACATGGATGGTATAAAATATAAATTAGCTGTCCAGGAAATCAAGGATTTTCTTGGGACCTTTGTTGTGCTGAGTTTACAAGAGACCTGGAGCAACACTTTGAAACATGCTTGATTCTGGGATTTACTGTGTATGGGGTCCCTGCAGTAAAAGAAAAAAAGCAATGCCACTTGAAAACTGGACTTATTACTTAAGTGAAGACCTCCTTGAACTGTAGAATAACTAAAATGAAACGGCTTGGTATTTATGTACTCCCGTTAAAGATCAGCACTTTGCCCAATTCTAGGGCGGACAGCATCGTTGCTCCTCTTCCCTCACACTGGCATTGCGCAGACTGCTTTGGAATTGGGGGAAGGGCAGTGCTACTAATCTTACAGAACCAGGTCTTTTGTTAAACCTGTTGGAGTAGGTTGGGGCAGTGTAGGGGCAGTGATGCAGCAAAGTTTTAATTCACCAGTGAACTTGGCATGAATTTGCAGAGATTCACACATCATGAATTTTGTGAATTTTCTAGTGACCTCTCCAACTTTGCCACACAAATTAAAAAAAAAACTCAAACTGTAATATAAAACCTTGCCCCACCCATTGTGTTGTAATACTATCCCCACATCCCAAAATATTTGCAGTCATATGTCACCCTTCCAACCCCTGCTAGCATCCTCCTCTCTCCTTCCCTCTCTTCTCCTACCCTGTTGAATTTCAACTAATGACAAGCAACATAAGTTGAATATACTCTTCCCCACACCCTCATGCCAAACACACTCCCCCACCTTCCTCCACTGAGTCCTACCACCAGGTCCATTAGTCATAACACCCCCACCCACCCCATCTCTGATCCCACTACCCCCCTGCCCCCATCAGCACCCAGAAAAAAATGTGACTTGTAATAAAGAAAACGTTTCCTCAGTGCAGAGCAACTGCTCCATTTAGTGTCCTTCTTAGTAATGTCACTGGAACATGAATGAATGGTGACGTCTTTGCTCTGAGTAAAACCTGGCTGGCTGAGTTTTCACACAGTCAGGTATTACTAGGGGCAAGCTACATCACCATTCATTCCTCTAGGGTACTTTAACAAGATGTGCACTCTACAGAGCAGACACTGCACTGGGGGACCATTTTCTTCAGTTCAGCCTTTCAGCCTTTACTGACCACATTTTTCTGAATGCTGGTGGGGGGGTATTATGAGTACAAAGTTTTTAGGGGTGGAAGGGGGCTGTATTACAGCACAGTGGGTGGGAGGAGGTTTTTTACTACAGTTAGAAATACAGTTTTGCATAGTTTTTCGCCACAGAGTTGTACAAATTCATGTAGTGAATTTAGCAAATTGCTAAATTTGCCTGTGAATTGGGAATTCACGAAGATTCCCTATGCAAATTTGACCAATTTGCCGGAGAATAACTATGCAAATTGTGGTCATCAGCTAAGCAAAAATGCTGAAATTAACTAATCATGGTGCAAAGCAAATTTTGGCAACTTTGCTTACCTCTAACTGGGGGTCATCAGAAAACAACCCCACCCTGAAATGACATAAATGGGAGCTCCCCTGCTAGGGCAGGAAATGTGTTGGCATAGGTGGATTCTGGAAACCGGGCCAAATATTTCTGGTGTGCTTCAAGCACAGGTCTTCCAGTTCCAAATTTTCCTCCTAAGATGACTTCAGATATGTTGGGTGGGACCAGGAAAACACAGAGGGGAAGAAACTTAAAGCCCCTGACTTACACTAGCCCTTTGAGTGAAGCAGACCAAGAGCTGGTATCTAACTTTATTGTATTTTTAACATAGATTCCATGTCTTTTCCCTATATATTTCATTTTTGTTCTGGTTCTGATTTGACTAACCCAGCACATCAGATCCTGAAGAGCTGACCAGCACACCTGCACAATGCAGCAGGAAAATGCTATAAGATGTTTATTTTAAGGTATTTAGAAAACATTCTTTCCATTTTTTTTTCTTTTTATTTAATTTTTTTTATTTTCTCTTTATGCCCCCTGCTCACTGCGGTGTTTCCTTACCTTCGGGAGACCACCATGGCCTTGTGCGCCCCTGCTTGTCTGTCTGGTCACCTAGTGCAGTCCATCCCCCCATGTAGCCTTGGCTATACCCCCCCCAGACAGGTATGGCACGTGGCCCTTTTCCTTTGCCCTGATGTGTCTGTATATCATTGGGGATGCTGTTACTGGCATCTGCACGGGCATTGGGATCGGGGCCTGGAGCTCCGTCTACAGGGAGCACTGATGATTTTTTTCCTGCTTTCTGGTCCTCCCACAAGACATCGGCATGCTTGGTAAGCCATGGGACAATGTACGTCAGGATGTGCGAATGCTCCAGCTCCTGGCCGATGTCCCCCACTCCCTTCTATTTGCTGTCCCATTGTACCTCCACCTGTGCTCACCCAGGTGGCCGTAGAGCGGCTTAACAAGCAACCCACCCACCCTGGAGGAGGAGAGCAACCTCTGGGCACTCAATCCTCCTACCCCCAGCTGACCCTCCAGCCACCTGAGTCTATTCCTGAACCCTGATCTCTGGCGCCGCAAGTGGTAGCCCTACCACTGTGCCAGCAGGCTGGCTCATTCTGTCCTACTTAAAAACAGAATCTAATCATTGGAAAACTGTATATATATTGACTATGGGGGAAGCAATTTTGTACAGCTTTTTTTCAAACTAATTTCAGTGTTTGCACATCAGGTAGTACAAAGCCAAATGGATTTAATGTCCTCTTGCAGCCTGATGGTCCCCATCAGTCCCTGCCAGTCCATCCAGCCCTGTCAACTGTGTATTTATGTGATAAGGGTGAGTCCTGTATTGAATCTCTCACAAAGAGCGATGCAAACTCACCCACGTCAAAAGGGCGACCTGGACTTAGAGAGACCTCCTCAAACAGCGGCAATCCTCTGAAAATAAAATGCTTCTTCTGTTTTTTTGCAAGGGGCTATGTCCCCCACACCCCCCCAAAATAAAGATACTCAACTCCAGGGGGAGTGTACTCAGGAAAAAATAGAAACTCCCCCTGGAAGCAAAACATTTTGCTGCACAGGGATCCAAACCTGGCCCCACAGGCTGTGGCTCAAGCCAGTACACCATATCGTCAGCTCAGCAGGGCTTGGGCAAATCATTCTATTTATCCCCTTTCTCATGAGTGTACAT
Source organism: Neoceratodus forsteri (assembly GCA_016271365.2). Classification (NCBI taxonomy): domain Eukaryota; kingdom Metazoa; phylum Chordata; order Ceratodontiformes; family Ceratodontidae; genus Neoceratodus; species Neoceratodus forsteri. The sequence goes on along the minus strand of CM057455.1, from coordinate 911,236,137 downwards.
ACATGTGATATGTCCAACTTGCTTAAGAGGGTGATTTGGGTCAAATTAGGAGGGAGACTGGCCTGCCAACTTGCTTAAGAGGGAGACTTAGGTCAAATTAGGAGGGAGATTGGCCTGTTAGTAGGGTGATGCCATTACGTCATGAGTTTGTCCTTAAATGGCATCAAAAAAACAAGAAAAAAGTCATTACAAAAATTTGAGGTATTTCATTTTGTCAAGAATAAGCACTAAAAAGAATAACCAACTAGTAATATAAAGTTATCAGATACATTGTTCATCACTGATTTAATTTTTGTGTGTCTTTATCTGCCCAAAAAACATGGATATTTTGGACAGAATTTTACTTAAGTAGGAGATTTTGTTTCCCAGGAGGGAGGGAGGGAGTTCAGTCCAAAAAAACAGGAGTCTCCTGCGTAAAGAGGGAGATATCACATGTATGGTGTAGAGTGTATCCCTCAGTGCTACACTCACTACACCCGTTCAGTGCTCTTTTCCACCACTCACTGTACATGGGAGCAGTATTACTGAGTCGCTCATATCGAGCTGCTCAATAATACTTTCCCATATAGGGTATTACCGTCGACTGCCATCTCTGGGTCAATCACTGCCATCTCTGGAACATACCTCCACCTTGCAGTACCCCCATAGATGACCCCCCATGGAAAAACTGCTGGGGGATTAGGCCCTTTACTCCTCCGGACAGTGTTACAGTGTTGGTCAGTGAAGTGGAGAATCCAGTCAATGCTGTGGCACCTGCAGTGGGCAGAAGACAGCATACTGAATCTGTCAGGAGTTTTCTGTTTTTTGTGTCCCACCCCCTGATATTGGGAAGGCCTTGGCTGATGTATAACTTCATGCTTCTGACATCCCCCCCTTCCTTGATCCTTGACTCTGGTTACACCACCACCTGGGGTCACCCAGGTGGTGGCATTGCAGTACAGACCAGACTCCCTCCAACCCCTGAGGAGGCCAGCACCTATGGGATGCTCAGCTATCCTCTCCAGCCAGCCCTTCCATGACCCAGGCTCATTCCCAAACCCAGGGATTTAGCATCACAAGCAGTAGCATAATATTAAAGTGTTGCATGAGCACACCATTGTCCTGATTGAACTGAGGCTCGAGAACCATCTGCTTGCTGGAGTCCCACAAATTGTAAGCCCTGGCTGTAACGCTATTCCAAGTGTAAGCCGCTCCTCCTGGCATAGGATTATGAACAATGGAAGTTGGGTTTTTGGGGGGTCTTTGCCCTCACCACAATCAAGCCTTTCTGAAGCCAAGCCCACTCTGTGGGAGCAGGTCTGGGATATTTAGAGTCATGGAAACATAGATGGTGGTGGGAGAAAAATACCACTGGTCAATCCAGTCTGCCTGTAATACCCTTTCCTACCACTGAGAGATAATGCCTATGCAGGGTTTATATCCACTTTACCTATCCCTATGTTCCCTATGTTCCTTGCCTTGCTGCTAGCTCCCAGGCTGACTATTAAGCCCTTAACTCTGTCCCAGATGTGTCTGAAGCTGTTAGTGGTCTTTGCGTTCACCACATTAACAGGCAAACCATTCTACAGCTAAAACACTGTCTCCGTAAAAACAAACTTCCTCATGTCGTAGTCCCAGTCCCACCAAAGAATACTACCCCTCTCCCCTGCCACCCAAATAGTCTACAAGGCTTGGTCTTGTTTCAAACAATCACTGCTTGTATGTCAAATATGTTTCTGCTGGCTCACTTCAGTGAATTTACTGTCTTCTACTGTGTTACTGCTATCACTGTAACCTGGTTAGCGTTGTACTCTCTTTTTAACATGTTGTACCTAATAATCTGTACCTAATAATCTGTCTCCGTACTGTATCCTGGGTTGCCCCTGAAAAAGGGACCTTTGGGCCTCAGTGGGCTAACCCGGTAATCAAAATTTAATACATAAATAAATAAATGTCCCTCCTGAATTTCCCTTCAGCTGGCTTCCATTCATATTCCTGTGTTCAAGATTTGCTATTCCTGTTAAACAGACAAACTGTTATTTGTCTTATTGTAATTTTTACTCTCCTTACTTTTGTTTCTTATTTTTGAATTTGTTTAAGCATATTATTAAGCCTGTTTTTAACTCTAACCTCTCCTAACTCCTACGTTTGTATATTGTCAATCAATATATTGTAACCTATTATCTGATTGTTTCTGTCTTGTACCCTTCTGAGTCATGCCTGAAAATAGTCATTGCATCATCAAAAACTAATTAAAAATAAAATAGTTCCTCACAGTTTGTCTTGTTCATTCCTTTCAGGAACTAGAAAGTCTATAGTATCGTCCATCCCTCTTCTAACCTCCAGCAAGCACATTTTTAGTGCCCTAAGCTGATCCCTGCAGGCCATGAACTATTTTGTTATTCTGTGCTGTACCATCTCCAGCCTGTCCCTGTCTTTGTTCAAGTGAGGACTGCAGAACTCAGCACTGGACTCCAGGTACAGTATGGCCTCACCAACGATCTAGAAACACATAAGAATATCTTCTTTCTCCTGTTATCAAACCCTCTTACTATCACATCCTCTCCAAATACACTCCAACATCATTGGGCCTAATTTTAAAAGCACCCTTAAAGTGATGCAAGTTGCATCTTTCTAGGGCTGTGGCAAACTCCAGCTGCATCAGGGACCCTGCATCATATTTTATAAAAGTGGAGGTCTCTGTGCCAAAGACCTAGGATTTGCCATAGCCACAGTGTTGCGCCAAACGTTTGGCATACCTGCGGGGTTTGATGAAGGGATCTGTCACCCCTTCATCTGGCCCAAACCCAGAGGGGCTGGGAAGGAGTTAATATGCCAGCAAGTAGGGGACTGGGGGTCAGAATGAGTATGAGGTTGCTCAGGAGGGGCTTGGGGTCATGTCAACAATGTCAGGGTACAGAGGTGGCTTCCGGTGGGGTTGACAAGCAATGGCAGAGATCCAATTGTCCCAGGTAGAGAGGATCAGAAGGTACTGACCATGCTTTGCCCTAGGTGGGCATGGCCTTTGTACCTGACCTATAGGTATCACAGTCCACAACTCTGTAGGCAGGAAGCAGCCTGCCACCATGCAGGGGGGTGGGTACCAGAGGGCTGTTGCGCTGCCCAGAGAAGGTTCCCCTCTACCACTGGCACCCAGAAACCTGCAGGCACTGCTTATCAAGCTACAGAGTTGTGGACTGAGGTACCTATGGGGCAGGTGCTAGGGCTTTACCCACTTGGTGCCAGGTCATAGTCCACCCCTGCCAACACCCTATACCGGGCCTACTGACTCACTGGCATCACACATGCCAGCCCCATCAGGTAGCACCTCAGTACCTTGACATTGCCAATGTGTCACCAACACCCAAGGACACTCCCTAATGCTGCTTAAGTACCCTGTCCCCTACTTGCAGGGCCCTCTCCAATTACCACCCTGTCCAGCAGTGGTGCATGGCAAAGTCAAAGTCAAAAAGAGTTTATCTGATCTGCAAAAAGCCTTTACAAAATATATCAACATACAACAGTTCAATACATATCTCATTAAAATAATTCACATCAATTGGTTTGACATTTACAATTCCTTTGTCATAAATGTCATAAAATATGAATCGATCCATTTCCTATAGTCGATACAACATTTTTCATTCCTAAAACTATTTCCAGAGTCATCAGTTTACTTTCTATTCCTTAAAATATTTACAAATGTATTGCTGATAAATGTCCTACAAGTTTGTTTAATATATCAACATCAACGGTACACTAACAAAGAGATAACTTAGCATCAGATTGGGAAGAAGGTCAAGACTGGCCAGGATTTCTCCAAGCCACTTCTTTTTAGCTTTTGTGTGGCTTGGGTACAGTAAAATAACATGTTTTAAGTCATCTTCTACTTCATTCCCACAACCACAGAGGGGATCCATTATCCCTTCCCTCTTTTGTCTAAAATGTATATATTTACAGTTGAGTCAGTCACGATGAAGCGAAGTAACTTGCAGTAATTACATGTCACAAAATCCTGCATGATAAAAGGGCTTAATTGCCATTGACTTACAATGGTCCCTGCAGTAAACTGTGGCATTCTGTGATATTCTGCAGCATTTCTGCGTTGCATCCTGGCTGTCACATCTGTAGCTGTATAAAGCTCTTGTCGCAAACTTCGTGATTAATCGCCTTCTTGAGGGTTTGAAATTTTAAGCAAAGATGGTTCTAATTGACGTACTACTTCAATTTCTTTATACCATCTGTAACATTTTAGATTTTGGATTCTTCTTAGATCTTTTGCAATTGCCAAATCCATGAATCTCAATTTTACTATTGAGGAAATGTCTTCTTTTGGTCTTATGTAGAGAAGGTGACCTAGTCCCATTGGATAAAGTTATTTTTGAATCAGTTTAATATCTGGAGAAATAAAGCCAAAATTTGTTTAAGTAATTTCTTCTTCCAGACACCATCTAGGCATCCTGGTCTCTGGGAGATGAAAAAGTCCCAGCATAAACAATATTAGTTTTTAGAAAATGAGCTTTTTATTTCCTGGCATCTGATTGGCTAGTACCCCTGCCAGAAGGGTACATTAACTTTCAATAGATGCCCAGGAAATACAAAGTACAAGCTTATAGTGCCCTGTCAGTCACTGAAAAATCCTAGTGCCCACCCTGCTTCCTAACTGGCTAAAACCACATCATTTGAATTTAAAATTGCCTCCATTTTTTGCCCTTGCTAAGTGACAGGAAAGACCAACTAGGCACACTCATGGACACATGCACAACCCTGCCCACAACTCCAATGCCCCATCCCCCAAATCTAACCTGATTTAAAAAAAAGAAATTAATTCAATTCAAAGGGGAAAAAATGGCAGGATAGAAACCCTGTGCAAAAAACTGACTGGTAGCAAGGTCATGGGAGTAAGACAATTAGAGCATCTACAGTATGACTCTCATCAGTAGTTTGCCATCTGTGTCCCTCTCCCCAGTAACCTACTTAAATAATCACCCACCTTACAGAAAGCAAATGCAGCAGTACCTGCTGTATTTTGGGGCTCCTCTGTCTCCCTTAGTTTCCACATGCCACTCTGGGCAGGCTCTCTCCCTCCATGCACCACTCCTCTTCACACTTCCTCAAAAAAAGAAAACTGCAATAACTCAGTCCTGGTCCTCAGGGCAGGCAGTGAGGACTGGGAAAGTTTAAAAAAACAAAAGCAAAGCAGTTACTTCCATTCACCAGAGAAGATAGCAGGATCAGAAGCTCTCCATGGAAACCATGCACGATTCTGGTGCCCCAGAGCAAGCAGCGGTGACCTGAAAAAGAAAAATAAAAAGGAAAAACTACACATAATGATTTGGTCCTGGTCCTCATGGTAGGCAGCGAGGAGCAGGAAACTGTAAAAAAAAACAAAAACAAAGCAGTTACTTCCAATCCCCAGACTAGATAGCAGGGATCAGAAGTTTTCAATAGAAACCATGCATGATTCTAGTCTGCAGAGCAGGCAACGGGAACCAGTTGGAAAAAAGGAATCACTGCATGTAATGATTTGGTCCCAGTCCTCAGGGTAGGCAGCGAGGACTGTGAGACTGTAAACAAAATAAAAAAGAAAGCAGTGAAGACAGTGAGCAATGAGGCATGCAATGGTAAAAAATAGCTCCCCCTACTGATGACTAGTGGACAAACTGCTGCAAACATAAGAAGGACCATGTTACCAAAAAAGGACTTAAAATTAAATTGTAGTCATTTTTTATAGCATTACTTATATTTCTCTTGTAATCCTATAAAAAATAATATATTTAGCCCATTTCCTAAGTGCAATAATTCCCTCCAGGGAGGGCAGTATGGACAAAACTAGACCTTCCAGGGTCTATAAGTCCCTCCACCTGCGGCATCAGGCCTCATTACAGTACTGGGCAGTCCAGTATTGCCCAATACCCCCTACCTTGTCAGGTATTATTGCTTGCTTCCATTAGCATAGTTTCCAAGTTCCAAGCTGAGAACTTCTGCAGGAACTGATTGTGGTGCCATCAGAATATAACAATATAATTTGTTAATGATGCACTCAAGCTGTTTTGAATTTCAATCACCCCATACTTCAGACAAGCAAAATGTTTAATACCATATTAGTTCTAGTAAGAGCAAATCCAGAACAGATGGTTTGATACTTTTTATTGGACCAACAAAGATGTTACAAAAAGAACAAATTGCTTTTGCTTTCGGACCAACACGTCCTTCTTTGGAAGCTTAATGACAGTTATTTAGAAAATCCTATACTATTAACACTTAGAACATGCGGAGCAAAACCAGAAATAATTCTCATTGGTTTAAAACAGGCATTCAAAACATAACTAAAGTAACATCAGAGAGCTTGAATATCTCAAGTGTGATTTAAACTGAACCAAACATAAAGGTCAAAGGTTATCCAGAGATAACAGCTGGCCCATACTGCAGAAGCGAATGAAATACTAGCTTTCAACTTAACATTAAGAACTCTAAGAATTTCCTTAGCTGTACCTTTGCCTAGTTTGGAATTAAACAGCCTTAAGCATTAGATGCAACTTCCATTTTAAACTGTGTAAGCAAAATATGACTCTTCCATGAGTTATTTTATGCAAAATGTAATCATAAATAATTGTAATATGTATTGGTTACACTTTTTTTTATGATTTACAACTTTTTTAGGCATTAGTTTGTATTTATAACCAAATATCACTACTTTGGTTTTTTCTTTGTTTACATTCAAGCCATCAACTTTACACATTTCTGCAAAGCTATCCAGCTTCCTTTGAAGTCCCAGAAAAGATATAGAAATCAAAACCAAATCATCCACATATACCAAGAGCCAAACTCTATTATTTTCAATTTTTGGTGAATGATATTCAGAATTATTAAGATTCTTCAGAATAGGATTAGTGTACAACTTGAACAAAGTTGGGGCCAGTATGCATCCCTGATGAACCCTAGGCTTGAATAAATTTTTACTGTTTTTAGACCCTGTTGGTTATATTGTGTTTGGGTCCAAGTGTATTTATGCAGTCTAATAAGAATGTCCAAAGGGTATAATCAATACCCAAGTTCTGCAATTTTTGCCATACAAGCACCCTACTTATACTATCAGATGCTGCTGATAGATCCACAAAATATCAAAATAGCTTACCTTTTTAAACTGTGACATATTTCCATATGAAATGTTTTAAAACATAACAATGCTGACTGGTAGATCTACAAGCTCTATAACCATTCTGATATTCACTTAGTATTGAATTATCGCTAATCCAGGACTGGAGTCACTATAATATAATTTTACAAAATACTTTCTGTGAAATGTTAATCAGACTTATAGGTTGATACATTCTGGGGTCCATTCAGTCTCCTTTCTTTAGTATTGGGAAGACAGTGCTCCCCTTTTAAATATCTGGGATATTCTGTCCCTGTATCAAGGAATTGAATAAAATGACCAAGACTGGTATCCACCAATCTGGAAAGATTGTATATATATGTCACCCAAAATAAAATCAGGTCCAGGGGCTTCATTCAAAGTTATCGTGACTAATTCTTGAAATATTTCAGTTTCCCCATAACCATTTGGGCTGGGTATAACTGATTAATAACATTTGATTTTATAGAGGATAAATTGTAAGAATTTGACTCCTATTTTCAACAATGTCATGTTAGGTATTGCACATTACACAAGTACAAAAGAAATGGGAAAACATACATTATCTTAAAATATACAGCTGGTACCACATAAAATACTTACACAATTACCTAACAATAACATATTCAGCTTAATAAATCATGCTAAAACAATTGCAGTTTTGGTACAGGTGTCTCTTTAAAGCCTTTTTTGAAAATGGCAATTGATTTTATAGATTTCAAGTCATTAGGTATTCAATTCCAGAGCCCGGCCAAAGTCATCTGCAGAGTGACAATTCCTAACCTATTAAATGTTCTGTCCATGGGAATATTCATACTGTTTTGTCTTAAATTGCAATTGATTGCATTTTGTTGTTTTAAAATAACCACTTTATTTTTATTTATTTATGACTTTGGTAACCGGGTAGGTACACTGATCCCAGGGACCATTTTTAGGCACGACCTGGGCCACATTTATTTATTTATTTAGCTTTTGTTAACCAGGTAAGTACACTAGACAAGTTATATGCCTATTTTCAGGAACGACCTGGGAGAGTACAAACAGGTATTACAGGGTACATCAATATATCATAAATTAGGTGAAAAAGTACATCTCATATTAGTTGAAATGAGTACATATACACTTTGTGGTTAGGTACAATGAGTCAACAAAACAGAGGGCAATATACAGTGCAGGTAGAGTAAGACAGGTGATGATAGAATACATAGTGAGTTGGCATTGAACAACATTGGCTATATGAAGCATAAAGAGGTGCAGAAGGAGAGTTGGACAGGGAAATCAGCAACCAATTTGATTTAGTTAAATTGTGGTTCCTGGTGCAAAGTGCCATAGGGACTATGGTGCTCAGGGCTTCGAGCTAAGGAGGCTTTAGGCATTCACAACATGAGGCCAGCTTAAGGTGCTCCCACAAGGAGGTCCAAAGGCTTTTGTGGGAAGGGGCGGTGTGGACCTGCTCGGGGAAGGAGTTTCAGAGCCTAGGAGCAAGAGCTGCATAGTCCCTATCACCCATAAGGGTGCAGGTAGAGGGTACATTTAGTATCCCTGGGCCCTGGGACCTTAGGGGGTAGCATGAGTAGTTGGCTGGGGAGAGGAGCTGTACCAACCCCGGGGGTGTGCTGGTGCTGATCACTTTGCTCACATGGCACCCTATACCAAAGTTTAGGTGATTGGTCGGGGATAGCCAGCCTAATTTATCATACAGTGGCACAGAGTAAAATACAAACAACAATGCATGGAACAGTAGACAGTGTGACAAATAATACAAGGTTACAAAAGTACACAAGATATTAGGTAGCAAAATAATGCTATGACCTTGTTTTACTCTTATTTGAGTAATAGGAAACACTGTACTGCTACTGGTAATCAGGAATCTTCTCCATTAGTAGTACAGTAGTTAGGGGTGTCCCACAGGGCTCTGTCTGGGGATCTCTTCTTTTTTTGTTATATTTAAAAGATTTTGGTAAAGTATTAGGAGAAGTTAATTATCATTTATATGCTGATGACACCATTGTTTATTTTTCATGTTTCGGTTTTGCAAATTCAGACTCTTTTGCAAAGTAATTTTGATTCACTACAAAAAAATTTTTTAGTTTCTAAATTGAAGTTAAATATAACCAAGACAAAGTCCATTTTGTTTGGACCCCCCCCCGAAAATAAAATTGGGTCATAGGATGGTAATATCAGATAGTTCTGGAGTTGCAATAGAAGATGTTGAATCATATAAGTACTTAGGGTTTTGGCTCAATCAGTATGCCTCAGGGAATATTCATGTGGAAAAATTGGCTGTGCAAATTAGTAATAGGATAGGTTTTTTTATTTAAAAATAAAAATTGTTTGGATTCGGCCACTATGGAAATTATAATTACTGCATAAATACTCTCATTATTTGATTATACTAATATTTTGTATGTTGGTGCAACTTTTGAGCATCTACATAAATTAGATGCACTTTACAATCATTTGGCTCATCTGATATTGAAATGTCCAATGGATGTCCATCATTGTGTTTTGTATAAGTCTTTGGGTTGGGTATCATTAAAACAAAGAAGGGGTAATCATAGATATATATTTGCATATAAATGTGGTTTGGGTCTTGTTCCTGACTATTTGTATAACAAATTATCTTTTAGATCTAGTGATCCATCATTGAGAAATGCTTTTTACCCAGAGGGATTGAAATACTGTTTACTGTGTTTGTTCTTGTGCACAGCTGACTTGTTTTGAATTATTGACTATTGACTTTGCATTGTAATATTTGTGATACTGTGAGTTATTCACTAGGCTAAGAATTTGACATAAGTCCTGTAGTGAGTGCGGGTTACAAGCTGCGTATTTGATCCAGACAGTGCCCCGGGGTTGGAAACTGTTTTTTGTCTTTATCTCTGTGTGTCTTAAAAGGCCATGCCAGACTGTGTCAGGAAGTGCTTGCATCACAGCTACTTATCAGCCAATAGATTTTGGAAGAGTCTTACAGACCTGATAACAATGTTACTATAAGCAAGTGGTTAATAGCAGATTCATCAGAAAAGCTAATATTCTTCAGGTGAAGCTACCTATGCCTGAAAGCTGCATTACTGAACTTAGGATCTGCAAGAAAGCAAGTTGTGCTCACAGCAAAGGGAGGTGAACCTTACTTTACAATTTACAATTGTTCTTTGCTTTGTAGCAGATTCATCAGAAAAGTTAATATTCTTCAGATGGAGGCTACTTCTAACTGAAGGGTGAAATAAGGAACTGAGAATTATTAGGAAAGACAGTCTTCCTCTCTCTCAACAGAGGGAGGTGTACCTTACTTGACTTGTTGCAATTTTTATTATTGTTTTCAGTGCAGGGACTTGCAATATTGTTTGCAAATTGGGACTTTAAACCCAGAGGGATTGAAATACTGTTTACTGTGTCTGTCCTTGTGCACAGCTGACTTGTTTTGGGGCAGATTGCTTTCAGAGCACAAATCATCAGGCTATATTGGGGCTGAGGAGGTTTACCTGTCTGACTCGAATGTTTGGATTTTTCTCTGTTTGATTAGCAGGGTATTTTCTGTCAAATTGTCACGTAGGGCATCTTGCTGACAGGAAGGTCAACACTCATCCAAGTGGTGGGTCAGAGCTTTGAGCTGATTGTTTCAGAGGGCACAGTTTAGGCCCAAATCCTGCCCACCGCTCCCACCCCTGATAGCATTTTCTTTATACCTGGTGTTCTGACATCATTTCTTCAAGATGGCAAGGTGCATATCACTGTCATATCCTTACTAGCACACTGCACTGACAATATTAGTATACATTGTATACTATATATATATATATATATATATATATATATATATATATATTTATATATAACAAAATAATCACACCAAAAAAAAATAAACAGGATAAACAATAAGGTAGACAGACATGTGGGGAGTAGTGCAATGTAATGGCTGTGGGGCAGCAGTCTTCTGGGAGTCCTTCTGGAGGCTGAGATGCTGTCCTATTTGCAGACAACTCTCTGCCCTGAGGGTGGGGGTTGCCCATCTTCAGGCCACATTGACAGTAGTAAGGGAACCTCCCCCATCCAGGGAGCACCTGTGCCACCACCACTACCTCAGAGGTTGTGAAGAAAGCACAGCAGTTGGACCACAGTGGGCTCAGAGAGGGTGAGTGTGGTGGAAAAGAGGCACACCCAGTCAATTGTACCACTTCACAATTCATACACCATTCTGATGGATCATAGTTCCTCTATGGATGTATCCACAGAGGAGAATAAGGAGGTTGTGGGCAACTGTCACAAGGGAGCCCCACAGGAAGGAGGCAGAGGGCACCACAGGGAAAGGAAGCAGCTCCTGGTGAGGGACTCAATAATTAGGGGATAGAACTGGGGGGATCAGGAAAAACTGAAGTAAGGTGCCTGCCTAGTGCCATGGCTTAGAGGGACAGGAAGGGCATCCTCAGGATCGCGAGAACAGCTGCACAGGAGACTGATCTGGACATCGTTGTCCACCTAGGGACAAATGACTTGACTCAATACGAGATTAGAGCAGTGCAGGAGGAGTTTATGGAGTTGGGGAGGGGCCTAAGGCAAGTAGCACACACAGTATCCTTCTCAGAGATGCTTCCTGTCTATGGCAAGGGTGAGATGAGGGTACTTCACACCATTCAATTCAATGGATGGTTAAAAAAATGGTGCAGAGCACAGGGGTTTGGCTTCATTGGGGACTGGGGTTTCACCTGGAGGGATACCAGCCTATACCGGCAGGATGGTCTGCATCTGTCCAGGAATGGAACAAGTCTTCTGGGCAATTGGTTTAAATGCTTCATTGGCAAACTTTTAAACTAGTAAAGGGGGGAGGTACTGATAAGCAGAAGGGAATTCCTAGCCTTCCCCTACAAAACCGGGCACTAAATGAGAGAAAGACCAAGGTACAAAGGTTAGTAGGGAGCAGGACCAGGGTGAATGGATAAAGCAAAGTCAACAAGGACAGGGGATACTGCTACAAGAGGTAATGCCATCAAAAAATGGAGAGTAATGAGTACTAATGCTCGTAGTCTGGGTAACAAGCTTCCTGAACTAGTGGCCTTGATGAAGGAGGAACATCTGGATATTGTGGCAGTCACAGAAACATGTTACACACAGAACCATGACTGGTATGTAAACATACCAGGATACACTATCTACAGGAGGGACGGGGGGTAAAAGAGGAGGAGGAGTAACTCTCTACATAAGGGAAGGAATCAAAGCTACAGAACAAAAGGGGAAAAGGGGAGGAGAGGAAGCACTGTTGGTCAATTTGGAGACAGGCAATGGCACCACAATCCACACAGGGGTTTTATACAGACCCCATCTCAGGGGGAGGAAATGGACAAGGAAATGATAGAAAGTATCCTTACAATGGCAGAAAAAGGGGAGATATTGTTGATGGGGGGATCTGAATATGTCATATGTTAACTGCAGTGCATTTGCAACAGCCACTTCCAAGAGTGGGGTAATTCTAGATGCCCTACAGGGGGCATGCCTTAGACAACTAGTATTTAAACCCACTGAGAGGGAGCAATCTTAGACCTGGTACTCTCAAATGGGGATGGAGAGAGGATCACTGATTTGGAAGTGGGTAGCCATCTGGGACTAGTGACCATTGAACAGTATGGTTCACAATAAACACAGTGGTAGAGTCAAGCCATACAAAGGCAAAGGTACTGGACATCAGGAGGGCTGACTTTGCCAAAATGGGTGAGTGCCTAAGGAATGCACTAGCAAATGGGCAGGAAGGAGGGGTGGAAGTGCAATGAGGAATAATCAAAACTGCTTTCACAGAGGCAACAAGCCTTTGTGTGAAGCAAATAAACACAACAAAATGATGTAAGAAACCACTATGGTACTCAAAGGAGGTGGCAGGAAAGGTTAGGGAGAAAAATAAAGCATTCAGGAAGTACAAGGAATCACAGAAGGAGCAGGACAGAGAATTGTATCAGTTAAAGCAAAAGGAAACTGGGAAGGCAGTCAGAACAGCAAAGGCCCGAACTGAGGAAAAGATAGCCAACTCAGTTAAGAAGGGGGATAAAACCTTCTTTAGGTATACCAGGGAGCGAAAGAAGACTAAGGGTGGGATAGTGAGGCTTAATAAAGGGGAGGAGGGTGGGCAGAGGGTGACTGTGAAAAGGCAGAGATACTAAACAAATATTTTTGCTCAGTATTCACAAATGAAGAGGGGGGAGGTACCCAAACCAAACAATAGAAACACTCTGGATACAGAAGTTAATACCAGCACATTTACAGAAGAAAGGGTTCTGAAAGAACTCTTAAAAATGAAGGTGGACTAAGCAGTGGGGCCTGATGGGATTCATCCCAGAATTCTAAAAGAACTAAGGGTAGAACTAGTGACACCACTGACTACCATCTTTAACAAATCATGGGAGGATGGGGTGGTACCTGAGGACTGGAGGAGGGCAGATGTGATTCCACTTCACGAAAGTGGGAGCAGGGCAGAAGCAGGCAACTATAGACCTGTTAGTTTAACCTAAGTGATAGGGAAATTGATGGAATCACTTCCGAAGGAAAGAATTGTCGAGTACCTAGAGGCCAGAGGGGTACAGGACCCAAGGCAGCATGGATTCACAGGGGGAAGTTCATGTCAGATGAATCTAATCAATTTATTTGACTGGGTGACCAAAGTAGTAGATCAGGGAGGGGCTGTGGACATGGCCTACCTAGACTTTAGCAAGGCATTTGACACAGTCCCACACAAAATATTAATATACAAGTTAGCCAGCCTGGGAGTGGGTCCCAAGATGGTTGCCCGGGTAAAGAATTGACTGGAGAACAGGACACAGAGGTAATAGTAAATAGAGTCCACTCTGAAGAAAGAGGGGTTACTAGTGGGGTACCACAAGGTTCAGTACTAGGACCAGTCCTCTTCAATGTCTTTATAAGTGACATTGCAGAGGAACTGGAAGGAAAAGAATTTTTCTTTGCAGATGACACAAAGATCTGCAACAGAGCTGATACACAGGGTGAGGTGGAAAGGATGAGCAGGGACTTGGCAAGGTTGGCAGAATGGTCAAATGTATGGCAGCTTAGATTCAATGCTAAGAAGTGCAAGGTAATGCACCTGGAAAACAAAAACCCAGGGGATGAGTACACAATGGAGGGTAAGATACTAACAACAACAAAAATGGTAAGGGACCTGGGGGTAGTCATATCAGATGACCTAAAGGTGAGCAAGCAATGTGAGAGGGCAGTAAGGAGGGCTGGGAGGATACTGGGATGCATAGGGAGAGGCATCACCAGTAGAAAACTGGAAGTTGTTATCCCTCTTTACAGACAGCTGGTGATATCCCATCTGGAGTACTGCATGCAGTTCTGGAGAACCAATCTCCTCAAAGACATAAACAGGATGGAGACAGTCCAGAAGAGGGCAACTAAAATGGTGCAGGGTCTGCACCAAAAGACGTATGAAGAGAGACTTAAGGAGCTTAATATGTATAGCCTCGAGGAAAAGAGGAAGGGGGGGGTGATAGAAACTTCAAGTACCTCAAGGGAATCAACAAAGTCCAAGAGGGTAGTATCTTTCAGAAAAAGAGGTGTTCAAGAACAAGGGGGCACAATTTGAAGATGGAGGGTAGCTCAGAGGTAATGTAAGGAAGCATTTTTTCACAGAGAGGGTTGTGGATGCATGGAACGTAGTTCCGGAGGAGGTTGTGGAGTCAAAAACAGTGGTGGAATTCAAGCAAGCATGGGACAGTCATAAGGCAATTCTAGAGGGTGGGGGTAGGAAGAAGTAGGTTTGTAGTTAACTAGGATCTGCAGCTTATCCATTAGGTAGGGAAATGGGCAGACTGGGTGGGCCAAGTGGTCCTTATCTGCTGTCAAATTCTATGTTTCTATGTTTTGTGTGAGAACTGTCTGTTCCAGTCACTAAAACTAAGTGTTCCCTTTAATATTTCAGCCAATTCGTTCCTCTGTTTTGGAATAGACTTCCACATGAATTCTATAGGTTAGATATGCCATCACCTTCTGTATCTTTGTTAAAACAGCATCTGTCTTCATTTGACCACGTTTGTGAATGTTATTGATGTATTGTTGATGAAATTGTCATGTTTTTTATATTGTAAATTATAATTTGTAATTTTGTACTGCTATAAGGTCACCATTGTGAATGAGCTGATGCTCAATGGTTATTCCTTAATAAACAAACAAACAAACAAAAACCAAAAATTTGTAAATCCACATAGTACGAGGTGATATAGTACATAAATCTGAAGTGCATATACATAAAGAGAAATATATATCAATCAATCAATCAACCTTTACTTAACCAGGCTGTACACCTTTGAGCAGGCTTATTTACAAGTTGGTCCTGGAAGACATAGAGGACATTGCCAATACAATGGCAGTTATACTGAAGATACATAAACACAATAGTGTATCTATCAAGTAAGGAGGTCAATAATTTTTATCCATTTATGCACCACTTTGCAACACCTGACAACATGGATATGTCTATTACAGAGTACATATTTGTTCCAGTATGGATACAAAGTTATTCATGATACAACTGTATAAACGTAGCAACCTAAAAAGTACCTAAGCAGTATCTTACTTTGGGAGATGAAGGGAGTGCAGAGAGAGAGAGGGGGGGGGGTGTGGGTAGTAGAAAAAGGGGTATTGGGAGAAGGAGGGAGTAGAGGAGGACAGAAAGAGGTAGAGGAGGGGTTGTAGGATAATTGAGGGGAATGATATAACTGCTCAAGTGCAGGGAGTTGTAGACTGTAGGATTTGGGCAATTATTGATGGCATATGCAATTTTCTTTCAGCACAGAAGATAGTAGGGTCTTAAGAGTAGATATGCCCAGAATCGTGCAGAGCTTTAGTGACTTCTGGAGTGCATTCCAAAGGGACGGAAGGGCAAAAGTGATAGCTGCAGTGCCATATCGAGTTCTGACTTTAGGGACTTTGAACATTACAAGTGAGTAGTGCCTCAAGCTGTAAAAACCTGAACTTTGAGTAAAGAGATTGGTGATATATGTGGGTGGTTTGCTGGTAATTGCTCTGTGGATCCAAATGCATGTGTTTCTCTGCCTCCTGACAGGTCAAGGAGGTCTAGCCTATCGTTGCATAGACGAAGTAATGGTGGATGTTTAGAGGAGTGTTAGTGATGAATCTCAAAACCCGGAGGTAAAGTGAGTCAAGCTTAGTTAGAGTTGACTTAGGAGAGTGGCTATAGAGAATGTCTGTGTAATCTAAGAGGGGGGAGAAATGTAGTTTGGTCTAGCTTTCTCTTCACTTTGAAGGTGAGAAGGTGTCTAATGCGGTAGAAGATGCCCAGGCGCTACCTCAGTTTTTTAGCTAGCTCGTCCAAGTGAACTATGAAGTTAAGCTTACTGTCTAGCCAAAAACCCAAGTATTTAAACCTGTCCACTATTTCGAGTGGTTCGCCAAGTAGGGTATGTCACGTAAGGTTTTGAGTAAAAGCAGTTTGCAAATACGATTGGGAGAAGAGAAGCATAGCTTTTGTTTTCTTAGTGTTGAGGAGCAATTTAAGATGAAGAAGGTTTATGTTGCAGGATGTCAAAATCATTCTGTAGCTCTTTGAATGTAACCTCAGGGGATGGACTAGCAGTGTATAGCACGGTGTCATCTGCAAAGAGTGCATCTTTGCCACATGAACCTTGGAGTCTAAATTATTGATGTAGATTGCAAAAAGGATGGTACTCAGGACAAATCCTTGTGGTACTCCTCGTGGAAGAATCTTAAGTGGGGAAAAATCTCCTTGAGCTTTGATTTGCTGCATTCTGTTAGTAAGGTAGCAGCTGAACCATTTTATAGCGATAGCGTCAAGGCCGAGATGACACAAGACAGACAAAAGTAGGCCGTGTTCGACTGTATCAAATGCCTTGCTTAAGTCAAGAAACAGTGCATAGATGTACTCTTTTGAGTCCAGCGAGTTTTGTCAATCGCTAGTTCCTTTGGCTAGGGCGGATACCGTGTTATGTTTTGGTCTGAAACCTGACTGTATATTGTTAAGCAAGTCTTTGGCTTCCAGGTAATCTCTCAGTTGTTTATTAACTATCTTTTCCAATAGTTTTGATGAAATAGGAAGTAGGGAAATTGGCCGGTAATTGCTCAGGTCACAAGTATCCCCAGACATAAAAAGGGGGATAATATAAGCAATTTTCCAGATTGCTGGTAAGTCACCTAGTGCTAGGGATAGATTGAAAAGATGTGTAATGGGGGCAGTCAAGTAGTAGTAACCAATTTTCAAGAATAGGGGTTTTAGGAGATCAGCGCTGGTGCTTTTCTTAATGTCCAGTGACAGTAGTAAGTCCTCAACCTGTTTAAAGGTCACTGGGCTGAAGCTAAAAGAGGGTGATTTCTGGCTTTTCACACTGTCAAGGCATGGGGCAACCTTAGTACTGGGTTGAGTTGGGAGACTGCTGGCTGGGGAGACACTGAATGCTAGGCCTGCCATGGCAAAGTGGTTATTAAGTAGCTCCAGGATGTCAGCCTTGTCTGGGTATGAAGTAACTCCAACAACAATCTTTGAAGGCAGTGGAGAGGATGGAGCGTGGCCCTAAATCTCTCAAAGAATATTCCAGAATTTGGTGGAATTATTTTTGGATTCTTCTAAGGATGTTTTAAAGTAGTTTGCTTTTTTGCTCGGATCAGTTTTGTCACTTTTGTGCAGGAATTTCTTGCAACACGGAAAGCCAATCAATCCGAGTCAGATTTAGTTTTTCATGCCATTTTCCACAATCTGTCTTTATCCTTTAAGGCTGCTTTTGTGTAAGTGTAAACCAGGGTGTTGATCTTTTTCTAGTCTTAAGTTTGATAAGCGGCTCATGCTTATCCACCACGTCCAAAACAAGGTTATGGAAGATGTTGTAAGCGTCAGCAAGTGAAGGAGCCAAATAAAAGTTCTGCCATCTAATCTTACTTAGGTCACCTAGGAAGGCAGATTGACTAAAGTTTGTTAAGCATCTTTTTATTTTAAAGGTGGATGTTGAGGTAAGTTTTGGGGTATGTCATATACAGGCGGTAGCACTGTGATCACTTAAGTCATTGTGGAACACTCCTATATGTGAGATGTTATGCAGCATGTTAATGAGTATGAGGTCCAGAAGGGTGCTTCGACTTGGGTTTTTGCTGTTTGGTCGGGTGATGTGAAAGGTAATTTGTGAGAGGCCATGCTCATCACAAAAATCCTGCAGTGGTTTGGAGCAGGCATCTTTCCAGTTCAGATTTAGGTCCCCCATGAAAATACACTCAGAATTGGCCTTCTCCAAGATGTTATGAAGGAGAGCTAGGATCCCTAAACAGCCTGACGGTGGCCTGTAGCAGGCAGTAATTGATATGGCCTCTTCAGAGGTCAGGGTTATCCTCAATGTGAGGCTCTCAAATTCCTTTCTGCTAGTGGTTTTGTTACTGTAACAGCAAACTTATCCTTTACATATATAACAACACCCCCCCTCGGAGGGTCTATCAGATCTGAAGACATTATATGCTGGGACATAGATGCTATGGACAGGAGTGGAGCTCCTGAGCCAAGTCTCAGATACCATTAGAATATCTGGGGATGCATGAAGTACCCAGGCTTGTAGTAAGTCTAGTTTTTTTAGCAGGCTGCAGACATTTAAGTGGAGAAAACTGATCCCCTTTAGCTGGGGTAGTTCTGATGGTGCCTCTAAGGATAAGGGATGTCCAGAATTTAATTTGACATTCCCTGAGCATAGTAGTAAGAGAATAATTAAGTTCCTGAGTCCAATTATAAGTCCCTTGATAATGCGTGTGTTATGTTTCCTTCCATTTGGGGTTTTTAGGGGTGGTCTGGGGGGGGGCAATGATCTTGTTAAAGAGGGACCTTGCATACAGTACTGTTTTTGCTGATACTGACAATGATATCTAATAGTACTTGGAAGGGTTGGTGTAGGAAAAGAGCGTAGTGCTTTGCTTGGGGTTAGTTCCTGATGGAACAATAATGGATTTGTTTGTTAATGAGACTGCTCTTCTATCATGCGACCCCTGACTTGAAGAAGTCTCCATGAGCTTAAGGGTGGGGGTAATTAATAGAAGCAGAAGGCAGCTGAAGAGAATGAGAGATTGTGTAAATGCCATTTTGACAATGGAGGGGTAAAACCCTGATATACATCTAGAAGATTTTTTCTGAGATTGGATCAGATGCCTTAGCTGCTGCAGATTGCACAGGTGCTGGTAGTTAGGCATTGTTATGCCTTTAATGGAGGCTGAGCTTGTTTATTTCAGGGGTGGGGCTTGTTGTAGCTTAGAGCAGCAGTTCTCAACTGGTGAGGTGCACTTCCCTAGGGAGGCGTGAGTTGCTTTCAGGGGAGGCACAGAGGCTCGGGCAAAATACATGCAGCCAAAACAGAAACAGTCACGGTAGTCCAAAGCTCAGATTCTCCTGACCATCCTGTCTGTAACATCTTCTTCCTCTTCCCCATTGCTTTAAACCAGGGCTGCAAACAGTTAACTGTGTCCAGGTACTTACTCCCTGCAGGCAAGATAACTGATGAGGTGCTAATAGCACCTTGATGAGCCGGCGCCAACTTCCTTGTCGCAGTGCCCAGACAGAATACGAGAGGAGCAGCAGAGCTATAGGGGCTAGGAAGGCTTGCAAGCCAACCAATAAGGGAGCAGGAGATGTTATGTGCTGCACCAAGGAGGACAAATGCACACACCAGCCAATTAGAAGGGAGGTACAGTGCAGTCAATCATGTGCCACAATTTCCCAGCCAATGACAGCCTGGCTGCTTTGACCAGTCAACTGCCACCCATGCAATGTTGCTGAGGAGTTCCCAGCAATAAAGCAGCATGCCCGATGTGATTTTATTTACTTTTTTTTGTTGGACAGGACCCACCATGTGAAACTACCGATTCCAGAGATTCGACCGGACCCGCCGCATACTGCCACTGCTCAAGCTACCAGACCCGAGAAGCCACCTGTCGAGCAATCATCTGTGCCAGCATACCTCTGTTGTACCTCCGATCTCGGACTTCTAAGTCACCACTTGCAGCATGTGAGTGCAGACCACCTATCATCTGTTGCTGAAGGGGCTGGTAAGGATAGGGTTTTTTTGCTGATAAACGGGGGGGGGGTCTGCTTAAGAGGCTGAGAGGCTGGGGTTATAAGGAAGGGACTGCTAAGTTAATCTGCCAAAAATAATGTTTTTTTGACCCCCCCATCGTGGACAGACTGTATTAAGGATAGTCACAGAGCTGTGATTGTTACTCATTTATTTTTGTTTGAGGGAAGGGATCTGGTTGAAATTGAAATGCCAGAAAATGAACTTATGTGATGGTGATGGGACGGAACTGCAATGATGGACCTGCATCTTGGGGGTAGGGACAGTGGGGACTATTAAATACTTATATTTTGTGGGATGTATGGATCAGGAGATGCACAGTTGTTTCTGTGATTGCTTTTGGAGTGATGGAGGGGTCTTTGGCACTCGGGGGGGCTTGCATAACAATTGTGATTTTGTTTTGTGAGTGAAGGGTCTGCTGGTGTAGCATTGGCCCATATGTATAATGGCTCTGTGGTGCTAAAATGGTGCCCTATTTTTTTTGGGGGGGCTGCTGGTATAGCTTGGGGGGGTGAGGGACTTCTTAAGAAGTGTCCCCTCAACCCGTCCAAGACCCTTCACTGCAAAAGCATTATGTGCCTTAATTATGTGTGCTGTGGGGATCATGTGGTGCTGACTTTTTTGGGAGAGAATGGTCTGTTGGTGTAGCATTAGCCCATATGTATAATGGCTCTGTGGTGCTAAAATGGTGCCCTATTTTTTGGGGGTGGGGGCTGCTGGTATGGCTTGGGGGAGTGAGGGACTTCTTAAGAAGCATCCCCTCAACCCATCCAAGACCCTTCACTGCAAAAGCATTATTTACCTTACCTGTGTGTGCTGTGGGGCTCAAATTGTTTGTGGGTTGTTGGAATGTTGGGACTGCATATTTGAGTTGGGTGGGAGGCTTTGAAGCAAAGGGCTCATATATTTTCCCAAAGGATAGGTCTGAAAATGCTGGAACTAACAGATAAGAAAATCATAAGTATGAAGGAGTTTCTACTATGCACCCACCAAAAAAAAAACAATGCCTTGGCTTGGGGGCCTTGCCTGTGTGGTGGACGGTGTGGAGTGAAGGCTACACCCAGATAACTTTACCTAGGGTGCATCAGCCCAAAATAGGCTCAATGAAGATGTGGGAGTCTCTTGGTATTCACAACAGGTCCCTGCTGTGAAGGCATCCAGCTACCTTCTTGAGGTAGATCTCCCATCATCCTGGTCCCTACTTTACACTGCATCTGCCTCAAAAGGCTTACCTTTACATGGGGTGCATCATCTCAAAATAGGCTCAATGAAGGAGTGAGGGTCTCTTGGTATTTACCTCAGGGCCCTGCTGTGAAGTCACCCAGCTACCACGTTGAGGTAGACAGCCCATTAGCTGGGTCTCTGCCCTAAACTGCATCTGCCTCAGAGCATAGACAAGCATTCAGTCCACATCTGCATGCCCTTGGATCCAGACCACCCATTTCCCAAGGCTCTTTGCACACAAATTTGTGCTGGGATTGGCTGAGGTGCACCTCAACCCTTTTGTCACTGCATAAGTGTTTACGTGCACTTAAAATGAAACATTGAGCCGACTTCACAGTTACAGTACATTCTTTCTGTGGGCTCCTTTTGCTGTGCAGATCAGGATGCAAGCTGACAAGAGTTGCCATGTCGAGGTCAATGAAGATGAATGGAATCTGTGGGGTGGTGTTCTGGTCTGGCTTGAGCTGGAGGAGCATAGCAGTGAAACACAGGACTGCCTAGCTTGGGAACTGTGAGAGAAGCAGTGTTGGCCTGGCATGCAAAAGTGACAAATGAGAATGTTTGGTTATGGATACAAATGGATTCTGAATCATTCTTTAAAAATCTCATTGCTGGATTTTTGGTCTCATGGATGCACAGTGAAACTATTGTAGGGAGCAGTGTTTTTATTTGTTGGTCTGTTTACGATGCTCATCTTCTTTTCAAATTACTGCTTCTGCTGGTGCTGCTAAAATGATGTGGGCCAGAATTACAGTGCCATGGCCCTTGTACACACATGTATAATCATTCGCTATAGCCATAGCCATTATTAACAGGTCAATATGGATGTTGCCTTTGGTTTTAAGCAAAAAATGTTAATAGGGATATGTTGCAGACTGCAACCTGTAGGAACATGTCCAGTAATTCTTGTGACTGTTGACATGCAGTTTGGGGTGCTGCGTTTTCTGTAATTATTTTTTCCTCTTTTTGGAATGCGCAATTGTTGTTGGACATGCAAGTATGTGCATGTCCAGGATGATTTTGGTTACATTGTTTAACAATTTCCAACACTGGTGTATCGTAGATAATGGATCGCTTTCTGGTGACTGAAAGAAAACACATGCATGGAGAAGTAGCTGTTGCTGAAGCCAACGAAGGAGCTGCAGGCCCTCAAGCAAAGCACAAGGCCAGATGGTATGATGATGACTACTTGAAGATGGGATTCACCTGGACTGGGACCAGTGAAGTACCTTGGCCACAGTGTGTGATATGTGCTGACATTCTGGCACAAGACAGCACGCGACCCTGCAAGCTTTGACGGCATTTGGAGATAAAGCATCCCAGCCTAGTTTCCAAACCTCTGGAATTCTTTCATCGAAAGCTACAAGAACTGAGGGGCCAAAATAAACTGGTGGAAAGGCATGGCACTGTTCCTAGCAAAGCTGTGGAAGCCTCATATTGTGTGGCATTGTGAATTGCCAAAGCAGGAAAACTGCACAACATTGGTGAGCAATTACTTCTTCCTGCTGCAAAAGAAATGTGTTCAATAATGCTGGGAGACAAAGCAGCAGCAGCACAGCTAGATGCCATCCCCCTCTCCAATGACACAGTTTGCCGGCACATTGAGGAGTTGTCTGCTGATGTCAAGAAACAGATACTGGACTCTGTTTGGCAAAGTCCATACTTTGCATTACAAACTGATGAGTTCACTGACATTGCCCATGCTGCACAGCTCCTGGTCTATGTCCATTATGCCATGGAGGCTGAAGTCTTGGAAGAATTCCCATTTTGCCAACCGCTGCCTGCATGAGCAACTGGAGAAGAGCTGTTCCACATGCTCAATAAATTCATTACAGAGGAAGGTCTTGCCTGGAGCTGATGTGTGGGAATTTGTAGTGATGGAGCACGGGTAATGACTGGAAGACACAGTGGCATGGTGACAAGGTTGCAAGCAGTGGCTCCTAGTGCTGTGTGGAATCATTGCATGATCCACAGGGAAGCACTAGCAGCCAAGTGGATGCCAGCTGATCTTCAGAAAGTCTTGGCAGATGCTGTGAAAGTAGTGAACTTTATCAAGGCATGGCCAGTAAATGCAAGACTCTTTGCTGTGCTGTGTGAGGAGATGGGAGCAAACCACAAACAATTACTGTTGCACACAGAGGTCCGTTGGCTGTCCAGGGGAAAAGTACTAACATGTCTCTTTGAATTACATGATGAAGTGCGTATTTTCCTTGCTGACTGTGGCTCTGCACTTGAGGCAAATTTCCATGATTCATGATGGCTTGCATTGCTGGCATACTTAGCAGAAGTTTTTGACAGACTGAGCACACTCAATGTCTCACTTCGAGGTCGGGACACCAACATGTTCATTGTAAGGGACAGGATCGAGGCATTTTGCCAGAAACTCCAACTATGGTCTTCAAGACTGCAGCAGGGATTGGTTTCTTCCTTCCCCACACTGGAGGATTTCCTGCAGGAAAATGAGCTTTCCATTGACAGTGTCTAGATGCCAATTTCAGAACATTTAAGTGGACTGCAGGAAAAGCTCCGTGAGTACTTCCCTGAATACCAACAAGAGGAGTGTAACCAGTGGGTGAGGAATCCGTTCATTTTTAAACTGAGGTCTGTGGACAACCTGTCATTAAGAGAGCAGGAAAGCCTTATAGATATGGCAACAGACCCAGCACTGAAGGCCTCTTTTGGACAGTTGCCACTGGCTAAGTTTTGGCTGTCGCTGGGATGTGAATTTCCAGAATTAAAACAACGAGCACTTAAAGTCTTACTGCCTTTTGCTTCAACCTATCTCTGTGAGTCTGGATTCTCTGCACTGGCTGGCATAAAGACAAAGTATAGGTCCCACTTCAGGGTTGAAGATGACTTGTGCCTCTATCTCTCGACAGTGCAGCCATGAATCCAGCAACTGACTGCCAAAAAACAGGCTCACAGGCTCCCTTCAGCTGACTGATTTTTAAAAATGTTCAGATGCTGGATTTGGTGGTGGGGGTGCCTTTTAATGACTGCGAAAAACAGGCTTACAGGCTGTCTTCAGTTGACTGACTTAAAAAAGGTGCTCTACATCCAGTGCGGTTTATCAATTGACTTTTATTGCTGTTTTGAATGGCATCTATGGTGTGCAGTGGTACACTGCCTTTCAGTTGACTTTTAATTACTAATTTGCACAGTATTTATAATGCACAGTGCTTCACTTTGTAAATAAAACACTATTCACAGTATATTTTGCCTGTTTCGTGATTGCGCATGAAATCGAGCATGAAATTCCATATCCTTTTGAGTGTATGCTACTGTGTTTGAGACATGGGGAGGCCCAGGCTTGTCCAAAGTGACATAGCGGAGGCTCAACCTGAGAAGGTCTGAGAACCCCTGGCTTAGAGTATTTAATAAAGGGTGGGGGGTGGGCCAAAAATTTGGCCACCACAAACTGCTCGGGACAAGATCTCTGAGTACAGGAGCTGGCCTTAGGTATTCACAGCAGCAGCATGTAGTGTGGTTACTTTCTCCAGCTAGGTCCATTTTGGGTGCCAAATTCTCTTTGTTTAAAATTAAGGAATGCTGCGCTGCAAGTATCTTGCTTCTGGGGAGTTTTGTGCCAGCAGGGGGTTCAGACCACGTTGGTGGTCTGATTTGCAGGGATGTCTTGTTGCCCGTATAGGGCTTTGAATCCCCTTGCTTCTGGGGAATTTTGTGCCAGTGAGGGGATCAGACCATGTTGGTGGTCTGATTTGCATGGATGCCTTGTCGGCGGGATAAGGCTTTGAATCCCCTTGCTTCTGAGGAATTTTGTGTCAGTGAGGGGATCAGACCATGTTGGTGGTCTGATTTGCAGGGATGTCTTGTCACCCAGATACATGAAATTGATATACAGCAAGTTGCATAGAAGATAATCAATGTTCTTCAGGAATAGCATGAAAAGGATAAAGTGGGGCTAGTAGAGGGAAGGAGAGGGAAAGGGGTGTGAGAGGAAGGGGAATTGGAGGATTTACAAATGGAGTTGCATAGGCAAGAAACTCTTGTGGTAAGTGCAGGCGGGAAATGAAGAACTATTCTGGAAAGCAGTAGCAGCAGAAAGTCTCCAGAAGCCAATCTTTGAGGCAAGATTTGAACTGGCAGTGGGTGTGAATGGAGCAGAACTCAGCAGGCAGTTTATTCCACAGCATAGGGGCTGCCACTGACAACGCTCTACCGCCCATATTGGTGGTTACTCTGGGAACATTCAGAGGAGGAATGCTGTTTAAGTGGAGGCTGTGGTGTAAAGTTAGGACCTTGAGAAGTGCTACAAGGGGAGATTCCTGGCCAGTACAGATGGTAGACTCCACCATGTGCAAGGGGCAAGGTCAAAGTGCCATTGCAGTGGAAGCCATCCAAGTGAATTGCACAGGATACAGTGGTGTGTAGTGAAAGGGGCCAGCAAGGTGAAATGACAGGCACTTTTGTAGGCAGAAGAGAGCTTGGCCATAAGGGTTGTGGATGTCCTAGCATAGATGGGGGTGCAGTAGTCCAAGACTGGGAGTAGATTCCACTGGACGATGGCAAATGGAGCCTATGGGATCAGGTATTGTCGAAATCTGTAGGCGGCACCTAATGTTTGGTGAAGCCTTCGAACTAAAGAGTTGATGTGCTCAGAGAAAAAGAGGGATGGGTTGAGTAGAACACCTAGGTATCTGAAAGTATTGACATCTTCAAGAGCGTGGCCATAAGAGGAAATGATATGGGGGGGGGGGAGTTTTGGATTTGGACAGGAGGGGCTTGGTTCTGAACAGCATAGATTTTGTTTTGTTTTTTTTGCATTAACTAGGAGGAGGTTATCAGCAAACCAATTGTGGGCTGCAGCATAGTTTTGAGTTAGAACAGAGGAGATGCGGTCAGGGGATTTAACGCTGTAGGAAAGTACAAGGTCATCAGTATAGAGGAGATAGTGGCATCTGATACTGTCCGAGGGAAGGGAGTTAATAAATAAAGAGAATAGAAAGGGGGCCAAGAATGGAGCCCTGAGGGACATGTGTTGAGATGGGCAGGGTGAGGGAGCAGGCAGGCAGGGCCAATACTCATGAATTGGGAATGATCAGTGAGACAGCTCCTGAACCAGGAAGTAACCTCCTGGGAACAGCCAAGGCAACGTAGTTTGGAGAGGAGGAGGGTATGACTGACCATGTTGAAGACTTTAAATAGGTCTATGAAGACTGTGCTGGTGGTGTTACCATGGTCCATGTTTATGAGGATGTGGTCGGTCAGTAGTGTGATGGCAGTAGTGGTGGAATGGTTCTTGTGGAAGCCATGCTGTTGGCTACACAAGACATTGTATTTGTCCATGTGCTCAGCAAGCTGATGGTGGATTGCCTTCTCAAGTGGTTTGCTAAGGTGGGGGAGAATGGAGATTGGACACTAGTTGTCCGAGGATAGAGAGTCACTGTCTTTGAAAATGGGAATCACCTTGGCAGTCTTCCAGGGGTCAGGCATGGAGGAGGTGGAAAGGGCAAGGTTAAATATACAAGTGAGTGGTTCAATGATGGATAGGAAGATGAGCCTGAGGAAGACTGGAGATATTCCTCCAGCCCCAGGGAATCCATGATTTTGGAGACTTTTGAGGAGCTTAGCAGTGTTGGCAGTTGAGAGAGCTTTGAAATAAAATGGGGGGATTTGGAGATGGGTGATGGCCCAGTGGAGGTCGATAGGGGGGTTGAATGAGGGGCTGAGTAATTTGACTGGCCATTTGGGAGTTTGCTTAGATACATGGATAGATCAGAGAATGTGTCATTGAAAACCCTGGCCACTTCCAGCAGGTCCATAATGAGGCCATCCAGGGAGTTTAGTTGCAGGGCTGCCTTACTGGAGTGGGGGTTTAGGAGACAGCCAATGGATGCCCAGAATTTCCTAGGGCCTCCAAGGTTAGCCTGTTGGTGATTATTGAAATGAGTCTGTTTCAAGGATTTGATCAGATGTTTGCATAGACTCCTCCGGCACCTGTAGGCATCCCAGAGGGCAAGGGAGGGGGATGCCTTGAAGGTGGAACAAGCATGATCCCTATCCTTCATAAGGGTGAGGAGGTCTTTTGTGACCCAATGTGAGCAACTGCCTCTGACTATTCTTGTAGTGACAGGAAAGTGCCTGTCCTATAGGGTCATCAGGGTCTGTGTAAATAGGGTTACTGCTGGGGTCACATCAGAAAGTGACTATAGAGCAGACCAGTCCAAGGACCAAGCCTCCTCAAGGAGGTTTGTGGTGTTGGGACTACTGAAGTTCTGGAAGGACAGGTATTTGGGAGGGGGACGTTAAAATTTTGATGACCAGAGGAGATAAGTAGGGGAGTGGTCACTAATGGAGTCTGCCATGGTACCAGCATGAAATACATAGTCATCCCTGTTTGTGATTATCCAATCCAAAAGGGTCTCAGTGGCCATGCATGGGTTTTGTCTGGTGGATGACCTTCAGTTGAATTAACTAGTTTATGACACCACGTCAGCCAGAGGAACTTCCTTTTCTGACTAGGCTGTAGTCAATTCAATATCCTGTAAATCTTACAGTGGGGGAACCCATGTTTACTTTTGGTAAAAAATTTTGATAATCTTTAGTACATATGATCAATCTTTTTTAATGCACCCATCAGGGAGTTCATATATAAGTGCGATCCATACTGTAATATTGGTATTAATAACTGACCCACCAAGTTTCCCCTGACTTCAGTGGTCAAACTTGCAGACAATCTCTTTAATGTCCCCAGTTTTTGGTTTACTTTCTTAACCTAGATATTTATGTGTTCTAAATAAGGAAGTCTATTATCAACTTGTAGCCCAAATATTTATATGTCTTAACATTGCTATACTAGTCCCAGCCATTAATTGAATTTCTAGCCTGGATACTTGCTTATACTGAGGGCTTAAAGTAAGCAACATACTCTTAGTTTTTTTTTTTTTTTTGCATTCAGCAATAAATGCAAATCCCTGAACCATTTTTATTATTTATTTATTTATTTCATAATTTGGATTTACAACCTTTGAGTCAAAGACTCATTTACAAAGGCACCTCGTCGCAGGGAGGGTAGACAACAATTGGTGGTGGAGTACAACAATGGAGAACATTACAGGTGAGATACAATAAAAGAACACACAAAGCAAGTCCACTAATACAAAGGTGTACAAAGGCTTCAATTAGTTACAATTAGTCTAGTATATAAATAATAAGGTATCACTAGGGGTTCTAGGGAGCGATACCTGGGGGGGAAGGGGTGGTTGCTGGGAGAAGGCAGTCCAGAAGGATGTTGTCTGTAAATTGGGCCAGGCAGAGCTCTAGGTATGGGCCAGTCAGGGGCATTTACAGCTCCCAGTGCCTGAAAACCCCTTCCCTGTCCCTCCCCTTCCCCTCGCTATTCCCCCCCTTCCATTCACCCTTCCTCATGGCCTCTATCCCATACCCTCGCTATTCTTCAGGTTTGCTCACAATAATAGCATCCAAAATGAGTTGCTATATTTTTAGTCGCTCATTTTGGGTGACTATTATTATGTGACACCAGCAGAGTGTGGTGGTAGGGGGAGAAGTCTTGACACCCAGGGTGGTCATCAGCAGGGTCCCGCAGGGTTCTGTTTTGGGTTCTATACTTTTTAATGTGTTCATATGGAAATTGAGTAGGGGGATTAGTAGTGAAATTAATTTATTTGCGCATGACACTAAATTGGGGGTGGTGGTAGATAGCAAGAAGGGTAGGACAGCACTGCAAGGTGACCAAGACAGGCTGGAAAACTGGGCCCACATGTGGCAGATGGGGTTTAACACACACAAATGTAGCATTCTGCACCTTGGTGTTAGGAACCCTGGGTATACTTATCACTTGGGGGGTACAGCTGACTGTCATGATGATGGTGAAAAATCTGGGGTGATGAGTGATGCTAAATGGAACCATTCAGAGCAGTGCAGAAGAGCAGCAGCTAAGACAAACAAGATGCTTGGGTGTATTGCCAATGGGATAACATCCAGGAGATGGGAGGTTATACTTCCCTTGCACACCACATTGGTGAGGGTGCATCTGGAGTACTGTGGGCAGTTCTGGTGCCCACACCTTAAAAAGGACATCACACTGCTGGAGAGAGTCCAGAGAAGGGTGACAAGGATGATTAGTGGTCTGGAGGGGTTGTTGTTTGAGGATATACTTAGGGAACTGAATATGTACTCTCTGGAGGACAGAAGGGATAGGGGAGATATGACTGAGACTTTCAAATACCTGAAGGGGTTCAATAGAGTGAACAAGGAGTGTCTGCTCAGGTTGAAGGAGGAGGGGACTACAAGAGGCCATGGTCTAAAGTTAGCAGGGGGGTGGTACAGAGGGGAAGCAAGGGGGCAGTGCTTCACAGAGAAGGTGGTGGCACCCTGTAATATGCTGCCGGATGATCTGGTAAAATTGGGAACTGTAGGTGGTTTCAAGAAGGGATAAGACAGGCACAATGGCATGGTATGGGGTGGGGTATGGAGATCACCAGAGTTGAACAGGGTGGGGAAGTGGGTGGAGGGGGACATAATGGGGAAAGGTAGAGCAGCTACTGTGCACTACCAGTGAGCTGCGTTGGGCAGACAAGATAGACCGTTAGGACTAATCTGCTGGCAACTATGTATGTATGTATAGTTAATGATGGATAATGAAATGAATCTGGTCAGTCCAAGACCTTTAAATTTTATGTTATATAAGTGATTCCACATTGATCCGAACTAGATCAGTTGTGGAAGAACCCACGGGTCACATACTGTATAACAGATAATATTAGCGGTCAATATATTTAGCGTGATGGCTATGCACATACATATTAGCACCCTATATATTTAGTGCTCTGTGCACACAGTTATAGCAATACCCGACCACTGGTTACCCAACAGCTAGCATTAATTGCCTGACTGCTAGCACTAATTGTCTGACTGCTGCATTAATTGGTAGCAGCTTACTCACACAGTACTGTAGTTATAAGCATACCTTACCCTTTGCTCCAGTTGGCATCATTCAGTGCCAGTGACGTGTATCTCTGATTACGGTATCTTGATTCTGCACTGTTGTCAGTGAAATGTCACTGATGAAGTGGATCCAATCCTCCCAAGTAAAAAGAAAATACCCTGTGGAGGCTACTATAGTCTCCGGTACAGAGTTGGCTGAGTACTTTAGCACTGATATAAACGTAGCAACGACGGTCACCAAAGAGCTTTCTTCAGCTTCTCCCCCTCCGGTGAAAAGAAGTCACTGCTCCTCTTATGCCTCTTACACACCCGAGACCAGATTCAAGCTTGGCCAGTTTGCTGTGGAGCAGGGAGTGATGTCCACAGTGAGGAACTACCTCATCACAACTGGAAAAATGATAAATGAAAGCTTTGTCCAAAACTTTAAATCCAAGTACCTGCAGCAGCTGTAGAAAACTCCAGACCCCACTACTATGCCCACAGTTCTCCCAAAGAAGCCATGTGGTCATCCAACCCATCTAGAGGATGACTTAGAGGTGTAGCGAAAGAACATTATTAAAACACTGCGCACTGAAGGGGCTGTAGTTAGTGCTGGTGTGATCCAAGCTACAGCAGTGGGGATAGTGAAGGCTAACTCTCCACAATTGTTTACTGAGTGAAATGACTCAAATATTTTTTTTTTGAATAATGAATGACATTTTTTAAACACTGCACTGCACTTAACTGCTAGTTATTATTCTGTGTCTGGTACAGTAACTGGGTGTTAAGCTACTTGAATGATGTACAAATGGCAAGATAAGAAGGTGTTGGGCAGGGTTGATTTTAGCAGACAATATTAGCGGGCATTTCATTTTAGCAGATTTTTTGTTTCAGCTAATATCATTAAAATTTTCTGAGTGCTAATATTACCTGTTATACAGTATGGCCCAGATATTCAAACTACACCCAAAAAGTGCTCAACAGCAGGAGCAAGCGCAAGTCCACTGCACCCATTCGCAAGAAGTGCAATATTCAAAAACTGCGTAGGCCAAGATGCGCCTACGGCCGATGACTGACTATTGCACCACCTGTGCCATAGCACAACTAGGGAGGTGAAGCTGAGCATATCTGATGCGCCATAGCGCAACAAGGGATGTTCAGCTGAGCAGTCCAGATGTGCCATAGTGCAACCAGGGACACCCCCAGCAGCAGGGCAGCAATGCAACAGCACAACCAGGGATGCAGGGGCCCACCACCCATGCCACAGATGGTCAGAGGAACACACAGCAGAACAGACATCATCCCCCCACACCCCACGCACTGCACAACTGGGGGAGAGCTGGAATAACCACCGGCCCATGGATACCAGCAACCAACCCACAGCCAGGCCATGGTGCCCCATCTCACCTCCTGGCAAGCTGTGACCAGCACACAAGGATGGCCGACCACCTCGTACCACACCATCCCACCAATGCAGAGCACACCCTGCACCATGATCCCCATAGACCCTGCCCAGGAGTAGCACCCAACAGTGCAGGACACCCCATGCATGCCACCACCCTCACTGTGACAATGCAATCCTGTGCACCATGGAGCCATGCAAGGCAGCCCCACCATGGGCACCCTGCAGCAGG
Organism: Neoceratodus forsteri; assembly: GCA_016271365.2. Classification (NCBI taxonomy): domain Eukaryota; kingdom Metazoa; phylum Chordata; order Ceratodontiformes; family Ceratodontidae; genus Neoceratodus; species Neoceratodus forsteri. The sequence continues at coordinate 911,204,182 of CM057455.1, read as the reverse complement.
TGGCAGCAGACAGTGATGCAACAGATGCATACACAGTGCTGCCCTGCACATCCCCCCTGAGTTACAACTGAGAGACCGACCATGTGTCAGCACACGAGGTACCCCACATGCGACAGGGCATGCCCTGGACCCCACCTCCAGCAGTACAGCACCCTGCACACCCTCCCAAGGACACATCCTGACTCAGCACTGGCCACAACAGCCACCACTGATACGCCAGCAGATCGTGCATAACATAGACATGCAAGGGTGTCAGCTGCACAGGCCATGGACGGTGTGACAGGGGTGCCATGCACACACAGTGCAGGCCCCATGGACCACTGCACACAGGCATCCAGTGCACAGAGTACAACACACAAACCACAGACAGTGACTGATCCCCCTACCCACACCATAGGCGGTTCACCTCTGCACACACACACACACACACACACGCCCATGCATGAACCACCCCTGATGCCATGCACACCACTGCAGCTGAGCACCTGTAGCCCACTGCAAATCAGAGACCACCGCAGTTGTCATAACAAAATGCTTATATTTAAAAGAAGTAACAAAACATATATACAAATATTTACAAAGGGGGAAGGGGCACATAACAGGTGGGGGCAGGTAAGGGGCAGGGGTGAACATATGGGAGAGGGAAGAAGAGGTGTGAGGGTGGGTCAAAGGGGGGAAGATGGTAGTAGGGGGAATGGAGTGCTCAGTGTGTGCCACAGTCCTCCTCCACATGGCGCCTATGTCTGCCGCTCCTCCTCCTCCTCACCCCGTGGTGATGGATGCACTCTAACAGCTCCAGTGTTGCCCTCGCCACCCAGAGCAGCTCCCTCACATTCCTCTCCAGTGCCTGGAGTAGCCGTCCACCAAGGATGAGAGAGCAGAGTCAATAAGTGTGACTATCCAGCCCCTTGCAGCCCACCCACTGTGCATGGCATACAGCCATGTGCAACACCCCTGTGATGGTGTGCGACAACCCACAGTGACCATGTCCACAAGACCTGCCTACCCAGGCAGCCACAGCCATGTGGACCACTGCACACACCCACTGCCCATGTCCTGCACAGCACAGCCATGGCAGTACAGTGACTTGGCTATGCAATGTGAAGGCAGTGCCACAGCCATGTGCCCGGTGCACGCATGGACCACCATTGACGCACTCCCGGACATGCAGTGCCACTGGACAGTGCTGACTTAACAAGTTGCATGCATGGCAGTGGTGTCAATGGATATTGGCCATGCCACACTGCCCGCCCAGTTATACAGCATGCAATAGTAATGATGGATGTAAGGCACTCACCATCATCAGGGTGGTCCATGTGCCGCTGACCACCATTACCCCTCCTTGTCTGCTGCTCCTCCAGGCGGTGCCTCCAGTCTCTGGCCTGCTGACATTCTGCAGGCCCTAAGGTGCAAAACATGGAGAGAGGAACATCAGTACAATCCTGTAGCAGTTTCCCCTGCCCCCAGGTGTGTGCAATCCCACACAACCAGACCCACCCACCCACCCCACACCCCGATACCACCACCACGGCCAACACTGGAAGGCCCCCATGTGCAGGACATATACAATCATGATACCCATATGGACAATAAAAGTGTATGGGTGTTGCACCTACCTGGCCATGGCACCATGCCCCTCCTGACACATGCCCGCAGGCGGGCAAGCAGGTCCGGGTCCCTGCGCCTCAGGTCCTCATATCGGTGGCGGCACTGCTCTGCTGTCTGCCCCAAACTGGTGGCCTCCTCCAGGGCGTAGGCCACCTCTTGCCACACCTGATTCCTGGCCCTGTCCAGGGGTGCCTCCCCAAACAAAGGCCCAACATGTGGCTGCACTATGGCCACAAGGTTTGCCAGCTCGACCTGGTCCCACTGCACAGCACACCTCTGCACCATCTCTGCTGCTCAGTTCAGTCAAAATGGCACTCTGCAGTGTGGTCCTACCACATGCAGATACTGCACGGTACAGTGCTGCCATTCCCTATCGCGCTGTCACCGAACAGTGAGATAGTGGTGCACCCATGCCTGACGCATGGCGCCTAGGGGGCAAAGGTCAGGCACAGGGTCAAGGGTCTCTGGTGCATGGACAGCCACAGTGCGATTGGAACCCAATGCATGTAGCATGATCAGGTGCCTGTCTGCCACCTCCTGTAGCGGCCTACTGCACTGTTGCCCCTGTGCGCCTATGATGCTGCAGTGCCACAGCACCATATAGGTGAACAGCGATGTAGTGCCACTGGCACAATGGTGACCATGCCCTGCATTGCCTCCCATGCACAGCACATGAGCAGCGCGGCAGGCGCCTGCGTCATCAACCCAGGCATGCGCAGTTAGGTGTGCACTGCGCATGTCACAGAACTGCACCCTTGGCTCAGCACGTTCAACACAATTGTGCAAAGCACAACAGCATGATATTCAGCCGGCATATGCAAATCAGCTAATCAGCCATTCAATGGCACAGTCACTGCATTTGCATCCACTTAAAGATGCACCTCGCCTCATGTGCATGGGTTGCGCTATAAAAGTGCAACATTGGGCTGCACTGGCCATAGTCGGTTACTGCAGTCTATTGCGCTGAATTGCATCCTGTTTGGGAGTATGGACTGTGGATTTTGGGACATGCATGGGACTGCACAGTCACAGGTAACACCTGTCATTCCCACAGGCTGAATCATGACCGAGCGTGTTGTGGAGGAAGAGGAACAGAGTCATGGGAGGAAGAGGAGGCCAAATTTCACTAAGACCGAGACAGATGCCCTGCTTGAGGCCTACCTAGACCAGGAGCCACTTCTCAGCTGACACCAGAGAACACCACAGACCCGTGCTGCTGCATGGTAGGAGGTGGCTCGTGCTATAAACCTGCATGGCAGCCACCAGTGCTCTGTGCAGGAGTGCAAGAAGAAGATGGGCACTGACAGGCAGAGGATTAAGGAGAAGGTGGCTGCCATCAGGGCAGCACAGTCTGCGACAGGTGGGGGACAGCCGGAGGTGCTACTCCTGACACCACAGGAGGAGCGGGTTGCTGGCAGCATGCAGCATTGTGCCATTGAGGGTGTTCCGGGTGGTGGATTCCAGATGGGTGGTAGCCCGTCACTGTATGGTAGGTCATGGTCTGTCTATTGGGGGGGGACAGGGTAGGTCACATGCAGTAACACGACTTTGTTTTCCCTTACAGCTCCTGAGCGTCTGCATGGGTCAGCGTTGGTGGGCTTCTCCACTGAGGCCAGTCACTAGGAGATGGAGGAGGTCCCATCCACCTCCACAGGAATATGCGGGTCAGGGTGACAGTGGGCCTGCCTGGACGTCCAGACTGATGTTGGTGGAGCAGGTGCGGAGGAGGCCCTACCCATGTCCCAGCGTGCCAGTGTCCACGGATGCCAGCATGCTGAGACTCGGGCAGGTGCCAGATCTGTCACCGATGATGATGTCACTAACATCATGGGCAGTGACACATGTGTGCCACAGGATGGCCACATAGCAGGTTACATCGCGGCCATGGCTGTTGGTGGTGCCGCCGTGGAGTCCTGCGTGTCATCACAGTCCCAGCCTGTGCCTGTCAGCACTGGTGGGGCAGCACTGGTGTGTGTGCAGGACAGTGGGACTGTTGCAGCCACTGTGGTGGCACCATTGAGCCCTGGGGAGTGGCAGCCAGAGGGGCAGCATCAGCAGTCGGCCAATGGGCCTGGGGGTTCAGTATCAGGGGGCGGCATAAGTGCACCACCTGTGGACATGCAGGCCTGGCCCTGGTGTGCAGCACCCACCCTCAAGGGGTGATGAGCATCAGGGCCGCGAACACCCTGAGGGACAACATGCTGATCAGTCAGATGACCTCTTGGATGAGCACACTCTCTTACTGCAAGCATCAGTCAATTAGCAGATGTGGCTTGTGATGGTGGTGGATGCACTGAGTGTGGCTCTGTGCCAGGCAGAGGAGCATCGCAACAGAGACACCGCTCTGTGCCTGGCAGGGATGGACCGGTTGTGGGAGGATGTAACCACTGCCATTGACAGCCAGACACAGGCATTCACTGCTGTCATGGCCACAATGGGCACACAGTTATTTGCCCTTGAATCGCAGACACCATGCAGTGCACTGTCCATCCCCCGTTCCCAGTGTTGTGTGACACCATCCTTGTCGACACTGGGTTCAGCTGTGGGCATGCCGATCATGCCTGGTGCAGGCATGTTCAGTGTGCTGCAGACCCCTGCTCGAGCATGGTCACGTTCACACAGTGGAACCCCTGGGAGACCGTCGGTGCCACCCCATGAGGCCAGTGGTCAGCCTGTCACTGCTGGAGGGTCTCAGTGGGGCCGCCCATGCATCCATGGTGGCCGAGGCACTGTGGTGTGTGACTGACTTGTCTCCCAGCATGGCTACTGTCTGATGCTGCCCTGTGTGCATTGTGTTATTCAGCGGGCAATGCATGGGTGGTTACCCAGCCCTGCACACACACACACACACAGTCCATCTGCACACCCTCCCAGCTGCTGTCCGCAGTTGGGTGTGCATGATGATGCCTGCATTGTGCTGTACGCCACTGTGCAATGGTGCCCAGCATCTGACACATGCACAATGACAGGCAATGGGCGTGGTGGTCTGTGGACATGTGTGTGGCTAGGGGTGGCATTCTGGGTCAGCATGCCTCCTACCCTTTGTGCATGTCTGGTGAGTTTTGTGTGTGTGTGTGTGTCTGACTGTGTGCCATGTTAGACCTCGCCCATCCCTGGCGGTGTGTGCGGTTCCATGCCTGGCCACTTCCCTTGACGGCATGCATCCCTGGTGTGTGTCCATGCGTGTTTGTGGGTTGTGCCTTTGCCACTGGTGGTTGCACATGGCCCCATGACTTACCTGGGTTGGCTGAAGTGCTCCTCCGTGATGGTGTCCCGGTGCAGCTGTGCCAGCCAGAGCAGTCGGGGGTCCCATCCCCGAAAGGGGGGCTGCCCATCACCATTGTCCCCGGCGTCCTCATCGTCCCCATTGCTGTCCCCCTCTTCGACCTGTACGGTTATCCCACATTCGTTGACCATGTTGTGCAGGATGCAACAGGCCAGGAATAACCCACAGGCCTTTGAGGGGTCTGTACTGTACTGAAGGGCACCGCTGGAGGTGTCCAGGCAACGGAAACGTGCCTTCAGCATACTGAATACCCACTCGATGACATTACGTGTGGTGGCATGTGCCTCATTGTAGCATTACTGCGATGGGGTTGCAGGCCACCGGTATGGTGTGGGCAGCCAGGGACGGAGTGGGTATCCACTGTCACCTGTGTGTAGAGGGTGGAGGTTAATTTTGTGATCAGCATCGCCCTGCCCAGGGGCATGTAGCCCACTACCCATGTCACCTCTGACCACGCCCCTCTCAAGCCCAATGTTTGTCTGTGTGGTTTGCATACTCTCCCACTAAGTGGCCAGTGGGGATGTCCCCACTCTCGAATCTGTGGCACAGTACTGACTGGTGCCAGATGAAGGCATCATGTGCTCCCCCAGGGTACATGGCACAGACATTGATTATGCACCCCCTGGCATCACACACCACCTGGCAGTTGATGCTAACATAGCCCTTCCAATCAATATATGTGGCCCCCTCGGGGCCAGGTGGTGAGCCGATGGCCACATGGGTGCAGTACATTGCCCCTAGTATGGCAGGCATATGTGCTACCCTGTGGAACTCCTGTATATTTGCTGTGAGCTCCACCGGTGTGCTGGGGAAATGGATGTACTCCGCAGCATGTGGCAGCAGTGCGCTGAGGAATTGGGTGAGGTGGCGTGACCCGGCCGACTGGGTTATGCCTGTGGTGTCCCCTGTTGGTCTCTGGAAGGTACCCATGGTGAGCAACACATGCAGGCTGTCACTTTAGTCTCCACTGACAGAGCATGGCTCCATCGTGTGGGTGCCTGCATCACATCACTGCACAGCTCACAGAGCCGCCTCAGAATTGCCTGATTCAGGCGGTACCGGCCCACGATCTCAGTATCGCAGTATGGCTCGAAGCTGGTGTGGGCTCGGTACTGCCTGTTGGGGGCATACTGCCGATGGGCCCTTCCATGGCCACGCCCCCTGCTGCCCGCCTTCTCACTCCCCCATTACTGCCTCCATCTGGATGGTGACACTGTCCATGTCCTTGGCTTGTGTTCACCCCGCCGGCAGCTGTTTCTGTATTCCCCCCACTGTCCTGGCTGCTACTTCCCCTGCACCAGGAACACCTAAATGTGGTGATGTCTGTGCTGTGTGGCACTTCCCCCTTCTGCACTGGCTGTGTCTCCCCACACCTTCCCTGTGCCTCTCTGTTCAGGGTGCCTTTTCCCTGGCCTGCCCTGTGTGTCCCTCCTGCCCAGTTTGACTTGCTATGGTTCAGCCTCATGTGCCTTCCCTGTAGCATTCTTGCACCTCTCCCTTGTTCCTTTTTATTTTGGCTCATTTCCGCTATCGCACAACTTCCGTTTGCTCCCCTATTGCGCATGGTGCATGTTGTTGAATATCGCACTGCGCCATTTATGCATGGTTCCTCCCCCTTCAGTTGAATATACATTAATTATCATTGCGCTATTGCTCAGCATGATTTGGGGGGCACATCTGCTTCCCACTGAATATCGCAGAATGGCGCATTTTCGGACTTGCGCTGGAGCAACCCTATTGCGCATGGTGCAACCCTTTTGAATATCTGGCCCTTTATGTGTAACTTCCTTCTTGATCTCCAGTTGATCTTCCATTCATTAACATGAAGTTATTCTCTGAGAGGAAGGTTATTAAATCATAGAAACATAGAAACATAGAATTTGATGGCAGATAAGGACCGCTTGGCCCACCCAGTCTGCCCATTTTCCTACCTAACAGATAAGCTGCAGATCCTAGTTAACCAACCGCTTACTTCCTCTTACCCAGCCCTAGGACTGCCCTATGCCTGTCCCATGCATTCTTGAAGTCCCCCACTGTTCTTGACTCCACAAACTCCTCAGGGAGGCTGTTCCATGCATCCACAACCCTCTCAGTGAAAAAATACTTCCTCACATTACCCCTGAGCCATCCCCCCTCTATCTTCAAATTGTGCCCCCTTGTTCTTGCACATCTCTTTTTCTGGAAGATGCTACCCTCTTGGACTTTGTTAATTCTCTTGAGGTACTTGAAAGTTTCTATCATGTCCCCTCTCTCCCTTCTTTCCTCAAGAGTATACATATTAAGCTCCTTTAGTCTTTCTTCATATAGTCTTCTGGTGCAGACCCTGCACCATTTTGGTTGCCCTCCTCTAGACTGCCTCCACTCTGTCAATGTCTTTGCGGAGATGGGGTCTCCAGAACTGCACACAGTACTCCAGATGGGGTCTCACCAACTGTCTGTACAGAAGGATAACAACTTCCTGTTTTCTACTATTGATGCCTCTTCCTATGCATCCCAGTATCCCTCCAGCCTTCCTTACTGCCTTCTCACATTGCTTACCCACCTTTAGGTCATCTGATATAATTACCCCCAGGTCCCTTTCTATTTTTTACTGTTGTCAGTATCTCACCCCCCATTGTGTGTGTTTCCCCTGGGTTTTTGTTTCCCATGTGCATTATCTTGCACTTCTTTGCATTGAATCTGAGCTGCCATACATTTGACCATTCCTCCAACCTTGTCAAGTCCCTTCTCATCCTTTCCACTCCATCTTGTGTATCAACCCTGTTGCAGATCTTTGTGTCCTCTGCAAAGAGACATACTTTTCCTTCCAGTTCCTCTGCAATGTCACTTATAAAGACATTAAAAAGGACTGGTCCCAGTACTGAACCCTGTGGTACCCCACTAGTAACCCTCCTTTCTTCACTGTGTACTCCATTTACTACTACCCTTTGCGTCCTGTTGTCTAGCCAATTTTTTTTTTAAATCCTTTCCTCTTTCATCATATCTTTAAGTTTCCTAAAATAACTTATTTTATGGTTAATTGCCAGGAGATCTTTATACAGATCTATTGTATATTTCCCATCTGGAACTCGGGCATTAATGTTTCCTACTATCAAAATTGGGCTGGCCTCTTGTTCCTCTATTAAATTTTCCAAAGTTTCTTTGGTGTTTATCCACACAACCACTGATTTTTTTTTTAATTTTTTGAGGTATATACATACATATATATATATATATATATATATATATACATACACATATTGATTATTAATAATTTGATTTTGTCATTTTCCATCTTTAATGAGAGTACATAAATACTAAGCAATTTCATTTTAGTTATTCTAAAGTTCAAGGAGGCCTTCACTTAAGTAATAAGTCCAATTTTCAAGTGGCATTTTTTTTTTGTTTTTTTTTTTGTTTTACTGAAATCCACAGTAAATCCTGGAATCAAGCATGTTTCCAAGTGATGCTCCATGTCTCTTGTAAACACAGCACATCAAAGGTCCCAAGAAAATCTTGATTTCCTTGTCAGCCAATGTATATGTTATACCCTCTATGTTCCATGATAATATTTTTAGGTCCATATCATTCTCCCTATCATTAAGTTTCTAGCATTTTGTAATTAGTTCCTCAGTCTGTATAAATGTACTTTTTTCTTACTTCTGGCTATTGTTATTGGCTTGTCCCTTAGATATTTTAGATACCAAAGTGTTATTTATGCCTTCATTGTTATGTTTTTTACTATTTCCCTTTCCTGTTCTATTTGTAGTTGCTGTAGTGGTGCATGGCCCTTAGACCACCTCCTGACTGGTCTAAGCTGAGCCCCCATTGCGTCCATGGCAGGGCTTCTAAAATTCTGAAAAAGAAGATGGTACAGTCCCACTGCGGTGCAAGCCTCCTTGTGACCTGGCACAAGTCAGCTACTGCTGCAAGGGTGGCACAGGGTGGCTTAGGAGCAGGGCATCCCAATTTTGATGCAGCCTGGGTTTGAAAATTGGGATTGCCGTAGACTTTGATGCAATGGGTCCCTTGTGTGAAAGCCATTTGGTGCAGGTACCTTGTGCCATAGTTTGCCCTTTTATAATCAGGCTCATAGTGTTCTTGCTGTAGGCCTTGGTATACTTGTTAGATTTAATAGTGTCATTATGATGATGCTTAAGTCTCTTTTCTCAAAAGTAGTTCTAGCTTAACTTCTCCCAGCTGAAATACTTTTCTGGGGTTCCTGTTCTCAATGAACACCTTGCACTTATTGGCACTTAGCTTCAATTGCCAAACCTTTAATCACCTCTCCAACCTTTTCAGGTCATTCTGCAACTCTCTTACCTCATCCTTGCTGTCTACCTACCACAGAGCTTATTATCATCTGCAGAGACACATCTTGCCCAGAATTACTTTTCCTATATTGCTGATGAACATAAGGAAAAGGACTGCACCTGGGACAGAACCCCATGACACTCCACTTACAACTTCACTCTCTTTCTTTATGTTTAATTCTGCATACCACTGCACTCTTTTTTTTAATTAAGTAAACAGTATTGAATTTTAAAATTACAGCAACAGAACAGTACAATACAAGAAACACCATTGGAGCACAACATTTCTACATCCCCCCCCCCCCAGTGGAGCCACCATAAAATAAAATCAACCACCACAGAAATTAGACTACTTCCCATAAATTAGGTATAATGGAGCTAAAAAAACCATACAATAAACCATAATACCATCCATCCCAAAACTACTTACTCTAAATAGTATAAAGGGTATACCATTTCCACTATTTCTTATCAAAAAAGGCAATCTGCACCTTAAACTAACAATCATCCATTCCACTATTAAATTAAATAATAATTCTTGGAGCCATTCCTGGTAACAGATGACAGCTTGGTCAAGTCAGTGCCTCAGGACTACTTTCTTCAGGGAGAGTGAAATTAAAGCTAAGTAGAATTTGCATTGATTAACTGTTATAGAGCTATAAGCCCTTAAAATACTAATTTTAGGCCAAATTAAACCTTGCATGCTCAGAAGGGGATCTGCTTTAACTTCAATGAGGTGCAAGAGAGGAGCAATCTTAGAACAATACCAAAAGTTTGATGTGCTTACGTAACTAAATGAGATAATATTAGATACAGCTTGTGTAAGTTGAGTTTTTTCTTTGTGGCTTTCTGCCTCTCTATCCATGGGATATACCACCCTGTAGGAGTATGATGAAAGGAACCCTAGAGTAAGGTTCTCCCCTACAGGTGCCGGGAATGAATGTGTCAGCTAAAGGTAGGGTAGGAAGAAGCCCACAGGGAAGAGAGTTGAGCCACCGGAGGAGGAGGAGTGGATGGTTGGCAACAAAAAAGAATCCTGGCAAAGCCCAGGATGTAGTGACCTTTTAAACTCTATGGGGGAGTGACATAGTTGCTCCACCCATCGAACCTTGGGCTTAAAGCCTTCCCATTCGATGTGCTTATGCAACTGAATGAGATAATATTAGATAATGCTTGTGTAACTAGAGTTTTTCTTTGTGGCTTTCCACCTCTCTATCCGTGGGATATACCACCCTGTAGGAGTACGACACAAGGAATCCTAGAAGAGGGCTCCCCTCCTACAGGTGCCAGGAATGAATGCATCAGCTAAAGGTAGGGTAGGAAGAAGCCCAAAAAGAATAACTAAAGATATCAAGTATCGAAGAGACGAGGATGATGAATAATTTCTGTGAAGAGAACGGCTAACTTCCTAAGGAGAGAGGGGAAAGCTGGGGCCTCCATCTGCCTCCATCCAATAGCAGAACCTAACTAACTAACAAGAAGAAAGCACTAACTTTAACTAATATTATGACCATTGGCATGGAAGAGAGGAAAAACCGAATTTGAGGAGGAAACCTCTAGGGATCCAAGGCCTAGGTCACCTTCCTTCCAGGCTAACAACATTTTTTATTTGAGGACGTATGTCAGTAAAGATAATGGTTCATAGATGAGGAATATAAGTTGGTAGGATGACGATGGGATAGGAAAAATCCCCAAAGAAGCACAGAGAAATAAGTAACATGAGCAGACACTGAGGTTGCAGAGGCATGCCTGGTTATGCAATGTAAATTATTAGACTCTGCACGATTAGACCCTGAGGTTGTAGTCAATGAGGTTGTATGGAATTCAGTGATAGGAATGTTCAAGTAAGCAATGTAAATAGATAAACCAGGAGTTAAGGCTGAGTGAATGACTTGATTTATGAACTTGATATGACTGGAGTTATGAACTCGATACATGCGGCAGGATGGCCACGGTTGATAGGTGGCATAGGAGTTATAGTAGGTATGCCCCCCTAAAAATATCGATAGCAGGCTATGAGTGGAGGGAATCCTGGATACCTGGTATGAAATTGTAAGAGGAGGAGATAAGAATGAACTTGAATGAACATGTACGAAGGTAAAGGAAGCAGGGTCCTCGAAGGGAGGTAGACTCAGAGGCCAAGAAGGGAGATCTGGAACCAGAGGCAACTCAGGTGGAACAATAGAGGATCAAAACTGGACTAGGCATGATAAGGAGTGAGCAAAATTGGATGATGTATGATGAGGAGTGAAGCTAAGAGCAGAGTGAAGCCATGATGGCTGTACTAAAATGCGCTAGGAAAAGGAAGATAAAATTAGGAAATGGATGAGGTATGATGCTGGACTGAAGCCATGGAGGCTGGTACAGGAAAGTGAGGTATGAAAGGACAAAGGATAGAGGGAGGTCAATGGGGTAGCATGGGACCCAGCAGATACAGGATGAGAATGGAAGGAAGATAAGCAGGAATAAGAACTGCAGTAGGATGAGTCGGAGTAGGTGGCATAAGATCCATGATAGGTATGCCCAAAAGAAGTATCAAAAGCAAGAAAGGGTGAGGAGGCAGAGCAGAAGAATTGTGACAACAAAAGGCAGAGGGTACAAGATGAGGAATAGAGCAGCAGGGGAACAGTCATAGGAGCTGCAGGGATCAATAAGCCCCAGAAAAAGAGGGCACACCAATAGGACTGACAACAAGGCCACAGGTCAACGGGGACACGAACCGCAGGAAAGGCGGAAATGGAGGATAGAGAAGTGCTCCCGACCCAGAGAGCAGTGAAGAAGGCAGGAAAACAGGTGAATGGTGGGGAGCCAGGGTTGCAGTGAAGTGGATGGACCGAGTGGCAGCAGTGGCCACTCAGAGGAGAAAGGCAGCGATGGAGGAAGGAAAGGTTGGGATTCGAAAAAGGCATGGAAGTCAGGAGCGATGCAGCATGGTGGAAAAGAGGGTGCCAAGGAACATTCGGCAGGTTAAATGTATAAAAATACAGTTCGATGGAAACAGAAGCCCACATGGAGCGGAGAGGGGTGAGAGCCAACCAAACCAATGGAGGAACAGCAGGCAGACAGAGGCGGCTGCGGACCATACAGAAATGAAATGAGTACAGACAGCACCTCTAGCAGCAACAAAAAGGAATCCTAGTAAAGCCCAGGATGTAGTGACTTTTTAAGCTCGATGAGGGAGTGACGTTGTTGCTCTGCCCATCGAACCTCAGGCTTAAAGCCCTCCCAATATGTAACAGCGTGCCCTCATCCTGGTCACAGCAGGTACATGCATGAGAGGATAACCTCACACTTTTTGCTAGCTTTGTGGGAGTAAAATATAGATTATTGATTATGTTAAATTGGGTGAGCCTCAACCTATCTTGAGACCCATAATGATAAAGATCAGACCAGCTAGATTGCCATTGTGAAGGAGACAGAGAAGACCATTTGTCCCAGAAAGGAGAAGACCCATCCAATTTGGTAAAAATCTTTTCTAAAAGCACAGAATACAAATTGACTGCATGGGTTGTAAAACTAGCTGTTTAATGTTAGTTAACAACTCAGAGAAGTCAGTGTTCCATTCGCCTGGCCCAAACCATTGTAACACAACATGCCTAAGCTGGAACACTTTAAAAGAAAGATGACATCCCAGTCAAAACAGATCAAGCAAGGCTGCTGTGGATAATAAAGCACCATCAGAAAGCAGGTTGCATATGCAGATGTCACTCAGCTGTGGGAGCCAATCAGTGATAATAACATGCCCTCCAATCCAGAAATTACAATTACGCAGTATAGGTTGGGAAATGTCTTTGAAAACTGGCTGTTTCAACAAGGACCAAAATTGAGAATAAACTCAGAAGGAAGTACCCATAACCAAATTATGAATCATCAAAGGCAGGGATTTCCAAGGTGTAAAAACAAAGAGGACACCAATAACCCAGTGTGAGTAAGGGTATCTAATTCCAAATCCAGCCATATAGGGGAATAGGTAAGGGTGTTACCATCAGGGTGATAAGAAAGCCATCAAAACATCTTATTAAAGTGGCTATCACAGTAGTAGATGAGGAAATGGGCTGATTTAAGAGTACCCAGAGTTTTAGGAGCAGTCAACTTCTTATAAGCCTGTCTAGGGACTTCCTTAGTCCATATGAATTCAGAAGTCATACTGTGCACACGCTGAAACCAGGACAGAGGGAGCCAAAAGTTTAACATGCTAATAAAGTAGAAAATACAGGGGAAGGATATTCATCTTAATGATATTGATTCTCCCCCATAAAAACAGGGGGAGGGTCTGCTACTTCTGAAGATCCTGATGAATCTTAACTATCAGATAATCCAAGTTAAGCCTATGCATTAAAACAGGGTCTCGTGTGAGATGCAGGCCTAGATATTTAAGAGATTGGGGGACCTGGTCAAGCCCAATGGGAAGATATCCTCTTTGACCACAGTTGTTGTAAGTGGCATAACCTCCATTTTGTTGAGATTTAATTTATAATTGGATAGCTAACTAAATTTTTCTATGAGCCATAATGCAACAGGGAGCAATGTCCTAATGTGAGCAATGTGCAACAAAATGTCATCCGCATACATTGATAGACGAAGAGTATGGGGACCCATGGGGATACCAGAAAAATCAGAAGATGACCTGAGATAAAGAAACAAAGGTCCCAAGTACAAATCAAAAAGAAAAGGGGAGAGTGGACATCCCTGATGAGTACCCGAAGCCAGAGCAAAAGAGGTAGAAAACACTCTGTTACAGTATATCCTGGCTGTCGGGGATGAATAGAGTATCCGAATCCAGTGAAGAAAATATTCTAGGAAACCAAAATTCTCAAGAGTCAAAAACAAACAAAAATCCCAATTTACCCTGTCAAAGGTCTTCTCCATGTCCAGGGAAACCAAAACCATAGGAATGATGGAATCCCAGGCCACAGAGAAGACATGAGCTAGTTTCCACAAGTGATCTACGGACGATCAGGCAGACACAAACCCCACCTGCTCCTGACTGATAAGTCCAGCCCAAACCCAGTCAACCCTCTGAACAAGAATTTTTGTTAAAATCTTAATGTCATAGTTTGTCCGTGAAATGGGTCTATAATTAATGACCAAATCAGAAGGTCTGCCAGGCTTGAGCAGGAGAATAATCAAGGCCTCAAGAATGGTGGGATTGCAAATACTAGAGTTGTGTATATATATCTCTATATATATATAGAGATATATATACTGTATGTATATATATATATATATATATATATATATATATATATGTAAAAATGGTGAAGGAGAGGAACTATATCTGCAGAAAAAATCTTATAAAAATTTGCAGAAGAACCATCCAGCCCAGGTGATTTGTCTTGGGACAAGCTCAAAAAAGCAGCCTGGATTTCTGCTTCAGATATCGGTTGGCTAAAAACTCCCACTGGGAATTCAACAACTGTGGAAGAGGGACAGCACCCAAATACTGTTGAATCTGATGTTTCGAAGGCAGAGAGGGACTGGGGCTGTATAAATCCTTATAAAAATTAGCGAATTCTTGGTCTATGTCTTTAGGTTGAGTCTTCATGACCCCGTCCACTATGCAAATAGTGGAGATTAGCTAAGAGGCCTCATGTTTTTGGAGACGCAGCGCTAGTAAGCAACTGGCCTTATCACCTCAATCAATATATTGAGAGTGCGTCCGGAGAATAGTGTACTCTGTTTTTTCACCAAGGAAGTCAGCGTACTTATCCCTCAATACCATTAACTCCTGAAGAGTATTTTCAGGGGTTGAGGGGGAAAGAGAGTGCTCAATAATCATGATATGCCCTAAAAGATCCTCTGCCACCTGAAGCCGCTGATGTTTACATTTTGCCAAATGTTGAATAAACTTACTCCTAATACAACATTTAAGAGCAGACCACTCCAAACCCCCTTCTCTATAGTACCAGTATTACATTGAGAGAATAATGCAATTTGAACCTTTATTCTGACCACCACATATTTATAACTGACAAGCTGATTATTAAGATTATTAACTGGGGAATATGGGTGTGGGCAGGACAGTAGTGTGGTGGGTAGGTAACTGGCTGGGTGGCAGGACACAGAGGGTGGTGGTAAATGGCTGTCACTCCACAGAGGGAAGAGTGACCAGTGGGGTACCACAGGGATCAGTGCTGGGACCGGTCCTATTCAACATCTTCATCAGTGACATTGCGCAGGACCTAGAAGGCAGAATTTCACTGTTCGCTGATGACACAAAGCTCTGTACAAGAGTAGACAAACCAGAGGGTGTAGACAGAATGAGAAGAGACCTGCAGAAACTTGAAGAATGGTCAGGGGTTTGGCAGTTGAAATTCAATGCAAAGAAGTGCAAGATAATGCATATGGGGCACAAAAACCCTGGCACAATATATCAGTTGGGGGTGAGGATATAGCATGCACCAAGCAGGAAGGGATCTTGGGTTGTCATCTCTGATGACCTCAAGTGAGGAAACAGTGTGACAAGGCAGCAGGTAAAGCAAATAGGATGCTGGGATGTATAGGCAGGGCATCACCAGCAGGAAAAGGAGGTCATAATTCCGCTATACAAGACACTAGTGAGGCCCCACCTGGAGTACAGTGTACAGTTCTGGAGACCATTCTGCAGGACATAGACAGGGTGAGAAGGTTCAGAGGAGGGCAACAAAGATGGTGCATGGATTGCATCACAAGTCCTATGAAGACAGGTTGAAGGAACTGAACATGTACTCCCTGGAGGAGAAGAGGGAGGAGAGAGGATATGATAGAGACATACAAGTATCTTACAGGAGGAACAGGGTGCAGGAAAACACTATTTTTAAGCGAAAAAGATGTTCCTGGACTGGGGGCATGGGATGAAGTTGGAGGAGGACGATTCAGAGGAAACATGAGAAAGAATTTCTTCACAGAACGGGTGGTGGACAAGTGGAACACCCTGCCAGAGGAAGTGGTGGGGGCTGAAACAATCACAGGATTTAAGAATGCATGGGATAGACATAAAGGAATTCTGGAGGTCAGTGGTAAGGGGCAACAGACTTCTAAGAAAACAAACTGAACTTACAAGCTCAAATGGGCAGCCATAGGCCCTTATCTGCCAACACTGTCTATGTATCTATGTATCTATGTATCTCTGTGAAGACCCAGGGCTACAGAAAGCCTGAGCCAGACAACAGAGTGGTCCAAAATTATCCTGGCTTCAATCCCTTCATCCAAGACCCAAGAAAAAATATTCTGACTAATAAGAATATAATCAATCCTGGAGAATGACCCATGGACAGGAGATAAGAAAATATAAACTTTGTCTTGCAGATGCAATATCCACCAGAGATCACACAACCCCAATGTTGCTATCATGTCGTGAATGGAACATTGACCTGGAGATAATTTATGAAGAACCCCACCAGTCCTATCCAAATCAGGGGTAGGGGCAATGTTCCAATCTCCCCTGATAATAAGTGTGGTGGAGAGAAAAGGAGAAAGCAGGTCAGCCAACCCCATAAAAAAGGAAGGATCAGATGAATTAGGTCCATATACACAGCCAAGAGTCACCTCAGACCTGTTCAAGGCTCCCCAGACAAAAACGTATCTGCCATTTGAATCTTGAAGACATTGTTGACATTGAAAACTAACCACCTTAGAAACTAAAATGGCTACCCCTCTGCTAGAGAGCTTAAATCCAGAAGCAAACACCTGACCTACCTTTTGTCTGCAAAATAACAAACTATCCGAAGGCAAAAGGTGGGTTTCCTTTAGAAAAGCAATGTGAAATTGTAGATGTGTCAAGTGTTTAAGGATCTGATAACATTTGGAAAGGGGTTGGCTCCTTTAACACTCCACGAAACAAACCTCAAATAATTAGCCATTTATCAGGGTTAACCATAACCTAAAATCGATGCATCTAACAATACGCAAAGAATAAAAACCCAATGAACAGGTAGGCTCCACTGACCCACCCTTCCAACCACAACCCCACAAAAATTCTGTAAAATATTTAACAACTTGAAATTGAAATAAGCTATCCTGATCCCCTCCAGTGCCTTCACCCTCCCACTCCCCAAAGCCAAGAACCCCACTCCCATTCCAGAACCCCCAACCAACTAATCTGAAAATAGTAAAACATCCACATCCTTGAACGTCTCAGTACAGAAAGAATGAGTAACCTGAACCACTGAAACAGATAAAAGTTAAATCCTCCAATACTAACCCCCGCCGACCCCACCCCAAAGATTGACCCAACCCCAACATCCCACTGAACCCTACTCAAATACAAAAAAATCTCCTGAACCCCTTACCGAGACAAAGAAAACAATCCAGAAAATCTAAGGCATAGTACTGCCCCTCCTCGACTGGTAAGGAGTATCCCCCCACAGGCTGGCACGTGAAATCCATTCCACAAGGTGGGATTAAGCCTCCCATCTACCCTCCCTCCTCCCAATGTTTATCAAAATTAAAATTAAAACAGTCCGCCCCCCAGTATACCCAATGAGAACACGTATTTAAAACTGGCCTACAGTAATGGAATAATAACAACATGGGATATCCAAACCCCAATAACTAAATATTATGTAAACCCGTATCAGCCCAAGCCACCGCAACACATAAAGCAACTGAAAAACTGCCCAGCTTTGATACAATATGGAAAGTCTGCCAAAACAAAGAAATAAAAACAGCATTGAAGAGAAAGGTCCATTGAGCTGTGAAAGTCCAAAAGTAGTCCAGTTTAAAGAACTACCCCCATTGTTAATACAGAAGTCCAACCTAAGCTCAAATACAGAAAAAAAAAGTAGTATGACCCCTCTCCAGTCAAAGCAGTAAGGTAATCTTGACGATTCTACATTGTAAGATGCTCCAGTTCTGAATAATTATGCATAACAGCCAAGTGCTAAACATGCCAGGTGAAAGCTGACAAGGACAACATCGACAATTCACCTGTTCGCCCAATGCAGTATAACATAGCCCTCCTGGCAGTGCAGACAGAACCTCCAATAAGGTCTATGAGCAATCACATAGTTTCCTGCTACTTCAGAGTGAGGAAATGCCATAACAGAACACGTGCTTGAACAATGAACTGGAGGTACACACCTATTAGAAGAACCACTACATACCTCACAGTCCTTCGGCCCCCTCCAGTCTTTCAAACAATAACTGGCGCTCCTTAACTTCAAAGTCTGTGAGCACAATTAACTACTGCCTGCCATAACTTTGACTCAGAAATTAAGAAGTCAATTAAACTTCCCGGGGAGCACATCGGCATCTGACAGTATCAGGGAGCTACATAGGGCAAACAGGAGTATAGTGATAAAATATAGTGTCCTGTTAAGAAATCCAGGGAAAGTAATGTGTCAGCACCTGAAGTGTTCAATGTAAAGCACAAATAATGCCTCCATACAGTCCATTCTTCAGATCATTCCAGCAACTAAAGTGATCGATAACATCAAGTCAACGAGCACTGAACAGATTGGGGAAATATTTTTTTAGTTCTGGGGAAGCTTGCTTAGCATTTTCAAAAGAAATCCAGGATCCTTGGTGAAGCACTCCTAGTTCTGTGAGATAAGTGGCCTGAACTCGAATTCCAGCAGCAATGAGCTTAGTCACTAGGGGGTGGTAGGCTGCTTGCTTCTGTCGAGTGGCCACAGGTAACTCCTGAGAGAGGCGAATTTGGGATCCTTCCCATAGAATCTCCTTAAGATCCTTAATCCTGGAGAGGATGAATTGTTTATTCAGGTAGTTCAGTAGTTTTAAAATAAAGGGGCAAGGTGAGGCACCGACTGGTGGCTTTGGTCTCAATGGTCCATGAGCCCTCTCCATTATGTAGTCAGGATTGTTAGGTGAAGGACCAGCTACTTTAGTAACAGCTTCTGGGCAGATATAACTGGAGTGGTCCCCTCTACCTCTTCTGGAAAACCAAATATAACTACATTGTTTCTCCAACTTCAGCCTTGCAGATCTTCAAACTTCACTTCCATCCTGGAGATTTGATGACAAAGAGATACAATGTCAGGTTCAAGTCTTTCCCGCCAATTTTCCAGAGATGAGGTGTGGCAGCCATATCAGATATCTGTTTAGTGGTCTCCCCCAAGTCTGCTCTCAAAGATTTAAGCTCTGACATGAGCTCCTGTAACACCATCTGACTGGTTGGAATCCGGCCAAGAATCTTTACTCCATCAACAGGGCCAGTGCTGTGGCAGTGGTAGAGGATTTGCTGGAGCTGGCACTCTGCCCCTTCATACACTTCATACTTTTGTCCGGTGTTTGCAGCGGGGTATGTGCTGGAAGGGCCTGTCGCTTTTCAGAGTCCATCGCTAACCCAGCATTGAGAAAAACTGCCAAGAGACCCAATAAAGACATTGAAAGAATATTCAGCCAACTGCCGGTAAGCATTTAGGAGAGAATTAGCATGAAAGAGCCGCTATGAAAACTTTAAACTTAAAGGGAGCAGAAGAGTAGTGAAGGAGCTGCTACTTCAAGGGATGCATCACATGATTACCCATACCACTACACTCTACTATCTTCCCCCTAACCAAATACTCACCCATCTATGTCCTTCACTGCACCTAGATCCTTTGGCTTCCTCAGCAACCTTCTGTGTGGCACTAAGTCAAATGCCTTGCTGAAAACAAAGTAGAGCAGATCTACTGCATGTGCCTTATCCACTGCCCTAGTTACCCAGTTAAAGGCTACTGTCAGGTTGGGCTGACAAGAACTTCTTACCATGAACCTGTGCTGTTTACTAACTTGGAGTCCATTACCCTCCAGGTGGTCCACTAAGCCTTATTTGACGAGTGTCTCCACCAGTTTACCCACAACAGAGGTAAGACTGACAGGCCTGCAGTTACTTGGTTGTTCCTTTCCCTAGCAGCAGTCTTTTTGGCCACTTTCCAGCAAAGATCAACTCTCTTATGCTGTGAAGACTGAGCAGACATAGTTGCTGAACCGTTGCCTTCTGCATGTCCTTCATTGTTACCCTGCCTTACTTCTTAATCTTGCAATTTCTTCTTCCATCTTTCTTTTCCCCTAATATATCAGGAATACAGTTTGTTTCAGTCCTTAATCACTTCCACAAGAAACAGCTCTATGTCTCCTTTTACATCCCTGACTGCCTTCTTGGTCTCCTTTGATTTCACCTGGTAATCACTCCATTGGTCATCCCTCTGCTTCTCCTTGTAGCTGATAAAAGCCTTTTTCTTGGAATTTACCACCTCTCCGAACTTCTTAGAGAACCAGACTGGTCTCTTATATCTGTTCCTCTTGGTGTCCATTCTCAAGCATGACTTTAGTGCCTCAAGAATGCCCCCCCTTCAATTTCTCCACACCTTCCCCCACACCTCTGATTCCATCCACTTCACCCATCCTACCCCAGACTAATTTCTTCAGCTGGTTAAAGTCTGCTTTCCTGAAATGTAGGATGTCAGGCTTTGATGAGGTTATACTGATGCCAAGACCAGCTCAAACCACATGGTGTTATAGTCTGCAGACCCTAATGGTTCAACCACCTCTCTTTGAGCACTATCTCTAGAATGGCAGCCTGTCTTGTGGTTTACCTGACCAGCTGCACTAGCAGGTTGTCTTGCAACATATATAGCAGAGCTTGACTTATAGTGCTCCTAGCTGCTGAAATTTCCCAAATAGTGTCTTGCAGGTTGAGATCCCCCACTACCACTGTCTCCCCCTTGAGGCCCCCTTTTCTTTATATTTTGCTCCTAGGTCCATATTACTATTGTCCCTCTGTCCAGGTGGCCAATAGACCACCTGATGTGCAATTTTTTGCCTGATGCCATTGTGAGCAGAACCCACATTGATTCTGTTAGCCCATTCCCTCTGCTGAAGGACCCATCCTCTACCACCGAAATGCTTTCCCTGACATTGAGGGCTATACCTCCTCCTTTGCCTTTCTTCCATCTTGCCTATACATAGTGTAACATGGGACTACCAGGTCCCACTCATTATTTCCTGTGGCCCAAGTTTCCTTAATAGCTACAAGATTCAACCCTGCATCTGCCACCATTGCCTGCAGCTCACTAGTTTTATTTCCCAGGCTCCTGGCATTTAGTCTTCCTTCCATCTTGTGCCTAAACTCTTCAGATCATTACATATCTTTCCCATTATCATATCCTAACTTCCTTAACTTCCTGATGTTCTTATTTTTTGGCAACTTAATGATCCTTCCTTCCCTCCCTGGCCTCCTTTCTTAGCTTATCATGAACTCCTGCCTTGCTGCTTCGGTCTTTAAAATTCAAAGCCCCCATTTCTGGAGGACACTAGCTAGGTTTCCCACTGTCTCTCCTTCATCAGTGGTTCCTCTAGCTTCATTCTCCCCACAGTCAGTTTACATGTCCACCAGTGAAGACATCAAACTTCTCCCCCAGTGCACTGGTCCTATCTCATGTTAGGTAAAAACCATTACCCTTGAAGAGCCTCCTCTCTCAGATACCCTCCATTTTCCTAAAAATTGGTTACCTGCCTCCTGACACATCCCTTCTGCAACCCTTTCAACTCCTTAGTCTCCTCCTTCCTCACTCTGTGCTCCCCATACTACCTACCCCACACAGTGAAGACCTCGGAAAATGCCAAGGAAACTGAGTGTGCCCTCAGTCTGTCCCCCACCTTCAGAAGTTGCACTTCACTATTTTGAGGGGCTGGTCTACCAGATTGTTTTTACTCAAATGTACCAGCAACCCCCAGCTCCCCTTCGCCTCTACAGTACCATCCTCCCTTTCCTATCTATATCCAAGATGGCTGATGCACCAGGAAGGCACCTGACCACGCACCTTCCCTTACTCCCTCCCCCCACCATGCTGTCAAACTCTCTAACCATAGAGTTCCCTACAGCTAAAATACTCCTTGCTGTCTTCCTCCACTTCTCACCCCTGGTTACCATCAAGTCATTCTGCCTAGCTTTCTTGACTGGACCCTATATACACCTCCATCTGAGTCTGCACAATTAGGGTGTCAGTGATTTGCTATTGAGATTTTGTGGACTTGGACAACTTCTTCATGACTACCCTTTCCACCCTTTCCTCTCTCCTTCCCCATAACCCTCCAACCGCCTGTGCCAGAGGGCCTGTGGGCGTGGGTAGGAATGGGGCCATGGGACTGGCCTGGTGACACAGCTGAGATATTTACTTGTGTGCTGCTATCTCTGTGCTACTACAAGTATTTTGGTGCCTCTTCCTGGGGATATTAGGGAGTTCCCCAGGACACTCTGAATACTCAGGACATGTGGGGGGGGGGGTAGATCACAATACATTACAGTTATGTATACCTGAGAACTAGGGAACCAACACTGGGGCTGCAGTGGCCAGGTACCTTAATGCCAGGTGCTTGGCTATACTTTTCCATAACATTTTGCAACATTTCACAATCACTCCATCACTTGAACTCTTTGTCCCCAGCATTAGGCCAGTAAAAAAACATGGAATGGACACTAAGTTCACCTCCTCCTTCAAGGACCACCTCCTCCAATCCATCTTCTGTGACTGCACTGGTAGGTAACCCGCTGAATGTCCACCAACCCTTGAGTTACCTTAAGAGTTTTTATGTATCTGTATATTGGCTCTATTGTCGTGTGTTCTGTATTTTGTTTCTAATCTAGATGATCCTGGCATATACACTGTTTCTATTGTAAATACCGTAGAATCTTGCAAATATGTTTTTAACTTTTTCTCTGTATCATCAAATTTCTCTACCACTGGACATTTGTGAAAATGGGCATTTTTGCTCACATACATTCAGTATAGAAATAAAATTGAATTGAATTGAAGTTTTGGGGCCTACACCATTGTATTTATAGAGTTCATACCCACAGGTATGGATCATCGAGGTAGATTTTGTCATATTCAGTAGGACACATATCAGTCAGCATGGAGGCCAGCAAGTCACATTCAATGATTTGTATGTTAAATATAGGGTTCCACAGATCACCTGTAGCCTTACCCTGCACAGTATATCTTGGAAAAGTAAGAAATATACCTTACTAATAATTTATCCCTAGCTGTACCTGCTTAGGCACAATATTGGGTAGTCAGTTACCCACATACTTTCACTTACTTTCCAGTCAGGGTAGAATCAGATCAGATACTGGCATGGTGGGTTGACAAACAACCAGTCTGGTGTTACCACAGATGAAGACATAATCATTTAAGTGATTTCAGGACACTGATGAGTAAATAAGGCATTTCACTCACTCCAGTACTGGATGGTTTTCATTGTTTAAGGAGCGGGTTCTTGTGCAGTCTTTAAATTTGGGGCTGGGAAAGGGGTAGTTGGGTGCTTGAGGATGAGATATGGCGGGGGCTGTGATTTGAATTGGAGAGTTCATGAACAAGGCCAGGATAGGTGGATGATGTAGTTTATTACTGACTTGGCTTGGGGGGGGGAGGGATGAATGTGAAATACATAATTTTTATCATAGAAAACTTCAACAGGACTGTGGAGGCTGAGTGTGAGGAGGTAGGCGGGTGCTAGAGGGTGGCAAACCAGGGGTACAGCATTTCTAAATGGTTCAGAGGCAGTAAGGAGTAAGAAATGTTTGCTCATGGGGTAGAGGTGGAGGCAGATTAACCTTACAAAAAGGCTTTAAGAAAAATAGAGCACTGCATAGTTTTTGTTGGCAAAGTCCTCCTTCAACCACCAAAACTATGCACAATGCACTTCGCTGACACATTCACTGGAAAAGTCACACTATGCATAGTCTTCACCAAGGAAAGGTGGTCATTTCCCAGATGAAAACTATGTCAAATGTGCCTAGGAGAAGCAAAGTTGCAAAACTTCAAAAGTACTTCATAACGTGAAGTTTCCTGACTTCACACATCTCTGTCAATAGCTGAGGTAGCATCTGAAGCACAAGGAGCTGTGCAGCAGATGCACTAGATGACCTAGGGCACCCCTTCTTTTCCATTTCCCAACAGTCTTTGACAGTGTATTACCAAGCCTGTGATCACATCTCTTTATTGTCTCCTGATATGCAGTAAGAAGTATCACTGGAGAAAATACATTATTGTGTTGCAACAGTCATTAGCACACAAAACAAATATGTCTCACACTCACCAGACTGCCAAAAATGATAATTCAGATACCCTCAGAGCCTTGGCTACCTAGAGTTTTTTTCTCATGCTGGCTATTATTGGACTATGCACAGAGAACTCTAGCACCCTCAGACCACTGCTCAAATTTGGCAGCTAGCCTGCAATACAAACAAAATCAACAACCAAGACTGCAAGACTAATGAGACACAATTAAACTGCATTAAAGCCATTTTACAGCTTTCCAATACATGTCTTTCTCTAACTGCTAGCGGACCTTGGAGTGTTCAGGGCCATACACATTCTCCATCCAGTCCACACCGCAGCAACTGCAACCTGTTCTATCAGACTGAAAACACAGAATCTAGCAATAAACAACACTTGGCAACAAACAGAGGATGCTTTTACAATTTCTTATTTCAGTGAGGTCCAGGTTTTGCCCATGTTTTCAATGTATTCAAGCAGGATAGCCAAATGCAAATGCTACATCTTATTTTCAATAGGTCCTGATTTTAATTGCAAGGTAACGATTTATTTCCAGGCTCACACATGAGTTTTAAATACAATTGCTAGACAGTATACTTTACGGAGGACTGAGAGCTGGTTTGTGTCATATATACACAAGTTAGTATTCACTCCACCACCTCCCCAAAGTACTGGTCTGAATGGACCTCCATATTTAAACTATTTCATTATTTATTAGTTCTGTAGTTATTACTGTAGTTAAAAAGTGGTAGTTTGTTGACAGATTCCAGCTAAAATATGAGCGGTCATGGCATCATTCCACAGCCACCCCCATTTACCATGTCCTACTCTATCCTATTTCTAAAATGTTTGAAATAGTTTAAATATGCAGGCCTTTCTGGGCAGTGTTTGAGATGGGGGGGTGCTGGATTTTGACTTAAGGGTCCTAGTTTCAACCACTTTTACCATGTATTTATCCAGGGGTAACTCAGCAAAAATGCCACAACTAATTTTCTGTGGTGGACCTGCTGTTACTCATTTTGTATTGTATGTCCCTTGGATCTAGCCAACATGCAATATTTCATTTTTAACTTGATCCTCCTTTTATCCATTATTATACTGCATTTACCCAGTGTAGCCTAGCCAAGATGTAATATTTCATTTCCAGTGGGGTTCTGCTTCTCTCATTTTTAAATTGTATTTCCCAGGATAAGCAAGCTTAGATGCCACTTCTTTGTGTAGCCCTACTTTTAAACACCATTGCACAGTATTTAACAAGGGTAGTTCAGCTGAAATATCATATTTACTTGACTTTACCCAATTTTACACTGTATCTGCACAAGATAACAGCAAAGATGCCATGTCACATTTAAAGAAGATTCCTGCTTTAACCCAATGTTATGCTAAAGGCCTGGAAGGTAAGGTGAGTTTGTTTGTAGATGATATGAAAATGGGTAACAGGGTAGACACTCCAGGAGGAGTGGAAATGATGAAGGCTGACCTAAGGACTCTGGAACTATGGTCAAAAACATGGTAATTAAATTTCAGTGCAAAAAAATGCAAGCTCAAGCACCTTGGAAGAAGAAACCCAGGAGAGGATTACTACCTAGGAGGAGTAAAACTGGAATCCACTAAGCAAAAAAGAACTCTATGAATAATTGTAACGGACAACCTGAAAATGTTCAAGCAATGTGAAAAAGCAGCACTAAAGGCAAATGGCATGCTGGGTTACACAGGAGGGGTTTACCAGCAGGAAAAGAGAGGTCGTCTAGCCACTGTATAGATCACTGGTGAGGCCACACCAAGAGTACAGCACCCAGTTCTCAAGGATGTACCTTAAAGCAGCAGTATTAGATAATCAGAAGTGATTATCAAAATTCTGCTTTTTGGCAGGAAGCATGCAACCATAGTTCTGGTTTCCATATCTGTAAATATTTTTTTCTAGTGATCTTTAGCTTTTTAGATATTTAAAATTTATTTCCATTGTTGTGGACCCACGATAAATATGGCTGCTGCCCAATCTGCAGCCGAACTCCCCCCCCCCCCCATTTCGCATCATGTCTTTTGTTTACTTCCTTGGAACCCTGTGCTGCAAGTTCCCGCTCTCCCTGTGTAGTGCTGCAAGTCATGTGCATTTGCGGTGGGCAGGAGAAGGTTCCAATTCAACATGGCAGGTGGGAGAAATGTAAATGAAAACAAAGAAAAACTGAGCAAATTACAGGGTGCTAGTACAGCAAAACCAAGAAAGATTACCAGGTAAGTGCTCAGCAGAGCACAGGAAACAAACTGTTGCAAAAGATCCAGGTTTTTTCTAGTACTGCTGCTTCAAAAAGGATATGCCCAGACTGAAAACAGTGCAAAAGACAGCAAACAAAAATGATACAGGGAATGCACAGTAAAACATATGACGAATGGATGCAGGACCTAAACATGTATTCCCTGGATCAGCGAATGGAGAAGGGAGACATGAAAGATCTTCAAGTTTCTAAATGGAATAAATAAGGTACAGGTTCTGGACCTGTTTCGGATCAAGAATCACACCAGAACCAGGGGGCACGATATGAGGCCGGAGAGGGTCAAATTCAGGGGCAACACACCTAAGTTCTTCTTTACAGAGAGGGTGGTAGATGCATGGAACAACCTTCCACAGGGAGTGGTGGAGGTGAAAATGGTGGGAACTTTCAAAAGCACTTGGGATAGGTACAAGGGCACCATAACACTGAATAGCAGTTAAGGGAGGGGGTAGGAACAAGGTCATACTAGATGGATCGTGTGGTCTCCTGCTGTCACTTTGTATGTTTCTGTGTTTACCTTGGATAGTCCAACTGATGCAACATTTCATCTGCAGTGTGGTTCTACTTTCCGCTATTTTATATGTTGTATTAAATTAGAATATCCCAGCTAAGATGAAAAATCTAGTCTTCAATAGGGTTTTGATTCTACCCACTGTATACTGTATTTAACTAGGACAGCTCAGGTAAGGTGCAGCATCTCATTTCAATGTGGCCTTTCTTTTACCCATGCTTACAGTGTATTAGCTGAGATGCATGATTTAGTTTGAGAGGTTTAGTTTTTATCCATTTGGACACTGAGCAGCATATTGAAATGATCTGTGACATTCTAAATGCGTTTTGTGTTTGTGAAACACAGTTTGTGCTAAAAGCTATATTCAAAGGCACAATTAGCATGACTCTAAGCTATAATGAAGTCAAGGTACATACAAAAATCACACAGCGCTTGGAATACTCAAATGTTTTTGGAAACATTAACTGGCTGGCAGTCCAATGCTAGTTGGTACTTCCAAAACCTAGTTTTAGAGTAGCACAATGAGTGCAGGGCTTCCTCCCCCAACCATCACCTGACAGTACATCTGTACTATAATTCCATCAACCCTCCTTCCTCACACTGTCTCCCCAGAACTGAGCTTCCTGACATCAAGTGGTATCCCCTCCCACCCAATCCTTTTGATACAAAATGTGTCAATCTCTCTGCCATAAGGTGCCCCCAGTTATGCAGTCACTGGCATTTAGTGGCCCCATCCCACTCAGTGGTTATGCTAGTATAGGACACATCCTTTCAGAAAGAAGCCCCACATCCTTCAGCCTGCTTCCCCCTCAGAAAATGTCTCTGCATCCTACATTTTGCCAATCTTCCCCCCCAAACCCTCTCCTTACCCCCTTTCTATGACATAGGCCAGCAACAACCTTCCACTGCATGCACTGTAGTGACTGTACTGTGCTAGCTGCCTCATATGGGGTGGGTTAGCACATCACAAAAAAAACCCAGTTTGCACTCAGGAATAGGTTAGGGCATTCATGTGGACTGAGCCAGTAGGACGTCAGTATAGTATTCATGTTATGAAGAATAGACTGACAGAGACTCAGGGAGAAACATAGAATTTGTCAACAGAAAATGACCACTTGGCCCACCCAGTCTGCCCAGATGGTTCCTGTCCAGTTTGTTTCTGCACACTAGTCTCCAGTGGCACTGGGAGCTGCTAGTATGTTGCCACCTTTACTCGTCTGAAAACAAAGGTACTATACTGTACATCGAGCCCAACGGTTAAAGTGGTTTGGACTGAGCATAACAGGAAACTACAAGGACTACAAATTGCTTACTACAGAACTACAAGTAAGATGGCTATCAAGCACTCACTGAAGGTCAGTGGCACATCTACTACACTCTTCCCCTGCAGACAAAACTAGTCTACAAGTAATAATATCCTGCCTTCAAGGCTAATGTAAACTATTCAGGCCCAGACAAGTTCTAAGGATTATTGTGCCCTTTCGGTTAGAACGTTC
Source organism: Neoceratodus forsteri (assembly GCA_016271365.2). NCBI lineage: Eukaryota > Metazoa > Chordata > Ceratodontiformes > Ceratodontidae > Neoceratodus > Neoceratodus forsteri. The sequence continues at coordinate 911,175,732 of CM057455.1, read as the reverse complement.
TCTACCTAACTACAATTTGTATTCCTTACTGTATTGTATTGTATTCAGTTTTGTACTTTGCATTTCAATGTACTTTGCACCTTTTCAATTTTCTAATGTGTTCATAACATTTCATTGTATTACTAGTTTGTGTTATGCCTGCACCATTCTTAGCTTATGTAATTTGTACTTGTCTGTATTCATGTGTGCCATCGTCATGGCCTGGGTCATGGCTGAAAATGGTCCATTGGATCAGTGCACTTACCCAGTAAACAAATAAATAAATAAAAATATAGTTCAGTGGCACCACAAACAGTTTATTCACAAAACAAGTCTCTGTGGTGTGGTGTCTTGTGTTGTACTGTTGGATATGGTTGGGTTGGGGCAGCAGCAGTGGGTGCAACCAGTATATAGGGGACAGCTATTGCAGGGACTAATGAAGAACTTTGAGGCAGGGCAGGAGTAAAATCCTCCTCATCATCATCCACTTGTTCTTAAGCAAGATCTTCTGCTAACACTGGTGGGGGGGGGCATGTGATGGTAGGAGGTGGTCCATATGGACTTGTATAGTCCATTGACCTACACGTACCCCAAAGGTTAAAGAAGAATTGGGGGGAATATGCAGCTGAACTTTTATTTTGTATTAATATTTTATAAGTTTGCAATTGGAACAAGACCCAAAAGAGAAAACAAGAAAAAAAAACACTTTTAACAATACAAACAAGGAGCACCTAACAAGAATTATTGCTATACAATACAATATAACAGGATCCCCAGGAAACCCCATTAATAAGAAATCAGAGTAGATCTATCTATACAATGTAAACCCATGCTTTGCTACCCCTATAGAAAGAAATAAGGAAGAACCCCCCCCCCACCCCCCAAAAACCCTACAATTTCAATAGTATAGTCTTCTCATAAAGGTCATTAAAAGTCATACGGATTCATCATACTATCAAATGCTGGTGCCCCCAGTGTCTCCACCAGTCAAGGGGGCAAGGGGGGACACAAGTGGAGGGGGAAGGTGACAGACATCAGGAAGCGAGTCCCATCCATAGAGCTCAAGAGACCCTCATAAGGGCCAGTCCCAATTGACCACGGTGAGGAACCCTCCTACAAATTAGCCTCTACCTGGAAACCATGTGTGGGGGGGTAACCATACTTGTCCCTGAGGAATGGGCACCTTGACATAATTCAAGAAGGGTTCCCACACTTTAAGAAACTGGGCATGTCAGTCTTGGGCTATAAATGCCATACGCTCATATCCTGCTGAAGTCATCAAACAATCCAGACACTCTTCAAGGAATGGAACAGTCGTAGATTTCCAATATCATAACAAAAGGCTCTTAGCCTCTGCGATCGCTGCCATAAACCAAACATGGCCATGCCCCCCACCAGGCAACCCCAGTCTATTCGTGTTCCCCAAAACTAACAAAGCGGGATCTGCAGGCACGTCCTATCATGACGTATTTTATCCCACCAAGAGGACAATAAGTGACATCCCCACAACACATGTAGAATTGTACCCTGCAGCTGAACTTTATGTAGAAAACAGTCAGCTAAAGCAGACTATTTCTATGACAAGTTAAGCTTGATAAAAACAGGCTATTGGACATGTTCAGGATCTAGCGTTGAATGATAAGGCTCAAAAACATCATCAGCTGTGCTAAACATCCTCTTGGAAGGTACACTCATGGGGGGGAACTGATGTATTTTACCTATTATTTTGTTTAAGTTTCAGCAGGAAAGGCATACTGAGCTAAAAATAGTTAATTTCCAGAAGTGTTCTGGGGGCAGAGAACAAGGGAGGTACAACTTGTTTTTAAACAGTGTAAGCAATTAAATACAGAGCCTCTGGGGTGAAAAGCCACTCAGGGTCAGCCACAGCTGGATTGAAGTAGAAGAAGGAATAGGAGGAAAAAGGGCAGGCTGTGGGAGGAGGAAACCATCATCCCTCTGGGGTGAGGACCCCACAAGGGATGGTCAGAGTAGGAGAAAAACAGCATGAGACTGATTTCCCAGCCTATACTAAAGAAAGGGAAAAGGAGGGGAAATGCAGGGAGAAAGCAAGCATTCCGGAGGGCGTGGGTAGGGTGGTAGGAAAAGGGGGGGACAGTGGGGCAAGTAGGTGGGAGAGTGAATCAGAGGGAATGAGTTAGGAGGTGGTGGGGTTTGTGATGAGAAGATTAGTCAGGGGAAGGCAATAGGGAGTTAGGATAAAGGGTTTATGAAAAGAGGGTGGGGTGGGTAAAGTCAGTAGGGCACAAGTAGTGGATCAGACAGTCAGTTGCTCCAAGTAAGGGAATGTATGCATCTTCAGTGCTAAGTAGCCTAATTGATTAAAATAAAATGGCTCAAGAGACTGCAAAACACTGTTCAAGATATTTTCCATAGTAAAAAACTGTGGCTGTGTCCTCTTCTGTTGCTCTTGATGTAGATGTCAGAATGTGTTGAGCAGTGCCTACTCATTTTCATGAGTGCTGCCGCCAGTAGCAGGCATTTCTTCCTGATCTCCAGTACCAGACCTGTCAGATGTCATTTCCTCTCTCTCTCATGAGCTTCTTTTCCAGCCAGTTACAACCAGTCAGACCATTACACAGCTCTTGCTGAAAGTGTGGCTATCCATAGCCATAAGAAAGATTTTGCATTTGAACCTGGGATAGTGCATGGTTCCAAAAATGTGACTGTGGCTGTCCAGCACTTTTGCAAAGATTGTTTCCTGTTCCGCTTTCAGGTGCTCAATGACTACAGCTGCCCCAGTGTTGCACTCACTGACATGTCATGAAGTGTCTGCTTCTTCCCACTTCACTTCTACCAGTCTAAAGAGCATCAGGTAGGATGAATTCCATCTAGTACTCACATCCTGTATCAATCAATGAAGTGACATACCAAGGTGTTATTGTACTTCTGTTATATATGCACAAATCTCTTGGATTTCTTTGACTGGTTGACTAGGGAGGTCAATCAGGGAGGGCAGTGGATGTGGCCTATCTGGACTCTAATAAGGCCTTCAACACTGTGCTGTACATGAGTCTAATAAAGAAACTTAGCAACCTAGGGGTTGAAGAGAGGGTGGTAAGTTGGGTATCAAACTGGTTGAAAGATAGGAGGCAGAGGGTAATGGTAAACAACAAGTCACTTGGGGGACGGGAGAGTGACCAGTGGAATGTCACAGGTATCAGTATTGGGTCCTGTTCTCTTCAATGTCTTCATAAGTGACATTGCAGAGGAACTGGAGAGGAAGGTGTGTTTCTTTACAGATAACACAAAAATCTGCAACAGGGTGGACATCCAGGAATGGGTGGAGAGAATGCAAAGGGATCTGGGAAAATTAGAGGAGTAGCCTAGAGAGTGGCAACTGGGGTTCAATGCAAAAAAAGAATAAAGTCATGCACCTGAGGCAGGGAAACTTAGGGTCTGTGTATAAGATGGGGGTAAATACTGACAGTCACCAAGCAAAAGAGGAACTTTGGGGTAATCATATCTGATGATATCAAGTGGTAGTGCAATGCGACAAAGCAGCAGGCAAGACTAGTGGGATGCTGGGGTGCATAGGGAGGGGGATTTCTCCAAGACTATATTGATCACTAGTGAGACCCCACCTGGAGTACTGGAGTCCAGTTCTGGAGGCTACACCTCCGCAAGAACATTGGCATGGTGAAAGTGGTCCAGAAGAGGGCTTCAAAATGGTGCAGGGTTTGCACAAGAAACCATATGAGGATAGACTATGGCAGCTTAACATGTACTCCCTAGAGGAGAGGAGACTGAGAGAGGACTTGAGTGAGACCTATAAGTAGCTCACGGTAGTGAACAAACTGCAGGAGGGGAGTCTTTTTCAGAGAAAGAGGAACACCTGAACCCAGGTGCATGCAATGAAACTTAAGGGGGGAGTTTAAAAAGGGAGTCTGGCCATATGTGCTGCATTGCAGAATTAGAATCCATATACATTACACTCAATAAGCCTCATACCAAACAAACTCTTGTCAGAGCTACTATGACTGCTAATGCATTAAATTGATAATGGTGTTTCATGGGCTTAAACCGAAAGGTGAATTGCTGTAGTCAGTTCCGTGTATAAATTTCATTTTTGGTAAAGTTAGATCATTTATCTGGTTGATCATGTGTTTCTCATGTGTTTAAAATGCAAGTGGCGAGTGTGTCTTGTACTATGTGGGGAATGAAAGGGAGCTCTGCATCAAGGCCTTCAAATAATGGTAAAATGAATGGTGCAGAGAGGAATGGTATGGCTACAATGGGGGCTGAGGGCTAACCTGGAAGGATAAGAGCCTACATCGAGGTGATGGCCACCTTCCATTAAGGATGGAATCATAGTCCTCAGTGAACAGTTTAAATGTCACGTTGATGGACATTTAAAGTAGCTACGGGGGGTGACGGAAGAAATGGGGAGGCAGAAAGTGGGCTACCATAGGCTGAGATAGAGAGCAGGGAGATCACGAGGAAAGAGAGTACCACCAGAATGCAAGGTAGTCAAAGACACAAGGGGCTAGCAAAGGAGGAAGGGGGAAAGAGCAATCAAATGAAAAAGGTGAGGAAGGAGGAAAAATTGTAAAAAAATCAGAAAGCAACAAGAAGAGAGTTGAGGGATGTTAAAATGGTGCAAGGTCTGCATCAGAAGCTCCACGAGAGGAAACTGAAAAAGTTCCATATGTACACAGTTGTGTACATTGCAATTGACCAAGGCTGTGTGTAGGTGTTGATGTGTGATATTGCTGCCACTACACATTCAGTCACTTCACTACCAGTCTAGCATTGCTTGTAAAGCACTTTGGGATACACTGTGTATGAAAAGTGCTATCTATAAGGCAGAGTACTTTCAAGCCTCCTTCCATGAAAACATCAACAATCCTTCCAAATTCTTGAAGGTTATCCATGCTCTATTCTCACCCCCTCCAACTCCCCCACTCCCATCCTAAAAGTAGGTGCCCACACAGTGGATGACCTGCTCTCCATGGCTGCCAAATTCAACAACTATTTTACTTTCTGTGCATTCTCCCTCCTTGCCTCTCTTCTCCCCCCCATTGCTCCTGGCAATACCACTGGTCCCATCTATGCCACCTCACACGCCCACTCACCTCCTGCCTCATGCTTCTCTTTTAAACCAGTACTCCCTTAGGACACCCAGCATGTATTGCTAACAATGAATACCTGGAAGGGAAAAAGCCCTTATGGACTTGACCCTAAACTACTTCACATTGCAGCTTATTCCATTGCTCTGCCCTTGACTTATCTATTGAACCTCTCCTTCTTACACGCAACTGTAGCTGATGTCTGGAAGTCTGCCACCATAGTTCCTCTTCCTAAATGTGGTGACCCCTCCAACCCTGGCAACCTCCGCCCCATCTCTCTACTCCCCATACTGGCTAAGCTCCAAGACCACCTGGCTCTGGAGCAACTCTCCTCTTTACTTGACTCCTCCTCCTTTTTTCACACTTTTCCAGTCTGGGTTCCGAAAAGACCACTCCACCAGCACCTCCCTCCTTTAGCTCACTGACTCCATTCTCACAGGCATGGATCAGGGACACATCACCTCTCCCATCTTTGTCAACCTGGCCAAAGCCTTCAACACTGTCTCCCACTCCCTTCTCCTGAGTAAGCTAACCATGGCTGGCCCCTACAAATTATTCACCAGCTGGTTCAGGTCCTACCTCATAGGCCAGTCTCTATCAGAACTGGTAACTCCACCTCAACTCCCCTCCCTATCAACACAGGTGCCACCCAAGGCTCAGTACTTGGACCAATAATATTCTCCATTTTTCTGAATGATCTCCCTATCGTCTGCTTATCTTCATGTATCCACATGTATACAGATGACACTGTGATATTCTCATCCAGGAATTCTCCCTCTGAAGTGGCATCCAACCTTCAGCAGAACTTCAACAATGTACTGCGCTGATTTAATGCCAGCCAACTCTCAATGAACATCAAAAAAATGATCTCTATGACCTTTGGCTCCAGACAAAAACTATCCAGACTTGATTCCACCCCTACCTTTTCCACCTTCACTGGTGCAACACTGGAGGATGTCCCCTCCTTTAAATACCTTGGACAATGGCTAGACAAGAATCTGGACTTTGGGGTCCATATTAATGCTGTCCACAAAAAATTACTCCTCAAGCTCAGTGCTCAGTACAGATACCGCAGCTGCCTGCCACTGCAAGCCAGGAGAGAAATTGTCCAAAAGATGATTCTTCCTGTCCTTGATTTTGGGGATATAGTTTACAGCTCTGCCCCTAAAACCACCCCTCTTCACTGCCTTTTGTTGCTTTGTACTTGGCTGGCCTCTACTTATTCACCACTGTGATCTTTATACCTTGGTCTCCTTTCCCTCCCTCTGTGCCAGATGCCTATTGCACAATGATAATTTAATTGGGAAGTTCTGGTTCAGCTCTCCACCTCCATATCTTTCCTCAGTCTTATCAAGCCTACCAACCTCCCGCTATTCCCTCTGCACATTGATTTATAGAACTCTTGTACTTCCCTGTCGGCACACTTCCTCTGGTTGCGCTGCATTCTTGTACAAGATTCCTAGCATCTGGAATTCCCTCCCACTAGATATTCGCATGGCTAATTCCTGTCATTCACTGTTGATCCTGCTGCAGAAGCACACAGTTCACTGCTGCACCTGATCCTAACCTCTCCGCTGCCAAACTCCCTCTCCCCAGCATCACCCCACTACTCCCTTCTAAAAATTCAAGGTTTACTGTGATTGCTACCTCCCCCTTACTGCACCTGCTCCTAATTTTCCCTGCCTGCCAAACTCCCTCTCCCCAGCATCACCCCACTATTTCCCCCACACAATTCAAGGTTTACCATGATCACTACTTCCCCCTTCCCCCCAACCCCTCTCCGCTCCTGACCCTCTCTTTACTCCACCTGCCCCCTCCACACTGTTGCCAGGTCCTTTTCCCCTTGCAGGGTTCTCAACATCCTTAATGGGTGCTTGTTTTCAGCATTTCTATCTCCCCTCCTTCCCCAACCCCTTACTCCTCCCCTCCTCTCCCTCCTCTTTACTGCGTATTTGTCCCTTTGCAGGGTTCCCTGAATCCTGAGGGAGCATTGTTCTCGGCATGTCTCTCTTCCCTCCCTCTCCCCCTACCATCTTTATTGGGTCTTCATCCCTTGCAGGATTCTCAGCATCCTGAAGGGGTGCTGTTCTTGGCACATCTCTCTTACCCCCTTCTCACCCCCAACCATCTTTGCTGGATCCTTGTCCCCTTGCAGGGTTCTCAACATCCTGAAGGGGCATTGTTCTTGGCATTTATATCTCTCCTCCCTCATCTCCCCCTCCCAGCTATTCCCATTGCTCCTCTGCCTCTGCATTAGGCAACCTATGCACTTGTCAATCCCTGTACTCAGGCTACCCCTTCTAGCACTTTAAGGTGTACTCTTGCTGCTGGTCATATACCTTACCTAGATACCTAGACCTTGCTATTACTATATGTTTGTGATAATGGCACTGATGCCCTGCATGGAATATCTCTATGTACTGTATGCTTCAGCAATTGCCTAGGATTGAAATGGATTGTACTATGTATTGCACTTTATGTATTCTTGCCTATCTGTATTATAGCCTGTATAGTAGCCTGATTGTATACTGCCAGGATATGTTTTTACTTGCTCACCCCACTCATGTAACCCTTCCCCCCAGGACACTTCTGGAAATTAGCTGTTTACAGCTCATGTTGTCTTTCCTGGTGAAACCTTTTCAAATAAAAAAAAATAAATACATTTAAATGTTGATTTTTCTTCTACACCCAGAAGGAGAGAATGGGGGTTTGGGATATGATGGAGCTCTTTAAATATCTCATGGGGGTTAATAAGGTACAGGAGGGAGATATGTTCAGAGAAAAAGGTGCTGTAGAACAAGGGTTCATGATATGAAGCTAGAAGGATGTAGATTCAGGAGAGATGTGAGGAAGTACTTTTTCACAGAAAGGGTGGTGGATTCCTGGAACAGCCTTCCATGGGAGGCAGTGGGGGCAAAACCATTGGTGGGTTTCAAAAATGCCTCAGATAGGTACAAAGGAATTCTAGGAGGAAGGAAGGGGATGGAAGAGACAGTACTGTAGATCAAGTTGGATCTGCAGCAAAACAGATCATAATTAAACATGGACAGACTAGATGGGCCCAGTGGTCATTATTTGCTGTCAGTTTCTATGTTTCTATGTATGATAGGTTATGGGATTCAAATGGATACAGTGTAAAATTATTAATATGTGCAATATCGTTACTGTAAACTGTGTGGCACACATAATTCATGTTGTACTATACTACATGGATACGATGATCAAATGGGTAATAATGTATGCTTTCAGCAAGGGAGAAAGAAATCAAGGGCAATAGGTGTGAAAGAATATATTACTTACTGATTGGTGAGACCATGATAGGTGTGTGCTGTATGAAGTTTCTGTATTATGATGGTACCCAACTGTATACCATTGCTGAGTAAGCTATAATATAGGATTTAATTTAATTTTATTTTTAATAATCCAGACATTGTCTACACAGTAATGATGGATGCTTCTTACAGTTTGCACCTTTGTTTTTGTTTATCGACTTTTATTCATTTTTATGGGAAATCACTTGTAATGCGACTGCAATGCTGTAGGAAGGAAGGAAGGAAGGGAGAGAGACTGTGCTGTAGATCAAGTTGGGTCTGCAGCAAAAGTGGTTATAATTGAAAATGGACAGACTATAATTGGCCCATCAGTCGTTATCTGCCATCTGTTTCTATGTTTCCATGTATGAAAGGTTATGTGATCAAATAGATGCAGTGTAAAATTATTAATATGTGCAACGTTGATATTGGAAACTGTGTGGCACACATAATTCATGTTGTACTATGCTACACAGACACGATAATCAAATTGGTAATAATATATGCATATGTATGAGGGATCCCGCATTTGCATAGGTGCAGCACAATATTGTGCAAGATGGCGCTGTTGGTGTGTGGCACATATCTCTCCTTTAAATATGAGCACACCCTCACAGTGGGGGCTATTCCAGATTATCAAGGCACAGTCCGGGTTTGTGTCATGCTAACTGTTTTAAAATGGGGGCCATAGAGCAGTGAGACCATAATACCTGTAGGTACATGCTGTATGATGTTAATATATTATGATGATACCCAGCTGCATACCAATGTTGAGTTTGCTTCCATATGGGTTTTATTTACCTTTTTGTTATTTTTTTATAATCCAGACATTGTCTACACTGTAATGACACATAGCCAAGGTTGCAGCTTACAGACTGTGACCTTTTTTTTTATCCACTTTATTCATTTTTGGGAAATCACTTGTAACATGGCTGCAACTATGTTCAGCCATTTAACGTTTGGCTTATTTATGCATGCCTTTTGCAAGAGACCACTTATGTATTATGCCAGTGCACAATGTTACCCTTAGGACAGGTTGTGGAGTGCATTTGAATAGTTGTAAAAATGGTGACACTGCACTGTATGTCAAGTAAAAATGGTGTCCCTGATTTTAAGCATTTGTCCCTGATTTTATTTAGTTATTTATTTATTAGAAATAATTGGATTACATTTACCTTTGAGCTAAGAGCTTGTTTACAAAGGTTCCTCATCAATACAGTGAATTATAGAGATACAGAGACAAAAAATAATACATATTAGCAGTAATAATATACAAGGTAAGATCTTAGCTAGTTACAGGCTAGAGCAGTAAAAAATGCGAACATATTGAGACAGTTCTTGTCATAAGTGCTGCAGGTGGGGAAAACAGAAGTTTTATTTTTATTGGATGGTGGCCTAGAACCAGTGCCTGTTGAGAAGGACAGGACCTAGAAAGGGAAGAATAAGAGGCGAGGGGGGTGTGATCCTAGGGTGATGGGAGCAACCAACAGAGAAAAAACATGGGTTGAGAGGAGAAGAGAGGGTATGGGTGGATTTACAGAGGGGTGAGCCTTTGCTGCATGGTATCTGGCTAGGCAGGATCAAGGTGGAGGGGGGGAGGAAACCATGGAGATAGGAGGACCAATGGGGGGAAGGGAGGTGTAGAAAAACTAGGAGGGTTGTAGGGGAAAACGTGGGAAGTGGGCTTTGGAAAGAGAGATGGCAGCATATTATGTTATGTTCATTGGTCACAGATTACTGTTAGTTGTAATACTTCAAACAGTACTACACATACTGGTTGAGGAATTATATATTATGTACAGTAGCCACAGTCAATGGTTGATGTAAGCTGTGCATGAAGCTTGGTTTCGAATAGACTAGTTTGGTTGCAGTCAGGATTTCATCAGTCAATGTATTTAATGAATAGGGCACCCGATATTCTTAGGCTTGTTGGCCTTGGGAAGTCCATTTGAAGGGGACTAAGAAGGATCGACTGTTAATACTTCTTGTACTCCTACCATTGTTAGACTTGCTGAATAGTTTCTGAACACCTGGGGGAGTTAAGCCCATTCTGGATTTCAGGGCCAGTAGGCAAACCTGGTACTTTATCCTGCTATCTAGATTTAGCCAACCGGATTGTGTATAAAGCTGACAGGTGTGTGAGAGGAAATGAGCTCCTGACACAAGTCTGTATGCATTATTAAGCATCATTTTTATACGCTTGACGGCTGAGTCAGTTGTGGCACCGTACACCACCAGTCCACAGTCTATTACAGACAGAACTGAACTAGTCACCACTAGAGTTAGCACTTCATTGGTGAGTCACTGTTTGTTCCTGTGGAGAACTCCTAGTTTGGCATTAGCCGTTTTGGCAATGAGATCAATATGCTGGGTAAAAGTGAGAGAGTAGTCTAGGTTAACCACTAGGTACTTGAAGGTTTGCACCATTTCACTTGGGTTAAATCCCAGTACTGACACTATAGTGCAACATGAGGGGGGTGCTGTACTCCTGAGGTGTTGTCATTCAGATGAGATGTTAAACCGAGGTCCCATCTGCCTGTTCTGGCGGTAGTTCAGGTGGATGTTAAAAATCCCATGGCACTTCTCAAAAAGAGTAGGGGAAATGTTTATTGATATTCACGAAAATAACATTCAAAAGAATACAAGAAGTACAAATGATATAAACAAAAAAATACAGAATGAAAGAAAAAGGAAACCACATATACTCATATCAAACCTATTATTTCAGTAGACTGAAATCTTCACTTCTTCTCCAAAACTTATATCAGCACAAAATACAGTATACACTGTATAATCTTTTTATAGTACATTCATTATACCAACTCTTAGTACATCCTTTCCTGATTTACACAAGAAGATTACACCTCAAAAAAAATTATACCATATAATTTATGACAGAAGAGAAACCATCAACCCACCCAGTGTATCCCTTCCCATAAATAGTCACTTGCTTCTTCTCACATTGTCTTCTTTTCATAGATATATACTTTGTCTAATTGTGCTTGAAATTTAAAAAACGTATCTTGGAGCTGTACCTCCTCATTTCGTACTAATCTCTGACACCTAGGCTGCCAGACTGTCCATTTTATACATGCAGAAATTACATATACAATGCTTTTTTTCCATTCTTTCCAGCTAGGCAGGATTTGGCCTTGTACCAGAGTTTCAGAACTTATAGTAGTTAAAACATTCTCATTCCACATATTTGCTAAGAGAGACCAAGATCCATTAATACATCTACAATCAAAGAACATATGCTGTATAGATTCAATCTTATTTGACAGTCCATTTCAGTACATACCCTTTCTTCCTGACTTTTATGTTTCTGGTTCCCTTTGACATTAAGCTTGCCATGCCCACCTAGCCAAACAATATCTTGCATCTTCAGAGGAATTCTAGCCACCGTCATGCTATCTAGCAATTATGCACAATCAAGTCCTGGTTCAAGTAGAAAGACAGGCTCTTCAAAGTAACATTTTTCCAACAAAGTTCTATAAAACTGTTTCTTTGTCATGTTTAAAAACCACTTTAGCTCTATCTTCCACTTACGAATATATCACAATGTGGTCTGTACAAATACCGGTAAGGCTTTGTCAATAACATGCCATTTCCCTCTGCCCCAAGCCATCAGAAAACCTGCACTCCACTCTTGCATCCTACTGGTTCCTGCATTCTCATTTCCCAATATTAGTGGTCTAATATTTGAGTAGAATAAATTAGCAAAAAAATAAACCAAGGGCTGTAACGTATTGTGTCCTGCCTGTTTCCACATCCTGTATTTGTGTGCTCTCTTAACTGGGTTCAGTCTACTCCCCCATAGTAGTAAAACAATACTCCTAAAATGTGTGTCTTCATGTCAAAAGCTAAGGGATATATGTGTGATATATACATAAAAAAACTGGAGCTATATACGGCCGTATGAGATGCACTCTTTTTTTTTTGTCATCTTCCAGGATTTCCATGTTTGTACCTTCTGTAAGGTCATATTATATGCTAATTCCCAATTTTTTTCTTACTCCTTGGTCCCAAATTCAAGTCCCAGAATTTGTAGCAGTCCTTTTGCCACAGGAATTGTAAACTCAGGATCCACAAGTGCAGCACCAATTGGCAACACTTCACTTTTCAAAAGGTTTATTCATATTCCTGTGTCCACTAAAACTTGGTCTATCGTGTGTAAGGCTGTCTGTCCATCTTTCAGAGTGTCTACTGTCAGAACATAGTCGTCTGCATATGCCATGACTTTTCCACATGCCCATCCTGTTTTACTCTTTATCGGAGTTATCTTAGCTGTATTTTCTATCAATCATAGTATTGGGTCTAGTCCAAAAACACAAAGTAATGGACTTAATGGGCATCCCTGCCACACACCCTTTTTTACATATACTGGGATGCCTAGGTGCCCATTGATCAGGGGTGTTGTCTGCACATCCTTATATAATAGTTTTCTTAATTCAGCCATCTGCTCTGGTATGCCATATACTGCCAATGCTTTCCATATATGTCCCTGTTTTATGGCATCGAATGCCTTCTCCTGATCTATTGGAAATAAATTTTCTTCTGTTTCCAGTGCTATCCCCTGTTCAACTATTTCCATGACATGGATCAAATTATGATTGATGTTCCTACCTGGGACTGCACATGATCGGGTTTCCAAGATAACTTTTTGCTCAACCTTTGTTTGCTGAGTCGTCAATATTTTGGTCAGTATTTTGTAATCCATAGTCAGTAGGCTTAAAGGTCTCCAATTCTGTATATTTTGTGGATCTCCCTTTTTGTATTAAAAAATCATAATGCCTTCCTTCATACTCATACACAGCCTGTGTTCTTGCTGTACCACCTCATATACTATTTCCAGCACAGGGGTTAGTTGTTCTATAAAAGTTTGTAGAAGTCATTTGGTATGCATCTATTCCAGGTGTTGTGTTAGTTGACAATCTGCTAATAGCCATTTTCATTTCTTCACTAGTAATAGGTTGGACCAAATCTGTTTTATCTTATTGGGAAATGCATGGAATGTCCAAATCTCTATATAAATTGCTCTCCAAATCAGTGGTACTACCATTTTGAAATGTGTGACTTATATGTTGTTGTACAATATGCTGAATTGTTCTATTATCTGTTGCTATTTCACCCCATCATCTTTTAATGCTGTGAGAATTTTTTTAATGCCTTGCAATTCTTAATCATAAGGGTTTACTACCTCCTTTTTCCCTTTTGTCATAAATGTTTGGTTTACTGCCAGAGTGTGCTCTTGCTCTTTTAGGTATGCACAAATATTGTCCTTTATGGTATTTAATTTTTCCATCATAGCTTTCCCTGTTTGAGTCATTTGAGTTATAAGCTTTATGTATCATGCTCTAAGTCTCAAATATTTGATATATTTCTTTTTAGCTGTCATACTTGTCATGCTGATCATAAGCTCATTAATGTCCCATTTTGTATCCTCCCACCACTCTATTGGACTATCATAAAGGAAACTAATATCAGATCTGATTTTAAAAAGTACCTGTATTTTGGTAGTGTAGGAGGTGTCTTGGAGGGGAGAAGTATTCATCTTCCAGTACCCTCTCCCTATTATGAGCTTATAATATGATCCTATCTCCATTTTAACAGCCAAGCGGTCTGATGTTTCTAATGGAAGGGTTTGTACTGACCTACCAGTGATTCTGTGTGTGGTAAACCAGAAATCAATTCTAGCAGACAGTTTTCCTTTGTGAAAGGTATGGGTTGGATTTACCCCCACAATGTCATGAATATCCTGTAAGCAATTATTTTTAAGGATCTCAGTTAATGTGTTACTATTACAGTAGATGTTATCTGTCTTGCATCCCCAGTCCCTATAACTATGGCCATAGTTAAAATTCACACCCCATAAAATTATCTTTGAGGTTTTTAAATAGGGTTCTATAGCCCTGAACAGAATAGCCCTGTCTGTCTTGGACTGAGGGGCATATGTGTTGATCATTCTGTAAGTAATGTCATTAATGCAAACATCAATTATGAAAATTCTACCAGGTTGAATGTCTAGTACTTTAAAGACTGTAACTTTTGTCTGGGCAAACATAATACCTGCACCTGAACAGGTGCCTTCCCCTATTGACCACAATGAGGGTCCCCATCTCCAGTCTCATTGAGTTTGCATGATTTCAGGAGTACTATGTAGCCTGGTATCCTGCACAAAATAAATCTACCCACCTCCTGCTATTAAACTGGCAAGAGTAATCAACCTTTTTTCCTGTCATTTTAAACTATTGACATTTGATTTAATACAAGACATAGAAGCATGCATTTTGGGTCAGTTTTTCCTTCTCATTTTTTTCCCTCTTTTTCCTTGACTTATCCCCTCCTGTTGCCTCTCCAGTAATATCTGGCTGTGAATATATAATAGAAGATACATAAGAGTCTCTTCTTGTGTCCTCCTCCTTTATGTCCATTAAGGCTTCATATGTATTCTGTGTGTGTATGGGTTCTGTTTCCTTAAGGTTACTCTGCCCCATGGTAAGTTTGTAGCCTGCCATTGACATTGTGACTCTTTTAAAAGAGGGATCAATAGCACTTTCTGCCTGTATTTATGGTAGTTCAGGTGAATGCTAAAGATCCTGTGGCACTTATCAAAAAAGGGTAGGGGTGTTTTTATTAAGGACATAAAAAAACTAATGCAAAACATACAAAGACATATACAGAAAGAACTGAAAATAAATAGAGGTACAGTACACAAAAAATACATAACTAAGGAATCACAATCAAGTAAAACAAAAACTTCAGTGGATCATAACATCAGTTTTCAGAATTCCTCCAAAGTTGTAACAATTCATGTCTGGAAAGGAGGACTAACTCTTTCAAGTATAATAATTTCACCTGAGTTGTAATCATATCAATGGTTTCCAGCTGTGTCCATCAAGTTTGCTGGAAAATCCAAGTACACCTCGCTAACCAAATGTAATATTTCAAAAAGCTCATAATCACATTCAGTGCACTATGATGTTATTTCACCCAGTTTTATAGTCGCTCAAAACCAATGTATCACAGTCTATGGATCCACATTCTGGACTATGCCAAAGTGTTGCCAGTGTGGACCAAAATGTCAGAACATAGGGACATTCAAAAAATAAATGATGCTGTGTTTCAAGAAGACCATTACAAGTATCCCGAGGACAAAATCTGTCAGAGATTTGTTTGTGTTTATGAGGATTTCTCACATTTAGTCTACAATGACAAGAAAGCTAAGTTGCTTCCCATAGATAATCTGGTAATCTGGGTTCAGTTAACAATTTAAGAGTAATTTCTAAATTATCAGTAGACCCATATGGAAAAATCAGAGTCCCAAAAATTACACTCAATAATATGGTCATAAAATTATTTTTTGGAAAATAGCACAACTGATTCTCTAGTAATATGGCAGTGTTTAATTTTTTTAAAAGTCACCACCATATAACTGGGAATGTGTATCTTCTACCAGAGATTATGAAAATGCCACTTTCTATTAACCCATAAAGTAATTAAATGCTGTAAGTCATTAGACATCCAGAAATGCCAATTTTTAGTTTTTGTACCAAGAATAGGTTTAACATTATGAAAAATAAAATTGGTGAAATAAAAAGCTACTGGGTTTACCATAGCTAAACTACTGTTTACCACCGGGAGGTATGTAAAATTGCGTTTTATGGGATTAAGCCTGGAACTCCATAAGACCTGAAAAAAGAGACTATATAATCGAGTCTCCATGTCCTGTGGGTGGGGAAACACCGCACTAAGATATAAAAACAAAGGAAGTAGCAGAATTTTGATTAAAATTACCTGCTATTTTTTAAAATCTGCATACTTTTCCATTTAGTCATTTGTACAAAATCCTCATTCAGTTTCATACTCCTATTTAGTTTAGCAGCATCAGATCGGCCAAAGAAAATACCTAAGATTTTCAAATTATCTTCTATAATGGGAACACCCACTATTTTAGCATGTTTTTGCAATTTATTCCCATGCTGCAAAGCCTTACTTTTATGAATATTAATTTTAGCATTAGAAATGGCCGAGTAATCCTGACAAATATTAAATAATGCATCTCCAGAGTGCACATTTACTAAGAAGTTGCATATATCATCCGCATACTGTAGGCCAAGATTTTTGGTACAGATAAAAGAGTAGGTGCTCTGATAGGAATTACCTCTGGAGACAAATGTATCTTCTGTAAAAGTATGTCAAGCCCCAGAATATATAAAATAAGGTTTAACAGGCACCCTGGTCTAACCCCTTTAGATTGTCTAATAATTTTACCCTGAAAACCATTAATCAACATTCTAAAAGTGGCATTTTGATAAATTAACTGTATCCAAGATACAAACTTTTTAGGAATACCATGATAGCGAAGGACCTGATAAAGAAATGGATGGGCAATCATATCAAAGGCCTTCTCTTGATCAATGGAAGGTAAAAAACCAGATAATTTATTGTTTATACCATATTGTATAATGTTCCAGATCTGCATGAGATTATCCGTTATGTTCCTAGTCGGGATTGAACAGGTTTGAAATTGGGAAACAACTCGAGATGTGACTTCATTCAGCCATTTAGTCAAAATCTTAGTGAGTATCTTCTGATCAGTGTGTTTAACAAGGAGATAGGTCTCCAATTCTTTAAATCCATATGGTCCCCTTTTTTAAAAAATCAAAATCATACAAGCCTGTAACCAGTCACATGTAACATATCCTGTATTAAGGATTGTGTTATAAAGTTCTGTAAGTAAAGGTGCCAGGTTATGCTGGAATTGTTCATAAAATTCAGAAGGAAGCCCATCAGGGCCTGAAACTTTATATAATGGAAGTGCTTTTATGGCCGCCTCAACTTCCAGTTGTGTAATAGGTTGAAGTAATAATGTGGTCTCAAGTTCAGATAAAGTATGTGGTTCCAAATTAGAAGAGAAAGCATCCTCCGATTTTAAAAATTCAGTATTGGAAAAAAAAGCATCATAAGCAGATTCAGTGTAGTGTAAAATCTCTTCACTAGTCTACAGCATAACCCCATAATCATTTTCCATTCCCCAGATAACTTTCGTAGTATTCATTTCTAAATCATGTTTGAAAACATCTAAAGTTCCCTTATGAAGTCTAGTTCCAAAACTTTTTTTGTTTACAAAGATCAGTCTCTATCATAAAGGTAAGTTTTCATATCTGATCGTAATTTATCTGTTTGAGAGGCATAACAATGTTTAGTGGTGACTTGTAAGGAAATGAGTTTAAGAGCTGCTGTTGTAACTGTAAACAAATTAAGTAAGTGGTCTCACTGCATTTCTTACCTCTGGAGAAAAAGAAACGTTTAAAGTCAAGCTTAGATTGCATCCACCAATCTAATAGTGAATCATAGAAAACCATGACTGAAAGGCAGACCTTAAACAGTTTCAAACACTCCTGAGAAAGATCTTCCCTATCAATAAAGAAGCATTTAACTTCTATAAACCTCTACCCATGCGTCTGGTGTCACCTAAAGCAACTGGAACATGTAACTCCATATGATCAGAAGTAGCATTTGCTGCAGTCCATGCACCTTGTAAGTGACTGCGTTCTGATACAAAAATAAAATCAATCCTAGTAGAGATCGAGTTCCTATAGTATGTATGTCCCCCTTTAGGATGAAATTGCCTATAAGAGTCAATCATCCTAGCAGTCTGCATGATAGAAGTTAAAGAATTCATATCAGAAAAAAAGTTTTGAAGTTAAACCAGTTTTATCTGCTAATTCCAAGGGACAATTAAAATCTCCCCCAAATACAACTAATTTTGGAGTATGTAGGTAGGGCCTCAAAACCTTAAAAAGTGAAATCCTCAGACTCTTGGTTTGTGGGGCATAAATAGTGCCAGTCCTAATAGAGACTTTGCCTAAAAGAATATCCAGCAGTAATAACCTTCCTGGCTCTATATCTAAGACTCCAAGAACTCTTAAATCCCCAAACTTGAAAAGTACACCAACACCACAACAAGACTCAGTCCCAAAATGACCAAAAAGAAGGCCCCCAAGGCCAAGATTGTTGGGCAAGAGTAATGTCAGAAATGGTCCTCAGCCTGGTATCTTGCTAAAGAAATACATTCACTTTTGTGAATTGCAAGGAAGAAAATAAAGTATGCCGACGTTTGTCATTCTGTATACTGTTAACATTTAAAGTTAACAAATATAAATCAGTAACAGTCAGAGTCAAGGAAAGGAGTTTCTAAACATGTTCTTTTCTAGTTCTTTTATAAGCTTTCCCTTTTTTATGTTCCTCTTCACCTTCTGATGCCTCTTTGTGAGAAGAGGCTACTGAGGACAAATCAGATTCCTCACTCTCCTCAGCTTCACAGGATTGTAAAGCTGCATAGCTATTCCAAGTTCTAAGAGAGTCCCTTCTCGATACTTTTGGTTTAGGTTGTAGTTTGTCTTGTTTCCTTTTTCCTCCCACCACCACAAAGTCATCAGCCGGGAGAATGGGTTAGGGGCATGACAGCAGTATCCATAGACGAGATGCAATTCTTCTGTATCTGTAAATCCATTGAGGGTACAGCCACCTGTGATACAGAAGACTCAGTCAGTTCTAAAACAACTGCTTCCAATGGATGTGGGGTAGGCAGCTGGATGGGGAGAGAAATCAAAGATTGAGTTTTGAGTTGTTTCTTTTCTTGCACTTCCAGGACCATCTCCTCTTGGTCATAAAATAAGCCTTTGTTTTGAGCAGCCCAAGGGCACTGTCTATATGAATGTCCTTTTTCATCGCAGAGGTTTCAGCGGATAGGATTCAGACAACAATTATTAGAATGATCAGTTTCCAGACATAAGTCACAGACTCGCACCTCACAAACATTGCTCAAATGGGATAAAGAGCCACATCTATGACAGGTCTTAGGTTGCCCCAGATAGAAACAAAATCCTCTGTCCCTGCCAATGAAAAGATGGCTGGGTAAGTGTTGAATGCCTAAATCTGTAGTCTTAAGTTTTACCTTTAGCTGCCAGCCCCCTGTCCATATATTTTCAGAATCCAGGATAGGAGAAGGCCTATCATTGGCTTCCACACATTTTTTTATCAAGTGAAAGATATTAGAAATTTCCACCTCTTCATTTTTAAACAAAATATTAACAGTTTTTCAAACCTGTTTTGTCAAAGGGATAACTATAAAGGGAGTCTATGCTGGGGTGTGGTTAATAGAATTATATTTTAGCCAGAATTAATCTAGTAAAATAGGAGAGTGAAAACTGACATCAAATTGGGTGTCCCCAGAAGTATGAATAAGTGCTAGGATCTCTGTAGCAGTAAAATGCATGGTGTCTTTAAGTAGTGTTCTGGCAATATAAGTTCTATCAGGAGGTATGTCAAGGCCTCCAGCATATTTAAAAAATACAGCATTTTTGCATTTGGCAGGATCTTCCAAATTAGCAAACAAATCTGACAGCTTAAAAGGTCTGGCATTATTTTAAGGGCCTCGACGATTGTCATGGTTACCAGTAGTGTCCAAATGTGGGGAAGCAGGTAGCTGATTATTATCAGAATGGGTAATGGGTTCAGTTTTCTCCATCATGTCAGCCCAAGAAGTAGAGGGAGGCTCGTTCACAAGATACACATTAAAAGGAGCGTCTTGGTGAGAAGACTGAAAAGGACTTACTTGGGAAACTGAAGAATCCAGTACATGTTGTGCAGCAGTCTCGAAACTCATCTCCATTTCCTTGACAGGCAAAACTTGTGGCACATCCTCAGGCTGTTTGCTGCTGCAGGTAGCGTCCATAATATAGTCAGTGCGGGTCTCAGAACAGACAGGCTGTGGTAGAGCAACTGAGGGTGTGACAGATGCTGACTCATTGGTCAGTCCTTGAATCTCCATGGCAGTCAGAATCGAGCTGGAAAACCAAGTGGAGCCATCAGTTGTTTGCATCCAGCCAGCTGCATGTAGAGCTCGATCCAGGAACCAAGTAGATTGCAGTCTCTCTGCACCTTTAGAAGATGAAAATAAGCTTTTACCATTAGTGTGGGCTTCCTGAAAATCCATTGGAAAATGTCCCTTTGAGGTCTCCAAATGGAGTAGAGCTATGTCTTCCTTGTGCAGTAAGGTCAATAATGCTTCTCTGCGTTGTTTAATGGCCAAAGGTTGAGATTCAGGTACCAGGTCTTGCCTCCTATGCATTGCCCTCAGCGTTTCAGTCCTAGGAGAGAATTGCCTTAGAGCTTCAGCAGTCTGTTGCTGAAAAGCCACAGTTTCAGGGTGCAGGTGTCCATTATCTTTATCAACAGTGTCAGATGATGATGAATCCATCCATTTGGATACAGTAACATTCTCAATGTACATAGGCCATATAGACAAAGCAATCCCAATGTCCTTGTCCTAAGGTTTTTGGTCAAAATTCTGAGCTCCTTCTCTAGCTCATACACACCCACCTCCTTGGTCATCCATCTTGTCCATCAGAAGATGGACAAGAGTTCTCCCTACTGCAAGAGTAGGGGAAATTTTTATTCATATTCAAAAACAGTCCAACAAAATTACATGTAATGAAATCTCATCACAGGAAACCTATCCACAGATCAAAAAATAAATCTAAACAAAAGAAATAATAAACAAAGGAAACCACATAAAAACTGAAAATAGAATCCTATTCCCTGCTTAGAAAGTTTATCCCACCCAATCAAAATTTTTTCCATAATTTTACAACCACATCTGTTTCAAGCGATGCATTTCGAGTATATATACTATCCAGTTCCTCTGAATATTAAACAAAACATCTTGTTGCAAAATTACCTTACCTTGCAAAGATCTTTGGCATCTCACCTGCCATATGGACCATTTAATACATACCAGCATAACATGAATTGTACTGTGTGCCCATTTTGCCCAGGTGGCCGGAATTTGCCCTAAAACCAAGACATCGTAATTTATTAATAAAATTAGTTTTTCACCCCACATATCTGATAATAATTTCCAAAATCCTTGCATATGAACACATTCAAAAAAAAGGTGCTGCATTGTCTCCACACCCCCAGCACATGATTTTTCCCCACATTCCCTATCCTGTAATTGCTTATGCTTCTGATTATGTTTCACTTGCAATTTCTGGTGACCACAAAGCCATGCAAAATCTTGAATTTTCCAAGGTATCCTGGCCTCTAACATGTTATCCAATAATAGACTAACATTAATGCTATTAGGCACCTGAAATACAGGATTTTCATGATACCATGTATCCACAATTGTTTTATAAAAAACTTTCCTCCTGTTCCCCGCACACCATGCTAAGTCTAATTTCCAAGTCCTAATATATTTAAGTGTCCTTTGAACATATTCAGGTAATTTACGCTACGCTGGAGTCCACTTCCCTTTACCCCATGCCATAAAAAAAGACTTGCTCCATAACTGCATACAGGTCTACCCGATCCCTGGTGTCAGCTTTATTAAAGGAAGTATAGAGCTAAAGAAAAAATTACTGAATAAGTATACTATGGGTTGTAACATATTTAAACCTCCTTCCTTTCTTGGTCTGTACGTATGATTCCTTTTGACAGGGTTTAGCCTGCTTCCCCATAAGAACCAAAAAAGTAAGCCCAGAACTTTAGTATGCATACAATATGGCAAAGGAAATATATATGAGATATACAAAAAGATAGGCGCTATATAGGCCCTAAGAAGATAAACTTTCTTCCTTTTAGACATTTTCCAAGACAACCAAGTTTGAATTTTGCTAAGGGCTTTATCATAAACTTCATCCCAATTTTGAATCTCTGAGTCTTTTGTACCAAAATACACACCTAGAATTTTAACTTGATCTTTTGTCATTAGGATTAGAAAGTTTTTTATGTCCTCACTATCCCTTAAAGTTAGGACTTTACTTTTATTCATATTAATCTTAATGCCTGTGGCCCGATACATATTTTGTATTATACTTAAGACCTTGTGACCTGAAGCTCCATCTGCTACTGCAAAAACACAATCATCCGCATAAGCTGTGAATTTAGAAAAAACATGCCCATCTTTGTTGCTCATTGCCTCAATTTCAGAACATTGACCTATGTTCCGCAATATAGGATCCAGACCAAAGACATACAATAAAGGGCTCATTGGACAACCTTGTTTGACACCATTCTTTAAAAAAATTGGAATTCCTAAAAAAACATTTACCAAAGGTATGGCTTGGGCCTCCTTATATAGAACTTTCACTATTTCTATGAACTTCGAAGGAACCCCATAGTAACCTAGAACTTCCCAAAGATATTCTTGGTATACTGAGTCAAAAGCAGTTTCCCGATCCATAGTCATTAAGTATCCTCCTAATTGCTTCCCTAAACTTTGCTCCACAATCTCTCTGATCAATACTAAGTTCTGTATTATATTCTGTCCCACAAGTCTGTTCCTGTACGATCACTATTTGTGCTACTTTTGCTAGTAGTTTTGTGAGAATTGTTGCTAATATTTTATAATCAGAGTTTAATAGTGTTATTGGTCTCCAATTCTTAACCTCAA
Organism: Neoceratodus forsteri; assembly: GCA_016271365.2. Classification (NCBI taxonomy): domain Eukaryota; kingdom Metazoa; phylum Chordata; order Ceratodontiformes; family Ceratodontidae; genus Neoceratodus; species Neoceratodus forsteri. The sequence continues at coordinate 911,152,891 of CM057455.1, read as the reverse complement.
GGGGACGCCCCCTTTTTGAAGAGATAAAACAGTATTCCTTTCTGCATTGAGGGGGCCAATCTTTCTTCTTCCCAAATAGCATTAAAAAGAACCTATAGGCACGGAACCACAACTTCACTATACTGTTTGTAAAAATCATTCGGTATCCCGTCTTGTCCTGGTGTTGTTTGTTTAGATAACTGTGAAATGGCTTCCAAAATATCTAACTCTGAAATGGGGGCAACTAAACTTTCCTGATCATGTGTATTTAAAGTTGGTATCTCAAAATCCATTTTCCAGTTTAATGCACCAACTCTAGTTTTCTGAAAAATCTACATTGTTGTTGTACTATAAGCAGAATGTCTTGGTTCTGGGTTTTATGCATTCCTGCTTATCACGAAGACTAATATAAATTCTCCTTCCCACCCCTGTAATTCCTCCCTCATAGGATTTACATCTGCTCTAGTGCCTTTAGTGTTATATTTCTGATTGAAGCCATTTTCTTAACTGAGTTTTCAAGTATTGTTTCATTTGATTCTTTAAGTGTAACATCCTTTTCCTGTCATCCTCGTAAGGCCTCCTTAGCTAAGGAATGTAAATATTGTGCCCAGAGGCCAAGAGATTGAATATATTCATTCCTTGCTTTTGTTTTAGTAAACATCCCATACCAATCCTGCAAATCTCTTTTCAGATCTTCCCACCATTCTATTGGACTAGGATACAGAAAACATAAATCTTTCCTAGCTTGAATAACTCGTTTAACCTTCTTTTTTATAATAGCATCCTGCAAAAGAGAAATGTTCATTTTTCAGTATCCTCTCCCTATAAGTAGTCGTTGCCTTTCACCTAATGTTAAAATCACCATAAGGTGGTCAGAAGTTTCCAGAGGCCTAACACCCACTGCCCGACAGGTGAGTCTGGCAGATACTAACCACAAGTCAATCCATGTAGATAAAGTCCCTTTAAAGAAAGTATGACTAGGCTCTTTTTGTAAGATGTCATATATGTCTTTTATATTATTCCTTTGCATTAATAATTCTAGTGCAATAGTGTCACTATAAATTGTTTTTGTATGTCTCTCCCAATCTCTGTGCGACAGCCCACAGTTAAAATCCCCTTCCCACAAAACCAACTTTGATGTGTGTAGATAAGAGTCAATACATCTAAACATCTCTGATCGTTCTGCCTTAGTTTGTGGTGCATAAATGTTAATAAGCCGGAAAACTTTGTATTTTAAGACTACATCCATAATCAATACTCATCCTGGCACCAAATCATAGACATGTAATACTTGGACTGTGTCTTTAAAAAGTATCCCAACTCCTGAACACCGCTCTTCTCCTATTGACCAAAAAGAGACCTCCCACCTCCAATCTTGTGCTATTTGGATTTTATGTAGTGAGTGAAGCCTAGTATCTTGAAGAAGAAGATTGTTTCGCTACCTAGACTAAGGCTTAAAAAGTACTTTGCCTTTTTCCATGTGCCTTATACTATTAACATTAATAGTGCAAATAGAGATAGCCATTACCACAGGGAGTATCGTAAGAGCATGAAGAAAGAAAACTACCAAAACCCTATCATCTTTTTTTTCCTTTTCTAGTTTTTTGTTTCTCTGGGAAAATAGTTTCAGAGGTACCATCATCCTGAGAGGAAGTTACAGAGGACATATCAGAATCACCACCCTCCTCTTTCTGGCTCAATAATAGTGCATAAGAATTGTGCACCACCACTTCTTCTGCAGGTTTTACTTGTTTTGTTGTAGAATCAGTCAGTTTTCCAGCTTTGGACCTAGTAACCCTTTGGAAAACTGTCTCACCTTGGACAGTGGGGGGGGGGCATTGAAACTCCTGCATTCCCTTCTGTTCCTACCTGACCTGGCTCTTGAGAGTTGTCCATTCCCAATACTCCCTATCTCTCCATACCATCCACTCCAGTGTTTTGTCTATGCTGCACTACCCCCTCCTGTTCATGTCCTTCAACATTCTCAAAAGCAACAGTTACCCCTACTGTCCTTGAGTCCCCATGAGGTAATGGAGCAGGTAAGGGCCCTTTTGAAAGTAGTTCCACCATTCTCATTTTCTCCCTTTGTGCGGAAGCTACATATACATCCTGTTCATGCCTTACTGAAACATCCACATTATTATGGGAGGTCCAAGAGCAAGTGCGGAAAGAGTGACCTTTCTCCTCACACAAGTTACATCTTAAAGGTTGCCTACAATGAGCCCCTATGTGACCAAAATCCCCACACAAGCCACATTTTTGTTTGTCACACACGTTACTTAAGTGACCCACATCTCCACATTTATAACATGCCCTAGGTTGGCCAGGATAGAATACTACCCCCCTATCCCTGCCTAAAAAAAAAAATCGGTAGATGCTTTGTTTGGCCATTTACTAATTTCAAAACTATTTGATATTTCCATCCCCCTGTCCACAACTGTTACTCATCTAGAATTGGATCAGGAGCACCTTGAACTGTACAGTGCTGTCTTAGCCAATAGGTAATGTCAGCCACGTTTACCACCTCATTCCTAAATAGCACTGTAATTTTCTTCATTAGGAGTTTAGTGAGTGGAATGCCCAGAAAAGGTTTCCATAAAAGTGAAAGCTTCATTAAAAGATATTGCTTCCAAAATCATTCAAGACCAGCTGGATGCTTAAAACTAATATCAAAAATAACATCCCCCAGTACATGTATTAAAGCATAAATTTCTAAGCATAAAATTTCATGCTATCTTTCAACAGAACCCACCCTTAAACTTTCTATCTGGAAGGTCCTCCATAGCACCCCTACATTTTAAACGAACTGCATTTCTTCTTTCTGCCGGTTCTAATAGCCGGCTTTCCTCAGACAGAAATAAATGTTCAGTTACTTTCCCATGCCATGGTTTGTTTGTAGTTCCCTTTTCAGAAGAGTTTGCCTGCAAGTTATTGGAAATATTAACCTGTTGTATATTGTCCCTCTTTCTCTCTCTCTCTCTGGTTCCCAAATCCATGGAAACATCACCTTCCTGTTCCTTTATATGTTGTAATAGAGGATGAGAGTCATCATGTTGCAAAATGGCTGTGTCAAGTACAGGAGCAATTTGTCTTGGGGGTAAGGAGGGATCGCGTTGCCCCCCGGAAATGAAATAGAACTCCCTGATAATGAAGCAAACTCATCTTTACTAACGTTAGCATCCCAGCTATGTCCCTTAGGATTTCTAACCCATCCTGCAGCTGTTAGTGCCGTAGCTACCCAGTCACCTTCAGACATTCCTACTTGCAACTGCGTTTGTTGCTGCTTTTGCCCCTCCATAACCTTATCTTGTAAGTCCTTTGTTACCTCTTCAGAAAAAGTTCGGCTACACGGTTGTTCTACAGAAGATTGCAACAAAATGGAGTCTGTATGTAACACAACAGTTTGCAGTGCAACAGTACCTGAGTTTGTTAAGTCACTCTGATTTTCTTGGGATGCAAGCACCAATTCCTGTAACCTCATTCTGTACATCTGTAGCCTCCTCTTCTTTCCTTGAAAAACCTCATCAGCATTCACAGCAACATTGGCTCTCCACAATTTCATGGTACTCTGCTTCATTTCTCTTGGCATCTTCAGTTTCCATTTTTTTCCCCTCAAAATGAAAAATCACTTCCGCTTCCTGTATCTGCATAGGAACGGTCCTACTCTCTTGTCCGTCCTGAAAATTCCTCCTTCTCTCCTGCTGTTGTTGTTCTGCTTCCTGCAAAGAAGATGTCGAAGTAAAATCCAAATCTTTCCAGTTTCCATCATTATGTGGACCTGCAGCCAGTTCCTGGTTTATCGCAGGTTGCAATACATTTTCTGTGGTATGTAAAACATTTCCTATATCTGATTCCCGTTGCAGCACCTCTTCCATCTGAGCGTCCATTCCAAATGACACAAAGGGAGCCAAGGAGGAGACTCACTCCTTAGCATCCCACACAACCTCCACACTCAGTGCTCCACACACTACTGAGCAAGTTCATCTCACAGTAGCACAGCGCCCTCTGCCTCCAACAGAGTTGGGGAATTTCCCTGGTGTCCTGGCCAAATTTCTCCCATTCACTAAAAATACCACCAACAGCTTAATCTGGTTCAATTTCAGTTGCTTACCATCTGTATCCCCCCCCACCCCCAGTCACCACTGAAAAAGGTACTTCTAGGCCCAGTGGGCTTACCGGGTCAACAAAATTCAATAAATAAATCTACTGGAAGGGTTTCTGCTGTGTCCACAATTTTGGATGTGTGCCCCGCAGTGAGCTCAGTCTCTGACCTTACTAACTGTTCTGGCTCCAAAATGGGGTCTTCAGGAATATCTAGCGTATGTTCATTAATATCCTCTCCTGGATTCCCATGTTGTACCACAATAACCTCTGGGATATCCTGAGAATGTGCTGTGTTTTCTATAGTTTCTTTGTGCCTCCTATTTACCCTTCGAGATTTAGGGTCTGAGTTCTCTGTTTGTGATGTCAGATCATGAAACCTCACTTATTCTTTCCGCGCTGTTGCCACATATACGTCCTGTGCTGCCCTTAGCGCCTGATCAAGACTAGTTTGTGAAGCCCACACACAGTTCCTGAATGTGAGTCCATTTTTGTCACATAAGTTGCACTTCCGGGGTTACCTGCAATCTGCCCCTATGTGGCCTAGCTGTCCACAGAGCCCACACCTTTGCTTCTCACAAATATTGCTGAAATGTCCCACATTACCACATTTATAGCACACTCTCAGATGTCCGGGGTGAAATGTCACACCCCTGTCTCTACCCAGAAAAAAACAATTGGGTAGATGTTTTGTGATCCCATTGTCTTGTTTCAAAGTTATTTTATATTTCCATCCCCCAGTCCAGATGTGCTCCTTGTCCAATATGGGCTCTGGGTTTCCATTTATTGTACAGTGCTGCTTTAGCCAGTATGTAATGTCTGCTACATTTACCCCTTCGTTATGAAAGAGGACTGTGATTTTTTTTTAAACTGGGTTTTGTTAAGGGTATTGCTAAGAAGGGTCTCCAGAGGGGCATGTTTTTTAAGGCCTGGTATTGCTTCCAGAACCTTTCCAATCCTGCAGGGTGTTTGAAGCGAATATCATACATGGTGTCCCCAGTCATGTGGATCAATGCATACATTTTGTAAGCATAATATGTCATGCTTGTCTTGAGTAAAGCTCTCCCCACAAATATCCTGTCTGGAATATCATTCACGTCTCCCCTGTATCTAAGAAGAACTGCATTCCATCTTGTTGCTGGCTCAGCTCTTTCATTTCTGTTGTCTGGAATTAAGCGGTCCCTGACATCTGTATTCCACACATTACGGGGTATCTGTTTTTCTTGCCTCGGTTCCTCATGTGTGTTATTTTGTTCAGTGTTTTGATTTTCAACTATTGTTGGGGGGGAGGAACAGGCATGCTTTGCTCAAAGCTGTGAATAATATCGATTCTGGGGGAGAGGAGGGCAGGTGAAACCTGTTCCTGTACCTTCTGTATACCTTAAGTGTGTATTTCTCCTTCCAAATGTTTAATATTCGTAACTAAATCTTCATGCACAGTTCCTGATGGGTCTTGCGTTTCTCCTATGGGAATCACTTGCTTGGTGTGATGTTATCTATGAGGATCTCACTTTCAGTTGCATCTTCCCCAGATGTCATAATGGAGGCCTGTGTACCCTCAAAGGTAACTGGTAGGTTAGCATCCCACCCTGATCCTTCTAAACTCTTCACCCATCCTGCACCCTGCAGTGGTTCTGTAACCCACTCTGGTGTGATTGAACTAGGACTATTAGAGGTAAAAGGTGTATTAACATCTCCCACACTTCCTGTTTTCTGTGCCCCCTGCCTCTTTTTGCCTTTATTTAATAATTCTCTCTGCATACATTTCTTTCCTGTTCCCCCTGTTGAAATGCCAATTGTAAAAGTTATATTTTGCTGCTGTAACAGAGATTTGCCTGATGTTCCTGGCATTTCCTCTATCTCTGTGTCTCCTTCATTAGACATTTCTCCAGTATCTAGCATCATGTTCTGTTGCCTAACAATTTTGCTCCCATCCGAATCATTTACTGGGTAAAAAAGTGGTACCTGTAAGCTTGGACAGCTGGTGTCGGTTTCCTGGATCTTGTTCTCATTTTTCTGTATGCCGCTAGCATTTTTAGCCACCTGGGGCTCTGGTTTCTCACTGACTCTATTTGTTTCACAGACTTGGCTGTCCATCTCCCTGCAATGTTCCTGATCCTTCAGGGCTCACTCCAAAAGGTTCCTATGCTCTAGGAACTGTCTCTCTTCAAGCTGCAAATGCTCACAAATCACCTTTTCTGAATCCTCCAGCTGGATATCTCCCATCGAGTACTGAGTATCATCCAAATCTGCTGCATGGTGAGTGCTTCCACATTCCATCATATTTTCTGTTGCCAAAACAAAGGTTTCTTCTCCCAGTATCATTTCTTCTTGCTGTATTTTGGTCTCTAGTGGCAGATAGGTTGGGGAGGAGACCTGCTTCTCAGCCTTGTCGACATCCTTCCTCCTTGCTGACTGATGGGGAACTGGCCATCACAGCTCTAGTCACAGCGCTCTCTACTGTAGAGTAGGGGAATTTCCCTGGTGCCCTGGCCAAATTTCACCCCATTCACTAAAAATACCACTAACAGCTTAATCTGGTTCAGGGTCAGTTGGTATTCATCTGTATCCCCCTCCACCATGTTATGCCTGAAAATAGGCAGAATTTGTCTAGTGCACTTACCTGGTCAACAAAAACTAAATAAATAAATAAAATAAATTACAAGTGGTTCATTATTGCAGTTTATTACATTCAGGCGATGGGCCCTAATTTCTACTATGAGAGGAGGCGAAAAGCATGGTTTTGTTCTTTCTATAGTTAAGCAGCAATTTTGATGTTAGAAACCATGCTTTGATTGCAGAGAAATTAGATTGCATTCAATTTTCTAATGCTACCGGATCGGTGTGGCTTGAGTATAGTACTGCATCATCTGCATACAGTATGATTTTGTCATTAACTGAAAGTGGTGCTGTAGTTCATTCAGAAACAGACTGAAGAGCAGAGGACCCAGGATGGAGCCTTGGGTGACCCCAGTTACTACACTTACTGAGAAAACGTTCATGATTTTGACTCTTTGAACTCTCTCTCTGTACTACAGTGTACTCTACTACATAGGCACGATCATGTGAATGAACGCGGTCATTCAAATAATCGTGCCTGTGTAGTACAGTATGGTCTGCATGCCCTTTGGCCCACAATGTGGACCACTAGGTGTTGTGCACATACTGTACGCCTGTCATTCAGTGGGCAGCCGGGCGGCATGCGGTGGAGTGCAGCTGCCCAGCCGATGACAAGAGGGGATGCTGGGTGGCTGGGTCCTCTGTGGGTGGGCTGGGAGGGGGGTCCACTGGGCCAACAGGTAGCATATGTATGGCACATGCCCATGATCAGGCACTATGGGAGGGAGGGGTGAATCCACTGGACCACCAGGGCATGCATTCCATGCTGCAGCCCCCGAGTGGGCGATAAGGGAGGGGGGGGACCATTGGACCACCGGATATGGTGCTGGGTACGATCACCCACAATCGTGCATGATGGAGGGAGGGGGTGCACTAGCCCACCAGGAAAACATCACCTGCTGCATGCAGCTACCCATGGCGCCAATCACATTCTGCTGGGCTACCCTGTGCAATACATGCAAATGACCCCATTTGCACCATGCATATACTATGGCCCTATTTGCATGCCCTCTTCTGAATATCATGGGTGCTGCATCAAGCACAAGCGCGTTTGTACTGGCGCATTCCCAGTTCTCCCTATCTGTGGCTTGTGCTGTTGCATTATCACTTCACCATGTGCATTCTGTGCCATATTCAACAGTGCATCATCATGGCACATCACTGTTGAATATCACCTGGTCCTGGCCCTGGTGCATCCCAGATGTGCTGTGCTCACACTTGCACCATTGCCAGGCATAGTCTGAATATCTGGACCCAAGTGGATAGGCAAATGTGCAAAAGATGGGTAAATAGTAGGTTATGGTTAACTCTGTCAAAGGCCTTGGTGAGGCCAATGTAGGTAGTGGTACTGTGCAGCTTTCTAAACCTGTCCTTTATTTTGGTCCTGAAAGGGTGAGAGGTATGCTGCATTCCAGGGTAACCAGGTGTTGTAGTTAGTTGACAATGCTATGATTTCTTTGCAATCCCCTAAGAGGCCCCTTGCAACCCCAGGAAACCCCTAAAACATTAGTTGCCTAGCATTTACCCCTCCTACAAATATAACGCCTTGAGAGTTCCAGTGCCACTAATAATTACATACTGTAGGTCCTGAAAGGGCTAATATAAACCAACTCTTCAGAGAAGGTAAATCATTGCCACACACACATACACATTTGGGAGAGGTAGAGAATGTAATCTGAAACTTTTCTGTAGTTATCTCCTCTAAAAGCTTGTTGTGTCCTCTGTTGGAAGTTATGTCAGTAAATTATTTAAGTTCCAAAGACTAGCAAATCACATTTCAATAAGAAATAAAATTAATAACCCATCCAGTGAACGTACTATGTCCGGTGTTAAAAGAGGTCAAATAGACTTCTGATGTTTTCTTTTAACAATCTCTGTACATCTCTGGCTACAGATTGGAGTGCTCTCTCCCTCTCTGTCTTTCTGTCTGTCTGTCTCTCTCTCTCTCTCTCTCTCCCTCTCTGCCTCTCTCACTCTCACATCAAGAGATAAGTAGCTGGCTATTCAAACAAGGCTTTTTTTGACACTAGTATGCAGAAAACAAGTTTCTAATTGCACTGTTGCAGACAATTTAATTGCTTCAAAGAACTCAGAGATACTAGCTGTCTGGTCACTTAACGCAGGCATGAGGAGAGAGACAAACAAAACAACAAATAGTGCTTGAACTGATCTACTAAACAAAGAGAGGGGAGTGCTTCATTCAACTGGGGTAGTGATTTGGAGTTGCAGAGGCATGTACTACAACTCCAAATTTGTGCTTCAGTATCCCACATTTCTAGCTACAGCAAGACGGCTGCAGGCTGTGGCAACTGCAGCTATTAGGTCTCTATGTTACTTTGCTTAAAAGTTATGAGCCATTTTGTAACCCCGATTTCGCTCCCTAGTCAAAAAAGTCTGTTTCAGTGAAGAGCTGCTGATGATGTCATAACCAGAACTAACAGCCTAGTCCTCCCTGTCAGCAATCGAATAAGACCTATTTCTCCAAAGTGTAACAAACTGTAATTGTAGTATTCATTAATAAACAAAAGTCACAGGACTGACTGAAGTTCATGTATTTCCAGACAGTTCAGTTGCATGGCACTGTACAGTAGAATGTATCAGGAGGTGTTTTTGGAATTTAGTGCTGCAAAAAGCTATAGAATGTAGAAGTGGTTCACGGTTTCAGAATGTTGGGGACGGGACAAGCAATCTTGGAATGTAGTAGGGATGCTCTGTCTCAAAAGCTGGTGGGGACACTCAATCTTGAAATGTGACAGGGGCACACATCTAGGCATTTGATAGGGACTGGCAATTTTGGAATATAGTGGGGATGCATACTGTCAGAATGCGATAGGACACACTATTTTATTCTGAAATTGCTTGTCCCTGCTACATTCCAGAATTGTTGAACACCCACCACATTTCAAAATTGCTCATCACTTCCCCACCATAATCTGACACTATGCGTCCTAGTCACATTCTGACACTGTGCGTTCCCACCACATTTCAAAATTGCATGTCCCCACCACATTTAAAAATTACACATCTGCACCACATTCTGAAATTGTGTTCCTTTTTTCTATAGAGCTTTTTCTCCTTGGGGTCCTGTCTGGGCTCTTTAGCCCCCATATGCTCCCTGATCAGCTGACATTTCCCCAGGACTTACCCTACACCTTGAGTTCCTTATGACTTGCCCCCCATGAAGGGGCCAGGAGGGTGAGGGCCATTCACCCCACAGTGTCTGGATCCAGTTCTGCAGTGATAAGAGTCCCAGGGCTATGGTGCAGGCTGAAGTGGTGAGCCAGGCTTACCAGTGACTGGCCCACTTTTTTCCATGATGGCCTCCCCTGTGCCAGTAATGTGCTGATGCAGGCATGCATACACATGGAGGTGCACATGCACTACATGCCAACTGCCAACCAACCCCAAGTGTTCAGTGCCGTCTGCTGGCCTGCCACCATGCCTCCACATGGTGACAGTATCTTAGTGGTGTGGCAGGTCCCCTCTCCCCATGAGAGGAAGGGAGTCTGTGGGTACTCAATCCTCTCCCACCCAGAAGTTGTGCTTCAATGTCACATTCTGCAGATTGTGTCACCACCGCATTCCAAAATGGTATCATCGCCACATTCCAAAATTGTGCATCCATGTTACATTCTGGAACTGTTTGTCACTGCCATATGCTGAAACTGAATGTCCCCTTCACATTCCAAAATTGTGTGTCCAGACTGCATTCTGAAATTGTGCATCCCTACCACATTCTAAAATTCTGTCACCACTATATTCCAAAATTGTGCAGCCCCATCACATTCTGAAAAGGCTTGCCATCATCATATTCTGAAATAATGTGTTTCTGCCACATTTTTAAATTCCATTTCCCAGTCACATTTCAATACAGGCTGACATCACCACCTTCTAAAATTGTATATCCCAGCCACAATCTGAAAGTATTCCTTCCCATCATATTTTGAAATTGTGTGTCACTGCAACATTCCAAAATTACTTTTCTTCATCACATTCAAAAATGTGCACCCCAACCATATGCAAAAATTGCACATCCCCACTACATTTTCAAAATAAGTGTCACTGTCACATTCTGAAATTTCATATCTATTTCACAGTCTAAAATTACCCATCTCTGCCTCATTCCAAAATTGTGCATCCTCACCAAATTCAGAAATTGCACATCACCATTCCATTCTGAAACGGTGTGTCCCAGCTCCTTCTTGAGATTGCGTCATTGCTGTATTCCATAATTACGAGCCGGTGGCATTTCAAAATCTCATCCCTGCAATATTCAAAAAATTGCACACAAGTTTGGCATTCTAAACCAATGTTTGCCATTGCATTCCACCCCTGTCACATTCTTAAATAATTTGTATCTGTATATTGTGGACATGAATGCCATGTGCCCACACAATGACATTGTTCCATTTTCAAATGTTTATTACATCTGAAGTTCTACGTAATGTGGGACAACTAAGACCTATAAGGTAGGCTGCAGGGAGGATTAGGCTGTGAGCTCTGGTTATGACATCATCATTATCACTTCACTGAAACTTGCATTTTTGAACAGCCAGTGAAATTATTGTTACAAAATAACTTGTAACTTTTAAACAAAGTAACTTAGAGATCTCATTTTTGGTAAGAGGCTGTTTGGAGGATATATTGATCCAAATTCTAAATTTATTGATGCTAGAAATTTTGGCTGGACTCCCTCTTTAAGGTGGATGTAAGGAAGTGCTTCTTCATAGAAAGGGTAGTGGATGAGATCACGTGATGCCTTCAGTTTAAAAACAGCTCCTCTGTTGAGCCTCCACCTCTCCACCTCTTTAAGTACATATTTTAGAGCTCTCAGCCTGGGTTAACACATAATTTTGATACATACTGAATCCATAAAGTCTGCAGTGCAACCCTAAGCCTTCCTCTGATCATTGTTAGTGTTTATTCAGCTATGATGGAGGTCGATATGTGGCAGGCTCCACTCCCCCATACCCCACCAGCAACTCCTGAAAAGATGCCAAAGAAAATAAAACGCCATGAGTCAGCTACCACTAAAACCTCGGGCTCCATCACCTCTGCAATCCCACTCACAGAAGATCAATTTCTTCAGGAATTGCTTCCCTTCAGGGAAACATTAACGGAGATCTCATTGGAGCTAAAATCTATCAGGTCAGACCTAACCGACCTGGATCACAGAGTCGGAGATGTGGAGGCCCCCACCAAATCAGTAGAACGCTGATGGGGGAAAACTACACCGGAGCTGGATACCCTAAGGCAATAATTACATAAATTACAGCTGAAGATGGAGGACCTTGAAGGTCGTAGTCAATGAAACAACATCCTTATATTTGGGATTCCTGAAGGGGAAGAAGGTACAGTATCACCTTCATTACCTTTATACAGAAGCTTCTGGTCAAAATTGTAGGCCCGTCTCCTCACAACCCAGTCTATGTAATCAAGAGGGCCCACTGATCCCTGCATCCAAGACCACTGGATAATTCACCACCAAGACCCATAATCTGAAAGTTTCTCAACTTACTGGAAAAACACCACGTTCTCTCAAAAGTCAGAGAACTGCAAGCCATCCTGAGGGAAGGAAAAAAGCTGCACCTAACTCAAGATTTGCCCTATGAAATACGGTAAAAACATGTGGCCTTCCACTCTATAGTTACAAAGTTAATTGCCGCCAACATAAAATTCAGGATGACGTACCCAGCCCGTCTGCAGGTCCTGATCTCCAGAGCCTGGAAGTCTTTTGAGACCCCAGAGAAAGCCAGAAGTGAGATAGCTACCACCCTACCCAACTTGTTCCATGCCATTTGAACTGCTTTTAGCAGACCGGCTTCTTTCACTTTTGCATCCTGGAAGTGAATGCCTCGTTAGCCTACTACTGTTCTGATTTGTTAAGTTGCACCATAATTTCAAATTCTGCCTATATTTGCTATCTTAGATGTGCCATTGAGCAAACTAGATGGCCTTTTCGACCTCGGAGTCCACGGTTGTTTGTAATTTGAGCGAGCTTGTTTCTGTTTCCCAAGCAGCAGGGGGCTCCTCTCGGTTCTCAAGTTCTGCAGCAGTGCGAGGGGTGGTGAAGCTGGGTACTAATTGGTTGAGATCGGTTTCCCAGAGGGATGGTTTGTCTTCAAGTGCCACTTGGTCCCAGCTACACTATTGTCCTCCTTCCAATTTCCTAAAGTTATCTCCATGGGATTTGCAACGCAGTGATCCTGAGAGATGGGCCCTGACTGAACTCAAGTACTGAATCTGTACTGACTTTTTGTTTTGTGAGGGCTGTCTTTCTTTTAAAATTGAATGTGATTTTTTTTAATAGATGCACTACATAGTGTTATATGCAGCTGTTCTAGTCAACCGAATCAGGGAGAAGCGCTTGCCTCTCAGACCTTAGCTGCTCTATTTACACTTCGGAGTAAGCGAGGAAGCAACTTCCCACTGGTCCCAGAGTCCTTAAGTCTTCTTGTTACCAATTTTTTGAATGTTGTTACACCTCATTAGTCTAATGCCAGATGACAGGCACTAACAAGTAGTTTAGGGAATGAGTGGTAGAGAGGGGGGTGGCGGGGAGGTGAAGCTTTTTTGAAGCTGGAAGCTACCACGGGTGTATTAATAGGGGACACATCCCGACTCTCCTCCTGTAACTCTCATGTCAATCTGGGAACCACTGCAGAGTGGGGGAATAGTGCAGTTTGCCAGATTTTATTTTACTTCGTTCTCAATCTGCAGGGGCACTTGTACATATGCTGGTTGTCTGCTCTCACTCCCAGGAGGGAGGAATGGCGGGCTACCGGGCGTAGGGTGTCTTGTATTTTGACAAGCCCCTTAGGACACCATTTGGTTAGCTTTGGGGACATATGCAGGGGCTATCAATGAGGTATAGTTGGGGTTCTTGTATATAGTTATTCTAGGGAGGGGGAAGGGGAGCACCTTCATTTTTAGGTATAGTATAGTGAGAATTGGGAAAGGGGGTTTATATCCTGCATATCAGCACCCCGTCACTCCTTTTGTTGTTTGATCAGGGTTGTTAGCTCAGCTAACGTAATACAGATAGTTACCAGAGTTTAGCAGTCCTACCTTCCATATACTGGTCACCCCGGTACAACAAATGCTATCTGTCTTGGTGCTTTATAACCAAGAGCCCCTTTCCTTGGGCTGTTGTGGGTTCCATTTCATTTGGGGAGGGTGGGGGGAGAGCACTGGAGTGTACTCAATAGTGGCTGTTCTTTTGTGCTTGACTATTATATATCGGGATAATGACTAATTTAACCACCAAGTTCTTTACCTGGAATAGAGGAATCAGGGAGCAGAGCAAAATATTTCACTCTCTACATCACATCTCCCTACTGCATGGTAACATCGTCTTCGTGCAGGAGACTCATCTAAGTACCCAGGAAGCAAATTGGCTCTGGAGACAAAATGTATCCCAAGTTTTTGCATCTGGCAACTCCACAGCAAGCATAGGGGTGGCATTGTTAATTATTAAACCCATATCCTTTCAAGCTAGTCTGGTAGTGTCTGACCCTCATGGTCACTATGTACTGGTTAAAGGTATTCTAGACCAGTGTGAAGTGGTTCTAGGTAGTGTATATGGTCCTGTAGGTGGAGATCCTGAGTTCTTTATGGACTTAACAGACAAACTTGCCGCTCTTCTCCCTGCCATGCTGATCCTCGAGGGAGATTGGAATGTCTCACTGACACAGGACCTGGACCAGTCTCACTCTTCCTCCCACTGGCCTATGACACAGTCCCAATGTGCTTTGAGAGATCTTGTGGATTCTCTAATTCTATGTGATACTTGGAGGGTCCTCAACCCCATGACTCGTATGTTTTCATACATGTCTACAGTTCATCTCACCTCCTCCCATGTAGATTTCATTCTAATTAGTCTCAATGCTCTCAAAACAGTTTATGATGCGGACTTTGAACCCATTTTCTTTTCAGCTCATAAAGTGGCCTTGATTCGCCTCTCTACCCTTTCTGATCTTCAAAAGAATTCCTCCTGGAAACTAAACACCCAGCTCTTGAAGGATCAGTCTGTAGTCTCCAAAATCAAAGACACTATCAAATTCTTTGTTGAAATCAATGGACTTAATTCTCAGAATTGACCAAGAGTGGTGTGCATTAAAATGTCTCTTTAGAGGGGAATTTATCCGCCTTGCCTCTAAGAGGAAGAAACAGCAGGAAAAAGAAGCTGCTTTGTTTTTGCATAAGAAATGGAATATAGAAGCCTCTCTTTCCCCATCTTCTCCATCTGACTTCTTACCATCTCTTTTGGAATTATGTGATAAATATGCAGAGATTCTGAGAGAGAAAGCTGAGTTTGCTATCTTACGTACCTGGTCTAAGTACATTGACCAAGGAGAGAAAGCCAGGTGCTTACTTGCTCTTCTACTGCGTAAACTTGAAAGCTCAAGAATCATTCCAGCTATTACTTCTACAGATGGGTCCCTTCTAACAGGTCCTAGGGGAATTGCTCAGGTTTTCGAAAAGTTCTACAGTAAACTCCTTGGGAAACAGGATTCCACTCCTCTTGAAGAGGAAGTTATACATTATCTTGACCCAATATCTTTACCTAAACTATTAGAGCCTCAACAATCCATCTTGTCCACCCCTATTTCCATTGAAGAGGTCTCTAAGGCCATAGATAACCTTGCCTTAGATAAATCCCCAGGGCCAGATGGGTTCCCGTCGATTTTTTATAAAACTTTTTCCAAAGAGCTTTCTCCTCTCTTACAGCGATTTTTCCAGTATATGTTCTCTGTGGACTCTCTTTACCCCAGTCTGTTAGAAGTCATTATTATCCTACTGTTTTTCAGTTAAATGTTTTATTGATTTTTCAACAACATAAAACACATCATTACAGAGGCAGCATTGATAGGCCAAGGCCACTGATTTACGGTGATGAAAACAATTAAATTCCGTTTTCAAGACTTAAGATTCCGGAATTTCACCAGTGATTGTTACTCTAATTTCCGGATTTTACCAGGATTCTGCTATCATTCTTTTAGTATGTGCATAAATAATCAGAGTTAAAGAAGGCTTAATATACAGAGCATTAAATAAAGCAAACTGAAAATAGTACAGGAAGGAATTAAAAGAAAAACAAACTTTTTTATAGATTTACTGATATGATAGAAAATGCCAGATTCCATGAAATCTTAGTTTTTACCGGATTTCAGGCAGCCCTAATTCTGGAATTTTACCGGATTTTCCGGTAAAAACCGAAAAACAGTGGCCTTGTATGATAGCCAATAAATGAAGCATACATGTATGTTGTCGCAGGGTTCTACTACTTTGGGTATATAGAATATTATTATAAGTGGTTAGTACATACATGGTTTTATAGAAACATAGAAACATAGAAGTTGACGGCAGATAAGGACTGCAAGGCCCATCCAGTCTGCCCATTTCTTTTCTCTACCATATAAATGTGCCATCGGCCTTTGCTCTGTCAGTGGCCTATCTATTCATAGTCATTTGTATTGCTCCCTTATGCCTATCCCATGCCTGATTGAAGCCATGCACTGTATTCATAGCCACCACTTCTTGTGGTAAGCCATTCCATGCATCCACCACCCTTTCTGTGAAAAAGAATTTCCTCACATTCCCCCTTAATCGGCTCCCCTCTAATCTCATGCTGTGTCCTCTTGTCCTGCTATTTTTCTTATATTTAAACATATTAGACTCTTTCACCTTGTTAATGCCCTTAAGGTGTTTGAATGCCTCGATCATATCACCTCTCTCCCTCCATTGCTCAAGGGTATACATATTGAGCTCTTTTAATCTGTCCTCATATATCTTCTGATGCAGTCCCTGCACCATTTTGGTTGCCCTTCTCTGGACTGCCTCAATTTGGTTAATGTCCTTGTGAAGGTGTGGCCTCCAATACTGCATGCAGTACTCCAAATGGGACCTAACCAGTGTCTTGTAAAGAGGGATTATTACCGCCCTCTTACAACTTGTGATACCCCTACTAATACACCCTAACACCCCCCTAGCCTTACCTACTGCTTTAGAGGTCTGCTTGGATGATTTCAGGTCATCAGTGATGATGATGCCCAAGTCTCTTTCTTCCTTTGTGACTGCTAGCAACTCCCCTCCCAGCCTATAGGTGGCTTCAGGGTTTCTCTTCCCTATGTGCATGATCTTGCACTTCATTGCATTAAATCCCAGTTGCCACTCTTCTGACCATTTTGCTAGTTTATCCAGATCTTTTCTCATTCTGCCCACCCCATCTGGATCATCTAATCTGTTGCAGATCTTGGTGTCATCTGCAAACAGACAATCCTTACCCTGTTATAAGTGACTTCCATATTATAACAGTGAAGTAAAAGGTTAGACTAGATGGGTACTCACCTTTAAACTGGAAATATGAAACAGTTATGTACATACCCGTATTAAAGATAGGCTCCAAGGACTGAATTGGAGGTACCGCTGCTGAATGCCGTGGCCTCATGTAACCAAAAAGATGTACCTTCCAGTGGTCTCTTCTGGAGTGTGCATCTAAAAGAGAAGGTCACACAAAGTAACTATTGATATTGTGCCTTAAATAAAGTTGACTAACCTAGTTATGTGACTAGACTACGTACTTAGCTGCCTAGGGAACTGTGATATAATGAATAATGAACAGCATTATACAAAGCCAAAAAAAAAAATTAACTTACTGTCATACATACACAACAAACAGTATAGTATTAGAAATAGTCTGGAATCTAGCAATACATCGTACACAAAGAGAAATCAGTCAGTGCTCTGATCCACTGCTCAGCCTATCCCAGCTCTGGAAGCCAAATATACCATATAGAGTGCCCAGCATGTCTGGAATTGTCCAGAGTACCCTGATGCCAGGTAGGAACACCTGTCCAGCTCATATATCTAAGTTAGAGCCGAAAGGATTTCCTTCATAAATGGAACAGTGAAGATCCTCCAGTTTCTTAGAAGGGTACGTTTGACTTGCATACAAAGTAGCATTAGCCAACGAAATTGGTGGGAAGTAAGGTGCGGAACTGTAGTTTTCAAACCCAACAGTAACAGAGGAGCATGGTATGAAATATTTACCCCCAAAATCTTACTGGTCTCTGTCACTATCTTGGCCCATAAATGGGTTATCATTGGACACTGCCAGAGTATGTGATAGAGAGTACCTGATGATTGTTGACATCTCCAGCACTTATCACAGGGGACTACTCCAGCTTTCTTAAGTACTGCTGGAGTCCTATACCATGAGTGAAGTTTTTTATTATGAATAAGGTGGCTACGGGTATCTCTATGTGTTAAGTGCCCTGCTCGCAAGCATTGTCTCCATTGTCTGTCAGAAATCTGAATATTCATGACAACCTCCCATTTAGTGTTTGAAGAAATGGCAGAGTTTGGTAAAGTGTCCCTGAGAATTGCATATATTTTTCTGGTGGTCCCACTGGGTTGTTTCAGCCATTTATGAATGGGAGCTGGAGCGAAGGCCCCATCTGTACACTATGAAAGGAGTGGTTTTAATGCACTTCTAAACTGGAAATATCTCCAGAGATCTGTTCTAGCTGTAGACCACCTACTAAGTAGATTAGGGAAAGTATTGACAGTGTGAGTGGAGGGAGCTATAAGGTCCCCTACATATAAAATGCCTGCCTCCTTCAACTTAGGCCACAATCACTGGCTGCTTGTCTATTGTGAGATTTTTGTCTTGCCAGAGAGGGGTGTGCAAGATAGGTAAGAGGGGAATTTTTGTTTTCTTATGAAGAGCTTTCCAGTAGCCATGGGAGGAACTCAAAGTTGGGTGCAGTTTCAGCTAAGAAGTTAAGCCCGAGTTATGAAGGATTGTCAAGATGGGTACCTCTGAAATGTTTTGTTCTATTTTCACCCACTGGGGGTTGACCATGAGGATGGATGAAACCATTGTAGTGTCTGAGAGCATTGAGAAGCTATTTTGTAACCTTCCATCCATGGCAACCCCCATCTGCCTTGAGTCCAGTGGCTTCTAAGAGTGTTACGACTATATTGCAGTCTTTCTGTCTCCCACAGAAAGGATCCTATCATCTTATCTATTTTTTGATACCACAGTGAGGGTAGAAGTATAGGGATGTGGGCCAGCATGTAGAAAAACTTTGGAGCCATAGACGTTTTAAAATCTGTGATCTTACCAGCCATAGTCAGGTGTAGTTTGGCCCAGCATTCTAATTCTCTCTTGCAGTCATATAACAAGAGGCCCAGATTGTTATCCTACCATTTATCTAGCTTCGCACCCACCTTTATGCCCAGATAAGTGATGGTGTCCCATGCTCACTTAAGGCCAAAGTGGGACATAGTTTAGGGGGAGCAGAATGTATTAAGAGGCAACATTTGTGTTTTTGAGATGTTAATTTTTAGACAGGAGAAAGTAGTAAAGTGATTAAGAAGATTAAGTAGCAGAGGGATACAGTGACTTACATCTGCAAGAGGGACCAGCTGATCATCTGCATACATAAGGGTTGAGTATTCAGATTGCCTTATTTTTATACCTGTTACGTGAGGGTGTTGGCGGATCACCGCTGCAAGAGGTTCAACTGCCAGAACAAAAAGTAAAGGGGAAAGAGGGCGTCCTTGGTGAGTGCCACTGTGAAAAGGAAAAGTATCTGACAGAAGGGAGTTCATTAGAACTCTGGCAAGGGGAGAAGTGTATAAGGCTGCTATAGCTGATCTAAAATGAGGGCCAAATTCAAAATGTTCCAAGGTGCTAAGAAGATAGTTCCATTCAACAGAATAAAATGCCTTCTTGAAATCTATAGCCAGGGCCGCAGCGGAGAATGTCATCTGTTGTGCACTGTGAACAAGATTGACCAGGGTCCTTAGATGGTCCATGCTGTACCTTCTTTTTACAAAACTGACTTGCGAGGGGTGAATTAAGCAGGGTAATAATGGATTCACCCTATTTTCCAGAGCTTTCACATAGATTGTACTGTCAGAGTTAATTAAGGATACAGGGCAATAGCTTGTTGCCAGAGTGGGGTCCTTACTCTTTTTTGGGAGTACTGTAATGATTGCCTCCTGGAGAGTGCTGGGGAGTATACCTTGACTCTCAGATCCATTAAAAGAATGGGATAAAAGGGGTATTATAAGGGGGGGCCATAGCCTGTAGAAATTCTACTGAGAAACCACCGCCTCCAGGAGCTTTTCCTGTTTTGAGGGATTTCAGGGCGTCAGCAATCTCCTTATGAATGAGAGATCTCTCCAAAGTGTCTCTTTGAGTGGGAGATAGTTTGGGGGGTGTATTGTTCTCAGAAACTTAGGAACATTTGGGGGGGGCTACTCTCGAGGAGGTGTATAATTGGGAGTAGAAGTCAGCCATAATTTGATTAACGTCCCGAGGGTTAGTTTTAACTGCCCCAGACTGAGGGTCTTTAAGTCCGGCTATATATCTGTTTATTTGTTGCTTGTGGAGCTGATATGCTAATATTTTGCCACTTTTTTCACCACCCTCCCAGTATGAGTGTCTCACCCCGAGAAGCGCCAGATCAGTTTTCCTTGATATAAGCTTATTGAGTTGTAGGTGAAGTATAAGGACACATCGGCCCTGGATAGACGAGAGGGATGGGGTTGACATTTGTTTAAGATTTTGTTCTGCACTAGCTAGGGCACTCTCCAAATGTGTCATTTGCTCCTTCCTTAGCTTCCGTCTGTGATTGGCATAACCAATAATTTTACCCCTCATGGTGGCTTTGTGGGCCTCCCATGTGACTTGGGCGGAAGTCTGTGATATAGGATTATCATGCAGAAACAATTCAGTTTCATGTTTGGCCCAGTCCATAAATGCCGGGTCTTGCATGAGGAGAGGATCTAGCATCCATGTAGGGGAACGGGGTGATTGGTTGCCCAGGGAAAGTAGCAGTTTAACCGGGGCGTGATTGGAGATAACAGTGGGGAGAATGGGTGAGTCAAGGGTATGTTGGGCTAGTGACTGGGAGATAAGCCAGAAATCCAGTCTGCTAAATGTTAGTAATAATAATAATAATAAACTTTATTTGTTTAGCACCTTTCAAATACCAAATCACTGTACAATAAAAATAAAAACAAATTTAAAATCAAAATCACAGCAATATTAAAAATTAACAATAAAAAGGAAAAAGATGTATATAAAATCAGAAGACAATAATCTTAAGTAGTAAAAACAAGATTCCAAAGATGGGTCTTGAGTTTACGATTGAAGGTCTCCATGGTTGTGCATTCCCGAAGCTGGCGAGGCAGAGAATTCCAGAGGGTTGGGGCAGCAAACATAAAAGCCCTGGCCCCAGAAGATTTTGAAGTAACCCTCGGAACCTCCAGCAACCCCTCGTCAGCCAAACAGAGCTGTCATACAGGGATATAGGGAATCAGAAGCTCTTTCAAGTAGTTGGGGCCAAGTCCATGCAGGGCTTTGAAGGTCAAAAGACCTACTTTAAAGGTGATCCACCACTGTATAGGCAGCCAGTGCAGAGCGCGCAAAGCAGGGGTAATATGCATCCTTCTTGATTCCCCTGTCAACAGCCTAGCAGCAGCATTCTGCACTAGCTGCATGCGGTGGATATCAACCCCAGGAAGCCCCAAGTAAAGGAAGTTCAATAGCCAAGGTGAGAGGTCACCAAGGTGTGGACCAACACAGGTAAATCACAGGATGGAACAAAGTGCTTCACTCTGGCAATATTCCTAAGATGGTAGAATGCTGACTTAATGGCTGCTGACACCTGCTGATGAAGGGTCAGCCCGTCATCAAGTACAATTCCCAGGTTACACACTCGTTCCGAGGTACGGAGCTGATCCCCCCCAGAAATAAACCAAAGGGCAGATCAGACCTCAACCCCTCTTTCCTGCGCCCTGGGTCCACAACCAAAACGTCGGTCTTACCAGTGTGCAACTTCAGCCAGATCGAGAATTCATCCAATCATGGATTTCAGCGAGGCAGTTATTAAATACCGAGAAAGCACTATCCTGGTCAGGCATAAAAGACAGGTAGAGCTGGGTATCATCAGCATAGCAGTGAAAACTCAGCCCATACCGTCTTACAATGTTTCCGAGGGGTAGCATATACACTGCAAACAGCATGGAGGAAAGCACCGAGCCCTGGGGAACCCCACACTGCAGAGAGAAGGGGGCAGAGGAAAAAATCCCCGGCACAACTCTCTGTGTTCTCCCAGATAGAAAAGAAGTAAACCTTCTGAGGACAGTACCAGACAGTCCACAGATGGACCTCAGGCACTCGAGCAAAACCCCATGGTCTACAGTGTCAAAAGCTGAGGAGAGATCAAGGAGAACTAAGATAGGGAACCAAGGAGGGAAGTGATACTCCCTCTGTATAACTGCTTGGTGAGGCTGCACCTCGAGTACTGTGTGCAGTTTTGGAGGCCACACTTAAAGAGGGACATTAAACTCCTGGAGAGGGTCCAGAGGAGGGCAACCAAAATGATTTGGGGCTTGGGGGACAGGACCTATGAGGAGAGGCTCAAAGAGCTAAATATGTACACATTGGAAGAGAGAAGGGACCGGGGGGACATGATAGAGGTATTCAGGTACATGAAGGGGGTAAATAGGGGAGGAACAGTCAGGGTGCTTCGAAGGAAGGAGGAGGGGGCCACTAGAGGGCATGGGTGGAAGCTGGAGGGGGGAAGATTCAGGGGAGAAAGGAGGAGGTGCTACTTCACTGAGAGGGTGGTGGAGCCATGAAATGTGCTGCCTAGCGTGCTGGTGGAGGCAGAGATGGTGGAGGGGTTCAAGAGGGGGTGGGACAGGTACAGGGGGAGGGTTCCGGAAGCAAAATCCAATGCAGCGAGAATCTCCAGAACTGGGAAGGGAGAAGTCAGAGAAGGCGAGGGGGGCAGTAAGATCAGCTCCCAGGGTGGGGGCTGACCAAATGAGCAGACATGAAAGACCATTAGGCCTATTCTGCTGGCATTTTAGTATATTAGTATAGAACGGTTTCTCTGATCTCTCGCCATTAGGAGATCATTGAGCACCTGAACCAGAGCAGTCTCAGTACTGTGCCTCTTACAAAAACCAGACTGGAGAGGTTCTTATATATTATGGATGGTTAAATGGTCCTCCAGCTGGATTGCCACTACTTTTCAATAACCTTCCCAATAAAGGGAAGGTTAGAGATAGGTCTGTAGTTGGCCAGAATATCTGGGTCCAAAGAAGATTTCTTCAAAAGGGGAGTTACCACCGCTTCCTTCAAGGAGCTAGGGAACTCACCTAATTCTAAGGAGCACCAGACTATTTGTGCCAGACAAGGGCCCACTATCTCAACACAGCCAATATAAGGGAGGTTGGGCTGGGATCTAAGCTACAGCTCGTAGAGCACATCCCCTGGACAATCCGCATAACATCTTCGAACTTTGGCTGGACAAAGGAACTCCAAGAGGCTCAAGGTACAGTGGCCAAATGGGACCAACTGCATCCCCCATAAAGTGTGACTGTCAGATCTCTGATCTCATATCGGCCACCTTATTCACAAAGAATTGAGTGATCTTGTCACACTTTTCTTGTGAAAAGGCTCGACGGAGCTGGAGACAGGCTGGGTTGAGCAGCCTGTTCACAGTTCTGAAGAGCTGAGCCGGTCGATTCTGAGTGACAGCAATCTCCCTGAACAGGAATTCTGCCTTCTTATGGGAAAGCTCTGATTGGTAGAGCCTATAATGCCCCTCCAAACTAAGGCGGTTGACTTCTAGAGCAGATTTCCACCAGCGACGCACTAACCATCGTCCCATAAATCGCAGCTCTCTCAAGGACCTCTCAAACCATGGGGCCCGAGGGCCAAGCTTGAGGGGACGAACACGGACAGGAGCAATTGAGTCAAGGGCTGAGGAGATGGCCTGATTATAGGCCAAAACCAACAGCTCAAGACTCTTGCTAGCAACAGGAAACTCTGAGAGGTTCACACCGCCATCAGGTCTTCAGGGCACACATCCCGTAAAGGACGGTATCGAACCATCTCCACAGGGCAGACCTATGAGGGGGAGCAGAAAAATTGAAGCTCACGGTGTAATGATCAGACCAACTGACTGGTTCCACCACCAAATCAGAGGCCTCAATCCCCAGGAGAAAGACTAGATCCAAGGACCGATCGTGATTATGAGTAGCTGAGGAAACAATCTGTGTGAAGCCCAGCGATGACATCAGCTGGAGGAAGTGCTGACCAAAAGATAAGAATTTGTTGTCAAGTCGAGCATTGAAGTCACCCAGAACCATCAATCTGGGCAACTCCAATGCCATATCAGAGACGAAGTCTGCCACTTCCTGCAGGAATCGTCCCCCATCCCCTGGTGGATGGTAGTCTAGGGCTATTCTGCAGCCCACACCGGCTACTACGGTACACTCGAAGGATTTGGCCTCCTCAACTGGTACACTCGTGAACCCCAATCTGGTCTTAAAACAGGCTGCTACCCCCCCCCCCGCACGATCCAATCTCGAGCTGTGAATCACCGAATAACCAGCTGAAACTGCTGCCTCCCAAATGGGACCAGCATTTTGATCCAGCTAGGTCTCGGTGATGCAAGCCAGATCAGCTGTTCCAACAAGGTCGGCAATAACAGCAGACTTGTTTTTAACAGATCTGGCATTGCACGACACCGCTCGAGTTGGACAGGGCTCCGGAGCTGTCCCAACTACTTGCCCATCAAAAGAGATGGTGACCTTGGGTATGGGGACTAGACATGGAACTCCACATTCTAGGCTCCATTTCACCCCAGGGCGCCTTCTGGGCCTAATAAGCCCTATACAAGAGGTCTATTCTTCTGCCCTCCAATGTCCACAGCCTCCGCCAAACCCACTCCGAACCCTCCTATGCACAATACCAAGCGCCTGACAGTGCTGGTAGATAGAAAATGGAAGGGGAGGGGAGGAGAAAGGGCGGAGGGCATGGAGATCGAAGGATGAATAACGCACAACCTGGAAGACCTGCCAACACATAACATAAGCTAAAAGCAAACTAAATACGCAACACGCTATTGTCCAAGAGACAAGTCACAGGAATAGGAGCTTATCCCTAAACTCCTCGGCTCTGTATGTCCTCACCTCATCCAGCGAGGGTACATCTCCCCCACAAAACCTCTCCCTTCTCTGTGGTGTGGAAAATGTTAAATCAACAGCTGGCGGGAGATATTCTGCAGTAAAATCACTGGCAACAGCAAAATCACTGGCAAAACAATGTCCGATCACAGAACACCAAGCCACAACAAAATCAACATGTAGCTTAGTGTAGACCCCCTCCGCTCGACTCGTTCCACGCCACCAGGGCAGACACAGCAAATAGCCAACAGTGCAATGAACAGCCGTAAAATTACAAAAAAAAAAAGGCATAAAACAGCAAAACTGAAAAACTACCGAATAAAAGTAAATAAACAAACAAATACTAAAAGTGCTACAAAGCACTACAAGGTGCCAAAGGCTGGTCCAGCATGACCGCCATCTTGAAACTCAACTAGATAGAGCACTCCTGACTGGAATGTATAATCCCAATCTGTAGGGTGTGTAATGCGCCAATTATCAATTAACTTTAGTTCCTTGCTGACCCGCAAGAGAGCTTGCGCCCCTTTCGTATGTGTTTCCCCTCCTCTGATTACTTCTGTCCAAAACCGGGACCAATGTAAGATTGAAGTCTCCTCCAATAATTATGGGGGTGTGCTTTGTTATCATCCCCTCTATCTTGGTGGAGAGATCAAGAAAGAAAGAGGGGTTATCTTCATTAGGGACATGTACATTGACAAATAGGGTTGGGCCTGTAGAAGTGTCCCTGTGGGTCAGCTTTGCTCTGGGATATAGACCAGGAGAGGGATTTATGAAAAAGAATAGCTACCCCTCTTTTCTTCATGACTGCACTAGCATGTATTTCTTTTCCCACCCAATCTTTTACCAAATATGAGTGGTCTTGTTTGGTTAATTTAGTTTCCTGTAAGAAGGCAACCTGGGCTTTCAGCCTTTTCAACTGAGTCAGTACCTGTTTGCGCTTCGAGGGAGAATGAAGCCCCCTTACATTCCAGGTGATAAAAGTCGTGTCAGCCATAATCAGACAGATACTGAAGAGCCATATGATGGGTGATGTAAACAGCTGTAAGGGGTGAGAGCACAGGCATTATAACCCCACATGAATTTCCATGTTGAAAACCACAAGACCAAGAAAGCCAGAGGAGGGCTGAGCAGCGGTGCCTAGATGTAAGCATATAGACTTGCAGCAGAAAGTTTGCAAAACTCTTTATAGTATTTGTAGACAGTAAAGAACATATATACACCAAAACATAACAGCTATTAACACTAAATGCACAACCATGTGCTATGGTCATAGTATAGGTATTAGATAGAGGATAAACCTCTAAGATCCAACCCACTAAGCCATTAGATGTAGGGCGGGGGTAGTGCATGTACTATCTAAGAGCACCTATTAGTTGATATAGACTTACAGCATTACTGGCTCAACTATCATAAAGGCTTCTAACCTGGGAGATCCAGTAATATTAGCCATCTAATCAGCCAGCATCCCTAACCCTTCAAACTGTACTAAGTTAACATCCTATAGGGAGGGAGTACTGGTACAGGGGACATATATTAACTTAGCTGTATCCCTGATATAAAAGCAATGTCTGATCTCAGGTTCGTCTCGGTGGGTTTAAGCTATAGTACACCGAGCATGAATTAGAAGCAACAAAAAAAAGGAGCACAGTTATCAGGCATAGAGTCTAAGCTCATCCTGAGTGTGTGGGCCTGTCCCCCCCCCCCCGGCTAACCCTCGTCCAGGGGATGGGGAAGGAGCTGCGGCACATTAACCCATCTATTTCCTCAATAAAATCTGAGGGAAAATCTGCTATAACCACAAATTAAGACTGTACATACCATGGGCTATGAAATACCTCTCCTAGGAGATACTGAAAGTTCTGAAATTCGGCATTTTATACTGTATTACAGATAAAAGTTGAAAATGCACCCCAAACTGTAATATCTACTTCATATTGTACCGGAGCCTTTGACTTTCAGACAAGGTAATATTCATGAGCACTTATCTAAGTGAGGTCCTAGGCTACTGTTGATTGAAGATCTGGCTCCTGTGCCGCAGTCCAGAAGGGTGGTTGATCGGGATACAAAGCAGGCTGTGTGGGTGCAGGAGGGCTTGGAGTGGAGGCTGCACTCGAAAGGAAAGTGGCCATTCCAGTCTGTGCCTCCTGTTCCAGTACCGAGGCTTTGAGTGCCATCTTCTGGTCCGCATTCTCAGGAAACTCTGCAGCTTGGCCTGGTTCTAATCATGTAGGAGTGCAAAAATGATTTAGGGTGGCAAACACACTTGTCCTAGTGTCTGTCAGGTCTAAGGCTGGGCTGGCAGCTTTAGCAGGAGGCAAATTCTGGACAGTAACATGCTGGGCTGCTTCCGAGAGATGGACCTGAAGATGAATTCTCTCATTGTGCTGGCCTGATTGCTGTCTCTTGCATGAGTGGGCGGGGAGGCCTTGAGTGGTTCCCGCAAAGTGATAGCTCATTTGGGGTCCAGCTCCTAGAGGATAATTATCACTCGGTGGTCCAGATTGGTCTACCGGGTTACTCTGCTCTGGTGCTGTTTACTTCATGTTGGTAGGCCAATTTCTCTGAAGATACTCCAGCAGAGCTTCAGGAGTTAAAAATGACATCAGTGTACCATTAACTTCTAGCCTCATTATGACTGGGTAGTGAAGGGAGAGTTGTAGACCTAGAGAGTGCATCAGTCATCGGGTCTTAGTAAATGCTGGTGAGTTTGTGGGAGTAGTCTTGAAAGATCATGATTTTGTGTCAGTGCCATGACAGTGCACCCAGTTCTTGAGCTCTGTTTGAAACCCACTCTTTGTCTGCAAATTTAAGATCCTGGCCATTATAGGCCTGGGCCACTCCCCAGGTTTAGCAGTGGGGTTCAGCATTCAATGTGCCTGCTCGATTGTGAAGCCTGGAGGAAGGTCATGCTTGAGAATCTCTGGTAGGGCATCATATAAGAAGTCCAGTGCATTCCCTCACTACATGTGTTCAGGGAGGCCCAGTATCCTAAGATTATTGAGGCTGCCTCAGTTATCAATGTCATCTATTTTGACCCATAGGGATTGGATGACTTGCTCTTGCTCTCAGACCATAGCATTCAGAGAGTCAATAGCAGCTGTGTTGGTAAGTACCGTTGATTCCACAGTGTTGATCCTGGTGTTAATCTGTTGAATGGCTATGGTTGTGTTGTTTGATGCGAGTGTGACCTCAGCCATTCTTTGCATTAGTGCAGCAAACATGTCATTGATTTGCTGTATATTAATGCCTGCAGATGGATCTGAGTTACTGTGGTGCGCCATCCTTGGTTGAAAGGGTTAGTGTTCAGTGCTTCCGACTGTGTTCAACACTGCAAAAAAAGAAATCAATCTGTACCGGAGTGCTTCAGAAGTGTAGGGGTCTGCTACACCATATATAATTTCTGTGTAAGGTGGTGTAAATCTGCTAATTAAATCCCAGGTAGTAGAGCTGGCAAGTTAGGTGGCCATTACATTAGGAGCCAAGCCACGCCCCATTATCCTACTTTTGAAACCTGGTAAACCATCCACCCAGCCCACGAGTTACCGGCCTATCACCTTGCTCAATTATGATGTAAAGATTCTCATTAAGATCTTGGCCACTAGGCTCAACAGGGTCTGGATGGCTCTTCTCAATCCTGAACAAGTGAGATTTGTTCCGGGCACATAACTCATCTGTCCACCTGCACAAGCTTAGTCACATCTTTTCAGCTACCAGGGATCACCCCATACTGATGGCCCTAATCTCTCTTGATGCTGAAAAGGCCTTTGATAGGGTGGATTGGGTCTTCCTACAAGCCACATTGAGGCAGATGGGGTTTCCATTATCTTTCATCATTTGGATCTGGGTCATTTACTCTTCCCCGACTGCAAGAATTTATTGCAATGGTGTTTTTTCTTCCGGTTTCCTTTGTACTCTGGTACACATCAAGGCTATCCTTTGTCTCCCTTCCTTTTTAATTTATATTTGGAACCTCTTCTCAGACAACTTAAATCCTCTCCTAACATCACTGGAATCCCCACTGGAGATCGCTCTTACATGTTGTTCGGCTATGCGGACAATATTCTCCTCCATCTGACTCACCCTGCAGACACCCTGTCAGAGACATTACAGGTAATAGAACGTTTTGGTTTCCTATCTAATTACAAACTTAATTATGACAAAACTGAAATCTTTCTCCTTAACTCTCACACTTTCCGGTCCGAGTCTGAAAAATTTGGTATGAAGTGGACTTCAGGTTCTATTAAATATCTCAGTATCCACCTTTCTACCCAACCATCTATCATGAAAAAACTAAACCTGGATGACTTAACAGCGATTCTTCAGAAAGACCTCTCACGCTGGAAAGCACTTCCACTTTCCTTATGGGGAGAATCAACACTGTTAAAATGAATATTCTTTAGCACCTTTTCTATCTTCTGAATATGTTTAACCTCTGGCTTCCTATTTCCTACTTCAAATGGTTGCATGCTATGATTACTTAATTGATTTGGCTGGACAAAAAACCCCAGGCACTCGTATAACAAACTGAGTTTTCCCAAGGGTTCAGGGGGGCTTCGACGGTCCAATTTTCTCCTCTACTACTGGGCTAGCCACTTATGTAAGTATAGCAAGTGGCTGACCAACCCAGCTGTGTATAATGAGGGTGACTACCATCCCTTATGGTTAGAAATGGACTTGTCCTTGATGACTAAATTCGGCATCTCCGGCTCTTCGATAGTTTATTCCCCTCTGAGCTCTCTTCCTCCTCCTCCTCTACGCAATACGATAATAGGTACCTCTATTTGCGTGCTTTCACAGATTTTCTCCTTTCTAAAATTCTACCCCTCCAAAGACATTTCTCAACCAATCCTTCTCAACAGTAATATCAAAATTGGTAGTAACACTATGCCAAGCTCCTGGATGCCACAGTTAGAAGGCTACAGGATATCGGACTTGTACGTACAGGGTCAGCTTCAATCCTCTCCCAAAATACTGCGGAACATAGGAATCAATATTTTGCACATTTTCAAAATTTCCCAACTTAGACATTTAGCTCTCCACAAATTTGGACCTACCTCCACTACTTCCAATCTCCCCATTTTTTCTCTCCAAATTAAGTGATCTATCACTCAAACTGCCTGTCATTATCTCATGCTACTCAATGCTTTTGGATAAACTCATTCCACCATTAGTGAGTGCTTCAAAGACCTGGGGGGACCTCCTGCCTAACACCAGTCGCAACTGGGACTATATCTGTAGAG
Organism: Neoceratodus forsteri; assembly: GCA_016271365.2. Classification (NCBI taxonomy): domain Eukaryota; kingdom Metazoa; phylum Chordata; order Ceratodontiformes; family Ceratodontidae; genus Neoceratodus; species Neoceratodus forsteri. The sequence goes on along the minus strand of CM057455.1, from coordinate 911,122,952 downwards.
ATTTATATAAGTATACTACCCAAGACCGAGTAAGGTTTACCCAGTTTAGAATCCTGCACAACATGTATTATTCCCCAGTCAAGCTTGCTAGGATGGGTTGTCTCAGTTCACCCTTATGTACTCGCTGTGGTAAATCGTCAGGTAATCTCTTGCATATTCTCTGGCAATGCAAAAAGATCACTCCTCTCTGGTCTTTGGTTAAAGCTAAACTTGACCCATTGCTTGGCTTGGAAGAGTTGTTCACACCCGAGATCTGCATTATTGGTGACTATAGTCAGATCAGGGTCAAAGATCATAAGTATCACATTGCTTTAGTCTCCTCTGCCATCAAGAAATTGGTTCTTAAACATTGGATGGATCAGTCAAGTATTTCCTATAGTGAATGGCTACACAAGATCTCCTTCTGTTTGAGAATAGAGTGTATGATTGCCAGTATAAATAATAAGCTTTCTCTTTTTGATAAAAAATGGGTAAACTTTATGCATTATATTTACACTGACGGTTGACAGTACTCCTTCCTACTGCAGTTCCTTACTCTTTATCTGAATGCCTTGTCAGTACTTAGGGTTTAGTCCTTTGTGCATAGTATATGCTCAACCACTAGACCTCAAGCTTTTTCTACTTAGTGTCTACACTCCATGGGGGGAAGGGGAGTACTGGGGAGGTGGGATTGTTGCCTTGGTATATTGGGGAAGGGAGAGGTTTTCTTTTTGCATTTTGTTCTACTCACCCTTAATTTATCCGGGTCTCACAGCTTGGTTTGTATACGTGACTGCAACTGTGTTTACCTATTGTTTTGAAAACCAAAAAATGTTATAGAATAAAAAAAAAAGAAAGAAAGGGTGGTGGATCAGCCTGCCAGAAGAGGTGGTGGGGGCTGATACAGTGGGGAGCTTCAAACATGTGTGGGACAGGCACATGAGCATAATAATGAAGCATTAAGCCATGAACAAGGAGGCTTCCTCTGTGGAATTAATGCAAGGTTGGGGGGATTGTTCAGCCGAGTGCCTAAAACCACCCAGCCACGAATTAATTGCACAGTAGAAGCCTCCTTTGGAGTGGCTTAATGCGCTTGTAACATGGCAAGTGCTGTTAGGCAGTGATTATCATAAAGGTGTTTGTTTTAATAAACTATAGAAACAAAATGTGTGTGATTTAAAACTTTTACTGCTTATAAGTACAGAACATCAGAAACACAGTAACATTTTTTAATATACTTATGCTGCTAAACACATGCATGGATAAATAACATCTCTAGTGTGCTATAATACATTTCTCTGGTTTTCATAGATTTTGATGTGGTAGATTTAACAGTACATCGCTCGATCTTTGCAAAAAAAAACACTTCTACATGCTCTTAACTAACACTGTGTTGTATGCTGGGATGTATGCACTCAGAGATTTGCAAATCTACAGTCCAGACAGTGCTTGCCTTGTACCATGATCACTAACATTTAATTGTTATCATTTTTATACATAAAGTACAAAGTTTGTTGGGGACTCTTGCATTGGGCTACTGTTTACCTAAGGTCACTACTCTGTGCCAGAGGTATTGTTGCTGTGGAATGAAGTGCTTAGTGAGTTTCAGATAATACTTTTCAACTGCTGCTATTGGCGATTGTGGCTATTAGAAACAACGATAGTGTACAGTTCTGCAATGTAATCACGGTCCACTGTGTGGGTGGGTGGGTGGAAACAGTGCTTCAGAAGTTAGACTGGTAATGCGCAGTACTACTGCAGCTACTGTGCATTACTAGGGAATTAATGCATGGCAAATTTATTTTTTTAAGCCAATCAGATGGCTGTATTTAGTTTTTCCTTCTCTGCCATGTTACAATAATAATTATACAATGGGGTCAGAAAAGCTGTAATCTGATTGGTTGGCTGGCACTTTTTACCCATGATAAATTCACGTGAAAAGGTGCCAGTCAGTCACATCTACTATAGATTGCTCTGACCCAAACATCAAAAACAAGATACCGCCATCTTGAATTGTCACTAAACCGCTTTGTTAAAGAGAGGCATTCAAAAGATGAACTGTAGTTTCCAAACCCACTTTACATAACGCCACAACTCTACTACTAGGGAAAAAAGGTCTCCTTTGTATTTTTGTTTTAGAAACTCAGTATGTACCTCCTCATCCCCTGCATCCTGATGCCTTCACCCTCCGGTCCCAAAAGTGCTGAATAGGGGCACCGGTAGTGCAGTCAGCACTACAAGAACAAGGGTTCCATAGTTCAAACTTGTGGCTGTTAATGTGCTGCACCCTCTTACCTCAGACCATCTCCAGTATTCCAGAAGGCCAAGGCAGACCACCAAGAAAATAAAAACTGCTGCATCACTTGAGAGAGAACAGATGTCCATTTCACTTGGCATGTGGGGGACAGGGACACTGTGGTATCTCTTTCCATTTTCCACTGTACTGTTTGGTAAGATACATTAAAGCACAGACACACTGACAAAAAAACCCACTGCTGCCACAATGTTTTTGCCTCTGACTGTAGCTCTGTAGCACTGTACCCACTGTAATATAAAAGTTAGTTTCTTTATTAATTTCTTTTCTCACTGCACTCCCAGTTTGCACTCGTCTCATCTGTCACTTGCTCTCTGCTCCCGATCTGGCTCCAGTCCTTTTACGGTCTCAGGTACACTCCCGCTGTCTCTGCCTTCCATCATTTCTAAACAAACTTTGTTTTTTTTTGTTTTTGGTTTTGCTTTTTGTCAGTACCTCATTTTGTACTCTGTGCACTCCAGTCCCAGACTGCACCCACCTCACCGCTTGCACGCTCCACTCTGTCTCTCTCTCCACTCCTTTTCCAGTCTTTCTTGGGTGCTGTCCTGCTCTCTCAGTCTTCCGTCACTTTAAATTTAATAAAAATAAATTTAAAAAAAATGCTGAAACCCAGTGTGAAAACTTTCTCGGACAGTTTGTAGTGCTTCCTGGAACAGGGAAGCTGCTCAAAGTGTGCACCATGAACCAGCACAGAAGGTGATTGCAGCAAGATTAATTTTACAGGAAGCACACAATACACACCACACTGTGTCTCTTTCTTACATAATACAAAATAAAAACATAAACAAGTATTTAGTTGTATGTCTGTCTTGGTGGGAAGGGGGCCTTGTAACTTGTCTAACTCAGCAGCAAACTGTCCCACATTCATGCAAAGCTGCCCCTTACAACAGTCACCATCTCCATAACAACATAGAACTGTTTTGTGTGACGGAGAAATAAACTCTATTAAAATAATGCAAAATACCAAACAAAAGTATTTTTCTTTATTTTTGTTTGTCACCAAAAAAGTGGGGACATTGTATAATCACAATAAACCACTTCAGGGTGTGGGTTATGCTGGGATTTACCCATTTCTGGCATGGATTTGACCACTCAGTCTGTGGCCTTGTGAGCAAACTACATGAGGTGTGGGTAAATCCCAGCATAACTCACAGCCTGTTGTGGCTTATTGCTTAAGTAGAGGAACAGGACGAGGGAGTGACCTCAGCAACCAAATAGGGTCCAGGGTGTAGTACAGGCAGGGAATAATAGGGCAGACTAGAATGGCCTACTACTCCTTTTTTGCTGACAAATTCTATGACTTTCAGCTGGTTAGTTGCCTTTGCAGAGCGAAGAAATGAGCTCAGATGGACCATGCTGTGGAAGTAGTCTTGCTAACCTCAGAACTGTGACATATCACAGATGTGGCCATAAGATTTAGGATGTGGGCAAAGCAATGAATACTGGTGTAATACCCCCGCTGTTTTCACTGTGCTTATCCCATTATCCATGACAAAAACAACAACATGTAGTCTGACACCAACTGTCTCTTGAATGAATACCAAGATGTATGGTGATGTGTAGTCTTTCTCCATTAATCCCATTTTTAGAAAAAAACATTCCTGGAGTAACTGCCAGATTGAGGAGGGATGAAGGGAGAGCCATTGATACAGGGAAAGAAGATGGAATCTGCAATAGGAAACACAGCCATTTCCACACACTAGTGTGCAGTCAAGGAGAGATATAGTTGAATGGTGTTTGTACTGGTTACATGTCTGAGGTGTACTGGAAAACTCCCCTCCCAGCCTCTGAGAGTAGTCTGGCAGTTGCCATTCTCACACCCTCAAATACCTTTGGTACCGCAGGCTGTGAAAATATGGAACATGAATATCTGGTACCATGGCTGCAAGTGCTGCACATGTCTACAAAAGCCAGTGTCTTCTACAAGTGAAAAGATTAGCAGATCCAATGCATCATTTCACCTATAAGCTGTGAGATGTGCTGAGATGTTAGATGGAAAGACTTGTACATAGTTCTGCTCTGGCAGGCTTCCAGTACTGGCATTGAACATGGATTGGGGGATGTTCTACATTTGCCAGATGGTATGGAAATAGAAGGGGACTGCCTCAAAGTAGTGATTGACTCAGTATTTTGGGGTGTATGGACTGTTTGGTGTTGAAGGGGAAGGAGTGCTAGCACCAGTATTTTTCTCAGAGACAGAAGTCTGTGATATTGCCAACAGCACCACTGCCTGTATCGCCACCACAAGATAGGTGAGATGGAACCACAGGCAAAGAGCTTGATGAAGCATTACAAACTGGGTGATGCTTTGCATGAGGTGTTCATTAAGAAAGTAGTTGCTAAATTTGCCAGAGATTCCCCTCTGCTGATACAGTAGTAATGATGCACGATTTGCACACTGCCTTAATGGTATTTTCTTTTAGTAAGGTGAAATACAGATGCATTATGCTCTTACTGCTCCTGACACCATGCATTCGGGCGGTGTCTCCAGCAGTATTAACACCATTCTTTTTCCCACACTAGCCTTTCTTTTTTGTACTTTCTTCTGAGGGTTTTTTCCTGGCACCATTGGTGCCCATCCACCTGGTCCACTTGGCTGTTCAGGCTGGGATGCAGCTTGCTGAACAAAGTACTAAAGGGTAGCTTGCCGAGTTGTTTTAGGGGGATGGAACCACATCCTTCTTTCTCCTGCAAGTGCAGTGTTGAGAGATTGAGGTTCTTTCGCCACCCAAATTTCTTGCTTTACAGCTGTCAAGGTAATCTGCATACTCTGCCTCATTATCAAAGCTACTTAGATTCATACCTGGACGAGTGCTTCTCCTTGTCAACACTGTCAAGTTCTACAGTACTGGAGATGGACTGAGAGACAAGAGATGTCACAGTAGGGATGGAAACAGTATGGGAAATAGTTATGCAAATGGCTGGGGCTACAGAATTACCAAGGACCAGGGTAACCATATCAGTACTGGCAGCCATGGTTTCATTGGCAGCAGTGGTCTCGATCACAGTGTCAGGAGTGGTCTGGGTCACAGTGGCAGTAGCGGTCTCAATCACAGTGGCAGGATTGGTCTCAGTTACAGTGACAAGTGAGGCTGGCAGGGTCACTATTGCAGCAGATGTAGGGATGCTTGTAGCTGCAGAGGATTGGTGGATCAGAGCAGTGGTGATTATTAAGGCTAAGGTGATGGTGGTACTGGTGGCAGTGGCATGGGATGAAGTGAAGAAACTCACCTTGGCTGCATTAGTGGCAATTAATGACAATGTCCACTTTGCAGCACTACTAGTTTGAATATCTGTTCTGAATAATTACAAAGTATCCATGTCGCGTTTCACGTTAAAAATTATGAATTCAGGTGTTCCACCCACATTTTACACACTTCTTGTTAACCAAACTTCTGTATATGAGTCACAATCTTTTCAAAAATACCAATTGGTCTTACCACTCGTGCACACTAATTTTGAAAAGAGAACTTTTGCATACAGTGCAGTTTCTGCGTGGAATACATTACTAACTTACGTCAAACATCTTCATAGGTTTCATAGGTTGATCTGAGCTTTTATTTATTTATTTATTTGTATTTCGGATGATACCTTTGAGCCGAGGGCTCTTTTACAAAGGTTCCATGTCAAGGCAATAAGGACATTAAGGTACAAAACATAACATGATCATTACAATGGAACTTACAAAAAAAAAAGGCAAGTAAGTTTATAAAAATAGCAGCCAAAGGCATTGTCAAGGAATTGCTTTGAGAGTTAATTATGCAATACAATTCATAGGTGGCTCAGTGAAGCTTTGTTAGGAGTGGGTTAGTGGGAAAAGAGGAAGAAGAGTGGTAGTGAGGGGGTGGTATGGGAGAGAGAGAGGGAGGAGGGGAGGAATGGGGAGTGCATTGCATTGGGTATGTGGTAGATGGAAAACAGCAAGGGAGGAGGAATGGAGTGAATGGAAAAGAAAAGGAGACAGATTCATCCTATACCCAGTAATGGGGGGTAGGAGAGGAGGAGGAGCTGAGGCAGTGAAGAGGTATGCTTGAGGGTAGTATGCCTGGAGGGGATTATAAGAAGCAATCACAGAAGGCACTAGCTATGAGGTGTTGACACAATTTACACTTAAAAGCAGCAATCATGGCAATGTTGGAGATTTCTGTAGGTAGCAAGTTGAACCAGGTGGAGGCTCTGACAAGGTAAGAACGTTGAGCTTGAGAGGTCCAACAGCAAGGTATTGTAAAGGTTAGACTGTCTGATCTTCTAATTAGGCGGCGGACACGCTGTGGGGTCAATATTGATTGGACTCCAGGGGGCATAAGGCCCAGTGATGTCTTCTCAGCTAGGATGCAGGTCTGGTACTTTATCTTGCCGGATAGCTGGAGCCAGTTAGCCTACTTGTAAATGTCACATGTGTGAGAAAGGCGGGCAGCTGAAATAAGGAGTCTACATACCTTATTAAGGGCTACAGCTATGCGCCAGAGTGCAGTATCAGTAGCGGATCCATAGATAACGGGCCTGTAGTCAATAGTTGAGATAACAGAGCTCTGGATAGTGGGGTTCAAGGCTTCAGCCGTTAGGCAATGTTTGTGCTTGTATAGTAGCCCTATACGGGAGTTCACAGTTTTAGCGATATTGTCAATGTGTTTGGTATACGAGAGGGACCAGTCAAGGGTCAGGCCCAGATATTTAAACATATCCACCTGTTCAAGAGCGACGCCTTTGTGGTTGTTAATTATGAGCTCATGGTCCTTGTACTTGTTGTGGGTTCCATGGAAAAACATTGCTTTAGTTTTTTTGTGGTTAAGGATGAGTTTATGTGAGCAAAATCAGTCTTCCACTTCTGTGAAACTTTTCTGTAGTTGAGACCGAAGGCAGGTGGGGTCGGTGTGGCAAGTGAAGATTACTGCATCATCTGCATACAGTAACATTCTGTCATGGCAGGAGGCAGGGAGATTGTTCAGGAATATGCTGAATAACAAGGGACCCAGGATAGAACCTTGGGGTACTCCAGAATGAATTGGTAGGGATGACGAGAGGAATTCATCAATCTTGACCTGTTGGGTCCGGTTACTGAGAAAGCTTTGAAACCAGAGGGTAGTTTCACTTGAAAGACCAAGCAGGGATAATTGTTTGAGGAGAATGGAGTGATTGACAGTGTCAAATGCCTTAGTCAGGTCAATAAAAGAGGTGTCGACCAACTGGCCCTGATCAAGTGCATAATGGATATGTATGGTGAATTCGAGGAGTGCCGTCGTAGTGCTGTGCTCTTTGTGGAAGCCATGCTGCTGGGAACATTGCAGGCTATATTTTATAAGGTACTCTGTGAGCTGATCAGCCACTATTCATTCCAATGCTTTGGATAGAGGAGGGAGGATGGATATAGGCCTGTAGTTGTTCGTGAGAGTCTTGTCACCACTTTTATGGACTGGAGTCACCACTGCCAGTTTCCACTTTTGAGGGAACTGGGAGAACATGAGGGACTGGTTGAGGATTTTGGTTAGTGGGAGCAGGACTTTGTCAATGGTGAGGGTGAGAAGTTTCATATCCAGTGAATCGCCACTGACCCTAGACTTTCCACGCACTTTAAGAATGTGTTTTTTAGCTAGGCTTTCAGGGATTACTTTGAAATGGAAAGGAGGGTGCCCTGCTGGCAAACCTGAACTAACAGGAGCTGGGTTGACTGTGGTGGGATCAAAAAAGTTAGGGGGTAGCACATGACTAAGGTCAGCAAAAGTGGTGTTAAATTTGTTGGCAATGATTACATGGTCAAGAGTGATGGTACCATCTATGTTCAACATTGTGGGTGTTGTTTTGGGATCCTTTCCAGTCACTTCAGCAAGGTTACACCAGAATTTACTCCCATCATCCCAGGTGGTGGCTAAGGCATTCCTGTAATTGTTAGCCTTCTCATGGTGGATTGCTCTGGTACATGCATTCCTTGATGTTTTGTAGGCCTGGATATCAGTCTGGGTGCCAGTAGCCTTAGCACGATACCAGAGCTGGTCTCGAGATTTTATTTAAGGAGGCCTAGTGTCATCCATGGGTTATTGACACCTTTGATCTTACACTTCTTGAACGGAGCATGAACATCACAGGCTGAGTTGAAACAGGTGATAAAGTATTCAAGTGCTGTGTCTACATCAGGGGCTATATCAATTGGTGACCAGTCATGTTCACGAAGGAGTGTTTTAAGTTACTCAAGATGACCGGGGGTCAGCATTCTCCTGTTAATAGTTTTGGGGGGTAGTTTGGTGTATTTGTTGGTCCAGATACACAAGATAGGGTAATGATCACTTAAGGAGTCTGGGAGGACTGTTGCTTCGGAGATGTGCTCTGGGCAATTAGTTAGCACCCAGTCTAGAAGTATACAGGTCCCTGTTCTGTAGTTTACTCTAGTAGGTGATTTGGCCATTTGTGAGAAGTTAGCAGTAGCTAGGGCATCCTTATAACTATTTGAGCTGGAGGCCAGCCAGTTGATGTTGAGATCACCAAGCTGGATAACTTCTATATTCTGATCCAGGGAGCTGATACAGTCAAGGAAGGAGTGAAAGCCCAGATTGCTCATCTTGGGTGGTATATAGACAGAGACAACAGTCAGGATCTTGTTGTGAGTTCCTAGAAGTACTTTGGCAGCAAGGATTTGGATGTCATTTCTGAGGATGGGCACGGGCATTAAATGACCCATGAGGGACTCTTTAAGGTAGAGGGCACAGCCTCCTCCTTTTTTGGTAAGTCTGTCTTGTCTGAAAACTACATATCCGGGAACTGCTATTGTACAGTCAGGTATCTTCGGGGACAGCCATGTTTCCAGCACTGATAGGATGTCTGGAATGTGCTGGGAAACCCAGGCAGAGAGGGTATCAAGTTTGGAGAGGAGGCTGCAGATGATAGTACTTGCCAAGGAGAGTGACCCTGCCCTGCTGGTAACCTTGTGGCCAAGTTATGGTGGGCCGAGGTTAGGGTGAATGTTGCCTGAGAGGAGTAAAAGCAGCAGTATTAGATGTTTTAAAAGGGGTTTAAAGTTGCTTCTGTGGGGCAGCAGGGCCCTTTTTTTAAGAGGTTCCTTTCCATAAAGATGATGCATGAGGTAGTGACCAGTTAGTAATAGCAAGGAGCTGTAAGAGCACAGTTGCAGTGGTTTTGAGAACAGGCCAAAAGTTTCATTTGTTCTTCAAAATGGTTGTTGGATAGATAGCCCTTAGAGACAAGTACATTAAGACTTGATTTCAATTGAAAATGTTGATGCTTGTGGTTAAGTCAAAAGCTAAAAGAAATGATCAACAGCTGAGGTCCACAGTCACGGAATGTGTTAGAATTCCTGAAAGGGATGAACTGTGCCTGCGCATATGCAGAATGTGAAATCCTTTTGTCTGTATGCGTCTTTGTCATTCAAAGAGGTCTTAAAAAGCCCAAATACAGATCATGGGGCAGGTAAGATGAAAATGTGGATTCAAGCAGGACCCAGAGTCACAGAGTTTGTCAGACTTTGTTGCTTCACTTATGTTTTGCTTGAGATACCTTCCAACAAGTTGATTTTAAAATGAAAAATGCAGATACCTGGTGATGATGCTTTGTAGAAATCCAGTCCAGGAGACTTTCACAGACGTAGTGAGCAAGAATAGTGTAGACCATTGCAGACCAGAAAGTCCATATGCTCGTCATAATTTATGTATAACCTGAGATCTTACTTTGGATCAGATAATGATCTAGCTTGGTTTTAAATTCATCCATTGATCTGCTCACTACAATTTCTAATGGGAGCTTGTTCCATATTTTAGCTGCTCTTACTGTCAATCATTGCTTTCTTTTGGCAGTATTGTACCTTTCCCCTCTTATTTGCAGGGGATGGGCTCTTGTATTGTATGACTGTTCCTTTAAGACTAAGTTTATCTGTTCCCAAAGTGATGGATTATTTAATGCCCTATACAACATGCACGTTCCCTCCAAGTCTACGAAGCTCTAGGGAGTACAAACCCAGGGATTGTATCCTCTGATCATAGTCCAGACCCTGGACCTCTAAAATCCTCCGAGTTGCCCACCTTTGAACCTTTTCTAAGGAGTTAGTATCACCTCTGCATCCAGGTGACCAGAACTGGGCACCGTATTCCATATGAGGGCATACCAATGAGGTATAAAGTGTGATGAGGACCTCCTTATTCCTACATTTTATATGTTTATTTATACAGAATTGTATACCGCTAGCTTTTTTAATAATCTGGCTATAATGAGTCTTAAAACTTAGATTGTTACTAACTTTGATACCTAGATCTCTTTCTTCATTTATCACCTTTAAGGGTTTGTCTCCCAGTCTATACTGATACTATTTATTATTTTTACCCATATCCATCACATTACACTTGTCGATATTAAAAGATGACCCTTGCTTATGAGCCCAGTCTTCCAGTTCTGCTAGGATGGTTTGTAAAGAGTCTGCATCCTCTTTTACTCTTACCACCTTTCCAATGTGGGTGTCATCAGCAAATTTTGAGAGCCATTTATCAGGTGTAGAACTCATGGACCCTATATATATATTAAATAGACATGAACCCAGTACCGAGCCCTGTGGTACCACACTAGTCACCCCAGTCCAGTTGGAATAATTACCTTTTATACAGACCCTCTGTTGTCTATCTGCCAACTATGACTGAATCTAGCAAATAATATTATGATGAATACCCATTTTAGCTAGGGCATCAATCAATTTATCATGTGGGACTTTATCAAAAGCCTTAGCGAAGTCCAAAAAAATGATGCCTTGCTTCCATCGAATCTTTTTCAACAGCTGTTTTCAACTATTTTAAAAGTTTAAATGTATGGACATATAACATAAAAGTTTTGACACATTGATTTGATATCTATTAATTACCTGTTGGTGTTGTTATATGTTTATAAATGTTATTAGTTATTCTATACGACTTCAGGTCATACCTGAAAAAGGAATGTATATTCCAGTGTACCTATCTGCAGATTCAAATACTGTATATGAATGAAATAAAATGAATGAATAAATGGATAATGCTTTTTCCCTGTTGTCAGCCAGTGCCATGCTTGTGTCGGAGGCAGCAGGCTTTGACAGGGTAAAATATAATTTTGTGGTGCAAATGTGCCCTGAGCGCAGCTCTGCAGTATGCTCACCTTCACTTGCTACTTGCTGCTCTCCAGCTACTGCAGCTTTGTTGGGGTTGCCAGACCAACTACATTTTCTAGTATGTCATCTGCCTTAAATAGTTGTATTCCTCACAGTAATATGAAATTAAATTAAAGTATTATTACAATTTTTTTTTTCTTTTTGATTACTATTTCTATGTCCTGGTCAGCATTTCTTGTCCATGCTACCATTTTTATGGCCACCGTCTAATCATCCCTGGCCCCCATAGGGCCCTCGCCTTGTTCCCCCATGGCTTCCCCCCAATGGTGGGATGGTGGAAAGCCCTCTACTCTCCTGCCAGGTCCAGATCCATTTTCTGGCAATGCCCATGAGGCTGGGGCACCCATAGAACCGCCATCATGCCACCATGACCACAGATGCCTTTTTCCATTGTTCACCCACTGAGGGGCATGACGTGCAATGACGCCGGCGATGTAGTCACTCATGCTCCCACACACACCACATCAGGTATCTGACATGCTCCACCCTAGAAGTTGTGGCTCCATGTCACTGACCCCCAGCCTCCGCTAGGGGTCAGGAGTGCACTGGTCACAGGTTCTCCCCCCTTCCCGGAGATGGTGAGCAGTCCTACGGACACTTGATCCATCTCCTCCCCCTGACCCCCAATGGCCTGTGCTCACTCCCAAACATGGGTCACCAGTGCAATGTGAGGTGTGGTGACCAGCGCCTTAACCCTCAGCACCACCAGTCTGGCAAAATTATATTATTATGAAATATAATCACTCACTGCAGCAGTGCCAGTGAGCTGACAAGTCTCACTCATGGATCAAACCTGATTGGTAAATAGAGTCTCAGAAGAAAAAACATTTCTATTTTAAATTTTTTCTTAGGCATGAAGTCACAAACTTAGAACAATGTCTTGAATTCATACAGTACTGTGCCAACATACAGAACAAAATGGCAGCTGGCTACCCAGAAGTGATGGGAGTCAGCTGACCATTCCCACGCTACCAGCTAACAGCTGTACAGTGAGCTCCTTACAGGAAGATAAAATTATTTTATTAATTAATATAATCACTCACTGAAGCAATGCCAATGAGCTGAAAAGTCTCACTCACTAGTCAAGCCTGACTAGTAAACTAATTCTCTGAAGGAAAAACATTTATTTTATTAATTTCTTCTTAGTCATGAAGCCACAAACTCAGAACAATTTCTGAAGTACACATTGTGCACACAAACAGAACAAATTTGCAACTAGCTGCCCAGAAGCAGTGGGAGTTAACCAAATAGCCCCATCTTACTCGATAACTATAATGCAGTGCACTTGTATTTGCACAAGTGGCTGTGGAGGGACCCAAACCTGGGTTCCCCAGATGAAGATATCTGATATTAATCTCAGAATATATTATCATGCCAGTAAGCTGACAAGCGTCACTCACAAATAATCAAGCCTAACTAAAAAATTATTTTTTTAAATTTCTTCTTTGGCACAAAACCACAAATAACAATAGACAAAAGGTTCCTAATAGTGATCTGAGTGCACATGGGCACTGTGTACAATACACACTACTGCACACAAACACAGGACAACATGGCACCCACTCAGAAGTGGTGGTGGGAGTCAGCTGACTCGGTCCTCCACAAAAAAAAAAAAAATAATTAAATCATTCAGTGCTGTTGTGCACTTCGCAGCACTGAAGTTAGACTACTATGAATCCAAATGCTTAGTTTGCCTTGTTCTTGGTTTTAGATAAATCCAACCAAGTTAAATACACCCCTACAAAATCTTCCTTACTGCCTTAAGTTGTTTAAAGAGTAACAGCTTTAAATCTGGTTTTGATTTACTACACACACATGCACGCACGCACGCAAGCACACACACACCCATGCACGTACACACACACACACACACACACACACTGTGTACCTGTAGGCTGGGCCCTGCCTGTGTTTTTCTCTCTCTATATATGATAAGCAAACAGCTCTTCTTTAGTTTCACTTTCTTCTCACTGTAGTAATTTTCCTGAAACTAATTTTCACACTACAGTGGAAAAAAAATCTACTTCTTTCTACCGTAGCTTGGGATTTAGAAAAGATTTAGATAAGGGAACAAAAACGGAAAAAGTTCTGCTTTCTAGGTAATTTTATCAAGCGCTTGGAAGTTCTTTCACAGCAGCTCAGATGTCTGCCTTTCTTGCCTGTAGCTTCTGAAAGTGCTGGGTCACATGAGCTGCCTTCAGTGAGCTTCTAAAGTGGCCTCTGTTTAGACTGGAAGTCTTGGGAGATCTTAAAAATCACACTGAATGACACAATACTGAATAGCTCCTAGTAGTGCCCATCATTTGTTTTTCTTCCTGAGTAACAAATAGCCTATTATTTGTGGCTTTTAGGAAGTACTCTTTGTTGCTTGCACACTCCTACTTGCAGTACACTTGCAAATGTTACATTCACGTGATTACTCTTTACACAGATAATCATATAGGTGTACAAGATAGCCGCATTACCATACACTATCACCTCGCAGAACTGCATACATAATATGGTGGGGTGACCACTATACCACACATACTGTATACTAAGGTCACACTACAGCACATTTTTAATGCCCTCCATAAACTCAGAGCATTTCATTTTAGCGAGCTTTTGCTTCACAGGTCAGATGTTGCTGGTAACACCTTTCTCACCATTAGATTTTTCCAGCTGACCCTTTACTTAATACTACTACCTACAGAAAGAAGCACAGTATGTGTAGTTATAGCCACAGCAAGCAAGGAGTTCCTACTGGCCCTCTGGTTTCCTTTTTCCCCTATGCCTGTCCATTTGACCCATTTTAATCCTTTCTGATCATTCGCAAAAAGAAAAAAAGAAAAAACATTGTCACTGCATTTTGTACAGTACTTGCTTGCCTCTACCTCTTCCACAAAGTCAGTGTTTTTTTCTTAGAAAACACACCAACCCATTAAGGAAAGGGAAATTTTGCCCTTCTTTAATGTCAGATCCATACTCACTGTGAACCCAACAGATCTTCTGGTTACAACAAGCAGCCTTTAAAAGGTAACCTGCTTGGAGGTGGTCAGGCTTCCATGGGAAACAATTAAGAAGAACAGGAACAGCAGTGTAAAAAAAAAAGACAAACCTGCCAGGGGCTTCGTGCAAAACAAGTAACAAGAAGAGTAAGAATTGCAGTAGTCTCAAAAAAGAACAATTTGTGGGGAAAGAGTCCCATATGAAACAATGAACGAGAAGAATAGGAACTACAGAGTCAAAATAAATGAGACAAATCTAATTATCTATGACGACAGTTACATAGTGCCACCTGCTGCTTGCATGGCAATAATACTCTATTGATGTAATTGTAACAGAGTTTAAGGGCAGTGCTGTCCTCATACATACAGTGCTTAATAAGCTGATTTGCACACACTACTGTGTGTAGGAAGGAAACTTCACATTCATTTTCCTTGTTACAGATTGACAATGTACTGTATGTGCCCTTCATCTCCAGATTTTATAGTGCTATACAGATTCTGCTGTTTATGAATATACAGTATGCTAAATTGAACAGTAACATGTATTTTGCCTTATTTTGAACACTGTGGGAGGCACATACAAATATAAAACATAATCCACTTGGTAATTTTCCTGCTTCCTTCCTACAGACCTACTATACTCTTTAGTGCTTACAAGAAGTCTGCTGGCTATGCCAAGCAATAACATTAAAAACACACTAAAGATTTCTCTGGCCTTTTAACTATAAGCTTACATTAAAATTATGCTGGAATGCTCAAGTTTATAGCAAGATTGTGGGTTCTACAACAGAACTGCAGCAGCTACAGAGATCCTTCTATCATGAATGACTCATGAGTTCCACAAGACTGAAAGGCACCTAGGGGAGTCACATGGAGTTGAGATTTTGTTTGAAATGCAACCACGTTGTGTTTCTGACCATCCACAGCATCATGTCCCACAAAAAGGCCTTTTCCATGGACCACCATATACTTTGACAGGAAATAAAATCACTTCACAGAAAAACAACAGAATACAGTTCCACAATTTAGATTGTAGAGTCAATGTTAATAGCAGATTTGGGGCACAGCTGCAGAACAGACAACAGGGTATCAGACATGTTAACTGGCCCTGAAGCATGTGTGTAAAATACAGTAGAATGCAAATCGATGCATTTCTGATGAAAAGCACCCATTTGCTTCCACAAAACATGTATATAATGGTCACAGAAACCATTCCATGGAACAAAATGTCAAATTGTGGAATAGTGTAACACTGTTCCATGGAAGAAATGCACTATTCAATTTCTGATGGAATGTTATGGAAATAGACCTTTCTGAAATGTTGCCAAATGCTGTTGCATTGGAATCTGAACGTTCCACAGAGCATTGACTTGCAACAGTGTTCATAATTCAATTGCATCAAGGCAGGTGTGCAACTTGGCAGTGTTTCTCAGATGGTAAAGAGCACTCAGGCCTACTGTCTACACCGAAGCCCTGAGGTTCAGTTCACTGTCCAGAGGTATGCCCATGTTGCATGCCACCTCCTTTGTTTTAAGCTGTATCCCATCAAATTGCATGTCTCCCAAAATGGTTCTTGCATGGATGCCACAATTAGGGATAGCTCCTTAGTGGTCTAGATTTCTGTCTAAACCTGTCATGAGGAAAGCTGACTGACCTCTAAAGTAAAAAAAAGCAAGAACAGACTAGTGGTCCTGCAGAATGGCCAAGGAGCCTGGAACATCTGGTTTGGTCTGACCTTAAGGCTGTTGCATGGCTGAAACCTGTGCAAGTGAACTTGCTGGATCCTTAAACTCCAAACGCATTAATGATTAAAGAATTTTTCTCTGATATTCCTGATTCAACATGTATATTCCCATATTTAGCAGCCACAGAGTTTAAAATCATTAGAACAGATTTCAATGTCAGGTACCACTTCAGCATCACAACAGCTATTTATCTACTCTCCTGTCCTGCAGACTACAACTTTAAAAAATCATTTGTCAAAGTTCAATGTCCATAGAAACATAGACTTTGATGGCAGATAAGGTCCACTTGGCCCACCCAGTCTGCCCAGTTCCCTTCCTATTGGATAAGCTGCAGATTCTAGTTAACCAACAGCCTACCTCCTGCAACCCCCCACTACAATTGTCTTATGTCTGCCCCATGCATGTTTGAATTCCCCCACTGTTTTAGACCCAACAGCCTCCCCAGGAAGGCAGTTCCATGCATCCACTACTCTCTCAGTGAAACAAAAATTTCCTCATATTACCCCTGAGCCATCCCCCCTCTATCTTTTAATTGTGCCCCCTTGTTCTTACACATCTCTTTTTCTGAAAGGTGCTACCCTTCTGGACTTTGTTGATTCCCTTGAGGTACTTGAAAGTTTCTATCATGTCCCCCCGTCCCTCCTTTCATCAAGGATAATCAAGGGTATACATATTAAGCTCTCTCAGTCTAATTTCCTATGTTTTCTGATGCAGACCATGCACCATTTTAGTTGCCCTCCTCTGGACTGCTTCCATCCTGTCTATGTCCTTGCGTAGATGGGGTCTCCAAAACTGCACACAGTATTCCAGATGGGGTTTCACCAACTGTCTGTACAGAGGGATAACCACTTCCCTTTTTCTACTTGTGATGCCCCTTCCTATACATCCCAGTATCCCCCTGGCTCTTCTTACTGACTTCTCACATTGCTTACCCACCTTTAAGTCATTTGATATGACCACCCCAAGTCCCTTTCCATTGTTGTTGTTGTTAGTACCTCCCCTGCTATTGTGTACTCTTCTCCTGGGTTTTTGTTTCCCAGGTGCATTACTTTGCACTTCTTTGCATTGAATCGAAGTTGCCATATGTCTGACCATTCCTCCAACCTTGACAAGTCCCTTCTCATCCTTTCTACCCCCTGTGTATCAACTCTGTTGCAGATCTTGTTACATCTGCAAAGAGCATACCTTTCCTCCAGACCCTCTGCAATGTCACCTATAAAGATGTTAAAGAGGACTGGACCTAGTACTGAGCCCTGAGGTACTCCACTAGTAACCCCCCTTTCTTCGGAATGTGTTCCATTTACTATTACCTTCTGTGTCCTGTTGTGCAGCCAGTTTGCTACCCAGGCTACCACCCTGTAACCCACTCCCAGGCTGGCTAACTTGATTATTAGTCTTTTGTGCAGGACTGTGTCAAATGCCTTGCTAAAGTCTAGGTAGACCATATCCACAGCCCCTCCCTGGTCTATTACTTTGGTCACCCAGTCAAAGAAATCAATTAGATTCATCTGACATGACCTTTCTGCTGTAAATCCATGCTGCTTTGGGTCCTGTGCCCCGCTGGCCTCTAAGTACTCAACAATTCTTTCTTTCAGAAGTGATTCCATCATTTTCCCTACCACTGAGGTCAAACTTACAGATCTATAGTTTCCTGCTTCTGCCTTGCTCTCACTTTTGTGAAGGGGAATCACATCTGCCCTCCTCCAGTCCTCAGGTAACACCTCATCCTCCCACAATTTGTTAAAAAGTGTGGTCAGTGGTGTTACTAGGTCCTCCCTTAGTTCTTTTAGGATTCTGGGGTGAATCCTATCAGGCCCCATTGCTTTGTCCACCTTGAGTTTTAGGAGTTCTTTCAGGACTCTTTCTTTTGTAAATGGACTGGTGTCAACCCCCCTACCCAGAGGGCTTCTATTGTCTGGTTTAGGTAACTCCTCCTCATCTTCTTTAGTGAACACTTAGCAAAAGTATTCAGGCAGAGATACTGAATGAATACTTTTGCTCAGTATTCACAAAAGAAGATGAGGAGGAGTTACCTAAACCAGACAATAGAAGCACTCTGGGTAGGGGGTTGACACCAGTCCATTTACAGAAGAAAGAGTCCTGAACGAACTCCTAAAACTCAAGGTGGACAAAGCAATGGGGCCTGACGGGATTCACCCCAGAATCCTAAAAGAACTAACGGAGGACCTAGTGACATCACTGACCACATATTTTAACAAATCATGGAGGATGGGGTGGTACCTGAGGACTGGAGGAGGGCAGTTGTCACTGGTATTGATGTTGCACTGGGTCTTGCTTGTACACATTTTTACTTCATACTTATCCAGGATAGAGCAGTTGAGAGGAGATGAAATGTCTCATTTTCAGTGGTGTCCTGCTTGTAAACATTGTTAGATTGTAGTTACTCAGGATAGGGTAGCTGAGAGGCAATATCTGCTTTTTAAGGGGGTCCCACATTTTGATCCCAAATATCCAACAGTCTTTTTATGACCTGACGAGGTGGGAATTTTCAAATCCCAACCAAAAGGTGATTTCTCTGTGTGACTGTGGAAACAAGTTTCAGAAGGGATTTGAAAAATGGCACCTGCCATGTTCAGGAGGTGGTGTAATGCAAGCAGTATGCTAAACATTATGGGCCAAAGTCTGCAAAAATAAATTGATGAGTAAATGTCAGAACTATTCAATGTTTCCACACACGTTACTTGTCTTTTCACATTTTTGCCCCAAATTTTCAACATAGTCTTTTTATGACCACTCTTTCTGAACATTACAGGTGTCATTTATAAAACAATGATTGAAACGTCATTTTGTGCCACAAGTGCGAAAACTCATTTTGGGTAGGGTCTGAGAAATGACAGCTGTCACATTCATGAGATAGTATGAAAAAATAAATGTTAAAAATCTCAGGTCAAAATGCTAAACAATACCACAGTCACAAGCATGCACTGAAAATTTTAACTTTGATTTTAATATTTTTACCCCAAACTTTTCTACACAGCTTTCTTATGACCCCAAAGAGCCTTCTTATGGCACCACCTCATGAACAAGGGTGGAAGAAATTTTCAAACTGTACCTGAAAAGTGACTTCATGCCACAGGTGTGAAAACACATTTTGGCCAGGATTTTAATGACAGCTGTCAGATTCATAAGGTGGTGTGAAAACATTGCTATGTTGAGGAGTTGGGGTCAAAATAATGAAAATTACCACAGCTATGAGTGTGTGTTGAAAATTTCAATGTAGTCTCAAAACTTTCTTTTTTTCTCATATTTTTACCCCTGATTTTCAACACAGCCTTGTTATGACCCCACCTCATGAACAAGAGTGGTGAAAATGTTCAAATCCTGCCCAAAAGGGGATTTCATGCCACAAGTGTAAAAACACTGTTTGGCCATGATTTGAAAAATGACAGCTGTCACATTCATGAGGTGCTCTGAAGAAATAGCTATGCTAAAAATCTGAGGTCAAAATATTGAAAGTTTCCAAAGTGACGAGCCCGCATTCATAAATTTTAATGAAGGCTCATAACATTGTTGATTTTTTAATAATTTTACCCCAGATTTTCAATATAGCCTTTTTATTATCCCACCTCATGAACAAGGATAGAGGAAATGTTCAAATCCTGCCCAAAAGTTGATGTCACGCAGTGACCACAAAATCACCTTTTAGGGCACCTTTGCCTAATTTCACTGTCATTGCTCATCATGTGAGGTTCCAAAAAAAAGCATATTGAAATGGTGGGGAAAAAATATTCAGAAATTACCAAGTTATGATGACAGGCTCAAAATCCATTGAAATACAGTACATTGAACTGCATACCTGATTGTCTCAGTTTGTGTTCCAACATTGAAGAGTGGAGATGTGTCTCCAGTCCAGACAGGATCATGGCATTGGACCCCCAATGGGTAAGTAAGTGCTTGGTGGGGTGGTAGGTGCTGAGTGGGAGGGTTTGGTGGGGGACAGTAATGGCAGTGACAGCAGCAGACATCAATGGATGGTTTTCTTTTTTACATGGTATATTACAAAAAAAAAACGATGAGGGATGATTTTCTTTATTTCGGGTACCAACACTGGGGACTGGGGACATCAGTGTCATGTTTGGCAGCACCGGGGGTGGGCTCCCCAGTGTCGAACAATCAAAACAGGCAAGGTGGAGATAGCAGCTAGTATGGAAGATTGGGCACCCAATGCCAGAAAATGGGGTGGGAGTGATTGAGGGAGGATTTGCTTTTTGTTTGTTAGCACTAGGGGTTGGCTCCCCCATGTCACACAATGAAAATGGGCAAGGTGGGCAGATGTAGCCAGCACCAAGGATGACATGGGAGGGGGGGTACCACAGCATCCTTACCATGACAGATTAGCACGCCTGTACTTTGGTGGCATTATGTAGATTAAAAAAAAGATCCACCCTATGATTGGGTCAGCTCTTTTCTTTGAACTACACAGTTTCCATCCAGCAAGCCAGAACAGTGTCATGATCAGCCTGGCTGATGACTGGGGTGACACTGACGAGCCCCTTGTAGACTGCTCTGATTTGGACTGACATTATCACACCTCTCAAAACCCACTCTCATAACAAAATGCTCACAGCAAATGCATGCAATGAACACAAAAATGAAACATAAAAAATTGTAAGGACTTGAAAGAAGTGATGGGGAATTATATAGATACATAGACAGTGTCGGCAGATAAGGGCCTATGGCCCACCCAGTCTGCCCATTTGAGCTTGTAAGTTCAGTTTGTTTTCCTAGAAGTCTGTTGCCCCTTACCCCTGACCTCCAGAATTCCTTTATGTCTATCCCATGCATTCTTAAATCCCGTGATTGTTTCAGCCCCCACCAACAATTGTTTGAGATTTTTACAATTCTCAGAAAAAAATGAGCAGCTTTATAAAGTTTGCTGATTTATTAGAGACAACAAAAAGAGATGCAAGAAATCAACAAAGATGTTGACGTTATACTCGAACAAGTCCAATAGCAATAGGCAATAACAGAAAAGGATGTCAAGGAAAAAAAGATTAAACCCTTAATTACTGAAGGCATAGACAAATACTAGAAACTGTCATTTTACCTAATCTGAGAATTGAGGCAATCGGAATGCTAACCAGTTCCGCAGCTTAAGAACAGGGGACTTATCACTAAAACTAGACACAGATTTTTTATTTTATTTTGTAACTTAAATGTTTGTTCAACCTTTCTGATAATTACATGGCAAGAGCACCAGCATGCTCCATATGGCACCCTCATACTCTGGCACATCAAACATGCTGTATGTCTCACATATATATCACATACAGGTGTATATATATATATATATATATATATATATATATATATCATTTCATTATGTATCAAGCTATGCATACTACAGTCTTGTGCACAAATAAGATAACAATATTCAGCAAATATGACAAACCTTGCCAAACTTGGGAGACCCCCTCACCCATGGGCAGGGACAAAACAACTTAAAATTGGTTTTCACTAAGTCCACAGTATAAAGAGTTCTTGTCTGCTTACATATTTCATTTTCTCACTCGATTAGAAGGTTAAATAACTAAGTATCTCCATTAGGTATATTATAGGACATTACTGGCTTTTATGGATATGGAGGAGCCCACTGCATCCCCACCAAAGTATCTGAGCAACTAAAAAACATCCCATGGCCTTGAAACATCCATGGAAGCCTCTCTTTGAAGGTTCGGTTTCACTGTGATCTACTCCATTTCCCTGATCACTTGCATTCTTTTAATTCATTCTGAGACCTGCGGAGTAACATCTGTTAACCAATGCATTGTTATACCATTGAGGGCCAGTATGCCACAATCAGTAACCACCCTTTCTTATTTTTTTTTGTTTGCCCCACAGTATGTCAAAGACCAGGCGCTGGAAACTGCATTGAATTTCTGTCCCCAGAATTGTCTGCAGAAGCTGATCTACCCCCCCCTGCCAGTAAGCCTTGATCCTGAGGCATTCAAAGTATATATGGGCGTGTACCTACATTGCCACAGTGTCTCCAGCATAAATCTGATCTGATTGTTCCATATTGTTTGGTGTTCAAGGGCATTCTGACATCCTGACATACTGGACTATTACCTTCCACAAAAAATCTCTCTGCAAAGATTATGAAGTTACCCTCCATCCCTGCTGCAGACTTTTTTCCCATGCCTTCTAATCTAACTGTAGTCCTGTCTCCACTTCTCATTTCTGTCTAATTGACTTCTGGAAGGAATCCCCTTTGCATCTCAGAATTCTATACAGCTCTAAGGTGTATCAACATTTGGTGTGTAATGTTACTCCCCAATAAAAGAAGTCCGGTAATTTTGATTGGTCTTGTGTACATTTTTGCACATTGTCTCAAGTCATGATGAAGTGTCTTGTTTGCAGATACCTAAAAAATCAATCTATGAGAGTGAGTACCTCTGCTTAATTTCTGGAATATCACTGTCTGCCCCTGGGAGATATACTGACTGAAGCATGTTAGCCCCATCTCCTTCAATTTCATGCATCCAGCATCTAGTTGTGGTGGTTGAAAGGTATCCCAATGTCTAATCAGAGCTAAAGGGCCTAACTCTGTTGAGGTAGCTGTAAGCTTGCAAAACTGTTTCAACATTCACAGCAAGTGTTTAACCCATCTGTTTGTGATGCTGCTGGCTTCCCTGTCTAAATGCCTGGAGATGAGGGACAAAATCGGACCCACCCCATTAAAATTATTTTCCATAGTGCACCACTGTGAGTCCATCTATTATTTTGCCCAAGTCATTAGGGCTGCCCCGAGCTGACCAGTAAACTATTTTTGAATCTGGCATGGATTACTCTCCCTGATGTCTTGGAGTGGACAGTAAGGCCCTCTACATCTTTGGTTGCTTGCCACCCCATATACTTTTTTAAAATATCTCCCTGCACCCTTTTCCAGAAATCCTTTGGAAGCCTAATAAGTACAAATTAAAATTAAAAGAGAAACCTAGGTAGGAAGTTCATTTTAAAAGTGTTAATTCAGCCCAAAAGTGATAGCTGGAGAACCTTCTATCTGGCTATATCTGCATGCATGGCCAAACATACAGGAGAATAATGTAGCTTTAATAACTTGGATATGGTTGATGTGACCTACACTCCTAAATACCTGATTCTATTATATTAGGTCCAGGTGACAGCAAAACAACCCCGAACTGCACAGGACAGACACCACTAATCAGGATAGCCTCTGGTTTCTGGTAATTTAGCTTGCATCCTGTCATACTCCCATACCTACCCAGCACCTCTACTAACTCAGGGAGTGATTCCTGATGGTGTGACAAGATGAATATGGAATCATTGGCATACAAGGAGATTTCATGATCCTCCCTCCACCACAATTCCCTGAGTTTCTAGGTTTTACTTGATTACTAGGGCTTGAGGTTCCAGTATTATTGTGACAAGTAATGAGGAGAGGGGACAACCCTGGTGCAGCCCACATTCCAATGGAAATCTTTGCACATTTATGCCATTTACTTTTACCACTGCATCCAGACTAGTATACAGAGCTTCTATACACCTAATTAATTTGGTGCCAAATTGAAAGGACTGCAGAAAATCTACCAGTTTTGGTCATAGACAACAAATGAAGAGGTTCTGCCCACTACAGCACCAGCAGCCAAACATCTATACAACCATTACTAGCCCTTAAAATTCAATTACCACTAGTAGCCCCTCTGTGCTTCAGCCCTCTATGTTAAAGACTGAGCACAAAGGATATCCCAGGCACCTGCAAGGGAGTCAGTCAGGGGACAGCCAGTAGCTAGGAACTCTGACTGTTGCATCCCAGGTAAAAATGTATATGCACTATTAACAGCATAGTCTGTGGGAATATTGTGTGGGTCCTGGCTGCAATATACTGTATAGAAGGTTATTTTCACTATCTGCTCATTTTCACTATAGTCACTATTACTGACAATCAGTGAAAATAAATAGACAGTGAAAAATATTGTACAGCTGATTGTCAGTAGTACTATATTGAGCAGCAAGTCATCTGCACTAATTTTATAAGATGCAAATATGTATAGAAGGTTGACTCATGCTAAATATAATGGATGCTAATTCAACCTGCTATACAGTACTGAGGGGTCTACTAAAGGTTACTGTAAAGTTTACTTGAAGAACAGTGTATGTGCTATAGCTAGTGAACATATTTGCAGGGATATTTTCTGCTATACGCAAAACATACAACTACAACCTACTGGGTCAAGCACTGCAAGATAGTTTAACTCCATTTTTCTGTGCTATAGTTAAGCCTACAGTCACACCCTATCTGGGTAAGCACTATGGGGTAGTTTTGTTTTATCCCTGTTTTATGTACTATAGCAGAGACCTACTGCTAGACCCCATCTGGGTGAGTTTAACTAAATTAGACATTTGCCTAGTATAGGTCTCTGTGGGGGTGAGGTTTAGAGATGATGCTGTCAGTTCTGCTGGCTGTGGAGCACTCTGCTCTAGGGATATGCTCTGGAGGAGAGGGACTGTCCCATCTGCATGACCTTGGGAGAGCTGCTGACTCAGCTGATAGCAGCAAGGGTATAAATGTCTCATCTGCATCATCAGCTCTGCAGGAGCCCACCACACCCCCACTCCCCCCAGAGACCCACTGGTTCAGGGGGGTGGAGAATTGTGGGAAGAGGACAGGAAGATGAAGGAGGATTAGCCACAAGGAAGCTGCCCAGCTGCTCACCATCAAGATGGTGAATATCTTTGCACCCCTAGATGAGGTTCAGGCACCTGACTCTGTGGGGTGGTCTTTGAGACAGTTGATGGGAAAGGGCAGGTAATGTGTTGGCACCCAAGGGAAGCAAGTCTGCCAGGAGAGTCTTAGTGGTGGAGGACTCAATGATCGGGGGGAGGGCAGTGAGGGTGGTGGAGGGGGGATGAATGAGAGAGGGATTGTCCAGTACCTTCATAGGCCATCTGCCATCTGGAATTTAGACAAGATAGGGAGGATGGCAGAGAGGGGAACAGGGGCAACTGGGGGTGTTAGTACTTCTGACTACCAGTGATCTGGCAAAGCAGTCAGTGGAGATGGTGAAGCAGAACTTTGATAGACTGGGGGACAGATTGGCAGCACACTCAGCCTCCCTGGTCTTTTTTGACCTCCGTACTGTGTGGACCAGGGAGGGGAAGCAGGATAGGATAATTAGAGAGTTAACAGAGGTGTTTAGCAGATGGATTAAGGGATGCTTTGTGGGAGACTGGGAGGGGACTTCTGGGACAGGAGGCTCTTCAAGAGTGATGGACTTCACCCAAAGAGAGAGAGTGGACCTGCTCACTGGGGCAGAAGATTGACATCTATATTGGACATTCAAACTGACTATGGAGGAGACTGGGTCCAGGAGAACCTCAATGGCAGGGGATAGGAAGGGGATCCTAGCTAGTACTCTCCCACATCTGGGAGCTTGTAGCAACATAACAGACAAGAAGAAAGCTGTGACCCATACAGGACTAGGTGAAGGGACTTTGGAGAGGGGGAATGCAAAGGGTGCAAGCATCAAGAAAAACAAGGATATGAGAGAATGTGCAAAGTGCAAAGGTAGTAGCAAAGCAGGACCAGGGGTCAGATAGAAGGGAATATGCCATAATCCAAGTACTCTACGTAATAGAATCAGTGTGTTCCAGGTACTGATGGCAGTCACTTAAGTGGACATTGTGGCAATAACAAAAATGTGGGCCTCAGAAAATAATGACTGGGAACTGACATGTACTCACTGTTCATGGGGGATAGAGGAATAGGTAGAGGAGGAGCAGTAGCCCTTTATGTCAAGGAGGGAACCGAGGTGACAGAAGCTGGGTGCACTAGGTGTAGTAATGGTGAGACTGTGTCACTGTGGGTACAATTCACAGCAGTCCTAGGCAAGAAACTGCATTTGGGGTTGATCTATAGACCTCAGGGACAAAGGGAGGAGAGGGACAAAGAGCTCAGGAAAGAAGTTGAAAGAGGAACAGATAAGGAGGAAGTAGTGGTGGTGGTGGGTGATGTGAACCTTTTGGACATTTGCAGTAGCCAGAAGCACCACATGCAAGGTCTTGCTGGAAGCATTGCAGGATTGTCTGTTGGTATAGTTAGTTAAGGAGCCCATCAGGCAGACCACAGTTCTTGATGTGGTACTCACCAACTCTAAGATGATAGGAACTATGGTAGTAGAAGAGTTGTTAGGGAACAGTAACCCTAACATTGTTTAGTTCAAACTGTCCCTTATGTCTGGTAAACCGTAATTGAGAGCTGAAGTCCTTCAGTTTAGAAGGGTGGACTTCAATAGGTTGAAGGAGCTGGTCAAGGATAAGTTAGTTGGGGTAGACAACATAGATGGGGTGGAAGGGAGATAGGGGCAATTAAGGGGGTCATTTTTGAGGCATCTAAAGTATGCATAAGAAAGGCAAACAGAATGGACAGGTTCATGAGACCACTATGGTTCTTGGCAAGGGTCTGGAAAGTGGTGATGGCCAAGAAAAGTCCTTCTACAAATTTAAATGAAAGCAAGGGGAGGAAGAATTGAAAGAATATTTGCTAAAAAATAGGCAGGCAAAGAGGATGGTTAGGGAGGCAAAAGCAGACACAGAGTTGTGTACTGCAGAGGGGATCAAGGTGGAGAAAAATAGTTCTTCAGGTATCATAGTGAAAAAAGGAAGAAAGGAGGGGGGATTGTAAGCACTGTTTATTAAAGTTTCAACAAAACTTACAATAATACAATAATGAACTTGACACCAGACTGTACAGTGCAGGCTACAGACAGTACAAAATAACAGCCAGTACAGTCGTATGGAAAACAATATCCAAAAAAAAACCAAAACATCGTTGATACCTATTTTCTCAAAGCAACATCTGAAAAAGAAAGAAAAGATTACATGAGGCTTACCACCGGATTCACAAAGTACAGTAAGCTATAACATAAAAGTGAGTGAGGGGAAAATCAGTCAAGAAGCACTCTAGATACAAAGAAATATAAAATTGAAATCATCATGGAACAATAGTGGGATCAACCGTTAATTGAAAATTAATCCAGGGGTGCCAAAATTCCATACATAATTGCTCTTTACCCATTAGCTGTAAAACAATTTGTCCACTCCATAAATGAACTTTACCACCTTGTACCAAGTCTGTAAGCAATATTTGGACAAAACTTTCTTTACGCACAAAAGTAATAACAATAACATGCACGTATGCTGTCTTGGAAGTTGAAGAGTCTCAGGGGGAATCAAAACCAGGACCAATATAGAGGAAAGACTTATTGGTTCCATAAATATCAGCTGCAGATCCCCATGTATCTATTGCCAATACAATGCCAACTTAGAACACCCCCAAAATACATGTGTATGATCTGCATCAGGTTCACCGCAACACCACCAGAAGCTTGCAAATTGAACCCCCTTATATTTAGACACCCTCTGTAGGGTTACAAAAAAGTGTGTCTTGCATTTCCATGGGAATTCCTTTATATAAGTCAATGAAGTTAACATATAACTTAATAAGGCCGTTTGGGACCACTCCTCCGATGTTATGGGTTCTCCCAAATCCTGTTCACATCTACTAACCACTGATCTAACCCAGTCAGACTGACCAGCATGGAGATCCGTATACCATTTCCTAATTACGTGAATTAGTGCCTCTCCCTTTTGTCTCCCCATTATAATATGGATCCCAAGAGCTTCAGACAATGCAGAAAGGGAATTTATATAAGGTTTCATTTGTAAAAATGAACTATATTTGCAAATACCTAAAATGATCCATCTGCCTCAAGCCATAACTAACTTATAAGGTACCAAATGAAGCCTACCCTTAACGGTGAAAAGTCGACAGTGATATATCAGCCCCATCCGCGCCCACTTTTTAAGGAAGACCTCTGTATTATAAAAGGGAGTGGCACCATCCCAGGCCATAGCCGTAATCAAAACATGAGCTGCCAAAGAAAGAGAAGCCAGATACTCATGCCAGACCTTAAGAACCAGCCTGGTATATAAAGAGAACTGACTAAAGGAAACGTATGGAATAGAGGCCGAATAAAGAGTTTGAGCCACATTATGCAAATCATTCAGGACCTGGACATATCTTCCAATCATAGGATGAGTACACCTGATTAGTCCAGTGATTTACAATATGCAGGAAAACCGCCTTGGTATACCACACTAAATTCAACAAGCCAACACCCCTCCTGTGCCAGGGAAAAATACAACACCTCCACTCTCACTCTAGCATCCCCTCCCCTCCAAACAAACTGAAGAATCATTTTTTGCCAGTCCCATAAAAGGATATTGTAGGGAAAGACAGAAAGGGTTTGCAATAAAAAAAGGAATATTGGTATAACCACCATACTAATTACCTCAACCATCCTCAAAAAAGATAATGGCAGTGTTGCCCATGCCTGCAAGTCCTTTTTCATCTCTCTCATAAGAGGTTCATAATTCAGCAGTTCTACATGGTCTGAGAATTTAGTTAGGCCAACCCCAAAATATTTAATATATTTCCTCTTCCACCGCACAGGTAAAATTTCTCGTATAGTGGCTAGTGGAACATATCAATAAGCAATAACTTCAGTCTTGGCTTTATTTAGGCAAAATCCAGCATAAGCTTCAAATTCCTCTAAAATTCGTCAAACGTCCATAAGCGAAGATATTGGATTTGTCAAGGTTAGTAGGATATCGTCCACCAATAATGACACCTTATAGTCTTGCCCCCCTAATGGAATCCTCTTCACTTGCTGACAAAGCCTAATCAAGGCCACCAAAGGTTCAATGTAAAGGGCAACCAATTGTGGGGATAAAGGACAGCTTTGGCATGTGACTCTGGACTGGGGAAAGGTAGCAGTTAAAGAACCATTCACCTCAACATATGCAGAAGTTTGGGAATAAACATTACATAACATGGAGACAAATTGAGGTGGAAATCCAAATGCTCAAAGGACGGACCAAAGAAAAGCCAATGAGACCCTATCTAAGGCCTTCTCCACATCCAGACTGGCCAGGACCAGAGGAAGCGACCGCTCTTCCGCATAATCCAGCAACAGAAAGAATCACTTTACTTTATCAAATACCTGATGACCGTGGACAAACCCCGTCTGGTCCCGGTCAATCGGGGATGGGAGAAGGCCGTCTAATCTAGATGCCAACATAGCCATAAATAACTTTTAGTCAGTATTCAACATAGCAATCGGACGATATGAGTCCAGCCTAGCAGGGATTTTACTTGGTTTTACCAATGCGGCAATAATTGCACTATTCTAAGATGGCAGAGGAGATTCCCCATCCTGAACTCCCCTCATGGCCTGTAATAAGACTGGATAAAATACCTGCTGTAAATCCTTTGTCTTATAAAAATCTGATGGAAAGCCAGCTGTACCTGGCTTTTACCTGGCTGAGCTCTCCTTATCACAGACATTATTTCCGCCATAGTAATAGGAATAAATAAAGAATTTATCTGCTGTTCTGAAAGATGGGGCAATTTGGCTTGTGTCAAGTACTGCGATATCTGATCAGCAGATGGCCCCTACTGATCATGAGTATATAGGGTCTGATAATACGTTTGAAATACTTGGAGGATCTCTTCTGTCTTGTAGGTCATATGTCCTGTAACTGGGTCACGTAGCTTAAATATCGTGGCTGCCACTCTCTGTGCTCTCAGATGTCTGACCAAGTACCTAGCCCCCCTGGATCCACCTAATTGTAATTTTTTCCTCACGTAATTAAACATATGTTCTATTTTTTTTATCCAAATAACTCTGTAAGCTTGCTTTCACTTCCAGTAATCTACTCCTAACTGATTTATCTCCTTTAGTTAATCTAGCTTGAACTAGTTGTAATTCCTGATAGAGATCCGAAGTTCTTCTTTTCCATTCCTTTTGTTTATCTAAGACATAGGCCACCAGAGACCCTGTAAAGAGGCCTTTAAGGTGTCCCACAAAACACTGTCTGAAACATCACCTACATCATTGAACTCCAAAAAGATACTGACTTGTTCTATAAAGCATTGCGCAATTCAGGGTATTTTAAACAGGTCAAATGTAAGTGCCAGAAGATATTCTAAGATTCTCTAATTTTACCAATTGTAACTAAAACTGGAGCATAGAAACATAGAAACATAGACTTTGACAGCAGATAAGGACCGCTAGGTCCATCTAGTCTGCCCATTTCCCTACCTACAGGTTAGGCCGCAGATCCTAGTTAACCAACAGCCTATTTCTTCCTACCCCCCACAAGAATTGCCTTATGTCTGTCCCATGCATTCTTGAATTCTCCCACAGTTTTAGACCCCACAACCTCCTCAGGAAGGCTGTTCCATGCATCCACTACCTCTCTGTGAAATAATACTTCCTCACATTGCCCTGAACCGCCCTCCTTCTATCTTTAAATTGTGTCCCTTGTTCTTCAAGTCTCTTTTTCTGAAAGATGCTATCCTCTTGGACTTTGTTGATTCCACTGAGGTACTTAAAAGTTTCTATCATGTCCCCCTCTCCTTCTTTCCTCAAGGGTATACATATTAAGCTCCTTTAGTCTCTCTCTTCATATGGCTTCTCTTGCAGACCCTGCACCATTTAGTTGCCCTCCCTGGACTACCTCTATCCTGTCTATGTCCTTGCGAAGATGGGGTCTCCAGAACTGGACACAGTACTCCAGATGGGGTCTCACCAACTGTCTGTACAGAGGGATAACAACTTCCTGTTTTCTGCTGCTGATGCCTCTCCCTATAGATCCCAGTATACCCCCAGCCCTCCCTACTGCCTTCTCACATTGCTTGCTAACCTTAAGGTCATCTGATATTATTACCCCCAGGTCCCTTTCCTTTTTTGTTGTTGTTACTACCTCCCCACCCATTGTGTATTCTTTCCCTGGGTTCTTGTTTCCCAGGTGCATTATTTTGCACTTATTTGCATTGAATCCTAGCTTCCATACTTCTGACCATTCCTCCAACCTTGCCAAGTCCCTTTTCATCCTTTCCTTGTGTATCAACCCTGTTGCAGATCTTTGTGTCATCTGCAAAAAGGCATACTTTTCCTTGTAGTCTATCTGCAATGTCACTTATGAAGACATTAAAAAGGACTGGACCCAATACTGAACCCTGCGGTACCCCACTAGTAACCCCTCTTTCTTCAGAGTGGACTCCATTTACAATTACCTTCTATGTCCTGTTGTGCAGCCAATGTTTTACCCAGGCTACCACCCTGGGACCCACTCCCAGACTGGTTAATTTGACTATTAATCTTTTGTGTGGGACTGTGTCAAATGCCTTGCTAAAGTCTAGGTAGGCCATGTCCACAGCCCCTCCCTGGTCTACTACTCCCTGGTCTACTACTTTGGTCACCCAGTCAAAGAAATCTATTAGATTCATCTGACATGTCTGACATGACCTTCCCGCTGTGAACCAATGCTGCCTTGGGTCCTGTGCTCCACTGACCTCTAGGTACTCAACTATTCTTTCCTTCAGAAGTGACTCCATCACTTTCCCTACCACAGAGGTCAGACTGACAGGTCTGTAGTTTCCTGCCTCTGTCTTGGTCCCACTTTTGTGAAGGGGAATCACATCCGCCTTCCTCCAGTCCTCGGGTACCACACCATCCTCCCATGATTTATTAAAAGAGTAGCCAGTGGTTTCACTAGTTCCTCCCTTAATTCTTTTAGAATTCTGTGGTGAATTCCATCAGGACCCATTGCTTTGTCCACCTTCAGTTTTAGGAGTTCTTCAGAACCTTTCTTCTGTGAAAGGACTGGGATCGACCCTCTATCAAGAGTGCTTCTGTTAATTGGATTAGGCACTTCCTCCTCTTTTGTGAATACTGAGCAGAAATATTCATTCAGTATCCCTGCTTTTTCACTGTCCCCTCTGCCCACCCACCGTTCATTCTATTCAGCCTCACTATCCCTCCTTTGTCTTTCTCGCTCGCTGATGTACCTATAAAAGGTTTTATCCCCTTCTTAACTGAGTTGGCTATCTTTTCCTCAGTTTGAGCCTTTGCTATTCTGACTTCCCTCCCTGCTTCCTTCTGCCTTAACTGGTACAGCTCTCTGTCCTGCTCCTTCTGTGTTTTCTTATACTTCCGGAATGCTATCTTTTTCTTCCTGACTTTCACAGCCACCTCTTTTGAGAACCATAGTGGCTTTTTCTTTCATTTTAATTTGTTTATTTGCTTCACACAAAGGCTTGTTGCCTCTGTGATGGCAGTTTTGATAATTCCCCAATGTTGCTCCACACCTCCTTCTAGCCTGTTTGGTAGTGCTTTTCTGAGGCACTCTTCCATCTTGCCAAAGTCAGCCCTCCTGAAGTCCAGTACCCTCACTTTTGTATGGCTTGACTCTGTAGCTGAGTTTAATGTGAACCACACTGTTTGATGGTCACTTGTCCCCAGATGGCAACCCACTTCTAGATCTGAGATCCTCTCACTGCCCCCGTTTGAGAGTACGAGGTCTAAGATTGCTCCCTCACGAGTGGGTTCGAAACTAGCTGTCTAATGCCTGCCACCTGTAGGGCATCAAGAATGGCCCTGCTCTTGGATGTGGCTGCAGCAAATGTGCTCCAGTTAACCTCTGCATATTCAGGTCTCCTATCAACAGTATCTCCCTTTCTCTGCCATTCTAAGAATGCCTTCTATCATATCCTTGTCCATTCCCTTCCCCTGACATGGGGGTCTGTACACAACCCCTGTGTGGATTGTGGTGCCCTTTCCAGTCTGCAAGGTGACCCACAGTGCCTCCTCTCCTCCCTGTTTACTCTTTTGTTCAGTTGCTTTTGTCCCTTCCTTTACATAGAGAGCTACTCCTCCCCCTCTTCTCCCCTGCCTGTCTCTCCTGTAGGTTATGTACCCTGGTATGTTAACATCCCAGTCATGGTTCTGTGTGTACCATGTTTCTGTGACTGCTACGATATCCAGGCATCCCTCTTCCATCAAGGCCACCAGCTTAGGGAGCTTGTTGCCCAGACTATGGGCATTGGTACTCATTACCCTCCATTTCCTGATGGCCATCCCTGTCCTTCTTGCCTTTGTCACTTTCTCCATTTACCCCTGCCTTTCTCCCTATCGACACCTCTATGTTGGTGTTTGCCGCACTTACTACCATGATTATTTGGGGGGGCTAGGATTTCCCTGCTCCTTTCCAGTGCCTCCCCTCTTGGCTAGTTTAAGAGCTTGCCAATGAAGCATTTAAACCTATCACCTAGGATCCTGGTTCCCCTCCTGGACAGATGCAGCCCATCATGCCAGTATAGGCTTGCATCCTCCAGGTGGACCCCCAGTCCCCAATGAAGCCAAATCCCTGAGCTCCACACCAGTTTTCAACCACTGATTGAATCCCATGAGTGCGGAACACCTAGCCTCTCCTATGCCATAGATGGGTAGCACCTCCAAGAAGGTTACTGTGTGTGCTACTTGACTAAGGCCCCTCCCCAATTCCACAAACTCTTCCTTCACTTCTCTAATCCCTTTCTTAGCCAGGTCATTTGTTCCTAGGTGGGCAATGACATCCAGCTCCCTTCCCAGTGCAACTGCTCTGGCAATCCTGAGGATTTGCTCCCTGTCCTTCCAAGCCATGGCGCCAGGCAGGCACCTTACCTCCCTCTCCCTTTCCTCCCCCAGTTCTACCTTCCTAACAATGAAGTCCCCACCAGTAGTTGTTTCTTCCCCTGCAGGGTCCCCTGCCACCCTCCTGTGGGTCTCCTTTGTGGAAGTTCCCAGCATCCTCCTTGGTCTCCACTGGGTGCCTCCATAGAGGAACCACACTTTGCCAGAATGGCATAGGGATTGTGGAGAGGCACAACTGGAGGATGTGCCTCTGTTCCACCACCTTCACCTCCCTGAGCCCACTGTGGTCCAACCGCCCTCTTTCTTGGCAACCTCTGAGGCAATGGCAGTGGCACTGGTGGTCTCCGGATGGAAGAGGAGGTACCACAAATCCTGGCCAACTCAGCCTGGAGATGAGAAACCTCCTCCCTCAGCCCAGAGGGGTGCCTGCAGATGGGACAACATCGCATCCTCTAGAACGTCTCCCGGAAGACTGCTGCTCCACAGCCACTGCACTGCACCACTCCAATCATGTCTTATTTCTGGACCCTTAACTGTTTGCAATCCTTACTCTGTCCTCTGTTTTTTTTCTCTCTCTCTTTACTTTCTGCCTGTGTGCCCTTTAAGCTCCTGATTGTCCTGTTCTGAGACAAGGATATCCTATATTTCTCACTAGACCACTTACTTGCTCAGAGACAGACCTCCAGCAGCTAGAGGGGGCTGGAGAGCTACTCTTGCCCTTCTAGGATGGTGGGTCTTTGGTGGTTCTGTGATCACTCACTTCCTGCTCCAAAACAGGAAGTTCCTGTTGTCAGTCAAATCCTGTGCCTATAAAAATAGGACTAGCTTTCGGTGGGGGGGTGGAGGGGAGGGAAGGAGGGCAATATAGTCCCAGCAGAGAAGTCCAGTCACACAGCAGTCCTTTCTCCTGGTGTCTTCTGCCAAGCTATTAGCAGAATCTTTCTAAGGCAGTCTTTAAATGTAGCTTCCTTCTAGCTAAGACACTCCCCCTACTTACTAGATCTTTCTACAAGTAATTTAAACCTCACAGCAGTTAAGTCCTTTCAATCGCCTGAGATTTACACCTAGATAACTGTTCAGATACCCATTCAGTTCAGTTAACCCAGACAAACACACACTTTTTTTTGTTTTGTATGTTAGTTTTTTTTTTACCCTAAATTAAAGGTCCAAGTACAAAAGTTCTTCTACTTTAGCCCAGCAGAGAAGTCCAGTCACACAGCAGTCCTTTCTCCTGGTATCTTCTGCCAAGCTATGGTCCGATAGTAACACAGGGATAAAATTGAGCACTTTGAACATCACTCAAGTGTTCCATGGTAGTATGAAAATAATTAAGTCTGGCCAAACTTCATGCCTAGTCGTATAGTGTGTGTAACTTCTCTGCCTAGGATGTAGACATCGCCAGGCATCCACCAACCCAAGATGTTTCAGGGTGTGAGTTAGATATTTAACTACTGCCAAAAGGGGAAAAACATCTCAGATTGGTGGAGTCTAGTGAGGGATTAAGAATTAAATTCAAATCCCCACCCCAAAGAACTCTACCTTTTAAATGAGAGGTGAGCAGAGAAAAAAAACTTAAGAAAGACCCCTGTAGAAGAGTTCAGGGGGAAATAAGTATTTACCAAGGTAACCTCCTTGCCAAATAGCATCCCATTAACAATAACATATCTACCATCACGGTCAGTCACTACATCCGAGACTTGCAAAGAAAACCCCCTTCAAAGTAGAGTCAGGACTCCCCTATGTCTCCCACCCAGAAATGAAGCATAGAAAACTTTCTCAAAACCCATCTTAGAAAATTTATCATGTTTCACAGGGAAGAGGTGAGTCTCCTGAAAAAATATAATATCCATATGCTGCTGGTGAGCATAACGAAGAAGCCGATACCACTTGATTGGTTTGGTGATCTCATTGACATTATAAGATAAAATTTTTATTTTCCGAGATCTAGTGACCACCATCCTGCTTACTACGGAACCCAATAATGAAATACCAGTTCTTTCCCCTCTGGAGTGCTCCCAATAAAAAAAAAATATATAAATTTTCTTCACCCTTATAGCACCCCCATATCCATATAATTCAACACCTTCTAACAAAGGCCCATTTAAATGATGCACCATTTCCAGAAACCCGGACCATAAAATTTACCCAAATTAATCACAGAGGTTGGGAAATAAGATCATACCAAACACTGTAAAGTTAAGCCATCCCTGAGGAAATTTTTTTCTATCTCTAACAGCTACATGGATGGTAACTAGAACAAACCCCCTGAGACAGAGTTTAAAAAGTACATAGAACAACTAATTCTAGTTGTCTTCAATAAACCAGCCCCATATCTACAGCCCCAAATCTACAGCCAAAAACTAGTTGTCCCCGTTCCCCAATGATGTACCACACTCTAAGTATTAGAAATTCTGATACTCCTCCTTACAACTTAAAATGTCCGGTACCGATTGATAAATCAGACAAATCATAGTAGCCTCATGTAAATCAAAAGGTATCACCATTAAGCTGTAGTTCAGTGCCATAAAAATATAAAATAAATGTAACTGAAATGTGAACCTCAAGATAAAGCATTTCACATGCGATAACAAGTCATAGAACAACAAGATATTAAAACAAAACCATAAACCCCCGCCCAACCCTGTAACTATGAATAAGATAGAAACATTTGAGTGCTAACACTTAAGTATGTATAATAAAATACTGAAAAACACTTCTTCCTTTAACCTGTACAAACACCTAGATTATTATCTTTCAACCTTCATAAAATATAGGAAAAACAATATATCCCTAACGTAAAAACATCTGTCGCCATAGAAGCATTTTGATACAACAATAAGGCAATCAAGAATAATAGACTTCCAAATGAGGGAGGCCAATCAAATGCATGGCTCCTAAACAGGGCCCTGGTGGCATCAGGTTCTATTGGGGTACTTACCCTGGAAACCTAGTCAACCCTGGGTGGGAAAACCACCCCACAACACAAAAAGGCACAATAATACACAGCTTCCATACCAGATAAGAGGTAGCTGTGGGGCCACCAAATATAATTCAAATACTGAACTTAGGAACATATCTGAGTGTATACTGAGATAATATACTACTAGGGGCAGTGAAGTAAGGTCCAATGACCCCCATGTGTCCCACTCATCAAACGACCTTACTACTTTTATAAAAAATCTCAGAGCACTCATCACATATAAACGGGATTCAGTAGCTCTTTTAACTACCCCATTAATCCAATTCTTCCCTCACCTTTCAAGACCCCAGAAATAATTACTAACCCAACTAAATTCCAACAATTATTAAGAAAAAAAGGGGGGGAGGTGGATTTTCTTTGCCCTTTCTACATGTTCATCTTAATACTAACCAATGTAACCCCACACTAATAAGTTGGAGCTGCCCAAGAGCCCACTTCAGCAGCTTTTACCCTCCCCCCCAAAGCACTCCACAGAGAAACACCAAGCAAAATACCCCTTTGTTCCCCAACCTATATCAGTAAACCCTGATATTATTAAGTTTAATAAGCCACATGATAAAAACCAACATCGTAGATACCATATATAAAAAAATCACCCAACTTAAATGTCATCCCCCAATTAAATTATCCCAGTAAAACAGTGTCCCTTACATTATAAAACTTTTCCATTTAAATTAACTCCAGGCCAAGGCAATGTCCAGACAAGTAAAGACTATTATTATCTGGCTCACCAGTCTCTTTCAGTAAATACACAAAGTCCAGACTACCCTTTAATTGCTGCAGGGAATCCAATAAAACATTCGCCAAAAATCAGATGTTGAGAAAGGTTGCATCAATCAAGGATCCATGTTCATATACTGAAAAAGCTACAAGCTGAAACAAAGGGCTATATCAAGCAGCCTGAAGGATCCCCTCCAATACAAGAATTCTTGTTCTAACTAAATTATGCAATTGTCAATTGAGTCCAAAACAAGTTAAGGTATAAGCCGCTGTGTGAATTATAGTCAGCCATGGAGATTTTCAAAATCCCAATCCAACAAATAGTGGTTGTGATAAATTACTATGGATCAGCAAAAGTCAGCCCAATTACGGGGTTCCATGTGATAACAGTGATCATGGAAAGGCGATCGCCGTTAGAGCGAGTGTACATCACCAAAAATCAGTTTCGGTGATGTACACTCCTGGCGCACAGCAAAAGGGTGCCTGAGGCTTAGATTTTATTTTTGAAGAGGGAGGTTTCACCCCCTGCACACCCCTACTAAAGGATTCTCAACACCTGGGGGGTGCATGTCGGGGGTGCAAAAAGATGCAAAAAATAAAATTCCCTGAACTGCTGCAAAAAAATGAGCATGTGCCCCAAACCAAACCCGGTACCCTTCCAACCCTAGCCTGCCACCAACCCACCATGCCACATGGCCAGCTCAGCAGCCCACTGCTGCACTACACCCCACAAACACTCCCTCCCCTTCCACCCATTGCACGATGTGGTTTCCCCCTGCACGTGTGTACATATAGCAACATCCTGTCTCTATATTCTTCACCCACCATCCAGTTGCCCTCCCTGTCCAGCAGCCTTGTACACAGGTGCCATTATTGAGGTGCCCTTTTTGAAAGTGCTCAATTGCAGTCACCCTCATCACAAGCTACCCAATTACGGATATGGGAACACAAAAATCTTTGTTCAATCCTGATATAACGAATGTCTATCCAGCCCAACTGAAGTAAGAAATATAATCCACAGGTTGCTATATAGTCAGCCACAGACCTATTGAAAGTCCTAATCCAGGAAGAGCAATTGTGTTAAGAAACTATTACGTGAAGAGTACCAGTTCAGTTTCACATGTAAAGGACCGACTAATTGCGTTGCTGAGTATTAGCAGAACTCCAACTGCCAACAAGCCGCCATGCAGGACAGTAATCACAAATTTCCCATAAAGAAATAAACAACTGTTTGGCTATGTCCCATACAAGACTAAGTGCACTAAGTACTAAAAAAACCTCAAGTCCATTGGGTCGAGAGTGAGACAACCCAAGAGGAAGAAGCCCAGAGGCAGCGGCCCTTCCTCCATCCATATGCCCAAGCTTGCACTAAATAAAACTCACCTCCCATGGAGCAGGTCCAGAAAGCTCATGCAATAGCCCCTGCCATCTCCCTTCTGAGACAATAAGCTCAGGGACATAAACAGTAAAATTTCAGAAGGTGAGTAGAAGGATTAATCCTGAGAGCTGTACACAGATAAAGGGGTCACTTCTCAAAGGCCACAAAAGCTAAATGCTCAGCTACAGCTTAATCAGATGCTTTAAATTTTTAGTCAGTCAATCAACTGGCTCCCAACTAAAAGTGCAAAGGAGCAAGATTGCTAAGGCAAACATTGGAGGTCTTCATGGAGGGTTTAAACTGGGAGGTCTCCAGCACAGAGAAGAAGACCTAAATAAGGATGCAGCAGAAAGATATGAAGGTAAGGGGATCAGTGAATGGAAGGGAACCCCCTAACATCGGACTAAAGGAAACAGGCATGGCCATGAGCAAGGAGTGGCCATAGGTAAAACAGGAGGGAACTCATGTAAAATACAGGAGGGGCAGACACAGAATAAGGGGAATGGTACTGGAGTTATAGCAGAGGGGAGAGGCTGTGATTAGAAGGTTATGTGCAGCAATGCCAGCAGTCTGGGTAACAAAATCCCAGAACTTGTGGCATTAATGGCCTCCGAGAACCTGGATATCATGGCAGTCACAGAGACATGGTACAATAGCAACCATGCCTGGGAGCTAGCCATTTCAGGGTACATACTGCACAAATGGAACAGGGAAGGCAAGAAGAGGGGAGGGGTGGCATTGTACGTCAGGGAAGGGATAAAAGTGACTGTCCCACAAGACAAGTGGGGAAAAGCAGAGGCACTGTGGATAACACTGGAACTGGGGAGGGGAACAGTACTTAGAACAGGAGCGATATACAGGACCCCAGGTCAGGCAGAGGATGTAAACAGAGAACTGCTGGAGACTATATAGAACATGGCAATAAAGGGTAAATTGCTGCTGATGGGTGACTTCAACTTGCCAGATGTGGACTGGAGCATCCCGGCGGCAGCCTCAGCCAGGAGTAAGGGATTCCTGCAATCCCTGCAAGGGGCGGATCTCACACAGCTAATGAGGGAGCCTACAAGGGAGAATGCAATTCTGGATCTTGTCCTAAGCAATGGAGACAGGATAAAGGAAGTCACAGTGGGGGACACCCTAGGGACTAGTGATCATTGAGCTGTGGGGTTCACCATAAGGACATCACAGGACGCTAGCCACACAAGAACCAGAATCCTGGATTTCAGGAGGACAGACTTGGGTAAGATGAAGGATGAATTCAGGAAGGCTATCCAGGGATACAGTGACATAAGGGGAGTAGTGGAACAGAGGGATAAGATAAGGGAAGCCCTGCACCTGGTAGCAAACCGTTGTGCCGGGCCCTGCAGCAAGGGCCAAAGAAAGAGAAACCATTGTGGTTCTCTAGGGGAGTAGCAGAGCTAGTAAGAGGAAAAAAGATGAAATTTCTAAGGTACAAGGCAACACAAAGCAAGGAGGACAGGTAAGAATACTTGAAAAAGTGAAAGGAAGCGAATAAGGCAGTAAGGGCAGCAAAGGCTGAAACCGAGGAAAAGCTAACTAAATCAGTGAAGGATGGAGGGAAGGCATTCTTTAGGTATATTAGTGAGAGAAAGAAGACGGGGGAGGGATTATGAGACTTAGGGAAGAGGGAGGCAGGGTAGTGGAGAAGGACATTGCAAGGTGACTATCCTCAACAAATACTTCTGCTCCATATTCATGGAAGAAGATAATGGGGATGGTCCCCCATTAATGGAGAAGGACAAACAGGGAGAAGAGGTGGACATTAAACATTTTTTGGAGGACAGAGTAGAAGAAGACGAAGAAGAAGAATCAGCATTTATATAGCGCTTTTCATACACAGTATCCAAAAGCACTTTACAAGCAATGCTAGACTGGTAGTGAAGTGACTGAGTGTGTGGGGGTAGCCATATTGAACATCATCACCAACACACAGCCTGGATAATTGCATGAACCAGTTTAAGGGAAGGGGAATAATGGCCAGGACACAGGGAATGCTCCCTGCTCTTTGCGAAGAGTGCCCTGGGTTCTTTTACTTCCACCTAGACGCCCACCAGGACAACACCAGGATGGGCAGAAGGGACCTCAGTTTAACGTCTCATCCAAAGGATGGCACACCCCAGCAGTACAGCACCCCCCAATACTGCACTCGGATGCCAGCAATTTTAGGTGCAAGTCCAATCCTGGTGTGAGACGAGAACACATGACCTTCTGGTCCAGAGGCGGATGTGCTACCAACTGAGCCATGCTGACACCCAAGTAAAAAGAGCACTAGAATAGTTTAGAGTGGATAAAGCCATGGGGCCCAATGGGATATACCCAAGGATCCTAAGGGAGCTCCGGGAGGAACTGGCTAAACCTCTGGCTAAGCTGTTCGGTGGATCACTTAAAACAGGCATGGTTCCGGAGTAGTGGAGGAGGGCACAAGTAGTACCCCTGCACAAAAGTGGTAGCAAGGAGTAGGCAGGAAACTACTGCCCAGTCAGTTTGACCTCAATAATAGGTAAAATGAAGGAAACCCTACTTAAGGAAAGTTTGATGGACTACCTAGAGACAAGGGAGCTGCTGGACCCAAGGCAACATGGATTCACTGAAGGGAGGTCATGCCAGACCAACTTGATTGATTTCTTTGAGTGGGTGACAAAGGAAATAGACCAGGGCAGAGTGGTAAATGTGGCCTATCTGGACTTCAGGAAGGCCTTCAACACAATCCCATGCAGGAGACTAATCCACAAACTGGCAAATCTGGGGTGGGGACAAAGGTGGTCATGTGGGTTAGAAGTTAGTCAAGTAACAGAACACACAGAGTGGTGATAAATGGGGTTAGCTCACAGGAGGTTTGGGTAACAAGTGATGTACACCAGGGATCAGTACTGGGATCAGTGCTCTTCAATATCTTCATAAGTGATATTGCAGAGGGTCTAGAAGGGAGGGTTAGCCTGTTCGTGGATGATACAAAGCTATGTAACATGGTAGATACACAGGAAGGTATAGAAAAAATAAGGAAGGATCTGAAGAGGCTAGAAAACTGGTCCAAGGAATGGCAGTTGGGTTTCAATGCCAAAAAGTGCAAGATTATGCACCTAGGGAGAGGGAACCCTAGGGCTGAGTATGAACTAGATGGTGTAACACTGGAGGCCACCACAGAGGAAAGGGATCTAGGGGTAGTTCTAGAAGACAACCTCAAAGTGGCTAAACAGTGTGACATAGCAGTCGGAAAAGCTAACAGAATGCTAGAGTACATAGCGTGGGGTATAACAAGTAGAAGGAGGGAAGTGGTGGTACCGTTGTACAACTCCCTAGTAAGGCCTCATCTGGAGTACTGTGTTCAGTTCTGGAGACTCCACCTCCAAAAAGACAGAATGGAGATGGTACAGAGGAGGGTGACAAAAATGGTGTTGAGAATGCAGCATGAGCTGTATAAGAAGAGACTCAGAGCTCTAAATATGTACTCCCTGGAGGAAAGGAGAGAGAGGGAGGATATGGTAGAGACCTTCAGATATCTAAAGGGGATCAACAGGGTACCAGAGGGGAGCATCTCTCACATGAAGGGAAACAGCAGAACAAGGGGGCACAGCATGAGACTGAAAGGTGGAAAACTTAGAGGAAACATGAGGAAATTCTACTTCACTGAAAGGGTGGTGGTGAGATGGAACAATCTCCCCCAGGAAGTGGTGGGGGTGGCCACAGTTCAGAGATTCAAGAATGCATGGGCTAGGCACATGGGAATTATCAAGCTAGGGTGAAGGGGGGTGCTTGTAGCATCTACGGTACCTTCAGCATTAGAAAGAGGGATAGGGCAGACTGGATGGGCCACAAGGCCCTTATCTACCAACCACATCTATGTTTCTATGTATCTATGCATTTTTTCTAATGCTTGCTCTTTCTTTTTTCTTCTCCCTTCTGACGATACCCTGGTCCAATGTCTCTTTCTGCAAAATGCGTTTATCCCGCACTATCTGAACATCCATTTCCTCTGACGGAATAAGCTGATGGTCACGTAAATCTGCTAAAGTTGCCTCAGGATCATCAAACATCTTAGGTCCATCTTTATAAAAAATTTTCCACCTGGCCAGATAGGAAGTAGCAAAATTCAAGTTGTTAGCTCATAAAAAATTTAAATATTGGGACAAAAGCTTTTCTCTGCCTTTGAATAATTGGCGAATAATCATTGTCGAGCCTAACTTGGTGCCCCTCATAAGTTGTTTCTTTCGCCATGCCTGCACCAATATTGCTTGCTTCACAGCGAAGTTATAAAATCACAAAATAATGGATCTGGGTTGGGCTCCAGAGCCAGAGGCTTGTGGAAGGAGAGCCCGGTGTGCTCTCTCAATAGGGAGCGGGGTCAAATCAGAGAGGTCCAAAATTGTAGAGAAGAAATCCTGAAGAAAACTGAGCAGATCCCCCTTCCCCTCAACACCCTCAGAAAGACCATAGATCCTCAGGTTATTCCTTCAGGATCTATTTTCTAAATCTTCTGTCTTTTCTTGAAGCTGCTGGGTGTCTTGGAGGAGCCGAGTGAATAAACACTCCAAACGGTCGACTCTGCCATCAGTGTCTGAGACCTTTTGCTCCAGGGATGTACTGCACTCCTCCACTTGTTTTATTGAAGATTGCAGCTGGAGGTATAGTGAGCAGATTTCTTCTCTAAATGCCTGGATTTCTTTCAACAAAATTGCATTTGCCGGTTGCTCAATGTCGGGGATATTATTGGCTGCCATATCTGAAGTGGGTATGAGTATTGCGCAGCACCTTGACTTTCGGCCTTGAGGAGCAAATAGCAAAAATATAGTAACACCAGTCCCTAATTTAAGGCAAGTCACCTCTAGAAAAATCCAAATAAAGAACACTACTAAAATTCCAAATGGCTGATGGAGGTTAAATACAGTGCTCTCCTTCTATGCTGCCATATTTGCTGTGCACTGCACCAGAAGTCAAAGGGAGGATGGAATTGTGTGGCTAACATATGGGGAAATAGGAATGAAGTGGACAGGCAAAAGGCCACCATCCTTAGTGATTACTTTTGCTTGGTCTTCACTAGGCAGGCTGGCCGGCCCTTGCCAGAGACTGACATAAAAGTGGCCATTAACAAGGTTCCAGAGATGAGGCAGGTAACATGTACTAGTGAAAGGGTCATGAAAGGACAGGCAGCTTTAAAGATTGATAAGGCCCCAGGACCAGATGGGTTGCAGCTGAGGATACTCAAGGAATTAGCAGCGGAACTGGTTGACCCCCTGGTATGTCTATTCAACAGCTCTCTTAAGGATTGGGGGGTCCAAAGGATTGGAGGTTGGCAGGCATAGGTCTGCTCCATAAGAGGGGGTGACAAGGAACAAGCAGGGAACTACAGACCTCTCAGTCTTACCTCTATTGTAGGAAAACTAATGAACTCATTGGTCAAAGAGGATCTTTTGGATTACAGTACTTGGAGAGTAGTGGTCTCCAGGATAATAAGCAGCATGGATTCATGGCAGGGAGTTCTTGTCAGACTAATCTGATAGTTTCCTTTGACTGGGTGACTGGGGAATTGGATAGGTGCCACGCTGCGGATTTGCTGTACTTCAGCTTCACCAAGGCTTTCGATTCTGTACCCCACAGATTCTTGCTGAAGAACATGGAGGAACTGGGTGTGGCTAAGGCCATAGTAAACTGGGTAGGTAACAGGCTAAAGGGGAGGCTGCAGAGGGTAGTGGTAAATGGGGTTAAATCAGAAGAGAGGGAGGTCATGCGTGGGGTTCCACATGGATCTCCTCTGGGTCCAGTCCTCTTCAGCATGTTCATGAGGGACATTAGTGAGGGGATCCAGGGCAGTCTGTGTCTCTTCACAGATGACACTAAGCTGTATGGGAGGATGGATAGGGAAGAGAGAATAAGAGAAATACAGACAGACTAGCAAAATCTGGAGGGGTGTTCAAGGATTTGGCAGTTGAAATTCAATGCCAAAAAGTGCAAGGTGATGCACCTAAGGAACAAGAACCCCAGGATGGAGTACTTGATGGAAGGGGTGAGACTTGGTACCATGGCTGAGGAATGAGTCCTTGGAGCTATCATCAGTGATTTCCTAAAGCAATTGAGTCAGTGTAACAAGGCTTATAGTAAGGAAATATGATGCTTGGATGTATCAGGAGGGATATTAGTAGCAGAAAAAGGGAAGTAATATTTCCCCTGTATATATCCTTGGTGAGGCCACACCTGGAGTAGTCTGCCCAG
Source organism: Neoceratodus forsteri (assembly GCA_016271365.2). Classification (NCBI taxonomy): domain Eukaryota; kingdom Metazoa; phylum Chordata; order Ceratodontiformes; family Ceratodontidae; genus Neoceratodus; species Neoceratodus forsteri. The sequence goes on along the minus strand of CM057455.1, from coordinate 911,077,963 downwards.
TTTTGGGCTCCTCAGCTCAGGAAGAATAGGGATAGGCTTGAGATGGTGCAAAGCAGGGAAACAAAAATGATTCAGAGCCAGCAGAGCATGTACTATGAAGAGTGCCCAAGGCACTGAACACATAGTCACTGGAGACCAGAATGGAAAGGGAAGATATGACAGAGACCTTAAAATTCCTAAAAAGAATTAACAGGGTGAAGTGTGAGGAATTACAGTATTTAACTTGAATACCAGCTCTCAGTCACGTGGTCTTAAATAGAAGCTAACAGGAGGGAGGCTCAGAAGGGATGTGCATAGGACTGCTATCTGGGCCTGATTCCAAGAAGGTGGTTAAACCTCCCTCTCCAACAGACCATTATATACCTACAACAGAAGTGGGATTATCTGTGGTGCAAACCTTTTGTACCACTCTGCCAACATGCTGTCTAACCCCGGGGACTTCATGTTCTTTCAATTTTTCACACTTTTCTGAATTTACTACCTTGTTATGGGATTGTCAATCTAGTGGCTGGTTTCCTCTGTCAGAGTTGGGCCCTGTAATGCCTCAAAAAAGGTCCTGCATTCTCCTGCTGCTCATCCTTGTTCAAATCCTCATAAAAGGAGACACATTCCTCCAGCATCAGTCATGGGTCCCTTCATGTTTAAGACTAAGCACCACCTATTGGCCATCTGTTTCCTAAGCTGCATCACCAATAATTTCCCCATTCTGTTCTCTCTTTCATAGTTCTGTACTTCTGTCTGGTGAATCTCAACTATTTCTCCATTGCCTCATCTAGTAGCTTAGACAGAATCTTCTTCTTTACCTCCAGCAGGGCTTTTGCCTTCTCATTTAAAGAAACCTTATGTTCATCCTCCAGGTCACATATAAGTCCAAACAAACTTCAGTCTAACAGAAGACAGGTACACACATTTTAGCTAAATCCCAAATGAAAGCTTTTATTAATTGAAATAAGAAATGTGGACACAGACAGTGCTGCCAACCATGTTGCCTGAGCCCTTCAGGATTACTCTCTTCATCAGGGGTGTGGTTGGAGCTTACTTACAACACATATAAATAGTAATACAAATTAATTGCTGATTGAAAACACATGTCAGTTCAGATCACATACTAATGAATCCAACCCTTCTCACAAATTATTTTAACAGTCCATTTAACTTTTTTAAGGAGCCACATTATTAGATACGCTCACTACAATTTAATGATACTGTTCAACTACAAAGGTGGATAAAAACTGAAAATGAGTAAGGCAAATAACAATCAAAGGTACAGTTCCAAATAATCAGTTCAGCATTTTAGGTCTATATAAACTTGATGAGGAGCAATGAACAAAGATGAAGCAACAAAGGGAAAATAATAGGCACTAGGCTGGAAACGGGACTAAGGAAAAGATAGTGGGTTTGGGGAGGGGGCTTTGAAAAACATAAATGAAGCAAGTTTTGATCTGCTGTAGCTAAATTCTCATAAGGGACAGAAAGAGAGGAGAAGGTGACAGCACCTGCAAAATAGAAAAAATAAAGAATGCAGTATTTTGACAGCAGTAACAAAAGCAGCTAATTCAGGCTGAACAAACTATCATATACATTGTTTTTCTATAGACACATTTTTGAACATAATGTCTAGCACTTCTATCATGTTAAGCTGAAACACAAAATTATATTATCTCATGCATATATATATATATATATATATATAAACACACACAAAACTACCTACTACACATAGCAGAGTACTTAGGCATATAGGCCCAGATATTCAAACTGCACCCAAAAAGTGTGCAATAGCAAGAGCAAGCGCAAGTCTATTGCGCCCATGCACAAGAGATGCAATATTCAAAAACGGAGCAGACCAAATTGCGCCTACAGCCGATGACTGAATATCGCACCACCTGCGCCATAGCGCAACTAGGGAGGGGAAGCTGAGCAGATCTGATGCGCCATAGCACAACAAGGGATGTTCAGCTGAGCAGTCCAGAGGCGCCATAGTGCAACCAGGGAGCCCCCCAGCAGCAGAGCAATGTAACTGCACAACCAGGGAGGTAGGGGCCCACCACCCATGCCACAGATGGGCACAGGAACACACACCAGAACAGACATTGTCCCCCCACACCCCAAGCACAGCACAACTGGGGGAGGGCTGGAATAACCACTGGTCCGTGGAGACAAGCAAACAACCCACAGCCAGGCCATGGTGCCCCATCACACCTACCGGCAAGCTGTGACTGGCACACAAGGAGGGAAGACCACCCTGTGCCACACCATCCCCCCAGTGCAGAGCACACTCTGCACCGTGACCACCACTGCAGGAAACCCCATGCATGCCACAACCCCCACTGTGACACTGCAACCCTGTGCACCACAGAACCATGCAAGCCAGCCCCACTACGAGCACCCATCACTGGGTGGCAGCACATGGCAAAGCAACAACAGCAGACACGTTGCCACCATGCACAGTCCTCCCGAGGTACTGCTGAGAGACCAACCATGCGTCGGCACAAGAGGTACCCCACACGGGACAGGGCATGCCCTTGACACCACCACCAGTGGTACAGCACCCTGCACAATATTCCAGTGACACACCCCGACCCACCACTGGCCACAACAGCCAGCACAGACACCCACAGTGGTGCATGGAAGCATGCACCACACCGGATGCCACACAGTGTATGGACAGACACCCACCCGTACCCAAGGGCACACCAACACAGGGACGCAGTGGTGGGGCAATCAAGCCCCATTGTGGGCCCATGTAAGCTGTGTACACGCAACCCACAGTCCTCCATGGCACTGGAGTGCCAGCCACCCTGCGCAGGCACTGTGGACCCGTACACCACCAGCAGTCACCCGGAGCACAAGTCACAGACAGTGGGGCACATCCCCTGCAACACACACAAGGCACAGCATGGAGGTGGGACAACAACTGTGGTGCCCACAGTGCCACCCGAGCCAGGCATGCACCACACCAGTGACAGGGGTAACCCAGCAAAGTGATGGGTACAGTGGCCGCCCTGCAGGGACTGCCACCACTGACATGCCAGCTGACCATGCAGGTCACAGACATGCATGTGTGACAGCTGCACAGGCCATGTACGGGCCGATGGGTGCGCCATGGACACAGAGCATGCGCCATGGACCACTGCACACAGTCATCCAGTGCACAGGGCACAACACACACACCACAGATACTGACTGATAGCTAACCCCATGCCATAGTTACCTCCACACGGACACACACACATACCCATGACTGCACCACCCCTGACGCCATGCACACCACTGCAGCTAAGCACCTATAGCCCGCTGCAAATCAGAGACCACCACAGTATTCATATCAAAATCAAATGTATTGCAAAAATATAATATTCAACTATTTACAAGAATACAAAAAACTATATACAACTTTGGGAGGGCCACAAACAAGGTGGGGGTGGGTAGGGGGCAGGGGTGGACAAATGGAATGGGATAGGAGGGGTGTGAGAGTGGGTCCAGGGGGGTAGGGGAATTCAGGGACTGAGAGATCCCTAGTGGGAGCGCCGTTCTGTGCTGTGCATCCTCCAGCTTCTGTGCCTCCTCAGTACCCCGGTGCTATCCAATCGCCGGAGGATTTCTAGGGATTCCCGAGCCAGCAGTAGAAGTTCCCTCACAGCCTCCCTGATGTCCCGTAGATGGCGGGTACCTAGGACAAGGAAGCACAGTCAATAGGCATGAATGCACAACCCCATACAGCCCACCCACTGTGCATGGCATACTGCCATGAGACATACCACTGCGATGGTGTGTGACCACCCGCAGTGATCACGTCCACAGGACCTGCCCACCCAGGCGCATACAGCCATGTGGAATGCTGCACACACCCACCGGCCAAGTCATGCACAGCACCACTGTGGCCGTTTAGTGACATGGCTATGTGGTGCAAAGGCAGTGGCACAACCATACACCTGGTGCACGAATGGACCACCATTGACGCACTCCCAGACATGCATTGCCACTGGACAGTGTTGACTGTAACAAGTTGCATGCATGGCAGTGGTGTCGATGAATGGTGGCCATGCCCCTCTGCCCACCCTGTCACACAGCATGCAATAGTAATCATGGATGTATGGCACTCACCCTCATCGGGCCGGTCAGGTGGGTGGTGATGGCCCTCGCCCCGCCTGGCTGCACCATCCTCCTCCCTCCGCAGCTCCTCTCTCAACCTGCGGCATTCATCTGGGCCTGTGGGGAAAACAAGGAGAGAAGAACATCAGTACAATCCCGAAGCAAAGTCCCCCTGCCCCAAGGTGTGTGCCCTCCGACCCAGCCAGACCCACCCACCCGACACTCTGTGAACACCACCACAGCCAACCCCAGACAGTCCCTCCCCTATGTGCTGGACACGTACAACACTTACCCATATGGACGATAAAAATGTGTTGATGGAACCCTTACCTGGACATGGCACCGTGCCCCTCCTGGCACGTGCCCGCAGTCGTGCCAGTAGCTCCGGCTTCCTCCTCCGCAGATCCCCATAGCGGTGCCTGCACTGCTCCGTGCTCCTCCCCTATCTGGTGGCCTCCTCCAGGGCAGTGGCCACCTCCTGCCACACCTTGGTACTGGCCCTGTCCAGGGGTGCCTCCCCGAAGAGAGGCCCATGGTGTGGCTCAACAATTGCAACCAGATTCGCTAACTCAATGGCTGTCCACTGCGCTGCTCGTCTGCATGCCATCCTTACAGCTATAGTAGGCAATATGGCGCTCTGCAGCGCAGCTCCTCAGGTGCAGATGCTGCGCGGTACAGCGCTGCCATTCCCTATCGTGCTGTTACCAAACAGCGTGATAGAGGTGCACCCATGCCTGACGAATGGCGCCTAGGGGGCAAAGGTCAGGCACAGGGTCAAGGGTCTCTGGCGCATGGCCACGCACAGTGCCATTGGAAGACAATGCATGTAACGCGATTGGCTGCCTGTGTGCCAGTGCCATAGCGGACTACTGAGCAGTTGGGCCATTGCACCTGTGATGGCCCAGTGCCACAGCGCCATGTAGTGACCATCGCTATAGCGCCACTGGCACAATGGTGGCCATGCCCTGCATTGCCTACCGCGCACAGCACGTCATCAGTGTGGCAGACGCCTGCTTCAGCAACCCAGGCATGCACAGTGAGGTGTATTACGCATGTCACAGAACTGCGCCATTGGCTCAGCACATTCAACACAATTGCGCAAAGCGCAACAGCGTGATATTCAGCCGTCATATGCAAATCATCTAATCAGCCATTCAATGGTGCAGCACTGCAATCTGCATCTTCTTAAAGTTGCTCCTCATCTCATTTGCATGGATTGCGCTGTAAAAGTGTGACAATGTGCTGCAGTGGCCATAGTCAGTTACTGCAGTCTATTGGTGAGTTGCATGCTGTTTGGGAGTGTGGACTGTGGATTCAGGGACATGCATGGGACTGCACAGTCACAGGTAACAACTGCCATTCTTACAGGCTACATAATGACTGAGCAGGTTGTTGGAGAGGAGGAACACAATGGTGGGAGGAGGAGGAGGCCTAACATTACAAAGGCTGAAACCGAGGCCCTGTTCGAGGCCTACCTGGATCAGGAGCCACTTCTCAGTGGACGGTGGGGAACACCTCAAGCCCGTGCTGCTGCATGGGAGGAGGTGGCACGTGCTGTGAACCTGCATGGCAACCACCAGCGCTCCGTGCAGGAGTGTAAGAAAAAGATGGGCATGGACAGGAGGAGGGTAAAGGAGAAGGTGGCTGCCATCAGGGCAGCATGTGCTGCAACAGGTGGGGGACAGCCGGAGGTGGTACAGCTGACCCCACAGGAGGAGAGGCTTGCTGGAAGCATGCAGCGCAGTGCCATTGAGGGTGTTCCGGGTGGTGGCTTCCAGACGGGTGGTGGCCCATCACTGCATGGTAAGTCATGGTCTGTCTATGGGGGGGGCAGGGTAGGTCACACACACTAACGTGACTGCTTTCCCTTACAGATCCTGAGCATCTCCATGGGTCAGTGGTGGTGGGCCTGTCCACTACGGATAGTCAGCTGGAGTTGGAGGAGGGACCATCCACCTCCACAGGTGTACGTAGATCAGTGCGACAGTGGGGCCGCCTGGCTGTCCACACTAATGTCATTGTAACAGGTGTGGAGGAAGCCCTGCCTGTGTCCCAGCGTGCTGGCGTCCACAGATGCCAGCATGCTGTGACTGTGGCCAGTGCAGAGTCCTGTCACCAGTGATGATGACACGACCATCATGGGCAGTAACACATGTGTGCCACGGGATGGCCACACAGCAGGGTAATTCGTGTCCATGGCTGTGGGTGGTGCCGCTGTGGAGGCCTGCATGTCAGCACAGTCCCAGGCTGTGCCTGTCAGCACCAGTGGGGCAGCACTGGTGTCTGTTCAGGACAGTGGGACTGTTGCAGCCACTGCAGTGGCACCACTGAGCCCTGGGGAGTGGCAGCCGGAGGGGCAGCATCAGCAGTCGCCCAATGGGCTTGGGTGTACAGGGTTCAGTGGCAGCATCTGTGCACTGCCTGTGGACATGCCCAGACTTGGTCCTGGTGCGCAGCACCCACCCTCAAGGGGTGCTGATCATCGGGGCCATGCACACCCTGAGGGACAGGATGCCGAGGAGGCTGATGAACTCTTGGATGAGCACACCCGCCTACTGCAAGCATCGGTCCAGCAGCAGATGTGGCTTGCGACGTCCATGGATGCACTGCGTGTGGCTCTGGAGTGGGCAGAGGAGCATTGCAGCAGGGACACCGCACTGATCCTGGCAGGGATGGACCGTTTGTGAGATGATGTGACCGCTGCCTTTGACAGGAACACACAGGCATTCATTGCTGTCATGGCCACAATGGGCACACAGTCAGGTGCCCATGCATCACGGACACCACGCAGTGCACTATCCACCACCCATTCCCGGCGTCATGCGACTCCCACCCTGTCAATGCCGGGTCCAGCTGTGGGCATCCCGAGCACTCCTGGTGCAGGCATGTTCAGTGTGCTGCAGACCCCTGCACGAGCACGGTCATGTTCACACAGTGGAACCCCTGGGGGACCATCGGTGCCACCCCATGAGGCCAGTGATCAGCCTGTCAGTGCTGGTGGGTCTCGGCAGGGCCACCCACACATCCGTGGTGGCTATGGCACTGTGTCACGGACTGACCTGTCTCCCAGCGTGGCTACTGTCTGGTGCTGCCCTGTGTGCATTGTGTGTTTCAGTGGGCAGTGCACGGGTGGGTACCCGGCCCTGCATGCAGACACACAGTCCACCTGCACACCCTCCTGACTGCTGTCCACAGTTGCGTGTGCATGATTATGCCTGCAGTGCGCTGTACACCAATGTGCAATGGTGCTCAGCATCTGACATACGCACATGGACAGGCGGTGGGCGTGGTGGCCTGTGGACATGTGTGTTGCTAGGGTGTGCATTCTGGGTTGGTGTGCCCCTGCCCTCTATGCATGTTTGTTGCATTGTGTGTGAGCATGTGTGTGTGTCTGTCTGCATGGCATGTTAATCCTCACCCATCCCTGGTTGTGTGTGTGCTTCTGTGCCCTGCCACTTCCCTTGATGGCATGCACCCCTGGTGTGTGTCCATGCATGTTTTTGGGTTGTGCCTTAGCCACTGGTGGTTGCGCATGGCCCCATGACACCTGGGTTGGCTGGAAGTGCTCTCTGTGATGGTGTCCTGGCAGCTGTGCCATCCAGAGCAGCTCAGGGTCCCATCGGCCATGGGGGACTGCCCATCACCATCGTCACCGCGCCCCATCATCCCTATTGTTATCCCCTCTTCTGACCTGTACGGCTATCCCATATCATTGGCCATGTTGTGCAGGATGCAACAGGCCAGGAATAGCCCACAGGCCTTTGAGGGGCTGTACTGTAGGGCACCGCCAGGTGTCCAGGCAATGGAAATGTGCCTTCAGCATCCTGAACACCTGCTTGATGACATTATGTGTGGTGGCGTGTGCTTCATTGTAGCATTGCTGCGATGGGGTCGTGGGCCGCCGGTAGGGTGTGAGCAGCCAGGGACAGAGTGGGTATCCACTGTCACCTGTGTGTAGAGGGCAGAGGTTAGTTTTGTGATCAGCATCGCCGTGCCCCAGGCCATGTAGGCCACTACCCATGCCCCCCCCAGGCCCTATGATTGTCCATGTGGTTTGCATACTCACCCAGTAGGTGTCCAGTGGGGATGTCCCCACTCGAATCTGTGGCACAGTGCTGACTGGTGCCAGATAAAGAATCATGTGCTCCCCAGGGTGCATGGCACAGACATTGATTATCGCCCTCTGGCATCGCACACCACCTGGCAGTTGATGCTGGCATAGCCCTTGCGATTTATGTATGTGGCCCCCTCGGGGCCAGGTGGTGTGCGTATAGCCACATGGGTGCAGTCTATTGCCCCTAGCATGCCAGGCATACGTGCTACCCTGTGGAACTCCTGTATGTTTGCTGCGCGCTCTGCCGCTGTGCTGGGGAAATGGATGCACTCCACAGCATGTGGCAGCAGTGCACTGAGGAATTGGGTGCGGTGACGTGATGTGGTCAACTGGGTTATGCCTGTGGTGTCCCCAGTTGGTGTCTGGAAGGTACCCGTGGCGAGCAAGCACATGCAGGCTGTTACCTTTGTCTCCACTGACAGGGCATGGGTCCGTCGTGTGGGTGCCTGCATCACATCACTGCACAGCTCACAGAGCCACCTCAGAATTGCCCTATTCAGGTGGTACCAGCCCACAATCTCAGTATCAGTGTACAGCTCAAAGCTGGTGCGGGCTCGGTACTGCCTGTTGGGGGCATACCGCCGACGGGCCCTTCCATGGCCACACCCCCCTGCCGCCTGCCTTCTCACCCCCCTCATAATGGCCTCCATTTGGAAGGTGGCACTGGCCATGTCCCTGGCTTGTGTTCACCCCCCCAGCAGCTGTTGCTGTATTCCCCCCGCTATCCTGGCTGATACTTCCCCTGCACCGGGTACACCTGCCTGTGCTGGCCTCTGTGCTGTGTGGCTCCCCACAACTTCCCTGTGCCTGGCTGTTCAGACTGCCCTTTCCCTGGCCTGCCCTGTTTGTGCCTCCTGCCCTGTCTGTCTGGCTAGAGTTCTGCCTCATGTGGCTTCCCTGTAGCGTTCTTGAGCCTCTCCCTTGCTCCTTTTTATTTTGGTTCATTTCCGCTGTGGCACAACTTCCACTTGCTCCCCTATTGCGCATGGTGCAAGTCGTTGAATATCGCACTGCGCCATTTATGCATGGTTCCTCCCCCTTCGGTTGCGCATGCCATCATTATCATTGCGCTCTTGCTCAGCATGATTTCGGGGGCGCAACTGCCTCCTGCTGAATATCGCAGAATGCCACAATTTCAGACTTGCGCAGGCGCAACCCTATTGCGCATGGCTCAACTATTTTGAATATCTAGGCCATAGTTTACTTGCACAGGAAGGGTGTAAGGTCCCATTGGTCATTCAGTCCGAAGGACTTAATGTTTCCTACAGTTAACATCCAGAAACTGTCTTTCTGTAACAGAATGTTTTTTCTATCATGTCCCTTGTTTGGGATGGGGACATGTTTAATCATCATGAATATGATGTGATCTGGATTCAAACTGTGTGTCTCCAAAAAGTGCACCCCCACAGAGGTATCTAATTTCTTGTTCACTATGAACCTAACATGTCCTTGAAAGTGCAATTGTAATGGTCTGATGGTTTCCCTATATGCACTAGGTTGCATGGGCACCACAGAGTGTAGACACAAAAGGGGGTATTGCAGCTGATACATTCTTTTATTTCAGCTCTAAGATTTTTGTCTTTAGGGTTTGTAAATGTTTTACAGGGTAGTGCAAATTTGCAAACATTGCATTTTGTGCACTTGAAAAACCCTTTCAGCCTAAATGGTAACCAGCTGGTGCCAGGTGCTGTAGGGGCAACTTTTTGGAGCCTACTACGGACTCATTTGTCCTTTAGGTTAGTTGCCCATCTAAATGAAACTCTGAGTTTTGCCCCCACTGCAGTACTGACCTCCCTGTCCCCTAACAAAATAGGCCAGTTACAATGAATTACATTTCCAATTCTACCTGCCACATGATTAAATTCTGTTACAAAGGTGACTGGCCCATGTGTTTCTATATTTGTCTCACACACAGGTGCATCCCTTAAGTGTATTAATATATAAGTGTATTCCTGTCCATTTCAAGGGTTCTACATTTTGCATTGGCTACCAACTCCCTTCTATTATCTCTATTTACAAATCTGCTTTCCAGTTCAGAGGCCTGTGATAGAAGATCCTCTGGGATGCTACAGTTTCTTCGTAATCTCATCATTTGGCTCAAAGGGATGGAGTTTTTTTACTTTTTAGGATGGGCATGATCTGCTTTTAAAACTGAGTTAGTTGCAGTATTCTTTCTGTGGCATACTGTTCTAACTGGTGTCCCGGGGTGGAAATACATTCTAGATTCAAAAATTGTAACCGTTCTTTGCTTGTGTTATATGTGAATTTCAAATTTAACTCATTATTATTCAACCAATCAATGAATTTTGGTATATCTTCATGTTCTTTTATTTTTAACACTTTTCTGAATTTACTCCCCTGTTATGGGATTGCCAATGCAGTGGTTGGCATCTTCTGTGAGGGTTGGGCCTTGTAGTGCATCCTAAAAGGTCCAGCATTCTTCTGCTGCTCATTCTTGTGGAAATCCTTATAAAAGGAGACACTTTCCTCTAGGATCAGTCATGGGTCCTCTGTAACCCCCCCCCCCAACTTCCTTCATGTTTAAGACTAAACACCACCCTATTGGCCATCTGTTACCTAAGGTGCATCATCAATAATTTCCCCACTCCGTTCTCTCTTTCATAGTACTGTACTTCTGCCTGGTGAATCTCAACTATTTTTGTCTTGCCTCATCTAGTAGCTTAGACAGAACCTTCTTCTTTTCCTCCAGCTGGGCTTTCACCTCCTCGTTCAAAGAAATCTTATGTTCAGCCTCCAAGTCAAATGTAGCCTGTTCTAACACTAATCTGTGTTTATTATCCCCTTTATGACTCTGCTGGCATATTGAATCATTTTTTCCCCTTCCAGACACTGACTTGAGCCCATCCCAAACCTGCACTACTCCTAATTTCTTACCCTGTTTGTTCCTTAAGTAGGTTTCCATCACCTTTTGTATCTGGTCCCTACATTCTGGGTCATTCAGGAGCCCCATGCTCATTCACTAGACATAATTCCTGTTCACCGGATACAGTTCCAGTGTAAATGAAACCGGTGCATGGTCAGAGACTGTGAAATGACAAATCCTGAACTTTTGTACTCTATATGGCCAATCTGTGGAGATGAAGAAATGATCACTGTGAGAGTATGAATTATGTTTGGCTGAATAATATATGAAGTTTCCCCTCTTTAGGGTGCATAAAGCACCGTACCGCTGTAAAGCCAAGTTCCTGGCCAGATGTGTCACCTCCCTCCCTGACTGTACCTCCCCACCTCACTGTGTTTTTTCATGTCCAATGTGCCTGGCAAAGTGGAGTTTAAATCCCCTCCAATTACATATAACTTACTGGGTTGTTGTCACTGTTTCTAGCAGGAGGTTCTTTAAAAATGTAATGATTTCTGCAAAGGCACTGAGTGCATAAATGTTTAAAAGTGTACCTTCCCTATCCCTGTAGAGGCATTCCAGTCTGACATAACTGTCTTCTGGGTCCTGTATAACCTGTAACAACTGCAGTGGGAAATTCTTCCTGATAAGGATGGCCATGGCCCTCCTGTGGGGGTTGTTTGCCCAGGTTGCTCCATTAACCTTCCACAGCCAGGACTCTTCAGTTACAAATGCTCTGCCTCTGACAAGTGTGTTTCTTGGAGGAAGGCCACTGCCACTCCCACCTTACCTGGTTCCTATAGAATTTGTGCCCTTTCAATTTGGATGTGAGCCCTTCCTCACATTGTATGACACACATTTACATTCTCTCATCATAAACAACAGACATCCACTACATCATTGATGTTGACTTTGTGACTATAACTTTTCTCGGTTGCAAATGACAGCAAACTTCAAATCGAAACTTAACATTGATAAAGAAAAAACATGTACGCATTGGTATCCAGTGATTAGGGCTACTGAGGGAGGGCTACTAGAGAAAGGCAAATGTATATGGACAAGTTATTGTTGGGCTAAGTGTCCTTAACTACGAACATCAAAATCGCGACTATGGATATGGGTGACTCACAAAAATGGTGATCCCTGAATCCATGCTGCTAGCGCAAACACATAGATGCACATGGCCAGCATGAAGGGGGCTGCGGCAGCCACAGGACCCTGAAGCATACCACCCACCCTCCTGAATGAGCAGCCCCCATGCCAGGGGGTCCCCCCATGCAACTCCAGCAGTACACAGGACCCCAGGACCAGTTCTGTCCCCCCTTTATGGACCACCAACCCGCCACCCCCCCATGCCTGGGAAATATCCCACATAGGCCAAGGTGCATGGCCAGCGAGGGGCTGACATGCTGCCATTGTGGCACAACCCATAGAACACCTGCCTCCATCTGTGTGGTGGTGCTTGGAGGGCTGTGTGCTGGGAGTTCGAATCCCACATGCTGCTACATGCACCCCACACCACTACACCAACAAGCGTTACCGCACTGCAGATACGAGTGAGGGACAAGCCATATACTGCCATACACACTGCAGGATGTGATAGGACACACGGTGGGCAGAACAACAGTCACTGACATTCACCAGGCAATCCATGGCAGCATTCAGCATCCTGGGACAACCCCACATCAGCAGCACACCTCTGCCTTCCCACCGTGGCCCAGTCATGCAGCATATTCCCCATCACTGTGGGGTCCATCCACACCAGAACATCTTTTTTATGCAGCATTGCTGCAGGAGGTAGGGCTGCACATCCTCACGGATGCACACAGCTGTGTGGCCACCTGACCCCCCCGTCACCTTAAAGGGACACCATGCGGAAGTCATGGCGTTTTTCACTTTTGGCGATCGGGAATATGGACTCAGTTCAGTTTCTCACTAGCCAAAAGGGGAAATTGCACCTTGCACACCATGGCTTTGTGTACTGGTATGACAAGGAATTAAAGTCAAAAGTATACTGGAGGTGCATGCAGGACCACAAATATGGATGTCCTGCACACATGCATACAGTGGCCGACAATGTTGTCTTCACTGGCATGCTGCACAGTCATGTCCCTGAAGGAGGTGAGGTAGGGGTGCATGGAGTGATGGCACAGGTGCTTAAAAGGGCATGCAAAAGTGTGGAGAACACCACCCAGGTGCTCATACACTGTACCCCTGGTGTGCCCGATGCAGTGGCTGGCAGGCTGCCAGCTCTGCCCCTAATGAAATGCACCATGCAGCAGGTGCAGCAGGCTGCAAGGGGGTGCCTTGCCACACCGATATCACTCACTGACCTGAGGATACCCCCAGAGTACACCATCACTGGGGGGATCCTTCCTGCAGCACAAATGCAAGCCTACAGGGGATCATGTCCTGATATTTGCTAACCAACGGTCCCTACTGTACCTGGCCAGGTCCGGATATTGGTTCCTCGATGGGACCTTCCTCCACTCACTGTCACTTTTCAGTCAGCTTTACTCCATACACAGGATGCTTGCAGGTGTGGTAATGCCAGCCATCTACATACTGATGTTGGCACACATGGAGTGGGCATACATGCAGGTATTTGGCGAGGTGTGACATCTTGTGGGTGGGGAGCAGCCAAAGACAGTGCTCATCAATTTCAAGCAGGCAGCCTGGTGCACCTTCAGCACCGTCTTTGACACAGCTGCCCTCAGAGGTTGTTTCTTCCATTACTGCCAGGCAGTCTGGCATAAAATCCTGCAAACCCCTGAGGTGCACACCAGGTATGCCAGGGATGAGGAGTTTGCCCCTTCAAATCTAAATGCTCCTTACCCTGTCATTCGTGCCTGTGTGCGCCATTGAGGGGATGTACAGTAAACATCTTGACCAGCCCATCTAGAGGTCAAATGAGGAGGTATTGAGGCCCATCCTGGAGTATGTGGAGGAGACGTGGGTCAGGCAGCCTGTGGGCAGGTTGGCCTGCAGATGGCCATTGTTCATCATTGCATCATGGAACATGTGCGAGTGGATGCTAGCAGACCTGGCGAAGATCAACAATGTGGTGGAGGGCTGGCACCGAGGATTCAGTTCCAGGCTTGGTGCTAGCCATCCTAGCATCTAGAGATTCTTTGACTGCCTCATGGAGGAACAACATCTCAGCAACTTCCATATGGAGCAGCTGCTCTGTGGGTCTGGGGCTGCAAAGCAGAAAAAGACATACCGTGTCCTCACCAGGTGCATAGAGGACATTTGTGGCCCAGCATGGCTAGTGCAGCACACCCGACTACCTGCATGGGCCGGCGTAAAACTTTCAGCTGCAGGTGTAGTCAGGTGTACCACTGGCTGCACTGACAGCCCTGCTTCACAGTGCATTGTGTGGCTCAGTCCCATTCTGCTGTTGGTCCTGTGCCCCTCATCTGCCAAATTTCATGGGGCGCTGGGCCCCCCCACAACCCCTTTGCCTGTGCACACCCCAGTGCCTACATCCCTGGTGCACCCCACTGTGCCCTCCCAAACACCCCTGTCCTGTGTGCCCAGGCATGCACTGTGTACCGGACGGCATTGTCGATCATGCTCCCATGGTGGCGGTTGTGGTCAGTCATCCATCTGGTCCACTTGTGTTCCAGTGTGTGTGCATGTCCCCATCCTCCTCACGTGGTGACCCCCCTCTCTCCATTGTGTGCCATCCATTCGGTCTCCTGCGTTATGTGTTGGTGGTGGCATTTTTTTTAAAGGCTCCCCATTTGCCATTGTGATAGTCATGCATGTGCCATCTCACCATTCCAAAATTCCGGGTTGTGTCTTCACCCTTTCGTCAATCACACCTCCATGATCACCCTTATCACATAGAACCACACACACTGGGGTCTATGAACTAATGTTTTGATTGATTAATGAAATGCTGTAGACCCCTGGTGGCATTAACAGATGGTGCACATGCCACTTGCACATTTTATCCCTTTGCTGATCACGCAACTATGTGTGTGGCTGGTCCAGGGATGTGTTGGGGGGTATGAATGCACTCTGCTCCAATCATGAAGGCATTGAGTGCTGTGCCAGGCAGGGGGTGTGCAGGATACACAGGAAGGGACCTTGCCTTATCTTTTGTAAAAAAAACCCAGCTGGCAGCAGGAAAACAACACTCCTCCCCTAGTGTTGCCCCTGCCCTATGAACAAAAGGGGATGGCTGAGAGCAGCCATTTGGGCAGTTGCCCGACTTACTAAAATTGAGTCTACTTTGCCATCCCAGAATCCCCTGCTCATGCAGAGCAGGGGATCCAATGTAGGACTCAGAATGGGCATCCGATAGGGTGCATGCCTGTGTCCTTTGATATGCTCCCCACCTCACATAGCTGTGTGCCGGGGGACAGGGTGGCAGACAGGCACCCTGCTGAGGCACGGGGGGGGGGATGCATACCTTGTGCCTGTTCAGAGGTGCAAAGGTACATGAGCCAGGTACACGCAACCCCCTCAGTACTGCATGTGCTTCATTGTGGTTATTACCATTGCACACTTCCTCTGTCTAGAGGTGGAAGTGGCAGAACTGGCCTCAAGAGGACAGTTCCGTTAAATAAAAGGAGACCCATCTATAGAGAGACAACTATAACAGTGGTTATCACCTCGGGTCTGTCTGCACACCAATTACTGTATCTCCTGAACATCCACTCCTCTAGTATTCACCCATGCATTAAGTATGTGTAGAACTCTGATAGGATCATTGGGCATTGTCACCCCAGAGAAAAGGGAAAAACACTCCCCCCTGTAATCTGGGCACCTCCCCCTTTGCCCCCTTCCCACAGTGTATGTTCTGGGTTCAACCACTCCACCAAATTTAGATTCTGAAAAGCTAAGCATTCCTCTGTTATGAGTCATGGCCTGTTTGCCACCCAGGGGCATCCCAGCAGCCACAGCTCTGCACCCTGGTGTCTCAGCCCTGCTCTCCAGCTCTGCACCTTTCACTCACTTAACTTAATTTCCACTTGCAGTGGGACTGTAGCCAATCTTTAGCCTCAGCTGGTGCTTCAGGTAATCATCCCCTCCTTCCTCCAAAGTTCGTGGGCCCTTCCTCCCATGCACCTCCATCTCCTCCGGCAGAGTGGCTCCCTTCAGATGCAATCTCCTTTTATATATCATCATTTCAATGGTCAACTGTTTTGTCTGTAAAACCTGATCATGAAGAACCAATTTCTTTCTAGTGAGTACTCAGTGTGGGACACCTCTTTTCCTTGATACAAGAACAGTACCCCCAAGAACGAGGGTACCATTACCAATACTGTCACTTCTCCCCCATTTATTATTGAGTCAAGAGCTTATACCTGTGCAAAGTTCTGTGTAGTACTTAGTGCCATATTTGCTAAAGTATGTGACTACTCTCTCCCTCATTCCATGTGCCAATTATTAACCATCATGTGGCAGGGGCCCAAAGCAGACTAGATGCATGCCTTCAGCATTATTTCCCAAACTGAAATAACCACAAGCTGTGAGGAATGAGGGGTATGATAGAGGGAAAAGCCCCCTCGGCACCCCCCCATGCACCATCCCCTGTCCCATCTTAATTCTCCCCCTCACATTATTCAAACCCCCATGCCTGCATTTGCTAGACCCAATTAAAAAAACAAAACACAAGTGTCTTGGAAGAAACAGTAAACAAAAAAAAGTCAAATTAAAGCAAGTCTACAGTGCAGACAGATAACAGTAAAAGACATTTTGAACAGCACCGGTCAAGCAGTTTAAATGCCCTTAGCTGTCATCTGCTGTCCTTCCACCATGTCCTGCCCTGCTGCAGTTGGCTTGCCACTGGCTTTTTTTTCCTCTCTTTTAGCCTGGCCCAAGTAGACTTGGAGCATGGGTAGGGCTCCGATCCCCTTGCATCTCTGTCTTACTGCCATTTTTTATTTCTTCAGATCCTTTTACTACCAGAGCATTAGGGTTTCTTCAGGCTTGATTTCATGTTTTACCAGGAAAGGTGGTGCCTCCTGCAGGGTCTTCTACATGAGGAAGCCTTTCTCTATGGATTCTCTCATCCTCGCTGGGAACTTCAGTCTCTGCTTCACTCCCTTGTCGCATAGATCTTTCAAAATGATGAGGACCCTCTTTTTTGTGCATCAGTGTGGTAGGTGTGAAATCACGTTAAAAAAAAGCCACACATATCCAAACGGAATTGCTTTTTTTATAATTTACTTTTTATTGTATAAACAGAAACAACAACAAACAGGTAATGAGGAACAAACATGCACATAACCACATTCCTGGAGGATGTATGATCCCCTTTGATATACATCTCTGACTGGTATTAAGGTAAAATCACAGGCATACAATGGAAAGAAAAGGGCTGTATCCAATGCAAATGTTCCAGACATACAATAATTGCTGCCATATGGCTCAGTAGTATACAGTTAGAACTCAACAATGGTATACACTTCCATAAAACAGTCAAAATGATGTAGATAGATATTTATTTTCCTCCGGGTGCCACCACCCGATACTCCTCCTCCCCCTCCTTTCTATCCCTTTCTGCTACACCTCCCATGGCCAAAACACCCTCTCCTACAAGGGCAGTAAACTATACAACAGCCTCCCCCTTCTTTCATCCACTGTCAAACAACTTCTTCCTTTAAACACAACTTAAGGAAATACCTCTCCCTGTCCATCTGCTGCAGATGTCCTCTAACTTAACTGTTCTCCCAATCCTATGCCTTGTTCTATCTTCGTCTTAATCTCCTTAGTGCCTCCTTCACCTTTTCCCCCTCCGGGTAAGTTTTTCTCCCCTCTCTGGCTACTTCTACACCAATCTATTTTTTCACACTTGAACTTCACCTTTGCCATGCACTTCAATTTTTGACTTTAATTTATGTAGAATAACTGGTCAGCAATTTTTTCTATGGGCTGATACAGTTATAATTTGCTGTTATAACCCATGGATTATAACACCAAGAACACGTCAAATCATTCAAGACCAACCGCTCACTGATTGATTGTTCATATCCTTCTGGGTGGGCTTTCACACTTTTACAAACATGGCGGCTCCTTATCAGCATAGCAAGGAGTCACCAAAGTAAGAGTCCTCATCACTTTTTCGGTTTTAAAAAATAACATACACATCCAACAAATTAAAAAAATCTATCTGGTTGATCCTACCATATGGAAGTCGCAGCGGACAACTGCCACCAAAAATGACTCCAACCTCACTCAGTAAAGTAAGTGTGATTGCAATCGCGATCTCAATACACCAACAGTAAAAGCAAAATGAAATTAAAAAAAAAGAAAACAAAAAAAAGCAACTGTAAAAGAAAAAGTACAAAAAATAAAATAAAGAAGGATGGGGAGACAGACAAGTAGTGTGTGTGTGTGTGTGTGTGTGTGTTTGTATCAGTGTGTGTGTGTGAGACTACGTGAGACACAGGGACATTAGACCAATGCTGGAAAAAATTGCTGCCCAGCAATGATAAAGAATAAAAGATGGGCAGGTGTATCTAAACAAGAATTTAATGGTTGCCCTCAGTGTGGGATGCATTAATAAACCCTTTGGGCTTCACTCTCAGGGTTTATGTAGCATCCCACACCTCAGTCAACCATTACATTCTCATTAAGCACACTTCTCCATCCATTATTGTATATTTTAATCTAGTCCTAGCTACTGTTGAACTTACATCACTTGTTACCAGTCTACTGTTTGTACCTTACTGCTATTCTTGATTATTGCACTGTATGCCATCAACCTTCAATTTTGTGTCAATTTAGTCTTAGCTACTGTTTAACTGACACTGTTTTGTGACCAGTCTACTGATTGTATCTACTGCTTTTCTTGATTGTAGCACTGTATGTTATGTATAATTTGTTGTGTTTGTCCTAAACTGGACATTTGTGAAAATGGGCAATTGTTGCTCACAAACCATTCCAATATAATAAATAAACTGAAACTGAAACTAATGGGTCTGTAATTACTGACCAGACCCTTATTTCCCTTTTTATAATTGGAATAATGATGCCCATTCTCCAGTCCTTAGGCACCTCACCATTTCCCATGGATTTGTTAAAAAGTGTGGATGGGGTAGTGACAGGGCTGAGCACATCTCTTTCAAAAACCTCAAGTTGATGTTATCTGGTCCCGGAGATGTACTGTATTAGGCTTTAATTTGTTAATGACAATCTCAGTTTCCTCCCTTGAAAAATGAATATTATTGCTGCCTGGATTAAGCATTTGATTTCAAACTTGTACTTTGTCATTAAACATAGAACAAAAGAATTTAAAACATTTGCCGTGGTTATGTTGTCTTCAATTATAAGACCATTCATTGTGATGAGGCCAATTTGATTGGCCCATTCTTATAATTATTCATGTAAGAATAGAATATTTTATTGTTTCCTTTAGTGTGGGCAATTTTTAATTCAATCATGCTCCTTTTTTTATCCTTTGTGTAAGTTTTTTTTTGTTCTGACTGTAATTTCTAAGAGAATTCAAGAAATTGTTTATTTTTAGTTTTCTGCATGCTTTTTCTTTTTTATTAATCTGCCTCTTGATAACATTAGTCAATCATATTGTAACCTTGCCCTTTGAGTTATATTTTTTACATTTGGATAGGAACTTGTTTTCCAACGTTCGTATTGAATTCTTAATAAACATACAGGATTCTTCAACTGATAACTGAGACATAAGGTTTTCCCGGTCACTACTCATAATAGAAATCCTGATGCTTATGAGATCAGCCTTGTTATAGTAAGTAATTAGTTATTTACCAGTACTGTTGGTTCTGCGAGATGTTAAACAGAAATCAGTAGTGTTGTGATCGCTGCCACCTGAAGGACAACTTATTTTGGTATCAATTACACCGTTGTCAATATTTGTGAGAACTAAGTCCAGGATATTGTTCCCCCTTGTTGTGGCAATCACTAGTTGTTGAAGACCAAGGCTATCTAATAAATTCAGGAAGCCACTTTCTTGATTTGTAGTCCCTAAAAGATTTCCCCAATTGATCCGGGGGAAGTTGAAATCATTGACTTTAATTGTATTCCTCTCAGTGGATGTTGATGTAATTTCATAAATTAGTTTGTTGGTGTAATCACTCCCTGAATTTGGTGATCTATAATAGTTACCTAACAGTAGTTTAGGTCTATTTTTCAATGTTATTTGTATCCAGACACTCTCAACATTGTTCTTTTCATAACCAGATAGAAATAGATGTGGCAGCTAATATTGTCATTAACATATGTGCAAATGCCATCCTCCTTTGTTTGTTGTTCCAGTTATTGTAAAGGAGTCTGTAACCTTTTATTACCCTATTCCAATCACTGTAGTCATTCCACCATGTCTCAGACACTGCCGCTATATCTAGCTTATTTCTTAACATGATAGCTTCCAATTCAGACTTGTTTGTTAAATTTAGACTCCTGGCATTTGCTACCATGATACGTCAATAGTCATGGGTTTTGCTGTACTTTTCATAGATTGTTTTTGGGTGTGTGTCCAATCCCATATGATTACGTTAGCCATGTTGGTTAAAGAGCAGTCAAGAATAATAGTCAGCTATAGCAGGAGATGATAAACTTCTCCCATTTTTTTTTAAACAGAGCTAGTGAAATTTATCGCATGGTGTCACCTATATCCTTCTGACTAGATCAATAGGTGGCTACTTTACCAGAAAGCTTATATTATAACGGGTAGATCTTGACCTGCCCTACTGACACTAACATTGTAAGGTTTGATTTAGAATGCAGGTTAGGCAGCCTAAGTATATATACAATGGCAACTAATAGAAATTGTCTAAAACAATAAACTTACTGACTAAGATTTCCCTCCTACCATCTGGTCCCTCTGGACACTCCAGACAAGTGCAGAATGCACATGTCTCTGCGTGCGTCTCCAAGTGCAACAATGTACAATCACCCATTTGAGCTTATTCGCTCACTAAGGGGGCGAGTTTAAACACACCCAGTGACCCAGAAGTGACAGTACTCCTGTGCTCAATTAAAATATGATTTAAAAACCTTCAGCCAGAACCAGGAAGTGCCTCTTTGATTTTGTAGTTCCCAGCCTCATGGTGGATTACACACTCCAACCTCCCTTGCTGCGGTCTCCTAGCAACCAGGAAGACACACATAGATGTCCCTCCTTGTAGGTCAAATATATATTGCTCTTTCTAAATAAGTCATTATCATACTTGTTCAGCACATACAGTACTATTGTTCAAGCACCTGCTCAGGCTCACATTTGTAGCTATAAAGAAAAACTTGCTCGGCTTGCCCTGGGGCTTGAATATTTAGTGAGACAAGGACATAGATCTGAAGTCACCTGACTGACTACCAATTACAATAAAAAAGAGGCTTTTTCACTATTTCTAAGGCTAATATGCCCAACAGAAAGATAAAGTGTTCCTGTGATCAATTAAAATATGATTTAAAAACCTTCGGCCAGCAGCAGGAAGTACTCCTTCGATTTTGTAGTTCCCAGCCTCGCTGGTGGACTACACACCCCAGCCTCTCTTGCTGAGGTCTCCTAGCAATGAGGAAGACACACAGACAGTCCTCCTTGTAGAGCAAATATATACTGTTTTTTCCAAATAAGTCAATATCAAACTTGTTCAGCACACATAGAACTATTGTTTAAGCAGCTGCTCAGACTCACACTTGTAGCTATAATGAAAAAAAAATCACTGAGCTGTTTAAGTTGTTCTTCCAGATCTTTGGATCTGTATTTCTTAAGGTGAGAGGCATAGCCTATGCATCTACCCCCTATGAAAGCCTCCAAAGCATCCTAGTAAACTGCTATGGATGTGTCAATGGGGTGGTTGGTGGCAAAGAAAGACTCTATGTTTGCCATTAGAGACTGACCAGAAGATTTATCCCTCAGGAGTGAAGCACTGAAGTATAACTGCAGTCGGGGTGAGCCTGGTGAAATAGACTGGAGCATGGTCTGAGATAATCACTGGGTCTTTGGTGGTGTCCGCCACATCTGGCACTCACCCCTGAGACAGTAACCACAGGTCTATATCAGACATTTAATCTAAGGATGAGACTGGGACTAGGGGAACCAAACAGATAGCCAAAAAGAAGGGGATCCTAGCTAGTCCTCCCCTATGCAAGGAGGCTTGTAGTCAGGCCCAAAATGAGGTAGCGGATGGACTAATGGTAAGTGTGCACAAAAATAGTGCTGCAAAGAACAAGAAACAAAAGAGGTAAGGGAAGGAAATTAGTACATTTCTGACATATAACAAAAGGATTCAGGAGATACTCGGAAAGGAGTCTGCCTCAACACCAGGAGTCTGAGTAATTAAATCAATGAGCTCCAGGCAATGATGGCACACACTGAGATAGACCTTGTAGCCATCACAGAAACATGGGCCATGGATAAAAATGAATGGGACCTCACAGTGCCTGGGTACTTATTTCTAAAGAGAGACAGAGGAAAAGGTAGTTGAGGTGGCATAGCCCTATATGTCAGGGAGGGCACTGAGGTGAGGGAGGATGGGAATGTCAGGGGCAACACAGAGAAGACTGAGTTCAGCTCACAGCAGCATCAGGTAAAAAAAATTAAGCTTAGGGTGTTCTACAGACTGCTAGGGCAAGGGGAAGCAGTGGACAGGACAATGAGCTCAGTAAGTAATTATAAGGGGAGCGGCTAAAGGAGATACTGTGGTGGTATGGGACATTAACTTACCTAACAAAGACTAGGATGCTCCAGTGGCTAGGAGCACTAAAAGCCAGGCTATGCTGGATACCTTTCAGGACTGCCTACTGGTGTAGCTGGTAAGGGAACCCACCAGTCAGGGATCCATCCTGGATGTTGTGCTCATCAACTCTGAAGTAGTAAAAGCAATAAGAGTTGGGGAGCCACTCACAAACAATCACCACAAGTCTATTTGATTCAAATTAGCCCTTGGGAATGAAAAGAAAATGCACACAAGAATGGACATTTGGGGCCTGCCCATCAGCGTAGTGGTTGGATTTCCGCTCGCGACACCAGTGACCCGGGTTCGGGAGTGGACTCGGGTTATTGGAGGGCTGGCAAGGGGAGAGTGGCTTGAGCATCCCACAACAGCTGTCCCTCTCGGGGGGAAGGGGGGCCAATGCCCATAACTTGTCTGACCCAGAGTGGAATCTCGGGGTACTACAAGCCCCTTTGGGGAAGGGAGGCCAAGAGTACGTGGTGGTCGCTGGGATATTGAGTCATGCTGTCAAGGTCTATATGCCGTACAGGGAGAAAACTGGTGGAAAATGCCTGCCAGCCCCGGGAAGACTGCTGCCTGGAGTGTCCCTATGATATGCCCTCTCTCACCCAGCCACCTCCTGACCGACGAGAAAAGTGAGTAGCTCGGGGTGTTGGGGCCACACCTCATCCCCACTTGGGGGGCAAACCAAAGCTCCATGGGGCCTGGAGGTAGGTGTGGGCTGAGCGGCAGGCAGGAGGATGACTTCTTGGCTGCCCTGAAGGATCAGGGCTGGCAGGATGTGGAGGAGTACAAATTGCAATTTAAAAAAAAGAATGGACTTTAGAAGGCTAGACTTCAACAAACTCAGAGGAGTGGTTCTGGGTAAAGTTAGATGGGATAGGCAGTATTGTAGGCGTGGAAGGGAAATTGGTGGGCAATGAAAGGAGCCATCCATGAAGCCTTGTGGCTATACTTATAAAAAGTTACCAAAAGAAATATATTCAGGAGGTCACTATGGTTCTCGGTGAGGGTCAGGGAAGTGATAAAGGCCAAAAAGAGGCCTTCTACAGGTTTCAAGGGAAACAGGGGGATGAGGAACAGGAAGAATACTTTCAGAGAAATATGGAAGTGAAGAGAGTGATTAGAGAGGCAAAAGTAGACATGGAGATGTGAATAGTTGAGGGGTTCAAGCACGGAGAAAATAGTTTTTCTGCTTTATCAGTGAAAAAAGGAAGAGAGGTGGGGAAATAGGTTATTAGACAGTGGGAGATTGATAGAGGAGAATGAGCAAAAGCTGCAGTCCTGAATGACTACTTTTTCTCCATCTTTTTCAACAAGGATAGTAGCCCCCTGCCTGAGAGTGGCATCAAAGCAGTCAAGAGAGGGATCCCGGAGATGGAGAAACAGTGTTTACTAGGGATAAGGTCCAGAAAGGGCTAGCAGCCCTCAGGACAGATGAGGCCTTGGGTCCTGATGGGATATATCTGATGGTGCACAGGGAAATGGCAGACAAACTAGCTGAACCTCTGGCAGGCTTATTCAGTAACTCACTTCAGATGGACGTTTATCCCAAGGGATTGGATGGTGGTGGATGTGGTTCCACTCCACAAAGGGGGTGACTAGGAACAAGTAGGACATTTCAGACTTGTCAGTCTTAACTCTATGGTGGGGAAGCTGATGGAGTAACTGATCAAAACAGACCTTGTGGACTAGCAGGAGAGCAATGGTCTGCAGGATAATAAACAGCATGGCTTTATGTCAGGAATGTCCTGTCATACTAACCTAATAGTCTTCTTTGACTGGGTAACAAGATAACTGGACAGAGGCCATGCCATGAATCTATTGTACTTTGACTTCAGCAAAGCCTCAACTCTGTACCTCACAGATACCTGCTGAGGAAGTTAGAAGATCTGGGGGTGGCCAGGGATACAGTTAGATGGGTGGAAAACTAGCTAAAGGGGGGTGGCAGCAGGTTGTGATAAATGGAGTTAAATCAGAGGAGAGGGACATCACAAGTGGGGCACCCCAGGGGTCTCTCCTGGGCCCAGTCCTTTTTAACCAGCTCATCAGTGACATTGGAGTAGAGATCTGGGATAGGATAAGTCTCTTCACAGACAACACTAAACTCTGCAGTAAGGTGGATAGCCCAGAAGGAATTAGAGAATTACAAAATGACCTACACAGGCTAGACAGGTAGTTAAATGTTTGACAGCTGAAATTTAATGGCAAGAAGTGAAAGGTGATGTACCTTGGAAAAAGAACCCCAGATCAGAATACTGGATGGGAGAGGTATAACTTAATTCCACAGCTGAGGAATATGACATATTTATTTATTTATTCATTAAATTTTGGTGACCGAGTAGGCCCACTGAGCCCCGAAGGTCCCTTTTGACTTGGGAGTCATTATCAGCGGCACCCTTAAACAGGCTAGCCAATGCAGCAAGGCTTGTAGTAAGGCAAACAAGATGATCAGGTGTATCAGAAGGGGTACTGATGAAAGAAAGAGGTGATACCCCCCCATAGATCCTAGGTGAGGCCTCACTTGGAGTACTGTGTCCAGTTCTGGAGCCCTCACCTTGGAACAAGGATAGGCTGGAGGCAGTACAGCATAGGGTAATGAAGATGATTCATTGCCAGCAGAGTAAGTCCTATGAGGAATGCCTTAGGCATCAAACTTGTATTTGCTGGAGACCAGAATGGAGACGGAGGATATGATAGAAACCTTCAAATTCTGGGTAATTAAAAAAGTGAACTACAAGGAATTGTTTAGCAGGAACACCAGTTCTGCAACATAAGGGCATGACTGGAAGCTGGTAGGGGGAGGTTCAAAAGGGATATTAGGAAACAGTATTTTATGGAAAGGGTGGTGGAACTGTGGAACTGCATGCTGGCTAAGTTGGTGGGAACTAAATTCATGGTGGGATGCAAATGGACTTGGGACAGAAAAAGGAATAGTGCTAACTTATAGCGAAAAAAAACAGGGAAAGGAACAGGAAGACTGATGGGAATGGCTAAAACCCTGTACTGACGGGGGCATTGCTTGGCAACCAAGATAGCACACTCACCTCTGAGGCCGGGAGATCACAGGGCTGTGGGTTCAGTTCCCACATCTGGCACTTGGGTTAATATCCCAGTACTGACACTATAGTGGAGCATGAGAGGGGTGCTGCACTTCTGAGGTGCCATCTTTCCGATGAGACGTTAAGCCGAGGTCCCATCTGCCTGGATTGGTGGTAGTTCAGGTGGATGTTAAAGATCCCATGGCACTTATCGAAAAGAGTAGGGGAAGTTTTATTGAACAAAAAAACATAACATCACAAAAAGAATTTACATAAAAGGAGAAATAATGCATAATAATACAATACTCAAAAGTTAGAAATAAAAAGGCTTTTCATACAAACAGAATAGGAATTACATCACCAAAAAATAGGAAAAATTTCCATAAATCCATAACCTTCACATTTGAATAAAGCTTAATATCTTTCATTCGAAGTGCAAGTAAATCAGTATTAACAGAATCGATTATTACTGAATATGATGTCTGCTGTTGTTGTAGGACAAATTTACAATGAGCCTGCCATAAAAAATATTGTAATAAAGCAAAAAAAAATTTAATGTGCTTCTATGATATTTCTCCCATATCCCTGTATAATCACCTAAAACAAGAATGTTATACGTCAGAGAAACTAAATGTGGCATATGCCAATGTGCTGCTGCCTCATTCCAAAAAGCTTTGCTATCCATACATTCTATAAAAAAATGATGTTGACTTTCTTCAATGTTGATACACATTGGTCTCAAACAATATCTATCATTTAAAGATTTGTATTTCATGTTTCCCCTAACACCTAATCTCCCATGTGCAGATATCCATATTATATCCAAAGTTTTAACTGGGATTCTAAAATCAGTTAATTTCTGCAAAGCAGAAGTCATTTGTAATGGGTTACAATTTGGAAATAAAAGTGTAACCTTCTGAATATCATAGACAATATAATTATAGAAAGATTTTCTAGTAAAAATGAGTAATTTTTGTAAGGGTATCTTCCACTGGTGTAGTTTCTTAAAGGTTGAAAGCCCATAGTTAGGTAAATCATCTGAAGTAAGTATCTTAGGAGGAAATATAGACCATTTAAAAAAATATTTGTGCCAAATGGATTGAACCCAATAGTGCCATGGCAAAGAAGGTTTAGTCCATATAAAAGGGAAGGAAGAAAATAAAAAAATGGAATGAAAGAAAACAACAGGATTAATCATCTGTAAACCTCGGTCTTTTTTTGAAAGATATGTGAAATCTCTTTTGACTGGATTGAGTCTGTTACCCCAGAGCATCTGGAAGAAAATATTGTATAACCTGGTTTCAACAGATATGGGAGGAGGAAAAATATGACTAAGATAAGTGAAAAGAGGTAATAAGAATTTTTTAATAATAGAGATCCTTTTCTGTTTACCAAATGTCCAACTTTTCCATAAATTTACCTTAGATTCTCCAATTAATAATTGCTTTTCCAATTGTAGAGGGCTATATCTTCAACCCCAAACCATATCCCTAAGATTTTTGGGGTGTATATGAGATGGATATATCAAGATATTTAGAAGAATGTAAAGAGGTTTGATTTAAGGGTAATATAAAACTTTTCTCTATATTGAGATAAGCCCCTAAAATTGTCCAAAAAGTGAAAATATCTAAAGCCTTCTGTAGTGATGTAGTATTCTAATAACAAAGTAACATCGTCTGCAAAAGCTGTAACTTTAATCTTTTCTAAGAGTGGAGGGTGAAATTCCTATAATATGTTGATCCAAAATGATACATCTAATAACGGGGTCCAGGACAAATGTATATAAAAGAGGGCTTAGGGGACATCCTTGCCTAACACCTCTGTAAATCTTAATTTCAGTTCCCATCAAACCATTTACTATGGGGATAGTAACCGCCTGGCTATAGAGTTTAATTATCCAATGTACAAAAGCCTGTGGAATACCATAATTTAATAAAATGAAATACAGATAAGAATGACAAACTGTATCAAAAGCTTTGGCTTGATCTAGTGCCACTATTAGTCCGAATTATGAAAATTAGATAAGTTATTTGAAAAAGGTCCCTTATCAAAAAGATTATGCTGGATTTTTCTAGCTGGTATAGAGCATGTTTGAGAAGGATGTATAAGAACTTTGTTATTTTTATTAGGTGATTATGTAAGATTTTAGTTAAAATCTTATAATCGCTATTTAGAAGACTAATTGGTCTCCAGTTAGATAAAGAACTCTTTTCATCTTTTTTAAAGATAAAAGTCATAAGTGAGATTGAAAAATCTTTACAAACTGCAGCTGTATTCAAGATAGAATTAAAAACTAGGGGCAAAAAGAAATCCATATATTTTATACAAATTTTATAAAACTCATTAGGAATGCCATCTAAACCTGGGGCAGATCCAGTTTTTAACTGCTTGATTACTTCTACAACTTCCTGAGCAGAAATAGGTTTTGTTAAAAGTATTAAACTACTTTCTGTAAGCTTAGGTAAGGAACTAAAATTTTGTAGTGGAAAATCGTTGATAGAGGACAATGTTTGAGATGAAAAACACTCTTGAATATGTTGCTGAATAATGGATAACATTCCATATCAGTAGTAATTAAGTCTCCTCGTAAATTGAAAAGTCCTGACATTAAAGTATGTGTCAAATGAGTTTTACAGGCCTGGAATGGATCAGACATGGGACTTTGCTTAATACCAAATTTAAATTCTAGATCTAAGGATTTCGCTCTATCATATTGGAATGATTTCATTTGTTGTTTTATTTTTGAAATTTGAGAAGTATACAAGGAATGGTCTTTAGGAGGAAAGGACATTAATTTATATAACTGGTTTCTATACAAGAGATATTGCAGATTGTCTGAATTAGCTTTAGTTTTACCCCAGTTAATAAATAAACATTTAATTTCACGTTTAGTTTGTAACCACCAGTCATACTGAGATTCAAAAAGATCCATAGTAGAAAATTTAGCTAGAAAAAAGGCATCTAATTTAGAAAAGGAGGCTGCATCTTGTAGAAAAGAAATATTTAATCTCCAACGTTGAGTTTTGGAAAATAATTTAGAGGCATATTAGTTAAAGAAAGGTTACAAACTATAATAGAATGATCTGAGAATTCAGTGGGTTGAACCTTACAAGATAAAGAAAAAAGATAACGGGAAATAAAAATCATATCTATACGAGTAGAAAAGGTATGTCTGTAATAAGTTGCTCCACCCTGTGTGTGTAGGCAGGCTTCTATAGGCATCTTGAAGGTCAGCATCTTTAACAATTTTATTAAGAGTATTTGTGTCACAATATATCTTTTTTCCAGAGCCTCTACATAGATTTATATCTAGTGAGCAATTAAAATCTCCTCCCCATATAATGTGTCTTCTGGTGAATAAGAAAGGCTTAATGTCCTCAAATAATTCAATCCGTTTTAGTTTCGTCTGAGGCACATATATATTAATCATACGGAAAAAATAATCTCCTAAGGAACAGTCTAAAATTAAAGCTCTACCTGGCCTAACATCAATCACTTTAGAGATCTTAAAAGCCGTGTTCCCAAATAATATTCCAATACCGTCTGCAATATCAGATCCAAAGGTCCAAAAAGAAGGCCCCCAAATCCATTTTCTTTGTAACTGCGTAATTTCAAAAAGAGACGTTACTCTAGTTTCTTGCAATAAAATTATATCCAATTTTAAGGAACCTAAATACATAAGTATAGGTAACTGTCTTTGAAGTGCTTTTATGCTGCAAACATTATAGGATGCTAGTTTTATTGTAGCCATGAAACTAAAAAACGTCTAAATTCAGGTACCATTCTTCTGGCTAACTTTCCTTTTTTTACCTTTTTTACCTTTCTTTTCCTTTGCTAGCTCTGTTGTTTTACTATCTTCATCTTCCGTAACAAATTCTGATACATGAGATGTATCAGATTCAAGGTCTGAGTCCCTAGTATCATCTTGTAATGGGGAAAAAAAATTATCAGTAGGAAACGGATTTGTAAAAGGTTCTTTAGAGAGGCTCTAGTGAGATGCCTGCTTTTAACTGTCTCAAAAGAAGGAGGCATAGATAAACCAAGATTCTGCTTCCCAGAGACAGAAGGTTTGGAATTGGTTTTATCTGTTAGTAATTGAGGCTCCTTAGTTCCATTTTCTGCTTTATTGGAATCAACTGATTTATTTGAAACCTGAAGGACTGGAGCCGTAGAAGGAATATTCTCAGGAGGGCCCTGTTTTTTTGTGTGAGCTTTTTTCAATAAATCATCTTGATCCCAGCCTTCTGTACAGTTTTGTCGTGCCCAAGGACACTGATGGAAGGCATGACCTTTCTCATCACATAAATTACATTGAAAGATATTGTTGCACATATCCATTGAGTGACCAAAACCTCCACACAAGGGGCATTTCAACACATCACATACGCTACTAATATGGGTTCGAGCACCACACTTATAGCAGGCTCTAGGCTGTCCCCCATAAAAGCAGACTCCCCTATCTTTTCCCAAAAAGAAACTATCGGGGAGATGTACTATTTCTGAATTAACTTGGAAAAGTTTAACTTTAAATTTCCAACCTCCTGTCCAAATCCCTTCAGAATCCAACAAAGCTTCAGGAGGACTTAAAATATCACATTTTGATTGCAACCAGTGATATATGTCGCTTACATTTACTCCTTCATTGCGAAACATTATAGTAATGTAACTAATTTGTGGCCTAGTGAGCGGAATGGCAAAAAAAGGAACCCACAAAGGTGTATTTTTTTGTACTGCATATTTGTCCCCAAATTTTTCTAATTGCAAGTTAGTTTAAAAACTGACATCAAATGAATCTTCGCCTGAAATATGTATTAAAGCATAAATATCTGAGGGAAGAAAACCCATAGACTATTTTAAAAGTTGCTTAAAGACATAATATCTGTCAGGATGTTCCTGGAGGCCTCCTTTATATCTTATCCTGACAGCATTACGTCGTGGGGCCTGTTCTAACTTATTTTTAAACAAGTCTGACATAGAAGGCTTTGTTTGAGAATCTTTTTCCCCATCCTTCATTAACACTTCATCCTTTTTCCCAAAATGTGAAGTAATTCAGCTATGGAGGTACTTGGCTTAGAAAAGCCAGTTACTCTCCCACCCTCAAGAATTGTAGTTCCTTCATTAATATTATTAATGTGCACATTATTAGTACCTGGGCCCAGTATTGTAGAATCGGTGGCATGCGTGGAAGGCAGGGAAGTCGAAGAAAGCGAGGACCACGTTGGGTCAGGAACCCATTGTCCCGAGGCAGTCTTTTTCCAACCTGCATCTAGTAAAGCAGAATCTTCCGACCAGTCTTTACAGATTCCTCTTTGGGTTTCATCACAGAGGCCAAACTGTCGACGCATAGTCTGTGACGTCCGAAGTCCCTCAGAAAAAGCGTTCCCTACTGCCGCAGTCTCCTGAGGACTTTGTTCCGCTATAGTGCTTTGCTGCTTTGTAACCCCCGATGTGACAGGAAAAAAAGGCGCCGAGTCGGAAGCAGAGTCCCCCGAAACACCTGTGACGACCGTGGAATGTCTCCCGAATGCTGGAATATCACCAGCCAACTCCGGATATATGGGTTTTTCCTCCGGTGCTGTTTCCAGCAATGGGATAGCTTTAGGTGAGCCAGATAAATCTTTTGTCATATCGTTGATAATGAAATCAGATACCGTACTTTCTCCGACCTCCATTCCTGTACAGAGCTGAAAATCTTCTGCCATGATGCAGCGTGGCGTCACGGAACATATACGACGGCAAGGCGGCCAGTGAGGGAATTTCCCGGTGTCCTGGCCAAATTTCCCATTCACTAAAAAAAATACCACCAACAGCTTAATCTGGTTCAAGGTCAGTTGGCATTCATCCGTATCCCCCTTCCCATGGGTCGTGCCTGAAAATAGGCAGGATTGTCTAGTGCACTTACCCAGTCAACAAAAGCTAAATAAATAAATAAAGATAGTGACAGCTTCATCGCCTTAGTTTCCTCTACACCATTGGCCATCTTGCATCATGCAGACATTAAGTGGACATTTTTGTATCTTTAAGCAACATCTTTATCATCTTGGATATATAGAGATACTGCAGCACTAAGTTGGAATAATGTTTGGTGAACAGCATACCTGGTACTCGAGGTGCCAGTTTCCAGCCTCATGGTGAAGTGGTCTTCCAGTGAGATATGGCTACAGCATGTGCAGCAAATCCTGGAAGAGTCACAGATGAGCTAAAGGAAATAAGAAACATGTTTTCACAGCTGCTAATTGAAATTGGTGAACTTTAAGAGCAAAACCTGCAAACTAGACAGGACATAATTTCACTTTTTCAGTGGGTGTCAAAAAAATGAAAGACAAATATCTAAACAAGATTACACAATGGATCTGCTCTCAGCCCATCTGCAGGACCAAGACTGAAAAATCTGGCAATTATAGGGACAAAGTGGAGGACTTAGAAAATCGTGGGTGAAGGAACAATCTTCAACTGGTGGGGTTCCCAAGTGTAGAAGGACAGGACACAGTAGCTTTTCTGCAGCAAACCCTGCCATCTCTACTGAAACACCAGTGGCTGGTCCTGGTTGAAATCAAAAGAGCCCATCGGTTGCTTGCCCCCCCCCCACCCAGAAGGGGGCAGCGACCTAGACCTATGCTTGTTAAATTCCTCTGATTCCAAATAAAAGAACGGATCATGCAGTTAGCCAGGGGCCCACTCCAACAGCAAGGGCACTGAATCCAGATTTTCTCAGGCTTTTTTCTGGCCCTCTCAGAATGGTGCCAGGAGTTCACTCTGGCTAGGCATGCTTCATGGATTTACAGGATCCCTACAGTCTGCGCTGCCCATCCATGTTAAGGATCACTCATAATGAGGTCTCCCACTCCTTCATGGATGCAGAAGCAGCAGAGGAATTTATCCTATGGTCATGGCCAGTGGCACAAATTGCTGAAAGGACCCACCACAGGGGCCCTAGCAGAATGGATACTACCTCGGACCCATCGACCACACAAAAGAATGTATCCATGCCCTCGATGGACATACCACAAAAAAAGCAAGGATGACAAATGGTCCTCAGCTTCAAGGAAATATGGTTGAGGTGGCAAGAAATGGAGAGGGAAAGCAGATCAAACAAACAACCAACCGCTTAACACCTACGTGCAGGAGCCAGAGTCACAGCCAAGACAGGGGCATCCACCGGCAGCTCCGGAACAGAGCTTTTTGGGAGCCACTATGCTCCTCTCCTGCAGCAGCCTTCAAACAAAGCAGTGGAACCTAAGCCACAACAACAGTATACCTCAACCCCCCTGAAGCAGCAATAACACCTGGAAAGGACATAAAACACTTACCAGAGCTGGTGCCTCATGTACCCAGCTTGATTTCTGGGACTGAACTCCAACGGGCTTCCTCATATGCCTCTGCCGCTGCTACTTTAGCCCAGCCATCCTTTGCCATTGCATCTTTGATGCTGAGTAATGGCTGAGGGATTAGTTGGACTTGGGGCTGGCTGGCTCTAAAATTTACAAATCTCTTGGCTCTCATTGAAGTCAGGACAAGACCTGATAAAAATCAATTAGTAAAGACCACCCCTATTGTTTTTTCGTAAAGGGGTCGTGCTCAGACTCCATTCACTGTGTTTATAGAGCAATGGACTTCTTTAAGGCTGATTTAAAAGGTTTATTGGGGCACTTGTTATGGGCATGAATGGTTAATGATTTTATGAATGCCTTTACCTGCTTCATCATTACCCCTGGCTATTTCAATATGGGGCTATAATGCACCACAGCCTTTAGCCTGTGGCGTAGATAGCTAGCGCACCTCGACTGTCACCACATGGTGAAAAGTGCTATGTTAATAAGCTCTTACACCGGTGGATCCTGGGAAATGCCAGACAAAAAGGGACAATTTTTACAAGGGTAAGGGAAATGGGGAGGACTGATGCTTTATACAAGGTCATAGTATTCCCTTCTGCTATTGGTAACTGATTTAGGAAAAACAATAATGTTCATGAACTGAGTGCCAAAGTAGGGGCAAGGTTAGAAAGAACAGTTGCAGTGTTTATGAATGACCATTCTCAGACACATGTTGGCAGGTAAGTACGTAATATATACTGCTGTCATCCAGCTTGTAGCTAAGTCTGCCACAGCCCCCCCCCCCATGGATGTATGCCCTGCTGGTTTACACAAGGGTAAAAGGAAACAGCAAAAATGGCATGGGGGGGGTTCCCCCTTTCCCAGTGGCGGGAGGCTTATCAGTCCTATCCCAGAACCTTAGGTGCACCTATAGCTCCATAACTGACTTTGGAGCATAGCATGTAAATGTACTACTACTAACCCCAGAGGGGGAAGCATGCACTGTTAACAGATATTGGAGTCCCCTAAAGGAGCCAGGGATAAGCAGCCTTACAAGGGGCATGTATATGTCCTTGTTAGATTAGTGGTTAATATGTTGTTGTCATGCTTGTTATCAACTAGAAATTGTAAATATTTGTCCCTGTTGGGCTGGTTACGAAGTGTTATTTACTCTGCTGTTACACACTGGTGCTTACTTAAGAGAATGAGTACTACAGGTCCTACATCTATGGAGCTATGTCTTTTGGGGCAAATCCACCATATTTAGGTTTTTTGTTTTTTTTTGTACTCTGGAACGTCCATGAGCCAAGGGCCCATTTTCATGGTCACCCAGAACATTAAAAAAATACATAAGTTTAACCATAATACAGACATCAAAAGGATGTTTTACAATGTAACAGTATACATATTACAGTGCATCAGTTGAACAGACAATATAGTGATATGCATTATGTAAGCACTTCGCTATTTAAGGTAGCATTTACATTGGCTATTGGACAATATAAATTTTTGCAACTCATGTTTATAACCGTTTAAGGAATTCCCGGCCCCCACTATAGATGCTGGAAATGAATTAAACAAGCATTTGTCAATGCCGAATGTTTGCTTACTGGCATTGGCAGTGGTAGTGTAGAAGTTACAGAGCTGCGTAATAGGAATGGCAGTGAAGTATTGAACTGAAGCCAACCCCACCACCACCCTGCAGAGAGTGACAGGCATCGGGGTGTGCATTTGGGTCGTCAGGCATAACGGCCACGCCATTTCACCACACCCCACTCTGCAGAGACTGACAAGTGTGACGTGTTCCTTGGGGTCTTTGGCCCTTATGCGCACCCCATTTCATTAGGAAATACGGTGAGATGAGTGCGATATAGGAGAATGGGGTGAAGTTTGGGGCCGAAGAGTCCAAGGCATACCTCGATGCCTCTCAGTGACTGCAGGGTGGGAATGGTATGAGCATCACAGGCAAGAATCCCAAGTCACACCCCTGATTCCTGTCATTCTCTATAGGGTTGGGCGATTTAGTTGAAAAGCCTAATACCTCAGGCATTCATTGGTATTTTAACTCCAAATGTTCAACATGTTTGTTTTGTGACCCCACCTCATGAACAGGGGGAATATCAGTTTAGTAGCCGAAAGCTGCTTATGCACAGTGACTTACGGGATTTAGCACCACAGGTGCAAAAATATTCCAACAGGCTGTAAAAATGACAGCTGTACTCTTCATGGGGAGGTGTAAAAATGGCTATGTTGCAAATGTGTAGTAAAAATATTTAAAAATGGTGAAGTCGCAGTACATAGAAGCTATTACCCAGCACACCCGTTATATAAGTAGGTTGGGGATATTTTATAGCAGATTGTCAACTCAGGCATTTTGGTGCCTCCGATCATGAACAGTGTCACTGTGATTTTCTTTATCTGTGCCGAACAATGATTTCCCACAGCGACCACGCATCTCTGCACTGAAAGTGTGAAAACACATTTCGGCCATGTTGTGAAAAATGGCAGCTGTACTGTTCATAAGGAAGTGTTGAAAAATGCCACTAGTGAAAATCTGGACTGAAAATATTACTAAGTCATGAACTAATGAGGATGCATGGAAACTGCACAATGCTCACTCGTAACACAGTCATTTTATGGACTTTTGTCACCAAATTTTCAACATAGCCATTTTAAGACCTCTGCTCATGAACAGTGTAACTGTGATTTTCTTAATCTGTCCTAAACATTGCTTTCGCACACCAACAGCACCATTGTGCGCTACATGTGCGATAACACATTTTGGGTGACATATGAAAAATTGCAGCTGGACTGTTCATAAGGAAGTTTAATAAAATGGACATGTTGAAAATCTAGAGTGAAAATATTAAATTTGCAAACTTACGAGCATGCATAGGAACTGTGCAAAGCACGCTTGTAAAAGTCATTTTTAGGCATTTTTTCACCAAGTTTTCAACATAGCCATTTTAAGACCTCTGCTCATGAACAGTGTCACTGTGGTTTTGTTATGTGTCCCATACATTGAGTTTGCACACCGACTGCGCCATTGTGAGCTACATGGGTGGAAACACATTTTGGGCAGGATGTGAAAATGACAGCTGTACTGCTCATAAGGAGGTGTGGAAAATGGCAATGTTGGAAATCTGGGTGGAAATATTGAAAATTCGCAAACCCACGAAAGGCAGTGTGGGAACTGTGCAACGCATACCCAGAAACAGTCATTTTTAGGAATTCTGTCACCAAATTTTCAACATTGCCATTTTAAGATCTCTGCTCATGAACAGTGACACTGTGATTTTCTTAATGTCCCTATACACTGAGTTCAAGACAACCACTGCGCCATTGTGCGCTACATGGGCGGAAACACGTTTTGGGTGAGATGTGAAAAATGACAGCTGTACTACTCATAAGAAGGTGTGGAAAAATGGCAATGTTGAAAATCTGGAGTGGAAATATTGAAAATTCACAAACCTATGAGCGTGCGTAGGAACTGCGCAATGCACGCTCGTAAAACAGTCATTTTTAGGAATTTTTTCACCAAATTTTCAACATAGCCATTTCAAGACCTCTGCTCATGAACAGTGTCACTGTGATTTTCTTAATTTGTCCCGTACATTGATTTCACACACCGACTGCGCCATTCTGCGCTACAAGGGTGTAAACACATTTTGGGTAAGATGTGAAAAATGACAGCTA
Organism: Neoceratodus forsteri; assembly: GCA_016271365.2. NCBI lineage: Eukaryota > Metazoa > Chordata > Ceratodontiformes > Ceratodontidae > Neoceratodus > Neoceratodus forsteri. Next base: position 911,041,178 of record CM057455.1, on the reverse strand, counting down.
TACTACTCATAAGACAGTGTGGTGAAATGGCAATGTTGAAAATCTGGAGTAAAAATATTGAAATTTCGCGAACTTATGAGCCTGCGTAGGAACTGCGCAACGCACGCTCGTTAAACAGTCATTTTTGAATTTTGTCTAAATTTTCAACATGGGGTTTTGGGCCCCTTCTCATGAATGATGTCACTGTCATGGCGGTATTCGGTCCTGAAGGTGATTTCACAGTCACCGCGCGAAATCACCCTTTCGAGCCGAATAACGCCATGACAGTGACATCACTCATGAGAAGGGGCCAAAAACCCCATGTTGAAAATTTGGTGCAAAAATTCCCAAAAATGCCTGAGATATGCAATAAAGTTGAACCCCTCCCATCTAGCCCATTATACAGCTTACCGGCATTTCCTCAGTTCGCGGTCGGCTTTGAAGAGTGCAGACGTGTTCTCGGTCCACCGAAGATCGTCGCGCCGGAGTCCGGAGGTAAGTATGGGGTGAGGGGGGTGTGGGGAGGCTGGGTGCACAGTGGGTAGGTGCGGGTTGTGGGAGGGGTTCGAGACGCGCCACGGAGACCGCTTTGTTTGCAGGTTAAAACAAAAACAAATATCAGTAGGACTGCTTGCCACGCTGAGGTGGGCTCAGCGTGGCACCAGGCACACAGGGCGTTCAGCCAACGGGGATTAGCACCCCGTCGGCAAAATAATAATAAAAAAGTGACCCTTTGCCACGCTGGGGTGGGCTCCCAGAGTGGCACAAGGACTTTGGGGAGGGGCGTGTTCAGCCGACGGGGGATTGGGCACCCCCATCAGCAACATGATGGATTGCCACGCTGGGGTGGGCTCCCAGCGTGGCATCAACTATTGGGAGGAGAAGGAGGAGGAGACAGACACAGTTCAGCCGACGGGGATTGGGCACCCGTCGGGCTATACGCTGCATGCACGGGCGCCCGACGCTTGCGGTGGGAGCTGCAGCGTGAGCAGCTTCTTATCACTGCTCACTCAAGTGTAGCTCCCTTTTTCAACTGTATGCCACTGCATTTTGGAGCGTGTCATAGACAGCTCCAAAATGCATTGGCTTACAGGGGCCGTGCCTGCCAGCACAATGCCTGAATTCCAGGAGGAGGTGACACACCTCCGAAATCTCCGATGAAGGCACTATGTTTCTTGCACATGCGTGCAAGCAAACATAAAAAGGAAGGGAGGGTGTGAAATAGAGACCTTTGACCGCCAGCAGTTCTCATTTTGGGCACAGTGAATTGAAACACGCTCTGGTCAGAGCCGATATGGCTGTGGAGAGCTTTTGAGATGCTCTTACCCATTATTTCTAATGAATTTGCACAATGCAGATCTGCTGAGAGGCAGTTTCCATGTGGTCTTCCCTTTACACATCTATAGAATGTATTTTCCTAGAATATGCCTGCTGATTGCTATATATTTAGCCTGGATAGTTCACAGAAGAAATGGCATCTTATTTTCTGGTGGTGGAGTACTGGTAGTAGGATGCTGGAATGTGTTATAGATAGGCACAATCTCTGTGCGGGTGATAACGCCCAGTGGCCATACTCCTCAGGCGCTCACATGCAGATCCATCATCCCAGTGCCATTGCACTGCTCAGTGAGGGTGACTGCTGATGTTTTACCCATTCACACAGGTCCTGAAACAGGCATGTTACAGCTGACCTCCCATTCATTTGTACAATCAGAGAACTGCAGATGCATTATACATAGCCTGGAGTGTACACTGCAAACAGCATTGCAGGATACCACACCCCATGGCACCCAGGATAGCTCAGCAGTCTGGAGGGTGGCATATTATACAGGGGAATGGGGGAGAGTGTGGACCTGCAGTGGTGTATGACAGCAGGTAGATACTGCATCAACAAGGCATGCATTGGAGGTATGTCAATTCCCTCTTACGGTTTGCCAGGGATACACACATAGCTGCATACACTGATGGGTCTGCTGCTTGTGTAGTGCCCCAACACATGGTACAGCCACTTGGGTCATTCTGGAGTGCAGGTTCCTGACCTGGGTCCAGTGCAGTTGGCTGCTGGCTGTGGCAGGGTGTGGAGGGCAGTGCCAGTCTCTGCAACAGGTAGGGTATGGGCGGAGCGGGGGTGTCTACATACAGAGGTGGTGGGTGGGGGTCCTCTATGCTACGGATATGGACCCTGGTTTCCTCTGGTGTGATTGGGTCCAGGGGGGTCCTACACTATGGAGCTCTTTGGGGATGGAGTTGGATTGATCAGGGATGGGAGAGGGTACCTATAGTCCACCAGGGCTGCTGGTGGCTGGCAGGGTTAGGCCAGCAATTCATTGTCTAACTGTGGGCTGTGCTACTCTGGACTGCAATGGTTACAGTCCCACTGAGTATGCCACAGCGTGATATATACATGGGAATGCACCTTTGACTTGCACGGTATACTATTTGTGTGCACCTTGGCCCATTCCCTTGTGGTGGGTGCATCTCACACATTTGAGTATCACACTGTGGCACATTGTTGGAGTTGCGTGGCACATCTCCTTTTTCCGCTGTGATGCGCTGTGCATCTCCTTAGAATATGGGGGCCCTGGACTAGGCTACTCTGAAGAAATACATAATCAAAATGGTAATATCACGACCCCACTGAAAACAAGATATTATATCTAATCTAGAACAGCCTGACGAAATACAGAGTGAAAATGTGTAAATGAAGATCCCTATGACAAAGATGTAGCATCTCCCCTGCACTATCCAGGATACAAAATATATGATAAGAAATATTTAAAGGAAATCTACTCCAAACTGAACTTCACTGTATTCACTGACATAAACAGTTTCTTTAAGCAATAATGCATGAGAGGGTGTGGGTCATGCTGGGATAACCTCATACCTGGGTGGTTGGGCACAAGGTTGCAGGTCGAATGTATCCAATGTCCCAGAAGTGAAGTTATTCCAGCACAACCCACACCATGGAGTGCATTATTGCAGTTATAAAATGGCTCGTTATTATACAAAATAAAGAAAACATTTAAAAAACATTTTTAGTAGATTCTTAGTGTGGCAATATATCTTTCTTTCTTAAGAGAAGATGCAAACAATGCAACAGCAAATCAATATAGTGAGGTTGTTCTCAGATAACCTCGCTGTTGCTAAGGGAAGACAGCAAATCAGGTTCCATGATTTTTTATTGCCATTGTATAATTATTGTTTTCTAACACATTAGAATGCAGTATTTATTTTGAATGTTGTGGCCATGAGGATGGTGTGTACAGAGAGAGTGTGTGTGTGTGTGTGTGTGTGTGTGTGTGTGTCCAGGATACAAAATATAGGATAAGAAATATTTAACAGAAATCTAAACTGAGCTTCACTGTGTTCAATGACATAAACAGTTTCTTATTTTTTATAATATATTAGAATGCAGTATTTTTTCCGAATGCTATGGCCATGAGGATGGTGTATACAGAGAAAGAGAAAGAGAGAGAGAGAGTGTGTGTGTTTGCTGTAGCTCAATATATTTTTTCCCCAAAAGGATTGTAGAAAATACCTTCTGATTGCTACATATTCACTGAATAGTAGTTCACTGAAGACCTGGCATATGTCTGAGTATGTCTGAGCTAGTGCTTATCATCAGATAGTGTATTAGTGTAAATTATAGATGTACTGGGGAAAGGGTGACACTTATGAGGTATGAATCTTTCTTGAAAGACAATACATTCCCAAGTGAAACTAGTAGCAAGAAGCTGTTTGAATGCTTAGTATTTAAATTTACAAGTTGTAGCATTCTGAAGGTACTAAACAAATCTCCAGTTTAATAGGGAACAAATATTTAACAAGCTATTTCAGTTTCCTAATGGCATCTGATAAGTAACTTGGAGCTATGTCTCCAACATTCTTAACAGAAAGATGGGAGTATTTTATTTCAGTTGGTATGGAAGGATACATTGAAAGGTCCAAAACATGTGTTCCACGATACTCCATTTTCCAGCTACAGACAGCAAGATGGATGTAGGCTCCACCACAGTCATAAAAATGAAGACAATCTAGTAGAACCTGAGCTGATATGTTCAGCAAAGATATCGTGAAAGGAAGCAGGGACAAGATCAAGGGTCACTTTTTTGGCAAGGATTACTTACTACCTGTGAAAGAGAGGCAGCCATCCTGGATGAGTGTATAGGAAACAGTGGTGAGCTGAGTACAGTAACTGGGTAGCAAACCTGCTGTAGCTACCAGGTTTAGTAAAGTCCTTGTAGTACCTTCACTTATAGCCCTTCACTAGCAGACTGATAGATCAGAAGGATGTAGTCAATGACCAAGAAAAGAAAGCTGTGCAGTATTCTTGTGGGGGGATTGAGGAGTGAGAAGTGAGTTTAACCCATATAGTGCACCCAGCCTTTGATGGACAACTTTTATCATCAAACTTATATGCTGATCAAAGGTCAGAGAGAGGTCCAGTGTAAAGCCAAGGTATTTAAAAGTTTTTATTTGCTCTATTTCAGCATCCTTAAGGATATAATTGGCACATGTATAAAAGCGCTACTTTCTTTCTACCAGGAAAATGGCTGCAATAACTCTCACAATGTGGAATGTTCGGAAGCTTAATTCCCTCATTAAATGTAAGCAAGTTTTAATCCATCTAAAAAAAATACATACCAAGGTTGCTTTCCTCCCTGAGGCAAAACTCTCACATAATGAGGCATGTAAACTGCAAAGATAGTGGGTGGGTGGGTGCAGAATAGCATAGCATGCATATTACTGCTAAAAGAGGGGTCTCAATCCTGTTGCACAAATCTCTGCAATGGAAACCAGTTTCTACACTAACTGAAAAAGAAAGCAGGTGGGTTTTGGTTAAGGTAAATACCCCTGAGGGCCCCTTGATCCTACGTAATCTATATGCACCTAATAAGGATGACTCTCTGTACTTTACCCAGCTGTCAGAGGCTATGGCAACTGCAAATACACCTCAAATACCTGTTCTGGTAGAGGTGACTTTATTCTCGCCCTGGACCTGGGTATGGATGGTTTTTAACCCTTCAGGAGACCCATGTTAGGGCCGCTACTGCACTGGCCCAAATGATCAAAGAGCATGCCTTCACAGAAATCTGGAGATTTACCCACCTGAAAGACAAAGATTATACTTGTTACTCAGCTGTGCATCACACCACTAGTCGTATTGACTTCTAGCAATCAAATCCCCTAATGCCGCCCACGATCCTTAATGCTAACAGCCACCCCATAGTCATTTTGGATCATGCCCCTGTAAACACCCCCGCACCAATCTGGGGTTTACCTTAATGTCTTCCTGGGCTCCTTTCATGTCCACTGCCAGACTGATTTCCTATAGAGGTAATAGGTCCAAGGGTATCTGTCTTGCTTCTATTTGTTTGCGTGAGAGTGCCATGCTGTGCCTCCGTGCCTGTCCCCTTAAGGGTCTAGCTAATATATGTATAGGGAATGGTCTAGGCTGGGTCTGAGTGACTTAAGGCTTGCAACTGGCCAAATACCTCTCTAATTTGCTTTACTCTGCAGTCACTAATAGTGCAGAGGGAGCCTGACTGGAAATTGTACTTGTCTACCTTTAACATACCATTATAGTTTAATTACAGAAGTTTGTTTAACCCGCTTTCCTTGCAGCTTGCCTTTTGGAATGGGAGCCACCATGTTTGGTCCAGGACTTCCAGTAAGTGGACCAATCAGACTCTGGGGACCTAAAATGAGTCCTAGCTCAAGTGTCAGATGGGAAGGAATTCTGTAGTTTTTGTAGTTTTTAGGTTGGTGCCTAAACTGAACTGAAGGGGGAGTTCAACCTGTGATTGATAGCTTCCCCAGCCAACCCAAACTCAAGAAACCAATGGAAATTCCCTGATCTGTGAGAGAGACAGTGAATCAGTTAGAGTTGGAATTTGAAGAGTGAGCAGCTCGAGCCTTCGAGCAGCGATTCCCTGAACAGAGCTTAGAGAATCGGTGGGAAGATGCCTAACTTGCCTCCCTGCCACTGTTTCTCCTGCATTGGACTGCCTGATTGCAGAAGTTAGAATCATCCAATTTATGACTAAGACTGCAGCAGAAAGTGTCAGAAAGTTTAGAAGCCCTGCTTGCGATTTGGACTGAAGATTTTCTCCTGTGAAGCATTCGGCCCAGCTAGTGTGCAAGACTGATATTGGATCGAGATGTTTTCTCAGTTGAACTACTGTAATAGCAACCGGACTGCATCCGATCTATGGAAAATTAGTGCTGTTTGATAAAAATGTGCTGAGTGTTCCTCGAGGGTTGAGACCTTCCTGCTCGTGGGTCCAATTTGTTTCACCAGCAAACTCTAACCAGACTTTGCAAATGTGCTCATCACGCCTGGGCCTTTGCCAACCCAGCCCAGAACTACTGCCTGCATCAGAGACTTTCTGTGGTGAGAGACCAGCTTCAGGGATCCAGCCCCTGTGCAGAAACAGCTGATGGTTTGTGGCCACCTGGGGGGAAAGGCCGTGAAGAGGAGGTGTGTCATGATGGCCCTGTTTCCCCATGCTCATCGTTGATCAGTACAAGGTCTTCATATCGCCAGCCACATCACAGCCAACTGGTAGCATGAGTACAAACAGGGTAGCTCCCAGCAACAAGTCATTCAATTATCTGTTGTGCCATCTGATTTCTTCTTTAAATTTCTGAGTTTCAACAGCCTGGGCCAATCGGCCAGGATTAAAAATAATCATCTAGTTATTGTGCATGCTAACTGCCTTTTCTTTCCATCAAGGGCCCCAACAACAGCTGCAACACCGGCCACTCTGGGCAACACCTCTGGCTATCCAGCATTCCATCCTGGGTACCCAGTGTTGTGAAACTGTCTAATTTGGGACTAAAAAGTGCATGCCAAGAACCTGAATTTTGTCAGAATACCAGTCATTTAACTAAATTCATGCCCCTTCCTTGTTCATGTCCCCTGAATAAATTTAAATGTTGTTTCACATTTAATCTTGTTTATGTGCATATTACTAGTGAGTCACAGTACCAGAAGTGTATATTTATTTGCTACCCTTGCCTTTACAGGGGTGTCCAGGGACATTACTGAATGCCAGACCCTGGTGGTAAGTGTGAAGGGTGTGTGCATATTATTAATGTTATCCGTGGACTGTGTGCTAACTGTTGTTAAAGGTTCCAAGCCACTAGGAGGGTTGGAGGGTGGTTTTAGCTTCCCAGGAGGCTATAGCAGATTAGACAGACACACACCCTTATTGTTACTCTAGGTGGAGGTACCTAAATACTGAATCCAGGCCCCTCAACCTGTGGTCAGAAATACAGGCAGGGGTAGTAACCTTAGGGATAGTGCCTCCTAGGTGTTACACCCCTATTACCCTACAGCTGCTATGGGGCCCTCCATGTCCTTGATCAGCTAACTGGCACTTAGACCCTTTTCTTCTGGAGACCCTGAATTTTCCCCATGGCACGACAGGAAATTCAGCATTTTCTGTCCTATAACGATGATCATAGCGTATCTGACAGCACCCTGTGGGAAACACTGAAAGCCTATTTAAGGATCTGGATCATAGGCTATACTGCACATAGAAGATGCACCAGATAAATAGAAGTAACTATACTCAAGAATAGACTGAAGGGTCTGGAGAGCAAACAAAAAGCCAACCCTCTGGAATATCCTCTCAAGATGCTCGATATTTGAGCACAACTTAACGCTCACTATGCCAGAAAAGCAGAGCATGCTCTGCTTCACATTAAAGTGACACATTCATGCCCAGTGGCCAAGACAGTCTGAAAGCCCATGAAAAGCTCTTTTAAATGAGGTATTGGGCTCATCTGTAGCTGAAAGCACCCCAGAGATACAGATGACTGAGTCTGTTCAGTATTAATACAACATTACAGCCATTGTTAGACCATTGTGATGTCACTGAGGAACAAGCTGTACCTAACTGCACTGACTTAAGCACAGCTTGTTCATCACTGACATCACAAATGTCCAGCTACAGATGAGCCCAATACCTCATTTGAAAGAGATTTTTGTGGGCTTTCAGACTGTGATGACCACTGGGCATGAATGTGTCCCTTTAAGCATACATACTGGGAAAGGGGAGACAAATCTAGCAAGGTGCTTTCTTACCAGTGCCACATCCAGAAGCAGAGAGCATAAAAGCATATTCCTGTGCTAGTAGACCACCAAGGGCAAATCAAAACCACTCAGGAAGACATTGCTCACATTATCTCCACTTTCTGCTCAAAATTATTTGACTCCGCTGCCCCCCCAAATATTAGTCAAACCCCTCAATTCTTTGCCTCCCTCAATCTACCACAAATATCGCCTACCCAGACAGAGGACTTGGACAGCTCCATTACTCATGAAGAAATCAGGAAAGCCATCCTCAGCATAAATAAAAACAAATCTCCTTGAAGTGATGAGTTTGCCATAGATATGTATCAAACTCTCCATGATGAAATTTCCCTACTTCTCCAGAGAGTAGACTCACCTTCCCTGACCTACACAAAATTGCCTCCCACAATCAGAGAGGCCATGATTACTATTTTGCCCCAAAAAAGGCAAGGACCCTCAACAGCTGTCCAACTACTGACCTATCTCTCTGATCAATGCCGACACCAAGGTGTTGGCCAAGATACTGGCAACCGTGATGGAAAAAGTATTCCCACAAATTATACACCCTCCCAGGTTGGCTTCATGCACGGGAGACAGAGTTTGGACCATCCAAGAACATTCTTTAATCTCAGAAATGTGGCCAAACAGCTCCCCACTCCTGCTGCAGTCTTAACAATTGATTTCAAAAAGGCTTTTGACTCCGTAGAGTAGAAATACCTTCATAAAGTCTTTCAGCAAAGAAGGATAGGCGCCTTTTTCCTTAACTGTGTACTGACCCTATACATAGTCCCCATGGCAAAAGTTCTTATCAATAGCCACATATCCAATCCCTTTCCATTAGCTTAAGACACCCATCAGGGATGACCTCTTTCTCCACCACTTTTTCGGTTAGCCATTGAACCTTTTACAACAGCATTGAGAGTAAACCCTTAGATCGAAAGTATTAGGGTAGGGAAGGCAGAATATAAATCCCTCTCCTATGCAGATGACCTGTTAATTCTCCTCAATAATGCCCCAAAGGCTATTGCTCCACTATGCTGAACCCTGAGTACCTTTGTGAACATCTCAGGACTTAAAGTTAATCACAATAAGTCAGAGGTACTGCTTCTCAGCAACCATTACTTGGCATCATTATTCCAGCATATGAGCTGGAAGTGGGCAAAGGAAGAAATCACATATCTGGGAATCCACATCTCACCCACACTCTTGGACACCTGCAAAGCTAGCTTTTCACCCATCATTGAGGCTCTTATGGCAGATATCAACAGGTGGCTGGCCCTGAATCTCTCCCTGACTGTGAAGACTGCAGCTGTCAAGATGATATTGGCATCTAATGTACTCTATCTCCTGGCCCATCTACCTCTTTACATACTAGATAAATAGTTCAACATCCTTAATAAGTTCACAGGGTTTTTTTGATAGGAAGGGAAACCCCTACAACTCAGCAGAATTAAGCTGAGGAAACACTGGAAAGAAGGCGACTGGGATCTGCCCAGTTTTGTTCAAAACCATCTAGCATTTATCTCTGCCAGGTGTTGCAATGGTTCCACAATAAAGACATTAGGCCACCCCAATGAGTGGATATGGAGGGTCACCTAGTGGGTGAAGCATCTCCGTGTTAGATACTCACTAAACATCCTAAAAGGATTTCCAGTCATCCCACCATATAACTCTCTATGCTACTGGTGAAAGATTAGGAGGGTACTCCACATTATGCACATGCCAATCCTGCAGGCACCCCTGTGGGACTACCCACTTTCATGGTGGATTGCAAACCTGTCTGTTGGTACACCTAAAGGCAGGTAGGCATTATGAATGTCCAAGACTTCTGCCTGCCAGGCATGTAGAGACACACCAGATCCCAGCTCATCCAACTAAAAATTCTGCACTATTGGTATAGAACCCCCCTATACCTTCATCAATAGGGAGTCCTCTCCAGTGATAAATGCTAGAGGTGCAACAGTTACATGGGTTCTCTGTCACATGTGTTATGGTCCTGCCCCATGATTCAGCCATTCTGGGAGAAGGTTATCAGTTTTTGCCAACAAGTTCTCCCCGCCAACTGCAACATAAATGAACCTTACGCCCTCTTAGGGATCACCTCTCTTACCTATACAGGCCCAGCCCACAGGCTTCACTGGGGGATATTGGACACAATTGCAGCTAAGAGACTTATCTTTAGATGGTGGAGGAGGAGGACAGACATACCTTCCTTTAATGATTGGATGCAAATAATCAGTCAACTGGCCTCACTGGAACACCTTTTGTACCTAGTTATTGACAAGAGGTATATATCATGATACAGTGTATGGGCCCCCTTTCTGCACTTCAGAAATAACAAGCATTTGTCAATGCCAGAGTTCGTTGTTGGGATTGCTGTTGGTATGCACCAACTGGCAGGACTACAGTTCCAAGCAGGAAGAACAAGTTATGCCACCAAGTTCACATTCCCACTGAAATACAGTGAAGTGTATACCTGTTTCCTCAATTCATGATCTGGCTTTGAAGAGTGACGATGTGTCTGCAGTTCAGAGAAGATGAGGGCACTGGAGCTGAACCATGGGTTGGGGGGGCGTTATGATTAAAACCCCTGACACCCGGGGCATTTGTTGGTATTTGCACCACAAATTTTCAACATGGCCTTATGTGACCCCCACCTCGTGAAGGCATTTGGGACCTCTGCTCATGAACAGTGGCAGTGTGATTTTGTTAATCTGTCCTGAATGATGATTTCTCACAGTGACCATACCATTCTGCACTGATGTGCGAAAACACAGTTCAGGCAGGGTGTGAAAAATTACAGCTGTACCATTCATAGGGAGGTGTGAAGGAGGTGGCAGTTTTGAACATCTGGAGTGAAAATATAAAAAATGTTTGAACGCATACATGGTAACTGCACAATGCATGCTTGTAACAGTCATTTAGTGGAATAATTTCACCAAAATTTCAACATAGGAATTTTGTGACCTCTGCTCATGAACACTGTCACTATGATTTTCTTACTCTGTCCCGAACGTTGATTTCCCACAGTGACCACATCATTGTGCACCAGATGTGTGATAACACATTTCAGGCAGGATGTGAACAGTGACAGCTGTACTGTTCATAAGGAGGTGTGCAAAACTGACATTGTTGAAACTCTTTAGTGAAAATATTACAAATCCTCAACGTTATGAGTGTGCTTGGAAACTGTGCAATGCATGCTTGTAAATTAGTCATTTTATGGACTTTTGTCACCAACTTTTCAACATAGGCATTTTGGGACTTCCACTCATGAACAGTGTCACTGTGATTTTCTTAATCTGTCCCGAACATTGATTTGCCACAGAGACTGCGTTATTCAGCGCTGGAAGTGTGAAAACACATTTCAGCCAGGATGTGAAAAATGACAGCTATGCTGTTCATGAAGAGTTGTAAAAAAATACCAATGATGAAAATCTGGAGTGAAAATATTACATATTCATGATGTTACAAGTGTGCGTTGAAACTGCCCAATGCATGCTCATAACACAGTCATTATATGGACTTTTGTCACCAAATTGTCAACATAGGTATTTTGAGACCTCCATTCATGAACAGTGTCACTGTGATTTTCGTAATCTGTTGCTATTCTGTGCTGGAAGTGTGAAAACACATTTAGGCCCGGATGTGAAAAATGACAGCTGTACTGTTAATGAGGAGGTGTAGTAAAATACCAATGTTCAAAATCTGGAGTGAAAATATTACATATTCTCAACCTTAGAAGTGTGCATTGAAACTGAGCAACACATGCTAGTAACACAGTCATTTTTTGAGAATTTTTGCACCAAATTTTCAACATAGGCTTTTTGGGAGCCCACTTCATGAACAGTGACACTGTCGTTTTGTTAATCGGTCCCGAAAGGTGATTCCGCGCAGTGAGCACAAAATCACCTTTCTGGACCGAATAACCACGACAATGACTGAATTCATCGGGTGGATTCCCAAAAAACCCATGTTGAAAATTTGGTGCCAAAATTCACAAAAATGGCCAAGATATGCACCAAAGTTGAAAAAAAAATACATTTATGCCATTATACAGCTTACATGCATTTCTTCGGTTTGTGGTCGGCTTTGAAGAGTGCAGACGTGTTCCCGGTCCACCAAAGATCATTGCGCCAGGCTCTGGAGGTAAATATGGGGTGAGGGGGTGTGGGAGGTGGGGTACACAGAGGGTGTGTGCGGGTTTGGGGAGGGGCCACCGCAGTCAACGAGGGACCGTTTTCTTGTTTACAGGTTTAAAAAAAAAATTAAAAACATCACAGGAAGGTTTTATTTCTTACAGGGACATTTGGCATGCTGGGGTGGGCTCCCAGCATGCCACCTAAGTGTTTGTTTTGGGGGGGCTGTAGCCGATGGGGATTGGGCATCCCCATCGGCACATAGCGAGTGTTTGAGGGCTGGACAAGATCTGAGGGGGATTGGGCACTCCCCTTGGCATACAATAAATTGGGGGGGAGGGACATTATGCCAACAGGGATTGGGATCCCCATCGGCAAATGAACTGGGAGGGGGCATGCCAACAGGTGGATTGGGCACCCCCATCAGTTTGTTTGTTTTTTAACTGTGGGAGGGGGCCATGCCGACAGTCTGGGCTCAGTGCATTTACACTGCTGTAAGCTACAGCAGTGTGAATGCGCAACCAGGAATGCGATGTAGGAATGCAACATCAAAGGACCGAGCCGAACCACTATCAGTGCGGCTCTGTCCTTTGAAAAATTGTCCAACTCTACCCAACCAGCTGAAAGAGAGTCATAGGCAGACTGCTAAATGATTTGTCTGCCGCTGACCTGTCCCTAGAAATGGAGCCCTGTATAGCACCTCTTATAGCAATGAGTTCGTCTGCACCTGCGTTCCACGAAAAACTCAGAAATGGATAAAAACAACCCCAACACCTTTTCAAGATTTATAGGCAGGCTCATTTACTTCCCCATATGATTCTTGACAAGGCTTTATCTGTATAGTATGGCACAGTATGTACGTTACAGTATGTTGTCTAGTGTGTATGTTGAGATGCTTCTTTTCATGCTGTTATATTGATTTAGAGTTATATGTGTTGTAAAAATGGAACATTTTTCAATAAAAAATGCAACTATAAAACCCTGTATTGACATTAGGTTGCAGGGTTATATAGGGACCCATGGGTAGACTTGATGGACCTTTGGTCTTTTTCTGCTGTTACTGTCTATGTTTCTAAGTCTAATCTGGAATATAGAGAATACTGGATGGGCAACTATGCACAACCAGTGTGTTCTGCCATACAGGGATTTGGATTCCTTGTGACCTTGAGAACGAAGCTTGAGAGGTCCTTGGGAATCAGAACTACAAGGTGGCAGAACACAGGTACCGGGTCAATATAGTGCTGCTGAAACAGCGCAGGAATAACTGTGTAAAGCACAGAATGAACTACAGTGACAGGGGTATAATAGCAGCAGGGAACTACCTCTACCCCTGTCGCTGACTATGGACTAAAGGAAAGGTTGAAGAAGCCTCAGGTGCTGTGCCTGGTCTAGCCACTCCCATGGTGGAGTGGCTAAGGAAAACGCAACAGAGGCAGCGTGGACCTGGAGATCAGTGTTTAAGTCCCTGTTCTCCAATATACTTTTTTTTTGTGTTTCCTGCTGCTAAACACTAAGTTTCCCCCTTCTGAGTTTCCCTTTTTCCTCTAGGTCCACGCCCTCTCAGAGTCAGTAATTTTAGTTCTGGCAGGTGTTGGGGGCAAAGCACCCCTATTGGGGGGTACAGGTGTGGAGCCCCTCGCACAAACAAAAGAAATCTTAATGTGTATCACTGTGATCTATAGTGTGCACTGTTTTAGGTTCGGTCAGTGTTTTCACTGACTTCTTTTGAGGCACATGAGATTGTTTCTGAGGCATTGTTCCATGCGTTCTTTTTGTCGTGACATTATGGCCTCATGCCCAGAATACACTGGTTGTGTATAAAGTTGCTCATCCTGTATTTTTTTATAGTGTTTAGTATTATGTGAAATGTGCACACAGCAGTTTGCTGGCTTTTAGAATGAAACTGACTTGTGCAGTCTGTAGAGGTTTCAGACTGCTGTTGTACCACAGAACAGTACAGCCACATTCCATAATCTTTGAACTGTGGAACAACAGCATTTTGAAAGGAACTGAATTCTATACAGAACAATGCTCTACTATGCATTATTGGAGTGATGCAGTGTGGAAGGAAGGAGAAATTCCTTCCTTCGGGGGTTGATTAGGCACCAGATGTCTGTGATTACTAACTCATCCACAATACCTTTTATAACCAAGGACACAGGACATGGGAACATGGTCCCGTAGGCACCCCATTAGTGTCCACAAATTCATCCAGCACCATGTTAGCATCCCCACTCACCACCGATTGCCATTTTTGCTGTGATGCTAAAGTCTGTGCCTGGTCATTGAAGAATTCAGCTTCAGGTGTGTTCAGCTTGTAGACATTGCAGAGGATTACCTCTTGGCTGAACAGTGTTCCCGCGATGATGGCATACTGACCCTGTGGGCCACAGATCACTTTATCAGCAGCAAAAACAGTGTTCTTGTGTGGAAGGATAGCAACTCCTCTGCTCTTGAAATTAAAAGTGCTTCCAAACACCTGTGAGATCCATCCCATTTTGAGATTTACACTCTTGGTTGCTGAATGGTGGGTCTATTGCAGAAAGTCTATCCCACCCCAATCCTCCTAAGGTAATCCAGAATTGTCCACATTTCAGTGGTGGAATGGATACCTTTAACATTCCAGGATATCTGTCTGAGGTGCTCCACTGTCATTTGACTGCTAGGAGGAAGAGCAGAGGGGTTGTTACTACCATTATGACTTCCCAGGTATTAGCTGTGGGAGACAGGAACCTCCCTCTGAACATATCTAGCTGGAGCAGGTTGTGGGGGGATGAAAGCTCTCCTAATGAAGCATTTTGTTTCAGCAAATAGATGCTATACATCTCTTTATGCGGTCTATACAAATTCCATTAACAAGTTATAACCATGGTGTGAAATTTAGGTGACTTGCATCCAAACACAAATGTGATTAACAAGAACAAAACAGCACTGAATGAAGTTGAAGCCATTACAATTACCCAGTAAACTAAACCAGACACACTTATTGTAGTTGGGACTGGTGTGCTTAGCCTGTGCAGGGGTGGAGACCCTCAAAACAGTGCCCACTGAGCCCTGTGCGTCCACTTTTTGTATGGATTCTATAGAATGCCATGGTGTGCCACTAAGCCATTTGTACCTTATAGCACCTATTGAGGAGGTTTTCCAACACCTGTGTCCACAGCCCAGAAGGGGTATTTGGAGGCTGTAGGGGAAAACCTTATGGGATTGGGAACAGGGAGCAGAGTGGGAGGGTGCCAGTGAGGATTTACAAAGCATGTTCTCTACTCTGTGTTCAATACCAGGAGCAGCTTGCAGAGAGTGGTGAGAAATGGATCAGGGGATGTGACATGCATGTGGGGAAAGAATGTGGAGTCATAGGATTAGGTGCAAAGTCTATGGCTAGTAGATCTCTGCACTCAGTCCATTTGTGTGTGGTGTATTTTTACAATGCCTACTGGGGGAGGGGAGAGGGATTTCAAGTAGGCAGTGGTATAGCCATTGTTATTATCTAGGGCAAGGGTAGGGGTGATCAGAATCACCTGTGTCAGTCTGACTAAAAGAAACAGAAAAGTGGGGGAATGGGACTTAGGGTCTACATGTAGTAGAGACCATGGTGAAATGCATGATGGTCTGCACCTTTGTTGTCTATGACTGTTGCTCCCCATCCAAAGTCTGTGGAAACTGAAGAGAGAGTGGGGCACCAAGTACCCTGTCAGGGGTTTGGTGTTGTGAGGTACACCATGAATGTGCACACATTTAAGCAGTGTGAAGGATCTTGCATGCACCCTGCTGCAAAGGGTGGGCAGCTCTGTGGTCTCAATGGATTGCTGAGAAGAAGGGTGGGGGCCAAGGTACCTAAGCAGTCAATCCATCCAGAGGGAGATATCCCTGCCTTGGCGACAGTTCAGGGTCGAACTGCTTTGGTGGCAGCAACTTTGAGGCTATGGTTTGGGCCAAGTTAAGTATCAGTGACTGCTCTGGGTCACTGCCCCTGATTCTCTGCTGTGATGCTGCCAGGAGAAATTCACCACACTACTATAAATGCTGGTAACACATATACAGCACTCCCATTTTGGGGGGAGTGGAGGTAGCCAGGCTGCCAGAGGGCCAGAAAATAAAAGGGGTGATCTCAGCCTCACTGCTATTTCAAAGTCAGAGCCTATCAATGGTGGCAACAGCAAGTCTGAAGATTCTCAGACATCTGTCTTCCAGTCAATGGCTGTGCAATCCTTTGCCCACGTGCTGTCACTTCCTGAGCCACCCAAAGCAATCAGAACAGATGCAACACGTAGAAGTGCTAGAAATCAACCGTGCATAGAAAACACAATAATTTAATTTAGTGAACTCTCAGTGAAAGGGAGGGGAAGGGATGATAAGTGAGGAGTGGGAGGGAAGCAAGAGGGTGGAGGTAGGGACAGAAAGAGGGGGAAAAAATGGAGAGAGTGCTTACAGGTTGGAGGGAGAAAGTGCCACAGCAGCAGTACACACAGTAAGCATTGTAGGTTTATTCCTGATTCAGAACAGCTAAGATGCAAGGGGAGGACTGGCAGGACAGCTAATAAATCAACAGGAAAGCTCTTCAAATAAGTTTAAGTTCAAGCAAAGGATATGTTGTCAGCCAGCTCTCGTGGTCCCTCAGGTCTAGAGCTCCTGTTGGTGATGCTGCCCTCATTCATGGCTGCTGATCTTCCCACTTGTGTCCATGTG
Source organism: Neoceratodus forsteri (assembly GCA_016271365.2). Lineage (NCBI taxonomy): Eukaryota > Metazoa > Chordata > Ceratodontiformes > Ceratodontidae > Neoceratodus > Neoceratodus forsteri. The sequence goes on along the minus strand of CM057455.1, from coordinate 911,024,291 downwards.
TGAACCCACTGCAACTTGGTCCATCCAAGACATCTCTGTCCTTGCAGTGTTGCAGGGAGGGTCCTAGTTGCTTTTCTGGAGAGTCAGCTAGGGAGATTGTGTGAGGGAGTGCCTTTGCCACCCCAGGACTTTTTGTAGTGAGCTCTTCCAATGAGTCCTAGCTGGTGGGCCAGTGCCCAGAAACTGTGCTGCCATCATGAGCAGACTTCCCTTGTTTGGAGTGATCCAAGAGTTGTTAGTCCCTGTTCTAATGGCTGGATCTCTTAGCCTTTTATTTGCCAGTCCATGTAGTAAGGCTGCAAGTATTATCATGGTTAAAGAGGATGGTGTAGACGTCATGCCTGGTTCATCTGTGACTGGTTCCCTAGTGTGCCTCTGTTCCTGTCTATCCAGTGCCATGCCTTGGACTTTTCTGGCAAGTTTTTGCTTATGTAATGGCAGATTCCTCGGCGTGTGGAACATGTGAGCAATTCTTTTTCTATTAATGCTGAACTTAACTGGGTTTTGGAGTTTATAGGGTATACTGAGTTCCTGGAGCATATTTTTAGCCTCAAAATAGCCTTTTCTTCTCTGGGTCAGTTCTGTCGAATACTTGGCAAATATATAAATTCTATGTCCCTTCTGTGAAGCAGTCCCCTGTCCTGTGCCAAGGAGATGATCAGCTCTTTGTCTAGGAACTGTAGGAGGCAAGTGAGTTTAGGTCGTGGTCTGTCCCAGGCTTTGGGTACTGGGCCAAGGGTCTAATGCACTCTGTTGATATCAAGGGTCTGCTTCCAGAAGTGTTGAACAGGGGATCTACCACAACACAATGACACCAAAGTCACCAACATCCCCAACATCAACAGACACAATGCCGAGTGTCGGCACTGTGCTGTCGGTTTTCCTGTGTGTTTTCTTAGGGAGGCCGTGCCTTCGAACCCCCTATGTGGGGGGCTCTGCCTCCCACCCCACCGGTATTTTATTAACCAACTCTGAGTTGTTTCAGGGAAGGGACAAAACACAGGAGATGAAGTGCCGGTGTCAGCGGGGACCATTACAGTGACCTGTCTATTTCTGTTACTGTAATGGTCTTCACTGTATGGGTTTTATTGTTTGGTTGGTACACCTTGAGCAGGTGGGGGAGCTATCGCTGGAGAACTCCTGAGATATCTTTTTGTTCCACTCCCTCCAGGAAGTCAATAATCTTCAGGTTATTGGGGCAACTACTATTCTCTAAGTCCTCTGCTCATTCCCAGAGTAGTCCTACCATTCTTTCAAGCTATTGGATATGTCATCTATGTAAGCTCAAGTTCAAGTTCAAGTTTATTGCAGGAAAGACTCCGTTGAGCAAGCTCATTCACAAGGAGGTCCTGAGGCACATACACATACAGTTTGCAATTACATAGACAGGAGATATAAAATGTAGAATAACAAAGAAAAAATATATATATATAATACAAGAGGTATACATAATAGAAGTCCTTATGCTATATATGCAGTACATTCCAGCTTTAACCTTGCCCTAAGTTATGCAACACATTTCAGCTTAATAAGTAGAGTGTCAGTTGGTACCTAGGAAGTTGACTTGGCGTTGGGGGCCTAGTAGTACCTACATATTTCTTTTAATTTAGAGATAGCTAGTGTTTTGTAGGATTTAATTGATACAATGCTGGTTAGCTTCAGCAAGGCTTGTAGTTGGTTCCAAATGTTTGGGAGGGCATATGAGACAGCTCTTTGGCCAGCTGTGGTACGTGTCCTGGGAACATCTAGTAGGATAAGGTTGGATTTCCTTAGGGAGTAGGTGCTATGCGAGATGTGTATGAGAGACGTTAAATAGACAGGCAGTTTGTGGAGTAGTAATTTGAGGGTCCAAATGCCAGCACGCAGGAGGCGTCTGGTGGCAAGAGAGGTCCACCTAACTGCTGCATAAAGGTCACAGTGGTGGGTCCTTTAGGTAGAGTTAGTAATGAAGCGAAGAGCACAGTGATAGAGTACGTCCAGTTTAGATAGGCTCAAGGTTGGGGAGGAGATAAAGATAATGTCTCCGTAGTCAAGCAAGGGAAGGAATGTTGCTTGGACAAGTCTTTTGTGGGTCACGAGAGAAAAGAGGGTCCTATTTCTAAAGAAGAAACCCAAGCGTGCTTTAAGCCTCTTTGATAGATCCTCAATGTGGTCGTTGAAGGAAAGCTTGTTGTCTATCCACATACCTAGATATTTAAATTTAGGTACAACTTCCAAGGGTTCACCTAAGGAGGTAACTATGAAGTTTTTAGGTGGGGTAGGTAGGGCACTAGACAAGGCAAGTCTCGAGAAAATCATTGTCTTAGTTTTTTTGGCATTTAAGAGAAGCTTGACATTGATAAGGTTGCTTTCTAACTGGATAAAGTCAGCTTGGAGTGCTTCCCTGACTTCAGTTAAGGACAAGCCTGATGTGTACAAAACCGTATCATCCGCAAATAAATGTATGCTAGAGTTCTTTATGTGGGAGTCAAGGTTGTTGATGTACAGGGGAAAAAGGATTGGTCCTAGGATGGAGCCTTGAAGGACTCCTCTGGAAAGTGGAAGGGGGGCAGATAGTAGGCCAAGTTTTTCCAGCACTTTGGAGAGAATGGGCAAGATAGAGATAGAACGGTAGTTGTTTAAGTCACAAGGATCTCCTGATTTGAAGAGAGGAAGAATACGGGCAGATTTCCAGCAGGATGGAACATTGGCTGTGGTAATAGAGAGGTTGAAGATGTGAAGGATGGGGGCTGTGAGCTGGGCATAGCCTAACCACAAGAAAAATGATTCAAGGCCATTATCCCCTGCACTTTTCTTGGTGTCAAGGCTAAGAATTAAGTCTTCGACTTCTTCGTAGCTAAACAGGCACAACTGGAAGGGATGAGGTGGAGTAGCATGTGTAGTATCTGGGCTAGTGTTGCTATTCATTCAGTTAGCGTATGGGGAGGAGTCGAATGCCAACCTGGCAGAGTCAAAGTAAAGGTTAAGTTCTTCGAGGATTCGCAATTTATTTTCAACCACCCCGTCCTTGGCCAGAATCTTGGTGGGAAGGGAGGAAGCAGCAGGATGGCCTTCGATGGATCTCAGTGTCTTCCAGATTTTTGGGGAGTTCCCTTTAGCCTGCTCCAGAGTGGAGATGTAGAAGTTTGCTTTAGTAGCACGTACACTTTTAACACAGGCATTTCTGGCAGTTCTAAATGCCTGCCAGTCTGCGGAGTCCTTTGTGTGCCTGGCCCTAGCCCTTAGCTTGTCTCTATTGGTAAGTGCAGATTTGAGCTCTTGGGTGAACCACAGATGCAAGATTTTCTGCACCCTCACTTTAATAAGAGGTGAATGCTTGTTAGTTAGGGTGATGAGGTTGTCATTTAGGACAGAGATGGTGGCGTCAGCAGATTTGGAAAGATATAGGTCTTGCCACCTGATCATAGCAAGATCGGTTAGGAAGTTTACTGAGTTGAATTTACGGAATGAGAGTTTGATTCTGAATTTAGGGTGATGCTGGGTTTTAGATTGGAATCTTGTACATACAACGATACTGTGGTCGCTCATGTCATTATGGAAAACTGCAAAATGTGAGATTTTACGGGGATGCGAAGTTAAGATGACATCTAAGAGTGAACTGTTGGCAGAGTTAGAAGCATTGATTCTTGTGGGTTCAGTTACTATCTGTGTAAGACCCAGCTCATCACAGATGGCTTTTAAGGAGTGGTATTTAGTAGTGAGCCAATCCATTTTGAAGTCCCCTAAGATTATTGTTTCCGTGTTAGCAGCCAAAGTTATGGATTTCAACACATTAAGAATTTCTGTGCCTCCTGACGGGGGTCTATAGCCACCAATGATTGTGATGCACTCTGAGAATGGAAGGTGAAGTTTAAGCGAGACAGTCTCATATTCCTTGGGCTTTGTTTTACAGGAAATGCTGCTAACATCAAATTTTGATTTGGCGTATACAACCACTCCCCCCCTCGAATCCCTATCAGCCCTAAAGAGCTTGAAGCCCGGTATAGTAATTTCTATGGATCAGTGTTGGTCTTTTAGCCATGACTCGTAATTATAATCAGATCTGGGTCAGTGTGGGCTGCCCAAACTTGAAGATGATCACGTTTTTTGAGCAGGCTTAGAATATTGACCATCATCAGTTTCATCCCAGGAGCAGCTGCAAACTCCGACGGAGAAGTGATTTGAGTTGGAGGACCTGGATTTAGTTCGACATTGCCTGAACAGAAAAGGAGAATTAGAAACATTTTCTTGAGGGCATTTATCAGGTAGAAGTGGGCTCTTTTCGTGTGGGTTCTTGTGTGGTGTTCAGTCATTGAGGTACGTCTAGCCAGGGCATAGGAGATGCTGACATGGCCGTTCAAAGCTAGCAGGGGAAGTGCACGGAAAGACATTGGTGAAGGGAGGAGGGCCAGAGGAGAGAGATGAGAATTAAAATGAAAACCCGACAGATTAAGAGTAGGGAAGCAATATGAAGATGCAGCAGGAACTATGATTGTGGGTTCCCAGGCTGGGATGACTTCTGACTTAGCATGGATCAGTGCTTTATGAGTCATAATTTTTGCCAGGATTAGAAAGTAGAATGATAATGCAGGCCATATTGCCCACGATTGAGTACAGTGATTTGCGTAGAAAGACCAAGAATCCTTCTAATGGCAGATCTGTTTAACCTGCTAATGGAAAACTAGCCTCTTAAAAAAAAAAAAAACTTCTATTACACAGTTGAAATATGCTTAGTCCTATCGAAAATCTATTTGTAAAAAGTGCCAGGTGGCTGAAGCAGGGGAAAAATCCTGGCCAATCAGAATGGGTTTGCTGGAAGCACCCATGTTCCAATTGGCTGTGCTGTCCTGTACCTTCCAAGGAGCTGGAGGCGGGCATCCTGGTCTCGGTCGGTGGCTGGCTGGGTGCCGGACGACCATGGGGGAGCTGAAGCAGCCCTGTTAAATGGCAGGGCACATTCAGTGCCTTTGGCTTTAAATTGTAATTCTTGTACTTTTTCTTCTAGGGTCACCACTGATGTCTTGAAGCTGGTGATTCCCTTTAGAATTTGTTGTAGCATTCCTCTGATTTTGAGTGTGTCACTGAGGAGTCCATAGTGCTGCCTACTCAGTGATTCCTGCGAAAGTGTCTCACAGCCATGATGGTTTCTTGTGAATTTCTAAGCACAGGTGAAAGATTTCAAAGTGATACTTCAAATTTTGTTAGTGCAAATTTATTTAAAAAAATGAAAGAAGCTATCTGTGTCAGAACTGGTGCAGATTTGATTGACTAATGGATGAAATTAGGCTCAGTGGAGCAGAGCTTTCAGCTCAAGCTGTCCTGGTCTGCAGCTCATGCTTATGCCCAAACAGAATTAATTTTTTCTCCCATGCTTGTCTTAGTACCTCCATTTTGCTTCTGTAATCTATGAAGGCCAGAATAAAATATCTGAGCCATGCCTTGGAATCTTTAGAAGGGTCTGATAGTGTCCATTGTGCTCTGATTATATTTCAATCTTTTGTAAGTCCCATAGTAAGCAGCTCTTTTACCAGACCTTCTATGTACTGTGCTATGTCCCCACTCTCGCTTTACTCTGGCAGGCCATGCATTCTTATACTGTTGCAGCAGTGCCTGTTCTCTAAATCTTCAACTTCCTCTCAAGCTCCACCTCCTTGCTATGCAGTGTCAGCAGGGCCTCCTTGTGTAATTCCATTGTCTCTGAGTACTTGGCCAGATGGGCCTTCACCACTGTCATTCTCTTCTCCTTGAGGAGCAGATCTCTATGGCCATCTGCCACTGCCAAGTCACGTTGTCTTAATACCTCCCCAATACTTTTTAGCTCCAGACAGAGCTGTTTGGATGTACTGCAATAGTGTATATCTCCTCCTGATCCTTCAAATCCAACATACTGTGGGGAGGTGATTATTGTCAAAGAGGAAGGTCTGCTGCAGCTCATACTCTGGTCCTTCCAAGGCTGTACTGATAACTTTGCAATGGTCTCTGCTGTAAATGTCTTTAATATTTGGTGAATGGACATTCTCAATGCCTCCCAAGCATGATTCTGAGACAGTTTTTTTTCATTCAGAGGAGAAGGATTGCATTAGATACTAGTGAATGGGTGACAGAGCTCTCAAACTAAATTGCAGTAGCCACAGTGATGTAACTGGAAGTTTGGATAAGGATTTTTCAAACTTCTGTGAGCTGGTACTGTAGTTAACACCTTCAAAGAATCTTTGCAGCTCCTGGAGGAAAACATTTTTTTTTCTAGAGCTTACTGAGTACCCATCAAAAAAACTATGTATTTAACTGATACCTCTAATTCTGTTACAGCTCCTATTTTGGTCTCTGAAAAGGAATGAAATAAAATCAAATCAGCAGTACTGACCAAATTTATTTAAAAAAAAAAATTAAGATCTGGTAATTAGGGAAAAGCTTTCTCTTGAAAGATTACAAGATCTTTTTTCCATATACCTCACAGCTGACACAAGATTGCAGGAGGAGACTCCTACAGTATTGAGATGATCTCATTAAACTGGGAGTGATCTGCACCTTCCCGTATCCCACAGTATGCTTCTGTTGTATTTAGGACAGGCAGCAATAAAATCCACAGCTCCTGATACAGTCACACAGCCCACCAAAAGCATGATGCCTCAGTGCCTCCTAGTGATAAAAAAAATTTACAGTAACTTGAAGAAATACTTTTTAGTAATGTTCATATCAATTTTAAAAAAAAGTTTCTAACTTTTAATACAATTTTTTTTTAATTTTTTGAGAATGCAAAACATCTATAGGATCTGTTTCATAATCACAATGCAGTCAAAGCCACTTACTTAGGATGTTATGGTGGCAGGCTTTTTATCCTGATTAATCAGGTGTCCCATTTATTAGAAAGTAATGTTTTTATACTACAGTAATCTAACTGCATATCATCACTGTATTTTTTTTTTGGTACCAGGCTGGCACCCACTTGACAATTTCATTAGGCTGTACAGTATTACCATGCCTTCTACTGAAAGACCTGCACAAGGATGAATACTGAGGCAGGTATCAGGGCAATAAAGGAGGACTTGAGAGAAAGGTGAAGAGTAGTGAGTCTAAAATCTTGTAACTGAAGTTGAATGCAAAAATAAAGTAAAGTAATGCTTATCAGGCAAAAAGGAGCCAGAGAATGCAAAACTCAATGGGTGGAGGGAGGTTGGTACTGGAAAGCAATGCTGAAGAAAAGGACCTGGGGGTTATACATTCAGATATCCTGAAATCTCCAGTATATTGCAACAAGGCTGTGGGAAAAGTGAAGGGAAATCTGGACTGTGCTGTTGGGAAAGTGAATGGGATTCTGGGCTGCATAGGGAAGGGAATTAGCAGTAAAAGTCAGGTGGTGATCTTCCTACTATGCAGATTACTGATGTGAATGTACCTGGAATACGATGTAAGATTCTGGAATCCACACCTGCCAGAGTGTAGAGGTAATGCTGAGAAGGGCAACTTTGGAGGCAGTATAGTGCAGTGGTTTAAAGCTCTGAGATGGAAACCTGGAGACCTGGTTTGAATCCCACAGCCCCCTTGCATTCTGTGTGACCCTGGCAAAGTCACTTAACTTCCTTGTGCTCCCAGGTTGCACCTGTTAAAAGCTTCAGCTTACTGTGTCCCTCCTGGTTAAAAAAAATCATTCAGGTGATGGGTGAAAAGCATATGAAGAGAGCTTGTAGGACCTTGACATGTACACACAACAGACCAAGGAGGAGAGAGGGGATATTACAGAAACTTACAAGTACCTGCATGGGTTAAACAGGGTGGATTTCAATGATATATTTGCATTAAGCAAGAACAAAGGCTACAGTTTGGTTGGGATGATATCTACTTTGCTGTGGTTTATTGAGTACTGTACTGTGAGCACACAAATGAAAAAAAGAGCATGGTGATAACCCAAACTTATAGTGGGGTTTGGTGCATAGTATGGGGACCTTAGCTGTGGGAAATTTTAAATTAGTGCCATGGGGAGGTTTATATCACCTACTATGTTAACGATTCGTGTAGAGAAACATTTGATTCAAATGGTAGCTTTGATGGTTTTCCCTACAGGCGGGTGGAGAGACCAAAGAATTGCTAATAATATTATAATTAAGATCATTTTCATTATAATTAGAAAGGGTTGTGGCTCGTCTGCATGTTTAAAGGGGGTGATTCTATTCTTGTGGTCTGTCTGCTTACCTGTGGTGACATCCATCCAAACCCAGGCCCTGAAATGATGACAAACTCTGACTGCTCAGCAGAACTTTTAAAGACAGAAGTCTTACGTTTAGCACATTTTAATGCAAGAAGCATTGTGAACAAAGTGGACCATACCAGAGAATGGGTTACATTTAATAGTCCTGACAGTATGGTAATATCAGAGTCATGGTTAAATGATAAAATCCAGATAATCACATTAATATTGACAGTTATAATGTATGGTGAAAAGATAGAACTAAAAGGGGAGGGGGTGTCATAATCATTGAGAAAACACATATAGAAATTAAAGAAAATGGGACTGGGTTTGACTGGATGGGGTCTGAAATCTTTAATTCAAGAAATGTGATTACCATTTATTAAGCCAATAACTTTGGTTGGAATGTACCACTCCCAAAGGTAAAGAGAAACGTTCTTGATATACTACAAGATTATGTATTGTGGTATGTAAAGAGCCACAAGCTACTAATTATTGTGGATTTAAATGCTGACTGGAGAAAAATAGATAATAATCATAGTTTAATGGATTTAAAATTAAACCTAGGCATGTCACAACTTATAAATGAGGCTACTAAGTTAAATACAAAAGATCACAACACTTCTAAAATATTAGATATCATTCTAAATACACAGCCAAGCTATTTTGATTCTTACGGTGAATTACCAGACTCATTCTGTGATGATCAAATGATTTTCTATATAAGAAAATGTGTGAGGTATGGTGGAGCAGGAAAAACAGTTAAGCACAGGTCATGCAAAATACATTTACTTTATGGTGGATCTGGAAGGCAGAAATTGGAGCCAAATAACTTTAATTCTGACCATAGATGAAGCCTAGTCTTTGCTGTACTGGAATTTATGGATAGCTGCAATAAATTTACTCCAGATAAAACTGGAAAAATAAATCACAAACATTCCCCTTGGTATGATCCTCATTTTCATAAAATGAAAAAAATTAAGAGATAATACATGAAAAAGGCAAAAAAAAAAAAAGAACGGTTCACAAGACTGGAATAAAAACATACAAATGAGAAAGACCTATACTTTAGAGGTGAGGAAAATAGAGCAAGAATATTTTAGGAGCAAACTAACATATAAGGTACAGCCAGATCCAAGGGAATTTGGGAAAATAATGAAGAAACTACAAGGATGCCCAAATGCAGTAATACCAAATTCCTTTAAAATAAATGGGCACAATGTTCCCTTAACTGATTCAGTAACTAAAAAATTCAATTAATATTTTATTAGGATGGGTACAGATGCTTTGGGTCAAAACACAATACTGTCCCATATAGAAGAATCAATTAATGTACTGTATCTCAGTTTAAGAAATTTTAATTTGACTTATTTACAAAAGAACAAGTTTGTGACGAAATATTGGAAAAATAACATCAGGAAAGCAGGTGGTCTAGATGGTATCCCTGCCTTATTGTTCAAATTTGCCACCCCAGCAATAGCCTCCCCATTGGCAGATTTATTTAATTTATCTGTACAAACAGGTGAATGGCCTAAAGAATGGAAAAATGCAGAGGTTGTCCCCATATTGAAAACTGTCAAAAAAGTTATTTGAAGTTATTTGAAGAGGTAAAGTTGTTGACTGAATTTCAGTTGGGATTTGGTGCACTCCACAGCACCATCACAACCTTGATAAATGTCACAGGTGATTTTCAGGGGTGCTAAACAGGAGAATGTCGGTAGGGGCCATTTTTGTTGACATTTCTAAGCATTTAATAATCTGGACCACAACATCCTCCTCTCCAGACCAAAAAGTGTAGGAGTGACAGGGGCTACTGTGGACTGGTTTCGGTCCTACCTGAAAGGACACTCACAACTTGTAGTAATAAACAAATTTAAATCAAAATAAGCACTGATAGTGTCTGAAGCACTCAAGGGCTCAATTTTAGAGCCTACCCTCTTTAATATATATATAAACACATTTGTCTTGAAGAATCCACTCTACATATAGAATATCATCTTTATGTGGATGACACAGTAATAGACATGGAAGGAGCTACCATAAATCAAATAGAGTCCAGGTTACAGGAGGCCTTTATGACCTGCTGCATTTCTTTTTACAATCCAGACTGGCACTTAATGCAAAAAAAGCAAATAATGTACATCAGTAGAGCTAAAAATATGGCTCCATCTATACAACTTTGCAAATTAAGATATTTGACCACATTATACTATAACAAATACAGATGCATAGATATTTTGGAGTCTGGCTGGATGATGAGATTAAATGGAATATTCATATACTGTAAATAACCAAGTAAACAATTTGGGGAGACATCTAGCTGCCCTCTGTAGCATTAAGTATTGCATGAGTAAAGAGGTTAGAAAGCAGGTGACTGAACACTATGATTTTCCATATTTTTGACCACAAGAATGTAATGTTCACTGGGGCATTGAGGATGGAGCTGGCAAAACTGGATGTCATGTGCAACAGGTTTGCTCACTTCATCTTGGACGCCCCACAAAGGATTCATAGATGTGAACTTTATAATGAGCTGGGTAGGATGAGATTAGAGATGTACTGGAGGGTCAATTACCTTACTTTCATGTACAAATGTTAATGAACTGTGGTACCTGGATATTACTCAAAAACTCAAAACAAAGAATTATTAAACATTCACTTACAGTAAATCCACAGGTGGGGTATAATTTCTACCATCTAAAAGAAATTTGGAAGTGGGCACATCTAATTTTTTTACTATAGGCCCAAAATATTGGAATGATATACCTTCACATTTAAAACCTATGGAGGGCAAAAGAGACATGAATAAAATAAAAAGACGGTTTAGACATAGAAACATAGACTTTGACGGCAGATAAGGACCGCTAGGCCCATCTAGTCTGCCCATTTCCCTACCTACAGGATAGGCCGCAGATCCTAGTTAACCAACAGCCTATTTCTTCTTACTCCCCACAAGAATTGCCTTATGTCTGTCCCATGCATTCTTGAATTCTCCCACAGTTTTAGACCCCACAACCTCCTCAGGAAGGCTGTTCCATGCATCCACTACCCTCTCTGTGAAATAATACTTCCTCACATTGCCCCTGAACCGCCCTCCTTCTATCTTTAAATTGTGTCCCCTTGTTCTTGCAAGTCTCTTTTTCTGAAAGATGCTACCCTCTTGGACTTTGTTGATTCCACTGAGGTACTTAAAAGTTTCTATCATGTCCCCCCTCTCCCTTCTTTCCTCAAGGGTATACATATTAAGCTCCTTTAGTCTCTCCTCATATGGCTTCTCTTGCAGAACAAGAACAAGCAGCAGGGAACACGTTATGCTGTTTAATTTCAGATATAGGTTGATTTTTTTCTGTGTTGTGATGCGCAGAAAAACTTGTAGTTATTTTTGCTCTTTCTTATAGCTAAACCCGTTGGATCTACTATGTAGATCAGAATGGAATAGTCATTGTATTTCATGTGTTATGTATTATGTATGTGTTTTACAACTGTAATCTTTGATCCTAACTATCCAAAAGTCTCAGGCTGCATCACACAAGTGCCTGTGCTGCACAACTGAGATGCACTGGCTCAAAATAATGTTTTTTTCAGAAGATGTGCCATAAGATGTGATCGCACATGTCCTGCTGGATATCCCAAACATGCGCGATCATGCAGTGGGAGAGGCGTGGTGCGGCAGTTGACCTGAGCCTATGCGGAGCATAGGGAAGTGCACAGTAGGTGGCCACATGCATGGTGTGCAAAATTGCAGTATTCAGTCAGGATATGCAAATGGTCTCATTGCACATTCTGATCCCATTCCCCACATGCGCAGGTCATTACTAGAATGTATTTAGGCCATTTGCATACCCCAGACATGCACTATTCCAACTTTGTAGGGCTGCCCCACCCCCACAAAGGTGAACAGGAGGTACTGCAGCATAGCAGGCAGGTGTGCTGGAATGTTTGTGTGTGAGTGGGTGGACTGCATTGGCCTGGGTACAGTGCTATTACCCATAGTCATGTACAGGGTCAGACTGAGGTACAGGGGGCACACCTGGACAGTGGTCACTGGGGTCCACCTGGACAAGCAACAGGGGAGAGCACAGGGTGACACAGTCTGATCAGTATACTACATGCATGTGATACACCAACTCCATATGTAGTGTACAGTCACCTGCAGTGCCCCACACATCCTCGTATGAGAGGAACATGGTGATAACTGCAAGGAATGGCAGTGTGCAGAGGGTAACCAGGTACCCCAGAGGGTGGGTCCCACCTATGTGCACCTATGGTGTACCACTATGGGTGCGTGCCACAGGGCAGTCCCTGGCCCTTGCCAGGCTGCCAATCATACCACCAGGCTACCTGGGTACCATTGCTCCAGATGTCACCCTGGGTGCATGCTACTACTGGGTGGCACTCTGCGGGCCACATTGGTGCAGGCCATGGCCCCTGTTACATGTGATGCAGTGTAGCCCCTGATACATGTGCTGCAGTGTGGCCATCTGCTCTGCTGGTATGCTGGGGGGCTCCTGACAGCACTGGCATGTGGTAGCTGGGTGTCTACATCCTGGGTACAGTGTGAGGGATGGCTCTCTGGGCAGTGCCCATGGTGTGCCAGCATCTGTGGCTTTGGGTACATCCATCCTTGCATGACTGCTGTGTATGGGTGCCTGGAGCACATCCTGATGAACCTCCAAGTGCTGTCTCAGGAAGGACTGTCTGCAGTTTCATGGCCTTCCTGTGAGTGGCTGGCCGATTTAGGCCATCCTTTTGTCTGCCTAACTTTGCATGGCACACTTCTGGAATGTGTGGCAGATGTGCTGCACATTTTGGCTGAATATATGGATGCACAGCATATTTTCTTATCTGCACCCTTTTTTGTGGTGCATACATTATTTCTGTGTGACTGCACATTCGAAAATGTGTGACGCATCTCTCCCTTTTGAATATTACACTTCCATGCATTTTCTGAGATGTGCTGCACATCTCAATTTTGGGCAGTGCTTTTCCTTTGTATGTGTGGCCTATGTCTAATATTAATAGTTATGAATAATGTATTGTCTCTTAAGATGTGTTACAGTAAAATTTGGTATGTAAAAATGAAACTTTTTTTAATGTAATTTGTAATTTCATTTATTCTTTAGTTACTGTGTAAGGTACACTAGGCACAAGTGCCTGTTTTCAGGGGGTGACCTGGGAGCACTGGGGTGATTAAGTGACTTGTTCAGTGTCACACAGTACACTAGTGGAGGTTGTGAGAATCAAAGCAAGGTCTGCTGGATGTTCCAAGCTCATTCACAGCTCATTACTCTAACCTGAATGCTATACTGTCAGCTCTTTTCTGCAATAAGGATCTCATTGGAAATGAGCTTGCTCACTTGAATTTCTGATTCATGTTACAGGAATTAAATTTGTACTACTATTACTACTACTATACAGGAATGAGGGGGAATATAATGTGGTAAACTGTCAGGAGGTAGTGTATGTTCAAGAAAGATGTCCACAAGCATTGTTTCATTGAAAAAGTGGTGGATACATGGAATAGGCTACTCAATGGGTGATACAGGCTAAATCAGTGAGGAGGTTTAAGGTGGGGTGGGACCAAAACAAGACCATAGCAAGTGGGATGGGGGCAGTAGTAAGTGGGAGGGATGGCCACTAAGACTTTCATAGTTTAGTTAGGTAGGGTGGGCAGACTGGATGGACTGCTTCACCTTTTTCTGCCTTCTCTTTCTATGCTACTATGTTATTAGTCACTGGGTTTGTGGCCAGAGCAATGAAAACAGATAGGAATTCCATGAAAGACATGGAGTACAAAAAAAAAACAGAGCTGGAGCAGAAGTTGGCATGAGGTGGCAAGCGGAAAATCAGAAGATGTTAATGCGATGGAGGGCTCTTGCTAAGACAACCAGGAGGCAGAACCAGGCCCAGTAGTCAGACGATTGTGGTTGGTCACATGGACACAAGGACACAATAAGGACATGGGCACCAGGTATGAGTGTTAAATTGTGGAAAACAGGAGAGATGGTTGCCAAGAGGTGGGTCAGCATGTTAGGAGGAAAAAATCAAGAAGATGCAAATTCTCACCTACTCAAGAGGCCATTGGCAGTTGCTAAGTAAGGGCCTAAATGTGGGATGGAAAGACTGATCACAATTAGCCAGTGCCCCATAGCTATTTAGCAGCAACAGTTTCTAATAAAATCTCTTAATTGGTTCCTGACAGGAAGTCCCAGTAAAGCAGATGTGTTTTATCCACATTCTGATTAACTGGCTTCTATTGTAATACAGTCTAGGGTATTGTGTATCAAGGGATTTAATAACTTCTATGGTGACTGGTCACAACATAATTAAGGCATGAAAATATATTTTGTTCTGTATCACTCCATGTCATGAATTATTGCTCAAGTATCCTGATACCATAAATCACTGACACGTAAAGTTTATCACTGAAAGAATAAGAGGGAGAGTGTAACTATTTCTCAGCTCCATATACTGTAAAAATTGTAAGCCTTGTCCTAGAAATAGTCCTTATGAAAGGACCAACATTCTGTGAAATGTAACCAGAACAGCTTGACTGAACATAAAATCCTGTTTTCCCTTGATTGTTTTGTTCTCTTTCTTGCAGCTAATTGTTAGGCACCATGTATTGCATCACTGGTCAGGGGTTTGCTAAGCTCATTAAAAAACTATTATCTTCGTACTCTCTATGTGAGACTGCAGCCACATTAACTCATGTTCAATATGTTGATCCTCCTAATAATATACAAACAGAGAGGTCAACCTTTGCCATTGATTCTCAGATTTAATTTAGAATTATCACATTTGCAGTATTAGACAAGTAACTCCATATTGATTTTTCTTTTGGTCCCTGACTCCAGTGCCAGCAGATAAGCAAGTTGACATCTAACAGCAAGAGTGTAGATAATTGCATTTGCACACTATGAGACTTCCAAGGGCTTGACAGTTAAACAAAAGTTGTAAGACACCTACACAGCTCCTTAAAATATCAAGAGAACAAAGTTTAACTGTTTCGTTCTAATGGACATGCTTGCTGTGAGAAAGAGAAAGCATATATTATTATATGTGCGCTATTTATATAATAGACACAGGAGACAAGGAATTATTCAGTTACAGACTTTATTTTATTTTCTATTTTAAATAATTGGGTCAGGCTTTTTAACCAATATATACTTTTTGCTTGGTTGTATGCATGAACCTCATAACTATACATGGCCCTGACGAAAAGGGCTGGAAGCATACAGTACATTTAATGATTGATCATTAAGGCATGACAGAGTGCATGCTGTAGTTGGATAACGACACACCTCCAGGGGGTTTAAGCACAAGGCTGCAGGCAGAGTACTGCCACCACCAAAGGTGTGCTGTTATTTCAGCAAAGAACATATCCTGGAGTGAGTCATTGCAATTACTAAATGGATTCACATGTGTGGTGCAGCAGTAGAATTATGTTACACAAAAAAGGAAAGTTAAAACAAAAGTTTTATTATATTTAATTTCTGTTTGTTTTTTGAGTGACAAAATAGTCCCACTGAGTTAGAAAATACAGCATGTCTCACTATGTTTATTATAAACTGCATTGAATTATATTTAAAAATATGTAAATTAACTTTCTGTTTATGTGTCTATTTCTTGCCCTTTTTATACTAACATACTAACATACTAATTGCCAGCAGATTAGGCCTTACGGTCTATCGAGTCTGTTCGAACCTCAGATCCCTAGTTGGGTGCCGAGACCCTCCCCCCCCCCTTGTGTTCCAGAAACCCCTATCATCCATCCCCACCCCCCTGGGCCAGGCCATCATCTGGTACATCCGCTTTCTGTGTCTGTCCCACCCTCTCTTGAAGCCCTCCACTGTGGATCTCTGAACCAGCTTGCCAGGCAGCGCATTCCAAGGGTCCACCACCATCTCACTGAAAAACCTCCTCCTCTTTTCCCCCCTCACCCTTCCACCTTCCAACTTCAAACCATGCACTCTGGCAATACCTTCCTGCTTTAGTCTAAAGATACCCTCCATGTTTACCCTATTTATTCCCTTGAGGTACTTGAAGACCTCAATCATGTCCCCCCTGTTTCTCCTCTCCTCCAATGAAAACAGGCAGAGCTCCTCAAGTTTGTCCTCATAGGTCAAATCCCCTAGTCCTTGTATCATTTTAGTTGCCCTCCTCTGTACCCTCTCCAGGAGCTGTATGTCCCTTTTCAAATGTGGTCTCCAGTACTGTACACAGTACTCAAGGTGTGGTCTAACCAGTCCATTGTACAGTGGCAGAATCACTTCTCTGCTCCTAGAGGTGATCCCCCTTACGATGCATCCCAACATCTTGTTTGCCTTGCTAACTGCTCTCTTGCACTGCTCAGAGTTATTCATACATGCATCCACCATGACCCCTAGGTCTTTTTCCCCTGTTGAGGCCTCCAGCGCCTCCTCTCCCAGGGTGTACCTGTGTTTAGGGTTTCCCCGCCCAAGATGTAACACCTAGCAATTGATGACATTGAAATTTAATTTCCATGTGTGAGCCCAGCTTTCCAGGGTGTCCAGGTCCCCTTGCAGGGCCAACCTCCCCTCTTCCCCCTCAACTACTGCTCCCATCTTGGAGTCATCAGCGAAGAGACTCATTTCACACCCTATACCCTCTCTGATGTCCGATATGTATGCATTAAACAGGATCGGACCCAGGACCGAGCCCCTGTGGTACCCCACTACCGACCTCTCTAGGGTTCGAGAGCTCACCACCGACCACTACTCTCTGGGTGCATCCAGCTAGCCAGTTTTCACTCCATCTGACCATCAAAGGGCTTACTCCCAACCCCGTCTGTTTCTCCACCAGACCATTGTGGGGGACATAGTCAAATGCCTTGCTGAAGTCCAAGAATAATACATCCACAGGCTTTCCCCTGTCCAGTTCTGATGTTACCCATTCGTAGAACTCCACAAGATTGGTTTGACATGATCTACCTTGCACAAACCCATGTTGCCGACTATCCAGACCTCCCAACTCCTCCAAGTACACCCCCAATTGTTCCTTTAGTATACTTTCCATTAATTTTTCCACCACCGAGGTCAAACTGATGGGTCTATAGTTACCTGGTACTTCCCTCGACCCCCCTTTATGGATTGGCACCACATGTGCCTCTTGCCAAGCCCTAGGTACCCTCCCTGTCTCAAGTGACCTGTTGAAGAGCTCCGCCAGGGGTGCAGCCAGTATGTCCGCCAATTCCCATAGTACTCTTGGATGAATGCCATCCGGTCCAGGAGATTTGTCTTTCTTTAGGGCCTTGAGGGCTAACCACACCCTTTCGGTGGAGATAGCATCATCCGTCCCCTCCACCTTACTGGCCTTTTTATCCTTATCCTGATGTGACATCCCTTGGGTACCTCTCCCTCCCTCTTGCTCCATTTCTGTTGCTCCCCTGATCCCATTCACTACCGCTTCTATCCCCATCATGCCTTGCTTTGTAGATATCCCATCCCCCTCCCTAGTGAGCACAGAGGTGAAGTACTCATTTAATACCTCTGCCTGGTCCCTCGCCTCTTCCACCCACCCTCCTTCTGATCTCAATCTGCCGAGATGACCCTTAGTTTTTCTCTGCTCCTCAATGTACCGGAAGAACCCCTTTTCCCCTCCATGTATCCTCTGTGCCAGCCGCTGCTCTTTACTGGACTGTGCCCCCCTCACCATCTGGGTGACTTTTCTAGATGCAAGATGGTACATTTCCTTTTCCCTATCCCCTCTTGTTGTTTTATATTTTTTGTAGGCCACCTTCTTTCTCTGACCGCTACCTGAACCTCACTGGATCACCAGCATGGTTTATGTGACCTTGCTCCCTTACGTTTTACCTTAGCGCAGGTCCTGACTGCCTCATGAAGTCCCCATTTTATGACCTCCCATCTCTTTTCCACATTTGCCATTGATGTAATCCCCTTCAAGTGATCCTTGAGAATATTTCCCATGCTTACAAAGTCTGCCCCCCCGAAGTCCACTGCCAGTGTCCTAGATCTCTCCCCCCCATGCTTATTTGAACCCAAACAGTATGGTGGTCGCTCCCAGTCAGGGGATCCTCTACAACCAGGTCCCTTACCAGATCCCCACCTGCCAGAACCACGTCCAGCACATGCCCCTCCCTTGTGGGCTCCATCACATGCTGTGTTAAGAACACATCCTGGAAGCTGTCCAGCAGCCTCTGCTCCTTGGCCACCTCAGAGAACATGGTTCCCCAGTTTGTACCTGGCATATTAAGGTTCCCCATCAACACCATTCCTTCCCCTTTTGGTCCACACTGGGCAATGATGTTGTCCAGCAAACCATCCTCCAGAACACAACGGTTCATTGTGGGTTGTTGTAAACATTTATATTCATTGTGCCATGCAGAGTTCCCACATAAATCAGTCTTAAAGCTCCTGTGGCATTCATTATACTCTTCTGTCCTCTTTCCCCATTGCTGGTGCTCTCCACAACCCTGTCAAAAACAAATAAACAAAAAAAAAACACACTGAGTGCAATAATTTCATTGGGTGTGGTCAGAGGTAACCAAAGGAATTATGGGTCACAGATTCATTTTGTGGGCTAAAGAAGATGATCTACACAGAGAATAAAGTTTGTTTTGCCTGTTTAGTTAGTTAATAGAGATGGATGGGCCCCAATTTGCTCATAAAGGCTGGAGCGTGGAATGAAGCGAATTTCTTGCGTGCTCCATATGAAGCTGAGTACTGCGTTATTAATGGGTAGCGAAGTCCATTTAAAACAATGACTTCACTTTGCTCCACCTTCCCAAACCACTACTCCTCTAATTCTATACTAAGTACATTGAAAACAATGTACTTTGCCTTACTTCAATCAATCAATCAATCAAACAATCAATCAATCAAGTCTTTATTTAACCAGGTGTTCATCGTTGAGCAGAAGCTCATTTGCAAGATGGACCTGGGTGGAGCATGAACAATTGTATATACAGGTCAACACAGGTATTTACAAGGCAATACAGATAATACTCTTTACAGAGAGGAAGAAAAAGAAGTTCATACATACATAGAATTATACAGATATTGTACAGATTACATGGTATTTACATACATAGAAGTGTCTATAGGAAGATAAAGCAGGTTATCTAAGGTTGCAGGAGGAAGTAACGGAAGGAAAAAAATAAAAATATACACCAGGTAGAGGTGAAGGTAGTGGGGAAGGGAGGGAGGTAGGGGAAGAAAGGCTAGGAGGGCACGGTGCACAGAGAGGAGTTGGTAAAACGGGATGTAGACTAGGTGGATGGAGAAAAGGAGTATGTGTGAGCCCCGGGATTGAATGCTATAAAGTATGGAGCATGGTAGGATGTCATGACCCAGGGTAGTGAGCTCCTATCTGAGGTTGGGAAAGGAAGAATAAGGGGATGGACGGGCCTAGTGTTGATAAGACAGGGGGATAAGAGAGAGAACAATAGGCTGGTTAGGAGCAAGCTGGGGGGTCAGTACTTTAAATTGGGTCTAGGCATGGCTATATACCAGTGCAGACACCGGTACTGGGTCTGAGTGGGTAAAGCAGTTACATACTTCTCTGATTGTATGGAAATAAAGCGTCTTGAAGGCATTTATACTGATTAGAGTGCTTAATTTGAGGTTTTTTTGTAGATCGTTCCATAAGGTAGGTAGCACAAAGCTTATGGCCGCCCTGCCGAAGTGGGATTTTGCTTTGGGTACTTTAAGTATAATAGCTGAGTAACTTAACGCGTATTTCCCAATTATACTCAGAGGAAGACAGCAGGAGATATAGTAAGGCAACTTATTAGAGATGGCTCTATACGTCCAGAGAGCGGCGTTTCTGTGGCGTCTGAACTTTAGTGATGTCTTGTTTTTAAGCTCCAAAGGTGAATTTTGCAGTTATTCATGGGATTTCAGGTCACATGTGCTCTAGATTGTTCTGCACAGCCCCAGTTTGGGGTAGTGTGTGTAGGAAACTGTAGGAGACAATCTGCTCTGAGAGCTCTCTGTGATTCAAACCTTCTAAAAGCTGTTAAAAAAGCCTTTTTGAGTCTTTTGTTTTGCTGAAACTTTAGTTCATCGATTATAGGAAACCCTCCTGTGCTCATATCAATGAGCATTTATTGCTTGTGTGTGTATTTTGAATGTTAATGTACAACATTCAGTCTGTGTACTAAGAGACTGTGGAAGTGTGCTTTGGGGGAGGGTCATATCTGTGGTATAGGTAGATTAACTTGGAGAAAAAGACAGAGCTTTCTGTTTTGGTGATATTTTTCTTGTATAACTGTGTTAATCTACACACAGTAATATTTTCAATAATCCTTGCCATTTTTTTGCTGATTGTTGTGGTGCAGCAGTGCATAATTTTAGTTTGTTTAAAATATGTGGTTATATTACTGAAGTCTTCAATTTGCTACGCATTACTTAGTGTTTGTGAGTATGTGTGTGACACGTGTCATCAAATCAGACAACTTTTATTGTGCCGCATAATTTAAGCAATGTGAACCTGCTATCCACTGCAGCTGTGTAATTTTTTTTACTTCTTTGTGGTATCTTTACTGGTGCTCGTACTAGTGACTCTTACTGCAGCAGTGCAGTGAACTGCCCCCTCCCACGGCCAGCCCCAATTGGCAAAGATATTCTTTTCCAGATTTGAATTTCTGATGGTGAGCACTGGTTAGGTGTTGTGCCTTTGCATCTGCATCTCTTCAGTGTGCAGCGCAATCTTAATCTGTCTGTACATTTGCATCTCTTTAGGGCCCAATCTCCATCTCTAACTTAAGTCACAGTTGTTTCTTTGGCTTCCCTTCAGAGTACTGGACAGGTGTGGTGCATAATTCAACATGAACATTGTATTCATTAATATGTATTTTTAAGTCGGGACCATCATCAGGAGTCACTCGTGATACAAATCACTTTCTTCATCATCACGGTCACAATGCAGTCACAAATTACAATTTACAATCACATCACGAATCACAACAGTAATTTTTTTTACTAGTTACTTGGAAGTATTGTAAGCTTGTTTTGTAGCATCTCTCCATGCTTCACCACCCCACTATTGTACTCATTAATGAGTGTTTTTAAGTCAGGGAGTTTTGTGCCACACCTCATCAGGGCTCAGGGAAGTACAACCATAGGCATTTGCGTTTCTTTATCATCATGGTCACAAATGCAGTCACAAATCACGATTTACAATTACGTCACGAATCACAATATTAATATTTTTACTAGTTACTTGGATGTGTTGTAAGCCAGTTTTGTAGTATCTCTCCAGGCTTCACCACCCCACCATTATACTCATTCATAAGTGTTTTTAAGTGAGGGAGTTGGACAGTGTCTGCAGTACATACACAGACTAGAAAGAAAACTGCACCCATGCAGTTTAGCACAGTATACTTCCACTGCTCAGAATACATATGGAAGACAACAAAAAAGGGGCATAATTACATACAAGGGTTGGGGTTGGTGGAGGAATACATTTTAAAACACAGCAAGGAAGGTGTGGGGGGGCACATGGTGTGAGGAAAAATAACTAATGTGGGATCTCATGGTGATCCAGCAGCAGTTCCAGTATGGACATAATTTGCAACTTGTCCCTCTATGTAAGAAAAATAAAATTTGCAGAAGAACAAATTAAGTAAAAAAGAGTACAGACAGAAAGGCAAAAAAAATGTAGCTTTTAAAAAAGCTGTTGGGTCTAAATCAAAGTTTAAATCTCCTCCTCGATCTGATTTCAATGTATCAGCAGTCACAAAACACACTTCTCTCTCTCTCTCTCTCTCCATCTGCACAGGAGAAAGTAAAAGTGTTTGCTTGTATGATTCACTTTCTTCCTGCCTAGAAACATAGAAACATAGATTTTGGTGGCAGATAAGGACCGCTTGGCCCACCCAGTCTGCCCATTTCCCTACCTAATGGATAAGCTGCAGATCCTAGTTAACCAGCAGCCTACTTCTTCCTACCCCCACCCCCTAGAATTGCCTTATGACTGTCCCATGCATGCTTGAATTCCACCACTGTTTTTGACTGCACAACCTCCTCCGGAAGACCATTCCATGCATCCACAACCCTCTCTATGAAAAAATACTTCCTTAAATTACCTCTAAGCCGCCCCCCTTCTATCTTCAAATTGTGCCCCCTTGTTCTTGCACACCTCTTTTTTTGAAAGATGCTACCCTCTTGACTTTGTTGATTCCCTGAGATACTTGAAAGTTTCTATCATGTCCCCCTCTCCTCCTTTCCTCAAGGCTATACATATTCAGCTCCTAAGTCTCTCTCATATGTCTTCCGTGCAGACCCTGCACCATTTTAGTTGCCCTCCTCTGGACAGCCTCCATCCTGTCTATGTCCTTATGGAGATTGGTCTCCAGAACTGCACGAGTACTCCAGATGGGGTTTCACCAACTGTCTGTACAGAGGGATAATAACTTCCTGTTTTCTACTGGTGATGCCTCTCCTATGCATCCCAGTATCCCCCAGCCCTCCTTGCTGCCCTCTCACATTGCTTGCCAACCTTTAGGTCATCTGATATGACTACTCCCAGGTCCCTTTCCATTTTTGTTGTTGTTAGTATCTCACCCCCCATTGTGTACTCTTCCCCTGGGCTTTTGTTTCCCAGGTGCATTACCTTGCACTTCTTAGTATTGAATCTAAGCTGCCATACACTTGACCATTCCTCTAACCTTGCCAAGTCCCTTCTCATCCTTTCCACCCCACCTTGTGCATCAACTCTGTTGCAGATCTTTGTGTCATCTGCAAAGAGACATACTTTTCCTTCCAGTCCCTCTGCAATGTCGCTTATAAAGACATTGAAGAGGACCGGTCCTAATACCGAACCCTGCAGTACCCCACTAGTAACCCCCCTTTCTTCAGAGTGGACTCCATTTACTATTACTCTCTGTGTCCTATTCTCCAGCCAATTCTTTACCCAGGCTGTCATCTTGGGACTCACTCCCAGGCTGGCTAACTTGTATATTAATCTTTGTGTGGGACTGTGCCAAATGCCTTGCTAAAGTCTAGGTAGGCCATGTCCACAGCCCTCCCTGATCTACTACTTTGGTCACCCAGTCAAAGAAATCTATCAGATTTGTCTGGCATGACCTTCCTGCTGTGAATCCATGCTGCCTTGGGTCCTGAGCCCTCTGACCTCTAGATACTCAACAATTCTTTCCTTCAGAAGGATTCCATCATTTTCCCTACCACTGAGGTTAAACTAACAGGTCTGTAGTTTTCTGCTTCTGCCTTGCTCCCACTTTTGTGAAGGGGAATCACATCTGCCCTTCTCCAGTCCTCAGGTACCACCCCATCCTCCCATGATTTGTTAAAGAGGGTAGTCAGTGATGTCACTAGTTCTACCCTTAGTTCTTTTAGAATTCTGGGATGAATCCCATCAGGCCCCATTGATTTGTCCACCTTCAGTTTTAAGAGTTCTTTCAGAACCCTTTCTTCTGTAAATGGGCTGGTATCAACTTCTATATACAGAGTGTTTCTACTGTTTGTTTTAGGTACCTCCCCCACTTCCTTTGTAAATACTGAGCAAAAATATTTGTTTAGTATCTCTGCCTTTTCACAGTCACCCTCTGCCCATCCTCCCTCCCTCCTCTTTATTAAGCCTTACTAGCCCTCCCTTGGTCTTCCTTCGCTCCCTGATGTACCTATAAAAGGTTTTATCCCCCTTCTTAACTGAGTTGGCTATCTTTTCCTTGGTTTGGGCCTTTGCTGTTCTGACTGCCTTCCAGCTTCCTTTGCTTTAACTGATACAGTTCCTTGTCCTCAGCTTCTGTGATTCCTTGTACTTCCTGAATGCTTTCTTTTTCTCCTGAACCTTCACTGCCACTTCCTTTGAGAACCATAGTGGTTTCTTACATCGTTTCATTTTGTTAATTTGCTTCACACAAAGTCTTGTTACCTCTGTGATGGCAGTTTTTATTATTCCCCATTGTTCTTCCACCCCTCCTTCCTGCCCATTTGCTAGTGCATTCCTTAGGCACTCACCCATTTTGGCAAAGTTAGCCCTCCTAAAGTCCAGTACTTTTGCCTTTGTATGGCTTGACTCTATTGCTGTGTTTATTGTGAACCATACTGTTCGATGGTCGCTAGTTCCCAGATGGCTACCCACTTCTACATCTGTGATCCTCTCTTCATCTCCATTTGAGAGAACCAGGTCTAAGATTGCTCCTCTCGAGTGGGCTCCAATACTAGCTGTCTAAGGTGCTCCTTGTAGGGCATCTAGAATAACTCACTCTTTGAAGTGGCTGCCAAACTGCACTCCAGTTAACATCTGGCATATTCAGATCACCCATCAGCAATATCTCCCTTTTCCTGCCATTCTAAGTATTCTTTCTATCATTTCTTGTCCATCTCCTCCCCTGAGAAGGGGTCTGTATACAACCCCAGTGCGGATTGTGGTGCCATTGCCGTCTCCAAATTTACCCACAGTGCTTCTTCTCCTCCCTGTTTTCCGTTTTGTTCTGTTGCTTTGATTCCTTCCCTTATGTAAAGAGCTACTTCTCCTCCTCCTCTTTTACCCTCCCTGTCCCTCCTGTAGATAGTGTATCCAGGTATGCTTATGTCCCAGTCATGGTTTTGTGTGTACCATGTTTCTGTGACTGCCATGATATCCAGATGTTTCTCCTCCATCAAGGCCACTAATTCAGAAAGCTTGTTACTCAGACTACTGGCATTGGTACTCATTGCTGCTTGATGGCTTTACCATCTTTTGCAGCATCCCCCACTGACCGGTCTACCTCAGTCTTTTTCTCATTTAGTACTCTGTTTTGTAGGGAGAAGCTGGGATTTTCCTGCTGCTTATCAGTGCCTCCCCCTTGACTAGTTTAAGACCTTGCCAATGAAGCATTTAAACCGATTGCTCAAAAGACTTGTTCCCTTTCTGGACAGATGCAGACCATCCTGCCAGTATAGGCTGGTGTCCCTCCAGGTGGAACCCCAGTCCCCAATGAAGCCAAACCCCTGTGCTCCACACCATTTTTTCAACCACTCATTAAACTGAATGGTGCAAAGTACCTCGCCACTCATGCCATTGACAGGCAGCACCTCAGAGAAGGATATTGTGTGTGCTACTTGTCTTAGGCCCTCCCCAATTCTACAAAGTCCTTCTGCACTGCTCTAATCTCATGATTAGCCAAGTCATTTGTCCCTAGGTGGACAATGATGTCCAGCTCAGACTCTGCAGCTGTTCTTGTGATCCTGAGGATGCACTTCCTGTCTCTCAAGCCATGACACCAGGCAGGCACCTTACTTCAGTTTTCCTGCTCCCCTAGTTCTATCCCTAATAATTGAGTCCCCAACAGGAGCTGCTTCCTTCCTTGCGGTGTCCTCTGCCTCCTTCCTGTGGGCCTCCTTTGTGACAGTTGTCCTCAGCCTCCTTAGTCTCCTCTTCATGGTGCATCCATAGGGGAGCTATGCTTCCCAGAATGGTGTATGGATTGTGGTGTGGAACAACTGACTGGGTGTGCCTCTGTTCCACTATCCTCACCCTCCCTGAGCCCACTGTGGTCCAACTGCTGTGCTTTCTTTGCAACCTCTGAGGTAGTGGTGGTGACTCTGGTGCTCCCAGGATGGGGGAGGTTCCCTTACTACCATCCAGTGTGGCCTGGGGAAAGGTCCCCTTACTACTGTCCAGTGTGGCCTGAAGACGGGCAACTTTCTCACTCAGGGCAGAGAGTTGTCTGCAAATAGGGCAGCATCTCAGCCTCCAGAAAGACTCCCGGAAGACTGCTGCCCCACAGCCATTACATTGCACTACTCCCCACAATTTTTTGTGTGTGTGTGTGAGATTGGTTTGTAATATAGAAATATATATATATATACAATGTGTATGCTTATATTGTCAGTGCAGTGTGCTAGAGAGGATATGACAGTGATATGCACCTTGCACTCTTGAGGAAATGATGTCAGAACCCCAGGTATAAAGGAACTATTTCCAGAGGTGGGTGGGGTGAGGGGTGGAAGGGGTTGGGCCTAAACTGTGCCCTCACAAAACAATCAGCTAAAAGCTCTGACCCACTCGCCATGATGAGTGCCTTCCTGTCAGTAAGATGCCCTACACAACAATTTGACAGAGAAAATACCCTGCTAATCAAACAGAGAAAAATCCACACATCCAAGTCAGACACAGGTAAACCTCCCCAGCCCCAAAACAGGCCTGGTGGTTTGTGCTCTGAAAGCTGTCAGACCCAAAATAAGTCAGCTGTGCTTTAAACTCTTCCTACACTGAAAATGTTAAGAATTGTAACAAACAAATTTAAACCTAGATCCACCTCCCTTTGTTGCTTGAAAGACTGTCTTTTCCTGTTTCACACTGCAGGTTTTTCTATGACAACTCCTTAACCACAGTAACTTATTTAAAAATAGTTTAACTATCACAAACTCCTACGCACCAGTAAATTATTTAAAAATAGTTTCTGTCCCAAAATCCTAGTAGTCAATCCAGCTACCCCCAAGGGACAACCAAAATGCAGTATTCAAACACTTATGAAGTTACTTTCAAGATAAGCAGAGTTTGCCTAGCTAAAGAGCATGTGACTTACAGTACTGTAAGCCATGTGATGTGTGGGGGGGGCTGCCAAATCTGAAACACCAAGTAGATCACTTAGAATCACAATGAGGAACGCAAAGTCTATTAAAAACAATGACTTCACCTTACTTTGCATTGCCATTCTGCCTTAATGCGAAGTGGTAATGACAATGCGGAGTGAGCACTTTGCATTTCCCACTCCACAACGCGAAGTACCCACTTCGCGTTCACTTTGCCAGCGGAATTTAAATTCACTGCATCTCTATTAGTTAACAGTCACTGCAATTTTTTTTATTTTATTTTTAGGTTCATTTATTTTACTTTATGGGGAAGCAGCTGACTAAAGAATGGAGGGGGGATCATGAGTTGTGGGTCCATATTGAAAGATTTGCAACTGTGATGATTCTGGAATGGGGAAAACTCACCTTAGTTATTTTTTTTTTAATTATTTATAATATACAACTGAAAAAATAAAATATGAAGGTTCCAGTCAACACTCTTATACAGAAATTCCTGCCATTTGTTATTTCCAGTATGAGCAGGAGGGATCAAGTGGTAGTGGAGTTTGTGTTCACATTGCTTGTGTGAGCAGAGTGATCACTCTGTTCATTTTGCATTTCAGTTCTTATTTATTTGTTGTTGTTGTTAAGGAGCAATTCAAAAGATAACTACAAAAGAAGGCAGTAACATCATGGCAGATGATCAAATTTGCTGCTAGTTTTGCACACCTATATCGCCAAAGCAGCTCCAGGCCTTGTAGTGGTGTGACTTGGCTCCAGTTTATGCATGACATCCAGGGTAACACTCTATTGTCTGTGAGGGAAAACATGCAAAAGAGGAAGAAAATGCCTTAAATATGCATTTGTGTTAAGAATCATTCATTTATTTTTGTGTACTTCGGTAATTTATGCAACAACATCAGTAAGGCAATTTTGACCATCAGTTTGCAATTAAGAAAACTGTCAAGGTGTTATTGGTACATTTCTTAAGAAAGCGTCTACATGATTGTTGCAATAACATTAATTTCATAACTTTTATGTTTGCCCTTTGCAATTGCATTTGTGCAATGTGGACGTGTTGGTACAATAGTGGATTTTGAGAGGTGTGTCACTGTATGTCCAGTGGAGGGCAATTTGCAAGGGGCTTGACGGTTTCAGACTAGTCATCAGCCAGACAGATCATGACACTCTTCTGTTCTTCTTGGGTGGAAACTTAATGTAGTTCAAAGAAAAGAGACACCTGAATCATAGGGTGGCTCTTTCTTTTGACCTGCAAAATGCCTTTCAGCAAGCAGAGCTGATCAGCGTCCTGATCAGCTTGCTGTATTCCTCATCTCCAATGTAAAAACAATCCCTCCCACCCTCTGTGAAGTATCTCTCCCACCTCCAATTGCTTCCCCCTTCCTTCTTAATTTAGTGACACTGGAGTACCCCATCCCTGGTGCCAGCTAATACCCCTCTGCCTGCCCATTTTCTCTGTATGAAACCAGGGAGCTAACCCCAGTACTGCCAAACATAACACCAACATTGGGGTGCCCAGTCACCAGTGTTGGGACCTGAAATAAAGAAAAACATCCCTTGTAGTCTTTTTTTTATTTTTTGTAAATTCCTGTAATCCCACCTTCTGCCAAGTATCTCTCCCGTCTTCCCATTGCTTCCCATGTCCCTAGATGTTAAACTGACACTGGGTCAATCCCCAGGGTCTGTACCTGAAATGAATAAGACCATCCCTTGCAGTCTTTTTTTAATTTTATACACCCTCTAAAAAAGGAAAAATGTCCACCAATGATTGTTGCTTCTGGCCCTCCACCACCATTACCTCCCCACCAAACCCTCCCACTCCACTCACCCACCACCCCACGCCTCCCCACCCATTACTTACCTACCGGGGATTCAACTCTGTAATCCTCTCTGGAATGGAAACATGTCCTCACTCTTCAATCGCAGACCTGTGGGAATCAGATATTCAGTTCAATGTATTTCAATGCATGCTGAATTTATCCTCATAACTTCATAATTTTTTTAAATATTTTTCCCTAGATCTTCAACATGGCCTTTTAGGGACCCCGCATCATGAACAAGGATGGTAAAATTATTCAAATTCATCCCAAAAGGTAATTTCACAGTTGCTGTGTGAAATCACCTTTCGGGCAGAATTTGAAGATTTTCTTCACCCTTCTTCATGAGCTGGGATCATAAGAAGGCTATGTTGAAAATGTGAGGTAAAAATATAAAAAAAAGTACCACCTAGTGTGGGCCTGTCCCAGGGTGAAAGCCTTTTAGGTAGAATTATTAACTCCACTCTTGAAACTACCTGGGTGTGACTTGTGTGTTGACCCAGTGGATGTCTTTCTGAGAGTACCCAGGGGTAGTCAGGGGACATCACTTTTACAGCACCCACTGAGGCACTTAGGTATAGTCATTGGGATGCAGGTTTTAGCGTAGAGTTAATTATCTGACACAGCACCTACAATAGTCCACTCGATCAAATCACTCCTACAAAATATGAAATTGGAACATATTCAATACCATGTACGAAATCAGGCCATGAAGTAGGAAAAGATATGGAGACCCTTGTAGAAAGCTGTTCACCTACCATGGTTCCCCACTTTTTAGCAATCTGACCACCTGGGCAACCAGCCCAGAAATAGGGGACTACTCTTGATGTTCCATGATATTAGATAAAGGGATATTCAAACTCTTGCACCAACGTTAAAATGCCTACCCTTTTTCATACTGGGGAGGCTACAGGGCCATTACAGTAGTTTTAACTATTATTAAGTATGGGAGAACTGGGTGCTAACCTATCTTTTAATGTACTGGGATTAAATTCATGTGACATATATGCCCTGTACAACTAGAAAAATTATTTTACTTCTGTTTTATGTAGCATTGTCTTGACTGAACTGATCAATTTGATTGTAAAGATGACTTTAAAATAAAGTTTACAAAAAAAATTATATAAAAAAAGTTATGATCGTATATTGAAATTTCTTAAGTGCCGACATTCGGGGGAGGGGGAGACGTCCATCCTCCACCTATCCCCATCATGTGGGAATCTTTGCAGAGGTACCAAAGGTACAAGATAAGTTGCTGAGATGGTTGGTGATTGGGCTGCACAGCTGATGGCAGTAGGGGGCCTGTAGTTGGTTTTGGGCCTGCAGTAATCCTAGCTTCACTGATACACTCCCCCCCATTTTTCTTGCCACACTGCTTGTCCAGATACAGTGAATGGGCCCATCAGGCTTTAACACACACATCAACCTCTTGTGAGGGAAGGCTTCCTGACCTGCCACAAGGTGCCATGCAGGTTCCAGAACACTGCTTTGTCCCTCCCCTGGCTGGGCCACTGCCAAATGCTGCAGTGGCTTCCTCCCAGCCTCAGACCATTCAACCAGCTCACTGAACTTGCACACAAACTAGGGTCACTGGCAAAGGAAAGCAATGTTGTCCCCAATGGGCCAAAAAATGTCCCTGCAAACAACATTATTTATACATTTTTTGTGACATTTTGACCCTAACATTTAAACATATTATTTTTATGACCCCACCTTTTTGAACATGATATGTGTCATTCATAAAATATTGACTGAAACGCCATTTTGTGCTACAGTTGCAAACTCACATTTGGTTCAGGATTTGAAAAGTAACAGCTGTTGGGTTCATGAGGTGGTGCGAAGAAAAATGGTTATGTTGAAAATCTGGGGTCAAAATATTAAAAATTACCAATGTTATAAGCAAGTGAAGAAACATTTCAATGCACAGTCATAACTTGGTACATGGCAATTTTATAATATTCATTGCCCAAATTTTCATCATGTCTGTATGGGATGCCACCTCATGCATAAGAGGAGTGAAATTATTCAAATCTGGCCCAAAAAGTAATTTTGTGCAGCAACTGCAGAATCACCTTTTGGTCCAGAGTTGAATAATTTCATTCCTTTTGATGATGAGGTAGGTTCCCTAAAACGCCATGTTGAAAATTTGGGCAAACAATATTAAAAAATGACCAAGTTCGGAAGAAAAGTTCAAAACACATTGAAATACATTGTACGACACTTAATGTACCAGCTTTTATCAGTTCCCAGTTCAGCATTAAAGAGTAAAGATGTACGTCCAGTCCAGAGAGGATTACAGCATTAGACCTCTGCTAGTCAAGTACAAGGAAAAAGGGGAGAGTGTGGTGGTCTGTGCTGAGTAGGAGGGTCAGGGACAGGCATGTGGACAGAGACAGACAGCAAGGGACAATTTTCTTTATTTCAGGGAGTTAAAACAATAACAGAAAAGATGTTCTAGGACAGTTTTCTTTATTTTAACTAATGTACCTCTGACACTGAGAATTGTGCATCTCAGTGTCGGCAAGATACTTGAGGGTATGAGGGATTAGGTATGCCAGCATCCTGGACTGCTGGCAAGGTTGGGGGGTGTAGTATGCCAACACAAGGGATTGGGCACCCTGGTATTGGCAGATTAATGTGGCAGGGGGGTTAAAAATAAAACACAAGGGGATGAAATGAATCAGCACCTGAGGTGTGCACCCCAGTGTCTGTATGCATAAAAATGTAATGCACATAGTTGGCACCAAGGGTTGGGCACCCTGGTGTCCAGTTCAAATCTACAAGGCCACTCAAGCAGCTAATGTGCTCTACTAATGAACAACAAAGTCACATGCACAACACATTCAGCAGGGGCAGGGCTACAGACTGACATGTAGCCCCATCTTTCCTGAATAAGGCAGCAGGATGACATACAGTATGCTGACAGGTGGTCAACCCAGCCACCTTACAAATACGAGTCTTTTTGTAATACTATATGACCATATGACATCATGTAGACGTAACCGGTTATCCTTGGAACACAGATTTTTTTTAAACTGTGTGTACTCAGAAATTGAACTTTTTTCCTAAATGTTTTAAAAACTGCTAATGTTTGTGAGAGACAAAAAAAAAGTGAGTACCTTGTGCCAAACTAGATAAAACCTGCAAGTTTCTAATTTCAAATCAACTTAGTTGTTTAGTTATAGGTGTGCAAGAGAAAGTCTTATTTGATGTAATTTTGTGAGTTTGCCCCTCTGTAACTTTACCCCTGTGAACCAATTACCACAAAATGTTCAGGATCCAGAGATACTGGCACCATCTCTGCACATTCCAAATTCCAAATAAATCACTTGAATGGGGGCAAAGTTATTAAAGTGCAAAAATAGGGGTTTAACATTAAAGTGCTCACTAAACCCTAATACACAGGCATGACTGTGCTTGTATAATATGTATACTTTGCAAACAAACTTCGCTAATGCACCAGTTACTGTTCAGATTACACCAACAAAAGTAGGAAAATGTGGTGTTGGGGTTCTCAAACCTAATGCCCCACCTCCATAAGTCAGGCAACAAAAGGAAAAACCTTTAAAGTTTTGCCTCTTCTGAGTCTTTGCAAATCAGGTGTGGGGTGTACCTTGGGGTCCTCAGCCAGAATGCTCACCTTATTCCATCAGTAAAGAAGCTGAGATGTGTAGACTATATGAGAATGGGGTGAGCATTAAGGCTGACAACCCCAAGGAACACCCCACACTTGATTTGCAAAGACTCAGGATAGGTGAAACTGTAATAAATTTTCCTTTTACTGCCTGCAGGGTGGGCATGGGGTGTTAGGGTTGAGAATCCTAGCATCACATGTCTCTACATTTGTTGGTGTAATCTGAACCCTAACTGGTACATTAACAATGTTTTTTGCAAAGAATTTCCTTAATTCTTGAGGTATTATAATGGTAGCCTCCTTCAGAACCTCTGTAAACATACCCAGTTGATTGAGGAAGCACAGGGCACAATCCTTCCCTCCATAGATGTATACATCAGTGTGGAAGTGCAGGTCCCTCTGGGCCCTGCACTTCCATTTCTCCCAAAAAGCAATTTATTTGCTTGGTTGTGTGGCTTGTGAAACCTCCAATGTTATCCTACTGCATTTTTTTTAATTTTCATGTTTTTTTATATGGCCCCTAAATTTTGGGAGGGGGTATTGTGTGTTATTCCTGTAGTACTAATTAAGACCTTTATTTTGATATAGGGATTCTCTTAAGTGCAAATATGGAGAGAATTGTGGCTTGTTGAAGTTGAAATGTAGAAAAAAATTAAGTCCAAATTCTTTTTTTGTATGAAGGAATCCTTTTTCATATGAAAGAAAAAAAAACTCGTGAAAAAGGATCCCTTCATATGAAAAAAGAATCAGAAAAAAAAATAAGTTTAAATTATTTTTCTGTATGAAGGGATCCTATTTTGTATGAACAAAAAAAACTCACAAAAAAGGATCTCTTGGTATGAAAAAGAACTGGAAAACAAACTAAGTCCATATTCTTTTTTCACATGAAGGGATCCTTTTTTGTGAGTTGTTTTCATTCATACAAAAAAGGATGCCTTCATACAAAAAAATAATTTGGAGTTAAGTTTTTTCAGGTTTTGATCTCATATGAAAGGATCCTTTTTTGTAAGGTTTTTTTGCTCAAACTAAAAGGAATGCCTTCATACTAAAAATGAATCTGAAAAAAGAACCAAGTCCAAATTTCTTTTTCATATAACCCAGTTCCTTTTTCGTGTGGCCATAGGAAGAAAGAAAATTGAGTCACAAGAAACTATTCTAAAATGTATGAAAAATACATTTCTGGGTCAATTTTTCAAAAAGTAACTCCAGAATCCACCTAATGTGGTCCCAATTAGCAAGGTGAATATGTTGGTGTTCCTGCAGGATCTCATTTTTATGGGTTTTCAAAAATCATTTTTTTTAAATGGAAACAAGGTGATGGCCTTACAAAAAAGTATTTTTTTTTCACGAAAAAGGATTACCCCCATACGAAAAAGGATTTTTTTCTTATAGACAAAATTATTTTTTTGTTCAAAGCAGCTATCCAAAAAACTGTACTTTGCTGAGAATGCTCAGAACTGGAATTTCAAATTCTTATAACTTTGGAATGGATTCATATGTTTCCACCAAACCAGTGAAGGCACCACTGTAGCCCAAGCCCTTTCTACCCTGAACATTTCAGACCAACATTCCAAACCATGTGGGCATGAAGTAAAATGACAATAAAACAGAAACAAAAAGATTTTCTTACTTTTTTGTTATACAGATCTCAGAATCCGCACATCAGACTGGAATGAAACTTGCCACTTCAAGAGACCGCCTCCCCAGACCATGCATGCAAAATGCTGTGCAAATCCATTGAATGGTTGTGAAGTTAGTAAAGTGTAAAGTTTGGGGTTTCACATAGAAAGCCCTGCTCATCCCTAACTATAGTAGTGCTACTGTGCCACTATAATATGGCATATGCCATATGGACCTGTGGGATGAATTACTTATTTTCACAAGAGTAATTTGACGTCAGATAACCTCACAAGTTGTTTACAGTATGACAGCAACTGGAATGGCATAGAGAGGTAGAGCAAGCCAGTGGGTGGGGTGGATGAAGAAAAAAGTAGCATATGCTGCAATTTCACTTAAAAACAGTTATGGAAAAGAGGTTTTTTTTTTTTTTTTGCTTTACTTTGTTGGCTAGTGAGCTGGAATTTGGAAATAAGCTATGACTGAGAGGGAGGTTTACTGTGATGCCTAAGAGGTAGTGTACTGTGCACCGAATGAAAGTTCAGGAAATAGTACCAGGCAGCGAAGTGTGTGTGATGTGTCTGTTATAAACATAACTGCATGGTGACATGACTACTGTGTACATACTGTAATTGCTGATGATGTGCCTACTGTGTACATAAACAAAATGTATGTAACCACTAGCTCAAATACTGTTCCAGGATTTAGGTAATGGATTTTGTGTCCACACCTATTGCATAAATATAATATAGACTGTATACATTCTCTGCAAAAGGAAAAAAAAACTGCTTTAATGCACCAGCTAGGGTTCAAGTTAACACCACAAAAGCAGGGAAATGTGGTGTTAGTGTTTCTAACCCTAACTCCCCACCCCCTAAGCAGCAAAAGGAAAAAACATTAGGGTTTTAGGTCTCCACAGTCTTGGCGAGTCAGTGGTGGGGTCTTCCTTGGGGTTGTCAAACCTAATGCTCATAGCTCAAGTCTTTGTACTGGTTATTACATGTCTGTAAGTCAGTGACTATATGTTTGTAACTAAAAATTATGAGTGTTGCACACGCTGACGTGGAACCTTTGTAAAACAGCCTCGGCTCAAAGGTATTGTAATCCTAGATTGAAATAAATAAATAAATAAATAAAATTATGTTCACCCCTCCCCCAGCTGGTAGCCTCCTGTCCAAAGTACAAGGTACAGCTTCAAGCCAGTGGCTCATAGTGATGCACTCTTCAATGGTAGAGAAGTATGTCTCACCACATGTTGCCAATACAGTCTGTTGCAGTGACAAGCTGAGTATCAAATTGGTTAACAGATAGGAGGCAAAGGGTGGTGGTAAATTGTAGCCACTCAGGCAATATGAGTGTGACTACTGGGGTGCCACACAGTTTGGTCCTGAGACACATCCTTTTCAATGTCTTCATAAATGACACTGCAGAGGAGCATGAGGGTAAGGTGTGTCTGTCTGTATATGATACAACAATATGCATCAGGATTGACACTCAGAAAGGTGCAGACAGAATGCAATGAGATCTGAGGAAACTAGGGGAAAGGTCTAGGGGGTGGCAGTTGGGTTTGAATGCCAAAAAGTGCAAGATTATGCACTTAGGGCTACAGAACCCAGGGACTGTGTATAAGATAGGGGGAGTGGAACATACAGTCACTAAGCAAGAAAGAGACCTTGTGGTCATCATATCTGATGACCACAAGGTAGCAGGGCAGTGTTACAAAGCAGTGGGAAAGGCCAGCAGGATGCTACGGTGCACTGCAAGAGGAATTTCCTAGAAAGAGGAGGTAGGTGATGCTGCCATTGTTTCGCTCACTGGTTAGGTCCTACTTTGAGAACTGTGTCCAGGTCTGGAGGCTGCACCTCCACAAGGAAATTGAAAAGATGGAGGCAGTACAGAAGAGGGCAACCAAAATGGTGAGGGGGTTGCATGAGAAGCCATATGAGGAAAGACAGCAGAAACTCGACACTTACTTCCTGGAGGAGAGGAGAGGAGAGGAGAGGAGAGTGTGGGGGAACATGATTGAAATCTATAAGTACCTCACAGGAGTGAATAAGGTGCAAGTGGAGGGTCTATTTCAGAGAAAGGGAGGCACTAGAACAAGGGGGCATGCAATGAAGCCAAAAGGGGGAAGTTTATAAGAGATTTACAGAAATACTTTTTCAAAGAAAGGGTGGTGGATGACTGGAACAGCATGCCAGAGGAGGTAGTGGGTGCAAAGACTATGGGGAGCTTCAAGCATGCATGGGATAGGCACATGGGTTATTAGGTAGAGGTAGGGGGAAGGAGGTGGCACCTATATGACCAGTCAATTAATCAAAATCTTTATTTATCTAGGTGAACATCGTTGAGCAACCTCATTTACAAGATGGACCTGGTTAAATCCGGACTAGTAGTAAAGTGCATACAGAGATATTTACAATAGGAACAAATAATACAAATAGAAATGCAAGAAAGTACTCAATACAACAGTCCTAACAGCTTAGTGGACCAACTAGGGTCAGTGGTGATGGAATAGGCAGGGACAAGGGCCAAACTAAATGGGTCCAAAGGTCCTTTTCTGCCGGCATCATCAATGTTTCTATGCAGCTTTCTTGAAGCAGGGCTCTGCCTGAAGACTGCAGATCATGTCTGATGTTGTTTGCTCAGGGAATGCAGTGGGCATTAGTACTGACAAACCAAAGGAGACTCCACCACTGATTCACCAGGACTCCGGAGACCCAAAACTTTAATGTTTTTTTTTTCCTTTTGCTACTTGGGGGGTGAGGGTGGGGAGTTACAATTGGATGCAGTAATGCCACAGTTCCATACTTTTGTGGCATTAACTTGAAACCTAACTGATGCATTAATGCAGTTTTTTTGCAAAGAATTTCCTTTCTTTTTGAGATAGCGCAATTGTATTCTCATTCACACAGGTCCATTGAGGACCAGCATGAACAAATACAGATGTGCAGGGCCCTCTGGTCCCTGTGACAAGGGATGACTCTGCTCACCTATAAAAGTGCACATTTTGTGGATCTGAATTTCCATGCACTGACAGATGAAAAGAATTCATGATGCTGTCTGGTGGACTGTGGACTTGCATGGCCAGATGCACAGGGCCCGCTTTCATGTGGCGGCAAGTACAGGTGCACAGAGCAAAGACTCCATCTCTCAGCCAATGCTTAGGCCCCTGTGCCACCAGTGGGTGTGGAGGTGCTGTTCTCTATTTCAAGAGGAGTTGTCTTCACTATATAGTACCTGGGTCTGTGCTAGTAACCCTGCACCTTTCAGTTCTTGGCAGTGGGGGTGGGCATAACAATGCCATCACCCCAGCCTCACCCCATCCAGCTGGTTACTGAGGATTGGCTTGAACTTGGCTCACTGGCATGGGATCACAAAGCACTGCCTGCTGGGGTAAGACTGGCACTACACACAAAGTTTCTTAAAGAGCCACTGCTATTGATTGCACATGCTATGTTTTCTATGTAGTTTTGTACAATAAAGTTGTGTTTTCATTTGTGGTATATTTCTGTGTCAGAATAATAGTTATTGTCTCGGTTAGGTATATACTGTGTAAGCCTCACAAGTCTATCTGTTTTCCCACTTTAAACAGTGGAGCCAGTGTGCCAGTGAGTTGCCATGTCATATGTTGATTGTCTTCCTTTTCAGTTTCTTTACACACACACACACACACACACACACACACACACACACACACACACACACACACACACACACAAACACGCACACACACACACACACATATATGGAAAAGGTCTTTCCTGTCGTTTGGATTTTGACAGCTCTGACAGCATTGAGGGTGATGTAGAAAATGAGAATGAAGAATGGGATCAAATATTGAGATCACAACTTTGCTTTCTTTAATCAACTGGTGATTTTACCATATCAGTTTGAACCTGTTCTTACAGACAGGAGCAATTATGGTAGCAATGTGTCAAAGGAAGGTGTTGAACCAGAGATTCCTGATGAAAACTATCAATGACTTCAAAATTTACAATGGTTGATGTCATGTAATATTTTTTTACATATAATGTCTTTTTTTTCTTTTCACAGCTGCCGCTAGTGTTGAACTGCAGTTTACTGCTAATTCTGATATAGAAGTCACTCTATTAGATTAGTGTATTATTTTATTCTGACAGTGTTGTAGTGTATATATTTTACATATATCTTATATGTGTCAGGATACATTCTGTTTTATCATAGTATCAATGAGTACACCAAGAATAATGCCTAGAACCCACTTCCACAGCTGTAGTATGCATGATATAGCATAAATGAAAGTGAGTCTCCTAAAATAAGAGGTGGATTCATAATGAATTAAAATTTCTGCACACACAGTCACAGTTCTTGTTCTACTTTCAAGACCCCCCAAGTTACTGGCACTCAGCCCAAGACACCAAAGACGCCCAATAGAACCTAGCTCCCCCCAATCAATCCTTGAGACACCTATGTAATTACAGTAGAGAGTGAGAGATGACGGCAGTTCTCTCTGTGTCCCTCTTCTGACTAGGACAGGTATTGGAATGAATGCTGACATCATCCTATACCTGATTGGTCAAAGGTGTTATTATAGGATAATGTCAGCACTCATTCATATACCTCTCTTAATCTGAAGATGGGTACAGTAGAGAAAGTTGGGTCTGGACATCAGGTCCTGAGCATCTCCAGCATGTGGCATCTGGCAGTATACTCACATGTATTAATGCATCCGGAGTTCTATATCAGTACATCAATGCTTTATTTTGAATATGTCATCCTCTTTCTTATGGGCCCATGTTAGACAGGATTCCAAGTAATCCTCAGTGAGAGTAATATGGAGCTCATGTTCCCATTTCCTCTTGGTACTCAAGGGTTGATCTGGTAAACAATCCCACAGTAACCTTTAAATAGCCTCTGCTTTCTGGGTGCATGAGATGAATGCAGCTCTGGGGTGTGTGCCAAGTAAGCAGTGATATTTTGGGGGTGCCATGTAAGTGAAGGGCTGATCAGGTTGAGTACTTCCAGTGGTTTCTTTCTGGGAGATTATATATAGTTTGCAAAGCTGAAAAGACTCAACATATTGCCCATCTGGGGTGAGTAGATCCTTCACTTGCAGAATGTCCTGTTGGTACTAGGTATTCCAGTAGCTAGGTTTACTATCTATCACAACCCCATAAAGGGATATGCCAAAAAGGGGTATATTCTGCCCAATGTATTTGTGATAGGTAAAACAAGTGGTCCTAGAGGCTATGAGAGTGGTGGAGGGAACCTAAGAGCTGGAAGCAGTTTATTGTACAGGTATGTTGCTCCTAGAGGTACCCCTACACAATGCTATTCTATATGTAGCCATTGCAGGGAGCTATGCATGGTGGAGGGAAACCCTAGTTCAGTCTGATTCACAAAAAGGACATATTATAGCCTTTGAACCAGGGTAGTTCCCAGCCCTCTCTATTCCAATGAGCCTGCAATTTGGCTATGCTGTGCCAGGGCTTTTGTCCATCCCATAAGAATCCACCAGTAAGGAAATGAATTTTGTTAAACCAGATAGAGGGGATATCTAGAGGCAAATCAGCCAGCAAATGTAGGAATTTAGGGGTGAGGATCATCTTGAATGCTTCTATTTTCCCAGCAGTGGACAGCTTGAGATGCTTCTATCTGTCCATTTCCACCTTAGCAGACTCCAGTAGGGGGGGAAAGGTTCAGCTGGACCATTCTGCATATAGTTAGATGGACCTGTACCCCAAAACAGCTAATGCCTTCTGTGGACTACTTTAATCCCCTGGCCCTATATATGGTTGCATCACATCAGCTGTGGAGAGGTAATACCTCAGATTTGATCTGGTTGACTTGTAGCCCTGAGAGCTCAGAGAATTGGGATAGCAGACAGAGAAGTGGGTCTAGGGACTTAGAGATATTAACTTGGAGGATCAGAAGATCATCAGCATACAGCAGGGTTTAATAATTGAGATCTCCTACCTGTGTACCCTGTACAGAGGGATGAGTACAGATGGCGACTGCCAGGGGTTTGATTGCCATCACAAACAGAAGGGGTGAGAAAGGTCATCCCTGCTGTGTGCATCATTGCAGGGAAAAGGACTCTGATTTCTTTCAGGCAATTGTTAAAGGCACTCGCAGTGGAGCTATTATATAGGGTTTTGACCCCCTTGGAGAAGGGTGGGACCTATGCCCATGTGCCTCATTATGTTAAGGAGATACTCCCACTCCACAGAGTCAAAAGCCTTTTTGAAATTGAAGACTATGGCAACTGCTGGGGAAGGAACTTGGTGAACAATATGAAGGATGTTTATTAGAGTTCATAACTGGTCCAAGCTCCTTCTCCCTTTGATGAAGCCAACCTGTGCAGGGTGAATCAGGCCAGGAAGGACCCTCCCCAGCTGGGTGGCTAGGAATTTTGCCAAAACTTTGGCATTTGTATTTATATTTATGAGAGAAATGGGTCTGTATTTACTTGGAAGGGAGGCATCTTTGTTGTTTTTTTTGGGGGGGGGGCTGAGTACTGTGATTACTGCCTCTCGAAAGGAGGGGGGAAAGAATGCCCAACTGCAGAGAGGCTTGGAACATGTCCAGGAGCATAGTGCTAATCTCTTCATTCACCAATTGATAAAAATCCACCGAGAATCCATCTCCACCTGGGGATTTGCCTTTGTTAAGTTAATGGAGTTTTGGACTTCCTGGGTAGTAACAGGAAGGCCCAGCTCTGTGGAGGCATTACATGGTACAGTGGGAATGGGTATGTAAGACATAAAGGCAGAGATAGACTCTGCAGAGAGGTTCATCACTGAGGTACAGGGGATCTGAAAAAAGGCTTGCATAACAGCATTGCTTTTCTGGAGTTGGGTATGGATGGTCCCTGAGGGGTCCCATAAGCCTGCTATATGTTGTTTGGCCTGACATTTCCTAATGCAAAAGGCCAACAGTTTCCCAACCTTCTCTCCCCCTCACATTATGCTTGTCTGGTATGGCAGAGAGTCAGCTCACCTTCTGTGAAAGCAGTTCATTACGTTTAATTTAGGTACTACACAGACAGGCAATCAGTCCTTTTCTGGGGGTTGCCATCTTCTTCTATTTATTCTCTAGGCCTTGAAAGTCACCTTGAGGGTGCACTGCTCAGATTCCCTTTGCTTCCATCTATGGGCAGCAAAGCTGATAAGCCCTCACATGGTGGCCTTGCAGCCCTCCCATAGTCCCTCTCCAGTAACCTCCTCTGTGTTGTTAATGGTAATATACTCCTGCATCTGCTTCTTAGCCCATGGCTGGAACTTAGGGTCTCGACATAGGAGAGAATCTAGGCACCAGGATTTAGAGTGTGTCTGTGGGGTGGTCCTCAAAAAGATAAATTCTAAGGGGGCATGATCAGAGATAATAACAGGATGGATACATGAGCTAACCGATTGATGAGTGAGGTGTGGGGAAGTGGCTACTTATTGATTCTTGTGAATGTTATGTGCACAGTGTAAAAGCATGTATAATCTGTAGTGGAGGGATGATGCAGTCACCATATAATATCCAGTCTGTGCTCTTGCATCAGTTGTGGTAGCGCCTGACGCACTCAGGTATGTGGTCCATGTGTGGTCCTACTACACTCCAAGCATGCCTTCATCACGATATTATATAATCTCCCCAATAGGATTGGCATGGAGGTAGGAGTAAACTCAGTCAGTTTATAATGAAAAAAGGTACAGCAACTGTGGGTTGTCTTTGTTAGGGCAATAAAAGGTAGCCACTATAAGAGGACCCTGTGGTGTCATGATTTCCACCAGTAACCACCACCCTTCCTTATCATGTTTGTTGAGGGACTGGCCATTTTAAAGCCTTGTGTAACAAGATAGAGACTCCTCCTCTTTTGTTTGGGGAGGCACTGTAACTTCTATTCATATCCATTCCCACTTAAGCTTGCTGGCTTACTCTGTGTTCAATTTTGTGCCCTGAAGGAAGACTATTTGGTCTCACAGGTGTTTAAGATGTGAGAGAAGTTTCTTTCTCTTTATAGATGAATTCAGTCCCCTCACATTCCACATTATCATCCTTATTTCAGCCATGACATCTTGGAAGGCGGTTCATATAGGCTGATAGTGTCAGCAAGGCCAAATTGTGATAAGAACCAAATATCTAGTCTGCTGTAGCTGTGGTTACTCCTACCTCCATGCGTGGGCAGGTCTGTTAGTGCAAAATAATCAGAGTAGAATACCTTCTGTTGCCCACATTCATTGACATGTGTAATAACAAGCAACCACATAGTCCCCATCCCAGTGTGACCAACTGTGTGACCCAGAGCAAGTCCCTCCCCCCTTCCTTCAACCCCAAAACAGAAACAGGAAAGCATTAACACAGTGCAATAATAAAAAGACATATCAACTCTAACTAATTAGAAATTTTAAACAGTAGGGAACTACTCTTCAATATCCTAAACATTCCCACATGCACAGCATGAGTATGCCAAGTGCATGGAACCAAAGGCTGGGAGGGGTCTTTTTGGTTTAAACCTGTTGAGCCCAACCAACAAGCATTTGAAGCACACTATAATGTGGAATGAGAGACCAACAGGGTCCATTCTCCTTCATACAGGAGCTCCCTTCAAGCTGCCGTGTCAAGTGGCAAAGCTCTATTTTAGCAGAGATTGTGAGACTACTGGTACTGGAAAAGCCCTGTTGGATTGGTTCATGCTGTTACCAGGATCTACTGCAGGCCATGTTTGTGGCCTCCTTATAAGAAGCCTACTTAAAGGAGGACCTCCTGAGTGTTCTGCATGAATGGAGACAATCCCCTTGTTACAGGGTGGGGGCAGTTGGGAATATATGAGTTAACTTGCAAAGGCAGATATGTGAGGAGGTGAGGAGATACTGTACCACACAGAAGGCAGTTGCTAGTTAGAAAGACCCTCCCGGTAAAACCCTCGCTTGGAGTCTTGCAGGCAGCAGAGTGTATATACCTTTGGAGATCAGTGCCTCTAAGTATTTGCTGCAATACAGTGAAAGCAAAGGCCTATATACCCCCCCCTTAAAATGCCACAATAGCAGGGGAGACTACAATACAGCACATGTTGCAACTGACCTCAGTGTGTTTTCCTACCTTCCTGGTAATACAGAAAATCTGCCCTCCTAATATTCCAGATCACAAACAGTATAATGTTCACACATCAGTACCCCATGCAGTCACATTGCTTTACTTTTCTCCCTTTTTTTTTAACAAAAACTGTGGAGAGAGAGAAAAAAAAGAGTCAAAGTCTTGAACAGGCGATATGCTACAAGCAGTTTACATTTATTTATTTTATTTATGTATTTTTTTTATTTAGTAATATCAGAATTACAATCCTCTGAGTCACAAACTCATTTACAAAGGCTCCACATCAAAAGTACACACGTTACAAGACAAACAACAAACGTTGATTAAAGTTGCATAACAAACAGTATTTATTATACAACTCAAAGGAATAACCAGCAGGTAGGGCAGGACAGGAGAGGACATAGGGAAAGGCTGCAGCAAGGGGAGAGAGGGAATGAGAGACGGCCCCATTCATGTCCCCTTTAAGGCTGGACCTTCCTTGACAGCTCTCTGCCATAGGTTCTGTCTGGTTCTGATGCAAGAAGCCACGACAAGGGGGAAATAAAAGTGGCTGTAACTGCAAGTCCAATTTATTTCAGGGTGAATAAAGTTAACAGCGGAACAGGATTTTTATTTGGGTTGCGCCAGTGAGAGTGTGCTCGGGCTGTCCCTGGGTTCTGCCATTGGCAGGTGCTTTTTCACCTCATCCATTTTAGAGGATTCATCTTATGGAAATGTTGTTGCTGCAGCCACCACACTTACAGATGCAGCTCAGGACTTGGGCTGCACCACTGGATCTGCCTCTGATGATTGTGGAGCTGGTTGAAGAGGTGCTGCATCGTTGTCTTCTGGAGTGGCCTATAGCTAAGGCAAAAAGCAGTTGAAATGAAGCAGAGGCAAGTTAATCTCTGAGAAGACTGTTGAAGCTTGGGTTACACTGTGGCTCCTATTGCGGGCCCTTGAGTCTGTTTTCTGTTTTTCTACCTTTTGGGGGATGGGTGTCAGGCTTCTAGGTCTCCTGGAAGAGATTGCAGAGACGGGTCACATAGCAGGTGAAAGGTCAATATGCCTCCTAATGGTGGGGTAGTATCCATAAGTTTAGGTATAGGCCACCCCCCAGCCTGGGCCGTGCTGTGTATCTGTGCCAGTTTGTTTGCAGCCAGTCTCGGGAAATTTATTTCTTGGTTGCATCGGGTGAGTCAAACTGCTGGGTCACCCCTTTATTGATGATTCTCTGGGTCACATCATATCCCATACTGTATTGTGCCTCTACATCCATGAAGGCTACTCTGGAAGGAATGAATGTTTCCTTTTGACTGAAAGATTACAAAAGTCCTGAAAAATGGTAATCTTGTGCCCCCTCCAGAACAAATTTCTTTTCTGGCGTGTCAGTGTTAAAATATTCTTTATGTCTGCAAACCATAAAAACTGTGCTAGATTGGGCCTCAGCCACCCTTCTGGTCTGAGGGGCAAGAGACTGATGCAATCAGTCTATTTCTATGACTGCCAGACATGGCTATCTGAGGATCTCTGGTAAGGCAGCTTGCAAAAAAGAGTTGGTGTTTCTTCCCTAGCAGCCTTTGGGGAAGCCCAAAAAGTGGAGATTATTCCACTTGCCCCATTTCTCAAGATCCTCTACCTTGTCCCAGAGGATCCTAATAGTGCAATCCTGCTCATGAATGTAGGAGATGAGCCACTCTGCTCTGTTCTGTGTCTGCCACCTATTGTTCTGCCGTGCTCATATAAT
Source organism: Neoceratodus forsteri (assembly GCA_016271365.2). Lineage (NCBI taxonomy): Eukaryota > Metazoa > Chordata > Ceratodontiformes > Ceratodontidae > Neoceratodus > Neoceratodus forsteri. The sequence continues at coordinate 910,979,740 of CM057455.1, read as the reverse complement.
GGGCAATTTGTAGAATATCAGCATTAGTCCATTGAGCACTGACTTCAAGTTCAGTTATTTGCTGCAGAGGTTGAGCAAACTTATCTTTAATTTCAGATAGAGCCTGAGGTGTGGGGTTGTTTTCCACCATTGGCAGGCCTGCTCAAGAGACTGAGGAAAATATTATACCAGCAGATCACAGTGCAGGGTGCCCGAAAAACTTACCAGGAAGCAGACCAACTTAATCCATAAGAAAAGCCCCTTTGGTAACTGTATCAGCTGTAACCATAAGTGCTGTACTGAAAGAGGATTTTGATGGATATTGTAATAGGGCTTCAGAGTAGTAAAACTAAACTGTAGTCTTCTAGACTGCCAGATCATGCCAACACGTACTCACAAATACTGGGGTTTAACATTAAACAGCCTACTCAATCCTAACTACAATGGTGCTACCATGCTCCTATAAATATATATTATATATATAGGGTTAAGTTGGCTGTTCAGTGTTAAACCCCTGTGTTTGCACCTTAATAACTTTAGTGCCATTTGATGAAGTAACACAAAATTCTCAAGATGTAAAAAGTATTGTGATTGCATCTTGTACAGTTTTTGAGATAGGAGTGCCAAAAAACAACAAAAAAATACCTAAAATTGCAAATTATTTGCTCTCACCTACAGCGTAGATGGTGTTGAATTTTGTCATGACATTATTAGGTTTGAAGGGGACTATGCCAAGGCTGTGCTTTTTGAAGGTTTGGTGAAAAAATGTTATACTGTACCTCTTTAGAGTTATAACGATTTTTGAGATAACATTCAAGTTCAACTGGTAAAAAAAAAACTATCACTAAAGGTAAACAAAAAACTACTGTGAAAGTTAAAAAACATTGTGAGTGGTTATTTGCATGATTTACTTGCCCTGGGGGTAAAACCGTCAAGATGGCTGCAATTTTCAGTTTACTTTTTAAACTTATGAACATTTCAAATACATAAAAATTATGACCCACATTTTCAAAGGAGATGCACAGCGCAAAGTTAAGATGTGCCATGCATCCCAGTAAATAAGCAGAACCACAATATTCAAAAGGGAAAGATGCATCATGCATCTCATGATGTGCCAGCATGCATCTTTAATGTATGCAGCACATGTAGAGGGGGCGTTCCCATGAATGTGCCATGCATCCCTATATTCAGCCAAATGTGTGGTGCATCTGCTGCACGTCTCAGAGATGAGCCGCCCAAAGTTAGGCATGGAAAAAGCATGATTAAATGGACAGCCAGCCACCCACAGGCAGGCTGCAGAATTGCAGGCAAGTCATCTGAAGACAGCCCTTGGAGGTGCACCAGGACATGCTCCAGGCACCAACACACAGCAGTTATGCCAGGATGGATGAACCTTGAGCTACAGGTGCTGTGTCACCACTGGCACCATCCAGGGACAACACCCCACATGGCTCCCTGGACATAGACACCCAGCAGCCACATGCCAATGTAGTTGTGTGACCCCTGGGTGCACCAGCAGGATGGACAGCCACACTGCAGCAAATGTACCAGGGGCCATGGCCAGCACCCATGTAGCCTGCAGGGTGCCACCCGGTGATGGCATGCACCCATGGTGGCATCTGTGACAGTGGTGCCCATGTTGTCCTGTGATACTAGTGGTCATATGGCACCAGGCCAGGGATCGTCTAGTGGCACACACCCACAGTGGTACTCCATGGGTGCACACAAGTGGGACCCACTCATCTGGGTATCTGGTCATTGTCTGTACACTGCCATCCCTTGCCATGCCCACCAGGTACCTCCCATACTGGGGTGTGTGGAGCACTGCATGTGATTGTATGCAGTATATGGAGCTGGTGTATCACATGCATGTGGTAGCCCAAGCTGCCTGTGTCACCCTGTGCCCATACCTGTTGCATGTCCCAGGTGGTTCCTGTGGCCAATGTCCAGGTGGGCTCCCTGTACCCCTGTCTGATCCTGTACATGGCTTTGGAGTGTAGCACTCTACCCAGACCAATGCAGTCCACCCTCTTACACACAAGCATTCCATCACACCTGCCTGCTAGGCTGCAGTTCCTCCTTGTCACCTTTGTGGAATGGTGGGCAGCCCTTCAAAGCTGGAACTGAGCATGCCCAGAGTGTGCAAATGACCTGAATACAGTAATGAGATGCAAATGTTGGAGATGGGCTTGGAATATACAGTGAGGTCATTTGCATATCCCGACTGAATATTGCAACTTTGCACACTGTGCAAGTGACTTTGCATCATGACTCGTGCATTTCCCCATGTTCCACTTTGGGCTCAGGTCACCTGCATGGCGTATGTCCCACTGCACGATCCCACATCTTCAGGATATTCAGCCAGACATGCACGAGCACATCTCATGGTGCATCTTCTGAATATCTCATTTGTTTGGGCTGGTGTATCTCAGATGCGTGGCACAGGTACTTGCACGATTTTGCAGGGGACTTTTGAATATGGGGGCCTATGTCTTTTTAAAAATAACAAACACCTCAATCTAGCTAAACAGGACCCATTTAGCTAGATTCTTGTGTTTGACTTTTTAAAAGTTTACCAGAAATACCACTTCTGGGCACCTCAAATTCAGAGTGCCCAGCTTAGTGAGAGAAGTTGTTCACCTGCGTTTTCTGCATCAGAACAGTGGACTTTCTTGACATCTGCAGGAGCAGCTGGAACTCATGCTGAAGGCTACAGTAAGAGGAGTGAGACGCCAATCCCATTTGCCTGCTGCTGTCTTTTCCTCATCTGTCTAGCTCTGTCTGTCTGTCTGTCTTTCATTTTTTTCTCTATCTATCTATCTATCTATCTATCTATCTATCTATCTATCTATCTATCTATCTATCGATCTATCTGTCTGTCTGTCTGTCTGTCTGTCTGTCTGTCTATCTATCTATCTACCTACCTACCTACCTATCTCTCTGCTTTTTAATTTAATAAGCAGACCGATGTGTCCACCCCCTGTACCACTTCTTTCTCCACCTTCCCATCCAGTTCTACTGACCCCCTCCACCCTAGCCCTTCCCAAACTTTTCTATATGCATAAAACTTATGTATGTGGACTGGGGTGCCAAACCCCAGTACCACTTGTCCTTTCCCCCTCCCCTTCAGGTTGCACCCTCCGGTTCCCCTATTTTTTTGCTTCTATTTTTTTCTCCCCTGGACCTGGGTGGCCCCTTCCTTTCAGCAGTCTTCCCAGCCCTGTCACCTAACCTTCAGGCACTCACCTTCGTACCCCCATGACTTACCCTCCATGGCAGGGTGGTGGGGAGCCCCCAGATCGACCCACCAAGACTGGATCCAGTGTTTGGGTGGTGTCCTCTTGGTGATGGTGCCTGTGGCAGATGGCCATCATGTTGCTCCACTGGACCACAATTTCCACTTTATTCCCTGTGGAGGGGAGCATGCAATGCTGACAATGGCTACGCAAGTGTCCACATGCAGCATGCCCATCAGCTGCTCCACCTCCGTGCCCCACTGTACAGGGCCTGGCATGCCAACACCTAGCTTCTTCTGGATGTCAGGCAATCTCTAGTCTCTGTTCCCCAACCTCCCTGGTAGAGGAGAGCTGTCCTCCAGATGCTTGATCCTTTCCCACCCCAATCGGCTCCCGATGACCCGCTCGCAACGTGAACACAGGTCACCGGTGTGGCAGAAGCTAAGGCATTCCTGCCCTAGCCCTCCATGTCACTGGGCCATCCACTGGTTCCCTTTTTAAAGGTGGTGGCACCAGGGTGCCCACCACTATGTGACAGGGCTGAATAAGACCCTGTCCCAATGGTTATGCAGAAAGAGTGTTAAAAGCAAGGATCTTTTCTGTCCTCTCTTTTTCTGTCTTTTGCCTGTTCATATGAAATCTCGGACTTGATCAGTCCAATGGTTTCTTGTTCCCACCCCACTATCTCCCTGCCTTAGTTTCTTGCTGTCTCTGCCTTGCTAATATATGGTTATAGAAGTATGTGTTAATCTTTATGTGAAAATGGGTTCCCTGATTTCAAATGTATATAGTACACAGAAAACTGTAGCAGAGTGTTTGTCCTTTTTGACCTCAGGCTTTTGCAAACTGTCAGTTGGAGGCCAGGTTGGTTCACAGTGTGCTTTTTTGCAGGAAGAGAACTAATGAATTCAGTACAAGCAAGAGACACCTTGTCTCCAACAGGAGAAAGCAATTAACCTGCTTAAAAAAACTTATAATAGAGAAGAGAGATCTGGATTGTTTAGTTTTTTATTTTGAGGTTTTGTTTTTGAGCTCAAAATGTAGACTCTGTTTGGACTGCCCATTTGAAACCATTCTGTACATTTTTTTTTCATTTTTCTTCTACTGTTATTGATAGCAATAAAATGCTGATTGCAAATTTTACAACTTCTCCTGGTCTGCATGTTTTCTGACCTAGCCTTGATGACACCCCGTGATGCCGAACAGTCACCCAGCACTGGTGTGCCCAATGCCCAGTGTTGGATAAATCCTCTGTAAAAAAAGTAAGACTGTTCCTCAATTTTTTTTTATTTTGTAAAAAAGAAAGTGGTCCCTCAACGATCTGAGACCCCCCACCCCAACCTCCCACTCGGACCCCTCCAATCCACACACACTCACTCACCTGAACTTGTCCCATGGTGAAGATTCACTTTCCGATCAAAAACACGTTTTGGTGCTGGAACTGCTGATTGCAATATGAGAAACTAAGGTAAATGTGGTTATATGTATTTCAGTGGGGTTTTGAACTTTAATGCATAACTTTGTTAGTTTTGCATATTTTGATCCCAAATTTTCAACATGGCCTTTTTGAACTCCATCTCATGACCAGTGGTGGTGGAATTATGGAAATGAGGCCTAAAAGGTGATCTAGCAGTTGCTTGGTGAAATCACCTTTTATGCTAGATTTGAAGATTTTCACTTAGAAACATAGAAACATAGACTTTGACGGCAGATAAGGACCACTTGGCCACCCCAGTCTGCCCATTTCCCTACCTATTGGATAAGCTTCAGATTCTAACTAACCAACAGCCTACTTCCTGCAACCCCCCACTATAATTGCCCTATGTCTGTCCCATGCATGTTTGAATTCCACCACTGTTTTAGACCCCACAACCTCTCCAGGAAGGCAGTTCCATGCGTCCACCACTCTCTCTGTGAAAAAGAATTTCCTCACATTACCCCTGAGTTGTCCCCCCTCTAACTTTAAATTGTGCCCCCTTGTTCTTACACATCTCTTTTTCTGAAAGATGCTACCCTCCAGGACTTTGTTGATTCCCTTGAGTTACTTAAAAGTTTCTATCATGTCCCCCGTCCCTCCTTTCATCAAGGGTATACATATTAAGCTCTATCAGTCTCTCTCTTCATATGGTTTCTGATGTAGACCCCACCATTTTAGTTGCCCTCCTCTGGACTGCTTCCATCCTGTCTATGTCCTTGCATAGATGAGGTCTCCAAAACTGCACGCAGTACTCCAGATGGAGTCTCAGCAACTGTCTGTACAGAGGGATAACCACTTCCCTTTTTCTACTTGTGTTGCCCCTCCCTATGCATCCCAGTATCCCCCTGGCTCTTCTTACTGACTTCTCACATTGCTTACCCACCTTTAGGTCATCTGATATGACTACATGCAGATCCCTTTCCCTTATTGTTGTTGTTAGTACCTCCCCTGCTATTGTATACTCTTCTCCTGGATTTTTATTTCCCAGGTGCATTACTTTGCACTTCTTTGCATTGAATCTAAGTTGCCATATGTCTGACCATTCCTCCAACCTTGCCAAGTCCCTTCTCATCCTTTCTACCCCCCTTGTGTATCAACTCTGTTACAGATCTTTGTGTCATCTGCAAAGAGGCATACCTTTCCTTCCAGACCTTCCCCAATGTCACCTATAAAGACGTTAAAGAGGACTGGACCCAGTACTGAGCCCTTAGGTACTCCACTAGTAACCCCTCCTTTCTTCAGAATGTGTTCCATTCACTATTACCTTCTGTGTCCTGTTGTGCAGCCAGTTTGCTACCCAGGCTGCCACCCTGGGACCCACTCCCAGGCTGGCTAACTTGCCTTTGTTCATGAGGACGAGGTCCTAAGAAGGCTGTTTGAAAATCTGGGGTAAAAATATTTAAAAATGGCAATGATATGAGAGTATGTTGAAAGTTTGCAATGCACACTTATAACTTTGGTATTTTTACATATTCTGACCCCAAACATTTAACATAGCCATTTTTTTACATCACCTCTTGACTGCGACAACTGTAATTTTTTTCAAATCCTGTCCAAAATTATGCTTCACACCTGAGCTGCTGAATAACACTGTTGATATGCAAAATCTCGTTTTGGACATGTTTTGAAAATTGTCTCCACCCTTGTTAATGAGGTGGGGTAATAAAAAGGCTTTGTTGAAAATTTGGGGTGCATTTACTACAAAACAACTAAGTTATGAGAGTACATTGAAATTTTGCAATGAACAATCATAATTTCGGTAACTTTTTAAATTTTGACACCAAATTTTCAACCTTGCCATTTTTTCACATCATGTCATGAAAGTAATAACTGTCATTTTTTAAAAACCTGGCAAAAAATGTGTTTTTGCACCTGTGCAGTGGAATGACATTTTGGCTGAGATTTGAACATTTTCAAATACTGGGATCATGAGCTGAGTTTGTAACAGGCCTATAATAAAAATTTGGGGTAAAAATATTAAAAAAACAACATAGTTATGAAAGTTTATTGACATTTTTCTATGCACGTTAATATGATTTGCAACTTTTGACATCCAATGCTGCACAGAAAGGCAGGGTCATCAGGGCCCTGCCTTCCATAGGCAGACAGAGTGTTCCCTAGGTGTACCCTGCACATGTTCATGAAGGTTCAGAAGGCATCTGCATGAATGAGGATGCAATCCCACTATCTCAAAAAGAAGGGAAATTCTTTACAAAAAACTTTGTTAAGACACCAGTTAGGGTAACTTAATGCCACAAAAGTAGGGAAATAAGGTGTTAGGGTTTCCAACCCTAACTCCCTACTCCCACCCCCCCAAGCATTAGGGTTTTGGGTCTCCAGAGTCTTGGCAATTCAGTGGTGAGGCCTTCCTAGGGGTTGTCAACCCTAATGATCATGCCTGCCCCCACCAGCCTGTAACCTCCAATATGATGCACAGTGTACAGCTCCGAGCTACTGCCTCATAGTGATATACTTTTTAAAGGTAGAGAAGTATGTCTTGCCACAGTTTGCCAACACACTTTATTATAGCTTTCTTCATGCCATGCCCTGTGGGCCCTGCATGAAGAAAGGAGATCATGTGTGACATTGTTTGCTCATGGAATGAAGAAGGCATTAGGGATGACAACCCCAAGGAAGACCCCACCACTGATTCAACAAGACTCTAGATACCCAAACCCTAATTTTGTTTTCCTTTTGTTGTTTGGGGTGGGGTAGGGAGTTAGGGTTTGAACCCCTAATGCCACATTTCCCTACTTTTGTGGTGTAATGTTACCCTAACTGATGCATTAACACAGTTTTTTTGTGAAGAATAATATATAAAATGCTGCTGTATTCTGCAGGGAACAGAGTAATTCAATGGTTTAAGTTTATTCATTCAACTATAAGTCATTACAATACAGAAATAACATTTTACAATGTTCAACATATCCAGCGCATTATAAAAAACACTAATGTACACATACTATTTCAATAACTAAAATGCTGCAGTATGCTGCATGGAAGAGAGTAATTCAATGGTTTAAGTTCACGTTTATTTGTTCGACTATGGCCATATATTCAGACTTGCACCCAAGGATTGAGCAATGATGGCGCAGTGCAATGCAGATGCACCATGTGGGAAGATGTGCCACTAAAATGAGTTGGTACAACCAGGCTGAATATAACAAAGATGTGCTGCAGTGCAACCACAGATGCTCTGGCACAACCATGAATGTGAGGGACCAGGCCAGAGCATACAATACAGTGGCCTGAGCAAGGGCAACAGGCAACAGGGACACACAGGCAAGGACACACAGGGGCATAGGGGCACTGTACCCCACCAGCATGGTACATCACAGAACAAGGGAACACCATCTTGCAGGCAACACAGGACACCAGAGGATGGTACACACAGTCCCCCAGCCCACCAGCCATGGCACAAGCACCAGGTCAACACACCAGCACCGCTGGCATGCCAATGGCAGAGCCACTCAAGAGATACCCAACAGCCCATGCCACAGGGTGCTGTGGCCATGGTGCCAGGAGAACACAGAAACACAGAGGTCCATGGTCCAGGAGTGAGGGAGGCACAGGCCACACAGGGGCACACAGTCCACCACCCAGAGTGGTGAAGGGCACAGCACCGTGGGGCACACCAGGGTTGAGTAGCATGACAGGCAGACCGAAGGGCAGGGCAGGCAGACAAGGGCACAAGGTGCAGGTTCAGTTATAGGCCACTGCAAGACACACCACACAGGGCCATGCACAGGACAGGGACATGGTGCCACATGCCTGGTGTACACATGTGCAGTGGCCCAAGGAGACAGCAGCATGACACCAGGGACATGGCTAAGCACAGCACAACAGAACCTGCAGCATGGCTCCACACACCACCTGTAAAGGAAAGACAGACACAGAGATGCAGCAATGAAATGGCTTTAATAACAGTGGTAACAAACAGAAGTGGGTCAACAGGGCAACTATGTGCAGTGAAAACAAGGGACTGGAGAGGGTCATGGGAGGCAGGGAATCAGGTCCAGGGGCTATACAATGGGATCTGGGGATGGGCAGGGCAACAGGGAAGGTCAGGGCAAACAGGGTCTACGCCCCAATGAAAAGGGGCTATAGTTGTCCACATAATGTCGCCACCAGCTGGTGCATCTCCCTCTGAACTGCCACCATCGTATGCAGCAGACACACTAACAATGACGTCGCCCTCCGCTGCTGGACCAGTATGCTGCACAGGAACCTCACCACCCTGCCAGACCTCCACTGTGGCTGTACCCTGGGCAGACCTAGGAGAAGGGACAGAACAGGCAATAAGTAAAATGCCTAAATGAGCCCTGCCCACCCACAGTGTGCACTGGACAGCAGAGGCACACACCAGTGGATGGACCACCAAGATCCTGAGCATGGTGGATGACACCAGCCATCCACACAGCATACCACACCAGTGCTGACAGGCACACAGGCCACTCACTGGCCACATATTTACACATACAAGGCACATGATGTGGACTGCAGGCACCCGTGGCTGCACACAGTGGAGGCCATGCTCATAACACACTCTCCCATGCTGCAAAGTGGATATGGGCATGGTACAAGCACATGCAGTGCAACACCAGCATGTCCACCGGACATTGCGCCCACCACGGCAGTACCCATATATGGCTGTGGCAACCATGTCCAGACTCTGTGACCAACAGAGACCCACACATGCACAGTACAGTAATGTGAAGATGCCTATCTGGCTACTGCTGTCCTGTTGACCCAGCTGCTGACCCATCAGCGCACCCTGGTGCCATGGCCATGGCTGCCCTGGCCCTCCTGCAGTCCTTTGGTCCTGTGGATGGAAATGAGAGAGGTGGACATGAGTGAACAATAACACACAGACAGACCCCCATCACCACACAGCCAGCATGACTCAGGGTGGGATACCGCCCGCCCCGTGGCCCTGGTGTCTTCATGACTGCAACACGCACAGCAGTGTTGTGCATGTCAGTCATGCGCATCCATACACCCACCGTATGACCACTACAGGTACACCCCGTGCATGTATGATGCATGCGCATACTAACCTGGCTATGGCACACTCCACACTGCACATGTGCCTGTAGCCATCGCAGCCTCTCTGGGTCCCTGTGGCACAGGTCACCATAGCAGTGTCTACACTGCTCCACACTGTGCTGAACCCCCATGCAGCACTCCAGGTCCATGGCCACATGGGCCCACACCTTGCCCCACGCCTGTTGCAGTGAGACCTGCCCAAACAGCGGGGGGCACAAAGGACTCAACTAGTGCAATGAGGTTGCACATCTCTATGTCAGACCAATTGACCACCCGACCAGTGGTAGCAGTGCGCAGTATAGCTGTGGTACTAATCGAGTGTTGGATGTGTTGTGGCCTACACAGCATGCATGTGGTGTGGCACACGGATGTTCGACAATAACGTACCATTGTACGTGACCGTGCAGCGTGTGGATGCATGATTGGTTTGTGCTGTGGAGGTGCATTGAGCAGCACCGCACATGAGCACAGCGGCATGGCCTGGCAGGTGCATGGGGTCACATCCATGACCCTGATGGCACAAGGCATGACCCTGCATAGCTTAGTGCATGAGACCGGCCTGCACAGTATCTGGCATAGCGCATCACGAGCAGCTGCGCCATGGGTAAGTGCACCATGATGAGCACGAATGCATGATAGGTGACCAGCACTGCATGCAGTGTGCACACATGCACTGCAGTCCTGCGCATCACGCATGCGTGGAACATGCACCACACGATTTCTCTTGCGCAACATGATTGAGCACGGTGCAATAACGTGATATTCAGTCACCATATGCAAATAGCCTTATGAGCCTATGCATGGTGCAGCAGGGTGCACTAGCTTATCATTACCATTGTGCACAGGCTCATTTGCATGCGTTGCGCCTTATAAGTGCCATGACACAGCACAGGTCACAGACCAGTATTGCAGCCTGTTTCGTAAGGGGATGCTAATGCTGGGATTGAGAGGCCAATACCTACACTGCAATGGAGCACTGTATTATGCCATGCTGCCACTGACCTTCAGTGCTGTCACTGTCCACAGGTAGCAGAATGTCCGAGGCTGAGGGAGAGGAGGAGCATGGGCCTGCCCACAAGCACAGGCCAAATTTCACTAAAGAGGAGCAGCAGGCCCTGTTTAAAGCCTACCTCAACAGAGAGGACCTGCTGAGTGGTGCCACGGGTAGGACACAGGAGAGGTCAGCCAGGTGGGATGCGGTGGTCACCTATGTGAATACCCATGACAGACACCAGAGGAGCACCCAGGAGTGCTGCAAGAAGGTGGGGATGGACAAGCACTTCATCAAGGAGAAGGTGGCAGCCAGCAGGGTGTCATGCAGCAGAACCGGCAGAGGACCATAGAAACATAGAACTTGATGGCAGATAATGACTGCAAGGCCCATCCAGTCTACCCATTTCTTTTTCTACCTTATGAATGTGTGACGAGACCATGTGATGCAGGCAACCGGATGCTAGCTCTTCTTACTCGCCCCGGCCACCCTCTCGCTTTATTTTGTTATTTTCTGTGCTTCCTGGCCTAAAAAATTGCCCAAACGCTAGATTGCAGCTGCCCGAAAAGATACTACATCGTCCCTGAGGTGCAAAACATGGATGGAGATCGAAATGAAGAAGGCATTGCCGAAGTGCACCCCACCCGCAACACCTGAGAAAGGCCCAAAGAAGCCTCAAGCCTCAGCTGCCACTGATATCAAGGAGAGCCCAGCCGTGTCATCGGACATAGAGCCACTCACACTGGCAAGTTTCCTGGCTGAGTTTAGGCCATTTAAGGAAGAACTGAAAGCTTACACTTCAGAACTCAAATCTATCTCATGTGCACTCGAAGATATTTCATGATGCACCACGGAGACCCATGTGGTATCAGTGGAGAAACACATAAACCGACTGGATCCAGAAATTACAGCAAATAGGCAAAGGATTGCAAAACTAGAGCTCAAAATTGAAGATCTTGAGGGTAGGAGCTGAAGAAATAATGCTGTGCTTATTGGGCTTCCAGAAACCAAAGAAGGCCTGAATCCTGTATTATTCAAGCAGAAATTCATTGAGAAGATCACGGGACCTTCTCCCTTTGGGGCCAAATATATGATTGAGAAGGCCCACCACGCATTAAGGCCGACACCCCCTGCAGGCTCCCCCCGAGACCGATTATTTTCCAGTTTCTTAATTACTTGGAACATCAACACTTTTTATCCAAAGCCAGAGACCTTCAAGAGATTTGTTGGGAATGTTTAAAAGTTCGTGTTGTACAAGATTTACCAGCTACAGTATGCCAACGCCGCACTGCCTTCCATCCTTTGGTCACCAAATTGATTGCTCTGGGGATCCGCTTTCAGATGAGCTATCCTGCAAGATTGCAAGTCTTAACGGATGGCAAGTGGCACACCTACGAAGATCCCAAAATGGCTCGAGCCACTCTAAAACTCTCACTTCCCTATCTCTTCAGAGATACCCGAATTAGAGGATGACAGGATCCTGATGTTAACCCTGGTGTTTTGGGCTTCTATATGGCCAAGTTGTTATCTCTCTATATCTCTCAAATTTCCCTTCTGGTCTGGTTTCTCTGCAGAATGCTTTCTAATGTGTTTTCAGAAACATAACTTCATATGCTCACCCTCTCGGAGAAGCGTCCTATTAAAAGCAGAACTATGCTCCCTATTTTGGTTTCTTTGCCTGTCTGTCACAGTTTAAAAGAGTTAGCAGAACAGCTTATCCCCGTTACTCTAGTGACGGTGTGACTTAAATATCTGGCTCTGTTTTTGCCCCTGAGAGAGCCTTGCCTTATCGTGCTTACACTGTTTTGACCAGCATCAGAGAGACGTGGCCCTCAGGAAATCATGATACCAAGGTTCGTGGTAGCGAAGTATCATAGTTTTATGCTGCATTGGCCACTAGAGGGAGTGCCAGGACTGATAGCAGGACATAAGTCGAGATGCTCTCCTGTTCAACTTGCGAGAGCAAGGGAGGAGAACGCTGTTTTCACCAAGGGCTGTTCAAGAATGTCCTTCAAGAAATTAGGGAGCTGCATGGAGTACTAGGATCCATCTTGATTTCGATCGAATACAGAGACTTCTCAATTTCAATGCTCGCTTAATCATGCATATCTCGTTTTCTCACTTACATTTCTGGTTTATATTCTCGGCCTAAATGGCAATTTGGGGCTCGCTTAGAGTTTTCTGGTTTTTAAAAACATGGGCATTCACAGTGCCTTCTTTCAGTTCTCCTATTAAGGAGGTTATGCTTGAGCCCTTGATTTAATTTCCTTCAAACAATATGTAGGGCAGAAAGATGCCATATTGTGAACCTTATTGATGATTATCACTTAATTTTGGGATATGAAGGGAAGTTACAAGTGTAGGCTAGACAGCAATACCTAAGGCTATATCCTGCTATACTTAACAAGTATAATCTATATACTCTTATAGGGTTTAGTGTTGTGCTCTTCAAAACTCATGATGTAGGATAATATTTGTTTTTTCTGTCTGTTCTGCAATTACAGAGACAATTGAAGGTGGTTGGAGGGAGGGAGCAAAGAGGATGGTGAACTGCGGAACGCAATAGTATGGGGGTTTGGGAGGGTTGGGTCTGCCTCCATTCATATACTGGTGGCACTCAAAGGCGGTCTCAATCAAGGGACAGAACAAAATCAGACGCTACATAAAGGGCAAAGGGAGGGTGGGACTGGCAACACAGAAACATGGGAAGGTATGCACAGGGCGACAATCTGGTTCAGATGGGATATAAAATTTATATTCTTTTGTGTTAGGAAATATGGCTAACTTATTTAAGACGGCTACATGGAATGTGAAGGGCCTCAGGCAGCAACTTAAACAATATAAAGTACTAAAACACTTAGCCTTATTATCTATTGATGTTGCATTTATACAAGAGTCGCATCTACTAAACTCGGAGGCTACTCTACTCAGAAGATTACAAATAGGGCAAGTTTTCGCAGCGGGGGGCAACACTCAAAGCAGTGGAGTTCTAATATTGATTTCCAAAAAAATCCCTTTTTCACTGACACATATAATTGAGGATCCTCAGGGCAGATATATCTTTATCTACTGTACTTTATATAACATGGAGATCCTGATGGGCTCGATTTATGGCCCCAATATGGACTCTCCGGACTTTTTCCTGCAGTTAATTAATGTATTAACCCCTTATGTATCTTTGCCCATAATTTTGGGGGAAGACATGAATACTGTTTTTGATCCATCCGTAGATCATTCCAATGGGCTTCATGGGGGTCTCTCCCCAGCTCAACAGGCATTTCAGGAACTTATAGATAACCTCGGTTTGTGTGACGTATGGCAGGTTTTACACCCTTCAGAGAAAAATTACACTTTTATTTCCCCTGTTCATAAGACGGCATTGAGAATCAATTACCTGTTAATATCCCAAGTACTCCTGACAGGAGTCTTAAATGTTTCTATTCAGCCTGGTCCACCATCTGACCACTCCTTGGTCACCTGTCACCTATCTTTAGTCTCCTCTTTCAAAAAGACCCCACATTGGAAAATCAACAACCAGTTGCTGAAGGAGCCTGCAATAATTTCTGTGCTTAATAAACACACAGAATATTTTGTTAAGGACCATGAAAAAATGACCTCTAAACCCGATATAATATGGTGCACTTTCAAGGCCTATATAAGAGGTATACTGATATGTTTATCATCACGGAGGAAAAAAAGGAAAGATCAGGAACTTCATTCCCTACTTGGTCAAATAAGGGACATTGAAGCACATCTGGCTCCTGATTCTCCCGAAGATGTTAGACAGAAACTGACCAAGTTGAGAGATGAGTACCTGGAAATTTTGAGTGAAAAAGCTGAGTTTGCCATACTGAGAATGAAATCAACTTACATAGATCAGGGAGAAAAGGCAGGGCATTTATTAGCATTAAGAATTAAGCAACTAGAATCTGTTAAATATATCCCTGTTATTCGATCTTTAACAGATGGCACATTGAAGACATCCCCACCCGACATAGTATCCGAATTCTGTGCCAATCTCTATGCCTCCATGTCTAACCTGCCTTCAGAACAGGAATTGGATTCCTACTGGAGGCATCCCAACTGCCTTCCCTCTCAGAGGCTAAACAGAGAGCACTTATACTCCCTATAACTGCTATCGAAATTGCTAAAACTATTCAATCCCTCCCTTCAGATAAAACTCCGGGACCGGATGGCTTTTCAGCAAACTTTTACAAGAAATTCCATAAACCCTTAATTCCTCTATTGCTGTCCTTATTCCAATATATCTTATCTGGAGCATCAGTGGATAATACCTTGTTTGAAGCCTTAATAGTTCTTATCCCCAAGCAGGACCGAAATCCGGAGCTGACTACCAGCTATCGTCCAATATCCTTATTAAATCAGGATATTAAAATACTAACCAAATTAATAGCAGAGTGTATCAATACAGTTGCCCCCGATCTTATCGGCCCTGAACAAGTTGGCTTCATGCAGGGCCTTCCTAGGTGGACCACCTCAGAACCCTGTCGCATGTTCTCTCGGCATCCAGGGATGCCCACTTTCCAGCCGCCTTGGTCTCCCTGGATGCTTAGAAGGCATTTGACAGAGTGGATTGAAATTTTCTGTTCCGGGTCCTTAAGGCATACAAATTCTCCACTGAATTTCGAACATGGATAAAAGCTCTATATCAGGCCCCCTTGGCGCGGGTAGCTGTATACGGGGTGATTTCCAGTCTTTTCCCTTTAAAATCAGGAACTAGACAGGGCTGCCCCCTTTCTCCCACTCTATTTAACCTCTACCTAGAACCCCTGATCCATAGATTGACAAATTGTGATCAGATCCAAGGGATACCCATTGTGTCTCAAATAGTCAAGGTTTCACCATATGCTGACGACATACTTTTACAACTCTCTCACCCGGAGACTTCGATTCCCCACTTGTTATCACTCATCAAGAAATATAGTACCTTGTCTAACTGTAAGCTTAACATAGACAAGATTCTTGTTTTCCCTCTCAATCATAAGGTCAATAAGAAGTCCATTACGGATTTTGGTCTGACATGGAAGCACGATTCCTTAAAATATCTTGGTATCATAATACTGAGAAACACAGCTCATTTTCAAAAATTTAATCTGGATCCCCTGGTAAGAACTATCCATCAAGACTTGGACAGATGGACCAAACTCCCTCTCTCATTATGGGGCAAAATCAATATAGTCAAGATGAATGTATTTCCTAGACTCTTTTACCCCTGCTGCTACTCAACATCTGGTTACCTCTCTCATGGTGTAATAACATTCATAGACTTATCACGGAATTTATCTGGGCTAATAAGCAGCCTCAACTAGCTTATGTGAAATTGGCAGCCCCTAAGGACAGAGGAGGTTTAAATCTCCGTCATTTAACCTTTGACCACTGGGCTAGTCATGCTGTCAAATACCTCAGATGGCTATCTCCTGTCGGTACAGTTCTCGATTCCCATTTCTCACCCCTCTGGCTCAGAATTGAACTATTCCTATTACAGAAACATGGCCTCAGCCCGATTTCACTTTTGTACGTTAAGGCCAAGGCCCTACCTGTAAACCTACTTCCCACTCCCATAGCTATATTGGTGAAGAATCACACACAATTATGTAGTTATGTCAAATACAATCGCATTCAGGACCCAGAACAACCTGTTTGGGGAAACCCTAACTTCAAAATAGACAATAAAACATTTCTACCAAGCTGGATTCCCGGTATGAAGGATCTACATCTTTCATCATTTATTTCAGAAGGGAATACATGGTTTCCCTCTCTCGACATTTTATCCACCCTCAATTTGACGACTAATTATAGTTTTAAAGTTTTCCAATTAAAACATCTCTTCTCTAAGATTTTTGGTTCAATCCCCCCTTTGCTCGATAAACCATCTTTTACCAGTGCAATAAATCCTGAGCATGGTTCTCCGCACTCAGTATCCAGCTACTACAAAATGCTATATAACTGGGCATACCCAAACTGCTTTGCTCCTATAGCGTATTGGGAACCCTTTTTCCCTGCTAGTAAATTAGATTTGTCTGAATTATGGCAGAATTGCCATAAGTACATTACTCAGGATCGACTACGCTTGACTCAATTTCTTATACTGCACAATTTATACTATTCTCTGCAAAAACTATACAAATTTGGCCTCCTCCTGTTATCTCTATGTACGAGATGTAAGAAGGAAGAGGGCACCCTATTTCACATTCTCTGGAGCTGTCCCAAAGTTGTCCCACTCTAGAACACCATTCAGCATAAGGCTGATCCTTTACTGGGTTTGCCGGAGCTATTCACTCCAGAAAACTGCCTGTTAGGTGACTACTCGGCCATCCCGGTTTTAGTTAGAAGGTATCATATTGCCCTGATCTCTATGTCCATCAAGAAATTAGTGTTACGTCACTGGAAGGACGACAACATTATTTCATATACGGAATGGCTTAATGAATTCCTTTCAAACCTTAGGATTGAGAAGACAATAGCTAGTCTCAATAATAGGCCCGAGAAATATGCAAAAGTATGAGAACCTTTGCACACCTTATACTCTCTCTGATACTCTCACCTGCACATACAATATACTGCTGCCCAAGAAGATTCCAGAATGTTTTCTGTATTGTACAATGTGTGGGGGGGGTGGTTTTAATGGGAGGGGTTTTGTTGGGGTGGGATGGGGAGAGGAGGGGTGGGAGGGAGGACAGATCCTTGTGATTATGGATGTTGTACTCACTCTGTATGATACTCCTGGACCTGTTCTCATTATTGTAAAACTTAATAAACTTTAAATGGAAAAAGAAAATGAATGTGCCATCGGCCTTTGCTCTGTCAATGGCCTATCTACTCTTAGATAATGTGGAAACTAAAACTCGCTTCCTGATTGGTTCAAACATCCAACCACCCGGGCCATTATTTCTTAACAACGGCCCGCTCTAAAACAAGTTCCAATTCTTGAACTCGGCAGCGTCATTTCTTTTTCCTCGCTAAGCGAACAGCTCACCGAGATAACCCACTTCAAATTCATTCCACTCGCCTTCAACACAAACCGCAGCACCAAAAAGTAAATTATTCTTTTATAAAAACGTTCCTGCATCACAGCTCTGCTCTCTTTCTCACCCCCAACAGCATTTCGGACAGTCCACTGGCTCGGCTTTCACTCGTTTACCACCCACTCCATTCCCAGCTCGCCTTCATTGTGACAATGCTCAGTCACAAACATCAAACTCCATTTCTTTTTCATCTCTAAAATAAAAAATATACTTTACTGCAGCTCGTATTCCCTAGTAGTTGCGCTCCTCTTCCGATTCCTCAGTGCCATTTAACTCACTCTGCCCACCATACTCACTTCCCTTCTTACATATAAAAAAAAACCAAAAACGACAGCACCCTCTAGTGGCAAGGGACTATTTTACAAGCCCACATTTCTCTTTATTTTTAATAATATTTGACACTTTTTTTAATAAAAACATTATTAAAAAAAAACTAATGTAACCCCATTATCTAAGTGTACTGATACCCTCCAGGGTGGGTGTTATGGGATATAATGGACCTTCCAGGGGCTATAAGGACCTCCACCTGTGGCGTCGAGCCTCATTATACCCCTGGGTGGTCCATTATATCCCAATAACGCCCACCCTGTTGGATATTATTACTTATATAATCATCTGTATTGCTCCCTTATGCCTATCCCATGCCTGTTTGAAGCCCTGCACTGTTAAACCCCAGTTGCCACTCTTCTGACCATTTTGCTAGTTTATCCAGATCTCTTCTCATTCTGCCCACACCATCTGGATCACCTACTCTGTTGCAGATCTTGGTGTTGTCTTCAAACAGACAAACCTTACCCTCCAGTCCATCTGCAATGTCACTGATGAAGATATTGAAGACGACTGGCCCCAGGACTGATCCCTGAGGTACCCCACTTGTGACTTGCATCTCTTATGACTGTATACCCTGTACCACCACTCTCTGTTTTCTGCCTGTCAACCAGTTTGCCACCTTCTGACCCACCACGAGCCTACCCAGCTTATTAATCAATCTTCTATGTGGAACAGTATTAAACACTTTGCTGAAGTCAAGGTAAGTGGCATCAACTGCTCCCACTTGGTCCACCAAGAAATCTATAAGATTAGTTTGACAGGACCTTCCTTTTGTAAACCCATGCTATCTTGGATCCTGCCATCAGGTCCCATTGCCTTGTCCACCCTGAGCTTAGCGAGCTCTTGTAGGACCCTTTCTTTTGTGAGGGGAGTAGTGCTCACCTACCTCCCCCCTGTGTCCATGATGCTGAGCTGTGGGCCCTGCCCTACCTTCTCTTCAGTAAATACTGAGCAAAAGTATCTATTTAATATAGATGCTTTTACATTGTCCTCCTCCTCACATGCCCCCTTACCCCCATTGATCTTAGCAATACCCCCTCTGGACTTTCTCCTTTCACTAATGTATCTATAGAAAGTCTTGTCACCTTCTTTTACTGTTTGTGCTAGTGTTTCCTCAGTTTGGGACTTTGCCTGCCTTACTGTCTTCCCTGCTTCCCTTAGGAAAGTTTGGTACGCCTCCCTATCTTCATCCCTTATATTTTCTGAAGGCCTTTTGGCTCTGACTTTTTTTGCTACTGTTTTTGAGAACCAATTGGTTTCCTTCTTCTTTTGCACTTCCTTTTCTCTTTAACACAGTGGGATGTTGCTTCAGGTATTGCATTCTTAATGCTTGCCCATTGTGGCTGTACCCTTTCACCTGTATTTTTTTTTTGCCAGGGCTAACTTAACTCTGCCGGCCATCTTATCAAAGTCAGCTTCTCTGAAGTCCCATATTTTTGCCTTGCAATGGGATGATTTAATTCTAGGGTCCAAACTGATCCATACCATGTGATGGTCACTGAACCACAGGTGACCTTCTACCTGGAGATCTGTGATCCTTTCTCTGTTAATCAGTACTAGATCTAGGATGACCCTGTCTCTTGTGGGTTGTTGTACCAGTTGTTTGAGGCCCTACCCATGTGGGGAATCCACCATGTGTCTAGTTCTGGCAGATGTTCCTGCTGGTATTGACCAATCTGTATCTAGCATGTTGAAGTCTCCCATTATCAGAACCTCCCCTTTAGCTGTCATGTTTTGTATATCTTCTAACAGTAATGTGTCTATGTCCTCTCCCTGGTCTGGAGGGCTGTACACAACCTCAGTTCATATGGCTTTTCCATTTCCTGTTTCCAGGGTGACCCAGAGTTCTTCTGGCTCCTTATGTGTATTCTGAATTTCTGTAGCTTTGATATTTTCATTGATATAAAGGGCCACTCCACCCCACCCCTCCTTTTTGCACCTCGGTCTCTTCTGAACAGTACATAGCCAGGTACTGAAGTCTCCCAAGTGTGGTTACTGGTAAACCATGTCTCGCTAATGGCTACTATGTCCAGTTTAGCCTCTGTCATTATTGCCTGCAGGTCTGGGATCTGTTTCCCAGACTGTGAGCATCTGTGTACATGATTTCCATTGGACAGATTTCAGTGTGTTAGTTGTTGGGTGAGGTCTGGGGTTTCCCCAGTGCATCATATGGAGAGCTGGACCTTTTTCCTTACCTGGAGATGCAAATGAACTACAAACATGCTGAAGTCCTGTTTGACCACTAGCTGAGAGGGGAGGGATGTTCTTCCCATTCGACATATGGGGTGCTGCACCCTTCTCCCCATTTGCTAGTTTAAATATTCTGCAAAGACGTCAAACTTCTGCTCCAATGCACTGACTCCCTCCTTAGTGAGATGCAGTCCATCAAATTTAAAGAACTTTCACTCCCGAAACTGTTGCCAGTTCCCTACAAATTTGTGTCCTCTTTCCTGGCACCAGCCCTTGAGCCACATGTTTAGCTCACCTATCTCCCCTTCTCTGACCTACTGTTCATCTGCCCCCCCAGACTTGCAGGATCTCGGAGAAGGAGATGCCGGATGAAATGGATGATAGTTTGTCACCCAGCCTGGTCAGGTGTTTCTTGGTCTCCACAACTGACCTGCTGGCGAGGTCATTAGTCCTTATGTGTACCAGGATGTCAATGCTTTCTCCTGCTTCCTGAAGAATTTTAACAATGCGGTCAGTGTCTCTCCACACTGATGTATCTGGGAGACATCTGACCATTACCCCTGACTGGAGATAGGTATCAGCTCCCCTAATCATGGAGTCTCCTATGATCAGAAGTTTTTTGGATTTCATTTTTGATTTTTTGTTTTGGTTCCTGTTTTGGGTGAGTTTTGTTGTGCTAGCTCCTGTGCTGCAGTGTTCTGCTCTGCAGTGCCCTCTGTCCCTTTGTTTAATTTCAGAGATAGAGGCAGATATATTTCCTCTTGAATATGCAATTTGAGATGTGCAATCTCTGCCCATGCTGTCTGGAGCTGATCCGTTAGATCTCCAATTGAAGTGTCAGTGGCTCAGCAGGTAGCACACTGGCCTCTGAGGCTGGGAGATCAGAGGGCTGTGGGTTAAGTTCCCACATCTGACACTTGGGTTAATATCCCAGTACTGACACTGTAGTGCAGCATGAGAGGGGTGCTGCACTTCTGAGGTGCCGTCTTTCAGATGAGATGTTAAACCAAGGTCCCATCTGCCTGGATTTGTGGTAGTTCAGGTGGATGTTAAAGATCCCATGGCACTTCTCGAAAAGAGTAGGGGTGTTTTTATTTGCAAAAATAAACATAGAATACAACACGTTTTCACAGAAATCAAATAATAGCCAAAAAGACTACAACACTATATCCATTTAACTTCTTAGATCCACTTCTTGAACACCTGCTATCAAACTGTTTTTCACATTTATTCTTGCTTCTTCAGTTTCTTTATTTATACTTAATAAAATGAAAACCCTTTCCATAATTTCTTTAGTAATCCTGGGGATACTTTTAACATATCAGAGGCAAAAATGTTCTCCAACTCTTTAACAATTAGCCTACTAATGCAAACATACGACATTTTCTTTTGATATATAACCCATTGTATTCTGGCTTGCCAGGAATATTTGAGACATCCCAAAAATAAAGTCAAAGTCCCTTATGCAATCCGAATGAACCCACTGGAGACACTCCTAAAGCTAAGAATTCATATGTCATATTTTTCAGCCATGTCAGGTTCCATACATCTGTTAAAAACCCACAATCCTGAAGCATAGGAACAATCTAGTAAAAATGGACCATGGATTCCTCCTTATTAATGCATTCAAGGTAGGCATAACCTTTCCTGTAAGACTTTATATTTCGTATCCCTAACATTCAGTCTTCCATAGAAAATTAACCACTGTACCTCCCATTGATTTTTGGGCAACCTAGGATTATTCAATTGAGCCACTACGATGGGGTTCAAAGTTAATGGGCAGTTTTAAATTCGCTCTTGTGGGTATAGTTTTTCCATTAGATGGTGATACAAGTCCCTTGTACTATATGTGAGTGCTACTGTCTTCTGTATTTCCCATTTATATAATTTTTGTGCCGCTATCAAAGTGCTCTGGAATATGTAGATATTTATTAAGTTTAGGGGCTAAAGAAGTCCAACACTTAAAGTATTTCCCCATAATTATTAAATTCCATGAATTTTCAGATCTGGATTCGGTATCAACCCTTCTTTCAAGGAGTTGGTAATAAAGAAAACATATGTGATACCACTGGGTCTATCATTCCTAAACCCCTGTTTTATTGTTAGGTAAGTAAAATCTTTTAACCGGGTTTAGATGAGTTACCCAAAGCATCTGAAAAAGATGCTATATAACTTGGTTTCAAATTCTGTTGGTAGTGGAAATATCATTGCCACAAATTGAATAATGGGCAAAAGGAATTGTTTAATTATTTGAACTCTTTAATTTTAGACAAATGCCATTGCTTCCATCTAGAAACTTTATTTTCAACACTCCTAAGTATCCTCTGCCAATTATCATTAGGAACATTCTGAGGACCAAAGTTAATGCCCTAAAATTGCGGGTCTCTAGAAAATGAATTTTCTCCAGCCATAGTTCCAAAATCCCACACCCCCCAATAATCAGTCCTTTTGTTTTATTTATGTTTATTTTTGCGTTAGACACTGTAGTAAATTCCTCAAATGCTCTCATAAACCCCATAACTGATGAACAGTCCTCCAAATATATAACCAAATCATCAGCATAAGCTTGAATATGTAGCTGTGCTAGACTGTTTTTCTATATTGTATCCTTCCATTTCTTTGCCTCCAATGCAGTTCGTAAAAGGGATCAATAGCAAATGTATATAAAGGGGCTTAGGGCACCTTGTCGAACCCCCGTGGTTAAGGAAATCCAGCAGCCGTTCGGCCTCTCACAAAAGGAAAACCATCCCACTCTGGTACAATTGCTCAATTAAATTTGTCAGCTTAACCTGCACCCCATAATGCCTCAAAGTTTTAAAAGAAATGGCAAATGGACCCTGTCAAATGCTTTATCCAGATCAGCTGCTACTAAACAACCTGTTAATCCCATCTCATTGAAATAGTCAATTACATCTCTTATCTGCATGATGGCAGATTGAATTCTTCTCCTGGCAAGCCACGATATTGATTCGGCGAAATCACTTCCCCGTGATGTTTAAGCTTTTCATTCAATATTTTGGCAAAGATTTTATAGTCAGTATTTATAGGGTGATTGGTCTCCAATTCCCCATATCTTGCCTGTCACCTGATTTAAAAATATAAGTTAATAAACCTTCTGAAAAGGAGGGGTAGATGCGATTCTTGTCTAGAAAATCTTGAAATAATAGGCCCAGGCATTGACTTAGTTCATCCGAAAACTGTTTATACAAGTTATTTGTGAGACCATCTAGACCAGGTGAAATATTTAATTTTAGAGACCTGATAGTTTCCATAATTTCTTTCTGGGAGATAGTATCCCATTCTGCTTCCTTGTTATGCCTTATACATGATACCGGAATCTTATTTAAATAATCCTCTATCTCTGTTATAGAAATAGTTTTTTTAGGATTAAGGGAACCAAAATGTTCCTTAATTACCTCTCTTAATTCCTGCTCTGAAGTTACTACACCCCATCAGATCTTTTAGCTCCTCCAAACCCATTGAATCTCTAAGTTCTTTGCACATCTGAAAGGGGTCCCCAAGAGGTGATTTCTTTACTCCATTAAGTAATATGGCCTGCATTGTTTTACTTCTGTCATACTGATATTCTTTCATAGCATCTTTTAATAAGGAGATTTGATCTGAGTAATCCCACCTAGATGTGTAAGCTAAGGATAAAATTCTCTGAAGTTGCTGTCTCAAACTTAGATAGCGCAGAAATTTTTCATTTTAATTTTCCTCCCAGTATTTTTGAACAGGTTACGTAGATCTGCTTTGTGTCTAACCACCATATACATATATCTGTGTATAAAAAGCTACTGAAAGCCTAGCCTTCAATAGGTTTCTTATCCTAATCTGGATAAAATTTAGTTCTAGCACTGAATTATTAAGCTTCCATCTTATGTGTCTTATTTCTGTCATCTCTGGAAGGAAAAAGGTGCTTACCAAAATGAATGATCTGAAAATTCACAGGAAAAATTTGGAATGAGTTTATGTGAATGTTTGAAGAAACAAACATATGGTCGATGAGAGAAAAGATTTCCCTTTTGAAAGAAAACTTATTCTTAAGATTTAAAGAGGTATTACAACTCACTAAACCTGCATCTCTAAGGATTTTACCTAAAGCGTTAGTATCGCAGTAGGTTTTCTTGCCACTTTGTTTACCATGTATAAGATCTGGAACTGTGCAGTTAAAGTCCCTCCCATAAAACTCTGACCGTCGGAATAAAAAGGCTGCACCAGTGTTAGCAGTTCACCCTACCTGATTTAGTTTGAGGATTGTAGATATTAATGAAACGAAAACAAAACCCACACCATTTCCCATCCAAAATCAAAACTCTCCCTGGTACCAAGTCTATCAGATTATGCAACTGAAATGAAAAAGAGTTGAATAAAATCCCCACTCCATCCACAACATCCTCCCCAAAACACCAATAGGATGGGCCCCACAGCCAATCTTTTTTAAATGCTAACCTTTGGTCAATGGTGGACATCCATGTCTCCTGTAAAAACCAGACTGACAAAGGAAAATCATGTATAAAATTAAACACAGCTAGCCGTTTAGCTTTATTTAATAAGCTATGAGTGTTTAATGAACCCCAGGAGCACACCATAGTCCTTCATGATGGTCAATACCCTTCATTTTTCCTTTTTTTTCTTTTTTTTATCCTTATAGTTGTCTAGTATCTGAGATTTGGTTGAAATAGTGGATTTTTGGGAGTCTGATTCGTCCCCTTCTGTCTTACCCCAAGATGTAAACAGAGCCGCATAAGTATTGCTAGTCTCCATCTGGCAATCTGGGGGGGGGCTTTAGCATGCAGATTTCTTGCTGATCTGCGCTGCGGAACCGGTACAAAAGTATCCTCTGACTTTTTTACCATTTCTGTTTTCCCTACTTTCTCATCAGAAAAACATACGGGGGGAATGTTTAAAATATTCAGAGGACCCATTCCATCCTTTTTAAGTGTCCTTTTGCTAACATCAGTACCCTGCTTATTTCTTTGATTTTCAGGAAACACTTTTCCCTGTTACCACCATTTTGAAACCAAGCTAGTTTTCCTTTCTGTCGTACCTCTGACCTCAGGGAGTTGTACCACAGAACTAGGAACAGAAATGGAACCCTCCTGCAAGGGGTGGATAGAACCACAGCTTCTTGTGCTTTCTGTATATAAGACTCAGAACCAGAACTATGTGACAAATTATGTCGGCCCAAGGGCAGAATTTAAACACATGACCTTTTGCCTCACATAAATCGCAGCAAGATGGATTACCACAAAACATAGTTACGTGCCTACCTCCCACAATTATCGCATCTGTTGGTCACAAACGCTAGACAGGTGAGTCTTTGCTCCACATTTATAGCAGGCACGAGGCTGTCCACTGTAAAAGCACACCTCTGTCCTTTCCTAACAAAAAGAGTTTGGAATGTGCTCAATTCCTGCTTCATTTTGCTTAAGCTTAACTTTATATTTCCACCCTCCGTCCAAAATTGTTCTGAGTCTAAAATAGGCTCAGGTTCACTTAAAACATCACACCTTTTTTTTAGCCAGAATGTAATATCTTCTACCCAGACCCCTTCATTCAAACATTATAGTGACAAATTTAATCAAGGGCTTTGACAATGGTATCACAATAAAGGGGGTCCATGTTGGGGAAAATTTTACTTGCCCATAGCGTAACCAGAAAAGGTCAAGTGCTTGTTGAGACCTAAAGCTGATATCAAAATTATCTTCACCCGAAATGTGTATAAATGCATAAACATCCTTAGGAGAAAAATGCAAAGAATCTTTCAGTAAAACTTTCCCTACGTAATGTCTGTCGGGTCTGACTTCCAATCCCCCTTTATACCGTAAACGCACTGCATTCCTCCTTGGAGCAGCTTCTCTTTGTGCATTGGAAAAGAGCTCCGACAGCAAAGGCTTTTTATCTGGTTCCTTTTGGGGGTACTAACAATTCCACTGCAGGTTTAGGTAAGGCCTTATGAGACACAGCAGCCTCAGCTGAATCACTCGTTATTCAGGTTACCTGCAGTACCTAAAAACACACACCTCTACCTCTTATCTGTACCTGAAACATTTTCCTGCAGTTGCACCTTTGGAGCCCACTCAGGAGAATCCTGAGAAAAGGATGACTTGGGCTCCAAGTGGGGTCAGGAATCCATCCACCTGATTCCACAGAGACCAACCTGCCCCACTTAGAGCTTTTTCTGGCGTCCAGTCTTTTGCCCTCATTATTTATAATAGACGCTGCTTTATTACCTAAACCTAATGCATTTGGCATGGGAATTACATTTTTCCTTGTGTGCCCTCAGAAAAGAAAATTTGTAACCCCTAATTGTGAACCTACATTAGACTGGTAAACCACATTTTTATTTGCCTCTACTGCATCCCCCTGCTTCATATTATTATTCAACACAAAACCTTTTATTTTATCCATAGGGATAGCAAAGTCAGTAAAATCCATAGGCAAAGTGGTACAGCTCTTTTCAGCATTAGTTGAAATAATGTCCTGTTCCTCCTTCCTTTGTGCAGGCTGAAAAGACAGGCTACAGTTTTTTTTGAGGCTTTCAGGCATCCCAGACTTTTCTTCTTTTAAATCCTCCCCGACTATATTGCAGCAGAGCGCTTCAGAGCTCGGTCATTCATAAGCTATTTTCTGTCATTAAAAGTCGAGATCTGAGCTCGCTTTTACACCAAACAGTAGCAGTGTTAATTTTGGAAAACGAGCTTGGTTGCAAGATGACAGGCAATTCTACCTGTTTGGACAACTTTACAGTCATTTCTGGAGCTAGAACAGGCAAATTCTCGGTGTTGGGAAAATAAAAGTACCTGTTTGAATTTCGCGCCTTTACCGGGGCACAGTTCCATTGGACAGCCGCCAGCTCACAGACTCTCCCAATCTCTTCCCTTCTTCTTCTTGCTCCATGACCACCTCTGGTTGCCTTGTTTCCACCATTTTTCATCCATCCTTGTATTGCAAATTGCAGGTTCCAGGTTCAAATCCTGCTGCAGCAAATAAGGGAATTCACAACCCGAAGTTGTAATCTTGTGCTCAGAGCCACTCTCTTCCTCAAGATCTGCAGATGCCTTTACAGGCAACACCTCTGGCTGTAGTTCTTCAGTAAATTCCTTAGTAAGCTCCCCTGAAGATTCTCCTTTCGAGAGCTTAAATTCTGAAATAAATTCAGCCGAAACACCGGCTGCAGCCTCTAACATGAAAATAGTAGAAGACGAGGCTCTCTCTCCTACCAAGCAGACATCCTCCTCCTCCTCCGCCATCTTGGTCCCACCAGAAAATGGGTCCCCCCTGCTCACAGGAAGCAGGAAGTAGGGGAATTTCCCCGGTGTCTTGGCCAAATTTCCCTCATTCACTAAAAATACCACCAACAGCTTTATCTGGTTCAATTTCAGTCACTTGCCATCTGTATCCCCCCCAGTCGCCTCTGAAAAAGGGACTTCTAGGCCCAGTGGGCTTACCAGGTCAACAAAATTCAACAAAACAAACAATGGCTCAGTATGTAGGACAGTGTGTCCTAAATCCTGTAAAACTGCCCTTCTGAAAGGTGTTCCACAGTACCTGCAGTTAATGATAGCCATTCCAGATAAGTTGCTGGGATTATAACTTGGTCAAAGTAATTAGAAGGAAGAAAATGAAAGCAAAATTTGATTTTGTGTTTTGTTTGTTTTTGTATAACTTGTTATAACAAGTTAAATTACTAGTGTCTCTGTAAATGAGGTCACTGTGTGGATAACCCTCTGATCCGCCCCTTCCTGCTTTGCTACAAGAAACGTCACCACTGTGCTACCCTATAAAATGATTGTAGTGTGGGGAGGTTGGGGATGGGGGTTGGTGGCTGGGCCCTTCCCCTGCTGAAAAAGAAGAACCACAGATGAAAGAAACAAGGAGGTAAGAGCAGAAACAATCAGCCAGTAACAAATGCAGTAGCCCTGAAAGCTTATCCTAATGATAGAAAAAACTGTAAAACCTGTAAAGCACCACCTGTAATAATTTCACAGAAGATTTACCCTGTAAGAAACACTTTGCTACAGAGAAAAATAAAGCAGTAACAGAAGATATACCTTGCAAAAGACAATTCGAATCAGAAGATTACAGCAATCTGTAAGCACACACCTGTAGGCATATCCTGTAATAATGCAGCAGAAGGTACACCCAGCAATAACAATTTGAATCAGAAAAAAATAAAGCAATAAAATGTTAACAACAAACAGTAACAGTCCCTGTGAGTACAAAATTAAAATAAGAACACACAGTAAATCTGCCTACCCAAAAGAAGCCTTAATCCTTTTCCTTGCTCTGGTAAGGCTCTTTGCTCCGTCCTTTCAAGCAACCTAGAAGAAAAGAGTACAGGTGAAGCTAGGTGCCTTGGCCAACAAACCTAGTCTTCCACCTCTCCTTGCTCTGGTAAGGTTCATTGCTCTGTCCTTTCAAGCAACCTCGAATAAAAGAGCTCAGGTGAAGCTAGGTGCCTTGGCCAGCAAACTTAGTCCACCACTCTGGCATTGACGGCGGTGGAAGAGATGGTGGCAGCCACCATCAGCAAACTGCCATAGAGGGCATTTCTGGTGGTGGATTTCAGATGAGTGGCAGCCCCTCACAGCACTGTGAGTCAACACACAACATGCATTGGTGGCAGTTATGAGCTGTCCCATGCAGGTGGTCCTGCTGCCATGCTGCATGGCTCATGTGTGCATTGCCTGTGGCTGTGCATGGTGTACTGGTGGATGGTAGCCACAACAGCGTGTACCCCAGGGTGCAGGTACCACCTGCATGAGTGCTACACCACCACTGACTCTGAATTCCTCCTTTCCAGTGCCATCACATCTCTTTGGAGTGGTCCAGGAGGAGGAGGAGGAGGATGCTGACATGGGACCGGAGGAGGTGGTGCCATCAACGTCCATGGGCATTCAGTGTGGGTCTGTTGGACATCTTGGGGCTGAAGTCGGATGACACCCTGTCAGAGCTCCTGCTGGGTGAGAGCCTGCCAGTGCTGTGAGCAGGCACCCAGCTTGGAGACAAGTCTGACTGCAATGATGATATCACTCTGATACTGGACAGCACCAGGCATGTGGTGCCAGCCATGGTTCAGGGACAGATGCAGGCACTATTGGGACCCAGTGCTGCACCTGTGGCTGGGCAGCCATCCCCTGTCTACTACAGCACAGTGGTGTGTGGTGCCACTGCTGTGCCTGATGGGTGGGGGTGCTGTTGCAGGCACGGCCATGCTGGGCACAGACCAGCAGGTGGTTGGGTCATGATGGCAGGATGCAGTCTCCACTGGGCAGCATGTCACAGGGGCCACCACCAGTGCACCCATTGCCACACTACCCTCTGTGTGGTCCCCTGTGCAGCATCCACCTGAGCGGGGCACTGACCCGCATGCTGCATCACCCCCAGCAGGCTGGCATCAGGATGAGGATGTGCAGGATGCTGACCAGCAGGCAGAGCACACCCGGCTGCTTCAGGCATCCATAGACAACCAGGCACTGCTTGCCACAGAGATCCATGAACTGCAGGCTGAGGTGCACCAGCTGGCCAAGCTTCAGGACAGTGGACATGCGCAGCTCATCGATGAGCTCCACCAGTTGTAAGAGGCCACAACTGCATCTCTAGACCACATGATCAGTACCATTGCAGATGAGTCTGCATCACTGGCAGCCACTGGGCACAGCCATATACATAGGACCATCTGCAGTGCAATGTCAACTTCATGGTCCCGGTGTCTGGCAACCCCTGCATGGCACACTCCGGGCTGTGACATGGCCATCCCCAAGACCCCCAGCACAGGCCTGTTCAGCCGGCTCTACACCCCAGTGAGAACCCAGTCACATTCTCTGGCCTCCACCCCCAGGAGAGTGTTGGACACTCCCCAGTGGCCATTGTGCAGCCTGCAGCTGCTGACCAGCTTGGGTGCAGCCACCCACATGGCTGTGGTGGCCGTGGTACTGCATGATTGTCCTGATGTGTGTGCTGCCCTTCTCTGCTCTCCACTGCTGCTGCCCAGTGCACACTTGGGTGGTGGGGTGCCCCATGCATGTGGTGGTGTGCATGTGTGGTGTGGCGCACACCCCCTGTGTGTGCTGGCTGGGCTGCTGGGCCTTGTGGCATGGGAGTGATGTGGGCCACTCTGCTTTGGCTGTGCCTGTGCACTGGTGTCATACATCTGATCCATGCCATGCCCTGCAGCACATGTGTGTGTTCCCATACCTGTGCTGCATGCTGTGAGTGTCTGTGTGGCACTGCATCCACTGTGCATGCCGTGTGTGCCTGTGTCCCTTCATACATTCCTATGTGCCTGTCCAGCCCTGTGGGTGGGGTGGTGGTCCATGCAGAACCTGCATGCGTGTCATTACACTTATCTGCATTCTCCGTAATGTTCCTTTGTGATGGTGGCCCTGTGCCTCCTGGCCTCCGCTGCCAACCTGGGGTCCCACCTCCCTATGGGTGGCCACACTCCCTCCTCTGGCCCATCTTCATCATCCTTCCCACTGCTTTTGCCCTCATCCACCTGGACAGCTATCCCACGGTCAATGGCCATGTTGTGTAGCATGCAGCAGGCCAGGAAAAGGCCACAGACTTTCAATGGGCTGTATTGTAGGGCATCACCTGACCTGTCTAGGCAATGGAACCGCATCTTGAGCATGCTGAAGACACGTTCTATGACATTGCATGGGTGGTGTGTGCCTCGTTGTATCTCTCCTCCACGGAAAAGGATGGTTACCAGTAGGGGGTGAGCAGCCAGGACCTCAGTGGATATGCACTGTGCAGTGCTTGTGCCGACCCTCACCCTGCTGCCCTCTGCCTCCTGCACCCCACCCCCGTGTCTTCACCTTCCTCCCTCAGCATTGCTTATATTGCTTATATTTCCTCTTGAATATGCAATTTGAGATGTGTAATCTCTGGCCATGCTGCCTGGAGCTAAGCCCTTAGATGTCCAATGGCCCAGCAGCCAGGGCCACAGCTGGTACATGCTGTCACCTTTGTGAGGAAAGAGTTTGGTTATCTTTGTGCTGTGCTTGTGCCAACCCTCACCCCTGCTGCCCTCTGTCTCCTGCACCCCACCCCCTGTGTCTTCACCTTCCTCGCTCAGCATTGCTGCACTCGCCTCCATCCCTGTGTCTTGCTCACCCAACAGATGCAACATGGGGATATCCCCATGCTCGAATCTGGCACAGTATGGAACTGTGCCAGATGTAGGCATTGTGTGCACTCCTGGGGTGTGTGGCACAGACACTGATGATGCACCCTGTGGCATTGCACACCACCTGGCAGTTGATGGAGGGGTATTCCTTACGGTTGATGTATGCCACCCTGTCTGGGCCAGGTGGTGTGCGTATTGCCATGTGGGTGCAGTCTCTGGCCCCTGTCACACCTGGTATGCATGCCACCCTGTGGAAGTCCTGCATGTTTGCTGTATTCTCTTCCTGTGTGCTTGGGAATTGTATGAAGTCAGATGCATGTGGCTGCAGAGCATTGAGGAACTGTGTGAGGAGGCGGGATGTGGCTGACTGGGTGATCCCTGTGGTGGCACCCGTTGGTCTCTGGAAGGGTGCCTGTGATGAGCAAGCATATCACTGCTGTCAACTTGGTCTCCACAGACATGTCATGACTCCATCTGGTGGGTGCCTGCAGCTCGTCACTGCACAGGTCACAGAGCTGCCTCAGAATTGCCCTGTTCAGGTGGTACTGGCCTACAATCTCCACATCATTGTAGTCCTTGAAGGTAAGGTAGGCACGGTACCATCTGTGTTGGGCATACCACCAACTGGGCCTTCGTTGGCCACATTGCTGTTCCTCCCTCCTCCTCACACCCCTCATTACCTGCTCCATCAAAAAAATGCTGAGTCCATGGTGCTGGGCTTAATGCTCAGGGTTGCACAGGGGTAATGTGAGGAAATTCTTTTTCACAGGGAGAGTGGTGGATGCATGGAACCACCTTCCTGGAGAGGATGTGGGGTCTAAAACAGTGGGGGAATTCAAACATGCATGGGACAGACATAAGGCAATTATAGTGGGGGGTTGCAGGAAGTAGGCTGTTGGTTAACTAGAATCTGCAGCTTATCCAATAGTTAGGGAAATGGGCAGACTGGGTGGGCCAAGTAGTCCTTATCTGCCATCAAAGTCTATGTTTCTGTGTTTCTATCTGCCATTTGTGTGTTTGAGCCTGTTTTTATAGGCTCAAGTTTGACTGGGCATCCTGTGGTTTGCTCCTGACTTGCACCATGGATTTAGGTTGAATATGCCATTGCACTGCATATTCATGAGAATGCCCCCTTGCACTTGCACTGCATACATTACATTTGTGCAGCGATTCAATGAGACTTGCGCTACGCAGCCGCAGTGGTTGAATATCGCTCTGCGGCACAAATCTGTAGTTGCGCTGGCACAACTCGGTCAAGCTATGTGCAACTGCTCTGAATATCTGGCCCAATAAGCAAGGTCCCTAGTTTTCTGTGGCTCATTGGGATGAAGTTCTGTGTCAAAATTATAATTTGCCGCAGAACTTCTGCGGCAGTGGTTTGTAATTTCTGCTGAAGTTCTGTGACACTAACAAACTACCACATCACAGTGTTAGCTTGTCATTCTGACTTCACTTCCATGGCAACGGTTATAGCAATCAGGATGGGGGAAAGCACATCAACACTAATTCAAGAAATAACAGACTTATAGAAATAATTTTATGCCTAAAAAAGCAAAAAAATATATATATCTATCCCTTAAGGTCTTAGCTTTTTGCATAAATGAAATATACAGAGGGGGCCTTATATGATAAATAAGGTATTTCTGCACTCATGCTGTCTACACCACTAATGAGGTCCCCACTGTGTATCACTCATGTATTTATATGCAATCTGTAACATACATACAAATGTGTGTGTGTGTGTGTGTATGTATAGTGAGAGAAAGAGATGCTGTGTGTGTGTGTGTGTGTGTGTGTGTGTGTGTGTGTGTGTGTGTGTGTGTATTTATGTATATATGTATATATATTTGTTTTTTTTTTATTTCCATGAAATTGTATCTTCATTCATTTAGGTCCCTTTGGAAATGGAATAAACAGAATAGCAGAGATATTGCAAAACTAATTTTTCATGCCAACCTGCTTCCCCTGACACACTACATAACACCATCAGGCCATGACATGCATGTGAACCCATTGAGAGATAAAGCTCTCCAGCCCATCACAATGTGTCCCGTGTGACAGAACTCTGTGCCATACCTTCCCAAGCTCAGAGCAGTGATGTGTTCCCCCAGTCCTTGTGCTGCACAGCCAACTCCCAGAGCTCATCTCTGAAACTGAGTTGCTGGCATGGGAATACAACATGCTACCCTCTGGCCCAAAGCTGACCCTGCACACAACATTTCTCCATAACTTTTAGGTGATTCTATCAACCAATGACAATTTGTAATCAATTAATCTGGCAAAAATGTGTACAGTGCAATGATTTATTTAACAGGTGTATTCTTTCAACAGGTCTACACATTATTATATTCCACTTTTCTGGGCACAATTACTTTATTTTTCTTAAAAATGACAGGTTAATTCATTTTACCAGTTCTTCATTGCAGATGGCATTTCAATACCTTAAAGTCAAAAATAAGTTTCTGCAAAGTAAGGTATGGACTTCACAGGTATATACTATTGTCAAGGTTCTGGTTAAAGAGAAACATCCATCTAGGATTAAATTAATCAGTATCGTTACCAATGGAAATCTGCTTTACATGAGCTATAGACTGAACCTGTAACACTTTTAGGGTCAGAATTATACTCATTCAGCTTCCCCTCCCTTTACAGCTACAGGCATCCATTTACTATATCACATGCACAGGAAATGACATCACACCTGGGGAAACACATATAGTCAATAAATATTTTAACCAGGAGAGGCACACTAAGCTAAAGCTTGAGTCCAGGTATGACCTGAGAGCACAAGAAAGTTAAGTGATTTGCTCTAGATCTTATAGTAATGCAAGTGAGAACTATGGGATTCAAACCCGGTATCAAGGTTTGTAGCTCAGAGCCTTAAACCACTGCACTATACTGCTTCTTTGAAGGATAGAGGAAATTAAACAAATAATGCTTTTACCCTGTTCATGGGGATGTGAACTTATCTCTAATCTTGAAGGGGTTGCTATAAACAAAAGGTGTGTACTGCCAGTGGCAGCTCTTTCCAAGCTCATTTGGGGTTTATATTGCTTTGTACAATGTTTTGTGACATTTCAGGTTAGTAAAATGTTTAGTGCCAGTGTGATTTGCAAAATATTCTGCTACTGTGGTAACACTGTAAATAATTTGTATTTCTGTACATATTTAGTTCCAGTATTTGTTAGCACTGAAGTAGTTGTGTTTACATTTATTTTGTTGGCATCATGTTCTGTCATTTGTAGGAGTGTGATCTAGTGGCTAGAGCACAAGCTTGGGGCCCAGGAGATGAGAGTTTCACACCTCAGTAAAGTCAAATACTAACTGTGTGACCTTGAGTAAGTCATCTAACCCCCCAGTGCTCCTGTCCACCTACCAGCAGAAATGAATAGCAGCAGGACCCCACTAGAAATGAGGTGACATGTCTCAACTGGACTATCCTGGGTAAATAAGTTGTAACAAAATAATTTCTTTGTGTTGGTGTGTGATAGGATAGATGGCTGTCAATACAGAACCCTTCTGATCATAGGTGCCAGAACCAACAGGTGTATGTGGGGGTAGGACACCCCCCACTTTTGCCCGTGAGCATTCAAAGTGTCCCTAAATGCATGCACTGTCAGAAGGAAGCAGTCATCTTCTCATATTGCTACAGTGCCCCCCACACATACACACTCACTTTTCCCCATGTTTCAGCACTACTCCTTCTGAAGGTTGCAAAATAAAAATAAAATCTTTATGTGAACACCATCCAGAAATAGGTTTCTGTTCATCAAAGTAAAAGATAAAAATACAGCAGATTTGTTTTTTCATTTCATGATTCCATCTGTTTCACTCTGTCTTTCCAGCAGGAAATTTCCAGTAGCCCCTTCTTATTGAGATAACACCTTTTCACTTCCCTGATGCTCCCAGGTGCAATCACTAAACTCTTAAGTGGCTGGTTGTGACAGCTCATCAAGAGGCCCAACTCTGCTTTTCCTCTTACTTTACAAGAGAGAGTATAGTGCAGTGGTTTAAGGTTGTGAGCTGAAAACCTTACAATTGGGGTTTGAATCCCACAGTTCTTACTTGCATTACTGTAGGATCCTAAACAAATCACTTAACTTTCTGGTTGTACCTGGATTCAAGCATCAGCTTAATGTGCCTCTCCTGGTTAAAATATTCATTGACTATATGTAATGTCATTTTCTGTGCATGTGATATAGTAAATGGATGCCTGCTCTACAAAGGGAGGGGAAGGTGAATGGGTATAATTCTGGCCCTAAAAGTGTTACAGATTCAGTCAATAGCTTATGTAAAGCAGATTTCCATTGGTAACGATACTGATTAATTTAACCCTAGATGGACATTTCTCTTTAAGTTGGCCCTAGTGTAATAACATAAGACTGAAAATTGTATTAGGCTGTAGTGCAGGTTGAGCAAATATCACCATGCCTGATGTGCTGTGCCACCACCTCTGGTAGTGGGAGCTGTGGTAGATAAGTGACTATTCATTTCTGCGGCAGAATACAGCCATTTCATTAGCTAATGTATGATGTTATAGCATTGATAACATCACATTCTGAGCATAGAGGGGTTTGGGATATAAAGTGGGGAAGGGAACAAGGTTCTATGGATAAATGGAAATATTAATAAAGAATCACCAAGAACAGTGAATTCTGTGGCACTGCAGAAGTTCTGCGGTAGGTTGCAAGTTCTGCACAGAACTCTGTGGCCGCAGAATTCTAGGGACCTTGCCTATAAGTCATTACAATACATAAATAACATTTTACAATGTCCAACATATCCAGCACATTATAAAAAACACTAATGTAAACATAAAATTTCAATCAGTAAAAAGTGATAGCATATACTATATAAATTGAACATGATTAGACATTCATAAAAGCAGTACACGTACATGCCGGATACAGATTGGTCAATACCAGCAGGAACATCTGCCAGAACTAGACACATGGTGGATTCCCTGCAGGGGGGGGCCTCAGACAACTGGTACAATAACCCACAAGAGACAGAGCTATCCTAGATCTAGTACTGACTAACAGGGAAGGGATCACAGATCTCCAGGTAGAAAGTCACCTGGGGGCCAGTGACCATCACATGGTATGGCTGAATTTGGCCACTACACCTAAATCATCCCATTCCAAGGCAAAAATATGGGACTTCAGAGGAGCTGACTTTGATAAGATGGCCAACAGAGTTAAGCTAGCCCTGGCAAAAAGAAACACAGGTGAGGGGGTACAGGAAAAGTGGGCATACATTAAGGATGCAATACTTGAAGCAACATCCCATTGTGTTAGACAGAAAAGGAAGTGCAAACAAAAAAGGAAACCACTTTGGTTCTCAAATACAGTAGCAGAAAAGGTCAGAGCCAAAAGGCTGGCCTTCAGAAAATATAAGGGAACACAGCGGGATGAAGATAGGGAGGCATACCAAACTGCCCTAAGGGAAGCAGGGAAGGCAGTAAGGCAGGCAAAGCCCCAAACTGAGGAAACACTAGCACAAACAGTAAAAGAAGGTGACAAGACTTTCTATAGATACATTAGTGAAAGGAGAAAGTCCAGAGGGGTATTGCTAAGATCAAAGGAGAAAAGGGAGCATGTGAGGAGGAGGAGGACCCTGTAAAAGCATCTATCCTAAATGGATACTTTTGCTCAGTATTTACTGAAGAGAAGGTAGGGCAGGGCCCACAGCTCAGCATCATGGACACGGGGGGGAGGGAGGTGAGCACTACTCCCCTCACAAAAGAAAGGGTCCTACAAGAGCTCGCTATGCTCAGGGTGGACAAGGCAATGGGACCTGATGGCATACATCCCAGGGTACATAAGGTGCTAAGGGTGGAACTAGCAGAGCCACTAGCAGAACTGTTTAGTGAGTCTCTGTGAACAGGAGAGGTCCCAGAAAACTGGAGAAGGGCTCATGTGATCCCGCTCCATAAGAGTGGTAGCAGGGAGGAGGCAGGGAACTACAGACCAGTCAGTCTTACCTCAGTAGTGGGCAAGATTATGGAGGCACTCCTAAGGAAAGGATAGTGCAACACCTGAACCATAGGGCACAGGATCCAAGACAGAATGGGTTTACAAAAGGAAGGTCCTGTCAAACTAATCTCACAGATTTCTTGACTGGGTAACCAGAGTGGTGGACCAAGGGGAGCAGTTGATGTCACCTACCTTGACTTCAGCAAAGTTTCGACACTGTTCCACAGAAGATCATTGATAAATAAGCTGGGTAGGCTCGGGTGGGTCAGAAGTTAGTCAATTGGCTGGCAAACTGGTTGACGGGCAGAAAGCAGAGAGTGGTGGTAAATGGTATACAGTCAGAAGAGATGCAAGTCACAAGTGGGGTACCTCAGGGATCAGTCCTGAGGTCAGTCCTCTTCAATATCTTCATTAGTGACATTGCAGATGGACTAGAGGGTAAGGCTTGTCTGTTTGCAGATGACACCAAGATCTGCATCAGAGTAGATGATCCAGATGGGGTGGGCAGAATGAGAAGAGATCTGGATAAACTAGCAAAATGGTCAGAAGAGTGGCAACTGGGATTTAATGCAAAGAAGTGCAAGATCATGCAGATAGGGAAGTGAAACCCTGAAGCCAACTATAGGCTGGGAGGGGAGTTGCTGGCAGTCACAAAAGAAGAAAAAGACTTGGGCATCATCATCACCGATGACCTGAAATCATCCAAACAGACCTCTAAAGCAGTAGGTAAGGCTAGGGTTGTGTTAGGGTGAATTAGTAGGGGTATCACAAGTCATAAGAGGGAGGTAATAATCTCTCTTTACAAGACACTGGTTAGGCCCCATCTGGAGTACTGCATGCAGTACTGGAGGCCACACCTTCACAAGGACATTAACCAAATTGAGGCAGTCCAGAGAAGGGCAACCAAAATGGTGCAGGGACTGCATCAGAAGACATATGAGGACAAATTAACAGAGCTCAATATGTACACCTAGAGCAAAGGAGGGAGAGAGGTGATATGATCGAAACATTCAAACACCTTAAGGGCATTAACAAGGTTAAAGAGTCTAACATGTTTAAATGTAAGAAAAATAGCAGGACAAGCGGACACAGCATGAGATTAGAGGGAGGCTGAATAAGGGGGAATGTGAGGAAATTATTTTTCATAGAAAGAGTGGTGGATGCATGGAATGGCCAACCTCAGGAAGTGGTGGGTATGAATACAGTGCAGGGCTTCAAACAGGCATGGGATTGGCATAAGGGAGCAATACAGATGAGTATGAATAGATAGGCCACTGATAGTGCAAAGGTCGATGGCATATTTATAAGGTAGAAAAAGAAATGGGCAGACTGGATGGGCCTTGCAGTCCTTATCTGCCATCAACCTCTATGTTTCTACGTTACGTTCAACATAGACCAGTTAGCACTACCACATCTTAGTTTAGAATATCCATTTATCCCTGAAATTAATTCCTCTTAAGATATAAATGCAAAAAAACTTTATTAAAACTTTCTCAGTGAACTAGGTAACCAGGTATAAATCATGAATCTTATCCCTGAGATTACTGTATAGTTATCTCACTCATGTTCATCATTAAATAATGAACGAGCATTATAGATCACCATACCAGGCTCATTCAGATGTGTTAAATGAGCCAGACAACATGACAAAGCTATAATTTCAGAGTGATAATCCAGTCCTCCAATTGTCTCTCAGCAATAAAAAACATCCATAATCCCTCTGTGAATTCCAAACTGCAATAATTACATTCACCATGTATGGCTCCACCAATTGTAAGGGCCTGCTAAAAGAAGGCTAAAGTTTAAATAATTCCCAAGTAATTCCTAGTGGCGACACCTGGGACTAGGCTCTCATACCTGCTATCTCCTAATTGGGTAAACTTTCCTTTAAGCCAAAATGGGCTTCTGGACCGATAATCATCCCTTGTCACCGGTAAATTACAAGGAAGAAATTATATCAGAACAGTCCTGCCCTCTCCGTTTCAGCAAAAAATCTGGTACTGCCCCATTCTACACTGTATTATCTCAAGCTGATAGTTTCCATCTTAAAGCATTATATTAGGTAATCAGTGCCCGCTATTCTATTGATTAGTTCTAGACACCCTCTTATTTTAAAAAGCCTGACGAAAGAAGCCAGAACCATTTCTCAACCTTACTTTTGAGCTCTCCTTAAGATTATGACAGAATTCCATATGGTCCATCAAACCCTCAGCTGCATAATGTTTTATAAGAAAGTATTTAACTTTCACCTTCAGGTGATTCACCTGAAGAAGGAACCTGGGTGGCCCCGAAAGCTTGTGTATAATTCCATCTTTGTACGAGACACTTG
The DNA here is from genome assembly GCA_016271365.2 of Neoceratodus forsteri. Lineage (NCBI taxonomy): Eukaryota > Metazoa > Chordata > Ceratodontiformes > Ceratodontidae > Neoceratodus > Neoceratodus forsteri. Next base: position 910,940,004 of record CM057455.1, on the reverse strand, counting down.
TTGGTCCAATAAAAAGTATCAAACCTTCCATATTCTTCAAGAAAGTATTTACTAAAGCAGTTTTACCAGTGACCTAGCACTGCTCAATATATAAAATAATAAATGATTCACAAAGGGACATTAGGGAATTGGAAAGTTACATTGATCTTATGGATGAACAACTTCATTCTAATGAACAATTTCCTTCACATTTAGGTAGCATTTCTATGCCTCCTGATTAGGAGACAATTATAATGACTAGTACTAGTATACCTGGTGCCTCTGTCCCATCTTATAAGGTGGATGATTATTCACCTTCTTCTCATGATAATGATGACTGGACCATTGTCACAAAGCTTCTTAAAAAAAGGAGGGGCGGTCAAATACACAATAGTGTCTCCTCTATTGAAACTCATAATAGGTTTGAGCAATTGACTGTATCAAATAATGAAGTGGTACATGATTTATCCTGTGCATCACCCTCTGCTGATAATAATGGTTTAAAAACACTTTTCAATCAGGAGTTAATGCCCATGAATACTTGTCTTAGTAAGTCTCAAGCTACCAAATCAATACCTATTAAGTTAATTGCTCCACAGTGTGTTAAACAATCACCTGTTTCTGATTCTTGTACCTCTACTGTCTCAAAACAAGTGTTAGTCCTGGGAGATTCAATCATTAAGCACATTGACAGGGCAGTATGCAATAGTGACAAGAGCAACCGCACTTGTTCTAGCTTCTGTGGGGCCAGGGAATCTGACATTACCTCCATGAGGCCTAAAATTTTACAAAATGCGGGGGAAAAATCCACCAGTTATCACACGTGCTGATGTTAATGATATAAACAACACCCCATTTAATCAGTTACAACAGGACTATGTGGCGTTATCTAACCTGTTACTTGATAAGGGATGCCGTGTATGTATATCTGAAATTCTATCTGTTCTGAAAGCAACATCTACATGACACAGAAAATCAAAGCCCTAAATGAATGGCTGAGAAAGTGGAGTTTTAAGCAGGATATAACCTGTATTACCCACTGGGAATCATTTTCAGATCGTTCTTCCTTGTTTTGCTGGGACAGTTTACATCTCAGTCATAGGGGTAGTACACTTATGGGGAAAAGTGTCACTAAAATCATAAATCAGAGAGAATGGGTCTATTCCCAAGCCTCTGAATACCTACCAAAATATTATTACAACTAAATGTAAATTCCTAGCTTTGAATGCAAGATCTTTAAACCAACTCAAATTAGCAGAACTTGAAGCCAAATGTAAAACTTTAAATATAGGTGTGGTGGGAGCAACTGAAACTTGGTGGGACGCATCCTCAATTTGGTCCAGAGAAATTCCAGGTTATAAGTTATATCATAAAAACAGATTAGAGAAGCAAGGCGGTGGAGTTTGTATGTACATATTAAATGATATTCCTCCTTTTGAAGTGTGTTCTCCCTTTCCTTTGGAAAGAATATGGGTTAAAATCTTATTGAAGGTGCAGTCTTATATAACTATTGGTAACATCTACCGACCTCCATCTGCAAATTCAGGTTACACAACTAACATGTTTAAAGAAATTACACATTTTTCAGAATCTCAAGATACTGTAATATTTGGTGACTTTAACCTCCCTCATATTAACTGGGACTCATTCTCAGGACAGTCCTATGCCGAGAAAGGACTAATGGATGTGGTAGTTAGTACTGGATTACACCAACTTGTTACTGAACCCACTCGAGGTCCTAATATTTTGGATCTATTATTTACTAACATAGAGCAACAAATTAGCAATTTACAAATTTGGGATCCACTTGGGACCAGTGATCATTCATCTATTCTTTTTGAAATCCAACAGTTTAAAACTACACAAAGGAAGTTATACTATACAAAAAATTATAACAAAGCAAATTTTTCTAAAATCAAAGAATACTTGCAAAACATAAACTGGGAATCTAATCTTCTTAATTGTACAACACAACAAGCTTGGGACTTTTTTAAAAACATTGTACATTATTTGAAAAATACCTTTACTCCATCTAAGTGGAAATTTAATAATAAAGGAAAAATTCCCCCTTGGTTCAACAAGACAATTAAAAATCAGAATAAAAAAAATTAACTTTTTAGGAAACTTAAGTATAGTTCTGTTCCATTTAAAACTACTCTATTACATACATACAGACTATCTGTGAGAAACTTAAAAAATTCTATTAAATTGGCAAAAAATAAGCTAGAATTTAAACTAGTTCACACAAAAGACTGTCACAAATCTATTTTCTCCTACATAAATAGTAAAAAAGGTGTATCAAGGACCATTAGTCCCATTATAACCAATGGCTCTTCTCTATCTGATATTGAAACCTTAAATCTCTTTAATAAGTACTTTTGTTCTGTCTTCTCTGAAAAATTACCCATTAGTACATTTAAAGTTCACCACGTAGATTATCATAGGTTCTATCCAACTGACATTATACATGCTATCAAAAAATTAAAAAAAAATACTAGTCCGGGCCCAAACAGTATTCATCCATGGTTTCTGATCGAAACCTCTATAAATATTTCTATACCTTTGTCAATTATTTTCAATAAATCCTTACAAGAAAACTTTGTACCAAATGATTGGTGTTCAGCAATAGTTACTCCCATATTTAAAAAAGGTAATAGAGGTTCTGTGCAAAATTATCGTCCAATTAGCCTGATCTCAGTGGCTGGTAAATTAATGGAACGAGTAATGAAGTCTCTAATAAATCAAGATTGTAAAAAATTAGGAATTTATGATTCAAATCAGCAATGGTTTACTCCCAAGTATTCCTGCCCAACCAATCTGATATCTTTTCACAATAATATAAGTACTCTACTAGATGTGGGTATCCCTACTGATGTAATTCTTTTGGACTTTAGTAGAGCTTTCGATAAAGTCTCATATGAAAAACTCATTACTAAAATGCAGAATCTAGCTTTGTCACCTGATATTGTCAACTGGACTTTAAACTGGTTGACAAATCATTCTCAGAGAGTCAGAATTAATGATATCTTGTCTGATTCGGGTAGTGTGACAAGTGGTGTACCACAGGGGTCTGTCTTGGGACCAACATTGTTTAATCTCTTTATCAGTGATTTACAAACAGGGCCAAATAAATTCATGGTTAAATTTGCAGATGATACTAAATTGGGGGGGGGGGGCAAAGTTAATAATCAAGAAAATATTTCTGCAGTAAAGAAGGATTTGGAAAAATTAACACCTTGGGCAAATGAAAATCATATGCAGTTTAATCAAGGCAAATGTTCAGTAGTGCATTTCGGTGTAAATAATCCAAAAACGATATATCATATAAATGGACTACCACTTCACTCATCAAATTGTAAAAAAGATTTAGGGATATATGTTAATAATAAACTTACTTCAAATGATCACTGTGTTAGAACTGCTTGCATGACCAACAGACTTCTGAGGCAAATAAAACACACTTTTATTAATCGCACTGAACAATGCCTTATTCCATTGTATAGGGCATACATTAGACTATATCTAGACTATGGCTCCCCTTTCTGGAATTCAAACCAAAAAAAAAGACATAGCAATTCTTGAACAGGTTCAGAGGAGACTAACTAGAATGATTCCAAGATTAACAAACTTGGATTATCAGAACAGATTAAAAGCTACTAGTCTCCTCTCTTCAAACTAGAAGATTAAGAGGTGATATGCTTATGGTTTTTAATTTAATAAATTCACCAGATCTAATGGAAAAATGTGGTCTAACACTCTCCAAAAGGAGAGATGTCCAGAGACTGCATAATAAACAGCTTGAAGTAAAAACTTATAAAGCCAGCAAAAGGGGAAACTTTTTTCCAATAAGAGCATCCATTGTATGGAACACCTTGCCACAAAAATTGGTAGAGGCAACTAGTGCCACTGTCTTTAAAAACAAATTAGATGTTTGGTTGAGGGATAATAGATAAATAATGTCCCACATAGTGTGGGGAACAGTCTCAATGGGCTCTGGCCTTCTTCTGTTCTTTCATACCAAGTAAGTAATACCAAGTAAAGCATTTGACATGAAATATTGAGACTGAATTTCTGCTGGGCCAAGTTGTGGCTTTATTACACTCGGTAGTGCATTTGTTTTTAAAACAGGCATTCAGGGCTCCATTAACTCAGGAGTCTGTACTTCAACATATGGGGCAAGAAAGCTCCAGTTATATTCAGGAATTCATGTTAGGAGTCTATCAATATATATAAACAAGAACAAATAAAAGTAAAAAGCATCATTTAAATATCATCCCACAATCACTGAACCAGCGTCTGTCCCTAATTCAGTTATTTTGTATCAATTAATAGGAAAATGGTCACCGGGCACAGACAGGGATAATAATGTGTTCTAGTATCCACCTTTCCCAGTGAAGCCATGACCAGGTCCTCCATAAGGATTCTGAAGTCATTTTTATTTTGAAGAAACTTTGGCAAGTTAGTTGCATTTAAAATGTTTTTTAAACAGAGGTCAGTTATTATGTTATTAAAAGAAGTCATCTGTCCTTAATGGGCTGAGATGGGCTAGAAATCCATTTGACCCTGTCCATTAAAAATGAGTAACAGCATGTGGTACATGGCTCACATTTTCTTAAGTGTACTTACACCAAGTAAATCATTTAAAATGTTTATATAGTGTCTATCAAAGTAAAACCATTTCAATCGCTCTATAGCAAGCTGCTGCCTCAAATTCTTTTTGCATTCTAATATATTAATTGCTGAACTTCACAGGTGGGCCATTATCCAAAACAATTATAGGTCACATATCAAAATTAGTTTTCCATTTTTAATGCAATAACAGCTCAGATCGAGTTCCTCTCATATGAAGGCTTCAGGGACAAACACGTTCAAAGTGACAATACTGCAGAATGCTCCATAATATCTCTATCAGTGCCTCTGTCAGGCTTATGGTCAACATACAGGCAGTATTGGAGGCCATATATACAGTAGCAGCCACAGACACTACCAGCTATTTACTGAAATTTCTGTGATATTTCCAGAAATATCTCATGCTTTCTCCATTTCCACAGTAGGGGCAGCAGACAGAGACTCTTTAGAAATTTCATGAAATATCTGGAAATAGCTGGCAATGTCTGTGGCTACTACTGTAAATGATCACTCCGAGTATCTGCACTGCAATATACATGCAGTGCTTCTGCTCACTATGCACCAGGTCCCAGGCCCTTAGTTCCTGAAAATCCTCCATGGCAGCATCCTGTATGACTTCTTGTCTTGTCTTGTCTTGTCCCATTCTCTTTCATGTTAAGGCTCCACTCCAATAGGAAGGTTCACCTGTGAATAAAACAAAAATATCGCTCTTCTGCATGTAGTAACTGTGGTGCTCATCAAATTTAAAATCCCTATCCCAGGTAACAATGACATACATTATATAGGGGAAAATAAGCCCCGTAACATGCTCCTTGCAGCCCTTCCATCTCCACATTCATTTTGGGGGTGGCTTATGACCGGATAAAAAGCATTCACTCATATATTTTACTTTTGTATGGGGTTCCAACTTCAATCACTGAAACCCCAAACTTTAGTAAAAGCCCACCATTTTGTTTAGCCTCTTTTCTGTGGTGCAATGGCCGTACTTATTTATACTTGTAATATAATTGCAAAAATGTCAGTCTCAGCAATAAAATCCCCAAAAGACTTTAAAGGGTATATCTCAGAACGTAATTTTGACTCAAACTTCTGGCAACAATTTCAATAAAAGTCTCGCCATTTAGTCAAAGAGCATTTAGTTTAAAACCTCTAAAAAGGCAGCAATAACATAGTTTTCAGAGTGAATTTTAAGAGAGGCTCTGGTTACAGTTCATAATGGAGTCCACCCATCCTAACAAAAAACATCCTAAAAACAGTACCCTACTTGATGCTATTCTAGTTAACAAACATCACCAGTACTCACACTCTGGCATTTTCTTTAATGACCTCAGTGATCACTGTGTTATAGCCTGCATGAGGACCTACCCTAGGTTTATTTCCTCCTCTAGTTATGCTCTTAAAAGATCAAAATGATATTTTGACCCTAAAGCCTACATCTTTAACCTGTAGTAAGCATACTGGCAGGACATCTGCCTGGCCCATTTGGTTGAAGAAGCCTTCTCAATCTTCCAAAACATTGTTCTCGGTTCCATCAATATATATGCACCTCCTGTAAAAATCCGAACTAATAAGAAAACATGCCCTTGGTTCTCATAAAGCTTGAAAGAAGAGCTGCTCCACAGAGACTCACTTTGGAAGAAGGCCAGGAAGACCAAACAGCCCAAAGATTGGTCAGCTTTCAGAGCTATCAGAAACCACTGCACGAGAATGGTTAGGGATGCAAAATCTAGTTACTACTGGTCCAAACTTAACTCTTCTTCTAACAGTACAACTAAATTCTGGAAAACCTTAAAGGAAATCTAAGGCCACAGTTCTGGTAGTCCATTCCTGCCAAAAATATCTTCATGCAACTCAGTTGTTACTGACAAGCAAGAAATCCTTGAACTCTTTAATAATCACTTTGCCACCACGGACCTAGCATTTGATGACTCCCTCGCTTCTAGCCTACGTGCACAACTATTTACTTTTAGCTCAACTTGCCCAGGCCCTGCCCCAACCTCACCCCCTCCTCACACAACATTCTCCTTCTCCCCGTCACAGTAAAGGAAGTTGAGGACCTTCTACTCCATCAGGATTGTAGGAAAAGTGCTGGGGCAGACCTGATAGAGCCCTTTTTCCTCAGACGTGACTACCACATTCTGTCACCAGCAATCACCCATCTCTTCAACATGTCCCTTACCCAGAGCTCACTCCCAACCATCTGGAAAACTGCCCACATTATTCCACTATTTAAATCTGGCAGCACTAGCGATCTTAATAACTATCGTCCCATCTCCTTACTACCTACCCTCTCTAAGCTTCAGGAAAAAGTGGTTAATATCCAGCTTAGACAGCACATCAATGACTTGGACCTTCCAAACCATGCTTAGTCTGGTTTCTGACCCCACCATAGTACCATCTCAGTGCTTGCTAAGGTCACGAATGACTGGTTGAGAGCCTTGGATGCAGAAGTTATATGTGCGCTCTGTTTCTCAACCTTAGCAAAGCCTTCAACACAGTAGACCACTCCTTGCTCCTGGTTGCTCTATGGAATATTGGTGTCAGTGACATGGCCCTAGAGTGGTTCTCTAACTAACTCTGTCATCAACACCAAAAGATCAAGGCTGGGGGCCTCTCTCCCCTAAAAACACTCTCTAGAGGAGTACTGCAAGGGTCCATCTTGGGTCCTCTCTTGTTTGCCATTTACATAAATAAATTAGATGCTGGAGTCAAGTCAGCTGACATACATCTCTTTGCAGATGACACTGTGTTGTATGTAGCCAGACCTACTCTGGAACTCATGTGTAGTGACCTCCAAATAGAATTTAACCACTTACAGAACAATCTCCTTAGTGACCTCCAAATAGAATTTAACCACTTACAGAACAATCTCCTTTACTTTAAACTTCTGTTATATGCTAAGAAAACAAAGGCCATGATCTTCTCCCCTGTAGTAAACTCCACCTACTCTAGCATGGTGGGGATAGCCCCTCAAATCCACACCTTGCTTGGTGAATCGCTGGACTATGTAGATTCCTTCAAATATCTGGGGGTGTGGATTGACTCCAATCTTTCCTTCAAAGTCCATATTGAGGAACTCTCCAAAAAGCTTAAACACAGGCTTGGGATTTTCTTCAGAATCAGGCATCTATTAACGCAGGAGGGGAGAACCAGGTTGGTGCAAACAACATTCTTGCCTCTCAGCAACTATGCAGATCTTCTGTATGAGCATTGCTCTAGTGTGGCCCTTGCCAAACAGACACTCTGTACCACCAGGTGCTCAGGTTTATTACCAGTGCTCCCTAATCAACACACCACTGTACTGTCTACAACATTGGAGGTTTGGGCTCCTTTAGTCTTAGACGACAAAAGAACACCATGGTCTGGATCTTTAGGGCCATCTCTAACAAGCTGCCTCAATATATTAACTCATTGCCTCCGAGAAACGTCTGAAGTCGTCAGGCTTCACTGTATTGTTGTGTTCGAGAACGACTCCAGACGTGAACTGCAGTGTCCTAGTGTTACCGGGCTACGTCTGGAGTCGTCACTAACATTTTGTGCCATTACTTGCCATTCAATGAAAAGAGTGCTTACTAAACCACTTTGGGTGATACCCCACATAGTAAGTCTCTTTTCATTGGGTAGCATATGTAAAGGGTCCTATTTGAAAATCCGATAAAACCGCTTTTAAGTGGCGTCCTCACTTTGCTGCTGCTTCCTGGTTGGTCGGACCGCTGATGCTGCTGAGCCTTTTTGCGTGTCCTATTCTTGATCGCTCGAGTTTTCACCTACAAGACCACCACACTCCTTCAGGTATTTATATTTTTACAATTATATTGTGGCTTTGTGTAATTCTCATTGTTTTCGTGGTCTTTTCTATGAGCTGGCTCCGTGAGAAGCCCTACTTCCGGTTTTCACTTGCTCACATACAGACCCCGAAAACAATGACATTTACACAACAGCACTGTGTGGCTGGATGAATTTATTTTGCCTGCTGTCGTCGATCGGATCATTCGACTGGTGGTTTGTGCGTTTTGTTTGTACGTCCGATATTGCTGGTCGGTGCATGGATGTAATATCACGGGCCGTGGCGCTTTCCTTGCTTCACCTGGACAAAGGCGTGGAGTACTGAATTCTTCTGGTTTACTAACCTGTTTGTTTGGGCATTTTTTTCCCCCTGCTGTGGTTCCCTTTCCATTTTTGGTGCGATGGACCAGAACGCTAAGTTTGCATGCAGGTATGTGCTGGTGGGTGCCACGGGGGATGGGGAAAATGCTGTTTGCTGTTGGCATGGTGGTGGGGTAATGCATTGCTGCCAGGTGCTGTGGGTGCTGTTTTGGGGTGGTGGACAGTCGGGACACCAGGAAATCTGTTTTGTGTTGTTGCCAGCCTTTTGGGGTGGAGGGACCACTAAACACTGTGGGGGCCACCAGGGAATACGTTTTGTGGGATGTTCGTGTGTGTTTGATGGTTAGGGTCGGGTCCCTTACAGCATTTTGTGTGAAGACGTCGGGTCTTGGGGGGGGCACGCAGTGCTGTTTCTGGCATGGTGGCAGGTGACGCAAGGCCCGGCATCCTCCCAAAAACAGCAGTACCTGCTTTCTGCACGCCCCCCCACCCCGAGACCAGACGTCATCACACAAATGGTTGCCATGCTGTCCGGGGCCTTCCTCCCACCTTCAGACACCAGGTGCCATCCCACAAAATGGATTCCCTGGAGTCTCATGCTCTTCCGCCTGCAGCTGGTCGTCTAAAAGGGCAATGTAATATGAAGAGAATGCCATTTTGTGTTGTTGCCAGCTTTGGAGGACGGGGAAGGGACACTGAACACTGTGGGGATATGCTGTGTCATTTGCCGTGTGGATACCGTAGGCTGCGGAGAACACTAGCCACCAGGGAATACGTTTTGTGGGATGTTCGTGTGTGTTTGATGGTGAGGGTCGGTCCCACAGCATTTTGTGTGAAGGCTGGTCTTGGGGGGCACGCAGACAACAGGCAGTGCCGTTTCTGGCATGGTGGCGGGTGACGCAAGGCCCGGCATCCTCGAAAAACAGCAGTACCTTTCTGCATGCCCCCACCCGAGACCAGACGCCATCACACAAATGATTGCCATGCTGTCCGGGCCTCCCTCCACCTTCAGACACCAGGTGCCATCCCACAAAATGGATTCCTGGAGTCTCATAGCCTCCGCCTGCAGCTGGTTGTCTAAAGGGCAATGTGATATGAAAAGAATGCCATTTTGTGTTGTTGCCAGCTTTGGAGGAGGGGAGGGACACTGAACACTGTGGGGTATGCTGTGTCGTTTGCCGTGTGGATACCGTAGGGTACGGAGAACACTGGCCACCAGGGAATACGTTTTGTGGGATGTTCGTGTGTGTTTGATGGTGAGGGTCGGGTCCCTTACAGCATTTTGTGTGAAGGCGTCGGGTCTTGGGGGCACGCAGACAACAGGCAGTGCCGTTTCTGGCATGGTGGTGGGTGACGCAAGGCTCGGCATCCTCCCAAAAACAGCAGTACCTGCTTTCTGCACGCCCCCCCACCCCGAGACCAGACGCCATCACACAAAATGGTTGCCATGCTGTCCGGGGCCTTCCTCCCACCTTCAGACACCAGGTGCCATCCCACAAAATGGATTCCCTTGAGTCTCATGCTCTCCCTCCTGCAGCTGGTCGTCTAAAAGGGCAATGTGATATGAAGAGAATGCCATTTTGTGTTGTTGCCAGCTTTGGAGGAGGGGGAGGGGACACTGAACACTGTGGGGGTATGCTGTGTAGTTTGCCGTGTGGATACCGTAGGGTACGGAGAACACTGGCCACCAGGGAATACGTTTTGTGGGATGTTCGTGTGTGTTTGATGGTGAGGTTCGGGTCCCTTACAGCATTTTGTGTGAAGGCGTCGGGTCTTGGGGGCACGCAGACAACAGGCAGTGCCGTTTCTGGCATGGTGGCGGGTGACGCAAGGCCCGGCATCCTCCCAAAAACAGCAGTACCTGCTTTCTGCACCCCCCACCCCGAGACCAGACGCCATCACACAAAATGGTTGCCATGCTGTCCGGGGCCTTCCTCCCACCTTCAGACACCTGGTGCCATCCCACAAAATGGATTCCCTGGAGTCTCATGCTCTCCCACCTGCAGCTGGTCATCTAAAAGGGCAATGTGATATGAAAAGAATGCCATTTTGTGTTGTTGCCAGCTTTGGAGGAGGGGGAAGGGACACTGAACACTGTGGGGGTATGCTGTGTCGTTTGCCGTGTGGATACCGTAGGGTGCAGAGAACACTGGCCACCAGGGAATACGTTTTGTGGGATGTTCGTGTGTGTTTGATGGTGAGGGTCGGGTCCCTTACAGCATTTTGTGTGAAGGCGTCGGGTCTTGGCAGGGGGCACGCAGACAACAGGCAGTGCCCTTTCTGGCATGGTGGTGGGTGACGCAATGCCCGGCATCCTCCCAAAAACTGCAGTACCTGCTTTCTGCACGCCCCCCCCAACCCGAGACCAGACGCCATCACACAAAATGGTTGCCATGCTGTCCGGGGCCTTCCTCCCACCTTCAAAGACCAGGTGCCATCCCACAAAATGGATTCCCTGGAGTCTCATGCTCTCCCGCCTGCAGCTGGTCGTCTAAAGGGCAATGTGATATGAAGAGAATGCCATTTTGTGTTTTGCCAGCTTTGGAGGAGGGGAGGGACACTGAACACTGTCGGGGTATGCTGTGTCGTTTGCCGAGTGGATACCGAGGGCGGAGAACACTGGCCGCCAGGGAATATGTTTTTGTGGGATGTTCGTGTGTGTTGATGGTGAGGTCGGGTCCTTACAGCATTTTGTGTGAAGGCGGGTCTTGGGGGGGGGCACGCAGACAACAGGCATTGCTGTTTCTGGCATGGTGGCGGGTGACATAGATTTTGAAGGTGGTGGCCTAGGTGAGTGGTGTCTGCAGTGCAAAGACTTGTGTTTTTTTTGGATTCCAGACGATCGAGAGACCGCTCAGAGATCGCGAGAGAGAGACTGCTGTAGAAACCGCTCTGAGATTGAGAGAGAGAGAGAGACTGCTGTTTTCCTGCGAGAGAACGCAACCCCACAGATCAGCACCGGAAATATGGCTAATGTGTACAAAAATGACCTGCTAGAACTTTTCGATAGTGCCAGTGACAATGAGGTAGATGACTTTCAAGGTTTTGATGATTCTGACATCGAGGTGAACTTGGTGCGTATGAAGCCTTTGGTTACACAGGACAGTGACAGCGATTTCAGTGACGATGATGATCTGCCCCTGGCTACGCTGCGGCCGAAGAGACGCCCATGGAGACTGAAGGATGATGCTGCCACTGGCCAAGCTACGTCGAGCCGAGGAATGCCTCCGACAGTGAAGATGATCTTCCTTTGGCTACACTGCAGCGTGTGAGTACCAAATTGACATTGATGACCATCATGAACTACATGACGCTGAACAACCTGCAGAACAACCTGAGCAACCTACAGCACATCTGGATGCTGGTCACAATGATGAATGGACAGGTTGCTTACAGCAGGTCCATGTTGAGATTTCAAGGAGCCTGTGGGTCCAACCACACTGTTGAGTGCAGAGAAGACCCCATGGATTTTATGAACCTGACATTCCCATTCTCTACGACCTGATAGCCGAGGAGACAAACCGGTACAGTGCCCGTAAGCAGGCAGAAGCAAACAAAGTTGACCACCGATGGAGTCCAGTAACTGCGTGTGACATAAAAGCCTTATTTGGAATGCGACTATACATGTCAGTTATAAAGGCGCCACACTACCGCATGTACTGGGGGGAAGCACCATCTCTATGGACGTTTACCAATTTCAAAGCTAATGACCCGTGAGCGTTATGAGAAGATTATGCAGTATTTGCATGCAAGTGACAGCATGCTAAATCCACCAAGAGGATCGCTAGAGCATGATAAGCTACATCACGTTCGACCAATTATCAAGCATGTTGTCAAGGCATGCAAGACGGAGTACAACCTGCACCGAGAAGTGTCAATTGATGAGGCAATGGTGGGCTTTAGAGGACGACTGTCCTTCAAGCAGTACATGCGATGCAAGCCACCAACGGTATGGGATAAAAGTATGGGTCCTTGCAGATCCGCATAATGGTTATGTATCCGACTTCCAAGTATACACAGGAAAGGTTGCTGGTGCTGTGGAAGTGGGCCTTGCAGCGAGGGTTGTGAAAGACCTGACTGAGGATCTGTGTGGCAAAAGGCACCATGTATATTTTGACAATTACTTTACTTCAGTTCACCTGGCAAAAGAACTATTGAACGTTGGCTTGTACTCATGTGGAACGATGCGAACCAACAGAATTGGATGGCCTTCCGAACTTAACAAATTATCAATGAAAATGAAAGATCGTGGCTATTATGAACAACGACAGAATGGTTCACTTGTTGCCACAGCGTGGAAAGACAACCATCCCGTTTTCTTGTTGTCAACAAACCATGACCCTACCTCACCAGCAACGTCTGTGCCCAGGAGACAAAGAGACGGCACTGTTGCATCAATTGCATGTCCAGAGATACTGCTACAGTATAATATGCACATGAATGGTGTGGATGTCGCTGATCAGCTTCGGGGGCAGTACCCATGTGCAAGAAAATCAAAAAAGTGGTGGCTATACCTTTTCTGGTTTTTGTGGGACATGGCACTGGCAAATGCATTTACTCTGTTCCGAGAGAGCGTGAATCATGTTCAGCGATCGAAGACTGGACGGGTGAACAAGCACAGACAACTGAATTTCCGCATGCTCCTTTCTGAGAATCTGTTGGAAGGATATACACACAGAAGACGCAGTGCTCCACTTCCAGTAATCGCGCAGAATCCAACTTGTGATGGACTACACTACCCCATGAAAGGGAAGAAGGGGAGGTGCAAAAATTGTTTGCAGAAGAAAATACGTGCTGAACCGTCGTATACATGCAGCACATGCAATGTACACCTCTGCGTTGATTGTTTTCCTGAGTATCACCAGTACAGATAGAGGTGCTGCGAGAGAGAGAGAGAGAGAGACCGGGTGCTGCGAGACAGAGAGAAAGAGAGAGACCGGGGTGCTGCGAGAGAGAGAGACCGGGGTGCTGCGAGAGAGAGAGAGACACGGGCTGCGAGAGAGAGAGAGACCGGGTGCTGCGAGAGAGAGACAGAGACGGGGTGCTGCGAGAGAGAGAGAGAGAGACGGGGTGCTGCGAGAGAGAGAAGAGACCGGGGTGCTGCGAGAGAGAGAGAGAGGGTGCGAGAGAGAGAGAGACCGAGGAGCTGCGAGAGAGAGAGGGCCGGTGCTGAGAGAGAGACCGGTGCTGTGAGAGAGGAGAGACCGGGTGCTGAGATGCACAGAGGTTGTAGGAGATTCATCACTGAGCAGGACAAGGTGCAAGCGAGAAACTGGATGAAATGGTTTGGTGGCAGGTACGTCAGAAACAGTGTCATGGGCATGGATCAGATTGTATTGCATTGGTGGAACCGCCTGCTGAACCATTGGTGTATCGGAGGTAATGCAGTAACATGCCAGTCATTGAATGGGCTGTGCCAAATGAAAATTAAAAATACTGGGTTGGTGACTGCCGCAATTGTGCTCTGAGGCAGAACGGAACAGAACCATCAGTAGCATGCAAGGCCTCTGCATTCAGTGCCTTGCGTATCACCAGTTTGACTCCAACAGCAATTCTTCAATGTCTTGCTAGGAAGGAAGGAAGGCTTCATGTCACACTGGATGACAAGGCAAATGATCCACGCATGATGACTTGTAAGGAGTCACCAATGTTGTTTCAGGGGGGATCATGTGTCTTCTACAGCCAGGTCCCCCTGACGAAAGTACGTCACTAAGGGCACTAAGTATGGTGGCGAAGATGACAATAGGAAAGTTTATTGTAGAGTGAACATGCAAACGACACATTGACAAACGAAAGTAGCTGGCAAATGAAGAACTGTTTGAAGGATCAACGGAAACGGGATACAATGGGATGTACCACTGTGAAGACACCAAGGGTCACGTGCAGCAAGGCCTGTTGGCAGCTGCAGGTTTACATGTGAAAAAATGCACGGGACTGCTTCTGGATGAATGTCTGATCATAGCTGGACTTATAGTATGTTGGCTGACTGTTCTTTGATGGCTTTGGTGGTTGGAGGAAGGCTGTTCCAAGCACGCCAGTTGGTGCATTGTCACATGCGACGAACCGTGCTCCACTAACTCTTCCAGCACTGTTGTGGAGTGGCGGATTTAGCTCCGCATTTTTTATTTTCATTTGGATGCAGAGCCCCACGACACGCATTCCAGCCAGCAAGCAGAACAAAGCTGTGTTATGACTTGCTGTGCTTGTGGGCGGCTTAGGACATCCATATGATGTCTGGAAGAAGTACGGTCATGTCCAGTGACACAGATGGGATCATGCTGCTGTGGGCCTTTTTGTGGTTGGAGGAAGGCGGATGTGCTGTGCGCATGGTTGTTCACAGCTGCAGGCTGAGATTGCTTGGAACAGAGTGAGTGAGTCAGACACTCTGGATGTCTGTTCCGTGGGTCAAGATGGGGTTTTTTGCTGAAGGATCTGGCGTGGCGGACAAGTGGTTGCGTTATGCGAGTTGTGATTGTCCTAAGAGTTGAGTGGAACATCCGTGGCTGGGCAAAAGACACAGCAGCCGATGCAGGCTTTGGCACTGTGCCAAATGGGGAAAAAAAATGCGGAGCTAATGTGGACTGGTGACTGCGATAACAGGAGGTGGTCTGTGTCTCACTCACCAGACCACTGGGGGAAGCTGACAGAGGTACTGGAGTGCACAAACTGTCCCAAGCACGCCAGTTGGTGCATTGTCACGTGCAACGAACCGTGCTCCACTAACTCTTCCAGCACTGTTGTGGAGCGGCGGATTTAGCTCCGCATTTTTTATTTTCATTTGGATGCAGAGCCCCACGACACGCATTCCAGCCAGCAAGCAGAACAAAGCTGTGTTATGATTGACTACCTTCTTGCATTCCTGGCAGCTATCTGCTGAGAAGCCAGACTCGTATTGCCCTTTACATAACCAGAGTTAGGGCGCACTTTGGTCGGGCAGCAATTAGTCACACCTTACCAGTCCTCTGGAATACTGCTCAGAATTTACTGCAACTCATTTCGCCTATACCATTAGCTGCCTTCAAAAATCTTCTCCAACAATCATTTATGGAGTCGTGCAACTGTTTCCGGCACTGAATCTCTGACTCTCACTCCTACCTGTCTGTCACCTCCCCTACTAATGGCACCTTTTCACCTCATACCCTCCCCCTTACCCTTAGACCTACTGCACCGAGTAATGCAGCTATGACAATCCTGAAGGTATTACAATTGCCCCTCCCTCCCCTTCTAACCTCTCCTCCCTCCATTATCCTTGGCATATCCTGTGCTCTCAGTGCCCTTGCTTTATAGTCTTCTCCTAGGCCACGTAATGCTTTGCTGGTCTAGACCTCATCTAATATAATATTGTACTCTACTGTCTATCAGAGATCTGCCTTGCACAGATCTCGCACATAGCAGCATGTTGACTGCCTTTGGTACCACACCTGTAAATTATGCTGCCTTGTTCTGTTCTCAGTGTCAAGTCTTATGTTGCTATTTGTAAATTATTGCACACCACTGTACCAAACCATGCTATTCTTACTTGCAATGACTGTACATAGGCTGCTAATGTTGCTACGCCTATGCCAAATCATTGTATTGTGTCTTGTTGTAGTTGTTTAAACTACCAGGTCCATCTTGTAAATGAGCCCTGCTCAATGGTGTTCTGCCTGGCTAAATAAAGATATTGATTGATTGATTGAGTGAGTGATTATATTTTTCTCACACTCTAATTCAGCAGATATCTGTCAAATGCCAATAACCAAAGGTCGGCCGACACAAACACTTGTCGGCAAAAAAAAGACATAACTTTTAAAACTCTAAAAAGAGTACTTATCCAGCAGCTGAAGGTTAAAATAATGTGAGTTTCATTCATAGAGACTTAGGTAAAACTTTCTTGTAATCAAATAATGAGTAATAATAGAGATACAGAAAGGAGCGGAGCCAGAGCAGAGAAGAAGAGTAGCCATCTTGCTGCTCCGCCCTCATAAGCCCCATCTTCCCTGTGCTGCCAAGTTAATCAGTGGGTACAGAATTGCATACTGGCTGGCTCTGCTGCACACTGTATATAGCAATAATGTTTTACAATGTAATTAAACTGTGTTATGTAATATCTATGAGAAGCCTCTATCAATAAGCTTTAAATCAGTTGGCTAACAGATCTCCTTTATTTTTCAATAAACAAACATAAAACTCATCAGGCCAGATATTCAAAGCTTTGCGCCTGGGTTAAGTTAACACTGCCTGGCAGGCAATTGTAGCCTGGAGCACAAAGCAAGCTGTATTCAAAAGGAAAAGCCCGGGCCAAACAGCTTCTGAATATAGCATGGGAATGAGGCTGTGCAAACAGGGCTGGGAGTGCAGTGCAAACATAGCCCTAGAATAAGGCAGCACTGAATATAACAACCAAGAAGTGCAAACCACAACAACAACACAGTGCACAGTAATGTGAGGGCAGGTAGAGATGAACAATGTGGCCAATGTACATGCCAGCAGATGCGTGGACCCAGTACAGCAGCAGGCAGCAGCAGATGTGAATGAACAGTGATCAAAACTGTATAAATATCCCTGAACCGTTAGCGCCGGCTTTAGCACAGAGCTAAGCTGTTAGCCCGGTGCTAACGTGTTTGCCCAGTGCTAAGATTTGTCATATTCAAAAGTGACATGCAAATGAACCTACTTAGTTAGTCTCTGGGCAAGCAGCCAAATTATCATCTTATCATTCCCTGATTTGCATGCAGTTTGTCCAACGTTACTGTAGGGTCCCGCAGCTCTACCTGTAGGTCAGTTTGGAAGTACAGGGGCTGGCCAGGTCTGGCCACAGCTCCACCTGTAGGTCAGTCTCACAGTGCATGATGGTTGCAGCAGGCTACATGTATGCAGTACAGTATAGCATTGTGTGCCCCAGGGGAGAACACAGCACATGCACAGGCGGTGGTGTTGCTGTGTGCAACCGTCACACTGTAGGCCATGCTGCAGTGCACAGCAGATGCTACAGTAGCAAAGGGGCTGGCAGTGTGAGGGACACAGCAATGCCTATGGTATGTAGGGCAGTTATGACCACTGCACTGTACAGAGTGACATGCCCAGCATGCGAGTGATTACTGATGGTGGACAGTACTGTTTCACCATTGTGTGCTCCACAGATGCTGCACCTGTGGCATGGGATGCTCACAGTGACATTTGCATGGCTGGCTGTGTGTGCTGTGGCTTCTGTACAGTTGTGCAATATGTGGCTGGGGGAGCATGTATGCTGTGACAGGCATGCAGGTGGTGGGGTATTCTCACTACTGGCCCATGTGCACTGCATGATGTGTCCCAGCCATGTGTCCACACTTGGGCTGTGGTGAGGTCTGGCCACCCGTACACCCTCTCCTCAATGGCCGCCATGCCCACAGTGCTGCATGTGTGCGCAGGCATCTGTTGGTCATCAAAGATGTATGGTCTGCAGGTGTGTGCTGTATGGCCACACTACCTAGTTGTCCCCTGTGGGTTGGATTCCCTCTTACTGTCTGTGCCTGGCTGGGACCTGTGGCAGCTGTTGGCATCATGGTGGTGCCAGCATTGAGCAGCATGTGTCCTCCATGTCAGGCATTTTCTAAGTGTCATGCTCTTATGTTAGGGCTGCACAAGCCGTGCTAATGCACCAATGATGTGCAAAGCTGTTTGCCCAGGGATAAGACCAGCTTTTCCTGGGAGGTAATTTCTTCCGTGCTAAGAGTCGTGCTATGTTGCACTAAACACCTTAGCGTGGTGCTAGTTGTTGGAATATCTCATAGCGCCTGTATTCATGTTCACTTTGCCCCTTGCATATAATTATGGTTTGTTCCACACTAATGCACTTTGCCCGAGCTATGTGGCCTTTTGAATATGGCAGTCCCGCACTAATCCCGTGCTAAACCCATGCAAACTGTTTGCGGACCGTGCAAAGTTTTGAATATCTGGCCCATTATATATTATGTGCATAAGATCCCCAAAACAAGAGCAATCTCCAAGTACTAAAATACACAGATCCTTTGGAGCTAAAACCTTTGCAACAGGTGCAGCAATCGCTTGGAACTCCCTTCCCACTAGCATTAAGGAAGCACCAACCACCGGTGCTTTTAGGAGTGCCATGTTTAACCATCTCAGTACCCTTTGCAGCTGCCCCACCCTACTACCCACACCCACTAACTAGCACCCATTCTTTTTTACTAGGCAAGCTCTAAGTTGGGTAAACTCTCTAAATATGTTAATAGTTTTATATTGCTTTATATATTATTAGTACAGTAGTATTACAGTTTTAGTTTCCGGTATGATTACAACCTGCTACTGTAGCTTTGACAATTGTTTCATTGTAACCTGCCTGAATTTGACGGTTATGTAATTTGTTTATCTGTCACCTCTGCTGATGTCTATGTCCCCCCAGGGTCCCTCTTAGAAACAGCAGCCTGTGGGACTAGGCCTGAAATTTTTGGTGATGTTGCACCTCCCAATACAGAAAGCAATAACTGTGTTATTCTGACAGAAGTGTTCCTTAGGTACTTATTTAGGGTTGATGTGGTCTTGTAAAGTGGTAGATAGGTATGTCAATGTAATATTTTTTTAAATCCATGTCAAAACAATATTTTGCACAAGTGAAAAGGCCACAAAATTGTACTAAAATTGTTAAGACGCATTTAAAAGTAAAAATGACCAATAAAATGGGATTTAAACAATTTATTTTAAAAGACAAAAACACATTTTAGTCATGCAAAAGATTTCTTTGACACAAATGATTATTAAGGCTTATTACTTAAAGAATATTGGCCTTGTGGTTTGTATTAAAATATGCACACCTTATTCACTGATACAAAAGTTTTTAATACCATATTCATTATAATAGAAGACAGGTATACTATTGCACACCATGGTGCTAGCAAAACACTACTATGCAATGGACTCCCTCACAGTGATGGGCAGTATGACAGTATATATATATGTGTGTCTAGTCTTTTTCAATATATTTGTCATTTGATGCATGTCTAAATCTGAATCATCTGTAATAACAGACTCTTCTGGATCCACACTGGTAACTGTATGAGGAGTATAACAGTCCTCACCACCAGTAAACAAGCAAGCTTATGCACACACCATGCTTTGCCTGGAACAACTGCAGTTGTGCTCAAACTTGTCTTTTTTACACCCATTTGTAATGAGTTCCAGGAGTGCTTCAGGGGCAGGTGTCTGTGTCATTGGTGTTGGAGAAATGTGGCCATCCTTGTCGTGATGCCAGCCATTTTCAATTGGGGATGTGATATCGGGCTGGGCCTCCAGTGCATGGTTCCAGATAAGGGTCTGGTAATTTGCATACTTGAATACTTGGTATGTTGCAGAAGACTATCAGCTGTTGGGGGTGAGCCTTGGTTCAGGCCTGTTTGTGACAGAAAAGCTTTTACTGCACACCGTTTACGTCTGTTAAGTTAGCCGTTGGGTCATACAGAAGGATTATCGGAAGTTCTACTGATTTCAGCTCTGCAGGAGGTACAGTATACTGTATTTACCACAGTGTCAAGCTTGGTAAGACTTCTAAATTTGTGTGGATTCTTCCTGACAAGATTTCATGGCATTAGTTTGCCAACCCTTGCAAAACTGCTGGCTGATTGCACTCAGTCAATGTGTGTACAGCTGGCAACATTATGCATAGCTGTTGGCCAAGTTCTGCTGCTATGGTGTGGGTTGGTATAAACCTGGCTTTATCCTTCACACCAGTATGAAACCAAAGCTCTTGAGTTGCTTCCAACTTGTGAATAAAATGTACACAGAGAACTGCAATGTCAGTGTCTGGGGACTACACCACTACATGAGGGTATTCTTGTGAAGCATGTGTAACATGAAGAAGAAGATGAGTACCTGCTTCTTTGTATGATGAGAATATATCTTCTTGATCTACAACTGTGTCTGAAGTAACCATGCGAGCAAAGAGGCTGTCCTTGAATCCACCTGCAAAAAACATTTTCTGATCTGGGCCAAGTAATGTTTCTGTCATATCACACCATGATTCTGACAGGAATCTTACACGATGTTCTTTATGTTTGGGATTTCCAATGAACTAATGCCACTGCAATAGGATGGGTGTTTTGGGACCATGGATTTTGAATTCATTGCTTTGTGAGGATTACCTTAATGCATGCTCAAAAGCTTTAATTGAGTCTTTGACATCATATCAATCAAAGATGATATCTACTCTTTAACAGCTCTCATAACTCTGTAGAGGATGGCATACTATTCTGAAGACCAATCCAGCAAGTTCTGCAAAGCTAGTTTCAACTCCTTGCTCGATCATTTGTACAACAGTCATGCGATCCACTATCCAAGCTGTGAGCATGTTGGATGCTGGCAGTTGGTACATTGACTCTGCTTCCTTTTCTAATTCAGGCAATAGCTCGCTCTTTGTAATTTTGTTCAGGGTACCATCAGAGTGTGCTAGATCATATGGAACTGTGGAAAACTCATATGTGAAAACTTCCTTCAGATCAATCTCTCTTGTTTGTGCAGCTACTACATGATGTCCAAACAACTCCCTGTCTGCATTGATAGTCACTGTCTTATCACTACTAACTTTTGATTTGATCTTCTTGTTTAGAGATGCAAATGTCTTGATGTTGAGCTTGTGCAGTGGTTCAAAGAATCCAGTGGTGTTTGAATTTAGTCTGTCTTCCACAAACTTTTTCATTGCTTTGATTCCTGCATCATTCACAGTAACACGTTTGGTGGCAACCTCTGTGGGTGCAACAATGCCTGTTGCAATGTTGGTGAGTGCTGTCAAGTCAACATTCAAATCAAATGGGTTTGTCATGGAGTCGGTGATTGCATTAAAAATCTTATTTACATCTCCATCATCTTGTTGCATGTGACGTGGTGCAGCATCCTTGTGTTTCCATATCACACATTACCTTCATGGAAGTTGTGATAGCTGAGCCCTCATGAGCAGTGATGAACCATCTAACCAAGGCTCCTAGTTTTAAAGTGAAACCCACTATACCCCATTTTACTTTACTAAGACAGTTTACTGTTTGTTCAAGTGCCATGTCTGTTCAGACTTTGCTGAATTTATTTCTAGACCAAGCTACAGCACAATTTCCTTGAACAAACTGCTCATGAACTTTTGGGGCACAATCTGGCAGAAACTTCATATCACTGATGTACACAGATATTCAGCAGGCATAGTTGATATAGTCAAAGGCAAAAAATAGTGGTAGCATATCTACAAACGCTGTAAGATGCCAGTCCCAGTTGCTTAAACGTTCAGTACTAATGAATCGTATTAGGCTGTTAACCATTTCAATCAATCAAGTTTTATTGTTAGATTATTATAGCCATCAACAATACATACAAAAAGTCATACACAAAAATGAATAAAAAAGAGAAATTTTACATAGATAAACAGAAATGAACAACATTTGACATTAATATTATAAAAAATATAGTATCTAAAATTCATTTACCTACTAATTATCTTATACAGATTATCAGTATATCACTCTATTGCACATTTCTCAGTTTTGATTTTCTTCTTATTTACTACCATGACATATTTAACCATTCTCTCAATAGTCCAGGTATCAGCTGTATGAATAAAAATGTTTGTCACGGTTTCTAACTCTAAACCAGACTGTAAGTTTAAAAAGGGTTTAAGCCAATACACCCTTTCATTTGTGTACCACATGCACTTCCACAGAATATGATGTAGATCTTCTACTCCCTCCTCTAAGCATAAACAGTTTTCTGTCTCTTTGTGTGCTTTGTGCTGTCAATATTTTAGCAGGTTGCTAGGAAATCTTTCAACTTTATATGCACTACATATTTTTCTTGATTTAGGTTATGTTAGGATGTCCAAATGGGGTTTATCCCTATGTAAAAGTTCTTTTTTGCATACCATTTTGAATAAGCTATGTTACTAATATATTTTAATTCCTTTTTTCCTAAAAAAATTATCTTTTTTAGATATACTTTTTATATTTATCATTTATCAGAATTCTGTTACTAACATACTTGATCAGTATGAGCAGTCTGTGTTTCTCCAAAATCCTCAGGACATTATTGTACTATAGCCCACTGCCGATGTCCATATGTTACCAATCTTGTTTTTCTTTTATGCACACATTTGATATTCTACCTGAATCCTGCTTAAAGATTCTCATCCAGAAAGCACCTTTCTTGTTTTGATCTTTGCATTTTTGTTTATTAGCCCTTACTCTGCTCTCAAATATTATGCCGGGCAAGCAGGGCCCAAGCCCAATATGTTTCTTAGCATTTTATTTAATGGGATACTTAATTGTTCTTTATTCATAATATCCCAAACATCAGACCCACATAAAAGCTGTGATTCATATTTTGCACTTACTGCCTGTACCAAAGTTCTAATACTTGAACCGCCATATTTATAGTTGAATCTATTTAGGCCTATTATAGTTTTTTTCAAGGTATCCATCAATTTTACATAATGATCATTCCACTTCATATTAGCACTAAATTCTGTTCCCAGATAAATGTAAGAATTAACAACTTCTATTCTTTCTTTTCTTAACATCGATGTCCCCCTTTTTTGTCTACTTAAGTTATTTTGTCCAAAGATTACCATCTTTGTTTTTGTTAGATTTATTTTCAATTTCAGTTTCTCTGATTTACTCTGTAAGAAATCTAGTTTTTTTTTGTGGTCCACTTTGTGTCAGAGATAGAATAACTATTTTGTCTGCATATGCCAATATTGCACATCTGTTTTGTTTTATATTTGGGACTCCGAATCTAGTTGGTTTATATCTCTTAGCATCTGATCAATGTAGAGGGTGAACAGTACAGGGACCAATATGCATCCCTGCCTGATGCCCTTATTTATATTAAATGCTGCAGATAAGTTTCTCCCTGTACCTAATTGATTTTTTAGCCCAATTATTCGAGTAAAGATTATATATTATGTAGACCAGAGACTCATCTATACCTTTCTTGAACAACTGTGTCAATAACAAACTTCTGTCAATGGAGTCAAAAGCTGTTAAATAGTCCACAAAGAGTGCATACATTTTTTGTTTCTGTGTTTTCACATATTTTTCAATTAGATGATGCAAAATGAATAAATTATCCAAAGTGGAAAATTTTGCTCTGAACCCAGCTTGAAAGGGGGATAAACCACCTTTTTTGATTTATCTGATGGTTTAGTTTTTCAAGCAAAACTTTAGTAAAAAAAACTGTTCATTTATGTCCAGCAAACTTATTGGCTGGTACATACAGTAGCTGGATTAGATCTAGCACCCTTTTTATGAAGTGGTATTATGTTGGCTCCCTTCCAAGACTGGGGGGAAGAGGTTTCTTTTATGCACGTATTGTAGAATATTGTTAAAGTTCTACATCATTGCCCTGTGTGACAAAGGTAAGCCTCTGCAAGTACACTATCAGGGCCAGAAGCTTTTTGCAGTTTCAAGGTTCTTATTGCCCTAAACACTTTCTCTGTATTGATAGATACAGAAGTGTAATCATCATGTTTTTTTAAGGGAAAAGTTTCCTCTGCTCCACAATCAAAGAATATCTGTTCAAAATAATTTAACCAGATGGGCTCTGAAATATATGAGTCCGCTGTATTGCTATTATTACTTGTCCCTTTAGCTATTAAGTGCCAAAACTCTCTATTGTCTTTTGTTATGACAGCTTTCAGCATTCTCTCCCATTGTTTTTTGATATAATTTATTTTTCTCTTGTATTAGTAATTTGTACTCCTTTCTTTTATTACAGATTTTTTTAACAAGTTTCTGTTGTTATTCAGCTTTTTTTTTTTGTAAACTCTTTTTCCTGTACTCCCTACCTCCAGACTCTCTCCAGCATGGGCAACTCGGTCATCAGTTTCCCCATCCTGCCTGAAGCATGGCTCACTTGATTCCAGCTGGGGATTTCCCCCAACTCCTGTGCAACATGCCCAAGTCCCCTGGGTCTGTGTCTTCTGGGGAAGGACTGCCATCTCCTCTGACACCCTATCTAGATGATTGGAGGGGAAGCCTGTGCAGGGAAGGGAACTGGAATGTACATCCTTACACCAGGCGGTGGACATGGAGCCGATGCCACTGGCCCCACCTTCACCTACTAGAGGGGGAGGGATTTTCAACTTTATTTCCCCCAATGAGGGCAGTGAAATGCCACCCAGTCCATTACATGCACACACCTGCACATGTCCAGAGGGCGGCCACCCAACATTGCAGTCCATTGTCTGAGTCCTGTGGCTGTAGTACACCCAGCCATTACCAGGTGCCACTACATGCATGGGACAGTCCCCTTACCCTCCCCAGGAGGGGAGAGGAGAGGAGTCTATGGACACTCGATCCTCTCCTCCCTTGCCAACCCCCAATGACCCAGGCTCATTCCCAAACCTGGGTTGCCGGCATGGCATGAGGTGTGGCATCCAGCACCTCAACCCTCAGCGCCACTGGGCTGGCATTATTCAGCTTTTTATTTTGTTTATAAAGCTTCCTTGTTTTCCCTTTAAAAATCCTACAGTCCTTATCAAACCATGTGTCTCTTTTTAAATTTATGAATCTGTGCATTTATTTCTAGTTTTTGCTTAATTTTTTCAAACAATATAGTCAAATTACTCGATATATAATCTAGGGAGCAATTCTGTAACTGAATATGGTCCTCAAAGATTATTGAATTAGCTAATATCTGTAAAATTTCTGTTTCGACTTTACCATTCCATCTAAGCCTTTTTTTGGGCTATTATCTCTATACTCACCCTGGTATCTTGAACATTTCAATTTTCATTCCCATTCCCATTCCCTTTGAGGATTATTGGGTGATGGTCACTCTCAGCCCTCTCAAGTATTTTTAAACTCCTCCAAGCATTTATTGGACCTGTCCATAGGATTAGATCAATCAGTGAGGACCCTCTGCCTGATATAAAGGTATATTCTCCACTCTCATCACCTATTAACCTTCCACCGAGCTGGTACAACTTATATTCCTTCAGTAATTTAATCATTTCTTGTCCAGAATCATTTACTTTGACATCTTTTGTTTGTCTTATTGGAAGCATATCCTTGCTATCTGCAGGTGAAAAATAGGAATTATCAGCCAGTCCATTGAACTACCCTTTTCTTGCATTGTAGTCACCTATCATTAATATTTCCTAATCAGGATAGTTTAGATTTAGTTGCTGTGTTACTGAATTTAAATCCAACCACACCCCTGCCAAATAGTACCTAGAATTCCTTGGTGGTATATATCCATTCACTATTAGAAACTTCTGAGTGGAAGTATGTACTGTTATCACTACACAAATGAGCATAATCCTCACACACTCAATCTTTTGAAAAAAAAAAAAACGATGTTCATGAAGCTTGCTGCACCTCCAGAACATCTACCCATATTATGTATTTTAATACCGGGAGTACTGAATAATTCATAACCATTTACTTTTTCATTTGCTGCACTATCATGCCATGTTTCTTGAAAACATGAGATATCAAATGGTGTGATTCAGTTCACCCACTCCTCATCATGGTATTTATTCATCAAGCCAGACAGATTCCAATTTAAAATTAAAATACCATTTGATCACTCTTTAAGATATGCATCCAGTTCCAAACCATCAACCTGAGTATCATCTCTAGGCATTTTGCCCTCTATTAATTCTGACCATCAATCATCATAACCTGCAAGTATAGTATACTTGTTTGTTTTCTGATATGAGTCAATATTTTCTTAGTTTGTTTCTATTTGAGAAGGGCTGGGTCTAAGTACTTCAAAATCTATCAAATGTAGTCCCATCAAATCCAAAATTCCTACCTTCTGTAATATCTGATCCGTTAGACTTCTATTTTTTACTGTCATGCTTATTTGGCTATCCATCCCCATTCTCTGTACTGTTTTTATCCCTTCTTTGCCTAATTCAGTCTTTAGCCAATTCCTTAATAAGTTGCATATAGTTCCAGTTAACTTGGAATTGTTATCTCTCCTTAGGGCAGCCATTCCAAAAAGGCTCAAGCTCACCTCACTTTCCTGATGTGAGTCTCCTCTAGGTTCTTTGTTGAATAAGTGCCTGTTAGGGTAAGTACCTGAAATCTCTTTATTTCCATTTTTCACTCCATTCAACCACATGTAGTTTGCATATCTTGGAGAAAAAAAACAGAACATCTAACATCATTGCAGCTTCAAGTGGTATTAATGTTACTGCCACTATCTCTTCTAATATTAAATCTATGTCCAAGTATTCTTTAACTTCCTTCATCAAAAGCTTTTCTATGGAACCCTATTTACCTATTTCATATTCAATCCAGTTTACAAGACTCAGGAATCTAATTATAGGTGAAGCATCAGATGTTTTTTCTCCTTTTCCATTTCTACAGAGTTAACCTGAATAGTTTTATATTCTCTGTTTTTCTTTGTTGTTTTCTGCCCTCTATTTCACTCTATTTTATACCCATTGTTTTAGTTGTCTTTTCACTAGGGGCACTTAAGCCCAAATGGTGGTTTAACTGTCTATCTCTGTTTCTAACTTATTCAAACAAGTAGAAAGTGATGGATGGGTTACATATACAGAGTTTTCTCCATCTAATGCTTTCATCATTTTTTTCTTTTTCTTTCTTTTCTGTTGGTAAATCTATTTTTTGTCCCACTTCAGCTATTTCTAGTGACTTAACATTGTACATGACTTTATTACTTTACTGTGTCCCTTTATTTTGTTTCTTTTTGTCGTTGTTTTTGTTGTGTTTTTCCTATCTTTTCCTTTTTTCCTCTTTTCTATTTTTCTTCTTTTTCTTTTTCTTAACTCCTTCTAAGTTGTCATTAGGACTATTGGGAATCAAGACAGAACTGAAGTCTGGTCTTAAAGTTCCCAGTATCCTATCTTCTATCTTCTCAGACCCTTGCAGATCTTGCAAAATTATTTCCACTGAGTCACTCTCTATATCCTGCACCATCAACCTATTTGCTAGTTGATCTAGCTTTTCTCTATTGATAGCAATATCAGCCTTGATTGCTTCCATAATGTCCTTATTAATTATCAACTGTTCCAATAACAAGATGTTTGCAGAATGTTGATTTCTTAAGTATTTATCAAATCCTTGCTCCAGGTACAATGTTGGTAACCACTATTTGATCCACCAGGAGCACTTTCATTACTTATGTCATTCATTTATCTCTGAACATTACAGTTACAATTACTGCAGGAGTGTCTGATTTTCAATTGCGATTCACAAATGTTTAGCCCTGAAATAATACTCTGCAAATCTTCTGTTACTTCATGTAAAGCTGTTTTCTCTTTATAAGTATTCAGAGATTCTTCCCATATATTTGGGGAGGCCTCTAGGTCCTGTGGTTTTATACTATTCTAGGAAATTGATACTATTGGTGGAGATGGTAATGTAGATACCTGTGTTCCTGGTGGAGAAACTGAGTGTACCCTATCCATATTTGTTCTAATCTGATATTCCTAATTAAAACTAGGGGACTCATGTTTTATATTTTTCAACATTTCTCCAGTGGATAGAGAATGAATGCTACTTAACCTAGGTGTGGAGGTTTTACTGTCTGCTGCCTCCACTTGTTTTATTAGATGCTCAGTAATTTTTGATTGCCTTTCCTGTTTTAGGCTCATCTTATTCTGGTTACATGAAAAATACAATAGATTTAAATACTAAAAATAATTGCTCCTAAGTGCAGGTATTCTACCTTATAAATTATTGCACTACATATTGCACTTATTGTATTCCCTCTTTATCATACATTTAGTTTAAATATATATATATAACTAATTCTACTTAATCCAGACTAAATGTTTACACACTCTTTTAAATATCGCCCATTACCCTGCAATCAGTTCAGTACAGCCAATCATAAACAAGTACAATAAAGTACCATAAAAGAAGTGCAAGATTTTTTAAAAATAATAAAGAAATTTTTGTCCAAAATATCTCACAGCATCCTGATCCTGCCAGGTGAAGTGCATCCATCACTTGAAATCAAAGTTCAGAGTTTAGAATAAAAAGATTTTTCACAGGCGTGCAGTTCTCCAACCACAGTTTAAGCATGAGGGTTTTGAGGAGCTTGTAAAACTGTTCTTCAATGGTAGACTCATATCCCCTTTACTTTCAGTGCATTAAGGGTATCCAAGGTATACACTCCCCTGCCACTCACTTCTGTGTTCCCTTGATATCACCACTGAAACAAGTACCAAACAGTTGTTAAGTAACTTAAAGAAATAGGTGTCACCTTTTTCTTTTTTCATTACACAATAAAAAGCTATAGATTTAGGGATGCTGCTAATACTATTACTATCAATACGTTTCATTCATTGTATTTACAGTTTTGCAAATTACAAGAACAGTCTCCCCCTTCAAAAAAATCAAAACATGCTTACTGGTTACTAGTTCTCCAATTTACACAGTATGCAGAGAAGAAATGCCAAATCTTGCCACTGCTGGTGCTCTTACTTGATACGGCCACAAGGCAAAGACGTTACTGCTGACTTGACTTTTTATTTTGCTAAATTTTCCTTTAACCATGGTCCACTACTGCCACAAGGAATTTGCAGATCTTAAAACTGGGTAATTCTCCCCCAAATTGTATCAGCTTTCTTACAGATCATGGTCCCAACTAGCTCTCTCAACTCCAAAAGTGTGTCTGTGATCTGCTTCTGAGGCAGCTGTTGATGCAGTTATAGGGGAGGGTCACATGCCAAATTAGCATAGGGTGCAAAACTCAAACCCCAGCCTAAAATAACATTAAAAAAAATACATAATAAACAAAACAAAAAAATTAAAGCAACAATACAATCAGCTAATCAGCTAAAATTCATAAAACACATAAAACACATGAATATCAAGTTAAAATCATGTACTTGAAATGCTTGCAATAACTATCATGCCGGGGAAAGTTTTAATTCTCCAGGGTAGTTTCTTGAAAATACAAAGTTAACTGGAGAGATCTGTTCACTTATTAAACTTTGCATCACAACTGTAGCTTCATCACAACTATAGCTAAAGATCTAAAAGCGAATCTAAAAGTCAGAAAAAGTATAAGAACCCTTCATTAGTACTTTTTTTTCTACTGAACGCATTACTGTTCTTTTCAGCATGCTGTTTTACTTTGCTTTGCTATGCTTTAAATTCTCCAATCTGCTTCAATTGCCTGGAGAGAAATAGAAAATCTCAGGAGTTCCAGTCTATCTATTCTGCTGCTTCACCTTTCCAAAGGGCTGCAGTTGTCTTCCGTAAGGTCCTGAACCACTACGGTGGGATCACCCCTCACTGCCACCACGATCAGGCCATCCTTCTCCTGTTAGAAGACAAATGACACAGCAGCAGATGGGCACTGGACATAGGGGAACTACTATAAGCTGGTCTGGTAAGGGAGCAAACATTCAGGCAAAGGTGGCATACCTTCCATAAATTTCATATATGCAATGAACCCCTGCTTTTCTGCCTTTCTCCTCAAGGCCAGAGAGCGCATCATAATTCTCCATCTCAGTCTCTCCACTCCTGTTAACCATTTTGATATAATCATCCCAGAATTCAAATGTCTGGGAAGTTGCTTTTCCAAAACTGCAGAATCTGTGCAATATATCCTGTAAATTCTTGAGGGCATCACTGAGCTGGGAAAGTGTTGCTGTTAGGCTTGTTGCACCATTGTTTGATACCGCATTTTGACATTCCTGGAGCTTGCTGTTGATGAGATCTACATCACAATCAATCTCAAAGTCTTGTACCCAGTTACAAAATGCCTGCCTCCTCAATCTGGACAGAGCCTCCATTATAAGCTTGTGGGCTTTCATGCCACAGTTGTAGGATTTGCTTTTAAGTACACTGCTTTCTGTGTTGCCACCATATACTTGCAATTCTATGAAGATATCTTCCAGACTCCTCTCTTCATACTTCTTTCCAATTACAGCCAGAAATGTCTGTGCTATGTGGAAACCACCCATTCTCAAGCCTGTTTTTTGAAATTCCTCTGGGCACCTCCACTGAATCTCTTTGGCCTTATAATCTATAGCCTCGTCAAATGTCAAGACACTGTAATCTTGGCCAAGTGTCCTAGACATCTTGCAGACTTTCTTCATTACAGTAAAAACTGTACTCCATTCACTAGGTGATGCTGGCAGCACTGGACAGTACCCAATAGATGTTACTGTTGCAAAGTTCCAAAGTGTTGTCCAGTGCTCCAGTATATCTATGGGGTGCACCCAAGGGGATGGCCAGTCACAAACAAGAAGAATAGATCCCAAGTTGAGTGCATAAAGTTCAAATTTAAAGATTTGTTCATTAAAAAGATAGTGGATTTCTAAAGGCAGGAAAGTTATTTGTAACTAACAGTAGATGTGGAGGCATTATATATGTCAATTAGACATGAGGATGGAGTCAGGGCATGTGGTTTCTTTCTGGAAAACAGCCAGTTTAGTTCAGCAACACCAACCTGAATTTTTGATAGATGCGTTCATATTTATTTTAACATACAATGCCTTTATGTTTGATGATAACTACTACTTGCAAATGTGTGGTACAGCGATAGGGGAAGTAATTGCCCCCTCATATGTCAATCTTTTTTTGGGATATTTGGAACTACTGACCATCTATAACCCTGAGACAATCCCCTACCATAAAAACGTTAAAATGTGGCATAGATATATTGATGATTGACTGTGTGTATGGGAAGGGAATCAGCACAAAATTTCATTGATTGCTTAAATAATAGCCAGATGAACCTAAAATTCACTTGTACTATTAGAAAATACAGTACTGATTTTCTGGACATGCCATTGTTGGGAGATAGCGAAATGCATCAAGTGGTAACCAAAGGGTATAGGAAAAAAAACATCCACCAATGCACTTCTCAGATTTGATAGTGCCCACCCAAATAGCCTGGAAAAATCTATTCCCTTTTGTCAGAAGTTGTGAATCTGTCACATCTATACTAAAGATAGTGACTTTGATAAACAGGGAGTGGAACTGAGGGAACATTCCCTGCAAAGGGGATATGAGTCAGATGTTGTAGAAAAAGCATATCAAGATGTAAAACAAAAAACACAAAGGGACCTACTGGAAAATGAGATGCATATGGGAGAAACTAAAAAATGGGAACCAGTTATTTTTTCAACTATGTATAACAACACAGCAGGAGCAATAGGAAGCACAATATGGAAAAACTGGCTGATATTACCTGGGACCCTGTAGTTGGGGGGGGGGGATTGAAACTACACCCAGAGTCACATTTTGCGAAGCCACAAGTATGAAAGATAAAATTGTCCATAGCCATTTCAAACCTGATAGCCCTACAAGCAGTACTTGGTTTCCACTTTTTTCCAAGGGGGAACTTTAAATGTATGAAACGCAACAAGCGCCAATATCTAAACACAGTGAAAAATCGTGGTGCATTTAACAACAACAAAAGAATACAAATCAGAGATTTTATTACATGCAGCACTATGTTTGTAGGTAGGATAGTACGTTCATTGAAGAAAAGCATAGAGGTACACATCAGGTACATTATTAATGGCAGAATGGACAAGGCAGTTGGGAGACATTTTAAAGAAAGACATAATTCAGACCCTAAATACTTTAAATGTATGGGCCTGGAAATGTGCAAATGTGGCAACAGGAAAGGAGAGTAACAGAAGCTACTAATACAAAGAGAAGGATACTGGATCTATAGACTGAATACCCTAACTCTGTATGGGTTAAATGAAGTATTGGATCTAAAACCGTACTTAAGAAAGTATGAAATAGTTCCTTTTATTCCTACTAACCCACCTCCCAAAACTCCCCAACCCACCCCTTTTTAGATACATACACTCTCCAGTAACATTGCACAAATAAAATGGGACTATCTTTTCCCTCTTTAATCTATTTAGAAGCTATAGCAAGAGTTCCATAGCAGAAATAGGCAGTGCATTACATATATATCTATATCTATATCTATCTATACCTGTATGTGTATATATATATATATATATATATATATATATATATATATATATATATATATATATATATGTACTGTATATGTAAACACAGAAGTTTGCACTTTAATAACTTTGCAATCATTCAACCAAATTGGCTGAAGTTTTATATGCATAGTCTGGTACCGTTGATCTTTGGATTGAGTAAGTTCTGTTCCAGTGGGTGGTGTGGTTGCATAGCTGCAGAGTGCCAAAATATGTGAAATTTGCCTTTTTTGTGCAAATTCTTTGCTCTGGGCTTTTTTCCCACTATAGTCTATGGGAAAAAAATATACGTGAGGTGTGAAAGTACTTTTTTCATCCATGAAAGCACTCTGTAATGTTGCAAATGGTCCGGTAGTGGCATGATGGTGCCATCCTGTTTTCAGTTAGTGATGCATAAAAAATTATAATATTCAAAACTGGCTGCCCTTTGGTAAAGACCAACAGTTGTTTTTTCCTAATCGGGGCCCAAGGAACATGATCCTGCCATTAGTTTTAAAAAAAATTGCCTGAAATAAGTTTTTGGAATTTTTCCATTGAAAGTGTCGCAAATTTGCAACACTACCCTTGCTAAAGTGTTGCATAGCATGACACTCCATAACCATGGTATTGTAAATTTGCCATACCTTTCACAGACACCACCCCAAATTTGTGGCACTACTTGTATGAAAAATGGCACCTGCCAAAAACAAACCAAAAACAGCTTCTGGTGATCTTGTTTTGAAAACTAACCCAAGAATTGGATTACTCGGCACAACTTAGATAAACACATGTTTACCTAAAAAAGCTGATTTTCCCCTTTACAACCTATAAGGAGAAGGGGGCCGAGGAATCTTCATATTTTATAAATGACATATCCCAGCATTGGGGTGCCCAATCCCAATGCTGGGAGTGCCATAACACCTTACAACCCCCCTTGTGATTGTGGGACACTGGGGAACCCACTCCCAGTGTCCCCAGACATATCCTACAGCCCCTCTACTGTGGAACACTGGGGATCCTACTCCCAGTGTCCCCAAACAATGCATTTTCTCAAGATTAGCTGCCGACAATGGGGTGCTCAATCCCCGTGTTGGCAGTAGCCCCCCTCACCAGTGTAGGACCCTGGGAAGCCAACTTCCAATGTCCCCAGTTTTCTCCTAACCTCCCCAGTACTAGGGAACACTGGGGAGCCCACTCCCAGTGTTCCCAAACAATGTTTTTGCTTTAAAGTAGTTGCTGGCAATGTGGTGCCCAATCCCTGTGTTTGCAGTAGCCCCCACCAGTGTGGGACTCTGGGGAGCCCACTCCCAATGTTCTCAGTTCTGTCCTTCCCCCAGCACTGTGGTACACTGGGAAGCCTGCCCCCAGTGTCCCCAAACATTTACTCATTATCCCTGTAAAAAAGAAAACCACCCCTTACGTCTTTTTTCCCCTACAACAAAGAAAGTGGTTCATCATCATCTCCTCCACTCCTCCCCATCCCAAAAATCCCACTGATCACCACACCTCCCCCTTGCCCTATGGAGGCTGTCCACTGTCATATTCTGTTGACTGAGACACATCTGCACTCTTTAAAGCCAAACCGTGAACTGAAGAATCCAGGTAAGTGCTGTATAATGACTGTCTATGGCATGTTGTACTTATGTTAATATTTCAGGCATTTTAGGAATTTTTGCGCCAAATTTTCAACATGGGCTTTTTGGGACCCCACCTAATGAACACTGTCACTGTCATTTCACTATTCGGACCTGTAAAGTGATTTCACAGTCAGTGTGCAGAATCGCTTTTCAGGACTGAGTAATGAAATGACAGTGCCAGTGTTCATGAGGTGGGGTCCCAAAAAGCCTATGTTGAAAATCTGGGAAACAAATTCCACAAAACACCTAAGTTACGCTAGCTTGTTGATTTTTTTCTACACACGAGCATAACTTTGGCAATTTTTAATATTTTCACTCCAAATTTTCAACATAGGCATTCTTTCACAACCCTCATGAACAGTACAGCTGTCATTTTTCACAACCTGCCTGAAATGCATTTGACAGTGCCACTGTTATGAGGCGGGGGCCCAAAAAGCCCATGTTGAAAATTTGGTGCAGAAATACCAAAAAATGCTGTGTTACACACAACCTGCCCGAAATGTGTTTTCGTACCTTTCGCAGGAAATGGCACGATCTCTGCATGAACTCACCTTTCAGCACTGAATAACATAATAACAGTACCAATGTTCAGGAGGTGGGGACCCAAAAAGCCCATGTTGAAAATTTGGGATATCTACAGAGAGATAGGTGTGCAGGGTTTGACGGACCCTGCACTTCCACATTAAAATAAGAGAAATCACAGTCATCAGGCCCTGCACTCCAAAACAGAGATGAAGGTTCATTACAATGTCTCTACTCTTACTGACAGATGGGTGTGCATGGCCTGGAGGGGCCTGCACTCTCATAAATAACTATGCCTATGGTGATACTGCCACGAAAAGTAAGAAAATTCATTGCAAAAAAACTCCTTTAATGCATCAGTTAGGGTTTCTATTCCAGTGACAAAAGTCTGGAAATTCAGTGTTAGTGTTACCAACCCTACCACCCTACCCCATACCCCCATACCCTCCACATAACAACAGGCATCGGGGTGTGTCTTGGGGTTGTTGGGCCTAACTCTCACCCCATTCTCCTATGCTATACCATCTCTTCTTCCTTGCACATAGAATGGGGTGAGAGTTAGGTCTGATGGACTCAAGGCACCCCAGCATACGTGGCCAGGGCGTGTGAGTTTGGGGTGAGGTGGCTAGATGGTAACCTAACACCAAATTTCAAACCTTTGTCACTGGAAAAGAACCCTAACTGATCATTAACAGAGTTTTGCAATGACTATATATATATATATATAAAGCAAAACAAAATGGTTATATTAAATGCATGCTGAAAATAGAAAATAGAGTTAAAAATCTATATTTCGACCTTAGGTCTTTTTCAGGAAATATCTAAAAGAGAAAAGAAAACAAGTTAGTGACTATATATATACAAGTTAGTGATACATATATATATTTATATGTATTTATAAAATGGGTAGGGGAAATTGTTGTAGTTTTATTGGATGATGAGAATCACATGACCGTGCATATATCAGAGTGCAACCACACACCTGCACTTTTACCCCCCTCCAAAACAATTTTTACATTTTATAAGATAGACAAACCACTCTGAGGTGTGCGGTCGCACTCTGGGTATATCAGAGCATGACCGCACACCTCAGAGTGGTATATTTATTGGCAACTCCATGAAAAGGAGTTACCAAAGTGTGACATGAGTGTCAGTTTTTAAAATCCAAAGTAGATGAATTTTATGTGTTTTATGATGCTGCCCCCCACCACTTATTAAGTGAATATATTGGGAGATAACTTCCTGATCGATACATGAGAAGATGGGTTGTGAAAGTTGCACACATAGCGAAGGACACCAAAGAGTTGTGACATGTGTGTTTTTGTAACTCATATTAGGAAACATTTGTTATTAGGCCTAACATGTGTGCTCTACCAGTGAATATGGGGTGTGGTATTTGGTAACTCCCTTATATGGGCATGAGGTTAATGCATCTTTAAGGTTGCACATGTAACATGGACACCAAAGACCTTTTTGAGGGGAAAGATTTTGTTAAAGCTACCGTTCATTACATAATACTAACTCTATCCATTACAATACAAACCATCCAAACATCAAGCAAAAGAAATGTGAAATATTTACAAGATCTTTTCAAATCATTCTTCCCTGCCCTGCAGTGCATTTAAGTCCATTGTGTATGGCTGGAAAACAAACTATTCTTGTTCTGCAAGCAAATGAAAATTATTTCAAAGCATTTTAGCAAAGCTCCAATACACTCCTAATCCCATTTCTGCCTCAGTCTGGAATATTTTCCACATATTTTTTCCATACTTCAGTGCTAATCTTAAAGTTTCTATCTCCCTGTAGCTGTAATAGCCCATAAAATATTCGGGTACATTTTTTATTCTCATAGTCAAAAAGCCATTGCCATGTAAATGTTGAATCCCCATGTTGGTGCAGGAATTTGAAGGTGTACAGGTGCTTATGTACTGCTGTGACCTCGCCAATGTAGAATGAATTTAATAAACAGCATACAGTTTGTTGACTTCAATTGGGCATGAGAGCATGATTTTTGTTTTTGCTGGCTGCACACTGTGTGTGGTGATGTCAGGTAGCAGAACACATGGATCCTCGGGAAGATCAGTTTGGGTGCTTGTTGTGGGGGCTACATCATTTGAGGCAATGTCATTCTGATTAGTACAAATGGCCACTGATATAGGGATGCTGAAAGTAGTTTCAACTGAGTGGCCACTGGTTTCAGAAGATTCTGGTGTTGGCTCATGTGACTGTTACATGTACAGCAGGCAAACTGGGGTCTTCTGTGAAGTGGGCACAGAAGCCATTGTTAAATGTTTGACTGTCCACTGTCCTACATACCTTCTGTTGTCACATGGTAGCTCTCATTGACATTATCTACAGAAGCATGTTAAGTCTCTGACTGCAACCACTCCTGCTTTCACTGACTTTACACTTTGTAATTGGTGGGTCCCTGGTGTCGTTTTGATATTACCAAGCATGTTTTGTTTAATATAATTGCTGCCAAAACAGAAGAAAGTGTGAATGGAATGGCTACTCCCAACCCTGGCTGGTTCTTTAATTAGATAGTTCTTGCAGCATGTATACTAGACGTCTGCATTAGCGATGGCAACACATAGTTAAGGAGGAGACTATACTGCATTTTGTTAAGAACTGTTACAAGACGCACATGCAGGAAAGTGGCAATGCTTTTCTACTTAAGCAACACACAATTAAGGAGGAGAGAACACAACATTTTGTTAAGAACCACTACTAGATTCGCATGCAAGAAAGTGGCAATGGATTCCTACTTGGCAAACACACAGATAAGGAGGAGACTGCATGTTTCTTAAAAACCCTTACAAGATGCGTGTGCAAGAATGTGGTAAGTGTTTTCCACTTGAAGACATAAAGGTAAAGAGCTACTGGAGCTAAAACAGGCAGATAGAAAAACACAAATTTGAACTAGTAGTCCCCAGTGACTTTCTGTTCTCTGAAGTATGTTTCTTTTCTCATCAGAAAGCTGTGATGTGATAATACTGTGCTGGATGTATTTAATAGATGTTAGACTGGCAGTTGACAACTGTACTGCCCCACAATACATCATCAGCATTATGATATCAGTGACTCCACAGGCAATTGTCCTAGAAGCCATTTGCTTGCTGTTCCTTAGTATCACTGATGTCACAGTCAGCGAGGTCATATTGCTGATGTACTGTGGGGCAGTAGATCATCAGCTACATGCTAACCACTGTTCCACACATTTGGCAATCCAAGTACTCCCCCAACCCCACACCCTGGGCAATGCGGGGCAAATGTGTATGGTTACATGCACATTTCGGCATCTTGTCATACCTGAAGAAGGGATTTCATGCTATTTCATACATAAAGTACAAATCATTTAGAGTAAACCCATGCCCTCCATGCTCAGGGAATATTGTGCCAATTCAAGAATGAATGGCACCAAACTACTCACAATCCCCATCTTGTTTATATGCAAGCCTTGATATAAATACCACAGGAAAATCATAATGGGTCACAAAAGATGGGTGGTGTTGTGAAACAGCATTAAATAACACTCCCTGTGAGCAGAAAGATTGCAAAATGCCATGGCAATCAATACATTACCAACATATTGCATGAGGTAGGGGTATTGTGGGAATTCTTGGCCTGCTGAAAGCACATGGTACCTAAAGTAACCAAGACCACAAACATTGGCAAAAATGCAAATTCTGAAAAAAATAAAACACAGATAATTGCTGAATCAAGCTCCAAATAAACATAAAGCTGAAAGATCTCATACCACCAGCACAGTTTACTTGGAGGGCATTTTATTTTACTAAAATATAGTTTATGGGTGACTAACATAATGGGGACCCCAAGCACATGGTGCCTAAAGTAACCAAGACCACAAACGTATGGCCAAAATGCAAACTCTGAAAAAAATAAAATGCATATAATTGCTGAATCAAGCCCCAAATAAACAGAAAGCTGAAATATACTATCCTACTAGCACAGTTTACTTGAAGGGCTCTTTAAGTTAATAAATTACAGTTTAAGGGTGGCTAATGTAACAGGGATCACAAACACATGGGCCCAGATATTCAAAAGAGTTGAGCCATGCACAATAGGGTTGCACCAGCGCAAGTCCAAAATTGTGCCATTCTGCGATATTCAGCAGGAGGCAGTTGTGCCCCCGAAATCATGCTGAGCAACAGCGCAATGGTAATGAAGGCATGCGCAACCGAAGGGGGAGGAACCATGCATAAATGGCGCAGTGCGATATTCAACAACTTGCTCCTTGCGCAATAGGGAAGCAAGCGGAAGTTGTGCCATAGCGGAAATGAGCCAAAATAAAAAGGAGCAAGGGAGAGGTGCAAGAACACTACAGGGAAGACACATGAGGCAGAACCCTAGCCACACAGACAGGGCAGGAGGGACACACAGGGCAGGCCAGGAAAAGGGCACTCTGAACACAGAGGCACAGGGAAGGTGTGGGGAGCCACAGCCAGTGCAGAAAGGGGAAGTGCCACACAGCACAGAGACCACCACAGGCAGGTGTTCCCGGTGCAGGGAACGTAGCAGTGAGGACAGCGGGAGAATACAGGAACAGCTGCCGGGGGGGTGAACACAAGCCAGGGACATGACCAGTGCCACCTTCCAGATGGAAGCCGTTATGAGGGGGGTGAGAAGGCGGGCGGCAGGGGTGTGTGGCCGTGGAAGGGCCCATCAGCAGTATGCCCCCAACAGGCAGTACCGAGCCTGCACAAGCTTCGAGCTGTACACTGATACTGAGATCGTGGGTCAGTACCACCTGAATAGGGCAATTCTGAGGTGGCTCTGTGAGCTGTGCAATGATGTGATGCAGGCACCCCCACAACAGAGCCATGCCCTATCAGTGGAGACTAAAGTGACAGCTTGCATGTGCTTGCTCGCCACAGGTACCTTCCAGCGACCAACTGGGGACACCACAGGCATAACCCAGTCAGCCACGTCACACCATCTCACCCAATTCCTCAGCACACTGCTGCGAAGTACATCCATTTCCCCAGCACACCGGCATAGCACACAGCAAACATACAGGAGTTCCACAGGGTAGCACGTATGCCTGGCATGCTAGGGCAATAGACTGCACCCATGTGGCCATATGCACACCACCTGGCCCCGAGGGGGCCGCATACATCAATCACAAGGGCTATGCCAGCATCAACTGCCAGGTGGTGTGTGATGCCAGGGGGTGCATAATCAGTGTCTGTGCCACACATCCTGTGGGAGCACACGATGCCTTCATCTGGCACCAGTAGGCACTGTGCCACAGATTCAAGAGTGGGGACATCCCCACTGGACACCTATTGGGTGAGTATGAAAACCACATGGACACACATAGGGCCTGGGGCGGCATGGCCAGAGGTGACATGGGTAGTGGACTACATGGCCCAGGGAAGGGCAATGCTGATCACCAAACTAACCTCCACCCTCTACACACAGGTGACAGTGGATACCCACTCCGTCCCTGGCTGCTCACACCCTACTGGCAGCCCTCGACCCCATCGCAGCAACGTTACAATGAGGCACACGCCACCACACGTAATGTCATCGAGTGGGTGTTCAGGATGCTGAAGGCACATTTCCATTGCCTGGACACCTCTGGCGGTGCCCTACAGTACAGCCCCTCAAAGGCCTGCAGGCTATTCCTGGCCTGTTGCATCCTGCACAACATGGCCAACGAATGTGGGATAGCCATACAGGTCAAAGAAGGGAACAGCAATGGGAACGATGAGGACACCGGTGATGATGGTGATGAGCAGCCCCCTCCTTGGGAGAAGGGACCCTGACTGATCCAGCTGGCACAGCTGCACTGGGACACCATCATGGAGGAGCACTTCAGCCAACCCAGGTAAGTCATGGGGCCATGTGCAGCCAACAGTGGCTAAGGCACAACCCACAAACATGCATGGACACACACAAGGGGTGCATGCCATCAAGGGAAGTGGCAGGGCACAGAGTCACACACAACCAGGGATAGATGAGGACTAACATGCCACGCAGACAGACACACACACACACAATGCACCAAACTTGCACAGAGGGCAGGAGGCACACCGACCCAGAACGCCAACCCTAGCCACACACATGTCCACAGGCCACCACGCCCACTGCCTGTCCATGTGCGTGTGTCAGATGCTGAGCACCATTGCACATTGGTGTAGAGTGCAATGCAGGCATCATTCTGCACATGCAACTGCGGACAGCAGCCGGGAGGGTGTGCAGGTGGACTGTGTGTCCATGTGCAGGGCCGGGTACCCACCCGTGCACTGCCCACTGCAAGACACAATGCACACAGGGCAACACCAGACAGTAGTCGCATTGGGAGACAGGTCAGTCACACGACACGGTGCCCTGGCCACCATGGATGTGTGGGCAGCCCCACCGAGACCCACCAGCACTGACAGGCTGACCACTGGCCTCATGGGGTGGCACCGACAGTCCCCCCAGGGGTTCCACTGCATGACCGCAACCATGCTTGTGCAGGGGTCTGCAGAACACTGAACATGCCTGCGCCAGGCATGCTCGGGATGCCCACAGCTGAACCCGGTGTCGACAGGGAGGGTGTTGCATGACACTGGGAATGGGGGTGGACAGTGCACTGCGTAGTGTCCGCGACGCATGGGCACATAACTGTGTGCCCATTGTGGCCATGACAGCAGTGAATGCCTGTGCATGTCTGTCAATGGCAGCAGTCACATCCTCCCGCAACCAGTCCATCCCTGCCAGGATCAGAGCGGTGTCCCTGCTGCGACGCTCCTCTGTCCGCTCCAGAGCTGTAACGTAGTGCATCCACCGACATCACAAGCTGCATCTGCTGCTGGACTGATGCTTGCAGTAGGTGGGTGTGCTTGTCCAAGAGGTCATCAGCCTCCTCGACATCCTGTCCCTCAGGATGTGCGCAGCCCTGATGCTCAGCACCCCTTGAGGGTGGGCGCTGCACACCAGGACCAGGTCTGGGTATGTCCACAGGCAGTGCACAGATGCCACAGCTGAACCCTGTACCCCCAAGCCCATTGGCTGACTGCTGATGCTGCCCCTCCAGCTGCCGCTTCCCAGGGCTCAGTGGTGCTGCTGTAGTGGCTGCAACAGTCCCACTGTCCTGAACAAACACCAGTGCTACCCCACTGGTGCTGACAGGCACAGGCTGGGTCTGTGATGACACACAGGCCTCCATGGCAGCACTACCCACAGCCATGGCCGCAATGTGTCCTGCTGTGTGGCCATCCTGTGGCACACATGTGTCACTGCCCATGACATTAGCAACATCATCATCGGTGACGGACTCTGCACCAGCCCCAGGCATAGCATGCTGGCATCTGTGGACGCCGGCACACTGGGACACAGGCAGGGCTTCCTCCGCACCCGTTACAACAACATCAGTGTGGACAGCCAGGAGCCCCACTGTCACACTGAGCCACGTATACCTGTGGAGGTGGATGGGCCCTCCTCCATCTCCAGCTGACTGTCCTCAGTGGACAGGCCCACCACTGCTGACCCATGCAGATGCTCAGGATCTGTAAGGGAAAGCAAAGTCGCATTACTGCATGTGACCTACCCTGCCCCCCCAGACAGACCATGACTTACCATGCAGTGATGGGCCACCACCCGTCTGGAAGCCACCACCTGGAACACCCTCAATGGCACTACGCTGCATGCTTCCAGCAATCCTCTCCTCCTGTGGGGTCAGGTATACCACCTCCGGCTGTCCCCCACCTGTTGCAGCTCATGCTGCCCTGATGGCAGACACCTTCTCCTTTATCCTCCTCCTGTCCATGCCCATCTTTTTCTTGCACTCCTGCATGGAGCGCTGGTGGCAGCCATGCAGGTTCACTGCACATGCCACCTCCTCCCATGCAGCAGTACAGTCATGAGGTGTTCCCTGCCATCCGTTGAGAAGCAGCTCCTGATCCAGGTAGGCATCAAACAGGGCTTCGGTCTCGGCCTTGGTAAAGTTAGGCCTCCTCCTCCTCCCACCACTGTGTTCCTCCTCTCCCACAACTTGCTCAGTCATTTAGCCTGTAAGAATGGCAGTTGTTACCTGTGACTGTGCAGTCCCATGCATGTCCCTAAATCCACAGTCCACACTCCCAAACAGCATGCAACTCACCTGTAGACTGCAGTAATCGACTATGGCCACTGCAGCCCAATGTCGCACTTTTATAGCGCAACCCATGCAAATGAGGCGAGACGCAACTTTAAGTGGATGCAAATTGCAGTGCTGTGCCATTGAATGGCTGATCAGATGATTTGCATATGACAACTGAATATCGGGCTTTTGCGCTTTGTGCAATTGTGTTGAACGTGCTGAGCCAATGGCGCAGTTCTGTGACATGCATAGTACACACCTCACTGCGCATGCCTGGGTCGCTGACACAGGCGTCTGCCATGCTACTGATGTGCTGTGCACGGTAGGCAATGCAGGGCATGGCCATCATTGTGCCAGTGGCACTATAGTGATGGTCACCTACATGGTGCTGTGGCACTGGGCTATCATAGGCACACTAGGCCAACTGTGCTGTAGGCCGCTACTGGCGGTAGCACACAAGCAGCCAATCACAATACACGCATGTCATTCCAATGGCACTGTGCGTGTCCATGCAACAGAGACCCTTGACCCTGTGCCTGACCTTTGCCCCCTAGGTGCCATGCGTCAGACATTGGTGCACTTCTATCGCACTGTTCGGTGACAGCGTGATATGGAATGGCAGCACTGTACTGCGCAGCATCTGCACTTGGGGAGCCGCGCTGCAGAGCACCATATTGGAAAATCAAGCAGAGAGCATGGCACACAGGAGGGCAGCTCAGTGGTCAGCAATACAGCTGGCCAACCTAGTGGCCATTGTGGAGCCACACCATGGGCCACTGTTTGAGGAGGCACCCCTGGACAGGTCCAGGACCCAGGTGTGGGAGGAGGTGGCCACTGCACTTGAGGAGGCTACAGGATGGGGGATGAGCACTGAGCAGTGCCTTCACAGGTATGGGACCTGCAGCGGAGGGAGCCGGAGCTTCTGGCACACCTGCGGGCATGTGCCAGGAGGGGCACGGTGCCATGGTCAGGTAGGTGTTATGTCAACACACTTTTATCTTCCATATGGGTAACACTGTTGTATGTGTCCAGCACATGGGGAAGGGACTGTCTGGGGTTGGCTGTGGTGGTGTTATCAGGGCATGGGGTGGGTGGGTCTGGCTGGGTAGGAGGGCACACACCTTGGGGCAGGGGGACTTTGCTATGGGATTGTACTGATGTTCCTCTCTCCATGTATGCACCACAGGCCTGGAGGAATGCCGTCATGCCCGTGATCTTCGGTGACAGGAAGAGCAGAGGGAAGTCAGGTGGGGCAAGGGCCCTCACCGTCCACTGGAATGGCCCAATGAAGGAGAGTGCCATAACTCCATGATTACTATTGCATGCTGTGTAACAAAGTGGGCAGCGGGGCATGGCCACCATCCATCAACACCACTGCCATGCAAGTGACTTGTTACAGTCAACACTGTCCAGTGGCAATGCATGTCTGGGAGTGCATCGATGGTGGTCCATGAGTGCACCGGGTACATGATTGTGCCACTGCCTTTGCACCACATAGCCATGTCACTAAACGGCCATGGTGGTGCTGTGCGTGACGTGGCCAGTGGGTGTGTGCAGCATTCCACATGGCTGTATGCACCTGGGTTTGCAGGTCATGTGGACGTGATCACTGTGGGTGGTCACACACCATCACAGAGGTATGTCCCATGGCCATATGCCATGCACAGTGGGCGGGCTGTATGGGGCTGTGTATTCACACCTATTGACTGTGCTCTCTTGTCCTAGGTACATGTCATCTCTGGGAGATAAATGAGGTGCTGCGGGAGGTCCTCTAGGTGGAAAGGGCATTGCTGGACATCCTCCGT
The DNA here is from genome assembly GCA_016271365.2 of Neoceratodus forsteri. Classification (NCBI taxonomy): domain Eukaryota; kingdom Metazoa; phylum Chordata; order Ceratodontiformes; family Ceratodontidae; genus Neoceratodus; species Neoceratodus forsteri. The sequence continues at coordinate 910,895,340 of CM057455.1, read as the reverse complement.
AGGATTGACTACACTGGGGTCCTGCGGAGGCACCAACCAAGATGAAGGCAGAGTGGGGAGCAGCGCTCCCGCTAGGGGTCCCTCAGCCCCTGTAATCTCCTATCCCCCTGGACCCACCCTCACATCCCTCCTTTCCTGTCCCATTTGTCCACCCCTGCCCCTTACACACACCCACCTTGTTTGTGGCCCTCCTCCCACCTTGTATATATTTTGTAAATAGTCTTGTAAATAGTTAACTTTTATATGTTTTTTCAATGCAGTTATTTTGATATGAATACTGTGGTGGTCTCTGATTTGCAGTGGGTTATAGGTGCTCAGCTGCAGTGGTGTGCATGGTGTCGGGGTGGTGCGGTCATGGGTATGTGTGTGTGTGTCCATGTGGAGGTGACTATGGTGTGGGGGTAGCTATCAGTCAGTGTCTGTGGTATGTGTTTTGTTCCCTGTGCACTGGATGACTGTGTGCAGTGGTCCATGATGCGTGCTCTGTGTCCATGGCACCCCTATCAGGCCGTCCATGGCCTGTGTAGCTGACACACATGCATGTATGTGACCTGCACAGTCTGCTGGCATGTCAGTGGTGGCAGTCCCTGCAGGGCAGCCACTGTACCCGTCACAATGCTGGGTTGCCTTCTGTGACTGGTGTGGTGCATGTCTGCCTTGGGTGACACTGTGGCCTCCACAGTTGTTGTCCCACCTCCATGCTGTGCCTTGTGTGTGTTGCAGGGGATGTACACCACTGTCTGTAACTTGTGCTCTGGGAAAATGATGGTGGTGTACGGGTCCACAGTGCCTGTGCAGGGTGGCTGGCACTCCAGTGCCATGGAGGACTGTGGGTTGTGTGTACACAGTTTACATGGGCCCACACTGGGGGCTTGTTTGCCCCACCACTGTGTCAATGTGTTGTTGTGCCCTTGGGTATTTGTGGGTGTCTGTCCATGCACTGTGTGGCATCCGGTGTGGTGCATGCTTCCACACACCACTGTGGGTGTCTGTGCTGACTGTTGCGGCCAGTGTTGGGTCAGGGTGTGTCACTGGGATACTGTGCAGGGTGCTGTACCATTGGTGGTGGTGTCCAGGGCAAGCCCTGTCCCATGTGGGGTACCTCATGTGCCGACGCATGGTTGGTCTCTCAGCAGTACCTTGGGGGGACTACGTGTGGTGGCACTGTGTATGCCATTGTTGCATTGCTGTGTGCTGCCACCTGCTGATGGGTGCTCATGGTGGGACTGCCTTGCATGGTTCTGTGGTGCACAGGGTTGCAGTGTCACAGTGGGGGTGGTGATATGCAAGTGGTTTCCTGCAGTGGTGGTCACTGCTCCTGGGGAAGGTGTCTGAGGTCATGGTTCAGGGTGTACTCTGCATTGGGGGGATGGTGTGGCATGGGGTGGTCAGCCCTCCTTGAGTGCCAGTCACAGCTTGCCGGGGGGTGTGATGGGGCACAATGGCCCAGCTGTGGGTTGGTTGCTTGTCTCCATGGGCCGGTGGTTATTCCAGTCCTCCCCCAGTTGTTCAGTGCATGGGGTGTGGGGGGACGATGTCTGTTCTGCTGTGTGTTCCTGTGTCCACCTGTGACATGGGTGGTGGGCCCCTACCTCCCCGGTTGTGCAGTTGCATTGCTCTGCCTCTTGGGGGAGTCCCTGGTTGCACTATGGCTCCTCTGAACTGCTCAGCTGCACATCCCTTGTTGCGTTATGGTGCATCAGATCTGCTCAGCTTCCCCTCCCTAGCTACGCTATGGCGCAGGTGCTGCGATATTCATTCGTCGGCAGTAGGTGCAGTTTGGCCTGCTCTGTTTTTGAATATCGTGCCTATTGCACATGGGCGCAATGGACTTGTGCTTGCTCCTGCTATTGCACACTTTTTGGGTGCAGTTTGAATATCTGGGCCATAGTGTCTAAAGTAACCAAGACCACTAAAAGCATTCCAAGCTGCAAACTCTGAAAAAATAAAACACAGATAATTGCTGAATCAAGCCCCAAGTAAATGGAAAGCTGAAATACACCATCCCAATAGCACCATTTACATGAAGGGTTCTTTATTTTAATTAAATACACTGTATTGGTGGCTAACATAATGGGGACCCCAAGCACATGGTGCTTAAAGTAACCAAGACCACAAATGTATGGCCAAAATGCAAACTCTGAAAAAAATAAAATGCATATAATTGCTGAATCAAGCCCAAAATAAATAGAAAGCTGAAATTTGCCATCCTACCAGCACAGTTTTCTTGAAAGGTTCTTTATGTTAATAAAATGCAGTTAAAGGGTGGTTAATGTAACAGGGACCCCAAGCACATGGTGCCTAAAGTAACCAAGACCACAAAAAGCATTCAAAAATGTAAACTCTGAAAAAATAAAACACGGATAATTGCCGAATCAAGTCCCAAATAAACAGAAAGCTGAAATACACCATCCTAATAGCACAGTTTACATGAAGGGTTCTTTATTTTAATAAAATACACTGTATGGGTGGCTCACATAATGGGGACCCAAAGCACATGGTGCTGAAAGTAATAAAGACCAAAGATACTGACAAAAACCAACATATTTGCCTAAAACACATTTAATAATAACACAGAATGCATCTGTAGGTTACATTTCTCATACAATACAATTAATGTATCGTTTTTGTTAGAAAGCCACTTCAAATAGTGACTACAACTGCACGATTGGTGCAACAGCAAGGAAGTGAAAACTTCAGCCAAATCATACAGCCTTAGAAATAATGTGAAAAAATAATTTACCAAGAACAAAATCACTTCTGTGAACACAATTATTATTTGTTAAAGCTGCATTTCAAAAACAGACAAACACACACACACACACACACACACACACACACTCATACCTTGGTACTTGGCCTTTGGAGCCCATTAAAACTGTACTCATCAAAAAAACAACTTAACTTGCCCAAAAGAAATGTGCCACTGATTGCAACTGTTGTATAATGCTAGACTGCATTTGTACTGTATAACTGCCCACTGGAAGTTTGTAAAAAAGAAAGGAGCCAGAGTCACATAATGTTGGGGGTCTCCATTACTTAAATTGTGCCCCCCTCTCCAATAACACAATATCTCCAAGCCTCATTTCACAAGAACAAATATATATTAAAATGTTTACATTTGTACTGCACAGTAAGTGCACAGAAACATTTTGTTCCACCAACCTTACAGCCTGATACACACTGCAATACTGAGAATGAGTCCAATTTGGTGATGAACACACAGAGGCTAAAATTCATTTGTGGTCCTTAAACACTACATTGGGGCTGTAATGCTCATTAAAATCATCAAATCGCTATACTATTTGCTGTAATAAGCCCCCCAAAACATGTACAGATGTACACTGTACTCTAAGCAACATCCCATTTGTATGAGCCATTCTGTAGCTGCATTCTTAGACCTGAAAGTAACAATGGTGTACCTGGGGTCCATGTGGTTGCTCACATAACTGACATGCTGCTGGTTGGACACCAGGATTGTTCTGCGAGCTGGCAAGAGCAGGATTGGGACTCTGATGCAAATTCTTGTGCTTTTAAGCACCCTGAGAGCCTTCCCCACTCTTGGTGCATGTAAGTGCACTAACATGATTATTGGGGTGGGGCCGGGCACCGGGGTGGGAGTGAACAAACATCCAGAATTTCTGGACACCAGGAGTCTGTAGGGAAAAAAGGTCAGACACAGTGCTCCTGCAGTACAGTATTCTCCAGTGAAACTTAGTGCTGTGTCTTTTGCAGAAGCTCCCTGATCAAAACACATGGCAATTTCTGGAGGATTTATTAATATAAGTACATTTTGGGGTCAAAGGATGAATGTAACCACTGGAGACACAAGTGGTTACTTCAGCTACTGCATTTACTCTGCTGTGTAAGTGCTATTCAGGCACATTTAACATTAACTAAATGGTCTGAAAACAAAGTCTGGACACAGGACAATAAGTCAAAGCAGTTTATTGTGGTAAAGACCATTTTTAAATTAAAATAATGAATGCTGTTTACAGTGTGTTCCACAATGTCACAAATTAGGCAAAAAAAGTTACAACTTTTATCACAAACCATGTTTCTTTCTTGAGGAAATTAACAACTGGCGGCATTCATATTGTGTAATTTATCTCTCCCCATCACATATTTTCCTACAGCATAGTCATTCACTGGGAACAGGTTTTACAAAGTTTATAGATGGCATGTACATTTTGGGACACCATCGGTAGCCCATTTTCATGAAGTCACCCATATGCATTGGCATGCATAATCGCCAGGACTAGTTCCCTTGACCTGCAAAATTTCATGCTGTTATTTGGTTGTTGAGATAGAAAGTGTCAAATAATCCTAAATTTATCGTTTTTTGCCACATTTTTTTGTCCACCTGTATCTCATAAATGCCTTAATGTTGTGGTCTGAAATTTTCTGAGTAGAAAGCCTTTGGGTCACAGATGTGCCTTTTGAAGGTTTGGTGAAAAAATATTAATCTGTTCCAAAGTTATAAAATTTTAAATTTCCCATTATTTCCTATGGTATAAATGATATGTTCTGAACGTGAAAAGTACTTTTTGCACACTGTCATCCAATTTTGCATACTTTGTACCTTAATAACTTTGAACCCTTAAATGGATTTGCATGAAATTTGGCATGCATATGTTCTGGAGGTAGATCCCTAGATGTGGTAAATTCCATTGGAATCCGTTGCATGTCTTCTGAGATACTGTGTCTCAAACATCCTTAAACTTACGTTTCCATTTCTCAGTCTTCCAGTTTTGCATATTTACACCTTAATAACTTTAGTACCCTTAAACAGAAATGCTTGAACTTTTGCATGCATCATCTCAGGGAGTATGTCTGTATATGTGATAAATTTCGTTTGAGCCTCTTTTGTGATTTGTGAGATATTGAGTCTCAAGCATCATTAAACTTACATGTTTGTGTTCCATTTTAACTATTTTTACTAACGGTATTTCAGTTTTGCATAATTTGTAGTTAAATAACTCTGGAGCCCTACAACATATGTGCAAAACATTGTGCATGCATAATTTTGTAGGGTTGGTCTGTTGATGTCTTAAATTCCATTTGAATCACCTGAGTGGTTTTGAAGATACTGTGTCCCAAATATCCTTAAATTTACATGTTTTTCCCATTTTTGCAATCATCCAGTTTTGCATACTTTGCACTTTAATAACTTTGCAACTATTCAATGGATAAGCATGAAAGATTGCATGCATAATGTCATGGGGTAGATCTGTTGATGTTGCTAATTTCATTTGAATTCCTTTTGTGTTTCTGATATATTGTGTCTTAAACATCCTTAAATTTACATAAAAGAAATAAAAAATCACACATACTCCCATAATACAAAGCACCATGGGCTGTATATAGAAATCACCGCAGTATATTATGCTGGTTCAACTTTAAGCAGAAATGCATGGTACCAAAAGGTCTCTCACACAGACTGCAAAGGGTGCCAACAGAAGATGCATACATGTGTTTCGTCCTACCAAGACTCATCAGTGTGCCTCATCTGTGTGATACCCCAGTGGAATGAACCAGCTACCCTAAGATGGTCTATCTGGATTATGTTGTGGTGAACCCAATACAAATAAAAAAACAAGCTAAAACACAAAGAACCTCAGCATGCAAGTACTGAAGCAATGGTTACCCCAAAGGGCACTGGCTGGGAAGCCAAGTTTCAAAGAAATACAAAATCACACATCCCCCCACAATGCAAAGCACCAAGGACTGCATATGGAAATCACCACAGTATACTATGCTGGTTCAACTTTAAGCTGAAATGCATGGTACCAAATGGTCTTTCATGCAGTCTGCAAAGGGTGCCAACAGAAGACACATACATGTGTTTTGTCCTACCAAGACTCATCAGTGTGCCTCATCTGTGTGATACCCCAGTGGAATGATCCAGCTACCCTAAGATGGTTTATCTGGGTTATGTTGTGGTGAACCCAATAAAAAACCAAAAACAAGCTAAAATACAAATTTACATGTTTTCTCCATTTTCACAGTCTTCCAGTTTTGCATAATCTGCAGCTTAATGATTTAGCAACCCTTCAACAGATGTGCATGAAATTTTGCATGCATAATCTTGTGGAGTAGTTCTGTTAATGTGGCTAACTTAGTTTGAACTACTTAATTGTGACATTGTTTGCCAAAAGAACTAGGGTACTGCCACAGTTTGCAACACAACTTTTCCACATATGTCTCTTTGCCACTTCATAACTGAAAAATGGTTTGGGTTTTTTGGTTGAAACTTTCAGGGTACAAAGGACCTGCCCCAAAGATGTGCCTTTAGCTGGCTTGGTGGAAAAATGTTACTGCACAGCAGAGTTTTAACACTTTGATTTTTTTTTTGTTTTTTTATCACATCTCTTTTTTTTCTCACCTTGCAGCCACAGTCCCTCTGTATATCCAGCCACAGCTCCTCCTTCACCACCGACCCCAAAGCTGATGTGCCCAGCTGGCATATGCAGCTATGACCAATGAGAGGGGCCCTCCTTTAAGCCTCCACACCCGGCAAGGATTCAATACTGGCACACGTCTTATTTCAGGCATCATCGGCCGGTGAAGCTAGTGGCTATCAGGCTGCCATGGACTATGCTGCCATTTTACACTTTTTCTCCCTGATAGAAGCACGGATGTGCAATGACGTCTATGCACAACCTGTGGACATCTGCTGTGCTCCCCCCTACTTAGCACTTGCACAACTGCAGTTCCTTTGGGCATCTTCAGGGACTGCCAGAGCATGGACTGCACCCACCCCTTTTATCTAGGACTAGGAGAGCTGTCATCAGACGCTCAATCCTAGTCCTCCTTTACTGACCTGCTGGTGTGGAGTGAGGGGTGGCATCGAGCACTTCAACCCTCTGCACCACCAGGCCGGCTAACACTTTGATGTTTCAGAATTTCCCTTAGGGTAACATTGTGATGGTTGGGGTACTTTTCAGATGCTATATCTAGAAAATGCTTTGAGATAGAGCTTCAGTGCTATGAGTAGTTTAGTACACCTTTGGGTGTACTAAGTTGTTTTGCATGTTACCAGGCCCTGTTTTAAACTGTTGGTGAATTGTAACAAATGTGGCACGTATGACCTACAGTATACTGTGGCATGCATTATCAACATGGCAGCAGTACTGCTTTGCAGGGCACAGAAGTAACACAACACACTATGCACTGACAGAAGTCCCACATCCACATGAGGGACATTTTCAATAGGCATGGGTGGGAGAACAGGGCCTGGAGGTTCCTGTGCCCACAATGTTCACTATGGACTGATGCAAGTGCAGGGCCCAAAGGGCTCTACTGTTCTGCATGGAAGTGAAGGGACAAGTACAATAGGCATGTATGAGAGCACAGGGCCATACCACTCACTATGGACTGATAGGACCTCAGGGCTCAGAGGTCCCTGCACTTGCACATGGAAATAAAGGACAATTACAATAGGCATGGTTAGCTGCACAGGACTCTCTCTCATCTGCTACTGCTCTTGATTTTCATATTTCTAAGACATTCTATGACATCTCAAACTCCCATTACATGCTATTCATCTGAATGGCCTGGAATGGGTGTTTCTGATGTCATGAAGTGTTCAGGCAGTATGAAAACAGAGAGCAGTAATTGCTGAGCACAGAGGGATTCAGGGTAGTCTTTTTTATCTCTGAGATTTTGTGAGTTTGGATCTTTCTTCAGCTGTCCAGGATGCATTTTGTCTGGTGGAAGATTAGCTTGAGTCTTTCTTTAACTCTTTAACTGTTGCTGGATTGTCTGGAGGAGGATTAGCTTGAATCTCCCTTCAACTGTTTAACTGTTGCTGGCTGCTGGGGGAAGGGGTTCTTTAACCAGAAACAAAGGAGCCAATCAAGTAGGAGTTGCTAGTTTGCATCTCTCTTTAACTGTTAAAGGAGGCATTTTGTTTGTTCATTCTGCTTGCTGCTGAGAGAAGTAGGAGTTGGAGTTTGAATCTATCTGGGAGGCATTTTGTCTCTGAGATTTGTTGCTCTCCCAACCAACCCCACCTCCACACATTATTAAAGGCTTAGTTAGTTAGTTGGGAGGAGCATATAGGCTCTGCCCAGGGGTGGGCTGATAACTGCTGATAATATCCCTTAAGTGGACATTTGTACATTTAAATTGCATGATCTTGTCAATTTCACTCTGTTAGGAATAGGATAAGCTTGACAGGGGCAGAGAGCAGACAGGGGCAAGGGATGTGGAAACATATCAGTGTCATAAACAAACAAACTCTGTAAAAGGGAGATAGAGTATAAAAGAAACACTAAATGAGGTTAGAAGCATGCTTAAGGCGTACATAGGATGGCACAAGGAATAATGCAGTGCAATGGGTGTGAAGCAGAGGTGTTCAGAAGAATGTTCTGGGAACTGTGGTGCTGCCCCATTTGTAGGCACCTCTCTGGGCTGAGGGAGGAGGTTGTCAGGCTTCGAGCACAGTTGACAGTAGTACTGTGGAGCTTTGCCTCCACCCAAGAACCACCATACCACCAGCCACTGCCACAAAGAGTACAAAGTCAGAGGTCTAGATGGACTACAATGGGCTCAGGGAGGTTGAGGAAGGTGGAGTTCAAGCACCCCCCACCTGGTACAACTAAATAACAAATATGATGTTCTCAAGGAGAGGGAGAGCCCTGAAAAGGAACCCTAGATTGTGACCAGGGGTGAAGGGCAGAGCCACCAGGAGGGGGACACATGAGATGGGGCCAGAGAATCCATGGGCAGGATCAGGCATCAGGAGGGAGAGGGAGGTTATGTGTCTCCCAGGAGGCACAGCTCTGAGGGAAGGGGAGCAGAAAAAAGGGTCCGGCTGTGGGGGTGGATGTAGAGGTTACAGTACAGGGGAGGATGAAGGGGAGGTTCAGGGTGAAGGGTAGGGATGACATTGAGGATGAGGGGGCTTCAGGTGGGAAGGGGACAAGTCAGGTACAGAGAGTGTTAGGGGAAGGTGCTGGACTGGGGAGGTGGCTAGGGGTGGAGCTGAGGGTATAGATAGGGATGCAAATGTGCAGGGCAGTGTGGAATCTTAGGACAGGCACAAGGAAAGAGAATTTGGGGGAGGGATGAGTAAAGAGGGAGGAATGTGCAAGTGCTGGGTGATTCCATACTAAAAGTGGTCAGATGGGGAAGTAAAGGGGAAAGACATAGTTACATATGCGTAGAGTCAGTCTGTACCTGGGTTGATGGCAGATAAAGCAGGACAGGCTATTCTGAAGTGTGCAAAGAGGGGAAGGCATAAACCACATATGGTGGTGCATGTGAGTACTAACGACTTGGCAGGGGAAATGGTAGAGGTGGTAAGGGAGAGATTCATGGAACTGGGTAAGTTGAGTGAGTAGGCAGGGAGCTCAGTGGCCATCTCTGAGATACTCCCAGAGCCATGGGCAAGTACAACAAGGAAGGGTAGGATAGATGAATTCAACAAGTGGTTGGGAAATTGGTGTTGATCCAAGGGGCATGGGTTAGTGGGAGGCTGGGGCAGGGTCTGGGACAATAGGAATCTGTACACAGTGAACAGATTAAATTTGAGCAGAGAGTGGAAGGGAGTGCTAAAACAAGTTAGAAGAAAACATAGAAATAAAGATTAATTTAAACTAGGCGGGGTGGTGGCGAGTGGGTTGCTGAAGGGAATGCTTTCCTGTCCCCCATACAAACTGGGTTAGAAGCAAGGAAGAATCAAAGGGTGGGGCCGAGAAGGGTGGGAAATTGGGTATGGAGTGAAAGTGAACATCTTGGAGGGTTGTCTCCTTGAGTGCAAGGAGTCTGGGGAAGAAAACCACAAAACTACAGTCTCTATTGACAGAGTGGATGGTGGACATAGCTGCCACCACAGAAACATGGGCCAACCAATACCAGTACTGGGACCTGATGATACCAGGGTATAGGATTTACAGGAAGGAGAGGGGCAAAGGGGGGGTGATGTACATAAGGGAATGGATAAAGTGTGTAAGGGAAGAGGGGGAGGAAGGTAGGACAGAGGCCTTGTGAATGCAATTCAAGGACATGAGGAATAGGATTCTCAAGGATGGGAGTAGTATACAGGCCACTGACTCAAGGGGAAAACCTGGACAGGGAGCTGGTGGAGCAGATTAGGAAGGTGTGTGGGAAAGGTAACACAGTAATTATGGGGACGTCAATCTACCAGGAGTGGATTGGGGTACCCCAGCCACCTTGAGTGCTAGGGAGCAAATACTCCTGGATGCCATCCAGGACTGCTTCCTGGCACAGATGGTCACTGAGCCAACTAGGTTGGGAAATACACTGGATCTACTGTAGTTCTGGCCAATGGGGAGGCTGTAAGGGAGGTAGGGGTTGAGGACCCACTGACTGGGAGTGACCACCACTCGGTGTGGTTCACACTTAATATGAGCAGAGAAGCAGAGGGTACAGAGACTAGGGTGGTGGACTTCAGACAGGCTAACTTTTGTAGGATGGGTGAAATCTTAAGGGGGCATATGGAAAGAATACAGCCACACTGGGATGCAAATCAGAAATGGGAAAAAATCAAATTGGGGATATTGGAGGCTACTGGCATATGTACCAGACTGCAGAGCAAAAAGGGAAGGGCTAAAAACTGAGCTGGCTAAGTAAAGGGGTCTTAGAAATGGTGAGGGTTAAAAAGCAGTGTTCAAGAAATACAAGAAATCCAGGAAGGGGGAGTATAGAGATGAGTATGTGAAGAGGTCCAAGGAAGTTACCAGGGGTGTCAGAGCAGTTAAGGCCTCCAGGAAATTGAGGCAGCCACAGGGCATCAGGGATGGGGAAAAGGACTCCTTTAGATACATACAGGAAAGAAGGAGCTGCAAGGACCAGACAGTGAGGATCAGGAAGGATGGGGGCAGGACAGAGAAAGGGGTGGATCAGGCAGAAACACTGAATGAGTACTTCTGTTCTGTATTCATGAAGGAGAAGAGAGCAGCTACTGCAGGGGTGGGCAGGGTGGGCAGGGAGAGAGGAAGTAATGGACGGGGTAATCACTGTGGGTAGGGTATTGATGGGGTTATGGTCTCTGAGGGTGGACAAGGCACCAGGACCAGATGGCATACACCCCAGGGTATTGAAGGAAATGGACGAAATCCTGGCCAGATTGCTGGTGGAACTATTCGATACCTCCCTGGACATATGGTGCATACCGCATGACTGGAGGATGGTTCACGTGGTACCCATCCATAAAAGTGGACCAAAGGATGAGCTGGGTGATTACAGGCCAGTAAGCTTAACTTCTATCATGGGGAAGCTGATGGAGACAATACTTAAGGAAAGGCTGGTGAACTCTGTGGAAGACAATGGGCTCCAGGACAGTCACCAGCATGGGTTTATCTCTGGAATGTCCTGCCAGATGAACCTAGTTGAGTGTTACGACTGGATCATGAGGGAATTGGACAAGGGTTATGTGATGGATGTCATTTACTTGGACTTCAGTAAGGCCGTTGACTCAGTGCCGCATGGGAGGTTGGGAAGGAAATTGAGATACGAGGGGGTGGGGACTAAGATGGTTAAATGGACTAAGAATTGGCTGCATAGGAGACAACAGAGGGTAATGGTGGGGGAAGGGACTCTCATCTCCAAGGGTGCCTCAGGGATCAGTACTGGGGCCAGTGCTGTTTGGAATATTCATAGTGGACATCTTGTATGGTGTCAGGAATAAGATCAGTCTATTCGTTGACGATACCAAATTGGGGCCAGTGATGGACTATATAGAAGGTTGGCAGGGGCTACAGGATGACCTGACCAAACTGGTGGAGTGGTCGAAAGTGTGGCAGTTAGGGTTCAATGTGAAAAAGTGTAAAGTCCTGCACTTTGGAGCAAAGAACCTAAGGAAAGGTTACCAGCTGGGAGGGGTGCAGCTAGGTTCCACTAAGGAGGAGAAGGATCTAGGGGTGGTTGTAATGGGGAAGATGAACAATACAGAGCAGTGTTGGAGGGTGGCAGCAAAAGCCAACAGGATGCTGGGTTGTATCATGAGAGGGAACTCCTCCAGGAGCAGAGTGGTGATCCTGCCTCTCTACAGGGCATTGGTCAGGCCACACCTGGAGTACTGTGTACAATTTTGGCACACATATCTGAAGAAGGATGTGAAATTTCTGGAAGAGGTACAATGCAGGGTAACAAGGAAGATCCAGGGATTGGAGGACAGACCACATGAGGAGAGGCTGAGAGATCTGAACATGTATCCTTGGAGGAGAGAAGGGACTGGGAGGATATGATTGAGACCTTTAAGTACGTAAAGAGGATAAACAAGGCAGGCACTGAAGGGATATTCAGACTGAGGAGGGAGAGGGACATGAGAAGGCACAGCCTTAGATTGGAGGGAGGAAGATTTAGGATGGAAATGAGGAGACATTTTTTCACAGAGAGGTTGTGGCAGAATGGAATGCTGTATCGGAGGAGGTGATAGCCTGTAAGACAGTGGGTAGTTTCAAAGGGGATGGGACAAGGTGGGGGGGTAATTGGGAAGGGGAGGGGGTGGGGCAGCTGCAAGGTGAGGGTGCTAGCTGCACACTCGAGCAGACCTGATAGATGAGGTGGCCTTTTTCTGCTGACAAATTTGTATTTCCTTATGTTCGTAAGGCAACACAGTTAGATAATTAATTTAACACGAAAAGTCAAAAACATATCAGAATACTAAGTAGCCAATTAATGAACAACTAGAGGGCATTCAGAGGTCTAAAAACTGTTTCCTATCTCCTTTAAGGGACACAAGGGGCCACCCACTTCAAATTATCGGTAGACCTTTCAAAACTATAGCAAGAAAATACATTTTTACCCTTAGAGTGGCAAACCCATGGAATGATTTACCACTAGAGGTGGTTATTAGCAAAACAAAAGACAAAGAATCATCTGGATAATTACATTTTTTTCTGGTGAAAAACTACAATATTACCCCCTTTGATGTAATAGGAGCATTTATGGGCATTTATGCATTCTCGCTCCTCACTTGCCTTAGTATGTTCCTTAAACATTTTATGTCTGGTATTTTTCAATTGGTAAATGAAAATAACAAGAGACAGAATAGAAGCTTTTCCCCCCTCCCTTATTCTCAAGGTGGGTAACTCCACCATTTCAGACCCTCTTTCTCTGGCCTCAGCTTTCAACTCCTATTTCACCACCTGTTCTTCCACACTCCTGTCTGTACTCCCGCCCCCACCTCCCTCCCTCTTTCGACTTCCTCCCTCCCTTCTTCCCCTTTTCTATCACCATGCCTCAGCTCTTAAAGTCCTCCTGGCTCTCAACCCCCAGAAATGTGGGAGCCCTAATGGGCTTGATCCCAGGCTCCTGCACCTCTCTGCACCAGTATTGTCTTGTCTATCTCCCCCTGCTCAACCTATCATTCTTTCTTGTCTCAGTCCAGGATACCTGGAAGCATGCAACTGTCATTCCCCTTCCAAAAGGAGGTGATTCTTCTTCTCCTGGAAATTTTCACCCAGTCTCTCTCCTGCCAACCTTATCCAGACTTCAAGAACATATAGTTCTATCTCTACTCTCCCCTTTCCTCAACTCCTCCTCCTTTTTCACCCTCTTCCAGTTTGGCATTCAGAAACATCACTCCACCACTTCTTCTCTCCTCAGACTCACAGATTACATCCATTCTGGCATGGAACAAGGCCTCCTCACTGCCATCATCTTTGTCGATCTAATGAAAGCTTTCAACACTGTCTCCCACCCTCTTCTGTTGGAGTAACTAAAATCAGCGAGTCTACCTGACTCCTCAACCATGTGGTTCAACTCCTACCTTGTAGGTAGGTAGGAAGATTCAATCAGTGAGAATTGGAGACTGTCTCCCTCCCCTCCCCTTCCCCGCTCATACACACTGGTGTTCCCCAAGATTCCATCCTTGGCCCTTTGCTTTTCTTCATATTCCCCAATGACCTCCCCTCAGCATGCTTCTCTGCACCCATCCACATGTATGCAGATGACACAGTCCTGTTTTCCTCTGACTTCCGGGCTTCAACTTGATTTCAGCACTGTCCAGAAATGGTTCAGGGCTAATCAACTATCCCTTAATTCTAAGAAAATGGTCTCCATGTGTTTTGGCACACAACTGAGGCTTTCTAGACTCCCTTCACTCCCCATGTTCCTCAACTTTGATGAGGGAAAAATTGAGGACATACCCTCATTTAAGTATCTCAATGTCTGGCTTGACCACCACCTTGGTTTTTCTCAGCACATAGATGCCATGTATAAAAAACTCCACCCTAAGCTTGGTGCACTTTATAGGAACAAAAACTGTATCCCTATATCAGCCCACCAGGACATCATCACTAAAATGATCCTCCCTATTTTTTGATTATGGTGACTTAGTCTATAGTGCTGTACCTAAATCCTCCCTGGCCAGACTGGATCCCCTCTTCCACTCCTTTTGCCATTTTGTATTGGTCTGTCCCTCCCCCCTCATACTCACCACTGTTCTCTGTACATTGATCTCGCCCTCCCTTCCTTGAATGACTACTGTCTCATCCACTGTGCCTTCTTTATTTCTAAATTCTGGTTGGCTTTGCTCCATCCTGACCTCAGCTCTCTCCTCTCCTCTACGCCCCCCTCCACGTACTCTTTCTGTAACTCAGGTAATCATTCCCTTTTGCTCTTCTTTCATAAATCCCTAGCTGGGAAGTCTGGTTTCTCCTTCCCAGCCTTACTCTTTGGAACTCCTTTCCACTAAAAATTCTTCTGCCACCTCCAAATGCTCTCTTTCTTCTCTTTTCTTCTCCAAGGCCACATTGTCCCCTCCTGTAAATGCCCTTAGCCTCATTGCCCTACACTTCTCCTTATTTACTCTGACCTCTATACTTCGCATCACCCCACCTCATCCTCCCCACCTCTCCCCCTTCCCCTCCACCACTTCCTCTCACTTCCTTACTTCTTTCTCACTCACTCTCACCCTTTCTACCCCTTCCTAATCCTATACACTCTCTTCCCCCACCCTGCCTACCATAATCTGTTCTCTTCTCCTCTCTCTTTTATTTCCACCACTACTTTCCCTTTTCACCCCTCCTCTAGCCTCTCTTTCTCACCCTCCTCTACTTACTTTCTCTCTCCTACCCTTTCCTATTTTGTGATGTTACCTTCTTGTGTGTGCTGGGTACGTTGCACTTCTGATGTTTAACATGCATTATTATTTCCTCTGGTGATGTATATTATTGTACATACAGGCCCAGATATTCAGAAGGGTTGCACATGGCGCAACAGTGTTGTGCCATGCGCAACCCACTGATGCACCCTGGCATGATATTCAAACAGGGATTGTGCCTGGCACAAATTCCGATGTGCTGGAGCGCATCAGTAATGTATGCGGTGCAGGTGGGGGGGGGGTGTGCCTATGCATACTCCGCACACTCCGATATTCAGCCCAGGATGTGCTGAGTCCATACATGTGCAACCCCTACTTGTGCTGCACACAGGTGAGACAAATAAAAAAGGAACAACAACTGGCCACCCACAGGTGAGCTGCCGTATTGCAAGGCGCAACATGGCAGCTGCCAATTGTGGGTGGCCACCTGAACTCCGGCTGCACCTTCGTGGTGGCACCCCCCCATGCCCGATTACGGGCATCTGTGTATAAATAGAAGTTCACTATCCGTGGTGGTCCAGTGGACCGCTTGCAGCCTGATCGCGGGCATCCGTGTAAAATGATATATCCAATATCCCTGGTGGTCCAGTGGACCGCTTGCAGCCCGATCATGGGCATCCATGTAAAATGATATGTCCATATCCCAGGTGGTTCAGTGGACCACTCGCAGCCCGATCGTGGGCATATGTAAAGAAAAAGGAATGTCCTATATCCCTGGTGGTCTAGTGGACCGCTCGCAGCCTGATTGCGGGCATATGTAAAGAAAAAGCAATGTCATATATCCCTGGTGGTCCAGTGGACTGCTCGCAGCCTGATCATGGGCATATGTAAAGAAAAAGCAATGTCCTGTATCCCTGGTAGTCCAGTGGACCACTCGCAGCCCGATCAAGGGCATATGTAAAGAAAAAGCAATGTTCTGTGTCCCTGGTGGTCCAGTGGACTGCTCGCAGCCCAATCGCGGGCATATGTAAAGAAAAAGCAATGTCCTATATCCCTGGTGGTCCTGTTTTTTTTACATATGCCCGTGATCGATGGCGAGAGGGTCCACTGGACCACCAGGGATATTGGACGTGTATCTATGCTACATATGCCCGCGATCGGGCACAGATCACATTGCCATGATGTGCAGGGGGTGTCGGACCCCGATGGCTGCTGCCTGGCAGGGCGCCACGTGCAAGTCGCCAGGAATCGATGCACCTGCATGCAAATGGGGCCATAATGACATGCAAATGGCCCCATTTGCACTTTGCATACATTATGGCCCCATTTCAATGTGCACATTTGAATATCATGGTTGTTGTACCTAATGCAACAGAACTTGCGCTAGCGCATCCCCCTGCTCCACTCTGGCCACTTGCACTGGTGCAGTGCCACTGCACCATGTGCACTGCGGGTGGCCAGGGTGCGATATTCTGTGATACTGTGCCATGGCGCAGGTCCGTTGAATATCGCCCAGTCAACACCCCTGCGCAGCCAAGTTGAGCTGCACCCAGGCTTGCGCCACAGCCTGGCACAGTTTGAATATCCGGGCCCCTGTGTATTGTTGACTTGTTTTTACTGTGCTTCTACTTGTTTGTACTTATCCCTCACACCCTCCTCCAGGACACATATGAAAATGAGCTTTGCGACTTAGTATGTCTTTCCTGGTAAATCTCTTTTAAATAAATAAATACATACATAAATTTGCCTTTATTTTCCAACAACAAAAACAAAACATCATAACGCTTATATAAGGGTGAGTAAAACACAATGTAAACACAAAATGCAAATGAAACTGTGGATATACAAATACCAGTCACATAAATACAAATACAAGTTCAGTATACAGTATACATTCTATATCACAGGGTGTCCTTTGCCATTGTGCACCATTCTTAGCTGTTCATTTATCCTGTCCCTTATTTTTCTCTTCACAGTTGGGTTCAAATCAAACTTCTTCCTTACATGCATTAGAATTACACAGATGAACTTCCTGGATAACTCTTTTTTGGCCCTTGTGCTGCCATAATTTATTTGCCCATTCTAAGCAGAGGTCAGATGGCACAAGGGTATGAAATAAGAGCTGCAATTCTTTCTGGCTTGTCATTTGACTAGCACCTCAGGTCTCTCTCCCTTTCAATCATGAGTGGCATAGTGTTGATGCTGGGTAGAGTGACCCTGCTACTTGTGCCCATGGTGTGGTGTATTGTACCCATGTCCTCCTTGTGGTGCTCCATGCACTGTAGGCCAAGGTGGCACTATTGGAGTACCTGCTGCTGTCACTTCTTCTGGGTCATTGAAAGGTTCCTCTGCTTGTGGTGCCCTTTCCTCAACTTCTGCCACATTGTCCTCTGGAAGACTAGCAGATGTGTGCCTCTCCATAGGTATTGATGTCCAAGATGTTTGCACTTGTAGCCATATGTTCCTCACTTCCCTTCTCAGTTCTTGCATCATGGACTGCAGCTGGAGTTGCCTGGCCTTTATTTGCAACAAAGTGTCCCTCATCTTTTGTTATTCCATTTGTGCTTGTTTGATGCTGTTCCTCACAAGACTCTTGACTGTGCTCTTTTTTAATTGCTACCCTTATTTATTTATTTTTTTGCTATACTGGCCACTGTGCATGTTCTGTCCTTTCCTGTGACTGTGCCCTTATTTCTGGATGTGATCACTCCTAATTTGCTACCCTTTCCTCAGACTGTGCCCCCTCATCTGGATGTGGCCACTCCTCATCTGCTGCCCTTTTCTAAGAATGTGTTTCCTCATCTGGATGTTGCCACTCCTCATGTTCTACCATCTCCTTGGGATGCACCTCTGCATGTGCCTTGGGATGCTCCTGCTCCTGTGGATGTGACCTGACCTCCTTGGTGGTTGACTACTGTTCGGGTGCCTCTGCCATTCCTTCTCTTGTTGTTCATTCCACTCTTTATCGAATGATGGCTCATTGTACCTGGTGATGATTTCACACTGTGTGGTAGACAGAAATATTTGTAGAGAATTGTGTACAGTAAATGATAATGTAGAGTACACAGCCAAAACCTATATTACCTTTACTTCTTTTGTTGTTCATTTGCATTTATAATTTGAAATAGGCCACTCTGAAATAAACAGCAAGTGAGAGAGAGGCGAGCATTTACAGTTTCACTGTTTACAGTATATATGTAAAGACAGTTTTTAAACATGTACAGTGTAAACCAATAATGTTAATACTTTCTTACTTTTTATTTTTTGGAGTACCTCCTGAATTTAATTGTGTATTTTGCAGATGAAGCAGTCTTTTCTTAACTCCCTCATTTTCTGCTTACAGGTGTGCTGTGTAGCACTTGTAGTGCCAATGCTGTCTTTATTCTGTTTTGTTGCTTTGGGTGCCCCATAAATCTTTGTCATGGCAAACCTTTTTTGCCATAAAGTTTTGTATCCTCTAAGCCAGACTGGGAGGCTCTTCAGCCATGCTCCCAGGCACCTCTGACTGCCCCATTCCTCCATTCATGATGAGGCTAATTCCCCCACTGATCCACTCCACAGCACTCCAGGGTTAGAAGTGCCACCCCCCCCCCCAGAGTACTAACATCCAGAATGCCCACCAGCTGGAGTGGAAGGGTGAACAAGGTGTCCCAGACAGGCTTCATGAATCCCTGGTCTAATCCTTTTTCATGCTTATTTTCTCTCTTGAGACCTGAAGCTAAAGAGGCATGGAGGATGCATGTGTGTGGAGGTGTTCTGGAACTGTGGTTTCTTCCACCCCCCAGACTTACATTTTGCCTCCCATTCATCAATGCTACCACCAGGCCTCCACCTGGTGGCAGCCAAGAGTTGTGAAGACCCAACACCCCGTCCAAGAAAGGAGAACTGTTTGGTGGCTGCTCTGTCCTGTCTCAGCCCTTCCCCTAGCTGACCCCAGCAACCCAAGCTCATTTCCAGACTTGGGTCACCTGCATGGCACCTCAGCCCTCTGCTCCACAAGGAAGACTGCTGTGGCAAATTTTAACATTAACTTCAGTCCAGTATACAATTCAATGCAGTGTTGCAGTATATTACCTTGCAGTCCAATATATGTAATAGCAATCTTCAATCTCCACAAAGGCCCCCATAAATGTTGTTTCTCAAGTGCAAGACATCTTTGCACACAGCTGTTGACTGTAATCTTTTTTTCTACATCATTGCTACATCATACCTGCATGCTCCCCAACATCTGATTTGCCCACTTTTGAAGCCTCAAGCTGTGATTGGTCTCATTTCATAAACATGCCTATTTGCACCTCTATAAATACTGTACAGTTCAGTTTTATTTTATTTAGTCTCGTTGAGGTCCCAAGAAAACACCTTCTTCACTATCATCATGATCAAGTCGCTGAATGCACAAATGAGCCTTGCTGTTCATGAAAAGAAGACTCCAATGAGGGTGATACAGAACTACGTTGCAGTGGCTGGAATTCTGATGACTTTCTTTAAAATTTACAGTCAGAAGGAACTAGAATGGGGACATGATCGGATCTATACAGTACAGTAGCTTCTTCTTGTTGTTTTTACATTGTTTCTTGTGGATTCTACTTGGTAGAAGGTTATTTCTTTTCTTTCTCACTACTTCTAAGGGGCTAGTGGGGTATTGTTTGGGGTTGTTGGAATTTTGAAACCTGTTTTGGTAGCTATAGGTGGGCTTATTTGTTTGATGTTTCACTGTGTAGCAGGCTGCATTTGTAGAGGCCTATTTCTTCTGATTTAAAACATAATTGGTGTGATTTCACTGGGTCTGTTTCTTTGAATTGGAGACCTATATCTTCTAATTTCAAGCCTATCTTGATGTGTTGTTGGTGAAGCTGTTTGAATTGGAGTCCTGTTTCTTTGGGTAGCAAACCTATTTTGGGGGCTTTGAGTAGAATTGTGATTCATTGTTGCTGGCTTGACTAGCTGCAAAGTTTTAGTGTAGAATGGGGAAAGGGTGCTAATGGTCTGACCAGGGGCCTCAGCTACCTGATTTTTTCTGGAAGACTTAGGCTGGTCCCACCCCTCACCCCACCCACCTCTGGTCCATTATTTCCTTTATACCAGGGGTTCTGACATCACTTCCTCAAACGGGCAAAGGATATGCACCTGTCATAGCAGAAGCAGACATCCAGGAAAGGAACAGCAACAAGTGAAGAGGTGACTGCTATCTCAGTGGAAGGGAAGTAAATGCAAATCTAGGAGCTTTCATTGTTACTTCTTCACATTGCTATTGCATTGGGGAAAGGATGAGTAGGAGTTTGAAGAAGGTTGTGCAATAGCTACTTAAAGTCTCTTTTTGAGTGTGGATAGGAAGGATAGGAATATAAAAAGCAGTTGCACAATCTGTCTAAACTTGTACAACAAAGGGGTAAGGGAAATAAAGAAAAGAATGTTTTGCACTGATAGAGGGAGGAGAGGGGAGACTTGGGGGAGTGTTTGGTATCCTGCATCTGGAAGGGTGGGGGGTCGCTGGTGGGCAATGGCAGCAATAGGTAGGGTGGTAGGCTACAACAGCTGTGGTGCACCAATCTTTCTAAAAATTGCCTGGAGTGTGGGAGGATGTTTAGTGGGCAACCACATAGAGAAACTTAGAAAGGAGATCGAGGGTCTGCAGGAGGAACTAAGAGAGGCAAGGCAGATTGGGGGTGGGTTTAGCCCAATACTAGAGGAAGGAAGAAGGGGAGATGAGGGAGGGTGATTTAAGCGAGCAGTGGTGGTGGTGAGAGGGTCAGAAGAAGGGAAGCAGAAACAAAGGGGCTCAGGCCAGGAAGAATGACTGCCGGGGAAACCAGGTCAGGAGACAAAAGAAAAATGGAAGGAGGAGATAGGAACTAGTGAGGGGAGGTGAAGAAGTGGCAAAAGTCATGGAGTGGAAAGGAAAGAACATGTTACTATGCAGTGAGAGGGAGCGGGCATTTGTGAAGGGTCTTCAGAAAATAGTTTTGCACTGCTAGAGAGGAAGAAGGTGGAGGAGGGAAAAGATGAAATTAGAGGAGTAATTGATAAATGCCTGGATCAAACTGGAGCAGGAGGAAGTTCTGCTGGGAGAATTGCAACAGGACAAAAGGGGGAAATAATGTACAGGAGGAAGAAGAGGAGCTGGAAATGAGAGAGGGAGATGAATGGAAGCAAGCAGGGAGTGAGAGTGGTGGAATCTTAGTGCTGGGGGACTCAATACTAAGAGGAGTTAGGTGGGGTAGCAAGGGGGAGAGGCATAGTCGCATTTGAGTGGAGGCCATGCCAGGAATGACAGCGGAAAGAGTGGGACAATCTGTTCTGAAATATGTTAGAATGGGTAGGGACAAGCCTCATTTAATTATACATCTTGGGACAAATGACCTGGCTGACAAGACAGTAGATATCATCCAGAGGAGGTTTGAGGAACTAGCACAGTTATGTGAGGGGGCAGGAAGATCAGTAACATTTTCAGAGATACTTCCAGTGCCCATGGCAAGCACAACAAGAAAGCTGAGAATAGAGGAATTTAACAGATGGCTAAGAACCTGGTGTTGTGCTAAAGGGTATGGGCTGTTGGGGGGGGGTGGAGAGGGACCTGGGAAGACAGTAGTCTCTATGCCAAGGACAGACTACACTTGAGTGAGGAGGGAAAGAAAATGTTGAAACAGGATGGAGGAGTACATAGAGGAAGTTGGGAATTTAAACTAGGAGTGGGGGGTGGCAATTGAGCAAGAGATATGCAGAGACCACAGGTTGGGAAACCATATGAGCTTACCCCCCATAACAGTGACAAAGGACAAATGGCAAGTACTATTGGTGATGCTAGGAAAGGAGGTCAGGATGGGGGGGAAGGGTGGAAGGTGGTTACCCTTAATTCTAGGAGCCTTGGGAGGAAAACTGCAGAGTTACAGGTGCTCATGGCAGAGGGAGAGGCAGACATTGCAGCCATCACAGAAACATGGGCCACCCAATACAATGACTGGGACCTGTCTGTACCAGGGTACAGGTTATTTCATAGGGACAGGGTGATTGGGAAAGGAGGGGGTGTGGCACTATATGTGAAGGAAGGACTGAAGTGTGTAAGGGAAGAAGGGGAGGAGGGTAGTATGGAGTCACTTTGGATGCAAATCCAGGATTCCAAGAATAGGATTCTTAGAATGGCAGTGGTGTACAGGCCACCATCTCAGATGGAGGAGTTAGACAGGGACCTAGCAGGACAGATCAGGAAGACCTGCGAGAAGGGTAGTGTGGTGATTGTGGGGGACTTCAACATGCCAGGAGTGGACTGGAGTACCCAACAACCAGAAATAGAAGGGAGCAGGTACTGCTGGATGCCTTCCAGGACAGCTTCCTGCTGCAAATGGTCAGTGAACCAACCAGGTTAGGGAATACCCTTGACCTTGTGATGGCAAATGGGGACTTTGTGAGAGAACTTACAGTGGAGGAACCGCTGTCAGGGAGTGACCACCACTCAGTATGGCTCACACTGGATATGGGCAAGAAAGGAGTGGAATCTGGCACAAGAGTGCTGGACTTCAGAAGGGCTGACTTTGGGAGGATGAGGGAAGTGGTAAAAGGGTACCTGGCCAGAATTCAATCTAGTATGGACACTAACCAGAGGTGGGAGATCATAAAGCTGGGGATAGTGGAGGCAACCAAAACCTCCTGCAAGGCCCAAAGCAAGAAGGCTAGGGCTAAGAAACTGAGCTGGCTGAGCACGGAGGTTATGGAAAAGGTAAGGAGGAAAATAACTGCCTTTAGGAAGTACAAGAAAACAGGGAGGGGGGAGGACATGGAGGAGTACTGGACAGAATTGAAGGAGGTGACAAGGGCAGTAAGGGGAGCCAAAGCATCTGTGGAACTCAGGCTGGCACAAGGCATTAAGAAGGGGGAGAAGGACTTCTTTAGGTACATCAGGGAGAAAAGGAGCTGTAAGGACCACGTACTAAGGATTAGGAAGGAGGGGGGTTGGGTGGAAGCAGGGTGCGATAAGGCAGAAGCACTAAATGAGTACTTCTGCTCATTATTTACTAAAGAGAAGAGGGGGTGACACCCAAGGGGGGAGAAATGGCAGAAACAGGGGGAGAAGGGTTGACAGATGGGGAAATCATGAAGGGAAGAGTTCGGGAGGGTTTGAAGGCACTGAGGGTGGACAAGGTGCCAGGCCCAGATGGCATCCACCCCAGGGTACTGAAGGAGCTGGCAGAAGTCCTTGCAGGACCTTTGGCAGACCTATTTAATGCCTCACTACATTCGGGGTGTGTACCTCAGGACTGGAGGATGGCTCATATGTGCCCCTCCACAAGAGTGGCCCCAAGGATGAACCGGGAAACTACAGACCAGTGAGCCTCACATCCATCGTGGGTAAGCTAATGGAGCCTATCCTGAAGGAGAGGCTGGTGGCCCTCCTAGAGGCCAAAGGAGACAGGACAGCAGACAGCATGGCTTTATACGTGGCAGATCCTGCCAAATCAACCTGGTGGAGTTCTATGACTGGGTAACTAGGCAACTGGACAGGGGCCATGCAGTGAATGTCCTGTATCTGGACTTCAGTAAGGCATTTGACTCGGTGCAGCATGGAAGACTGGGAAGTAAGTTAGTAGGAATAGGGGCGGGTGCAAAGCTGGTGAGATGGGTAGGAAACTGGCTTCAGGGAAGGCAACAGAGGGTGGTGGTGGATAGGGAGCTCTCACACTCAAGGGTAGTGATGAGCGGTGTTCCACAGGGCTCGGTGTTGGGACCAGTGTTGTTTGGGATATTCATTGCAGACATATCATGGGACATCAAGAGCAAGATCAGTCTGTTTGCCGATGATACCAAGGTAGGCCTACAGGAGAGACAGGCAGGGGAGAAGAGGGGGAGGAGTAGCGCTCTATGTAAAGGAAGGGATAAAAGCAACTGAACAAAAGAGTAAACAGGGAGGAGAGGAGGCACTGTGGGTCACCTTGGAGACTGGAAAGGACACCACAATCCGCACAGGGGTTGTGTACAGACCCCCATGTCAGGGGGAAGGAATGGACAAGGATATGATAGAAGGCATTCTTAGAATGGCAGAGAAAGGGAGATACTGTTGATGGGAGACCTGAATATGCCAGATGTTAACTGAGCACATTTGCTGCAGCCACATCCAAGAGCAGGGCCATTCTTGATGCCCTACAGGTGGCAGGCATTAGACAGCTAGTTTTGGAACCCACTCGTGAAGGAGCAATCTTAGACCTCGTACTCTCAAACGGGGGCAGTGAGAGGATCTCAGATCTAGAAGTGGGTTGCCATCTGGGAACAAGTGACCATCAAACAATGTGGTTCACGTTAAACTCAGCTGCAGAGTCAAGCCATACAAAAGTGAGGGTACTGGACTTTAGGAGGGCTGACTTTGGCAAGATGGGAGAGTGTCTCAGAAAAGCACTAGCAAACAAGCTAGAAGGAGGTATGGAGCAACAATGGGGAATTATCAAAACTGCCATCACAGAGGCAACAAGCCTTTGTGTGAAGCAAATAAACAAATCAAAACAAAAGAAAAAGCCACTATGGTTCTCAAAAGAGGTGGCTGTGAAAGTCAGGAAGAAAAAGATAGCATTCTGGAAGTATAAGGAAACACAGAAAGAGCAGGACAGAGAGCTGTACCAGTTAAGGCAGAAGGAAGCAGGGAGGGAAGTCAGAATAGCAAAGGCCCAAACTGAGGAAAAGATAGCCAACTCAGTTAAGAAGGGGGATAAAACCTTTTATAGGTACATCAGCGAGCGTAGAAAGACAAAGGGAGGGATAGTGAGGCTGAATAGAATGAACGGTGGGAGGGCAGAGGGGGACAGTGAAAAAGCAGGAATACTGAACGAATATTTCTGCTCAGTATTCACAAAAGAGGAGGGGGAAGTGCCTAATCCAATTAACAGAAGCACTCTTGATAGGGGGGTCGATCCCAGTCCTTTCACAGAAGAAAGGGTTCTGCAAGAACTCCTAAAACTGAAGGTGGACAAAGCAATGGGTCCTGATGGAATTCATCCCAGAATTCTAAAAGAATTAAGGGAGGAACTAGTGAAACCACTGGCTACTCTTTTTAATAAATCATGGGAGGATGGTGTGGTACCCGAGGACTGGAGGAAAGTGGATGTGATTCCCTTCACAAAAGTGGGTCCAAGACAGAGGCAGGAAACTACAGACCTGTCAGTCTGACCTCTGTGGTAGGGAAAGTGATGGAGTCACTCTGAAGGAAAGAATAGTCAAGTACCTAGAGGCCAGTGAGCACAGGACCCAAGGCAGCATGGGTTCACAGCGGAAGGTCATGTCAGACAGATCTAATAGATTTCTTTGATTGGGTGACCAAAGTAGTAGACCAGGGAGGGGCTGTGGACATGGCCTACCTAGACTTTAGCAAGGCATTTGACACAGTCCCACACAAAAGATTAATAATCAAATTAACCAGCCTGGGAGTGGGACCCAGGGTGGTAGCCTGGGTAAAACATTGGCTGGACAACAGGACACAGAAGGTAATTGTAAATGGAGTCCACTCTGAAGAAAGGGGTTACTAGTGGGTACCGCAGGGTTCAGATTGGGTCCAGTCCTTTTAATGTCTTCATCAGTGACATTGCAGAGGGACTGAAGGAAAAGTATGCCTTTTTGCAGATGACACAAAGATCTGCAACAGGGTTGATACACAAGGAGGCGTGGAAAGGATGAAAAGGGACTTGGCAAGGTTGGAGGAATGTTCAGAAGTATGGCAGCTAGGATTCAATGCAAAGAAGTGCAAAATAATGCACCTGGGAAACAAGAACCCAGGGGAAGAATACGCAATGGGTTGGGAGGTAGTAACAACAACAAAAAAGGAAAGAGACCTGGGGGTAATCATATCAGATGACCTTAAGGTTAGCAAGCAATGTGAGAAGGCAGTAGGGAGGGCTGGGGGTATACTGGGATGTATAGGGAGCGGCATCATCAGCAGAAAACAGGAAGTTGTTATCCCTCTGTACAGACAGTTGGTGAGACCCCATCTGTAGTACTGTGTCCAGTTCTGGAGATCCTATCTCCGCAAGGACATAGACAGGATAGAGGCAGTCCAGAGGAGGGCAACTAAAATAGTGCAGGGTCTGCAAGAGAAGCCGTATGAGGAGAGACTAAAGGAGCTTAATATGTATACCCTTGAGGAAAGAAGGGAGAGGGGGGACATGATAGAAACTTTTAAGTACCTCAGTGGAATCAACAAAGTCCAAGAGGGTAGCATCTTTCAGAAAAAGAGTCTTGCAAGAACAAGGGGACACAATTTAAAGATAGAAGGAGGGTGGTTCACGGGCAATGTGAGGAAGTATTATTTCACAGAGAGGGTAGTGGATGCATGGAACAGCCTTCCTGAGGAGTTTGTGGGGTCCAAAACTGTGGGATAATTCAAGAATGCATGGGACAGACATAAGGCAATTCTTGTGGGGGGTAGGAAGAAATAGGCTGTTGGTTAACTAAGATCTGCGGCCTATCCTGTAGGTAGGGAAATGGGCAGACTAGATGGGTCTAGCGGTCCCTATCTGCCATCAAAGTCTGTGTTTCTATGTTTCTATGTAGGGCGTGGTGGTGGATGACCTAGGGGATGGCAGGGGTTGCAGGATGATCTGGCAAACCTTGAAACCTGGTCAGACACCTAGCAACTGGGGTTTAATGTCAAAAAGTGCAAGGTGCTGCATTTTAGGATGAAGAACCCAAGGAGGAGCTACCAGCTGGGGGGAGTGCAGCTAGCCCAGACAGAGGAGGAGAAGGATCTGGGGGTGCTTATCACAGGGTCAATGAACAACTCGGCACAATGAAGAAAGGCAGCTGCAAAGGCCAACAAAATGCTGGGTTGCATTGCAAGGGGTATATCCTTAAGGAGGGAGGAGGTGATTCTGCCACTGTATAGGTCATTAGTTAGACCATACCTGGAGTACTGCATGCAGTAATGGTGCCCGTATCTGAAGAGGGACATGAAGTTACTGGAGGGGGTGCAGCGCAGTGTGACAAAGATGATCAAGGGGCTGGGGGGCTTATCATACGAGTGGAGGTTGGGGAGTTGAACATGTACTCACTGGAGGAGAGGAGAGGAAGGACAGGGGTGACATGATTGAAACCTTTAAATACATGAAAGGAATAAACAAGACAGGTACAGAGGGTCTGTTCAAAGTAAGGGAGGGGAGGGACACCAGGGGCCATGTTATGAGTCTGGAGGGAGGAAGGTTCAGGAGGGAGATCAGGAGACACTTTTTCACAGAGAAGGTGGTGGCTGGGTGGAATTCATTACCTGCAGAAATGGTATCCAGTAGAACAGTGGACTGCTTCAAATGGGGATGGGACAGGACAAGGGGGAGGGTTAATGAAGGGGAAGGGTGGAAGGGAGGAGCAGCTGCAGAATAAGGGGTGCTAGCTGCACATTCGAGCAGACTTGATAGAGCTCTAGCCCTTTATCTGCTAGCAAATTTCATATGTTCGTATTTACATCTACTCAAAGAACATCTGCACAATTTCAAACTGACAGTGTACACTATGTGGGCAGCTCTGACACCTTAATGCACTGTGGTTGTACACTACAGGGCAATGATATTGTATTGTGCTACCTGAAGGGCCTTAAGTAAGCCACATTACAGGGTAGAGAAATGGTACTGCGCTGCCCAAGTGGCCTTTAGCAAGCCACATCTCATGACGGTGAGATGGTTCTGTGCTGCCAGAATGGCCCTGAGCAAGAGACATTACAGGGTAGTGTGATGGTACTGTGCTGCTCAGTGGACCATATTACACAGCTTTGTTGCCATGATTGCCATAACTGAGTTTTCTTTCATTTGTAGAGATGTTTACAATGTAGTGGATCAGCTTACAATGGAGGATGATGAACGCAGTGCTTGAGAGGACTGTCATGCACTCATGGAATGTGGGTAATCTGGGTCCAACTCATCAACCCAATTAATGAGACACAGGAAGAAGTGTATTATGGCAGAGCACGGTAAGGGACTTTACTCTCCATTAGCCATTGGTATCTTTTTAGAGTATTCTTTTTTCTATACTTTATTTTTTTTTATTCAGAGAGAAAAAAAACAATAACATTTTTCAATCATAACAATTCATCTAAAAAAAAACAAATTATTCCATAAGATTCCCTTAAAGCATAAAATTGCTTTTTTTTATTTTTGAGGGGTTAAAAAGCAATAACCCCTAGTAAGTTTTAATTATTTAATTTTCAAAAAGACAAAAACAAAAAACATGCTGTATGCTCCAAGCTTACACACTCATTCGCTTAGAATTTACAATAGAAATCTTTCAAACCCATATAACAGCAAAGTTCACTGTGTATTAAACTTAAAAAGAAAACTTCACACAGTGAAAGATATAAGAAAACAAAAGAAAATCAAGACATGTCCCACTTTATACTCTCTGTTATTAATCCCGAGCCTACTGGCGCATATAGAGCCTTGTCTGCCTCTTCTTCTAAGCCTGAACACAAGCCAGTTGGAAGTACAATATTCTTCTCGTAGAATTGTCTCGCCTTGTCAGCACCAACAAAGAAGTAAGACTTGCCTTGAAAAGTTACTTTTAACTTTGCTGGGGCTTGTAGTACTGCAGATATCCCAGCCTCTATGAATTCTGATTTAATAGCCAAAAATATTTTCCTATGCCTTTGTGTAATCATTGAACAGTCTGGATATAATTGCAGTCTTGCACCTTCCTATACGATTCCTCTTCACTGTCTAACCGTACTCAAGATCTTGTTACGTTCAGCAATTGAAGAGAAAGTACAAATAGTATAACGTATGGCTGCTCTTGGCATTTGTAAGGTGATTCTTGGCTGTGGTTGAAAAATAGATTTCAGAACAAGGGGCTGTACCAAGGAAAATACGATATTTAGCATTTTTTTACATATTCTCTCAATTCTAAAGTTTCAGTTTCTGGTGATAGACCTACGAGATGTAGATTTTTTAACAATAGTGTATTCTCTGCTTTTTTCATCTTACCCATGGTAGCAAGCTGTTCATTCACAGCGCTTTCTGTTTGAGGAAATGAGCCGAGAGCTTTTCACTAACTTTTTCAACCACTTCTACCCGATTCTCCACTGATGAAAGTTTTTTCTCAACCTGCTGACATCGGGTTGTGATGTTTCCCAAAGAGGAGTTCACCATCTTCAGCGAGGTATGCATTTCTTCCTGGAATTCTAATATAGTGGAGTGAATCGAATGTAGAGTCAGCTTTGTTAGTTGTTTGGCTTTTGCAGCCTGGTCTGGGTGTCCTGTAACAGGAGAAGCCATTCCTACTACCGGGCCAGCAGATACTACCACTCTCAAAACAGAGTCGTCTTTCCTTGTTTAGGGGAAAGGAACTTCTTGATAGAAGTCACCCTGCTTTCAGCAGCCTCCCTTAAGATTTTTGCTCCAGTGTTTGATGCCATTTATTTAATTTTTCTCCGATTGCAGGTTCGCACTGCGGAGCTCTACAGCATCAGTGGAGCCATTAAAAACTCCCAGACTCCCCTATTTAGATTATTTAGTGATGCTGGCATGTGGCTATTTTGTGAGTATTCTGTATACTGTTTGAACTGTCAATGCTTGATACAGTTCAATACTATTACACCTGATCCTGCCTGCATATTTTTCTGCTCCACAGTACATTCCCTCTCATCTATGAGTGGAACAAGATTAAGAGACTGGAAAAGGCAAAGGTGTGGATGGAGACAAATGAGAAGTTCTCAGATATGAATTTTGCAGATAAGAGTACTATAGCCATGCAATCCTTCTGTCCCATAGCTTTCGCGAAAAAGTTCGCCCTGGTACTTAAACCACAACCCAAACAGCCACTGAAAATACATGTCTGGGGTGTCATCTCCCACCCAGGACCCAGCCAATACTGCTATTTATTGGAATCATGAAGGGTGATTTCTTTTTTTTTCTATAAAAACATTATTCTCCTTGGTCAAGGAAGGCATGAGCACCCTTCAGCTCTGTCCCCACTGACCGGCACTGTCTGACACCTCCTCAGGTCTTACCTCTGTGTCCTGAATACCCACACAGATTCCCCCTCTAAGGTGGGATCAGGAGAGGGAGGACCATCCTTCCCCCAATGCACAATCCAGTCTCAGCCACCCAGGTCCCTGGTGATTGGGAGGGGGAGATCGGCATGCAGAGCATCATGAACACCTGCTTCACTATCATTTTCCATTGCTTTTCTCCCTGGATTTTCTGCTGGGGTGCACACATCAGCATGCACAAGTGGAAACACGTGTATGCGATGGAGTCCAGCAGCACCCACCCTTCTTCTGTCTCTACTGTCCCACCCTGCCTCCAGGCCTTCACCTGGTGGCAGTCATTTGGTAGAGCCAGCAGTCCTCCCTCCCCAGAACAGGAGAGCAGTTCCTCAGATGCTTGATCCTCTCCCCCAACTGACCCCTGGCAAGCTGTGTTTGCTCCCAACATGGATCACCAGCATTGGGTAAGGTGTGGCATCCAGTGCCTCGGCTCTCAGTGCCACCGGGCCAGCAAAGGGTGATTTCTTTAGAGAGAATATAGTGTCAAATACATGGGTTCCCTTTATCCAGCATGTATTTGCAAATGGTCATAGGCTTTAACAAGGTAATGTACAGTATTATACTGGGGACACTGGTTATTCATTACAACTGTCAGTTGGTATCTACTGTAACTGTTTACAGTACATTATTTCAGCTGCTGTTGTAGACTGCCTTGATTTCTGTGATCAGTCTCAATCATTTTAAACTAAATGAACCATACTCTGTATTTCAGGGCAGTGATCTATTTTATTTATATTTTTATCTTCATTCTTTATATTTTACAGACAGTGACCCAAAGCATATGGCATCATTAGTCTACATAAGGGACAAGGGGGTGAACTAATTCTGGAAGACGTCACCAAAAGCACCTTACATGAACCAAATCTGGGTTGTGCCAGAATATAGGCAATACTCTTGTCTAGTGTACCTACCCAGTAAACAAAAACTAAATAATTAAATAAAAATTCAGATGGCATGGCATCAGATGAAGCACTTTATAAGAATGTGGGTTAAACTATGGAACCATGTTCATTTGATTAGGGGCATTAGACACTTCTGGAGGAGACTGCTGACAGTGGAGGACTGTACAGTAACTGATATACTGACTACCCTGACAAAGTTACATCAGCTGTGGTTTGTGTCAATGGGTTTGCCACTGCTATGTGACTTACTGTATGTAAAGAAAGGGACATTATCAGACAATATGTTTTTTTTATGTGAATAATCATTAACATGAATCTCAGATATTCTGATCAGTTGTGCCCTTGTTTTTTTTTCATTCCTCTTCACTGTGTTGTCATATTCTAACACCTGGCTGGGCAGCATCCAGAGGTGTGATTTCAGATTTTCTAATTCAGGCTGTGAGGGGGGAGGGTGTGTGTCTAAGGAATCCCAAGTTGGTTTCACATTCTAACTAACACTTTCTGGATGTTTTAATCAGCTGTGGTTGGAAGTTATGCAAAGCCCTGTATCAAGCTGCAGTCATCAAAGGTGATTAGCAGTACACATCTCTACAGGGGAATGAAAACAAACAGTACATGCATTAAAGCAACAGTGCAACAGAATAAATATTTTAATATACAAAAACACATAATAATTGTCCATTGTTTACAGGTGACATGTTAAGTCACCTTTGTACTGTAGCACTGAGTGAACACATGATGTAAAAGTGATATCATTGCCCCTTTAAAAGAAACACAGAATGTGTTTGGGTTCACTTCTAACATGCATTGCTGTAATTCCCTGCCATCATGTCACACCTAACATTATTCATTAGCAGCATGGTGTGGGAGAAGGAACAGGCAGATCACAAGGACATGACAGGGCCTGCTAAGGCCTGCAAGGCCACACAGGCCTGCACTGTTGGTGAGGCCACAGCACCAGATTTTGAGTTTGAGCTGCTGCCATCAGCACTTGGCCAAACTGGTTCCATTCTTTGCGAGGACACTGAGGGAAAACTATGGCATGTTGCACACCCTGAAAAGGTGAGTAAAACTTTTAAAACTAATGGTGGTGGGTGGGTCCGGGGCCATTAATGTGCACGCATTTTGTTTACTAGACTGTCTGCTCACTTTTATTTATATTCTAGCCATTTAAGGAAAGGTCTGTATAACTAGAGATTGTGGTTGGGGAATTGAGTGAGAGACTGTGGTGGTTATGGAAGCACTTGTGGATTGCTTGGTCAATGCACATCTCTTGAGGCTTGGAGCCAAGGGCTGATAACCACTTACTACATGGACAAATTTGGGGAGTATTTGTTCATGATGGGAACACCAGAGGTAAGATTCAGGTGTTGTACAGTGTATGTTATGAATCTGATACAAAGTTTGTTTTAAAAAGTAAACATTTTAGGCTGCCTTTATAACTTTTCACGTTGCATTAGTTTCTGGAAAAATCTGGTTTTGCACCAGTCCTGCATATTGTCATCTGAAAGTAATACGCAGATGACTGAAAAGGCACTTAGCTGTTTTAGTGCAAAGGTTTTGAATGTAAATATTTTAGGCTTTTCCTTTAACTTTTCTCCTGATGTGATTGTTTCTGGAAAAAATTGGAATTACACCATTCCTGCATGCCATCAGTCTGAAAGTAATGCATAGATGACCGAAAAGGCACTTTATAGATTTAGTTAAACATTTTGAAAGAAAATGTTTTATAAATCGAAATACAGAAACATAGATATTGATGGCAGATAAGGACTGCTAGGCCCACCTAGTCTTCCCATATTCCCTACCTGACCCAGCGGCCACTGACCCTACTTGGTCATCAACTTTAGCCTCTCCTTCCCACCTCTAGGGTTCCCTTATGCCTATTCCATGCATGCTTGAATCCTGCATTATGCTAGCTCCCCACCACCTCCTGGGGTAGGTTATTCCATGCATCCTACACCCTTTCTGTGAAGAAACACTTCATCACATTCCCCTTTATTTTGCCCCCCCAATCTCATATCGTGCCCCCTCATCCTTGTACATCTCTTATACTGTAAGATGTCACCCACTTGCACTTTGTTAATGCCCTTAAAATACTTGAAGGTTTCAATCATATCTCTCCATTCTGCCTCTCTTCCGTTGTATACATACTGAGGTCTTTTAATCTCACCTCATATGTCTTCAGGTGCAAGCCCTGCAACATCTTAGTTGCCCTTCTCTGAACTGCCTCTTCCCTGTCTATGTCCTTTCAAAGATGCAGCCTCCAGAACTACACACCTTACTCCAGATAAAGTCCCACCAGTGTTTTCTACACTGGCATCACCACCTCCCCTTCTTCTGCTCATGATACCCCTTCTTATGTACCCCAACATAGCACAGGCCGTCCCCACATCTTTTATAGACTGTTTGGCCACCTTCAGGTCATCTATGATGATTAGTCCTAAATCCCTTTTTTCCCTGGTGACTGTTAGCAAATCCCCCCCATCCTGTAATTCTCTGCAGGGTTCCTGTGCCCCAGGTGCATGATTTTTCACTTCTTTACATTAAATTTTAGTTGCCACGCCTTGGACCTTTCTTCCAGCTTACCTAGGTCCCTCCTCATTTTCTCGTCCCCATCTGGAGTGTCACCCTGTTGCAGATCTTGGTGTTATCTGCAAATAGGCAGACCTTTCCCTCCAGTCCTTTAGCAATATCACTAATGAAGACATTAAAAAGGACTGGCCCAAGGACTGATCATTGAGGCACCCCACTGGTCATCCCCCTTTACTCTGATTGGATCACATTTATCACCACCCTCTGCTTTCTATCCTTCAACTGGTTTCCAAGCCAATTCCCCACCTTGTGGCCCACACCTAGGCTACCCAACTTGTTAACCAGTCTTTTATGTGGAACAGTGTTGAAGTTTGTGAAGAGTTTGGCTTTTGCTGTCTTCCTACTGACCAATGTTTTCGTTGGCAGTTCACAAGCAATTTCTCTGCTTTCGTAGAATTTGTTCATTTTTTCTTTTTCAGTGTGAAAGATGTCATCAGAGCTTTGTTTCCTAGAAAGCTGCATTTTTGTAAAGATTTTTGTAGGTAAGCCTGATTGGTCTTCAGTAAAACTGAGCCAAGTCTCAGTAAATGGTATTTCTTCAATATTGTGCCACCACTGTGTGCAATTTCTTTACTTTCTATAGATTTTGTTTCTGAATTAGGTTTTAAATGTATGTCATCAACAAAGGCATCATCACATTTAAATTTTCTCTTTGTCTCAGAACTATAATGCCAAATTGCTGCATGGCTGCCTGTTTGTATGGTGAGGCATGAAATATCAATTTCTGTAATAAGTGTTTTGTAAAAAGAGATTTCAGCCATATTGGTCCCTGCAAAACAGGAGAAGATGGAGGGTTTGATACCTTTTATTGGACCAACAAGTGTCTTATACAAAGATGGAATTATACACAAGCTTTCGTGGCCACACAGGTCCCTTCTTCAGGTGAATAGCAAAACTGAGCAACAAGCAGTATTTATATCCACTGTGTAGCAATTGAAAATCAGAAAGTGAAGTAGGAAGGTGATAAAGAGGACTAGAGATGAAAGTCTAAGATGCAAAAAATAACATGAGAAGAAATGGGGAGGGGGGCCAAGTAGGAACAGGTCAGTAGGAAATCAAAGGAAGCTAAAGGGAAGACAAAAGCAGGCATATAGGATCTGAGGTCAGAGGCTGGCTGAAAGGGTAGAATGGATAGGAGATGCCTAAAGATGCAAGGAAATCAAGAAATTAGGAGAAACAAAAGAACAAAGGCCTAGATAAACAGAGGTGTGAAAACAAGAGTGAGTAGGTGGGACTGAGCTCAGGAGTTCAAGTTTTCAAGTTCAAGTTTATTGCAGGAAAGACTCTGTTGAGCAAGCTCATTCACAAGGAGGTCCTGAGGCACATACACATACAGTTCACAATTACATAGACAGGAGATATAAAATGTAGAACAAAAAAGAAAAAAATATATATAATACAAGAGATATACACAATAGAAGCTCTTATGCTATATATGCAGTACATTCCAGCTTTAACCTTTCCCTAAATTATGCAACACATTTCAGCTTAATAAGTAGAGGGCCAGTTGGTACCTAGGAACTTGACTTGGCGTTGGGGGCCTAGTAGCACCTACATATGTCTTTTAATTTAGAGATAGCTAGTGTTTTATAGGAGTTAATTGATACGATGCTGGTTAGCTTCAGCATGGCTTGTAGTTGGTTCCAAATGTTTGGGAGGGCATATGAGACAGCTATTTGGCCAGCTGTGGTATGTGTCCTGGGAACATCTAGTAGGATAAGGTCAGATTTCCTGAGGGAGTAGGCGCTATTCGAGATGTGTATGAGAGACATTAAATAGACAGGCAATTTGTGGAGTAGTAATTTGAGGGTCCAAATGCCAGCATGCAGGAGGCATCTGGTGGCAAGAGAGGTCCACCCAACTGCTGCATAAAGATCACAGTGGTGGGTCCTGTACGCAGAGTTAGTAATGAAGTGAAGAGCACAGTGATAGAGTATGTCCAGTTTAGATAGGCTCAAGGTTGGGGAGGAGATAAAGACAATGTCTCCGTAGTCAAGCAAGGGAAGGGATGTTGCTTGGACAAGTCTTTTGCAGGTTGCAAGAGAAAAGAGGTTCCTATTTCTAAAGAAGAAACCCAAGCATGCTTTAAGCCTCTTTGATAGATCCTCGATGTGATCATTGAAGGAAAGCTTGTTGTCTATCCACGTACCTAGATATTTAAATTTAGATACGACTTTCAAGGGTTCACCTAGGGAGGTAACTATGAAGTTTTTAGGTGGGGTAGGTAGGGCACCAGACAAGGCAAGTCTCGAGAAAATCATTGTCTTGGTTTTTTTGGCATTTAAGAGAAGCTTAGCATTGATAAGGTTACTTTCTAACTGGATAAAGTCAGCTTGGAGTGCTTCCCCGACTTCAGTTAAGGACGAGCCTGATGCATACAAAACCATATCATCCGCAAAGAAATGTATGGTAGAGTTCTTTATGTGGGAGTCAAGGTTGTTGATGCACAGGGGAAAAAAGGATTGGTCCTAGGATGGAGCATTGAAGGACTCCTCTGGCAATTGGAAGGGGGGCAGATAGTAGGCCATCAGCTTTGACTTTTTGTATCCTTCCTGTGAGATAACTATTAAACCACTGTAAGATAAGTGGAGTGGCACCTATGTTGGCAAGACAGGTGATTAGGAGGTGATGGTCTACAGTGTCGAAGGCCTTACTGAGGTCTAGAAAGACTGCACCAGTAACCTTCTTGGTGTCCATAGCATGGATCCAGTCATTAGAGACTTTAGCCAAGGCTGAGATGGTACTGTGCTTTGACCTGAAGCCAGATTGGGCTGGGTTTAGGAGTGAGTGCGCTTCAAGGTGATTTTTTTAGTTGGTTGTATATAAGTTTTTCCAGCACTTTGGAGAGCACGGGCAATATAGAGATAGGAAGGTAGTTGTTTAAGTCACAAGGATCTCCTGATTTGAAGAGAGGAAGAATATGGGCAGATTTCGAGCAGGGTGGAACAGTGACTGTGGTAATATAGAGGTTGAAGATGTGAAGGATGGGGGCTGTGAGCTGGGCATAGCCTAACCACAAGAAAAATGATTCAAGGCCATCTTCCCCCTGCACTTTTCTTGGTGTCAAGGCTAAGAATTATGTCTTCAACTTCTTTGCAGCTAAACAGGCACAACTGGAAGGGATGAGGTGGAGTAGCATGTGTAGTATCTGGGCTAGTGCTGCTATTCACTTGGCTAGCGTATGGGGAGAAGTTGAATGCCAACCCAGCAGTGGCAAAGTGAAGGTTAAGTTCTTTGAGGATTCACAGTTTATTTTCAACCATCCCGTCCTTGGCCAGAATCTTGGTGGGAAGGGAGAAAGCAGCAGGATGGCCTTCAATGGATCTCAGTGTCTTCCAGATTTTTGGGGAGTTACCTTTGGCCTGCTCCAGAGTGAAGATGTAGAAGTTTGCTTTAGTAGCATGTACACTTTTAACACAGGCATTTCTGGCAGTTCTAAATGCCTGCCAGTCTGCCGGGTCCTTTGTGCGCCTGGCCCTAGCCCATAGCTTGTCTCTATTGGTAAGTGTAGATTTGAGCTCTTGGGTGAACCATGGATGCGAGATTTTCCACACCCTCATTTTAATAAGAGGAGCATGCTTGTTAATTAGGGTGGTGAGGTTGTCATTTAGGACAGAGACGGAGGCATCAGCAGATTTGGCAAGATATAGGTCTTGCCACCTGATCTTAGCTAGATCGGTTAGGAAGTTTACTGAGTTGAATTTATGGAACGAGCATTTGATTCTGAATTTAGGGTGCTGCTGGGTTTTAGATTGGAATCTTGTACATACAACGATACTGTGGTCACTCATGTCATTATGGAAAACTGCAGAATGTGAGATTTTATGGGAATGCGAGGTTAAGATGACATCTAAGAGTGAGCTGTTGGCAGAGTTAGAAGCATTGATTCTTGTGGGTTCAGTTACTATCTGTGTAAGACCCAGCTCATCACAGATGGCTTTTAGGGAGTGGGATTTAGCAGTGAGCCAATCCATATTGAAGTCCCCTAAGATTATTGTTTCCGTGTTAGCAGCCAAAGTTATGGATTTCAACACGTTAAGAATTTCTGTGCCTCCTGATGGGGGTCTATAGCCACCAATGATTGTGATGCACTCTGAGGATAGAAGGTGAAGTTTAAGTGAGACAATCTCTTATTCCTTGGGCTTAGTTTTACAGAAAATGCTGCTAACATCAAATTTTGATTTGACGTATACAACCACTCCCCCCCCTCGAATTCCTATCAGCCCTAAAGAGCTTGAAGCCCGGTACAGTAATTGTAAAGTGCGGATGAGTGTTGGTCTTTTTTAGCCATGACTTGGTAATTATAATCAGATCTGGGTCAGTGTGGGCTGCCCAAACTTGAAGATGAACAAGTTTTTTGAGCAGGCTTAGAACATTGACCATCATCAGTTTCATCCCAGGAGCAGCTGCAAACCCCGACGGAGAAGTGATTTGAGTTGGGAGACCTGGATTTAGTTCAACATTGCCTGAACAGAAAAGGAGAATTAGAAACATTTTCTTGAGGGCATTTATCAGGTAGAAGTGGGCTTTTTTTCATATGGGTTCCTGTGTGGGGTTCAGTCATTGAGGTATGTCTAGCCAGGGCATAGGAGATGCTGACGTGGCCGATCAAGGCTAGCAGGGGAAGTGCACGAAAAGACATTGGTGAAGAGATGAGGGCCAGAGGAGAGGGATGAGAATTAAAATGAAAACCCGACAGATTAAGAGTAGAGAAGCAATATGAAGATGCAGCAGGAACTATGATTGTGGGTTCCCAGGCTGGGATGACTTCTGACTTAGCCTGGATCAGTGCTTTATGAGTCATAATTTTTGCCAGGATTAGAAGTAAAATGATAATGCAGGCCATATTGCCCACGATTGAGTACAGTGATTTGTGTAGAAAGGCCAAGAATCCCTCTAGTGGCCGGTCTGTATAACCTGTTAATGGAAAACTAGCCACTTAAAAAAAAAAAAAACTTCTATTACATAGTTGAAATGTGCTTAGTTCTATCGAAAATCTATTTGTAAAAAGTGCCAGGTGGCTGAAGCAGGGGAAAAGTCCTGGCCAATCAGAGCGGGTTTGCTGGAAGCGCCCATGTTCTGATTGGCTGCGTTGTCCCGTACTTTCCAAGAAGCTGCAGGCGGGCATCCTGGTCTCGGACAGTAGCTGTCTGGGTGCCGGCTGACCTTCGGGGGAGCTGAAGCAGCCCCGTTCAATGGTAGGCAGCTTCCAAGGAGCTGCAGGCGGGCGTCCTGGTCTCGGACGGTGGCTGGATGGGTGCCGGCTGACCATGGGGGAGCTGAAGCAGCCCTGTTCAAGGGCAGGCAACTTCCAAGGAGCTGCAGGCAGGTGTTTTAATAGGAGAGGCAGAGAGGATGTGAGGTATAGATAAAAAAACAGAACAGACAGAACTCAGAGAGAAAAAAAATAGAATAGTCAAAGAGATACAGAACCAAAGTGTAATAAGAGTGAAAATTTACTTGAACTTGACAGGAGTTTCTCAAATGTGATACTCTATTAGCTGTATGTGCTCTACCATTACTTGGTGTTTGCAATTTATCAGTGTTGGACTATGTCATAGGTCTGTGTGTTGCTTTCATGCTCTTTCTGGCTTTCTCTTTTCTTCTTGCGGAGTCTCTCTCCCCCTCTGTCTGCGGAGCTGCTTGCCCATCATCTTTACACATTGCTCCCTTTTTTGAGCATTCAGTACTCAGGCATTTTTTGCTTTTATGCATCTTATTTTATGAGTGTGTTTCACTGTTTCTGACATAGCATTCTACCTCTCTCCTTCTGTTCTTCAGTCATATTTCATCATGCTTCCCTAGCACAATTTATAATGTATTCTTTTTGGGTCAGGCACCTTTCAGGACCTTTCTTTATCCATTGACAGTATAACCTCATCCATTCAGAATGACTCAGTGTGGGTTTCACTGGAAGCAGTGGTTTTGAAGTATGTGGATGTAATTGAAATTGCAAACCTACATACTAAGGAACCAGGTAAAACATTCTGTTAATATCAGATGCAAATCTCAGAAGTACTGCAATCATACTTGCTGTCAACATTCTGAAACCCTTACATTACTCTCTAATTGTAATGTCCACAGCTTGCTACCTACGGCACATGAATTCTTCCTTTCAGCATTAGAGATGCAGCAAAGTTTTAATATGCCTGCAAAGTTCATGCGAAGTCGCAAACTTCGCATTTGGTAACATTTCGCAAAGTTTTACATAGGTGACCCAAAATTCACCTTTGCCACAGACATCACCTGTTAACTTTGCCTGTTAACTTCGAGTTTTATTTGGTACACAGGGGAAGTTGACAGACATCAAACAGTTTGGTCACATGAGGACCTCCCTGCAGGTCACATGACCAATTCTCTCCACAGGAAGTGCTTCTTTGCACTTGATGACTCATACTGAGTGAGGCTGGAAGTGGTGCGGAGGACAGGCAGAGAGCAATTTATTTAACTAATAGTTTAATAGTTTAAGTAGTACAATCTATCTTTTTATTTTGTTATACTGAACTTCTAACTCAGCTACCTCTTTTTTATGTTTTAAACTTGTGAACCTTACTCTCTCTCTCTCTCTGTCTCTCTCAATCTCTGTATTTCTGTTTTCTTTGTTGAATTTTCTTGCTATGGATCATCTGGCTGAACGTTGAGGATCACGGACATGTTGCAGGTGATGTGCCATCATCCTAAATCATGCTGTTTTTGGGATGCAGGTCCACCCACCACAAAATATGGAGGTGGGGGAGCATCAGCACCAGCAGAAGGATGAGCAGGAGCAGCTGCATTAAGTGGAGCAGCCACAGCAGGAGCTGCAGCA
Source organism: Neoceratodus forsteri (assembly GCA_016271365.2). NCBI lineage: Eukaryota > Metazoa > Chordata > Ceratodontiformes > Ceratodontidae > Neoceratodus > Neoceratodus forsteri. The sequence continues at coordinate 910,855,018 of CM057455.1, read as the reverse complement.
GGCTGGAGCCCCCCCACCCCGTGCTTCCATGCCCACAGCGTGAACCATCGGCTCCCCAAGAACAAGAGGCAGGGCCTTCAGATGGGCATAAGTGATGCAAGGGTACGGCCCGGCAAAGACCTCCCCTGTCTGGGCTTACTGTGAATGTAACCAAAATGACTACAGTATGACTGTATTTACTATATGCCACAAGGTGGTCCATAGGGGGAAGAGGAACAGCCCTATTGGTAACTGGGGCCAGTGGACACACCTTCGTATGCACCACCATGCAGAATGGCAGGAGGCACATACAGTGGCACCCACAATAGCAGCATCATGCAGACAAGGGTGAAAGGAATCTGCAGTTCCCCCCCTCCTGCAGTTGAAATACCAGCAGTAGTTGCTGCACTGGCACCACCAGCAGTAGCAGCAGCACCACCGCCAGTTGCAGGCAATAAGCTGGAGTTAATGCAATTTGAAATATTAGAACTGCGCTGCCTGGTCATGGAGTTCCAGCAAACTGTCACACAGGTCTGTGATGATCAGAACAATGAGAATGAGATTATTTTTTTTTAATTTACAATTTTTGTGTATTTTCCCCCATTTTCTCCCCAGATCCTGGGACCCTAGCAGACACATGTGTGCATGCACATGGAGGTACACACACACACATTGGGTGCTGGCTCAGCCCCCTTCTGCCCCACCCCTGGCAACTGCCTGCACCCCCTCTGCCTGCCTTCCCATTGGACCGCCACCCGATAGGAGCAGAACTACAGAGGTGCAAGCAACCTACCCAGGAGAAGAGAGCTGCCTTTTGGCTGCTCAATCCTGCTCCCTCCCTCCCCCCTATGATGGCTACCCGATGACTCGAGGTCATTCTCGAACTCTGGTCTCCGGCGTGACGTTAGGTAGGGTGACCAGTGCCTCAGCCCTCAGCCCTCAGTGTCACCGGGCCGGCTGAGTTTGAGATTTTGAATGAGATCCATCATGGGGGTGGTGGTGGAGGTGCCATTGAGTAAATACATGGCAGTGTTCTAACTTTGTGCTCTCTTCTGTACCCCTTTATCATCTTTCATTTCATCTTGTCTTCTTTAATACCTGTGCCCTTTTCCTAAAAAAAAGTATATAAAAATTATGACCCAAAAAAATCTGTGCTATTCTTCATTGGCCCTTTCTCACCTTATCTGTTAAGTGATAACTAGTAGCACTGATGATGCCCTTACCGCTGCAGAGAACAGTGTTTCAGCTCACATATCCCTCCTGTATGCACAGTAGTAAGTGAATATTTTATTTACTGTAATTCTCATAAAAACTGCCTGAACCTCTGTTGCAGCCATTATCTTCTTGTAGTGTTCCGGTCCTTCCTCCATGAGATGGTGCTGCTTCTGCTAAACATGCATGAATACACCATGCCTTTTCACCTTCAAGACTGTTGTCCATATGTACAGAGTCAGTATCTGTCATGCACAGTGCTATGTTAACATTTCAGAATGCGAATATGACTAACTGATATATAACACATGTCATGTAGTCTCATTCTGTAAAATTGGTACTGGTCGTGAGATTTATGATAGTGATTTTATAACGTCTGTGTACATATGGACAACAGTCTCTTGATGGGGCAAAGGCATGGTATATTCCAACGTGGTTAGCAGCACCATCTCGTGGAGGAAGAACCAGCATACTACATTGAGATCACAGCTGCAAGTTAGGTTCTGGCAGTTGTTGGGATCGTTATATAAAAAAAATATTAGCACTTAGTACTGTGCCTCCTTGGTCATTCTGTGAGCTGAAGTAATGATCTCTGCATCAGTCGTTGCTTCATCATCAGTGTGAATACTTTAACTGCTGAATCCCAGCATTTTTCATTTCATCCTACTGTATACTTCTTTTCCTACTTTCCTGCTATCCACAAAGGTCAAATAGTGGCCCCATTACAGAAATACTTTCCTGCTGCTCAGTGCTGCTGCTGCACTGGTGTGCCAGTGGGAAACAAATTTCACAAGAATCAAACGTGAACATCTTTTCTGAGTATTGAAACATAAGTCTTTTCTTATTGATGTATCCTCCTGCTAGCCACAAATGTCAAGTAGTGACCCCATTACAGAAATGCTTTCAAGCTACTCAGTGCTATTGCTGCTGATGCACTGGTGTGCAAGTGGAAAGAGAATTCCACAAGAATCAAACATGAACATCTTTCCTGCTGCTGTAGAAAAGTAAAAAAAACTAGCTGTGAAGTAAAATTGAATATCTCCTGTTGGTAAAGTCTCATCATCACATATACTACTGCAAAGTGAAAAGAAATACAAGGTGACATGCCGCTTTTACTTGGTGCTTTTGGTTCTGCTGCTGCAGCTGTTGATGATTTTGATACCTTGGAGTGTGAACATGCTGTGCTGCTGTGGTTTACTGCTGTTGTCTAGGTGACAGACAGATGGTGTACATTGGAGCTGTACTCTCATACGCACACTAACAGTTTGTAATTTGTGCCAATGTAATCTGGTTCTGTTGTATTTACAAGTGAATGTTCAATCATTTTGTTTATATCTCACTTGTGTCTATTTTCTTTTATGGCCTCATCTTGGAGATTGTTTTGAATAATACTTCACATTAGGATTGCAGATTGCAATGCGAAGGTAGGTATTTATTTATTTATTTATTTTTTAGGAGGGGGTGTTCTTGTCATGGTAATGGCTATCCGGGCCTAGCAGAATAGAAGGTAAGTACATTTTTTTTTGGGGGGGGGTTGTTGCTGTGTTGTATTTCAGTAGTTCTGTACTAATGATGACACATTAATTGTAAGTCACTGTTTCTGCTGATCGAGTATGACTTCCTTGCTGTATTTCTGGTACCTCCATGCTTCAGATGATGGTTTGTTTTTGCAACAATGACCAAACATGATGCTTTCTATTTTGTATTGCCACACTCCATTGCATACTAAGTTCATTATTTTCTCTTGCTTTTTTGTGGGTTTGAGGGTGACGGCTTCAATTGAAACTGTGCCAGATTTAAAAGTAAATGCTTTTGGTTCCTCTTGTTATAATTTCAGGGACTTATCAGAAAATGTAGCCACAGAAATCCTTGTACTTGCAGCAACTACTGCTTTTCCCTTATACTGCTTAGTACTATCGTGTCCATCAGTCCTCGACGACCAGACTTAAAATTGCTAGCCCCAGATGAACCTGCCTCATCATCATCACAACTTCTACTGCTACCATTTGGAGGCCCACAAGCAATAGTCTTCTTTGCATTAGCGCCACAGCAAGGAACAGCTCTGCATGATCGTTACTTTGTGCAGAAAGTTTAACACTTCTGTAAAGTCACACACAGTCTTCTAAACAAAGACAGAAAAACATGAACAGTGAACAACACAAAATTATCAAAAATTACTAGAAATATTACTGTGTATAACTGTGTACACAACTGAACACACCAATACTAAACACTAGCCAACAACAGTTGGCAGGACTGCCTTTCACACTGTGGTCTGTGGATCTCCCTTCTACACCAGAGATCCACCTCTCCCCCGAAGCACACTTCTGCACTGTTTCTCAGAGTACAGACACTGAAAGTATTAATTTAAGATGCAAAATTCATAAAGAATCAATAAATGATCGATGATACAGACACACAAGGCAATAGTACACACAGGCCCAGATATTCAGAAATGCGCCAAAGGCCGGGCGCAAGTCTGACACAGCACAAATCCGATGCACCGGGGTGCAACAGGAGCCATATTCAGAGGTTGCGCTGTCCGCACTGCACCAGCACAACATTATGGAATATGGCACAGGTGCACTATGGTGCAGCTGTGGTTGCACCATGGCTCAAACGTGGATGCACCATGGTGCAACCAGAGGTGCACCATGGTGCAAACACAAGTGTGCCGTGCACAGATAGATAAGTCCCGGGGCAACATTGGGAGCAGAGCAACAGAGGGGGGCACTGCACAGAGAGGTGACCCAGGGACAGAGCCAGAGAAGCACAGTGTCAGGCCACAGGAGGCCACCACCTGCTGGGTACAGCAGGGCACACACTGACCCCCACCCCAGAACACAACAGCGGCACAGACAGCAGGCAACAGGAGGTGCCAATAGTGATCAGAAGGCCACCAAGGGGCCCCCCCACAGGCTGCAGGCCTTGCCCCCCTACACACCCAGACCAGAGCAGGCCACATCCAGGACCTCACAGCCAAGCACACACACCTGCCACACACCCCTGACAGCTGCCCCATGGGCACCCCAAGGCACTGCCCCCGACCGAGGGGAGGGACACCACCACAGTGGAACACACCCCAGCACACAGTAGTGATCCACAGAAGCACAACATGTGCCCCGACACATGCACACCACATGGACAGGCACTGGGCCACTGCAGCATGGTTCTTCATGCCACCTGCAAAGCAGACACAGACACAGGCAGGTATGTCAAAAGAGAGATATCTTGAAAAATCAACTATATACAATAGAAGAGTGTGGGGGAAGGAAGGGCAGTGAGGGAAGGATATAGGGAACAGGCTGTACAGTGGGAAGGGGGACTGAAGGGGGAGGTATAGTTGAGGAAACAGGGAATATCAGGGCCTCACTAGTGGTGGCCATGGCCTGCCACCCCTTGCAGTCTTCGCTACTTCCTGTTCACCGGCAGCATCCTGTGGACCTGCAGCACCACCGCCATGGTAGTCGAGATGATGAGTATCAGTTAGCACAGTAGCCGTCAGTAGAGGGGCCTCCTGTGCCGCCGCCGGACACCTAGGACACAGAACAGGACACGAAACCATGCCCATCTACAGCACACAATGGGCAGTGGGATCACACACCCCCGGAGGGCCCATACAGGCCAACCGCAGGGGGGTGGGCCAATGCCTGCCAGCAGTGCGGCACACCATAACAGTGCTCAATGGTGGTCCCTGCCACACAGTGGCCACCTGACTGCGCTATGGCAGTCACATGGCACAGTGCTCTGGCAGCACCACAGCAATGTCAGTGGCAGTCTGGCACACACACAAACTGCCAGCAGCTGACACATGAGTCCAATGGATGCGCCACAGTGGCGAGCACCACACACAGTGCGACACAACACAGCTGCTACTGCACAAGGCACAGCTGGCCATGCCCACACCCACACCCCTGCCATCCCCCACAGATGGTGTGAAGGACTATGTCAGTGCCTACCTTCTCTCTGTGGCCCCACTGGTGCCAGAACCGCTCCTCCACCGCCACCCTGGCCCGCTGCAACCTGCGTTCCTGCTGCCTCTGCTGCTGCTGCTTGTCTCCTGTTTTCAGGTTCTGGGAATGGAACAGAGACAGGTATACATCAGTAACCAACCACAGCTGCCACCCACCACCTCCACCCCTATGCACAGAGTGAGGCCCTGCCCAATACACCCCATACAGCGGCATCGCAACGAAAGAGGCGGAGGGCGATGCCACCCCATGATGTGTAAGATGGCAGTACACCAACCTGAAGGGCATGCCAGGCAGCCTAGCCAACACCACAGTACAGCACCAGGGCACACATACAATATGGGCCTACTCACCTGGCTGTGGCACAGCCCAATGCCTGACACGCACCTCCAGCCTCCTGAGGCACTCTGAGTCCCTCCGTGCAAGGTCACCATAGTGGTCACGACACTGCTTTTCCATCCTGGCCACCCCTGTGCACTGCAGCAGTGTGGTAGCAATGCCCTGCCACACCGCTACCCGGGGCTACTGCAGTGGTACCTGCCCGAATAGCTGGGGTGTGTGGGGCTGGACGCAGGTGACAAGATTGACCAACTCAACCTGCATCCAGTTGGCTGCCCGTGGTACTCTCTGCTGCACCATGCTGCAAGTGTGAGCCAGGGAGCAAAATGGGGGCGGTAAGCACATGTAGCCACAGCATGTCCCAGATGCGCAGGCCGAGGGGACATGCACTGTGTCTGCCCATCACACAGTCTCGGAGATGCATGGCATGGGCATGGCTAGGTGGGGTCATGGGTGTGGGGGTCACCCAGGGGCAGAGGTCACAGCAGAGGTCATGGTTCGGCCGCCACGCAGTGTGCATGTGCGCAATAGCAGGCCTGGTGCACCATGCGCCATGGTTCCCATCACGCAGTTGGCACACAATGCACAATTGGTGACAGTAAACCATCTGATGCATGTGCACTGTGGTCCTGCACACCACGCATGCATGTGCATTGCGCCGCAATTTGCTCCGGAGCAAACTCATTGCGCACAGAGCAAAATCGCGATATTCAGCTGCCACATGCAAATTAGCTCATCAGCCAATACGTGGTGCACTGGGGGAATTACCAAGTCATTACCGTTGCACCGAAGCTCATTTGCATGTGATGCACTTTAAAAGTGCCATAGATCAGCACAAGCCATGGAACGGTACTGCATCCTTTTGAGGTAAGTTGTGCATTCTGCTGTAGCTCACTGGGCTCAGCCAGCACAGCAGGGGGGATGGAACCAGGTGCTACTGCCACTGACACACTGTGCTGTCCATGTTCACAGGAAATGACATGTCGGAACGTGAGGAGGGTGAGGAGCGTGGGCCTGCTCTCAAGCACAGGCCCAATTTCACTAAGGCAGAATCAGAGGCCCTGTTCAAGGCCTACCTCGACAGGGAGCCTCTGTTGAGTGGTGCCACTGGCACACCACAGGCCAGGGCTGGGGCCTGGGAGGAGGTGGCAGCATGTGTGAACCAGCAGGGCAGCCACCAGAGGTCAGCACAGGAGTACCACAAGAAGGTGGGCATGGACAAGAGGCGCATGAAGGAGAAGGTGGTGGCCATCCATGCATCCCAGAATACCACCGGCGGAGGGGCCTGCAGATGTGCCACAGCTCACGGCATAGGAGGAGTTGGTATTAGTCACCATGCGCTGCAGGTGTGCCTGGAGGAGGACTTCAGATGGGTGGCAGCCCAACACTGCATGGTACGTATGTCAGCCATGCACAGCCAGTGGCACAGAGGGTGTGTGCATGGGCATGCTGGCATGCATGTTGCTGCCATGCATGTCCTGTACATGTGTGCACAACAACATGCATGCCATACTGCCAGACACATGCAGTGGCAGTTTGGGGGGGCACATGTGGGCATTGCATCACTTACACACCTTCATTCTCTTTCAGCACCAGCACGCCTGTGTGCGGAGGATGGGGCACCGGCAGCAGCCGTGGATGCAGGACCAGCCCTGGAGGACTAGCCATCCACCTCCACAGGCATCTAGGGGCCTGATAGACTGCAACACACCACCACTATCCAGGCGGATGTCCTGGGCATGGGGTCAGATGAGGCCCTGGATGTGTTCCTGTGGGATGCCAGTCTCAGTGTCCTCTGTGTGGAAACACAGATCAGGGTGGGGTCCAGTGCCGATGATGACATCACCATCATCCTGGACAGCATGGGCGATGATGTGGGGGAGACGCCCATACCAGACACCAACACAGGCAGCACTCCCAGTGACCAGATAGTGGGGGAACAGCTGCCTGCCACCACTGTGGGTGCAGCTGTGTGCACTGCCATGGCTGTGCCATGTGGTGATGGTGGTGGTGGTGTGGCTGTGCAGGCTCTGGGCAGTGTTCAGCAGCCTGATGGGCAATAGCAGAAGGCTGCGGGTGCCACAGGTAGCCGGACATTGGGTCCGCTGCCGGGGCGCCAGCTAGGGACATACCCCATGAGGACCACACTGTGCAGTATCCACCTGAGAGAGGGCTGCGCACCATGGCCGGTCACCACAGGAGGGTTGGCGTCCTGCCTGGGACCCCCAGGATGCTGACCCGCTGCTGAGCACCATTTGCTGTGGGCCTCCATAGAGCAACAAGTGCAGCTTGCCACTGGGGTGTATGCACTGCACGTGGAGGTGCATCAGTTGGCCAAGCAATGCAAGAGGGGAACTGCACAGCTCCTGGTGGGGATGCAGTGCATGCAGGAGGCCACGACTGCATTCCTGGATCACATTGCTAATGCGATCACGGATGACTTTGAGATGCTGGCTGCCACATGGCATGGCTGGCCACCACAGACCCCATGCAGTGCACTATCCACCCCATGATCCCGATGTTGGGCGACATCCACACTGTTGACACTGGGCTCTGATGTTGGCATCCAAGGCACACCTGGGGCAGGCCTGTTTGGGCAACTATGCACCCCCATGTGGACCTGGTTGTGGTCCCATGGTTCAACCCCTTGGGGGCTGTTGCAAACACCCCCTGTGGCTGATGAGCAGCCTGTGGCTGCTGACCAGCCCCTGTGTGGCCGCTCCCATGGCTGTGGTGGGAATGGTTCCATGCGTGTGCCACCCTGACCACAGTTTGCAGCTGCAGCCCTGTGTGTGCATGGGCAGTGCGTGTGTGTGTGTGTGTGTGTGTGTGTATACATACCACTGGTGTGGCACCTGTGTGCCACGCCACATGCTGCCTGTGTGCATGCTTGCCTAGCCACTGGACCATGTGGTGTGGGCGTGATGAGGGCAGTTCAACACCGGATGCACTGGATGCACCTGTGCACCGATGCAATGAATCTGATTCCCACCACATGCCAATGCCTGGGTGTGTGGGTGTGTGGGTGCGTGTGTATGTTGCTGTGTGTTGCTGTGTGCAGTTGTGTGTGGTTGTGTGCCACTGACCCCCCATCCCTGTACCATGCCTCTGTGTGTGCATGCCCATTGCCATGCATGCCCCTGCATGTGTGCTGTATCTGTGTGTGTGGCACATGCATGGGTTTCATGCCACCTAACTGCATGGACCATAGTGCTCCTGTGCGATGGTGTCCCGATATTGGTGCTCCATCTGTTGCAGCCAGTGATCCCTCTGCCTGGGGGGGGGCAGTCCACCACCCTCCAGCCCATTGCCTCTGTCATCCCAACTACTGTCACCCTCATCAGCCTCGACAGCTATCCCATGGTCAATGGCTATGTTGTGCAGTATATAGCAGGCCAGGAATAGGCCACAGGCTTTCAAGGAGCTGTACTGTAGGGCACCACCAGACCTGTCTAGGCAATGGAAACATGCCTTCAGCATGCCGAATACATGCTCAATGATGTTGCACATGCTGGCATGTGCCTCGTTGTGGCATTCCTCTGCTGGGGATGATGGGAGTCAGTAGAGGGTGAGCAGCCAGGGCTCAGTGGATAGGCCCTGTCTCCTATGTGGATAATGACATGGTTAGCCCTCTGCCATCCTTTGCTGTGCCCCTTGCCTGTCCCTGGTGCACTCGCCAGCATGCCAACTCTGCCCTACCCCATCCCATGGCCTACTGTGCCTGTCACCCCTTGCCCATCCCATTCTCACCCACTAGGTGGCCCATGGGGATGTCCCCACGTTTGAACCTGTGGCACAGCGCAGAGCTGTGCAAGATGAACACATCATGTGCACTCCCAGGGTGTGTGGCACAGACATTGGTGATGCGCCCCATGGCATCACACACCACCTGGCAGTTGACGCTTAGGCTTCCCTCCCTATTGATGAAGGCCACACCCAGGTGACATGCGGATGCCCATGTGGATGCAGTCAATGGCCCCAAGCATGCCAGGCATATGTGCTACCCTGTGGAAGTCCTGCATGGCTGCTGTATGCTCCGCCTGTGTGCTGGAGAAATGGATGAATTCCGAAGCATGTGGCAGCAGAGCGTTGAGGAACTGTGTGAGGAGGTGTGACGTAGCCAACTGGATTATGCCTGTGGTGTCCCCTGTTGGTCTCTGGAAGGTGCCCATGGTGAGCAGGCACATGACAGCTGTCACTTTGGTCTCCACAGACATGGTGTGGCTCTGTCTTGTGGGTGCCTGCATCTCCTCACTGCACAGCTTGCAGAGCTGCCTCAGAATGGCCCTTTTTAGGCAGTACCAGCCCACAATCTTCATGTCAGAAAAGTTCTCGAAGGAGGTGCGGGCACGGCTCCACCTGTGTCGGGCATACCACTGACGAGCCCTTCCTCAGCCACGTCGCTGTTCCTCCTACCCCCTCACACCCCTCATCATGGCCTCCATCATGAAGGGTGTACTATCCATGGCCCCTGTTGTTCAATTTCCCCCTGGGCAGTTGGCTGCTGTGGGCTATGTGCCACCCTGGTGCACTGCCTGGCACTGTGCCTGCCTGTCCCTCTCACTCTCTCTGCCCCTTTCTCCCTCTCCAGTGCCACCTCTGTCCCTCTCCCTCTGTGGCTGCCTACGTCTGTCTGTCTGTCTGTCTGTCTCTCACTCTGTCTCTCTCTGTCTTTCTGTCTTTCTTTCCTTCTTTCTTTTTTTTCTGGCTGTCTGTGTCGCTCCCTCTCACCTGGTGCAAGTGCTGTCTGTGTGCTTGCGCCCTGTATTTATAGACACAAGTCTGCTCAGCGCATCTAAGATTTGCTCTGCACTTGTGCCATGGTTCCATGGTTGAATATCGCACTGCACTAGATATTCATGGGCATGCCCCCTGCACTTGCACCTGAATTCATTACTGTTGTGAATTGGCACAATGGGATTTGCACTGCACACTGGCTCCCACTGAATATCACTCCTTGGCGCAAGTTGCACTTATGCCAGCACAACTAAGTTGCACCATGCACAACTGCTTTGAACATCTGGGCCACAATGTACTAAATTTGGACTCAAAAGCCCAAACATAGATAATTTATTTGAAGGTTTAAATCAAACAGCTCTGAGACCTAACTAACTCCAGACACTACGCTCAACTGAGGCTGTGCAAGCCCATATAGAGCCCATGTGACCTGCTATCCCAAGAATCATTGTAAAATTCACCTTTGAGAGCCAAAGGAAAGGTCAAATAACTTGAAGTCCATAGGTGTCAATGGCAACTTCGCATTCTTTCACAGCAATGTGAAATTTGGAAAGGCGTAGTTGCTTGAAGTCCAGATGTTTCAATGGCAACTTTGCATTCTTGCGCAGCAATGCAGAATTCATTTCACACTGCAGAGTATTTCACAAATTTCGAGTTATACATGAAATACTCTGCTTAGCAAAGTTGATGGACTTCTCCCATCTCTAGTTTGCATTCCATCCCCTACCAGTTGCTGAATAACTGGAATGATGCATTCTGATTCTGAGCCACCATTCTTTAGACAGTTGATGAAACCTTACATTTCTCTGTTACTGTCATGCTCACCATGGTGAATGAATTAGTCCTGTCATCATTCCATCCTCTGGCAGTTGCTGAATAACTGTAACGATGCATTTAAATTCTGAACCAGCATTATTAAATAGTGTATTGACTAAAACCTGAACAGTTCGTATTACCATTATTTTCACATGGACTCTAAACAAATAAGTCTCACTCCCCAGCCAGTGTGAGAGATGTAGAGTGGTGGAAATGGGGGGTCGGGATCCAAGGGAAACTTACTTCCTGGAGAAAAATGAATGTGTTCCAGTACCTCAGGCAGGTATAGTTGATCCTGAAAGGTAGTGTGTTCCTCCAGTTAATTTTGTCCATTTAAAGCACTGGATAGATTTTGTATTGCCTCACTCCATTGCATAATAAGTTCATTATTTTCTCTAGCTTTTTTGTGGGTTTGAGGGCCGGGGTTTCAACTGAAACTGTGCCTGATTTTAAAGTTAAATTTTTCTGTTCCTCTTGTTATAATTTCAGGTACTTTTCAGAAAACGTAGCCACAGAAATCCCTGTACTTGCAGCAACTACAGCTTTTCCCTTATACTGCTTAGTACTACCATGTCCATCAGTCCACGGCAACCAGACTTAACATTGCTAGCCCCAGATGAACCTGCCTCATCATCATCACAACTTCTACTGCTACGATTTGGAGGCCCACCTGCAGTAGTCTTCTTGGCAGCAGCGCCACAGCAAGAAAAAGCTCTGCATGACCGTCCCTTCACGCAGAACATTTAACACTTCTGTAAAGTCAAGCACAGTCCTCTAAACAAAGACAGAAAAATATGAACAGCGAACAGCACAAAATTATCAAAAATTACAGGAAACATTACTATCTGTAACTGTGTACACAACTGAATGCACCAATACTAAACACTAGCCAACAACAGTTGGCAAGACTGCCTTTCACACTGTGGTCTGTGGATCTCCCCTCTACACCACAGAACCACCCCTTCCCCAAAGCACGCTTCTGCGCTGTCTCTCAGAGTACAGACCCTGAAAGTACTAATTCAAGATGCAAAATATACAAAGAATCAATAAATGATTGATGATACAGATACACAAGGGAGTAGTACACACAATGTACTCAATTTGGACTCAAAAGTCCAAACGTAGATAATTTTTTGAAGGTTTAAATCACACAGCTTTGAGACCTAACTAACTCCAGGTTTCCATTACACACACTATGCTCAACTGAGGCTGTGCAAGTCCATATAGAGCCCATGTGACCTACCACCCCAAGAATCATTGCAAAATTCACCTCTGGGAGCCAAAAAAAAGGCCAAATAACTCGAAGTCCATAGGTTTCAATGGCAACTTCGTGTTCTTTCACAGCAATGTGAAATTCGGAAAGGCTAAGTTACTTGAAGTCCAGATGTTTCAATGGCAATTTTGCATTCTTGTGCAGCAATACATAATTCATTTCACACTGTGGAGTATTTAACAAATTTCGAGTTATACACGAAATACTCCGCGAAGTGAAGTTGATGGACTTTGCCCATCTCTTGTCAGCATTCCATCTCCTAGCAGCTGCTGAATAACTGGAATTATGCATTCTGATTCTGAGCCATTATTCTTTTGACAGTTGATGAAACCTTACATTTCTCTGTTACTATCATGCTCACCATGGTGAATGAATTCTTCCTGTCATCATTCCATCTTCTGGCAGTTGCTGAATAACTGTAATGATGCATTTAGATTCTGAACCAGCATTATTAAATAGCGTATTGACTAAAACCTGAACAGTTTGTATTATCATTATTTTCACGTGGACTCTGAACAAATTGGTCTCACTCCCAGTCAGTGTGAGAGACATAGAGTGGTGGGAATGGGGGGGGGGGGGAGGATCCAGTAGGAAGTAAGTTCCTGGAGAAAAATGAATGTGTCCCGGTACCTCAGTCAGCTATGTTTGATCCTGAAAGGTAGTGTGTTCCTCCATTTAATTTTGTCCATTTAAAGCACTGTATAGATTTTGACAGAGTCTGTGCAGAAATGTGGAACAATCTAGGCCACAATCTCAAATCCTGTCCAGTCCAGCTCAGTAGTGTTGGTGGCCAACACTGCACAACAAAACGTGCACAGCCACTCAGTACAGAAATTGTAACAGGTGGCATTTCACTGCGGGAGCTGATAGTCTGTCCCTAGTATGCTTCCTCAGCTCCAGTGATGGATCCCTGCTCACCTCAACGAACAGGTGCCCCTGGTGGCCCATGGAGTAAGGCAAGTCATTCCACAAGCTTATTCGTTCCCCATGTCTGATATTGGGTTCATCTAGGGAACCCATTGTTGAAAGGGCATGAGGTACTGACACAGGCACATCCACCCCTGGTATCAGATGCACTCAACATGATCCCAAGAAAATGTCATGCTAACCACTTCTCCCTATGCACCATCATGAGGGCTCATCCCATTCCTTTCTTGATCCACTACCACTCAGCAAAGACTCCCAGAAATGACACTAACAGAGGAGGGACTGCTCAGTTCAATGTCATGGTAACTCTGAATTATGGTCAGTGAGCTAGTCTGGTGCAATACCAGAGTCACACAGACACACTCTATGTTGGACATAGTGGCAGGCTCTCAAAGTGGCTGCAACCTTGGGCATGGATGGGGTGAGACTCAGGGTGAAACAGGTACAAATAGAGAAAAATAATGATTAACATATTGCATTGTACAAGATGTCTGTGCTTCCTGGAGACTTCTAATGGAATCCCTCATCTGAATTCCTAATGGCTTTGCCCTCATGGCAGGGCCTTTGGAGGGCCTTTGGAGGAGACCACCTCTGGTGTCCAAATTTGTTGAGTCTAAGCCTATGTGCTGGGCATACAGGTGTTCCAGGGTCTAAAAATACCAGAGATTATGCTGCTAGAGTGGGGTAGACTTTTCCCCTAATTTCCACCAACCCCCATACCTCTCAACCTCTTGCCTCATGAATCAGGGACAAGGCTTAAAAAAATCAGGGACAAAGACCCCAAATGAGGGACACATCTTAAAAATTGGTACTGTTCACTCAGAAAACTGACAGAATGAAAGGATTTGTATTAAGATGCATTTTCTGAAGAAAACAAAGTCTGTAACTTTAATGTTTGACATTATTTTGTGCTTTTAATCACCACTTTTCTGTTACAAAAACACAGATTTTATGAGGGACAAAGGACATTTTTGAGGCAAAATCAGGGACGTCCCTGAAAATCAGGGACAGTTGAGAGGTGTGCCAACCCCACAGACATCAGCATTAACAGGCTGCAGCATGCATGCAATGGGCAGGTGTGGTACTGAGCCAAATGTCTCTCTCAACCACTGCTGCCCTATTTGACTTGCTCCACCTATGGGCCCCCAAGTGGTGCTGCTACAGAGGGGAGTGGTCCACCTCTCACTCAAGAAGAGATAGCCACCCTCTGCAATGCTCAACCCTCCTCCATAGTGAGCCCTCCAATGACCTAGTGTCATTCCCAAACATGGGTTGCAGCCATCACAAGCACCAGCATGGCCACTGAGAAGAAGAAGAGCAGTCCTTTGGATGCTCACTCCTCAATTCTTCCTCCCCCATCCAGCCACCAACATTCCTAGATGTGGCTCACCTGCATAGTCAGTCCAGGCATCCAGCAGTGACCCCACCTGGTGCTCCCAACTGTGTTGCCAACTTGTTAGCAGTCACACAGTGGGAGCAGTACCCTTTCCTGGAAGAAGGACAGCAGTCCTTTGGACATTCAGTCCTTCCTCCCCCAGTCAGCCACCAACAGCCTGAACTCATTCCTGGATGTGGGTCACTGGCATAGTTAGTCCAGGCATCCAGCAGTGACCACATCTTGTGCTCACAGCTGTGCTGCCAACTAGTAAGCAGTTACACTGTGGGAGCAGTGTCCCCACAGAGGAAGGACAGCAGTACTTTGGAAGCTTAATCCTTCCTCCTCAGCCAGCTGCCAATGGAAACATGTCAATTCTTTCCTGTAAACTGACCACTAGACAAGTCACTGTGGATATTTAATGTCAGCAACAATGATGGCCTTGCCAAATTAATTCCCCAGTAATTTACTCCCACCATAGATATTAGAATAAAACCTCCATTATAATAAAACCTTCATGTGGGCACCATTTGCTCACCAGATGACCCAATACACCTGAGGGTTGTGAAAGTGGCACCTCTGCTGGCGTTGTTGTTTGAGTACAGTTCAATGTCTCATGGGAGAAAATTGTCAAGCAACGAATTTAGCAAGGACATAGCTGTTGCCACAGCTAATTGTCTGCAGCAACTTGACAAGGAGAGATTTAACCAGACTGAATTAACATGTTTCTATCACCAATAGCCCGCACTTATTCTTGAATGTGAGTTGCTGCATATTCATTCCAGGCATCCAGCAGTGACCCCTCCTAGTACTCTCAACAGTGCTGCCAACAAGTTAGCAGTCACACAGCAGGAGCAGCATTACCCTGGAGGAAGTTGAGCAGTCCTTTAGGTGCTCAATCCTTCCCCTTCTAGCCAGCCCCCAGCAGCCCACACGCATTTCTCAATGTGGGTCATTGGCATATGAAGCAGTAGCACTACCACTATGTTACTGAGGCGGGCTGCATAATTCTTATGTCCTTGTCCTCTTCTCACAGTCCTGGACTGGCTTATCTTCAATCTCAGACTGAGGAGGGGGAGGTACAGGAGGAGAGTTTAGACAGAATCTCTTCACAGAGCTGGTGGCTGCAGGGTGGAAGAAGCTCCCTGAAGAGGTGGTTTCACTTGGGTAGAAAGGGAAGTAGTAGTTGGGGAGGTGGGTCCTTATTTGCCACTTTGGGCTCGACAACACAACCAGACTTGATAGACTACTTGGCCTTCTTCTACTGGCAATTTTCATATATTTGTATCTTCCAGCAATGATGGATGATGGGTGCTGATTTGAAGGGGGCTGGGTGTTCTAATATTGCCTAGCACCAGCGACAGGGTACATCACTGCACAAACGTATGAGGGAACCCACTTTCAAGGTGTTCATACCTTCCATCTGTGATGGACGATGGGTGTTGAGTGGGAAGGGGCTGGGTCTCCTAATATTGCCTGGCACTAGTGACAGGGTACATCAATGCACCTATGAGGGACCAGACTTGCAAAGTGTTTATGTTGCTTAGTGGGAGGAGGCTGGGTGTCCTAATATTGACTGGCAGCAGTAACAGGGTACATCACTGTACCCATGAGGGAACCCGCTACAAATCCCTACTCTTATCAATACACACTGTGGTGTGTGCACTATCACATTTGACGGCAATATTAGGATACACCAGCCCCTCCAGTCCTGATCCTCATTAAAATGTTGAAATGCACCCTAAGACCCTGTCCACATTACACCGCTTGGGCCTGGTAATGGATGTAGACCATTACAGCCGGGAAGTGGTGCAGTGCATCCACACCGTGGCAGTGTCCATTATGGGACCGGCATTGCCGGTCCACACATCAGGAGCCAGGCGACTGTTACGGAAGTGCCCTATCCCACAATGCAGCTCGCGCTGCACTTTGTGCTCTGCAGGGAATCATTACCTCCCATCCACACTACCGAAGGTAACATTACCAGGGTAGGACCGGTTTCATAACCGTTGCTGAAACCACCTCATATGTGGTTTCAACAATGGTTACGAAAACGCATCCTGTAATGTTGCAGGTGTAAACGCAAACCATTGCGGTAACAGTTTGGGCACTCTGTAACGTTACAGAGGCGTAGTGTGGACAGGCCCTTAGTCTAGTGTTATCTCCTCTAATCCAATTGCTAGTCATCATTAACCCCCCCCCCCGGCACACCTCCTTAGTACTCAGTATCCATCAGCAAGGGAAGATTTACAGTTATTATTGGAAGACTCAGATTATAAAATACATGTGTGTCAATATCTCTTCTTTTAATAAATTACCAAAAATGTGGTCATACGCTCAGCAAAACAAACAAAAAAAAGATAAGAATACTGCAATTTACTATACTCATGTATTTAAATATTTGTGGACTAATTGAAGGGGATCAGAATAGATCATGTACTACAAACAGGAAAATAAAAATACCGTATGTATTAAATTACCATAGATACAGTAGCTTATAAATTGCCAGTTTTCATATTGCTGCCAAACTCAAAATGAAATGATTGGTTAGTAAAACAATACAAAAATAGAAACTAAATGCACACCATTCTCAGGAGTTCTTCAGAGTGACAAATGCCATTTCAACTTTACTGTAGCACTCAAACACTAACATTAGTTTCAAATATATTGCTGTGTCATTTAGGGAGTGTCAGAGGGTTGGACAGCGTGCCATGCTTTGCATTCTGCTGTTCTGGGAGAATGTATAAGCTTAAAAACTAATTTCTACCCCCAAAGAAAAACACAGTTAAAAAATGCTGGAGTTATCACCAAATCAAATGCTGGCTCTTGAGCACAGCACATTATTCAATCACAGTACAGCTGGGTTGATTTGAAACTACAGTAATGCCACCAAATACTTGGGGACACAATTAAACAAAACACTCAGGACCAGATATTCGAAACTTTGCCCTGGGGCTAAATTAACACTGCCCGGCAGGCAAACTTAGCCCAGAGCACAAAGCATGCTACATTGAAAAGGAAATATCCCGGTGCTAATCCTGCAGTCTAAGGAAGCCGGGCAAAAAGGTCTGGGAGTGCAGGACAAAAATAGCCCGGGAATAAGACAGCACTGAACATAGCAACAGAGAAGTGCACACTGCAACTGCAGCTCATTAGACTCTGTAGCAAGCCAGTGTTGCAGTTGGAGAACATTGTGTGTGATTGCACAGAGCTGTCTCACATCTACTGCAAGCAAACAACAATGTAAGCCGCACACTGCAGAACTGTGCTATGCTGAAGTAAGGTTTGCCTGGGGCTAACCTGATTGTACAGTGCTAAAACATTAGCCCAGTGCAAACTGGTTAGCCTGGGGCAAACAAGAACTATATTCAAAGCTCCCATGCAAATGAGCCTACTTAGGTAATCTGTGGCAAACAGGTATATTTGCATCTCATTAGGTACTACTTAGCATACATTACCATGCAGTTTGCCCGGTGCTTCTGCATGGAGCAAAAAGATCCCTCTTTTGGTCAGAATGGAAGTACAGGCTAGACGCTGCAGGCCAAGGCATGCCCACAGCATCCCCTGTTGGTCGGAATAGAAGTACAGGCTGGAAGCAGCAGGAACTGTGTGTTGCTTGGCACAGTCAGTGCATACAACACACCCATGCAGCTGTGCAAGCAGGACCCATATATATGTATATGTGTGTGTGTGTGTGTGTGTGTGTGTGTGTGTGTGTGTATATATATATATATATATATCTATATATATATATATATATATAAGATAGATAGATAGATATACTGTATCTATGTATACATATACAGATCGATAGCTAAACACAGACACACTGCCCATAGCCATACGTGCCCTGAAGGATGCCTCACCCAACAGCATAGGTGCCCCAGTGCAGTAGTGGGTGAAACAGTGGGGGGGGGACACAATGCATGGGACAGGCATTAGGCAAACCTGGTGGGGGCAGGTGGCCATAGGCTGTAGGGTCATTAGGAACTAGGATATGCAGGATATCCAGTAGCTAGGGAACAGGGCAGTCTGGCTGGGCCAGACAGTCCTTTTCTACCATCATGGTCCTTGTTCCATTGTGTGCCTGTTACACCCTGGTGGGCTAGTGCCCCCCCAGCACGATCTCTGACCAGTAGCCCCACAATTCACTGTAAAACCTGGTAGTCTAGTGGTCCCCCCACCCCTCAGCACGACTCCTAACCTCCATGTACTGTAAAATACATAATTTTGCCTGGTAGTCTAGTGGTCCCCCCCTCCGCTTGACTCCTGATCTCCGTGTAATGTAAAGAAAAAAGTCCCTGGTAGTCTAGTGGTCCCCCCAGCTCATCTCCCAACCTCCTTTGAAAATAAAATCTATGACTTGTTCCTGGTAGTCTAGTGGTTCCCCCCATCCAGCAGTGATGCCCCCGCCCATCCGAATTGGACCCCCCATGAACCAAGCTGGCGACCAGCTCAGCCCTCCTCTCACCTCCACTGCCAGCTGCCGACTGAGGTACAAATGAGTGCATTCATACCTCAGTCGATGGCTGGCCATGGAGGTGAGAGGTGGGCTGAGCCGTTCGACGGATCTGTTTGTGGGGGGTCCGATTTGGATGGGTAGGGGAGTCACTGCTTGGTGAAGGGAACCACTAGACTACCAGGGACAAGTCATAGATTTTATTTTCAAAGGAGGTTGGGATTTGAGCTGGGGGTGGGGGACCACTAGACTACCAGGAAAAATTATTTATTTTACATTACCAGAGGTCGGAGTCGAGCTGGGGTGGGGGACCACTAGACTACCATGGAAGATTAGTGTATTTTACACAGACGAAGTTCGGAGTTGTGCTGGGAGATGGGGGGACCACTAGACTGCCAGGGAAACAACCTTATTTTTAAGGTCAAAGGGGGTTGGGATTCAAGTGGGGGATGGGGGCACACTGCTGCATTACCACCAGCTTTTTGTTGGCAGTATTTAGCCCCATGCTACAGGTTGCACTAATGCCTGTAGCGCGGCACTATTCTTTTGTATATGCTGGTGCATCGGCATTCAGGGCTTCTCCCCTGCATACATTATAATTTAGCATCGGTGCAAATACCTAGCGCCGGCACTAAATGTCCCTTTGAATATTGCAGTGGGGCGCAAATTCGATGCTAGTCCAGCACAACGGATTTGTGCTCGGCACTACCCTTTGAATATCTGGCCCTCAATCTGGCAACAGGGCATTTTTTTTAACATAAGCTCTCACAATAAAATGCAGTTTAGGATTTAATTCAGTGAATGATCACAACAGAGGGGTATGATTACTTGGGTCTGCAATCACTTTTTGTGTCTTTGGCTGTGCTTACAATGAGCACATTATATGGGACATACTTAGGACAGATGAAATATCAGTAATGTACCTTTATACAGAATGGCACAGATATTCAAAACTTTGCGTGGTCCGCAAACAGTTTGTGCGAGTTTAGTGCGGGATTAGCGCGGGACTACCATATTCAAAAAGCCACATAGTGTGGGCAAAGTGCATTAGCATGGAGCAAACCATAATTATATGCAAGGGGCAAAGTGAACATGAATACAGGCGCTATGAGATATTCAGCAACTAGCGCCGAGCTAAGGTGTTTAGCGTGACATAGCGCGAGCCTTAGCATGGAAGAAATTACCACCCAGGAAAAGCTGGTCTTATCCCTGGGCAAACAGCTTTGCACATCATTGGTGCATAGCTCAGTGTTTGCATGGGATTAGCACAGCTTGCGCAGCACTAACATAAGAGCATGACACTTAGAAAATGCCTGACATGGAGGACACATGCTGCTCACTGCTGGCACTACATGATGCCAACAGCTGCCACTGGTCCCAGCCAGGCACAGACAGTAAGGGGGGATCCGACCCACAGGGGACAACTAGGTAGTGTGGCCATACAGCACACACCTGCAGACCATACATCTGTGGTGACCAACAGATGCCAGCACACACATGCAGCGCTACGGGCATGGCAGCCATTGAGTGGAAGGTGTACGGGTGGCAAGACCTCACCACAGCTCAGGTGTGGCCACATGGCTGGGACACATCATGCAGTGCACATGGGCCAGTAGTGGGAATACCCCACCACCTGAGTTCCTGTCGGAGCATACATGCCTCCTCAGCCACATATCGCACAATTGTATAGAAGCCACAGCACACACAGCCAGCCATGCAAATGTCACTGTGAGCATCCCATGCCACAGGTGCAGCATCTGTGGAGCACACAATAGTGAAACACTACTGTCCACCATCAGTAATCACCTGCATGCTGGGCATGTCACTCTGTACAGTGCAGTGGTCATCACTGCCCTACATACCATAGGCATTGCTGTGTCCCTCACATGGCCAGTCCCTCTGCTACTGTAGCATCTGCTGTGCACTGTAGCAAGGCCTACAGTGTGACAGTTGCACACAGCACCACCATCGCCTGTGCCTATGCTGTGTTCTCCCCTGGGGCACACAATGCTATGCTGCACTGCATACATGTAGCCTGCAGCACCCATCATGCACTGTCAGACTGACCTACAGGTGGAGCTGCGGCCAGGCCTGGCCAGCCCCCTGTACTTCCAGACTGACCTACAGGTGGAGCTGTGGGACCCTGCAGTAATGCTGGGCACACTGCATGCAAATCAGGGAATGATGACATGCTAATCTGGATGTTTGCCCAAAGACTACCTAAGCAGGCTCATTTGCATGTCACTTTTAAATATGGCAAATCTTAGCACCAGGCTAACAGCTTAGCTCCGCGCTAAAGTCGCGCTAACGTGTTAGCGCAGCGCTAACAGTTTGGGGATATTTATACAGTTTTGATCACTGTTCTTTCACTTCTGCTGCTGCCTGCTGCTGTACTGGGTCCACGCATCTGCCGGGCCGGCATGCACAATGGCCACATAGTTCATCTCTACCTGCCCTCACGTCGCTGTGCACTGTGTTGTTGTTGTGGTTTGCACTTCCTGGTTGCTATATTCAGTGCTGCCTTATTCTATGGCTATGTTTGCCCTGCACTGCCAGCCCTGTTTGCATGGCCTCATTCCCATGCTGTATTCAGAATCTGTTTGCCCCGGGCTTTTCCTTTTGAATATAGCTTGCTTTGTGCTCCAAGCTACATTTGCCTGCCAGGCAGTGTTAACTTAACCCAGGAGCAATGCTTTGAATATCTGGCCCGATGTGTTTTAATGCACTTTTTAACCAAACAGACTTTGCTGGCTTAACTTTCTTTCCCAGGTATGGCTCTTCCTTTGTATTGGAGGTCTCTTGCCTGATGCTCCTCTTAACCTCACACCTTGTTTCACATGGAATTAAATTTATAGTGCACCTATAACACCCTATGCACTTCATTTGCATAAAAAGAACCAGTTACTAGAATGTTCTGAAACTGATCAAATGGGACAGATGAGCAAATGTTTTTGGACAGAAAAGAAAACAGCCTCACATTAAGTCACTTTCTGAAAGAGAAATATTATTTTGTAAAATTCAGTTATTAAAAAGACAGTAATAAAAACAAAGACATTCCAAACTTTGATGTAAGAACATTTTTACAGGGGAAAATGTTTCTTTTTATTCAAGGTCACATAGAGGACTTACACAGTAACCTGCGATAACTATACTTTTTCAATTTAAGATATAAAAAAAAGAATTTATTTTGTAGAACACTGTATTTTAATATATATTTATATGCTCTTTTTAAAATGATATGTCAAAATTAGTGCTAAGCTAAATATTATGGATGTACTTTGGCAGCAAAGAAGCCTGTAATTGAATGTCAAACTCAAACACCAAAGAAAGATTCCATTGTTAAAACATTTTTAAATTGAAAAAACACAGAAGAAAACACACCAATGTTTTAATTAATTGTAGAAACTATTTATTCATACAGAAATTAAATAGTTCAAGCAACATGAAACATAACACACAGTAAATTGTTTAAAAAGTAGCTTAACGAATAGTTGGATAGTACATGGCACAGCCTTAGCTGAGAATGAAACTTAAAGGGTTTGAAAATAAGGGCCTGATATTCAAAGGTTAGCACACCCACTAAAAGGGTTAGCAGGTGCACTGCTTTGGCAAAAACATGACTAACTCAAGGTTGTTCCTCCTAAAGCTGCCATTTGAAATGTGAGCAAAATCACATACTGAAAAGAACAACAAAAATCAAATGCACACACTGAGGAGTTGATGCAGTCAGATGTATTGCTGCAAATTGCCCATAAAACACAAGGCAAGAACTACCCCATGTGCGTTTGCCTTCTCCAAGGCTTCAACAGAGGGCCTGGGTTGTGCAAGCGCTCCCAGCTGTCCCATATTCAGAAGTCCCAGGAGGTATCGCAGGGTTCAGTACTGGGTCCAGTCCTTTTTAATGTCTTTATAAGTGACATTGCAAAGGGACTGGAAGGAAAAGTATGCCTCTTTGCAGATGACACAAAGATCTGCAACAGGGTTGATACACAAGGAGGCGTGCAACGGATGAGAAGGGATTTGGCAAGGTTGGAGGAATGGTCAGAAGTATGGCAGCTAGGATTCAATGCAAAGAAGTGCAAAGTAATGCAACTGGGAAACAAAAACCCAGGGGAAGATTACATAATGGGGGGGAGGTAGTAACAACAACAAAAATGGAAAGGGACCTGGGGGTAATCATATCATATGACCTTAAGGTTGGCAAGCAATGTGAGAAGGTGGTAGGAAGGGCTGGGAGGATACTGGGATGTATGGGGAGAGGTATTACCAGCAGAAAACAGGAAGTTGTTATCCCCCTGTACAGACAGTTGGTGAGACCCCATCTGGAGAACTGTGTCCAGTTCTGGAGACCCCATCTCTGCATGGACATAGACAGAATGGAGGCATTTCAGAGGAGGGCAACTAAAATGGTGCAGGGTCTGCAAGAGAAGCCATACGAGGAGAGACTAAAGGAGCTTAATATGTATACCCTTGAGGAAAGGAGGGAGAGGGGGGACATGATAGAAACATTTAAGTACCTCAGTGGAATCAACAAAGTCCAAGAGGGTAGCATCTTCCAGAAAAAGAGATGTGCAAGAACAAGGGGACACAATTTGAAGATAGAGGGGGACAGCTCAGGGGCAATGTGAGGAAGTATTTTTGCACAGAGAGGGTGGTGGATGCATGGAACAGCCTTCCTGAGGAGGTTGTGGGGTCAAAAACTGTGGGAGAATCCAAGAATGTATGGCACAGACATAAGGCAATTCTTGTGGGGGGTAGGAAGAAATAGGCTGTTGGTTAAGTAGGATCTGCAGCTTATCCGCTAGGTAGGGAAATGGGCAGACCAGGTGGGCCAAGCAGTCCTTAACTGCCATCAAAGTCTATGTTTCTATGTCTCTAAACCCAGCAACACTAAAGTACTAACATACCGCTGCAATTATGCAAATGAAGGGGTTCCTTCATGCGTACTGGTGCAGTCGTATACTCAAAGGTTTCTGGCAGTAGTAAACATCCCAAAATGGCACTATTCACTGCCACTGAAAACCACCTTTTAACTGGGTGCTAAGCCTATGCTCCCACCCCCTCAACTGGCAGGGCGGCTATACTACAACTGCCCATCACTGGTAACCCGCCCAAGTAAAGTACTAAAAACCCTAGTGTCTAGTGGTACTCTCCACCCCCTGATGACCCATTCTCATAGCTAACTCGTTCTCTGGTACAATACCCTGGTGGCCTAATGTGACTCCCACACCCCACTCACCCTTTTACAGAGTGAAATACATGCCCTCGTGTCCAGTAGTTCCCCCAACCCGATCACCCATTTAGGACTTGTATGCAGTATGTTTATATCCCTTTCACATTTCTGCCCCCCTTCATTGCTTCCAGATTTTGTTGAGTACTAGTTGGTATTTCTGTCATTTCTAAAGAATATTTGTCAGCATACCTATGGAATCAGAAACTATTAAGGGGGTTAACACAGTCCTTTTTTGTTATTTCAGCACATTCTAGTTTTTCTTCTAAGGTCTGTAGTGAGTCATGGAATGAATCATTCTCTTCACCTGAACTTAATTCTTTTTCTTGCTATGCTATGCTATGTTGAAATCTTACACACTGCTGGGTATCTGTACAGTAGCTTTTGTATTTAATTCACCATGATAAGGCTGCTCTGTTGTGCTTTTACAGTAGTCCCCAAGGAGGAGGCAGCAGTGGGCAAAGTGAATGTAAGAGGAGTTTATGCTCCTCTGAGGCATACAGCATCAAAGTTTTTATTTGTAGGTGCCTCAGCTGGATTCACTGGTTGTTCAACTGGTAACTGTTCCACTGCAATTCCAGATTCCTACTGCTGCAAACATGCCTGCAAATTAATTTCACTGTGGTTACGCAATTTAGTTTGATGTATGTTTGTGTGACTTAGATACATTATGGCTGTTTGCCTCTCTCTCCAATGGATATACCACCCTGTATGGGTATAACAGCAAGGAAACCTAAAGGAGGGTTTCACCCCTATAGGTTTTGTGGGAATGATTGCCTTGGCTAAAGGTAGCTTAGGAAGGAGCCCACGGAAAAGAGAGATGAGACGCTGGAGGAGAAGGAGGGGAGGATGGTGGGGCAATGAAAGAAACAATCCTGGACCAACCAGAAGGAGCTGCCTTTAAGGGCTTGATTGGGGGGTGTGGATTGTTTCCCTGCCCAATGAACTACAGGCATAGCCTTGAACTTCAATGTGCTTATGCAACATGGTTTGATGTATGCTTGTGCAACTTAGATACATGGTGGCTGTTCACCTCTCTATCCATGTGATATACCACCCTGTAGGGGTACGAAGGCAAGGAACCCTACTCTACAACAGCCGACAGCAGAACCTAACTACAAAACCAATAAAAGCACTAACCCTATCTTAATATTATGACCATAGGCATGGAGGAGAGGAATAAAACCCTTTGAGGCAGAAACCTCTGGGGGATCCAAGGCCTAGGTCACCTTTCCGCCAGACTGAAGGATGTTTTGTTTAATGATGGCTCAGCTGCTGCAAAATAGGGTCAAGATCGAGGGAAGATGAAAAAATTCCAATTCTGAGAAGGCTCTCACTCTGTCCTTCTAAAAGGAATGCTTTTGAGGGCTGCGAGCGACGTCTCTGCAACTAGGTGACTAAATGCAAAGGAGGAGAGAAATGACCACTGAAGCACTCAGCTGACCTACACAAGCCTATGAAACAGATCAGGGAACCAGAGGGGGTCAGAGGGAGAATAGCGTATAGGGTGACTCTGAACTCGCTCGGGCAGCCAAAGGGGCCTTGCCAATGAGAGACCCACCCCTCACAGCTTGAAGTTGTAAATTCTATATCCAGAGGTGTCACCAGGATGAGGGGCAACTGAGGGTCCACCCAGAGTGAAGACATTCTCACTATGGGCCAGGGAGAAGGACCCTGCTCTAAGCTTCGCATGCTCTAGTGGCAGACTCGGTGGGTGCAGAGCAAGATGGTCAGCTACAGGCTAGCCACAAGCCATTGAGCAATGGACTCAGAAGGCACATCTCCAGGTGGAGAACAGCTCACGTTGAGGTAGCATAAGACCCATAGGAGGGGTATGCTCAGATAGGTGATGTGAATGAGTAGACTTACACAGAGGTCAGATGGAGTGAAGTAGACCCCGATGTGGGTCTAGAGAAGGAGATTGCAAGTAGCAACCATAAGAGTGCATGCCGACCAGGTCCATTGATAGGTCGAAGTAGGAATGGATTAAATTGCATGAGTGGGAGAGACAAAAATGGCTGGGCGAAGCCCGTAGCTGATAGATGAGGTACGAATGAAGTCTGACGAAGAGAGGAAGGCGATACGAGCCAAGCAATGAGGAGCAGGAGAAAGTGGTACTGTAAGAATTGATAAAATGGAGGTATCAGTGCAACTGGAAGATACAGAAGAAGGCTGGCAACTTGGAGCCATAGTGCCCACCATGACTCGCAGTCCCCCACCATGTGAAAAAACAGAGAGCCACAAACTAGGCACCGGGACGCCAAAAGAGAAAATTGAAAGAGAAAGTAAATTGAGTTACTACTGGCCACTGTAGATAGTGGATGAAGAGTGGAGTAGGAGGATTGACAGCACAGCTGACCAAAACATTAGGTAACAACTGGCTGCAAGCCAGCAGCAGAAGCTGGGCAGTCAAGTAGGGGAGGATAATACAGATGCAGTGAGCTGTGTGAATAGCCTGGGTGGAAACCCTAAAAGAGAAGCTAGGTGTCAAGAGGAAATCTCAGAGGGGATGAGCTATGAGGGAAATTCCAGGGGAGACAGTGACTGGCAGAAGAAGGAGCCAGGATGCACATTAGAACATGCAGTAAACACTGACAGAGTGACAGCCACAGGCAGGAGAAACAGAGACACATCAGCAGCCCCCGGAGAGTGAACCAGAAAGTCAAGTGGGGCAAGGGAGGGCACACTGGGGATGATGGCACTCCCTGGAAATGTTGGGGGGGGGACAGGGGGCTGGAGTGGTGGCCCTGGAGTGAAGTGCTAAAGTCTGCAGTCACCAGGAGATGGGAGAAGAATGGCAAGGAAATCCTTGCAGCAGCAAGATGGTCAGGAGGAACAGAAGAAGGATGACAGAACTATCAGGGCATGGTGCGGAGGGAGATGCTGGGCGTGCGGGTGACGTCACACCCCAGAGCACTGGCACAGAACAGTGCAATGGCTGGGGAGTGAAAAAGAAGCCCAAAAGGAAGACAGGCCAAGGACAATGGAGAAATGAGATATGGTGGCCAGAAGGGCAAAGGAAGGGGAGAGAGGTTGAGGAGGGGAAATGAGCTAACCACCAGAATGAGCAGGAACAGAGAGGGAGTGTGGGGGCAGCTGGAAGCTACACAGTAAAAGGGGATGGAACAAGGACAAACAAGAGAAGGGAGTAGGAGAAGGGGCAGTCGACAGAGGCTTCAGCTGCAGTGAAAGAAACAATCCTAGACCGACCAGGAGGAGCAGCCTTTAAGAGCCTGATTGGTGGTGTGGATTGTTGCTCTGCCCATTATACTACAGCTGTAGCCTTGCAATTTTACAGGTATTTGGATTTTAGTAGTTTCAGCAGTGTTTGCAGTTTCTGTTTCTTCTGAGGCTGTTACCAATGGTTTGGCAGTACTTGTACCTCTGTACAAAGAACAGCAGACAGTTTTCCTTTCATGAGCAGTTCAAGAGGCACCTCTTCTCAGGTTTGGTGTTTCAACTTCACATTCATCTTCCAGCTTACAGCCCAACATATTTTTTCTGTTAGTGCTGTTTGCAGCCTTCAGGAAAAACTGCCATATTTCTTTAGTGCTGTAGTCTTTAGATGTCAGTGGGTGTGCGCACAGTACTTACACTGTACATCTGCTTGCTGACAGCTCATATGGTAACCAGCCATAGAGGTGAGAGGTGGTCTGTGCCATTTGCCATATCAAGCTTAGCTTGGAGTAGTGCAAGCCACCCAGGTGGGTGGTGCAGAGGAGTTGTGCATGAGTAGGCAGGTCGGGTTGGGGACACTGGACCACCAGTGCTTTGCGTTAATATTTTAAATGGGCTATCAATGGGACCACTGGACATCAGGGCATGTATTTCACTGTGTAAATGGATAAGCAGAAGGGAGGGGGGTGGGTCATACTAGGAAACCAGGTATGATTAGGATATGCTGAGAAGAGCAGTCAGGGGGTGTGGTCACACTAGACCACCAGAGTACTGTAGCTCCAAGGGGTGATTGGGGGTAGGGTGACATGCTGGGCCACTAGGGCTTGCAGTTTTCTATTTGGCAATGGCACTAAGGGGCTGCTGCACCCCATACAAATGAGCCCATAATGAGAATACAAATAGCCCCTTCAAACTTTGCATGCCAAATTACCTCATTTGCATGGTGTGGTTGAATATAGTCCAAAGGGGTCTTGGCACTATTCCATTTTGGGCAGCGCTATTCCCTGTGGGCATTATGCAGCCCAGGTATGCATTGGGTCCATGTTGTTGCTCTTAGTGCTGCACCAACATGGCCCCATATTCAGTTGGATAGTGCTGCTCACAATCCAAATGAATACAGCAGATGCTGGATTACATGTAAGCACAAGCACAGCACAAACATTTGTACATTGCTTGTGCTTTTGCTTGAATATCTGGCCCTTAATGTTTCACAATAATTTTATAAAAGTTTTGTAACTTTTCTCTTATTTTGTTCGTTTCTGAAAAAATATGGTTTCACACCAGTCCTGCACACCATGGTGTGGATATTCAAACTGCACCATTCTGTGGCGCAAGCCCTTGCGCTACTCAAAAAAGTTGCACAGGGGTGTGGCCAGGGCCATATTCAAATGGAGTTGCGCTATTGAGCAACTCCTCTGAATATCGCCCCCTGGCCACAGCCACTGTGCATGGCGCAGTGGAACTTGTGCCACCGCAAGTGGTCAGAGTGGAGCATTCAGATGCGGTGGCGCAAGTTCCATTGTGCCATGCACAAATCTGCAATATTCAAAAGGTGACATGCAAATGGGGCCATAATTCATGCAAGGCGCGGGGGGGGCATTTGCATCTACTTATGGCCCCATTTGCATGCTATTAGCATGCAGGTGCGCCGATCCCCGACGACTTGCACCTGGCACCCTGCCAGGCAGCAGCCGTCGGGGACCGGACTTCCTGCAGCCAGCGCGGGCATAAAGTAACAACACCCCTGCAGCCGATCGCGGGCATAAAGTAATCAACCCACCCCCCGACTAGCCGATCATGGGCGCCTTCAACCCCCTCCACTGAGCCCAATCACAGGCATAACGTAATAATCCCCCGACTAGCCTGATCATGGGCATAATGTATTAAACCCCTCCCAAATAGCCCGATCGCGGGCATAGCGTATGAACCCCCACTAGCCCGATCGTGGGCATAGCCCCAAAGACCAATATCCTGGTGGTCCAGTGGATCCGAAGCCCGATCGTGGGCATGCGTTCAAACCCACCCCCAAGTCCAATATCCTGGTGATCTGGTGGCTCCCCACCCCACCCGCCCATGGAGCCCCACTGCTCCCCTCCGTCAGCCAGCGTGCGGCAGCTACCCACCACCTGCCGCCCGCCCGACTGACAGCTCGGTGAGCTGCACCCATTGGTTCAGAGCAAGAGCCAATGGGCATGCAGCTCCACCGTACAAGGCAGTCAGATATGTGAATGAATGTGAATTCATTCATTCACATAACTGGACTGACTTCTCTGATTGGCTGCACACCCGTTGGCTCATGCCTGAACAATGGCATGCAGCCCTACTGAGCTGTCAGTCAGAGGGCGGGGGACTCAGGTGGGTGTGGTGCGCTGCCAACCGCTGACGGGGAACGGGTGGTGGGGCTCCGTGGGTGGGTAGGGTGGGGGGCCTCTAGATCATCAGGGATATTGGACTTGTGGGGTGGGTTTGAACTCTATGCCTCGATCTGGCTTGGGTCCACTGGACCACCAGGGATATTGGTCTTGGGGGAGGGGTTGCTGTTATGCCCTGCGATCGGGCTAGTGGGGGGTTCATACGTTATGCCCACGATCGGGCTAGTGGGGGTTCTACATATGCCCGAATTGGGCTAGTCGGGGTGGGGGAAGATGTCCTTTATGCCCGCGATCGGGCTGCCGCGGGGGGAATACTCTGCTGCCCGAGATGAGGCTACGGGTGGGTTACTATTATGCCCACGATCTGGCTACGGGGCACCGAACAAGTGGAGGGCCACCCACAGATGGCAGCTGCTGTGTTGCGCCCTGCAATGTGGCAGCTCACCTGTGGGTGGCCCTCGACTTGATCCTTTTTTGGGGCTCAAAGTTGTGCAGGCGCAGGTAGGGGGTTGCGCCTGCACAACTCTGCATGGCCCGGCTGAATATCGGGCTGTGCAGTTTATGCATGGTTCCTTCCCCTTCAGTTGCACATGCCTTCATTAGCATTGCACTGTTGCTCAGCATGGTTTGGGGGGTGCAATTGCCTCCTGCTGAATATCGCAGAATGGCGCAATTTCGAACTTGTGCGAGTGCAACCCTATTGCGCTTGGCTCAACTCTTTTGAATATCCAGGCCCACAAGTCTGAAACTAATGTGCAGATGATCAAAAGCACTTTTCAGATTTAGTTTAAAGGTTTATGAAGAAAATGTTTTATAAATATTTTAGGCTGTTTTAGTAACATTTCACTGGTTGTGTTTGTTTTTTAAACAGTCTGGTTTCACACCAGTCCTGCACGTTTCTGGTCTGAAAGTAATGCACAGATCAGCGAAAAAGTACTTTGCAGGTTTAGTTTAAAGGTTTATAAAAATATGTTTTTTAAATATTTGACATACAAGTAAAATGTTAACTTTCTCTTTATACATTTGTTTTGGAAAAATGAGGTTTTACACCAGTCCTACATGCCATCATTCTAAAAGTAATTTGCAGATGACCAAAAGGGTACTTTTCAGGTTTACTTTAAAACTTAGAAAATAAATGTTTAACAAAAATTGTATGCAAGTTTTGCAACTTTTCTCCTGCTTTGTTTGTTTCAGAGAAAAAAAAATCTGGCTTCACATCAGTCCTGAATGCCATTAGCCTAAAAGCAATGCGCAGAAGACCAAAGAGCACCTAACATATTTATGCCGGGATATTCAGACTGCGCCAGGCAGTGGCACAAGCCTGAGCAGGCAGCCAGGTGGTATGCAGGTGGGATGCAGCCACCCGCCAATGATGGTGGGGTGGGGGGGTAAGGGGTTCTGTGTGGGTGGGATGGGGAGTGCCATGGGATCACCAGGGCATTTCATTATGGAGCTTAACTGCGATCCCAGCAATGGGTGGGAGGGGGGAACTCTAGACCATCAGGGATGGTCATTTATCATATTTATCAGGGAATCAGGGACTGGGGGGGCCACTAGACTACCAGGGATTTATCGTTCAACATATTCCATGTAATTGCGGCTATGGGCAGGGGGGTTTCACTAGACCACCAGGGTTGTGAGTGCTTGCAGACAATGCTCTAGGCAGGCGGGTGGCCACCCATGGCTGAGCTGCTGTGTTGTGCCTGGCAATACAGCTGCCCACCTGTGGGTGGCTGGGACTTGTTCCTACTCTGCACAGGCTCAACCTATGTGGCACAGTGCAGGGGTGTGCTGGCATATGAGCCGCACATCCTGGGGTAAATATTGGGATGTGCCACAGATGCATGGGCATGCCCCTGCATCTGCACCGCATGCATTATTATTGAGCCCTGGCACATCAGGATTTATGCTGCACCAGACAGCCTTCTCAAAATCCCGGCGGGGCACAATGGGGGGTTGAGCCGGAGCAACTCTGTTGCGCCAAGCGCAACCCCTTTGAATATCCAGACCTTGGTTTAAAGATTTAGAAAAAATGTTTTGTAAATGTTTTCAAACTTTTCACTGGTTGCATTTGTTTCTTGAACCATCTGATTTCACACCAGTCCTGCATGTTTTTGGTCTGTAAGTAATGCGCAGATGACTGAAAATTATTTTAAAGTTTTAGAAAAAAAATGTTTTATAAGTATTTGACATCTGCATAACAAAGTACTTTTTTCCATTCTCCCACAGAAATAGAATGGACTGGTGAATAGAATACATCTACGATGGAGAGACATTGAAGAGATACACGTTGCTGAGCCAGCAATAACAGTATCACCGGAAGAGTGTAAGTGGATGGAACTACCAGCATCCTATGGTTGCTACATAGAGA
Organism: Neoceratodus forsteri; assembly: GCA_016271365.2. Lineage (NCBI taxonomy): Eukaryota > Metazoa > Chordata > Ceratodontiformes > Ceratodontidae > Neoceratodus > Neoceratodus forsteri. The sequence continues at coordinate 910,822,780 of CM057455.1, read as the reverse complement.
CTGATCCCAGTTTTGCTGCAGCACTGGCTACTAGAGATGGGCAAAGTCAGTAAAATTCGCTCTGTAAACTAATTTGGAAATGTTGCGCAATTTGCGAAGTGCAATTCACAAAATTTGTGCAATACATTCAATTTGTCCAATGACTGATCACAACGTACGGAAATTCATTGGTGAAATTCTGCACTTTGCAGTGAAAACATCCCTAGTATCTGCTAGTGGGTGCCCTCCACCCCAAGATCGCTGCTGATGTAAAATGTAATTAAATCCCTGGGCCCAGATATTCAAACTGCGTCCAAAAAGTGCTCAATAGCAGGAACAAGCGCAAGTCTATTGCGCCCATGCACAAGAGACACGATATTCAAAAATGGAACAGGCCAAATTGCGCCTACAGTCAATGACTGAATATTGCACCACCTGCGCCATAATGCAACTAGGGAGGGGAGGCTGAGCAGATCTGATGCTCCATAGCGCAACAAGGGAAGTTCAGCTGAGCAGTCCAGAGGCGCCATAGCGCAACCAAGGATGCCCCCCAACAGCAGAGCAAAGCAACTGCACAACCAGGGAGGCAGGAGCCCACCACCCATGGCACAGATGGGCACAGGAACACACAGCAGAACAGACATTGTCCCCCCACTCCCCTTGCACTGCACAACTGGGGGAGGGCTGGAATAACCACTGGCCCATGGAGACAAGCAAACAACCCACAGCTGGGCCATGGTGCTCCATCACACCTACCGGCAAGCTGTGACTGGCACACAAGGAGGGCTGACCATCCCGTGACACACCACCCCCCCAATGCAGAGCACACCCTGCACCATGACTTCCAGACACCCCCTCATAAGCAGTGACCACCACTGCAGGAAACCCCATGCATGCCACCACCCCCACTGTGACACTGCAACCTTGTGCACCACAGAACCATGAAAGCCAGCCCCACCATGAGCACCCATGAGCGGGTGGCAGCACACAGCAATGCAACAATAGCAGACACAGTTCGACCACACACAGTCCCCCCAAGATACTGCTGAGAGACCAACCATGCAATGGCACATGAGGTACCCCACATGGGACAGGGTGTGCCCCGGACACCACCACCAGTGGTACAGCACCCTGCACAGGATTCCAGTGACACACCCCGACCCACCACTTGCCACAACAGCCAGCACAGACACCCACAGTGGTGCGTGGAAGCATGCACCACACCGGATGTCACACAGTGTATGGACAGACACCCACCCATATCCAAGGGCACAACAACACAGGGGTGCAGTGGTGGGGCAACCAAGCCCCCAGTGTGGGCCCATGTAAACTGTGTACACACAACCTGCAGCTCTCCTTGGCACTGGAGTCCCAGCCATCCTGAGCAGGCACTGTGGACCCATACACCACCATCATTCGCCCAGAGCACAAGTCACAGACAGTGGGGCACATCCCCTGCAACACATACAAGGCCCAGCATGGAGGTGGGACAACAACTGTGGTGCCCACAATGCTACCCGAGGCAGGCATACACCACACCAGTGACAGGAGGCAACCCAGCAATGTGACGGGTACACTGGCTGCCCTGCAGGGACTGCCACCACTGACATGCCACTGGACCGTGCAGGTCACAGACATGTATGTGTGTCAGCTGCACAGGCCATGGACAGGCCGATGGGTGTGCCATGGACACAGAGCACATACCATGGACCACTGCACACAGTCATCCAGTGCACAGGGCACAACACACACACCACAGACACTGACTGATAGCTACCCCCACACCATAGTCACCTCCACACGGACACACACACACACCCATGACCGCACCACCCCTGACACCATGCACACCACTGGAGCTGAGCACCTATAGCCCACTGCAAAACAGAGACCACCACAGTATTCATATCAAAATTAAATGTATTGAACAAATATATAAAATCCAACTATATACAATATTACATAAACTATATACAAGGTTGGGGGGCCACAAACAAGGTGGGGGTGGGTAGAGGGCAGGGGTGGACAAATGGGATGGGAAAGGAGGGGTGTGAGGGTGGGTTCAGGAGGGATGGGGAATACTGGGACTGATTGATCCCTAGCGGGAGTGCCTCTCCCCGCTCTGACTTCTCCAGGCTCTGTGCCTCCTCAGGACCCCGGTGTCATCAATTCATCTGAGGATGTCCAGCAATGCCCTCACCACCAGTAATATCTCCCACAGCACCTCCCTGATTTCACATAGATGGTGGGTACCTGGGACAAGGGAGCACAGTCAACAGGTGTGAATGCACAACCCCATACAGCCCGCCCACTGTGCATGGCATACGGCCATGGGACATACCTCTGTGATGGTGTGTGACCACTCGCAGTGATCACGTCCACATGACCTGCCCACCAAGGTGCATACAGCCATGCAGAACTCTGTGCACACCCACCAGCCAAGTCATGCACAGCACCACCGTGGCTGTTTAGTGACATGGCTATGTGGTGCAAAGGCAGTGGCACAACTATGTACCTGGTGCACACATGGACCACCATTGACGCAATCCCAGACATGCATTGCCACTGGACAGTGTTGACTGTAACAAGTCGCGTGCATAGCAGTGGTGTCAATGGATGGTGGCCATGCCCCACTGCCCACTCTGTCACACAGCATGCAATAGTAATCATGGATGTATGGCAGTCACCTTCATCGGGCTGGTCAAGTGGGTGGTGAGGGCCCTCGCCCTGCCTGGCTGCACCCTGGTCTTCCTGCCGCCGCTCTTCACATGTACAGTGGCATTCCTCCAGACCTGTGGGGTAAACATGGAGAGAGGAATATCAGTACAATCCCATAGCAAAGTACCCCTGCTCCCAGATGTGTGCCCTCCCACCCAGCCAGACCCACCCATCCCACACCCTGTGAACACCACCACAGCCAACCCCGGATGGTCCCTCCCCCATGTGCTGGACACATACAACACTGTTACCCATATGGAAGATAAAAGTGTGTTGACGTAACCCCTACCTGGCTGTGGCACCGTGCCCCTCCTGGCATGTGCCCGCAGGTGTGCCAGTAGCTCTGGCTCCCTCCGCCGCTGGTCCCCATATCGATGCCGGCACTGCTCTGTGCTCCATCCCTGTCCCGTGGCCTCCTCAAGGGCAGTGGCCACCTCCTGCCACACCTGGGTCCTGGCCCTGTCCAGGACCACCTCCCTGAACAGTGGTCTATGGTGTGGCTCCACAATGGCCACTAGATTGGCCTGTTCGATTGTAGACCACTGGGCTACCCTCCTGCATGCCATTCTCGGTGCTGTATACGGCAATATGGCACTCTGCTGCAAGGCTCTCCATGTGCAGATGCTGCACGATACAGCACTGCTATTCCCTATCGTGCTGTCACCAAACAGCAAGATAGAGGTGCACCCATGCCTGACGCATGGTGCCTAGGGGCAAAGGTCGGGCACAGGGTCAAGGGTGTCTGGCACATGGACGTGCACAGTGCCATTGGAACACAATGTGTGTAACGCGATTAGCTGCCTGTGTGCCACCGCCATAGCAGCCTACTGCGCAGTTGGCCCATTGCACCTATGATGGCCCAGTGCCACAGCGCCATGTAGTGACCATCGCTATAGTGCCACTGGCACAATGGTGGCTGTGCTCTGCATTACCTACCATGCACAGCACATCATCAGCGCGGCAGATGCCTGCGTCAGCAACCCGGGCATGTCCAGTGAGGTGTGTACTATGCATGTCACAGAACTGCGCCATTGGCTCAGCATGTTCAACACAATTGCGCGAAGCACAACAGCGTGATATTTAGCCATCGTGTGCAAATCATATAATCAGCCATTCAATGGCACAGCACTGCAATTTGCATCTACTTAAAAAACTCCTCGTCTCATTTGCATGGGTTGCACTATAAAAGCGTGACATTGGGCTGCAGTGGCCATAGTCAGTTACTGCAGTCTATTGGTGAGTTGCATGCTGTTTGGGAGAGTGGACTGTGGATTTAGGGACATGCATGGGACCGCACAGTCACAGGTAACATCTGCCATTCTTACAGGCTACATAATGACCGAGCAAGTTGTTGGAGAGGAGGAACACAGTGGTGGGAGGAGGAGGAGGCCTAACTTTACCAAGGTGGAAACGGAAGCCCTGTTTGAGGCCTACCTGGATCAGGAGCCACTTCTCAGCAGACGTCAGGGAACACGTCAGGCCCGTGCTGCTGTATGGGAGGAGGTGGCATGTGCTGTGAACCTGCATAGTAGCCACCAGCGCTCCATGCAGGACTGTAAGAAAAAGATGGGCATGGACAGGAGGAGGATTAAGGAGAAGGTGGCTGCCATCAGGGCAGCACGTGCCGCAAAGAACAGAAACGAAGCAGCACCAACGAATTTCGTATAAAAATGAATTTACTGTGCATGTAAAGATCACAGACAACGGTAGCACAAACATCAACTAGACACTCAGCGCTTCGACTCTTAACAAGTCTTCATCAGGGGGTTGCAACAGGTGGGGGACAGCCGGAGGTGGTACAGCTGACCCCACAGGAGGAGAGGCTTGCTGGAAGCATGTAGCGCATTGCCATTGAGGGTGTTCCAGGTGGTGGCTTCCAGATGGGTGGTGGCCCATCACTGCATGGTAAGTCATGGTCTGTCTATGGGGGGGCAGGGTAGGTCACATGCAGTAATGCGACTTTGCTTTCCCTTACAGATCCTGAGCATCTGCATGGGTCAGCGGTGGTGGGCCTGTCCACTGAGGACAGTCAGCTGGAGATGGAGGAGGGACCATCCACCTCCACTTTGTGACAGTGGGGCCACCTGGCTGTCCACACTGATCTCATTGTAACAGGTGTGGAGGAAGCCCTGCCTGTGTCCCAGGATGCCAGCGTCCACGGATGCCAGCATGCTGTGACTGGGGCCGGAGCAGAGTCCGTCACCGGTGATGATGACGCTAAAGTCATGGGCAGTGACACATGTGTGCCACAGGATGGCCACACAGCAGGGCACTTTGAGCCCATGGCTGTAGGTGGTGCTGCTGTGGAGGTCTGCGTGTCAGCACAGTCCCAGCCTGTGCCTGTCAGCACCAGTGGGGCAGCACTGGTGTCTGTTCAGGACAGTGGGACTGTTGCGGCCACTACGGCAGTACCAATGAGCCCTGCGGAGCGGCAGCCGGAGGGACAGCATCAGCAGTCAGCCAATGCGCTTGGGGGTACAGGGTTCAGCTGCGGCATCTGTGCACTGCCTGTGGACATGCCCAGACCTGGTCCTGGTACACAGCACCCACCCTCAAGGAGTGCTGATGATCAGGGCCGTGCACACCCTGAGGGACAGGATGCCGAGGAGGCAGTTGACCTCTTGGACGAGCACACAGACCTACTGCAAGCATCAGTCCAGCAGCAGATGTGGCTTGTGACATCCATGGATGCACTGCATGTGGCTCTGGAGCGGGCAGAGGAGCGTCACAGCAAGGACACCGCTCTGATCCTGGCAGGGATGGACCATTTGCGGAAGGATGTGACCACTGCCATTGACAGGCTTGCACAGGCATTCACTGCTGTCATGGCCACAATGGGCACACAGTCAGGTGCCCATGCATCACGGACACCACGCAGTGCACTATCCACCCCCCATTCCCGGTGTCGTGCGACTCCCACCCTGTCGACACCAGGTTCAGCTGTGGGCATCCCGAGCACTCCTGGCGCAGGCATGTTCAGTGTGCTGCAGACCCCTTCGTGAGCACGGTCATGTTCACACAGTGAAACCCCTGGAGGACCATCGGTGCCACCCCATGAGGCCAGTGGTCAGCCTGTCAGTGCTGGCAGATCTCAGCGGGGCCACCCATGCATCCATGGCAGCCGGGGCACTGTGTCACATGACTGACCTGTCTCCCAACTTGGCTACTGTCTGGTGCTGCACTGTGTGCATTGTGTGTTTCAGTGGGCAGTGCACGGGTGGGTACCCCACCCTGCACGCGGACACACAGTTCACCTGCATACACAGTCCACCTGCACACCCTCCTAGCTGCTGTCCGCAGTTGTGTGTGCATGATGATGCCTGCATTGCGCTGTACACCAGTGTGCAATGCTGCTCAGCATCTGACAACACACATGGACAGGCGTGTGTGGTGGCCTGTGGACATGTGTTGCTAGGGTTGGCGACTGGCCGGTGCCTACAGCCCCTGTGCCGTTTGGTGCATTGTGTGTGTGTGTGTGGTGTGTGTGTCCATCCACGTGGCATGTTAATCCTCACCCATCCCTGGTTGTGTGTGTGCTTCTGTGCCCCTACCACTTTTTACTGCATGCACCCCTGTGTGTCCATGCATGTTTGTGGGTTGTGCCATAGCCACTGGTGGTTGCACATGGCCCCATGACTTACCTGGGTTGGCTGAAGTGCTCCTCCGTGATGGTGTCCAGGTGCAGCTGTGCCAGCCGGATCAGTCGGGGGTCCCGTCGGCCAAGGGGGGCTGCCTATCACCATCTTCACCGGCGTCCTCATCGTCCCCATTGCTGTCCCCCTCTTTGACTTGTATGGCTATCCCACAGTCATTGACCATGTTGAGCAGGATGCAACAGGCTAGGAATAGCCCGCAGGCCTTTGAGGCACTGTACTGTAGGGCACCGCCAGAGGTGCCCAGGCAATGGAAATGTTCCTTCAGCATCCTGAACACCCGCTCAATGACATTACATGTGGTGGTGTGTGCCTCATTGTAGCGTTGCTGCAATGGTGTTGCGGGCCACCGGTTGGGTGTGAGCAGCCTGGGATGGAGTGGGTATCCACTGTCACCTGTGTGTAGAGGGTCGAGGTTAGTTTGGTGATCAGCATTGCCCTGCCCCAAGCCATGCAGGCCACTACCCATGTCACCTCTGGACATGCCCCCCCAGGCCCTAGGATTGTTAATGTGGTTTGCATACTCACCCACTAGGTGTCCAGTGGGGATGTCCCCACTCTTGAATCTGTGGCACACTGCCAACTGGTGCCAGATGAAAGAATCATGTGCTCCCCCAGGGTGCATGGCACAGACATTGATTATGTGCCCCCTGGCATCGCACACCACCTGGCAGTTGATGCTGGTATAGCCCTTGCGATTGATGTATGAGGCCCCCTTAGGACCAGGTGGTGTGTGTATGGCCACATGGGTGCAGTCTATTGCCCCAAGCACGCCAGGCATATGTGCTACCCTGTGGAACTCCTGTATGTTTATTGTGTGCTCCACTGGTGTGCTGGGGAAATGGATGTACTCCACAGCATGTGGCAGCAGTGCGCTGAGGAATTGGGTGAGGTGGCGTGACATGGCTGACTGGGTTATGCCTGTGGTGTCCCCAGTTGGTCTCTGGAAGGTACCCGTGGTGAGCAAGCACATGCAGGCTGTTACTTTAGTCTCCACTGACAGGGCATGGCTCTGTCGTGTGGGTGCCTGCATCACATCACTGCATAGCTCACAGAGCCACCTCAGAATTGCCCCTATTCAGGCAGTAACAGCCCACAATCTCAGTATCAGTATACAGCTTAAAGCTGGTGTGGGCTCGGTACTGCCTGTTGGGTACATACTGCCGACGGGCCCTTCCACGGCTATGCTATCCATCTGGAAAGTGGCACTGGCCATGTCCCAGGCTTGTGTTCACCCCCCTGGCAGCTGTTATTGTATTCCCCCTGCTGTCCCCCCTGCTACTTCCCCCTGCACCAGGAACACCTGCCTGTGGTGGCCTCTGTGCTGTGTGGCACGTCCCCCTTCTGCACTAGCTGTGACTCCCCACACCTCCTCTGTGCCTGGGTGTTCAGGGTGCCCTTTCTCTGGCCTGCCCTGTTTTTCCCTCCTGCCCTGTCTGTCTAGGGTTCTGCCTCATGTGGCTTCCTTGTAGTGGGCCAGTCAGGGGGGAGGGGGATTTTAAACTTATGCCCACAATCGGGCCAGTCAGGGGTGGGGGGAATTTTAAACTTATGCCCGCAATCGGGCCAGTCAGGGGGGTAGGGGGAATTTTAAACTTATGCCCGTGATCGGGCTGCAGGGGGCATCGGTCCCTGATGGCTGCTGCCTGGCAGGACACCAGGAGCAAGTCCTCAGGGATCGATGCACCTGCATGCTAATGGCATGCAAATGGGGCCATAAATAGATGCAAATGGCACCCCCTGCACCTTGCATGAATTATGGCCCCATTTGCATGCCACCTTTTGGATATCAGAAATTTGCGCATGGTACTTGCGCCACCACATCTTGAATGCTCCACTCTGACCACTTGTGATGGTGTAAGTTCCACTGCACCATGAACAGTGGCTGTGGCCGGGGGGTGATATTCAAAGAAGTTGCTCAATAGCGCAACTCCGTTGAATATCACCCTAGCCACACCCCTGCGCAACTATTTTGTGCAGCGCAAGGGCTTGCACCACAGAATAGCAAAGTTTGAATATCCAGTCCACAAAGTTTAAAGCTTTACCTTTTTCAAGAGGGGTGTTCATTCCAGTTCCATTAGCAGAGCTGTCAAACAGAGTGGTGGCCTGCTTTGATGTTCCTGCATCATCAGTATCCTGCTGTTCGACTATGACAGGAGCTGAGATTTGTTTTACAGTCTGTGTTTTTTTTAGTTTTTTCAGGGTTTTTTTCCAGTTCTAGTTTTTTTCCATAAACCATTGTTCTTCCACACTTAGTTGATCCAAGAGTTGCTGTTCTGTTTCACATATTTCTGGTGTTAACATTTTTGATACAGTTCTTATGTCAGTCACAGAGTTAGCTTATGAACATACCCTATCCATCAGGCTGTTAGCAGAGAAATACTATTCCTGCACCATTTCTTCTTCCCAAAATTCTTGAATTGCTATTGCATTTTCAATAGCCACAGAAACTGTGAGAGCAGGGGGGAAGGCAAGCCCACCCTGTTCCCGTCCTGTCCATCTCCTCCATAGCAACAGCCATCTTGGATATGGCCAAGGGTTCCACCTACAGACAAAAAGAGTAGGGACATTTCACCAGTGTCCTGGCCAAATTTCCCCCATTCACTAAAAATACCACAAACAGCTTAATCTGATTCAATGTCAAGTTGGCATCCATCTGTATCCCCACCCCTGGGACAAGGCTGAAAATATGCAGAATTGTCTAGTCCTCCTTTCCCGGTCAACAAAAACTAAATAAATAAATATTCTGCACTTCTCTCCAGATCACATACACCATATATGCTATTGTACTTGCAATTTTTGAATAAAAACAAAATAAGTATGTACTGTATGTTTGTTCAAGTACCGTTTAGAGGGATGCTGGCTTGAGGTAATGCAGTGGGGGGAGAAGAGAGTGTGCTTACCAGTGATATTTTGCCCTTTACTACAAATCCCATATACCGTATGTGCTACTGTACTAGCAATTATTGAATGAAGATGAAATACATATATATATATACATACTGTATATATATATATATATATATATATATACACTGTGTGCCATTTTTGTTCAGGTACTGTCTGGCTGGGTGGTGGTTGCCTGAGGTGATGCAGTGGGGGGGGAAGGAACATTGTGCTATTATACTTGCAATAATTGAATAAAGACAAAATAAATACACACTGTATGCAGTGTGTGGTAAGAGGCATGTGATAACATGGTATTTGTGACTGATATTTCATAATTCTCTACAAATCCCATTTACGGTATGAGCTATTCTACTTCACATTATTGAATAAAGACCTCAACAAATGTATGTGTATGCCATATTTTGGGGTTCTGGTAGTGCTGGGGTGTAGATACTCCCATGACTTACACAGCAGGGTGAGGGCAAGGTAATGGGCCAGAGCGGACATTGTACTTACCACTGATATTTGCACTTCTATAAAGATCCCATAAACAGAATGTGCTATTCTACTTGAAAATATTGAATAAAGACTATGAAATATAAACCAAACTTCATAATGTGTGTGGACTTCTTTGACTATTGAAGTAATCCCTAATTAAACCCTAATTAAACAATAAACCATGACAGGGAGCGGGTTATTGATGTTTTATGTCCATTGTATAATAAAACTTTGAGACCAGAGTTAAGCAACAGCAAAGCGAAAGAAAAAAACATATATAAGGGATGACATAATGCATGCAATAACGCACAATGAGGTGTGGGTTATTCACTGGAAAGAGCATGCCCAGGTCCATTATGAGGCACAAGGCTCTTGTGCCGAGTGCCTTATGAACCTGGGCATGATGTTATCAGGAGATAACCCACACGTCGGAGTATGTTATTGTGTTTATAAAATGGGCCCCCCTTAAAAAAAAAAGGTTATATAAAAATTTCAGGTAAGAAGTTTTAAAAAGTTTTAAAAGTATGTTAATATAAATAAAAAATAGAAAAGTAATCCCTGCACTTGTACTGTATTTATAATTAGAATATATGTAAAAGACAGCCGCTAGAGGGCATTGGTGTCTGTATCTCACCCGCTTCTCTACACACACACATACACACACACTCTCTCTTGTGTTGTTTTATTTATTTATTTTATTTATTTTTTGTTTTATTTAAGTAGCATGCTCTTCAGGAGCATAAGATGGCTGGATTTCAGTGGGAGCAGGTGGGAATTGAACTTGCCAGTCAGAAGCTGCTGTACCCACTTGAGTCACTTCCAGTTTTGCACTCAGCTCATATTTAATTTCCTCATATTTGTGTCATTTGTTTTTAAGTCGCCTCCATCTATGCCTGCTGATATAAATTTTTTGTTTTTGGTGGGGGGGGTTGTAGACAGGGCAAGAACTAGCTGATTAACAGTGCCAACTGCTGAATGAGCTGACCCTTAAGTGAATCACTTCTGGTTTTGCAGTCATGTTTCTCGAGGTTACATAAAAAGTACTGCAACTGATTTTTGGAATTTTTTTTTTAATGGAGAAGCAGGTCTGTGCCAAATGTTTTTTTTGTGTGTGTGTAATTCATTATGTTTCAAAGATGGAGGAGCAGGTCCGTGGACAGCTCTGGGATCACGCTCATGTTTCTATATTGAAATGGAGGTCAAACGTTAATTTTTTAAATATTTTGCCATCACATTCATGCATGTTTTATTGATCAACACACAGTGTTATTACAATACCATACATACAAAAAAGAAATAAAAAGACATTGTTGTAACAAGTCAAATACATATTATTGAACTGGCCTCTCCTTATATAAAATTGTAGTAGAATGCATATTATATTATTGCACAACTTCACTTCATCCTTTAACACATTGGTACTTTAGGGCACTCACATATTACAATCCTCCTTTGGTATAGACTTATTCATCTTTTAGTATAATTGGTAAGCTGTTCCTCAAATTTCATTCTCCCCGTCTATTACCCCATATCATTTTTTTTTCTTTTTTCCTTAGCTATACCCGTTAAGAAATTTCCCAGGCATCTGATAGTAATTTCATCTTGTGTGAAACAAAGAATTTGCATTAACAGTTATTTCTGAATATCAGTATCCTCCTGCTTAGAACAACTGAAGGTTTTGATCAAAAATTTCTTCCGTATCAAGGAGTAGTAGTTTCAAGACCATAAAACATGTAATAAATCTTCACTTTCGTCTTTCCCACAGTCACATGTAGTATATATTTGTTTTGTTCTATCATATCTAGCTAGAATCAAGTTATTTTCTTGTATTTCAAACTTATATCTAGTAATGTTGCCCTAATCTTAGGGTTTGTAAGTATATCTTGACAACACTAAAATGCATGGCTTACCATGTTATTGACAAACCACTGGGCTTATCTTGTAGTTTTAATTCCTCTTGTATCAAGATCTATCCAGCATTCTTTGACCTTTCTCATAATATAAGGTAGATACTGGTTACTCAATAATATGTTTTGTTTATAACACTCCAGATGATGCATCAGGCCATATTTCCCCAAGGCTTCTCTTATGTTCTTGTACCATTTGAATCAAAGCACTTCCTATCTAACCATTGTTCCTTCTCTAAAAGAGCTTTCTTTGCCATTCTATCTTCTGAGAGTCTAGTTAGTCTTAAACAAAAACTAAATTTCCTGATATCAAGCAAGGCATTTACATTTTCTAGTCCCAATGCTTCTCTAATATAAAGGGCTGCAAAGGAAGGCCACGCAGCAAGAATTTTCCATAGCATCTTATAAACAGGGGTCATCAATTTCACTCTGTTAGTGGCATCCTATATCTCAGTCCCGTACTTTAGTTGGGCATGGTATTTCATTTTTACTACTTCAATTAATGGTCTCACTGTTGACCCTCCATATGCATGATTGAATCTATATAATGCATTGACTGCCTTTTTTAGTTTGTCTAGTGTATTATCAATATGCTCTGTCCATTTCTAATTAGCTGTAAACATTAAGCCTAAATATTGATAGGTTTTGATCATCTGTCATTTATCTCCATTATAGATAACAAAAAACTCTTTTTTTTCCATTCCCAAAGACTGTAGTTTGTGTCTTTTTGAGCTTGATTGCCAATTGTAAATAATCAGACATTTCTTGTACTATATTGATCTTTTTTTGTAGACCTGATTTTGTTAGGGATGGCTGGATAATATCATCTGCGAATGATGGTATACCACACCTTTTATCAAATAGTTTAGGGGAGTCCATAGATGACTCTCCTAGTTTCTCCAGAAAACCATTTACATATATAGCAAAAAGTGTTGGTGCCGTCACCCCCTCCACCAAACTCCTTTTATAGTTGCTATTGCACTTGATAATTTGCCCTGCTCTCCCATCCTTATTTGTGCCCATGAATCTATATATAGTACCCTTATTATATTAATCAAATCACTATTAATACCTCATTCCTTCATAATCTCCCATAGTATAGCCCTGTTAACTGTATTGAAAGCAGCTCTAAAATCCGCATAAAGAGCATATATTTTCTGCTTCCTTAGTACAGTGTATTTTTCTATCATATGATTTAAAATATAACAATTATCTAGAGTACTATAATGAGCCCTAAAGCCTACCTGGCCTTATAAAGTCCCCCTGTTCTTGCAATTTCTAGTTTCACTCTTCCCAATAGGACCTTGGAAAAAATGTTTTGGCTTAGCAAAGGATTGTGGGGGTTCCCTTGCATACTGGTCCACCTGGGTACAAATGACATTGATGGAAATAGTGAGCTAGAGATACAGGCAAGGTTCAGGGAGCTTGCCTGGGTCTGTCATGACATAGGATGCATGATTTCCTTCTAGGAAAACCTGCTGGTGCCAAGGCCTAGTGGGGAACACAAAAGGAAGATTAGGGAGATAAACCAGTGGCTCAGGGAGTGGTGTGAGGCCAGAGGGTACTGGTTGATGGGGGATTGGGGGGAGACCTGGGAGGATAAGGAGCTGTATGCTAGAGATAGGCTCCATCTCAATTTGGAGGGGAGGGGAATCCTTAAGTTGAAAATAGAGGGGTTCATTGGTGAAAAGTGGGGTTTAAACTTGTGAAAGGGGGAGGGATGGGAGAAAAGGCTGTTGAGGGGGGTCTGATAAAGGAGTGACTCTGTCTCCACCCCCCCCCGGAGAGCTGGAGGAATGCAGGAAAAGGCCAGCTGGTAAAGTGCAGACCAGGGGAAAACAGAATCCCCATGGGAACACGAGCAGGGGAAATGGAAGTATAGGGAAAGGGTGGAAGGTAGTCCTGGTAAATGCCAGGAGCATGGGCAATCAAATGCCTGAGCTCCAGGCAATGCTAACTGAGGGAGCGGTGGATGTGGCAGTGGTCACTGAGACCTGGGCCACCGCAGGACATGACTGGGACCTGAACCTGGAGAGTTACACTATGTTCAGGAAGGACAGGGGGGAAGGAAAGGGGAGGAGGGGTAGAAATAATAGTCAAAAACTGCATTGGCATAGGGGGAATAGAGGAGGTTGAGGGAACCATGGAGGGGATTTGGGACACCTTGATAGCAAGGGGGGAGGCAAGGGAGTAAAAATAGGAGAGGTGTATAGACCCCCTATGCTGGCGGAGGAGCTGGAGGAGAGTCTGGTGGCAGATGTTGGGAAACACTGCAGATTGGGCAGGGGAAGGGTGGTGGTGTTGGGGGACTTAAACATGCCAGGCACAGACTGGGATGCTATGGCATCCTTGGTGGTCAGGAAACAGAGATTGTTGGAAGTCTTTCAAGATGTGTTCCTGTCTCAGCAGGTGGGGGAACTGACCAGGGAGGCACGGGTACTGGATGTGGTCCTGGCAGACAGTGACCAGATTGGGAGCCTGGAGGTAAGGGACTCATTGGTGGGGAGTGACCATGCCATGGTCTGGTTCTGCCTGGATCAGGAGGGGTAGATGGCTGCACAAAGATGGAGGTAACAGACTTCAGGGGGGCGGATTTTAAGGAAATTGGAAGGATCCTTAAGGAGCATTTGGATGTGATTGGGTCAGAAATGGATGCTGACAGTAGATGGGAAATCATCAGGAGAGGGGTGCAGGATGCTACCAGCACCTGTGCAAGAGTAAGACGAAAATGCAGTAGGGACCGAAAACCCTGCTGGTGGACCAGGGAGGTCCAGGAGGTGGTGCAGAGAAAGAAGGCAGTCTATAGGCAATTCAAGTGCTCAAGGAGTGAAAGGGATCAAAGGGAGTATGAGCTGATGGCTAGAAGGTCCACTAGGGTGGTGAGGGTGGCTAAGGCAAGGAAGGAGCAGGACCTGGCCAGGGAAATTAGGAGATGGAACTTGGGGTCCTTTAGCTTCACTGGGGAAAAATGAAGTATGAATGGGCAGAGTAGCAGGATTAAAACAGGGGAGATATGGGCACAAGACCCAGGGGGGGCAGGCTGAGGTATGAAATAAGGACTTAACCTCAGTTTTCACCAAGAAAAATGGAGGTGCTGCATCATACATGGGAGGAGACAGTGATACTGAGGAGGGGGAACCCTTACCAGTCGGTGGGTATGGGGAGAGGGGGAGGCATCACTGGCAGGAGGGGGGAAAGCTAAGCAGGGGGAAGAGGTAGCAGAAGTGGAAATCACAGCAGAGAGAGTGAGGGAAGCCCTCAGGTCCATTAAGATGGAGAAAGCACCGGGGCCAGATAAATTACATCCCAGACTGCTGAAAGAACTTGCGGATGTCCTGGCAAAACCCATGGCAGAGCTTTTCACCATCTCTTTGAGGACAGGGTGTATGCCCTAGGACTGGAAGGTGGCGTATATAGTGCCTATCCACAAGGAGGGTTCAAGGGAGGAGGCAGGTAACTACAGGCCTGTCAGCCTGACATCGGTGGTGGGCAAGGTGATGGAAGGCATTGTCAAGTAGAGGCTAGGGGGGACCTGGAAAAGTCAGGGTGCCTGGACGATAGACAGCATGGATTCATCCCGGGGAAATCATGTCAGACAACCATGTGGAGTTCTATGACTGGGTGACGAGTGCCTTGGACCTGGGTAGACCAGTGGACGTCCTCTTTCTAGACTTCAGCAAGGCATTTCACTCTGTTCCTCATGAGGGCCTGTTGGATAAGCTAGGAGAAATGGGGGTGGGGAACCAGATGATCAGATGGAATAGGCAATTGGCTCCAGGACCGGACCCAGAGGGTCATAGTTGGCAGGATAGTCTCAGCCCCAAGGAGGGTCATTAGTGGGGTCCCACTGGGATCAGTCCTTAGGCCCCTCCTGTTCAACGCCTATGTCTCTGACATAAGGACAGGTATCAGGAGTGAGATGAGTCTCTTTGCAGATGACTCAAAACTGAGGGCGGTGGTGGATGGGAAGGAGGGGAGGGTGGCCCTACAGGGGGACCTAGAGGCTCTGGAAAGATGGTCTAGAAAGTGGAAGCTGAGGTTCAATGCAGGGAAATGCAAGGTACTACACTTGGGGGCCAGAAACCCAGGTCAAGTATACACCCTGGGGGGGGAATGCTACAAGTCTCGATGGCTGAGAGGGACCAGGTGGTGGTGGTGCATGTCAAGATGAACAATTCAGAGACTTGTAGGAGGGCAGCAGCCAAGGCCAACAGGATGCTGGGATGCATCGCTAGGAGGATCACCTTCAGAAGGAGGGAAGTTATACTCCCTCTGTATTACTGCTTGGTGATACCACTCCTCAAGTACTGCTTGCAGTTTTGGAGGCCACACTTAAAGAGGGAAGTTAAACTCCTGGAGAGGGTCCAGAGGAGGGCAGCCAAAATGATTTGGGGCTTGGGGGACAGGACCTAAGGGGAGAGGCTCGAAGAGCTAAATATGTACACATTGGAAGAGAGAAGGGACTGGGGGGGACATGATAGAGGTCTTCAGGTACATGAAGGGGGTAAATAAGGGAGGAGCAGTCTGGGTGCTTCAAAGGAAGGAGCAGGGGCAACCAGAGGGCATGGGTTGAAGCTGGAGGGGGGGGAATTCAGGGGAGAAAGAAGGAGGTGCTACATCGCTGAGAGGGTGGTGGAGCCATGGAATGCACTGCCCAGGGGGCTAGTGGAGGCAGAGATGGTGGAGGGGTTCAAGAGGGACTGGGACAGGTACAGGGGAAGGGTTCTGGAAGCAAAATCCAGTGCAGTGAGAATATCTGGAACTGGGAAGGGAGAAGCTAGAGAAGGCAAGGGGGACAGCAAGGTCAGCTCCCAGGGTGGGAGCTGACCAAACCAGCAGACACGAAAGACTGTTATGCCTATTCTGCTGGCATTTTAGTATGTTAGTATGTTACATTCAAGAGGCTTATGGGGCTATACATCATCGGATCCATAACATTCCCTTTTTTGTGCATTGCTACTATTATAGCACATTTCCAGAAAAATAAGTTCTGTTATGCATTTGTTAAAAAGGCTAAAAAAAAAAGGTCAGACCAATAAGCTATATTGGATAAATAAACTTCTGCAGTAATTTGATCCAGACCCGGTGCTTTGTTTAGTTTCAGTTTTGAAATAGCAAAATAAATATCTGACTGCTTAATATTACTCATTCCACACATATTACTGCTTTCTGGTTCTAAAGCCAGATTATTAATTCCACTATATAGAGTTGTATTACCCAAATGTTCTCCAGAATGTACTGTAAATATTTAAATTATTTCTATACTTACTGGTGCCCTTTGCCACTAATGTCCCAAACTCCTTTGGATCTCCTTTCTCAATTGTTTTTGCCATCAACTTGCAATTAATCTTAATGTACTGTAATTTTTTTGACCTGTTCAAAGTTTTGTATTTATTCCTTTCCTGTTTTACCATTACGTAGTTCTCTCTTTCTCCAAGTCTTCGTGCTTCTACAATCCTTTTAGTTAACTTTTTTTTCTGTAATTTACATTCTCTATCATACCAACCCCATTGTTGTTTTCTATTAGGCTTGTTTGTAATTTCTTCATAGATTCTTGCTCTTATGTCCTTTAAAAGGTTTTCTAATTGGTTCATTGCCTGTGTAGTTGTCAGGCTATCTAGGCTGCTCATGAAGTCTAATGAAGATTGTGCTAGCAAAAATTGTCTAACTTAATTTTCAATTTGGCCCTCCCACTTTAATATTTTTTATTTCTAATTTCCATAACATATTCTTGTTTGATCTGTTTCCTGTGTCCTTTTAAAGTAACCTATTACTATTATGGGCAGATGATCACTTTCTGGCCTTGAAGGAATAAACATAGCTTCCCATCAAGAGGTGTCACCATTCCACAGGGCTAAATCTAATAGAGACGCATCACATTATTTTAAATATGTGCCTCTCCCCAATAAATCCCCTTTTAACCTTCCATCAAAGGATAGAGATTAGTCAGGGACATTATCTTAAGAAGTTTCATTCCAGCACTATTCTGTTTTGTATCCTGTGTGGCACTAACATATTCAGGATCAAGATTCAAATGTGCAAAAAAGCTGTCCATCAAACCATCAAAGTTGCTGATTCTGGCATTAAGATCACCCAAGAGCAATGTATTCATATTGGGGAATTTTGTGAATACATCCATAAATATTTTCTCCTATCTATCCAATAAAGTATTGTAGAAATATCTAGATCCCTTAGGAGGGATGTAGACATTCATGAGAATAATCATAGTATCATGTTTCTTAACCAAGGATACAGTGCAATTTCTATCCAGGTGTAGATTTTTAAGAACAATACATGTACTTATTTTAACATACATTATCAGGCCACCAGATGGCCTTCCAAACTTGTTTTCCCTAGTTGTACTAGTATGAAGTACCTCATAGCCTTTCCACAGAATGTATTCTTCATTTTCATGCCAGGATTCTTTACAACACACTGTATCACCTTTGTTTATAAATTCTTTAAAATCCTTGTCCCCAAGCTTGTTACCAATACCAGCCAAGTTCCAAAATATTCTTTTCACTTGTCCCCCTTTTGTCCTGCACATGTTTAATTCGGTGGAATGGTAAAAGTCTGTTTCATGCATACTAATATTAAGTCATTCATACAATTGGTCCATCTTCTTTTCCATTCCTATATTGTTCCCCTTATCAATTTTATGAATCTCCTTTTGGTGGCCATTCTTGATCTCCTTCTCAAACTCTATTCCTTCCAGAGATTGGCCTAGATTCACTAAAAGTAATCCTAGGGGATCCAGTATCTCACTTTTTGCTAAGAGCTGCTGTGCAATCTCCTCATTTTTTATGACTATGTCAGTCTGACAGGAATCTGACCTTCAAATTACTTCATAGACTCCCTGTTTCCCCAAGGATACATTCAAGTAATTTGTAAACAAGTTACAAATAGACCCTTTAAGTTTATAGTTATTTTCCTTCTTCATCCTTTTCATTCCAAATAGTGAAAGTACAACTGGAGCATTGGTATTTTCTAGGTTTCTCTGAATAGGATAACATTTTTCTCTGTTTGGAAAAGACATCTTCAGCCCTTTAAAGTTTATCAGGTATTAATTTCTCCAAATATAATTAGCTATCATAGGAGATGCAACATAGACTTCTATAGTATTAATACAGCCATCTTGCCTTTTTTTAATTTGTATAATATTCTTCTCAGATATATCGATCTCAGCTGGTGTATAAATCTTCTGGATTATATATTGTTTAAGCATTTCCTCTGAAAAGGAAGGCCATTCTACTTTGATGGTCAAATGTAGATAAGGTATATCTATTTATTGTTCAGTTAATCCATCATCCTGCCCAGTTCTACCATCTGCTCTAGCTCTTACCGGAGTTATATTTACATACATCATCTTCCCACACTTTGATTCCCCCTCGAGGCATAACGCCTCTGATTGTAACTGAGGAAAACAAGTTATAGTCTTATTAACATCTTTATCTTGGACATGGTAATTATTGAATAACAAAATTTCCTGCTCCACAATATTTATTTTTTCCCTAGCTCACTATTGCAGAATAATTCCTGTATTTCTCTTTCCCCTTCTGGTTCCTGGTTAATTTTCCCATTTTCATAGTTCATAGATGGATTGTTAACCTTAATTACTACATCTTTTTTGGTACCATTATCCTCCAGCTTTGTTATTTTATTTTGTTTTTTTACCCTTTTCTTATTTGGATTTGTCCTTACTTTTTTTGTTCTGTTATATGTTGCTTTCCTGATTTTGCCTTAGTTCTATTTGTCTTCCTTTTCTTCCCTTTCTTTTTGTTATGGGCGTTCTGCTTCTCAGGTACAGTAGGGATTATTAGTACAGAAAAATCTGGTCTCTGACCCTTAACCATGGCCTGAGATCCTGGGTCTTCAATTGTCAGAAGTACAGGGTGGGTTTATTTCATGTTATTTACACATTACTGTGACAAGTTTAGCATCCACCACAACTATAGCATAGCTAATATTTTCCATTTCATTTTTGAGGACAACTAACTGTCCCCTAAGCAGCAGATTTTTTGCATGAGGGTGGCCCATTAATGAGACCATCTCCTCACTAAGGCAATCTGGCACATGACTGGACTTCCCAGACCTGGAGGCTGAGGTTGCATTCTTATTTGTAGCTTCTTTCCTCCATGTAACCTCCCTAATAAGCCCATTCTGCTCAAGTGCTGACAATGCCTGTAATATTCTTTTAAAGCTCTTGCGTTACCTCTCTTAATTCTTTCTCAGGAATCAATAGTTTGGACTCCATCATTTTGACCTCTTTCAGGATATTTGTATTATTGCTGCTATCAATGAATGCGTCAGAGTTATAGTACTCCTCCAGTCTTCCTGCAAATGAGGCTGAAGGACTACTAAGACTTATACTACTCAGGTTGGATTCACCTGAGCTAAAGACCAAGTTTGGTGATTTTTCTAGACTAATCTCTGTAGATTTCTGGGGGGAGGGTGTGCTAAGCATAGCACCTTCCATGCTAATTAACTGCTTCAGGGTAAACGTTTTCCCATAATCTACCGGGTTGTGTTTAACCAAATGGTCCATTATCATTGTATGTTTTGTTTGTTTTATAATTTTCCTAGTTTTTTCCCCCATCATTAATGATGGTGTGTCCTAGTAACAGAGAACCATTGGTTAAATTTCAGCGCTGTAGACTCGTATTAACCATGGTATAATTATTAAAGTCATGTTTAGATTATTAGCTACAATATCCAATTTCAGTTATTAGATTATTTCCAAAAATAGTTAAACTCAGATAAATGAAGTAAAAAAAAAAATATTTCACTTAGCATGTAGAAATTGAGGTTGCACAAGAAGGAAATACATTTGTGTAATTTCAGAGTATTCAAAAGTTACCAATGCTACACATTAAGTTATAAAAACCATTCACATACAAGAGATGGAAAGGTGACAGGTATATATGGTTGGTCCTATGAACTCCTGCACACCATGATGACTCGCTATATCTCCCAGGAACCCCTGTAGCTGAACCTCTGCTGATGCAAATGACAAGCTCAGTTGCAAGAGTCATCTATGTGCCTGCTTATCTCTTTGAACTTTTAATTATTGTAGTGCTTTTCCATACTGACACTGCTGACACAAGTCTTATTCCCTATCTTTGAGGAAAGGCCTTCAATATTGTGGCTCACCTCTATAACTGCACAAAGCTGAGGACCTTTGCATTGTAAAATACTTCACAATTTTTCCCTGTACTGGCAACTACAACACCAGTCCTGAGATATACCGGCAGCCAGAGTCAGCTCTCCCTGGCCCCAAAGATTTACCAAGAGCACCGGACCAGTCAGATGAGGAGCACTGGGAGCACCTGATTCGAGGAGGAGGGGCAGTCAGATACATTAACCCAAGCAGCACACTGCCTGAAGAATACCAACATCTGCTCCTTGAACTGAGTTTAAAATCCGGCCTCCTGTTGCCACTACTGAACTTCACCTTCTACCTGAAACTACAGTGCCAATCCCAAGATACACCAGCAGCCTCCTGATTCATGGAGGAGGGACATCCAGGTACATTAACCCAAGCAGCACACTGCTCAATCACGGTGGCACAAACGTGAGTGGTACTAGCACCACTTGAACACAAAATTTTCTCAGCAACAATATTGAGAACTTTTGGTAAATTTGTGATTATAGTTGTATTCCTGGGGTATTTTATAGATTTAGCAAAACAAAAATTGCTGCTCAAATAAATATTGTTTCATCAAAGAAATTTATTGAACTCTATGAAACAGATTACTGATATTCCTAAAGAATGAAGGAGTTGAGCTTTTAAATACGGTCCTACAGTATGGATCTATTAATATATAAAAATAGTTTAAACAATTTTATAATTCTTGCAATTTGGCAGTTTTTTACATTTCTATCTTTTAAGTACAACACTGTGTTAATTCTAACAAGGTACTCTCCTCCTTAAACCCCTGTTAATTACTTGGGGCAGTGGGGGGGCAGCTCTGTATTTGTATCGAAACAGGCTGGTATTTTAATCTGATACAGGAGGGAATTAATTTTTTAAACACACATACTTGTCACAAAGCAGGGCAAAAGTCATTTTAGGATTTATCAGGTTCCTTGATTTTTGTACTTATACAGCTTATATCTCTTTTTTTCAAAATGTACATAGATAAGCCAGCCCGGTGGTGTAGAGGGTTGAGGTGCTGGTGCTTACCTCAACCCACACCGGCGACCCAGGTTGAGGAACGAATCCAGATCATTGGAGGTCAGCATGGGGGGGGGTAGGGCAGAACTGGATGGAGTTGCCAGCAGGCTGCTCTCCTTTCTGGAGTTTGGAGAAGTGGCATCCCTCTGCAATGACTGCCCCTGGTGGAGGCCAGGAGACAGTGCAGACCACAACGGTGCCTGGCATTAGGCCAATGGGGTGGGAGAAGAGGGTCATTACTGGGGCTGAAGGCGCATGCGTGCCTCCATGTGCATACGCCATTCTCCTGGGGCTTCCGGGAGAAAATGGAGGATGAAAAACATTGGCAGCAGGATGAGAACTGACTCCTTGCAAGCATCGCATCCGGACTGGCCAAAAGTATGCCCCAGTAATTTTGGGTGACTGGGCTGGGGGAGTCGGTTGGATAGGGGCTGTCCAGAGGGAGAATAAAAATATATGATAAAAAAAATTTACATAGCTAAGATGTTCCCATTTGTGTTTGTTTAGGGGTAACAGCCATATTAGTGGTAAATTTATTTATTTCAGCTACAAAATTTAACCCACAACAGGCTACACTCAAATTTTCTTCTGTTTGCAAGACCTAACATCAAAAGAGTGCCCAGACCAGTAAATAGAAGAAATAGCTTTAAGTACTACTGGAATAACAACCTAAATGTTCAGTTAATTACTGGTACTACTGTGCTTCTTTCAGGGTTAAAACTTGTCAGTGCAAACCCAGGCAGGGGTTTCTTCTCTTCTGCCTTATTATAGCACTGGTAAGTGGAGACAGTGAAACAAATCCCGGTCTACTACAAAACACAAACTGTATAAAAACTGCTCATGATAACGCAAGAAGTCTAGCAGGGAAACAGGATTTGTTTGCGGATTGGTTACTTAGAGGGGACTATGATATTTTGGGCATTTGTGAGATGTGGCTCTCAAAAAAACATCCCGACTCTGAGATCTCAGTAAAAGAATGTGAAGTCTTTTGATATAATAGACTGCACAGAGGGGGTGGGGTAGCACTATTTATTGTAAGTAAGAGAGGGCAAACAGAGGTACTTTTTTTCAGAAAATGTGGAAGGTATGGAACTGCTATTATACAATGGCAAAACATTTCCTGAACTCTGATTGGTCACTCTGGGACTGGACCCATGATGTTATCCCAGTACAACATCACGGGTCTAGTCCCAGTAACACAGAAGTCCGCATCAAGTAAAAATCATTACATGCAGCCCGCTTTGCTGCTTCCCGCTCTGCACTTCACTTCACTGGCTCTGGAGCCACCAGCTGTCTTCCCGAAAGAAAAAAAAGCAGCAGAAACAAAAAACAACCATTTCCTCTCCCCACCAGAGTCTTTTTCTCCCATTTAAAAAAAGAAACCTGCAGCTGAAAGCATGATAAGAGGAAATTCAACAATCACAGTCGGACCGAGTGCGCCAAGTGAACGAGCGAGCGAGTGAGCGAGCAACTGACTGTTTAAACAGTCGCCGCAAGGCTGTCTGTAATGCTCGCTGGCTCAACACACTGTCTTCTTTTTTTTTTATTTAACTTCACCATAAAAATGCAGCCCAAAAAATCCTCCCTACCTCCTCCTTCTAGCTCTTTCAGATGGCAGCGTGTGGCACACTGTAAGACAGATTGTTAGGGGATGGGAGCACAGCAGTCCCAATTCTCATTCAGAACAACAATTAAAAGTCAGTCATGGAAACACAGAGGAAAACAACTTAAATACCATCCCAAAAGGCCAAAACACAGCATAAACAAAGAATCAAAGGGCATATTAACAACGAGTGGCACCAGAAAAGGTTGCTATGGGACTGTACAGCCACTGAAAAGCACTTCAGCTCCACCTGCTGGCTAAAGCAGCACTACTTTTCATAATGTAACCCTACCCGTGCAAAATGAAAAAAATGTACTTAAAGCGTTTTTTTTAATGAGCCATTATGATAATAAAGACAGACTTAGGTAAAGGGGATAACGTTACTTCTGGGTGATTAGTCGCACTCAGCCCGCGGCCTCGTGCCTAATCACCCCAGGCGTGACATTATCCCAGCACAACACACACCCTGTCGTGCATTATTGCTTAATTAATTCATATCCTGAAAATAAAACCCTGTATAGGTGTTGTCTACTCATATCACAAAGTAAAAGTGACAGCCTTTCTCATCAAAGTTGTCATCCTAATTGAACAAAGGGAAGCTATCTTGAATAGGAACTTTAATGCTGCATGGGGCGAGCCAAGAGGAAAAAAACTTGAAACTGATCTACAATCCTTAGGCATGTCCCATATCATCAATATCCCAACAAGAAAGAGCAGCTGTAAAAGTAAAGGAACTTTTCTTGATCTAATATTTAAGATCCCAGGTGTAAACATATTGAGAAATGAAGTAGGAACAGCAAACTTAGAATCATTGCTATATAGAATATGACATTGAACAAAAAATGGACAGAGATAAAATGGTTTCAGTTAAAGGGACACTGTCAACCATGGAATGACTTGCATCTGGCAAGGCATGTTGTCCATTTTTTAAAGTTAACACAGCATGTTTTTCTCAGTGGCATTTGTCTTGAGTGGTAAATGATGCTGAAAATGTGGAATACACAAAACATTTTTTTGTGTTTACATGTGCAGCTGACCCATCTTCCGGTCAGCGGTGCTATTTTTAAAGCAAGCATTTGTTTTTATTTTAGTTTTTCATTGGAATGCAGGGCTGCAGTCGATGTGCTCATGCACAGTTCTTAGAGTGTGCTCATGGATGTGGATTGTAGCACACACTCTCAAGCTGTGAGACTGTGTCCTGTCCTGTTTAGGTTGTGGAATGCAGTCCTTTCAGGCTGCAAACATGTCCCTTTCTGAGGTAATGTGTTTTAATTGGAATCATTTTTATGCAATGTTTTTACAGTGGTAATTAACGAAAGTGTCATGAGTTCATTTCCATTGCAACATTTAGTCATTCACCCGTAGGTAGCAGAGAGTTGAATGTATTACTTTGTTCGACTCCCCCGTTCTCCCCATTCAAGTATTCCATTTGTCAAGTCCAAGTATACCGTTACATTTTTTTTAAATATCCTGTACTTTGCAGTAGCAGCGGTGACTGGCTGCAATCAGTTGGATTTATCGAGTAATGTAAGTCCTGTGAGAAAAAAATTTGGTTCAGTGCTCTGCCATCCCCTTGAACTGTCGCACTCTTCTGCTTCTCCATTTTTCTGTTTGAGCACTGGTATCTGTGGTGCTAAACTGCTGTAACAGTTGTCTGTGTTACCATTGCAGACTGCTGTACCACCATAATGAATACTCATACTGTACCTGTATTTGGCCTTGTTTCCCTGTTCAGTCATTGTACACCTTAATACTATGCTGCTGATGTTGCATTATAGAAAGTCATAGGCAAGTGGTGTCCTAGAGTGAGTTGTTTTTAACTTTCCTTTGGGGTGGGGGGTGGGTGTTGAACTGCAATGGTTTCATGTGAGTCTGGTTAGGGGATGAATAATTTCTCTGGTGATGGTTCAGCATATGTAAGTAACATGTAAAAGTTGAAAGAAAGAAAGGAAGAAGCTGGTGGCAGCAAGTAAGGACAGGAGGTCTTGTGTATTTTGTCCATTTATGCCTCATTAGTGCTGGCTACACATCAGTGGTTTAAAATTCAATTCTATGTATAGTGTCCTATTTACTTGCGTTCTATACATTTATGTAATCCATCCACGGGGTTTGCTTCCTCACTTGTGAATGTAAACTGTTGAGAATATCACCATCTTTCTGAATGAATACTCAGTCGTTGCAGTGGAGTCCACATTTTTTTTACTGTCATGATATGCCATCTTTTTTTTGTACAGTTTCTTCTCTGAAATATCCCATAATTGTTATACCAAAACTATGTCTTTGAGATACATGAAAGTGTCTGTCATTTCTCTTGGTTCTCTTTTTGATTCATCACTGAATACATATTGAATTTTTTTTGTATTTCTTGATATGGTGTGTGCTGCAATCCTTGCATCATTTCTGGCTACATACCTTGCACTGCTTTATGTCCATGATTATCCTGTTTGACTACTAGAACTGAAAGCAGTAGTCAGAGGCGTAGCCAGGAATTTTAAACTTGTACTCAAAACTGATGCACTGTTGCCCCCCACCATTATGTAAACATAAACCAAAATATGCGCTGCCATGCCACACCAACAATAGTCCCCACCCTCTTTGCCATGTCTGAATTCAAGTAATCAGTTTCTTCCTGTAATCCTCCTTCCTTTGTTTTTCTGCCTGCCTGGTAAGTTGTTCTTGTTTGTGTATTTGGCTGGTGGCATCAGTGCCCCATAGCGAACAACAAAGACAAAAGGGCTCAGCGTGACACACACACAATGTGACTCAAAATGTCCTTGCTTTCCGATTTTTGTTGCCCTTGCCTGATTTGTTGCCCCTGCCTGATTTTTTTTTACTGTACTCGGCTGAGTACAGTGCGTATCCCTGCCGACACCCCTGGCAGTAGTCCATGTGTTGGCCCATTAGTGATTTGTACAATGCTGTTGCTACCTCCTACCTTTTGCTACTTTTTATCTCCTTAGTCCCTATGCATCTTATCATTTTACTAGTCTTCCCTTCCAGCTTCTCTCATTGTCTGGTCACATTTTGGTTGTCAGACCAAATTATATCCTTATTGTGCATTATCGGTGGCTGAATCCTCTCTGTCATAATGTACTCTTTCTCTGGACATCCATGACTGAAAGAAGTAATTTTGCATTTGTCTGTATTGTATCACTGATGCTAAATGTATTTCCTCTCCTGTGGTTTATGTTCCCTTCTCATTATCTTTCAACCTCTCCCTCTCACCCAACTTTAAACCCCCTACGATGAATGTAATCCTTTTTTCAGATGTTAATGTTATTCTGCAAAGAGGCATAGAAACATAGAATTTGATGGCAGATAAGGACCGCTAGGCTCACCTAGTCTGCCCATTTCCCTATCTAATGGATAAGCTGCAGATCCTAGTTAACTAACAGTCTACTTCTTCCTACCCCCCACTAGAATTGCCTTTTGTCTGTCCCATGCATTCTTGAATTCCCCCACTGTATTTGACTCTATGACATCCCATGAAGGCAGTTCCATTCATCTACAATCCTCTCTGTGAACAAATACTTCCTCACATTACCTCTGAGCCATCCTCCTCTATCTTCAAATTGTGCCCCCTTGTTCTTGCACATCTTATTTTCTGAAAGATGCTACACTCTTGGACTTTGTTGATTCCTTTGAGGTATTTGAAAGTTTCTATCATGTCCCCTCCTTTCCTCTAGGCTATACATCTTAAGCTCCTTTAGTCTTTCTTCATATGTCTGCTGGTGCAGACCATGCATCATTTTGGTTGCCCTCCTCTGGACAGCCTCCACCCTGTCTATGTCTTTGTGGAGATGGGGTCTCCAGAACTATACACAGTACTCCAGATGTGGTCTTACCAATTGTCTGTACAGGGGCCAACAACATTTTGTTTTCTACTGGTGATACCTCTCCCTATGCATCCCAGTATCCCCCCAACTCTCCTTACTACCCTCTCACATTGCTGGCCCACCTTTAGGTCATCTGATATGACTACCCCCAGGTCCCTTTCCATTTTTGTTGTTGTCAGTATCTCACTCCCAAATTGTGTACTCTTCCCCTGGGTTTTTCTTTCCCAGGTGCATTAATTTGCACTTCTTTGCATTGAATCTAAGCTGCCATACATTTGACCATACCTCCAACCTTGCCAAGTCCCTTTTCATCCTTTCCACCCCACCTTGCGTATCAACCCTTTTGCAGATCTTTGTGTCATCTGCAAAGAGACATATTTTCTCTTTCAGTCCCTCTGCAATGTCACTTATAAAGACATTAAAAAGGATTTACCCCAGTACTGAGCCCTGTGGTATCCCGCTAGTAACCCCCCTTTCTTCACTGTGGACTCCATTTACTAACACTCGGTGTGTCCTGCTGTCCAGACAGTGTTTTATAAATGAAGGGGAAAAAAGGAAAGTAGAGATTCCACAGGAAATGAACAATCTTTGTTTATTTTAAAGCTGCCACTTTCAATGTGTGATTTTAATAGAGTTGATTCTGAAGCAGAAGATGGGGGGGGGGCGCTGAATGATTATGTCAGTAGACAGTCGTTTTTTTCATTTCCAGATATTCTTTTTAATTTTTAAATATGGCAAACCTTAATGTTTCACCTAATATATAGGCTTTTTCAAGAGATGTCTTTTCTTGATAAATACATAAATATACATAAATTGAAAACACTGTCCATAACCAAACACAATTTCCATATAATATACAAAATCACACATGCCCACACAATGCAAAGCATCATGGGCTGCATATGTAAATCACCACAGAATGTTATGCTGGTTCAACTTTAAGCAGAATTGCATGGTGCCAGAAGACCTCTCACACAGTTTGCAAAGGATGCCAACAGATGACATAGACATGTGTTTCGTCCTACCTGGACTCATCAGTATGCCTCGTCTGTTTGACACCCCAGTGGAATGAACCAGCTACCCTAAGACGGTCTGTCTGGGTTATGTTGTGGTGAACCCATTAAAATAAAAAACTATTTAAAAGACAAAGAATCTCTGTGCGCAAACACTGAGGCAAGGGTTACCCCAAAGGGCATTTGGCTGGGAAGCCAAGTTTTAAGAAAATACAAAATCACACATGCCCACACAATGCAAAGCATCATGGGCTGCATATGCAAATCACCACAGAATGTTATGCTGGTTCAGCTTCAAGCAGAATTGCATGGTACCAAAAGGCCTGTCACACAGTTTGCAAAGGATGCCAACAGATGACTTAGACATGTGTTTCATCCTACCTGGACTCATCAGTATGCCTCATCTGTTTGGAGTCCTGGTAGGATGAATTTCATATGCAGCCCATGATGCTTACATGGTGTGGGCATGTGTGATTTTGTATTTTCTTGAAACTTGGCTTCCCAGCCAAATGTCCTTTGGGGTAACCCTTGCCTCAGTGTTTGTGCACAGAGGTTCTTTGTCTTCCACATAATATATTACATATCAAACAATCACTAGTGCTACTTACTTGAAATAATTAATAAATATCCAAGATTTCTTTATCCAACATAAAAATTTCTCAAAGCAGACAATTCTGTAAAATATAATACAGTAATCTCAGATTACTCACATACCATCTTAAGATACAGTATTCATATGAAAAATATGGGAACCCAACACCAAACACCAATCAAAGTGAGCCAAATATTTAATATAACTACTCTGTTATACCTGTTTCTTCTGATGAGCAACACAGCTGAGAATTATATGTTTCTACTATTTTGACTCTTTCTCAATATTTTATTTTTTATTACAATTACATAGCTATAATAGAACAAAAAATCATAATCAATAGAACCATATAAAACAATTTCAAGTTTACTTCTTATTTTATATGTGAACTTGAACTCTCCTTATTCATTTTTACTGTCATAAAATGTATATAGCAGTAATAGAGGAACCCACCAAACACCAAATGAGATGAGCCAAATATTTAATATAACCATATTGTTATACCTACATCTCCTGAAGTAAAACACTTAAAGACTGAATATTTCTAGTATTCTGACTCTTTCTTTAGTGCATTTTGTTTTTTATTGTCACAGGTTCATAACTAGTATAAGAAAAACATAACTTTGAAAAATCAACAAAACTATATAATACAGTTTCGTGTCTAGTTCTTCTTCTATATATTCATATCTTTTCATTACATAACCATCAATTTTGTTACTCCCATTAGATAGAACAGTCAGATAAATGCTAACACATATGTATGCTATAAAGCTTCAAATCTTATCATTATCAACTATAAGATTCTATATTTGTTTTTCTCTATTATAGTTTGAGAGGAAAACCCTATATGAAGCATTTTCACAATGGACCCTCCATCACATGCATGTTACTGAATGCAAACATAAACTTAAAATTTTCATTATTGACTGTTGGTTTCTATACTGAAGCCCTTCATTTAACTTAAACACAATTTATCTTGCTAAAATCATTACCAAAAAAAGGTGCAATTGGGATTTTGACATGAATTTAACATTTCTCATAGTGTCTCACCATTGCAATCTGATGAAAGGCTATGGCAATATACTTTACAATAGGAACCCCATCATACAAACACTACTCGGTGTTTATACAAATTCCAAAGAACCACTATACTCAGGCAACCACCCTGGGACCCATTCACAGGCTGGCTAATTTGTTTATTATACTTTTGTGCGGGACTGTGTCAAATGCCTTGCTAAAGTCTAAGTAGGCCATGTCCACAGCCCCTCCCTGGTCTACTACTTTCGTCACCCGGTCAAAGAAATCAATTAAATTTGTCTGACATGACCTTCCTGCTGTGAATCCATGCTGCCTTGGGTCCTGTGCCCCACTGACCTCTTTGTAATCAACAATTCTTTCCTTCAGAAGTGATTTCATTATTTTTCCTTCCACTGAGGTCAAACTGACAGGTCTGTAGTTTCCTGCCTCTGTCTTACTCCCACTTTTGTGAAGGGGAATCACATCCACCCTCCTCCAGTCCTCAGGTGCCACACCATCCTCCCATGATTTATTAAAAAGGGTAGTCAGTGGTGTTACTAGTTCTTCCCTTAGTTCTTTTAGAATTCTGGGGTGAATCCCATCAGGCCCCATTACTTTGTCCACTTTCAGTTTTAAGCGTTCTTTCAGAACCCTTTCTTCTATGAAAGGACTATTATCCACTCCCCTATCCAGATTGCTTCTATTGATTGGATAACGTATCTCCCCCTGCTTTTCCATTGTGAATACTGAGCAGAAGTATTCATTCAGTATCCCTGCTTTTTCACTGTCACTCTCTGTCCAACCACCTTCCTCTTTATTCAGCCTCAGTATCCCTGCCTTAGTCTTTCTTTGCTCCCTAATGTACCTATAAAAGGTTTTCAAACAACATGAAGTCTTGCTGTATTCTGACTAATGCAGTTAGCCCCAGCCTTTAAACTGCCCCAGAGACCAAAGGGTTAAACTTTCTATGCAGAGCATAGAATGCTGAGCTTGAGCTCCGTTGATGTCTCTGTTTGTTTCCCTTTGAAATCTAACCATCAGATTCTTTCTTCCACCTCACCGAATAGTTGCTCTGGAGATTTCTCCTGCAGCTTGGTTTGAAAGTTGGTTGAAGTGTCGGTGTACTGTTGGTTTTTAACCAAACTTTATTTCCGCATAGTCAGATCAGTCTCTGTCTGTGATACCATGAGTACTAGATAGATTTTTGTACTGTTTTTCTGTGTGGAACTTGTAAAAGTGTGGATCAGTTCACCTGAACCGATCATTTGTTGATTCTTGTATCTTACTTTAGTATGTGGTTACCGGTCCTTATCGGTTCTAAAAAAAATGTGTTTGGTACGTTTTTTTCCAAGACCAGTGACACGGTTAGGAACCGATAAGGGAGTCTTGTCTGACAGTTGCCGAAAAAAGGGTAAGTTTGGTTAGGTTGGCCATGTCTGAGAAACCCAAGAAAAAAAAACGGGCCCACTGGGTTTCAACACTGCAGTGAGTGTGGGGAGGTCTTTGCTAAGGCCGATCCCCACGCCACCTGTGTTTATTGTCTGGGGTTTGAACACCTCGATTCAAACTGCCAAATTTGTAAAAACTTTCCCAAATCTACCCTTGAAAAGAGATTGGGTAGACTGAGGGAAAAGGAGGCCAAGAAATCCACTGACCCAGATGGACAGTTCTGTTCGGTTCCAACCAAACCAAAAGGAGTGCCCTCTGACCAGGTCAATACTTCTTCAGGCAAAAGGAGAGCCAATCCCGAGGGTTCAGGTCTGACAAAAAGAAAACACAAAGAGAAATTGTCAGGTTTGGATCCAGAAGCCCAGGTTCAGACCGCCGAAGAAATAGCCAGAGTCATTCGGATTGTGGAATCGCTTCGCCCGGTTCTGACTGATCCGGCACCATTTGGCAGGGGCTCGGTTTGGTTGATTCCCCCCGTTCATGATTATACCCCTGAAGAATTTTATGAACCAGAGTTTGAGGAGGAGGGGGAGTTTGAAGATGATGATGGTGATGGTGAAAGTCTGGATGTGCCTGTGGAACCGGACATCTCCCCAAACAGACCTTCAGGTGTATCCCCTCCTAGGCTTTCTGAGTCCCCCTCACTTTATGTTCTACAGGAAGGTGGCTGAGACCCTCCAGCTTCCTATGGAGGAGGCAATGGAGGATCAAGAGAAACCTGATTTTGTGGAAATTATGGACATCCCAGAGTCCAGGAGACTGTCTATTCCCCTTCACAAATCTTTTGGGAAGCAGACACAAAAATTCCTGAAGTCTCCCAATTCTATACCCCCTGTTGATAGAAGAATGAACAAGAGGTATACACTTTCAGGCTCAGATAAGGAGTTTTCATATCAGCAATGCAGCCATGTTGGGGTTGTGCAGGCTGCTGCCTGTGATAAGGCAAATATTCCCTTGGCTTCACACCCCCCAGACAAAGACTCCAGGAAGATTGATGACATGGCAAAAAAGCAGTACATGGCATCTTCCTTGGGACTCAGGCAGGCGAATTATATGGCCTATTCAGCCAGGTACCAGAAGTCCGTGTGGGACACTGTACTGGCAATGGCTAAACAGGCCTCCCCACAGCTAGCCAAGGAGCTGGAGGAGGTGGCTGCAGATCGGACTGAGGCATCAAAGTTCAATTTCATGCTGCTGTGGACTCCAATGATGTGTCATCAAGAGTTATGGCTACATCTGTGGCTCTTCGGAGAATGGCTTGGCTTAGATGTACTAGCCTCTCACAGGATACCCAGGTTAAGGCCATGGATTTTCCTGTAGTGGGTAATTCTCTGTTTGGGGAGCAGACAGAGAATTACATGAAGAAAATGGATAAGTACAGGACCACTTACAGGAGTGCTCAGGCCAAAAAGGGGCAGGCAACTCCCCAAAGGCAGCAGTCTAGGGGCAGGGGCAGACTTTTTCATAGGCCTTTTTACCAAGCACAGGCCTCTTCTCCCTTTTCACAGAAGGGGTTCTTCAGAGGGAGAGGCAGAAGGGGGATGAACAAGGCTGCATCCACTCCTCAGCCTAAGGCCTCTGCCAAGCAGACACCCTAATGGGCTTGCCCGGGTCGACTCTCCTATTCCAGTAGGGGGAAGGCTGACTTACTTTGTCCAGGACTGGATGTCTATTACATCAGACAAGTTGGTCCTGGAAGTAGTAAGCCAGGGACTGGTTCTCAGCTTCAAAAAATTTCCAAAGATGAGAGCCAGATCGTTTCCACCTGCAGGTCTCTCAGAAACCCTTGCCCTAGAGGCAGAGGTTTCATCTCTGCTGGCTTTAAGAGCCATACAGAGAGTATCTATCCTACACTGGGGCAAAGGTCTGTACTCCAGGTACTTCCTTACCTCAAAAAAGACAGGGGAGTGGTGACCCATCCTAGACCTAAGATACCTAAACAAATATATTTTAAAACCAAAGTTCAAGATGGTAACTCTGGGAATGATTCTTCCCTCTCTAAAGCCAGGGGACTGGCTAGTCTCCCTGGACCTCAAAGATGCCTATTTTCACATTCCCATCAGGTGCTCCCACAGAAAGTACCTCAGGTTTGAGTTGCCCTCAGGTCACTATCAGTTCAGAGCAATGCTCTTTGGCCTACCTTCAGCCCCAAGGGCCTTCACAAAGTGCCTGGCAGTAGTAGTTGCCTTTCTAAGGAGGCAAAAGATTTCCATTTTAACATATCTGGACGATTGGCTAATAGTAGGCCAGTCTCCAGACCAAGTCAAGTCAGACCTGCAAGTGACCCAGCAAGTGCTCACTTCTCTAGGATTTCTTCTCAGCCTTCCAAAGTCAGTTCTTGAGCCAGTCCAGCTTCTTACCTTTATAGGAGCAAAGCTGGATACGGTCAAATCAAGAACCTTTCTTCCTCTGGTAAGGGCAAGAGTTCTTATAGAGCTAGCCTCTTCCTTCAGCCTTCAGGTATTTTGACCAGCAAGGCATTTCCTCCAGCTCTTGGGCCACATGGCAGCTTCTACAGCAGTGGTCCAAGGGGCAAGATTCCAGATGAGGGGCATTCAGTTCCATCTGAGGGCTTTTTGGTCTAAGAGGAAGGATTCCCTCACCAAACTGATCCCAGTGACTCTGACCTTGATCCAAGCCCTTCAATGGTGGCAGGATCAGGACAATTTAAGGCAATGGGTCCCATTTGCCACTCAGTCTCATTCAGTGGTCCTTACCATGGATGCTTCCCTTCTGGGCTGGGGAGCCCATCTGGGGGCCCTCACTGCCCTGGGACTGTGATCCCCTCAGGAATTCCTTCTCCACATCAATCTCCTAGAACTCAGGGCAGTTTTCCTGGCCATGCAAACTTTCTCTCAGTCAGTACAGAACAAGGTGGTTCAGGTCAGAACAGACAACACCACCATGTGGTACATCAACAAGCAGTGAGGCACTCGGTCTATGACCTTGTGCACAGAAGCCATGAAGTTGTGGTCCCTGGCTTATTACTTGCAAACCTCTCTGATAGCAGTTCACCTTCCAGGGAAGGACAATGTGCTAGCAGATGCACTGAGCAGGATCTCACAGGGTCATCATGAATGGTCCCTGGACCCTCTGGTGTTGAAGGTGATTTTTTTCAAGGTGGGGCACTCCAGAGATAGATCTTTTTGCAGCCTCAGACAAGCACCAACTTCCTCTCTTTTGTTGCAGACCCCCAGTCTTGGGCTCAGTCCCCCTGAATGCTCTGATTCTGAACTGGGAAGGGACATTTCTGTATACCTTCCCTCCCTTCCCTCTTCTGTTCAAAGTTTTAGTCAAGACAAGGTTACAACCTTGCAAGGTAATTCTGATTGCTGCAGACTGGGCCAGACAGCCCTGGTACCCCCCTGTTGCTGTCCTAGCAGTCCATCTTCCCCTGTCTCTTCCCAGGAATTACAACTTGTTAACTTCCTCTCAGGGGAGGATTTGGTACCCCAATCTTCAGTCTCTCAATCTCAAGGCATGGCTCTTGAAGAGTTAGAGTTTGCAGATTTGCACCTGTCTCAGGGGGTTCTGGATATTCTCAAAGCTTCTTGAAAGCCCTCCACCAGAAATACTTATAACTCCAAATGGAAGAGATTCAGCATTTGGTGTTCCAAGAAGCATATTTCTCCAGATACTGCTGAATTGCCTACAGTTCTGGACTATATGGTCCATCTTAATGGCCTAGGACTCAGACCAGCTGCTCTCAAGGTACACTTGTCAGCTGTTTCTGCTTTTCTGTCAGTGGGGAAGTCTTCCTTACTATCATCTCATCCTGTATTCTGTAAATTTTTTAAAGGATTGCTTCATACCAATCCTCCCTTTAGAGACCCTGCCCCTGCCTGGGATTTAAATGTTTGCATTGCTCAACTTATGCAACCTCCTTTTGAGCCTATGTCCTCAGCAGAGCTTAAGTACTTGACTTGGAAAACTGTGTTTTTGGTAGCCATTACCTCTGCCAGACATATCAGTGAATTGCAAGCTCTGTCAGTGGAACCTGATTTGATCTCCTTTCATAGGGATAAAGTGGTCCTTAGAACCAAAAGAAGATTCTTGCCCAAAGTGGTTTCAGATTTCCACTTGAATCAGTCTATGTCTCTTCCTGTTTTCTTCACTGATCATTCTTCCTCAGGAGAGAGGAGGTTACACAGTTTAGAAGTTAAAAGAGCTCTTAGCTACTACATAGAGCATAGCAAAGGTCCCAGGTTTGATTCCCTCCAGTTGTTCTTTACTTAAGGAGAAGTGGAGAAGGGCAAACCTGCCACCAAGAGAACTATTGCCAGGTGGATTGTGTCTAGTTTACAATTCTGCTATGAGAAATTGGGAAAGATTCCACCCTCAGGCCTGAGGGCTCACTCTACAAGAGGTACAGCTGCTTCCCTGGCTGCTGCCAGGGATATCCCTCTCTTAGAAATTTATCAAGCAGCCACCTGGAAAACCGTCCATACCTTTACCAAGCATTACTCTCTGGATATCCAGGCTAGGAGTGATGCTTAGTTTGGCACAGCAGTACTTCAGAGCCTATTCCCAAAGTAGGTTCTGTCCCTCCTCCATGGGGGTACTACTTAGTAGTCTGCATTAGTCAGAATACAGCAAGACTTCATGTTGTTTGAAGAAAAAATGACTCATCTTAGTAATTATGTTTCTTCTATTGGAGTCTTGCTGTATTCTGACCTCCCCCCTGCCTCCCCTCTCAGAACCTTGTTTTTCGGAAGTGGGTGGGCAGGCGCAGTATTGTACCACAGGGGTGCTCCTTTACACCCTCTGCTTTTTTTGGGGGGGTGTTTACTTTGTTGTTATTCTTATTTGAATTGGTTTTCTGTTTTGTGTTTCCTGACTTGAGCCTTCCTTTGAGAATCCAAAACCTTTTGTTGCCAGTTGGCTAGTAAAAATTTTACAATTTCCAGATAGGAAAGCTAGTGAGTTTTTGCTCGTAAGAATCTGACAGTTAGATTTCAAAGGGAAACAGACAGAGACATCAACCGAGTTTGAGCTCAGCATTCTATGCTCTGCATAGAAAGTTTAACCCTTTGTTCTCTGGAGCAGTTTAAAGGCTGGGGCTAACTGCATTAGTCAGAATACAGCAAGACTCCAATAGAAGAAACGTAATTACTAAGGTGAGTAATTTTTTCTTATCCCTCTTCTTAACTGAGTTGGCTATCTTTTCCTCAGTTTGGGCCTTTTCTACTCTGACTGTCTTCCCTCTTCCTTCTGCTTTAACTGGTACAGTTCCCTGTCCTGCTCCTTCTGTGTTCCCTTATACTTCCTGAATGCTATCTTTTTCTCTCTTACCTTCCCCGCCACTTCTTTTGAGAACCACAGTGGTTTTTTTTTTTCATTTTGATTTGTTTATTTGCTTCACACAAGGGCATGTTGCCTCTGTGATGGTGGTTTTTATGTTTCCCCATTGTTGCTTCACCCCACCTTCTTGCTTGTATGCGAGTGCTTTTCTGAGGCACTCTCCCATTTTGACAAAATCAGCCCTCCTGAAGTCCAGTACCTTCACTTTAGTATGGCTTGACTCTACAGCTAAGTTTATCATGAACCACACTGTTTGGTGGTCACTTGTTCCCCAATGGCTACCCACTTCAAGATCAGAGATCCTCTCTCTATCCCCATTTGAGAGTACCAGGACTAAGAGTGCTCCCTCCCTAGTTGGTTCCAAAATTAGCTGTCTGAGGCATGCTCCCTTTAGGGCATCAAGAATGGCCCAACTCTTGGATGTGGCCGCAGCAAAGGTGCTCCAGTTAACATCTGGCATATCCATGTCCTCCATCAGCAATATCTGCTCTTTCTCTGCCATCTCAAGCATGTTTTCTTTCATTTCCTTGTCCATTTCCTCCCCCTGAGAAGGGGGTCTGTATACTACCCCTGTGTGGATTGTGGTGCCATTTTCAGTCTCCAGGGTGACCCACAGTGCCTCCTCTCCTCCCTGTTTACCCTTTAGTTCTGTTGCGTTGATCCCTTCCCTGACCTAGAGAGCTACTCCTCCCCCTATTCTTCCCTTCCTGTGCCTCCTGTAGATTGTGTATCCTGGTATGTTGACATCCCAGTCATGGTTCTCTGTGTACCATGTCTCTGTGACTGCCACAATATCCAGGCATCCCTCTTCCATCATAGCCACCATTTTGGGGAGTTTTTTACCTAGACTATGCGTATTGGTACTCAGTGCTCTCCATTTTATTATGGCTTTGTTCCTTTTTGCCCCATCCCTGTCCTTACTGCCTTTGTTTTTTTTTTCTCCATTTACCCCTTCCCTTTCCCTATCAACTGCTCTGTCTTGGTGTTTACCTCACTAACTACCCTGATTTTTGATGGGGGGCTAGGATTTCCCTTCTCCTTTTCAGTGCCTTCCCTCTTGGCTAGTTTAAATGCTTGCCAATGAAGCATTTAAACCTATCACCTAGGACCCTGGTTCCCCTCCTGGAAAGATACAGACTATCACACCAGTATAGGCCTGCATCCCTCCCAGTGGAGCTCCAGTCCACAATGAAGCCAAATCCCTGAGCTCTGCACCAGTTTTTCAACCAGTCATTGAATCTCATGGTACGGAGTACCCTAGCCTGATCCATGCCATAGGCAGGTAGCACTTCCGAGAAAGTTACCTTGTGTGCTACTTGTCTAAGGCCCCTCCCCAACTTCACAAACTCCTGTTGCACTGCTCTGATACCATGCTCGGTAAGGTCATTTGTCCCTAGGTGGATAATGACATCCAGCTCACTCCCCATTGCAGCTGCTCCCATGATCCTGAGGATTTGCTTCCTGTCCCTCCAAGCCATGGCACCGGGTAGGCACCTACCTCCCTTTCCCTCCCTCCCTCCCCTAGTTCTACCTCCCTAACAATTGTGTCCCCACCAGGGTTGTTTCCTTTCCCTGTGAGGTCATGTGCCACCCTCCTGTGGGTCTCCATTGTGGAGGCTCCCAGCATCTTCCTTGGTCTCCACTGCTGGTGCCTCCACAGAGGAACCATGCTCCACCAAAGTGGTGAATGACTTGTGGAGAGGCACAACTGGAGGGATGTGCCTCTTTTCCACAATGCTCACCCTCCCTGAGCTCACTGTGTCCAACCACTCCTCTTTCTTGGCAACCTCTGAGGTACTGGCAGTGGTCTGGGTGGTCCCTGGGTGGGGGAGAAGGTTTCCTGAATCCTTGCCAGGTCAGCATTGAGACGAACAACCTCCTCCCTGAGACCAGACCTATGCTTCAAGCTATTGTGAAATATTATTTAGGAAGACATGTCAGTTGTCTGATTTGAGAATTGATACATGGGTCACCAAGCTGGTCACATTACTGTAATGTGATGAAATTCTATTCTGTGTATGGTGTCAAAACAATGCAGAGGAATTTAAGGATGCTTGAGGCATGATCAAAAATGTAGTAGCTGTCTTGTAACACAGACAAGTGTGTGATCATGCATCTTGGAAACAGAACCGGAAAGGGACGCAGG
Organism: Neoceratodus forsteri; assembly: GCA_016271365.2. Lineage (NCBI taxonomy): Eukaryota > Metazoa > Chordata > Ceratodontiformes > Ceratodontidae > Neoceratodus > Neoceratodus forsteri. Next base: position 910,784,005 of record CM057455.1, on the reverse strand, counting down.
CATCACCATATCAAGAGACCTGAAGGTGGCAAAGTACTGTGAGATGACAGACGGTCTCCAAGTGAGCCAGGAATGTATGCTTTAAGAAGCGCATCCTATATCACATTATGTATACCTAAGGCATCCTCCCACTTTGGCAGAGTGTCCATTAGCTTCATGTTGCTGTCCTTGTGGAATAAAATGCAAAAATTACTGAAATTGGGCTGCCTCCACAGTATTAATACCTTTAAGTCCTTATATGCTAGATACATGTGTGGGCCATACAATTGCTTCCCCAGCTCCTAATTGTTGTCTGAAGTTTAGTTTACTGCCCTCTGAGCCTAGTCTTAGTTTTAAATACCTATAATCCCTGGTGACTCTAGTTCTGTGAGATACCCATCATCCTAAATGTTTTTACTCCTCTCCGGTTCCTGTACTCTCCCCTCCAGCTAAAGACAACCTTTACAGGGGCTCCCAGACCCATAGGTGTGGGATTCTCAGACACCCGGTGGTCGACACTTCCACAGCCACTGCCCGAGACCCCATGCCTGGACTCTCTAGCAAAGTATAGCTCAAGCCACTAACCAATCGGAATGTGAGCGCTCTTCGGCTCTGGCTCCTGATTGGCTCCTGCAGTCTGCTATTGTGTTTCCTACTAAACCTAGCTAAAATCTGATTTTTTTCACTGAACCTTGTCAACAAAGCTGTACACTTACTTGCCTGACTATTATGACCCTTATTTTATTGCTTAGAGTGCAAGAGTAGGGAATCTGTGTGTTTACACTCCCTTATGAAATTCTGTGTTTGAGCCAGACCTTAGGCACCAAAGGAATATACATTCTTTGCCATCTTGTTCTGGTTCCCCCGCTGGTGCAGATGGTCCTGGACCTCTTCTTTTCTTCCCTGCTGAGTACAAGCCCCCATGTGCTCCCTGTCCCACAGGCGTGGGAAACTTGGACACTGGGTGGTTGGCGCTGCCTCAGACCCCAAGCCCGGACCCCCAGTAAGAAAGGCATGGCAAAAGCCATCACCCATTCGAAATGTAAGTGCTCTTTGGCTCTGGTTTCTGATTGGTTCCTGCAGTCCTCTTCTGTGTTCCTTCTATACTAAACTAAAATCTGATTTTCTGTTGAAATATACTTAAAAGAAGCTGTAATCACTTATTTGCCTGGCTGTTAAGACATTTATCTTTCTGTTCCAAGTGTCAATTTAGGGGAAACCATGTGATTACACTCCCTTCTTAATTTCTATGTTTGTACCAGCTCTTTCTATGAGCTGCTGATCACTTTACCCTACAGAAGATTCCATTAAGCTGTTATGACTGTTGTAACATTGAGTACTTACTTGCATTATTGTTATCTATTTGTATTATTGTCCCCATTGTAAATATTTCTGTATGCACTTTACTACTTGGCCTGGGTGTAACCAGGTCCATCTTGTAAATGAGCTTGCTTGACAATGTTCACCTGGATAAATAAAGATTTTGATTGATTGATTGATTGAATGACAGTGACTAGAGGCATCAGAATGCTGTGCTGTATCAGGAGAGGGATTACTAGTAGGAGGAAGGAGGTCATACCACCCTTAGATACCCATCTGGTTAGGCTGCATCTGGAATATGGGGTCCATTTATGGAGGCCATGTCTCAAAAAGGAGGTGGGAAGGCCAGTGCATGTTCAGAAGACGGCAACGGAGATGTTAAAGGGGCTCCATCATCTATCATATGAAGAATGGTTAAGGACATTGAACATGTACTTAGTGGAGCAGAGGAGGGAAAGGGGGACATGATTGAGACTGTCATGAACTTAAAAGATATAAACCAAATGCCAACCGAGAGCATCTTCCAGCGGAAAGGAAATGAGATTAGTAGTGGGCATGGGTTGCAGACTGTAGGGGGGACAGTTCAAGGGTATTATTACGAAGTGCAATTTCAAAGAGAGGGTGGTTGATAATTGCAATAGGCTTCTTGAGGATTTGGCTGGAGAAACAGCAGTGGGAGTGTTATTTTTAGGGCCTGGTTGAAGTGTTTTATATATGAGTAAAGGCTGTAGCCATGTTTGTGATGAAAACTAGGAAATAGGTGGCTTATGGATTCTGTGAGTTGCCCTGGTTGGCAAGGACTTGTTTTAGCCAGTGGTGGCACTGTCTAAGTACAATGGCTAGAAACAAGTCTCAGCCAATCAGGACACAGGGATTTCTTTGCCCATGTTATATAAAAAATTATTACGCTTTCATTTTTATAAAGAGGTGAAACTGCATGATCGTAATATGCCTTTCCATGTTGGTAATGTTGCCAGTATTTATTCACTTTTGGTGTGGTTTACTCACTCTGCTTGCGGCCTTGTGACTTAGCTATACCAGGTGTGGGTAAATTCCAGCATCTGTCACACACTGCCATTGGATTGTGCATAATTGTAAGATGTGTTTAGAGTTTAATTAAATGTCATGTTTGTTAAAAAACCTTGGAATAAAGACTGTTTTATATGCTTCAGATGATGTATTCTGTTTCTCCTTCTACAGCATACCTCGTAGCCTAACACTGTCAGTTATTGTAATGATTGTGTATCTTTTTAATTTTTGTTCACAAATGTGCAAAGTTGTTTTTGTTTTCTTCTTTGTAATCAATGTAGAGCTTTGCAGACAATCCTCCTTTGAGGTTGCCCTCACTGCTTGGAGGAAATAATGTGGGAAGAAGCCAAGGAAATTAAAGAGGAAGAAGGAGAGCAGTGTATCAATGAGAATTCTGATGTCATCGAATCTACTCAATCTGGTCAACAGTCAGAAATGAATGCATTAATTTCCACTCAAGGAGAATATGGCATTGGTGCCTGTAGACAGCAAATACCACAAAGGGTTTCCAGTAGGGGATGAATTGGCAATAGGACACAGTATGCTGATCGACGGCATGCTCATATCGAATCAATTAAAGTATGCGTATCATCTGGATTACTTATCTGCAGGTTTTGTAATACATTTTAAACACTGAATTGAATTATGAAGTAATTCTGCTCTCCTTTTGCAGATCTGGATGACCTGCATAATAGGCTTGAATAGTGATAGTGTCCATTTGAGGGGTGGTGGTTGGTGGAGGGGAGATTTAACGTGGTGGTGTTTGGAGGGTAGATACATATAAGTAGGGATTGGTGGATGCCGTTGGCTGGTGTTGTGCAGCTGTGTCTATGTTCTTGTGCAATGCTTACATATGACTTGCTGTGGCCAATGAATCTCTCGTAAATGATGCTGACTGCCACTGTCTGTGGTCTAGGCATAATATGACTTTTAATTTTGTGTGCTGTCAGTTTCCAGCTTTGTTGCTCCTCATTTTCATTGCTGTCCATGACCTGCATGTCTGTGTCTCATATACTACTGTAGGAAGCATCAATTGAATTGTATATTGCCTACATTACCCTCTACATGCTATTATGCCAATTAAGTGCATACTACTGTCATTGTGGAATTGTCATGACACTACTTCTACCATTGTCTGCATTCAATCAGCACAGTGACATTGGGAGGGTTATAGGCAGATGTTCAATGTGGGGGTATAGCTCCTGCCACATCACCTGCAAAGACCAACCTCCCTTAGCAGTTATCTGCTTAGTGCGTTGCGAGGCTGCATCATTCTGGGCTCCTGTGTGGCACATTGGCATAGCCTTCTTCCTTTTCTTTTCTCTACTGCTCCTTTTTTCCCCTTAGCTCCCTGCTCCTCCCCTCTTCTTGCCATTACCCTTCTGGGATTTTGTCCCCTTCTCGTCCTCTTTGTTCCTCGTTAGTGCCCCCCCTCCCCCGTTTCTGCTGTTTCCCTCCACCCTTTTAGTGTCTGTTCATTTGTCCATTTCTCCTGATGTTGTGGATAACATGTCTGGCCTCTGGGACACAAATTTTAATCGAGGTTTGGCACCTCTTGTGCTATGTAAGCCATTGTACTTTCAGCTTGTCCTCCATCCTGTACTGGAAATTTCTTTCTATCCTGCTCTGCTCTGCTTCCCTATTGGCCCTGGCTGTACTACGTACTGTTACGCTGGACAAAGGTAAACTACATGCTCTAATGTCACTTGTACCGACATCCTCTATTTCAACCCCTGTAATCCAGATCATTCAGATGCCTTCTAGATGGGCTACAGTGGCCTGGTGGCCTGTCAACTCTGCTTTGTCCAGCTCTACATGTTTAGCTAAAGTGTCTATATTGCCCGAGGACTCATTTCCCCACCCTGCTGACTAATACATTTAATACAACAATGAAGGTTGTTAGTTGGTTCCTCTAGTGATTTGTTTTCCATTTCCATTATTACCTGCCTGCACCACTAGTTTGCTGGCCGTAGGAATGACCATGAGCCTTGCTCTCACCACACCTGTCAAAGTTCCTTTAGCTTGCTTTTCACATTTCCTACTTGTTGCTTTGCATGTGCGTTGTACTCCCCTTAACCTGTCCCTATCCTGCCCCCCTTGTTTTCTTTCCAGGCTAATTGTTTGCCCCTGCTGTCCTCTCTCTCTCTCTCTCTCTCTGTCTCGCTCTCTCTCTCTCTCTCTTCTCTCCTCTCTCTCTCTCTCTCTCTCTCTCTCTCTACCCAGTGCTAGTGATTCCTCTGCCTATGCATCCCTGAATGCCACTGGCCCTCCCTGCAGCCTTTATATGCTGTGTAGACATCTGTAGGCCATCTGACATGATAATACTCAGGTCTTTTTACTCCTTGGTGGTCGTCAGCACTTCCCCTCCCATTCTATAGATCTCTCTAAGGTTTTATAGTCTGAGGTGCAATATTTTGCTCTTCTCAGAACTGAACCTAAGTTGCCGGTTCTCCAGCATATTTTCAGGGTTTCACATGTTTCTCTTTAATATCAACACACCGACCAGAGTATCCAGCCTGTTGCAGATCTAGTATAAACAATTCTATCAGATTAGCAGGACACGACCTTCCTGCTGCGATTCCATGTTGCATTTTTCCCTGTGCACCGATGGATTCCAAATGTGTTACTATTCTTTCTGTTAGCTGTGCCTCCGTGATCTTACCCCACTCATTTTCTTGCCTTTGCTTATCACCTTTCTGCATTGGTTTGTCCTCTCCTCTATGGTGATCTTCAGGTGCTCCCACTGTTTCTCAACTCCCGCACTGTTACTTGGCCCGTCTGCACAATGTCCCTGTTTTTCCTATATGGGTTGGATGACATTTCAGAAGACAGTGATGTATTTGATTGCATTATTGCTTTTCATGTGCTATTTGTCTTTACTTTTGCAGTTATTGTCGTGATGCACGGACATCACATTTCTCACCCCATTGTTATTGATGCTTTGCAGTGACTTGTCACAACTATGACAACTGAACAAATGCAGGAACTAGTGCTACAGATGGCCTATCAATTTCCTGGACTAGTGTTCAACATTATTGAGACCCAGGATGGAATAAACAACTATTCACCGAATGGTTATTTGCCTTAACGTTTCCCAGACTGATGTGTATGAAAGCACTGTAGTAAGATACCAGCAGAAGTTGAGAAACTGTGCTGTGGGTACAATCCTGAACTGTGCATTTCATGCATGCCGGTGTGTTATCATGTTTCATATGAGTACATGCTTTTAATCTGACTTTGTCAGTTCCTGTGACTCACATATTGCCCATCTTTTCATGCTGATCTCTAGTTCGTGAGTATACATAATTGTGACTTCATATAAATGTTGTTTAAGCAATAAGGCATTGCAGGGTGTGCGTTGTCACTGAATAACATCACACCAAGTATGGGTCGAACACAAGGCCACAGGCCAAGTGCTTTTGCCACCCTAGGTGTGACATTATTCAGGGACGATGCACACTCTGGAGTGCCTTATTGCGATTATAATATGGCTATAAAAAAAACAACATGACTTTAATGATTAAGCAATAAACTTATGAAACAAATCAGAAGTTATAACTTTATTATAATTAATTTAGACATAAAATAGAGATACAATTGTCCCTGCAAGAGCTTTACTGCATCCCTCCATATTGCTTACACTGTTTTTTATATCCAGTTTTATTACTTTGAGCTTATCATATTTGTATATTTTTATACTACTGCTTTTATCTCATTTTTCACTTTGCAGAACTGAACACATTAATACTGACAGTCTCATTTAGTGTCACTATATAGAGCAATCATGCTGCAGCAGATGCATCCATATGGTTATTTTCTGTGTCTTCTTGTTGCTTTTTTAACAGGAGTGAAGACTTTCCTAACAAACAAAAAAAAAACAATTAAGCAATAAGGCATGACAGGGTATATGTTGTGGTTGGATAGTGGCATACCTTGGGTGTAGCATGAGGCATGAGGCATTGCCGAGTACCTTCACTTCAACCACCTGAGAGGTGCTGTTACCCCACCACAATGTACACCCTGGAGTGTCTTACTGTGATTATAAAATGGATTCAAGATGTTTTTTTGAGGGGGGGCTGGTTAAGAAATGCACCAAATCAAAAAAGAAAGAAAATTGTATGACTTTTTGAAAACAGTCCCAGCACATCCCAGCACTGACATGCCATAACAGGTTTAAATATTATGTACAGCAAAATTCATGTATTTTCAATTAGCTCCCAAACCCTCTAGTTTCCCCTAATCCACCACCTTTTACCCATTTTCCTCACCTTTCTTTCTTCTTCTTCTTTATAATATCCCCTCCCTTTTCTCTGTCTTGTGTATTTTCTGTCTTGCCACCATTCAAGAGATGCAATGGTTACTACCGATAGAATGCAAGAATTCAAACCTCTGCAAACAGAATGTTTGCTCCCACTAGCACACAACAGAAGGCCTCATATAGAACTAGGGCTTTTGTTTTATCTGTAACAGCTTAAACAACACAAATTTCCCTAGCAAGCAGGTGAGGATAGGAGAGGGATTTTTCATGGTCAGCAAAGAAACATCAGGAGCACGATTCTCAAAGGGGGCTGTGTTCAGCGCAAGCTGCAGCAAACTGCCGCTTACGCCAAAGCCCCTTCTGCCAGGGACCCTGCACCTGATTCAGGTATGGGATGCGTCCTGGAGCCTAAGTCTCCTTATGTGCGGCAGCACCTCCCATGCATCTAACGCAAGGTGCATGGACAGGGTGTCCCGCAAGCCACTTGTGGCAATGCCCTGCTGGTACCACCTATCCCGATGGCCCCAACACAGGCCAATGACCCTCCCAGTGGTGGTTCAGCCCCCCCAACCAAACAGATAGTGCCCACCCCATTCCCAGATAGGGAAGTGGACCAGTATAGCCCTCCATACACCTCCGCAGAGGTTCCCAACTGCCCAGAATGTGCAGCGTACTGTTCAGTGTACATGCTAATATTAGCATGTACACTGTACAGTCCACTGCATATTCCAGGCAGTCAGGGACCTCTGCAGAGGTGTGTGGAGGGCTATGCTGGTCCCCTGCCCTATCTGTAGATGGGGTGGGCACTACCTGTTGGGGTGGGGGGGCACTATTCCATCATGTGGGTGGCTCTCGCTGTATATGTACTGGGGCAGCATCAGGGTAGGGGATGGGGAGGTGACGGTACTACCATATGTACCATGGGCTGCATAGGGGATGGGGGGTGGCAACACCATGGGCATGTCATGGGGCCCTGGCACCACTGGGGGACTGCGGCATAGTGCCGCATACAGGGGTTGTACCCTGTAGAGTGATTTCTAAGTCCCCTTAGACCAGCCCAGACAGGTCTAAGGGTACTTAGAATTCTGCCATAGGGGTGCAGTTTGTGAATCCTGTGCCCGGGCTGTGGCAGCTTGCATCTGCCGCAGTGCGTCTTGCACCTTGTTGCAGCCCACCTTTCTGAATTGCGTGGAGGCAGACCTGAATGCAAGGTGCACCTTGCACCATATCTGTTCGGTGCAAGCGCCTTGTGTCAGATGCAGGGCTTTGAGAATCGATCCCCATATGTTACAATTCTAAGTACTGTAGTACTTCATTTTTTAAGTTATGTATGTGTGTGTAACAAGAATATTATGAGGGAAAATAACACTTAATTCCTATGTTTATAAATTTAAGACACTTTTATTCTTAGGGCCTAGCTGAAGGATTTTAGTGAGTAAAGGTGACAGCCACATTTGTGATGACAGACAGGAATGGCTGGTACTATTGATTTTATTGTGAAGATGCTACTGGACCTTCTTCCAGTGCTGCTTCATGAGATCTCAGCACTGGGTTCTGAGCTCCTCAACCAATCAGGTTACTGGATTTTTTATAGCCATATTATAGTTATCTTTATTTTTATTTTCTACACTGTGTCCACACATCGAAGCATGGAAAAATTGAGGTTGACAGAATGCACGAAACATTAGGGCCAATTATTTAAGCAATATATCACTACAGGATGTGGGTTATGCTAGGATTTACAATGCTTGTTGTGTTGTTTGGTCATGAGGCCGTAGGCAGATTGAGCAAAACATACTAAACACAATAAATGCTACCAGTAACCCACATCCTGGAGTGTTGTATTGAGATTATACAATGTACTTTTTTTTTTTGAGAAAAAAATATAAAGGAAACATTTTTTTTTTTCATTTAAGTCTATTTTGATTACTTTTATTGTTTCACCACACAAAAAATTCCTTGTTACTAGGGAATTCTGACTAGCTTCATCCTTTCTGTGAGTATGGAATGCTGACTCCCCCTTTTCCTGTATGTAGCAACCATCTGCACCACCCCTTATATATAAACTAAAGTCCATATCACAGTTGGTGTCATTGCTAGTCGTCATATGCTTGTTTAGTATGTATCTTGTTGACACTGCTGCTACTGGATAGGGCAATGAAACGCCAAGGGTACTGTACATCTCCCACCATTCCTGTTCAGCTGATGTCATATTTTAAGTCTGTCATGAATGCTGAACCTGGGAAAGTGCTTGTTTTTTTTCTCTAATTTATTTATCCCCCTGCCAACTTTTCCCCTTTCACCGACCACCCCATAACTGCCACCAGACAACATGCCATCCATCACCTCTAGCCAATTTGAGGTGCAAGCAGACCTAGTGTAGTGGAGACACTGACTTCATCCCAATGATCATTTTTATTTTTTCCTCCTCTGCTTGTGTCCTAGTCCAAGTGCAGAGTCAAGGTGTGCAATGATGCCAATGGGCAAGTTGTGCACACTTCCATACGCGACATGCCAGGTGTCTTGCTCAGCTCCACCTCCCCTTGCATGGATCAGTTGCGACAGCCCCCAGCACCATCCCCACCCCTGCCCTGGACAGGAGAGCTGTCCTCCAGTGATGGATTGCTGTAATGGAGTGGAGCTGATCTGTAAACTTTGGACACAGCAGGTGACGCTGTTGCGAGTGGCCAGCTCCTGGAAAAAATACATATTGGTACAGAAATCTTGGTGCATTCAAGAGCTCAGGAAGTTGTCAGAGATGACAGAAATTAAATAAAATCTGCATTCCATCATTTTGAATTTCGCCCAGGGTTCAGAGTGGGAACAGCAAGAATTCCTTCACAGTTTATGTCTTCACCACCTATATCAGGAGGATATTAACAGTATCTATGACTCATTCAGAGGCATAACTTCAAGCTTACTGTATGTTGAGGGTTGCATTTAGAGATGGGGCACCAATAAAGTCTGCAAATGTTATGTTGCTCTTAACTCATGTACTGTCAAAAAGTTAATTTGTTGCATTTAGTACTAATATCTGTTAGGTAGGAAAATGGGCAGACTAGGTGGGCCAAGCGGTCCTTATCTGCCGTCAAATTCTGTTTCTATGTTTCTAATATACAATACATGGTGTGTCATTGATAGTAAGCATGGCTTTTTTGTTTCCTTACATGAAATTGACCAGTACATTTTGGATCCAGGATTACGTCAACTGGCTATATCTTACAGGCAGGAAATATTTGCCCTTGCTCATGTTGAATATTTGAACAGGTCACGCAGACACACCGCATATCGCCAATATGTTCTGTGGTGTTTCCAGTGGTTGGGTCAGGGAAACTGTATTGTGATTCCAAACCGTGTTGTCTGGAGAATAAGAGACACTTACCCAGACCCATCTGGGCAGTATACGGGGTTTATACCTTCTAGACTTGTTTGACCCTGTTACTGTAGTCAGATTCTTTTTATAATTTGACCTACGAACATATTGAATCAATCATTACATGTTTTTTGTTGGAAGGTTTGAAAATAAAAAGTTGATCAATCTCTGTGTACAGTTACTTAACATTAGTTTTACTATTGTTTTGAATGAATACATATGATCTGTTGTCTGTATTGTGGATACAAATATTTTGTTACTACTTGGTTTTGGAGAATCTGAGTCATACAGTGTTTTTGTGTTAAACTTTATTATTAACATGCCTTAAAATTCACAGTTTGAATACAGTTCATAACATTTGTTGCTATACCGTCAAATGTATTCAACACATCTGCAAAGTGATTTGAATATGGTCATGTATTTAATGTTACAGAAATGTCTTGTGGTTTGCAAGTAATACATGGCCATGTGTATAAATGTTAAGTTATGATTCAGCTGACTATCTCATAACTGTAATGATGCATATAGTATCCTGCTTTGCATTGTAATACTATGACCATATTCAAATCAATAAATATCTATGCACAATAAATTGAGACATTTGCTGTTCTAGGTAAAGAGTTTGAAACATCTACACACACCAGGAAAACAATAGGTTTCCATCTAAATTGTTCAGAGCAACATGGCTACATTGTAATATACAGAATAATGAACAGGTGACTATGTGGTATGGAATTTTTTCCACACACTCGCAGTGTGTGATGAACCATAAACATTGAGAGCGAGGGTGTGTGAAAAAAAATCATGGACGCAAAGTCCTCTGTCATTTAATGTTTAAAACTACTGGTTCGTGTGCAGCGGGGATCGAAGGGTGAGTGACTTTCAATTTCACTGAGCAGGTAGTGTAACTGGGCAGTGTTCGGGCTCATACACACTATGCCCAAAAAGCGCTGAACACATTAATATCTACCTCTACAGCATGCTTGCATCATTTCATAGTGTTATCTTTTTTTTCTCTGTTTACAGAGAATCACCAAGTGTTAAGCGCAAGATCGAGTGGCTTAACAACCTCAGAAGACTGCACAGAATTATTCACATTGACGCTTGTATGCAGTCTTTTGAAGCTGTCCAGTCAAGCGTTCTCATGCGTAACACTCAGTGGCTTTTTTTTGAACAGAGAAGAAAAAAAAATATTCAGAAAGTATGTGAGCAAATGTTACAGGTAGAGTACTGTTTTACACTGCTTGGTCATGCTACCAATTCAGGAAAGTGAAAGACGGATGTACAGTGCTGTAATAATTGGCCTTTGGGGTATTACAACATCAAACCCCATAATAATCAGTTTTCATGTTAGTACATCACTTTATAGCAACCATAAACACCCATACATGTACTCCTGCTGCATATAGAGATTATTATGGGGAAGTAACTGCTTCAGAAATGTAAATGGTATTACTGTTATAATAATCTGCTTCATTTCAAACTTTGAATGGATAACATTGCACCTCATACATGATAATTATTTTTTGCTTTGTGTGTACAGTTTTTCATAGATCCTGTACTTCAGTCTGCATAAGACGATAAGTAACCTCCTAAAGGGAGCAGTGAGGGCTACAACCCATGTGAGGATTTCATAGGTTGTCAGTACAGGTCATGGAACTCCATGCATGCTTCAGTATATCGGATATTAACTAATGTGGTGGAGGGTCAGGGACCACTCATAAGTAACAGAATAGAAAGAGAGAGGATTTGGGAAAAAAAGTCATTTCACATTGGAAAGAGTCATGAAAAAGCTCACTAAACTGTAAGTGGCCAAAAGCATGGGGGGGAGAAGTCATTTCCTGATAAAGCTTGATAAATGTTCAGAAGTGGATGGGGTGGTCGGATAGCTGACTATCACCAAGGAATAACTTGAACTGGGACTTTACATCTCTGAATACCCAAAGATGCCTAAACAGAGTATTAAACCTGCATGAAGGGACATTGGAAAGGTGGAAGCTGTCCAGAGCAAGGCATCTAGGATGGGGTAGGGATTGCTCCACAGAAGTTGGGGGAAGTGTTGGCACAGAGTAACATCAACAATGAATGAGGGTTGTGCAAATCACATCCAATGCATCTAGTCTGTTCAGCAATGCACAGTAAAGACATTGTGAAATGCACAACAATATATGGATAGATATCATAAGCAGGTAGACTGTAATATTTGCTTTCCTTTATACTGCAGTACTTGAGTACACATATTACAAATGTGTCCAGTTCTGCTGTCCGTAGAATTGGAAGGACATAGTCTGATTTCTGAGGAATAGAGAAAGACATGTACTGTAGTCCATTACAATAACTAGTCCTTGACTGTAGGTTTTATGTTGAAAAGAGACATGTGCTGAGAAACTAATTGTGCTGTAGGCGGTGGCAACACTGGTGCAAATTGTCAATGATATGTTTTGAGGATCAGTTGCTTCCAGAGGCTTCTGCTGATGCACCGTACTGCACATATTTGTACGAGAACTGTCAACAGTTTCCAACAAGGCTGACAGATAGTGATTCTATGTGATTTTGTAACCTTTCTGGCTATAGCAGTCCAACACTGTGACTTCTTATTGTACATATGACGGTATCTGAAAAATTATCAAAAAACAGGAACGATTGTTTTGCTATACACAAAGATCTACTATTCATCTGTTTTATTTTGTTTTACTCTTGCTGTAAATATACTGCAGTTAAATTTTTCAGACTCAAATGGCAGTACTGTGTTTTCACTGGACAACCTAATGGAATGTTATCATCAGACACCACATGCCACTGACCTTGTTGTGTTGTCTCAATACACCATTTTGTGCAACAGGCGTCAGGATAAATCACAGTGCATATATAAGGGATATGCAAGGGATCAGTGTGTGACAATGCATTTATCTTGTACAGTTGCCATTGACCTCAAGTAACCTCATGAGTGGCGAAGGCGCGGTGAGGGATTACAAGAAATCAATAGCAACTATTCAGATAAATGCATTATCTACTACTTCCAACATATTCACTTTATGCAACAGGAGGAGGTTGTGTAATAGTTTATTTTGTTTCAGAGTGTAATATTTTTCTTTTTTTAGTATTTTTCAGTAATTTAGCAGTATATGGAGCTGTTTTGATGTGGAAGTTGTGTCAACCGGGGGGTGACAATGTGGAAACTATGTGGGTGTGACATAGTTGCTATGTGGATAAATACATTTATCTACATAGAAGCTCAGATAAACAGATTTATCACTTTCTGTTTATCAAGACACCCGTTGCATAAATACATTAATCTGAGACAGTGTGGATCAATGCCTTTCACATAATCACTATGGGAATAACTTTAAGCTATTCCCATAGTGATTACATCATACCTCATTTATACAACAGTGGTTGGAGCTTTCTAACTGAGATAAAATGCTATTGTCACCAGAGTGAGGTTAATGCAGCTAGCGGAAGCACAGTAGTAATAAATGCAATGTATCCAAACTGTACTAACCTTAATATCATTTCTTACAACTGTACTGATGTAACTCAGTAACACTTAGAATCTGGCTAAGTGTTTGAATGGCTTTCATGAAGCTAATGAGAAGAATGTAGCTCATCTGTCACACCTATGCATGTAAGTTCCCATTTCACTTTCAACTATTGCACTTTATGAAAGCCAACATTCAGCAACTTGAGTTTCATACTGGAAAAGAATCCACAGGTCACTATGCAGGAGTTAAAATGTTTACCACATCACACTACTGTCCATCATGTATCTCCTATTTATTCGTACAGTGAAAACATCAATCCTCTCCGCCTCCACCCCCACCCCCACCCCCCAGCTGGCTGGTTGTCATTACTACCACCCACTTTGGCAGCTCTTTTTCTGTGTTGATTGATAACAAGGCTGAAGGAGAAAGGAGGATGACAGAGTGGGTAGCCATATGGGGGCACCTTCAATACTCAAATACTATACAGATTGTATATGGATTCATAAACAGGAGTCGTACCATTAGAATGTTGAGAAATAACAGAAGGAGATCTAGCAGCAAAAAAAACAGGCATTGTGAATCTGTTGAACTGGTGCTGGTGGGCAAACATATGATGCATAGTATAATAGTTTAATGATGGAATGCTAAATAGTGTGAACACTGACCAAAACTCACATCACTTGTCCTTTTTTATTCTCATTTCTTCATATCCGAGATGACTGTTGTAGTCTATTGCTGCCATGTAGCACCTAGCCTTGTACACAGGATAAGAATATGAATAGTGCTTTGATGCATATATCAGCACATGCTGATGAAATTGTTCTACTTCTGAGGTAGTCCTGCATGACAATATGTAAAATAAATGCTGGAAATAACATATTGCAGAAGCTGTGCAATATTAACAAATAACAAAGGTTTTTCACTTTGCAATGAATGTTACCATTGTAATATATGGACAGTGTCTAGGAAGGAAGGACTGGTGACTAACATTAAGACCCACTGTGGCAGGGTAAAGGACATCACTGTGGTGCTGGGAGACCTGATTATGCCAGAAGTGGACTGGGGAGCTATGGGTGTCCTAATCAAGTGGGGCACTGCAGCCTGTTGCACATCTTCCAGGATGCATACCTTGCCCAGCTGGTGACTGAGCCGACAAGGGAGGGGCATGACCTGGATGTGGTCATGACAGACTGGGAGCACATCAGGGATCTAGTTGTTGGGGACCCATTGTTGGGAAGAGACCATGCCACAGTTTGGTTCTCCTTAAAACTAGGGCTGGGGTAGAACACACAAGAATGACAATGGTTGATTTTAGAAGGGCAGACTTTGGAGGCATGGAGCAGAACCATAAGCGCTATGTAGATGACATCAGGCCAAGTATGGGCATGGAGGCCCAATGGCAAGTTATAAAAAAAGTACTCCTCCAGGCTACCATGGCCTGCACTAGGGAAAGACACAAGTGGGCGAAGCTAGCAGGTTGAGCCGGTGGACAATAGAGGTCCAGGATGCTGTGAGGGAAACGAAGGCTGCTTATAGCCACTATAAACATTCTCAAGGAGCTATGTACAAGGAGGAGTATGATATGGCAGCCAGAAGGGTCAACAGGGGGCACTCAATGAAGCTGGCAAGGGGGAGGCTGAGGGGGTAAACAAGGAGGTGCTACATCACTGAGAGGGTGGTGGAGCCCTGGAAAGTGCTGTCCAGGGAGCTGGGGGCTGCTACTACTGTGAAGGAGTTCAAGAAGGGATGGGATATATATAGGGTGAGGGGTGCAACCAGGAGCCCAACTGGGAAGGTTGGGACCTGGTAGAGAGTGGGGTCCAAATACAATGACTTGCAATGGCACTGAGCATTGAGCATACTTGATAGACCATAGGGCCTATTCTTCATTAAAAACACATACATTCCATTCAGACAATGTCTTGAAAGGTGAAACTGATAACTTTTTCAATTCTAACAACACCCTCAAATCTTGTAATAAAAAGAGTGCAACTACACAATGACTACATTCTAAAATGCAACACAGAACAGTTGCTGTGTACTCAGTTGCACTAAGTACACATATTCAATTCTGTTCCATGTTCTGTAGTGATCAGTCTCTCACAATTACATTAATGATTCAGACACACTACTATTTATATAAATTATTCCATTTTTTTTAATTAAATATTTTAAGAATTTGAAACCCATACCTAACCTGAAGTTTAGACAGTATGGAATGTTCCCAATGAATCTCTTGTCTAGAGCAAATACTTTTAGCACATCATGTGCAACAGACCCTTCTACAAACCACTCTATTTCTATCTTCAGAAATCTGCGCATGTGCACATTGCGAAATACTCAATCCATGGTCAAAGGCCCACTCATGTTCATTTGCAACATGGTGAAGGACAGAAGTCCACATGCCCTAGTCACATGAAGGAAAGACATAAATTCTTGAAAATACATGTAATAATTATCTGTGAACAGTTACCATAGTCTACTGCAGTACAACAAGGAAATGTAAGCTAAGCAAGCACATGTCACCTTTTGAAGTTATGATGACAATTAAGTAGTACTGTAAAGTATAGGAGAGAAATCATTCTCAGTGTCTAAGTATAATAAGAGACTGAGTGAGTCTCACACCCAACTGCCAATGGAATGTAAAGAGACCCATCTTAGAAGCATATGTGTCACTCCTGGAGTACAGTATGCCAAAATTCCATGCCCAGTATTGTTTATCATGTAAATTAGGATCTGGATTTAGAAGCAGCTTGTTCATCATTGCTGTGTATAGTACAGGATACCAATGCACAACACATACCATAAGATCATTGTAGGACTTTGCTTCCCGACAGCAAAACCAAAAGTGGTTCACAATGTCAGTGTACCAAGAGGAAATCATTTTGTAGCACTTCTGCTGACTAACCTGAAACAACAATTGCTAATTGTTAAAAATCATAAAAGTCTTGTCAGGTTTTATATAGCCATATTGTCAAGTCCCTGACAAACAGGTCAACTCACAGAATTCATAAGCCACCTTTTTCTTGTTTCCATCACAAACATGGCTACAGCTTTACTGATATATAAAAAATGTAAACTAGGCCTTACAAATAAAAGGCAATTAAACAAAATAAAGTAAGTAAACAATTTAATGTTATTTACACTCATGAACACCCCTTACACACATACACATATCTAAAAATCACATACTATTCAGAGTTTCCATTGCTGGTGTATTTTTGATGACCATGAAAAATCTCGTACCAATCCCTACCACTTTGCTAGAGAACTCCCTGTTCCTTACCTGGAAACAGATAACATTTAGGTTCTGGCTCCACTTCAGGCCTGTGTATGTGTCTGTGTGTGTATGCCAGTTGAGATCTGAATAATGCTGAATTCATGTATTCTGTGTTACCATTCTGTGATTGTTTGGGCAGAAGGGGGGAGCATTCTACTACTGGAGTACTGCAGAGCTTTGTTCTTCTATTCCATGGTAAACAATCACACAACATATTGAGTGTGAAGAAAGATAGATGACTGACAAATGGAAAACATATGTGGAAGGACTATTTTACATTATTTAGTGACATTTTAGTATTTTTTTTTTGTGACTCTGAAAAGTTTTCAAATTATCTTTTTTTTTTGGAAATTTACCTATGGGCTAATTTTATATATGCAATAAGACATGGCTAGGGGTTGGTAGTACTAAGATACCTGCACACCCACAAACAAAAGGCACTCGACCTGCGATCTTGTACCTAAGTACGCCTCTGGCTGTGTGGGTATCTCAGTACTACCAACACCCAGTCATGCCTTATTGCTTACTTGTCACATCTAAAAGACTTAGAAAACCAAAAATAACTCATGGCCATTAATTTCTTTCCTAGATTGTTTACACAGTGCCATATATTGTATGAGTGCTTCACTTGAGGGTATCCTTTCTCTGTTGAACAGTGAGTACATGTAAATTTGCATACTTCTTTTTCCTGTGTGAACACCACAGCTTTTGAAGACTGTGTAGAATCATTCTGATGCTTACTAGTACTGATCAGGAGCTGTGGTTACAGTACATGACCAGTACAAATCACAAAGACTTACTCATCAGAGATGTCATCTGAGAATGTGCATCAGTGACTACTTCTGACACTTCAATGCCATGTGCTAACAGCTTATTCAATGCTCTCTTGAAAGCTTCTCTCTCTATTATTGGAGGTTTCAGGTTTGTCTCTCTCTTAGCTACAATCTCAACAAACAGTATTTTCTTGCTTTCATACTCCATGACCGTATATGTGCAATACTGTGCACAGAACCAAGGACTATCCATTCTGTCATCACTTTCAGAAGTATAGACATGGGAGATGTGAAAATAGTGTGTCAATAATTGTAATAGTGATCATTATTTTTGGTATGTGATAATTTTGGAGATTGTAAACAACCAATCATTTACTACTACTAATAGGTCCTATGCACTATGTCAAGTAAGAACAACATTTTATGAACTGGTAGTAATGTGTATCTTGCATAATCACTCCACCATCTGATGCATGTACCACTTATAATAACTAGTTTGCCATGCAATTCGTCAAACATGCATGCCTGCATATCAAGCCATGTGCTTTCTACCATTGGAATCATGAAATGTCACTGTACAAGAAAGAATATAGAAGCACTCATCATGGAGAGGTTCAAATTCTTACCTAGAAGACTGATATTTGCACAGCTATTACCAGACATTACTATGGCAGCTGCAAGAGCAATATCACCAGCATATGTTTGTTTCTTCACCAGTGGCTGAGAACTACAGTTGTGAAAATTTGTGGACTGAAGAGCACTTCTTTGTGGATAACAACACATAATTGCAAATGCACAGTTAGCACAACTGTACACTAAATTTATGTTAGGGATATGTTGCAAGCGACTGCCTGATGTCTAAGTGTCAGCTATCAGAGACTATGAAATATTAGGACAAATTACAACAGAAATCAATCAGACTTTTGTTTTGTGTTTTTCTTTACTTCAATCCTAAAATGGCAGACAAGCATTTTGATGTTGTTGCTCTTTTTTCATGTCGGTAAGAATTGATGAAAGCACATGAGGATGGTGCTGTGATGACATCCGTCATAAAAAGTTTCCAGAAGCATCTGGTCATATAACATCTGTGACACCATAAGACGAAGTCAGAAAACACACATCAGATGATTACATGTTCATTTGCGTTACTGTTTACTCACCCACAGAACACGTACTACTGAAGATGTATAATGTGCATCAACATGTACCTCTGCCCCACATTTGTCACAGTTGTAAATTTAAATCTTTCTAACCAATGTCATCAGAGCTGACTCAGATACCAAAGTTATTCTATCGGTCACAAATGAGTGCAATTCTGAGCCATGCACTGTACTGCCTTCTATTGAGTCAATGTCTGTCTCGCTGCTGTCATCACATTCAAGGACCTCATCGGCAACTGATGAATATTCAACATGATGCACTGCAGTAAGACTGGAAAGAATCATTTTCTTATGTGGGTATTTCAGAGAGCGGTTCATTGCAACAACAGTGACATTTCACTTCCATGCCAATGCATAATGGATTCCATATCGGTTTCATACCTGTCTGAGCAGGCATGGTCTGATTCAGCATCCAATCCAGAGCAGTCATTACCCATGTCAGTGCCCATTCAGTTATATGTGATGTCACCACTCATTGAATAACTTCCAAAAGCTCTGCAATGGGAAGGAAATGTGAAAGGATAAATCAATGCTCTGCTAACAATGGACTCTTACACATTTCCTAAGATGGTTCAGGTTATAATAATAATACTACAAATATTGCACATGCAAACATAGAGCAATCTAAACAGTGATATCCCAGACAGCGATAGGGATTTAACAGCACTCTAGAAGTAGCCTTCACCATGTCCCTGCCTGTGATACTAGGAGACAGAACAAGGGCAGAGGAATGAGGGAAGGTATTCAATCAACTCATGTGGTGGGGTGTGCTGAGGCATGGAGAAGTTCAGCACAATGGTGGTAGAGACCAGTGTTCTAATTCTAATCTCCCTCTCTTTCTTTTTATTTCTTGTTATTTATTGTAATGTTTCATCAGGAAGGCACATTTCACAACAAATTGCTTGCCTCATGGGGCCAATTCTTGTGGGACTTTTTTTTTTTTTTTAGGCTGTGTCAATACAGCAATGGAGTGGACGGCACTGTTATCGACAATAATCTTGTGACCTAGGGACTCTTAACCTACTAGCAACCTCTTTTCATACACAAGTGTTGCAGTAACATGTGCTTGACACACTTAACTCACTCTGTAGGTTCCAAAAACAAATACTCAGGCTGACTTTCTTTGAAGGCCGTATAACTAAAGAATGCTGCTAAATCATTACCATTTTCGTGTTGTGCATTGGACTCTGTGTCTCCAAAGCTGTTTAGATTTGTTAAAAAAAATGTCAATATACATCACTTAAATAACTTTACAGCATATCTACATCTAGCAAACCTAAGAATACAGTCATAGGAACAAAATCATTACTGTGAATCCTATAACTGTATTATACTGTATGGTGGAACATTGCACTGTTTAGTTTTTTTTTATCTAGGCTAAAAAACTGATCCTTCAGGGTTTTCTAATCACTACCATTACCCCATGAGGCCCAGGAAACAGTAGTGCATGTGTGTGGAGCTCCAAGCCACAGCCTCATCCACCCTCCCCGGTCTACCACCCGGAGCTATTTGGATGTAACAGTGCCACGCTGCCTCCACTACTGCAAATATCTCATCCAGACTAACTATGAGTTGCATAAGAAAATATGACACTGAGCACTGGCAATGGTAAATAACTAGAATTTGTTCATATTTCTATCACCTACTATCATTAACTGCTAAACTTTCTGTAATAATTACCTTGATGAGTTACTGCTGCTGTCCCTGGCTGCTTCCTGATGCATTAACTGCTCCAATTTCTTTGTGTTCGATGATGTGGATGTATGACAAGGGGTAGATGGCAATGTCCAGCATCCAAGAGAACTGGAAAAAAGTAAATAACTTCACTGCCTAACATCTACAAACACCAGACACACATATGCAAACATAATGACTGCACCAACATCTACACTCATTTGAAAACAAAGCAGAAATTCAGCACCCATGAACTGACAATAACTCTGTCACATCATCCTCCATGTCTTACAATACAGCAGTTACTTGATTATCATGTTATGTTAATCTTCCTGATGATGCCAACAATCAACCCCATCCACCAAGACCATTCTAAGTCTGTGATGCCATCAACCCATAGCCACCAAACAAGAGCCACTGTATATTTAAAACCCTCTTGTACAATATCAATCACTTGCACGTAGCTGAAGAGTAAACCTCAATTGTCAAGCACAGACATCTAAAAAATGATAGTTACATTTTTAGTTCATATTACCGAACTTAATCTTCTTACATACAATCAAACAAGGTAGGAGTTGCATTCTGCACCTCTAAATTTGAAGCACTCTTATCTGCATCCTCATCCTTACCATGACATACCAGATATTCAGAACCTTTGCAGACCTTGAAATAGGGAACACAAAAAATTTAGACTTACCTGAGATCAGAACACTGTGCTTGGTCCGCAAATCACTAGCAAGAGTAACAGTGGAGCTACCTTGGAAATGTTCAACTTCACCAATGCTGGAGAACTCATCATGGCTACAACACACACAAATCATTACATGCAAGTTGCATATGCATTCATAGACATGCTAGGAATAAGACATATGTATCATATACATGAACACAATAAATAATCATCATGGAAATTCAAACCGTGTACAGCTGCATATTACACTGACCTTTTTTTGTCATTGAAAACATTACAAAGTACTTAAAAAAGCATAGAAATCATTAGTATATTACTGTCTATGCAACATGCTCAAAGTTACACAACATGGTTCTATGTGATAACGGTGACCGCCAATGGGCAATCGCCGTTACGGTGAAGTCAGAGCACCGAAAATCAGTTTCAGTTCTCTGACTCCCTGGCGCATAACAAAATGGTGCCAGGGACTTGCATTTTTTATGTTTATGTGGGGGGCTGTGCCCCATGAACACCCTACTTAAGGATTCTCAGCTCCCGTGGGGTGCATGTCGGGGGGGAAAACATAAAAAAAAATTTGGCTGGGCACAACAAAAACGAAATTCTCCTGGACCCGAACCCAGCACCCTATCTTTCAAAGCCACCAGCCAACCAACAACACCATGGGGTCAGCTCGGCAGCCTACCACAGCACCACCCCTCAAATCCCTCCCACCTCTCCCACTGAGCATGCTCGCTCCTACCCTCTGAAAATGCTCCACCAACTTCGCGTGCATACCTGTAGTGACTTCCTGTCACTATGATCACTAACCCACCCCATCCGTTTTGCCAGCGTTTGCAGCCACTGTGCCATGCGCCACAATTGAGTCGCCCTTTAGGGTCAGTCATAAACATCACAGTATACCCACAACACCACTAAGACATCATAACAAAGTGATTCCTTGATTCTCATCACCAGCAACCTTCATCGTTGCACTTGTGAACAAAATGTTTACATATTTTTTTTTTCAATTATGTTTATAGCCCACAGCCCTGGAACTCTCTCAGGCCCTCTGCGCTCACCAGCTTGCTGTACCTCGTGCTGTGTTCCCTGACCATCTTCAAGTTCATTGCACTTCCCTGGGTCGGGCAAGTCAACCCGGAGAGACCGCGGGGGGCAGTGGCGGGGAACCAGCCTTGGGAGTGTGGCAGTAGCACTGGCAAGGGCCATCACCTATCCAGGGCTGTGGGGTATTTTGTAGTGTTTACACCCCCGATGTGGGATGTGCAATGCTACCCAGCCTGAGATCTGGGTGCTCCCACTCACGTCAGGAAGACAGCCACCCGAGGTCTACACCTAGCTTGCTAGTGAGCCCCTTGTGCGTTGCAGTGCCACTGGTCTCCACCGGGGCCACTGCCGCACTGGGCTTCCCCTGGATCCCACCCTGAGAGAGGAGAGCAGTCCTTCAGATGCTCAATCCTCTCTCTCCCCTGCTTAACCCCGGCAGTCTGGGCTCATTCCTGAACCCGGGTCGCTGGCATAGTACGAGGTGTGGCATCCAGCGCCTCAACCCTCAGTACCACCGGGCCAGCCAAAATGTTTACTTATTACTATATGATGGCAAGAAAATCCTGGGTTCTGTTTGGCTGGATGACACGGTTTACATAGACAGGATGGAGGCATTTCACAGGGGGCAGCTAACTTAATGCAGGGTCTGCAACAGAAGCCATATGAAGAAAGACTAAAGGAGCTTAATATGTATACCCTGGAGGAAAGGTGGGAGAGGTGGGACATGATAGAAACTGTCAAGTACTTTAGGGGAATCAACAAATTCCAAGAGGGTGGCATCTTTCAGAAAAAGAGATGTGCAAGAACAAGGGGACACAGTTTGAAGATAGAGGGGGCCGGCTCAGGGGAAATGCGAGGAAGTATTTTTTTCACAGAGAGGGTGGTGGATTTATGGAACAGCCTTCCTGAGGAGGTCATACAGTCAAAGCCGGTGGGGGAATTCAAGAATGTATAGGCCATACATAAAGCAATTCTACAGGGGGAAGAGTGGAAAGAGGTAGTCTATTGGTTAAGTAGGATCTGCAGCTTACCCAGTAGGTAGGGAAATGGACAAACTACATAGGCAAGCGGTCCTTATCTGCCATCAAGGTCTATGTTTCCATGTTTCTTAAGACCAACAAGTAACCAATTTTTTAAATACTGGCCTAAATCACGAATGTATTTGTATTAGCAATGTAAAAAGGACATCCAAATTTGAATAAGGCTAAATGGTCACATCATAATATTACTATGCATGACATCTGTTTCATGCAAAGTTATTCACATCCTAAACAACACAACAATATAAGTAAATCATTCACCCTACTTCCAAAATCTTTATTCAAGCAGTCTAATTTCCATTATGTACAGAGCAACGCTTGGTACTTGTGATTAGAAAAAGATTTAATTGCAATTGCACAGGATACAGGTGCTTCTCATGTGACCTTATGCATCAAAACATACATTAATGTACAGAATATGCTGTTAAATGCACACCCCCTCATGTCTTACTGATTCCCTATTGCGGGCATTCGTTTGATACACAGACTTGCGCCAATTCAATCTTCCCACAATCATTATACTCATCATACAGTACATGCATCTGAACATAAATGAATGGTGTGAATCTTTGCACTTAAACAAAAAGGAATACAACTGCTTATCAAAATAACCAACAAAATAACAAATCTATAAAGACTTCTTGAGAAAAGAATGATAAACAGTGCAGTATGACTCGTGGCATTTCAGCATGATTTGTACAACACAATTACCTGGCCTTAGTGTTTGAAATATATGCTTCAGATGGTCACTTTCAGCAGTAACAGATGAGCTGCCTTGAGAATGATGAGATTGCAAGCAGATATTCTGGTCATAGTACCTACAATAATAAAATGCTAATAAAGAAATGAATCAGGTCACTAGCACAATGCATGTTACCAATGACAAAAAATCTACATACTTTGTTATTTATAACATGCAACTTGTAATATGACTGTACAAAACAATTAATCTGATTGTTTCAGGAGTTTGGAAGCCATTGCCAATATCTCATGGTGACAACACTAGAAGAAAGATAAGTAGCCTATTCACAATGGGCCCTATACACGAAGGTGGCAACAGGTAACTAACCCAGTGGACCATTGTGGCACAGTGGGTTGGGTTCCAGGACACCATAGGGTGAATTGTCCACATCCTTCTCCACTCGATGGTGAAGGTATGGTGGTTGCCTGTCTGATGGAGTGAATGAATATGGCAATCCACTGCTGAATGCTGAGTGTGACAGCAGCACCACCCACCTCTGATCATCCACATCTAGAACCGCACAACCATTATACCACATCACAGGTTCCACAGCCCAGTTCCCAGGACTGACCTCAGGTAATCTCTTGCTCTGACTCCAATGTTTTCACCCTCTGGGATGTGGGTTAGTGGCAGGGGGCATGGCAATATGTGGCTTGAAGCCTGACAGCACTGAGGCAGTAAGATCCATGGGATGGGACACCAACCCCTGAAGTAATCCATTCCATTTCATTACCACTTCCACTACCACTTTTGCTCAACTACTCTTGTAAGTCACACACTCATAACCCAGACATATTTAAATACAGTTATTTTTTTCTTCTGCAAGAGGTATGCAAGGGGGGGGTCAACCTTTTAAAAACAAACTTTCACATGGCAACCAGGAATGCTAGCATGTGGCTCACTCCAGTAATAATCTCACCTCCTTGTGATGAAGTAACACCCACAGCCACTAACAGGGCACAAAACTTCAGTTTTTACTTTACAAAAATAAACTTGTGTGAGTATTGCAACCACTCAACATGCACAACAGTCTCTTCAGCAACGTTCATTCTCTCTGAGCCATCATCCATCTGCTTATCGAGACTCATAATGGAAGCAGTAACAATGTTCTGTCTAGTAAAGGAACCATACAAACAGCACCAACTAATGAAATACAGAGGGCAAATCCAATTGATGACAGTGGGGTGTGATGAAGAGGGAAGGGACAAAACAAGTACAGTGGTTGAAAAAAGCAAAAGGGATACAACAGGGAAAAGTGGTAAAATGATCTACTTTCACAAAAATACCTTGCAAATGCTACAAGCCATCTGAAGAACATGCAGTGGATACAGGGACAGCTTTACCACAAAAGGAATAAAAATTCATTTTTTGTCATTTTTCCTCCTCATTACTTTACCTTTTTGGTAATCCTATACAAAATGATGCATGAAGCCCATTTTCAAAGCAAACAGTAATACCCAACAGGTTGGGCAGTATGGACAATACCAGACCTTCCAAGAGCTATAAGGCCCTATGACTGCTGCATTGGGCCTCATTACACCCCTTTGCAATCTGGTATTGCACAATACTGCCCATTCTGTAGAGTAATACTGCTTGCTTACATACAGATGACAATGGTTGATCATGAATGAGCAACGACAATATGCTCACTTCAAAATGATGACATAACACATACATAGATTTGGAGAATGGAAATCGGATCAAGAGATGTAAGCAGCTGTCATGGCAAACAGCATTAATAATTACCATTGTCCATCAACTGTTTTACACAGTGCGTGATTTCAAAAGTCAACCAGAGGTGACTGCTAAGGAAAAAAAAACAGGTAATGCCATGTTCTTCCTTGAGTTGACACCACCGCCTGTGTAGATTCCCAATCAGAATTCTGGTCTTGCCATGTTCTTTCTCCAAGGCTTTTCTTCTCCGTTTCGTGAGTCTGTTCTAAATCTTGGCTTTCCACATGGAAAAACTGGTGTAGGCATTCCTGTGAAACATCAATATGTAGACATATAAATTTTAAACATTTATACAATGGATAACACCAAATATGTACCACAAAAAAACAAAACCAAAAGGGAACAGAAAAATGATTTCATAAATACCATTGCTGGAATGATACACTATTCCTAAGACTGGCAGGCTCACCTAGTCTACCACTTGCCTAGTTATGTGCTATGGCATGCCTTCACCCCCTATCACCCCCCACCATTCAACAGTCCCTTGTGTCTGTCCCATTCTCTTTTAACCACTCCCACTGCTGTTCCTCCAGCCAACTCCTCAAGAAGCCTATTCCAATTACCAACCACCCTCTCTTTGAATTAGTACTTCCTAATAATACCCTTGAACTGTCCCACCTACAATCTGCAACCCATGCCCACTACTCATCTCATTTCCTTTCCACTGGAAGATGCTCTCAGGTGGCATTTGGTTTATACCTTTTAGGTACTTGACAGTCTCAGTCAAGTTACTCTTTCCCTCCTCTGCTCCACTAAGTACATGTTCAATTTCCTTAACCATTTCTCATATGATTGATGCCAGAGCCCCTTTAACATATTTGTTGCCCTCTTTGGAACATGTGCCAGCTTCCCCACTTCCTTTTTGAGATGTGGCCTCCATAAGTGGACCCCATATTCAAGATGCGGCCTAACCAGATGGGTGTCTAAGGGTGCTATGACCTCCTTCCTCCTACTAGTAATCCCCCTCCTGATACAGCATAGCATTCTGATGCCTCTAGCCACTGTCATCTCGCAGTACTTTGCCACCATCAGGTCTCTCAATATGGTGGTGCCTGGGTCCCTTTCCTGTTTTGTTACTGTACTGCTGCAAAAATGCATGATCTTGCACTTGTCCATGTTAAACAACAGCTGCCACTTTTTGACCATGCCTCAAACTTACTTAGATCCCTCCACATTCTTTCCACCCCTTCCTGAGTGTCCACCCGATTGCACACCTTAGTATCATCCATAAACAGACACGTGCCTACTTTAAAGCCCTCTGTAATCTCCCACATGAGGCATTACACAAACTGTAGGTGGAGGTGGTCAGGCCATTACAGTAGAGGTATTTAATATGGTCAGGGGCAAACACAGGGGATTGTCATGGGGAGGGAAGTGGGGAATCTTGGAAAGGGGGGCCAACTGAAGAGGTGGGTGATAGGCAGACTTGAAGACCAAGGAAGGTCCTTATCTAAGGACACATCTATGAATATATTTATTATTTATTTATTTATTTATTTATTGAGTACAATCAGAATTACAATCCTTTGAGTCACAGACTCTTTTGCAAAGGCTCCACGTCAGGTACAGGGGGTGGAGGGTAGACAAATACAGTAACAGACATACTGGAACAGGCAGTATTTTCAGCTATCAGATATGATCAGTATATGTCTACAAAATATAGGGATGAGGGATGCATGTAATGCTAATTGCTGCACATTCAACATCACAACTCTAGCCGTCTTTTTTTTTTGGTAAGAGGAAAAAACTTGGACTTTACTGTAACACCATATTAGAGACGCCATATGCAGTTATACTGTCCATAGAATGGCCAAATAAAATCCACACAGAGGCTTCAAATCCCCACCATAAACCAATATCAAGAACTGAACTATGCAAAAAACTTTAAACATTGTCCCTTACATTTTTTAGGGGCACACAGATCAAAGTATGACAAACAGGAGACAGACTAAAAGATAAGCAGCACACACTTCAGTATGATTCCTGCATCTCAATCACAGATGACAAGTGAGAGATGACATCTTCTGGATCAGCACTGAGCCAATGCTGTCAGTGCTGTCAGTACCCCTTATACTAATCACATCACTACTACAACACCCAAAAAAAAAAATACATATATAAAAAAAAAACGTGTCCAATCGGCATCTCGTTAATTCTTGCACATCGGGTACAATTCTACAATAGTCTCAGTATGAAATTTAATCAGATATTGCTTCATCTTGCACAGTACTGAATTAGTCCATGCAAAATAAAATAAAGGAAACTTAATTAGTATAATCTTACAGCCTAAAACTCCACAGGTCTTACCACCACCAACATCATTAGATCAAAGGCCACCATATCACAGATGAACAGCGGGACAGAGGACTGTACAGTAAAGAAATGACAGCAGTGTACTGTCGATGGGGGGGACCATCACTGTATCAAATATGCAGAAGTTCACTGCCCCCAGCTGCTGTACTGAATATGCAGAAGAGGGCAACATATTATGCTAATTGTTAAACACGGAGCATCACAACTTTGGATTTTTATTTTGATCCATGTAACAAAGGGACGTAAGTGTCATCGCACTGACAGGGGCATCTCATGCAAGCTCCTGACATTCACCAAATGGCAACACCAGCCCTGCAGTACTATAAAAACCATTACCAGCACTGTCCATGGCAAAAGCTTACTCGCAAACTTGAATAAAGCACCATTTGCTCTATCATTTGTACCAAAAAGGCAAAACCATAAATGACAAACATGAGACATGACTTTATTTATACACAGATTACCTCAACTGACTATTGTCACTGACAGCGCAGGAAAAAACACTGACAGGCAACATTTAAACAAAATCCTCGCACAGTTGCACACTGCTTACATGGGAGTGTGCATGTTACTCTCAAGGAAGAATGATCATCAACATAAACAAAGCATGGAGAGGTGTCTTAACACCAATATAGTGGGAAATGTTTTTTTTTTTTGCTCAAAAGTGTATTAAATTAGCACTCATTTTGCAAAAAAAAAAATGCATTGAAAATTTTTGCAGGTCACAATAAACCTGCAACAACAAAAAAACAACACTGTACAGATTTTTCATGTTACGGGGTTGATAGTGTCCCTTCGAGTATACCAGAGACTTCAAGGACTTTAATAAAACATGTTTCCAACAAGAAACAGGGAAAGTACAGTAAACTGGGAACACACAGATCTAATCCCTGATGTGGAATTAGCTGTTAGGGAGTTTACACATATTTGTGTTGACATCTGTAACATGAATGCTCCATTTAAAAGTAGTAGAGATAGGAAAAAACATCATCCATGGGTAGATGAAAAAATAAAAAAATACATTCGACGGAAGGATAGGATTTGGAAAAAGGCTAATAAGATTTTGCAAGCTGAGGACTGGGAGTTTAAAATAATCAGAAACAAATGAAAAAAGTGTGATCAAAATGGTTAAGAACAGATATTACTGGAATAAAATCAATCATACAAAAATCCAGCACAACACTGGAACTTGATAAAACAACTAGCAGGGAATACAAAGAAAGATACAGAAAAATAGAATAACGGATAGGTTACTGTGCGTTACTGGTGAGTAGTACCATCAAGAGGTTCTGGTCACATAGGAACCTCAAGAGTGAAGCTCAAGAGGTTCCTGTGTCCACAGACTTGAGATGGTAGTATTCACCGGTAATGCACAGTAACATATCCTTTATTTTTTTTTAAATATATGGATTTTAAATTTAATACTGTACCAAAGCATACAAAAATTCCTAGTAGTACGATCGCTGCTAGACTGATAATACCACAATTCAACAGTGATAATAATATCAATCAGATCTGATACCATCATTCTGTACCTGAACTATACTAATATCAGCAGTACCAAACAGCGCAAATGCCCATAAAATGCCCCTTAACAAGCGTGAGACAGCTATCACTGTAACCACCAGTTACAGTAAAAGTTGACTGTATGCTCCACAAAAACAACTGCTGACAGGGTTTTTTTCCATCCACAAAAATGGTTTTGTCGAAACAAGCCAACACATCCGAGGACAGAATACATTTCATCCAAGAACAAGAAAACATAAATGCACAGAAAAAATAGTATTCAATCTAAGGCTTCTTCAGAATTACTTTAGCAAAACCAGTAAGTACCAAGATCTAGAAACCATACTGTACCTCTAGAGCAGGAATTCTCACACTTTGTCATAGCGAGCCTCCCCACAGCCTTGGAAAAGATCTTGAGCCTCCCTCTAATATATAAATAATCTGGGGCCTTCCCATAGTTAGAACAACTATCATACTTTGCACATTACAGGAAGAATACAATGAAGTGCATGTGGGTCACTGAGTTTATTCTCATTTTATTGAACTTGTTATTCTCCCTCTCTATAACCCCCTCCCAGGTCAGCCTATTCCTCCACACATCTGACATTTGGACCCTATTTACCTCGTTGCAATACCTCCATGAGTCAGACTGTTTCTTTGTCAGTTTACCTGCTCTTAAACACCTTCTCAAGGACTATTTTGCTCCCTCCTGCTCTTTGCTCCTAGTATCTCTGCTAGCCTTTGTATTTGTGCTATTGTGTATAGTGGAATGTTGCTCTGTATACAATTCCATCCTTTCAAAATGCTGTTCTACCACAGTTCCAAGGTCATGGAATGCTATTCTACCCTACTGTGATAGAACAGCATTCTAGAACCTCTAGAGACTGCATGAGTCAGTTTCATTTTGAAAGCAATAGAACTCACAAAACACATTTTACACACAGCACTATACACTATAAAAAGTACAGGATGAGCAACTCTATGCACAACTAGTGTGTTTTGCCACCTCGGGGTTCTGACTCCCATGGACCTCTAGAGCTTTGCTCTCGAGGTCAGAGGGAATCAGAATCTCTCTGTGCCAGAACACACTGGTTCTGCATAGTTGCCTATCCAGTATTCTCTATTTTCTGCAGCCAGTATAATGGGTCAGTTGTTACCTTGTTCCTATTCATTTGCATTATTTTGCATTTTGTTTTGTACAGTTTCCAAGCAATGTATTTTCTCCATTCAGCTTTCCCCATGTCATACCAGGAAACAAGTGTTTGTTGAGCGTGTCTTTCCTAGTAACCATTTTGTACATAAATTCACATGCCATTATTCACTTTTACTTCACTGCATCCTTTCACACGAAGCATCCAAAACTTGACATTTAAATATAGTACATATTAAGGCTTGCTTGAGCCTCCCCTTGAACAGGTTGGGGCCTCCCCTGGGAGGCTGGCCTCACCATTTGAGAAACCCTGCTCTAGAGAAGCTAGACACAATGGTTCCATTTGATAATGGTGATTGCAGAAAGGTGATCGCCGTTATGGTGAGTGTATATTGCCAAAAAACTGTTTTGGTGATGTACACTCCCAGCACACAGCAAAAGGGCACTGGAGACTTGGATTTTTTTATTTTGTGGGGGGCTGTGACCCTAGCACCCTCCGCGAGGGGCTTCACCCCCCCCACACACCCCTAATAAAGGATTCTCGACTCCGGGGGGGGTGTATGGCGGAGGGATGAAAACATGAATAAAAAAATTCCCAGACCAGTGCCAAAAATGAGCACATGCCCAGAACCAAACCCGGCACCTTCACAACCCTAGCCTGCCACCAACCCACCATGCCACGTGGCCAGCTCAGCAGCCCACTGCCACACTACACCTCACTAACCCTCCCTCCCCTTCCACCCATTGCATGGTGTGGTCCCTCTCCCTGTGCATGTGTACATATAGCGACATCCTGTCACTATATTCGCCAACCCCCCTCTTCTGGTCACCCTCTCAGCCTGGTAGCCTTGTGCACAGGGGCTGTGATTGAGTCACCCTTTTTGAATGTGCTCAATCGTGGTTGCCATCATCACAGGCTACCAGACACAATACTAGCAGACTTCATTTATTAACTAAAGAAACATGATATCTCTGAATACAAGCCTACAACAATTAGAGGAGTGTTTTCCAGCATAGACAGGTACCTAAATAAAACAAATTACATAGCTTCCATTTTTTTAAAAGTCCTCATGGCATCTATAAACAGATACTAAATTCCCTTACAGCTAAATAAAAGTACCCGAAGAAAATGTGGCTAGGAAACCATCCCGGACAAGCACAGCCACTAACAGAAAGTGATGTCAATCATACAACTGGTACACTGAGCTACCAGTCATCTCCATCTTTACTGTGCATGACGTTTTTTTTTTAAAGTAGGGCTTCACTTTGTGATCCACACCAATTAGCAGTACCAGCTTAAATGGGGCAATATCATCCCAGGCACAGACACTGAAGGCAATGAATTCCTAGAATACCATGAGAGACAAATTACAGCCAGAAGTGGTGCAAATATGAGAGATGTCAGACCAATTGCCCCCAGAATGTACAAAAATATGCAGAACCTTGTCAGAGACCCAATAATAACTTACCATAAATATGCAAGCCACAGGCCACCAGAAATGTTAAAGCCAGAAGCCCCATTTTACCTTGCACCTAAGGCTTAAACCAACTAGCTACTGGTACCGATGTATGACCATCAGCTTAAACAAGATATGCTCTATCATGAAATTATTACAGAAGTCAGCCGGCCCACTGGCACAACAGTAGAGCTACCATATGTAGTGGGCAGGACCACCAGAACTGGAGGGCCAGCCAGAGAGATGAGGACTGAGCATCATAAGGACAGCTCTCCTCCGCTGGGAAGGGTGGAGGAGAGGGACCACAGCAACACTGGCTTCTGGTAGCAGCAGAGGACTGGTACACAAGTGGCCCTGAATGTAAGGGACAGCAGGCAGACGTCAGACGCGTGGTGCATGGGTGCATACATTGCAACATCCTAAATGTGTTTGCACACCCGAGCCTGAAGTCATAGAAAAGTGGAAAAACAATCCTATGGCATGCATGAGGTCACTGCCTGCCTGTGACACACTGGATGTACCCAGGATACTCCCTCCAAGCTCGGCTCACAAGGAACTCCCCAGTGTGTGGGATAAGTATCCGCTGGGTTACAGACCATGGCTGTTTGTAGGAGGAGGGGGTTTAGTACAGGTGCTACAGCCGGTGGGGTGCTGAAGGGTAGGAGGCTGAAAGGGGAAACCATAGGACCACCCCAGCCAAGGAGGCAAGAAGAAATAATAAGTTATTGCAGAAGTCTGCTGGAATACCCTTAGAGAAAAGAATCATGAATTGCTCAACATGGAAAACCTCAATGGAAATGCTTGTGGACTCAAACATTCCCCCAACTGATGATGCCCGGCTCTCAGGGCACAAAAATATTCAAAGTATGAATAATATAGTACCTTGTTTGTATACAATTGGTGTGTGCACACATGCCCATTAGTAAGTTAGGGAGAACCTTGGAATAAAATGGATGCCAAATAGCTGGGAGATTAAGTTATAAGAATTGTTTTGACAGGAACTGACCTATCTGCACTCCAAATAAAGTAGAGGACAAAATGTCATTATCACTCTTTTTATTGTTAATTCAATTTGCAGCTTTCAGTATGTACCACTTTAGGTAAACAGAAACAAACCCGTCATATTCTGTGGCATTTATACATGGCAATGTCATAAGTAAGAAGGTATCACTATACCAGTTTAAATGATATTCTGTGTGTCCCTTTGCTGTTTTCGAGGCTCAATTGCCTAATCTATGAGGTTGGGAAAGTCACCTCTTACAAAGGCCTGGACACCTTTGCCGTTGTTTCCTTCTTCTGTGGTTTTCAGCACAGTATCTTTCTACAATGTTAATACTGTTTGCACACAATCTATTAAGCATACCCGTAACTTTTAAATGTGAAGCCAACAGGCTATTCAGATGCCACTTGTTTTCCTGCTGCACAGTAAACTTTTTTCAAACTGACCACTGTCAACCACAGAGTATGCTTACATTTCCGAGCACTCATGCTCCATCATCAGAGCTGACTGTCTGTAGGATAAGTTGCCTTAGAAAATGGGCAGGGAGAAATCTTCCTTCTGATTGGTTTAGGCCACCAACCAGCCGGTCCGGTATCAGGCAACAGAGACCGGGAAATAATAAGCACCAGTCTCTGTTGCCTGATTATGTTCTAAAATCACTGGGCCCATAGAATTTAAAAAAATGAATAGTAGCCATTGTTTTTTTCCGTTGCTGAGCGAACAAGTTTCTAAGATAGCCACCCCTTCCAACAACTGCAGTCTCTGTTTCATAATGTTTATGTTTTTTAAATAGTGAATTAACATTTTTCCCCCTTCCTGTACCTGACAAATCATGTTGGCTAGCACCCCTTCAACCATTCGCTGTTACGGTAACCGCAAATGCAGCGCCGTGACTGAAACTGCAGAGTGCAAACTGATGTGGGCAGGTAGAAACCACCTTTTTTCATGTAACTGCTCCTCACAGCACTGAACAGAAAAATAAAGCTATCCATACCTTAACACTTGGACACTAGCACCACAGTTGAAAAAGTGGGCAGCAAATCCTTAGAAAACCTCCAGTCCTTTTGGAAAGGGATCGCACTTGCAAACTATGCAGTACCGAAAGAAAGAAATGCTGGCAACTCCGGGTAGGAAAGGACGCCCTGAAACGAGTAACTCAGCTCAGTGTGCCTTCTTGGTTAAAACTGTAAATAAATAAGGAGAACTGGCAGCAAAGAGATAGCTCATTTTGAAACATCCTTTACCCTCTCAAAAAAAACAAAAAAACGATGACAGCACTATGGGTAGTTACTCGGGGGTATAGTGTTGGGAAGGAGAACCGTTAGCTCTAAAATGTAGCATTAATCACCCCTTCCCCACTTTGAGTCTGCCTTATTTGTAAGAGACAATAGCCACACATGTAAAACAAAAAACAGCAAAGAAAGAAAAATGAAGCAGTCAGTCCCACCAGCTTAATACAGCTGGTTCTGGACATCGTGATTTTAAAAGGGCAGCGCACTCCTCTCCTTACAAGCTATACCTGCAACTGCAGCTTGCCCCAAAATAGCCATCGCCCACAAACAAATAAAAATACACAGGAAACCCATTCCTTCTAAGTTCCTCGGAATGTCCTACTGCCTCTACAAAGCATTTCAGGTCGCAGGTCTGAACAACCATGATCGTACTCTACATGAAAAGCAGGAAAGATAATTTTGCTGCTTCCAGAGATTCCGATCACTCCATCTCTCGTTATTTTCCCGTTTTGCAGGCAACTTACTAATTTAACTATGGCAACAGGCTACAGAGGCTCACATAGCACAATAGACCCCAACTCAAAAGAAAGAAAGCACTATAATCCAAGTGGAGGAACTATTTTATTTCAAAAACATATAAGAGTTAACAATTTTAACATTTCAGCATGAAAATTATTTTTAAATACAGTTTGTCTATTTTCTAAGCACAATAATACCCTCCAGGGTGGGCGGTATTGGGCAATACCGGACCGCCCAGGGGCTATAAGACCCTCTGCCTGTGGCGTCGGGCCTCATTACGCCCCTGTCCGGTTCGGTATTGCCCAATACCGCCCATCCAGGAGGGTATTATTGCTTGCTTATGTATATACCTTGTTACCCTGGCAACACACAACATTGACCTTTTAAACAGTTCCTTATGCCACAGTTCATTCGAGCTGTGTTTTCTCCTTTTGAACTCACCAAACATTAATTCAATGGTGCTAAACTGGATTAACATTTTAAAGTGCAAAATCTAAAACTACAAATAAATACTTTGTGCCTTAATCCCTCGTTTGAAAGTTTTATTTGATTTTTCTTGTGCTTTTAAAATGCTATATACATGTGCAAAATTTTTCTGTGCTGATTGTAAACCCATTTTTTTGTCTTGCTTTACAATAAATATGTCAAGTTATTTTAATTTGTATCACACAATGCAGAATACATTAAATAGATCCTATAAATAAGTGTTAAAACATAGAACTTATTTTTTAAAAACCGTAAGAGATTGCTAAGTCTAAACTGGGAACTGTGGCAACATTTTCTTTATATGTTTGCTATTGTAATGAATCACAAATAGCTACCATATCCTGTTTCATCATTAAGTCCCTTTGGTGTCAATGTTTTCAATTCATAATTCCAAAATGCCTGTCATTGCAGTAGGAGGTTCTTCAGGTCCCCCCGTGCAGGAGGATTGACCTTCTCTAGTCCTATATGAATCAGTGAGGCTGCTGATCTGTGACCTGCTTCCAAATAATGTTTTGCCATGGCGTATTTTGTATTCTGCATGTTCTTATTGCTGTTTTATGTTCTCCAATGTGTGATTTCAAAGCTCTTTTGGTTTGTCCTATATAAGAGAGCCCACATGGGCAAGTCAGTATATAGACAACCCCTTCACTACTGCAGTTTATACATCCCTTAACAGTGTATTTTTTTCCCACACCTGGGATGATTAAAAGATTTGGAATTCCTTGTACTGCTGCAGTGGGCACAATTTCTACATCTGTAATTGCTGGCTGGAGCTGCCGGCATCTATTCTGGTCTCAAGTTGTTTTTTATCAATAAAAAAGGTGTCCACAAGTATGTGTTTTAAATTTCTGCTTCTTTTGTGACTGAATAATGGACCATTTTTAATCACGTCTTTTAGGCAGGTATCCATTTCAAGTATTCCCCAGTGTTTTCTGATTACTTGTTTTATTTCTCTGTAGGCTTCTGTATATACTGTATAGTGCTGAAACAAATTTGTTCTTTCTTTTCCTCAGCTTTTCTATTTACCTCCGGTAACTCATTTCTGTTTTTGTGTTTTTCCCACTGCCCCCTGCCCCCTGGACCCCTGGTTCATAGCCCCTTGTTAAAAGTCTACTGCACATGTTTGCTGACTCTTTAAGTCTGTTTGTTTCTTTGCTGCAATTTCTTGTTGTTCTGAGCAGTTGTCCATATGGAATATTGCATTTTGTATGCCTTGGGTGGTTACTATCAAAATGTAATATCATATTCCAATCAGTTTCTTTCTAAATAAAGTAGTTTCTAATCTCTTGATTTGGGCATATATTGTAAGGTCCAATAACTGTATAGAGTTTTTACTGTACTGTGAGGTAAATTTCAGATTCTCATTTCTAGTATTAATATACTGAAGACATTTGTGTAATTCTTGTTCTTCACCTTCCCAGATAAATAAAATGTCATCAGTGCAGTGCCATGGATTTGTTGGTAAAAATTATTTCCAAAAGTGAAATAATTGTTAGTCAGCACCAGATCAACCAAAGACACTATAAAATCAGAAGGAGGTACAACATTACTGCCTCTAGCATGGTTCTCAATTTGGATGTTTTTTTAATTTATTCAAAACATCTTTAGTATCATAAAGATGGGATTTCACTTTTCCTGTAAAGAGGCATAGAAAGAAGTCCACATATTTGGAGAGGTTTTGTTTTTCCTCCTTTATTCGGGAGGCCTCTGTCAATTTCTGCCCTGGTCATGGCTCCCAGAGCTTCCACCAGCTGCATATGCCTGCTATCTCCCAATCACTCCCGGCTTACCCCCCAGAGGGCAGGGCCGTGGCTCTGATGCCCCAGTTCCAGACCACAGGCATAGTATCTAGCTGGTAGTGCAGTGGCAGTGGCTAATTGAAGCCCGGGGAGGGCTTCATGGAGACAGAGGCTTTCCAATCCATTTTTCTTGATTTTTCCTCCGGGATTCAGGTATGTGCAATGATGTCCAGTGTCCACCCCACCTCCATTAGTTATGAGTGATAGCAGCTGCAAGGCCCCCAGCCTCCACCATGGGTCCGTCTTGTGCCAGACACTTTCCTCCCCCTCCCCCCATAGGACGCTCTATCCTTCTCCCTCAGCCGGCCCTCAGGCGATCCTGGGTCTGTTCCCGAACCTGGGTCTCTGGCGTCACAAGTGGAAATCCAACCACTGAGCTGGTGGGCTAGCTTGGAGAAGGGTTTCTACTGCTGAATTAATCCTACTTACTGTAGGTCTCCCCTGGTGGGCTTTGTTTACTTTTGTGAACTTTCAGTAACATATATATAGTGGGTTTCACTGGATTTTCCACTAATAAAAACTTTTTTTCCTTTTCAGTAATCCATCTTTTGTCCACTGCTTCCATTACAATTTGTTTTATATTCTCTTTAATATTTTCAGTCGGGTCTACTTTTAATTTTTTGTAGAATTTATCATTTTTCAACTGTCTTTCCATTTCCGTAATGTACATATCCTTGTGTCATAGTAGTACAGCCCCTCCTTTATCTGTCTTTTCTTTATTATTGTGTCAGGCATGTTTCTAATTTCTTCAAGGGCATTCCTTTCCTTCCTTGTTAAGTTGCCTGTTTTTGAATATCTTCAAAATCTCTTAAATACTTTTTCAATGTTGTTATCTACTAATTTGCTGAATGTATTGATTGCTGATTTCCTATCATATCAGGAATGAATTTTAATTTATTGTAAAAATGTCTTTTTTCTCTTATGTATTTCTCAGATTCATTTCATCATTCTCATTAACATTTTGTCTTACAACTGTGATAGTATGAATTGTATTCTGTGGTACTTCCTGTTTAGCAAAATAAGATTTTAGATGTAATTGGTGGTAAGTTTTAAATAAATCTATTTTAATTCTAAATGCATTTGTCTTTTTGGGGGGGATAAAGGATAGTCCTTTCTTAAGTATTTCTTCATGGATAGGACTCAGAATATTATTTGTTAAGTTGATTAGGTCCATCTCTTGTTCTGAGATGACCTCTAGGGGCCCTGATCTCCCCAGTAACTCCCATAATTTATATTGCACCCTCTTCCTCTCTTTCTGGTGCCTCTTCCTCTTGCCCCCCGCCAGTCATTCTCCTGGCCCTGAACTTCTGCTGCACTCTCCTTGTTGTTCCTGCTGAAAATCCTGTTTTTCCCTATTTATTCTTTGTCCTCCATTTGTGGAATCTTGGCTACTTTCTTGTGATGTGTCAATATTGTCTGTATCAAATTTTCTAGAACCTTTACTTTGAAATCTATGCCTTTTTCCATGTCAATTACATATGGTTCCTTTCCTGTAGTCATGGGCATCTCTCTCATGTTAGTCATTTTTATACTCTGCAAGCTCTTCTCTAAATTTTATCATGTTATTCTCTAGTTTTTTTAGTGTCTCATTTTCTTCTGCCTTCTGAATGTTTTTAAATGAGGAAAGTTCCCACTTTATCAAGGGCGTCAAGAAATAGGATAGCCCAGCAGATACTTTTGCCCACTTTGGAATATGGAAGCTTGATATATCAGCATGTTACCCAGGCACTTTTGGACAAATTAGACAAGACATACTATAGGATGTCTAGATAAGTACTCAAGTGCCATTACAATACACACCCATTGTGACATGTTTTTTTTTTTTTATGTTTTATTGGTTGTTGGGTAAAACCAAGGTACAGACAGATTAAAAGCATAACATTTGGAATATAAGCAAGTCCATTTACATTACTTGGTACCTCCAGACATCAAGGAATACAGTTTCAATCAGTACCATTGGTATGGATTCAGTGTAAGTTCAATAAACAGTAGGGATAATGACTCCAAAACCTAAGGAATTGCAGGAATAGTTACAGTCACAACCCCACACATTAACCAGCCAATAGCGTGGGCCACAGTACTAACCCTTCTACATTCTTCTTGGTCACCGGTAATGGCCAAAACAGATCAGCACCCATGCCATCAAAAAGTTAAATATATGCATTTAAGTAGGGAATCAACCATCCTCAATAGCCAATTGAATCGGATCCCACACTGAATTGAATCTAACCCCCATACCCATAGCATTTCATTGCTCCCTTTCTAGGTTTTTGCAGAGGCATAAATTGTTACTCCACTGCTGTATAGTGGGAGGGGAAGTGGTAAGCCAGCACTAGGCAATTGTTTTCTGAGCATTAATCAATGCCAATGACCAAAGCATCTCTGCTGGTCCACCCCTAGGGTAGTGAGGGTCAGCCCCTAGCAGGAACTCCAAAGGAGTGCATGGGAGAGCACGATTCAGCACTTTCTCCATGATTCAGTGTATTTCAAACTAGAATGGGGTGATCTTTGGGCAGGTCAGAGCTGTATGTATAAAATCACCAGAATGAACCATGCATATGGGGGCAGGTATCTGGTTTAGTCGGATCCATAGCATGGAGTTGAGTTGGGGTCACATACGTTCGATACATAAAATTAAATTTGATTTGTCTTAGCTTGTTGCTTATGGAGCATGTGTTAAAATGTTGGATGGCACTCATCCAGATCCCCCCCATTGTTCAAATTTAAATCAGTCTGCCAGACCATCCATGTCTTTTCCGCATTATCTCCATTGTTTCAAAATAGGATTTTGTAGAGTATGGCTAAAGGTTTGGCCAGCAGTTGGGGTAAGAAGATCTCTTCCTCTATTGGTGATGGTGTACCCCACTCATATTCAGGACCTAGTGTGTTGCCCAGAGTGCTTCCAGCCTTAACATATACAAAAAAATCAGCTGCAGTGATGCCCCACTGGTTACATATGTACAGAAAGTTAAGAGTGATCCTCCCATGTAGAGCTGTCTCACCAACCCCAACCCTTTCTTATGCCATACCAGAAGTCTCTGAATCAGGGAAGCCTAGCGTGGGCCTTTGAGCCACATTGCAGTGACCAAATCTGTATTTGGGGAGGGCAAACTTATGCCTGCAAAGTTCATGGGCTTTGCTCCAGCACTGAAGAGTAGTTGCTGTAAATGGGTTAGCTATTTGCACCTTATTGGAACCTGGCCACAAGGTTCCCAGCAATAAGCCTTCACATAGACGGGCCTGAAGTAGGTCCTTCTCGAGGCACAGCCATAGAGGAGGGTCTGTGCCATCATTACCAACAATGTAGGTCAGCTGAGCAGCTATATAGTACCAATAAAAATGTGGAAGACCCAGACCCCCACGGGAAAGTGGCATAACCTAGATAGATCTTTTGATAAGCGCAGGCTTGCCCCTCCACACAAATTTATGAATAATTGCATTAAGTTGTTTAAAATGCGAGAGGGGAAGGGAGATAGGGAGAACCTGATACATGTACAGGCACCTGGGGAGGATCATCATTTTCACCATTCCCACTCTACCAGTTAATGAAAGGGGAACCATCTGTCACAATCCCAGATATATTATGCACAAGGGGGTTTAAATTTAGAGCATAGAGCATGTGAGTGCATACAGAGAGAAGAACTCCCAAGTATCTCAATTTCATCACCATTTACAGGCCTCCAAGACTGGCAATTAAACCGGCCCTATCTCCAGCCCCTATGGGAAGTAGTTCTCTTTTGATCCAGTTAACTTTGTGGCCCGACAGGTCTCCATATTCATTCATGACCTTGAACACTTCAGGTAAATCATTGGCAGGAGATTGCAGATATAGCAGCAGATTGTTGGCATACAATGCCAGTTGGGGTGAACACCCACCCCCCCGGAATCCACGTATGTTATTATTCACCTGGATTCTAGCAGCCAGAGGTTCCAGTGATAACACATAAAGGAGGGGTGAGAGGGGGCTACTTTGCCTTGTACCATGCCCCGATTCAAAACTCAGGGACCTGGCCCTATTGACCGTGATCTGAGCAGTAGGGTGTTGGTACAACATACGTATCCATGAACAGAAGCCAGGCCAAGCCCAAACCTCTGAAGAGTGTCAAAAAGATACTCCCACTCCACGTGGTCAAAGGCCTTTTCAGTGTCAATGGAAAGGATCATGACACCATGGGAGCCAGCCCTAGTTCTCCACCGATGTACAACATTTAGGGTACATCTGATGTTATGTTTCCCCTGCTGGCCCTTGATGAAACCAGCCTGATCCTTGTGGATGAGATGAGGAAGCAAAATCTCCAACCTCGTTGCCATGGCCTTGGCAAGAATTTTATAAGTTGCTGTAAGCTGAGATATTGGCCTATATGAGGCACAATAGCAGGGGTCCTTGCCAGGCTTATGGAGAACAGTAATGATAGCTGACCACATGGAGGGGGGCAACACTCCTTTCGTCAGGCATTCCACTAACATATTGTGCAAGGGTTCGAGGAGAAGGTTCTGAAAGGATTTAAAAAAATCAATAGGGAGCCCGTCCAGTCTAGGAGCCCGACCCCCCTGAAGTCCTTCAATCACACCTGAAATTTAGCCCACTAGTAGAGGTCCACCCAACTGATTCACCTGGGCATCAGATAGCTTAGGTAATGGGGCTCCAGCAAAGAACCTGTCAAGGGCCTATTGGTTTGGATGACCCTGTGATGTGATTTGTAGAATGTTCCAAATGCCTGGCCGATCCCAGGGGGTATCTACCCTAACCACACCCCCTCCTCCCGAATGAATTCCACCAACCTATCTCCCTCCTGTTGGCGAAGCTGCCATGCTAGGTACTTACCACCCCATCACCATCAAAGTAGGCACCAGCATGGGATAGCAGAATAGCCCTCTCCAAGTTGGCACTGCTCAGGGTATTGTACTGCCACTTTAATTTTTGCAAGACACCATACACAGCAGCAGTGGGTCTATTTTTTAGGTGCCGTCCCACAGGCCTCAATTTTAGTCCTAACGCGTCTGTAGGTCACGATGTGAGCCCATTGCTTTATAGATCACATATCCAATGGAATAACCCCTGATGGACATATGCAGTGCTTCCCACCTTACTTCATGTGTTGTATCCCCACTTTTGTTCAAGATTAGAAATTCCCTAATCATATCAGATATGCTAGACCGGTAACCATTATCTTTGAGCAAAAGGGGATCTAACTTCCATTGCCAAACCACAGGGATCGACTCTCCCATGGTCAGATCCACCATGAGGGGTTCATGATCAGATAAAAACATTGGGGAGTAGAATGCTGATTTTGAGGCATTTTGAGGGGTCAGAGAGTGGGACAGCAAAATTCTATCCAGCAAGACATATGATTTGTGAGCTTGTGAAAAGAAACTGTAGTCTCTTCCAGTTGGGTAAATATGCCACCAAATGTCTACCAGGCCCAAGTCCTTCTCCAATGCTGCCAATGCAAGGTCATTTTTAGAAGGGGCACAGGGTGTCATGCTAGATCTATCCATTACCCCATCAAGGACAAAATTGAAATCCCCACCTAAGATCTATGGCCCCGGCCATTTTGACATTTCCAAGGCCAATTGTTGGAAGAATTCAGGTTGTTCAATAT
Organism: Neoceratodus forsteri; assembly: GCA_016271365.2. NCBI lineage: Eukaryota > Metazoa > Chordata > Ceratodontiformes > Ceratodontidae > Neoceratodus > Neoceratodus forsteri. Next base: position 910,741,361 of record CM057455.1, on the reverse strand, counting down.
TTGGAGCATAAATAGACCCCATGGATATCACACCAACCGAAGGGAGGGACACTCAGGCCAGGGCAAATCTCCCATAATGGTCAGTGATCTGCTCAATTACATTAACCCTCATCCTCCTGGGGAGCCAGAGTGCCACCCCTCTGGATTTAGTTGAAAATGTCGAGGATACCCATGTCCCATCAAGAGCCCCAGTGGTTTTCACTGCCTCCTCTGAAGACATATGGGTCTTCTGGAGCATCGCCACTTGCCATTTAGATCTTTTGACCTGTCTGCAATCTCGTCCTTTTGCACACCGATTGCAGAGCATTGATGTTTAAAGAGGTAATTCTAATAGCATCAGCCATATTCCCATATAGAACTGAAAAATGACCCACATAGCTTACAAAGGCATATATTAAGTTGCAGCCTGACCATGGTACCCAACCATTTTTTTATAATGCAACTGATAACAAACCCCTGACCTGTAGAGTTGAGGAAGAAGCTGGACTCTGGGACAACACAAGATTAGAGCCCAGCGAAACTCTACCATCCCCCCAGATAAACTAACCCTCCCAAACCTTACCCCCAGAACACCCTTCCATAGATAATGAGCCACCCAGAAAACAACATTAGAGCAATGGAAGCTAAGGGCAGGTCTGACTCCTGTACAGCAAAAAAAATGGAGCCCGACCAGGATCCTCATTCTCCACCACACCTAGTACACCCAGAACCAGAAGTGCAAACCCCACCAACCCCCTCAGACAGAAGTAAAATCCATCATGGAATCCCTTACAAACAATTAGCGGACTTTAAAACTAAAGTACAGTAGATGTTCATATTTAAAGGCATGCACACACAGATCAAGTAAAGTGAAACCCCCATAATAAGGTATAAAAGCCAGATTAACAGCAATCACAATTTCGGTTCTCCTGAAAAGACAATTAAGAAAGGAGTGAGCTAAATCACTTTGGAACTCCCCCCCAAGTTGATTATTAAGCAAACTGATTAGTTCCTTCTATATTCCAACAGCAACCAATTATAGCAAGGGAAACCATAAGGAACATTAAGATTAAAAGAGAGATGGGGGAGAGAAAAATGGGAAACAATTTCACGATTTATACAGAGTCATTAGGACAGTGAACGGAACGTCCCCATCAGTCCAAATACACGATTGGATTCATTCCACAAGCAAGCTTCATTCAAACTTCATTCAGCAAAACAAAACCTCCGAACCCCCACTAATACCCTGTTCCCTAGACCAGGTCGGGGCATTTAAGAAACAAGGATCCCGGTAAGCTTAGGTGGGCACATATCACTACCTCCACAGAAATACAAATAATAACAGAGAAGAAATAACAATATGCAGTACCTTGTGGTGTAGCTGCGCCAGTGTGTGGGGACAGACCAACAGCATTTTAGATCCCAAGTCTAGGCCGCCCATTCCCGGTGACATATTGAAGCACTTCAGAAAAAATAAAACACGGGCCTTATTTATCTGAGACTGCCACTTCAGCCGGAGCCTCTCTCCTATGCCTCTTCAACTCCTCCACCACCCATCGTGCAGCCTCCTTAGGACATGAAAACACTCTAAGGGTCCTCCTAGGATGGTTGATGTGAAGCTTTGCTGGATACAGAAAGGTAAATTTCCACCCTAGTTGAAACAGTTTAGATTTAATCTCAGCAAAGCGTTGTCTCTTAAGTTGAAGCTCCCTGCTGTAATCTTGAAAAATCATGACCTTGCCATTCTGCACTTCAGTTGGGCCCTGTACTCTGGCTTGCTTAAGTATTGCCTTTTTCTCTGTGAACCTTAAATACTTTATTAGGCAGTGCCTGGGCCTGTCACCTGCTTTGGCAGCAGGCCCCACTCTGTGTGTCTGCTCGATTTCACATTGTGCCAGATTAGAGGATAAATCTAAGTGCTCAACCAAGCATTTATGCAAGAATGATTCTGCCCCATCCCCCTTAAGACCCTCAGGCAGTTCCACAATCCTTATATTCGACCTCCTTGAGTGATTATCCTGGTCGTCTACTTGGGCCATGAGCTCTCACACAGTATTTTGCAGGGAGGCCTTATCTCTAGCAGACACAGTGAGAGAGTCTTCCAGGGTGCCCAATAATTGTTCCCGTTGGGCAATTTGATTGGAATAAGTGGCAGTTGTTTCCGACAGTCTGGTGACTACGGACTGCATGTGAGTAATCTGAGCAGCAATATTAGTAAAACCTGCCTTCATGTCGTGTTGAATCTGTATCAGAGTGGTAGGGACAGCTGCAAGGGATCTTTGTTGATCAGACATTTCTCCTCTGTCATTAGCAGGCCTCAACCTCATGTCTTCTGGACCAGGCCCCTGCCCTGAGCCATTCAGATTTTTCCCCGGTTCCAAATTTAAGCTGCGATTGTTTATCTTTCTTTCTTGCAGATGCCATCCATTTTACTATGGTTACATGCCAAATTTAATGGTTGATCCTGCAGCGGGGGTCACTCAAACACTGACAAAACTGTAGTGCCTTAGGGAGCTCAGCTAATCTGCGACAGCCATGTTACAGAGCTGGCCACACCCCCCCCCCCCATTGTGACATGTAAAAATAACTAAAATGGGATTTCCTTGAACTCAGGAGGAAAAAAGAAAACTGATGTCAAGGTCTACATGGAATTTGGAGGAGAAAATATATTACAGCGACCAATGCAGCAAGGCATTAGCTAAGGTACATAGAATGCTGGCATGTATAGGTAGGTGCATAACAAGCAGAAGAACAGAGGTGCTGATGCCTTTGTATAAAAACCATGGTAAGGCCTCACCTGGAATATGGAGTCCAGTTCTGGAGGCTTCATCTGCACAAGGATATAGGTGACACAGAATGGGTTCAAAGGAGGGCAACAAAGATGGTGCAGGGTATACACCAGATTCCCTATGAGATAAGGTGGAGAGAACTTAATCTGTACCCACTAGAGACTAGAAGGGAATGGGGGGACATGATAGAAGTTTTTAAAGACATGAAGGGGATAAATCAGGTGAAGGAAAGCAGCTCATTCAAGAGGAAGGTGGAGAAAAAACAGAGGGCATAGTCTAAGACTGGAGAGAGGTAGATACAAGACCAATGTTAGGGGGTGTTCCTTCACAGAGAGGGTGGCAGAGCCCTGGAATAAATTATCTGAGGAGGTGGTGGAGGCTGAAATGGTGGCAGGGTTCAAGATGGCATGGGACAGGCATAAAGGATTGAGAAGTGGGAGGAGGAGGATATCACCTGACAAAGGGGACAAGTATGGGGGGGTAACGGGTAGACTGTATGGCCCAGAGTGGTCCTTTACTGCTGCCAGATTTCTATGATTCTATGGTGATTCTATGATACAATCCAGATATGCACAAAAAAAGAACTATGAGCATAATCTAAGAGATCTTAGAAACAGATGCCTAGTAGTCTCCTTTGTTCATAATTCATATATCAAAATGCAGAGGAAATAGTACTTGTTACAACTGTGGAATGAATTAGACCGTAGGCTTAGACATGCAAAGAATCTTGTCTCCTTTAAATAAGCATTTGTCAATGCTAAGTGTTTGCTTGCTGGTATTGGCATTAGTAGTGTAGGAGTAATAGGAATGGCAGTGAAGTATTGAAGTAACACCAACCCCCACCCTGCAGAGGCTGACAGGCATTGTGGGGATGTGCCTTTGGGTTGTCGGCTATAGCACTCATACCATTCCACCTCACTCCACCCTGCAGACACTGACAGGTGTCGCAGTGTGCCTTGAGTCTTATTTGCCACTCTGCCACATTCCATAAGGAAATAAGCTGAGATGGGTGCAGTATAGGAGAATGGAGTGAATGTTAGGGGTGAAGACCCCAAGGCACACCTTGATGCCTGTCAGTAAGCTGCAGGGTGGGGTGAAGGTGGAATGGCATGAGTATTATGGCTGATGACCCCAAGTCACACCCCGATGCCTCTCAGTCTGTACAGGGTGGGTGTTACAGTTGGAAACCCTAACACCCAGGGTGTTTGTTGGTATTTTTTCTCCATATTTTCAACATGGGCATTTGGGGAACCCATCTCATGAACAGTGGCAGTATCATTTTGTTACTCTTTTCTAAAAGATGATTTTGCACAGCGAGTGTGACATTCGGCGTTACAGGTGCAAAAACCCATTTTGGGCAGAAAGTAAAAAATGACAGCTGTACTGTTCATGAGGAGGTGTAAGGAAATGGCAATTTTGAAAATCTCTAGTGAAAATATGAAAAGTGGTGAAGTTACAAGTGTGCATAGAAACTGCAACACATGCTTGTAACGTAGTCATTTTTTTGGAATGTTTTCACCAAATTTTCAACATGGGCTTTTTGGGACCTCCCATCATGAACAGTGGCACTGTGATTTTGTTAATCTGTCCCAAAGGTTGATTTTGCACAGCGACCGCACCATTGTACACCACAGGTGCAAAAACACATTCTGGGAAAGATGCGAAAAATGACAGCTGTACTGTTCCTAAGGGGGTGTGAAAAAATGGTAATGTTGGCAATTCTGATTGTAAATATATTTAAAATTGATGAAGTTACAAGCATGCATAGAAACTATGGACGCTCATAACACAGTTATTTTTCGGAGTTTTTTCATCAAATTTGCAACAAGGGCTTTTTGGGACCCCACATCATGAGCAGTGGCACTGTTGTTTCATTAATTGGTCCTGAAAGGTGATTCTGCACAGCAACCACAAAATCACCGTTCAGGACTGAGAAACAAAATGACAGTGCCAGTGTTCATAAGGTGGGGGTCCCAAGAACCCCATGTTGAAAATTTGGGACCAAAACTCCAAAAATTGGCAGTGATATTAACCTAAGTTGAAATCCCCCCCTTTGACTGCCGTTATAGGGCTTACCATTATTTTTTAAGTTCCCAGTTTGTCTTTGAAGAGTGCAGACATGTTCCCGGTCCACAGAAGATCACTTCTCCTGACCTTCAGAGGTAAGTATGGGTGAGGGGGGTGCAGGTAGGTAAGGTGCACAGAGAGAGGATTCTGGTTGGGGAGGGGGACTGGCAGGAACAATGAGGGACCATTTTCTTTTTTTGCTTCAAGTTTAAAAACAAAAATGTTGTGGGACTGTTTTTTTTTACACTTGAAATATTTAAAAAATGGATTTTGGCACACTGGGATTGGCTCCCAGTGTGCCAGAGTACTGGGGGAATCAGTGCCGACCCAGGGACTGGGCACCCTGAGGTCAGCTGAAAACAGAGGGGCATTGTGGGAAGGTGCATCCAACACCGGGAGTGGGCATCCCAGTGTCGGAAACATCAAAGAAATATTTTTTGGCATAGTGAGGTGGGCTCCCAGTGTGCCACACTGAAGTGGGGAAGGGGATACATGCTGACATGGGGACTGAACACCAAAATGTGGGCAGGGGATGAAGAATGGAAGGTGCAGAGCAGGCAGCATCAGTGGGAAGGAGCTAACATTTAAATTTATTGTCCTGCTGTGTGCCTGGTTGGGAGGGAGGGTGAACTGCCGCTGCAATGACAAAACTGCCACTGATTGCAGTGGCCACTCACTCTGAAACTGCCATCATTGGCAGCTTCAGCATTAATTGGTGGACAAGGGACATGCCCATTAAAGTGTCCACTGCATTGGCCACAGCACTGCCACACCTCTGCAATGCTCTACTATCTCAGTACATTTCTTGAGCACTGCACGTGCATGCAAACATAAAAAGTCATTGACACTGAATGGAAGAGTGTGTGTCTGCTTTTAAATAAAACTTAATTGGTTCCTTTGGGTGGGTGAGGAGTGGTTAGAAGGTATTTCAATAATTTCTTTTACTCTAAAGTGTTTGTTCCATACATACAAAGTTATGTTTGTCATCTTCCTAAATTTTGGTAATTTTGACACAAATGACTATCTGTTTAAATATATTTTCTGTTTTTCTATTATTTTAAGATACAAAATGAACCTTCCTCTGCTTTTGTATATTGTACAAATTAAATATGTGTTGTGTATTTAGTAAATACCTTGTCTGAAACCATTTGAATATCAGGGCAACTTTGTAAAAAAGGGCTTTTTTATTCTAAAGATTTTATCCTGTGGAAAAATCAATCAATCAATCAATCTATCTATCTATCTATCTATCTATCTATCTATCTATCTATCTATCAAACTGTCTAAATTTCCAAACTTTGCAAAGTGTGAAGTGGCACTTTGCACAACTCTCCACATAGCAAGTGCCTACTTAACTTGAAAACAATGCATTTCAATTGAATTTCAATGATAAGTTTAAATGCTACATTGACAAGCATTTAAACTAGCAAAGGGGGGTGGCAGGCCAGCAAGGAGGGTACCTACTTGCTCACCTCCCACAGCTAGCAGTGGAACCAGTGAACCAGAGGAGTGGCTATCTCTGCAAAGCAGTGTGCAAAAGATGGAGATTAGTGCCCAAGAGGTGGATAAGCAGAAAAGGGACAAAATTCAGCAGAAGGGCAGACAGCAGGGAGAACCAGGGATAAATGACAACCAAGGAAGGGACTGGAGTAGAACAGTGAAACAGTCTAGGGAGGTCAAATCATGGAAAGCCATGTGTGCAAATGCCAGGAGCCTTAGCAACAAGATGGAAGATCTGGAGGCTGTCATGGTACAGTCAGATCTGGACATTGTGGCCATCACTGAAACCTGGTGTAATGATAACCACGACTGGGAGATGGCCATACCTGGCTACAAAATATTCAGAAGAGACAGAGCAGGCAGGAAGGGAGGAGGAGTGGCACTGTATGTGAAAATGACATAAGGGCCACAGAGATCCAGGAGGAACAAAATGGGGGAGAGATACTGTGGGTTAAGCTGGAAAGGAAAATGGGGACAGCCATCCACACAGGTGTGGTCTATAGACCACCAGCCCAGGAGGAAGAAACAGATAGGGAGCTGATGCTAGCCATCCAAAGGATGGCAGACAAGGGTGAGGTAGTACTGGTTGGAGACTTCAATGTTCCAGATGTGGACTGGAGCATCCCAGCAGCAGCATCAACTAGGAGCAGATGTATCCTGACTTCCTTCAGGGTGCCTTCCTCAAGCAACTGGTCATGGAACCAACTCAGCAGAAGGCAATACTGGACCTTGTGCTCACAAACAAGGACAGTGTGATGGGGTAACAGTGGGGAGCACCTGGGAAACAGTGACCACCAGTCATTGTGGTTTGAAATCACAGAAAGAGCAGAACCAAACCACACAAAACATGTATCCTGGATTTTAGGGGCAGACTTTGGGAAGATGGGGAGATACTTGAAAGAGGCATCAAGGGAATGGGACAGGAATCAGGGGTTGAGGAACAGTGGGGTATTTAAAATGGGATTACAAGAGCAACAGAATTATGCATTAAGCAGGTTAGCAAGAGGAAAAGGAAGAGGAGACCATTATGGTTTTCCAAAGAGGTAGCAAAGAAAGTGAAAGCCAAAAGATTGCATTCAGGCAATACAAAAGACACAGGCAGAAGGGGATAGGGAGAAGCACGAGGAGAAGCAAAAGGGAGGCAGGGAGGTCAGTAAGGGAAGCCAAATCTCAGACAGAAGAACACATTGCAAAATCAGTGGGTAGAGGGGAAAAACCTTTTACAGTACATAAGTGAAAAAAGAAAGACAAAGGGAGGATAGTGAGACTGAAGGGGAGGATGGGGCTGCGTGGAGGATGACAACAGTAAAGCTGACATATTGAACAGGTATTTCTACCTAAGTCTTTACTGAGGAAGAGGAGGGTAATGGGTCCGAAGGAGTACAAGGGGTGAGAATGGTGCAGAAATGGACACAGGTCCCTTTACACGAGAAAGGGTCCTAAAGGAACTGGAAGTAATAAGAGTTGATAAAGCAATGGGGCCAGATGGGGTGCACCCCAGGGTCCTTAAAGAACTAAGAGAGGTGGTGGCTGAACCTCTGGCTATCCTGTTTAGCCGATCACTGGAAACAGGGGAGGTACCCAAAGACTGAGGACAGCAGATGTAGTCCCCTTTATACAAAAGTGGGAACAAAGAGGAAGCAGGGAACTACAGACTAGTCAGCCTCACCCTCAGTAGTGGAGAAGATCATGGAAGCACTACTGAAGGAGAGATTGGTGGAACATCTGGTTGTCAATGGACTACAGGACCCAAGGCAGCATGAGTTCCACCAGGGGTAGGTCATGTCAGACCAACCTCGCTGAATTTTTTGACTGGGTGACTAGGGAGGTGGATCAGGGGAGGGCAGTGGACATGGCCTATCTGGACTTCAGCAAGGCCTTTGACACTGTGCCACATAGAAGACTATTACACAAACTGGGGAATATGGGTGTGGGCAGAACAGTAGTGTGGTAGGTAGGTAACTGGCTGGGTGGCAGGACACAGAGGGTGGTGGTAAATGGCTGTCACTCCACAGAGGGAAAGTGACCAGTGGGGTACCACAGGGATCAGTGCTGGGACCGGTCCTATTCAACATCTTCATCAGTGACATTGCGCAGGACCTAGAAGGCAGAATTTCACTGTTCGCTGATGACACAAAGCTCTATAACAGAGTAGACACACCAGAGGGTGTAGACAGAATGAGAAGCGACCTGCAGAAACTTGAAGAATGGTCAGGGGTTTGGCAGTTGAAATTAAATGCAAAGAAGTACAAGATAATGCATATGGGGCACAAAAACCCTGGCACAATATATCAGTTGGGGGGTGAGGACATAGCATGCACCAAGCAGGAAAGGGATCTTGGGGTTGTCATCTCTGATGACCTCAAGGTAGGGAAACAGTGTGACAAGGCAGCAGGTAAAGCAAATAGGATGCTGGGATGTATAGGCAGGGCATCACCAGCAGGAAAAGGGAGGTCATAATCCGCTATACAAGACACTAGTGAGGCCCCACCTGAGTACAGTGTACAGTTCTGGAGACCATACCTCGTAAGGACATAGACAGAGTAGAGAAGGTTCAGAGGAGGGCAACAAAGATGGTGCATGGATTGCATCACAAGTCCTATGAAGACAGGTTGAAGGAACTGAACATGTACTCCCTGGAGGAGAGGAGGAGAGAGGATATGATAGAGACATACAAGTATCTTACAGGGAGGAACATGGTGCAGGAAAACACTATTTTTAAGCGAAAAAGATGTTCCAGGACTAGAGGGCATGGGATGAAGTTGGAGGGAGGACGATTCAGAGGAAACATGAGAAAGAATTTCTTCACAGAACGGGTGGTGGACAAGTGGAACACCCTGCCAGAGGAAGTGGTGGGGGCTGAAACAATCACGGGATTTAAGAATGCATGGGATAGACATAAAGGAATTCTGGAGGTCAGGGGTATGGGGCAACAGACTTCTAGGAAAACAAACTGAACTTACAAGCTCAAATGGGCAGACTGAGTGGGCCATAGGCCCTTATTTGCCGACACTGTCTATGTATCTATGTATCTATGTATCATAAGGGCACTATGCCAGAGAAGTTGTTGGTGAAGGTCCACTTTCTGTAGTCATGTACCTCCACATCTTACACATAAGTGACCACTTTCAGCATCAGTAAACAGCTGCTGGAACTTAACACTTTGAGATTGAGGCACAAACAGAGAAACCCAAAGCATGTCTTCAGTGGTTTCTCACTCTGAATGACCTCATGACAGACCTACATATCTGGTAACATATGAGACAGTGAAGCACTGATGCATTGGAATCCCTCTTTATCCAAGCTGTTTATGATGACCATTATAAACTCACTGGCATCCTGCTGCATGTTAGCAGCTAATGTACTGCATCCATCATATGTACCTAAGACCTTCCGTAGGAGTGTCAGTGACTGTATGTTGTTTTACTAATCAGAAGTCATGTTGATAACTTCCTTCAATGCCTTTGATAAGGGAGTGTCTTGTGAAGCTGATATTGCCTGCACAAAGTGTGGCATGTTGAGAAAAGCTTGCATAGCTGAATTGGCATAGCAGTTTACTTTAGTACTGTTATCAAACACAGGGACAACAGCCATACCAAATGACTTCTGAGCAACAGCTGGTTCTGCATCTGCATTTGACATTCTGACCTTCTTAGTACTCTGCACATTTGAATGAGTAGTGGCAGCCCATTTTCTCTTGTTGCCAGGTGAAGCTGTGTCTGTGGGATGTGAGACAACCACGAATGTAGGTAGTAGTATTAGAGACATCTGTGGCTGATACAGAGTATGTAATTTGGTGTACTTGACAATACATTGCTTGTCAACACTTATCTTCTGAGGTGCGAGTGTTATAATGTGCAACCCATAAAGACTGTGGATGTGTGAAAGTGCGATGTAGCTCATGCCATCTTTGAAAATTTCTGTGCCTGTGTCCACCATTGCTGAATCCAAACTCAAGCCCTGTTACTTGTGAATTGAAACAGCATACGCAACATATATTGGGACTATTTCCTGTTGACATAGATATACTTAAATACCTGGAACTTAACACAGGTATGATCAATCTGCACAGGCTGTTCCATGTTGTCAGAGTGGACAACAAGTGCATTGATAAATGTCTTCTGAACTTTGTAAACAAAGTCAATGATGTGACCCATGGCACCATTTACCATGCCACGCTCAACATCAAGATTACGCCGTAGCATGACAAGCGCATTCTTACAAACTGTAAGAACAGCTTCCAGGCCAGCTGTGTGTGAAACATCTGACTTCAGTTCAGAGATTCATTCAGTCATCTTCGCTACCAGCTTCCCACTTAGAATGACACCATCAACTGTACCAACAGCATGCAGTATGAGAATTTTTTGATTCTCTCTCTGCAACATAACACTGTTAAACTCAACACATTTCTTAAGTAGTGGCATAAGTCACACAATCCGTGTGCCCTTGAGCACACATCACTGAAAACATCACATGGTGTTTTTATAGATGTAGTATCCATTCTGATTCTTCGACCATGTAACATTGAAATATGTTCTGGTGACAAAGAACCTGTATGAGCTTGATCCAACAGTGACTTGTAAGCCAGATCACCACTCTGTCACATGTTCTGACACAACTCGACATAGGAAAATAACTCCCACAGGTTAAAACGTCCAGTGCAGCCTAGTGTATTCTTGGCCTGCTTGACAGTCAGAGCTGCAAAGACATGTTCCGCATTAACTGGTGCAAATTGTAAAAGGTCTCCAGATACAACAATGCTTTTACCACCAAATGCATCTCCTTAGACAGTCCCCAAAATCTCCTGTAGATGTAGGTGTATACAGGCAAGAATCAGATTAGAGACCATGCTAATCTCATCAATGATGAGTAACTTCATCTTAGTAAACATAGAACGAAGTTGAGATGCAACCTCAAATGATAGCTTATGATACTCTCCTGCTTTGCCATGCTCCACTGGAAACATTAAAAGATGGTGTAATGGAACTCCACCAATGTTGCATGCAGCCAGTCCAGTGAGAGCACTAACAGCAATAGACATTGATGAGCCTGTCAGTTTCCATATTTCAGCCGTTATGGTCTCTATAAGGAAGCTCTTTCCTGTACCTGCTGAGCCACTAACAAACATCAGTAGTGGCTTGTGGTCAAGACAGTCACATTTCTTCTGTTCATGTAGTATGCCATGCTGGACGGCATCAGTAACCACAGAGTGCACCACACATTGCTGCTCATTGAGTCTCTCTCTCAATTCTGCTGGATCAACAGTGTAGTGTGTGCCATGTTCCATAGCACTCTCCTCTTCCAACATGAGTACTTCTGGGGCATTCAGAGGCAGAGGTTCTCCAAGTATACCTTCTCTTTCTGGACCAAGGTTGTCCTGTGAACTAACAGGAGTGTTCTCTTCAAGTTGTTTCTGTGTCTTTTCAAGCTGCTCCTTCTCAGCGTCTAGTCTCTGTATATATGTCTTTGAATATTTAGTTTTGAATGTCTCATAACTATGATTGAATTCTTCCTCAAATGTATCACAGTCACCTTTTAATTCAGACTCATTCCTCCAGGATTTAAATAAGAATAGGAGAGCAAAGTACTAATGCTCTCTGCTCTCTCAGATGTGCCTAGATGTAATCTGCAGTGGTCAATGAGCCAAGGCTTATGTCTCTTAACGAGATGGCCATCCACTCCTTCGACCTTGTAAATTTCACATGTGCAATCAGGTAAGACATCTGTCTTGTAGTCATACCACTTAGCCAACTCAAATAAACTCATTCTATCCATGTCTTCATGTCTACGGGGGTAGTACATGTCAATAAGGTTATTCTTCAAGATATGTCTTGAAGAGGGTCTCTTGAGAGCCAGTTCCTCAATCTCAGCATGAGGAATAAGTACATGTTTGCACTTCTTTTTGTAGTTTACTCTGAGAAAGTGCACAGCATCAGATTTGCAGTACAAATGTGTACCAATCAAGTGATCCCTGGCCTCATAAGCACCACATTCTCTGTGTGATAGGGTCTTTAATGCCAGTGACAACAACTGAGATGTCAGTGACTTGCTTGAACTGGCAATATCTTCCCAAAGATCTAGCAAGCTAGGCTGTTCATATTTGGTGATGTACGAAATGACGTACCGAACCAGAGCCAACAAGTTGTCAGCCACAAACCGAACATCTATGTTTACTTACCACATTAGAAGAAGAGAGGGGTTATAGTCATTGATGTACACCTCATTCTCATCTCTGGGTAACTTATATACCCTCTTGGTTGATTTTGCCTTCAAGTGGTGTAGCATAGCTGAAAACAGTTCATTCATGCAACCATCCTAACAGACATACCTGGGAAATCTGAAACGACATATTGCGTACCAATCAGATTTGTTCTTCACTACCCAGCAGCAGTATTTCAAACAAATATGGCACTGAAATATCTGCACCAACTTCCACATTGTAGGAGTGTCATACTTGTCCAGTATGCAGCAAGTGATGAATTGCTTAATGAATGCTAGCACTTCTGCTGCTTCATGTTTGCCTATGCGTGGAGAATCCTTGATCCACAGTAGCATATGAATATGAGGATTACCTTGTGCCTGATATTCCATCCTCCAGAAGTAATGCTCCACAATACCAAGAGGTGGATTGTCTTTTGACAAAATGAAAGTCAGAATATCATGGAATCACTTGTGAAAATGTCTAGTCATAGACACTGGGTCAAGTGAGCACATTTCTCTTAGAGACATTGAAGAAATGCCCTCTACATCACAATTTGCCCACTTCAAAAGTTCAGTGACCTCCTCCCAGGTATACTCGGCACAGCTGAGTGTGACAAACCATGTGGCTGCGCCATACTCTCGCAGCATAGTCATCACCTCAGAGTGTCTGCCATACCAGTATACTTTGGTGCCACACAGATTTGACAGAATGGAAGACAAACTGACTTGCACATTTTCATCCTTTTGCTTTAATTTCTGCAAAAACTGTGCAGCAGTGATTCCATCAAGTGGAGTTGTGAGCCTTATAGTATGTGCAATAGAAGCAGACAGTATGCTAAGCTCACTCTCCCAGAGGAGATGGAACAGGTACTGTATGTTGCATCTGAATTTGCCATCCTTAATGATCACACAGCTAGTGCGGTACTCAGCACCTTGTACACACACTTCTCTTTCATCTAGGCATCCACCTGACCCTTTTGGGAATAAATCTAGAAAACAACGTGCTTCCAGTGTTGCCTCCCAAATGCTGACAGGCTCACCTTCCACCTGTTTCATTTGGTGCAGATCAATGTTATCCTCTACTGGATCTCTGCCATGCAGTGGGTGTACTGTTCATACACATTATCATTTGTCTCTACATTCACCTTCTCAGTCATTGGTTTTGTGGTATCCAACACATCATGTTCAGCAGACACGCTAATCATGCAATCAATGTCAAGGTCTGCATAAAAGGGATTGTTGCTCTTCAAGTAAGTAAGAGCAAGCTTCACCTTCTCTACATTGGTGACATCCTGCCAAATGACCTTTGACTTTGTTGGAACACTGTTGAGAAGTGTCACCAAACTGTTCTCACCGGAGATTGCCTCCTCATTTTCCTGCAGAGAAAGGGGAAGATACATAACGGAACCCTTAAGAGACCTAATGAGTTATTTTTGTGGAATGTTCCGTGTTTTTGTATCCAGATGTAGAATAGTTTGAAATGGTTTCATAGTCTGAATAAGAATCTGTTCAACCATGTTCAATGTGGCAATCTCAACAGGTGTTACATGTGCCTCCATATTGTTCAACTGTGACCTCGGTGGCAGAATGTTAGCCTTCACCTTGGAGAAACAGTGCTTGCACATCACAATGATTGGGTCTAACTGGAAGTCACATTTTAACAGCAGAAATGCTAACAGTCAAAACCACTTCATTGTATGGTGACAAGGTTTCCAGGTTCACTGTGACCGTTTGTTTCTCATAATAGAGCTGATCACATGACACACATACAGAGTCAAATTTCTCTGTCTTTGCCAAGTCAAATTTGGCAATGGATTTCCCAAACTGCATGAGAATATCAGTTTCTAAGACAGAGACAGAATTTCCATTAGCAATTGATGACTGTTCAATCACAGTATCTGTGACACTGCTGTCACATCGCAGCTGCTTCAAAAATGTCATGGCACCATGCATGTCACCAGACTGTAGTAACTCATTCAGATGAGAATACTGCACAACAACTCATCGCACCTCATAGACCCTATACTCAAAGTTCTGCATCCCTTGTTGATGCACTCCCAGCATCCTCATGTGGAGAAATACACTATCGCAAACACCACTGTCTAAGCATGCAAGGAAATGACCCATAAGTCCAGTATGTGGATGGATCTCACTAACTTCTATGGTCTCAAACAGTTTATGTCTGTCTTAATGATCAATAATGACAAACAGGTTGATGAAGTGCTTGACTTTGGCAAATGATGATTGTCTACGGTTGCAAGTTGTATCACATGTCCATGACAGGCAGTGATGCTTATGAGGCTGAACAGTTGCCTCAGACTCATTATCTGACTGTATTGTATTGTCATCACATACAGTCAACACATTACACAGTTTACCGGACTCATCAGTGCCGAGGCTGCTGTCCTTTTCCTGTGAGTAATATGATTCCTCCCAGAAATATGCCTCTAAGTGCTGTGTGTGTATCTAGTTACTTGAGAAAATGTCACAGAAGTTGTGTTGGTTCAAGACAGGATAGCACTGTACCCTCATCTTAATGCTGTACACAACTTACCTTAACTACTCAAGTAGATATGCAATTTTACACCAAAAGCATTGAAGAACAAATAGTACTCTATTAACAAATGTACAGACTCTAAGACGCAATTTCATCAAAGATAGATGACTCTAGTTTTTTGCACTCACGTCTCATCACAGCAGCAATACATCTATCAATCTTAGCTTTAGAAACTAGTGATCGGAAATACTTTTGCTTCCTCAGATAAGCATCAGCAGCCATGCCTTTATGCTTCTGCGTGGTAAGCGTCTTAATGCTTGCCTTTGCAACATTAGTCTTCCATCTGAAAGATTTCCGCAACTGTTGCTGAACTCAGCATTTTTGCCTTGCAGTTGAGCAAGGACATACTGTTTCTGTGGAGTGTGCAATCTGTGAAGTCACTCCTTGAGCGGAATGCTGATTCAGTTTACATCTTGATGTACCATGTATGGTTTCTGGACCACTCTTAAGCAACAGTGAACTACTATGATACCTGTTTCGTCTCTTCATAGAACTGCTTCTCTGTTTAGAAGGCATCTTTCTTCCCTGGAAATTCACAGTAGTGTGGGACAATGTTAATTAAGTATCAGATACCTGTATAAGAAACAGAGAAAAACAAATATTTAGTGGTGAGCTACCTTTTTGTCCTAACATTACATAGTCACACACACTGTTCATGTGTCATGTTACGAGAATAAATAGCACTGCTAACAAAACATTGCACAGATCCTTCTCACAGCTGAACACTAGTGAATGCAATATACAATGTTTTCAAGTGTCACAGAATGGAAGCTCACTTATAACATGGGAAAATATCTATAAATATGACAGAAACTAAATTATTCTCAAAATTCTAACTATGCACACTATTTTAGTCAAAAAACTGTTTTTTCCCAACATTTTCAAAAAGTAGTGTTGAATGTGTGACAGTGTTACAAATCTTGGTGTCGTGAGCACGACATTGTATTAAATCTTGGTGTCATCAGTACGACACTGTCGAATAGTAGTGTCACAAAATAGTGTTGTCAGCACGAAACTGTCGAATAATAGTGTCATCAGCATGAAAGTGTCGAATAATAGTGTCGTGAACACAAAAGTGTTGAATAATCACATTAAAATAACACCCTCTTTAAGGCTAAGCCAATCAGATACTGCTTTGTATTTGAGTGACAGACGCTCACACCAATGGAACATAACATTGATCAGGTCATGTCAGGCAACCAATCACAACTGCTGCAGACTGGAGAAGAAGGACATAGCGTCCATCTTAGGAAAACACTGAGCAGCCTGCTTTACTCTGTGTAAGTACATCACATTTTCTATACAATTTTTCTAGCACTATTAAAACTGTTAGCACCACAAAAATAGCATTAAACAAAACATTTTTACTGCTCTGTTTGACTATGACAATATAAATAACCTGCTATTTTGTGAAAAGAAGCTATTACTGTTTAAAGTCAGAGTGTTAATCAGTACTTACCAGCACAGATAGAGCTGCAAATGGAGGCAGAAAGCAAGAAGCATGTGCATCATAACACAAGAGGCAACCAATCATATATATCTGTGTACTTGTGATTTTTTGAACTAGCCTATGAAAATGTAGTATTTTCCCATCTAGAAATCTTCCAACATTTCAGATTGACAGGAGCTATGGCCATTCAGTGTAGTCATAGCACATGCATCCACTGCATTGGTTAACCATGAGAAAGCATTAACCAATTAGTTTGTAAATCACTGTGTTTTGGGACAGCCCACCAAAGCAATGTTGAAGGAGAGTGGGAAATTTCAGTTTCATATCCAGTAGTGCCTAGACACTGCAGGACAAACACAAATTTTTTGGTAGCTCTCTGTCCACTTCTCAGTTTAAAACCTCAAAATGGCAGAAAACAGCAAATGGACTGTGTGGGTTGTCAGCAGCAGCATAGTACAACAAGCTTCAGAGCATGCTCAGAAGAGTAATTTTGGCAAAGACCTGCAGCTTCCAAATTGCTCTGTTAAGTGGTTTGACAGGGGAGGCATGAGGTGGGAACATCTCATGCCAACAATACACAGACTACTGAGCACTCACCCTCATCCAGACATGCTGCTGATTCATCTCAGAGGCAATGATTTAGGCACCAAATGATGGGCAGATTTAGTGTCAGAAGCAAAATTGGACCTTGCTTCTATTATGGGTGTGTTACCTGCCTGTAAGATCATTGTTACAGATATTACAGAGTGTAGGGTCTGGCAAGCAGAACAGCACATGCACCTGCTTGACAGAGCATGAAGAAAGGTAAACCTACAAATATATGGATATCTGCACATGTCTGGGATGCACACCATACATCACCCTGAAATTAACTATTGTAATGGTTGCCTATACCTACCAGACAGTGTGTACTTCTCTCATGCTGGCAATTGCCTTTTCCTGGGAGACCTTCTAGATGGAATCCTCACAGTCCTCTAAAAATATCAGACTGTTAAGATGTTCACCTTTCAAAAAACAGTTCTTTTAAGAGGCACAAAACCTTAGTCAAAAAATAGAAAAGCTGCACACATAACACACATGACACAAACACATGCAATCTCTCTTTCACACTACTGTAGCAGGTTTGATGCATTGAGATGTTGAGAATTGTGACGTGTGCAGCTTCTGTCATCAAGGTTAAATATTAATGTTTAGACATGTGGTTTGAGTATGCCTATGCACTGCAGATCAAACATGACATAGGGGAGGTAGTAGTGTGTTCTTTATGTGCTGTAATCTAACTATCACTCTTGTCATATGTCATAGCCTGTAATCACAACTGTACAATAATAATAACCATGGTGCCTGCATGTGTGTAGTCGAAAAGCTAAACAGAAGACAACCATACAGCTGTAAGAATATACCATAGTTACGTACTATTATCTGTCTCTCTATTCATTGCAGCACTAAAAAACAACAAGACAACAATGAGACTGTGGACTCTGAGGGAGGTGTGCTGCTTGGTAGAGGTGGCTCAGAAGAAATGGAATGCAAAGGTGCTAATGTGCAGCACCAACAGGAAGCTGGCTGTAATGTGAAGGCGCATAAATACACATCTACACGTGTTTCAAAGTAAAAAATAAGACCTCATTAATGTGTAAGCAGAAGTGGAAGCTGTTGTGCCAGTGGTTTTACGTCCTAAAAAAATGTCAGGAGATACGGGAGAATGACTTGGACTGGTATTACCTCACATACGAGATGTGGGAGGCTGCTGGTAAGCCTTCTGCGGTGGAGCACCTACAACATCATGAATATAGAAGCCATTTCTTAATCACCAAAATCAGGGTAATTAGTGAGGTAAACACCAAAATAGAGCAGTTGATAGGGAGAAGGGCAGGGGTAAATGGAGAGAAAGACAAAAGCAGTAGGGACAGGGATGGGGCAAAAAGAAATAAAGCCATAAAAAAGGGAGGATAATGAGTATCAATGCCTGTAGTCTAAGTAAAAAGCTCCCTGAAATGGTGGCCTTGATGGAAGAGGGATGCCTGGATATTGTGGCAGTCACAGAAACATGGTACACAGAGAACCATGACTGGGATGTCAACATACCAGGGTACACAATCTACAAGAGGGACAGGGAGGGAAGAAGAGGAGGAGAAGTAGCTCTCTATGTAAGGGAAGGGATAAAAGCAACAGAACTAAAGGGTAAACAGGGAGAAGAGGAGGCACTGTGGGTCACCCTGGAGACTGGAAATGGCTCCACAATCTGCACAGGGGTTGTATACAGACCCCCATCTCAGGGGGAGGAAATGGACAAGGAAATGATAGAAGGCATCCTTGGGATAGCAGAGAAAGGGGAGATATTGCTGATGGGGGACCTGAATATGCCAGATGTTGACTGGAGCACCTTTCTGCAGCCACATCCAAGAGCAGGGCCATTCTCGATGCCCTACAGGGGACATGCCTCAGACAGCTAGTTTTGGAACCCACTCAGGAGAGAGCAATCTTAGACCTGGTAGTCTCAAATGGGGATGGAGAGAGGATTTCTGATCTTGAAGTGGGTAGCCAGCTGGGAACAAGCGACCACCAAACAGTGTGGCTCACGATAAACTTAGCTGTAGAGTCAAGCCACACAAAAATGAAGGTACTGGACTTCAGGAGGGCTGATTTTGTCAAAATGGAAGAATGTCTCAGAAATGCACAAGCAAACAGGCAAGAAGGTGGGATGGAGCAACTATGGAGAAACATCAAAACCACCATCACAGAGGCAACAAGTATTTGTGTGAAGCAAACAAACAAATCAAAATGAAAGAAAAAAACACTATGGTTCTCAAAAGAAGTGGCGGGGAAGGTAAGGGAAAAAAGATAGCATTCAGGAGGTATAATGAAACACAGAAGGAGCAGGACAGAGAACTGTACCAGTTAAAGCAGAAGGAAGCGGGTAAGACAGTCAGAATAGCAAAGGCCCAAACCAAGGAAATGATAACCAACTTGGTTAAGAAGGGGGATAAAACTTTTTATAGGTACATTAGGGAGCAAAGAAAGACTAAGGCAGGGATACTGAGGCTGAAAAAGAGGAAGGTGGTTGGGCAGACAGTGACAGTGAAAAGGCAGGGACACTCAACGAATACTTCTGCTCAGTATTCACAATGGAAAAGCAGGGGGAAATACCTAATCCAGTCAATAGAAGCACTCTGGATAGGGGGGTTGATATTAGTCCTTTCACAGAAGAAAGGATTCTGAAAGAACTCTTAAAATTGAAGGTGGATAAAATAATGGGGCCTGATGGCATTCACCCCAGAATTTTAAAAGAACTAAGTGAAGAACTAGTAACACCACTGACTACCCTTTTTAATAAATCATGGGAGGATGGTGAGGTACCTGAGGACTGGAGGAGGGCGGATGTGATTCCCCTTCACAAAAGTGGCAGCAAGACAGAGGCAGGAAACTACAGTCCTGTCAGTTTGACCTCAGTGGTAGGGAAAATAATGGAATCACTTCTGAAGAAAAGAATTGCTGAGTACCTAGAGGCCAGTGGGGCACAGGACCTAAGGCAGCATGGATTCACAGCAGAAAGGTCATGTCAGACATATCTAATTGATTTCTTTGACTGGGTGACCAAAGCAGTAGACCAGGGAGGGGCTGTGGACATGACCTGTCTAGACTTCAGCAAGGCATTTGACACAGTCCCACACAAAAGATTAATAAATAAATTAGCCAGCCTGGGAGTGGGTCCTAGAGTGGTAGCCTGGTTAAAACACTGGATGGACAACAGGACATTGCGGGTAATAGTAAATGGAGTCCACAGTGAAGAAAAGAGGGTTACTAGTGGGGTACCACAGGGTTCAGTACTGGGGCAGGTCCTTTTTAATGTCTTTATAAGTGACATTGCAGAGGGACTGGAAGCGATAGTATGTCTCTTTGCAGATGACACAAAGATCTGCAACAGGGTTGATACACAAGGTGGGATGGAAAGGATGAAAAGGGACTTGGCAAGGTTAGAGGAATGGTTAAATGTATGGCAGCTTAGATTCAATGCAAAGAAATGCAAAGTAATGCACCTGGGAAACAAAAACTCAGAGGAAGAGTACACAATTGGGGGTGAGATACTGACAACAACAAAAATGGAAAGGGACCTGGGGTAGTCATATCAGATGACCTAAAGGTGGGCCAGCAATATGAGAAGGCAGTAAGAAGGGCTGGGGAGATACTGAGATGCATAGGGAGAGGCATCACCAGTACAAAACAGGAAGTTGTTGGCCCTCTGTACAGACAGTTGGTAAGACCACATCTGGAGTACTGTGTACAGTTCTGGAGACCCCATCTCCACAAAGACATAGACAGGATGGAGGTTGTCCAGAGCAGGGCAACCAAAATAATGCAGGGTCTGCATCAGAAGACATATGAAGAAAGACTAAAGGAACTAAAGATGTATAGCCTCAAGGAAAGGAGGGAGAGGGGGGACATGATAGAAACTTTCAAATATCTCAATGGAATCAACAAAGTCCAAAAGGGTAGCATCTTTCAGAAAAAGAGATGTGCAAAAACAAGAGGGCACAATTTGAAGATAGAGGGGGGACGGCTCAGAAGTATTGTGATGAAGTATTTCTTCACAGAGAGGGTTGTGGATACATGGAACAGCCTTCCTGAGGAGGTCGTAGAGTCAAATACAGTGGGGGAATTCAAGAATGCATGGGACAGACATAAGGCAATTCTAGTGGGTGGTAGGAGGAAGTAGGCTGTTGGTTAACTAGGATCTATATATACAAATAAGCACCCACACAGCTTAAAAAAATAAAGGCCAAACGCTACAAAAATATTTAAGCATTTAATATCCAAAGTGCAGCAAATACAAAACGGAGGACAAACGGACAGATTAACGTTTCACCTAGTCTCTGCTAGGCTTCATCAGAATAAATTAGTGCCACAATTTTAAACCATTTAAATACCATTTCATGTGCAACCCTATGACAAAAATAGGCCAATCACCATCACACATAGAATCAAGATCATTAACCCATTTCTGACCAGCCTTTCAACTTGAAAGGTAAATGTGCAAAACAATATATAATTTAAAAATGCACTTAAACAACATGTACCAATTTAAGTGTGATTAAAATGTTTCAGTAAGTTCAAAATATCTACCCCATGGCCGTTATTACCCAATCACTGTTATAATACCCACTTAGTAATTGATATTGTTGTTTAAATAAATATTTTATTTTATTTACAAATAGTCAATCACATGCTAGTCCAAATGGCCATAATCACAATCTAATATATATGTCATAAACCAAAAATAAATATGAAATATAAAATATTTATTTTTCATATGTTTACATATTTATTTGGGCAAAGATAAATCCCATGTTGTTGTTTTAAAAACAAATTTATCAAAATGGCTAAGGCATAGAAAATGAACTTACAGGCACTGAACTTAAAAATTCACAGCATTAAATGGCTGTGATAATTACCTATTTAATACCAGGATGGGGAATAACAATAATATAAATAGTAAAGAGAACCAACCTGAAATATACAAAATACAACAACTGGTGAATGAAATCAAATCCATTTACTTTAGCTTTTATATTTTCTCAAAAATGCTGAGAGATCTATGTTTTCATTGAGCCCCTTACCGGTACAAGCTCCCAGTGAAAAAATCCAAAACTAGGATCTGCAGCTTATCCGTTAGGTAGGGAAATGGGCAGACTAGGTGGGCCAAGCGGTGCTTATCTGGCATGAAATTCTATGTTTCTATGTTTCTATGTGACACTGTTAAGAATGATGTGCAGTAAAATGTTGATGCACTATCAGTTATTGTATGGTATTGCCACTGTATAACAGAGAAACATACAGAAGACACCATGTCTGTAGTACATCAACCTTCAAAAATGTACACAGGAACAATAAGCAATTGTGAGTGAACATGGGAAAAACCATGGTAGGAAAGATTTGTGATAGATGTATTACTGTACATTGTCTTCAAATACTAGATATAAAAGACTGTAGTCGCTGTTTTTTTTTTATTGGCTATTATAATGTGTTCAATGAATGCTGTTTCATGTTCTATACCTCAGGAGACCTTATGATATTATTTTTCTTAAGGCATACAGTACTACACAGGTATAGACACAGTGACAGAAAACTCTAGACAAGATAATTCTTAAGGAGCAGAGAATACTAGCAATGTTGAAACAAATCTGTGCTGAATTACTGGAGAGATACATACCCCACTCAAAAAATACTTATTTTATTTTTCATTCACAGGACATCACAGGTGCTCTCCACCACACTCGGAGGTAGTACGAGCAGAGGCTGAGTCTGTGGAGGCCCAACACTCTGACAGTGACAGAGTCATCTTTGTCAAGTCAGAAGGTAAGACAATCCTATTTAAATTATATGAATGGCTGTTCAGTGTAGTTGGTGGGCATACCATGGGCGATCCTCTGCAAGAACTCAGTCTCCTAACTTGTGACAAGCTGAATCAGAGAAGTATACAGTTTATGTCCATAGGTTAACTTTCGATGTGGCTTCGCACTCAGAATGCAGTCCCTGATCTGGTAGGGATAGGGTGGGGTATTGCCTGGCTGACGCCATGCAACTCCTAATTGTGCAAACTTGTGTGCACCTGCATTCAGGGTGGTGCAACATTGATGTCCAAGACTGTAGTTTTACTGTGGCTCTCCACTCAGGATTCAGTACCTTCTTTTGGGGGGGCACTGTCTGGCTGACACCGTGCAACTCCTAACTGTGCAACCTTGTGTGCACCAGCAATCAGGGAAGTGTATCATTAATATCCATGGCCATAGTGTTGCTGTGACTCTCTACTCAGGATGCAGTAACTGGTCTGGGGGGGTCATAGCCTGGCTGAGGCCGGGCAACTCCTAACTATGCAAACTTGTGTGAACCTGCAATCAGGGTGGTGTACCATTGATGTCGATGCCTGTAGTTTTGCTGTGGCTCTCGACTCATCATGCAGTACCTGCTCGGAGGGGGGAGGGCATTGCCTGGCTGAGGCCGTGCAACTCCTCACTCTCCTAACTTGTGTGTATCACCAGTCAGCAAGGTCTACCATTGATGTTCATGGCTGTAGTTTTGCTGTGCCTCTCCACTCAGGATGCAGTACCTGGTCTGGGGGGCCATTACCTGGTTAAGACCAGGAAACTTCTAACTGTGCAAACTTGTGTGCACCTGCAATCAGAGTGGTATAAGATTGATGGCTAATGCTGCAGTTTCACTGTGGCTCTGCACTCAGTATGCAGTACCTGCTCAGGGTGGGGGGGCATTGCCTGCCTGAGGCTGTGCAATTCCTAACTGTCAAATTTCTATACACCTGCAATCAGGGAGGTGTACCATTGGTATCCATGGCTGTACTGTTGCTGTGGCTCTGCAGTCAGGATACATAACCTGCTTTTTTGGGGGGGCATTGCCTGGCTGAGGCTATGCAACTCCTTAGTATGCTAACTTGTGTGCACCAGCAATCAGGGAGGTGTGCTGTTAATATCCATGGCTGTAGTTTTGGTGTGGATCTTCACTCAGGATGCAGTACCTGGTCTGGGGGGGTCATTCCTGGTTGAGGCCGGGTAACTCCTAACTGTGCACACTTGTGTGCACCTGCAATCAGGGTGGTGTAACGTCGATGTCCAAGTCTGTAGTTTTGCTGTGGTTCTCCACTCAGAATGCAGTACCGACTGACGTGGGGAGAGGGGACATTGCCTGGCTGTAGTCGTAGAACTCATGACTGTGCAAAGTTGTGTGCACCTGTGATCAGGGAGGTGTACCATTGATCTCCATGGCTGCAGTTTTGCTGTTGCTCTCCACTCAGGATGCAGTACCTGGTATGGGGGAGTCATAACCTGGCTGAGGCCAGGCAACTCCTAACTGTGCAAACTTGTGTGAACCTGCGATCAGGGTTGTGTACCGTTGATGTCCATGGCTGTAGTTTTGCTGTGGTTCTCCACTCAGCATGCAGTACCTGCTTGGGGGGGCATTGCCTGACTGAGGCCATGCAACTCCTCAGTCTCCTAACTTGTGTGTACCACCAATCAGGGAGGTCTATCATTGATGTCCATGGCTGTAGTTTTGCTGTGCCTCTCCACTCAGGATGCAGTACCTGGTCTGGGGGGGGGCATTGCCTGGCTAAGGCCTGGAAACTTCTAACTGTGCAAACTTCAATCAATCAAAATCTTTATTTATCCAGGCAAACATCATTGAGCAGAGCTCTTTTACAAGATGGACCTGGTTAGAACAGGATTGGGTAACATCCATCATAAAAACATATAAATACATGTAAAAAAGTATATTAACACAAACACAATAGTGCAGTAATAGAGAAGTCAAATAATAAAAGGAGGACAAGGCAAGCCATAACAGAGGAGGATTTAAAGACAAGGGGACAGGTCCACCATTGAACCATGCGACTGTACATAAACCATGTTCTCTACATAGAAGTATCAGTTAGTTCATTTACCAGGGGCAGTCACTAGTACTAGCCATGAAAATGGCTTGGAGAACCACCAACTAATGGGAGGTGGGGTACCAGGAGGGGTATGTAATATGTAAGCGAAGATTAAACATTGTGAGAAGTGAAGTCCCAAGGTTAGGTCGGTAGAACTGATGCGGCAGTGGGGGACTATGGGGAGAGGGAAGGGGAGTTAGGATTTTCATAGTATGATTGCATGTAGATTGTGGATGAGTGCAGTATAAAGTTGTGAAAAGAAGGCTGGAGAAAGTGGGAAGATAGACCAGTATCAAAGGGAGGACAGAGGCATCAAGGTGTTTCATGAAGGCATGATGATAGACCAGGGCCAAGGAGGAGACAAGCTCTAGAAGTAATTTGTTCATGGTTAAATGGTACAGGTTAGCATGATGACAATTCATGGTCATGGGAAACAATTGCACTGATAATTTCTAAGACGTGAATAAAAAAGCTTGAAAGATGAGATGCCGATGGGTGACCTCAGTTTCAGTTTTCTTTGCAATTTATTCCACAAGGAGGACTGTGTAAAGCTTATAGCAGCCCTGCCAAAGTGAGAGTTAACTTTGGGAACCATCAGTAGGAGAGATTTGCATCTTCTCAGGGCGTAATTGCCTATTGGTTTTATAGGAAGACAGTCTGTAATGTATTGGGGCAGTTTTTTGGAGATGGCTCTCAGGGTCCATAAGGCTGCATTTTTATCATGCCTGAATTGAAGAGAACTCCACCCCACTGATTGATATAGGGAGCAGTGGTGAGTGGAAGAAGGCAGGCCTGTGATGAACCTCAAAGCTCTATGATATAATGTGTCAAGTTTGGTGAGTTAGGAAATGGGGCAGTGACTATAGAGAATGTCAGCATAATCTATCAAGGATAGAAATGTTGATTGTACCAGCTGTAGTTTGGCATCTCTAGATAAGAAGCGGGCTATCCTAAAGAACAGGCCAAGTCTCTGTCATAATTTTTTAAATAATTCTTCAACGTGCTCTATAAAGTAGAGCCTATGGTCCACCATACTCCCAGGTATTTAAATTTAGGGACAAATTCCAACTTCTCACCAAGAATTGTAGTAATCTGCGGCACAGGATCTGATAGGGCTGAATTTACCAGTTGGATAGAGGGAGAAAAGAGCATTGATTTTGCTTTCTTGGTGTTAAGTAACAGTTTTTTTGTTTAGGAGTTGATGTTGCAGCAGGTTGAACTCAGATTGAAGGTCATTACATGCAGATTGTAATGACGGGCAGCTTACGTAAAGAACTGTGTCATCTGCAAACAGTGGAATGTTGGCCTTAGTTATGCTTTCATCAATATTGTTGATGTATATTGCAAATAACATCAGTCTTAAGATAGAACTCTGGGGAACACTTCTTAGGAGAAGTTTGAGAGTTGAGAGACCTCCTTCTGCTTTCACCTGCTGGAAACGATCAGAGAGGTAGTTGTTGAACCACTGTAAAGATAATGGATCAGCACCTAGTGAGGTCAGGGAAGAGAGTAGCAGAGAATGTTTGACAGTGTTGAAGGCCTTGCTCAGGTCCAAGAATATGGCACAGGTGTAATTCCTGTTGTCTAGCTCTTTTTGCCAGTCATTAGTCACTTTGGCAAGTGCTGTGATGGTGCTATGTTTAGCTCTAAACCCTGATTGGACTGGATTAAGCAAGTTATTAGCTTCTAGATACTGCCTCAGCTGGTTACTTACAACTTTTTCCAGTAATTTTGACAAGACCAGGAGAATCAAAATTGGTCTGTAATTATTTAGATCACAGGGATTTCCGGACTTGAACAGGGGTATGATGTGCGTTATTTTCCATATTGAAGGAATGGATCCTTGAGTTAATGATAGGTTAAATAAATGGGTTATGGGCACGGCTAACACATGGATGGCCACCTTCAAAAAATATGGGTCGAGGGTATCCACACCAACACTTTTTTTACATCCAGTTTTAGCAATAGGTCTTCAACTTCTTTCAAAGTTGTAGGACGCAAGAAGACTGAATCGGTGATGCTAGGATCTGCACCTTGATTATCCACCTGAGAGCGTATCAGATTCACAGGGAAATTGTCAAAGGCTAAGCCTGCAGTCACAAGGTGATTATTGAAGGCATCCAGAACTTCCAGTCTGTTACTAATGATGTTATTGTTTAAGGAGATTTCATCAGGTAGTGAGCCACCCGACATGTGACCAGACAAGTCCTTGACGGTTTTCCAAAATTTTGTAGGATTTTTGGAGGCAGAGAGAAATTCAGAATGATAGTATGCAGCTTTTGTATCTCTAACCATTCTAGTACATGAGTTTTGTGCCCTTTTGAACTTGCACTAGTCTGCAGCAGACTGGGTTTTACGTGCTTTTTTCCATAGGTTATCTCTTTCAGTCAGTGCAGATTTTAATAATGGTGTGATCCATCTACATGCATTTTTTGCTGTTCGCACCTTAACTATAGGGGCATATTTATTTAGGGCGTCTAGAATAATTTTGCTGAATATGTCGAATGCTGATAGTGTGTTTTTTGCCAAATAGAACTCTTGCCAATACAAGGAGTGTTTCAGTTCATTTATGTAGGCAGAGAAATCAAAAATCCATCTAGATCTCTTGGCAGCAAACGTCGGCAAAGTAGTAGGTTTGTTGCTTGATCTTATGCAAGCAATAAAAGAGTGATCACAGATATCACTGAAGAAGGTGCCGGAAAAGGAGAAGAGATGTGGTTTATTCACTAGGATAACATCTAGCAGGGAGCTGTTATCCATGTTCTTTTTATTTACTCATGTTGGTTTGACAATGAGTTGCGATAATCCATGGGTGTCTTAGAAAGCTACGAGAGGAGCAGCTGTTTTAGATAGCCAGTCTAAATTAAGATCTCCAAGAATAATTATTTCTGAGGATTGCTGTTTGATGATATTACTCAGATGAGGTAACAATTGTAGATCAGCAGAAGGAGGTCTATAGCACCCTATGATGCATAATGTTGAAGTGTGCAAGATGGTGACTTGGAGAGACAGACATTCTTAAGCATTTGCAACAGATAAAGCACTCAGACAGGATGCCGTATACCTATCCTTGAAATAGATGGCAACCTCTCCACCCCTGGAGTGTCTGTCTGCTCTAAATAGTAAATAGTTAGGGATATTGACTTCCCTGTCGGAGGTGGCCAGACTAAGCCAGGTTTCTGAAACCACTAGGATGTCTGGTTGAGTATGGAGGACCCAGGTCTGGATCATGGAGAACTTTTTTAACAGACTGCATACATTAATGTGGAGGAAACTCATGCCTTTCAGTGTGGCAAGGTCAGAGGGCGGTGTGATTGCAGCTGGTGGCCCCAGATTGAGCTCCACATTTCCTGAGCACAGGAGAAGAAGGAGGAGTAAAAGTTTTCTTAGAGTAGCAATAGTAAGCTTCGTACTGGTAACCCCTTTAGGTCGTTGTGGGCCATCGTTCTGGGGGGGCGTGCCCCAACATTTTTTGCCCTTCCCATTAACGGTGGCAGAGACAAGTACTCTGACTGCTATCTGTAGAGGTGACGCCTCTATGATGTTGGTGGAAATCACAAGCTGAGGCGGTAATTCATTTTGTATACCAGCGTTTAAGGTAATATGAAAATAGTGTTGAAGAATTGGGAAGTTGAAAAGGCATATATCCACGTAGGGACAGGAACTAGTTACAGAGCAGATCAGATTAGTATCCACAGTAATAAAGGCTTGAGGTGGCATATGCTGGGCATGCGATATGAGATAGAAGAAGGACATAGAAACATAGACTTTGACAGCAGATAAGGACCGCTTGGCCCATCTAGTCTGCCCAATTCCGTACCTACAGGATAGGCTGCAGATCCTAGTTAACCAACAGCCTATTTCCTTCCTACCCCCCACAAGAATTGCCTTATGTCAGTCCCATGCATTCTTGAATTCTCCCACAGTTTTAGACCCCACAATCTCCTCAGGAAGGACCAGAAAAGGATCCACGATTTGACACACTTAGTGTAACAAGGATGGGGGGGAGCTAGAGAGGAGTGAGCTAGAAAGCCGGGGCAGGGTTTATGTGTATTTAATCAGGAATGGGGGGGTGGCTGGGTGAAACAATTAGCAAAAATTGGCAGCTAGGGCTCCTTCCTGGAGGTAATCAGTCCCTGACAGCAAGTCCTTACCTGCATTTCTGTGAGGGGCTGGTGGCTTCAGACCTGGACTGCGGGTGGCAGTCTGGTATGTCGGGTTTGTCAGGGAAGCACAGCTGTAGCTCTCAGACTACCTGGAAGGAGAAGGCAGAGGAGAATTAAATAAGACAGTCAGAGGGGGTGGGGCTGCTCATGGAGCTAAAAAGAAATGTAGACTGGCTTAAATGGTGGGGGGGGGTGTTGCAGACCAAGACGTTAGGCAAGGTGCCTCCAAGTCTGAGTGAGCAATAACAGGGCTATTTAAAACACAATACTAGCGTAAAAAGGTGAAGGGGGGGGGTTTCAAATGCCTGAGCTGAGATCGCTACTGGTCTTATGAGGAACACAATACAGGCATTTACATTAAATCAGAAAACTTCAGCTATAAAATACAAACAAGACAGTTTTAACGGAAAACATAATCTAGCACAACATAATTAAACATTAACAGTGCAGAGCTATATGGAGCCAATCGGAGTGCTCCTAGGGCTGACTGCAGCCAGTGGGCCACAGTAGTAAAAGACTCTGGATTTAAACCCAGAGACAACTGTCCTTATGTAAAGAAAGCAAAAATTGGCAGCTAGGGCTCCCTTCCTGGAGGTAATCAGTCCCTGAGGGCAAGTCCGAACCTGCATTTCTGTGAGGGGCTGGTGGTTTCAGACCTGGGCTGCGGGTGGCAGTCTGGCAGGTCGGGTTTGTCAGAGAACCATGGCTGTGGCTCTCAGACTACCTGGAAGGAGACGGCAGAGGAGAATTAAATAAGAAAGTCAGAGGGGGTGGGGCTGCTTGTGGAGCTAAAAGTAGTAGTAGTAGTAGTAAAACATTTTTATTCATACAAAAAATGAATAAGGATATCTCCACTGAGCCGAAGCTCCTTTACAGTGAGATCCAGGTGTCATTTCCAGTTACTCTTATAAGTTAAACAATATGTAATGAAGAAAACACATACACGCTATAATTATACATCAATAAATATAACACAGTTCCGAGATCATAAAACAAACTAGGACATGAAAAACATAGAAAAAAACAATAATTAATTCACAGTATACATTTAATACACGTTACAATCTACCATCCTAAAATTCAAACTATTTCCCATCATAACTAATGTTCTCGATAAGCCATTGGTTAATTTGGTGCAACTGAAAATTTCCCTCAAGGGGTCTAAACTTCCCAGGCAATTTATTCCATATAGAAGATCCAATATTAAAAAAAATGCTTATCCCCACAAACCATTCTACGACTTGGGACTGCACAGTCCAAGTAATTAGCAGAATGCAGACCCTCAATAGGTCTTTTTATTTTAATGGACTCAGCCATATATTTAGGGACTTTTCCTGAAATACATTTTAACATTAACATAATTGTACTAAGAGCCCGCCTTTGATACAAAGTATGCCAGTCTAATTCTTTATACATATCTACTCTATGTGCACTCTTTGCAGCTCCCAGTATAAATCTAATTAATTTATTATACATAACGTCAAGCTTATGTAGTTGCTCTTTAGACACACCCATATATATCAAATTACCATACTCCAATATGGGTAGTACAACAACAGTTACAACTAATTTTCTAATTTCCAAAGACATACTATTTCTTACTCTATATAATGACCCCAAACACTTACCAACTTTAGTCAAGGTACTATCTATATGACTGTCCCATTTAAATTTTGTATCTAAATACACCCCCAGATATTTATAGCTAACAACTTGTTGCAAGATTCTTCCTGAAAATGTTTTAATTTGTAACCCCTCATATTCAGTTTTAGGCCCGTAACCCCTATGAAACACCATTACCTGAGATTTTTTTTCATTCAAAACCAATTTAGATCTAAGCAAAAATTTCTGTAACTGATCAAAAGCCTGTTATAATACCATTTGAATAGTTCTCACTGATGAATCAGCAAAATATACAACTGTATCATCAGCATAAAGATGGTATTGTAGCTTTGATTGTTCAAACCCCAAATCATTCATATATAGATTATATAGTATAGGACCCAAAATGGATCCTTGTGGGACTCCTGACACAATCAATTTCAAGTCAGATGACCACTCTCTAATAGTCACTTGTTGCAATCTTGAGTCAATATAATTTCGAAACCAATTTATAACCGACTCAGACATACCACAGGTTTTTAGTCTGGACAGGAGGATGCCATGGTCCAGAGTGTCAAAGGCCTTTGAAAGGTCTACAAAAATTGCTCCCACTGGCATCCCCCTGTCCATACTCTCCATTATATCTCCTGTGACCTTTATAAGGGCAGTGTTTGTTCCATGCTCGGGTCTAAAGCGGATTGATAACTGTTAAGGATTTCATTATCTTTCAGATATACCTGTAAAAAAAAGAAATGTAGACTGGATTAAATGGGGGGGGGGGAGTGTTGCAGACCAAGATGTTAGGCAAGGTGCCTCCAAGTTTTAGTGAGCAATAACAGGGCTATTTAAAACACAATACTAGCGTAAAAAGGTGAAGGGGGGTTTCAAAGGCCTGAGCTGAGATCGCTACTGGTCTTATGAGGAACACAATACAGGCATTTATATTAAATCAGAAAACTTCAGCTATAAAATACAAACAAGACAGTTTTAACAGAAAACATAATCTAGCACAATATAATCAGACATTAACAGTGCAGAGCTATATGGAGCCAATCGGAGTGCTCCTTGGGCTGACTGCAGCCAGTGGGCCACAGCAGTAAAAGACTCTGGATTTAAACACAGAAACAACTGTCCTCATGTAAAGAAAGCAAAAAATGGCAGCTAGGGCTCCCTTCCTGGAGGTAATCAGTCCCTGAGGGCAAGTCCATACCTGCATTTCTTTGAGGAGCTGGTGGCTTCAGACCTGGACTGTGGGTGGCAGTCTGGCAGGTCGGGTTCATCAGAAAACCACGATTGTGGCCTCAGACTACCTGCGTTTCTGTAAGGGGATGGAGGCTTCAGACCAGAACTGCGGGTGGCAGTCTGGCAGGTCGGGTTTGTCAGAGAACCACATCTGTGGCTCTCAGACTACCTGCGTTTCTGTGAGGTGCTGGTGGCTTCAGACCTGGACTGCAGGTGGCAGTCTGGCAGGTTGCGTTCATCAGAGAACCACGGCTGTGGCTCTCAGACTACCTGCGCTTCTGTGAGGGGCTGGTGGCTTCAGACCTGGACTGCGGGTGGCAGTCTGGCAGGTCGGGTTCATCAGAGAACCTCGGCTGTGGCTCTCAGATTACTTATGTTTCTGTGAGGGGCTGGTGGCTTCAGACCTGGACTGCGGGTGGCAGTCTGGCAGGTCGGGTTCATCAGAAAATCACGGCTGTGGCTCTCACACTACCTGCGTTTCAGTGAGGGGATGGTGGCTTCAGATCTGGACTGCGGGTGGCAGTCTGGCAGATAGGGTTCATCAAAGAACCATGGCTGTGGCTCTCAGACTACCTGGAAGGAGAAGGCAGAGGAGAATTAAATTAGAAAGTCAGAGGGGGTGGGGCTGCTCATGGAGCTAAAAAGAAATGCAGACTGGCTTAAAGGGGGGTGTTGCAGACCAAGATGTTAGGCAAGGTGCCTCCAAGTCTGAGTGAGCAATAACAGGACTATTTAAAACACAATACTAGCATAAAAAGGTGAAGGTGGGGTTCAAAGGCCTGAGCTGAGATCACTACTGATCTTATAAGGAACACAATACAGGCATTTACATTAAATCAGAAAACTTCAGCTATAAAATACAAACAAGTCAGTTTTAACGGAAAACATTATCTAGCACAATATAATCAAACATTAACAGTGCAGAGCTATATGGAGCCAATAGGAGTGCTCCTGGGGCTGACTGCAGCCAGTGGGCCACAGCAGTAAAAGACTCTGGATTTAAACCCAGAGACAGCTGTACTCATGTAAAGAAATCAAAAACTGGCAGCTAGGGCTCCCTTCCTGGAGGTAATCAGTCCCTGACGGCAAATCTGTACCTGCATTTCAGTGAGGAGCTGGTGGTTTCAGACCTGGACTGTGGGTGGCAGTCTGGAAGGTCGGGTTCGCCAGAGAACCATGGCTGTGACTCTCAGATACCTACATTTCTGTGAGGGTCTGGTGGCTTCAGACCTGGACTGCGGGTGGCAGTCTGGCAGGTCAGGTTCATCAGAGAACCACAGCTGTGGATCTCAGACTACCTGCGTGTCTGTGAGGGGCTGGTGGCTTTAGATCTGGACTACGGGTGGCAGTCTGACAGGTCGGGTTCATCAGAGAACCATGGCTGTGGCTCTCAGACTACCTGCATTTCTGTGAGGGGCTGGTGGCTTCAGATCTGGACTGCGGGTGGCAGTCTGGCAGGTCAGGTTCATCAGAGAACCACGGCTTCTGCAATCAGAGTGGTGTAAGATTGATGTCTAATGCTGTAGTTTCACTGTGGCTCTGCACTCAGTATGCAGTACCTGCCCGTGGTGGGGGGGGGGCCTTGCCTGCCTAAAGCCGTGCAATTCCTAACTGTAAAACTTCTGTACACCTGCAATCAAGGAGGTGTACCATTAATATCCATGGCTGTAGTTTTGGTGTGGATCTCCATTCAGGATGCAGTACCTGGTCTGGGGGGGGGAGTCATTCCTGGCTAAGGCCAGGTAACTCCTAACTGTGTACACTTGTGTGCACCTGCAATCAGGGTAGTGTAACGGTGATGTCCAAGTCTGTAATTTTGCTCTGGTTCTCTACTCAGGATGCAGTACCTGCTCAAGCGGGGGAGGAGACATTGCTGGGCTGTGATCATACAACTCATAACTGTGCAAAGTTGTGTGCACCTGCGATCGAGGACATGTACCATTGATCTCCATGGCTGTAGTTCTGGCTCTCCACTCAGGATGCAGTACCTGGTCTGATGGAGGACAGCAATGCCTGGCTAAGAACGGGCAACTCCTAACTGTGCAAACTTGTGTGCACCTGCAATCAGGGAGGTGTACCATTGATATCCATGGATGTAGTTTTGCAGTGGTTCTCCACTCAGGATGTAGTACTGTAGGTGCTTGGGGAAGCGGGGTTGGGGGCATTGCCTGGCTTTATCTGTACAACTCTTCAGCATCCTAACTTGTCTGCAGCTGCTACTGTGAAGAGACACTGATGATATTCATGCCTTTTGTTGGACTGTACCTCTGCACTCAGCAAACAGTACATGTTCTGGGGTGGGATGAGAAGGGGTGAAAGATCATTGCCTGGCTGACCCTTTCCAACTCCTCGGTGTTGTTACTTCTGTTCACCTGTAATCAGGGGTGTATACCATTGATAGCCATGCTTCTATTTGGACTATGGTGCTGCACTCATGCTCTAGTACCAGATCGGGGGGGGGGTGACTACATTACCTGTCTGACACTGTCCAACAACTCAGTGTCCTATCTTGTATACATCTGGTATCAGAGATGTATATCATTGATGTCCATGCCTATATTTCAGCAGTAGCTCTGTACTCAGGATCCAGTGCATTATTTGTTTGACCTTGGATTTTATCTCACACCTAGCAGTTATCAGCATGCACACTCTTAACTGTGCCACATTCTAGCATCCTGGAATTATTACATATGAAGAGACATGAAATACAATAACAGTCTTGTTGTCCATGAACATATTGACATGATCTGCATTAAACAATCTATTTATGCATTCTCTAGTGGCCAGGGAGACCGTCACTTCAGGACATAAAGAACAGGTGAAGCAGGAGCCTGGCACCAGTGCTGAACATAAGTGTTGTAACAGAAAGACATACAGTTGTCAGAAACTGGTAAACACAGCATTTACACATTCTGTTTCCTAGTCTATGGTTAAATGGTGTAGAACTACTTATATTGAGGTGATACCACTCTGTATATATACAGATCAGTATATGATCAACCATGATCAACTAATGTTCCACATCATAGAATGGATCTGATCCCCTCCAAACACAACAGGTGACAGAATACAAAGATGATTCATGAAGTTTTAAACAAAAAATGTGGAACTCCTAATTGTCCTAACTTGTGTGTGTCTGCAATCAGTGAGGTGTACCGTTGATGTCCATGGCCTTTGTTTTCCTGTGGCTTTCCACTCAAGATGCAGTACCTGGACTGTAGAGGGGGAGCATTGCCTGGCTGAGGCTGTGCAACTTCTAACTGTGTTAATTTGTATGTACCTGCAATCAGGGAAGAGTACTGTTGATGTCCATGGCCTTTCTTCCTGTGCCTCTCCACTCAGGATACAGTACCTGGTTTGAGGAGGAGGCATTGCCTGGCTGAGGTCGTACAGCTCCTAACTGTCCTAACTTGTGTGCATCTGAAATCAGAGACATGTACCATAGTTGTCCACAGCCTTTGTTGTCCTGTGGCTCTTCACTCAGGATGCAGTACCTGGTATGGGGGGGAGGCATTGGCTGGCTGAGGCCGTGCAACTCCAAACTGTCCTAACTTCTGTGCACCAGCAATCAGAGAGTTGTACCATTGATGTCCACGACCTCAGTTTTTCTGTGGCTCTCCACTCAGGGTGCAGTACCTCTTCTGGGGGGCTTTCCTGGCTGAGGCCGTGCAACTCCTAACAGTGCTAACTTGTGTGTACCTGCAATCAGGGAGGTGTACCATTGATGTCCATGGCCTCAGTTTAGCTGTTGCTTTCTACTCAGGATGCAGTACCTGGTCTGGGGGTGGGGGGGGCCTTGCCTGGCTGAGACTGTGCAACTCCTAACTGTGCTAACTTGTGTGTAACTACAATCAGGGATGTATAATATTGATGTCCATGGCCTCAGTTAGCTGTAGCTCTCCACTCAGGATGCGGGATCTAGTCTGGAAGGGATTGCCTGCCTGAGGCTGTGCAGCTCCTAACTGTCCTAACTTGTGTGTATCTGCAATCAGAGAGGTGTACCATTGATGTCCATGGCCTCAGTTTTGCTGTAGTTTTCCACTCAGTATGCAGTACCTGTTCTAGGGGGGGGGCATTGCCTGGCTGAGGCCATGCAACTCCTAACTGTGCTAACTTCAGTGTGCCTGAAATCAGTGACCTGTACCATTCTTGTCCATGACCTCAGATGTGCGTTAGATTCATCGGTCCTAATTCTCATCCCATTTTCCTATACTTCACCACCTCAGCTTGTTTACACATGGAATGGGGTGAGAGTTATGGCCGATGACCGCAATGCAAACCCTAATGCTGGTTGGGGGGGGGTGAGGGGGCACAATGGGGGAACTTCCAACCCTAACATCAAATTTCCTCACTTTTGTCGCTGTGGAACAACCATAACTGATGCATTAAACAAAGTTTTTGAGCACGAGTACTAGACATATCTTTTAGGGTAAACGAGTACCACCCATTGTTGCCGACACACTGGGTGCAAATCCTGGCCTACCAGACCTACTGTATGTACATTCCCTGACTGACCTTATCTACCTCCCCAACTCCTAACTAGTAGTATGATTCTCCAGTCATGACCGTTAACTGTTCTCGATCAGTAAGGGTACTGTATAACTACGTCTATAGAAGTACTGAAAGTCCTGACTTGTCTTGTAGTGCTTTCATACACATATAACAGCACTGTCTATGACTAAACTTAGAATACAAATGAGCATCTCACTGACGGTACTATTGCTGTTCTAATCAGATAATGAACAAAACCAGTAAAGTACACCTATCACTGTAACATGTTCATACATTATTTTTCCATTTACAGATGTTTCAGCAACTCCATCGTGCTCTGCGCACTGCGATTGTGTACATCGCCCTGAACAGAAGGTTGACCGGCTCACAGAAGAAGTTGCCAGCCTGAGACAGAGACAAAAACAAATGTTGTCCCTATTAAAGGAGCAACAGGGCACGGTCAACCTTCTATTTGAGCCAGTGGACAGAGTCGCAGGTGTCAGCGCACACAGCAGCACTGCTTCACCTGTTCAACTAGCATTTAGTCTCCCTAACCACAGCTGAAGGGCCTCCACAGTTCTCTGGTATATCCTCAACGGTGCAGCACCTTCCACTTCTGCTGCACCTCCACATACATCCAGCTTCCTATCCTGAGCCACTTCAATCAAGACAGCACACTTCCCTCTCTATCAATAAACAACAAAAAATTTACATTTTTCATAATCAGTATTTCTTATACAGAATGAATGTAGTTTTTTTCTAAATTATATTTAAAAAAATTGCAATCATACAACAGAAAATTTATATTTTTTATAATCAATATTTTTTATACATAAACAATGCATTTTGTTTGTTTCTAAATTATATGTTAAAAAATTGCAATCACAGATATATTTTATATGTTTTTACAAAATATTTTACACAACATACTTTTTTTATAAATATTTTTGCAAAAAAGAAAGTGTGTTTATTGTACCTGTTCTAAAGCTATTAGTATTTTGAACAACAGAAAGTATTCTAAGTGGTTCTCATCTCGTAAAAACACTGACATACCATTAATGTTCATCCCCCTTGCTTACTGAACATCCAGTACTTGGCCTGTGAGGCATGGGTGCATTCCCTGGCTAAGGCTGTGCAACTCATCACTGTCGTAAGTAGTCTGCTGTTGGTATGACAGAGACATATCATGAATGTCCATATCTTTAGTTCTCCTGTGGCAACCCACTCAGGATGCAGCAGCTACTCTGGGTGGCGGGGATGACCATTGACTGGCTGAGTCCATGCAACCCCTCAGTATCCTAAGTTGTGTGCACCTCCAATCGCAGAAGTCTACCTTTGATGTCCATGACTGTAATTTTGCTGTGGCTCTCCACTAAGGATACAGTACCTGTCAGGGTGGGCAGAGGGCATTGCCTGGCTGAGTCCATGCAACTCCTCAGCATCCTAACTTGTCTGCACCTGAAATCAGGTAGTTCTACCGTACATGTCCAAGGCTGTAGTTCTGCTGTGGCTATCCACTCAGGAACCAGTACCTGCCTTGGGGGAAGGGGACATTCCCTCGCTGAGACATACATGTCCTAACTGTGCTAACTTGTTTGTACCTGCAATCAGGGATGTATACTGTTGATATCCATGGCCTTTGTTTTCCTGTGGCTGTCCACTCAGCATGCAGTACCTGGTCTGGGAAGGGGCATTGCCTGGTTGATGCTGTTCAACTACTAACTGTGCTAACCTTTGTGCACCTGCAATCAGGGAAGTGTGACGGTGATGTCCATGGCCTTTGCTTTGCTGTGGCTCTCCACTCAGGGTACAGCGCCTGGTCTGGGGGGGAGGCATTCCCTTGCTGAGACATACATGTCCTAACTGTAGTAACTTCTGTGCACCTGCAATCAGGGAGGTATACTGATGATGTCCATGGCCTCAGTTTTGCAGTGGCTCTCCACTCAGGATGCAGTTCCTGGTCTGGGGGGTTGTATTTCCTGGCTGAGGCCATACTACTCCTAATGGTCCTAACTTGTGTGCACCTGCAATCAGAGATGTGTACCATTGATGTCCAAGGCCTCAGTTTTGCTGTTGCTGTCCACTCAGGATACAGTGCCTGATCTGGGGGGTCATTGCCTGGCTGAGGCCATGCAGCTCCTAGCTGTGCTAGCTTGTGAGTACCTGAAATCAGGGACATGTACCATTCATGTCCATGGCCTCAATTTTGCTGTAGCTCTCCACTCAGGATGCAGTACCTGGTCTGGGGGGGGGCCTTGCATAGCTGAGGCCATGCAACTCCTAACTGTAATAACTTGTGTGTACCTGCAATCAGGAAGGTGTACCATTGATATTCATGGCCTTTGTTTTCCTGTGACTCTCCACTCAGGATGCAGTACCTGGTCTTAGGGGGCATTGCCTGGCTGAAGCCATGCAACTTCTTACTGTCCTAACTTGTGTTCACCTGCAATAAGACAGGTGTACCGATGACATCCATGGCTTCAGTCTTGCTGTGGCTCTCCACTCAGGATGCAGTACCTGGTCTGGGGGGGTAGGGAAGCATTGCCTGGCTAAATCCGTGCAACTCCTAAGTGTGGTAACTTGTGTGCACCTGCAATCAGAGAGGTGTATCATTGATGTCCATGGCCTCAGTTTTGTTGTAGCTCTCCACTCAGGCTGCAGTACCTGGTCGGGGGGGCATTGCCTAGCTGAGGCCGTGCAACTCCTAACTGTCCTAATTGTGTGTACCTGCAATCAGGGAGGCGTACCATTGATATCCATGGCCTTTGTTTTATTGTGGCTTTCCACTAAGGATGCAGTACCTGGTCTCGTGAAGCATTGCCTGGCTGAGGCCATGCAACTCCTAACTGTCCTAACTTGTGTGTACCTGCAATCAGTGAGGTGTACTGTTGATGTCCATGGCCTTTGTTTTCCTGTGGTTCTCCACTCAGGATGCACTACCTAGTCTGCTGGGGGGGGCAATTCCCTGGCTGATGCTGTGCAACTACTAACTGTGGTAACTTGTGTGCACATGCAATTAGAGAGAAGTACCGTTAATGTCCATGGCTTGAGTTTTGCTGTGGCTCTCCACTCAGGATGTAGCACCTGGTCTGGGGGGGGCATTACCTACCTGAGGCCGTGCAACTCCTAACTGTGCTAACTTGTTTGTACCTGCAATCAGGGATGTATACTGTTGATATCCATTGCCTTTGTTTTCCTGTGGTTGTTCACTCAGCATGCATTACCTGGTCTGGGGGGCATTGCCTGGCTGATGCTGTTCAACTCCTAACTGTGCTAACCTGTGTGCACCTGCAATCAGGGAGGTGCACAGGTGATGTCCATGGCCTTTGTTTTGTTGTGTCTCTCCACTCAGGGTACAGCACCTGGTCTGGGGGAGGTATTGCCCGGCTGAGGCCATGCAACTCCAAACTGTGTTAACTTGTGCTTACCTGCAATCAGGGAGGTACATCATTGATTTCCATGGCCTCAGTTTTGCAGTGGCTCTCCACTCAGGAAACAGTACCTGATCTGAAGGGTCATTGCCTGGCCGAGGCCGTGCAGCTCCTAGCTATGCTAGCTTGTGTGTAACTGAAATCAGAGACATGTACCGTTCATGTCTATGGCCTCAATTTTGCTGTAGCTCTCTACTCAGGATGCAGTACCTGGTCTGGGGGGGGGCATTGCATAGCTGAGGCAGTGCAACTCCTAACTGTAATAACTTGTGTGTACCTGCAATCGGGAAGGTGTACCATTGATATTCATGGCCTTTGTTTTCCTGTGGCTCTCCACTCAGGATGCATTACCCGGTCTCAGGGAGCATTGCCTGGCTGAGGCCATGCAACTCCTAACTGTCCTAACTTGTGTACACCTGCAATCAGACAGGTGTACCGATGATGTCTATGGCCTCAATTTTGCTGAGGCTCTCCACTCAGGATGCATTACCTGGTCTGGGGGGGGCAGGGAGGCATTGCCTGGCTAAAGCCGCGCAACTCCTAACTGTGGTAACTTGTGTGCACCTGCGATCAGAGAGGTATACCTTTGATGTCCATGGCCTCAGTTTTGTTGTAGCTCTCCACTCAGGATGCAGTACCTGGTCAGGGGGGCATTGCCTAGCTGAGGCTATGCAACTCCTAACTGTCCTAATTGTGTGTACCTGCAATCAGGGAGGTGTACCACTGATATCCATGGCCTTTATTTTACTGTGGCTCTCCACTCAGGATGCACTACCTGGTCTGCGGGGGGGGGGCATTGCCTGGCTGACGCTGTGCAACTCTTAACTGTGGTATCTTGTGTGCACATGCAGTCAAAGAGGTGTACCGTTAATGTCCATGGCCTGAGTTTTGCTGTGGCTCTCCACTCAGGATGTAGCACCTGGTCTGGGGGGGGCATTGCATATCTGAGGCCGTGCAACTCCTAACTGTGCTAATTTGTGTGTACCTGGGATCAGGGATGTATACTGTAGATATCCATAGCCATTGTTTTCCTGTGGTTGTTCATGCAGCATGCAGCACCTGGTCTGGGGTGGCATTGCCTGGCTGATGCTATTCAACTCCTAACTGTGCTAACCTGTGTGCACCTGCAATCAGGGAGGTGTACCAGTGATGTCCATGGCCTTTGTTTTGCTGTGGTTCTCCATTCAGGGTACAGCACCTGGTCTGGGGGCGGCATTGCCTGGCTGAGGCCGTGCAACTCTGAACTGTGCTAACTCATGTTTACCTGCAATCAGGGAGGTACATCATTGATGTCCATGGCCTTAGTTTTGCAGTGGCTCTCCACTCAGGATGCAGTACCTGGTCTGGGGGGCAGCATTTCCTGGCTGAGGCCATGCAACTCTAAACTGTGTTAACTTGTATGTGCCTGTAATCAGGGAGCAGTACTATTGATGTCCATGGCCTTTCCTTCCTGTGCCTCTACATTCAGGATACAGTGCCTGGTCTGGGCGGGCATTGTCTGGCTGAGGCTGTGCAACTCCTAACTGTCCTAACTTGTGTGTACCTGCAATCAGTGAAGTGTCCCATTGCTGTCCATGGCCTTTGTTTTCCTGTGGCTCTCCACTCAGGATGCACTATCTGGTCTGGGGTGGCATTGCTTGCCTGAGGCCATGCAACTCCTAAGTGTGGTAACTTGTGTGCACCTACAATCAGCGAGGTATACCATTGATATCCATGGCCTTTGTTTTATTGTGGCTCTCCACTAAGGATGCAGTATCTGGTCTTGTGAGGCATTGCCTGGCTGAGGTCATACAACTTCTAACTGTCCTAACTTGTGTGTACATGCAATCAGTGAGGTGTACCATTGATGTCCATGGCCTCAGTTTTGCTGTGGCTGTCCACTCAGGATACAGTGCCTGATCTGGGGGGACCTTGCCTGGCTGAGGCCGTGCAACTCCTAGCTGTGCTAACTTGTGTGTACCTGAAATCAGGGGTAGGTACCATTCATGTCCATGGCCTCAATTTTTCTGTAGCTCTCCACTCAGGATGCAGTACCTGGTTTCGGGGGGGCATTGCTTAGTTGAGGCCGTGCAACTCCTAACTGTCCTAACTTGTGTGCACCTGCAATCAGGAAGGTGTACCATTGATATCCATGGTCTTTGTTTTCATGAGGATCTCCACTCAAGATGCAGTACCTGGTCTGATGGAGGGGGGCTTTGCCTGGCTGAGGCCATGCAGCTCCTAACTGTCCTAACTTGAGTACACCTGCAATCAGACAGGTGTATGGATGATGTCCATGGCCTCAGTTTTGCTGTGGCTCTCCACTCAGGATACAGTACCTGGTCTGTGGGGGGGCATTGCCTGGCTGAAGTCATACAACTCTAAACTGTGTTAACTTGTATGTGCCTGTAATCAGGAAGCAGTACCATTGATGTCCATGGCCTTTCTTTCCTGTGCCTCTACACTCAGGATACATTGCCTGGTCTGGGGGGGCATTGTCTGGCTGAGGCTGTGCAACTCCTAACTGTCCTAACTTGTGTGTACCTGCAATCAGTGAAGTGTCCCATTTATGTCCATGGCCTTTGTTTTCCTGTGGCTCTCCACTCAGGATGCACTACCTGGTCTGGGGTGGCATTGCCTGACTGAGGCCATGCAACTCCTAAGTGTGGTTACTTGTGTGCACCTACAATCAGCGAGGTGTACCATTGATATCCATGGCCTTTGTTTTACTGTGGCTCTCCATGAAGGATGCAGTATCTGGTCTTGTGAGGCATTGCCTGGCTGAGGCCATGCAACTCCTAACTGTCCTAACTTGTGTGTACCTGCAATCAGTGAGGCGTACC
Organism: Neoceratodus forsteri; assembly: GCA_016271365.2. Classification (NCBI taxonomy): domain Eukaryota; kingdom Metazoa; phylum Chordata; order Ceratodontiformes; family Ceratodontidae; genus Neoceratodus; species Neoceratodus forsteri. The sequence goes on along the minus strand of CM057455.1, from coordinate 910,698,624 downwards.
ATTGATGTCCATGGCCTTTGTTTTCCTGTGGCTCTCCACTCAGGATGCACTACCTGGTCTGTGGGGGGGGGCATTGCCTGGCTGACGCTGTGCAACTCCTAACTGTGGTAACGTGTATGCACATGCAATCAGAGAGGTGTACCGTTAATGTCCATGGCCTGAGTTTTGCTGTGGCTCTCCACTCAGGATGTAGCACCTGGTCTGGGGGGGAGTATTGCCTATCTGAGGCTGTGCAACTCCTAACGGTGCTAACTTGTTTGTACCTGCAACCAGGGATGTATACTGTTGATATCCATGGCCTTTGTTTTCCTGTGGCTGTCCACTCAGCATGCAGTACCTGGTCTGGGGGGGGCATTGCCTAGCTGAGGCCATGCAACTCCTAACTGTCCTAACTTGCGTGTTCCTGCAAGCAGGTAGGTGTACCGTTGATAACCATGGCCTTTGTTTTCCAGTGGCTTTCCACTCAGGATGCAGTGCCTGTTCTCAGGGGCTTTGCCTGGCTGAGGCCATCCAACTCCTAACTGTCCTAACCTGTGTACACCTGCAATCAAACAGGTGTACTGATGATATCCATGGCCTCAGTTTTGTGGTAGCTCTCCACTCAGGATGCAGTACCTGGTCTGTGGGGGGGCATTGCCTAGCTGAGGTAGTGCAAGTCCTAACTGTGGTAACTTGTGTGCACCTGCAATCAGAGAGGTGTACCACTGATGTCCATGGCCTCAGTTTTGCTGTAGCTCTCCACTCAGGATGCAGTACCTGGTCTGGGGGAGGCATTACCTAGCTGGGGCTGTGCAACTCCTAACTGTCTTAACTTGTGTGTACCTGCAATCGGGGAGGTGTATCATTGATATCCATGGCCTTTGTTTTCCTGTGGCTCTTCACTCAGGATGCAGTACCTGGTCTCGTGGGGCATTGCCTAGCTGAGGCCGTGCACTCCTAACTGTGGTAACTTGTGTGCACCTGCAATCAGAGTGGTGCACCATTGATGTCTATGGCATCAGTTTTGCTGTGGCTCTCCACTCAGGATCCAGTACCTGGTCGGGGGGGGCATTGCCTGGCTGAAGCTGCGCAACTCCTAACTGTGTTAACTTGTATGTGCCTGCAATCAGGAAGAGGTACCATTGATGTCCATGGCCTTTCTTTCCTGTGCCACTCTACTCAGGTTACAGTACCTGGTCTGGGTGGGAGGCATTGCCTGGCTGAGGCCATGCAACTCCTAACCGTCCTAACTTGTGTGCACCTGCAATCAGAGAGGTGTACCGTCGATCTCCATGGCCTCAGTTTTGCTGTAGCTCTCCACTCAGGATGCAGCACCTGGTCTGAGGAGGCACTTCCTGGCTGAGGCTGTCCAACTCCTAGCTGTCCTAACTTATGTGCACCTGCAATCAGCAAGATGTACCATTTATCTCCATACCTTTACTTTTGCTGTGCCTCTCCACTCAGGATACATAACTGCTCTGGTGCGGAGGGTGGCACATGGAAATGCAAAGGTTAACGCAAATCTTATACGCAAATGATGCCAGTTGGTGGGTGCGGTGGGGGATGTAAGAAGGGGTTTTCAAACCTAGCATTGAATTTCCTTGTTTTTTTTTTGCTGTGGAACAACCCTAACTGATGCATTAAACAGAGTTTTTGCCATGAATTTCCCTTCTTTTTGAGAATGAGGACTATAAATAGTGAATGGAATGTGGTGGTGGGAGTGTGGGCCCTTCGGGCCCCATGCTCCCACCACTCGATTTTTTTGTCACACAGGAATGATAACTGCAATGCAAACACAAGCACAAATGGTAATGCACATGGTGACGCAAATGTAAATTGTTATGTAAACAATAATAGAAACACAAGTGCAAAGTGACGTCTAAGCAAACAGTAACGCAAACACAAGTGCGTACAGAAACGCAAACCATAATGCGCCACAGTCACGGTAAGGCAATAGGAAATGCAAATGGTAATGGTGACAGCAACAATAACACCAAAGGAAACAGAAACACAAATGCAAGCATGTATGGAAATGCAAACCATAACACACACAGTAATGGTAATGCAACCAGAAACTCAAATGGTAACGGTAACAGCAACGATGACACCAAATGAAAGAGAAACGTAAATGGAAGGGCCGCCACAAACACAAATGAAAATACACATGGTGATGCAAATCAAAACACAAACACAAAGAGTAGTGGAAATGCGAATGGTAACAGTAACGCAAATGCAAGCGCAAACGAAGACACAAAGGGTAATGGACACAGTGGCGTACACGGGAACACTAATGCAAATGGGTACAGGAATGCTAGTGGAAACGCTAAGGGTAACAGTAATGGAAGCACACACCCTGGTTTTCCCAAACAGCTGCATAGAGAGACACAGTGAGTACAAAGAATGTATGCATAATAATGGGATTTGCACCTGAAAATGAACACTTGGAACACTAAATTGCTTATATCTCAGGAACCGTACGATGTAGAAAAAAAATTAAAATTTCATATAAATTATGACTTTCCTGGCTAGTTTTGTACTTAAAACCCTATGGGGGGGGGCTAAGCATTTTCATGATGAAAAGTCTGTATCTCAAAGTGTTTCAGAGATACGGGCCCCAAAATGTGCAGTGGACGCCACAATGTTAGCCTATGGGAAAAAGCATCAGCTTTGGAGCAGCATAAGTTTAAATCCATGCAATATTTTGTCACCAAACTACTGAAAGGCGCATCTGTGGGATGTTAGCTTTCTTCCCTGAAAATTTCAGCCCAAAAGATCAAACCTGTGTTTTACAGCAGGGTGGCAAAAAATTACTGTTATTTTCCCCATAGTGTCGAATAGTATTGTAACATGGTTAAAATCAGAAGAGTAATAAGAAGGAAGTTAATTGGCCTAAGTGAGTCAGGTGGTACAAGCCAAACATGGCATTAATCCATGATACATGCCGTGTTTGGATCGGGAGCGAGCACAGAAAAGCATTGAAACACGGTTCTCATTGTGCACGAGCTGCTGCAATTTAGAGTGCGGTCTTGAGGACACGTTTGAAACAGATGGGTAGAGCTGCCGGCAGGGAGAAATGCAGAAAAAGAGTTGAATACTATGTTGATAATTAAGTAGGAGGTATCGGAACAGTGACCGTGCTAGGGGGACTGACACTATTAGCAGTGTTCATCGTCGAGAACAGGGAAATTAAAGTACAAATGCAAATGAAAGAAAAGAGGAAAAACAGCCACCCAGATCAAAATGAAACTGAGTGTACAAGGTTAGATGTGCTGCGATATTACTTATAAACAGAGGTTGCTAATGGCGAAGAAAGATCAGTAGTAACATAAATAGTGACTTCCTTTGGGATGTGCATGTGCCCGTAACAGAGAGATGTAATAAAAAAAGTAGACAGTTCAGCAGCTCAAAATATAGCAGCACACATTATTAAGTGGTGTTACTGTATCTGCTATATTAAAGTGAGACTTAAGACTACTGAGTGACCGCTTGCCATGTTACAAATGCATTAAGCCACTCCGAAGGTGGTATCTAATGGGATTAATGCATGGTTGGGCTGTTGTAGGCACTCAGCCTGTGGCCTCGTGCCACAACCCTCCCAACCATGCATTAATCCACCATAAGATGCCACCTTCGACATGGCTTAATGCTTATGTGTCGCAAAACACAACACTTTCTCAAACAAAACACAAAAGTATCTCAGGTTCAACACTACTTTGCGACACTACTTTTCCCAAAAATTTCAAAAACATATTTCTGGGGAGTTTAACCCCAAAATAAAGACATGGCTAGCATCCCCGGGGCTCAACTAGGAAAATACAAAAATAATTGTATCCCTAGAGGATCCTAATTTTAAATATCAAGCATTTCTGTGATCAGTAACTGAAAACAAAATGGCAGATTTGCGACACTGAAATATGCATTTGTGGCACTGTTGAACTTTTTGTTAACGTTTCCCATTGACTATAAGGGGAAATTTGTTTTTTGAATAACTTTTGAACCGTTCAATATTTTTTCATGAAAGTTTCAAAAGGCACATCGGGAACTCTGGCCGCACATTCCCTGACGTTTTTGGACCGGTCGCACAAACCATGCAACATGTAGGCATGAACAAAGAATGCCCAAAAAAGCATAAAATGTGCTATGGAATGTTGCTTAATAACTCTGCACACGTATATCCGCTGGGCACAAAACTTGGCAGATCCCAATATCTATGCCGCTGCTCTCTGCCTGCCAAATTATAAGCAAATCTGTCAAGCAGTGGCAAAATTATTAAGGTACACAATTTCACACTTTAACCTTAAATGGGGTACTCAACCCTAACTATGGCGGCACTAATATATATATATATATATATATATATATAAATATATACATATATATAGTATGGTAGCACGGTAGTGCTACCATAGTTAGGGTTGAGGAGCCATTTCTATGTTAAACCCCAAAACTTTGCACCTTAATAACTTTGCAACTGTCTGACAGATTTGCTCGAAATTTAGAATACATGATCAAGAACCATAGGCCTTGGTACCTGCCAAGTTTTGTACCAGTCGGATATACGGCTGCGGAGCTATTAAGCATGATCTGAGCGCGTGTTTACGATTTTTCTGGAATTCCACGGGTCGCCACGGTATTGATACAGTTTGTGCACCAGCCTGAAATCTTCAGGAATGTGCGCCAGGGTTCCAATGTGCCTTTTGAAGATTTGGTGAAAAATATTAAATGATTCAAAAGTTATTCAAAAACAGTTTCCATTATAAGTCAATGGAAAAGTTAATAAAAGTTCAACACTTTCAAAATGCATTTTTACTTTCACAAATGGGCCTGTTACTTTTGCAAATCCACCATTTTGTTTTCAGTTGGTGATCAGAAAAATGCTTAGCATTTAAATTTGGGACCCTCTAGCAACCTAATTCTTTTTGTATTCACCTAGTCGGACCCTGAGGATGCTAGCCATGTCTTTATTTTGGGGTTAAACACCCCAGAAATATGTTTTTCAAATTTCTGGAAAAAGTACTTTCACAAATTACTTTTGTGTTCACGAAAGTGTCGCAAATTTTTGTGAAAGCTTTCGCGAATTGCAACAGTAGTATTCTAGTCTGTGAGAAAATGACAGCAATTCTTTGGCACTGCACTGCAAAAGAACGGTTGGGAGTTTTGGGCTGAAATTTGGAGGGAACGCAGCCGACATCTCACAGATGTGCTTTCAGTGTTGTATTGAAAAAATATTACATAGCGGCAAAGTTACTGCACTCCAAAGTTGACAGTTTTTCCCGTAGGATAACATTACGGCACCCGACGCAATACAGTAATCCTTGGCATCCTGCTGCAAAATAACGGTTTTGTCTTTTTCCTGAGATTTGGAGGGAAGACAGCCAACAGCCCACAGATGTGCCTTTCAGTGGTTTGGTGAAAAAATATTACAGGGAGGCAAAGTTATGGCACTCCAAACTTCTCTTTTTTTCCCATAGGATAACATTACGTTGTTCGACGCGCCTTTCAGGGCCCGTATCTCCGAAACGGTGTGAGATACGAACTTTTCGTCCGAAAAATGCTTAGCCTCCTAATTAGGGCTAAGTACAAAACTAGCCAGGACAGTCATAAATCATATGACTTTTAAATTTTTTTTCTACGTCGTACGGTTCCTGAGATATAACCTATTTAGTATTCCAAGTCCTCATTTCCTGCTTCGATACCCATTATTATGCATACATTCTTTGTACTCACTGTCTTTCTCTATGCAGCTTTTGGGGAAAACCAGCCTGTGTGCTTACATTACTGTTACCATTGCCCTTTCACTTGTGGTTCCGTGACCGTTTCACTTACCGTTGACGTCTATGCCACCATGTGCGCTATCCTTTGCGTTTTCATTTGCCCTTGCGTTTCTGTTATTTTTTGCCATTTGTGTCTACAGTACTGTTTCTCATTCTGTTTCACTTTGTGTCACCATGCCCATTGACATTTCCGTTTGCAGGCACCATGTTACTATGTGACAACACATCACATGGCAGACTGTTCCCGCTTCACGCCACCGCAGGCGGCACTTTCTGTTCTCATACGACTTGCATTACCTTTTACGCCACTGTTAGCACTTCTGTTTGTGTTGTTGTTCCTGTTATTATGTTAGAAGGTTTTCAAGGCCCCGCCGCATTACGTGGCGGAAGCGCGAGGGTCAGATGTGCATTATCCTTGGCGCCTTCATTTGCGCTATGCTTTGTTATTTTTGCCTTTGTGTCTACAGTACTGTTTCTCTTTCTGTTTCACTTTGCGACACCATGCCCATTGACATTTCCATTTGCAGGGACCATGTTACTATGTGACAACACATCACATGGAAGACTGTTCCCGTCTACGCCACCGTGTGCGTTACCCTTTTTGTTCTCATTCGCGCTTGTGTTACCATGTGTGCCACTGTCATCACTTCTGTTTGCGTTGCTGTTCCTGTTACCATGCCACAAGATATCATGTGGCATTGGGCCCCGCGCTCCTGCTGCCGCATTACAGGCCCCGCGCGCCCGCCGCTACATTACATTCACTATTTCTCGTTATCATTCTCAAAAAGAAGGGAAATTAGAGGCAAAAAACCCCATTTAATGCATTAGTTAGGGTTGTTCCACAGTGACAAAAGTGAGGAAATTCGCTGTTAGGGTTGAAAACCCTTACTCCTAATTCACCCCCCCTGCACCACACACACAGACACACACACACACACACATATGCAAGTATGGGGGAGGACCAAGTCAACACAACCAATGACAGACATCCAGCAGCAGGTGACAGAAATAACAAACAATTGTCTAAATGTACTACGAGACATCCCCACCCACCTGACCAGGTACTGCATGCTTAGTGGAGATCAACAGCAAAACTGAGGCCATGTACACCAAATGTACACATCCCTGATTGCAACTGCACACAACATACCACACTTAGTAGTTGCATGGCCTTACCTACTGATGCCCCACACCAGACCACACCACATGTGGTGGGCCACCTGAAAAATACAGTTGAGCAAAACCAAGGAGTTGTACAAGTATAATATCTCTGATTATAACAAGGGTTTGAGAAATGCAGCTTTCTAATTGATTGTAAACATTGTATCAGCCTTATGTTTAGTTTTTATTAAGATAAATGTAGAGCCTAACCATATGATGAACATGGTTTAATGTAGTTTAAAAAAACAGTTTTATTATGATAGCAATAAGCCACTCCTAGGTATTATGTTAATGGTCAGTTTATCACTGTCTAGCGACATGTGGCACTCGGCTACGCCTCATTCAACATTAAACCCCTACAGGGTGATTAACAGACCATTTAACATAACTGTTGGTCATGCCTTATTGCTTAATTGTCTTATGAGTAGATGATCTCCTCTGCTAGGCACTGCAGCAGCTTTCACAGTGTCCCACCCAGTTACACCATACACTGTCTAGTTACTGGAGAATGGCTGTGAATATGAACTCATGAAGATGAACAGTGTAACTTGATCATTACAGTCATTGAAACCTTAGTGTGATTATAACTGACAGAGTCAGTGATAGAGAATAACCCCTGCTGTCCTAGTACACTTATCTCATTGTGAGTTAAATCAATACTAAAAGACATTCTGTTTATATCTACACTATACCTACTTGATTCCTGTTGTACCACAATTAACATAGTTATCACTTTGATAGCATCAGTGACAGAAGTGTGGCAAACCCAAACACTAGGCATACAGCCTGAGTATGAAACAACTGTTAAAAAATTACACTGTGTCCATAAGTGGCATAGATCACTCATTGCAACAATAGTAAATGTATTACTATTTGACTAAGTTATCATCACAGATGCAATGAGATTGTCTTTCTTGTGGCACAACATACTCAGTAAGTGCCTACAGGAAAATCTATCCTATAGACATCTCCGATACAGGTACATCATTGTTGGCTCAGTAGTGCTATGATATTTAGAAGTTGCTTGGCCTGATCCATGCAATTACACTGTTTCTAAAAGAATACTTACTGCATCTTTAGTATTGAAACACTCTGAAGGTCTATGTATGTACATCAGCAGTACACCTTCATCAGTAAGAATGCATCTGATACTGGCAGTACGTAATTTCACAGCGCTGAACAGGCAATGCTTTTCCATACGCTTACATCAGCCTCTATCTTGAGTAAACAGTTGCAGTAAATGTACTACTATGTAAATCACATACTAAATGTAACACTACTTTTATCTTGAGCATGCTAGTGTCTTGTAGTTAATTTATGTACTTCTTAATTAATGTATACTCACTAGTGTTAAAACCTTTCTACAACTGTCATCATGCACCTCAGCATTTATATTGACTAACAGCACAGTACTAGTTGTGGTGTGGTGTGTGGCATCGGTAGGTAAGGCCATGCAACTACTAAGTGTGGTACGTTGTGTGCAGCTGCAATCAGGGATGTGTACGTTCAGTGTACATGGCCTCAGTTTTGCTGTTGATCTCCACTGAGCACGCAGTACCTGGTCAGGTGGGTGGGGTTGTCTCGTAGTCCATTTAGACAATTGTTTGTTATTTCCGTCACCTACTGCTGGATGTCTGTCATTGGTTGTGTTAACTTGGTCCTCCCCCATACTTGCATGTGTGTGTGTGTGTGTGTGTGTGGTGCTGGGGATGAATTCGGAGTTAGGGTTTTCAACCCTAACAGCGAATTTCCTCACTTTTGTTGCTGTGGAACAACCCTAACTAATGCATTAAATGGAGTTTTTTGCCTCTAATATATATATATATATATATATATATATATATATATATATATATATATATATTATATGGTAGCACGGTAGTGCCACCATAGTTAGGGTTGAGGAGCCATTTACATGTTAAACCCAAAATTTTGCACCTTAATAACTTTGCAACTGTTTGACGGATTTGCCTGAAATTTGGAATCCACAATCAAGACCCACACACCTTGGGATCTGTCAAGTTTTGTACTGATTGGATACACGGCGCAGAGTTATTAAGCGTGATCTGCACATGTGTTTACGCATTTTCTGGAATTCTACGGTCGCGCCTACAGATTGCACGATTTGTGCTACTGGCCTGAAATCTTCAGGGAACATGCAGCTGGGGTCCCTGATGTGCCTTTCAAAGATTTTGTGAAAAAATATTAAACTGTTCAAAAGTTATGGCAGTCTGAACTTATGTTTTTTCCCATAGGATAACATCACGGTGTTCACTGCCCCTTTGAGGGCCCGTATCTCGAAAACGGTACAAGATACAGAGTTTTTGTGGAAAAATTATAGCCACCATAAATAGGTAGAAAACTAGCCAGGAAAGTGATAATGCATATGACTTTTAAATTTTTTTTCTACACTACCAGTCAAAAGTTTTAGAACACCCCCATTTTTCCAGTTTTTATTGAAATTTACACAGGTTAATGTCTCAATGTACTTTGAAATTAAGCATAGAACAAATAAACAATTGGAGATAAAAAATAAATCATAGAATCATTTTGCTTAACAAAATTTAATCTAAATTTTTGACTCATCAAAGTAGCCACCTTTTGGAGATATACTGTAACCACCGAACACACTCGGGGCATTCTTCCTACAATGGACATCAAATATTGTTCGGGAAGTTCTTCCCAACACTGTTGCAGAAGTTCCCACAAATGTGTTGCACTTGTAGGTTGCTTTGCTTTCACCCTTCTGTCCAGTTCATCCCAAACCAGCTTGACAGGGTTTAAGTCTGGAGACTGTGCTGGCCATTCCATGATTTGAAGCCTACCATCTTGTTCTTTTCCTCGAATGTAGTTCTGACATAGCCTGAAGGTATGTTTTGGGTCATTTTCTTGCTGTAGAATGAACCCCTGACCAACTAGGCATAGACCAGAAGGTAATGCATGGCGCTACAAAATGCTGTGGTAGCCCATTTGGTTCAGGGTGCTAGTCACTCTGTGCTGTTGTCCTGTGAGCCGCCTATCACGCAAGCTGTTGACTCTCAGAAACTTGTCTTCTGATTCTGTTGTGGCTTTGGGTCTGCCAGACCTCTTCCTGTTAGAGTTTCCTCCAGTTTCCAAGTGGCTTTTGATGGTGTAGGAAACTGTAGTCACTGACACCTTGGCTTTATTTGCAATTTCTCTAAAGCAGTTTTTGCTAACCTAAACTTTTTTTTAACGTCTAGCAGTTTACCACTTACCTTTGTACCATTTCAGGTTATTCACTGAACTTGAATTGCTTAAATTTCAATAAAAACTGGAAAAATGGGGGTGTTCTAAAACTTTTGACCGGTAGTGTATGTCATACAGTTACTGAGATATAAGCAATTTGCTATTACAACTACTGATTTTTATGTTCCGAGAGTCATTATTTTGCATACATTCTTTCTACTCACTGTCTTTCTCTATACAGCTTTTGGGGAAAACCAGCCTGTGCGCTTACATTACTCTTACCATTACCGTTTCTGCTTGCGGTTCCGTACCTGTTTCATTTACCGTTCACATTTACGCCACCATGTGCGTTGCCCTTTGCATTTTCATTTGCGGTTGCGTTTCCGTTGTTTTTAACATTTCTGTCTACAGTACTATTCCTCTTTCTGTTTCGCTTTGCATCACCATGCGCATTACGATTTGCGTTTGCAGGCACAATGTTACAATGCAACAAGACATCACCCCCGTGCTCCCACCACTGCATTACATTCACTATTTCTCATTATCATTCTCAAAAAGAAGGGAAATTAGAGGCAAAAAACTCCATTTAATGCATCAGTTAGGGTTGTTCCACAGCGACAAAAGCGAGGAAATTTGATGTTAGGTTGAAACCCCCTTTGCACCCCTTCAGCCCACCCCCCCAACTGGAATCAGGGTGTGCATTGGGGTCATCGGTCCTAACTGTCACCTCATTCTCCTATTCCTCAGTTTCTTTCCACATGTGATGGGGTGACACTTTAGGGCCGATGATCTAATGCGCACCTCGATTCCAGTTGGAGTGGGTTGAGGTGCAAAGGGGTTTCAACCTTAAATTGAAATATATATATATATATATATATATATATATATATATAATGGTAGCATGGTAGTGCTATCATAGTTGGGGTTGAGGAGCCATTTACATGTTAAACCCAAAATTTTGCACCTTAATAACTTTGCAATTGTTTGATGGATTTGCCTGAAATTTGGAATACACAATCAAGAACCATATACCTTGGGATCTGCCAAGTTTCATACCAGTTGAATACACGGCTGTGGAGTTATTAAGCATGATCTGCGTGTGTGTTTATGCTTTTTCTGGAATTCTACGGTCGCACCTACAGGTCGCATGGTTTGTGTGACCGGCCCAAAATCTTCAGGGAATCTTCAGGGTCCCCGATGTGCCTTTCAAAGATTTGTGAAAAAATATTAAACGGTTCAAAAGTTATTCAAAAAACAATTTCCCATTGTAAGTCAATGGGAAAAGGGGGTGTGGTTAGCACTCATTGTAGATGGCGACTTAATCGGGTAGCTCTCGTCGCACGGAGCCTAGCACCCAGGATTTATACACTTTGAGGAGGATATACACAAAAAATAATAACAGACCAGGCTGCCGAAACTCGGTATTATTGACACAGGAATTTTGGACTCTTGGGGCATTCGGCAAAGCGGATTGTGAGTGAGAGATTCGTATCCCAGCTACACGTGATCTACATGATGGCGCAGTTAATAAATGAGTGAGAGGAGCCCTCTATACGGGAAATGTTTGTGTCGATCATGGCAAGTATAGACAACCTCACATCAGCAGCTAATAATTCTGCTCTCGCAATTCAGCAAATTAATGTACATGTGGACACAGTGGAGCAAAGGGTAAATACGCAGGAGGACTCATTTCTTAACTACTCTGCCTTAATGAGAGAGCAGGCCGCTAAAATTATTCAGCTGCAAGATAAAGTGGAAGATCTGGAAAATAGGAGTAGGCGCAATAATCTGCGCCTATTGGAATTCCCGGAGGGTTGTGAGGAAGGAAAGGTTTTGCCATTTCTACAACATGTACTGCCTGAAATCTTGAAGCTCCCTGAGGGTACTAAAATTACAATGGAGAGGGCTCACCACACGGCCCAGCCTAGGCCTGCTCAGGGGGAATGTCCTTGCCCCATCCTGGTTCGGATTCTGAATTTTGCTGAAAAAGAAGCAATACAGGCTAGGGCGAGAGAGCTCAGACAACTACAGTGGCAAGGGAACAGGATTACGATTTTTCAAGATTATTCAAGGGAACTGGCCGCTCGGCGTAAAACTTTCACTGAAGCTCGAAGGAGGCTACATGCTTTAAAGAACCCTTTCACATTAAGGTACCCAGCCACACTACAAATCTCTATGAATGGGACAAGTCTGCAATTTTTATCTTCAGAGGCAGCTTTGGACTATATTGCCAATTCCTGTCCTAGAAGTTTGATTTCCCAATCTTCTATCCTGGCTGAAAATGTTCAAGGTATCCCCATTTCAGCTCCTGTTATTACAGTTACCTCTCCTCAATCAGTACCTCTGGTGGGATTAGAACCCAGGAACTTGAAAGTACGGAAGAGGCCTCCAGCTTCCCCACAGACTAAAAGGGACCATCCTCAGGAAAGGAAGAGCAGCACCGACAATCTGACTTCTCCCCCTCCAGATACACAAGGAGAAGTTCAGTTAGAATATGTCAATCCTTACTTTGCCAAAAAGCGGTTCGCGATTCTGAACAATTTCCCCGAGGAAGAAGGTAGTGAAGCAATGGTCAATGGGGGTGGAAGTTTTCAAGAAGACCCTCTTATGGACTGCCTTCAGGGCATGGACAGTACCAAAGCTAGTACATCATCAGTCTTTCTGGCCCTAGGGTCCCTCCCAGGTCAATCTACAGATCAAGAATGAGAAGAGGGAGAACAACTGAAAATTTCATGAGCAAATGGACTTTTTTCCTTGGATTATACTGTTTAATGTTAGATAAGTATCTCAATTGCTGATTGTTTATGGTAATAATATTACGGGTGGAAATAGGTATGGCTTCTTGAAGTTATGCCTGGGTGTGGCCCTTGGGGGTAATGTCTATCAGAAGGTATTATGGCAGTTGTGATTGATGGCACATTTAGGGGGAATCGGCTGGGATAGAAGAGGAATGATTATATAAACATATAATGTGGGAGGTATACTTGTGGCTAAGGGATGTATGTAGATATGCCTGTGATAGGGTAGATCCCCAGGGGCGTGACCTACCCCCCTTTTTTCTTCCTTCCATGTTTGTCTTTCAAAGGAGGAAGTTTAATATTTTTGTCAAGATAATATTTCACCCTCCATAGTATTTTTACTGTGAGGACCGAATGGGTGGGATTAAGTGACTCAATTGGTCCATAGAGGCGATATGTAGAACTTAACATTGCCAAAGGGATTCTATCGGTTTCATACCATGGGGTAATGATTAAGATGTGCCCCATAGTTTTATTCAGAATATGCAGTACTTGGCTTGGTTATAGGTGGGCCCTAAGGAGTGTTGGTAAAGATTCATTAGTAGAAAATGTTTAGGGAGTATTAGAAACCTAGTTAGGGGAGATGTCTTATAATATCTTTTGTGGACATGGAATTGGCATGAGGGGGTTCTGAGTTTACCACTAAGAGCAGAGCAATAACTGGTCCTAAGATTCGGTTATAGGACTAGTTCCTCAAGTGAGGGGACTGTAGGCAGACCCCTTGTTGGCTCCAGCATATACGGACTTTGTTGGTTGCTTTGGTCCTCATTTAGAGAAGTTTGATATATGCTCCATAGTGAATAGAGATATTCTTCCTTCTGAGAAATACTTGGTTCCCCCAGGATCGATAGGATATACCATTGGCTAGGTTTCTAGCTGGCTTAATTCTACCGGTTCTTCTAATAATAGTAGGTAGTTTGTTTGTTAGGTTGTTATTTAGATAGTGTAGGAGTATAGAGTAGTTGTAATTAGGTTAGATAATTCCCGCCTATTGTTGGGGTGCGTGTTTGCCCTGATTGGTACAGATACTTTTCATATCTGGTACATAGATAGAGTTAGTTCTTTTAATAGTTTAGACTAAGGTACATTGAGGAAGGTAACAAAATGGCTGATATAGTGATGCATACCTGGAATGTCTGTGGGTTAAATTCTCCGATTAAACGTAAGAAAGTTCTCGCATACTTGAAACGTAAACGTTCTCAAGTGACCTTTCTACAGGAGACTAAGTTTAATGGGGAAGATCATACCCGTATGATGAAGGATTGGGTTGGTCAGCAAGTGCACTCCAATGCCTTGACCAGGAAACATGGAGTCCAGATTTTGGTGCATAAGTCTCTTCCTTGGAAGTTAACCCAGACACGTGCAGATTCTGATGGCAGATGGGTTATGGCTACGCATAATACGCCCACAGGTTTAATTACTGTATGCAATGTATATGCCCTCAATGATGATGCTCCACTTTTTTTTCATAAGCTGGCAGAAGCAACATTAGAATTTAACCCTCCAAACTGTCCGCTACTCATTAGTGGGGATTTTAATCTGACCTTGATGCCTATGTTGGATAGAAATGATGGGGGAAAGAGGCACATCCTAGGAGTGTGAAGGCTCTCCATCAAATGTTGTCTGACCAGGGGTTAGTAGATCTCTGGAGATTGTTCCACCCCAGAGTTAGAGACTACACATTTCATTCTGTTCCCAATGATTCATATAGTAGGCTTGATTTTGGCTTGGCTCTGATAACCTGACTACTAAAACTTTGGAGGTTTCAATTCTCCTTGCTGTATCTCTGATCATGCTTTAGTTCAGTTACTAGTACAATGGGACCCAGTGCCCCCAACTAAACAGTGGAGAATGGACCCACTTCTGGTACAGGACCCTAAGTTCACCCCTTGGCTTATCAGGGAGGCTTCTCCTTTCCTTGCAGAAAACCCTATTGAGGACACCTCTGCATGTACAACTTGGGAGGCTTTTAAAGCCACGTTGAGAGGTAGCATTATGGGATTTTTGGCTACTAGACGCAGACAAAGAGAAGCTCAATTGCTTGACCTTGAATGGAAATTGGCTGAGGCTGAGAGTAAGTTTAAGTCACTGCCTTCTTCCAATATTCATTCACCTATAGGGAAATCTATATTAGCCATTCGGTTTGAAATTAATCAGATTATGAACAGGAAAGCGGAAGCTGCTATTTTACGTCTTAAACATATGTTTTGGGAAAGGGGGGACAAAGGAGGTAAGGTACTTGCTTACCAATTAAGGAAACAGCAGGCTAGCAGATTTATCCCTGGCCTAAAAAATGATTTAGGCTCATTACGTACTTCTCCAGGGGATATTAATGAGATTATGTCTGCATTCTATACAAAGCTATATTGCTCCACTCACACTAAGCTTAATTTGGATACTCAGGGCTTCTTAAATTCGCTGAGCTTGCCCAAGCTGCAGAGCCAACACACACAGGTGTTAAATCTCCCTATATCTAAGGAGGAACTGATGGTGGCTATTCAAAACTTAAAAAAGGGTAAATCTCCGGGTAGCGATGGGTACCCCGCAGAATTTTAACAGACTTTGGGCCATATTATTGCTCCACTTTTGATTCAGGTCTTTCGAGGTCTAAATATATGCCTTTCCACCCTCTATGGGAGGCAACTATTGTTGTGATTCCTAAGAAAGGCAAGGACTCACTCTAATCTGGGAAATTATCGCCCTATTTCACTTATAAACTTGGATAGTAAACTGTATGCCAAACTCGCCAACAGATTTAGTCCTTTTGCTGGCTGAATTGATACACCCATCACATGTGGGATTTATACCGGCAGATATAGTTCAGATCATTTAAGTACCCTGTTGAATTTGATTCCTCTGGCCAGGTCTCTTCACACCCCTGCAGCTGCCATTACGGTAGATTTCGAAAAGGCTTTTGATTCAGTGGAATGGGACTATTTATATTTGACCCTTGCTCATTTTGGGATTGGGGACACCTTTCTCGCAAGAATAAAAGCTATATATGGGGCCCCTTTTGCCAGAGTTAATACTAATTCAACCCTTTCCCAACCTTTCCCTTTGGGTAGAGGGATGAGACAAGGTTGCCCACTCTCTCTTACTTTTTGTTTTGGCGATAGAACCATTGGCAGCTGCCATTCGCAATCATCCAAAGATTAATGGTTTGATAGTGGGGTCTATATCCTATGTAAGTTTTATGTATGCTGATGACCTTCTTCTTTTGTTGGAGGATGCTCATACTGCTATCCCCCTGCTTCTTGATTTGCTTGAAGAATTCTCCAACATTCTGGCCTTCGCTGAATCGGCACAAGACAGAGATACTCCCTGAACGAGCACTGTGTTCAGCAGGACATGGTGTGGAGGAGCTAGTTGGCTCAGTTGGGATTACATATCTGGGTATTTTCTCACTCCTCTTTAGAGGTAATATGGAATGAAATATACAACCCCTTCTCTCCTCACTGAAGACAGATTTTGATAGAAGGAGGTTACTTAAACTAACTCTTGCTGGGAAAGTAGTGCAGTGTCTATGATTGTGCTCCCAAATTATTTTATCTCCTGAGACATTTACCAGTCCCTTTACCTGCACAATGGTTTCAGAGTATTGACAAAGTAATCGGGATTTTTATGGGAGGGATCTAAACCTAGATTCAGTCAGGCTAAATTAAGATCACACTGGTGGCAGGGGGGGTGGAACCTCCCGTGGTTTGAAGGATACCATCGGGCCTTTCTGTTAGCTCAAATGATCAACTGGGTTAGACCCCTTTTCCCTCTGTCACCGCAATGGGTACAGCTAGAGACAGACATCGCAGGGGTGTGTCATCCCTTATCTCTTCTAGTACAGAAGGATAATTTCAAAAAGCTAAGATTAATAGGGGTGGAAAGAGAGTACATCTCCTAAGTCCCCTACAATAGATTCGGCCAGGAGAAACTGGGTTTGCTTTCATTGTAGACTTAAGATGGCACCTCTTCCTTCTTTCTTATGTGCCTATATGGCACAATCCAGACATCACCATAGGTGGCAGCAAAATTATGTGGGCGCATTTGGCAGCATTGGGTATCACTAAGTTAGGAGATTTGTTGACCCTGATCATAAGAATATCCAGACATTTCGGTCTCTGAGACAGCAATCGGAATTCCAGCAAAGATTTTTGGAGATACCTCAGATCAGAGATGTTATCAGACAACTTTTGCGCTCTTCATCGAGCCAGGTTCAGCCACCTCCATTGGTTAAGTGGATGTCATGTACTAAGGGACTTGCGGGTCAGTTATATGCTACCCTGCATGATACTCTTCCATTTCAATCTGAGACAGCGAGGATTAGATGGGAGATGATGTTGCAGACTCCTATATCATCTGAGGCTTGGGATAAAGCCTGGATAGATGTTCATTCCTGGTTTACTGATGCCAAATCGAGACTAATTCAAAACAAAATTGCACACTCTTGGTATAGAACCCCAGTCATTCTGTATAGAGCTAAAGTAATAGAGAGCGATAACTGTTGGAGGTGTCAACAGACGGGGAGACTTACTGCACATTCTGTGGATATGCTCCCAAGATCCAACCTCTCTGGCTAGAGATTCTGGTTCTGGCTTCTCGGTTCTCCAACAGACTATTTCCTATGTCCCCTTTTGTATCTTGGAGTTAAGGGGGGGTATTGCCTAAATTGTCACCGTTAAAATTGAGATGGCTGGCCTTGTTAGCGTTACAAGCCAAAAGAGCTATATTATGCCAGTGGAGGTCTGTGGTGATTCCTACAGTAACAATAATATTGGGGTCTTTGGCTAATCTGGCCAAACTGGATAAGATATCCCACCTACAGAACTCTAAATTATCCTCATTCATAGCCTGTTGGGACCCATATCTGAGATACTTAGTGTAGGTTCCTCCTCCAGCGGAATAGGGTGATCAACCTTGGTTTCTTCTGTTGGCTGTATATGTAGTTAGTCGTGGTGGGACTCCAAAGGTAAAGGTAATGGTGCCCATGTTTTGTGGGAGATGTGATATTCTAGAACTATAAGTGTTATGATTGAATATGTTTGGTCTGCTGGACACACTGAAGTTAGATTATGAGTACGGATTTATGCTTGGGTTATTTTAGTATCTTTACAGGAGTGGGCGCTCCTTGCAGAACATATCTACACTCTATGTCTTAGTGCTCCGATTGCCCTGAAAAGGAACACCTCTGGTAGCAAGTATAAAATCATTTCTACAGTGTAATACACCCAATATAGTGAAGGATCTGATTCAACCCAAAGCTTTGGGTAAGTACTCCTTATAGGGTTGATAGTGGGAGGTTTTGGGGTACCCGGGATTGCTTGGCTTAAATTCTATGGTATGTCTATACATAATAGAGCATGTAACCCAGTGATATACAGTAGTATTTATTCTGTTAGCTGAAATGTTTCGTTTATATAGTTTACTCTTAAAGTATTCTTGGTTGCCTTCATATGACAACTAGACCAGTATACCATCCCAGCACTTGTGGGCGGGGTTAGTTGTATTTTGTACTTTATAACTGATCACTGTATTTTGTAATGTGACCTTATGTTTTGTTTTATGTTCTGAAATATCAATAAAAAAATTATTACAACAAATAAGTCAATGGGAAAAGCTAAAAAATTCGACAGTGTCGCAAATGCATTTTTACTTTCGCAAATGGCCCTCTTACTTTCGCAAATCCACCATCTTGTTTTCAGTTAATGATCAGAAAAATGGTTGTCATTTAAATTTGGGACCCTCTAGCAACCTAATTCTTTTTGTATTCACCTAATCGGACCCTGAGGATGCTAGCCATGTCTTTATTTTGGGGTAAAACACCTCAGAAATATGTTTTTCAAATTTCTGGAAAAGTATTCAAGAAACTACTGTGTTTCTATTTAAGTGTCGCAAATTTTGGCGAAAGCTTTCACAAATTGCGACAGTACTTTTCTTGGCTGTTGGGAAATGACAGCAATATTTTGGCACCCCACTGCAAAAGAACGGTTGGGAGTTTTGGGCTGAAATTTGGAGGGAACGCAGCCTACATCTCCCAGATGTGCCTTTCAGTGTTGTATTGAAAAAATATTACACAGTGGCAAAGCTACGGCACTCCAAATTTGACAGTTTTTCCCATAGGATAACATTACAGCACCCGACGCATTGCAGGAATCATTTGGCACCCTGCTGCAAAATAACGGTTTGGTGTTTTTTCCTGAAATTTGGAGGGAAGACAGCCAACAGCCCACAGATGTGCCGTTCAGTAGTTTGGTGAAAAAACATTACAGGGAAGCAAAGTTATGGCACTCCGAACTTCTCTTTGTTTCCCATAGGATTACATTACGGCATTCGCCGCATCTTTCAGGGCCCGTATATCGGAAACGGTGCAAGATACGGACTTTTTGTCAGAAAAATACTTAGACCCCTAATGGGGGTTAACTACAAAACTAGCCAGGACAGTCATAAATCATATGACTTTTAAATTTTTTTTCTATGGTGTACGGTTCCTGAGATATAACCTATTTAGTATTCCAAGTCCTCATTTTCTGCTCCGATACCCATTATTATGCATACATTCTTTGTACTCACTGTCTTTCTCTATGCAGCTTTTGGGGAAACCAGCCTGTGCGCTACATTACTGTTACCGCGGTCCTTTCTGCTTGCGGGTTCCGCACTCATTTCAATTCTTACCATTGATGTTCACGCCACCATGTGCATTATCGTTATGCTTTATATTGCTCGCTTGCATTTCTGTTAGTTTTTGCCATTTGTGTTCACAGTACTGTTACTCCTTCTGTTTCACTTTACGGCCACCATGCCCATTGACATTTCCATTTGCAGGCACCATGTTACTATGTGACAACACATCACGGGCACACCTTTCCGTCTACGCCACTGCGGTGTGCTTCTTTTCTGTTCACATCATGTTGCATTACCATGTGCGCCACTGTTACACTTCTGTTTGCATTGCTGTTCCTGTTACTATACTACAAGACATCATTGTATGGAACGCAGGGCCTGGAGGGCTTCATGGCCCCGCTGCATTACATCACTTATTTCTCATTGTCATTCTCAAAAGAAGGGATATTAGAGGCAAAACTCATTTAATGCATTAGTTAGGTTGTTCTACAGCAACATGGGAGGAAATTTGTGCTAGGTTGAAACCCCCGTTTCTTGCACCCCTTCAACCGGGCATTGGGGTGCATTTGGCTCATCGGGTCCTAACCTCGCCACATTCTCCTATACTTCTGCTGCTTTACACATGTGATGGGGTGAGGGTTAGGCTGACAACCCCAATGAACACCCCCAATGCCGGTTGGGGTGGGCGCAACCAAGGGGGTTTCAACCTAACACCAAATTTCCTACTTTTGTCACTATGGAACAAACTTTGCACTACTGCATTAAACTGAGTTTTTTGCCTCTTATATATATATATATATATATATATATATATATTATGGCAGTCACGTAGTGCTACCATAGTTAGGGTTGAGGAGCCATTTACATGTTAAACCTGTGGTTTGCACCTTAACAACTTTGCAACTGTTTGATGGATTTGCCTGAAATTTGAATGTATGATCAAGACCCATAGGCCTTGGGATCTGCCAAGTTTCGTACTGATCGGATATACAGGTTGCAGAGTTATTAAGCATGATTCTGTGCACATTTACGCTTTTCTGGAATTTCTTCGGTCGCTGTAAGCAGGTCGTAATGGTTTATGTGACTCGCCTGAAATCTTCAGGGAATGCAGGTAGGGTCCCCAATGTGCCTTTTTGAAGATTTGGTGAAAATATTAAATTGTTCAAAAGTTATTCAGAAAACAGTTTCCATTATAAGTCAATGGGAAAAGTTAACACAAAGTTTGACAGTGTCGCAATGCATTTTACTTTCGCAAATGGGTTTCATTTTTCTACAACCGCCATTTTGTTTTCAGTTAGTGATCAGAAAATGGTTGGCATTTAATTTGAGACCTCTAGCAATGTAATTTTTTTTGTATTTAGCTATTCGGCCCTGAGGATGCTTGCCATGTCTTTATTTTAGAGTAAAACACCCTAGAAATATGTTTTTTCAAATTTCTGAAAGTATTTAAATTACTGTGTTTGTTAAAATTAAAACTTCCTTTATGAAAGCCAGAAATTGCATAGTAATTTTCTAGTCTGTGGGAAATGACAGCAATTTTTGCACTGCACTGCAAAATAAATCACTGGGAGTTTTGGGCTGAAATTTGAGGGAACGCAGTTGACATCTCACAGATGTGCCTTTCAGTGTTGTATTGAAAAAATATTACATGGCGGCATAGTTATGGCACTCCAAAGTTGACAGTTTTTCCCATAGGATAACATTACAGCTCCCCAAGCATTATAGGAATCCTTTGGCACCCTGCTGCAACATAACGATTTGGTCTTTTTTTCCTGAAATTTGGAGGGAAGACAGCCAACAGTACATAGATGTGCCTTTCAGTAGTTTGGTGAAAAATATCACATTATGCAAAGTTACAGCACCCAAAATTGACGTTTTCTGATAGGATAACACACGGTGCCCGACACTTAACAGAAATCATTTGGAGCCCTGCTGCAAAATAACGGTTTGGTCTTTTTTTCCTGAAATTTGAGGAAGACAGCCAACAGCCCACAGATGTGCCTTTCAGTAGTTTGTGAAAACCTACAGGGAGGCAAAGTTATGGTGCTTCGAACTTTTCTTTTTTTCCCATAGGATAATATTACGGCGTTTCACAGTTTCAGGGCCTGGGATCTCGAAACGGTGCGTAGATAATGGACTTTTCGTCGAAACTCTTAACTCCCAATGGGCTAAGATTCAAATTAGCTGGTGAGTTGTAAATAATATGACTTTTAAATTTTTTTTCTCAGGCCGTACGGTTCCTGAGATATAAATGTATTTAGTATTCCAAGATCTCATTTTCTGCGCGTTATACTCATTATTTTGCATACATTATTTGTATTCACTGTCTTTTTCTTAATGTCAGGTTTGGGGAAACCAGTCTGTGCGCTACATTACTGTTACTGTTGCCCTTTCGCTTATGGATCCGCACTGCTTCACTTACCATTGACGCTCTGCGCCACCATGTGCGCTATCCTTATGCTTTCATTTGTGCTATGCTTGTTATTTTTGCCATTTCTGTCTACAGTACTGTTTATCTTACTGTTTTACTTTACATCACCATGCCCATTGACATTTCTGTTTGCAGGCACCATGTTACTATGTGACAACACATCACGTGGCAGACCATTCCCGCTCACGCCACCATGTGCTGCCTTTCTGTTCTCATTCGTGCTTGTGTTACCATGTGTGCCACTGTTAGCATTTCTGTCATGCTTGCTGTCCCTGTTAGTATGCCACAACACATCATCGGGCCCTGCTCCTCGCCCGCTGCATTACATTCACTATTTCTCGCTATCATTCTCAAAGAAGGAATTAGAGGCAAAACCTGATGATGATAAGAAGAAATAGTGAGGAATGGTTAAGAGTTGAAATTACGCTCATTCAATGATTGGGGTGCCATTGGGATCGTGTCCAAACTCACCCCATTCTCCCATACTTCTGCTGCTTTACATGTCGTTGTGGAGTGAGAGTTAGGGCTGATGATCCCAATGCGCACCCCAATGCCGGTTGGGGGTGTGGGGTCCAAGGGGTTTTCAACCCCAACAGTGAATTTCTCACTTTGTCGCTGTGGAACAACCCTACTAATGAATTAAACAGAGTTTTTTCTCTATATATATATATATATTGTAGTGGCACGTAGTGCCATTATAGTTAGGATTGAGGAGCCATTTCTATGTTAAACCCTGGGGTCTCTTTGCAATCTTAATAACTTTTGCAACCATTTGACAGATTAGCCTGAAATTTGGAATACTTGATCAAGAACAATAGGCCTTGGATCTGCCAAGTTTCGTTACTGGTCGGTTATATGCTTGCAGGCGTTATTTAAGCATGATCTGTGCACACATTTACACTTTTTCTGGAATTGTCAGTTTACAGGGTCGTATGGTTTTATGATTGGCCTGAAATCTTCAGGAAATGTGTATTAGTTCCCAGATGTGCCTTTTGAAGATTTCGTGAAAAATATTAAACAGTTCAAAAGTTATTCAAAAAACAGTTTCCCATTATAAGTCAATGGGAAAAGTTAACAAAAGTTTGACAGTGTCGCAAATGCATGTTTATTCAGTAATGGACCTGTTACTTTCAAGAATCAGCCATTTTGTTTTCAGTTGGTGATCAGAGAAATGGTTATTTAAATTTGGGACCTCTAGCAACCTAATTCTATTTGTATTCACCTAGTTGACCCTGAGGATGCTTGCTATGTCTTTATTTTTTGGTAAAACACCAGAAATATGTTTTTCAAAATTTGGAAAAGAACTTTGCAAATTATCGGGTTTCGTAGGTTGCAACTTTTTGCAAAGCTTTCGTAAATCGCGATAGTAGTTTTCATCTGTGGATAGTAACAGCATTCTTTGGCACTGTTGCAAAAGAACCGGTGGGAGTTTTGGGTGAATTGAGGGAACGAGCTGACATCTCACAGATGTGCCTTTCAGTGTTGTATTGAAAAATATTACAGGCAAAGTTACGCACTCACCAGTGGCCTCACAACAAGGCCGCCCAATGCATTCACTATTTCACGTTATCATTGTAAAACAAGGGAAATTAGAGGCAAAACCATTTAATGCATTAGTTAGGGTTGTTCCATATGCCAGTGAGGAATTGGCTGTTAGTTGAAACCCAAACTCCGACCACCCCCAGCACCACACACACACACACAGACACACACACACAGACAGACACACATGTAAGTAGTGAGTACGAAGTGAACGAAGTAATACTGACATCCAGCAGCAGGTGACAGAAATAATAAACAATTGTCTAAATGTACTACGAGACATCCCCACCCACCTGACCAGGTACTGCATGCTCAGTGGAGATCAACAGCAAAACTGAGGCCATGTACACCAAACGTACACATCCATGATTGTAGCTGCAAACAACGCATCATCACTTAGTAGTAGTTGCATGGCCTTATCTCACCGAGGCTCCACACCACACCACAACTGGTACTGTGTCGTTAGTCAATATAAATGATGAAGGTGCACGATGACAGTTGTAGAAAGGTTTTAACAATAGTGAGCATACATTTATTAAGAGAAGTACATAAATTTACTACAAGACACTAGCATGCTCAATATAAAAGTAGTGTTACATTTAGTATCTGATTTATATAGTGGTACATTTACTGCAACAGTTTACTCAAGATAGAGAGGCTGATGTAAACGTATGGAAAAGCTTTGGCTGTTCAACACTGTGCAATTCGAGCTGCCAGTATCAGATGCATTCTTACTGATGAAGGTGTACTGCTGATGTACATACATAGACTTTCAGTGTGTTTGAATAGTAAAGATGCAGTAAGTATTCTTGTAAGAAACAACGAATTGCATGGATCAGGCCAAGCAGCTTCTAAATATCATAGTACTACTGAGCCAACAATGACGTACCTGTATTGGAGATGTATATAGCATAGATTTTCTTGTAGGCACTTACTGAGTATGTTGTACCTGAGAAAGACAATCTCATTGCATCTGTGATGACTAACTTAGTCAAATAGTAATACATTTACTATTGTTGCAATGAGTGATCTATCCCACTTATGGACACAGTGTAATTTTTTTTAACAGTTGTTTCATACTCAGGCTGTATGCCTAGTGTTTGGGTTAGCTACACTTCTTGTCACTTGATGCTATCAAAGTGATAACTATGTTAATTGTGGTACAACAGGAATCAAGTAGGTATAGTGTAGATATAAACAGAATGTCTTTTAGTATTGATTTAACTCACAATGAGGTAAGTGTACTAGGATAGCAGGGGTTATTCTCTATCACTGACTCTGTCACTTATAATCACACTAAGGTTTCAATGACTGTAATGATCAAGTTACACTGTTCATCTTCATGAGTTCATATTGACAGCCATTCTCCAGTAACTAGACAGTGTATGGTGTAACTGGGTGGCACACTGTGTTGCAAACCCGCTGCAGTGCCTAGAAGAGGGATAGTATCTACTCATAAAGACAATTAAGCAATAAGGCATAACCAATAGTTATGTTAAATGGTCTATTAATCCCCCTGTAGGGCTTTAATGTTGAATGAGGCATAGCTGAGTGCCATATGTCGCTAGACAGTGATAAACTGACCATTAACATAATGCCTGGTAGTGGCTTATTGCTATCATAATAAAACTGTTTTTAAACAAATATTAAACCATGTTCATCATATGGTTAGCTCTACATGTATGTTAATAAAACTAAACATAAGGGTGTTACAATGTTTACAGTCAATTAGAAAGCTGCATTTCTCAAACCCTTGTTATTATCAGAGTTATTATACCAGTACAACTCCTTGGTTTTGCTGAACTCTATTGCTCAGGTGTCCCACTACATGTGGTGTGGTCTGGTGTGGGGCCTCGGTAGGTAAGGCCATGCAACTACTAAGTGTGGTATGTTGTGTGCACCTGCAATCATGGATGTGTACGTTTGGTGTACATGGCCTCAGTTTTGCTGTTGATCTCCACTGAGCATGCAGTACCTGGTCAGGTGGGTAGGGATGTCTCGTAGTACATTTAGACAATTGTTTGTTATTTCTGTCACCTGCTGCTGGATGTCTGTCATTGGTTGTGTTGACTTGGTCCTCCCCCATACTTGCATGTGTGTGTGTGTGTCTGTGTGTGTGGTGCTGGGGGTGAATTCGGAGTTAGGGTTTTCAACCCTATCAGCAAATTTCCTCACTTTTGTCGCTGTGGAACAACCCTAAATAATGCATTAAACAGAGTTTTTTGCCTCTAATATATATATAGATATATATACATATATATATATATATATATATATATATATATATTATAGATATATATACACATACATACAAATTTCTATATATATATATATATTTAGATATAGATATATATGTATTATAGTGGCACGGTAGTGCCACTATAGTTAGGGTTGAGGAGACATTTCTATGTTAAACCCCAAAATTTTGCACATTAATAACTTTGCAACTGTTTGACAGATTTGCCTGAAATTTGGAAAGCCCAATCAAGAACCATAGACCTTGGGATCTGCCAAGATTCGTACCAGTCGGATATACGGCTGTGGAGTTATTAAGTGTGATCTGTGCGCACGTTTACGCTTTTTCTGGAATTCTACAGTCGCACCTACAGGTCATATGGTTTGTGCGACTGGCCCAAAATCTTCAGGGAATATGCCGCCAGGGTCCCTGATGTGTCTTTTGAAAATTTGGTGAAAAAATATTAAACGGTTCAAAAGTTATTCAAAAAACAGTTTCCCATTATAAGTCAATGGGAAAAGTTAACAAAAAGTTCGACAGTGTTGCAAATGCATTTTTACTTTCACAAATGGGACTGTTACTTTCGCAAATCGGCCATTTTGTTTTCAGTTGGTGATCAGAAAAATGGTTGGCATTTAAATTTGGGACCCTCTAGCAACCTAATTCCTTTTGTATTCACCCAGTCGGACCCTGAGGATGCTTGCCATGTCTTTATTTTGTGGTATAACACCCCAGAAATATGTTTTTCAAATTTCTGGAAAAAGTATTTTTGCAAATTACTTTCGTGCTCATGAAAGTGTTGAACTTTTTTGCGAAAGCTTTTGCAAATTGCGACAGTAGTTTTCCATCTGTGGGAAAGTGACAGCGATTCTTTGGCACTGCGCTGCAAAAGAACCGTTGGGAGTTTTTGGCTGAAATTTGGAGTGAACAGAGCCGACATCACACAGATGTGCCTTTCAGTGTTGTATTGAAAAAATATTACATGACGGCAAAGTTACGGCACTCCAAATTTGATGGTTTTTCCCCTAGGATAACATTACGGCGCCTGACGCATTACAGAAATCCTTTGTATCCCTGCTGCAAAATAACGGTATAGTCTTTTTTCCTGAAATTTTGAGAAAAGACAACCAACAGCTCACAGATGTGCCTTTCAGTGGTTTGGTGAAAAAATAATACACGGCAGCAAAGTTACAGCACTCCAAAGTTGACGTTTTTTCCCATAGGATAACATTACGGTGCCCAACGTAATACAGAAATCCTTTGGATCCCTGCTGCAAAATAACGGTTTGGTATTTTTTCCTGAAATCTGGAGGGAAGACAGCCAACAGTGCACAGATGTGCCTTTCAGTGGTTTGGTGAAAAAATATTACAGGGAGGCAAAGTTATGGCACTCCGAACTTCTCTTTTTTTCCCATAGGATAACATTACGGCGTTCACTGTGCTTTTCAGGGTCCGTATCTCGGAAACGGTGCGAGATACGGACTTTTTGTCGGAAAAATTCTTAGCCCTCACCAGGGCAGTTGTAAATAATATGAATTTAAAATGTTTTTTCTACGTCGTACGGTTCCTGAGATATAACGTATTTAGTATTCCAAGTTCTCATTTTCTGCTCCGATACTCATTATTATGCATACATTATTTGTACTCACTGTCTTTCTCTATGCAGGTTTTGGGGAAAACCAGCCTGTGCGCTTACTTTACTGTTACTGTTGCCCTTTCCGCTATGGTTCCAGTACCTGCTTACTTACTGCTGATGTCTGCGCCACTCATGTGCTATCCTTTATGCTTTCATTTGCGCTTGTGTTTCTGTTATTTTTTGCCATTTCTGTCTACAGTACTGTTTATATTTCTGTTTCACTTTTTACATCACCATGCCCATTGACATTTCTGTTTCAGGCACCATGTTACTTTCGTGGACAACACATCACGTGGCAAACTGCTCCGGTTCACGCCACCATGTGCGTTACCCTTTCTGTTCTCATTTGTGCTTGTGTTACCATGTGCCCCACTGTTAGCATTTCTGTTTGCATTGCTGTCCCTGTTAGTATGCCACGGGCCCCGCGCTCCTGATGCTGCATTACATTCACTATTTCTTGTTATCATTCTCAAAAAGAAGGGCAATTAGAGGCAAAAAACTGCATTTAATGCATTAGTTAGGGTTGTTACACAGTGACAAAAGTGAGGAAATTCGCTGTTAGGGTTGAAAACCCCACTTGGACCCCCCCGCCTACTCAACCGGCATTGGGGTGTGCATTGGGATTGTGGGTCCCAACTCTCACCCCATTCTCCTATACTTCTGCTGCTTTTACACATGTCATGGGGTGAGAGTTGGGGTGACGATCCCAATGCGCACTCAATGCCAATTGGGGGTGGGTGGGGTCCAAGTGTGGGGTTTTCAACCCTAACAGCGAATTCTCACTTTTGTCACTGTGGAACAACCCTAACTAATGCATTAAATGGAGTTTTTGTTTCTAATATATATATATATATGTATATATACACATATATATATATATATTTCATGACAAAACTCTGTTTAATACATTGGTTAAAATTAGTAAGTAGTAGTTAGTTGAGCTTTTCCTTCATTACCTAGCACCATTCTTCACAGACTGACAGACGCCAGAGTGTGCCATTGGGGTCGTGGTGGTCCAAGTCTCACACCATTCCATGTGTAAGCATGTTGACGTGCTACAGTAAAGGAGAATGGGGTGAGATTTAGGCTTCATGACCCCAATGGCACACCCCGGCATCTGTCAGCCTGTGGAGGATGGGGGTGCAGGTTGTGTGGAGGGGTTAGGGGTTCAACCCTAATGTTTAATTTCCTGACTTTTTTCACTTTAACCCTAAATGATTCATTAAACACAGTTTTTGCCATTAATTTACTTACTTTTTGAAAAAGTATAATTAACAAGTAAAAAATATGTATTGGTGGGAGCGCAGGGCCTTT
This sequence comes from Neoceratodus forsteri, assembly GCA_016271365.2. Lineage (NCBI taxonomy): Eukaryota > Metazoa > Chordata > Ceratodontiformes > Ceratodontidae > Neoceratodus > Neoceratodus forsteri. The sequence goes on along the minus strand of CM057455.1, from coordinate 910,669,934 downwards.
TGTGCCCCAAGCTCCCACTAAGTTCCCCGTTTCTCCATAACAATATGCATCCATGGAAGCATGGGCCCTTCAGTCCCATGATTCCACTTCTGCATAGTTTCAGAGCCATTCAGCAGCCCTCTAGGGCAAGAAATCCTTGTAACACTAATTTGCTGATATCTCAGGAACCGTAACAGCTAGAAAAATATTTCAAGTGTCTTTGTAACCATGGCAGTGAATGGATCATGCATCTGTCTCTGACTGATCCTGAATCTCACATCATTTCTGAGATATGAGCACTGAAAAGCACTGGACAGACACTCTTTGAACCCTTGTGACAGTAATTTCACAATATCTCATAAACTGTGCAATGTACAAACTAATTCCACTGCAGCCTTACTCTATGATTTCAAATCTTTTTCCAACAGCATAAATAAAACTGGCAGTAACGAAAAGTCTGTATCTCGATTTGTTTCCAAGATAACGGCACCAAAAGTCATGACACAGACCACAAAGTAATCCTATGGAAAAAAAGTCAAGTATGTAATTGAATATCTCTGCAACTAATTAATTTCCCAACATCTAAACAGCATAATTCGCATCTCTAGGAAATCAACTCCACACCCTGCAAATTTCAAGTAAAAAGATCAAACCGTTATTAAGATATGGTCACCCCAATTTGGGCCATCTGATCTTCCCTAGGGTCATCTGGTCATTCATATGGACATCGCTAAAAACACATATACATTTTCTCATAGGATGTTATGGGAACTTCAAATAGTAATAACTTTTTACGGATTAATATGTTTTCACTAAACAAATGCTGACATGTTCCTTGGCCCACACTCTTTCTATGTTCCAAGTTTCGGACTAATAGACCACATGGTGTCCACGTAGCGCCACAGACAAAAAATGCACAAAAGTGGTGAAAAGTGCATTTTTGGGTGCTTCGCTGCTCTAAAATGATATGTCTGACTGGAACATAACTTGGTAAATTAAGAGATCTACCATACCAGACCATGCATTCCACATTTCTTACAAATCCATTGAATGGTTGCAAAGTTATTAACGTAAAGTGCCTACTCAACCCTGAATATAGGGGCACGACCATGCCTCTATAATACACAGTCAAAGCCACTTATAATGGGCACATCTGTGTAAGCAGATTCTACCCGTTATAAGGAGTGGCTGCTGTAATCAAAAACAATGATTTTTACACAACAAGCTGATTACTGCATTCCCGCTAGTCCTTGCTGTTCTGTTAAATAGTCAGCTGTACTCCCATTCCTGTTCCCTTACACAGCTTTGTGCTCACCTTCCCCATAGCCACTAACTCTGCTCCCACTGTTCTCAGTACAGTAAATCTTGTTATGCACTGTATTCAGTTGTACTCCCATTCCCGTTCCATTGCAATTTTGTGCTCACCTTCCTCGTAGTCACTAACTTTGCTCCCACCTGAGCTCCTCCGGTGCTCCAGTCCTCATGTATTCCTGGAGAAGAAGCCTGGTCTCTATCTCCATGAGAAACCACAGCAGCATTCACGAGGGTCTTCTTTTGTACAGATCCTCTCTTCCCCTCACTGCTGCAACTTAAAGGGGCTCAGAAAAGCCCTTAGAAGGAAACAACAGCAGCATTCACATGGATCTTCTTTCAGATGGATCCTCTCTTCCCTTCACTGCTGCTACATAAAGAGTCTCAGGAAAGCCCTTAGGGGGAAACCACAGCAGTACAGTACTACAGTGCTCCAGTCCTCTCTTCCTTTCACTGCTGTTACATTAAGCGGGACCGATTAGCAGCTAGTTAGTGCTCTATGCCCACCTTCTATTTTGGGCAGCTTAGCTGTTAGAATGTTAATTGACACTTCGGCATGCTGAACTTTTGGAGCTGTAGAAGATAATCTGCCCAAAATAGAAGGCAGGCGTAGATCACTATAACCAGCAGTTTTTACATTGCAGTCAATGTATTGGGCAAGTGGAAACAACAATCTGCCTGTAAAAAGTGACTGCCCGTATAAAGCGTGGGTGCTATAAGTGGCAGGGTCTGTAAATATATTTTATTTTATTTATTTATAAAATATACATATATATATAGAGAGAGAGAGAAAGAGAGACAGACAGACAGACAGACAGACAGACAGACAGACAGACAGACAGATAGATAGATAGATAGATAGATAGATAGATAGATAGATAGATAGATACTATAGGTGCATGGTCGTGCCCCTATACTGTACTTAGGGTTGAGCAGCAGTTTCTATGTTAAACCTGAAATTGTGCAGTATAATAACTTCACAACAGTTCAACGGATTTACACAAAAGTCTGCATGCACAGTCTCCTGGAGTGGGTCTCTTGATGTTCCAAGTTTTGTTCTGGTTGGATTTAAAACTCAATGAAAAAATTGTAGATAATGAGCAAATGATGGCAGATGAGTTTAGTCAATACTTTGCAAGTATTTTTCAGAAAAAGGCTTCTATTCCAATTAGATTTTGACATTATGGATTCAGAGGTTAGTTTTACCATAGCTGAAACCTACTCAGCCATTAATTCATTTAAAACTCAACATCTGCAGGACCTGATTGTATCTCTATTATTTTATTAAAAGAAGTATCATATGAATTAGCTGGACCCTTGACACTACTCTTTAATGAGTCTATGGAAAAAGGGGTTGTCCCTAATGAATGGAAAGAAGCCTTAGTAATCCCCATTCATAAAGGTGGATCAAAGCAGGAAATCAAACATTATAGACCTATTAGCCTGACTTCATGTCTGTGTAAAATTGTGGAGAAACTTATTTTCAACAAAATCTATTCTCATACATTGAATAACGAACAGTTTGATATTACACAACATGGCTTTCAACAGGGGCGTTCCTGCCACTCAAACCTGATCAACTTCTTTGAACCAATTAGTGAAGCACTAGATCAAGGTATTTCTGTAGATGTAATTTTTTGGGACTATGAAAAGGCTTTTGATTCGGTGTCACATAACATTCTTATAGATTGTCCAAAATGTGATTAAATAAAGATATAATTACTTGGATAACCAAGTGGTTGTGTGATAGAAGACAATAGGTTGTTATAAGAGGATTTAGATCACCTTGGACTCAAATTACTAGTGGAGTTCCACAGGGGTCAGTTTTGGGCCCAATCCTATTTAACATTTTGATCGCATGTATGAATACTGTAGATGGAATTTGACTAAGTAAATATGCTGATGATGCTAAAATGGGAGGTCTTGTCAATGACACACTTTCTGTTCAAAAATTACAGACAAACCTGGATCTAGTTCTTACTTGGGCTAACAAACATGAATTAACATTTAATTATCCAAAATGCAAAGTTATACATTTTGAGAAACATAATAATTGTCATAAGTACTACATTAATGATAATATGCTGAAAGTAACAAGTTCTGAAAGGGATCTAGGTGTCCTTATTGCTAATGACTTAAAATTCTCTGAACAAACAAATCATACAGTAAAAAAATGTAATCGCCTGATAAATTGTATATTGAGAAATATAACAAGTAGAAAGCCTGAGGTATTGATTCCATTATATTGTAGTATTGTGAGATCTAACTTTGATAATTGTTCATTTTTTTGTTCTCCAACATTATTGAAAGATAAACAATCTATAGAAAAAGTACAAAGAAGATTTACTAATCATATTACAGGTCTAAACACCCTCTCATATAAAGATAGATTAAAAAAATTAAATCTCTGTTCACTGGAGTATTGCTATTTGAGAGGTGACTTATGTTTAGCATTTAGGGCAACTCAGGATATTATGTATTTGAGTCACTGTGCTTGGAATGGCACCGGTCAGTTTGTGCAACTAGGTCCCATGACCTGAAATTAAGGGCTAATATAAATAGGACTACAAAAAGGAAAAACATTTTTATACAGAGAATTATCTCTATTTGGAATTCTCTTCCATTCGTGATTGTTCATAGCATCAACTTAACTCAGTGTAAACAGTATCTCAATTCATACATGGATGAATTGAAATATGATTACACCAATGGTAGGTGGTGAGATCATAATGGGTTAGTCCCTCGATCTCGTAATTTTCCTGTGAACCTATGGATTTGCAGATCCTGAGATCTAGATAGTGAAAAAAACTGAAAATTCACCACTTTTTGCAGTTTTTTCCTCATCATGCTGTGCACAGACAGTGTTCAATTATGGTCTGACATTAGTATGGTAGAAAGTGCATGGGTGACAAAATAGGTCAGCATTTATTTGTTAAAAAATATTAATTAATTCCAAAGTTATAGCATTTTTAAGGTCCCATTATTTTCAATGAGTTATTTTTTTTAGGATAGCTGGATGGTACGAACAAGGATCCTTGTTTGCGAGGGCCAAATTCCTGTTTACCAGGGGCCAATCCTTGTTTGTCAGAAAAAAGAAGAAATAACTATTACTAACTGTGACTGCATCACCTGTGCATAATCCTACTGTTATTGATAGCTTATCTGTCCTGCTTAACACCCATCTCCCCCCCACACTTCCTCCCCTGCCTGGTTGTGACCCCACTAAGCACTTACCCCGTCCCTCTTTATCCCCCACCTTCCTGCTTTCTTCACAAATATTAACTCCCTATTTTCACCCCTCCCCTGGTTTCCCTCACCCCTCACTTTAAAACCCTTTCCCTTATCCTCTCTCCCCACATAACCCAGCCCTGCCCTATCACCTACTTATGTAACCCGGGTAGATTCCAATCCAGTCCCACCCTCTGACTACTCAGCCTCCTTATTCTGTCACCCCTTGTCTCTGCCCCACCCTCCCCTGCTCTCATCTATTCTGTTCTCCCCCTCATTTGGTCACCACCACTTCTGACACTCCATAACTCTACCTCCATGCTCTAAAGCTCAGCTATCATTATAAATTGCTTGTCCACCTTAGGTATGCTCTTAGTACTGTTGCATTAAAGTTGACCTCTCCTACCTGATGTATTTTAACTGTACTTGCTTGAATCTGCATCTGTATGTATCATAATGTACTTGGCTGCTGTATATACCCCTATGTGTTTTGTGATGTCTACGTACCTTGTCTATTGCCTTATGATATGGAACTTTTTAGCTCAAAAGTGTTATTCAAGATTCTTATAAATAATAAATAAAATTCCTTGTTCACCAGTCACCATCTTGTTTTTTGATTTTTTTCCTGAACATACAGTCATAACTCTGCCCAGGGATGTCTGTTTGCCACATTTAAGCATGATTTCAGCTCATGGGGAGTTGACGAGCTGTGCTTTGTGCTTTTCAATGTTTGTGTGCCCCTGGAATGTTTTTTTCTATATTTTAAAATCCTTGTTCGCCAGTCACTAAATTCCTTGTTTGCCATCCTTGTTTGTCACTGGAGAACAAGGAAATCAGATGGTGAACAAGGATTCCCATCTGGCCATCTCATTGTGAAATTTTCAGACGAGATGGCCAGACCAGGGATCGTTGTTTGCCAGTGATGAATCAGAATGGTGAACATGGAAATTGACAGATGAACAAGGATTCGGTTCTGGCCAGTCTGATCATGAAAATTTCAGGATAAGATGGCCAGATTGGGAATCTTTGCTTGCCAGCCGATTTCCTTGTTCACCAGATGAAAAAAGGAATGGTGAATAAGGAGATCAGCTGGCGAACAAGGATTCTGGTTTGGCCATCTTGTCATGAACATTTTTGATGATATTGCCAGATCAGGAATCCTTGTTCACCAGACGATTTCTTTGTTCTGCAGTGACGGGAAAGTCTGGCTAATAAGTGACGGTTGGCAAACAAGGATTGTTTTTGCAGCCATTTCCTATCCAGGACATAGAAGTGTTTTGGGACCATCTGGTCCACAAAATATTTTGCTATTCTTTATTGCTAAATCAACCAAAAAAGCTTTCCCACCAGCATGGATGTGCGCAGAACAGTACTAAAATCCACAACAAAAGAGTTCAAGCACCATCCAGTTTGTTCAAATAAGGCAACTAGCACACCAAATTTCAGTTAGTGCTTATTGCAACAAAATTTATTTTGCAAAAAAGGACACAAGGTCAGAAATACATCCTACCTCCACATGGAAAGGGGAATGCCAGACAGCAGTCCCTTCAGACTAGGTCCAACCAGTTTCACTCTACGGCATCATCATGGAGTGTCTTAGGTTACCAGATACACCCTTCTTATTCTAGGTTCTTAAAGTGATAGTACATAAGCACTATGTGCATTATGTGGTTTAACAAATGTATGAAATATATCTAAACTAAGTAATTTAAGACTAATTTGTGAAGGTGACACTAAAAACCAAAAACAAACACAAACTCAATTTGTGGTTCAATAACCACAGTACAAAAATATAGGCCCCTCTACTATAATGTACAGTCATACATTTATATTGTATATATGATTAATGTTATATACATACATACATAATTAATCTCAAATAATTATAATAGGGATCTACAATACTCGCGGAACTTGAGTGCCACCCAGCAAACAGCCCCGATTGGCCCAGAGCCACGGCTTTAAATTTGCGCTCCTTCTGCTCAGCCCTGATCTTGATTTTTTCTTAATTTTACCTAACTAAAGCTGTTTCTGTTAGAACGCCTGTAATTTTAATGTGAATATACAGCTGAAACCCTGCCTAAGTGATTACAGCCCTGCTTAGAGAATTTACAGCAGTTAAGTGTTTAACAGCCACCCTTTCGGTGCCGAAATTAGGTACCTCTTTGTCCTGCTAATTTTTCTTTTCTCCCTGTGCTATGAATCTTGCTGTCTGACCCCTCCCTAGCTGCCTTTAAATGGTGCCCCTCTCTCTCTCCTTTCAGTGGCTCTTCAGCCCTCGCTCCACTGTCTGAAGCACCTCCCAGTAGGATGGTGCTTCCGAAGCCGCTGACCACAGCGCCAAGCCCGGACTCTCCCTTGCCAAAGGTACAGCCACATTCTGACCAATTGGAACTTGGGCGCCACCCAGCAAACAGCCTCAATTGACCCAGAGCCACGGCTTTAAATTTGGGCTCCTTCTGCTCAGCCCTGAGCTTGATCCCACCCCCTCACCCCCCCAGGCCTCCATCAAATATGCTTTTGCCCCACCCACAGCTGGCTGTACAACTTCCTTATTGGTCCCTAGTAGAACCAATCACAGTACCCTCCCCCATGAAACTAGGAGAAGTTACCCTCTCTTTCTGCTATCTTCCAGCTCCTCCTTCTACAGCTATGGCATACTGCGCCCACAGTATCATATTACTCCGCTGTTTTCTACTACTTGTCATTCACACTAATTAGGCTTATGGACCTAGCCCATACTTCATCCCCTCAGCCCCAGCTAGCCCTACCCTTTATTGGGGAACCTTATTTTTACCAGCACCCTGCCCTCTGCTACACTACACCACTTTATTCCCCCCCTACACCTCCTACTTCCTTCACCCATGTCTCTCAGAGCACTCCTTATTCTGTATTCAAAATACCATGCTTCTGTGGCACACACCAGCAGAAACAGGTTGTCCTTGGCAAATACAATCAAGCAGGGCAAAATGAATAAAACACTCAGGTCTCTCTTGAGGGCTCTTAAGCAACTGTTATTCTTGCTCCTTTTATGCTCAGGAAATGTAGAGTTGAACCCTGGCCCACCCACCTTGCTAACCTCACCTACTGAATTTGCATCAGCTCCAGGTCTTAAGTTAATGTTAGTTAATATCCTAAATCTGCCCAAGAAAACTGACCAACTTCAAGTATAGGCTCGACATACTGAGCCTGATCTCATTATTATCACAGAAACCTGGCTAAAAAAATGTAATTCAGACCAACAAGTCACCCTCATGGGCTATAAGTTGTATAGGGCAGACAGGGGGACCAGGGGTTGGGGAGTAGCTATTTACACTAAAGCCAAGTTCTCAGTTAGTGACATCCTTTGCAACTCAAAACATAAGGAATATGAAATTGTTTCCTTAAAGTTACACCTCCCCTCCACTGAACGCATTACAATTATAGGTTGCTGCAGGCCCCTAGTGGTGGAACTGATCTCCTTAATATCCTAAAAACACTAACAGCCACTGCTAACTCCGAAGTACTAATCTTTGGGGATTTCAACATGGACTGGCTAACACAAAAATCACATAGACTAAAGTCTCTCTGTGATGAGCTTGGTCTTACCCAACTAGTGTCTGAACCTACCAGGGTCAATAAGGCAAACTTAGCTAACAGCTCACTTCTTGATCTCATTTTATCAACCCACCCCCAAAAAATGCTTCACTTGACTGTATTTCATAATGATATGAGTGACCATGACATTGTAGTCTGTACAAGACTACTAACTGAGATTCGCCACCAGCCCAAGATAATTGTCAAATGGTCATTCCATAAGTTCAATGAGTTGAACTTCCTGAAAGACCTTAGCCAGGTTCGATGGCAAAACCTTTACCTCTCTAAAACGCCTGACAAAGCGGTCATGGTCATGAACAACAATCTCATCACATTAGCAAACAAGCACGCTCCATTCATCAAGCTCAGGACGAGAAACATATCACACCCCTGGTTCTCTGCTGAACTAAAGAACAGTCTCTCTAACTGTGATAAACTATGGGCCAAGGCCAGACACACTAAAAGCCCAGCGGATTGGCAAGATTTTAGAGCTGCCAGGAATGCCTGTGTTAAACGTATTCGATCCGCCAAAGCCAACTTTTACATCTCCTCTCTAGAGCAGGCCAAAGGTGACCCCCCCAAAAATCTGGAAGACCCTTAAGTTTATTGAAGGGCGGCTGATGGCCACTCCTCTGCCAACTAAGATAGTCATAAATGGCATGGCCATTGAAAACAGTACCCATATCCTTGAAGAATTAAACTCTCACTTTGTCACTGCTGGCCTAGCGTTCGATTCATCTCTGTATGATGCGCATGCTAATAGCCTGGACAGTACAAACTCCATAGATCCAGAAACGAGCCATCCCTTCCAGCTGCTCCCCCTTAACTTCAAAGAAGTTGAAGATTCTCTTAAGAATTTGGATACCAAGAAAAGTGCAGGGGATGACAGAATTGAACTGCTTTTTCTAAAACTTGGGTTCACCTACCTTACGGCCCCAATCTTATACATTTTCAACCTCTGTATCTCTTCTTTCATAGTACTTTCATGCTGGAAATCAGTCCACATCCTACCTTTATTTAAGTCGAGGGATCCATGCGATTTAAATAATTACAGACCCATTTCTATCTTGCCCATCATATCCAAGGTCTTTGAAAAGCTGGTTTACGCTCAACTAAAGCACAATTTAGAAACCCATTCACTCCTGAATCCAGCCCAATCTGGCTTCCGCTCTAATCACAGTACCATCACTGCTTTGGCTAAAGTAACTGATGATTGGATCGCTGCTATGGACTCCAAGAAGTTCACGGGAGCTGTCTTCTTAGACCTCAGCAAAGCTTTCGATACCATAGACCACAGCCTAATCGAAACCAGCCTTGCTAAAATAGGTGCCACCCTGCCAACCATCCAGTGGTTAAGTAGCTACCTCTTGGGAAGGCTGCAAAAAATCAAAGCAGGTGGCCTGTTCTCCTCCCCCCCCATCTATCAGCAGAGGAGTCCCACAAGGCTCTATCTTAGACCCCATCCTCTTCTTGCTATACATTAATAACCTCGACAGCCATATAGCCAACTCAAAATTGCACTTCTTTGCTGATGATACAGTCCTCTACACATCCAACGCCTCACTGCTTGAGGTTAGGGATGTCCTTCAAGCTGACTTTGCTCTGCTTAAATTCAATCTCATTAATGCCAAACTCCTCTTAAATGCCAAGAAAACCAAAGCTATGATCTTCTCCACTAGTTCTCTGCCCCCCTCCATACTCGCCACCCTGCAGAAAGACTTTATAGTTACCTCCTTAGGTTAGCCCTCGGAAGTCACTGCCAAATTTAAATACCTCGATTTCTGGCTAGACAGCAGGCTTGCCTTCACTGAACACCTTGATGACCAATATAAAAGACTAAAAATCAGGCTAGGCTTCCTTTACTGCAACAGGGCCCTATTCCCAACTGAGATCAGGACTAGGCTTGTCCAAGCCACATTCCTACCATTATTAGACTATGGGGACATAATCTATAACTCTGCTACAACCTCAAAACTTAATAAACTGGACATTCTCTACCACCGAGCACTGCGCCTCATTATGAACTCCCCATATCGGATACATCATTGCGACCTGTATTCAGTTGTTGGTTGGATGTCCCTTACAACTAGACACATTCTCCATGTCAGCATCTAGACTCTAAAGCTTCTCCTTAACAAGCTCCTGAACTATCTAATCTTGATCATCCACACCTGCTGTAGTACCTATGCATTCAGAAAAGCAGATTTTATCTTCCTGGACATCCCCAAAACCCGCACCATCGTCGGTAAACGTGCTATCTCCACTACCTTCCCAGTCATCTGTAATAGGCTCCAATCCTCACTGAAACTGCCTAATCTAGTCTCTGTTAGTCTCTTTAAAAAGTTAATTTCTGAAAAAATAAAAGACGTCTGTAACTGTCAGTAAAATTGTTTTTTTTTTCTATGACTGTATATGCCTTCTGTCAGTCCCAAGGTCTATATGGATGGAAGCTGCACTTTTTGTATGAGTATGATGACCTACTCAATGTGAGTTGGAATAATGCTTGTACATTTGTCTCTTATGTACCTTACCAGCACTTGAAATTCTGTTGTATACTTTTACTGTATGTTTCTGTTAGTCTTGTTGTTCATGTATCCCAGGACCTCCTTGTGAATGAGCTTGCTCAATGGAGTTTTTTTCCTGCAATAAACTTGAATATATACCAACAATACATATTAACACTTATATCCTGTCCTGGATCCTTATAAATCATTAAATACATGATTTCATTCAGATGGTTATATCTAAAGACCATTATCCATAGACACACTGATATTCACATCTATTTTTATGACTTAATCAATTATGTGTATAGCAGATCTAAATATATATCTGTCCAACCCAATTACATATTTATTCTATTTTACTCCTTGTTTGTTTATAGGACAACTCTTAAAGGGAGGACATACATATATCTAGATCATGAAAGTCGAAGGGAAAGGTAGAAAATCAAACTACAATAAACAAAAGAAAAAAATCCATAATCCAGATAACATACAGTAAAGATTATATAAAATCCACAACCCCATTTGTAGGTTGTTAAATGTATTTTCTACATAAAATTGATATATACAGTATAATCCCTACAAACTGGTTCCCTAGGTCATACCAAAACAGTATTTTATTTTTGTTATTTTTATTTCTTCTGCAAAAATATAGACAAATCAATGTTCTCATTGAGGCCAGGTGGCTTCAGGCCTCCCAAACTGAAGATCCAGAATGCCTCCTATCTTGTTAAGTATAAATCCTGATCACCCCCTCTTGGGCCCATTTTAACCTTTTGTATGGACTGAAAAATAAATCAATGTTCCGTCCCATCTTGCTGGGTATGTATGTGGTTAAATAGTGCATATTGTTCATCCCCAAGGCATGTAGAACTTACATGTTCACCAATCCAGTTTTTAAACACTCACTTCGTTTTACCAGTATAAAAGGCTGTGCATTTACATGTAGCCAGATACACCACCCATTGGGGGAACTACAATTGGTGAACTGTCTTACAGAAAAACATTTTGGATTGTTAACTGTGCTAAACTTCTTGCATTTTATAACATGCTGACAATATACACATCTACCACATACAAAGCAGTCCTGTGGTTGTGGGGGTTGCCAGCTTAACATTCTTGGTGACTGTATAGGTTCAAAACTATGCACCAAAGCATCTTTCAAATTTTGGACCCTTCTGTAAATTATTTTACGTGGTCTTTTTTGCAACTTCCATCAAAGCTGGTTCCGTTTCTAATATAGGCCAACATTTCTCAAGACATTCTCTGATGGATCCACTGTCAGCACAATACTGGGTAATGAACAAAACCTGTTCTGGATCCCTGGGGGCCCTTTTGTATTGTAGCAGATCTGCCTTGACCATTCTAGTAACTGAATCCCTTGCCTGTAAAATCAGGGATTGACTATAACCTCTTTCTATAAATCATTTGCTGAGCTCATCACACCTTTGTTGGAAAAATTGTTCCTGAGAGCACTTTCGCCGTACCCTCATACATTGAGATTTGGGGGTGTTGTTGATGGTGTTGAGGGGATGGCAGCTACTAGATAATAATAAGTTATTACGATCTGTATCTTTTCAGAATAAATCCATTTCAACTGTTCCATCCTGTTTACACATGATGTTAAGGTCCAAAAAGTGAACATTTTCCTCACTATAATGTGCCAACGGTAAATTTTAAATTTGGATTAGATTGTTCTAAGTGGCTGATGAACTGCAAGAGCTCCCCTACTCCTCCCCGCCACACCATCAACACATCATCCAAAAAGTGTTTCCACGGGTCAATCTTTGCTTTCGTGGCCCTCTTTCCTCTGCATCTTATTTTCTTCTGGTTTCCCTTGTTTCCTGTGCTTCCTGAAACTGAACCAACCTAGTACGGAGTCTCTGTTTCAAAGGATCCACTGTTTGTTTGGACTGTTCCACCAATATCAATTCCTCCTCCTCCTCCTCCTCTGTTACCACTTATTTGTACAAACTGGGTGGTGCTTGAACTCTTTTGATGTGTATTCTTTATTGCTCCCCTAAATACCCCAGGTGTCTAGTGGCACCCACCCTGAATCCTCAAATCTTTTTTTTTTTTTATATATATTTTTTTTTAATTTTATTTTTTATATTATATTTTTTACGGTGGCATTCTCCCACTTTCTACCCCTTTTTCCCTGGTTTCTAGTGGTATTCCCCCCCCCAACAAATACACCATCCTTTGAATTTTTGTTTTAAAAAAATCATTGGTGATCTCTGGCATGCCCCCACCCTCACAGGATTGGTCACAGCTGCAAAATAAAGAAAACCGTCCCTCATAGTCTTTTTTTTAAGTTGTTACCTGTAAAAAAAAGGTCCATTGCAGATTGTTCCCACACTCCCCCACCCACTGTGCAGGCACCTCCCCACACACACCTGACCCCCCCACAGACTGCTAATTACCTATGGAGGTCTCAGGTTCGAGATCTTCTCCGCTGATCGAAGACAGGTCTTGCTGCTGGAAACAGCGACTGAAATATGAACTAAGGTAAATGTGATTCAAGGTTTTTCAATGGGGGGAGTCAACTTTTGGCAAGTGGGTGCACCCAGCAGATAGAGCCCTGCAGAGAAAGCCTCTCCATAGAAACATAGAAACATAGACTTTGACGGCAGATAAGGACCGCTAGGCCCATCTAGTCTGCCCATTTCCCTACCTACAGGATAGGCCGCAGATCCTATTTAACCAACAGCCTATATCTTCCTGCCCCCCACAAGAATTTCTTTATGTCTGTCCCATGCATTCTTGAATTCTCCCACAGTTTTAGACTCCACAACTTCCTCAGGAAGGCTGTTCCATGCATCCACTACCCTCTCTGTGAAATAATACTTCCTCACATTGCCCCTGAACCGCCTCCTTCTATCTTTAAATTGTGTCCCTTGTTCTGCAAGTCTCTTTTCTGAAAGATGCTACCTCTTGGACTTTGTTGATTCCCTTGAGGTACTTGAAATTTCTATCATGTCCCCTCTCCCTTCTTTCCTCAAGGGTATACATATTAAGCTCCTTTAGTCTCTCCTCATACGGCTTCTCTTGCAGACCCTGCACCATTTTAGCTGCCCTCCTCTGGACTGCCTCTATCCTGTCTATGTCCTTGCGGAGATGGGGTCTCCAGAACTGGACACAGTATTCCAGATGGGGTCTCACCAACTGTCTGTACAGAGGGATAACAACTTCCTGTTTTCTGCTGCTGATGCCTCTCCCTATACATCCCAGTATACCCCCGGCCCTCCCTACTGCCTTCTCACATTGCTTGCTAACCTTAAGGTCATCTGATATGATTACCCCAGGTCCCTTTCCTATTTTGTTGTTGTTACTACCTCCCCACCCATTGTGTATTCTTCCCCTGGGTTCTTGTTTCCCAGGTGCATTATTTTGCACTTTTTTGCATTGAATCCTAGCTGCCATACGTCAGACCATTCCTCCAACCTTGCCAAGTCCCTTTTCATCCTTTCCACCCCTCCTTGTGTATCAACCCTGTTGCAGATCTTTGTGTCATCTGCAAAAAGGCATACTTTTCCAGTCATCTAATGGAGACTGAGGCTGCCTGACTATTGCCAGCATTCCTGATGAAGCATCACTATGCAGCCTTAAGACCAACTTCCCCATAGCAGTATCCAAAGACCTCAAGTGGACACCTAAAGTCCCAGCGATGACCCCTCCAAATCTCAACTCCTTCTTCCAGTTTGGGAGCAGCCCAGGATGCAGACCTATCAGTGACTCCCAGCTCGCCTACAACCTGCATCTGCTCACCGAAATCTTCACCACCAAGCAGCACCTGTGTTGAGCTAGGCCAAAGCAAGACCACACCAGAGCAACCCCGTCCGTTACCCCCTCAGATCCCAGGGGAAGGATCACTCAGATAAGTAATGGTTTTTCATTTTTGCTAAAGATCTCTCTCCTAGAGCCTCACAGTACATTGAAGCCAGGCAAGGGTTAAAGGCAGGGTGTAAGAGTCAGCCTTAGATGTAGGCTCCGCAAGACTTTTGCAGTGGGTGCCTGGACCCTGGACTCCGGGACTTTGATTGGAATGTGGTCTCCCTTGGCATACTCTGTATGGCCAAGCATTTGATTTTGGTCCCCCTGACAGCCCCAATCCTATTGGAGGGAGGGACAACAAGGGTCTGGGCTCTGCTACATAAGGCCTAGCAACTTAAGAGGTCAGGGATCCAGGGGTCTGTGCACTGGGACTCTGCCTGAATCCATACAACACCCCCACACACACATTTCTTCATCAAATCCAGGAGAACTAATTGAGTTCAGGGAATGTTTAAGGGGGTATGGTAAACAGTATAAGAATTGATTTAGTGACCCATGAAATACTCCCCCCCCCAAGGTACCAGTATGTACACAACCTAGGCCTGGAACATGTTGTCCACAGAATGTGCTTTGGGATACAGTTGATGTTGCAGGTCATGCATATACTGTCTGGCCTGAGGTGTCTGCCACCAGACTGTCTTAATTTTCCAGAGTCAAAACTCACCCCCGTGTAATAGCTCCTCGGCCCTGCTACTGTGCCTTGGACCAGCTATGTTGACAATCCCACCCATGATGCCACTCTTGGCCTTCACATGGAGCAAACACATAGATGTACTATCCCGGTCGGATTACCAAGGAATGTCCCCCCAGGGGCTCCTCAGAATATGGCATGCCAGCTCCAAACTGTCACAATCTGCAGCTACACTCCACCAGCCAATCCTCTCACTGACAGGAATTGTAGTTGTACGGGGGGGGGTGTTCTCACTGGGGATGGTTTTAGCTTCCCTGTCAACCTGAACACCCTCTGGAGCCCCACTGTGGGCCTCCTGATCCTCCCTGGCACTGATGTTGCACTGCCTGGCCTCAGATCACTGGCAGTCCTTCGCAGATTTAAAGCTGGGTGACTAACTCACCTAGGTTTCTTTCTACCTCTGCAGATGCAGAGGGAACCTGCGATGTTATCCCCCTGCACCCTCAGTCTTAGGTCCTCAGGGGACAGAACCTTATTAAGCATCCAGGGTATGGAGGTAGGCCTTCAGCTGATTGCTGTAGCTGACCCACTACCTCCATGCCCTTTCTATGAATAAGACTGTTTATATGTATATAGGTTATGTGTTGGTGTACAATATAGAGCTTGGTTCTTAAGCACACAATTATCAAAATATTATGGCTCCACTGTTTTGTTTTTTGAATCTGGTATGTCATTAATTGTCTGCCACTCATGTCTTGCTTACTCCCAGAGTCCAGTGCTCCTGGTGGAAGGTGCCTCTCAGTCCACAGAGCAAGCTCTGTTTTCAGTACCCAGTTCCAAATTGTGCCCCTCAATTGCCCTGAATGGGTGAGATCACTTGTCACACATGGAATGTGCTGGGACTGAACACCCCCGCCAAAAGGAAGCTGGTGCTGACCCACCTGAAAAGACTGTGGACTGAGCTGGCCTTCCTTCAGGAAATCAAATTAAGTGCAAGGGACCATGAAAGCCTAAAGCGGGACTTTTGGTGGTGGATGTTTCAGTCCCCTCTATAAAAAGGGGGTCGCGATCCTAGTAAACAAGCATCTCCACTGGACTGCCCAGAAAACTGCTAGTGACCCCAATGGGAGATGGGTATTAGCCCTTATGGCCACCCCAGAAGGGCCCTTGCTACTAGGAAATGTTTATGGCCCCAACGAAGACACTCCATCCTTTTTTCACACATTTACACAGGCCTTAGGGGACATGGCAAATGGGAATACCCCTATGCTGATAGAAGGGACTTTAATCTAACAATGGACCCCTTCATCGACAGATCCCCTTCCAATGTAGAGCCCCACTTGAGGGAAGGCAAGGCCTTAGCCCACCTCCTGCAGGAACTGGCCCTCACAGACATATAGAGAGTCTTGCACCCGAAGGACTAAGACTACTCTTTTCATTCCCCGGTCCAAAGTTCCCACAACCAAATAGACTTCTGGCTTATTAAGCATCCAGGGTATGGAGGTAGGCCTTCAGCTGATTGCTGTAGCTGACCCACTACCTCCATGCCCTTTCTATGAATAAGACTGTTTATATGTATATAGGTTATGTTTTGGTGTACAATACAGAGGCTGGTTCTTAAGCACATCATGAAGGCTGGCCTTAAGGCCACCATACTTCCTATAGTAATCTCAGACCATGCCCCAGTGTAACTTAACTTCACCCAGGGCCCCACTTCCTTCTCCTCCCCCCTGGTGGAGACTAGATCTCCTTCTTCTTACAGACCCCAGCTTCACCGAGTGGGTACAGTGGGAGGTCATTTTGTTCTTCCACGAGAACTGGATCCATGATACTTCCATCAGGAACACATGGGAGCCATTTAAGGCCACCCTGAGGGGGGCCATTATAGGCTTTATGAGCAGGAGGAGGAAACAAAGAGAGCAATGCTTCCTGGAGCTGAAGAAACAGTTGGCAGAGGCCAAGGCCCATTTCAAAACCCTCCATAAACCCGCTCTCCAATCCCAGACAGGCCGACAGGTGGCCACTCTCAGGATGGAAGTTAATGAGATGCTCTCCAGGAGGATAGAGATCTCAGTCCTACACCTCAAACACAAATATTGGTGGGCGAAGTGAGAAAAATTCACTACACGGCGTAATCCATGAATTCCACCTGTTTCGTGGTGTGAAATATGAACTTTCGCCTGGTGGAGTGGCAAAATTATGCCTGTGGAATGGCACAATTTTGCCCATGAAATGGAAACATTTCACCTTCCATGGTGAAATTCCACCTTCTGCAGCAAAATTTCACCACGGAAGGCAGAATTTCACCCACGGGAGGCGAAATTTCACCTTGGGGAAATTCTGCCTAAGGCATGGATATTTTGCCGATTACTCCACCCGGGGAATTTGACCACTTTGCCACCACTTCGCCAGTGGAATGTAAATTCGCTGCATCCCTAAACACAAATGCTGTGATGGTGGAGAAAAAGAGGGTGGAAGAATTAGCATACCACCAAAAAAAAACAGCAGGCAGAAAGGCATATTGCCAGGCCGGTGGATAAGCAGGGTGTGACCCAAACTAAGACAAAGGACATCAACCCAATAATGGCCAAGTTTTACTCCACATTATATATCTCATCCAAGGACCCTAATCCCGAAGGTGTATCACCCTTCTTACAGACCCTTACTCTCCCCTCATTGTCCAGTGCCCAAGCCCTGGCATTGGATGCACCCCTTATAACTGAGGAGGTGGCAGCAACTCTAAGGTCCCTAAAAATGTGGAAGGCCGCTGGAGGGGATGGTTTTCCGATCAAGATTTGGCAACTCCTACAGGAAACTGTCACCCCAATTCTCCAGCAGGTCTACTCAGAAGCTTTGGAGGTGGGCACCCTCCCCCCTTCCTTTTGTGAGGCTGTGCTAACCATCATCCCCAAGAAGGGGAAGGACCCCCAAAAACCTTGAGCTGTAGACCCATCTCCCTCTTTCATGCTGATATTAAGATATTAGGCAAACTCTTAGCCACCAGGCTCAATTCTCTCCTCCCTGGCCACATAGACACCTCTCAGATGGGCTTTGTGAAGGGTTGTTATAGCTTGGACCACATTAAATCCTTGGTTAACCTGATGCAGAAAGCCAAGTCAATCCCAGCCCCTGCAGCTGCAGTGGTGATTGATTTCAAGAAAGCTTTCTACTCCCTGGAGTGGGATTTTGTTCAACAGGTCCTCAGGACAATGGGGTTCATCAACCACTAAAGCAGTAAGTAAGGCTAGGGGGATGTTGGGGTGTATTAGTAGGGGTATCACAAGTCAGAAGAGGGAGGTAATAATCCCTTTCTACAAGACACTGGTTAGGCCCCATCTGGAGTACTGCATGCAGTACTGGAGGCCACACCTTCAGAAGGACATTAACCAAATTGAGGCAGTCCAGAGAAGGACAACCAAAATGGTGCAGGGACTGCATCAGAAAACATATGAGGACAGATTAACAGAGCTCAATATGTATACCCTACAGCAAAGGAGGGAGAGAGGTGATATGATCGAAACCTTCAAACACCTTAAGGGCATTAACAAGGTGAAAGAGTCTAACATGTTTCAATAAAAAAAAATAGTAGAACAAGAGGACATAGCATGAGATTAGAGGGAGGCAGATTAAGGGGTAATGTAAGGAAGTTCTTTTTCACAGAAAGGGTAGTGGATGCATGAAACAGCCTACCTCAGGAAGTGGTGGATATGAATGCAGTGCAGGACTTCAAACAGGCATAGGATAGGCATAAGGGAGCAATACAGATGAGTATGAATAGATAGGCCATTGACAGAGCAAAGGCCAATGGCACATTCATAAAGTAGAAGAATAAATGGGCAGACCGGATGGGACTTGCGGTCTTTATCTGCCATCAACTTTTATGTTTCTATGTAAATTCCAGGCATGGGTTCAAGCAATTTATTTCCTCCCAACGGCCAAAGTTCTTAGAAATTCAACGTTGTTCTCACTGATCCCCATGGGTAGAGGCACATGCCAGGGTTGCCTCTTATTGCTACTGCTCATTGTGCTAGCCACAGATCCCCTGGTAGAAGCCATTAGGCAGAATCCTCTTATTAAGGGGATGGAAATTGGAGGGAAAGAGTACACCACCCTTATGTATGTAGATGGCCTTTTGCTCTCCCTAGCTGACCTCGAAACCTCCACCCCACCACTGCTTAATATCCTTTCCAACTTCTCCAGATACTCATGCTTACAATTGAATCAAACCAAAACTAAGGTTCTCCACCGAACAGTAAGTGCACCCCCAGCATGGCCAAGGCTCACAGTCTTCAATGGGTGCCAGAATGCATCACCTATCTGGGAATAAACATCACTCCAAATCTTTAAAAGATATTGGATGTTAACTTAAAACCCCTGCTAGCCTCCATCCACACTGAGCTGGGTAGATGGAAGACTCTACAGCTCACTCTTGCTGGGAAAATGTCAACCCTAAAAATGGCTACAACTATCAAGATTGTGTATCTGATCTCCAACATCCCATTGAAACTCCCCTCTGTTGAACCCACTGAGGAAGACCCATGTGACTGGGTCGATACATAGTGGTGTTAGCCTAGTAGTCTGCCATGATTGTGCAATTAGTTAAATAAAACCCTTTCATTATTTTCAGCCCTGATGTGTGCCCAGCTTCTTTTTTGTTTCAGTTATTGGTTTCAAAGAATGGATACTCTGATAAGGGCCTTTATCTGGGAGGGAAAAAGGCCACGATACAGTAGTAGCAAGTTGAGAGCACATTGGTCCGGGGGGGGGGTCTCCCATGGTATGAGGGGTACAAGTGGGTGTTTCAGATTACCCAAATTCTAAAATTATTTAGGAGAATGGCTCCTGAATCCCCCAAATGGCAAGACATGGAGCTGGTACACAGCAAGGTGACGTAACTACAGTGAAGCCCACCAGGATGAAGCGCAGTGCTGTAGAATTCTGCAGTAGAGTTACTGCAGCAAACAATGCAGTTTCAATGGGAGTTAATCCCTTTTATCATGTAGTAAACCTGTGACACTGTGCTTCATCCTGGTGGGCTTCACTGTACCCCTACTGTTGGTTAACACCCTCACACAGGAATCACAAAACCACCCCATGATTGGTCCATCTCTAGAATATTGGAAGAAACTTCACAGGAGACTGAATACAAACCCTCTCTCCCTAGGCCTTACCCCACTGTGGAGCAATGATAAGATCACGGTGGGCAGCAAACCCATACACTGGACCAAATGGTCTGAGGCAAGTCTCCTTTGTCTCCAAGACTTATATGTACCAGGTTCCACCATGTTAGACATGTTTCAAGATCTATGTGATTGATGGGATATTCCCCCAAGAGAATCTTGGAGATTCCTCCAGTTGAGAAGTGCAATGGGTGAATACACCTGCAAACACCACCACCCTCAAGCCCAGTTCACCAGTTCTGTACTGGCTAACCCATAAGAGAGGCCAGACCAGTGATATTTACGTGGCACTGAGAGCTAGGATTCCTTCTCAATCCCAAACAACCAAAGCAAAGAGGGAAGATGCCCTAAACACTCTAATAGCTGAACAGGAATAGAAATCCTGTTGGAAGCTCACCCACAAGGCCTACCCAGACACCAGGAGTGTCCTAATACAAAATGAGATCCGTCACTCCTGGTACAGAACCCCTGCAGTCCTCCATAAAGCCAGTCTTTTCCAGGATGACCTCTGCTGGAGGTGTCAATCCGAGAGGGGAAATATGATTCACATACTTTGGGAATGTAGGGCAGTATGACCACTGTGGCAACAAGTCTGCACCCTGGGTTCCACAATACTACAGAAGCCACTGCCCCCACTGCCAGAGATAATGTTGCTTGGCATCTAGTCTGCCACCCCGAATTAACACCCCAAGATCAGAAATGTCTTGCCATTCTAAGGATGCAGGTAAAGAGACTGCTTCTATGTAGATGGAGGACACAAGAGGTTCCCTCACCATGGAGGTGCTCAATTTATTAACGCAGGTAGCTAACATGACACATATAACACATGTGGTGGCAGACACTCTCTCATTGTACAGCACGTTATGGCATCCATTTATTACATTCCTGAAACAAATGGTCAGGGTAGGGTGAGGAGGTGACTTACATGGCCTCCCATCTTCTTTCTTCAGTGGTTAAGAAGTAAACCTCCATAGATGGTACTGCAGAACTCTCTTAGGATCCTATCATATTCATATGGTGCAACCTAGTAACTGTGCAACTGGATATTTTGGATTCCTCTAGATACTTTGTGTGTGCTTTGTGTGTGTTTGCAGGTCTGGTCCAAAGGTACCCCCTCATCTCTGCTTCACTGTGTAGCATAAGTGGATCATCTCTTAGAGCTGACACTCCAGGCCATGCCAAGTAGGCCTTGTACATTCTTCATCTTGGTTTTTTCTCCTGTTGTTTGATAAAACTATTGAATGTCACTAATTGCCCTCAGTCATCCTCACAAGGCAAATGTTGTAAGCCTGGAGATGAGGAGGTTTTGTACATATATGGATCATAATTTCCTGCAAGTTATAAGTGCATGTGTTGTATCACTCAGGAACAGAACAAGAGTGATGTGTTTTGTATGCGTTTGTATGTCTTTTTCTGTTGGAAAACAATAAAAATCTTTAACTACAACAAAATATATAGAATAGTGGATGGATGACCATCCACAACAAGGCTATTTTTCCATTGAGGTAGTTGATGACATCATAGACCTCGAGATCGAAGCTCGAGAGGTCTTGCTGATGTCATCAACTACTGAGATGGAAAAGGGGCCATGTTGTGGATGGTCATCCAGCCACTGTTTTATGTAGTATATGGTTGGGACTTACTGACTTGTTCACTTCATCCCCCTGCCCATTATAAATTACCTCCATTTCAGCTGTCGCTGCTCCAGCTCCTGCGTGCTTCTCCCCGTCTCTGATGCTCCTGCTCACTCCGGCTTCTCTGTGCTCCCGCTTTCTCTGGATGCCGTTTTCATTTTTCGGCACTGCATTTTTTTAATTTGAAACAAAAAGAAAAACGTAACTTTTGTGACATGGAGCCATGTGTGGCTCTTGGTGTCATAACTAGGTGAGTTACTGATCAGCAATCGCTAAATCACACCGCCATGTTTTAGTTTTTTTCCCCACTGGAGCTGGTTCAGTTAGCCAATCGAGTGGCAGTTCAGGGCTGAAAAGTTGTTATACTAGCGATGTGACATCAGAACAATAGTACAACAACTTTTCTGACCTTTGAACTGTCCTACAACAAGGTTTTAGCAGCTGCTGATTTCCATCCACAATAAGTCCAAACCATATACTATATATAGTTGCCCCAAGTCTATTACCACCAACTGAGGATCTAATTAGAATATGGTTGCCCCCATCCACAAGGGTAACTATAGATGTGAGAGATGTATTTTTTGTAAATGTCTGGTTCAATGTAAGAGTTTTAATAACTCAGCTACTGGAAAATTGTTTGAAATTAATAATTTCATCTCCTACGACACTGAAGGGGTAGTAGTCCTTCTAAATTCTAGTTGTGGACACTATTATGTGGGCCATGCAACTAGGACATTCAAGCCACGAATGGGAGAACATATTAGGGCAATTCAACACAACAATCTAAGTTATGCCATTGTTAAACATATCAATAATAATAAGGACATATTCACAATATAAGTTTTACTGGAACTGAAAAGGTATCATTAGGTTTAAGGGGTTGGGACTTGGAGTAAAAAGTAGGGCTATGTGAGAGTGTTTGGATATATCAGCTAAATGCTAGAAGTGATAGGGGCCTGAAGGAAACAATTGATTTGGCACCTTTTCTGAGTAAGTTATGAAACAAGTCAAATATACTTCTTTAAAAATATAAATTTGTGTAAATATTGGATTTGTTTTTTTATTCCATGAAAAGGTCTTTAAACATAATATATGCTCTAATGATTTTCAAATAAAAACTAGTTAAGTATTTGAAAGCTTTCTATATATACATGTAATGGGCAGGATTCACAAAAGAAATGCACCCAGCGCAAGTCAGGTGCACCGAGCACAGACAGAGCGATTCACAGAGGCATCCCCTCTGTGAATTGCCCAGACACAGGACAGCACAACGGAAGATGTGCCGGCACAACAGGAGATGCACCAGGGCATCCCAGATGCCCTGAACCACACAAGGGAGCTTGTCAGAGCAAGTGGAGCAAGCCAGCAGGGCAACAGGGAACAATCATGATGCTGGAACAATGAAGCCCACAGACACAGGTGCTGATAGCAACATGTTTATAAAACAGTAAAACCAGATATAAAACTGTACAGCAGAAACCCCAGAACAACAAGGAAACAGGGGCCATAAACAGAAACAGGAAACAGATCAAGGCCCGAAGAAGATGCAGGGGGACACTAGAGCAGCCGTGGCCCGCCACGCCATACCCGTACACAGCGATGTAAGGACAATCGCCGAAGAACACTCTACAGAGCAGCTGACAGGTTCTGAACAGTCCTGGAAATAGGGAGCAGGGCTGCCTGGATGGCCACATGGATCTGCCCCTCCACATCAGGCTGGGCACCACTCCCTGCCATAGCATGTTGTCCCTTGAGACCTACAGCAATGACAGAGAGAACATACAGTGAGGGCCTGAACGTAGACAACACCCCCACCCAGAAGTATCCCATACCAGCAGACCACAGCAACAGCAGAATGCCCCACCTACCTGACCCTGCAAGGGCACCAGGCCTGGCACCCAGAAGCCTCCACCTCCATGACTCAGCGACGGCCACAGCCCTCCACCTGTCCTCTGGGCCTGTAACACACAACAGACAGAGAGCACCATGAGACAACACAACAGTGCCAGTAACACACAGCAACACTGACATGCACGGGGGCAGGGACAGCCAAACAGCACCACTGTGCGGGTTGCACTGCTGCAGTGCCACCCCACTGGCATGAGTGAATGCAGCACACAGTGGCCTGCACACAACCACAACACTGCCCATAGACCCCCCCATGGCACAAATGACAGGACTGCACCAGGCAGGTGCAGCAACTGCCATGTGTACAGGATGACAGTGACCCAAGCAGGTGCCCCATCGGGGTCACAACACACACACCCAGCACACACCACAAAAGGGGCCAGGTGAGCGACACCTACCTGGCCATGGCAGGACACCTTGGCATGCACAGTGATGCAGAAGCCCCAGTCTCTCTGGGTTCCACCTCTGGAGGTTGCCAAAATGATGTCTGCACTACTCCCCAGTGCATGGCAGCCCAGTGCGCTATACCAGCCTCCTGGCAATAGAGGCCCACACCTCTGCCCTGGGCACATGGAGGTCCCCTGCCCAAACAGCTGCCCCTCCACCAGCATAACAAGTGCCACCAGATGCAGCAGCTCCACCTGGGACCAGTTCATGTCCCTAGAGGATTGTCTACCAGCTCTAGGCATTTCCCCACTGACAGTAACTGTCACCCAGTGCAACGCAGAGAAGTGCAATCAAGGGCCCGATATGCACCACATGAAACACAGAGCCACATGCAGTACAACGCACACAGTGCGTGAAGCATGATAGGTCACATGAAGCACGACATGCGCAATGCCAACCGCTAAGACGTGGCAAGGTCGCAGCTGGGTCACGCATGCGTGATGTGTGTGCATCTGCCATGTTGTGCACGGCCACCCAAGGCAGTCAGAGGTGCATCTCGGAGATGCTCCTTGTAAAGTGAGATGAGCTGGGTGCAATTATGCAATTCACAGACAAGGCACCCTAAACCGCCTCATTTCACATGCATGGGCATCTCAGCCAATTAGCATATCATTACCAGAGGCCCAGGTCTCATTTGCATGCCCTGAGCCATAATGCTCCCAAAGCTGCAGGCTGAGAAGAGGTGACTGAGAGGAAACAGAGCCTTGAAGGTGAGTACACAGCTATATTGACATGGTCTACCGAACACATTGGGGGAATGTGCAGGTGCATGCAAGCCTCTGAATGTCCACGGACACCACATGGGGAACAGTGCCTCCCAACATGCACAGAATGTGGATTGAATGCTAATAATGTTGAACACTGAACCTGTGCAGTACACAGGATGCACAGGACACTGGTAGACAGGTCGCTGCCACGTCCAGACCACCTGTGACAGTACCATGGTGAATGCCTGGTGGCATCTGGGATAGGGCACTGCTGTACACAGGTACAGTTTGCAGTGGGCCTTGGCCATTCATCATGGCACCCAGTGATCCTGTGACCCACACGGAGGAACTGTGCCCTGTATAGTGGTACTGTGGAGTGGTATATGTGACTGGGTGTTACTGGCCATGTGTGGTGGGTGCAGCGATGTGCTACCAGTCTGTCCAAGGCACACAGCAACATGACAGTGTCACCATGCCACATACACTGCGGCCAGATGCCCCATAGGTGTGGTCCACTGGGCTGTGTGCCCCCGGCACAGCACAGGTGGGACCTTGGTCGGCCGTGGTAACACTGCAGCCTCATACACGTGCTGCTGAGGCACCAGGACATGTCCATGGTGGACAGCACCACTTGCCCCCCTGTGGGGGCAGCACAGGCACCCCAGCTATGGACTGGTAGACGAGCAAGGCAGGAGCACTGTCCCAACGGTCCCTGTACTGTGGTACACCACACACCATACCAGGTCACCGACACACAGACCACCACACAGACCACCTGCTGCAGGGTTCCAGGTGGGGTTGACAGACTGAGGCAGGTGGGGCCGGAACATGTGCATCCACAGGCATGCCTAACACTCAGATGCTTCCCCCCACAGTAGCCGTAATGTCGGAGGATGTGAGCGCCTCCACAAGGAGGCAAAAGAACTTCACGCATGACAAGGAGAGGTGCTCATTGAGGCATGCCATCTATGCCTGGCCATCCTCACCAGCAGGAGAGGCAGCAGGACTGTACGGGCAGTGTGCTGGGAAGAGGTGGCCCAGCAGTTGAACACCGTGGTACCGTATAACCGCACGGTCACAGAGTGCAGAAAGCACTGGAATGACAGGCACAGGAGGACCAAGGAGAAGGTGGCCAACATCCAGGCCTCCCTGCATGGACAGGGGTTGGGCTGAGCACGGCTGAATGGCTGAGCCCTAATGAAGCCCTCCTGGCTGCCAGTGTGTCCCAGACAGCCATGTAGGGCATCCCTGTTGGTGCGTTCCAGACAGGTGGCAGCCCATCGCAGCATTGTGAGTAGCCATGTGACCTGGCGAGCCGTGACATTGGCCATGGTGCCTCTGCTGCCATGCCACTGCACTGGGGGGCCTGTGTCACTGTGCATCCATGTTGCATGTGCCACCACTGCCATGCAGTATGCATGATGGGATGTTGATGGGCGTAACTGTGCCATGGCATGGCTAGCCATGTCACGTCATGGCACTGTCATGGGCAGGCCTGCAGCCTTGGTGCCATGTGGACAGCCACTTGCTGTTGTGCATCAACACTGTGACATATGTGTACTGTGCATTAACCATGTATCCTCTTCTTCCCTCCACAGCACTATCATGCATCCAGGGTGTAACCATGGCCATGGCTGCACATGACACCCTCATTGGCAATGATGCGGGCCTCGCCATGGATGACCCTGCAGCTGCACCATCCACATCCCAGGAAACACTGGTCATGGCCCCAGTGCAAGCATGCCCCTCAGGCCTTTTGGCTGGTGCTGGCAAGATAGCCGGTGGGTACATCACATGGCTAGGGAGCCTGTCCAGGTTATCTGACAATGACCTTGATGACTCAATGGACATTGCTGACACCATCCTTGTGCTCACCGGTGGCATGTGGGGGGGCCTCAGCACTACCATGGTCAGCACTGCCACCACCAGCACAGGCATGGCAGATGGAGGTGCACCCATCACGGTGATACCTGTGCATGTGTCCAAGGGTATTACTGATGGCCACACTGTGCATGGTGAGGCTGCAGAAGTGGCACAGCTGCCCATGGCCATAGGTGCTGAGCCCCCTGCACCACTGTCATGTGCAGTGCCAGCAGCATCAGTGGCATCCAGCAGGGTGTCACAGTACACACATCAGCCCCATTGGCCAGGGAAGACACCACCCATGGGCATACAGTGGCATTGCCTAACCAAACCCTGCCCATGTCCCAGCCTGCCAGAGTGAATCCACCACCCGTAGATGCACCAGGACAGGCCGCTCCATCCTCTGCACGTTGGCAACGTCACCATGAAGCATCACCTGCCAACAACATGAGGGCCTACCTCACCCTCCTGCGGGTGACTGTGGAGGGGCAGAAGGCCCTCCGTGTGGAGTTCTGTAACCACAGGACTGTGATGGTCCAGGAGCATGAGTCTTTGGCTGCATGGCAAGCGCAAATGCTGGCAGAAACATGCATTATGTGAGTGGGCATGACTGCAGCTGTGGAGTGGATTGCAGCTGCTGCAGAGGCAGTGACTGCCACCACAACACACCGTGGACATCATGCGTCTAGTTGGATGCCATAGAGCACATCCCACACACCCCAGTGGTGGAGCCAGTGAGCCCTCTGCTGCTGACTCCATTGCCACTGGCCTTCATGCCCACTGTCCATGGCTCAGGCAGTGGCCATGGGATGGCCACTCCTCTGGGCACCCATTCACGATCCCAGTGCAGCACCCCTGCAGGGTCCCTGGAGACACCCCTCTGGCTGGTGGTGGCATGCCTGCCACCACCAGCCATTGCAGAGGCCACCCCCATGTCCATGGCAGCTGGGGTGCTGCTGTGTGATGCCCATGACTCCAGGCCTGTGGTGACAGGCTGACACATATTTGTGCACAGGATGCCCTGCGGGTGGTGCCGGTGGTAGTGTGTCTGTGGTGGGAACCCACCCCACAGTGGTCCTGGCACCACTCCATGCTACCTGTGTAGGACCACCAGTGTGTCTGCGAGTGCCACTGTTGAGCCATGTGTCATGGGAATGATCAGTGCAATCAGGTGTCTGCTGTGCCCTTGTGTAGGCCGCTGTGCACACTGACCCGTGACATCTGAGGCATGACCCAGGTGGTGCTCAGCTGATGCATGCCTGGTGTGTATGTGTCTCTGTGTCTGTGTGTCCCTCACCGTGTGTGTCTGTGTGCATCTCTGTGTATTGTCCAATGTCCACTGTGCCCATGGCATGCATTCTCCACACCTTGGTGCACACACTGCACACATCCATACATACCTGTGTACTCACCTGCATGGCCTAAAGTGTTCCTTCACCACACACCTGTGGTGGTATTTTGCCCTGACCATCAGCCTCAGGTCCCTCCATTCCAGCCTGGCGTCTCCGCCCTGGCTCTCTGGGGGTGTTCCAGCCCCTTCTTTCCCCACCCCCTCCTCCTCCCCAGAACTATCACCGTCACCAGCCTTGACAGGAATTCCACAGTCTAGGGCCATGTTGTGTAGCATACAATAGGCCAGGAATATGCCACAGGCCTTCTAAGGGCTATACTGTAGGGTGCCAACTGATGAACACAGGCACCGGAAGCGTTTCTTCAGCATGCTGAAGAGACGCTCTGTGATGACATGTGTCATGATGTGTGCCTTACTGTAGTGTTCCTCCACTTCTGTTCTGGGTTGTCAGAAGGGGGTGAGGAGCCAGGGCCTCAGCAGATAAGCAGCGTCACCTGTTGGGGTAGACGTGTGTCCATTAATGTGTTGGGTTACACCTTGCCATGTGTCCTGTTCTCATCCCTGGCCTCAGCAGTGTGTGCACCTGTCCTGCTGTCCCACCCATGTATCCCCATTGCAGGCAGTCCTGCATCCCCACCCCAGCTGCACCTGCATACCCCTGTCCATCATGTGGTGCACAGCGGTTGCAAGTCCCCCTTTGTTCGCCTGTGTACCTTTGCACACCCCTGCTGTCCCATGGCCCATATACATGCATTGCACTGTGCAGGTGCCCATGGCCCTCCCCCTTTGTCCTGACCTCGGTGCCCTCCTGTGCTGTTGGAGCCCTGTCACATGCACCTATCAAGTGGCCACTTGGTATGTCCCCATCCTCGAACCTCATGCACAGTGTAGAATGGCATCATATGAATGAGTCATGTGCGCTCCTGGGGTATGTGGTGCAGACATTAGTGATGCACCCTGTGGCTTCGCACACCACCTGGCAATTCACTGAGTGGTATCCCTTCTGGTTTATGTAGGTGGTGGCATCCTCACCAGGTGGTGCACAGATTGCCACATGGGTGCAGTCTATCACCCCTATGATGCCTGGCATGGGTGCCACCCTGTAGAACCCCTGCATGGCTTCTGTCTGCTCCACCTGAGTGCTGGGGAAATGGATGTATTCCGAAGCTTGCAGTAGCACTGAGGTGAGGAACTGTGTGAGGAGGTGGGACATAGAGGCCTGTGAGGTGCCAGTGGTGTCCCCAGCAGGCCTCTGGAAGGTTTCTGTGGTGAGCAGGCACATGACTGTTGTCACCTTGGTCTCCACGGGTATGGCATGACCTCATGCAGTGGGTGCCTGCATCACATCATGGAACAGCTCACAGAGCTGCCTCAGCATGGCCCTGTTCAGGTGGTATCGGCCTACTGTCTCCACCCTGGTCAGCTGCTCAAATGGTACTATACCAACATGGGGTCGGCCACCTACGGTACCTTCCACTGCCCTGCCTCTTTCTCCTCAGTGCACCTGCAATGGCCACTACTGCTGGGTTCCTACTTCAGTGGGGGTACTCAGTCCGGCCCTCTGGTCCAGTCTCTCTGGCTTGCTGTGCTGACTGTCTCTGTCTCTCTCTCAGTCTTCCACTCTCCCCTGGATCAGGCAGTGTACTGCTGCAGCAATTCAGTCAATGACCTGCAGGTGGGCTAGACTTAAGTCTCCTTCTTTTGTGCTTATCTTTCTATGGCGCATCTTGCCTTTGGCTGGATATGCCCCATGGTTGCGCCATGGGTTTGTACTGTGAATCCGGTTGCACTGTGTATGCATAGGTATGCCCCCTGTATATGTGCCGCATGTCATTACATTTCACCTATGGTGCTTCTCATTGGGCACAGGGCATCTCAGTTGTGCTGGTGTATTCACCCTGTTTGTGAATCATTCTACAGCACATTACTGACTTGCGCTGGGTGTATCTCTTTTGTGAACCCTGCCCAATGTGTTTTGGTAATTTATTAATCAGATCTGTTTATCTTTGTATTCGTGGAGTAAAGAAACACTGTTAATCACTTTTTTTCCAGCACTTTAAGCCCTAAATATTTTCAGCACTATGTGGAGCACTTTCAGAATAATTATCTTATTAGTACAAATTTAATGGTACTATTAAGTACGTAATGAATGAGAATGTGCTCTAATGGGCAATAAATGGTTTGCTTCTGTAATCCTATTTATTGGAGTTTCCTTAAATGCACTACAATAAAACTAAGCTTTGGAACATCCAAAGGACCCATTGTCATGTTTATTAAATTAAACGTTTGCCTCATGTGACAGCGGACTCAAGTGATAATATGTGTATGTGCCTGGTTAACATTCATTAGATGTTTTGACCAAGTTTGTTTCAGCATGCTAAATATGTGCTGTTTTAATTGCATTCAATTTAATTCTGTATAAATTGTGATTGTAAGTATGAGCACGTTACTCTGATGAAGCAAGGTCTGTCCTTGCGAAACATTAGTATGTCTCATTGACCACAGCGGTTTGTCTGCATTTTTGAACTAAGATGAGAGGTTTAGCACATTTGCACTTCTGCTAAAATAAAATTGGATATTTTTTAAAACCATTTAGCAGTGTGTGCATTCATAGTGGGTGCTTGATGTTTGTCTTTTCAAAATAAGGATCAGGATACTCTTAGACTATGACAAAAAGTAAGGAAATAAATAGCAAAAAACTTTGTTAATGCGTCAGTTAGTGTTAAATCTATAAAAGTAGGGAAATATGGCATTAGGTTTCCAACCTATTTCCACCCCACACTCTTCACAGATGAAGAGCATGGGGCAGCTCTGGAGTTGTCATTCCTAACGCTCACACCATCCTCCTATGCTGCACCCACCAAGCTTATTTTCTAATGGAATGGGCTGAGCATTAGGGATGATGACCCCAATGCCACCCCCCAATGTATCTTTGTCTTTGAAGGTATGGGGGTAAGTTGTTAAGGTTGGAAACCCTAATGCCACGTTTTCCTACTTTTGTCACTTTAACCCTAACTGATGTATTTATAAGGTTTTCACAATATATGTATGTGAATATATATATATATATATATATATATATATTTTTTTTTAAATGGCCAAAAACTCTGTTTAATGCATCAGTTAGGGTTGTTCCACAGTGACAAAAGCAAGGAAATTCAGTATTAGGGTTGAAAGCCCCCACCATTGCACCCCAGCACACACCCCAACCAGCATCGGGATGTGCGTTAGGGTCCATTAGCTAACTCTCACCCCATCACATGTGTAAACAAGCTGAGGTATAGAGCATAGGGTGAGAATTAAGACCTATGACCCTAACGCACACCCCGATGCACGCTTAAAATGCCTGGGGTGCAAGGGGGCTTTCAATCCCAACACTCAATTTCATTTTTGTCTCTGTGGAATAACCCTAACTGATGCTTTAAACAGAGTTTTTTGCTATGAATTTCCCTTCTTTTTGAGAATGAGGACTATAAATAGTGAATGCAATGTGGTGGTGGAAGAGCGGGCCCTTCAGGCTCCTTGCTTCCGCCACGTGATTTTTTGTGACATAGTAATGGTAACTGCATCAGAAATGCAAGCGCTAAAGTTTACACACATGACAATGCAAATGTAAATGGTAAAGGAAAAGTTACTAGAAACGCAAGTGCAAAGTGACACCAAAGCAAACAGTGACGCAAACAGAAATGAAAGCACGTACAGAAATGCAACTGGTAACATGCACAGTCATGGTACTGCTGTTGTAAACACAAAGGGTAACTGAAACAGCAACAATAATACCAAAGGAAATAGAAACGCAAGCGCGTATGGAAATGCAAAGCGTAACATGCACGGTCACGGTACCGCAATTGCAAATGGTAATGGTAACAGCAAAAATAACGCCAAAGGAAACAGAAATGGAAACACGAATGCAAGCGCATATGGAAACGCAAACCGTAATGTGCACGGTCATGATATCACAATTGTAAATGCAAATGGTAACGGTAACAGCAACAATAATTCCAAAGGAAACAGAAACTGAAACGTAAATGCAAGTGCATACAGAAACGCCAACCGTAATATGCACAGTCACCATACCACAATTGTAAATGCAAATGGTAATGGTAACAGCAACAATAACTCCTAAGGAAACAGAAATGAAAACGCAAATGCAAGTGTGTCCAGAAATACAAACTATAACCCACCCGGTCATGGTACGCAATTGGAAATGCAAATGGTAATGGTAACAGTAAAAATAATGACAAAGGAAATAGAAATGGAAATGCAAACACAAATGCAAATGGAAAGGCAAACTGTAATGCACATGGTCATGGTACCGCAATTGTAAATGCAAGTGGTAATGGTAACAGCAACAATAATGCTAAAGGAAGCAGAAATGCAAATGCAAGCGCGTATGGAAATGCAAACTGTAACGCGCATGGGCACGGGAATGCAATTGGAAATGCAAATGGTAACGGTAACTACAACAATGATGCAAAATGAAAGATAAATGCAAACGCAAATGGAAATGGAAGCGGAGCCACAAATGGAAATGGTAATGCGCATGGTGATGCCAAGCAAAACACAAACACAAATCATAGTGGAGACACAAATGGTAACAGCAACGCAAATGCAAGCGCAAATGGAAACGCAAAGGGTAACACATATGGTGGTGTACACGGGAACGCTAACGCAAATGGGTACTGAAATGCAAGTGGAAACGCTATGTGTAACAGTAACTGGAGTGCACACCCTGGTTTTCCCCAACAGCAGCATAGAGAAACACAGTGACTACAAAGAATGTATGCATAATAATGGGCCTCAGACCATAACATGAGCTATTGGAATACTAATTTGCTTATAGCTCAGGAACTGTATGGCGTAGAGAAAAAAATTAAATTTCATATGATTCATGACTTTCCTGGCTATGTTTGCACTTCACACATAGCCCCCTAAGGGCTAACCATTTTTCCAACAAAAAGCCCATATCTAGCACCGTTTCCGAGATACGGGCCTCGAAAGGTGCGGCGGACGCCGCAATGTTAGTCTATGGGGAAAAGTGTCTACTTCGGAGTACCATAACTGTGTATCCCTGCAATATTTTGTCACCAGACCACCAAAAGCCACATCTGTGGGATGCTGGCTTTCTTCCCTCCAAATTTCAACCCAAAAGACCAAACCATTCTTTTGCAGCAGGGTGGCAAACAATTCCTGTCATTTTGACCATAGGGTTGCAAAGTAGTGTCATGATTTGCGACACTTTCGCAAAATAAATCATTAAGGGTCGCACGTGTGACACTGCTTTGTGACACTACTTTTCCCAAAAATGTCAAAAACATATTTCTGGGGAGTTTAACCCCAAAATAAAGACATGCCTAGCATCCTCAGGGCTCAACTGGGTAAACACAAAAAGAATTGTGTCCCTAGAGGGTCCCAATTTTAAATGCCAAGCATTTCTGTGATCAGTAACTGAAAAAAAAAAATGGCTGACTCACGACACTACAGGGGTCATTTGTGACACTAAAAACTGAATTTGCGACACCGTTGAACTTTTAGTTAACTTTTCCCATTGACAATAATGGGAACATTGTTTATTGAATAACTTTTGAACCGTTCAATATTTTTTCACGAAATCTTCAAAAGGCACATCGGAGACCCTGGCCACATGTTCTGTGAAGTTTTTGGACCAGTCGAGCAAACTGTGCAACCTGTAGTTGTGAGCAAAGACTGCACAAAAAAGCATAAATGCTCTCCAGAATGTCACTTAATAACTCCACAACCATATATCTGACTGGTAGAAAAACTTGGTAGATCCCAAGATCTATGCTAACGCTGTAAGCCTGCCAAATTTCAGGCAAATCCGTTAAATGGTGGCAAAGTTATTAAGGTGCAAAATTTCACCATTTAATCTTAAATGGGGAACTCAACCCTAACTATAGTGGCATTACCATGCCACTATAATATATATATATATATATGTATAGAGAGAGAGAGAGAGAGCGAGCAAGGGAGAGAGGGAGAAAAAGAGACAGATAGATAGATAGATAGATAGATAGATAGATAGATAGATAGATAGATAGATAGATAATAGGGGTTCGGTAGTACCTCATAGTTAGGGTTGGTACAACACTTCAATGTTAAGTCTCAATTTTTGCACCTTAATAACTTTGACATTGTTTGATGAAATAGCCAAAAATTGGGATGTGCTGTCATTTTGTCATTATGGCAAGATCCGAAAAGTTTTGTGATGGCAGCTTGTATGTTTTTTGAGCTATAAAGTGGTCAAAAAGGGAAGAAATGGCATTTGTTCCCCATAGGATGACATGGGATTTTTTGCTGTCATCTACAGCCCATACGGAATTAAATTTTTCTCTGAACTTTTTAGGGGTGATGGGGTGTGTGCTAAGGGTGTGCCTTTGCATGGTTTGATGTGAAAATATATTACCATTTTTGAATTAAAACAATTTTTAATATAGCCCCAAGACAGGCTGTTTGAATGGTAAATAACCATTTACTGTTTGAACTGTAAATAACCATTTACTGTTTGAACTTTATGCTTTAACAACTTTGCAATCGTTCTTGCAATTTGCATGAAATTTGGTACGTGCCCTCAAAGACTAATGGTTTCTTGAAGTGGCAAGTTTCATTCCAGTTGGATGTGCAAGTCTAGAGATATGTTGTCCTAAATTGTGTACATCACCATTTTTTGGCAAATTCTTTCTTTGTTTCTTTTGCACTTTGCACTTTATTAACTTCACAGCTGTCTTTGCAATTTGCATGAAATTTAACATGTGCCCTCAGAGACTAATGGTCTCATGACATGGTAAGTTTTATTTTAGTTAGCTGTGCAAGTCTGGAGATACTGTATGTAGTCCCAGATTGTGTACATCACCAATTTTTGACAAATACTTTCTTCACTTATGGTAAACTTAATAATTTGTGATTCAATAACTTTGAAACAGTTTAGATGATATATAAGATATTTTGCATGCCCCATCATGAATCAGAAATCTCATGAACTGGTAAGTTTCCTTTCAGTTGGATGTGAGGGCATGGAGATATAGAGTACCAAAATGTGTAAATCACATTTTTTGTCAAAATATTTCTTCACTTCAATGTAAAACTGAAAATGTTGTGCTATAATAACTTAGCAACCATTCAGTTGATCTACATTATATATTTAGTTAGTTAATTTTAGTTGACCAGGTAAGTGCACTAGACAAAGTCTTGCCTATTTACAAGCATGAGGGAGGGGCATATAGATGAATGCCAACTGACCTTGAACCAGATTAAGCAGTTGGTGGTATTTTTTTAATGAATGGGGGGAAATTTGCCCAGGACACGGGGGGGGGAATTCCCCTACTCATCTATTGGGGGAACCCTTGGCCATCTGAGTTAGGATGGCCAGTTCACAGGAGTAAGAGAAGATGAATGTAGAGGAGACAGGGGAGCAGGCCTCCTCCTCTGTTATCACCACACAAGAGGTTGTTGATGCTGCATTTGTGGTGGCAGATTTCTCTGAAAATGAGAATGCTGCAGATATCTTCCTATTCTCAGAAGATTTAAGGGAATATGTAATTGAAACCGTTATAGTGGAAAGCTTGACCAAACAAACGATGGATTACAAAGCACGTCTTCTGGCTGAAAAAGAACTGCTTTTGAAAAAAGATCAAGAACTTGGTTTGGAACTTGATGCTTTAGCTTATTCTGTTCCACTTGTCAAAACAGTGGATGAAACTGTTAAATCTATGGATAGTCACCCAGGAGCTGACATGCAGTCCTCCCTAATGGACACCGCCCCCCCAACTTGCTCTATGGAAGTAAAGACAGCTACAGGTGAATGCATCACGAAGCATGCAAGCAATATGAATCAGGCTGGCAGATTAATCAGCAACTCTCCTGAGAGCCAACAGCCTTTGGAAACAGTCCCGGAGAATGCAGTAAAAATAGGTAAGCATAGACAGGGTAGAGGACGCCGAGTTCGAACAGCGCCCTCTGGTAATCCGGCACAAAATACGCTTGAACAAACACAAAACTCTGTCTGCTTCTTTCCAAAAAACAAAACAGCTCCAGGATGGAGCAAGCAGGCATCAAAACTAGATGCAGAGGCTCCATGGTACAAAGAGATTGGAGGCCTGAATAGGCCACCGACCCATGCGTTAGAAGACGCGAGATGGGCTCAATCAGTCAACGGACAATGGTCTCCGGGCTTACAGGACCCTTCGTACAGACTTATGCTGGAAAAAACTGAATCTGCAGTGGCCACCAACACTGAAGCACCAAGGAGCTCCAAGAAACCCTGGGGTAATTTAGACTCATATACTAAAATCTTGACCTTTTGAATAATATGAACAAAATACTGTGGTTGAAGAAAATAGTAATACTGTTGCAGAAAGTTCAGACAAGAATGTAGATACTGGGGCTGCAAGTATGCAAACGATGGGCCCTCCAGCAGCTGTATTGAAAGGTTCAGGGGGGACCCTGAGGTGATATTTAAATTATCTGATTTATTCCGGAATAGGGACGAGCCTGCACCAAGATGAAATGCTGTTTGTCTGCTATACAAAGGAGGTCTAGAAGACTCTCCCGATAGGGTATATGTTGCACAGGCACTCCTAAAAGGGTCAATGAAGTTCTTTTCTTCTGAGATATTTGCCCAAATAAGTCTTGGACATGGGAACTGTGATATTAGCTTTAAGAATGTATCTAGTTTGGATCGTTTTTGGGCCCAGTATAATGCACCGAAGAACAATCCCCTCTGGGTGCCCTTCCAGGCAATTCTGCTGACTAAACCCATGGTTAAAAATATTACGGTTCTGTTTAAAAATGAGGGAGTGAATATAGAAGACATTTTATTCTGGCTTAGACAGTGTTGTGAGATCTTGGGTAAGCCCTCCCCCACCCTAGACAGATAACAAATCTGGGATAGGGGGTGGAGGGTAAGGTGAAGCTGTTTTCAACAAATGCAGGGCCAGTACGCCTACCCAGCACCTTTTTTTGGGGATGGATAGGGAGTACATTTTTTATATTGGACAACCATGGTCATGCTTCAAGTGTGGCTCCTGGGCACACCTTAGCTTGGCATGCTACACTACTAGGTGTAGTCACTGTCTGGAATGTGGCCATAGTTCTGCAAAGTGTTCAAATTTGTTTAAATATAACTTGTGCGAACATACAGAGCATGCTTGTGGGAGGTGTCCATGAGCCCCCCATAACAGGGAAGACTGCCCATCACATGAAGGAATCATCAATATGGCCCAACAGCAGCAAGCAAAAAGAATTGCAAAACAAAGCTTAAGAACTAGGATAGACACATTACAACAAACATCTCCCCCTGTAGCACATGGGTCACCTGTACTACGGAAGTCTCCAAAGTCCAGTAGACTTGTACCCCCTCTAGAAGAAGCTGGTTCAGTTCAGGAACAAGGACAGGACAATAACCCCTTGTTTAGGGGAGTCAGACATAATAGGCTATGAAGTCTTCCGCCTGACCTAATGTTCAAGTATAGTTCCAAGTATAAACAGGAAGACCCCACTAATGTAGGTGAGATAGAAAGACCACCTGTGAAAATGCCCCCCTCCCCCCAGTGGAGAAACCTTTTCAGACAGTACAACAGAAAAAGCACTCAAGACTTGGAAACGTGGCTTCCAAAAAGGTAGGGACCTCTGAGGGGGTGCAGAGCTCCTCCATGGGAGCCTGGAAAGCTGGAAACAAATTTGAAGCTCTCTCTTCAGAAGGTATGGATAGAGAATCTGAAGATGAAGACACAGACACTTCCTTAGTTATGTCAAACACTGACACAGAAGATGGGGGAGGAGAAGACTCCATAGTAAAATGGACTAGGCAGAGAGAAGTTCTTGAACCCCATCCCCATAACACATTCATATAGGTCTACCTTGCATAAACTCCCTATGGACTGCTTATCAGTGACTACTTTAAATATTAATAGTATTAAAGGGGAAAATAAGCTAATAGGAGCTATTTGCACATTACAAAATGGTGCCAGCGACATCACGTGCCTCCTAGATACCCATTTAAAGACAAATCATGAACTTCAATAGGCTTCTAGAGCCTGGTCTCTGGGGCCATCCTTTTAGTCCTCCAGACTGGAAACATGTGATGGTGTAGGCATTCTATTTTCCAACCCCCTACTCCAAGTTTCTAGGCTGATTGATGTTTTCCCAGGCCAGGCCTTGTTTCTAGATATTTCATACCTTACTGAAAAGTTTCAGCTAATAGCCATATATGCTCCCAAGACAAAATCCCTTAGGTCTGCATTATTTTGAGATATTCAGTCCTATCTACATACCTCTTGGTTGGTTATTTGGTTAGGGGATTTTAATTGTGATCTACAATACACAGATAGAGGGTTACAGACCAATATGTTATTTTGTGACTCCGTGGTATTGAAACAGATTTTATCCACCAAGGCCTTAAAGATGCCTATCGGAGTATACACGAATCTGAGGGATACACTTACTTTAGGGGAACCCTTAGGACTAGAATAGATGTCATTTTTTTTATCTGCAGTCCTGAAGGTTGTAGACATTAAAACCCAGGCTAGTGAATTTTCGGATCATGTGGCCATTAAAGCTAAAATAACATGGAAGGGGGCTCCTCGGTGTAAGAAGAGCAAGTGGAGACTTAATTAATCTATTCTTGAGGACCCCAAGATCCAGCATGGCTGGCAAAGGGAATGGACAGTGAGACTCTGTGTAATTGAATGTTATGAGGACATTTCAGAAGGTGGGAGGAGACAAAAATAGCATGGAGAGCCTTGTTTCAGAAAAAAACATACTCCGACTCTAATAAGGAGTACCTTCAGTATTTACATCTCGGACAGCAGCTGCAGCACCTGATAGCTTTAGCTGAAACTTCTAACTTTGATTATAGCCAACAAATCAGTATCATAAAAAACAAATGATGGAAAACCAATACGATAGGGCTAAATCTCTCAGCCAGGAAGCCCGGTTTGGCATACAGGTCAAGAGAGGGGTCATGGACCCATTCAAAGAATGTAAGACTAGGATAAATAAAAGAATCATTACTGAATTAATTTAACCAATAGGAATGTCTGTTACCTCATCACAAGGTATTTTGAGAATGGTGGAAACACAGGTAACTAGATTATACGTGGAAATACGTCCAAGCCCAGATCCAGGTGATTATATACAATCCTTAGGATTACCTCAGGTCTCTGTCTCAGATGCACACAATTTAAACCAAGAGATAACAGAAGCAGAAGTCCTTAAAGCCATCGGACAATGAAATAGTAACTCAGCCCTGGGCTCTGATGGTTTAGGAGGGGGCCTTTACCACCATTTTAGATGTGAGCTGGCACCGGCGTTAGCAATTTTATTTAACCACGTTAGGGGATGCGAAATTCAACCCCTCCATGCAGGAAGCATTTTGTACTGATTCATAAGATAGGTTTACATACTGACATTAATCATTGGAGACCCTAGTCTGTTGAATATGGACCTCAAGCTACTAGCCAAAATTATTTTGGCTAGGCTAACAAAAATATCTAATTACCCAATTAGCTTGGAACAAACATGTGCAGCCCCAGAAAGACAACAAAGTGATAATTTAATTATTCTCAGAGAGCTGTTTTATAGAGGGGAACACCACGAGATGGAAGGTTGGGTGGTGGGAGTCAACCAAGAGAAGGCCTTTGATAAATTAACACATGAATATTTATTTTCCACACTCTTGACCTTCGGCAGTCCCTGTTAAGTTTGTAAACTGGCTAAGAAAAATGTATCAGGATGCAGTAATAATTCCAAATGTAAATAGATGGTATGGGAATAGGATTAAGGGGGTTAGGCAAGGGTGCCCTCTGAGTCCTATCTTATATGCATTCAGGATTGATGTACTCATAAGGGCCATCGGTCAAAATCAAGATATAAAAGGTGTTAAGGTAAAAGAGGACATCCCACCAACTAAGATCCTGGCATATGCAGATGACTTAATACTTACTATTGCCCCAGACAGTGGTGAAAATGCTCTGCTAAGGGTCTTAAGTAACTCTGCACACATGCCAGGATCCAGTATAAATTTTGAAAAAAGTAGAGGAATACCTTTAGGGGCTACCCCATTACCAGTGACAGGTAAATTTGGTGGCATTTTGATTACCAATGAACTTATAGTCATTTTTGGGGTTGTAGTCTGGAGCAGAGAAAGCTTAGACCCTAAATTGGGAAAAGGGGATTGCTAGGGCAGATAGACTAGTGGCAGAATGGATAGAGAAACAATTTTCCAAAAAAAAGAGAGTAGCTCTAATTAAGACCCTATTACTTCCTATCCTTCTA
Organism: Neoceratodus forsteri; assembly: GCA_016271365.2. NCBI lineage: Eukaryota > Metazoa > Chordata > Ceratodontiformes > Ceratodontidae > Neoceratodus > Neoceratodus forsteri. The sequence goes on along the minus strand of CM057455.1, from coordinate 910,629,490 downwards.
TCCTTGAGCTGAATATACCTGCCCCCCCCCAAGCAAAGCATACTAACCAAGTTATATGGCGTGTTTTTTCAGGCCTTCTGGGGTTCGTGTTTGAATCCTTTAAAGAGAGAACATTTATATCAGCCGATTTTGGAAGGAGGGGTCAAAATGGTAAACCCAGAGGCCTTTTTATGAGTATTGTTTTATGCTACAACATTGGGATAGCTTTGAAACCTGACACAAAGGTATGGAAACTCCTAGTTAATCTATGGGTATCCCCAAATAGGCAGGCACGGGAGTAAAATAGGCCTAGATTGCTGAAAAAAGGTAATAGCCATCTTCTGTATGGTTTTGAAAGCCTAAAAATTGCCATCAAATAGAAGCTACATTTGCAGCAATTGATGACCCTCGATAGAAAAGGGATATATAAGGCTACACTACAGGTAGAATGTCAAGCCCCTGTTGAATTTCCTATGTGCACTAATGAGCAGAACTAGAGTGCACTCAAACATCTTTCTAACCCCAGAATCCCCCCATTCATATGGGATTTTTTGTGGTTAGGAAATTATGGTAGACTCAGTGTTCATGGAAACAGCAAACACAAGCAAATCATAAATACATATTATCCAAGAGACCCTTGTGGACAAGTTATAGAAATGCAGAAACACTTATTTGTTGAATGTGCATATATTAAACAATTGTGGCCATTATTGGCTCAGGATTCCGGGGAGCCTTTATTTATGCAGTTGTCCTACACAGAAGTAATGTATGGTACACATAATGGGGATCAAGGGAAGTACCATTTGGATACGGTCTATGTAACTTTGACTATTATAAGATATTTCATAAGGCAGGCTCATTGCATCTGGGTTATGCAGCAAAAACGGGTTTCTCAGGTAGAACTGTTATTTAATATAAAGAAAGCACTGAATAAACTAACACAAGATATGAAATTATTTTCTTCATAAAAAGTGGCCCACCTATGGGTGAATTGTAGTACATGGCTACACTAATGAAATATAGGTTTATTAAGAAATGACTATGTACCTCTATTTTGTTATGGTTATGCTTGTGTATTGTTGTAAATATTACTTGTTGATTTCTTGTAATGAAGTCCAACTCTTCTAATAAAATTCCCCTACTGTTGGTAGGTGGTACTGTCCCAAAGGTAAAAGCTATGGAGGATCTCAGTGATGTGCCTGAACTGCTGTAGAGAGGATGGATGAAGGAGACCTTGACGGGTGTACATGCCACCACTAGCAAGGCTCAGCAGACTGATGCAATTTTGCAGCAAACCTCTGACGACATGTCAGACTTGGAAGACAACCAGGATAGAATACTACAGAAGACAGTCACAGAACAGATTCAGAATGCTGAATCAGAGTTTCAGGCAGCTAAAGCTTTTCTTCAAGAGGAATGTAAAAGGAAACATTTGCACGGTATGTCTCCATCACCGGAGGCATCAGCTTCCCAAATATTTGAAGTTTCTAATTGCATGGCACCTGTTTCTATCATTGAGAATGAAGGGACTGTGCCATCTGCTGCACCCTGTATGAATCGTACTCCAGTAGACACCTCATGGTCGGCTGATGATGCACTTCATGGTGCAGGTTGAATTCATGACAAACAGGGTACGTGAGTGACTGATCTGAACTATTCTACACAAATGGAGTCAGTGACTCCCATGGCTACAACCCTGACACACTCTAGGGCACAAAGTGAGGACTCTGTGAGGCCCAAGCCAGTTTCTGAGGTAATGGACACACAAAATACAGATACCATTTATTTTTCTCCTTTGGGGACACAGGATATTTCTATAGATGTTCTGATAGGGGAAACAGTGGAAAATCACTCTAAACCTAACCAGGTTCTGGGGGAGGAGATTAGGAAAATGCTGGACCTTCAGGCCCTACTTTAACTCAGCCGCAGCAAAAAGTTCCTGTGCTGGACTACTTCATAAGCCAGTGGACCTGTCAAAAAGAAGAAATGCCATGTGTCTTAGATATTTGGGAGGCATGAGTGAGCTTCCTGATAGATTCTACGTTGGCAGAATATTACTAAAACAGTCCCTGTATTTCTCCCCTAGTGAAGTTTACACCCTCATCCATGCTCCTGAGGAACATACATTTGATGTCAGCTTTTGGACACCTGGCATCCTAGTCAAGTTTTGGACAAAACACTCTATTCTGAAAACAAATCCCCCTGCGGTCCCCCTTTCTGGTCATACCCCTCATGAAACAACCATTTCATATAGTGACTGTGTTATTCCATAATGAAGGAGTCCATATCACTGACATCCTATACTGACTCGACTAACAATACTATGTGCAGGGTTCCCCAGAACCCATCCTGGATTGTGAAGGTTTTTGGAATGTGGGGTACTGAATCAAGGTGAAACTTTTCCAACTCAATAATGATTTTCAACACCTGTCAAATATTTTTTTTTATTGGAAGGGAAAAACGGTTTATATTCTACCCTGGCCAACCCAGGAAATGCCATAAATGTGGGTCCCCAGTCACATCAGTACCACCTGTGATAAGATCATATGCTTCCATTGTGGGGAATTAGGGCACTCATGAATGCAGTGTGATAATGCCCCCACTTGTAACTTTTGTGATGAAACTGGACATACCTTTACGGAATGTCCACGGATGTCTCATAACATAGATGATTCAGATTTTGCAATGCAGAACTTTTATATCAAAACAGCTGCAAGGGGACCCAGAGACTTTCGAGATCCCAGACCTCCAATGGGCCCACGAGCTAGGCCACCACCCACATCAGACCTCCCATGGAGTGATGTTCCATCTACCCCACCTAGCTCCTCAGCAAGAAAAAATTTGAACTGTACCACTCATATCCCTGTTACAAGTCCATCTTCTGGCACAGAACACCAGACTGAGCCAGCTACCCGACCGGGAGTGATGCCTCTGCCACCCCACTCCAAAAATCTCAGATGGTCATTGACCGAACTCTACTAGTTCAAGACTTTCCCATTCGATGGTTGCCTCTGGTGCTTCCACACCTGACATCTTGACCTTTACTAATAAGTATGCTGGGTTACCTATTGCTATGGATTACACAGATCAGGAATCGGATGATGCTTCCAGAACATCTTCTCAGAAAGATCCTAGTTCAGACACAGACTGCCAAACCACTGTTGTTGGTAAAAAACAAACCCAATAAAAGGCTGGGTCTTAGAACTGGCCTCAGGAAATGCTCAGGGAAGGAAAATGCCCCTCTCTGATTGTATTACTTAACTTACTACTTCTTCACATGACCTCCACATTGCTTCTTTAAACATTAATAGTATTAGATCAGAAAGAAAACAACTTGCTACTTTTGATCTTTTTACAAGAACTACTGTTGACCTTTATTTTTCAGGATACCAGATTGTATACTGTTGATAATTTTGAAGTAGCCTTAAATGCTTGGCTTTGGGGCAAATGTTATTGGTCTGGGGTAGTGCCTTGTGTTCTGGCATACTGCAGTCATTTATTTTTTAAATCCCTCAATACATGTGATGAATGTGGTGGAGATAGAGGCAGACAGATGACTGATGCTTGATGTTTCCATACAGTGGTCAGATTTCCATCTTATAAACATATATGCACCACAGAGTAAATCTGAAAGAATTTCCCTACTCCAAAAAATCCAACCATACCTTTTTACTAGGAAAAATATTCTTTTTGGTAGTGATTTTAATATTAATTGGATGGTCTCTGATAGAGGGGCCAGATCAGCAAAATGATATTGTGATTCCATTTTTTTGAATGGCTTGCTCCGCCTTTCTGGCCTACATGACATATTCTCTACAGATACTCAAGATGTAGCATATACATATTTTTCTGGAAACAGGAAGTCATGTATTGACTATTGGTTTATCTCCTGCACTTCAACATATAGATCCCCCACTGTCACGCCTGTAGCAGCCTCAGATCATGTTATTCTTGACTTCACTATTTCAAACTATCCAGCTACCTCTAAAGACCCTGGGTATTGGAAACTAAACCTGTTTTTATTGGACTACCCAGAGGTCATGGAAGATTTTAATTCTTTATTGGGCACTGGACAATCTGTATATTTTTTATAAAATACAGTACAGTAATGGTGGGAAGATACGAAGTGTAGGATCAAGTAATATTTTCAACATACTGGTAGATGTTTAGGATGATCCAAACAAAATTCCTATTCCACACTCAGAAATAAACTTTTGCTAGCATATACTCGGTTAAATAAAGGAGATTTTGTGGACCCCTCTGATATGGCAAAAATTAAATAACAACTTTCCCAGGCCAAATATGATGGAAGAAAATCATTGGAAATGGAGCAAAGATTTGGAATGCAAGGTAGACAGGATGTTATTAACCCTTTTGAAAGCTGAGCTGCCGATGCAAAAAAACAGAACTAAAACTATTAATTACTTCTTCTGAAGAGGTAGTGTCATCACAGAATGGAATTCTTTCAGAAATTGATTAATATATCCTGAATATATTTAAAGATGATCCTTTACTAACAGACAACCATATAGATGAATGGTTGAAGTTCTGTAATTTGCCCCAAATTTCAGACTGTTTTTTCCTTATATTATTAAAACCCATTACTCTTTTAGACTTAGAAACTGTAATACCAACTTTACGACATGGTAAGGCTCCAGGTAATGATGTGCTTCCAAATGAACACTATGACACCATTTTAAAAAAACTGGGGAACGAACATTTAGAAATGTATAATAGTAGTCTGGAAAAGGGATTTTTACCCAATAGTTTAAATCAGGGGCTATTAATTTTACTAAATAAATTTCATGATAAGGATGATCTCAGAAACTGGAGACCAATTACTTTACTGAACACAGACACTAAGATTTTGACCAAGATCTTCTGTAATAGAATCTCTGTACTTTTGACCCGTATTTCCCATTATTCCCAGTTCTGCTCTGTGCCAGGTAGGACCATAACAGATGCCCTTATATTATTAAGAGAGAGGCTATGGAACACAGTAGAACTGGAGAACATACTGGTTTTGTCTTTAGTTTGGATCAGATGAAGGCCTTTGCCAGGGTATCACACCGTTATTTATGGAAATGCCTTCAGAAATTTGGGTTTCCAGATCCTTTTATACACTGGATACAGGTGTACTATAAGAATGTAGAAACTGCACCATATATTAATGGCTGGGTGGGTAAATATAGCAAGTTTACTAGAGGGGTTCATCAGGAGTGCCCCTTCAGTCCTATTTGGTGCATTTTGACTTTAGAACCTTTGTTAGTTCAGATTAATCAATCTCCAGTGATTAGAGGTTTATCTATTTCTAGTGAGATCCCTGAATTAAAGACCATTGCATATGCTAATGACCTATAGAAATGATGGAACACGTATTTTTTCTTTGCCCTTTTATTACATAATTTTGGTCATTTTTAGCTTCTCAGTGGGATTCTTCACCACTTATTGGACTTAATATGGATATCTTATTGTTAGGAATTTTGCCAAAGACATGAGATATATTTGACTCAGGGGTTATGCACACCATACTAGGCTGTTTAAAATAACCACATCTGGCAAGTTCGGTGTAGGTAGTCTCTACAACAATTTTTCATAACTCCAGAACAATTTTTTGGCTTGTTAGAGACTCTATTTTACTTATTTAAAGCCATGATAGGACACAACTATCTGCAGAAAGGTATGGTAAAAGATGGAAACTCCTCAATTGTTTAGGTAATGGGTAGTTTGTAGGTCCTGGCCCAGATATTCAAACCGCGCCAGGCTGTGGCACAAGCCTGGGCGCAGCTCAACTTGGCTGTGCAAGGGCATGGACTGGGCGATATTCAACGGAGCTGCGCCATGGCTCAGCATAGTTGAATATCACACCCTGGCCTCTCTCAGTGCGCATGGTGCAGTGGCAGATGTGCCAGCGCCAGTGGCCAGAGTGGAGCATGATGATGCGCTAGCACAAGTTCCAGTGCGCTAGGCACAACAACCACAATATTCAAAAGTAGACATGTAAATGGGCCATAATGTATGCAATTGTGCAAATGGAGCCATTTGCATGTCATTATGGCCCCATTTGCATGCAGGTGTGCCAATTCCCGACGACTTGCACCTGGCACCCTGCCAGGCAGCAGCCGTCAGGGACTGATGCCCCTGCAGCGCGACAATGTGCCCCACAGCCTGATCACGGGCTGCATTAAAAAAAAGAATAATCCTATATCCCTGGTGGTCCAGTGGACCACTGCCCACTCGATCGCAGGCTAAGTAAACATAGGAATTAATTCTATATCCCTGGTGGTCCAGTGAACTGAAGTCTGCCCAATCATGTGCTTAAGTGTGAAAATATAGCTAACCCCGATATCCCTGGTGGTCCAGTGGACCACTGCCCCGCCCGATCGCAGACTAAGTAAACAATGGAATTAATTCCGTATCCCTGGTGGTCCAGTGAACTGAAGTCTGCCTGATCACAGGCTTACGTCGGAAAATATTGCTAATCCCTATATTCCTGGTGGTCCAGTGGACCGATGCTCGCCCGATTACGGGCTGAATTAAAAAAATAATAACTATTATCTGGTGGTCAGTGGACCCCTCCCACCTGCCCACTGATCCCCACTGCCCTGCATCCACTGGTCAGTGGTGGGCGAGCACCACCACCTGCCGTGCCACGCTTCGCCCGACTGACACTGATCACGTGGGCTGTATGTTTATTGGTCCACAGCATGAGCTTAATGGTGTGTATTTATACCATATTACATATTCCAGATATGTGAATGGATCATATCTGGAATGTGTGGCATGTTGTGGGCTGCATGCCCATTGGCTAATGCTGTGGACCAATTGGCATACACCTAATGGCGGTGTGCTGTTATGAGACGGTGGGGCAGCAGGCGGGAGGAGTTCTGTCACCGCTGACCGGGTAAGCGGGCTGTGGGATCAGTGGTGGTGGGGAGGGGTCCACTGACTACCAGGGATAATAGTGTTATATTTTTTAATTCAGCCCACGATCGGACAGACAGGTCCACTGGACCACCAGAGATATAGGGGTTAGCTATATTTTCACACTTAAGCCTGCGATCGGGCAGACTTCGGTCCACTGGACCACCAGGGATAATAGTGTTATTATTTTGTAAATTCAGCCTGCGATCGGGCGGACAGGTCCACTTGACCACCAGGGAAATAGAATTAATTCCATTGTTTACTTAGCCCGTGATTTGGCAGGCAGCGGTCCACTGGACCATCAGAGTAATGGATTCCATGTTTCTTTTTTACTTAAGCCCATGATCAGGCAGTCATCAGTCCACTGGACTACTAGGGATATAGGAGTTATCTATTATTACACACTTAAGCCCGCGATCAGGTGGGCAGCGGTCCACTGGACCACCAGGGATGTAGGAGTTATCTATTTTTACACATTTAAGCCTATGATCGAGCAGGCAGCGGTCCACTGGACCATCAGGGATATAGGATTAATCTATTTTTACTGATGTTTGCAATTGGACATGGGGGGCACCACCACGGAGGTGCAGCTGGAGCTCGGGTGGCCACCCACAGGTGGCAGCTGCTGTGTTGCACCCTGCAATGCGGCAGCTCACCTATGGGTGGCCATCCGTTGTTCCTTTTTTTGGGGGGATCAACTTTGTGCTTGCGCCAGGTGGGGTTGCGCGTGGCTCTGCACATCCTGGGCTGAATATCAGGCTGTGCAGAGTATGCATGGGCACGCCCCCCCCCACCTGTGCCTGCATACATTACTGATGCACTCCGGCGCATCGGGATTTGTGCCGCACACTTTCCCCTTTTGAATATCATGCCGGGGCGCATCAGTGGGTTGCACATGGTGCAACACTGTTGTACCATGCACAACCCTTTTGAATATCTGGGCCCCTGTGTTTTGTCTCAGTTGCTAGAATGCTATTCCTCATTCTCCAAGAACAGGAAGAGAAGGGTTTAGAGCACTTTTTGCTTTACACTTTACTGCTTGTATAATGTCCTTATGTCTGTATTAATAAATGTGACTTAACATTCTTATTTATTAATTATTTTGAAATTGTTAAGAGAAATGTCCCTACCCTTTTAGTGGGGTGGAGGAAGGGGTCTGTTTGTAGTATTCTGTTTATGATTGGGGTTACTGTATGATGCAATACTTATTCATAATTTTTTTGGTTTTCTTTCTGATTTTGTATGCTATAAATATTATTCTGTCTGTATTTTATTTTAAGTCTTGGAATAATTCCCTCACTTTTTTAAGGGGAGAGGGGGTATCTTCGTAAAATGTTTTCCCTCCCATATTACATATTTAATTGAAAATAACCTGATAGAAATATAACTAGAATGCTTATTTATTTTTCTCAATTATGAAATTACAATAGGGGACAAGTAAGATGTTATCTTTTTATTATTTGTTTTCTCCCTTTTTTCTGAATATATTCATGCATTTTGTTTAAATTTGAATAGCACTATTGTAATACTCGCTTGAGTTTTTCCCTTTATTTATGTATTATTTGATGTGCATTAACATTGCTTGTTATGATTTATTTTGACATTATAAATATTTTTTTTTTAATTGTTTAACCAGGAGTGGCACACTAAGCTGAAAGCTTGTTTACAAGTGTGATCTGGGAGCTCAGGGAAGTTAAGTGACTTGCTCAGGGTCACACAGTATGCAAGTGGGGGCTTTCCCCTACTCTTTTTGAGAAGTGCTATGGGATCTTTAACATCCACCTGAACTACCACCAGAACAGGCAGATGGGACCTCAATTTAACATCTCATCCAAAAGACGGCATCTCAGGGGTGCAGCACCCCCCCCCCCATGCTACACTAGTGTCAGTATTGGGATTGAAACCCAAGTGCCTGGTGTAAGGATAGAACCTACAGCCTTCTGATCTCCTGGCCTCAGAGGTGAGTGTGCTACCTGCTGAGCCACTGACACTGGTAAATTAAATCTGGCATGCCTCATTAAGGATTAAGAATCTCTTGATCTGGTAAGTTTGGTTCTATGTCATAACAGTGATTAAGAAATGGTGATGCATGAGAACGGCGCTGAGCCCACAGTGCAACTACTTTAGGAAATGTCTTTTTTTGTGGGGGGCTTTGCCACCTGCACCACCTCTTGTGGGGGTCTTTGCTCCCCACACCCCCTTATTCTAGATACCAACTTCAGGGAGCACAACTTGGGGATTTGGGACCATGATTGCACAACTGTGTCAATGCTGTGATTCTGTCGCCATTCTAACACTTCTCCCTTCTTCAGTCACTGTCCTCACAGGCTACCGGTATGTTTCGTTCTAGTTGAATTTGCAGGTGTGGAGATATAGGGTTCCAAAATGTGTAAATCACAGTTTTTTGTCAAATTCTTTCTTCATTTCTATGTTAAACTGAAAATTGTGTGCTTTAATAACTTTGCAACCAATAAAGCAATTTGGATGACATTTGGCATGCACCATCAGGGACAAATGTTCTGTTTATTTGGTTAGCTTTGTTCCAGTTGGTTGTATAGGTGTGGAGATATGATGTTTCAAAAAATGCATAAATTACCATATCTGTCAAATTCTGTGTCACTCTGCCGCTCAAAAATGGCTTGTGGATTTGATCTGAAATTCTCGGGGCATATTAGGGTTCTGAAACCTAACACCCCACCCTTCACCCTTGGTTTCCAACCCTAACACCCCACCTCTACCCGGCAAGCAGAAACAGGTATAAGGGTTGTGCCTTGGGGTTGGGAACATTAATGCTCACCCCATTCCAAGAGTAAGCAAGCAAAGATGGGTTCACAATAAGAGAATTGGATGATCATAAGTGTAGAGACAATGCAATTAACCCTCATCTCCCTGTCGGACAGCAAGGCCCTTTGGACTCTGCACTGCCTTCAGTTCATAATAGTAGCCATTCCTCATTTATGTGTGGAAGTGCACCCAGTGCTCGTAACAGTTCATATTGGCACAGTATCACAGTCACCTTAGCTCCATTCATAAAAATTTCCCTCACAGCTGTAAATAAGTCCTGGGGACATGTAAAACAGGTTAGTACACCAGTACACCTAAAGGTGTACTAAGCTATGAGTCACAGCGAGTTTGACTGTCAAAGCGTTTTCAAGATATAGCTGTTGAAAGGTACCCCAATCATTACAATGTTATCCTATTGGAAATCACTAAACTTCAAAATCTGTTAACTATTGAATAGATATAGATTTTCTCAGTAAACCAGCAAAAGGCACGTCTGTGGGGCAAGCCCTTTGTACCCTGACAATTTCAGCCCATAAGTCCAAACCATTTTTTTTGCAGTGAAGTGACAAAGAAACAGAAAATGTAATATTATAGGGGTGCTGAAGCACTGCCATGGTTACGATCAGTACAGCACTTCAATGTTAACTCTCAATGTTTGCACCTTAATAACTTTGGTATTTATCGATGAAATAGCCCAAAAATTGGGATGTGCTGTCATTTTGTCAGTGTCAGATCTGGAAAGTTTTGTGATGGCAGCTTGTACAGGTTTTAAGATATAAAGTGGTTAAAAGGGGAAGAAACTACATTTTTTCCCATAGGATAAGATGGAATTTTTTGGTGTCATCATAGCCCACAAAGAATGAAATTTTTCTCTGAAATTTTTAGGGATGCTGGGGTGTGTGCCAAGGGTGTGCCTTTGGATGGTTTGGTGTGAAAATGTATTACCACTTTTTAATTAAAATTATTTTTGCAAGAGCCACACAACAGGCTGTTTGAATAGTAAATAACCATTTACTGTGCAAACTGTACTGCTCAAACTATAAATAACCATTTACTGTTTGAATTTTATTGTTCAAATGGTAAATAACCGTTTACTGTTCAAATGGTGAATAACCATTTACTGTTCTAACTTTACTGTTCGAAGAGCAAATAGCCATTTACTGCTTCAACTTTACTATTCAAATGGTAAATGGCCATTTACTGTTCAGACTTTGCTGTTTAAATGGTAAATGGAAATTTACTGTTGGAACTTTACTGTTCAAATGGTAAATAACCATTTATTGTTCAAACAGTAAATAAACATTTGTCATTTCTTAGCAAAAAAATGGGTTGGATATTTGGGACTGAAATTTTCAGGGTACAAAGGTCTTGCCCCACAGATGTGCCTTTTAGTGGTTTGTTGGAAAAATATTACTGAGTCACATAGTTATAAGTCTTTGAATTTTCTGCACATTCCATAGGATAGCACTGCAATGGTTGGCGTACCTTTCGGAAGCTATATCTCAAAAACATTTTGAGATATGGACTCACTACAACTCACACCTTATTGTTTTACATGTTTCCAGGCCTTGTTTGAAACTGTTGGTGAACTGTAATGGATGGAGCAAAGGTGACTGGTACCATGGCATGAATTCTCAACTTGTCAGCAGTACTGCTTTGGAAGGCCCTGTGTTCCCACCAGTTACTGTGTACTGATGGGATTTTAGGGTTCTCTGAGCCCTGCACCACTACATGAAAATGAGGAACAATTACAATAGGCATAGGTGAGAGCACAGGGCCCAGAGGGCCCTGTGCTCACGTTACTCACTATGGACTGATGACCCTCTGAGAACCCTCAGGCATGGATGGAAGCACAGGGCCCTCACTCACAATGGACTGAAGGGAGTGCAGGGCCTGGAGGGCACTGCACTCCCACATGGAAATGAGGAATGATTACAATATGCATGCATGGTCCCACATTGACATATGGATAGCATTATTGAGTGATGGCAGTGCAGGGCCCAGAGGGTCCTGTGCTCCCACAGGGAAATGTGGGTCAATTACAATCTATATACTCTTATGAATATCTGGCATCATAAGCAAATAAGGCTATAATTATAGTTTCTCAAAGAGTAAGGAAATTCATTGCAAAAAGCTATGTTAATGCATCAGTTAGAGTTAGTATTAAAGAGTCAAAAGTGGGGAAATTTGATCTTAGGGTTTCCAACCCTAACTCCCCAACCCACCCCCCAAGCAGCAAAAGGACAAGACCACACAAGCAACCACAGACAGCCATCATCAAGTAAGACAAACAACATACAACTGTTTCCAGATTACACATATGCAGTAGCACTAATGTGCTACCTTTGTGGATTTGTATCTGTGGCATGGAAACGGCAAAATATACACACTCAATTTTTGCTGCAGAAAGGAATCCACAATACTGGTGGATGCCTGTAGCATCCTCCCAGCACAGGTGGGAGGGGGGCATGGTAACAGGAATCAAGAATGTATGGGGTAGTCACAAGGGAACCTTAGTGTTAAGGAAAGAGGGTGGGAGCAGGAGATCAAGTAGGGTCTGTGATGTTACAGTGGTTAGGAAAATGGCAAAATGTTTCTGTGTTTCTATACTGAAATCACCATACTGCTTCTGTATACACCGCCCCTTCAGCCAGATACAAACTCATTATATCCAATTTACAAGACTTCATTTCTCTATGCCTCTATGGGGCAGCCTTTCTGTAGCAAAGAGGCTACTGTGTCTCTTCAGCCAGAGGTGTAAGACATACACCAACTTCTGGCACAGAACAGCAGCCCCCTTACATATAGAAAACCTCTGAAGAGACACAGGACCCTCAGGGGACTTTGCTTCTGCAGATGTAAGGGCTGCTGCACTTTTTGTATCATGGATTTTGTAGTATCTATGCTTCTGCATCCAGACATCGGTGTGTATGTCTTACACATGCAGCTGCAAAAGTGCAGGCCCATCAATTATGTGTATGTTTTATGGTGTCCATGGCTACATGAGACTACAGAGAGGCTGAAAGGACCACTTTGCCCACCTAGTCTACCATTTTCCTACATACTGTAACACCGCAGATCCTATTTGATCTACACATCCCCCACATTTACCACTAAGGTTCCCTTATGCATTCTTGAATATCATTATCATTTTTTGCTTGCACCACCTATGCTGGGAGGATGTTCCAGTCAAACACCAGTATCATGGATTTCCATCTGCAGTGAAAAACGTTGTATGTTATTTTTCATACCTGATGATGGCTGTCTGTGGTTGCTTGTGTGGTCTTGTCCTTTTGCTGCTTGGGGGTGGGGAGTTAGGGTTGGAAACCCTAGCATCGAATTTCCACAATTGTGATGCTTTAATACCAATCCTAACTGATGCATTAACATAGTTTTTTGCAATGAATATATGTGTGTATATATATATATATATATATGTGTGTGTGTGTGTGTGTGTGAATGCACCCCTAGGACACACCTGGAAAAAGTCTATCACAGCTTAATGTACCTTCCTTGATCAAAATGTATACCTAAATTAGAGCCAAACCTATCTGACTATGTTTGCCAAGAGATAAGTTACAGTGTTATCTGAAAATAAAAGTTTTACTTGGTTGCAGCTTTGATACCTGGTACAGTATTACCAGTGTCAAATACAAAGTGATATTATTGCTCCAGTACCACTAAATTTAAACTTTTGCTCATACAGTAAGTGTGTGAAAAGTAATACAATCTTTGATCTTTTGTAGTTTATAGTCATCGAGAGGCTGTCAGTGTTGACCGTTTAAACTTTGAGAGCTGCTCCCACACTTGTTATGGATAGCAGCCTATACATTGTCTTTTATAGTGTATGGTCCACTATCCTAGAGCCTTGGTAAAATAATTTCTCCTTACTTTTGTAATTTTTTTTCTGTGCAATGCTTTTCTTCGGTCTAGCTCTCACCGCCACAGCCACTTCTAAAAAGGGGTCAATCACTTATCGTGCATGTGCAACCATGTTCTAAGTTGTTATGCTGCATTAGCTACATAGATAATGCAGCATAACAAACTAGCTGACATAGCTAGTGTAGCATAACAAAGTTTTTGAAGGGATGGATTTCCATCCCTAACAATGTTTGACCATGCACTATTTAAGCAATAAGGCACGACAGAGTGTGGTATATCATGGGATATCATCATGCTGCGGGTGGTTGGGCACATGGCTGCAGGCCGAGTGCATACAACTGTCCGAGAAGTGATGATATCCCATGATATACCACACCCTGGAGTGACTATTATGAACTGGATTGCATATATGTATCAATAAAATATTTTACAAAAAGCTTCTAAAATGTTTTAGTAATGCATTTTGTAATGTGTAGGGATACATTAAAATAATTTAGTCCGTTTAGTTTTTGACGTGGGCAGTAGGTGGCCTTATTGTAAAGCTTTGTTAGAATGAGGAAGAACTAGGTTGTGAATTGAATTTTTCTTTTTAATTTGTAGTTGCTTGTTCAGTGGGTGACAAGGTTCTGAATTCCCGAGCAGGAATGGTGCTGGCAACCCATGACGCGAAATCATTTTTTTTGGCGTGTATTTTCCGAAGATATAAATTAATTTATAAGTTCACCCTGATGTCAAAATACTAGTTTAGTGCTTAAAATGAGTGTTATTTCAGTTGGGAAGTGCTTTTGAAAACTAAAGCCATGAATCTGAGGAAGCACATCTGCACCCGCCACAGATGCTGATACGCATGCTTGGAGTCTCGTGTTTAGCTTTTGAAAGGCAGTTGCCAGGTTAAAAAAACATTACTTAGAGTAATGAAATATTTTTTTACATCAGCGTGAATTCAGTAGTTTATTTTTATGTCCGGACTGTAAGACCACACCTCCAGAGACGAACAGGAGCAGCTGACTGCAGGGGAATTTTTGTGTAAAAGAATGATACAAGTGGGAGTATGTGGGGAGCTATTGCTACTACCAACTGTAAGTTCAGCATGGCTGCCCATTGCCATCAAAATGATTTTTTTTCTGCCAGTGAGAAGGCTGGTGACCGGAGGTTTTCTGAAGCCATGATGCTGTAACCCGATATCATCACGGCTTCAAAAACCTCTCAGCCAATCAGCTTCATGTATTTATGATCCCCAGTTCATAAATAGAGGATAATGTATTGTCCGCTATCCATAAGAAGCATGGGTAGCCATCAAAAGGTTGTCAGTGGTGACCATTTAAACCTTGAAAGCAGCAACTCCCATGCTTGTTATGGCTAGTGGACCATACATTTTCTTTTATAGTGTATGATCTGGTATCCTAGAGTCTTGGTAAAATAATTTCTCCTTACTTTGTTGGATTTTTTTTTTCTCTGCAATGCTCTCCTTCTGTCTGGCTCTCACCACTGCCACTGCATCTGAAAAGGAGGAAGTTTGCATATCGCAAATGCATGACTGCATTCCAAGTTGTTATGGTGCACTAGAGATGTAGCTAGTGCAGCATAACAAACTAGCTTACACAGCTAGTGCAGCATAACACAGTTTTTGAAGGGATGGAGTTCCATCCCTAACAACATTCATCCATACACTATATGTATATTACAAAAGCACTTTCTTTAATCTCTTCCGGATGATGAATGCATAACATCATACATATTAAAGACCTTTTAAAACTTTTGACTGTCAACATATGCCAGCCATAATAATTTATAAAATATACTGACAGAAGGAAAATATTTTGATTAAAGGTTCTAATCCAGAGTTATGACCCCCACTACATTATGAAATTCAGTAGAGAGCTGTGGTCACAAGAATTAACCACTGACACAATTGTGCATGACTTCAGGAAAGAGGATTTCAGAAAAATGGTGGAGAATGTGCACTGAAGACTCAAAGACTTTCATAAGATGAGGGGGCTGCAGGGAAAGAGGGCAGCATTAAAGAGAGCTATTACAGGGGCCACCAAAGGCTATATCAAGACCATAAAATGTCCAAAAATATATATGAAACCATAAGATTAGAGGGGCATGTATGACAGGCTGGGGAGGATTACAAGGGACTGGGTACTAAAGGACTAGAAAACTTAAAACTAATAAATTGCCAGGGAAGACAGGATCTACTCCATGGTGCTGAGGGAAACAAAGCAGGTGCTTGTGCAGTCACTTTAGTCATCTTTAGACAGTCAGCAGCAACAGGTGTAGTGCCAGAGGACTGGAGGGTGACAAGTGCGGTCCGCTTACATAAAAGAAGAAAGAGGTAAAATCTGGGAATCTGCAGTCTGGTGAGCATGACATTATAATTTGGAAGTATCTGGAGACCATTATGAAAGAGAGGCTAGTCACATTTTTAGGGCAAGGGGCTTATTGGATAGAAATGTGCATGGGTTCGCTAGCTGCCAGTTATATCAGACTAACTTAATTTACTTTCTTAAGATAGGGACACAGATAACAGACAGGGGCTAAACACTGGATATTTTATTTATCTAGTTTTTTATTAACCAGATAAGCAAAGTAGACAAACAAATGCCTATTGTCAGATACAACCTGGGAAGTTACAAGGAATGCAGGCATACAATTTAAACAGTAAAAAGATAAATACATATGGCAAAAGCAACAGTAAAGTAAAGATCATAGCAATTTTAGCAGTACATACATATGACATACATTTATACAATCATGTTCCTAAGCAGACCAGGTCAGTCACTATAGCCCACCAATCACAGGAGGGAGACAGATACCTAAGCGAAGTGCAATTACAATCCAAATTACCATGCTGTACTATAACTGGATTTTAGTAAAGTCTTTGACTCAGCCCACATATGTGATTTTTTTAAGAAGATGAGTAACCCGGATTAAAGGAAGACATAAATAGATGGGTCAAAAACTAGCTAATGGATAGAACTCAGAGGGTGTTTTTAAATAATAAATTCTCTGAGGACAGGGCAGTGACTTGTGCCACAGGAGGTCAGCCCTGGGGCCATTCATGTTTAATATGTACAGTATATCTGTGACATCAGAGTGGGTATCCATGGCAAGGCACGCCTATTTGCAGATAATACCAAGCTCTGTGGGAGGGTCAACAGTAATCACACCTGAAAATAGGCACTGAGTTTGTCTAGTGTGTTTACCTGGTCAATAAAAGCTAAAGTAATAAAAAAGGTATTAACATTATGAGGCAGGCCGTGTGGAGACTGGAGGAGCTGAAACTCAAGAAAAGACAAATGCAAAGTGATGCACATAGTAGGGGGCAGTTCTGCAACAGTGTACTGTATTGATGGGACAGAAGTAGAGAGCACTTAGGAGGAGAGAGACCTGGGAGTGGTGATCAGCAGTAATCTAAATCTGGCTGTTCAATGCAAGAGGGTATATTGGAGAGCCAACAGAATGCTGGAGTGCATGTCTGTTCAAAGTAAAAAAAAACAGTGTGTCCAGCAGGGAGTATAAACTCAAGCTGGGGGGGGGGGGCTAAGGATCAAAAATGTCATTAGGAAGTATTACTTCATGGAAAGGGTGGTAGATAGGTGGAAACAATATTCTGACAAAGTTGTAGAGGTAAACATAATAGCAGGATTCAATAGGAAGTAGGACACATACTCTATAAAGGAGTTTATGTAATATGGGTGAAGCAATATGGTGTTAGATAAAACACCATATCGTCAACTATTGATAGATAAAAGGAACAGATTCACAGGAACCTGAGCTACCATGAGAGAAATGTAGTTACCATGGAATAGTAGCTATGTCACGCATACCAACAAATCAGAGCACTAGCTAAAAAAGCATGGAAGAACCTGGGAGAATTAACTGACAAACACCCGTGCAAAACATTGCTGAAAAAGCACGTACACACATACATAAAACAGAAACCAGAATCGGACCAGAAAACCACCTCAGAGAAGGATACTGAAACATAGCTGCAAAACTTAGTAATCCTCTAAATCAATGTAATTTATAAAACAGCCAAAACTGAAAAGTTTTCAAATGTCAGAAACATCAAGAAATGTGGGCATAACATTTCAAGAGGAACTTGTAGAAATTCTAATGCAGTTCGAGCAGGACACTGAACTGCTTCTTGATTTGGAGTATGACACACACAGAGAAGAACTGCTTCAATCTCAATAGACACAGTGACTGTCAACCTCGATCTACCAGATAAGCATTAAAATGTTGCAAGTAAAAAAAAAATGTGTATAAAAATGCAGTGCACAAAAGCACCCCTCCCCACACAGACAACTCCCTCACGATACCTCAGGACCTGAAAATCCATCACACAGAGTAGTGAAATAAAAAACCCACCCACTGACTCATGACAAAATACCCCAAATAGACACCACAAAATAAAAAAATATCCACATGCTAAGTACTGCTGTAATGGCAAATATAAAAGTGCTGTAATGTCCAAGAACACGGCCAAAGTCCCGCACACTGATACATAACAACTAATAAAATAACAACATAAGACACAAATAACCAATTAAAAAGTGAAATACTACTCTAAAGCCAGCAGATAAAAAACAGAAAACCCAATAAAAGCAGTAAAAAGCATGGAAATAACACTATAAAAGAGGCAAAAACCACCACAGCCCTATTGTATAAACTACAGTAAATACGTGTTGGGCAGTGGTGGAATATGGAATTTATCTGCACTGGTGCACACTGACCTAAGCATCACTCATAGCTCCTTTATGATCTGCCACTCCTGAAGCAGATCAGTGTCCACTCATGCAAATAATTCCTGTATTCCACCACAGCCCAACACATATCCCCTATGTCTCAGACAGGAAGTGGAGGGAGAAGGATGTTTGACTGGGAGGGAGGACAAGATCAGAGCTTCTCCAAGTGGTTAATGTTGGAATGGACTGCATGGACTGTACCAGTCTTTTTCTGTCCATTGTCCATCATTTTTTGATGTTTCTATGTTACACAAAATTCCTAACTAGAATTTCAGGCCTTACAGTTTTTTAGTGCTGTATGGAATGTAGAATTCCACTGGTGAAATTAGTACAGAATAACCATTCTGCTGGCTGAATTTCTGCTGGAATTTCACTGATTCTTCTGCAGAATTCTGCGTGCTATGATCAGTGGAATAATATTCCATGGAACAGCATTTTTCTATGGAAAATCATTCTACAACCATTTTCTGCTGTGAAATTCCACCATTCCATTTTCAGTGAAATTTGATGGAATTTTGGTGGAATTTCAAAAATTCCATGAAATTTTGTTAGGCTGGAATTTGAAAATTCCACTCAACACTAAATTTTTTTGAATTGTATTACTAATGACATTTTAATGAAAACAGGAACTTTTTCCGGCAGACATTAACTGTTCCCATTCTTATACCTACCTTGAAGTCATAATCTCCTTGTGGTATGGGAGTACCTTAATTTAACTACTCATGCAATATTCATACTCAGTGACAAGTACTCGGTATTCTACCGGAATTCATGGACAATTGGGGAAAAAACTATCCCTCCCCAGGTGACCAGAGTTAGTCCTGTTGCCACCTCCTCCTCAATCCCATCAACTTTTTGCTCTCCACCCCATCCCTACAGAAAGATCTGTTTAAAAAAAATAATTATTATTGCTGGCTCTTGACACTCTGCCTGGAGTCAACAACATCATTTCTAGGCTGGGTGCCAGAGGAGGGTGGGATGGAGTGTCCAGAGTAAGGTGAAGGGGAGGTGTTATCCTGTTACTTGTTCAGGCTGGCAGGATGAGGATGACAGTAGAAAGTGTTATGAGGGCAGAGGAAAGGCATTTCAGCATGACATTCACTTACTACATGTAGCAATGCAACTTTTACTTTGTGGGAACTGGAGGTAGGAGAGTGCATGAGTGCTGCCAGGGTGGGGGAAGATGCTTTATTTTAATTTTTTAAGGATAGGGAAGAAGGGAGGAAAAGAATGCCTAGAGGGCAGGGAGAAGGGCTTTCTGTTGTTTTCTTTTGACTTCATGTAGCAACACATTACTAGTGAAGAGACTGGCGGGAGGAGGGAAGAGGTAAACAGAGAGGGTTTGGTAAGCAAGCCAGTGTGAGGTGGGGACAGGAGAGGTTGTGGAACAGGAGGGGAACAGGCAGGCAGTGACCATGTGACTAGCAAGCTGGGGGGATGGGGAGATGACGAGGCCGGGGAGGGGAACAACAGGAGTCGGGTAGGCAGTCAGGCTGGGGAAGTCAGCCAAGGAGACGGGGTAGTAGGGGGTACTGTAGAAAGGCCAGCATCGGGGCAGAAGAAATTAGAGGAGGAAGGGTAGGGAGAAATATGCCAGATGGGGTTGGGGAGACAAGCCTGGAGGGGGGCTTGGAGGCAGGGAGGGAAGCAGTAGAAGGGCATCTGGGTGGGGGACCTATGGATTTTGGCCCAGAAAGGGAGCCCAAGGGAGATCAGGGAGGCAATCGGTGCCATCCACGAGGTTGGGGGGGCAAGGAGTAAACTGGGAGCCGCAAGCAGAAGAAAGAGTATGGTAGGACATGCACAGACTAGTGATCCCTGCGCTGAAGAGGGTGGGAGAAGTAAACTGGGGACGATGAAAGAAGGAAGGGCATGGAAGGGAGCAAAAGGACCAGTAAGTTGGGGGAATGGGTGATGGTGATCCTGTTGGGAGACTCCATGACCAGGGGCATCCAGTGGGAGGGGGTAGGGGAGGGAAAAAGCAGCCCATTCAAGATTAAATGTATTTCGGACCTATCCATTCACAAGGCCAAATTCCAGCTATACTCATTAGCATTGGAATGAGGGGGATCCCCAGATTTCCTAGTACATCTGGGCACAAATGATTTGGAGTGGAACAGTGATCTGGAAATTCAGGTGAGATTTCGGGAACTATCCAGGGTCTGCCACTCGATAGGAAGTTCAATCTCCTTCTCTGAAATTCTACCAGTACCTAGGGCATCTGGGAAGACCAAGCACAAACTCAGAGGGGTGAACCAGTGGCTCAAGGACTGGTGCAGGGCAGAAGGGTGTGGGCTGGTGGGGGACTGGGGGGACACATGGGAGGACAAGGGGTTATATGCCAGGGATAGGATACATCTTAGCCTAGAGGGGAAGGAGATCTTAAAACTAAAACTCACTGGATTCATAGACGAGAAGTGGGGAAGGATAAGTGATGAAGTGGAATCAGGAGGGCTGCTCGAGGTTCCAGGGCTAGGATGCAAAAAGAGGGTAGGTGACTGCAACGTAAATAAAGCCAGAGTTGTGCAGGAAAGGGTGAATAGGGTTTGCGCAGGGCCAAGGCAATTTGGTAGGGGAGGTGGGATGGGGTGGAGGACGGTTCTGATCAATGCCAGGAGCATGGACAACAAAATTCCCAAGCTCCAGGTGATGCTGGCAGAGGGAGCAGTGGATGTGGTAGTGATTACAGAAACATGGGCCACCCAAAAGAATGATTGGGACCTAAACTTGGAGAGCTACACAATATTCAGGAGGGACAGAGAAGAGGGTGGGGGGTGTAGCACTAATAGTCAAGAACGACATAGGGGTTAGTGGAGTGGACTAGGCTAATGGGGGAGTGGAAGTGATTTGGGTAACCCTGCAAATATGGGGAGGCAAAAGGTTGAAAATAGGGATGGTGTACAGACTCCCCACAATGGATGAGGCCCTGGAAGAAAAATTAGTTGAGAATATCAAGGGGCACTGTTACCGTGGAAAGGTTAGGGTGGTGGTCATGATTGACCTAAATATGCCGGGGGCAGACTTGGACACTATGACATCAGCAGTGGCCAGGGAGCAGAGACTGATGGATGTGTTTCAGGATGCCTTCCTTGTCCAACAGGTGGAGGAACCTACTGGGGGGGGATACTGGACATTGTCCTTGCAGACAGCGACCAGCTAAGGGGTGTGTAGAGGTGTGTAGTTCACTGACAGGTGGAGACCATGCTGTGATCTTGTTTCAGCTGTGTCTAAGGGAGGAGGATAACCACTCAAATACTGTAGAAGTGAGCTTCAGGGGGGCAGACTTCGTGGGTATGGGCAGGGTTCTAAGGAGGAGCTTGAGCAAGATTAGGCCAGACATGGATGTTGGCAGGTTGTGGGAGACCATTAAGAAAGGGAGCAGGAGGCTACTAGCTCATGTACAAGGGTAAGGCGTAAAAGCGGTGAGGCCAACAAGCCATGCTGGTGGACCAGGGGGGTGCAAGAGGTGGTGAGGGATAAAAAGGCTGCCTATGCATGTTTTAAGTGCTCCAGGGGGCCAAGGGAGAGGGGAGACTATAAAATGGCAGCAAGGATAGTCACCAGAGTGGTGAGGGGAGCCAAGGCAAGGATGGAGCAAAACCTGTCTAGGGATATCTGGAGGGGTGGAAAGGGATTTTATAGATACATACAGGAGAAGAGAAAAGGGAGACCACAGATCTGCAGGATTAGGACTGGGGAGGAATGGGCTCAGGAGGCAGGGGAGCAGGCAGAGGTACTAAATGAGTACTTTGCCTTGATATTTATGGAAGGAGACAGGAGATCCATTCAACCAGAAGGGATGGAGGAGGAGACAGCTGAGCTGAGGGGTCAGATGGATTTGAGAGGATCAGAAGTGGCTGGGGCACTGGGTGAGCCAGGCCTAGAAGGGGATGGGTGTCTAGTTGAGGGGGGATTTCAGAGGGAGAAATCACAGTGGACAGCATGAGGGAGGCCCTTCAGGAGCTGAAAACTGATAAGGCACCGGGACTGGATGGGCTACATATGAGGGTTCTGAAAGAACTGGTGGACGAACTTGCAGCTACACTAGCTGCACTTTTCAATGCCTTTCTGCAGACTGGATGGGTGCCTCAAGACTGGAGGGTGGCTCATGTGGTGCCTATCCACAAATGGGGGTCTAGGGAGGAGATGGAAAATCATAGGCCTGTCATCCTAACGTCTGTGAAGAACCCCGAGGAAGATGATTGTCATGATTAGGTATATCTTACAGAGGAGATATAGATGATTTTGTGAAGTATCGAAATGTCCGGAGGCTGAAGAGCAGTGATTCAGGAGTGTGTCAAGATAGCAGGACAGCCATGCGATGGAAATATGATAGTGCATACTCTGAGATGCTAGGTGTAAGAAAAGGTCTTTGAAGAGCTTCAAACAGCTATTTCATGATGGCAAGACTGGAAGACATGGTCAGTTCTGAGTTGCCACTGCAGAGAATTGGACATGATGGTATCAGTCGAATATGATGGTTCCAGTGTCAATGCGTAGGATATAAAGGAACTACCTTGAGGAATTATGGTTTTGTGCAGATGAAGTATCCCAGGAAGGAAGTAAATTCACATTTTCCTGGTGCAAGAGGATCGGTTCAAAGAGGACTACACTAAAGTTTGGATTTTGGGAAGTAAATCAGCAGGTAAAGGCTTCCATGCAGTCTGAATCCAGTAAGATGTCTCAGGACTGATCCTGCAGAATTGATTGGGATGTAAAAGTTTCTAGATGGTCTGAATCCAATAAGATGCAGAGTAAAGATTTTGTGGAGAATATCAGAGAGAATGGTGCTTCAGACTGTCTAGGTCAAAAGAGTAAAGTAGTTCAAGGGATGTCACTAGACCAGGGTTTTTCTCTTTGGTGAGGTACTGATATTCTGTGGAGTACTGGTCAGGAGCTGAAGTGCCAGTCACAGGAGAATAATAAGGCAGAACTATCAGGAGAAATAATCCAACTGATAGTTGATTTCTGGACAGCGGAAAATGTGGAGAATGGCCCAAAAGAAGAGACAGTGAAGCAAACATGCTGAAGCCCAGAACAGCAGCAGTGGCAGAATGGAAATGGATGATGACAGAACAGCAGGCTTCTCAAGGTAATCCAAGGAAACTCAGCAGGACTGTCAGCAGAGGCAAGCCAGGAAGCAACATCAGGAGTGGAGGACATCAAGGAGATGATTAGCTGAGAGGGAGAATGTCCCAGGAGTGACACCAAGATGACCGATCCAACAGGAGGAACAGTAAATGGTGTACAGGTCCCAGAAGAAATCCATCAGGAGAGCAGAATGGAATGAGGAATGAAAACAGGGTCCATCATAGCAAACAGAAGAGGACAACAACAGAGGTAGTTGGGGAGCATGAAGATGCCAGGGGATCCAAATGGCAAGAAGTATTCTAAGTACTGTGAAATTGTCATGATGGAATGGAGGCACACATGCTTTAGGGGGCATGCCTTAGACAACTAGTATTGAGGCCCACTCAAGAGGGAGCAATCTTAGACCTGGTTCTCTCAAATGGAGATGAAGAGAGGATCACAGATGTAGAAGTGGGTAGCCATCTGAGAACTAGTGACCATCGAACAGTATGGTTCACAATAAACACAGCAATAGAGTCAAGCCATGCAAAGGCAAAAGTACTGGACTTTAGGAGGCTGACTTTGCCAAAATGGGTGAGTGCCTAAGGAATGTACTAGCAAATGGGCAGGAAGGAGGGTGTAAGAACAATGGGGAATAATAAAACTGCCATCACAGAGGCAACAAGCCTTTGTGTGAAGCAAATAAACAAAACAAATGATGTAAGAAACCACTATGATTCTCAAAGGAAGTGGCAGTGAAGGTTCAAGAAAAAGAAAGCATTCAGGAAGTACAAGGAATCACAAAGGAGCAGGACAGAAAACTGTATCAGTTAAAGCAAAAGGCAGCTGGGAAGGCAGTCAGAACAGCAAAGGCCCAAACCAAGGAAAAGATAGCCAACTCAGTTAAGAAGGGGGATAAAACCTTTTATAGGTACATCAGGGAGAGAAGGAAGACCAAGGGAGGGATAGTGAGGCTTAATAAAGGGGAGGAGGGGTGGCAGAGGGTGACTGTGAA
Organism: Neoceratodus forsteri; assembly: GCA_016271365.2. NCBI lineage: Eukaryota > Metazoa > Chordata > Ceratodontiformes > Ceratodontidae > Neoceratodus > Neoceratodus forsteri. Next base: position 910,605,082 of record CM057455.1, on the reverse strand, counting down.
AAGGCAGAGATACTAAACAAATATTTTTGCTCAGTATTTACAAAGGAAGAGGGGGAGGTACCTAAAACAAACAGTAGAAACACTCTGGATACAGAAGTTGATACCAGCCCATTTACAGAAGAAAGGGTTCTGAAATAACTCTTAAAACTGAAGGTGGACAAAGCAATGGGGCCTGATGGGATTCATCCCAGAATTCTAAAAGAACTAAGGGTAGAACTAGTGACACCACTGACTACCCTCTTTAACAAATCATGGGAGGATGGGGTGGTACCCGAGGACTGGAGGAGGGCAGATGTGATTCCCATTCACAAAAGTGGGAGCAAGGCAGAAGCAGGAAACTATAGACCTGTTAGTTTAACCTCAGTGGTAGGGGAAAATGATGGAATCACTTCTGATGGAGAGAATTGTTGAATATCTAGAGGCCAGAGGGACACAGGACCCAAGGCAGCATGGATTCACAGTGGGAAGGTCATGCCAGACAAATCTGATAGATTTCTTTGACTGTGTGACCAAAGTAGTAGATCAGGGAGGGTCTGTGGACATGGCCTACCTAGACTTTAGCAAGGCATTTGACACAGTCCCACACAAAAGATTAATTTACAAGTTAGCCAGCCTGGGAGTGGGTCCCAGGGTGGTAGCCTGGGTAAAACATTGGCTGCACAACAGGACACAGAAGGTAATTATAAATGGGTCCCAAGATGACAGCCTGGGTAAAGAATTGGCTGGAGAATAGGACACAGAAAGTAATAGTAAATAGAGTCCACTCTGAAGAAAGGAGGGTTACTAGTGGGGTACCGCAGGGTTCAGTATTAGGACCGGTCCTCTTCAATGTCTTTATAAGCGACATTGCAGAGGGACTGGAAGGAAAAGTATGTCTCTTTGCAGCTGACACAAAGAACTGCAACAGAGTTGATGCACAAGGTGGGGTGGAAAGGATGAAAGGGACTGCAAGGTTAGAGGAATGGTCAAATGTATGGCAGCTTAGATTCAAAGCTAAGAAGTGCAAGGTAATGCACCTGGGAAACAAAAACCAAGGGGAAGAGTACACAATGGGGGGTGAAATACTAACAACAACAAAAATGGAAAGGGACCTGGGGTAGTCATATCAGATGACCTAAAGGTGGGCAAGTAATGTAAGAGGGCAGCAAAGAGGGCTGGGGGATACTGGTATGCACAGGGAGAGGCATCACCAGTAGAAAACAAGAAGTTATTATCCCTCTGTACAGACAGCTGGTGAGACACCATCTGGAGTACTGTGTGCAGTTCTGGAGACCCAATCTCCGCAAAGACATAGACAGAATGGAAGCTGTCCAAAGGAGGGCAACTAAAATGATGCAGGGTCTGCACCAGAAGACATATGAAGAGAGACTTAAGGAGCTTAAAATGTATAGCCTCGAGGAAAGGAGGGAGGGGGGGACATGATAGAAACTTTCAAGTACCTCAAGGGAATCAACAAAGTCCAAGAGGGTAGCATCTTTCAAAAAAAGAGGTGTGCAAGAACAAGGGGCACAATTTGAAGATGGGGTCGCTCAGAGGTAATTTAAGGAAGTATTTTTTCACAGAGAGGGTTGTGGATGTATGGAATGGCCTTCTGGAGGAGGTTGTGGAGTCAAAAACAGTGGTGGAATTCAAGCATGCAAGGGACAGTCATAAGGCAATTCTAGGGGGTGGGGGTAGGAAGAAGTAGGCTGCTGATTAACTATGATCTGCAGCTTATCCATTAGGTAGGGAAATGGGCAGACTGGGTGGGCCAAGCGCTCCTTATCTGCTGTCAAATTCTATGTTTCTATTTTTCTATGTTTCTGTGTTTAAGTGAGAATCCAAGGTCAGGGAAGCAATATCAGGTAACCATGAAGCAGAACAAATCATCAATTTCCAGGAAAGCAGGAGCACCATGGTCGAAGACTTGATGGCGGCATGCAGTGTAAAGCAGTGCTCAGAACCAAGGCTGGGCATCCTTGAAAGTAGCTCCCCCCCAGACCCAGAAGGAAAACTGGGATTCAGATCCAGGATTAGTACAATCAGCGCAAACCAACACAGAAGATGCATGACAGATGGGAAAGCCAATGCCATGTGGTGGGGAATGAAGGTGGAATGGATCCTGAGGCTTGAGAGGTGAAAGTGAGGAGGATGCAGGCATACACGAGTTCCAGATGAAAACTCGGAAGGGCAGGATTGCCAGGAGCACTGATGATGAAGTAGGTGGTAGTTTTAGTATGCAAAGGAGAAGTTGGGTGTGAGGCACGTGGACGGACTGATAAATCAAGGAAGAAGGCTGGAGAGACCTTAGAGAACTGACTGTGGAGACTGGAGGCATGGAATTGAAGATGAGGCCCAGGTGCAAGAGATGGAAGGCTGATGGGCAGAGGGTGTCCAGGATCGAATGAAGAGAGTGGACACGAAGCATGGTCCTAGAGATCCACAAAACCCAGCTGGAATGGAAGGCAATGATGCTGTTGGTAGAGAATATACATAGTAGAAAATACAAATGGATGATACAAATTGCAAGCTCTGGCAGACAGGCAAACCTACTTTCACCCGAAACCTCAGAAGGCAGAGTTAGGGACTGAGATTGTCGAATGATGGCATAGGATGGGTTGATGGCAAAACTGAAAATAAGGCCCAAGCTTCCAACCCCGGCAGATACGACAAGCCCACCTTCACTCAATACCCCACTAGGCAGAGTTAGGGATGGAGACTATCGGATGATGGTAAAGGATGGAATAATGGAAGAAACTGAAAATAAGGAAAAGGATTCCATCTCCAGCAGACAGGGCAAGCTCACCTTCTCTCAATACCCCTCTAGGTAGAGTTAGGGACATAAGCTGTGAGACATCTGGTATGGGCTGAGCAAGAAAAGGGACCGCTGACTGCTGCATGCTAGAAAATTAGGAGCTGGAGAATAATGGAGATAGTAAGGATTAAGAGTCAGAAGAAGGGTTGGGAACAGCAGGAGGACAACAAATATAAACAGCAGAGAAGAAGAAAACATTAGACAGCCTATAAGGTGTACCACACTGAAGCGCTAAGAGGACAAGTAATAGATGTGTATATTGTAGCTTTAAGCTGGGACTGAGAAGAGAAGAGCACCATGTCTTAGGTTCTGGAAATGCCGATGGCATCAAAACAGGCAGCATGAAAGTTATGGAATGAATGTACAACCAACTGACATTGCAACTGAGCAGCAAACGAGTTAGAACTGAGTGACCATTTGGATTTTAAATGTTGTTTGTTTGTTTGTTTGTTTTTGGGTATTTGGAGTTGCCTTCAAAACATACCAGGCACATTTTTAAATTCACTCTTTAAGTGGCATAATGGTATGGCCCACATAAATTTATGGGCATGAGCATTGGAGGACACTGACCATGAATCATGTATTGCACTAATGAACTGCCATACATCAACTATTTTGTTGGTCCAGGGGACTGATGAATTGTTTTCCCTGCATACAAAAGAGGCAAACTCTACAATGGCTGGATTTATAGCTGACTACTTGTTTTAAGGGAAGCCAATAAACAGTAAGTGGGGTTGGGCTGTGGTTTAGTGAATAAGCTATTTGTCACCATATCCCCTAAATTGGAGACTCTCCTGTAGTTGATATGTGGCTCCTCTCCAACTGTGCTTGTAACCACCACCACCCTCCCACTACTTTGCACAGTAAGCAACCCCTTAGTACCCTCGACTGGGCACCCAAACTATTTCATACACTTTTTGGTACCATCCCTAGCTTTGTGAATGTATACCAGACTCATCACTTCTAGAGGTCAGAAAGGGGTGGGTGTGTACAAAAGCAAATGCACACAAATTACCAAATTACCCAGGTCATGAGAAGAGAACATTTTCCTCTGATTATGCTAGGTCTGTACTTCTGGAGGGGTACCCAGCAATTCCACACAGGAAGCAGTAACATGAATGTCCAAACCTGGTAGGGGTTCTAGAGTGTGACTTTATTCCAAAGATGATACACTAAAGCAAAGGTGGACCCCCAAGGGTTTACACATTGTGGCACAAGGCAATGGTTGAACAACAGAAATCTGTACTGGACAGAAACTCTACATATCCCATATATTATAGGACCTTGAATTCTCTTCAGCTGCAATGGTCTCAGCTAAACACACATTTTGTTCTAGTGGCACTGGCCACAACAAAGCACATTTCCATATGGCATAGGACTTAACATTTTGGCAATGTGGCAACTGGTCATGACAGAGCACACTGGTGCACAAAATTAGCACAACCCACACCAGGGGGTAAACTTTCTCTTCAGGCATTGGCCACCATGTCCTGAATAAGCAGGCACCCTTAAGGAACCTGTAGTGCTGAATTGGTCACTCTAAATGGGGAGCTGCCCACCTTTGCTTCCACGTCCATACCCAGCCATTCTTTTAGAGTTACACTTAAAACTTCTAGTAAAACAGCAATATCCATCCTGGAATGACTTTCACATCATGCTTAAAAAAACACTAGTGTGTGTAGAGCTAAGGTCCTGAACAATTTGCCAAGTCTCTCTGGGGACTCCACGATTGTCAGCCAACTTTAAAAGCATGAGAACAGTCTCAACTTAGAACAGAACTGGTGTATATTTCCCTTTATCAGAGTACACCCCAAAAACAGGTACTTTCCTCCTGGGAAGCACAAAGTCAGATTACGCACAGCTGGAAAACAAAACAGGCAGCTTCAAAGTCCTGGATCAAATCAAGTGCCCTCGGGTCCATTCTAGCAGTCCTTTCCACCTCTCTGGGGATGAAAAATCAGGAAGTCCTGCTCTAGACAATGGTTTCCACCTCTTCTCTTGGCAGACAGATGTTTATCAGCACTAGGATGAGAAAATAGGCTCTGCTCACAGATCCCACACTGCAGCTCCTCACTCCTCCAACTGCTCACTGTGAACTCCACTCACAGACTAACCCAAGGTTCTAAAATGCCCCACTCACAGCCAGATGCCGTGGCTTATGCTGCTGCGAGCATTCTAAATGACATCACCTCTCTCAGCTGAGACCAAATAAATACAGAGGGAGCAGGTAAAAAACCCATTTAACTATTCACCAGCTGCCTTCCATACCTAGCACTGACACTGATGGGATTCTAGTAATCCCAGGGCACTGGATGGTTACTTCCTGATCAGCTGAGGATTGCCTTATTATAACACATGCACGAATTTCCTTATTTCATTGGCTATCTGAGGTACAATGCAGTTGAACTCAATGAAAATGTCATTGATTGCTGTTCAGATTTGGTTTTGCCTTTTGGGTAAAGCAGTGTTGACTTTTTAATTGCCTTGCTCTCAGCATAACGTTATCATGAGTTCCTTCCCAGCAGCCAAGAGCAAGAAAACTATCTTGCAGGTCTTCTGCATCTGCATCAAAGGTTTCTTTGAAGCAATTATACCATAGCGTTATAAATTGTTCATACTGTATGCCCTTTCGGAGACGTGAGAATGTGCACTTGTGGCTTGCAGTGAGGTATTTCCAGAGGTGGGCTTACGATAGGGTTAGTACGGATCTTAGTCCCTGGGATTGCTTTCAGTTTGGGGTCCCAAAAGGTGATTGGTGTGGGATCACAATTATAGTATATGTGAACTGAAGTCCCAGGTCAGCATTATTGATGCAGTCCACTAAATCAGAAGCAGAACATGTGTCCCCTTTTCAAATTACCAAAATAGCATCAGTACATCTTCCCCAGAAGAGGGGAGATAATTTTTATCATTGTCAAATACCATGACCCTCTTCTCCCAAGCCAGAAACAAGCTGGCCTAGGAAGGAGACATGGTAGTGCTCCTGGCAGTCCCACAGGTTTGCAAGTAGTACTTACCATCAAAGATGACATAATTATGTAAAACACAGGTGGCATTAAGAAGAAAATGTGTGGGAAACTTTTAGGCAATGGTATATGGGGTGGGATATTCAGAACTGCGCCAGGCAGGGGCGCAAACTGGGCGCAGTGCAACTGGGATGCGCCATGGCATGATCTGGGTGATATTCAATGGTGCTACATCATGGCTCTGTACCGTTGAATATGGCACCGTGGCCACCCGCAGTGCGCATGGTGCAGTGGCACTGCGCCAGTGCAAGTGGTCAGAGAGGAACAGGGGGATGCGCTAGTGCAAGTGCCATTATGCTCGGTGCAGCAACAGCGATATTCAGCAGTGGACATGCAAATGGGGCCATAATGTATGCAAGGTGCAAATGGGGCAATTTGCATGTCATTATGGCCCCATTTTCATGCAGGTGCGATGATCCCTGCGACGTGCATCTGGCGCCCTACCAGGCTGCAGCCATCAAGGACCGACACCCCCTGTCCCTCACCGGCAATGCACCCAATTTTCCAATCGTGGGCTGTAATATTAATTTACTCCCTGGTGGTCCAGTGGACTGAACTCCGTGCCCGATCGTGGGCTGTAATAATTAATTTACTCCCTGGTGGTCCAGTGGACTGAACTCCATGCCCAATCACAGGCTGTAATGAATATTTTACTCCTTGGTGGTCCAGTGGGCACCTGTAACTCCTCCCAACCTGCCGCACTCTCCTGCCCCCTCACCCCTGGTCAGTGGCAGGGCAGCACTACCAGCAAAGCCACCCGGCCTCCATGCCGACTGACAGCATACAGTATGGCTGTCGCCCATTGATCCACAGTGTGGGCCAATGGGCTTCGAATCGAGATTATTATTACAGTCCTGAAATTGAATGGATCCATTCACATTTCAGAATTGTGTAGTATAGCACAGTCTGCACGCCCATTGGCCCAGGCTGTGGACCAGCGGGCATACAGCCGCATTTATATGCTGTCTGTTTGCATTGGCAGCGGCGGTTGCTGGTGAGGTTCTGCCGCCCACTGCTGACTGGGGAGGGGGTGGCAGGTCTGAGTGGGTGGGTTGGGAGGGGTTACAGGTACCACTGGACCACCAGGGAGTAAAATATTCATTACAGCCCATGATTGGGAATGGAGTTCAGTCCACTGGACCACCAGGGAGTGAAATAGATATTACAGCCCACGATTGGGCATTGGAAGGGTGCTACGCCACCAGACAGTGCTGCCAGGGCTCGGGTGGCCACCTACAGCTGGCAGCTGCCATGTTGCACCCAGCAATATGGCAGCTGGCCTGTGGGTGGCCAGCCCTTGCTCCTATTTTTTTCGGGCACATCTTTGCGCCCCCTATGCAGTGCAAGGCAGGTGTGTGCTTGCATATGTGCCGCACATCCCGGACTGAATACCGGGATGTGCCGCATATGCATGGGCATGTCTCTCCCACTTGCACTGCATACATTACTGGTGCACCCTGGCACTTCGGGATTTGAATGGAGCAAATTCTCCTTTTGAATATCGCGCTGGGGCACATCAGTGGGTTGCGCATGGCACAACACTGTTGTGCCATGCACAACCCCTTTGAATATCCCACCCAAGGTGTAAGATGGTATTCAAATGTCAGAAGGCCGATCTCATGTTGGATAGATGTGTATAAGGATACCACATCTATCGATAACTAAATGAGCTCAGAGGACCAGACGAATACCTCAAGTTTTAACAAAATGTTCATGGAATCCTATATATATATATATATATATATATATATATATATTTATACAATAGGGGTGTGTTGTATTTATTGACAATAAAATCATGTATTCTCACCCCAGAAAGATAAATGGTTGAAGACATAGCTACAGTGAAAATATTTACATTTACACATTCTGTAGCTATGTCATCAGCCAATATTCTCACTCCAGCAGCATGTCCCTAATGCAAGTTAGAACTTCTTTTAAATGTGAAACTGAAATGTTTGAGATACCTAATTAAGCAGCTGTTCTGAACTCTTGATTCTTTGCTTGCAGTTTTACAAATGCCAGAAGCTTGCAGCGGTACAGTCCTTACTGTACCAAATGGCACGCACCTAAAACAGCACATTTCTGTACTACAAACTGCTGAATGGTCATGCAGTCTCTCACACTGCATCCAAACTGTAAAGCTATTGGGTCCAATTTATGATCTCTGCGATAACAAACAAAGAAAATCTGTCTACAGACTTTGACTCTTACTAACATACCAGTGAACTGCACAGCACACATATTTCCACACCGAATCTTTTGGTTCTTAATTTCATTTCTTCACATGTTACAGCAACCTAAACATGACCTCTTTAAACTGGTATTACTTACATGATATATATTGTATATATATATACTCTGAAACTGTATAATTCTTGCTATTGGGCTCATTAAAAAATATCCCACTCCTGCCCATCATGTATATATTCTTGGCAAAAAACTCTGTTTAATGCATCAGTTAGGGTTGTTCCACAGTGACAAAAGCAAGGAAATTCGATGTTAGGGTTCCCACTCCTTGCACCCCAAGCCCACCCCGCTCCACCAACAGACATCAGGGTGTGCATTGAGGTCATCGGTTCTAACTCTCACCCCATCCCATATGTAAACAAGCTGAGGTTGTGAAGTATAGGAGAAAGGGGTGAAAGTTAGGACCAATGGCCCCAAAGCACACCCCGATGCCTGTTGGTGGGGACGGGGTAGGCGTGGTTTGCAAGGGGTGGGAATCCTAACATAGAATTTCCTTGCTTTTGTCGCTGTAGAACAAACCTAACTGATGCATTAAATGGAGTTTTTTTGCCATGAATTTCCCTTCTTTTTGAGAATGTGCACTATAAACAGTAAAGTAAAGGTAATGCAAATGCAAGCAGAAATGGTAACGCACATGGTGACACAAACGTAAACGATAATGCAAATGATAATAGAAACACAAGGGCAAACGTTAATGAAAACAGAAATGCAAATGCAAGTGCACAAGGAAACACAAATCGTAACATGCACAGTCACATTAATGCATTTGGAAACACTAACGCTTAAGGGAGCAGCAATGATGATGCCAAAGGAAACAGAAACACAAACGCGAACAAAAGCATGTACAGAAATACAAATGGAAATGCAGACGGTGATGCAAAAGGAAACACAAACAAAAACAGTATTGGAAATGCAAATGTTAACAGTAATGCAAATGCAAGTGCAAACAAAAATGCAAAGGGTAACGCACACGGTGGCATAAATGGGAACGATAATGCAAACGGTTATGGAAACGCAAGTGGAAACGCTAACTGTAACAGTAAGGAAATTGCACACCCTTTTTTTCCCCAAAAGCTGCATTGAGAAACACAGTGAATACAAAGAATGTATGCATAAAAATGGACCTTGGAGCAGAAAATGAACACTTGGAATACTAAATGACTTATATCTCAGGAACCGTCTGACGTAGAATAAAAATTAAGATTTCATATAATTTATTACTTTCCTGGCTAGTTTTTCACTTAAGCATTTTTCTAAAAAAAGTCCATTCCTTTTCCAAGATACAGGACCCAAAAGGCACGGTGGATGCCGTGATGTTAGTCTATGGGAAAAATTGTCTACTTTAGTGTACTGTAGCTTTGCAGCCCTCTAATATTTTGTCACCAAACCACAAAAAGGCACATCTGTGGAATCTTGACTTTCTTCCCTTCAAATGTCAGCCCAAAAGACCAAACCATTCTTTTGCAGCAGGGTGGCAAATATTTCTTAATCTTTTGGCCATAGTGTCGAAAAGTAGTGTTGTGATTTGTGACACTTTCACAAAAAAATTATGAAAGTTTTGAATGTGCGACACTACTTTGCGACACTACAGTTTACAAACATTTTTAAAACATATTTATGGGGTGTTTAACCCCTCCAAAAAAGACAAGGCTTGCATCCTTAGGGCTCAACTAGGTAAACATAAAAAGAATTGTATCCCTAGAGGGTGCCAATTTTAAATGCCAAGCATTTCGGTGACCACCAACTGAAAAATAATGGTGGATTTGGACACTACAAGGGTCATTTGGGACACTAAAAACTGCTTCAGACACTGTCAAATTTATTCTTAACTTTTCCCATTGACTATAATGGCAAACTTGTTTTTTGAGTAACTTTTGAACTGTTCAATATTTTTTCATGAAATCTTCAAAAGGCAGATTGGGGACCCAGACTGCATGTTCCCTGAAGGATTTGGACTGGTCACACAGACTGTGCGACCTATAAGCACGAGGAAAGAATGAGCAAGAAAGCATAAATATGACTTTCTATGGCACTATGTAGCTCCGCAACCGTATATCCGACCATTATGAAACTTGGCAGATCCAGAGATCTATGGTACCGCTCCATGCATGCCCAATTTTAGTCAAATCCATCATATGGTGGCAAAGTTATTAAGCTGCCAAATTTCACATTTTAACCTTAAATGGGGTATTCAACCCTAACTATAGTGGCACTACCATGCCACTATAACATATGCATATGTGTGTGTGTGTATATATATATATATATATATATATATATATATATATATATATATGTGTGTATATATATATATAGATAGATAGATAGATAGATAGATAGATCGATATTCTATACAAAAACTTTGTTAATGCATCAGTTAGGGTTCTTCTACAGTGAAAAAGCAAGGAACTTCGATTTTAGGGTTCCACCCCTTGAACTCCACCCCAGCCCACCCACCAACAGGCATTAGGGTGTGCATTGGGGTCATTGGCCCTAACTCTCACCCCATCCCATGTTAAACAAGCTGGTATGGTGCAGTGTAGGAGAATGGGGTGAGAGTTAGGGCTGAAGACTCCAATGCTCACCCCAGTGCCTGTTGGTGGGGACAGACTGGGGTGGGGTGCAAGGGGTGGGAACCCTAAAATCGAATTTCCTCACTTTTTTCACTGTAGAAGAACCCTAACTGATGCATTAATGAAGTCTTTTGCATAGAATTTCCTTACTTTTTAAAAAAAGAATAGAAAAGTAGAAAGTTGCCTAAGTGCCCTGTGCTCCCACCAACTTGTAAGTGTTAGGCCACATTACACACCCAATGACTAAAAAGTACATTGACAACAGAAAGGACAGCCACCAAACAAATGTTACTCTAGTGGAGCAGTAGAAAATGCTGTCCAGAAAATGTAAACTGCACCGCACAATATCTCCACAAAAAACATATTGACCAACATACAAACACCGCTATTGACATCTACAGGACAAGTCGTCAACACCCTCCAAATTTCAAGTAAAAAACCAAGCCATGTCCAAGATATCACATGTCAAAATGTTAAATTTTCATTCGTCAGAGTGGCACAGTTCCACATCTGTTGACATTTAACAAACACAACAACTGAAACTACATCCATAACATTAAGGCTAGGTACCCTATCAATTTCAAGCCACAAACACAATCCAAAACACTGTCCACAACATGTAAAGTGTGTCATGCAATATCTCCACAAAAAGACTTTTCTTCAACATGTAAATACCATAATTCACATCTACAGGACATGCCATAAACACTCTCCAAATTTCAAGTAAAAAGACCAAACTGTTGCCGAGATATTCAATCTTAAAGATTGGTAAAATTTCCCTATCTATTCCATTATAAAAATCTGTCCCTCCCTCACGATCAAAGATGGTGACCAAAGAATCTCATGATCAAAGAATTTGCAGGGTCATGACCAAAGAATAAAAACTGGTCTAATTTTAAAAATGAAAAGAATTGTGGTAAACCACCACCATGGTTCGCCAGAATGAAGACCCCTGAATAAAACCCACCCTCATTTGTCTTCCTTGAACACCCCTGGGCTGAGAAAATTATTTATTTTATCTGGCCATCTCATCCCTTGCTCGCTATGCATGATCATGATTAAAGAATCTTGCGATCCAAGAATTTGCAGGCTTGCAATTATAGAATTCGCAAGGTCACGTCCAAAGAATAGAATGTGTTCTAATTTAAAAAATTAAAAGAATTGCAGTAAACCACCACCGTGGTTCATCAGAATGAAGTCCCCTGAGTAAAACCCACCCTCATTTGCCTTCCTAGGACACCCCTAGACTGAGATAATTGATTTTTTTTGGGGGGTATTATTTTTTCGGAGCTCCGGCTACCCCCCCCCGCACTCCGCCGTTTCCCCGGTGCCATTCCCGGACATGAGACCCCCTCCCTTCTGTACCCCATGACTTACCCTTCACGGCAGGGTGGTGAGGAGCGACTCGACCCACCACAACGGATCCATGCCAGGGGCGTCCTCCAGGAATGGCACCAGGGAACTCACGTCGTGCTGCTGGGCCCATTTTTTTCTTGTTCTCACCGACGTACATGGCGCAATGACACTCAGCGATCGAGTGCACGCACGCCCTGCGTGTGCACACTAGTCAAGTGTCAGCCACGTCCCGCCCTCCCCTAGTCTTGCGGCTACGTGCTGTCGGTCCCCCCAGCCTCCGCTATGGGTCAGACAAGCACCGGCCGACCAAATCACCCCACCCTGGAGATGGAGAGCAGTCCTCCGGACGCTCAATCCATCTCCGCCCCGCTGACCCCAGGCAACCCGTGCCCTTTCCAGAACATGGGTCACCGGCGTGGCACGAGGTGTGGCGTCCAGTGCCTCAACCCTCAGCGCCACCGGGCCGGCGCGATAATTGATTTTTTAATCTGGCCATCTAGTCCCTAGCTCGTGATGCACAATCGTGATCAAAGAATCTCGCAGGCAAAGAACTTGCAGGCTCGCGATCAAAGAAATTGCTCGCTCATGAACAAAGAGCTAGGGACGAGATGGCCAGATTTAAAAACAGATTTTCTTAGCCCAGGGGTGCCCTAGAAAGTTAAATGAGGGTGTGTTTTGCTCAGGGGGCTTCATTCTGCCCCATCTGAATAAAAAAAAATGATGTTTTAAATATCTCTGGTAGTCTAGCGCTCCCTGATCATGATAAAGTAGATAACAATCTCTCTATTCCTGGTAGTCTAGTGCCCCCCCATGTGTATTTTATTAATATTTACCTTTTTATAACCCTGGTAATCTAGTGGCCCCCCAATCTGTATTAAATAATTATTATTGTTGCTATCCCGATAGTCTAGGCCCCCGATCATGATAACATAGATTACAATGTCTGTATCCTGGTAGTCTAGTGGCCACCCCAATGTGTATTTCATTCATATTTTTTATATACTTGGTAGTCCAGTGGCCCCTGATCTGTATGAAATTATTATTATTCTTCATATCCCTGGTAGTTTAACTGCCCCTCCCATCATAATAACATAGATAATCATCTGCAATTCCCTGGTAGTCTAGTGGACCCCACCCCCACCCAGCAATGCCAGCCCACCCAGCACCCCCACCCTTCCCCAGCTGGTGACTGGCACAGCCCACCTTTCACCTCCAGAGCCAGACAATGACTGTGTGTATTATGTGCGCTAATGCAAAAAGGCAGTCTGAAATTATTTCTGAGCGCCTCTTTGCAGACTGGAGTTCTGCAAATTTGGTGTCATTGAGGAACTGAAAGAGAGTGGAGTTAAGGTGTTGGATGCAGTGCTTAATAAAAGGAAGGTTATGTGGAGCTGTTCGCTGCAGGAAATTCTTGTGGTTTTGCCAGCAGAGATCACCTGTTTCTTAATGGAGAGAATGGTGTTTGTGATAAGTTTCCTAGAGAAACCATTTTGTTTTGCTTTCAGACCACATGCTGACACTGAGCCTCCCCTTTTTTCTTTCCCCACATATATACATCCCTTACTTTACCTTCCCTCTATGCTAACTTTGTTTTTTTCTCTTTTAGATATTTCCTGACGAAGACCCAAGGTCGAAACTTAGATTTTTAACTCTATTTTCTATTTTCAACATGCATTTAATATAACCATTTTGTTCTGTTTTAATACAGCAATTAGGGTTGATTCCACACTGACAAAAGTCTGGAAAATCAATATTAGGGTTACCAATACTACAACCCCCCCCACCCTCCACACACCAACAGGCATAGGGAGGGGTGTGGTTTGGGGTCATTGGGCATAACTCTCACCCCATTCTCCCATACTGTACCATCTCAGCATGGAATAGGGTGAGAGTTAGGCCCGATGATCCCAACACACACCCTGATGCCTGTTGGTGTGTGGAGGGTGGGGGGGTGGTAGGGTTGGGAACCATAACACTGAATTTCCATACATTTGTCACTGTAATAGAAACCCTAGCTGATGCATTAACAGAGTATTTTGCAATGAAATATAAAGACATATATATATATATATAGATAGATAGACATATATATATATATATATATATATATATATATATATATATATATATATATATAATCTACACCTAGACCTAGTTGATACCTAAGAGGTCAAGTGTGACATTCATGTCCCAAAAATTGTTTTGCTTAAATCCCATAACTATATCATTGTTTTTCTGTCTATTAATTCTTTTTCACACAGAATCATTTTCTTTCTTTCTTTCTTTTTCTTTCTTTCTTTCTTTCTTTCTTTCTTTCTTTCTTTCTTTCTTTCTTTCTTTCTCTTTTGTTTACCAGGTAAGAACACTAGACAGTCAGGTGACTATTTTCAGATGTGACAGGGGAGAATTACAAGGTACAGGTAATAACAGTACAGAGTTAAAATCATGGCAGTCAAGTACAGGGTTAAGGCACAGCAATCAACACTGGACAATCGGGTACAGGTTAATTAGTACAGACTGCAACCAGGGAGAATTACAAGGTGTAGGCAATAACAGAGTCAAAAACATGGCAGTCAACAGGGAACAGATAGAAAATAACATCAGGAAGCAGCGGGGCAGGTAGGTGGGGGTGTACAGTATGTGTTCACAAGGGGCAAGGAGCAGTGGTACAAGCTCAGCAGGGGAGGAGGGAAAACATTAGCAAAGATTTGCATCAAGAGCAAGGGGGCATGTGAGGATAACACATGACTGCTAGCCTGGCAGGGGACACGTACCCCTAATAGGGTGAGCAGAGTATAACATATAGGATAACCTATGGTCAGCGGTGTGTAACAATGCTAGGTATGCCTTCGAGTAGTTCCCTTGGCGACTCTGTTAAACCTCGAGAGCGAAGCTCGAGAGGTTTAACAGCATCGCCAAGGGAACCACCAGAAGGCAAACTGAGCGTTGTTACACAATGCTGACCATACATTGTCTTTTATAGTGTGTGGTCAAACATATGGTCAATGGAGAAAATGTAAAAGATGACAATATTTGAGATAATGTTATTACCTTGTGGTGAAGGATCACACATTCGTTCATGTTTTCAAAGCCAGGACAATTTATTTTTAGAGAGCTTTTTTTTATTATGTAAAAGGAATACATTGCTAATGCCATCCGCAGGAAATAAAGACTACATTGATGTTACTAAATATGCTATCTATGAAAAAAAAATTAACAGCCTTTTGATCACGTTGTTGGTTGTGCCAATCAGGGATGCCGTGAAGCATGGGTCTGTGTTGCGAACTATTGCCAATGATCATGCAGAGCTAAAAAGAGAGAAGAACACAATAATTGCAATTTTTAGTGCCTGCAGAGGTATGGTGTTTTGCTGTTCATTCACTTTTTTACAGCGAATGCTAATTTTTAAGTAACCTGCTATGAGTCGTCTTCTGAGGAGGAGTCCAGAATAGCTGCAGCATGTTTCTTCTTCTGAGGGCAGAAATAGTTGTTGTTGGTCACATTCACAGTTATTCCCTGTTGGAATATGCAATTGTCCCCACACAGGCTGAAATTTGTTAGGTCTGATAATGGGAAAAGTGGACCCTTGCTGCTTGGATTTGCTACTTTTGGCACAATGTCAGCAGAGATGGCAGCACTGGGCATAGAGGCAGACAGCTGTTGGTTACCGTTGTTGCTTGCCTGGCATCCAAAAATGACAAAATGTCTTTTTTGTTTTGCCATTGACATGTAGCTGTAATTATTGATAGACTGTAAGCTATGGTGTCCTGATACTTGCTGTACCTCCGTGGGGGGGACTGAATTATCTACCAAACACTGTATGGCTGTCTTAAGTGTGGATTGATTTGTTATGCACTTCTCGACTGGTAGTCCTGCTGAGGTTTTTATTACTTTCATTACTGTGCGGATTTTGTTCTCGCCCAGTGTCATCGCTTGGAACCATAATGACACTCCGGGCTTGAAATACAGGTTTGGAGCAAGGTAAAAAGGGGTGTCAGGTGTCAGCATGGCCTGTGGTCTCTGGGATGCATATGTGGTATAAGCCTTTATTGGATCCCTGTCTGGATGATCATTGTTTGCGTACATTCTTGGCTTGACAGCCCTTATGTCCCTAAGGTTTTCACCCGAGCGGATTTTTGTCTGTCGCTCTGTATACTTCAAGAATTGCTGCCCATCTGTGTTCTGCAAAAACATAAGGTCTCCCCATCTTAAGGCATACTGCTCTGCTGTGTGGAGGGCATAATAAAGCCCGTTGTTGAAAAACAACATGTTCAGAAGGGACACAGGGCTGTGCATGCCAAGGGTGCCTGTACTGTATAGTTTGTCGATGTCTGCTGGAGTTAGAGCTTCTGATCTGTTAGGTTTGCTACCTTTACCCATTTTCTTAAGAAATTTTTGTTTGGCTGACAAGGCAGCTAGAGTGCCAGGGAATTCCTTTGTATTGCCATGGAAGATGAAGTGACCATAACCTTTTTGCTGTAAATGTCTATCTATGCTGCCCAGTATCCCTCTTAATGTTGAGTGCTCGTATTCAATGCTGTCATGTCTTTTTATTTTGTAGATGAAGTCTGCGATTAGAGTATCCAGCTCTTTCACAGGAATTGTGGAGATGTTACGCACCTCCCCCACATCTGCGAGGTATGACCTGAACAAGCATACATCAGATTCCGTTTTTCTTACTCTGCTCTTCTATGAATGCCTGTCGGTCAGTCAGGTCTGGCTTTGAATAGATAGCTGCCGCCATTGTTTACTGCTTGCGCTACTTTGGCAAGTTTTTCCTTCAGGTTATTTTTGTATTTAAACATGTTCTAGGTCGGCGTCATAAGTGTCATAGCAACAACAAAGCTTTGTGTTCCATATTGTTACACTGCTGATGTGACGTAGTGATGATAATGTAACAAGAGCTTGACGTCACATCAGTAGTGTAACAATGCTGTAAAATGATGATTTTTGGCACATTACAGCATTCTACCATACATTATAAATTCATAAACAGTAGATGGTGACTTAGGTTATGAGCAAGACAGGCCAGGGAGCTTGAGGATATACAGTGTATTACCCCTGGCACTTGAGGCAGCTGCATAGAGTCCGAGTGGCACTGGGCCACCCATGCAGGAAGGGGGTACTAAGCACAGGAGCAGGCAGATGCTTGCTTTAGGTGGCCCCAGAGGGAGGACCTGAAGATGGAGTGTGAGGGAGTAGCTCTTACCTGGGCAGGGAGAAGGTTCCATGTTCTGGAGGAAAGGGCAGCAAAGGCCTGATTACCAGCAAAGGAGTGAGTTGTGGGGATCTTGAGGGCCTGGAAGTCACTGGACCTCAGCTGGTAGGCAGGGGGGACAGGCTAGAGCAGTTCTGCAAGTACCAGAGGAGTGGACGTTCTGACGATATTGTCAATGAGGTTTCCCATGACAAAGGTTCTGTGGTTGTAAGGGAAGAGCCACCCAAGCCTAGAGTAGAGCTGGCAGTGATGCATGAGGCAGGGGGGCAGACAGGGTGAAGCAACAGATTTTATTGTATACTGTGTCCCATTTAGTGATCCAGGTTTTTGGAGTGTTCAGGAAGGAGGAGAGCCCATAGCATAGTGTGGGGAGAAGAACCCCGAGCAGCGGAGGTGAGGAAACCTTTGGCTCAGTAAGCCTGGCCCAGCTTGCAGTATGTGGCCTTGCAAGAATTGCGTTTATGCTAGGAGAAGTCAAGTTGAGGATCAAGGGTCACCCCCAGGTCCTTTAATGAGTCAACCACTTGTAAGGGAGAACCATCTGCCCCAACCATTTTGAGTGGGGCAGGGCATGCTCTTATCTTGGCGAGGGAACCAAAAAGCATCGCCTGGGTTTTATGAAGATTGAGGACAAGCTTATGGGCCTTCAGCCAAGATTCAATGAGGTTGAGGTCAGAGTTTAGTCTGGAGTTAATGACGTTGATATCCTGGGAACTGGTTAGTATCATGAGGTCATCGGCATACAGGGTGGACTGCCCAAGGGCAGGAACTGAAGACAGCTGGTTGATGAAGAGGGAGAACAGTATAGGACCAAGAACAGACCCTTGCGGCACCCTGCATGTCACTGGTGTAAGCCCAGAGAGGGCTTTTTGGAACTTTGTATACTGCTGCCTGCCCTACAGGCAGCTGGCAAACCAGGCTAGGACTGGAGGGGAGAGATCAAGGGACCAAAGGGTGGATCCCAAGAGTGTATGGATGACCAGGTCAAAGGCCCTAGACAGGTCAATGAATATAGCTCCAGTAAGTTTGCCTTGGTCAGTTGCAGTTCTGATCACAGAAGTGACCTGAGCAAGGGCACTGGCAGTGCTGTGACCTTTGCAGAACCCATGCTGCACTGGGGAGTGAAGGCCATGGGTGTGGATGAAAAGGGTGAGCTGGGAGGCCACCACCTTCTCAAGCAGCTTGCTAATAGCTGACAATATCGCTATCGGGCAATAGTTTTCTAGTGTTTTAGGGTCACCGTGCTTGAGGACTGGGACCTGATCTAGTAGTTTTTAAATACAGTTTGCTCTTCAAATTTCAGTAACTGTTCTTTTATGGTCTCTAACTCCATGAGATTCGAATATGCCTCCTTGTCTTGGTCAATCAAAATGTTTACAAATTCCTTACAGCAGGTGCTAAAAGCTTCCTCCCACTGGATTTAATATAGATGTTTGGTAAAGCTGCCTGTGGGGATTTTTTTCTATGTGGAGACCACGCAGTATCCACCCTTTGTCTTTGCATTGTAGTAATGATGTTTTGTTGAAAAATGTATTGATCTTCCTAAATTTAAGTTTTTTGTACTGTCAAAACAGGTCTTTTAGAGTTCTGTCATTTGAGTCAGAAGTTTCAATCTTTACAGTGAGCCAATTCTTTCGGATAAAGAGGCATCTGACCAATGCTACTACACTCTCAAAGAAGGAGAATTCAGTGTTGGCTTGGTTTTCTTCAGTGTGCATACAAATATTCACTGCATGTCGTCAAAGGTGCATCTGAAAAAAAAACAAAATGTACCTAACCCAGAAAATCTTATATTGTTTAAATCAGCAGAAACAAGAACTAGGATCTGAAACAAGTAAAGCTGAAATCATAATATTAATGGTAGATGCAAAACAAAAACATTCCTACTGTGTAAGTACAGGACTGAGCAGCGTGTAAAGTAGCAGCAAGAGGCAAGGGCAGGAAGACAAATATACACCTGAGCACATATTTGGAATGGGTGCCAACTAAGAAGAACCAGACAAAAAAGCACAAGAAGTTGTGCTCAGAATGTCAGTATAAAATAAATTAATAATTGAAAAGCCAACTTACATGCATGCAGTAGGAGTCATCAGTTTATTTTTAGACCCCTATCAGAAGTGCAGCACTCAAGCCCTGGAGATTCATGTACTATGCAGGCCACTTCATCGGGGGGGTGGCTAGGGCTGCCCATTGTTCAAATTTATACAGATTAGATAAACAATAGTAGCATATGAATATATCTGGGGCAAGCACATCAGTCTAGCTGCTTCCATATGAGCTCCTCATTCCATGAAACTCAAAAATATGTAAAAAAATTAGTAAACCCCCCAAATAAGCTTTAAAGGAGCTTTGAAGACACATCTTTTTAGTATAGCTTTTAATGACTCATGTTAGTTTTAAATCTGGTTTATGTATTGTTTTATGTATTGTACAGGCACTTTGGTTATGAGAAAAGTGCCTTTTAAAAATAAAGAATGAATTGAAATGAATGAAATGAAATAAAAAACGCATTAAGTAATCAACAAATACAAAACAGCAATGTGAAATAAGGAAGAAAGAAAAAGGGAAGGGACAAATGCTTCATGTCAAAAAAAGGCGAACAGAGGGGGCTAACAATGAAACGATGGAGAAAGAAGGAGTAGCTGGAAGAGAAGGAATGAAGTGGAGAAAATAGGAAGGAGAATGAAAGAAAACAAAATAGGGGGAAAGAGGAGGGAACAATGAGGGAAGGAGAAAAAAAAGGAACCAGAAGTAGGCAATGAAGATGCAGATGAGTGCTGTAATTGAGTGACAGTGTGCGACAGTTTTCAGATTGGCACAAGAGTGAAACTGTCAGTAGAAACTGTAGTCAGAACACTCTAATCATCCAGTACTTCCTGGGCAGAAGGAAGAAAGAGTGGCATAACAAAATATTCAAGACAGATTCTTATTTATCTGCATTTATGTAAAATATAGAAAATGGAGAGACAATTGTTAAAACAGAATGTTTCACAAGAAGGGAATATCTATACTGTTATTCTATCAAATTATTTGATGGGTTCTCAGAGCATAAATCCATTTAGCATCTTGTTGAAACAGAATTTTGAGCCCATAACCCTGTCTGGGATGTCACAATATTTGCTCTATCCCTGTAACTTTATGGACAGGATCACTTTGATGACACTTGGCAAAGTGGAGTCCAAGAGCACTATTTGGAATTGCTTTTAAAATACAGTGGACATGTTTTTGTTACTGAAAAAATACAAAGAAAGTACTGTTTCCATAAATATTTGCATAGTTCTTGTAATTGCAAAGAAACATACTGTATATTAAAAGCACTAATGATAGATTTCCATCAGTTGAAAGTATTAATCATAAACTTACTTAAGATCCCCAGATTACCATTTGATTGGGTTTATCACTGAGATAAAAATAAGGGTTTATCATACAAAAGCTTTTAATTTCATGAATCAAAGCTTGCAACAGCCCATGGGACATAACTTTTGTCAAACTTGCACCACGCTAGATCTGGAAAAACACATTATTTGTGTCCCCCTTTCTTTAAAAATCTTTAAATCAGCAATATTTCATGTCACGTCACTGAGCCATGGAATGCATTTCCAGATTCACTGTTGTCTCTTCGCTCTTTGTACATATTCAAGAAACACCTAAAACATCATTGCCTGTATCATTCAAATGTTTATTGTAATAATCATTGATGTATTGTGAATTTATATTGTAATCTTTTATAATCATGTATTACTTGGTCCTGCTTAAAAATGGTCATTTGATGTTCTTAGGACTTACTCAATCAGCACATTTTAAATAAAAAAAAATGCTTGTTATACATGTATTAATCAATCAATCAATCTTTATTTATCCAGGTGAAACACCGTTGAGACAGTTCATTTACAAGGTGGACCGGGGACAGGTAAAATTATATAATATAAAAAGTTAGATGAACATATAATATAAGGCACAAGAAATACATTCTTAAAAATAGGTTATAGTTTGTACAGTTTGATGAACATATAATACAAGGCACAATCAGTACAATCTTGCAATTAGGTTATAGTTTGTACTCGGTTAGTAGCCCAACATTTCTTTATATAAGAATTATACAGTATCTTGTTTACAAGTGATATCTTGACATGTATTGACAGATGAAGGCTGTAGCAATATGGTTACTTCATACTGAACTGGCTTCAAGCTTTTATTTAAAAACAAATAAAGTTTATACCCCTAACAGATCCAAAATTTCCTTTCTAGAAAATAATTTACCTAAAAAGTCTAGTTTTGGAACCATAAGGCTAAAAACATAATGGGCTGGATTTTCAAAATGTGGTGCAGGGCTTGCATCGAGTCCTAAGCCACAGGACTTACTGTAGATATTGGCAATGTACTAAACCCCTTTGCCACAACTGCACCAGATTTTCCAACCTTGGGTGCAGTTAGGACAGTTTCCATGATTTGTGACAGCTTGCGCCAAATATCTGGTGCAAGTTCCATAATAAAGTCCCCAGGAGTGGGCGCATGCGCTGGGCCTCAAAATGTGGTCTAAGGTGCAGAAGCGGTGGCCCTGAGGAATTGAAGATCCTGCCTTGACTGGACACTGCTGCCAAGCCATGTGTGCCATATGTTTGCCCAGCACAGAGCTTGCAGCAGTTTTAATGTTTCCAAAATCTGGCCCAATGTCTTAAAAGAAAACTGTCTAAATCTGTAATACCCAACCCCCTAAAGTTTTGCCCCTCGGTTAGGCTTTTGAGATAGCAAAGTAATTTTTTATCACATTGTAACTTACTTTATTTTAGCTCACAAAAGTTCATGATCAGCAAACATGGCGGATGCTGTGCGGGTCCATTTGGTATGAAAGTGTGGTGCCACACCACTCGGCTCAGTACAAATTTATCGAGCAGTGTGGCACCGCACTTTCATACCAAATGGACCCACTCAGTGTCCACCATGTTTGAGGATCACAGACTTTTCAATCTAAAATAAAGTAAGTTACAATGTGATAAAAATATTACTTTACTATCTCAAAAGCATAACTGGGGGGGTAAAGCTTTGGGGGGTGGGGTATTACAGATATAGACAGTTTCCCTTTAATGAAAACCTGGAATCAGGTATAGTAATATAGTATATGGTGGAATGTTGCTCTGCATGGAAATCTTTGTCTGGAATATGGTTGTTGTGCTGCAGTAATGACATCAGTATGTTGTTGTGCTGCAGTTGTGATGTCACTAATGCAGCACAACAACTTAGAATGCCACCTCACAGCTGCTTTCCTCTAGCCAATTATACTGGAAGCTATGTTTTTTAAACCTGAACTTACAGAAACAGCTGCAGCTGCAGTCACTAGCTACATGTTAAATGAGTAATTTTAGCCCACCGCCAACCCTTAGGTACTGCCCCCCAACTGCCAAGTCACTGAAAGGAAGTGGAATGTCTGAAATGGGCATGAATGCCCATACACTATAAAAGCTAATGTATGGCTAAAAACATCATTTCTTTAATAAAAGCTTGGGAATCAGGTATAGTAATATAGTAGATGCTCCTTAATCAGGATGGTCTGATGGCAGCCCTTTCATCCCAATTAAGCAGATGTTCCTGTTAACAGAACTGCTTGATTTCACTACACTGATCAGCCGATAGCTCCTATTCATGAGCTCACATCCTCTCCAGTTAATCAGACTGGCAGCACTATATATATGTAGACACTTTGTATACATTATACAAATGTGTTGTACTGTATTTATTTATGCATATTTTTATCTATACTGTACTTTACTTTATTGTATTTATTTGCTTCTAAACAGATAGTTTGCAGTGAGGGCACCATGGGCCAGGACCACATGATAACCAAAAGTGACAAAGGGAACCAGAATGGGGGGGGGGGATTTGACATGAGCTAAAGTTAATTATTTACTTTTTATCTTTCTAAGCAGTTGTGTCGGGGTTTTTTTAGTCCATTTCAAGTGTTTTGAGTGGTCTTGAGAGTGGCTGGGAGGGGGCACAGACTAGAAAGAAGAATGGCAAACAGCATTCACAGCATGCATAGTGAGAGCGAGAGTTGAGAGAAAGCTGGGGAGTTGTCTGTTCAGAGCAAGCATGCCACAACGAGAAGAGATACAGTAAAGCTAGGTTTTCTTTCTTCTTTCTTTTATACTCTTTTATTCTCTTTGGAAGTTGTGGGTGGAATCGGGAGCTGTGTGAGTGGGGTGGGCTGTGTAAACCGACAATATCAGCTTTCACAAATATAGGAACACACACTGAAGACAGGAGAGAAAAGAGACAGGCAAGCAAGAAAAACCTCAAGAGAACTTTTTTTTCTATTATTACAATATCCATTCTTTTTTAAGCTCTCTCCTCCATCACTTGCACTGGGCTATAACCAAGTAGACATCATCATCAAGGTGCTAAGCAGATGATAAAGGGCATTAGTACTGAACAATGTACCAGCGTTATAGGATTTGTTGGGATTAATGGGACAGAATCATCCCATTTAAATGGCACCCTGTCCTGATTATGAAGCAACATCGCCCATGGGAATACATGGCCACTTAATGGGTTCCCATTTGGACATCCTGATAAAGAAGACATCCACATTAACTGTGTCCTGATTAAGTGGCTTGTACTGTACAATGTATGGTAGAATGTTGTTCTGCATGGAAATCGATGCATAGAACATGGTTGTTGTGCTGCAGTAGTTACACCAATATGTTATTGTCCCGCAGCAGTGATGTCCCTTCTGCAGCACAACTTAGAATGCTTCTGCACAGCTGCTTTCTTCTAGCCAATCAAGCTGGAAACTGTTTTTTCTAAATGTAAACTTACAGAAGCAGCTGCTGCTGCAGTCACTAGCTGCATGTTGAAATAGTAAGTTTGGCCCACTACCAACCCTCAAGATCCCCCCCCCAACTGCCAGTTCACAGAAAGGAAGCAGAGTGTTTGAAACAGGCATGGATGCCCATACACTATAAAAGATAATGTATAGGCATCCATGCGCTGATGTGCCTTCATCTCCATCTCAAGTATTTTATAGCAACCAGGGAACCTCTTAAGCTTCACTGTCGAGGTTCTTAGTTGCCACAGAAACCTCCTGATGTAAACACAGGCTTGCATTGTATGGCTGCCCATACATTATCCTTTATGTATCAATACCTCATGGTGTCACAACATCCATATATTGATATATACTGTATATAAAAACAAATTGATTTTGAAAATGTGCATTGATGAGATAGCTTTGTGGTTATAATCAGTTAATAAGGACAGCTCTTGCATGATGGCAACTCAGAGAGCTGTATCTCATTATCCACCTGGGGACCAATGACATGGCTATGGATAGGGCTGAGATAGTCCAGGGATAGTTTAGGGAGATGGAGATTGGTCTTTGACAGGTAGCATGCTCAGTAGCTTTCTTTAAAGTGCTGCCTGTCTACAACAGGAGGACAAGAGGGATCTCTGCACTCATAGTTAAAAGAGTGGTTCAGAGAGGAGGGGTTTGGCTACACTGGGGACTGTGAATCCACCTGGGTTAATAATGACCTATACAGGGTTATGCCCTGCATTAATCTGGGAGAGGAACCGCAGTCCTTAGTGGATGGTTTAAATGTCACTTGGAACATTTAAACTAACTGAAAGGGGATGATAGAAGGAATAAGTAAGGCAGAAACTGCAGTAGAGAGAACATGACGGGTGAGGTACCACACCAGAGTGAAAGTTAATAAAGGAAGCAGGGGATAGAAACAAAGGGGGATGGATGGGGTTGAGGTATTGAAATAACTGACCCACTAAATGTGGCGATGTTAAAGCTGCTGCTGTGTGGTTAAGTGTGAAAAGTGCAGGGGAGTCTGAGGGAGTCTGAAGAAAGCAAAGGAGCGAGAGTGTGTGGCTAGGGATTTGTGCTGTGGGAAAGTGAAATATTAAGATGTGGGATGTAAAGGTTTATATTGTATGAGTATGTATTTTAGGGGGTAGGTTGTTGTGTGTTGATAATGTAGTATTTCATGATACATTTAAGGAGGAAGAAGTTAAATATCATACAAGTGATTTTTTGTTTTCAAATTGTATGGTGGTTGCTAATTTGGTTATTGATCCTTGGCAATTACTGTGATTAATACAGTGGGCGTGAGATTATGTGGGGTTCGGGGGGACCAAGGTTCATTGTATCATGGAGTATCCTTCATGCAAAAATTGGGTTACATTGTTCAAACTGCTTATCTATTGCTGAAAGCAGGTGATGTTGAATTAAATCCAGGACCTTTTCCTCTAAATACAATTCCTTCTTTACAGGGTTCTTCTCCTACTTCCCCTTTTACTGTCAGCCAAGGCTTTAAAATTATTCATCTAAATGTTCGCAGCCTAATTCCTAAGATGGCTGAAGTTGAATAGCTGATTAGTGTTTACCAGCCTGATGCTGTTGCTCTTTCTAAAACTTGGCTGAAGCCTGGGGTTTTGGATAATGTACATGTATTAAGGGGTATAAGTTAGTCAGGGCTGACTGGAAAGATATGAAAAAGGGAGGTGGTGTCTTGGTTTACTTAAAGGATCATTTGCAGGTAAATCCCCTTATGTCTAGTAGAGAAGTTGACTGTGAACCAGATTGGCTGTTGTTGCAATTTATCTTGGGGGAAAGAAAAAACTTACCATGGGCTGTTTATACAACCATCCTCAGTGTGGTCAGAAAGGCTTGAAATATTTTTTAGATACCGGTGTCCCTTATTTCAAGCAAGGTGATGTTGTTATTGTTAGGGATATGAACTTGAATTGGTTAATTAAGGACACCTTGAGACTTAACTATTTTCTCTTTTCTTATGGTTTGGCTCAGTGCATTGAGGAACCAACCCGATTAAATCCCACTACACTGAATCATTCCATACTTGATTGGGTACTAACTAACAGGGAGGGTAAAATAGCAAATTATGGCATATTGGCCAATTCCATTAGTGGCCATATGGCAATATATTGAGTATAGCATTTTTGACATCTGAAACCTCTCCCCATCTGGTTCAAGTTAAATCATTTAAGAGGATTAATTTTCCTTTATTGTATTCTTCTCTGGGTGCCACTGACTGGTCTTTTTGTGAATGTATTCCGGATGTTAATGCAGCATTGGATTTTTCTGTAATCAGTTACTCCCAATTCAGGAAACTTTTTTCCCTTTGTGGACTCTCCACTGCCAAGGTTCTCCCACTGGGTGGTTCGCCTCTATTATTAAGAATCTGATCAAGAATAGAGACCTGGCCTGGTCAAAATGTTAATTGTTTCCCAGTAGTGCTTCAATAAATCTTTGTCATAAGATTAGGAACTTGGTGTCATCAGAAGTTAGGAAAGCAAAAAATGATTATTATAGGGAACATTTTGAAGCCAGTTGGGCTAATCCAAAGAGGTTTTGGGATAATGTAAATTCATCGTTGTCTCCAAAACCTAAAGTTGATATTCAGAAAGTAACTGCAGACAATGTCAAAATTGTTGATTTGCCCGAAATTGCCAATTTGTTAAACAACAAATATTCTGATTTGTCCAGTTATAGATGTTCCTTTCCTCAGCCTGCTGATATCAAATCTAAATTAGTTGAGCTTCCAGTAGATAGACCCAGGTTTCTATTCAATGAAGTTACCCAACATGAAGTTTTAAAACTCTTGCAGTCTATCCAAGATAGAGTTAGTGATAGTGGGGGTGAGTTAGATGGTTGTTTTTTAAAGTTGGCCATTCCATTTATTACTAATCCTATATGGCATATATTTAATTCATCGTTGGTTACTGGCATATTCCCTACTGCATGGAAAGAAATAAGAGTGATTCTGATCCCTAAAAACAGTAATGCTGCCACTTTAGATAACTATAGACCAATTTCAGTTCTGAACCCGCTTAGCAAACTACTTGAAAAACTAGTGGCTAGTCAGATTAATGATTACCTAAGGACTTATGATTTGTTGGCTCGGCAATGGCATGGTTTCCGTGAGTTACATGGCATGGGGACTGCCTTGGTTGGGTTCATGGACACCATCCTGCGTGGTTTTGAGAAAGGTTGTACGGTGGGGTTGGTGTTCATGGACCTAACCAAGGCATTTGATCTGATTGACCATAATCTTACTTGCCTTACATTGTATAATCTTGGGTTTTCTGAGGTCACTGTTTCTTGGGTTGGTAACTATCTGAGTAATAGATGTCAATACTGTACGTTCAAGTGGGCTCAGTTGTTTTGGATGTGTCCTCCATTCATTGTGTTGTACCTCAAGGGTCCATATTGGGCCCTCTACTCTTTTCTATTTTTGTTAATTAACTACCACAGGTTTGTAAATTTAGTGGTTCTTTATTGTATACGATAGATCATATAATGTTTGCTCAGTGTAAATCAGTGTTGGAACTTTCTACTAATCTTGATAAGGATTTTGGGGGTGTTTGTTCCTGGCTGACTTCTAATGCCATGGTTCTAAATCCAACTAAAATGAAGGTTATGCTTTTTGGTATGCCTTCAATGCTGGAGGACAATACAAAGTTAGTAGTGTTCGATTCTCAAGGCCTTTTGCCTGAACAAATGTCAAAATTTAGATAGGAGTACTCCTGGACCTATGTCTGACCTATTCTCTACAGGTTCCATCTATTATTAAAAAGAAAAATCAGAGAATAGGGTTGCTTTATAAATTTGAATCTTATTTTACCCTAGAGACTAGAACATCAATTGCAATTGGATCACTCCTCTCCCATTTTGATTATGTGTCTGGTATCTATCTTAATATCAGGGTAAAAAAAATGAATGCTCTGTCTGTTACATACAATAACATTTGCAGATTTGTTCTTGGAGCCTCTTAGCCTATGCATAACTGTAGTCCCTACTCACAACTGGGTTGGTTGTCACTCAGTTGTCAGACTGAACACTCAGTGGGATGTCTGATGTTCAAGAGCTTGCATTTTGCTTCTTTATTTCCGCTTTCTAATTTAGTCTGTACAAGAGAGTTGCTGCCTTACTTGGGGTCTGCAAATGGCCCATTATATAAAGTTCCACATCATAGACATAAGACTAGCTTAAGAGCTTTTTTCAGTTGCAGCCCCTATAAATTGGAATGCACTCCTGGTTAGCTTCAGACATGCTTCCTCAGTTCCTAATTTTAAATCAAAGTTAAAGCATTGTTTATTGCTAAAATCTGTCTGTAGCTGTTGTTTGTAATTTGTTATCTTGTTGTTCTTTGTTTTTGTATCTTTGTTGGTTTTTTTTGTCCAGGTTGGGCCTGAAAAGGGACTTTTTGGTTCAGTGTCCTTACCAAGTTAACAAAGAATAAATGAAATGAAATTAAATGGAACTGGGAACATTAAAAAGAGGGGGGCAAAGAAGGGACAAATAGGAAAAAAGGGAGTAACAAGAAGAATTCTAACAAAATCTGGAAAGCAATGTGTGCAAATGCTAGAAGTATTGGGAATAAGATTCCAGAAAAGAGGTCATCACGGCAGAGGCCAACCTGGATATTGTGGCCATCACCTAGTCATGGTGTACTGAAAAGCATGACTGGGATATGGCCATACCAGGCTATACTCTGTTCTATATAATGACATGGGGGTCATCATACCTGATGACTTGAGGGTGGCAGGGCAGTGTGATGAGACAGTGGGAAAGGCTAGTAGAACGCTGGGTGCATAGGGAGGGGTATCACAAGTAGAGAGAGGAAGGTGGTGTGCCCCTGTATAGGTCGATGATGAGGCCCCACCTGGAGTGCTGTGTCTGGAGGCCACATCTCAAGAATGACATAGATCGGGTGGAGGCAGTATAGAGGAGGGCAACCAAAATGGTGCATGGCCAATATCAGAAGCACTATGATAAAAGACTTAAGGAATTAAATATGTACTCTCTGGAGGACAGAAGGGAAAGGGGAGACATGACAGAAACATTCAAATACCTCAAGGCTATTGATAAGATGCAGGAAGGTGGCATTTTGCATAGAAAGAGAGGCTCAAGGACAAGAGGGGTTAAATGAAGCTGGTAGGGGGAGGCTCAAAAGGAGTGAGAGGAAGTACTTCTTCATGGAATGGGTGATGGACACCTGAAACAGACTACCAGAAGAAGTGGAAGATACCAAAAAATGTAGGATTTAAGCAGGCATGGGATAGACATTGGGGGACCTTCGTAATAGGGCTGGGGGGGCCACAGGTGACTTACGGTCTGCATTGGCACATTAGCTAGGACATTTTTAGGGCTGACTAGCTGGGCCAATAGTTCCTTTTCTGTTGACAAGTTCTATGTTTCTATGTTCAGGAAAGAAAGGGTGGGAAAGAAAGGAGGGTGTGTGGTGCTTTATGTGCGGGAAAGCATAACAGCAACAGAGATACAGAAAATATACAAGAGGTCAGGGGTACTGTGGGTCACTCTGGAGATGGGTAATAGAACAAATATTCATATTGTTGTGATCTACAGACCTCCAGCACAGGGGTAGGAGATAGATAAGGTACTGGTGAAAGCCACTGGCAAAATGGCAGGAAAAAAAGAGGTGCTGCTGGTGGCATCTTCAGTCTTCTGGATGTAGATTGAAGCCTGCCAGCTGTGGCTTTGGGTAGAAGCAGGGACATCCTTGAATCCTTGCAGGGGGCATGCCTCTGGCAACTTGTCAGTGAACCCACTTAGGATTAGCAATACTGGAAGTGGTACTTACAAGAAGGGACAGTATTGCAGATGTCAAGGTCGGAGGCCACCTGGGGACCAGTGATCACCATACAATGTGATTCAATACAAAGACATCTGCAAAATCGAACCACACAAGGGCATGGGTCCTGTACTTCAGGAGGGCAGATTTTATAAAGATGGGTGAATGCCTCAGGCATGCCTTGTCAAGGGGGATGGTGTGGGGGGGTGGAAAAACAGTGGGTGAAGCTAAAAGGGGGCATGGCTAAGGTGACAAACCTTTGTGTTAAGCAAGTGAGCAAGAGGAACTAGAGACCGCTATGGTTCTCAAAAGAGGTGGCAGAAAAGGTAAATGCTACAAGGGTTGCATTCAGAAGGCATAAGGAGACACAGGGAGTAGAGAGGTAGGGAGGCATATCAGAGGAAACAGAGGGAAGCATGTAAAGCAGTAAGGAGCATGGAGGGGCAAACTGAAGTGAGAATAGCCCAGGTGGTACTGTAACAAAAGGGGCAAGACATTTTTTAGGTATATAAGCAAAAGGAGTAAGACCATGGGAGGGATTGTAAGGTTAAGAGGGGAAGGGAGACTGTAGAGAGGGGGACCAGAAAAAAACAGATATCCTGAGCAAATACTTCTGCTCAGTGTTCACAGAGGAAAGAGAAGGGGAGGTACCACAAAGAAGTAACAGGAGCTATGGAGAGTAGGAGGTGAACACGAGTCCTTTGTTTTTTGGAAGGACAGAGTCCTGAAGGAACTTGCTAATCTGAAGGTGGACAAGGCGAAGGGTCTTGACGGAGTGCATCCAAGGGTACTGAAGGAGTTCAGTGAAGTACTAGCAGCACCTCTGACAGTCCTATTTAACAGCTCAGTGGAATCAGGAGCGGTTCCAGAAGACTGGAGGAATACAGATGTTACCCCACTTCATAAAAGTAGTAGCAGAGAGGAGTCTGACAATTATAGGCCAGTCAGCCTTACATCAGTGGTGGGAAAGTTTATGGA
The DNA here is from genome assembly GCA_016271365.2 of Neoceratodus forsteri. Classification (NCBI taxonomy): domain Eukaryota; kingdom Metazoa; phylum Chordata; order Ceratodontiformes; family Ceratodontidae; genus Neoceratodus; species Neoceratodus forsteri. The sequence continues at coordinate 910,574,270 of CM057455.1, read as the reverse complement.
ATCAGTTATAAAGGAAAGAATTGTGGAATATCTGCAATTCATTGGGCTATAAGATCTGAGGCAGCACTGAGTCATGTGGGGAGAGATCATGTCAAATGAATCTGACAGATATTTTTCACTGGATGACCAAGAAATTAGATTAAGGTGGAACAGTGCACATGGCCTACATAGATTTCTGTATGACTTTTGACATAGTTCCACATAGAAGTCTACTAAGCATGCTGGGTAGCTTAGGAGTGGGTCCAAAGGTGTTAAACTGAGTAAGAAATTGATTCTGGGACAGGCAACAGAGGGTGGTGGTAAATGGAGTTCACTCTGAGTAAGGGAGGGTGACCAGTGAGGTGCCTCAGGGATCAGTGCTGGGACCAGTTATCTTTAATGTTTTTAAAACTGACACTGTAGAGGAACTGGAAGGGAAGGTCTGCCTTTATCTGGATGATACAAAAATCTGCAACAGGGTGGACACTCTGTGATGTGGAAAGGATGAGTAGACACCTGAGAAAACTCGATGAGTGCTCAAGGGTATGACAGCTGGGTTTCAATGTGAAAAAGTGCAAAATAATTCACTCAGGGCACAAAAACCCAGGGAGGGAGTACAAAATGGGTGGAGTGGTTTGACCATCAAATAGGAAAAAGACTTTGGGGTATTCATATCAGATAAAGAACCTCTGTATGCAAGCACTGAGGCAATGGTTACTCCAAAGGGCATTTGGCCGGGAAGCCAAGTTTCAAAGAAATACAAAATCACACATGCCCCCACAATACAAAACATCATGGGCCACATATGCAAATCTCCAGAGAATATTATGCTGGTTCAACTTTATGCAGAAATGCATGGTGCCGAAAGGCCTCTCAGACAGTTTGCAAAGAGTGCCAACAAAAGACAGAGACACGTGTTTCGTCCTACCAGGACTCATCAGTATGCCTCATCTGTTTGACACCCCAGTGCAATGAACCAGCTACCCTAAGATGGTCTATCTGGGTTATGTTGTGGTGAACCCAATTAAAACAAAAAACAATTTAAAAGACAAAGAATCTGTGTGGAATCACTGAGGCAATGATTACCCCAAAGGGCATTTGGCCAGTAAGCCAAGTTTCAAAGAAATACAAAATCACACATGCCCCACAATATATTGTAGGGACATGTGTGATTTTGTATATCATATCAGATTATCTCAAGGTGGCCAGACAGTGTGGTAAGGCAGTTGGGAGAGTTAGTGAGATGCTGTGGTACACGGAGAATATCACCTGCAGAAAGAGGGAGCTTGTGATGCCCTGTATTGATCACTGGTAAGATCCAACCTTGAGTAAACTATTTCAATTAGCCAAGGGGGATGAAAGCAGGATTGAGACATAATATCCCCCCGAGAGCACAGGAACTACAGGGGAACTCAAGAAGAGAATAGAACAATATAAAATAAAATATAAAGGTCACAGAAATTCAAGGGGAACTGGGAGATGGGGAAATTCTGTGAGTTACACTAGAAAGGAGTAATGGGACAGCCATCCACACAGGGTTAATATACAGACAACCAGCTCAGGTGGAGCAGGTAGCTATAAAGAGATGTTGTTAGCAATCCAAAGGATGGCACACAAGGGAGAGGTGTTGCTGGTGATTTCAGTCTACTGCACATGCAGTAGAACTTCATCGCAGCAGCAACAGCTGGGAGCAGGAACATACTGGACTCCCTGAAGGGGGCATTCCTTAAACAGCTGGTCATAGATGGCACTACTGGACTTGGTGCTCACAAATGGGGGACAGTGTGACAGGGCTTACAGTGGGGGAACACCTGGGAAGCAGTGATCATTGAACAGTGTGCTTTGAAATAATGGAAGGGAGGGAACCAAGCCACACAAAGATAAGATTCGTAGACTTTAGGAGAATAGATTTCAGAAAGATGGGAAAATGCCTAGAAGAAACACTGGTTGGAGTAGAGGAGCAGAAGGGGGTAGATGAACAGTGGGAGATGATCAAAACATGGATTGTATTGGTGACACAACTCTGTGTCAAACAGGTCAGCAAGGGGAAGTGGAAGAAGAGGCCACTATGGTTTTCTAAGGAAGAAGTAGAAAAGGTTAAAGCAAAAAATTAAAGAAAATAGCATTTAAGCAATACAAAAAGACACAGCAGGAGTGTGATAGGGGGAGGTACCAGGAAAAACAAAAAGAGACAGGGAAGGTTAGGGAAGCCAAGGCACAAACAGAAGAACATATAGCAAACTCAGTGGTAAGGGGGGACAAAACCTTTTGCAGGTGCATCAGTGAAAAAAAGGAAGGCAAGGGGAAGGTTTGTGAGACTGAAAGGGGAGGATGGGGTTAGTGTAGAGGATGACCACCAGAAACTGGATATACTAAACAAATATTTCTGTTCAGTTTTTACAAAGGAGGGGGAAAGAAATGGGTCAGCAATAAGTGATAAAGGCAGAAAGAGCACGGAAATGGACACAGATCCCTTTCCAAAGGAAAGGGTCCTCAGGAAACTGGAGGCAGTAACAGTTGATAAGGCTATGGGACCAGATGAGGTGCACCCCAGGATACTGAAATAGCTAAGATAAGAGTTGGCAGAACATCTGACTACCCTGTTTAACCTGTCATTGGAAACAGGGGAGGTACCCAAGGACTGGGGAGAGTTGATGTGGTATCTTTATACAAAAGTGGAAACAGGGAGGAAGCAGGGAACTACAGACTAGTCAGCCTGACCTTAGTAGTGGGAAAGGTCATGGAAACACTACTAAAAGAAAGAATAGTGGAACACCTGGTTGTCAACGATCTACAGGACCCAAGGCAACAAGGCTTTACAAAAGGGAGGTCATGCCAGACTAATCTCATTGAGTTCTTTGACTGGGTAACCAGGGAGGTGGATGAGAAAGGGGCAGTGGATATGGCCTACCTGGATTGCATTAAAACCTTTAACATCATGCCACAGAGAAGGCTGTTAAACAAGTTGGGAAGTATGTGGTGGAAAAGAAAGTAATGAAGTGGGTTGAGAACTGGCTGGAAAATAGAACCCAGAGGGTGGTGATAAATGGCATTCAATCTGCAGAGGGTAAAGTGACCAGTGGGATGCCACAGAGATCAGTGCTGGGTCCAGTCCTCTTCAAAGTCTTGCCAATGATATTGCATAGGGACTGGAAGGAAACATTTGCCTGTTTGCTGATGACACTAAGCTCTGCAACAGAATAGACACACCAGGGGGAGTGGATAGAATGAGGGGAGATCTAAGGAAGCTGGAGGGTTGGTCAAGGGATTAGCAGGTAGGTTTAAATGCACAAAAGTGCAAGATAATGCCCATAGAGCACAAAAACCCAGGAGCTACATATCAACTGGGGGTGGGGGGGGGAGAAATAGCATGCTTCAAGTAAGACAGAGAGAACTGGGGGTGATCATCTCCGATGACCTCAAGGTAGGTAGTTAGGCAGTGTGACAAGGTGGCAGGAAAAGGTAAACAGAATACTGGGATGCATAAGCAAGGGAATCACAAGCAGAAAAAGGGAGGAAATAATTCTACTATGCAAGACATTAGTGAGGCTGCACCTTGAATACTAAATCCAGTTCTGATGGCCTCATCGACATAAGGACATTGATAGAGTGGAGGCAGTTCAGAGGAGGGCAACCAAAATGGTGCAGGGACTACATTGCAAGCCCTATGAGGATAGGCTGAGGGGATTAAATATGTACTCCCTGGAGGAGAGGAGGGAGGGGGGATATACTTGAGACATTTAAGTACCTCACAGAGAAGAGTAAAGTACAAGAGAATTCTATATTCCACAAAAAAAGATGCTTATGGATGAGGGGCACTAGATGAAACTGGAAAGAGGGAGGTTCAGAGGGAATGTGAGGAAGTGCTTCTTCACAGAGAGGGTGGTGGAGAAGTGGAACAGCCAGCCAGTTGAGGTGGTGGAGGCAGAAATGATTACAGGTTTTTAACATGCTTTTAATAGGCATAGAGGATTGCTGGTAGTCGGGGGGGTACAACCTAATGCCGGCAGTGAATGAAAGAGCACAATTGTTATCAGTAATAGGGCAGACTAGGTAGGCCAAAGGCCCGTATTTGCTGACAATTTCTATGTTTCTATGAGTACTTTGTCCAATTCTGGAGACCACATCTCTGGAAGGACATAAACAGAGTGTAGGCAGTTCAGATGAGGGCAACTAAAATGGTGCAGGATCTGCAACAAAAACCCAATGCCTGGAGATTAAAGGGCATCAATATGTACAACCTGGAAGAGATGAGGGAGAGGTGTGATATGACAGAGACATTTAAATATGTCAAGGGGTAAATAAGGTACAGGTGGAAAGTATTTTTCAGAGAAAAGAGTTGAAGAACAAGAGGATGTGCTGTGAAGCTGGAGAGGGGGTAGATTCAGGAGAGATGCGGGAAAGTACTTCTTCACAGAAAGAGTGGTGGATGCCTGAAACACCTTCCACCAGAGGTGTTGGAGGTGAAGACAGTGGCTGGGTTCAAGAATGCATAGCATAGGCATTAGGGAATCGTAGTGGAAAGGAAAGAGGAGGGACAAAGCCACAGGCTGGTTAGGGTCTGTGATGATACCGCAGATAAGGAAAAAATGGGCAGACTGGGTGGGCCAAGTAGTCCTTATCTGCTATCAGATTCTGTTTCTATGTAACTCAGGTGCATGCCCTGAGCCTGGGATATAAGGGGTGGAGACTAAAGGGATGGAGAAGTGTGCTCATGTGAACACTGTCCTCCAAGGGGTGGGTGGTTCAATGTGCAAGTCACTGAGTGACGTGCACAGGAAGCATGTTAAATGTAACAATGATGGTGTTGAGGAACAAGTGTTGCCATGCACACACAAGGGTAGTCTTGAGCATGCAATACAAGGAGGTGGGTGATCCTTGAAATATTAAACATCTCCTCAGCAGCACAGAATGACTGACAGGTGTAAGTTGTGACCCACACCCTGAAGATGCATGAGCATGCCATTTCCTTCCTTAAGATGACCACATTGCCATAGAATCCTACAATCTCCCCCTGACTGCAATGACCAAAATGAGGGGAAAAATCTGAGAAAGCCTGGCAGTGCAGATGGTGGTGACTGTGATATACAAAAGGAGAAATAGTAAGTAAGTAAGTAAAAGTTTATTTGCTAAGCACCCAATGGATGCTGTACAGACAGGTGAAGGGAAATTCAGTAAATACTATACAACATTACAAAGTAACAGCAGTCAAGGGCACCAATTAACAAAATAAATTGTCAATACAACTCTCAGCAGTCAGTTAATTCTTAAGCTCACAAATAGTTCTCAAAAGCTTCTCTAAAGAGATGTGCCTTCAGACCCCAATTAAAAGCTTCCACTGACAGGGCCTCTCTCTCAAAACTCTTGGCAGTGAATTCCACAGGGACAGGCCTGCAACCTCAAATGAATGATCTCCAGAGATCTTCAGCTGTGCTCTAGAAACCACTAGGAGACCTTCGGTGGAGAACTGGAGTGAGCGCATAAGGCAGACAGGAGTCAGTAGGTCACTCAGATAGCCAGGTCCCAAGCTGTATAGGGCTTTATAGGTGAGCAAACCCACCTTGAAGGTAATTCTCCACCTCACCGGCAGCCAGTGTAGATTACGCGGGACTGGGGTGATGTGGCAAAACCTTGGAAGGCCTGTCAGCAAACCTGGCCACTGCGTTCTGCACTAGCTGTAGGCGATGGAGAATCCCTTCACTGACCTCAAGGTAAAGAGTGTTACAGTAGTCGAGTCTGGACATTACAAAGGCATGAACCAGTGAGGACAGGTCTCCAGGGGGAATTAAGGCTTTGATACGAGTTACTTTCCTTAGGTGGTAAAAGCCACTCCTGATGATGGATGACATCTGAAACTGAAGTGTCAAACCATTGTCAAGGATGATGCCCAGATTATTCACCTTAGTAGAAGCTGTCAAAGGGGTGGGGCAAAGGAAAAACCCTGTTTCCACCACAGCAGCACCCACATCACGCTGGTAACCAGCCTCAACCTCTAGCACCTCTAACTTGTTGGGGCTCAGTCTCAACCAGCGAGAGGACACCCAGTCTTGGATCATGGCCAGACATTTATTTAGCACCTCCACGGTATCACCCGTCCTGGAAGCAAATGACATATTCAGTTGGTTAATATCTGCATAATAGTGAAAACTCAAATTGTACCATCTAATGATCTCACCCAGGGGAAGCATGTACACCACGAACAACATAGGAGACAGGATCAAACCCTGGGGAACTCCACAGGGCAGGAGCTTTGGGCAATAATAACAAGATATATTGGTACATTGACATACAGGTGATGGAACATTGTTGACATATATTTATACACAATATTGATAGCTGGGAAAATACAAAATGATATACCAATATTATGTAAGATTATAGATATATAACATTCATAGTCAGAACATACAAGTGTGTGTTTCATTAAGGAACAAACTTGCCCTTTTCGAATTACTTCTTATGTAAGTACTGGAAACAAATTCATCCTGACTGTGAGAATTTCTGGTGTTACAAAAATGTACTTTGTTAGAGTTTTCAAGCATTGGCAATACATATTAACTGTATAAAGTGTTCCTTTTCTGTTGCTTGTCAGACAATAGCTGAAGAGGTTGACAGATTGGTAACGGAGGTTTTCACAAGTTTATTGTATGACAGATAATCATTGCAATCATCAAACATCAATTCAAAATACACAGATACGAAATAAAAGGAGGTATAAAAACACTACAATCCCCAAGTGTAAGATATACTTGAAGTGCAATATTTCATTTACTTTGGGAGGGCACATGGAAACTTGACCTTAGACAATTCCAGCAAAGCTGTCAAAATGTAAACAGGACATTAATAGGTTTGGGTATGGTTGCTTTCATTTCCCTTAATAGTTTTGTAATCCATATTCCCATATTTCAAAACATTGAGACAGAAAGACATTACAATAAGCTGTAAATACCTTGTTTCTCATGTGCCCACCAAGTAAGTTGTTTATTCTAGCATTATTTAATCAATCATGGCTGTATAGACAATAAGGTGAAAGCTGTTCATAGAGAAGTAAATGAAAAACTGGGATTGTTAAATAGGTTTAAAAAATGTTTCTCTGTTGATACTTGAAGATCCATTGCCACTAGAATTTTGTTGCCTCATTTGGATTATGTTACTAGTTTTTATTTAAAGTTATCTTTGAAAGAAAGTAACACCCTTACTTTTGTTTATAATAACATTTGTTGTTTTGTTTTTGCTTCTCCATTATGTACACATCATTGTTCAATTCAGTCTACTATTTTCAATTTGAGATAATTTAAAGGGACTCTTTTATAAATTATACCACATAACTCTAAAGCTGGGTCTTGCTCTTTTTCAGTTGCTGTTCCCCTAATTTGGAATTTATTTCCATATAATTTAAGATCTGCTTCTTCTTTACAAACTTTTAAAGTTTGTTTTAAAGGTTATTTACAGGAACTGGGTGTTTGTACAGGTTTTTATAGTGTATTTTATGTATACTTTTGTGTATTTGTGATTCTGTCTTTATTTTATGTCAGGTTGTACCTAAAAAATTACTTGTTCCATTGTCTCTGCCCAGTCAACAAAATTAAAAAATAAAATAAGCAAAAACCTTCAGGAGACATATATTACATATAGAATGCAAAATTACAGTACTCCTTTTCCATGTATCCTTTTAGATGACTAATTGATCTTAGAAAGTCTGTAACTTTATTTTCATATTGCTTTGTCCCCTGGCTGACTCAGCCAGGGCTACTCAGTTCCATTTTGCACCACCCTCAACCAGCCACCACCTTCCACGCAACTTACCTGGACCCAGTCATGTGCACTGTTTTTCCCCTGTGGCGGGGCCAGAATGGGGAGAGCTGTCCCCCCCCCACTTGGACATTCATTATCCTGTGTGTATCGGAGGTCTGGGTAGTGGCACAGGTCGCAGTGGCAAGAACTTCATGTTGCCAAGTCCTCCTTTGTTTTCTGTTTTCTGCCTGGATCACCTGCCATGGTGGCATGTGTGCATGGAGGCATGTGCACATCAAGGAACCACATCTCCTCCCCTCTTGATGCTCATATGCTAGCACTACATCCATGACTCCACCTGGGGGCAGCCAAGGGCTGAGATGGCAGACCTCCCCATGCCAGAAGAAAACAGTCCTCTGGACACTTGATCATCTCCCCCCCTCTGGCTGACTCCTGGCAACCCAAGCTCATTCCTGAACTCAGGTCAGTAGCATGGTAAGAGGTAAGGTGCATAGTGTCTCTGCCTTCCATGTCACTGGGCCAGCTTCTATCTATAACTTTCGAATTACTTGTTCTGACTTTGATATCATTAGTCTAAATACTAATGTGTCCAATGAGTCCTACTGTATGTGTTTGTTAAAAAAATATTTATTTGAGCATTAAATTCTGAGCAAATCAACAAAGCATGTTTTCAGATCCTCTTTCACACCCATACCACAGTTACTTACAGTGGGAAGAGTACTGTTAACCAGTATGTTACCATACTGTAAATACCAATGTTAGAAATGGAATGTCTTGATGTTGTACTTAACTTCTGTAACAAGCAATTATTGTACTTCTCCACACACCACAGTGTACACCTTGTACCCGGGTCACACCTGGAAACGAGCCTCAGCTCAGTGTGCCTTTTCCACTCACCAATTTAAAATAAATAAACAAAAAATAAAGTATATTGCCTTCAAAAAGTTGCTTTGTTAGAGTTCAAAGCTGTAATAGGTAGACAATTTTCTATCCTTTATAATTAATGATAGGGAAAGATAATATTCAAATGTATGTAAGTTTGTGTTGGCTGATACCCATTTACAGGCTCTGTGAGATTTTACTTTTCCAAAATCTGCTCATTTAATCTACTTTAAAGTTTTCCTAATGCAAATCTTAGCTACTCAATTTTGGAAAATATAGCTAAGCACCCATATCCTGATTAATTTAACATTTTAAAATAATTGGTTAACCATGAACCACTTTGGTTCTCAAATACAGTAGCAGAAAAGGTCAGAGCCAAAAGGCTGGCCTTCAGAAAATATAAGGGAACACAGCGGGATGAAGATAGGGGGGCATACCAAACTGCCCTAAGGGAAGCAGGTAAGGCAGTAAGGCAGGCAAAGTCCCAAACTGAGGAAACACTAGCACAAACAGTAAAAGAAGGTGACAAGACTTTCTATAGATACATTAGTGAAAGGAGAAAGTCCAGAGGGGTATTGCTAAGCTTAATGGAGAAAAGGGAGCATGTGAGGAGGAGGACCCTGTAAAGGCATCTATCCTAAATAGATACTTTGCTCAGTATTCACTGAAGAGAAGGTAGGGCAGGCCCACAGCTCAGCATCATGGACAGAGGGAGGGAGGTGAGCACTACTCCCTTCACAAAAGAAAGGGTCCTACAAGAGCTTGCTAAGCTCAGGTGGATAAGGCAATGGGACCTGATGGCATACATCCCAGGGTACTAAGGAGCTAAAGGAGGAACTAGCAGAGCCATTAGCAGAATTGTTTAGTGAGTCTCTGAGCACAGGAGAGGTCCCAGAAGACTGGAGAAGGGCTCATGTGATCCCACCCACAAGAGTGGTAGCAGGGAGGAGGCGGGGAACTACAGACCAGTCAGTCTTACCTCAGTAGTGGGCAAGATTATGGAAGCACTCCTTAAGGAAAGGATAGTGCAACACCTGGAACCATAGGGCACAGGATCCAAGACAGCATGGGTTCACTAAAAGAAGGTCCTGTCAAACTAATCTCATAGATTTATTTGACTGGGTAACCAGAGTGGTGGACCAAGGGGAGCAGTTGATGTCGCCTACCTTGACTTCAGCAAAGCTTTTGACACTGTTCCACATAGAAGATTGATAAATAAGCTAGGTAGGCTCGGGGTGGGTCAGAAGTTGGTCAACTGGGTGGCAAACTGGTTGACTGGCAGAAACAGAGAGTGGTGGTAAATGGTATACAGTCAGAAGAGATGCAAGTCACAAGTGGGTACCTCAGGGATCAGTTCTGGGGCCAGTCCTATTCAACATCTTCATTAGTGACCTAGCAGATGGACTAGAGGGTAAAGGCTTGTCTGTTTGCAGATGACACCAAGATCTGCAACAGAGTAGATGATCCAGATGGGGTGGGCAGAATGAGAAGAGATCTGGATAAACTAGCAGAATGGTCAGAAGAGTGGCAACTGGGATTTAATGCAAAAGTGCAAAGTCATGCACATAGGGAAGAGAAACCCTGAAGCCACTTATAGGCTGGGAGGAGTTGCTAGCAGTCACAAAGGAAGAAAGAGACTTGGGCATCATCATCACTGATGACCTGAAATCATCAAGCAGACCTCTAAAGCAGTAAGTGAAGGCTAGGGGGTGTTAGGGGTGTATTAGTAGGGGTATCTCAAGTACGTAGAGGAGGTAATAATCCTCTGTACAAGACATTGGTTAGGCCCCATCTGGAGTACTGCGTGCAGTATTGGAGGCCACACCTTCACAAGGACATTAACCAAATTGAGGCAGTCCAGAGAAGGCAACCAAAATGGTGCAGGGACTGCATCAGAAGACATATGAGGACAGATTAACGGAGCTCAATATGTATACCCTTGAGCAAAGGAGGAGAGAGGTGATATGATCGAGACATTTAAACACCTTAAGGGCATAAACAAGGTGAAAGAGTCTAACATGTTTAAATATAGAAGAAAATAGCAGGACAAGAGGACACAGCATGAGATTGAGGAGGCCGATTAAGGGGAATGTAGGAAATTCTTTTTCACAGAAAGGGTGGTAGATGCATGGAATGGCTTACCACAAGTAGTGGCTATGAGAATACAGTGCAGGGCTTCAAACAGGCATGGGATAGGCATAAGGGAGCAATACAAATGACTATGAATAGATAGGTCACTGACATAGCAAAGGCCGATGGCACATTTATAAGGTAGAAAAAGAAATGGGCAGACTGGATGGGCCTTGAGGTCCTTATCTGCCGTCAACTTCTATGTTTCTATGTTTCTATGATAAATGAAAGGAATTATCCAGATAATTGGTTTCTCTAGTGACATAAACACCACAAAGCTACTAGAGGCATGATCCACAATAGTCAGCCAACATTTTGTTATTCCAATTTCTATTTGAGATTTCAGAGGAAGCTGATAATGGAGGATTATGACACAACAGAACATGCATGAAACTAGGGAAATGATTCAACATTAACAACTTGGAGCTTTGCATCAGAAAAATAAGATGTGACAATGAGTGAATCAGTGGCAGATTATGGTTATGTTTGATGATCAGTGGTGTTAACAAGAACAAGTAGCTGCAATAGGCCAAAGTAACGAAAACTTTGATGTTGTTTTGAACAATGATAAAAGAGGAATTAGATAAAAAATTTCACCACATTTTTCATTGTCCCTGGATCCCCACCCAAGAATAAATCAGGCCACTGCTTCTTAAACTTTGGATACTCGCTGGCAATATTTATTTATAAACAAGAGGCACAATTTATTCACATATTTCCATCTGCTTCTAACAAATTTTATATTTACAATTTGTACATAACAGTCCCATATCACATCCAGGACATAACAGTCCCGTCTTCCCTCTCATGCGGTTTCTTCTTCTTGCTCTGCTCTTCTTCAGTCATTGCTTCTCGGGGTCCGGACACTATGATCTGGCCCCCATTTTATCACCATAACCGGGTACCACCTTACGCAGAACAATCCCCCACCACCAGGTGAGGACACAGCGATCCACTCCCTAGTTCTAGGTACCTCCCCCTCCCCCGTTACTCCCCGCCTGGGTTTCTTTGTCCCAGCACGTGGTACCCACCCGTCCCCTCTACCTGCCCCTTTTTCTCTTGCTCCCACCCCTTTCCTTCTCCTCCCTTTTCTCATTCTCCCTTGTCTTAACCCTGCTGGCAGGGCTCCACATAGCACCTTCATACTGCAGCCCCTCCTGTACCTTGCTGGGCCCTCTTTAAAGGCACTAACCTCTCATGCCACCAATGTCACACATTGTACACTGTGCCTATGATTTGTTTGTTTTGTACCAAATCTCCTCATATACGATATTGAAACCTTGTATTCACTGTCCTCAGATGGACCTATGCATCAGACTTGTTTATTGTGCTTACTATTGTTGCTTGTATCAAATCTATTTCATGGGTATTACTGTTACCTTGTACTCCACTGTCACCCTGTGCCATGTGTTATGGCCCTGGTAGTGCCTGAAAACGGTTCCCGGGATCAGTGCACTCACCTGGTTATCAAAGTCATAAATAAATACATAAATAAATAAAAAAAACATGTGCCAGTGCCTATTCCCCTTATAATTCCTCTTTCTTGTAGGAAGGGTGGGTGGGAAAATATACAGTAAGAAAGAGGGCTAGCTGAGGGTTACTTGCCCTTAAATAGCCCTTTAGGACCCCAAATCAGGACCCCTCTTGGCCTCTCCTCTTGGCCAATAGCCAGAAAGCACCAAGACCTGGTCGTATGACCTCATGTGATGTCATATCCCCTCCTCTTTGTCCTGAACCAACCCCCTCCTCTCTGCAAATAATCTAAACTTCACATAAGGGCCCATGGCTCTCATCTCTCCCACTCCCCCCCCCAAGAACAGTATGCCCACCAATCATGACACTTTCAGACTCTTCACCATCCCTGAAGCCAATGTACAAAAGGAACTTACCACTCTAAACATTTACAGTACCTCAGTGGAGGATAAGATGGCATCATCCCCTAATCCCTCCCTCTAGAGAACCTTGTCTTGACCAAACCAACCACCTCCTTTTTAATTTGCTCCCTAGCTACAAGTTCCTTTCCTTGCAGTTGGAAACATGTCATTTTGGTCCCTCTTTATATCACAGAGATACCACTGATGTCCTAAGCAACTACTGTTCCATATTCCTGCTATTCATCCTATCCAAGGTGCTTGAGGGACTGGTTAGCAAGAAAGTCTCTAGCTTCTATGATAGCTGTAGTTTTTGTGCCCCCTTTATTCTGTTTTTGAATCCCTCACTGCTGGTGCAGGTCAAGCCTTACAAGCATTTGAAATAGCCTTTCTTTAACCCTAACCCCCTGCCCAATCTACTGCTCTGTAGAGGCCCAGCATAAGATCATAGGGCTCTTCTGACATGCCATAACTGACCTTAATGTGTCTATCCATCCTACTAATCATGGGCATCTCCTGCACTGTAGTATGTGACTGGGTCATATTGTTACGAACACTGATTTTTGCTCTACTACATGGTTCCGGTATATTTCTTACTACTGTATAGAATCATTCTGTTATGGGGATATATATTTGGTTGTGTATATTTTAAATGCTGTGTACTGTGCATTACCCTTCCTGCTTCTCCCATTTATCCCCACTGTAGGCCACAACTGAAAATGATCCCTTCTTGAACACTGTTGCTCATCTGGTAAAATATGTTACAAAGAAAAAAAAATAAAAGTGTCAAGAAAGTCAGTAAAACCTGCTGTGCAATAAGAGCCCTGATGGCCCAGTGGTGGTGAATCATGCTGCCATTCAGGCGATCTGAGTTCGGGAGTAAGTTCCGAATGTCACATTAAGGCCCAGGCCAGACTGCAGCAGCTGGTGCTTGGCAGCATGCTGAGGTCAGATGGGATACTGCTGGGCAATCAGTGCTGCAGAAACCCCTGTGGTGGGTCAAGGGAGCTTTCTCCCTCTGTAGGACATTGTTGCATACAGCTGAGGCCATTGAAGCTCCACCTATACAAGGGGAGGATGGCTTATACAGGAAAGAAAAACCCATAAACTCTCTACAAGTTGGCTGGGCTCCTGAAGGCTATTGAATCTCAGTGCAGAATACCACCAGATCCTGTCCACAGAGTGGAGCTCTTTAGGGGTAGGTCAGTCCTCCTGCTAAGTTCCTGTAATGGAAGAAAAGCTGTGGGGCATGTAGTCTGGGGCAGGATATGGATGGAGCTTGAGGGCACCAGCCAGAACCAGGGTATATCCCTGGGACTAGGGTATATACCTGAAGTGCAGTACAGCAGGGAAGAACACCTCTATAAAAGCACATTCTATGTATGCACCTGTTATGTAATTTGTCACTGCAGCATTCTTTTGTGTCAGGCGTACACACAACGTTTGCATGAGTCCACATCTAGAAGTGGATTACATTGAATGGTTACTGGTATTTGGCATCATTAAGTCAATTTTATTCTAAAATGGGGTTGAAGTATGAGGTCACCAGACTCCAGGGCAAGTTGGCTAGGATCCATGGGACCTCTTTCCCCCACCCAGGGACCACCTTGTCTACCACATCACCTCAGAGGGTGACAAGGAGGAGGAATGGCTTGACTGTGGTGGGGTCCAGGAGGCTATGGGTAGTGGGTTGGGAACACAGTCCTCAACTGGTGCCAGTAACCAACTCATACACTGCTCTGGTGAGACAGGACTCTCAGTACGAGGCAGCTGTTGTAGTGGCCAGGGAGGATGTGGGGGTCCCTCCACAAGGGGGACCCATGGTGGGAGACAGAGAACCCCAGCAAAAGAGGAAGCAATGCCTGGTGGGGGACTCAGTTGTTAGGGGGATAGTTTTACAAACAAGACAGGAGGAGAAAAAGGAGGGGAGGTCCCAACCTAGAGCCTCTACACAGAGAGATGGAGAGCAGATCCTTAAGGCCTCTAAGGAAGTGTGTGGGGGGGCTGGATGTCATTGTCCATCTGGGAACAAATAACCTAGTAAGGCACATTGCAGAAATAGTACAGGATAGGTGCAAGGAGCTGGGGATGGCCCTGAAACAGGTAGCTCACGTGGTGGCATTCACTGAGGTGCAACCTTTTTATGCTTGGGGAAGGATAGTGAATGCTGCACCAGGTCCTTCAACAAATGGTTGGCATGGTTACAAATAAAGAAATGGTTGGCATGGTGCAAGAAGGAGGGATTTGGCTACATTGGGGACTGAGGTCCTACCTGAGGGATAGAGATCTGCATAAGTGTGATGGTCTGCATCCATGTTGGAGGGGAACAACAGTCCAGGGTGGAAGGTTTAGATGCCACTTTGATGAGCCTTTAAACTAGCCAAGGGGGGGAGGGGGAGATTGCCCCCCTCCCAAAGAACAGGACATTAACAAGGAAAAGCCCAGGTGAAAAGAATACACCAGGGATAGTGAGAAGAAGGATCCAGTGAATGGAAGGGCAAGGGAATGAAGCAGGAAGGGGGACAGGATAAGAGAAAGGAGTAAAAAAAGAAATGGAAGGCCATGTGTGCCAATGCAAGAATCCTGAGAAACAAAATTGCTGACCATGAGGCTATCATTGCAGAGGCAGACCTAGATCTAGTGGCCATAATGGAGTCATCATGCAGCAACAACCACTGCTGGGATGTGGCCATCACTGTACCTCCCCATCCTCTTCCTTCTGTGTCTCTTTAGATTTCCTGAAGGCTGCTTTTTCCTCCTTCACTGTCTTTGCCACCTCCTTGGAGAACCCCACATCCTCTTTCTCTTCCTTCCCTTACTAACTTTAAGCAGCACCATTGCCTTTGCTATGCTGTCCATAATACTACTCCATAGCGTCTGCACCCCCCAGCCATGTTCCATAAGGACAGGAAGAAAAAGCAGGGGAGGATATGTGAGGAAAATAATTAAGACTACAGAGAGACAGGGTCACTAGATGGAAACAGAAGGACTAGAGATACTATGGGTCAGCCAGAGACAGGATAAGGGACCTTTACTAGAATAGGAGTGGTATACAGACCACCTGCTCAGGGGGAGGAATTGTACAGAGCTTTGGAGGAGGCCAGTAGTAAAATGGCAAATAAGGAGGAAGTACTGGTTTGGGGGTATTTTAACATGCCAAATGTAGACTGGGGCATTATGGCCACAGCTAGAACAAGTGGCAGGGCCACCCTTGATTCCCTACAGGGGCATTTCTGAAGCAACTGTTTACAGAACCCACTAGAGAAGAGGCAGTACTGGCCCCAGTACTTTAAAACAGGGACAGCATTGCAGAGATCCCATGTGGCAGTCCCTTGGGTACTGTTTGGACTGACATATGGATTGGGCCAGAAAGAAACCACAACTGACGAGGGTCCTAGACATCAGGAGGGTAAATTTTAGAGAAATGGGCAACTGTCTCAGAGATTACCTCAGTGAAGGACATGGCTGGGGGGGTGCAGAACCTATGGAGTAGGATTATGGACAGCATAGCAAAGGCAATAGTGCTGCTTAAAGTTAGTAAGGGAAGGAAGAGAAAGAGGATGGGGGGTTCTCCAAGGAGGTGGCAAAGACAGTGAATGGGAAAAAGCAGCCTTCAGGAAATCTAAAGAGACACAGAAGGAAGAGGATGAGGAAGTACAGTATACCTGGTAAAGCAAGAGGTGGCATGAAAGAAGGTGGCAGCACCAATATCACATGCATAAGAGAAAATAGCCAAGGAAGAGAAGAAGGGAGACACAACCCTTTTTTAGATACATGAATAAGAAGAGGAAGACAAGGGGAGGGATAGTGAGAATCAGAAGGGCAGGCAAGGGGGAACTGTGCAGAGGAGGATCAGGAGAAGGCTGACATTTTAAATGATTACTTCTACTTGGTCTTCACAGCAAAGAGAGGGGGACGGACCAGCATGTTGTTGATAGCTACAAGTGGAGAGAGAGGTAAACACCAGTCCATTTATGGAAGAGAAAGTCTGAAAGGGGCTAGAAGCCTTGAAGTGAAAAAGGCAATGGGGCCAGATGGAATTTACCCAAGGATCTTAAAGAAGCTGAGCAATGCTAGCTGTCCCTCTAGCAACACTGTTTAGTACAACTTCAGAGACAGGGGTAGTACCAAAGGAGTGTGGGGGGGGGGGCAGTGTGGTCCCTTTGCACAAGAGCAGCAACAAGGAGGAGGCTAGCATCTACAGGCCAGTCATTCTCACTTCAGTGGTGGGGAAAGCAATGGAAACTCTACTGAAGGAGAGGATGATGGAGTATGTGAAGGTAAAAGGACTGCAGGACCACAGGTAGCATGGCATCACAGAGGGGACATGTCAAAGGAATCTTATAGATTTCTCTGACTGGGTGACTAGGTAAGTGAATCAGGGAAGGGCAGTGGATGTCGCCTATCTGAACTTTAATAAGGCTTTCAACACTGTGTTGCACAGGAGGCTAGTGAAGAAACTAAGCAGCATGGGGGTAGGGGATAAAGGGGTAAACTGATTATTAAACTGGCTGACGGATAAGAAGCAAAGGGTGGTGATGAATGGCAGACACTTGGGAGACAGAGGAGTGACTAGCAGGGTGCCACAAGGATCTGAGCTGAGACTGTTCCTCTTCGATGTCTTCATAAGTGCCTTTTGAAGATTTCGTGAACAAATATTGAACAGTTCAAAAGTTATTCAAAAAACAAGTTCCCATTATAAGTCAATGGGGAAAAGTTAACAAAAAGTTCAACACTTTCGCAAATGCACTTTTTAGTGTCGCAAATGTCCCTAGTAGTGTCACAAATCTGCCATTTGTTTTTGGTTACTGATCAGAAAAATGCTTGGCAATTGAAATTGGGACCCTCTAGGAACACAATTCTTTTTGTGTTCACCTAGTCAGGCCCTGAGGGTGCTAGCTATGTCTTTACTTTGGGGTTAAACACCCCAGAAATATGTTTTTCAAGCTTCTGGAAAAAGTAGTGTTGCAAAGTAGTATCAAACCTGCGACACTTTGCAAAATTTTATGAAAGCTTTCCCAAATTGCGACACTACTTTTCCAGACTATGGCCAAAATGACAGGAGTTCTTTGCCACCCTGCTGCAAAAGAACAGTTTGGTCTTTTGAGCTGAAATTTGGAGGAAAGGCAGCCAACTTCTCTCAGATGTGCCTTTTGGTGGTTTGGTGACAAAATATTGCACGGATGCCAAATTACAGTACTCTGAAGTTGACTTTTTTTCCCATAGACTAACATGGTGGCTTTTGCCGTGCATTTCAGGGCTCATATCTCGGAAACGGTGCGAGATATGGAATTTTTGTCACGACAATGCATAACTCTATGGGCTACCCATTTAGTGAAAACCTAGCCAGGAAACTCATGAATCATGTGAAATTAAAAAATTTTTTCTACGTCGTACGGTTCTTGAGATATAAGCAATTTAGTATTCCAACAGCTCATTTTCTGCTCCGAGGCCCATTATTATGCATACATTCTTTGTACACAGAGGCCCAGATATTTAAACTGTGCCATTCTGTGGTGCAAGCCCCTATGCCGCACAAAATAGTTGTGCAGGGGTGTGGCCAGGGTGATAATCAATGGAGTTTCGCTATGGTGCAATGTCTTTGAATATCGCCCCCTAGCCACACTCACCTTGCATGGCACAGTGGAACTATGCCAGCACAAGTGGTCAGAGTGGAGCATTGAGATGCGGCGGTGCAAGTTCCATTGCGCCATGCACAGCACCTGTGATATTCAAAGGGTGACATGCAAATGGGGCCAAAATTTATGCAAGGCGCACGGGGGGCCATTTGCATCTAATTAAGGCCCATTTGCATGCCATTAGCATGCAGGTGTACCGATCCCTGACGACTTGCACCTGGCGCCCTGCCAGGCAGCAGCCATTGGGGACTGACACCCCCTGCAGCCCGATCGCAGGCATAATGGAATAGTTCCCCCCCCGAGCAGCCCAATCTCAGGCATAACTGAATAGTTACCCCCCCAGTAGCCCGATCGTGGGCATAACTGAATAGTTCCCCCTGAGCAGCCCGATCGCGGGCATAACGGAATAGTCCCCCAGTAGCCTGATCACGGGCATCAGACCTCCCCAAAGTCCAGTATCCTTGGTGGTCCGGTGGACCGCGAGTAGCCAATCATGGGCAGCATCCTCACCCCCATGACAGGAATACCTAGTGATCTAGTGGCCCCCACCCATCCATCCATGGAGCCCCATCACCCCGCCTCCCACCATCAGCTGGCGGGGCAACACCCCACCCACCTGCCACCCCGCCACCCTCCGATTGACAGCTTGGTAGGGCTGCACGCCCATTGGTTCAGAGCATGAGCGGAAAGGTCAGGCCACCCACAGGTGGCAGCTGCTGTGTTGCGCTCTGCAATGTGGCAGCTCACCTGGAGGTGGCCCTCGACTTGTTCCTGTTTTTTAAGCATAACTTTGTGCAGGCACAGGTAGGGGTTGCACCTGCATAACTCTGCATGGCCCGGCTGAATATCGGGCTGTGCGGTTTATGCATGGGCACGCCCCCCCCACCTGTGCCTGCATACATTACTGATGCGCCCCGGTGCATCGGTATTTGTACAGGCACACTTTTCTCTTTTAAATATCGCACCGGGGTGCATCAGTGGTTTTGCACGGTGCAACACTGTTGCTCCATGAGCAACCCTTTTGAATATCTGGGCCACTGTGTTTCTCTATGCAGCTGTTGGGCAAAAACAGGGTGTGTGCTTCTGTTACTGTAACAGTTAGCATTTCTACTTGCGTTTCTGTACCCGTTTGCGTCACCGTTCCCGTGTACACCTCTGTGTGGATTACCATCTGTGTTCTTATTTGCGCTTGCAGTTGCATTACTGCTACTATTTGCGTTTCCACTACTGTTTCTGTTTGAGTTTCGGTTTGCATTTCTGGCACCCCTTTCGCTTGCATTTGTGTTTCTCTTTCGGTTTGCATCTTCGTTGCTGTTACTGTTACCATTTGCATTTCCCATTGCATTACTGTACCTGTGCACATTACAGTTTGCATTTCTGTACGTGCTTCCATTTGCTTTTGCATTTCTGTTTCCTTTGGTGTTATTGTTACTGTTACCGTTACCATTTGCTTTTACAACTGCAGTAATGTGACCGTGCGCATTTCAGTTTGCGTTTCCATATGCACTTTCTTTCTCATTTCTGTTTCTGTTTCCTTTGGCATTGTTGTTCATGTTAACTTTACCATTTATGTTTACAACTATGGTACTGTGACCATGCGTGTTACAGTTTGTGTTTCTGTGTGCGCTTGCGTTCGCGTTTCTGTTTCAGTTCCCTTTGGCATTAGTTATGCTGTTAACATTACCATCTGCATTTCCAATTGTTGTACTATTACCGTGTGCATCACGGTTTGTGTTTCCTTACGTGGTTGCGTCTCCCTTTTGCGTCACTGTTCGGTTTGGCGTCACTTTGCGCTTGTGTTTCTTTTAACATTTGCTTTACCATTTATGTTTCTGTCACCATGTGCGGAACTGTTAGTGGTTGCATTTCCCTTGCACTTACCATTACTATGTCACAAAACATCAAGCTCCCACCACCACATTCCATTCACTACTTCTACTGCAAATTCTCAAAGAAGAGAATTAGAGGCAAAAACTCTGTTTAATGCATCATTGTTTATTCAGCGATTGGGGTGATAAAATTCAACGTTAGGCTGAACCCCCTTGCACCTATCCTCACACTGCCCCCCAGCCGCATCGGGTGTACATTGGGGTCATCGGTCCTAACTCTCACCCCATTCTCCTATACTTCACCACCTCAGCTTCTTTACACATGTGATGGGGTGAGAGTTAGGGCGATGACTCAACGCACACCCCGATGCTGGCTGGGGTGGCAGGGTGGGGTTGGGTGCAAGGGGGTTCAAACCTAACATCGAATTTCCTCACTTTTGTAGCTGTGGAACAACTCTAACTAATGCATTACACTGAGTTTTTTGCCTCTAATATATATATATATATATATATATATATATATATAATATATATATTCATTGCAAAAACACGTTATTAATGCAGCAGTTAGTGTTCATATTAAAGTGACAAAAGTATGGAAGTGTGGTGTTAGGGTTCCCAATGCTAATACCCCACCCCCCAACCAACTGTACCACCGCACCATACCTCACCACCACCCTCCACACCCCACCAGGCACTGATTGTATCTCAGGATAATTGACGCAAACGCTCACCCCATTCTATGTATAAGTAAGCAGAGATGGTACAGCATGGGAGAATTGGGTCAGCATTAGAGTTGATGACCCCAAGACACACTCTGATGCCTATTTATGTGTGGAGATGGGGTGGGATGTGGTGATATGATTGATTGGGGGGTGTTAGGGTTGGGAACCATAACACCACATTTCCAAACTTTTGTCACTTTCATATGAACCCTAACTGATGCATAAACAAAGTTTTTTTTGCAATGAGTTTCTTTAGTTTTTGAGAAAGTTTAATCTTAACCTTATTTGGTTGTAGGAGCACAGGGCCCTCTGAGCCCTGCACTCCCATCAGTCCATAGTGTGTTGTGAGCCCTGTTCTTCCATGCATGCATATTGTAATGTCCCTGATTTTTATGTGGAAGCGCAGGGCCTAAAGGTGTGCCAAGCAGTGTTTTCTGAAAAATCCATATCCCGAGGCGTTTTCTGGATATAGCCCCCAAAAGGTACCCAACTGCCACAATGTTATCCTATGGGAAATTTCTAAACTTTGGAATGTTAAAACCATGGAATCCATGTAAATTGTATCAGCAAACCATCAAAATGCACATCTGTGGGGTAAGCCCTTTGTACCCTGAAAATTTCAACCCATAGGTCCAAAACATTTCTGTGCAGTGAAGTGACAATGAAACACAATTTTTTTTAAAGTAGTACTGCAAATTGCAACACTGCTTTTGTGAAAGTACCACAAGTTGCAGCATTACCATGGGTGTTTCACAAAATAGTGCCACAATTTGGGGCACTTTCATAAAAGTAGTGTTGCAATTTGCGGTACTTTCTCAAATGTAATGCCACAATTTGAAACATTAAGAATGTGCCGATAAAAATAAACATATTTCCAGACACTTTTCAAAAAAACTAATGCCATAATCATGTTCATCATGCCCAGACTAGGTACACACAGATATTGGTATTTACCAAGGGGCAGTAATTTTTGAATTACATCATTTTTTCAGTGTCACTAGCTGAAAACAAGAAGGCAGAAGCTCAAAAGAAGTGCCCCCATTTGCAAAACAAAATGGCACTTTCAGACAGGACAGCTAATTTTTCCCATAGGAAATAAATTAAAACTTGAAATTTTAATAACTTTTGAACAGATAAATATTTTTTCACCAAATTTTCAAAAGGCACACCTGTGACCGACACCCCATATACTCTGAATATTTTGGACCAAACCACCAAGTGGTTTTGGAGAAACAGATTGCCAGATAAATTGCCAAAAAAGTGGTCATTTTTAAATTATTTGACATTCTGTAGCTTTGCACCCATGTAGCCAACCAGAAAAAATCTTGCCAGATCCAGAGATCTATGGTACCAGACAGTGCATGCAAACTTTCAGGTGAATTATCAAAAGGATGCAAAGTTATTAAAGTGCAAAACCTTGGGTTTACCATTGAAGTGAAGACTGAGCCCTAACTATAGTGCACTACTTTGCCACTAATATATACACACACACACACATATAGTCGTTGCAAAAAGCCATTGCAAAACACTTTGTTAATGTACCATTAGGGTTGAAGCATAAAAAGTAGGTGATCTTAGGGTTTACAAGCATAAGATCCTGCCCCCGCCCTCGGCTTCCAACCTGAACACCCCACCCTCACCCTTGTCTTCCAATCCTAAGGCCCACTTCCACCCTACATGCAGGAACATGTGTGAGGGGTGTGCCTTGGGGTTGCAATCCCTAATGCTCACCCCATTGTTTTATTCTGTACCCATCTCAGATTATCAACTGTTGAAATGGGGTGAGCATTAGGGTTTGTGACCCCAAGGCACACCCCTCACACCTGTTCCTGCTGCAGGGTGGAGGTGGACATTAGGGTTGCAAGCTGAGGGTGAGGTGTTTGTGTTGGAAGCTGAGGGTGGGGGCAGGGTCTTATGTTTGGGAACCTTAAGATCACATTTCCCTACTTTTTATGCTTCATCCCTAATGGTACATTAACAAAGTTTTTCGTAATGAATTTCCTTACTTTTTCAGACAGTATAATAGTATCTTTATATTACTTTGTGAGCACAGGGTCCTTTGGACCCTGCACTCTCATCCATCTATTGAGATAGTATAACAGAATCCTTATGTTGTGGTGGGAACACAGGGCCATTTGGACCCTGTGCTCCCATTTGTGTAAATTACATAACTTGCACAAGATACTGTTGTGTTTTGTGCAAATTACATGATTTGCACAAAATACAACATTATCTTGTGAAAGTTATGTAACTTGTGCTAATTACAACTTTCCTGCCTGACATATACATTTTCCCACAGGAAATAGTAGGAAATTTAAAGTGTAATAACTTTTGAAGAGATTAATATTTTTCATCAAACCTTCACACGGCATATCTGTTAGGCAAAGGCTTTCTACCCTGAAAATTTCAGACCACTATCTAAAGCTGTTTCTTAGATACAGGTGGACAAATACATGTTAAAAAAACAATTCACACAACATTTGGTACGTCAGGTGATCTCTTACTAGAGATTATTCATGCCAAATTAGGTGCCAATCCATGAAACGGTTCCAAAGATATTAAGGTTCGAATCTTGGGTTTAACATGTTGTATTTTGTGCAACTTACATACTTTGCACAAAATACAACAGCCTTATGCAAGTTATGTAACTTGCACAAATTGCAACTTTCGTGCCTGACAGTATGTTACGCAAGTTATGTAACTTGCGCAAATTACAACTTTCATGCCTGACATGCACATTTTCCCATAGAAAATAAAGTATAACCCCAATTATCCGAATGTACTGGTGGATATCAAAATAATTTGGAAAATCGGGGGTTCGGTAAATAAGGAGAGCTTTTGCTATCAGTTTGCTGTTAGCGGTCACTTTAAAACAGTACCATCCCCGATAATGACCCAGTTTCTGAAAATAACACAGACAGCAATGCTCATAGAAAATACATGTACAAATTTAATTTGGTAAAAACAACCACAGTACATTAAAAACATCTTGGCAAAGCCACATCTAAAATGCAACAGTAAAGTGCAACTATGAAGCAACATTTAATTTCATTTCAATTGTTGTTGCCCAGGTCAGTAAACACAGTAAAAGCAGTAAAATCGTTAAACCAAAGATACAATGCCCTGTCAAGCACATCATCCCTGCTACCCTTCATTGTTTTCCAACTGATAGGTCCCTCTGGGCAGTCCATTGTGGAGGTGTACTCCCTGATTTTTTCTTTTGCAGCTCGGATATCACACACTGTGGAATTACCGATGCTGAATATAGCCACAACATCAACAATGCGGTCTCCATTCTCCAAGCATTACAGGACGTAGAGTTTTGCCTGGATGTCCAGAACACAGCATTTTTATTTGGAAGCCAAAGTGCTCCTGCAAGTTTTAATTGTCAGTCTGCCTGTTTCAACTTCAGGGTTAACAGCTTTATCCTGTTTGTCTGCATGGTAACACACCACTAATTGATTTTATGTTATAACTGCTTAATTTAATTGCGGTCTGCCACTGCACTTAATTTGCAGTTTGACACTGAAACAAAGGGTAGTTCAGCACAAACGTTTAGATATGGGGAGACAAGGTATAATTTTGGATAATCCGTATATTCGGAGAAAAGGGTTTTGGATAATTGGGGTTATACTGTAATGGGAAATTAAAAGTTTAATAACTTTTGAAAATATTAATATTTTTGCACCAAACCTCCAAAAGGCACATCTGTGAGGCGAAGACTTTCTATCCTGAACATTTTGTATCACTACCTAAAGCCATTTCTGAGATACAGGTGGACAAAGAAATGTAAAACAAAATGGTAAATGTAGGATTTTTTGATGCTGTGTAGCTCAAAAACCACAAATCTTATTCATACAAAATTTGGCATATCAGGAGACCTATCCCAGAGATTATGCATGTCAAATGCAATGCAAATCCATTGAAGGGCTGCAAAGTTATTAAGGTGCAAAGTATGCATAACTGAATGACAGTCTGCAAAAAGTACTTTCACTTTCATTATACATATAAATTTTCCGATAGGAAATATTGGTAAATTAAAAATGTAATAACTTTAGAACAGATTACAATTTTTTTGTCAAACCTTCAAAAGGCACATCTGTGACCCAAAGGCTTTTTACCCTGAAACTTTCATACCACAATATATAAAGGCATTTCTGAGATACAGGTGGACAAAGAAATGTGAAAACACTGGTAAATGTAGGATTTTTTGACAGTTTGCATCTCACAAACCACGCAACAGATTTGCATGAAATTTTGCAAGCCAAGGGACCTACCCCTGGAGATTATGCATTCCACATTTCATGCAAATCCGTTAAGAGGTTCGAAAGTTATGAAGGTTCACAATTTTGGGTTTGACATAGAAGTTTACACTCAACCCTAATATACTGGTGCTACGTGCACTATAATATATATATGTATATATATATATATATATTGTATATATATATATATATATATATATATATATATATATATATTTATATTAGTGACGAGGTAGTGTTTATATTTAGGTTGAGTACTATTAAGGTTAAGTGTGAAATTTTGCAGCTTAATAACCTTGCCACTATATGACGGATTTGCCTGAAATTTGGCAGGCACAGAACGGTACCATAGGTTCCTGGATCTACCAAGTTTCCTACTCATCAGAAATACAGTTACAGAGCTATAAAGTGCCATTCTGTGTTGCATTTTTGCTTTTTTGTGCATTCTTTGCTCGCACCTACAGGTTGCATGGTTTATGCGACCTGTCCAAAACCTGCAGAGATTATGCGGCCAGGGTCCGTCATGTGCCTTTCCAAGAGTTCTTGAAAAAATATTAAATGGTTCAAAAGTTATTCAAAAAACAATTTTCCCATTATGATCAATGGAAAAAGTTAACAAAAATTTTAACAGTGTCGCAAATGCAGTTTTTAGTGTCACAAATGATCCCTGTAGTGTCGTGAGTCAGCCATTTTTATTTTCAGTTACTGGTCACAGAAATGTTTGGCATTTAAATTTGGGACCCTCTAGGGACACAATTATTTTTGTGTTCACCTAGTCGAGCCCTGAGGATACTAGCCATGTCTTTTTTGGGGGGTTAAACACCCCAGGAATAAGTTTTTGAATTTTTTGTAAACGGTAGTGTTGCAAAGTAGTGTCGCATCTGCAACATTTTCGTGATTTTTTTTTGTGAAAGTGTAGTGATTTGTGACACTACTTTGAGACACTATGCCCAGAATAACAGGAATTATTTACCAACCTGCTGCAAAAGAATGGTTCAGTCTTTTGGGCTGAAATTTGGAAGGAAGAATGCCAACATCCTACCGATGTGCCTTTTTATGGTTTGGTGACAAAATGTTACGGGGATGCAAAGTTACAGCACTCCAAAGTTGATGCTTTTTCCCATAGACTAACATTACTGCATCCGACATGCCTTTCGGGGCCTGTATCTTGGAAACACTTCGAGATACAGACTGTTTGTCAGAAAAATTGTTATCCCCCCACTAGGGGGCTAAGTGCAAAACTAGCCTGAAAAATCATAAATAATATGAATTTTTTTTTTCTACATCATACGGTTCCTGAGATATAAGCAATTTAATATTCCAAGTGCTAATTTTTTGCTCTGAGGTCCATTATTATGCATATATTCTTTGTATTCACTATGTTTCTCTAGGCAGCTTTTGGGGGAAAAAAGGGTGTGAACTTTCGTTACTGTTACACTTAGTGTTTACACATGCATTTCCATGACCGTTTGCGTTAACGTTCCCGTCTACACCACCGTGTGCATTACCCTTTGCATTTTCATTTGTGCTTGCATTTGCGTTACTGTTACTATTTGCATTTCCATTACTGTTTCTGTTTGTGTTTAGTTTTGCATCACCGTGTGCATTACCATTTGCGTTTGCATACGTGCTTCCGTTTGCATTTGCATTTGTGTTTTCTTTGGCCTCATCATTGCTGTTACCATTAGCTTTTGCATTTCCAGTTATGGTACTGTGCCAGTGTGCATTACCATTTGTGTTTTTGTACGCTCTTGTGTTTGCTTTTCCCTTTGTGTTACTGTTCACTTTGGCATCATTGTTGATGTTACTGTAACTGTTTGCATTTCCAATTGCGTTACCATTACTGTTTGCATCTTCATCACCGTTTGCATTTCTGTTGCCCTTAGCATTTGCGGTTTCAGTTGCATTTCCGTTGTCGATTGCATTACTGTTTCCTTTTGCGGCACTGTTGCCTTAACCGTTTGCATTCCATTTCTGTTACTGTTTGCATTTTTCTTACCATTTGCGTGTCCGTAGGCATTACCTTTTATGTTACTGTTTCTGTTAACATTTGCATTTCTGTTGCCATTAGTGTTTGCGTTACCATTTCTGTTTTCATTAATGTTTGCACTTGCACGTCTCTTACCATTTGCGTTACCATTTACCTTTGCATCACCATGTGTGTTACCATTTGTGCTTAAGTTTGTGTTACCGTTAGCATTGCTATGAGACATAGAAACATAGAAACATAGACTTTGACGGCAGATAAGGACTGCTTGGCCCATCTAGTCTACCTCCCTACCTTCAGGATAGGCCGCAGATCCTAGTTAACCAACAGCCTATTGCTTCCTACCCCCCACAAGAATTGCCTTATGTCTGTCCCATGCATTCTTGAATTCTCCCACAGTTTTAGACCCCACAACCTCCTCAGGAAGGCTGTTCCATGCATCCACTACCCTCTCTGTGAAATAATACTTCCTCACATTGCCCCAAACTACCTCCTTCTATCTTTAAATTGTGTCCCCTTGTTCTTGCACGTCTCTTTTTCTGAAAGATGCTACCCTTTTGGACTTTGTTAATTCCACTGAGGTACTTAAAAGTTTCTATCATGTCCCCCCTCTCCCTCCTTTCCTCAAGGATATACATATTAAGCTCCTTTAGTCTCTCCTCACATGGCTTCTCTTGCAGACCCTGCACCATTTTAGTTGCCCTCCTCTGGACTGCCTCTATCCTGTCTATGTCCTTACGGAGATGGGGTCTCCAGAACTGGATGCAGTACTCCAGATGGGGTCTCACCAACTGTCTGTACAGAGGGATAACAACTTCCTGTTTTCTGCTGTTGATGCCTCTCCCTATGCATCCCAGTATACTCCCAGCCCACTCTATTGCCTTTTCACATTGCTAGCTAACCTTAAGGTCATCTGATATGATTACCCCCAGGCCCCTTTCCTTTTTTGTTGTTGTTACTACCTCCCCCACATTGTGTACTCTTCCTCTGGGTTCTTGTTTCCCAGGTGCATTATTTTGCACTTCTTTGCATTGAATCCTAGCTGCCATACTTCTGACTATTACTCCAACCTTGCCAAGTCCCTTCTTATCCTTTCCACGCCTCCTTGTGTATCAACCCTGTTGCAGATCTTTGTGTCATCTGCAAAAAGGCATATTTTTCCTTCCAGTCCCTCTGCAATGTCACTGATGAAGACATTAAAAAGGACTGGACCCAATACTGAACCCTGCAGTACCCCACTAGTAACCCCTCTTTCTTCAGAGTGGACTCCATTTATAATTACCTTCTGTGTCCTGTTGTGCAGCCAATGTTTTACCCAGGCTACCACCCTGGGACCCACTCCCAGGCTGGTTAATTTGACTATTAATCTTTTGTGTGGGACTGTGTCAAATGCCTTGCTAAAGTCTAGGTAGCCATGTCCACAGCCCCTCCCTGGTCTACTACTTTGGTCACCCAGTCAAAGAAATCTATTAGATTCGTCTGACATGATCTTCCCACTGTGAACCCATGCTGTCTTGGGTCCTATGCCCCACTGGCCTCTAGGTACTCAACTATTCTTTCCTTCAGAAGTGACTCCATCACTTTCCCTACCACAAAGGTCAGAATGACAGGTCCATAGTTTCCTGCCTCTGTCTTGGTCCCACTTTTGTGAAGGGGAATCGCATCCGCCTTCCTCCAGTCCTTGGGTACCACACTATCCTCCCATGATTTATTAAAAAGACTAGCCAGTGGTTTCACTAGTTCCTCCCTTAATTCTTTTAGAATTCTGGGGTGAATTCCATCAGGACCCATTGCTTTGTCCACCTTCAGTTTTAGGAGTTCTTGCAGAACCCTTTCTTCTGTGAAAGGACTGGGATCGACCCCCCTATCAAGAGTGCTTCTGTTAATTGGATTAGGCATGTCCCCTCCTCTTTTGTGAATACTGAGCAGAAATATTCATTCAGTATCCCTGCTTTTTCACTGTCCCCCTCTGCCCACCCACCGTTCATTCTATTCAGCCTCACTATCCCTCCCTTTGTCTTTCTATGCTCGCTGATGTACCTATAAAAGGTTTTATCCCCCTTCTTAACTGAGTTGGCTATCTTTCTCAGTTTGGGCCTTTGCTATTCTGACTTCCCTCCCTGCTTCCTTCTGCCTTAACTGGTACAGCTCTTTGTCCTGTTCCTTCTGTGTTTCCTTATACTTCCAGAATGCTATCTTTTTCTTCCTGACTTTCACAGCCACCTCTTTTGAGAACCATAGTGGCTTTTTCTTTCATTTTGATTTGTTTATTTGCTTCACACAAAGGCTTGTTTCCTCTGTGATGGCAGTTTTGATGATTCCCCATTGTTGCTCCACACCTCCTTCTAGCCTGTTTGCTAGTGCTTTTATGAAGCACTCTCCCATCTTGCCAGAGTCAGCCCTCCTAAGGTCCACTACCCTCACTTTTGTATGGCTTGACTCTGTAGCTGAGGTTAATGTGAACCACACTGTTTGATGGTCACTTGTTTCCAGATGGCAACCCACTTCTAGATCTGAGATCCTCTCACTGCCCCCGTTTGAGAGCACGAGGTCTAAGATTGCTCCTCATGAGTGGGTTCCAAAACTAGCTGTCTGAGGCCTGCCACCTGTAGGGCATCAAGAATGGCCCTGCTCTTTTGGATGTGGCTGCATCAAATGTGCTCCAGTTAACATCTGGCATATTCAGGTCTCCCATCAACAGTAGCTCCCTTTCTCTGCCATTCTAAGAATGCCTTCTATCATATTCTTGTCCATTCCTTCCCCCTGACATGGGGGTCTATACACAATCCCTGTGCGGATTGTGGTGCCCTTTCCAGTCTCCAAGGTGACCCACAGTGCCTCCTCTCCTCCATGTTTACTCTTTTGTTCAGTTGCTTTTATCCCTTCCTTTACATAGAGAGCTACTCCTCCCACTCTTCTCCCCTGCCTGTCTCTCCTGTAGGTTATGTACCCATGGTATGTTAACATCCCAGTCATGGTTCTCTGTGTACCATGTTTCTGTGACTGCTACGATATACAGGCATCCCTCTTCCATCATGGCCACCAGCTCAGGGAGCTTGTTGCCCAGACTATGGGCATTGGTACTCATTGCCTTCCATTTCCTGATGGCCTTACTCCTTTCTGCCCCATCCCCATCCTTCTTGCCTTTGTCACTTTCTCCATTTACCCCTGCCCTTCTCCCTATCGACACCTCTATGTTGGTGTTTGCCGCACTTACTACTGTGATTTTTTTGGGAGGGCTAGGATTTCCCTGCTCCTTTCCAGTGCCTCCCTTGGATAGTTTAAATGCTTGCCAATGAAGCATTTAAACCTATCACCTAGGATCCTGGTTCCCTCTTGGACAGATGCAGCCCATCATGCCAGTATAGGCTTGCATCACTCCAGGTGGACCCCAGTCTCCAATGAAGCCAAATCCTGGGCTCCACACCAGTTTTTCAACCACTGATTGAATCCCATGGTGCGGAACACCCTAGCCTCTCCTACGCCATATATGGACAGCACCTCCAAGAAGGTTACCGTGCATGCTACTTGTCTGAGGCCCCTCCCCAATTCCACAAACTCTTCCTGCACTTATCTAATCCCTTTCTTAGCCAGGTCATTTGTCCCTAGGTGGACAATGACATCCTGCTCCCTCTCCTGTGCAGCTGCTCTGGCAATCCTGAGGATTTGCTCCCTGTCCCTCCAAGCCATGGCTCTAGGCAGGCACCTTACCTCCCTCTCCCCTTCCTCCCCCAGTTCTACCTTCCTAACAATGGAGTCCCCCACCAGGAGTTGTTTCCTTCCCCTGCGGGGTCCCCTGCCACCCTCCTGTGGGTCTCCTTTGTGGAGGTTCCCAGCATCCTCCTTGGTCTCCACTGTGGGTGCCTCCATAGAGGAACCACACTTTGCCAGAATGGCATAGAAATTGTGTAGAGGTACAACTGGAGGGATGTGCCTCTGTTCCACCACCTTCACCCTCCCTGAGCCCACTGTGGTCCAACCTCTCCTCTTTCTTGGCAACCTCTGAGGCAATGGCAGTGGTACTGGTGGTCCCTGGATGGAAGAGGAGGTCCCACAAATCCTGGCCAACTCAGCCTGGAGATGAGCAACCTCCTCCGTGTGACAAAAAATTCACTATTTATAGTGTTCATTCTCAAAAAGAAGGGAAATTCATAGCAAAAAACTCCATTTAATGCATCAGTTAGGGTTGTTCCACAGCGACAAAAGTGAGGAAATTCGATGTTAGGGTTCCACCCAGCACCCCACCCCACCTACCCTGACCAACAGGCACCGGGGTGTGCGTTGGGGTCATCAGTCTTAATCTCACCCCATTCTCATATACTGTACCACCTCAGCTTGTTTACATGAGATGGGGTGAGAGTTAGGACCAATGATCCCAATGCACACCCGATGCCTGTTGGTGGGGCAGGGTGGGGTGGGCTAGAAGGGGCTGGGAACCCCAACATTGAATTTCCTCACTTTTGTCACTGTGAACAACCCTAATTGATGCATTAAATGGATTTTTGCCATGAATTATATATATATATGTATATGTATATATATATATATACATATATATATATATATATATATATATATATGTATATATATACACATATACACATATACATATATATATATATATACACATATACTACATATATATATATATAGGGATATGACATGGCCTGAGTGAAGATATCATATTTATCTTCACGAGGGGCCAATAATATCATGATATCTCACGAGTGGCGAAGCCACCAGTGAGATATCTTGATGTTTGTTGGCCTCGGTGAAGATAAATATGATATCTTCACTCAGGCCATGTCATATTCTGTTTATACAAACATATGTTTGGGCTGAATTGTAATGGAACCCCTCCCTGAACACAAATCAAAACACACCCATAACCCAGAACACAAGGGATAATGTTCTCAAAAATAAAAACATATATATGGTAGATTCTGCCAGTTTCAATATATAAATAATGTTATTTGGTTGATCCTGCCAATTATTTTTTTCTAAAAATGTAATGTAATGCTATAGCAACACACGCTCGCGCTTCCTCCTGCTTCTATGACGCTGCCGACTCACACTCTGTCTTCTGAACATAGTCGGCAATTTCTCACAAAGTAAAATAGAATTGCACAGTTTTTTTAACTGAATGGATGCAGAGCTCTTTATTATTAACTACTGTAATGTCCTAAGGGGTCGATCTTCACACCGCTCGGTCACGCTACTTGGAAGGGGGAAAGTGAAAGTAATATGCTCCGCTGACTATCACAGTGGCAGGATCAACCAGATAACTGCTTAAATTACATTTTTAGAAAAATAATTGGCAGGATCAACCAAATAGAAGTAGAGGTGTGTGTGTGGGAGGGTTTGGGGGACAAGTTTTAAACAGAGGAGGCGGGCAATGTACAGTGACAGACTTTCAGTTTCGATTCAATGACGTATAGGAGCGTGGAGATATCACTATGACGATAGGAACATGGAGATATCAATGATATCTTCATGGTCATAGTGATATCTCATGACCTGCCTCAGATACTACTTTTTATCCATGAATTTATTCCCAAACATATGTTGTATAAATATATATATATATATATATATATATATATATACACACACACACACACCTATGACATTATTATAGTGGCACTGTAGTGCCACTATAGTTAGAGTTGAGTACCCCCACTTAAGGTTAAAGTGTGGCATTTTGCAGCTTACTAACTTTGCCACCATATCATGGATTTTCCTGAAATTTGGCAGGCATGGAGCGATGCCATAGATCTCAGGATCTGCCAAGTTTTGTGCTGGTCAGATTATGGCTGCGGAGTTATAAAGCGCTGTTCCATGTCACATTTATGCTTTTTTGTACATTCTTTGTGCTCACCTACAGGTCACATGGCTTGTGCGACTGGTACAAAACCTTCAGGGAACATGCAGCCAGGGTATATCATGTGCCTTTTGAAGATTTTGTGAAACAATATTAAATGGTTCAAAAGTTATTCAAAAAACAAGTTTCCCATTATAGTCAATAGGAAAAGTTAACAAAATATTTGACAGTGTCACAAATGCAGTTTTTAGTGTCACAAATGACCTCTGTAGTGTTGTGAGTCAGCCTTTTTTTTTCAGTTACTGGTCACAGAAATTTTTGGCATTTAAATTTGGGACCCTCTAGGGACACAGTTCTTTTTGTGTTCACCTAGTCGATCCCTGAGTATGCTAGCCATGTCTTTTTTGGGGGGTTAAACACCCCAGAAATATGTTTTTGAAATGTTTGTAAACTGTAGTGTCGCACTTGCTACACTTTCATGATTTCTTTTTACCAAAGTGTCGCAAATCAAGACACTACTTTATGACACTATAGCCAAAATAACATGAATTCTTTGCCACCATGCTGCAAAACAACAGTTTGGTCTTTTGGGCTGAAATTTGAATGGAAGAAAGCCAACATCCCACAGATGTGCCTTTTGGTGCTTTGGTGACAAAATATTACAGGGATGCAAAGTTACAGTACTCTGAAGTTGATGCTTTTTCCCATAGACTAACATTACTGTGTCCGCTGCATCTTTCGGGGCCCGTATCTTGGAAACGCTTTGAGATACGGACTTTTTGTTGGAAAAATGTTTAGCCCCCTGCTAGAGGCTAAGTACAAAACTAGCCAGGAAAGTCATAAATAATGTGAAATTTTAATTTTTTTTCTACGTCGCATAGTTCCTGAGATATAAGCAATTTAATATTCCAAGTGCTCATTTTCTGCTGTGAGGCCCATTATTATGCATACATTCTTTGTATTCACTGTGTTTCTCTATGCAGCTTTTGGAGAGAAAAAGGGTGTGCGCTTTCATTAGTGTTACACTTACTGTTTCTACTTGTGTTTCTATTATTGTTTGCATTACCATTCCTGTCTACGCCACAGTGTGCATTACCCGTTGCATTTTTTTTTGCTCTTGCATTTGTGTTACTGTTACCATTTGCATTTCCATTACTGTTTCTGTTTGTGTTTGTGTTTTATTTTGCATCACTATGTGCATTACCATTTGTGTTTGTGTACGTGCTTCCATTTTTTTTTCTGTTTCCTTTGGCCTCATCATTGCTGTTACCGCTACCATTTGCATTTCCAGTTGTGGTAACGTGTCTGTGTGTTACCATTTGCATTTTCATACGTGCTTGCGTTTGCATTTCCCTTTGCATCACTGTTCACTTTGGCGTCATCATTGCCATTACTGTAACTGTTTGCATTTCCAATTGTGTTATCATTACTGTTTGCGTCTTCATCACCGTTTGCATTTCTGTTGCCCTTAGCAATTGCGTTTTCAGTTGCATTTTCTTTGTCGATTGCATTACTGTTTCTTTCTGTGGCACTGTTGCCTTAACTGTTTGCATTTCTATTTGCGTTTCTGTTACTATTAGCATTTTTCTTACCGTGTGCATTTCAATTGCCGTTACCATTTCTGTTGTCATTAATGTTTGCACTTGCATTTCTCTTACCATTTGCATTACCATTTACCTTTGCATCACCAGGTGCATTACCGTTTGCACTTGCATGTGCGTTTCTGTTAGTGTTACTATGTGACAAAAAATTCCCTATTTATAGTGCTCATTCTCAAAAAGAAGGGAAATTCATGGCAAAAAACTCTGTGTAATGCATCAGCTAGGGTTGTTCCACAGTGACAAAAGTGAGGAAATTCGATGTTAGGGTTCCCACCCCCCTTGTACCCCACCCCCACCAACAGGCATCAGGGTGTGCGTTGCGGTCATCAGTCCTAACTCTCACCCCATTCTCCTATACTGTACCACCTCAGCTTGTTTACATGGGATGGGGTAGAAATTAGGACTGATGACCCAGACACACACCCCAATGCCTGTTGGTGGGGGTGGGTGGGGTGGGGTACAGGGGTGGAACCCTAACAACTCATTTCTCACTTTTTTCGTGGAACAACCCTAACTGATGCATTTAAACAGAGTTTTTGGTATGAATATATATATATATATATATATATATATATGTATAGTAAAGTTATTAAAGTGCAAAATTTGGGGTTTAACATAGAAGTGGCCTGGCAATCCTAACTACAGTGGCACTGCTGTGCCACTATAAAAAATATGTGTCTTCAGTGGTGATTGTACAAAAGTTTATCAGTACTGAGGTATACCTCAGTAGTACTGAGGCAGGGTCACATTAGAGTCAATGCAAATTAAACTTGAGTGCCTCAGTGGTACCTCGAGGTACCTTCAGGTATACATTAATACTGATAAACTTTTGTATGATCACCACTGTATGTGTGTGTGTGTGTGTGTGTGTGTGTGTATGTGTGTGTGTGTATATATATATATATATATATATATATATATATATATATATATCATGGCAAAAAATGTTAATGTGAGTAACACTACACTTTTTCAAAAACAAGGTAAATTCATTGCAAAAAAATGCAGTAAATGCATCAGTAAAGGGTTGATTTCACATCAACACAAGTCTGGAAATTCAATGTTAGGGTTACCTACCCTACCACCTCACCCCCATCCTTCACACACCAACAGGCATCGGGTGTGCCTTGGGGTTGTTGCACCTAACTCTCATCCCATTCCATGTGTAAACAAGCTGAGATGGTACAGTATAGGAGAATGGGGTGAGAGTTAGGCACAACAACCCCAAGGCACACCCTAACACCTGTTGGTGTGTGGAGGGTGGACAGTTGGGGTGTGGTGGTAGGATTCATAACTCTAACATCGGTAGTGTGAAATCAACCCTACCTGTTGCATTAACATGTCCTTTTTGAGACTCCACCTCCTGAACAAAATGGGTGGAATTACACAATTGCTGCAGTCGCTTAGCGAAATCACCTTTCGTGTGGAATTTGAAAATTTTCACCAACCTTGTTTTATAGTGGCAAGAAACATAGAAACATAGAATTTGATGGCAGCTAAGGACCACTTGGCCCACCCAGTCTGCCCATTTCCCTACCTACTGGATAAGCTGCAGATACTAGTTAACCAGCAGCCTACTTCTTCTTACCCCCACACCCTAGAATTGCCTTATGACTGTCCCATGCATGCTTGAATTCCACCACTGATTTTGACTCCACAACCTCCTCTGGACGGCCGTTCCATGCATCCACAACCCTCTCTGTGAAAAAATACTTCCTTAAATTACCTCTGAGCCGCCCCCATCTTCAAATTGTGCCCTCTTGTTCTTGCACACCTCTTTTTTTGAAAGATGCTACCCTCTTGGACTTTGTTGATTCCCTTGAGGTACTTGAATGTTTCTATCATGTCCCTCCTCTCCCTCTTTTCCTCGAGGCTATACATATTAAGCTCCTTAAGTCTCTCTTCATATGTCTTCCAGTGCAGACCCTGCACCATTTTAGTTGCCCTCCTCTAGACAGCTTCCATCCTGTCTATGTCTTTGCGGAGGTTGGGTCTCCAGAACTGCACACAGTACTCCAGATGGTGTCTCACCAGCTGTCTGTACAGAGGGATAATAACTTCCTGTTTTCTACTGGTGATGCCTCTCCCTGTGCATCCCAGTAACCCCCCAGCCCTCCTTGCTGCCCTCTCAAAAGAGGTGAAACCATAATGGGATTTCCTGCTGCTGTCTGCAGGGTGGAGTGGGATGTTAGGTTGGAAACCCTAACATCACATCTCCATTCTTTTGTTGCTTTAACCCTAACTAGTGGATTAACAAAGTTTTTTTGTGAAGAATATTAGTATGTAGCAAGTTTGTACAATAATAAATGTTCACTTATTTCTGTATTTTGGATATTTTACTATGATGCAACTGCAAATATCTCCTAGATGTCTTTCTCAAAAAATAATTTTTAAAATAAAATAATGTCACACACTATTAATAGTAATCTGTAGCAAAATGTATTGTTCTTACAAAAAAAAATGACACTGTTGAAGTCTACCACAGATTTTTTTAAATGCTTTTAAGAAATGTCTGAGGAGGTAATAATAATGAAACTGCAATTTTCTACATCTCCATGGTGCTCAGAATTTTGAATTATTATCTCTGAATGCCAGTTGGCCTTTCATGGCTTAACCCAAGGGTCTATTTGGAAGTAAAATAACCAGCTATATTTCACCAAGAGTTTTCAAAAAGAATGTATCCAGGCCAGAAGCATACAGGGGCCAAGCCAAATAGGAGCATCAGTACAGAAATGGCTCAGTTTCTCTATAGGGATCATATTAAGAGCTATACACAGCCTACATACCTGTCAGTCCTATCTAATGAGACATTGATTCCCTGGAAACAAATTAATCTAATCTTTAGGAATTCTCTGAGATCCAAACTTTGCTGGTTTGCTCTCCTATATCATTTTTGTTTTGTTTTACTCTGATTGCTGATATTAAAGTAACATATTGTATTTTCTATAGGTGAATGAATTTTGGCAATACAGTACATGGACACAGTGGTTCTGCATTGATTATTAGTGGCTTATAACATGGGTTGATAAAAGGGGAAAGCTCACTGTCCAAACAGCATCACCTGACTGTGGATTAAATTTACTTGTTTAATCCACAGTTGGGGTGATATGTCCAGCCAGCAATATTCCTGGTCAGAGCGGGACTTGTTATCTGTGGGAACATTAAACAGTGAAAGGCATCCATGAAAAACCTATCAAAGCAAGACAGCCACAGTGCTGTCATTTGTTGCACATTGCAGGAGCAATAGAACAACTTGGTGGCCGCATGTCACTGCATTACCCATGGTAGGATAAAAATGACCAATGAAAGTTGAGATGGGAAAAAGGACCAGAACCATGTATTCTTTTGATTCATTTATTCTTTTCTAAATTTGCATCTGCTTCAGGTACAAAATGGCTACCAGATCATATGATCAAGTAGTATGTGACAGCTTATGTTAGCCAGGATAGAGCGTCTGATGTTCTCATGGGACAGTTAACAGAAAAGCTAGGGAGGAGGCAATAAGGCAATAAACCCAGTGGGTAGTCCTTCCTGGAGATGTTTCTTAGTGCATATCATAATGCTAGCAAGGAGGTGCTGAAGGGTGAGGACACACACACCCTCAAAGAGGGCTGGGACAACATGAAACTGTCACTCAGATTGAGTGTGACCCCTTCCCTCATGGATTGAGAAATATATTGTGGTGTTGGAAATAAGCACTTCCTCTTGGACCTGGCACATCTAAAATTGAGAGCCTTGCTGCTAGAAGTCTGGAAAGAAAGACAGTTTAGGGAAAATTGTTTTCTTCAGATAGTAGCAGGTAAATACATAGGTTTTAGATGAGAATAGATCAAAATTCTACTGCACACTATCTGTCTGTTCAACCTGGTTTTATTTTCTTCTTCTTAGTAAATGTACAACCCTTTTGTTTTCCTGTATATGCAACCTGTTGTAAATACTTGTAGTATTTTAGTAGAGCTTCAATTTTTACAGAATCAATGACTGCTTGTTTCATTTAAAAGGGTAATTCTACCCTTTTCTGCTGGACTCTGTTTGCAGTCCATCTCTGAAGGGGCACTCTACCCACAGTTATTGTGTTGACCTTCCTGACCTTGAGCGAGGTGGAGGTAAAAAGAAAACATGTTTCCTGGTTCCTTTTGGTAAAAAACATGTGGCGGCAGTGATCTTGAAGTCCCTGGTGAGGGATTTCTGTCACAAAAGTCACACATTTTGCCCTTACATCAATGCTCAGAGTGAGAGACAGACAGAGAGAGAAAGAGAAAGAGGCTGACAGTCAGATTAAAACATGTAATGCTGAATTCTGGCAGTGTCCTCTCTCTTTTTCTGTGCAGTCTGTGTTCTATGGAATGGGGATGCCAGTGGAGACAGCAAACTATGTGCAAACTCACCAGTACATAATTTTTGTCACAGCCCCTTCTCTGTGCAGCTTGTTGGCATCCCCTCCAGCCGTACCTTCTTGCCTCTGCTTTACACCCTTGCAGATGCCACCCTCCTGCTGCCCATTTTTCCCACTAGTTTACACCAACACATTTTATAATCCCCTCGTGGCACATGCAGCAGTTTTAAATACACTAACACACTTTATAATCCCCCCCATGGCACATGCAACAGTTTTAAATATAGAGTGAGAGACCTCCGCAAGCAGCTCACCTTAGTCCTACTCACCATAGCTGCACATTCCAGTGCTGGATCTCTCACTCTGTCTCTGCAGCTTTGGGCACAACTAACAGTGTATAATACCCTTGTGGTACATGCAGCAGTTTTATCTAGAGAGACAGTCCTGGTAGTCATCATTGCTTTTCATAGCCCATTCTTTGTGCCACAGCAAAGCTGGCAGTGGCAGCTGTTACTGCTTTACACAGCCTATTAGTTAGAGATTGTGAGATTTGTATGTGGTCATCAGTGTCCTTATGGTCCTGAACAGACGATCTTGTTGAAAGTGTCCCAAGTGTCCCTCACACAGCTGCTACCGCAGTGTCCTCTAAACTTCCATAATGTGTAAGTTCCCTGATGTGTGCACTACAGTATCTTCAGCCCTTGAAACACTTGCCGAGTCTGTGGGGGTGGGGGGGGGATGAAACAGCATCCCTCTCACATCAGGGAAGAATGTCACTGTGCAAGGAGCAAGATGTGCTACAGGGTACTTGTATCTGTGAGTGTGTATTATAGATAGTTGTAGCTGGCCAATACTGTGAAATCCTACACAGTTGTCATTGCGCACCTTCTGTGGGTGTTGGGGGGGGTGACAGGACAATAGCATCTGTTTCAAGCACAAGACAGTATGCTATAACAAGAAATCTCACAAAACCTCTTTGTACTGTATTTCTAACATTTCTATGTGCACAACAACAATGACATGCATAGCATTTATTGTGGACTATTTTGCAAAGTGGCAGGATACAGTACTTTTCTTGGTCTTTAAAGAGGGGGGAAACCCCTTTCAGTGCTTTTCCCTGTAATTTGCACAGAACCAATTTTCTAAGCACAATAACTCACTCCAGGATATGGGGTTATAGGCATTTAATCCATGCCCTCGGCACTGTGAGAACACTCGGCCTGTGGCCTCATGCCTGTCAGTGCACCCAAGGCATGGATTAAATGCCTATAACCCCATACCCTGTCATGGGTTATTTCTAACATGTGGCATTCTGCTGTCCATAACAACAGCACTCAGCTTGTATCACTATCTTCCTCCATGTGGCAGGTCACTTTGACTGCAGAGCTGCTTATATGGTGGTAATGCATTATATCCTCTTTAGTTTTCAGTTGATAAAATCCAATATTTGCAGTTCACACTGTGTTTCAACAATTTAATAGAATGTGTTTCTTTTATTACAGATGGTTGGGAGTCATACTGTTTTTTTTGTTCTTAAGACAATCATTTTTGGAGTTTAGAGTGCTGAATAGTTTCAAATGTAAAATCCACTTCAGGCATTTCAGTATAACCGTCTTGTGTTTTGTAGCAATCAGGGGATGACATTTTGCACAAAAATAATCTAGAACTGGAGGGGAAGACCTAGTAATAATGTTACTGGGTTTCTTTTCCTGCAGTTGTTTCAGAGATGTGGAAGAGATTGAGATAAAGCAGCAGTGTATGTTATGGTGAAATGTTTGACCTATAATTTGTATTTCTTGTAGATTACCCTTACAGTATGTCCAGCATTGTACGATACTCTTCTTTCCCAATTTCTAGTTTGCTTTAGCAGTCTTTCTACATTTGAAAATTTAAAGGAGCACTCCTCATAATGTACCTTCTAGCACATTTCCGTCGGTATTCTCAGTGTTTCTATACACCTTTTGTCCCATAAGGTCAGTGAGCAGTGTCCACTTTATGCTAGTTCATTGTAGTCACATGAAAAATGATAACAAACATAGGTGTTTGTAAACAACAGAGGATGTTAATGCAAACC
The DNA here is from genome assembly GCA_016271365.2 of Neoceratodus forsteri. Lineage (NCBI taxonomy): Eukaryota > Metazoa > Chordata > Ceratodontiformes > Ceratodontidae > Neoceratodus > Neoceratodus forsteri. Next base: position 910,533,376 of record CM057455.1, on the reverse strand, counting down.
TTGACCAAGACATGTTAAATGGTGTGCTCCTTTTATTATTTCAAATATAAAAATATAAGTGTTAAAGCAGACTCAAAATGGAGAAAAAGGGTATCATACAAGTCATAAGATAAGGAGCATCCTAAAACAGAATAAATAGTATGGGTAAAAACGTTCTTTGCTAACATAAACTGCTGCTTTAATTTCCAAGAGCACTTGCTCTGTTTGTTGTATAGCATGAGTCAGCAATGTTTTCCACTTTCAGCAGGAGCAACAGAATGACACTGGCAGAGCTCATGGTAGGTATTCTGTCCATCTCGCCTAACACCACAGTAGTCCAGAGTTAAATGATATAGTGGTGCTACTTCTAGTATAATGAAAATGCTATCAGTAAAAATAGTGACAGTCGAACAAGAAGTAACATACTATAAATTCAAGTCATATCAGGTGTATCTATCAAGCAGTAGTAGCAATTTATTCTGTATTTCCAGAAAAAAATGAGCTAATTAAAAAACACAGAATACGCAAATAGGTTAAGGTAGTTGGGTTTATTTAGTATGGATTATCGTAGGATAAGAGGCGATCTGTACATGGTATACTGGGCATTATCAGATACAGATCTGTGGGAAAATATGAGGTTCGTTAAAAATACTGAAAGACTAAACAGATTCCATCAACACCAGTTAAAGGGCAATTTTTATAGAACAAACCAATGGGGCAATTGGCTGAATCAAAGGGTTGTAAATATTTGGAATAAACTACCCTTAAATATAGTGAACAGTACTTCACTGGAGTATTTCAAGTCATCATTAGATTGTTTTATGGGAGACAAGAAATATGCATTTTGATATGCATGGTTGAGTTCATATGACCATTAGGCTCCCAACTCGCAGTGTTCTGTGATTCTGTGAACTGAGCCAAGGCTCATTTACTGTGGGGTCCTAAGTACAAAGAAGACAGTTTTGCATCTTATAATGCTAATTACAAACATACAAGTAATACAAGGAGTGGGAGGGTAATTCAGAGGAAACATGAGGAAGAATTTCTTTACAGACGGGATGGTGGACAAGTGGAACATCCTGCCAAAGGAAGTGATGGGGGCTGAAACAATCACAGGATTTAAGAATGAATGGGATAGATATAAGGGAATTCTGGAGGGGAGGGATAAGGGGCAACAGACTTCTACAAAAACGTACTGTAAAGGGAACTTACAAGCTCTACTGGGAAGACTAGGTGGGCCATAGGCCCTTATCTGTTGACAGGGTCTATGTATCTCTGTATCTATGTACAAAAATAATACAAAAGTAGCACAGTACTGTAAGTCTCATCATACAAACTATTCACAACAGATTTTTGGCAACTCAGCAGTATTTACAATCCATGTTTTTCTAGCACTATAGAATATAGTTCCCCTTTGGGGTCTCAAATGGCCTGATAAGTTGTTTTCATGATTTGGGGCATGTACAAAAGAAATTATAATTACCCTTTACAGTTTTCATAGCTGGTATAGTAAATTCATTAGCCCCTACAGTGTTTAAGCCTTTTTGCACATTTCTTTCCTCCACCCAACCTAATAAATTGTCAGGAGCTTTTTTAAGGCAGCACTTGTAAATCAAATGGATCCTTTGAAGATTTTGGCACCCTGTTAGCTCAATCAAGTTTAAAGTTCTATAAAGGAAATAATGGTCCATGCCATGTAGGGCATCTAGGATGTACCACACAAACCTATTATAAACTACATCCAGTCTATGCAGCACACCCCTGGATACAAAATCACACATGCCCCCACAATGCAAAGCATCATGGGCTGCATATGCAAATCACCACAGAATGTGATGCCCCTCCCCATACATCACGTCCCCGTAATCAAGTTAAACACTGCATGCAGCCATCTCCCTGTCAATCTTCCCTTTGAATTCATGTTCCTTCACTGCCATTATTTCTCTGATTTTGTTTCTGTGCAGTGTGTTTTATAGAACCCCAAAATATCATACTCAGTACAAGCTACATCTGCCAAAAGAAATCCAATGTATTGTAAATCTATAGCAGCAATTAGAAAGAAAAGGAGCTTCAGTCAAGTTCCTTAAATGAGTTGTACCATGTATTAAGTGACTGGTTTATATGCAAAATACCCAAACATGGACAGCTGAGCATTTGCGGTGGTAAAGTGAGAGGACAACATTAACAGGATTAGTGATAAAAAGGTAACTAAGGCTAGTGGTCCCAATCAGATGAGAGTTGAATCACTAAGAATGTAAAAATCATTACAGGACTGAAATAAAAAACTAAGCCTCAGAGATCAAAGGGAAATCCAGTCAGAGAGAGGAGTGGGGAGGAAAACAGACAGCACAGGTGGTTGTGAAAATTCCAGAACAAAGAAGGTTCTGATGATTCAATTTGTTTTGATCCAGTTATGTTTAGTCATGCTAGTCCTGTCAGCATAAATGCTAATGTCTCCTTTTAATTCACTGGAAACAAATTTCTAGGGTAGACTGTCCCACTTCATCTGTAGGGGACTTTCTTCCATTTTTCAACAGCCATAAGTAGCATTTGAGGTTGAGGGTTCGCACCTTAGGTGTTATGAGTCTAGCCTGTCTGTTGATATGTAATAGTTACAAATACCTGCAAAGTTCTTTTTCAGTATGATATTCTAAGTGGATCTGAGTAGAGTGATCTGTGCAGCCCAGTTTGCTAGAGCTGCTGCAGCAGAAAAAGGCAAACAGAAAGCTTGCTGCTGCTGCTGCAGGCTAGAGCAGCAGCAGCAACAACACTGATTGGGTCTAAGAAGCAGATGTGGCAAACAGGAGGGATTTTTTGCAGCTCCAGTGTTAAACTTGTGTTTTTCTGTGCCACTCCACATTGTCAATGGGAATTTGCATGTGAATATTTTGTACACTGACTAGGAATCAGTGACACAACTATAGCTTTAAGAAGCTGTAACTGCGGCTTGGAACATTGCTGACCTCTATGTTCCAAGACAGACAGTTCCTCAGTCTTTGCTGTGCCAGTGAAAGGGATCATAGCTTTGAGTCAGAGCTCTGCAGTACAACCTTTTCCCAATGCCACTTTTGTGGATTTTTGTTGGATAGTTATTGCAACTCTATTGAGAGAGCTGTGGATGTTTTTACACACAGTTCCTGCTGTTTATAGGTGCCTCTGATCTAGAATTAATTCAAATTCCTTGTGGCACACTACAGTCTTTGCCACTGTCTGGTGCATACAGCATAACATAAATAGAAACATAGACTTTGACGGCAGATAAGGACCGCTTGGCCCATCTAGTCTGCCCATTTCCTTATCTACAGGATAGGCTGCAGATCCTAGTTAACCAACAGCCTATTTCTTCCTACCCCCCACAAGAATTGCCTTATGTCTGTCCCATGCATTCTTGAATTCTCCCACAGTTTTAGACCCCAGCCTTTTCATTTGAAGGTTGGGTATTGTCTATGTTAGATCTGGTTTGTATCAGGTAAGAGTTTGGTTTCTGTTTGTGTCTGGTCTCTGCCTTTCTCCCCACCCCTGCCATGGTAGTTTGGTTCCCCTTCCTTGGTTTTGCCTGTGTTAGGGTTTTGGGAATTTCCTTTGTCCATTTTGTGGAGATCTGTTTAGTTCTTGCCTGTGTTAGGGGTTTGGACACGTCCTTTGTCCCTTTTGTGGCACTCCATTTACTGTCCCCATTTTGGGAGGAACCTTAGCATCTTTATCTTGAGGTGGTCTGCTGTTCTAGCATGAGGGGGTGTTGTGTTGTTTTTGTTAATGGCCAGTCATGTTCCTTCTTCTAGGTGGGTGTGCAGATGTCCCTAGGTCACATGTACTCATGGAACCTGGAGTGCCCAGGCTTGTCCTTGTGCAGCTGCAGGCCTCAGCAGCAGGTAATTATGATGACAAGTACAAGGGGAACATGCCAGGCTGTGCAGGAATTATGCATTTTGTCAGAGACCTCTGCTAGATGCTCTCTCTTACTGGACCAGGCATACCCCAGAGACCAGGAGCAATGGAGCTGGTAATCTTTCCTGTTGCTCTTGAAGCCTTTTTCCTGTTGGTCTTTGTGGCAACTGTAGAGGGGTCAATCAGCAGATGGAATGAGTGCTGTTCTGCTACTTTGAAGCTAGAGTGCTGGCAACCTCTACCGTCCTCTTGGTATTGTGCACTGAGTTGTACTGTCTATTATGGCAGCACTGATAAGTGTGACACTCCCTCAGAATAACAGTACATTTCATTATTTATTCTTTACAAAGTGGCACCATGGCTTTCAGGAGGTCAGAATTGTACACAAAATGTAAAATCTGTAATCAGACAATGAGACAGTCATTGTCTACAGTGAAGTCCTCCAGGATGAAGCACAACACTGCAGAATTCTGCATCAGAGTTACTGCAGTAAACAATGATTAAGCATTAGGCATCCAAGGAAGGACTGGGTTGGTCCAAAAGCTAAAGCACTTTATTCTTTTTGTTACATCTATGTTGGTCCAATAAAAGATATCGAGTCAATTACTTCTGGATCTGTTCTTACAAGGACCAATACAGCAAAGACTAAATTGGTATGCAGTAAACAATGCAGTTTCAATGGGAGTTAATCCCTTTTGTCATGCAATAAACATATCACACTGTGCTTCATCCTGGTGGGCTTCACTGTAGCTTACTTGATCCATTTTGTACTACTCAGGCCAATATTCTGTTTTTCTGCCTCAAGTCACAGAACTCTGGTGATGCAGGTGAACATATGTCAGGAGCAAACAAAGGCAGTGGCAAACTAGAGTTGCATAGGTCCCTCCTGAAAATTTTAAATGAGACATTTTAGTTGGAGGAGCCACAGTCACTGACAAAAAAAGACCCAAAGGTGAAACTCATGCATGGGGGTCCTCCACAGGCTTCCCCAGAGGGGCCAGAGCAGAAAAAGGACAATTTGAAGGAGGAAGAAGGGGTAAGTACCCTGAGGGGGTCAGAACCAAAAACCCAAAAATGGAAACTGGCTGGAGGATGACACACATTAGGATGGACCTCATGAACCATTGGAAGACACAGTTTACCTTTTATCTGGTTTTGGAGACTTGTAGGCCTCTGGACCTTGTTTAAGTCCAGCTGGTGGCCCCCTCCAAGTGAAACCACTCCTGTCGACACTGGAAAGTGCTCCAAACTTTCCCCCATGTTATTAGCATAATGACCAGCTTTTTAAGCAGGAATGGTCTGAGGTGAAAATGAAGAGATCTTTTAGCAAAAGCAGAGTGAGATGCTATTCTTTCCAGGAAAATATGCTGAAAAGATGGCAGTATCCAACACACACTGAAGCCTCTGTAGCTAATGTGGTCAAGCACCCCTTGATCCCACTTGAGGGATCTTTGGCACTTTCTGATGTTAATGACAAGACTAATGACAAGAGAATAGATGTTGCATGCCACAGGGGTTTCATGGTGACAGGGGCAGGCATTAGAGTCAATTATGCTGCCATCAGTATCCAAGGCTCTCCATGAATGGGTGGCATCCCTCTCTGAGGGTATGCCAGAGAAGTCTCTGGTGGCAAAATTGCTCACCGTCATTGATATGGTGACTTCTTTTTTAAGGGGCATAGCACTAGACAACCTGCGACTCACAGCTAGATGCTCTATCACCAGTGTTTTGACTATGGAATGAGTGTGCCTGTGACACTGCAGATCATGCTTCTAAGTCACATTTGTTGGGAATGCCCTTTTTGGGTGACTTACTGTTCGGCCCTAAATTAGATAAAGTACTAAACAAGGTTAAAGATAAGAAGTGACATATGCAAGTCTGCCAGGGGAAACAAGGGCACTCTCACACCTCTAGGAGCAGAGGATTTGTTTGTATCAAATCCCTCAAAGGTGATTTCCATTCCTTTTTAGGGTATGAGAACAACTAGGAAAAAGGTTCCTTCTCCTATTTTCAGTATAATCAGAACCATGACTCCTTCTCATGTCGACATGCAGAAAGAGCCAACAAGAAGGACAATTCACATCATGAAGCCCATTCTGTCACTCCAGCCCTCTGGGAGTGGCAAAAGTTCTTTGTAAAAAGATTGGCTCAGACTATGGCATACTCTTGGGTTCTGGAAAATATATCTTCAGCTAATGCAATAAAATTCTCTACCATGCCCTCCAGAGGGAAATTTTTCCATTCCCTACTTTCAAAGGAGCTGATGAAAAGGAACAGGATGGATCAGACTTTGACCCATCTACTCTAGATAGGGACCATTACCCTGGTCCCTCTATCAGAGAGGGAACAGGAGTTTTATTCAGTTTACTTCATAGTACTGAAAAAACTGAAGGGGGAGCACCTATTTCTTGACCTTTAGTCCTTGAACAAGTTTGTCTGGAAGATGAAATCCCTTAGATCCAGCAAAAGAGCAGTAAAACCCTGGGGCTATCAAGCCTCCTTAATTCTGCATGTTCTAGAGCTATACAGATGGATAATCAACAAGGAGAAGAGATAGTAGATTCTGCCTCAGGGACTGGAACACCTGGAGGCATATTTTCAAATGGATCACAGGAGAGTACTCCTATCCCAGTCCAGAGTGGAGGACCTCCAGTGGGACATTCATTTCCTATAGTCCTGGAGGGTTGTCTCTACACACAGGTATTTGCAGACCTCAGGCTTAATGATGGCAACAATAGAACTGGTGCCATGGGCACAGCTTCATATGCGACCATTCTAGACTCAACTTCTGGCCTCTAGGTCACCTGCATCAGATCAGTATCAAGCTGGTTCCCCCTCTGTTTGGAGATTCCTGGCATAATGGGAACTGCCAGACAACTTGAAGAAAGAATCTCCACTGTTCTCCTCCTGACAAAATATTAACAACAGATTCCAGCTTGAATGGCTGGGGGGCAATTCTGGATCTGATTCCCATTTAGGCAGTCTGTAGTCCAGTGCAGTGAAGTCTGCAGATCAATATTTTGGAAATGAAGGTGGTTTTCCTGGTTTTTCTTCACTTTTGGGAACAGTTCAGGTACCAAGTGGTGAAAGTTTTGTCAGAAAACACTGTGACAGTAGCTTACCTCAAACAATCAAGGAGGCAAAAAAAGCAAAAACACACTTCTATAAGCTCAAAAGGTGCTTCAGTGAATAGAGAAGAATTTTCTCTCCCTCTTAGTCATTCACCTGGCATGGGATCTAAAAGTTCTGGTGGATTGGCTAAGTAAAAAGTTTATCCATGCAGGGAAGTGGTCACTGCACCTGGATGAGTTCAGAACTCTGCAAGTAGAGCTATTTTTGCAAAGGGAAAATATGCAGGTTCCAAGATTTTTCAGTTGCCCTTTGATGCCCACAGGCAGAAGCAGTGGACATACTGTCACAGACATGGAACTTTAGAACAGTATACCTGTGCCTGCTGCTCCTGCCAATCACAATGGTGCTGCAAAGATCAGGCAGTCAAGCGTCCTTCTAATAGCCCCAGAATGGCCAAGAAGATCTTGGTTCTCAGATCTGATAAATCTTTCTATAGGGGAGCTGTTTCAGCTCCTGTGTTGAAGCAATCTTCTAAGCCAGGGACCCATGCTGCACCACAACCCGAGTTCTCTTCAGCCAGCAGCTTGGCTCCTGAGAGGAGATACTTGCTAAGGTTGGGTTTTTCATCCAAGATTGTAGACACCCATATGACTTCCAGAAAGCCTTTGACTTCTTCTGCTTATGAAAGAAATTGGATGGTGATTGCCTCCTGGGCAAAAGACAGACATATCAAGCACGCTAAAGCTTCAGTGTCACAAATTCTGGATTTTCTACAGTCTGGGGCCAACAAGGATTTAGCACTCAGCACATCTCACAGTTCAGTCTTGGCTATAGGGGCAGTCCTTGGCTCCTTGTATGCAGTCACTCTAGGTACTCACCCAGAAGAATTAGATTCTTGTGGGCAGTGAGCAGCTCTAGGCCATCTTATCATTTGCCTGTCCCTCCTTGGGATTTGACCTTAGTGCTAGACATATTTTGTAAACTGCCGTATGAACCTTAGTCATCTATCCCAGAGGATATTTTATCTTTTAAGATGTGTTTTCTGGTTGCCAAGTGCTCAGCTTGAAGGATGGGTGAGCTTCAGGCCTTATCCTGCAAGGAATCATATCTAGTGAGGCATAAAGACAAGGTGGTCTTAAAGACAGTAACTCCTTTTCTCCAAAAGGCACCAACTTCTTTCCATGTGAATCAGGAGATCTGTCTACCCTCCTTCTAGCCCAATTCCACCAATGCTAAAGAGAAAGAACTCCATAAATTGACTTGTGTAGAGCAGTGAAGATATATCTCAAGCGCTGGCATTTTTCAGACAATCAAATAACCTGTTTGTTCTCCAGGGTGGCAAAGAAAGGCCAGAAAGCGTTCAATGACACCTTGGCAAGGTGGATGAAATCTTGCATAGCAAAGGCTTATATGGCTACCAAAAAGTCTCCACCAGCCTTGATTAGAGCTAATTCAATCAGGGAGATGACAGCTTCTGGGGCTGGAAAGACAGAAGCCTCCATTGTTGAACTTTGCAGGGCAGCCACCTGGGTCTCCCTACAAACTTTCAGGAATTACTGCAGGCTAAACATACAGAGCTCAGCTGATATAGTGTTTGTGCACAGTGTGCTGCAGGTAGTCATCAAAAGGTAATCAAAAATTGATCCATGGGACCATGTATGAGCTACTTTTCTCCATCTCTCAGTTCAAGATGGGTACTGCTATTTAGAACCCACATGTAACAATTCCCACTGACAATGTGGAGTGACACTGAAAGAAGAAATTCTATCAGACTTACCAAAATTTATTTTTCTGTTAGCTCCAACATTGGCAGTTTGGCCACACCTGAGAGTCATTGTTTCTTATTGGATAGTACTGACTGATGAAGATTTGTTGACTTCATAGGATTGACATTGCTTAATTTTAGCAGAGATGTTTTTCCCCCCCTCAGGCACCTTAAACAGTAATCTTATTTGTCTCTTTCTTAATTTAAAAAAATCAAGATTTACATAGAAACATAGAAACAAAGAACATAGAAACATAGAACGTGATGGCAAAAAGGGACCATGTGGCCCATCTAGTCTGCCCATAACCTACCCCTTCCCTTAACTGCTATTCAGTGTTATTATGCCCTTGTTTCTATCCCATGCTTTTTTGAAGGTTCCCACCATTTTAGCCTCCACCTGTGGAAGGCAGTTCCATGGATCCACCACTCTTTTAGTGAAGAAGAACTTGCCTGTGTTGCCCCTGAGTACACCCGCCTCAAGCTTCATGTCATGCCTCCTGGGCCTTATGTGATTTTTGATAAGGAACAGGTCCTGGACCTGTACCTTGTTTATTCCTTTTAAGAATTTGAAAGTCTCGATCATGTCTCCCGTCTCCGATCCTGGGAGTATATGTTCAAGTCACATGGGTGCTCGTCGTATGATTTGTTTTGCAGTCCACATGAATCATTTTTGTGGCTCTCCTCTGCACTGTCTTCAGTTTTTCAATGTCCTTTTATAGGTGTGGTCTCCAGAACTGGATGCTGTACTCCAAGTGAGGCCTCACCAGTGATTGGTAAAGTGGTAGGATGACCTCTCTTTTTCTGCTGGTAAATCCCCTGCCTATGCATCCCAACACACTATTTGCTCTTGTTGCTGCTTTTTCACATTGTTTGTACATCTTCAGGTTGTCTATTACCATTATTCCCAGATCTCTTGCCTGTTTGGAGGTTTCCAGTTTTTCTTCTCCTAGGAAGTAATCCTCTCCTGTGTTGGTCCTTCTGATGCACATAATCTTGCATTTATTGAGTTAAAATTTAGTGCCACAGTTTTGACCATTTCTCCAGACACTTAAGGTCAGCCCTCATCTTCTCCACACCACCTGGAGTATCTAACCTGTTGCCTATCTTTGTGTCAGCTGCAAACAAATTCACCTTACCTTCTAGTCCATCAGAAATGTCACTAATGAAAATATTGAATAGGATTGGTCCGAGCACTGAGCCCTGTGGTAGTCCCCTAGTTACATCTCTTTCCTCTAAAAATGAGAAATTTACTAGCACCTTCTGGGTCCTTTCAGCAAGCCAGCTCCTTACCCAGTTCACTACCTGTTGCCCCACTCCCATACTGTCTAACTTGTTTAGTAGCCTTCTATGTGGGTTTGAGTTGAAGGCCTTGATGAAGTCTAGGTAGAGGCATACTGATGAGTCCTGGTAGGACGAAACACATGTCTATGTCACCTGTTAGCATCCTTTGCAAACTGTGTGAGAGGCCTTTCGGCACCATGCAATTCTGCTTAAAGTTGAACCAGCATAACATTCTGTGGTGATTTGCATATGCAGCCCATGATGCTTTGCATTGTGTGGGCATGTGTGATTTTGTATTTTCTTGAAACTTGGCTTCCCAGCCAAATGCCCTTTGGGGTAACCCTTGCCTCAGTGTTTGCGCACAGAGGTTCTTTGTCTTTTAAATAATTTTATTTTAATGGGTTCACCACAACATAACCCAGACAGACTGTCTTAGAGTAGCTGGTTCATTCCACTGGGGTGTCAAACAGATGAGGCATACTGATGAGTCCTGGTAGGACCCTTTGCAAACTGTGTGAGAGGCCTTTCGGCACCATGCAATTCTGCTTAAAGTTGAACCCGCATAACATTCTGTGGTGATTTGCATATGCAGCCCATGATGCTTTGCATTGTGTGGGCATGTGTGATTTTGTGTTTTCTTATGTCTACATCTCCTCCTTGGTCTACTATTTTTCTTACCCAGTTAAAAAAGTCTATTAGATTTGTTTGGTATGGCTTACCTGTGGTAAAGCCATGTTGTCTTGTGTCTGATTTGCTGTTGTCCTCAAGATAGGATATTATTCCCTCCTTGAGAAGAGATTCCATTGTTTCTCCCACAATTGAGGTGAGGCTCACTGGCTTGTAGTTGTCTGCACTCTCCCTGCTCCCACTTTTGTGTAGAGGAACAACTGTGGCTAGTTAACAGTCTTGTGGGACCTCACCCTGTTCAAATGATAATTTGAAGAGATCTGCCAGTGGATCTGCCAATTCCTCCCTTAGTTCTGTCAGTAATCTGGAGTGCAATTCGTCTGGTCCCATGGCCTTGTTTATACTGAGTTTCTCTAACTGCTTTATGATTGCTTCCTTTGTAAAGGGACCAGTGTATACTCCTGCTCCTTTTTTGTTGTCTGCTATTTTAGTGGGGCTGCAGACATCCTGCTCTTTTGTACATATGAAGCAGAAATATCTGTTCAGATTTTCACTTTCTCCTTGTCGTCCTTGGTGTCTTCTCCATCTTCCTTTGTAAGTCTGACAATTCCCCCCGGTTTTCTTCCTTTTTTCACTGATGTATCTGTAAAATGTTTTGTCACCCCTTTGGCTTCATTGACAATCCTTTCCTCTGTTTCTGCCTTTGTTGCTCAGATTTCTTTGTTTACTTCCCTTTGTTTTTCTTTGTAGTCTACCATGTCCATGCCTGATGCTGTTTTTTTTATATTTCTTGAAAGCAGCTCTTTTCTCCCTGACCTTGATGGCTACCTCCTTAGAAAACCACAGTGGTTTTCTTTTCTTCTTTGCTTTGCTCACTGATTTTATGCAATGGTTTGCAGTCTGCAGTATAGTCATTTTGAGATGTGTCCGGCATTCTCCAACATCCCTTCCCCATACAATGTTTGCACGTTTCTTTTTAAGATCTTCCTTCATTTTGGAGAAATTTGCTTTTCTAATGTCCATGACTTTAGTTTTTGAGGGCTTTGTTTCCATTTTTGTTCGAACTTGAAACTGCACCATGCAGTGGTCACTAGACCCTAGGTGGCTTCCCAACTCTACCCCCCAAGATATTGTCCCTGTTTGTTAGTATCAGGTCAAGAATTTCATCCCCTCTTGTTGGGACATTCCCAAGTTGTTTCAGGCCTACTACATGCAGAGCCTCCAGAAAGTCATTGCTTCTGAGTGAACTTGTTGAATGGTTACCCCAATTTATACCAGGTAAATTGAAGTCCCTTAGTACTTTCACTTCTCCTTTATCAGTCATTTTTTGGATGGTTTCCAATATTTTTTATCCCCCTCCAACCCTGTCACCGGTGGTTGATAAAACACTCCTACATGAGTTATTGCTCCATTTCCTGCTTCCAGAGTGACCCAAAGTGACTCTGTTTCTGTGTTGTCACTTTGGGTCATAGTCACTTTTATGCCTTCATTTATGTACATAGCAGCTCCCCCCCCTTTCCTTGTGTTTCTGTCTTTCCAGAAGAGACAGTATCCAGGGATAGATGTGTCCCAGTCATGGTTGTTGTTTAACCAGGTTTCTGTGATGGCTACCCAGTTCAGATCTGTTTCAGCAGCTATTTTATTTGATAAGCTCCTTGCATTTGTAAACATAATTTTCCAAAATTGTTCTCCCCCTTTCCTGGTGTCCTGCTTTAGTTTTGAGTGATTGTTTGTGTTGGTTTCTGTTGCATTACCCGGATGATGAATCCCCATTGTTGTATTACTACCCCTGATTTGGTGGAGTTTTGGGGGAGAGGTAGCAGATCCTTTTGCTACTGCTGTCCCCTTCCCAGTTCCTAGTTTAAAAGGTCAACAGATGCATCAGGTTTCTGCCCTAGTGCTCACGCACCTTCTTTAGTTAGTTGTAGACCATCATATCTGAATAGACCTCGGTCCCCGAAGTTTCACCAGTGCTCTTTGAAGAGGTGGCCCCTTTTGGCACCACCCTTTCAGCAAAGTGTTTAGTTCCTCTATGTGAGCATTGCATATCCTTTGATTACTGCCTCCTTTTCTCCCAGACTAGTAGGATCTCAGAGAAAGCAACAGTTGAGGAGTTAGATGTTAATGTCTCAACTAAGTGAGATATGTGCTGCTTGGTCTTCTTGAGTGCCTGGTTTGCCTGATCATTAGTACCTATGTGGATGAAAACACCTGTGCATTTACCTTCCCTTTTTATTAACCTATTTATGTGATCTGTGTCTCTTTTTGTAGAAGCCCCCAGTAGGCATTTGACTACTACCTCCATTTCAGGACGCTGAGTTATGTGTGATTCCACCCCTTTGATCATGGAATCACCCACAATCAGTATTTTCTTGTGATATGTTATGACTGTATCCTTTGTGGTTTGTTCCCCAATTTTTCTATTTATGATACCAGTCTGGTGGTTTTTGGTGAAATAGCCTCATTCCCCCTCCTTTGTGAGAGGGCTGTGCCTGTTTGATGTTTTAATTGGTGTGTCCCAATATGACAACTGTTTTTGGAACCTGCTTGACTTTCCTCTGCCCCCCTTTACTACCTGTCACTCCCCTGGAGCAGTGGTGGTGGGGTGTTGAGGGATCATTTCCTGGTGGAGACGGTGAGGTGAAAAGGGGTGAGCAGGGTTCCTTTTGTCAATGAGGTTGGGGAGATATTTGATTGACTTCCATACCTGGCTTAGCTGGGCTTTCAGATCTCCTACAACCCAACATGTGGGGCAGTGCCCTAGTGCCTGAATGTGTGCCCTCAGAAAGGATGCACCTCACCACTGGCAGTTAATGTTATCCATTGTGTACAAGGATGAAAGAGAAGGAGGTTGAATCCCAACAGAAGGGAATGAGACACATCCAATTTTTTTATTTATTTATATTATATATTTGTTTTGTACTGCCCATTCCCTTATGCAGCTAGAAAGTTGGACTGTGAGTGGCTGCTATAAAGAAAGACCAGCCAGGGGAGGGTGGGATTAGGGGGAGGGAGAGCAAAATCTGTGTCCTGCTCAGAAAAAAAAAATCAGTTTAACACACCCAGTGGATCTATGTGCTGCAATCTGCCCTCCCCAGCACATCTACATCTGTGGATGAGAGGACAGCATTTACCTGCTCAGCGGTGAAGTAAGTGCTGGACTAAAATACAGTGTGATTTGCTCGGAAACATCGCACTAGAAATACCACTGTAAATGGACAGAAAGGAAATGAAAGTGTTAAATAATAAGATTATTTATAACCTGTAAAAAAGTATCACAGGCATGCAGCCCTTGTTCACCTTTTACTAAGTCTGCAGTAAACAATAATGATCAAGTGTGCCTCCCTGTTACCATGCTCCATATTCCCACAGTATAATCTGAGATGGTATAGTTAGTGAGAAACAAAGTTACCTGCACAGCCCCACTACTGCTTGCTCCAGCTCCGACTTGTCAGAAGTGAAGTTTGTTTTAGCCCTTCTATTCAGCACCTCCATGCAGCCAGAAATTACGCTTACCCAGTGAAGCTTCATTCAGCTCCCTTGATTGATACCCATTGGTGACTGAAAAGAAGAGCTGAGGTCTTTACTTGTGGCTGCTCTTAGGTAGATCCTGGAGTCAAGCTCATCCCAAGTCTTGCCATTAGCCAAAAGGTGGGTGTGTAAGCCTCAGTCAACTTACAGCCTCAGTCCCTTTGTAATATGAGTGCCAGCTCTTATGGATTGTTTTCTTAGATTCGTCTACTATGCAACTGTTCAGGATCAGAGGCAACACACATTAACAAGGCATTTAACCATACCATGAACTCTTCGAGACCTGAGGGGAATGGGCAGGTCCGATCTCCAACAAGGTAAGGCAGTCGTTGATTCCTAGTTATTCATATTCATTATTTGGAAGGCTAGAATTTGTGTCTCTTATGGTATTTATGTTCAGGGGTAATAGAATTTTTAATTCATCGTAATTGATATTGGCTGAGGAACTGTCTCCCTTACAAAACAAAGATCATCAACATTCCAAGATGCAGTTACAGGTTCTTAAAGCTATAGTTGTGCCAGTGATCCCTGGTTGGGGTACAATATACTCACATTTGATGATTCTCATTGACAATGTTGGAGCCAACAGAAAATGAAATCATGGTAAGTTGTGATAGAATTTCTTCTTTTACTGAATTCTGGCAAACAAAAACCTCTACTGCTTATGTTGTAGTGGACATTTGTACATCTTGAGAGGGAGGCAATATCATCTGGTCATAGTTAGTTCTTGCTGTAGATGAACCACATCTGCCACTCCACCCAGGTCTAATTTCTTGGTCACCCACTCAAAGAAATCTATTAGATACATTTCACATGGACTCCATCCCATTGAACCTATGCTGTCTCAGGTCTTGAAACCCATTTAATTCAATATATTCCACTATCTTTTCCTTCAGCAATGATTCCATTAAATTTATGACCACTGAAGTCAGGCTGACTGGCCTATAATTGCCAGTTTCCTGCTACCACCTTTGTGAAGTGGGACTACATATGTCTCCCTTCAGTCCTCTGGAACCACTCATGTTCCTCTGACCTGTTAAATGGGACTGTCCGAGGTGCAGCCAGTTCCACCCTAAGTTCCCTCAATACAATTGAATGTAGCCAGTCTGGTCCCATTGCTTTGTCCACTTTCAAATTACTGAGTCCATTCAGGAATCTCACCTCCAAACCGGACTAGTGTCCATTTCTCTCCTTCTGGTGCCCCTGTTATTTTTTGTGACCCCTTCCCTATTCTTTCTTCTGATAACATTCAATAAAAGTATTTTCTCAGGATGTCTGCCTTTTCTTGGTCCCCCTCGGCACAGTTCCTCCCTTCCCTTTTTAACCTTACAATCCCATCTTCCTCTTTTCACTTACACACCTAAACAAGCTTTTTTTAATGCCGAATGTTCATCGTTTGCATTGCTGTTGTACTGGGTCTTGCCTGTGCACACTTTTACTATATATTTATTGAGGATAGACAAGAAGAGATGCAATATATCATTTTCAGTGGTGTCCTGCTTTTACACATTTTTGGATTGTATTTACCCAGGATAGGCCAGCGGAAAGGCAATATCTACTTTTCACACATTTTAACCTCAGATATGCAATAGTCTTTTTATAACCTGACATTATGATCAAGACAGGTGGAATTTTTTTAAGTGTCATCTCCAAAAAGTGATTTTGTAGGGCAACTTCAAAAACAAGTTTCAGATGGCATTTGTAAAATAATACCTATCATGGTCAGGAGATGGGGCAACACAAGGGAGTTGTTGAATACTAGGGGTCAAAATCTTCAAAAATAAAGTTATGAGTAAATGTTGGAACAATTCAATGATTCTTCATAACTTAGTTGTTGTTTTTCTCATATTTCAACCCCAATTGTTCAACATATTCTTTTTGTGACCACTCTTTCTGAATGTGACAGATGTCATTTGTAAAGTAATGGCTGAGACATAATTTCAGGTCACAAATGTGAAAATACATTTTGGCTTTGCAAAATGACAGCTGTCATGTTCATCATATGGTGTGAAAAAATGGCTATGTTGAAAATTTTGGGTCAAAATATTGACAGTTACCAAAGTTACAAGCGCACATTTAAAAATTTCAACATACATTCACAACCTTGTCATTTTTCAACATTTTTACCTCAATATGTCAACATAGCCTTCTTATGATCCCCCCCCCATGAACAAGGGCAGTGAACATTTTTAAATACTGCCCAAAAGATGATTTCGTACCACCAGTGTAAAAACACATTTTGGCTGGGATTAGAAAAATGAAAGGTGTCACATTCATGAAGGGGTGTGAAGAAATGGCAATGTTGAAAATTTGAGGTTAAAATTTTGAAAATTACTAAAGTTAAGAGTATGTCTTAAAACATTTAAATGCACTTTTATAACTTTTTTGATTTGTTCCTAATAAAAAGATTAACAGCAAAAAAAAAAACCTTTTTGATTTGTAATATTTTTATCCCAGATTTTCAACATAGCCTTCTTGTGTCCCCCATATAGCCTTCTTATGACCCTCCCTCATGGACAAGGGAATAGAAAATGTTCAAATCCTGCCAGAAAGGTGATTTCAAGCCGCAAGTATGAAAAACAAATTTTTGGATAGCATTTAAAAAATGACAGCTGTCCCAATCATAAGGTGTTGTGAAAAAATGGCTACGTTGATATTATGGAGTGACAATATTGAAAATGACCAAAGTTACAAGTGTGTATGTAAAAATTTCAATGTACACTCATAACTTTTCTGTTTTTAAAAATGTTTAGCCCAAATATTCAACATAGCCATCTTATGACCGCGCCTCATGAGCAAGGGTGGTGAAAATGTTCGAATGGCAAGGTAAGGCAAAATTTATTTAAAAGACGCCCAATCTCAGAGGCTCTGGGTGCAGTACAGATAAATAAACACATTTTTCAAAACAGAATCAATAAAAAAACTGAAAAAATAAAAACAAACAGATAAATAATTAATCTCACATAAAAACCTTTTCCATAAAGAATAAGCTAAAAACATCAAATTTCATTAACTGTAATCAAATCTGTAAATGGAACAGATTAATCTCGAAAGGCCTGGGTGAATATTAAGGCCTTAAGGTGGGCCTTGAATACCTCCAAAGTAGGGGCCCTCTTAACCCCAAGGGGCAATGAATTCCACAGGGAAGGCAACACTAAAATCCCTGTCGCCAGCCGAGTTTAGCCTCATCCTGGGAATCACCAGGGGGCCCCCACAGGTGGAACGGAGGGGGTGAACCAAGCGAGCAGGTGGAAGCAGGTCTAACAGATAACCAGGGCCCTTACCATGTAGGGCCTTATAGATGAGAAGACCCACCTTAAAGAGGATCCTCTACCTGAATGGCAGCCAGTGCTGCTTACGTGACACTTGTGTAATATGGCAGAATTTTGGCTTCCCACTAAGTAACCAGGCAGCTGCATTGTGCACTAGCTGCAGTCTGTGGAGAGATCCTCCCATGGCCACAAGGTAGAGTGCATTACAGTAGTCAAGTCTTGATGTAACTAAGGCATGCATCAAATGGGGAGGTCCAGAGGAAGAACAAGGGGCTTTATTCTGGTGACATTTCTGAGGTGGAAAAAACAGGAGTGGATGGTGGAAGATATCTGTGCCTCCATCGTCAGACTCCCATCCAGAATGACACCAAGATTTTGCACCCTAGACGAGGCCTTCAAAAAACAGATCCAAGAACAAGCCCAATTTCTGATCCAGAGGCCATCCTGTCATGCATTCTGTTTGACTCCACCACCGATACCTCCATCTTATTGGGATTCAGTCACAACCTGCTAGAGTCCATCCAGTCATTGATCTCAACATGGAAGCTGTTTAGCACATCTACTGCGTTGGATGTTCCTGGGGCAAAGGAGAAGTATAGCTGGGTATCGTCAGCCTAGATATGAAAACCCAAGCCATACTTCCCAATGATCCCTCCCAGGTGTAGCATATACACTGTGAACAGCACTGGAGCTAGCACTAACCCCTGAGGTACTCTGCAAGATAGGGGGCTAGGGGTGGAGGAGAAATTCCCCATAATGCCCCGTTGCCTCCTGTTGGTTAAAAAAGACTCAAACCAGTAGATAACAGTGCTGGCGAGTCTGCAGAGTTCCCTGAGGTGGGCAAGCAACACACAATGGTCCATAGTATCAAATGCTGAAGAGAGATCAAGGAGAACAAGAATTGTCCTTTCTCCTTGATCTCTGGCCCCGAGAACATCATTCTGCACCTGAACAAATGCTGTTTCTGTGCTATGCCTCACCTGAAACCCCAACAGGAAGTATTCGTATGACTCATGGGTCACAAGGTGCTCCTCCAACTGAAGCGCCACTACCTTCTCCACAATCTCTGCCAAAAAGGGAAGGTTGGAAATAGGTCGGTAATTTGCCCAAAAGGTGATTTCACACAGCAACCATGAAATCACCTTTTTGAGACATATTTGCATAATTCTAATGCCTTTATTCATGATGTGGGGTCTCAAAAATACTACACTGAAAATTTGAGGACAGAAATTTTCAAAAATGACCAATTTATGAGGACAAGTTAAAAACTCATCGAAATACACTGAATCACATACCTGATTTCTTCAGTTCCCAGTACAGCATTGAAGAGTGATGATGTGTATCTCATCCAGAGAGGATTATGGCCTTAGACCCCAGAAGGTAAGTAAGGTTTGGAGGTCTGTGTGGTGGTTGGTCCTGCTTGGAAGGGACAGGTGGGGACAAGGTAATGGCAGCAGCAATAGACATTGATGGATGACATTCTGTTTTACAGGGTGTATAAAAATAACCAAAAATCTATAAAAGATAGTTTTCTTTATTTCAGTTACCGACACTGGGGATTGGGAAACCCATTGTTGGTATTAAGTTTGGCAGCACCAGGAGTGGACTCCCTGATGTTGCACAATTAAAACAGGAGGAGTGGGTGTTAGTAGCTGGCACCAGGATTGGGCACCCCAGTATTGGAAAATGAATGGGTGCTGAGTAGAAGGGTCAGGTGGGGGAGGGTATTAGAGAAAACAGACATTGATGGACACTTTTCTTTTTACAAGGTGCATAAAAATAAAAAAGTCCAAGAGGGACAGTTTTATTTATGTGAGGTACTCACACTGGGAATTGGGCATCACAATGTCAGTGCTATATTTAGTGTCACTGGGGTGGGCTCCCCAGTGTCATACAATGAAAACAGATGGTGTAGGGGTAGTAGCTGCTACCAGGGATTGGGAACCCGGTGTCAGAAAATTAACAAGGAAGGGGTGGGAGGGATTGGGGGCAGTTTTCTTATGTTTTGTGGCACCTGAGGTGGGCTTCCCATTGTTGTTCAGTGATAATGGGCAGAGTGGGGTGTAGTAGTTGGCACTGAGGATTGGGCCGACCAGTGTCAGAAAATTAAGAAGGAGGGGGGAAGAGGGATCGAGGGATCTTTTTATTTATTTCAGGTTACATGCAGAGAGGACCACAGCAGGCTGATCAGGACGCTGAGAAGCACAGTTTTTTAAGCACTCCATGTTACCAAACAACCAACCACAGGCTCCAAGTTCTGCAAAAAAGAGGCAAATCATTATTTGAGCATAAAGCAGAGCACCAACTGAAAGCATCTAGCACAGCACTTTGGCCCACAATTGGACTTCATCAGGGGCCGTGTCCCCACACATAACATCAATATCCATTTAAATTGTTATCTTAAAGTGACATAGACCACAATCAATTTAAAATAGATTTATTGTACATATGACATATGCAAGAAATTATAAGTCACAAAAATTAATATAAATGCACAAAGTTTATCACCATTCAAATCTCTTTAAAATTGTTCACCGAAGAATATCTCATTTTCAAGCAAAAACAATGGCAAGGCAAAAATAAACAAATAAATAAATACAATAAATAAAAAACATGTTTTGCATAGGGAAACATTATGAATGAGGGACATAAGCCACATCTAGGTATTCAATTTTATGGTTTACAAAAATAATAGTAATAGTAATTTCTTTTCTCTATTCACTTTTTAAAAGATATAAATCCCTCTTTGTTTTTTTTTTGTGTAAATGGCTATATTAAATTGCATGCCTGTATAAGAAATACCTAGAAAGACAAAATCATAATGTATTAGGATATCACCATAATTTATTATGATACCCAGAATAAACATGTTATTTATTTAAACTGTTACTCATAATAGAATGAAATAAATGGACTAAGACATAGGTGATAAAAGATTATGACTGAGCATATAATAAAATATAAAGACCAAGACACAGGTTACAAAGGATTGTCACTGAGCAGTGAATGGAAATCAGCAGGGTACTCAACTGAATAAATATATCCAGAACAGTTATCATAACTTCCTAAATGCAGAGTTACTGGCTTTTAATGAAAGCAGGTAAATCAACCTCATCATGAAATCCTTTTGACTGTACAGTATCCAGGGAAACATATCCATTAAGTCTCTTTCTGATTAAGTCAACCACCTTCTCTCAAAAGGGGGCACTGTTTCTAATACAGTAAATTTCAAAAAATGAAGGGTCTGAATTATAAAATAGGGCAAAATGCTCCCCCAGTGGACTACAATCACTATAATTAATGATGGCCATAACGTGTTCTTGCACTTGTGTTTTTATGGGTCTGATTGTTCTTCCAACATAATGTTTTAATCAACTGCACCAAATGATGTATACTTAAAACATGGTAACACATGATATAAAACTTCTGATTTGCAACTTTTCTACAATTCTTATGATGTACAGTACATATGTGTTTCCTTCTTCTGCAAATTTGCATGCATTGCAATTTCTGTATCTGAAAAATCCTTGTGGTTTTCATGGTAGCCAATTTCTGGGATTCCCAGCTGGTTTAAAGTGACTACTTGTCAAAATATCTTTCATGTCTTTTTCTTTTTATATGTAATTCTCTGGTATTCCCCTACCTCTTTTCTTAAAAGTAAGTCAGTATGTAAAACATTCCAATGTTTATATATGATGTTACCAATCCATCCTGATACATCACTATGCATTGTGGAGAAGGTAATAGTTTTCTGATCTGTGATATTCTTATATTTTGGTTTTAATAGTGTTTCTCTGTTAACATTTTTAAATTTCTCTGATGTATCTTCCAAAAGTTTTTCATCACATCCCCTGTCTATAAACCTTGAAATTAACTTGTCTGCTTGTGTGATAAAATCCTTCTCCCTTGTACAGTTTCATTTTATTCTAATCAGTTGCCCATATGGTATTCAATTCTTAAGTTTCTGGGGATGCACACCAGATGCAAGTAAGACTGTTGGATGCTGTGGGAGCTCTGTAGCACACACTCTCAATTACCTTGTTTTTTTTTTTACCTTTAATTCTACATCTAGAAATGTTATTTTGTCACAATGAAACTGGCCCATAAATTTGAGACTATTACTGGTTTAGTTCATGTACTCGATGACTTCTAATATTTCCTCTGAATTACCATTCCATATACAAATAACATACAAACATATGAAAATTGGCAGCAGATAAAGGCCTAGTTGTCTATCAAGTCTGCTCGAATGTGCAGCAAGCACCCCTTATTCTGTAGCTGCCCCTTCCTCTCTCCCTTCCTCTCCCTTGACACTCCCCCTTGCCCTGTCCCAGCCTGAGCTCCATAGATGCTGTTGCTGCCCTTACTGCCCTTGTCACCTCCTTTGATTCCTTCAGGTACTCCTCCCTGTATTTTTGTTCCTCCTTAAGGCATCTCTTTTCCTCCTTACCTTTTCCATGACCTCCTTGCTCACCCAGTGAGGTTTCTTTCCCCTAACCTTCTTGCTCTGGGCCTTGCAGCAGGTTATGGTTGCCTCCACTATACCTAGCTTTATGAATTCCCAACTCTGGTTAGTGCCCACACTAGGTTGGATTCTGGACAGGTACCCTTTTACCAGTTCCCCCATCCTCCCGAAATCAGCCCTCCTGAAGTCCACCATCCTTGTCCCAGATTCCACTCCTTCCTTACCCATGTCCAATGTGAACCATACTGAGCGGTGGTCACTCCTCACCAGTGGTTCTTCCACCCTCAGTTCCCTCACAAACTTCCCATTTGCCAGCATGAGGTCAAGTGTATTCCCTAACCTGGTTGGTTCACTGATGATTTGCATCAGGTAGCTGTCCTGGAAGGCATCCGTCAGACCTGCTCCCTTCTAATCCTGGTTGTTTGGGTACTCCAATCCACTCCTGGCATGTCGAAGCCCCCCACGATCACCATGCTACCCTTCTTGCTGGTCATCCTGATCTGTCCCACTAGTTCCCTATCTAACTCCGCTGTCTGAGAGGGTGGCCTGTACATCATTCCCATCCTGGGAGTCCTATTCTTAGAATCCTGGATTTACATTCATAGTGACTCCTTACTACCCTCTTCCCATTTCTCCTGTAGACACTTCAGTCCTTCCTTCACAAATAGTACCACCCCCCCTTCCTTTCCACTCACTTTACCCCTACAAAATCCTGTACCCTGGAATTGACAGGTCTCAGTCATTGTATTGGGTATCCCATATTTCAATAATGGCTGCCATGTCCACCTCCCCCTTTGCCATGAGAGTCCATAGCTCTGCAGTTTTCTTCCCAAGGCTCCTAGCATTCAGGGTGACCATTTTCCACCACTTCCCATTCCCACCCTCTCCTCCTGCCTCCTTCACTAGCATCAGCAAAGAAGAACCAATCAAAAAATCGCACCAAGACTGGGGCTGGTTATTATCACTGAAAGGCATCAATGTAAAAAGGGTGAGCACCCAGCCAGGATGATATGAATTAAATCTTTATTTTATTAAAGTGCAAATGTTCAAAATATTGGCTCAACACCAAAATAGTGTGGGCCGATGAAAAAACTTCTTATGTTTCACTCAGTATGAAACACCAAGTTTCCTTAGAGATAGCTGGCTAGTATTCATGCTGCCATTAAATACATATAAAATCATGTGCAGCTCTCACACAAACATGTGCCTTCTAATAAATTGATTAAGTGCAGCCATTAAATGCAACCAATTAAAAACTGTCTTGAAAAACAAATCATCTGACAATTAACTGTGTTTGCAACTATGCCTGTGGCACAAACTTATAAGCTGACACAACGAGTCAAGGGTCAACTCTGCTCATGTTTTTAGTATGAATACAGTGTTATAATTAAATCCCCTCTTTTTTATACACCAAGGGATAAAATGTGTATCAAGGTCCCATTTAAAATGCTATTAGCCTATTTGATCCAAAAGACCCCTATGTCAATTTACCATATAAAAGGCTATTATTAATTCCTTTTATATTTAAATTCATAACACTGCATTATAAGGCTAAGAAGAAATAGCATCACTACTGGTACTTGCCTTTTGTCCTTTGTCGCTGTTATGGAGGGGTAAGATCATATGGCTTCCCAACATGTGGTCTCTGCATGTCCCTTGCCCACTTGCCACCCCCCACTTCTAGTTTAAATTCCCTACTACCTCTATGTACTCTTCCATCCTCTGTTTCAACACTTTCTTTCCCTCCTCACTCAAGGGTAGTCTATCTTTAGCATAGAGACTACTGTCCTCCCAGGTCCCTCCCCAACCCCCACAGCCCATACCCTTTAGCATGACATCAGGTTCTTTATCATTCATTAACTTCCTTTATTCTCAGCTTTTTTGCTATGCTTGCCCTGGGTACTGGAAGTATCTCTGAGAAAGTTACTGATCTTCCTGTCCCCTCACATAATTGTCCTAGTTCCTCAAACCTCTTCTGGACTATGTCTATCATCCTGTCAGTCAGGTCATTTGTCCCCAAATGTATAGTTAAATGAGACTTCTCCCTACCCCTTCTAGCATATTTTAGAAGAGATTGTCCCTTCCTTTCTGCTGTCATTTCCAGCATGGCCTCCACCCAAATGTGACTATGCCTCTCCCCTTTGCTACCACACCGGACCCCTCTTAGTATTGAGTCCCCCAGCACTAAGATTCCACCCCTATTACCAACTGCTTGCTTCCTTTCCTCCCCAACTCTCGCTGCCAGCTCCTCCTCTTCCTCCTGCACAGTAGTTCCCCCTTCCACTCCTGCGAGCAGAACTCCCCCTCACTTCAGTTTCATCTGGACTTCCATCAGTTACTCCTCCAACCTCATCACCTCCCTCCTCCACCCTTCCCTCTAGTACTACAAATGATTTTCTGAAGGCCCTTCTCCTGTGCCTACTTCCTCCCTCCTCACACTAGCCCATTCCCTCCTTTTGACTCCATGACTGTTGCCTCTTCTCTTCCTCCCCTCACCAGTCCCTTTCTCCTCATTCCTGTTGCCTTTTTCCCTTGACCTGGGTACCCCCAATGCTGCTACTCTTGGCCTGGGCCCCCTCTCTCTGCTTCCCTTCTTTTGGCCCTCTCCTCCCCCTGTTAGCCCAAATTGCCCTCCCTCCTTATCTACCCTTCTCCTTCCAGTGTTGGGCTATAACCTCCTCCAGTCTGCCTTGCCTGTCTTAGCTCCTCCTGCAGACCCTTGATCTCCTTTTTAAGTTTCTCTATTTGGTTGCACACTAAACATTCCCCAACTCTAAATGCAATTTTTTGGAAGATTGGCATACAGCAGTTCTTGCAGCCTACCACCATAGACATTGCTGTGATCGCCCACCAGGGACCCCACACCTTCCAGATGAAGGATTCCCAATGCTCCCCCAAGTCTCCCTTCTCCCCGTCTATCATTGCAAAACATTCTTCTCCTTTTCTCAATTTCCCTTACCCCTTTGTCATACACTTTAGATAGATTGAGCAGCTGCAGTTGAAGTTCCTATCCCTCCTGTCCACACCCAAAAAGAAACTGTAAGCAACTATTGCACAGCCACCTTCTGACTCCTACCCCTACTTTTCACAATGAAAACACCAATGAAAACAGGTAAAAATTAAAGTTCCTTGTGTTGTAGTTACTTCTCTTCTACAGATATTGCAGTAACCTCTTCACTCACCAGTGTTCCTTTCCTGCACATATGCTTCTGCTATGACAGGTGCATGTCATTTTCCCTTTTGCAGGAGTGATGTCAGAACCCCATGTATAAAGAAAATGATGTACCTGGGGTGGGTGGGGTGAGGTGCAGGTTAGGTGGGACCAGTCTGTGCCCTCCAGAAACAATCATGTAGCTGAGGCCCCTGGCCAGACAATTTGCACCCTTCCCCCACTATGCACTAAACATTGCAGCTAATGAAGACAGCAAAATAAACAATCACAATCCCACTAAAAGCCCAAAAAATAGGTTTCATATCAGAAGAAACAGGTCTCCAATTCAAACAACAACCTCACCAACAACACACCAAAATGGGCTTGAAATTAGAAGATATAGATTTCCAATTCAAAGAAACAGCCTCAACAAAAGTGCAGTAAAATAGGTTTGAAATCAGAAGAATCAGAAGAAATCAGAAGAAACAGGCATCCATTTTAAAGAAATGACAGTGCCACTTAAAACATACCAAAACAGGTTTCAAAGTTTCAGCAGTTTCAAAACAGTTCCCTGCTAGCCCCTTACAAGAAGTCAGAAAAACTCAGCCTGCTACCAAGTGAAACAACAAGACAAATCAGCCCACCTACAACACACCAACATAGCTTTCAAATTTCCAACAGCCCCAAAACAGTGCCCTGCTAGCCTCTTAAAAGTAGTAAGAAAAAAATAACCTGCTACCAAGTGAAGTCAACAAGAAGCAATTTAAAAGCAGCAAGGAGCAGCTACTGCACTAAAATGAATCTGATTCCTTCCCCTTCTAGTTTTTTTCTGAGAAGCCAAAAGCAAATTGTTACCACAAACCTGATTCAGCTCCACCTCCAGTTAACAGGTAGCTGAGTGAGGCCCAAGGACAGACAATTAGCACCCTTCCCCCACTATGCACTAAACTGTGCAGCTAGTGAAGGCAGCAAAAAACAATCATAACCCCACTAAAAGCACAAAAAATTGATTTGATACCAGAAGAAACAGGTCTCCAATTCAAACAACAGCCTCACCAACAACACACCAAAATAGGTCTGAAATTAGAAGATATTGGTTTCCAATTCAAATAAACAGTCCCAATAAAAGCACATCAAAGTAGGCTTGAAATCCAAAGAATCAGAAGAAATTAGAAGAAACAGGCCTCCAGTTTAAAGAAATAACAAGCCCACTTAAATCACACCAAAAATAGGTTTCAAAGTTTCAACAGCTCCAAAACAGTTCCATCTAGACCCTTTTTAAGAAGTAAGAAAAACTCAGTCTGCTACCAAGTGAAACAACAAGACAAGTCAGTCCACTAATAACTCACCAAAATAGCTTTCAAAATTCCAACAGCCCCAAAACCATTCTCTGCTAGCCCCTTGGAAGCAGTAAGAAAAAAAATAACCTGCTGCCTAGCGAAATCAACAAGAAGCAATTTAAAAGCCGCAAGGAGCAGCTACTGCACTAAAATGAATCTGATTCCTCCCCATTCTAGTTTCAATAAAGTGATACCATTGCACCACCTTGTTAATGAAATTATTTTGATCCTTGTTCCAAATGTAATTCTCTTCCCATTTTCCCATTACCAGGTTCGAGTAGAAGAGAGCCATGGTAGCCCCCATTGTCATTTCACACTTTTGTCAAAAGCAATCTCTATTAAATAGAAAATAATTATGCTCCAATATGAATTCTAAGTCCTTTAAAATGAACTCCTTCAATACTGGATCACACAGTGTCAGTTTGTTCAAGTAATACTTTACCGCATCTAAACCATCAATGTTGAATAGACGTGTATAAACTTAGAACATCATTTGTCAGCAACATATAGCCTTTTTGCCAAATGAACTTGCCCAGCTTTTCAAGTAAGTGCATGGTATCATGTAAGCATGGTTTTATGTCCCCCACAAATTGTTTAAAAAATAATCAAGATATTGACCCAGGTTGTATGATGGAATAGATTCCAGAATAAAGATGCAGTAAATTAAAATTTTGCCATCGAAGTCGAGGCAAAGTGGCTGATTTTGCTACTTGGAGTAATCGGTGAAATTTCCCTGCATTTGGTAGAATTTTGTCTTGGCAAAATTCCACCTTCCATGGGTGAAATTTCTCTACGGAAGGTGAAATTTTGCCATTCCGCAGGCGAAATTTAGCTGTTCATCAGGAGAAATTTAACATTTCTCCCCATGAAATGGGTGAAATTCATGGATTACTTCACACAGCGAAGTTGTCTCACTTTGCCCACCACTATTCCAGAAACAATCGGATGAAGGAAGGGGGGCAGCTCTCAATCCTTGTGGATCTCTGACAACCAGTAAAAAGTTGGGGTGATCAGGAATTTAGGTTTAATAAATGATGACTCTTCACCTGTTAACCATCCTTTCTCATGTGCCTCATCTACTAGGGAGAACAGTTCCATACATATTTTTGAAGTTGGGTCTGATTTAAACTTTTCATAGTTGTCACCATTTTTAAAAGATCTATTTTTTCCACATAAAAACAATTCTTACATCAAAACAATGTTCCTCCATTTGTCTGATTTCTTAATTATCACATTTTCCATTGCCTGAAGTTCATTCAGGGCTGCCCTTTCTGATGTAGTTAAATTACCCATTATTTTACAATTATTAGCATTTTCTAACTTGCCAATGTCTGCTAATATCAATTTTTCAAATATTGTTATTGCAGAGTACTGAACTTGAAGACAGATGTGAAAACTGCTTTAAATTTACTTTCTTTCTGAGTCACTACTACTTCATTTATATTATCTTCACATTCAGCTTCAGCATAATGGGTGAGCAATTCATCTAAATCAGAACAATCAAGATAACATATTTGTTCATTAGTCCCTTCATCCAAATGGACATGTTTAGGGATTAGGTCTGTTCCTTCTAAATGAGCAACAGATTCATCCTGTGTGACACCTTGATTAACTTGATCAACCACAATAAAGCCAATGTTTGGAAATGTTTAAAGTGATACTTCAGTTTAAGCTTTTGTATTGATTTATGCACATCTGTTTTAATTGCAAGCCAACCTACTGAGGGTGTCGGGCAAAACGAGAGTCACTTTTTCTAATAGTTTACCCTGGTCACTTGTTACTGTGTTTCAGGTGACTTTTATTAACGTGGTAACTTGGAGTTCTTAAAAAACTGCTTCTGTTCAAAATAAAAGTTAGCAAAACCTCTTTTTTAGCACTCTGGAACAATCCCTGAGATGCACCCATTTTCTTGTGTTCTGATCAGGATGCTGATTAGCTCTTTTTGCTGGTGGCATTATGCAAATAGAAGGAAAGAGCCATTCTATGATTGGGCTTGCTCTTTCCTTTGAAGTACATGAGGTTTCTGCCCAGCAAAACCAGAACAGTGTCATAATACTGGCTGATGATTGGTCTGACACTGATGAGTCTCCTGCAGACTGCCCCGCATTGGACTGACAGAGAAACATCTCTCAGAACTCACTGCCATATCAAAATGTCTTGCCCCTTTTATTACTGATTGGGCTCTTTTTTCTTCAGTTTGAGCCTTCATACTCCTTACTGATTTCTCTGCTTCTCTTTGTTTCCTCCAGTACAGTATACTTCCCTATCCTTCTCTCTCAACATCTCCTTATACCATCTGAATGCTACTCTTTTAGACTTTAATGTTTCAGCTACATCTTTCAAGAACCATTGTAATCTTCTTTTCCTCTTGCTTTTGCTCACTTGCTTAATGCAGATGTGTGTTGCCTTCTCTATACCCCCTATTAGCTTCACCCACTGTTACTACACCTCACCCTGGTCATTCCCCTTGACAGTTCATCCCTGAGGCATTTATACATCTTCCAAAATTCTGCTATCCTGAAATGCAATACCCTTGCCCTTCTGTGGTTTGATTCTGCAGCCATCCATATATTCAACAACACTGTACAGTGATCACTAACCCCTAGATGGCCTCCCATCTTGATGTTTACAGCACAGTCCCTGTTAGATGTTTACAATACAGTCCCTGTTAGTTCAGTACTGCACCATCACAAGTGGGTTTGCTGACTAGTTGCCTGAGCAATGACCTCTGCAGGGAGTCCAGGGTGTCCCTACTTCTATCTAAAGCCACAGCTGGGAGGAGCCAGTCCACATCTGGCAGACTGAAGTCCCCCACCAGCGGCAGCTCCCCTGCTTCTGCGATCTTGCTAATGGGTTCTACCAAGTATCTTATTTAACTCTTCCTCCTGTGCTGGAGGTTTGCATATCACACCACTGTGAATATTGGCTCTGTTCCCCTTTTCAGGGTGACCCACAGTATCTCTGCTCCTCCGTGTTCCCTTTATCTCTGTTGCTTTTATGCTTTTCCTAAAATAAAGCAATGCATCCCCTCATATCCTTCCCACTCTGTCCTTCCTGAAGAGAGTATAGCCTGGCATGGCCATATCCTAGTCATGGTTTTCAAGGGACCATGAGTCAGTAATAATCACAATATGTGGGGAGGCCTCTGTCATGATGGTATCTAGGTCTGGAATCTTATATCCTAGATTTGTAGCATCCACACATATGGCCATCTAGATTTTTTTTACCACTCTGCTTGTTAGCCCTCTTTTTCCTTTTTGCCCTTCCTCCTCCCCTTGTCTTTTTAATGCTCCCATTTCAATTCGCCTTTACTTCTACCACTCTGCTTCCTTTATTAATTTGCACCTTGGGGTATTTTTCTCCCTTTGGGTTTTCTCTACTTCCTACTTTAGCCTGTGGGGCACAGTTTTTGCCTCCTTGAATTCTTCTGCCACTTTCCTTGGTTAGTTTAAATGTTTATCAAAGTAACACTAAAACATCCACTGAGGACTGTAGTTCCCATTCTGGATGAATGTTGGCCATCACCCCGTAGTGGCCTTCAAAACTTCCAGGTGGGTCTCAGGGCCATAGTGTGGGCAAACCTCTCCTCTTCTCAGCACATTCTTTCAACCCTGATTTGAAGATCCTTGTGTGAATATCTCTCTCCTGCCCTCCCCTCCCTCACTGAATGTGCTACCTGCCTAAGACCTCTTCCCTTCTCCCTGAAATCCCCCTGTGTTATCCCATCCCCATCCCTAGTCAGGTTATTAGTCTACAGGTGGACAATGACATCCCAAGTCTGCCTCCTGCCCTGCTTTCCTAGCAATAATCAGGATCTGCTTCCTATCCCTCTGGGCCATGGTGCCATGTGGGCACCTAACCTCCCTCTTCCCTGTGTTCTTCCCAAATCTATCCCCTCACAATCAAGTCCCCCACTAGAAGTTGCTCCCTCCTTTGCTAGTGTCCACTAGCACCCTTCTTGCGGTCTCTACTATGGAGTACCCCCCATATTCTCCCTGGCCACAACTATGGGTGCCTCCCCCCAGCAGTCCCACCCTGTCAGAGTGACATAGGAATTATTTATTGGTACTGGTTGAGGAATGTGCCTCTGACTAATCACCCCCACCCTTCCAAGTCCACCATAGTCCTGCCACTCCTCCTCCCTGCCATCCTCTAAGGTAACAGTGCCAGATATGGTGGCCCCTGGCTGGGGAAAGAGGTTGGCTTAATCCTAATAAAGTCAGACTGGAGTCTAGTGACCTCATCCTTCAACCCAGAGAGGTACTTGCAGATAGGGAACCACTGCAGTCTCCAAAAAGTCTCCCTGAAAACTGCTGCCCCACAGACACTGCACTGCTCAACCACTACCTGCATTTTCAATTTCTCCATTTTCCTGGGTTACTTGAACATACTTCTGTGCCCTTACCCATGATAGGGCGTTTCTAATTTTTCCACTTTTGCTGTTTGTTATGCCTCTTGTACACATACTGAACATTGGGTGTTGCTACTATTCTATGTTCTTTCCTACCCTTTGCCTTCCACCCATCCTTTATGTACCATTAACCTTGACAGGTTGTTACTAGCTGTTCTCTTATGCTGTTTGTTATTCCCCTTGTACATCTACCCTAGATAGGGTGTTGCTCCTATTCCCAGTTTTGGATCATGCTTTACCTTCTCCCAGTCCCTTACGTACCCTTATCCTTGATATACAGTAAATGACTTACATCATGATCCCTTAAATGTTTTAAACACACTCTAATAATTATTAAAAACACTGCAGAATCAAGCATCTGTGCTATCACATTTCAATAATAATAATAATAATAATAATAATAATATGTGAAGTATTCCAGTACTTAAGTAAAGATACCAAGCTGACCTTTTTTCACCTATTTCAAATTGAAATATTGAAAGATTACTAACCCATTATTTGTAAAATACCTTACAGAGTGTATAAATTAAGTTCACTTTTATACTTATTGTGTTCAATGTATTGATGCTGGGTATTTTTCATTGCAACACCTTGCACATCACTACACTGCACAATTAAATAACTGCAGATTAGGATTTTGCACTTGGGGTGCAGTGTCTCCTGTTAACTGACACCCCATGCTGCCACCCCAAGTGTGTCACCCTTATGCTAGGACCCTTAGCTTGAGGACCTCAGTGGTAGACTGTTAAGCCAAAGCCTTTATTTACAGCAGTATAGCCCTGACCACATGAGCAGAGCCTAATAATTGGAGGATGAGGGCTACACAACTTTGGTAGTCAGCTGCTTGTAAGTAATGACAGTTTGCCAACATGCTGCAGGTGGCAGATCTGGAGCCCAACTGGCTCAGCAGCAACTGTACCTCCAACTGTGGTCACCCAGGAGGTGGCACTGCCCTGGAGACACAACACCTCTCCCCTGAGCTGAAGAGTTTCCTGAAGGGATACTCAATCCACCTTCCCCACCTAACCCTCAGATGTCCCAGGCTCATTTCTGAATCTGGGTTTTTGGCATCACAAGCAGTACAATGCACTACCACTGCACCGGTAGGCTGGCACAGTGGCAATTTTAAAGCTGGTGTGCAATTTGGTCCACATAGCCCTGCACACACCAGCAGAGCCTTCGGGTTGGAGGATACACAACTTATGATATCAGCTGTTTGTAGTTAATGACAACTTGACAAAAGACTGCAGGTAGTGGATCCAGAGCCCAATTGGCTCAGCAGCAGCTGCACCTCTACCTGTGGTCACCCTGGAGGTGGCACTTCCCTGGAGACACAACACTCCCTCCCCTGAGCTGGAAAGCATTCTCTGAAGGGACACTGGTCCCATCTTCTCCAGCTGGTCCTCTGACATCCCAGGCTCATTCCCAAATGTCAGTGTCACAGGCAGTAGCATTACGCTACACTGGCAGTCTGAAATGAGCGGCAATTTAAAAGCTGTTGTGCAGTTCTGTCAGTGTAGTTGTGCCCACATTAGCAGAGCCTTCTGACTGGAGGATAAGGGGCTACACAACTTAAGCAATCAGCTATTTGTAGTTAATGAAAACTTGTCAAAAGGGCTTCAGGTGGTGGATTCAAAGCCTGATTGGCTCAGCAGCAGATTCACCTTTCTGTCAAAGTCTCAGGTTTGAGGCAACCAAGTTACAACTCAAGCAGTGATTTAAAAACCATTGTGCAGTTCAGTCCATGTATCCCACTCACACCAGCAAAGCCTCCCATTTGGAAGATGAGGGGCTACATAACTGAGACAGTCAGCTGTTTGTAATTAAAGAAAACATGTCAAAAGGCTGAAAGTGGTAGATCCAGAAGTTGTATCTGGTATACCTGATTGTATAGTGGTGCTGTTTATTACCCTTTCTGACTTGTAACATGTTACTGTGCTACAATTGTTTTATGCAGGCCACCACTGGAAATGAGCTTGTGCTCAATGTGTTTTGCACATCTGCTGTTCTGAATAAAAACATTTATTCACTTAACTACTTACTTCGTCCAAGAGCCTTTGATAACCAGTGTCTTCTTCTGTGAAGAATGACCGAGGATCCAGGACCATCATGTCACCAAAGAGGTGTGTCATTCACACATAATTTTGGTGATTATATGGTAGTTTAGTTTGTCATGGAATGACTTTGGAGGTGCAGTCTGTTCTTCTATAAATTCAGTACCAATGTTGGTGGGGTCCAGGTCAGCCTGGAGGTAGATGAACTTTTTCAGAAGCAATGCTGGTAGCTAAAGGTTCATCTGTTGGGTGTTGCTCCCATGGTGGCTGGATTATGTCAATAAACCATCATATCCCACTTCCAGTACCTGACTGTTTCTGACTGATCTCCATCTGATCCTGACTTGAGTGGGGAATGGGCCTAGTTATTAGGAGGAGGCCACATCCATGTTGAAAGGATTGGCCAGAACACTTGTTCCCAAAGTTCAGGCAGACTGGCCCTGATTTATATTTCACAACACTGACTGCAACATATGTACTGTACAGTGGATTTGTGGTGTCCTCCCCAAAAATACTTGCAAACTGCAGTAGATCTTTTTGGCTTTTTTAACAATGACCTGGGGATATTTCTGCTGGAATGGGATCGGGACCATAAGATGATTATTTTTTGGGGAATTACAGTAGTAGTCCAACAAAAGTTGATTAGTACAGAGGTAATGCTGGGACGTGATGAGGCAGAATCACATTACAGTGACTGCAAGTTGTAACTTGAGTGCCTCAGTATACCTCAGCATTACCTCAAGGTAGTCAGCTTTTAGATAACTACCACTGTATGAAATTGCTTTGGCAGGGATGGGTAGCAGCAGCAGCAGCAGCATCAGGAGGTTTAACTCTATGAGCCAGATATTCAAAACTTAGCCCAGGCACTAAAGGGTGTTTGCCTGCAATAACCATGTTCTGCATCTGGTTTATGGATGGGATCTACATACATAGACCCCCAGAATGAACAAAACACATTAGCAAGAAAAGTGTTAAGTTACCGCTGAGCCCATGCAAATGAGGGAGTCACAGCAGCATATTCAAAGGTTTGCATAGGCAGTAACTGCCACCCAAATGGGTACAAGT
Source organism: Neoceratodus forsteri (assembly GCA_016271365.2). Taxonomy (NCBI): domain Eukaryota; kingdom Metazoa; phylum Chordata; order Ceratodontiformes; family Ceratodontidae; genus Neoceratodus; species Neoceratodus forsteri. Next base: position 910,499,475 of record CM057455.1, on the reverse strand, counting down.
TACTGGCTTTGTAAACCCTGACATAACAGGGCACAAGACTCTGGTGGCAGGCAAAGGTACTGCAGCCACCCACCCTGGCTCATGGAAGAAATGATGTCCTTGGTGTTCAGTGGCATCCTCAGCTCTCCAATTCCCATCCCCATACTGTAATAAGTATTCCTGGGTATCTAGTGGCACCCATGCCCTCCAAAACCTGTCAATGTACTGTACTAAGTAGTCCCTAATATCTAGTGCACCCCACCCTCTGATCACTTGTCACTGTTCATGATATTATGTCCCTGGTATCTAGTGACACCCCTCACCCTCTGATCATTCACCACTCTTGAAGAAATGATGTCCCTGGTGTCTAGTGGCACTCTGTTTCTCTGATCACCTGCCCCATGGAAGAAATTATGTTCCTTCTGTCTAGTAGCACTCCCCACCCTCTGATCATTTCCCACTGTTGAAGAAATTATGTCCCTGGTGTCGAGTGGTATCCCCACCCTCCAATCACTCATCACTGTTGCATAAATGATGCTCCCAATGGCTAGAAGCCCCCACTACTACCATCCACACTGTATACACCAACCATCCACCCCCATATACTGCACTGGCCGGTGTTGGGCAAATCTGATACAGCGACTGGCACAGCCCTTCTCTCACCACCTCAGTCAACTGCTGAATGAACTGACAGGGAGTGCATGTCCCATGTACTGTAAAGTGATCATATCTACTCTCTACTGTAGACAATACACATGCTTCCTTTATAGTACAGAGGATGTGTGCTCTCCATCAGTCCATATGGTAGCCAACCAAGATGGAGAGAGGAGGGCTGTGCTGCCTGCCATATCTGAGCCATGTTCTACTGGCCAGTGTGGTACAGGGGATGGACATTTAGTGCGTATGATGCAGGCACTGGAGGGAGCCACTAGCTGGCAAGTGGTTAGGGGTGGGGGCCACTAGATGCCAAGGATGTAATTTATTCAACTGCGGCAAGCAATCAGATGGTGGAGGTACAACTGGACATCAGACCGTACTTATTACAATACAGGGATGGGAATTGGAGGGCAGGGGTGCCAATAGACACCAGGGTCTACTTATTACAGTAGGCGATGGGGACTGGATGGCAAGGGTTGTCACTAGACACCAGAGGCATCATGTATTCAACTGCTGTGAGTGATTGGAGGTAGGTTCCAACTAGACACCAGGAGATTCTTCTTATTGTATAGGGATGGGCAATCAGGGTGGGGGGCTAGTTACAGGAGTGCAAACCTTCCACCACTTCCCATGCAAGTGAGCCCATAATGGGTATGCACATGGCCCCTTAGTGCCTTGCATACCCTATAGGTTCATTTGCATGTCCCCACCTGAATATTGCACCAGAGGGTCCCAGTACTAATAGGTCTGGTGGTGCAGTTTGGTAGACTTCAGTGTGGGCTGTTCACAGCCAAGATCCATGCCAGGAAAGCAGTGCTCGACTTTGTGCTACCCTGACATGGCTATTTATTCAGTTAGATAGTGCTAGTGAGCTATCTGATTGAATATCTCATCCTTCCCTGCCTCCACCTCTGCTTCCATCCATTGCCCCTCAGTATCTTCACTTTCATGTCCTGCTCTTCAGTGGTGCTATCCCTTAAAAACTGCTTTGGTAACACTCACTTTGATTTTTAAAACTGTGGTGTCAGTATACTTTGCCCCCCTCCATGAACAACTGTAGCTTTTTCTCTACTGACCAGATTACAGTAGAGTCTGTGCCTGAGCCAGACTCAGTGACAGCTACCTCAGGCATACTAAACCAGTGAGCAGTACTGGGCTGTGTGGTGTTCATGTGTGATATGGGGAGAAGCTTATAGTGATCCAAGACAGATCAGCAGCCATTGCCACTTATGCACAGACAGCTGTAAGCAAGGAAAGGCTAGGCAATTATTTTTTGTATAACATTATATTCCCTATAGTACCTCATCCCAGGTGCTCAATGCACTTAGCATACAAAAACATGATGAAACAGTAAAATTAGGGGAGTGAAATCAGGAGAAGGGGAGCAGGGGTTGACAAGGAGGAATAAAACCCTACATGGAAAATAGGTCCTGGAGCAGATAGGGAACTCTGGGCAGACAGGATGGACCTTTGGTCATTGTAACAGGGTGCCCCTGTTATGAATGAATAGTCCTGCAGTAAAAATGTGTAATTCTTTTTCTACTTTTCTTTCATCTTTTCTTCCTCCTTTCTATGCTATATTTCATGTCAGGGTGGCCAACCTGGCATATCTTTATTAACTTTGCTGTCCCTTTAAATCCTACTTATTTATTTCTTTATTTATTAAATTTTGATGTCCAGGTAGACCCACTGAGCCCCGAAGGTCCCTTTTTCAGGAGCGACCCAGAGAGGCATTACATGGAGAGATACAGGCAGTGACAAGGTAACAAAGTACATACAGGTTCAATAAATGCAGTTTTTGTCATAGATGCAGATCAACAATGGGATTCCATCCCCATTATTGCACAATAACAGTATCTCCTTTTATTTATAAAGGAGTCTTCTGGTTTAATGAAAAGAAATGCTGCTGCTTCTATGAAGAAAGTGAAGCACTATGCGTTACTGTAACTGGTGCCCCTTTCAGACATGCAGAAATACTGTGCTACAAGCCCGAGGTCGGGTGAAGTAAATAAAAAGAAAACCGCTTGATGCAGTATTGATGAAAAGCTCTTGTGAGCTTAAAAAGAAAAGGAAATACTGTCTTCTGTAGCAATTGAAACAGCAGCACCACCTCGTACATTGGAGCAGGAGCGCGCTCCGATGTGCTCTGAAGCATAACCACTGCTTAACTGAAACTTGACTCGAAGCAGGATGCTTTGATAAAAAGTAAAAGTGCCACCCAGGGAGGTGAAAGTGGAACATTCAAAGGCCTTAAAAGGAAGTGCTGCAAATATTTGTTGTTTAGACAGGCCAGAACGCGAGTGACTGGGAGCTGTCAAACCCAAGGCCAAAATGAAATGTTTAAGCCGATGGCTGACATTTCAGCCATCGGGGTTTTAAAGACAAACAGCATTAAATAGAAAACGACTGCTAACAAGGATTACAGAGGCTTTCTAGGTATAAAGCCTACAACTTTAAATAAATACATCCTTTTTCCTTTTTCTTTGTTAAAATAAATAACCTGTGCTCAAGCATCAGGTCTCCTGGGCTGGCAGGGGAGGGCAAATAAGGAGTGTGCCCCTCATTTGCCATTCCCCAGTCCAAGCAAGTGACACCACTGACTACCATCTTTAACAAATCATGGGAGGATGGGGTGGTACCCGAGGACTGGAGCAGGGCAGATGTGATTCCCCTTCACAAAAGTGGGAGCAAGGCAGAAACAGAAAACTACAGACCTGTTAGTTTAACCTCAGTGGTAGGGAAAATGATGGAATCACTTCTGAAGGAAAGAATTGTTGAGTATCTAGAGGTCAGAGGGGCTCAGGACCCAAGGCAGCATGGATTCACAGTGGGAAGGTCATGCCAGACAAATCTGATAGATTTCTTTGACTGGGTGACCAAAGTAGTAGATCAGGGAGGGGCTGTGGACATGGCCTACCTAGACTTTACCAAGGCATTTGACACAGTCCCACACAAAAGATTAATATACAAGTTAGCCAGCCTGGGAGTGGGTCCCAAGATGACAGCCTGAGTAAAGAATTGGCTGGAGAATAGGACACAGAGAGTAATAGTAAATGGAGTCCACTCTGAAGAAAGGGGAGTTACTAGTGGGGTACCGCAGGGTTCAGTATTAGGACTGGTCCTCTTCAATGTCTTTATAAGTGACATTGCAGAGGGACTAGAAGAAAAAGTATGTCTCTTTGCAGATGACACAAAGATCTTCAACAGAGTTGATGCACAAGGTGGGGTGGAAAGGATGAGAAGGGACTTGGCAAGGTTAGAGGAATGGTCAAATGTATGGCAGCTTAGATTCAATGCTAAGAAGTGCAAGGTAATGCACCTGGGAAACAAAAACCCAGGGGAAGAGTACACAATGGGGGGTGAGATACTAACAACAACAAAAATGGAAAGGGACCTGGGGGTAGTCATATCAGATGACCTAAAGGTGGGCAAGCAATGTGAGAGGGCAGCAAGGAGGGCTGGGGGGATACTGGGATGCATAGGGAGAGGCATCACCAGTAGAAAACAGGAAGTTATTATCCCTCTGTACAGACAGTTGATGAGACCCCATCTGGAGTACTGCGTGCAGTTCTGGAGACCCAGTCTCCACAAGGACATAGACAGGATGGAGGCTGTCCAGAGGAGGGTGACTAAAATGGTGCAGGGTCTGCACTGGAAGACATATCAAGAGAGACTTAAGGAGCTGAATATGTATAGCCTCGAGGAAAGGAGGGAGAGGGGGGACATGATAGAAACTTTCAAGTATCTCATGAGAATCAACAAAGTCCAAGAGGGTAGCATCTTTCAAAAAAAGAGGTGTGCAAGAACAAGGGGGCACAATTTGAAAATAGAAAGGGGGTGGCTCAGAGGTAATTTAAGGAAGTATTTTTTCACAGAGAGGGTTGTGGATGCATGGAACAGCCTTCCAGAGGAGGTTGTGGAGTCAAAAACAGTGGTGGAATTCAAGCATGCATGGGACAGTCATAAGGCAATTCTAGGGGGTGGGAGTAGGAAGAAGTAGGCTGCTGGTTAAGTAGGATCTGCAGCTTATCCATTAGGTAGGGAAATGGGCAGACTGGGTGGGCCAAGTGGTCCTTATCTGGCATCAAAATCTATGTTTCTATGTTTCTAAGATGGGTTGACGGTGGAGGAAACCATTAAACTGGTGCAGGACTACTTGGCAGCTCATCGACCAAGGGGACAACAAGGTAACCCAGGACCATCTACAGTTCCAGTAAGAACTTTTTTCCCAATAAACAAAGGCAATCAATATATGGTAGACAAGATAGAGGGGGCAGGGTCCCATATGCAGACATCATTTGCCATGGATGTCTTGGGAAAGGACACAGTCAGAAACTGCCCTAATATAAGAAATGATACAGCACATTTGACCCTAGTGAACTTTGGGTATGTTACTTCTGTGGGAGTGGGAGGCCAACAAACTTTGGGATTGTTAGACTCCGGGAGTAGACAAACCCTGATGAGAGCCAATCTGGCCACTGAAATAGACTTAAGCCAGAATGATACAACTGTTTGCTGTATACATGGGGATGTCCATCAGTATCACACTGCAAAGTTGGCATTGACTGTTAACAACCAAATCCACAGCTTGTTAGTTGGATTAGTACCCCGTCTACCTGTACTTCTTATAATTGGCCAAGATATCCCTTATTCTGATGCCTTAATGAAGACTCATCAATCATTGATGGAACCTATTAATGTAGTTACCAGGGCCCAGGCAAAATTACAGATGGAACCTGTCTTTTCTTTTGAAGAGGGTTATTTCGAAGGACAAGGAAAGGCAAGAAAATCCAAACAAGTTAAAAGGAAGGAAAAGAAAGCTTGGCAGGATTCACATCCAGAAAAAAACGTGGAATTAGCACCAGGGTTGTTAAAAGGTGACATCAGACTGGAACAGTTGGCAGATGAGACTTTAAGACCTCTGTTTTCACAAATAAATCTTGTGGAGCGGGATCACATGAGCTCTTCTCCAGTCTTCTGGGACCTCTCCTGTGCTCAGAGACTCACTAAACAGTTCTGATAATGGCTCTGCTAGTTCCACCCTTAACTCCTTTAGTGCCCTGGGATGTATGCATGAGGTCCTATTGCCTTGTTCACCCTGAGCTTATCCAGATCTTGTAGGATACTTTCTTTTGTAAAGGAACTAGTGCACACCTCCTTCCCCCTTCGTCCATGGTGCTGAGCTATGGGCCCTGCCCCAACTTTTCCTCAGTAAATACTGAGCAGAAGTATCTATTTAGGATAGATGCCTTTCCATGGTCCTCCTCCTCACATTCCCCCTTATCCCCTTTGATCTTAGCAATACCCCCTTCAGACTTTCCCCTTTCACTAATGTATCCGTAGAAAGTCTTGTCCCCTTCTTTTACTGTTCATGCTAGTGTTTCCTCGGTTTGGGCATTTGCCTGCATTACTGCCTTTCCTGCTTCCCTTAGGAAAGTTTGGCATGCCTCCCTATCTTCATCCCACTGTGTTCCCTTATATTTTCTGAGGGCCAGCCTTTTGGCTCTGACCTTTTCTGCTACTGTTTTTGAGAACCAAAGTGGTTTCCTTCTTTTTTTGCACTTCCTTTTCTCTCTAACACAATGGGATGTTGCTTCAAGTATTGCATCCTTAATGCTTGCCTGAAAGAACTCCTAAACCTGAAGGTGGACAAAGCAATGAGAACTAACAAGATTCACCCCAGAATTCTAAAAGAGTAAGAGGAGAACTAGTGACACCACTGACTACCCCTTTTTACAAATCATGGGAGGATGGAGTGGTACCTGAGGACGGAAAAAGGGCAGATGTGATTCCCCTTCACAATAATGGGGACAGGGCAGATGCAGGAAACTACAGACCTGTTAGTTTGACCTCAGTGGTAGGGAAAATGATGGAATTACTTCTGAAAGAAAGAATTGTTGAGTACCTAGAGGCCAGCTGGGCACAGGACCCAAGGCAACATGGATTCACAGCAGGAATGTCATGTCAAATGAACCTAATAGATTTCTTTGACTGGGTGACCAAAGCAGTAGACCAGGGAGGGGCTGTGTACATGGCCTACCTAGACTTTAGCAAGGCATTTGACGCAGTCCCACACAAAAGATTAATAAACAAGTTAGCCTGCCTGGGAGTGGGTCCCAGCATAGTAGCCTGGGTAAAACATTAGATGGACAAGAGGACACAGAGGGTAATATTAAACGGAGTCCACTCCAAAGAAGGGGGGTTACTAGCAATGTACTGCAGGGTTCAGTACAGCGACTCATCCTCTTTAATGGCTTTATAGGTGACATTGCAGAGGTACTAGAAGGAAAAATATGCCTCTTTGCAGATGACACAAAAATCTGCAAAAAGGTTGATACACAAGGGGGTGGAAAGAATGAGAAAGGACTTGGTAAAGTTGGAGGACTGGTCAAACGTATGGCAGCTTAGATTCAATGCAAAGAAGTGCAAAGTAATGCACCTGGGAAACAAAAACCCAGGAAAAGAGTACACAATGAGGGGGGAGTACTAACAACAACAAAAGTGGAAAGGGACCTGGGGTATTCATATCAGGTGACCTAAAGGTAGGCAAGCAACGTGAGAAGGCAGTAAAGTGGGCTGAGGGGATCCTGGGTTGCATAGAGAGAGGCATCACCAGTAGAAAACAGGAATTTGTTATCCCTCTGTACAGACAGTTGGTGAGAGCCCATCTGGAGTACTGTGTGCAGTTCTGGAGACCCCATCTCTGCAAGGACATAGAAATGATGCAGGCAGTCCAAAGGAGGGCAACTAAAATGGTGCAGGGTATGCACCAGAAGCCATACAAAGAGAAAGTAAAGAAGTTTAATATGTATACCCTCGAGGAAAAGGGGGAGAGGGGGGACATGATAAAAACTTTCAAGTACCTCAAGGAAATCAACAAAGTCCAAGAGGGTAGCATGTTTCAGAAAAAGAGATGCTCAGGAACAAGGGGGTACAATTTGAAGATAGAAGGGGGAGGATGGCTCAAGGGTAATGTGAGGAAGTATTTTTTACAGAGGTGGTGGTGGATGCATGGAACAGCCATCCTAAGGATGTTGTGAGGTCAAAAACAGTGGGGGAATTCAAGAATGAATGGGACAGACATAAGGCAATTTAAGTTGGGGGGTAGGAGGAAGTAGGCTGCTGGTTAACTAGGATTTGCAGCTTATCCAACAGGTAGAGAAACGGGCAGACTAGGTAGGCCAAGCATTCCATATCTGCCATCAAAATCTATGTTTCTATGTTTCTAGCATGATGGAATACATTTACAACACAATTTCAGTGAGAGCAACACCTTTTCCATAAGGGACAGAGCAAATCTGAGTGGTAAAATGAGGGGCACCACTCGTGATCAGGGACAGCTAAGAGATATGTGGATGTTGCAGGGCAATGAGATACAGTACAGCTAGTGCACAATAAATATAAAAGCTAACTTAGACAAGCACTTTTTTGTTTCCACCAACATAATGTCAGTGCTCTGAGATCTATGGGGATTTCTGTATTTCACAGGACTTGTGGGTTGAAAACATGATACGGGAAGAAAAACTGTATTTCTTGATATATACGCGGAAACAATGCCCAATATTTAAAGCCCAGAGATAAAATGTCTCAGTCAAGCTATGGAAGAACTAGAAGAAGTAACTAGTGAGTCTTGCCTAGCTAGTACTCCCACTCAAAAAGGGGCTGGGAAAATTAGAAAGAAATAAAAAGGGTAGGGGAGGATAGATGGAAGGGCTTGCCAACAAACACTAGGAGTCTGGGGGATAAAATTGAGGATTTGGAGGCCACAGTGGTGGGACAGGGACTAGACCTGATAGCAGTAAGAAAAGACATGGACAGAAAATCGCAATTGTGAGGTGATTATGCCAGGATGCAATATTTTTAGGAAAGATGGGAAAGGGAAAATGGGAGGGGGGCATTATATGAAAAAGAGGGGATAAAAGCAATGGTAAGTCAGGAGGATCAGGGTCCAGTAGGAATCCTCTGGGTCATATTAACTTATAGGACAAGGGTGGCAATACATATGGGGATGGTGTACAGACCACCAGACCAGGAGGAGGAATTTGATAAGGAGATGATTAAGGTAATACAAAGGATGACAAGGAAGGGGGAAACTCAGTAGGGGGCTTTAATCTCCCTGTCATGAGGTGGGAGATCCTGACAGCAGCATCAGAAAGGAGCAGGGGATGCTGGAGTCCATGCAGGATGTATTCCTTTAGCAACTTGTCAGGGAACCAACTGGAGGAGAAGCCACTTTGGACTTAATAATAACTAATGGAAACAGTATAGCAGAGTTTGAGGTGGGTGAAAATCTAGGAGACGGCGACCACAGAACAGTCTGGTTTAGTATTAGGATGGGATGGAAGCAAATCATACCACCACCAAGGTAATGGACTTCTGGAGTGCAGATTTTCAGAAAATGACTGGAATTTTCATGAGGGAGATGGAAGGGATTGAGAATCTGGAGGACATTGATGAACTGTGGGAGGCAATAAAAGTGGAAATCTTGAGGGCAACAGAGCAGTGCATTAGGAAGGTGATCAATAAAAAATGTGGAAGAAAGCCACTTTGGTTCAACAAAGAGGTGGTGGGGGTAATAAGGTAAAAAAAGAAAGCTTTCAGGGTATACAAAACTACTCAATGTAGGGAGGAAATGAAAGTATGCAGGGAAAAGCTTTGGGTGGCAAGGCAAATAGTCAGGAGGGCAAAGTCAGACACAGAAGAGAAAACAGTGAGGGAGGCCAGGATGGGGAACAAAAAAGTGTTTTAGGTACATCAGCAAGAGACAAAAATGCAAACAGGGTATAATGAAGCTAAAAGGGGAGGGGGGAGCTTTGAACGAGAAGGATGAAGATAAAGCGGACATGTTAAACAGCTACTTTAGCTTAGTATTCACTATCGAGGAGGAGGGAAGGGGACCAGAGCTAAGAGATAGGGGAATGGAGGGCAGGAAGGTAGACACAAGTCCTTTTACAAAAGGTAGAGTATTAGAAGAACTAGGTAATTAAGGTGGACAAGGCAGTGGGGACTGATGCACTACATCCCAGGGTTACATGGGTTTGTACAGAGCTGTATAGACTTTTGTCCTTTGTTCTCACATATTACTTAAAAAGTAAATGTTCCCATTCTGTGTAATTTGTCTAACTTCAACTTGAAGCTATTGACCCGAAGAGCTGCCCACAGCTTCTGAAGGTTGGTTGTTCCACTATGGTATCACCTTCTGGTTATACCATTTTTGTCTTTTCCATGATCTGCATTTCTCCCCATTCAGTCTAAGTGGGTGTGTCATAGTGTGATAGGTTTGCTCTCTGAATTAGAGCCCCAATCTATTCCATACAGTAGATCATCATAAGTTTGGGCCTTAAATAGTAGACACATGTCTCCCCTTACCCTTATTTAATGCAGTGAGAACAGGTCTAGTTCCTTTAATCTGCTGGTATAATCATCCCTTTAAAGCCTGATACAGTGCATGTTGCCCTTTTTTGTACCCTCTCCAGCATGTTAATCTCACCTTTTTGTGGCTGTGGGTGGAGTCTATAGCTCTGTTGCTGTCTGTTGCTGGAAAAATGGAACATTGTGGAACACATTTTTGGAGTTTTCAATATATCCTTCCACAACTATAAATCACTATGCCAGTTAAAATGAAATGCTCCCTTCTTTCTGTTTTTAATGTTGGAGACAGAACTCCAAGCTGCTTATCAGATGACCATTAGGAAACTGAAACAGCTTGTTAAATATTGGTTGCCTATTAAACTGGAGATTTGTTTACCCCCTTTGAAATGTAACACCTTGCACATTTAAATACTTAGCATTTAAACATTTTCTTGTTACTATCTTCAGCTGGGCAGGTATTGTCTTTCAAGAAAGATTCATACCTCATAAATCTCACCCTTTCCTAGCAGTCTAAAAAGATTTACACTGTTTTTTAACCTCTTAAGACACTATCTGACAAACACTGTCTCAGACATATGCCAGGTCTTCTGTGAACTATCGAAGCCTAAGTATATAGCAATCAGCAGGTATTTTTTACTATACTTTTTGAGGAAAAATATATTGAACTACAACAAACAAACACACACACACACATACACACACACACACACTCACACACACTGTACACACCATTCTCATGGTCACAACATTCAAAATAAATACTGCAATCTAATATGTTATAAAACAAATAAACTGTTTGATTATGTCAGTGAACACAGTGAAGTTCAGTTTACAGTAGATTTCCTTTAAATATTTCTTATCCTATATTTTGTATCCTGGATAGCGCAAGGATGATGCTACATCTCATTGTCGTAGGGATTTTCATTTTACACATTTTTGCACTATATTTACTCAGGATGTCCCAGACTAGAGATAATATCTTGTTTTCAGTGGGGTCATGATTTTACCATTTTTATATTGTAATAATATATGTGTATATATATATATATATATATATATGTCTATATAGATATATACATATGTGCGTATATGCATACGCATATACACATATACACACAATAGGGGTGAGTGGTAAATGAGTGAGATAAAACAGCGTATCATCCACTGCAGTGTGATATTTTTACCCTCTGCTCTACTGTGATGATATGAGACATTTACACACACAGGTCACAAAAGGTCACTGATATCATCACCCTAGGCAGCTTTCCCCTCAGCATGAATGAAACACCTGTGCTGTTACCATAGACACAAATGCAGAACTACCTGAGAGGTTTCACTGCTGCCTACAGCTAACTCAGTGAGCATTACAAAACACACCTATCCCCTCCAACTTCCAGCTCATTACTGTGATGCTCTCAATTTGATGCAGCCAGAATTCCAAATAGCACAGCTTCACAGAACAGTCTAAAGTACTGCCTGCAGCTAACTCAACTACCACTGAAACACACTCTCACTTGTTCCTCAAACTCTGATTCTTTCCCATTACAATTACTGTGACAATTTCAACTTCACTGCAGCCAGAATCCTAAAGAGCACAATTTCACAGAACACTCTGCACTCTGCCTGCAGCTAACTTAATTACCACTGAAAACAGTATCAGCTGTTCTGACACTCTGCCTCTCAGTTCAATACAATTACTGTGATGCTTTTAACTTCACTGCAGCCAGACTGATAAACAATACAGCTTCACAAAAGTATGTTTCTCATTCCTATCTAAAACTAACTCATTTAGCATTGCAAAACACGCTCATGTGTCTCTCAGAGTTTATAACACTGCCAGCCCATTCAGAAAAGCTCACACACAGAATGAGCAAGCACATTAACAGAAACAGAACACAAGACAAGCGTAACAAAACTTCTGAAACTCTTGGCCCTATTGTATATATCAGATACATGATGGGCGGATCGTTCTTATGAGCAAATATTCACTCCTGCATCGTGAGCTTAGATATCTCACTGCATGCTCTGGCACTCATGAAATATTCAGAGCTCACTCTGTGGAGTGACAATAGTTGCCATATCCACCTCATGCCCATCATGTATCCTATATATATATATATATATATATATATATGGTAGCCTAATCCATTAAACTTTAAAGTAGATTTCCTTTAAAACTCCCCGAGGATGGACCCCCCCCCAAAGCCCAGATGAGGATTAGGGTCACGAGGGCCAGGAGCACAGTACAGCCCTCCCCAACAAAACTCCCCGAGGACAGACCCCCCGAAGCCCAGACGAGGGTTAGGGTCACGAGGGCCAGGAGCACAGTACAGCCCTCCCCAACAAAATTCCCTGAGGACGGATCCCCCTGAAGCCCAGACGTGGGTTAGGGTCATGAGGGCCAAGAGCACAGTACAGCCTTCCCCAACAAAACTCCCCAAGGACGGACCCCCCTTCGAAGCCCAGACAAGGGTTAGGGTCGTGAGGGTCAGGTGCACAGTACAGGCCTCCCCAACAAAACTCCCCAAGGACGGACCCCCCGAAGCCCAGATGAGGGTTAGGGTCGCGAGGGCCAGGAGCACAGTACAGCCATCCCCAACAAAACTCCTCAAGGACAGACCCCCCCCGAAGCCCAGACGAGGGTTAGGGTCATGAGGGCCAGGAGCACAGTACAGCCCTCCCCAACAAAACTCCCCGAGGACAGACCCCCCGAAGCCCAGACGAGGGTTAGGGTCGTGAGGGCCAGGTGCACAGTACAGCCCTCCCCAACAAAGCTCCCCGAGGATGGACCCCCCCAAAGCCCAGACAAGGGTTAAGGTCACAAGGGCCAGGAGCACAGTACAGCCTTCCCCAACAAAACTCCCCGAGGACGGACCCCCCTCGAAGCCCAGATGAGGGTTAGGGTCGCGAGGGCCAGGAGCACAGTACAGCCCTCCCCAACAAAACTCCCTGAGGACGGACCCCCCCTGAAGCCCAGGTACGAGGAACAAAGGCGCCATTTTTTTCAAATCTTTTCTGGCTGGAAACGAAGCTCTGGAGCCTGCCTGCTCTGCTCTCTGCAGTGTCTGATTGTTTCTACCCGCGATTGCCTTCGCACCCCCCCTCACCACCCCACACCTTGGTGAGCTTCCACGTAAATAGTCACCAGCACATGACTGTCAAAACCTATCAGCCCACTTCTCCACCTGCAAGCTTATCGCTGCTGACCACCAGAGGGCCCTAAACCAAAATCTACACCCCCAACTACTTCCCCTAGCAAGCATGCTGCTGCTACCTATCTCATTTATTTTCTTCCTAATAGCAAGTGATTCCCCCTTGCCACAAGCTATTCCTTCATGCATTATGCAGCCATCACCTATGCTCCCATATCTAACCCCTCATCCACACTCCACTTCCTATGCCCACACTTTTCAGCCATACAAGACAAATGTCCACTACAGCAACACTGGTCCCTCGTTACTTCCTCCTTCATTTCGCATGGGTCAGTTGGTTCTACACTCAACCTCCTATCGCCCCCCCCCCGCCCATACCTCTCGGCCACATCATCCTGCCCAAATCCGCTCTGGGTCAAGCATAAACACCTTCTCACCATTCTCCTACTCCTGTCAGGGGACATAGAGCCTAACCCTGGCCCAAATCCCCCAGTTTCTAACACCCACTCTCCCTTCTCTTTCCCAAAAGGTCTTCGCATCATCCATCTAAACACCTGCAGCCTTCTCTCTAAACTGTCCCTACTGCAACCGCTCACCTTAATCCTGCGTCCAGACATCTTAGTGATATCCAAAACCTGGCTAAAACAGCACCATATGAATTTAGAAGTATCCATACCAGGGTATACAATAATCAGACATGACCGCCAAGGCAAAAAGAGAGGTGGTGGCATAGCAATGTACATCGCAAACAGCCACCAGTTCTCCGTAGTGGACAACCCCATGACCCCAGGAACCATTGACTCACTGCTCATCAACATCTCTCTCCCCTGCTCCAACCCCATCTATGTGGCTGGATCATACTGCCCCCTCTGCACTCCCCCCGAGGACATCCTTTCCCATCTGAGCAACCTACAGTCTCTAGCGGCAGAGGGTGAGCTCCACGTCAGCGGTGACTTTAAAATAAACTGGCTCGGCACAAATAAAGCCCAACTAAAAACCAGAATAAAGGCCCAAAGCCTCTCCCAGCTCATTGCTGCTCCCACCAGCCTAAACCACAAAGCCCAAAACCATACCTTGCTGGACTGGGTTCTCACCTCTCATCCCCATAGGATAATAAGCGCGGGCCTCCTGCCAGACTCCTTAAGTGACCATCATATGATTTTCATGGTCAGAAATATACACAGCCCTCCTGCCCCTCCCTCAAAGACACTAATTACGAGGTCATATCACTCCCTTAACTTATCCTCCCTCCTGTCAGACCTAAGACTGATAAACTGGTCTTTCATCTCAGTGGCACCCTCCATAGACATAGCTCTCGAGGCCTTCAAAACAAATTTCCTGAAAGTTTGGGACAAACATGCCCTATTATGCAAAAAAAGAGTCCGAGGAGCGCATCTACCCTGGATTTCAGCCGATATAATTAGTAAATGCCATGCCAGAGACCGTGCCTGGAAAGCCTACAAAAAGATGGGCACTCAGGATTCCCTCGTTAATTACAGATCCCTTCGCAATGCATGCACAACCAGCATTCGCCAAGCGAAAAAAAACTACTTCCTATTGGCATTTAACAAAACATAAATCATCCAACCTATTTTTGGAAATCTCTGAAATCCTGCTTACCCCCACCCAACCTGCACCCCCGACTCTACTAATACAGGATTCCCTCATCTCTGACCCAATCCTAGTAGCTGCAGCTTTTAATACTCACTTCGCCAACTGCGTCGAAAAGCTCCTTTCCTCCCTCCCCCACACACACACTCTATGGTTCCCCCACACCGCACCTGCACCCCTCAAACTGCCGCTAGAACCACACCATTCACATTCCACACCGTATCCCAAGCAGATGTCTTTCGTTCCCTACGGGCGCTAAACCAAAACAAAGGGAAATGCCCCACATCAATGGACGCAAAGATGCTTTACCTCTCTGCTCCCACCATAGCCGCCCCACTAGCTGACCTCTTCAATCTATCCTTTGCCCTGGGCAAGATTCCAACACCCTGAAAGCTGGCCACCGTTATTCCCCTGCCAATAGAAGGTGACCTTTCCTCTACTGGAAACTTCCGACCCATCTCCCTTCTTCCTATCCTGGCTAAACTACAGGAAAGGCTGGTCCTATCCCAACTTTCTCCATACCTAGCCACCTCCTCCTTTTTTAACCCTTTCCAATCGGGCTTCTGAAAATCCCACTCTACCACCACCTCCCTACTTCGCATCACAGACGACATCCTCACTAGTATGGACAAAGGACACATCACATCTGCTATTTTCATTGACCTAGCCAAAGCCTTTGACACCGTCTCCCACTCCCTACTCCTCTCCATACTCACTTATGCAGGGCTCTCCACTCAGGCCACAAACTGGTTCCAGGACTACCTAGTAGGCAGGAAACAAGTAGTCAAAATATCCACCCACACCTCTCCCCCACTGCCTGTCCCTGCAGGGGTACCCCAAGGCTCAGTCCTTGGCCCATTACTCTTCTCTGTATTTTTAAATGATCTCCCAGCAGCATGCTCCTACTCCTCCACTCAGATGTACACAGATGACACTGTCCTATACACCTCTGGCCCCACAACAACCTGTGTAGCTATCCGACTCCAAGAGGATTTTAACACCATCCAGACCTCGTTTAGGTCCAACCAGCTATTTCTAAACCCCCAAAAAACTGTATCCCTAACTTTTGGCACTCCACAAAGACTATCCCATCAACCCCCTAGCACCCCCTTCAAAACCCTGGATGGTACTCCCTTGGAAAATCGCACTTGTATCAGATACCTGGGAGTTTGGCTAGATCAGCACCTAGACTTCTCAGTCCATATCTCCTCCCTACACAAGCGGCTGCTCCCTAAACTTGGCACATTGCACTGCAACAAAAGCTGCCTCCCCACACAGACAAGACGTGCAATAGTGCAAAAAATGATCCTCCCCGTCCTCGACTACGGTGACATAGTTTACTCCATCGCCCCCGGGTCCACCCTGGCCAGCCTTGACACCCTATTCCACTCCTTCTGCCGCCTCATCCTTGACTGCCCCCAATCAACACACCACTGCGACCTTTATAACTCATTAGCCCTACCATCCCTTCATGACCGTTGACAAATCAACTGTGCCAGATTCGCCACCAAATATTGGTCCCACTCCCTTCCCCCTTACTTAACCTCGGTCCTCTCCCAACAATCGTCACCTGTTTACTCCCTTAGAAGCTTAGACCCTAAACTGGTCTATGTTCCTTTCATGTGCACAACCAAAGGCCAGGCTGCTTTTAACTACCGTATACCCCAGTTCTGGAACGCCCTACCTGCCCCCATCAGGCATGCACCAAACACCCACATACGCAACCAGTTACTCAGGACACATTACACCTCCAGCTGCTCATGTTCTAACTAAGAATGATACCAAATATCTCTCTACTGTTAATCTAAAACGCCTGTACAGTTCCCTAACCCCAAGTCATTATACTGTATATGCCAATTGTATTAAACTCGTAAATAAATAAATAAATATTGCTTATCCTATATTTTGTATCCTGGATAGTGCAGGGGAGCTGCTACTCAAGATGTAAAATATTGTTTTCAGTGTGTGTTCAAATTTTACGCTGTGCAGCATAATATTGTGTAGATATAGAGCCCACTGAAAATAAGATGCCATGTCTTTTGTGAATTATCCAGGCTAAATATATAGTAATCAGCCGGCATATTCTAGGAAAACACATTGCAAATATATGTAATGGGAAGATCAAATTGAAATTGCCTCTCAGCAGATCCACATTGTGCAAATTCATTAGAAATAATGGACAAGGCATTCCAAAAGCTCTCCACAAGCCATATTGGCTCTGACCAGAATTTGTTTAAATGGCGACCACACTTGTACACCATACTCTAATAATGGTCTGACTAATAAGCCATACAGTGGCAGCAAAACCTCTCTCTTCCTGCTAGAAACGTGTCTAAAAATGCAGTTCAAAATGCCATTTGCTTTCTGGCACACTTTCCTACAGTGTGATATGAATTGCAGATCATTAGAAATAGTAATACCCAAATCTCTTTCCTCAATTATGCTTCTAAGAGCTGTATTGGCCAGGCAATAGGTGACCTTCGGATTTTTCCTCCCTAAGTGCATAACTTTATTTTTTTTTATTTTTAAAGATCTTTTTCTCTTTCATGGTGACCAGCTCCGATGTGCAACCAGAGCAGTTTATTCAGCTTTCTTGTCTCTCAGACCTTCCACCTCCCTGACCACTACTACAACTTCGCAACAACAGCTTCTCAAGGAAATGGAGGAGGAGATTGCAGCAACACTCGCAAAGCTGTTTAATCTATCCTTGGATAAGGGGAATATCCCAGGGGACTGGAAAAGGTAGACATGGTGCCATTGCACACGAGTGGAGAGAGGGAGAATCTGGGAAACTATTGTCCAGTCAGTTTTACCTCCATGGTGGGTAAACTAATGGAGGCACTGATAAAGGAAAGCTTGTACACTAGCTGGAGGAGGCAGGGTTCTTGGACAACAGCCATCACGGGTTTACAGGAAGAAGATCATGCCAGATGAACCTGATAGAATTCTTTGATGAGATTACAGAGGTATGTGATCAGAGAGGGGTGGTGGACATGGCATATCTGGCCTTCAGTAAGGCTTTTGACACTGTCCCTCACAGAAGGCTGGTGAACAAGCTGGGCAGCTTAAGGGTAGGGAGCAAATTAACACACTGGGTATAAAGCTGGCTAGAAGGCAGAACTCAAAGGGTGGTTGTCAACGGGACTCACTCCAGGGAGGAGAAAGTGACAATTGGGGTGCCCTAGGGGTCAGTACTGGGTCCAATACTGTTAATATCTACATTGGGGATATAATGGAGGGTCTACATGGGAAGGTTTGACTATTTGCAGGTGGATATACATTGGGGGAGAATGGAGAAAATGATGTAGGATCTAGGCAAGCTGGAGGAGTGGTCAGGGAGGTGGCAATACCACTTCAATGCAAAGAAGTGCAAGATAATGCACTTAGGGCACAGGAATCCAAAGGAAAGCTACACACTGGGGGGGCAGAAGCTTGAGGCAACAAAGCAGGAAAGGGATCTGGGGATTATCATTTCAGACAACCTAAAAGTGGCAAATCAGTGCAACAAGGCAGTGGGAAAGGCAAGCAGAATGCTGGCATGCATAGGGAGGGATATCATGAGTAGGAGGAGAGAGGTGATCATGCCACTGTACAGGTCCATGGCTAGGCCATACCTGGAGTATAGGGTACAGTTCTGGAGACCACACTTGCAGGGAGACAGTGATAGAGTGGAGTTGGTCCAGAGAAGGGCTACCAAAATGGCGCAGGGCTTACACAAGAGATCATATGAAGAACAGCTTGAAGAGCTTGGCCCGTACATTCTGGAAACAAAGAGGGAGAGGGGGGATATGATAGAAACGTTTAAATATTTAAGGGGGATAAACAGGGTGAGGGAAAGGAGCATTTTCAAAATGAGTGATGACACATCAACTAGGGGGTGCAGCTTAAAACTGAAGGGAGGCAGTTTAAAAGGAAATATGAAGAGACAATACTTCACCAAGAGGGTGGTGGGTCCATGGAGTAGGCTGCCTGAGTGAGTGGTGGGAGTAAACTCAATGGGGGAATTCAAGAGGGCATATGATACCTACCTGGGATTAATTATGAGAGGTAAGGGTATAAAAGGAAGGAGTGAGTAAGAAAATTATGGCAGAGGAGCCATGGGGTGGGGATAGGGCAGATTAGATGGGACAAGTGATACTTTTCTGCTGATAGATTTCTATGTTTCTATGTTATTCTATTTAGAATGCTTATTATTTATTACTTTTCTATTTTGGTTACTGATACTGTTTTTTATTCTAATGCCAGGGCCATCCTTTGCCTATCTGGCAGCTCCTACCTACCCCAGGACTAGAATCCAGGTCCTTACTAACCTGTTTTATAAAATATACTGAAACTAATTATATTTTACTATTATACTTGGTGGAGCAGTTATACAGGCTGTTATAATAAGACCCAACACTTTCTAAAGTCTGAAAGAGCAGCCTTCTTCAGTTTCACTCAGTGTTAATTTCACTGACTGACACACATAGGGGAAACATAATAAAAAGATGGATTCCATGCCCTGAACATCCAAATGTAACTGTAAAATAAATCCTGCAAAAATCATCTCTACTCCATGCCTGTTCCCTTCTTTGGTGATGTTATATCACTGATCTTCTCTAGGCTGCAGCAACACATACTGCACTGCCCTTTAGTCCTCTCTATAGCAGTACACCAATTGCTGTCCTGCCCTACACAGAAACTACAGCTGACTGTACTTACCTAGCTAGCTATATCTATAATAATGAATGATTCTCTGATGATTTGAAGACTCTTTAAACCAAAAATAAGTTGTTATACAAAGAACTGAAAACCTCTCAGTACTCATGTGCAGTCTGCCAAGAGAGCTGGAAATGACACTGAGACATGTGCACTGAGACATACTGTTGCTGATTGGCTGTAGAGATCACATGACTTGCACATCCTCAGAGGGTTAGCTCTGTAAAAAAACTACTGTCATGCCATCAAAGTGCAGAATGCATGGCAGAAGACTTCAGACCTTGCTTATCAAAGTTAAAAGTGCTCGGTCTACAGCAGGTTCACCAAACCCAACTTAAGTATTGGCTCACTCTAATATTTAGTGCTCTTGAGGGGAATGCCCATAAAACACTGCTATATGGGTCATAATGTATGGGGGGGTTGCTAGCAATGTAAGCAGCTGTTGAGGGTGGGAAGTCACTGAACATGGGCCTGACACAGGAGCAGTCATGCAGGAGGAGTGTAGAACAGTTTTATAAAAATTGATTAATGTGTGCATAAAGAATTGCCTGGGGAAATTCTGAACATATTCTGAAAACAGAGGTTTGAGAGTCTGCAAGAGATGAAAAGGAATTCAAACATTGGCTAGTGAGGGTTAAACTTCAGTGCTGAAAGGATCACCTGAAAGGTTCTAAAGTTCATCACTGACACTCCTGCACTTCCAGGACTGCACTGTTAATATTTGGTGCAGGTGCAGGGGCTGTGTGGAACTAGATACTGTAATTGGACAGCAGTCTATAGGCAGCAACCATGACATTTCTCCCAGTCCTGGATTGCAAGGAGTTAAACTACTCATTGGTGTACAAATCCTTGTAGAAATGGGTACCTTGCCACATCTGAATGACCCTTATTTCTCCAACTGAAAAGTGGCAGCAGAAGAGAATCAACATCATCATTCACAAGGTGAAAGGTCTCTGAAATGAGTGGAATAGTAAAAATGAAATGAATGAGAAAGCATATGAAAAATATTAGACCTCTCATCAACTGCAGTGGCTAAATCTGCAGTTATAGACAGATGGAATTTTAGAGATAGCTCATACATAATTGGAATAATGCCCAAATCAGCAAATGGAAAGAAAAGAATCCATCCACATTAGGAGTTTATATTGAGTTCATCTAACTTTGGAAATCAGACTTGAAAGAAAAATGAAGCTAATGTCCTTTTTGTTTTAGGGAATGGCCTTATGGACTCCAAAAATATCACAATGTAATCAATTTCAGCAGAAACTGCAGGCAGGAAAATTTTTGTTATAGAGTGACCCTAGTTAGAATAGAAATGGATCACAGCAGCTGGGCGATTCCCCACTTCATTGCTACTGCCACTGTCCTGTTTAAATGTCAGAGTTAACATTTTTGCTGAAAATTGTTATGGGTTGCTCTTTCTGAGGCTCCTGGCTTATTTCCATTCCTACAGTATAGGTTTGCACAGCAACACAAAGAGTGACATCTACTGAAATTCTATAAATATCTATGGTAAAATTTGAAAATAAAAATAGTGAACATGTCAGGAATCCATTTTACAATTGTACAAAATTACAATTTTATAAATTACTTAAAAAAGAGCTACAGTGCTGTACCATTAAAGAGCAGCTGACGCCTTTGGGAAAATT
This sequence comes from Neoceratodus forsteri, assembly GCA_016271365.2. NCBI lineage: Eukaryota > Metazoa > Chordata > Ceratodontiformes > Ceratodontidae > Neoceratodus > Neoceratodus forsteri. The sequence continues at coordinate 910,478,357 of CM057455.1, read as the reverse complement.
TTGGAAATCATAATATTTAGACACAGTTCAGCTTGTATTTCAAATATCTAATATAGATTTGACCTCTGATTATTTATTAATAAAAAAATACATACAGGAACAAGATCGCTGTTCCTCATAGTTCATCTGCCTCAGTAGATTATTTCCTACTTGAAAATATAATGCTCTGTTGTGGCATCACACTGTTGTCATGGAAATAATTGTGATGTCACAAGCAGAGTATTATGACATCAGGTTGGGAAGAAGCAATAGGAGATGATGAACCCTCAAGGAACAGCTATCCTGTTGTTATGCATTTGACCCCAGTAATAACTAATGGGGATGTGAAATACAGAGCTTATGAGAAAAATAAGCTGCTTTGTGTCCAAACATTATGTATTTCAAAGTTCTTCTCAAAGTGTTGGTGGCTCTTTAAGTAGCAGGCAGAAAAACTGCACTCTCTCATTCATTTAGAGTTCTATGGTGACTATGCAAAGTGGTAGGAGCATTTGTGCACCTGTGCCTGTGTCCCAAACTAAAAATTCATGTTTATTTTCACTCCACTGCCCTAGATGTCTCTGTCTGATTCCCAGAACTGGAGTACCCTCATCAACTTACTTTACCAGCCACTGCACAATACTACCTACCCACCTAGTATCTACTGTACCTGATACTGCTCACTCCATTAACTGTAACTTGTCTGTGTCTGGTCAGGCAGTGACCACAAAATAAGTGAAGTCATCTGTTGGTGTGCTACAAGGATGACGAGGGTGGGATTAAATATTGTAAAGCAGAATAGGGTGAGATTCTGGGGTACTATGAGCTGGGTGGGGCAAATTGGGAAGGGCAGGGCAAAATGTGTCTCTTTGCAGATGACAATATACTCTGTGGCCAGATAGACAGTGAGAAGGGGGAAAGGGAGTTCCAGAGGTACCTGTAAAGGTTAGAGAGGTGATCCAAGGTTTGGCAGTTGAAATTCAATGCCAGAAAGTTCAAGGAGTTGTACATAGGGAACAAGAACCCCAGGACAGAACATGGAATTGAAGGGGTTAAACTGACAACTTCTTCAGAGGAAAGGGACTCAGGAGTCATCATAAGCAACTCCCTAAAACAACCTAGGCAATGTAACAAGGCCTACAGCAAGGCACCCATAATGTTAGGGTGTATTAGAAAGTGTATCAATAGCAGGAGGAAAGAGGCAATACAACCTTTTTATAAATCACTGGTAAGACCCCATCTGGAATATTGTGCCCATGGACCCCACCTAAGGAAAGACAGAGATATACTATAGACAGTGCAGTATAGAGTAACTAAAATGATTCAGGGACAATAGGGCACATTCTATGAGGATCGTCTCAGAACACTGAACATGTAGTAGCTGGAGGCCAGAAAGGAGAGGGGCAACATGATGGAGACCTTCAAGTTCATGAAATGAATGAATAAGAAAATCTGTGATCAACTATTTAACAGGAATTGTGGGTCAAAAGCAGGGGAACATGAGTGGAAAGTGGTGTGGGGGAGGGAGATTCAGGAGGAAAGTGAGAAACTTTTACTTAAAGGAGGAAGTGGTTGAGCTATGGAGAAGCCTACCAGCAGATGGTGATAGGTGCAAAAACCATTTACAGGTTCAAGCACAGCTGGAACAGAGTAAAGGGCTTAAATGTTACTTTGGGGGTAGCAATAACCAGGAAGCACTTTGAGGAACAGTCCGTATGGGACACATGCTATATAAAGCCATATGTGTTCCTTTTATGACAGAGTAGAAAGAACAACTTGGTTCTTTCTTGAACAGCAAATTGTATCATAAGGTTTTGTTAAACTGTATCTCCAGAAACCTTATCTGACCACTTTTATTAAAGGAATTGATTTGGCTGGCATATTACATTACTAAAGAAACCATGGTCCATGTAACCTTTTAAGAACAACTTAGCTTAGGGGCTATTGGTAAATCAGTACTGTTGGGAATTAAAATATGTTTAATGGGGCCTATGCGTGAAAGCATGTAAACTGCGTGCAAAAGTGATGTATCTGACCAGTGCATCTATGTGCCAGACAGAGAGCACTGATGGCCCCCATGCATAAACATGTGTGCAGGGGGAGCAGAAACAGGGGCAGGGGTGACAGATGCATAGAGGTATGCATAGGGGTGTACCAGTCAGCTGCATGTAACATGGATACACCCCTTTACCTCAACATATATGGTGATACGCACCCCTTGCACAGATGCAAAAGTGCAGACAACGTGGCCGAACAGTCAGCACAGGGTGAACAGAGTGTTGGCCCATGGGCTGCAGACATGTAGTCGCAGCCACCCAATGGTGTTGAATGTGCAGTGCCAGGAAAGGGAGGACACCTGGAGGGCACCTGGAAGTCCAGGTCGAGCAAATTCACAGGTGCACAGGTGACAGCACTTGTCACTGACTTCCAGGCAATCTACAACGTCCTGTAGATGACACATGCCCTGACCTTGGCTGCCAAAACCAAGCACAAGATCTGCTTGGATATACAGGTGGCCATCAATGCTGCTGGCCTGGAGGCATGGATGTTCTCTGTAATAAAACACAAGTGGCATGACCTCCAGTTGGCCATGAAGTGGAAGCTGTCTGCAGCCAACAGGGCCCTGATGGTCACCAGTGGTGGTCTGCCATCCCCTGAGCACATGCTGAGCCTCCTGGAGTGGTTAGTGGCAGACACCATCACTGAGATCTCATGGCACAAGGGGCAGAGGGCATGAGCACAATGTCAGGTATGAAAAGACAAACAAAAACGGTCTTGCACTGGGAGGTGGTGCCTCAGACAAACCAAGTAGCAAACATTTACATAAAGTCCAGCACTCACCACCTATAAACAAGATGCAGGCTTTCCTTTAAAAAGTGCAAAAAAGTTTATTCAGGTGCCACAAAATGGGAACATGCCTTTATACATTTCAGAGAACACTCCTTAATCAAAAGGTGGTGAGTGAAGAACTTTTGTAAATGTTTGCTACAATGCCAGGTGTGCAGTGGCCATGGGGAGGCATGCAGGAGTGAGGATGGTGGGGCAGTGACAAAGCTAACTGTAGTGTCATTCATCCCACAGGGCCATCCATGGGAACCCAGCCTTGGTGATGCACAACTACGGCACACCGGGGCACCATGGCACAGGGGTTTGAAGAAGGTAAGCATGACTCCCCTACCACCTGCAGGACTGGGCCACATGGAACAAGGCTGTACAGTGAGCCTCACCACCTGTCTTTGCATCCAACCATAGGTGCCACCCAGGAACTGGCAGCAATGGATGATGCTGACAGGGAGGAGAGTCCGACAGGTATGGGTGCAACAGAGGCCATGGATGAGGGACCAAAGCAAAAGACTGTCATAACAGATGCAAGCAAGGATTCTATCCTGCACAGTGCCACTGTGCCACTAGTATTACCTCCTGTAACCCTGACCAAGGCCGTCACCACAGGGGATGGTGAACAAGACATGCCTGCTGCCACCTTCACCCCCGGATGACAGATGACACAGCCTGCCCCCCCAACAGCTGCACCCATTCAAGAAGCCTCTCCCCCCCAAAGCACCTACAGCAGACCACATGGTGGGCAGGGCAGGAATGGCTGACAGCATGACATAAGGGTGTCTACCATGGGTGTCCTGCAGACCCACTACCCAGAACTGTGCCATCTAGATCTGGACAGGCTTGTGGCCCAGTGGGAGAACACAGAGGTGCTGCAGTGCCTGACAAAGATGGTGGTGGGCATGATTCATGGAATCGACCACATAGGTGAAGTGCTGAAGAGGGTAGTGGATTGCATGCTGGCAGGGACGTCCACTGATGTGCAGGCACCAACAGTGGCCTCAAAGAGGGCCACAGGGTGTGCCACCCTGAGGCTATCCCCCACTACCAGCTCCTTCATCACCACCCTCACCACTGCCCACTCCACCACCATCACCACTGCCCTCTCCGCCAAACAGGGGTCCACCAATCCCCTGTCTGGGGCTACAATATGGCAATGAGACAGAAGGGCACAGAGGGGTGCACTGCTGCATGGTGTGCCAAAGCATCTGGGTGCATGTGCGACCACCTGCCATAGCTGGTCACAGCTGTAAAGCCTCACAGAATGTATCAGCCCATGCCCAGTGCATGGTCACTGGTGCATACATAGTGGCACTGTCACATACTGGAATATAGGTCACACATCCCATCCATGCATATGGCCCCCACCCATGCACATGGCTCCCACCCATGCACATGGCCCCAATCTACAAACACACACCACAATGAGCCCCACAAGCAGGTGCTGCACCCTGGACTCATCCCCTCCTGGCGATCCTGCCATTTCCATAGCCCCATTATGCACATGTCACAGCACACATGTGGCCCAGTTGTGGGTGGTGGCATAGTACATGGGCACTCAGAGCAGTAGGTCATCACAGTGCCCATGGTCCATCCATCTATCTACCAAATAAGCCATGTGCCATGGCATGGCAGATTTCACAGCCATTGTGCATGTCCCATGGGTGCTCAACCCCAGTGGGCATATCATAGGGGGACTGGGCACATGGTTCGACCGGTGGTGCTGGTAGTCATCGGTGCACACATATGTTATACAGCATGGCACATATGGTGAACACTCTGCATGCCTTCCCCAGGGCAAGCATCATCATTCCACCTGTGTGGTCTAGGCATCAGGATCACATCTTCAGTACACCGATGGTCTGTTCAATGACAGAGATTGTCTTCTGTTGTGCCTCGTTGTATGCCTCCTCCAGCTGTCCTTAAGGTGCCAGGTAGAGCCAGGATTTGTCCATGAACCAACCCTGAACTGAATGCAAACTTTTCAATTTTTGCTTGATCCAAACCATACTTGAACCCTAAAAAAAGATGAACCCAAACCGATCGCGAATCCAGACAAAGTGATATGAGGAGAACCCACATGGAGGTAGTAGGGTGACTTCATTAGAACTCAAACCCAAACTGATAAGTTACACAACGAAACTTGAACTGAACTGAACTTGAACCCAAACTTCCACTTATCAAATCGAACTGAATTGAATTCGAACTATGCTCTGCTGAACTAGAACTGAACTAGAACCCTAGAAAACACATTGAACCCTCCCTCTAGTGCCCAGTACAGCATCATTATCATGTATGGCTGCAGTGTATCCCTGATTGCCTGTGGATGGAAGCAAGGACAGTGTTAGTACAGTGCACCGTGGGCCACCCACCACCCCTGTACTCACCTTCTCCATTACCTACCTAGCAGCCAACCATCCACACAGCTGTGTACAGCAAGATGTGCATCTAGGCCTGAGCTGTCAAGGACATACATGTCATGGCACAACCTTGGATACTTCATGCACATGTTGGTGATGACGCCATGAGCAACGCACACAACCTGAAAATTTGTGCTGTGGAACCCTGTCCAATTCCTGTATGCCTCCTCATCCATGGGCAGGGACAGGATCACGACATGTGCACCAACGATGATGCCCATGATATTGGGCATGCTATGCATGGCATAGAAGGCCTCCTTGATCACCTGTGTTTCTTGCAGTGATGTGGGGAACAGTAAGTGGGTCTTGACTTCATGGAGCAATGCATCTGCTACCTGATGCACTGCATGGGACTCACAGGACAGGCTTACACCTGCCATATTGCCATACACCTTTCTGAAATGCCCTTTTGGCATAGTATGATAATGCACATAGCACTTTTGTCTCCTGCGACATGGCCTGTGACTGGTGTGTCCATGGCTGCATGCAGTATCTGACCATGGCACACAGATAAGTCACTGTTGCATGGTCCATGCGGAAACTGTCTGGGCAGTGTGTGCCCTGGAACTTGGCAGCCTGTAGCCATGAGGAGTACACATGTTGGCAATTCTGTTGTTGTCTAGCAGGTCCATGCACCATCACAGCATGCAGCAGGACTGTGTGAAGCAGTAATCCCTGCCACATCGCCGTAATGAGCAGGTGCTCTGTATCCAACCTGTGGAGACACGCACCATATGTGTTGTGCTGGGGCTCCCGGGTCACAGGTCTGCGGTGCACAGCTTCCTGTTTTACTGCAGGGTAGTGGGAGTGAGCCCCACACTGTGCAGTCCACAGTGTACCCTTGCTTGGGGCTCCCATTCACATCACTGTCGCTGTTTGACAGGGCTGCTGTGGAGGAGCATACTGATGCTGTCAGTAGGCTTGTGGCCTATCCCCATAAGCTCTGGCAGATGTCCACCAATTACAATCAGGATGGACTGGAAGGCGGCATTGTATGGCATGTCACAGAGCCAATGGAGGTGGTTATTGTGCTGTGCATAGCCTCATTGAGTGGGTGGAGATCATATACTCACTACTGATGATATCTCTATGCTTGTGTCTCCACAGGACTTTACAGGCCGACCAGAGGAATTTGCAGTTGAAACGTGTGACCTGTGGGAATGGGGTCACTGGGCAGGTGGTCATGAATAGACCATAGTGGCCGGAGCAGTTGCCTGCCTTCCTAAGTCTGCAGGTTGGCAGCACTGACATCTATTACAAGGATGACTTGGGGGAGTTATGGTCAGTGCTGCAGTCCTCCAAGGTGGAACCACTGAGCCCTGCCTCCCCCGGTGTATGGTGCTCAGCCATGCATCTGCATTGCTATAATGTACCCCACTCTGTGCTTTATGTCATTTCAAGTGTACAGAGGTCCACTACAGAGGATGGCATTTGTCCAGAGGGACTACAGTGACAGCACATCAATGAGGTCATCTGAGGACTTCAAGGAGTAAAAAGATGTGAAGGCATGAAGATGAACATAGGGGGGCAGGTGGGGAATGGTATGAACACCAGGGTGCATGTCACCAGTGTCTGCTGTGGGTGTCAATAAATGCATATGTGCCTGCATACCTTGTGTCTGTGCAATTCTTTTGGGGGTGGATGAGCCATCAGGGTGTGTGCGTGTGTGTGTGTGTGTGAGGGCTGTAGGTAGCTGGTATGATGTGGCTGCATCAGCCCGGCTAACTAGCTCTGTATGGCTGGTGATGTGCTGTGGTGCACATGTGGGATACCAGGTGTGTTGCCCAGCCTATACCAGCAGCCCCTTGGTGCCTGGGTGGCTGCCCTTGGTGTTTCCTGGGGTGGTGTGGGCATGCCACACATGCAGGGTGTTATGTGCAGGCCTATGTGGACTATTGGGGTGGTGTGTTCCAGGGACATCATGGCTATCCCTTTGCAATGGGACTGTCATGCCATGTGTGGGGTCTGGGTGTATTCTCCCCATCCATTTGTGGCACTGTTTCTGCAGGTCTGCAACTTTGCAAGGGGATGTGCTTCCAGGGTTTGGGTATGCACCTGTCATAGTCAGTGGTGCCATGTCTCCCATGTCTGTCAATGGGCATGGCCCATGATCCATGACCACCTGCAGGGGGTGTCGGTCTGGGCCTCACCATTGGGCATTTGCAGAGTACATGCAAGCCCTCCCATGGTGGCATGTACATGACCTCCCATGTTGGCATGGTCATTGACGGTGTGCTTCCTGTGGCTGTTGTGCCTCATCAGTACAGTGCTGCAGCATTCTGCTGTGCCAGACTGCAATTGTGTACCACATGCAGGCCATTTATGGCAGCTCCTGCAGAGTGCCTAGGCTCCCTTGCATCTACATGCACTTTACCATCATAACTGACATCATGCATGTGTGTGCATGGGGTTTGCAGGGGCCGCTGCATAGGAATGATCCTACACCTGAGTGGAGCCTGTAGCTGCACAGGTCCTATGGGGGCATGTGACCACCATGGTGTGTGTCTCTCATACATGCTGCACATGTGTGGTTTGAGCATATCTACTGAAACATGGCAGCTATGTGTGGCATGTACCTTCAAGCACAGGCTTCATTGAAAGGTTGCAGGCTGAGATGCTCAGTAGCTACTAGAAATTAAGGCCATGGCTATTCCAGAAGGTTTTGGATCATGTTCATTTCATTACATCCAATGATGTGAAAGTGATGTGATCCTACCACTTTACAGGTGACTGGTAAGATCAGACTTGGAGCATTGTGTGCAGTTCTGGTCGCGACAGTATACAAAGGATATTAAAGCAATTGAAAAGGTGCAGCAGAGAACAACTCAGATGACTGAGTCCTGTGCAAACAAACAAGACTGATGCTGGGGACCCTATCTGAAGTAGCAGATATGTGTGGTATACTATAGCTCTTGATTTGTAGTTTGAAACAGCAGACCCATGGGGCTTGGCCTCAGACCTTTACACTGGCCATGCATCATGAGGGTAGGGGATGAAAGGGGGGTGGGCATTAGAATTGAAAATCCTAATGCCACATATTCTTTTTGTGGTTTTCTAACCCTAACATATGTATTAATGTAGTTTTTTTGCAGCAAAGACTGTTATATACAGTATATGTAGAAGATCAGTCTTTAACTCTTCACACATGGTCCCAGACATGAACAGTAGCACAAAGTAATAGACCCATGAGGAATGGCTTCAGATCTGTTGTCTGGCCTTGGATCACAAGACTAGGGGCTAGGGAAGGAATGGGTATTAAGGTTCATGGCTTTTTTAAATCTAGCCATGCACTGATGTAGGTTTTTGCAATGAAATTCCTGACTTTTTGAGACAGTAATATCATAACTGTGCACATAGCACTTCTGGCCCTGTTTTAGGCATTTAAAGTTTTTGGTTTTGACCAACTTTAACTTGATAAAAGCCTTAGAATTTTCTTAATTATTATTCAAATGTAGAACAGTCCTCACATGCGCAAACTTTAAAATTACATAACATGTCATTTAGTACCCCCAAAGGCACTTCCTTTGATCAAATTGTAACAGTACTATGCCTGTAAGTTTTATAGTTTAACTCTGCCTAGTTTTTTCAAACAATGACAAAAATATGAAGCATTTTATGTAACTTTGCAAATGAATAACTTTTGAACTGCCAAACAGATTTTTTGCAAACCTGCCGGAAAGCTGGTCCCTATGACTGCGACAGAGAACACTAAATTAGTCAGTCCTATTGGCTAAGATTACTGAGATATAAGCTGTCAAAAGCGTCATTTTTGACACAGTCACTATGCAAGCCTAACACACAGTACAGGTGCCAACTTGCCTGCATAGTATACATTAACTGCAAACACTATGTTAATGTGCATGTTGGGGTTTGTTATTAAAGCAACAAAATTAAGGAAATGTGACATTAGTTTTGTTTTTGTTTTTTTACATTAGGATTTCTGTTTTTTTTTTAATCCTAACTGTGCTCACCTTTATGAACCACTCATACTGCACAAACTACAAAGAACTGAATGCCAATGCACAATTCCAATTTCAAGCATATGTTTCGACATCATAAATAAATACTGTAACAGTAAATGAGTAATTCAGTTACACCCCATGACAAACACAGCACACTTGTGCTGTGAGGTACAAGACTGCTAAATATAATGCCGAGTCAATGTGTGTGTCTGTCAATGTGTGTGTCTGTCTGTGTGTGTGTGTGTCTGTGTGTGTTTATGTCCCCAAAGCAAAGGCATCATTAAACAAAGTACACCATAACTATAGAAGACTGAGAGTGGTCTTGAAGCTGCTTCATGACTGGCCCTAAGGCCACTTAAAGACGCTCACTGCACAAGACATTTAGATTGCTTTACAAGGGTCTCTGTAGACCACTAGCATAGCAGCTGCATAGTGACTCGTACTGCACCCAACCTGTTGTGCAAAATTTAAAAATGTCACCTAGTGAAATATTTTTTGCATAATTACCACATTACATGAAATTTTTCAACTAGGCGAAATATAATTTCACCTAGGATGGTGATTTCATGTAACATGAAATTTTGCCCAATTTCACCAATGTTTTCAATTTTGCCTGCAATTTTGCAATGCATTGTGGGTAAATAGTTGCAATATATCATGCAGACTGTTTCCTGCACAGTATATTGTCTGCTGAGTCGGACAGCAGTACAGTGTGGTCCATTATAGCCAATAAACCCTTCAAAAAATCTCTTTATTTGTTGTTTTTGAGAGCTAAGTGCTCCCAAAATCTAAATTTTGTTCCTAGTGCTGCTACTGAACCTTTTTTTGTTTTGGTATCTTTGGATCATACTTAGTTAAACTTAGGTAGTCTTTTCAGTTTTCTCTGTGTCTGTGAGGGAGTTGAGTGGGGGAGGGTCGATCGTGTGTGTGTGTGTGTGTGTGTGTGTGTGTGTGTGTGTGTGTGTGTGTGTTTGTGTAAGTGAAAGCAGAGCAGGCTATTTCCTAATATCTGATAGAATTCTCACAAGTTGTGAGTGAGTTTCTGTTATTTCTTTTAAGTCTTAATATTTTTGTTGGTGTGCTACTTATTTGTAATATTTTTCTTACATATTGACCCTTTTTTGGGTAACTTTATCTGAACAGTTACTCATTCTGAATAGTTCTATTCTTGTTTCCCTTTTTTTAATTAGTTTTCTGCTTTATTTTTTTATTGGAAGTATTTGTGGACTTTGGACACTTGTCCATGTACAGGTACACTACATTGTTGAATTACTCACAGAACTTAATAGTGTGATCTAGCCTCTGTATTGCAGCATTCCTGTTTTTCTGTTTAATTTGTTTACAATATTAACCCTTTCCTCCCTGTTACATTATTGGTATTTACTAACTGACCTATACTATATAAAAAAAACAACATAGTTTTCAAGACAGTGGTGGTCCCTGCAAGATTGTTGGAGGTGACTTTGTTCATTTGAAATCTTGTTCTCCCTTCCGTCTGCTATATCTATAAGACAAAATTGGATTTAGTAAGTACTAACACATAGCAGTACTTGCCTTACTCAGACACCACTTATACAGACCGTAGATCGCATTGTGACTGTGAGTTCTTCTGTGTGGTTGGTTTTCAATTTAGTTTGTGTAAACCTCTTACATGTACCTACCTGGTTATTATCAAGTTGTGTAATAACCATTCCATTTAAAAAACTGACATTTTATTAAGAACTACTTAAGTACATTTTCAGAGTTACTGCACATCCTTGTTGTGGTGGTGTTCTCTGTCAGTTTGGTATTTAAAATCTCTTACTTCTGTCCTCCTGTTTCCCCGTGCTACTTAATTCATGTTTTTGTAATTAAAAAAATAAAATAGTGTTTTAACACTCAAATAGGGTACAGTAGCAGTTGTAGATAGTTGTTTAGACTACAGTGCTGCTACCAGTTCTGATTTCTGTTTGCCCTTTGCAGATGGTACTGCAGGTGTTATTCACACTTATTCAATAGAAATATGTAATCATATACTTCTGGAGGAAGGCAAATGGAACAAACATATAAATATGCCTGCCAAGAGACTTATCAGTTCAGGTAAAGGTGACCGGGTGGGAGGTGGCTCAAAGAAGCCTGTTGGAAAAAGTAGAAATACAGTTCCACTTCCAGTAAGCAAACCTATTTCTGAATCAATGCCTTCTGTGGGCTCTGGTGCTGCTGTGGCAGCCAGTGCTAGTAAAATTGAAGTTAGAAGAGGCTTCAAGTCTGTGACTCATTTTTTATTGCCCAACCTGTAACTAGCATGCTTGTTGGGGATGATACTGGGAATAAGGGAGACACTCACACCAGTGAAGGCACAGAGGTCCAGGAGGAGGTTGAAAAACTTGTCAGTGTGACTGGTGTTCCTGCTCAAGGTTGAGCTGATGGTGGTGAGGGTGATACTGTCCAGCTTCAGTCTGTTACTCCTGGAGAAGGAGATAAGAAAAGTAAGCCCCCCCCCCCCACAGTGAGGAGATGCCAGAGAAGGGAAAAGTTTCTCAGGAAGTAGACAGTAATAGGGAGGAGGAGGATAAATATGTTTCAGTACAGATGATAACAATGTGTTGGATCCCTTGTTGGAGCCAGAAATGAAAAAGTTGAAAGGTGATGATGTAGACCATTTAGATGCCAAGCCTGAGGGTGAGGCTATCAGCAAACCTACAACAAGCAGTCCAGCAACTCCCCCTCCCAAATGTAGCATAGTGGAAGTCATGCAAGTGGTCCAAAAAGCAAAAACTTTCACACCTTTGGCTCTGCTATCCAAGTCCCAGTACCATGCTAAATCTAGACATGCAAAGTCCCTAGCTTGGGATTTTTTCATGCTTGATGCAGCTGATGAGACTGTAGCAATATGTCAGCTGTGTCAAGCACGACAGTCATGTTAAAAAAGGGCAGCCACATAGGCACCGGTGGCCAGCACGCCCACTTGAAAAACAAGTACCCATTGCACTGGCACCAACACCAGAAAGATACCAGATGTGTTGGTGGGACTTCCCTTGTCAAGCTTAATGTTAGTGACAGCAGAGCAATAGAGCAGGAGCAGGGATGGCTGAGTGGGCCGGTGGAGAAGGACTGCTAGGAATCCTTTTCTCTCTCTCTTTCTCTCTCTTTTTCTCTCTTGAGAAGTGGGCATAGTAGCAGTGGAGCTGCCACTCCCTGGAGTTATAAAAGTATACCACCAGGCACCAAATCCACCAAAATAACCAGTTTCATACATGTTGCACATCCCAGGCCCCAAGCCTGAATTGGTGCCTCAGCAAGAACAACATTGGTGGCACAAGTAAAGTGTTTTGGTTGACCTGCCCCCAAGATGTAGCCCACATTGAAGAGTGTGTTTGAGCGGCACTCAAAGTACCCCCCCCAATCATGCTGCTGCCCATGAGCTGAACACAGCCACCGCTGAAATGCTGGCCATTGACCTGTTGCCTTTCTCCTTTGTGGAAAATCCTGGATTCTGCTGTTTGATGGCCCGTCACTATCCAAAATGACAGGTGCCATTGCGAACGTGTTTCTGAAAAAGTGTCATGACAGAACTTTTCAGCAGAGTTTCACAGTCCATCCTACGTACCATGAAGCATTCTTCCTTCAAATATATCCACCTTAGCACGGATATGTGGACAAGTGGACAAACAGCAGGCAGCTCATATCTGTGCATAACAGCACTCTGGGCACAGGTACTGGGTGGTCATTGACTTGGGGCCTGGCAAAAGCTGCATAAAGCAAAATCATGGTGGGAGCAACACACCTGGTATTCATCAGCATGCACCATCACTATGCAAAGTATTACCATGTCTCACAGTGGTGAGAAAATGGTGAACGTGCTGCTAAATCAGTTTAATGAGTGGCTAAATGCACACTCACTTACAGCAGGGTTTATTGCCAGTGACAATGACTCCAATGTGATAAAGTGCATTACTGATGATGATTTTTTCAGAGTGCCCAGCCCTGGCACACTACCTTAATCTGGTTATGCAGCAATTTTTGAACTACAATGAAATCAAGGAACCTGTGTCTGTCGCCCGACACAACTGTGTGTACTTTGCCTGTTTTGCAAAGGCCTGTGATGATCTGTGGGAGATGCAGTGCACTAACCATCTGTCTCAGCACTGTATGAAGCTTGATGTTGTGACCAGGTGGAATTCCACACTGTACATGCTGGACTGGCTGTAAGAGCAGTATAATGTGGTTTCAGATTACCTGCTGCTACACACCATGTGGGACCATGCTGGAGCATCCATCACTCTAACAATGGAGAAGTGGTGACAAATGGATGGTGTAATGTGCATTCTGTGTCCATTTGAGCATGCAGCTCAGGCTGTGAGTGGGGAAACTGCCTGTATAATTCAGTCAATACCCCTTATACGTGTGCTGAGGTAGACACTGGTGAATGTCCGTCACCAGATGGAGGCAAGTGATGATCACAGTGCTGTTCATGTAATGGGTCACATGCTCCATGAACTGGACAGCAATACACATATCTCTGACATTATGCAGTCAAATGAGTTTGCTATTGCTACCATGCTGGATCCACGGTGTAAATGTGACTTGCCTGCCACGATTGAAGGTGGTCATCTGCAGCTGGAAAAAATGACCAATTATCTTGTCAGATGGGTACATGGTGCGTAGATGAAAAATGCAGATACTCAAAGTGCATATACACCAGGTGTTGCTACCACCAGCAGCAGCTCATCACAGGCCAACAAATCTGAGAACAAATCCAAGTCGCAGCAGAAAACGGCAGGTAATCCCATCTGAGATGCTCTGTACCAGATGGGCATGGAAGAAATTGAAGACAAGGAGGAGGAGGAGGAGCCTGATGAGGCAGCAGGACTGAGGGCAGCACAATGTATGGTGTACACCTACATTGAAGACACCAAGCATCTTGGCATCACTAATGAGCCATTGGCGTACTGGAGCAGCAAAGTGAGTGAGTGGCCCACACTGGCATCAGTTGCTTTTAAGAACCTCAGCTGCCCACCATCCAGTGTCAGTGAGAAACAGGTGTTCAGTTCTGCTGGGGCCATTGTGCATGACCGGAGGACAAATCTGTCACCAAAGAATGCGTCCATCCTGACATTTATAAAAATGAATGAGGCTCACAGTTCACATAACACAGTTATGCCAATTGTGTTTCCATATGAACTGTGTCTCGGTGACAATGATTACAACAAAGATGTCCATACTGGTAAGACCTCTACTAGCTGGAAGGTAGATAAAGCAGCAATGATGCCCGGATTTCTACCTGGTGACAACTCCAGTCTTGAAGACTGTGAGGGCTGCTTCATGGATGATGTGGCACTGGAAGAAGGCTAAAGTTGTTAAGCCAGCAGCCCCCACCCATTTCCACTGGATATGCTCTTTTAGGTTATTGTTATACATTTTTAATGTTATTTTGATGGTTGTTCTGTGTTACACATCCTGTTAATCCATTTAATTTGATTACCCTACCTAGTAACACCGTTTACTTCAGTTGTTCATTTTTGAAAAATTGCTTGCCCCTGCTATGCTAGCTGCAATGTATGTCAGCAATACACAATGGCCCCATTGAACAACAATTACTGAACAACACCTTCCCCATTTCCACATATACCTCCTTCCTGAGACCCTGAATGTGTATCTAGTATGCCACCTCTGTATTTTCGATGTAACAACTTTGTCTGACAGTGCACAGCCAGTACTATCAGGTTAATTAGGTTAAACCACTATATTAGGTTAATCAGAAATGCATGCATGCTTCATCCCCATGAATACAATTAACCGGCATGTAATCTGCCTCCTTGGCATCCATCCTAACATGTATAATACGGACTTCAACAGTGTGGGCCATCAATCTCATACAGCCAAGGAAAACAGCTGAAAAGATAAGAAGCTGACAGATGCATGCTCCAACATAAACAGCAGTCACAGACTAGTACATCAATGCTGCCTTTGAGTCCAGCTAAATTACTCCTCCTCCTCTAGCAGTCTTCCACCAAGAAGAACCACTCACCCATTGATGACAGCATTGGCAGCACATTTTGGGCCAGTACGTCAACCAGCATGATGCAATACTTTCATCCCAGTGAGCACACTAGGTGTGTTTTCCCTCCAGCCAACCAAACAGCCACTCAGAAAGTGAAACAGATCGTCATCATCAAGCCAGAAATATATATGTTCTTCCTCCATGGCCTGTCTTCTGTTCAAGTGATTCATGGTAAGCAGATTTCATTCATTGTCATCTTATTACTTATACTGTAGCTCCATTGTGCTGTTCTGCATGCCTTTGTTGCCTTAGGGTGTCAAGTATGCATGCAAGGCAGCCCACTTTAATGTATAAGTTATGTAATGTATTTACATTTCACTCTATGCAGGGTTTGCTGTGATCATGCCATGTGAGGCTAGGACCCAGGAATAAGGCTGCTGTATCAATATGGCACCTTCTGAGCCCAGTCAATCCACACTGCAAGCATCACTATGTACAGGTCAGTATTGTAACATTTTTCACTTGATAGGTTTTGTGTATTCCATTCCTGGTACTGTACATCCCAGTTGGTTCACCATAGGCTCATAATTAAACTCATTTCAGCATGAGAAAATTTTTTGGGATGTCACCAACATCGATGGTAAGCATCACCACAGGTAAGTATCAATGCAAATTTTTTTTCCTTTCATATTTTTTTCTTCACCTTTTTTCACAGATGACATTGGTTCAAACAACATCTGCCTTGAGTCGTGACTGGCAAATGCAATTTTCTGTTCAATAGGAATTCATTCTTTAATATCAGTAACAGTGTTAGTTCAGGTAGCATCATGGTGCAGGTAATGAATGGTTAGGCCATCATTTACAGTGTCAGTTGTGCATTCTTGACTAAAAGTAATATATCCTTCATCTTAACAGTGGGTCAAGGGACTTTTGAAAGTACCATATGGGGGCTTTCCACAGTGGCACTTGCCAAACACATGTGGATACAATCCAAGGTCACAATTTTCAACTTAACTAAACAGTATTAATAATATGTTTCTTTTCCTTCACAGGTGTCCGTTTATGATGATGATGCATGTTTTTAATTGTCAGCAGTGGCCTACACCTAGCAGCTGAGCACCTTGATCCGACATCCACACACCAGGATGGAAGACTTGTATGTAGTAACTAATGCCATACAGAGCTGGGATGCATTGCCAAATGACCACCAGAAAACTAACCAACCATTACAATCGAAGTACTTCGTACCTGGCAATATGAAAAAATGAAGAAGTCATTTTGAGCATTGTTACAACTAAGTGCCTGCCCACCACAACCATCATTAAAAATGAAGACATACTTAACTCAGGGAATGGCTGTTAAACTGAAACCCTTTGACATGAACAGACTATGTCTGATCACAACCAGCAGCTGGATTGGGGGGTAACACACACACACACACACACCAGCTGCAGAATTCTTGAATATTGGCAGAGGTATATAGAACATAATTACTGTCAAAGTCTGACATCTCTGTACTGCAGTAACTGCACAAAAAAAAGCAATGAAAAAGTTAATACTTACCCACCTCCACCAATCCTACACCAGCTCTCAACCACCCCCCACCTACCCACTGAAGGCCATCACAAATTAAGAAATACCACAAGTTAATGAATTGCACACATGTTGAGCAGCAACAGTGCACCAAGAGCTAACATCACCTGAATTCCTGCATGCTGACAAAAGCAACAATCATTTGTCAATGCTGAATGTTTTCTTGTTGGCATTGGCAGTGGTAGTGCAAGAGTTAGAGAGATGCATAATAGGAATGGCAGTGAAGTATTGAACTAATGCCAACCCCCTTCCCCCACCCTGCAGAGACTGACAGGCGTTGGGGGGGTGCCTTTGTGTCATAGACCATAATGCTCATGCCATTCCACATAACTCCACCCTGTACACACCAACAGGTATCGTGGTGTGCCTTGGCCGGTCTTCAGCCCTTACAATCAATCAATCTTTATTTAGCCAGGTGAAACAGTGTTGAGAAAAACACATTTTTAAAATGGGCTTTGACGTAATTACAATGATAACAGTAAAAATAGAGAATAAAAGTAAGGTATACAGCATAATACAGCATACATTTGGCATAGTGTACATGCCAGTTCATACAATAATGCTTACATTCAAGAGAATAAGTTGATAACATCAGACAATGTGTAAATTGAGTAGGGATGGTAATAAAAGGGGGAATAAGGGGTCAGAGAATGGGGGTTAGACAGTATAGTTTTAGAATGCACAGTTACAACTTTCAGTGACAACCCAGATGACCAGGATTTTGAAGGTAGTTAATTTAAGTGGAATGGTTGTTTGAAAAGTCTTTTGCAGGTTGTTCCACAAAGAAGGAAGGGACTAGCTTATGGCTGATTTGCCGAACCAAGTTCTAACTTTATGAATGACTAGGGAGATGTAGGAGAGGCTTCTCAGTGCATAGTTACCAGGACAGCAAATCGGGAGGTTGTCAGAGATATATAGTGGAAGTTTTTTAAAAAGTGCTTGGTAGGTCTGGTAGACTGTATTTCTGTAATGTCTGAGGCTAAGGGAGGTCCACCCCACTAGAGCGTATAGAGATCAGTGATGAGTAGAGTAGGGTGCTCCTGTACCGAATCTTAGGGTTCAATGATATAAGATGTATTGATGCTGTGATTGTCCTTTGGCCATAGAGGATATCCCCATAGTCAAATAGGGGCAGGAGGGTAGCCTGTACAAGTTTAGTTTTCACTTCAACAGTTAGTAAGTGCTTGATGTGGAAAAATATGCCAAGCCTTTGTTTATGTTTTTGGTTAGTTCTTCTATGTGGTCAGTGAAGGTCAATTTTATGGTCAACCTACATCCCCAAGTATTAGAATTTCAGCACAAATTTGAGAGGTTCATCAAGGAGGGTGGTAATCTGAGGTGGCGTGTCCAGTAAGGTATTATGGGGTGTCTTACAGAATGGAGAAAAAAGCATTGAGTAGTAATTTTAGTTGCAGTAGGTTTTTCTGAAGGAGGCTAAACTCAAGTTGAAGGTCAGAACATGTTTTATCAGCGGAAGGTCTGGAGGTATATAAGATGGTATCATCAGTGAATAGATGAATATTTGCAAATTGGATACCACCATGGATATTATTAATATAAATTGTGAAGAGAAGGGGGCATAATATTGAGCCTTGCGGTACGCCTCTTGGTAAGGTTTTCAGATTGGAGAGGTCTCCTTCCACTTTGACCTGCTGGGTATGGCCTATAAAATAACAGCGAAACCATTTAAGAGAGATGGTATCAAGACCAATGTTACAGAGGATGTCGAGGAGTAAGACATAGTCCACCAAGTCGAATGCCTTGCTGAGATCCATAAACAATACACATACATAGAGTTTGTTGTCCAAGGCATTCAACCAGTCGTTAGAGACTTTTGGAAGCGCAGAGATCATGCTATGGTGTGGTTTGAAACCTGACTATATAGGAGAGAGCAGGTTATGTGAGTCTAAATGTTCTCTAATTTGCTGGTTAATTAATTTTTGTAACAGTTTGGACAGGGTAGGAAGCAAGGAGATGGGCCTGTATTTGTTAAGGTCAGCAGAATATCTGGATTTGAACAGGGGGTACATATGGGTGGTTTTCCAAATCATGGGAAGGCTACCCTGTGAGAGATACAGATTAAAAAGGTGGGTAATAGGAACAGCTAGAGTGTAGAAGCTTATTTTAGGAAGAACGAGTCTATGAGATCTGTGCCGGCACTCTTTCTGGTATTTATTTTAAGAAGCAGATCTTTCACTTGCTTCAATGATATAGGGCTAAAAGATGGGAGGGGTGGCTACAGGAAGGGCATGGGTGGCTGTGTCCTGTCTACATAACAGATTTCAAAGGATGTTAGCAGGGGAAGAATCAAAGGCCAGGCCTGTGGTGGCAAAATGGTTGTTCATCAAATAAAGGATGTCATGTTTGTCTGTGATAGTGGCATTGTTGGTCATAATTTTGGAAGGCAGGGAGTTGGAAGACCTGCAACCCTCAACCTCCTTAAGAGTTTTCCTGAATGTAGAAGAGCAGTGGGTAGATGCATCTAACTTCTTAATATAGTAACTAGACTTTGCAGTCCTCGTTAGTATTGTACACTGATTTCTGGCTGCTCTGAAGACAGTCCAATCAGCAGGAAGTTTAGTCTTCCGTGCCTTTTTCCATAAGGCATCCCTGTTGAGTAGGACCACCTTTAAACTCACTGAAATACATGAACAAGAGGTTTTCTTAGTATGAATTTTCACAAGTGGAGTGTGCCAGTTTATTGCATCTGTAAGAATCTTGTGAAATATGGAAAAGGCTTTGTTAACAGAGGGGGCAGGATAAAAGTCTTAACAATTTGCATATTAAAGATCCGATAGAAAGGCCGAAATGTCAAAATTGTGGCAACACCTTTTGAAGATGCATTTGAAGGTGGAGATGGGTTTTGGGGAGGACCTTACACAACGATAATACAGTGATCACTGAAGTCACTGAAGAAGACACGCGTGTGGGATAACAGGTGCAGTTTGTTTACAAGGATGATATCAAGCAATGCACTATTGGCAGGATTTTTTGTATTTTTTTTTTTAGCTGTTTAACCAGGAATAGCACACTAAGCTTTTTTATAGGCGTGACCTGGGAGCACAGGGAAGTTAAGTGACTTGCTTAGGGTCACACAGTATGCAAGTGGAAGCTGTGGGATTCAAACCCAGGTCTGGTCTGCTGGATGTCACAAGTATTTGGTTGGGTGGGTACTGTAATAAGCTGATGGAGCCTGAAGGCATCACACAACTCCTTAAGGGGTTTTGAGCAAGGAGAGAACAATCCAGATTTATGTCATCCATGATTATGATCTCAGAGGTGGAAGATTCGAGTGAGGTGTTTAGGTGATTAAGTATCTGAAGGTCAACTGATGGAGGCCTGTAGCACTCTGTGACAGCAAGGGATTGGGCCCGTGAAAGTTGTAACTTGACAGTGAGGCTCTCGAATTCCTTAGGCTCAGAGGTGGAGTATATGACAGAGGCAGTGTATCTAACCTGAAAGTAGATGGCACTACGGCCCCTCTAGCCTGCCTATCTGTTCTGAAGACCTTATAGGAAGGCAAATTTATTTCAGAATCCTGGGTTGAGGGTTTAAGCCATGACTCTGTAATTATGAGAACATCAGGGGAGGAGTGGTTCAGCCAGGTATGAATGGAATCCAGTTTTTTTGTACGGTTACAAGCATTAATATGGAGGAGTCTCATCCCCTTTAGATTAGATTAACCGGGATTGAGGGAGCAGAGATGGGGAAGGGAGAAACCTGGGTTAAATTCAATGTCTCCTGAGCAAAGTAGAAAGATCAGTAAGACAGTTTTAATAGCACTCAATTAGGAATTCAACAATCTACCCCCCCCCTTTTTATGGTATTGAGGGGAGAGGGTAGGGGGCTCTGAGGGTTGAGGCCTAAAACACCCCATAGATGTGAAGAGGACCACCTAGGCTTTGAAGGTGAGAGAATGCTGAATGAAAGGTGCAGGTGAAGGAAGCAGAAAACATTGCAGAAAGGGAAGCTTAAAATGCATGTAACTGCAAGACAGGTTTAGGTGGAGAGAAGGAGGGAGGTGGCACCATGAATGCCCACCTAGGATTTTCTGTGAAGCTGGAGCTGCAGTTAAGAATTAGGAGTGACAGGCCAGCTAGGTAGCAGTAAATGAGGACGAATTGTTTCATAGTGACTTGGCAAATGACCTTATACTCTGGGTCTGTGTGGATCCCACAGGATCAGAATGCTGTATTGTTCAGCTTAGGGTATCTTCCAATCAGGAAGCCCCTATTTAGAGGAGGGTGGGGTAAAGGTATATTTAATAAAGGAGGCAGGTGAGGGTGGGGGATGGCCAATTTCTTAATTACAGGTGCAGGCAAATATTAGTAGGGAATAGAAAGAATTGGCCAAGAAAGCCATAGAGTTAAATCCTGGAGGGCTTTAGAGCTGGATTCAGCTGCAGCCAATCAGAACAGGAGCCTGAAAGAAGTGACCAATGGTGAGTGCCTCTGGTTGCTCTGCGGCCAATAGGAATGCCAAATTTTCAGACCATGGAGAGCCATATCTTCTCCAGAGGGCAGCCGGTGCTGGGTTCACTGATGTCCAGGGAGGCAGGAGGTGCAGCTGGTGAGTGACTCAGGCCATGGACAGTTACTAAGGAGGTGGTTCCTAAGCCTGTTCAGGGCAGTGCCTAGAGAAGGGAGATAAGAGCAGGATTAGGAAGGTTTTTGGCCAGGAGAGACAAAAGCGGTAGAATCTGGGGGCAAGGAAAACAGCAATTAGCAGAATGCAATATTTAGCTGGGAATTGTAGGGTTGAGGTGATAGATCTGGAAGACAAAGGAGTTAGAGTATGCAGAAGTTTAATACAGACACTTCAGAGGGGGGTCATTAGCTGAGGTACCAGCAGAAATTGTTCAGACTTATAATTTTAGGTGCCAAGGGTAACTGCCATGGTGCCACCTGGTGAGCAAAGAGAAAGAGCAAAAAAGTGGATTCCATAAGGAAATAAGCTGAGATGGGTGCAGTATAGAAGAATGAGGTTAACGTTTTGGCCGAAGACCCCAAGGCACACCTTGATGCCTTTCCCTGGCAGCAGGGTGGGGGTGAGGGTGGAAAGGCATAAGCATTGCTACTGATGACCCCAAGTCACACCCACCGATGCCTGTCAGTCTCTACAGGGTGGGGCATTACAGTTGGAAACCCTTACTCCCCTGGTGTTTGTTGGTATTTTCACTCCAGATTTCAACATGGGCTTTTTCAGACCCCACCTCATGAACAGTGGCACTATCATTTCGTTACTCAATCCCGAAAGGTGATTCGCAAAGCAACTATGCCATTCTGTGACACAGGTGGGGAAACACATTTCAGGCTGGACGTGAAAAATGACAGCTATACTGTTCATGAGGAGGTGTGGAAAAATGGCAATATTGAAAATCTGGAGTGAAAATATGAAAAACTGGTGCCGCTACAGGTGTGCTTAGAAACTGTGCAATGCATGCCCGTAACACAATTTGTTTCTAAATTTTTTCACCAAATTTTCAAAATGGGCATTTTGGGACCTCCCCTCATGAACAGTGGAACAGCGATTTTGTTAATCTGTCCCAAAAGTCGATCTCCCACAGTGACTGCGCCATTCTGCACCACAGGTGCAACAACATGTTTCAGGCAGGATGTGAACAATGACAGCTGTCTGTTCATAAGGAGATGTGAAAAAATGGCAATCCTGAAATTCTGGAGTGAAAATATTAAAAATTGGTGAAGTTCTGAGTGTTAGTAGAAACTACACAATGCATGCTTATACCACAATCAATTCTTTGAATTTTTTCACCAAATTGACAACATGAGTTTTTAAGGACCCCACCTCATGAACAGTGGCACTGTCATTTTTTTAGTTGGCCCCAAAAGGTGATTCTACGCAGTGACTGCAAAATTACCTTTCAGGACTGAGTTACGAAATGACAGTGACATATTCATGAGGTGGGTTCCCAAGATCCCCATGTTGAAAATTTGGGGAAATAATTCCTAAAAATGGCTGAGATATCAACCTAAGTTGAAGCCCCCCATTGACTCCCATTATACAGCGCTTACCCGATTCCTTATTCCTCAGTTCGCAGTTCACAGTTTAGCTTGGAAGAGTGCAGACATGTCTGGGTCCAGAGAAGACTGCTGCTCCCAACCTCCAGAGGGTAAGTATAACTGAGACGGGGGGGTGCAGGGAGGTGGGTGCTCATTGGGAGGGGGGACTGGGGAGATGATGGTGGACCATTTTCTTTTTTACAGGTAAAAAAATAAAGATTCCAGGGAGAGAGTTTTCTTCCTTTTACAGTTTAAAAAAAAAATCAAATCATTTTGGCACACTGTGGTGGGCTTCCAGTGTGCCACAATAGTGATGATGGGAGGGGTCATGCCTACAAGGGGATTGGGCACCCTGATGTAGGCAGATTACAGATGGGTTTTGGGGAGGTGCATCTTACACCAGGAGTGGGCATCCCAGTGTCGGAAACATTTTGGCACACTGGGGTGGGCTCACAGTGTACCACATTAATGGAGGGGGAGATTCATGCTGACATGGGGATTGGGCACCCCGATGTTGGCTTTCCTTGGAGTGTCTGGTAGGCAGCAGGAGCTGCAGCTCTTTACTTGTTTCACCAGGAAAGGCACACAGAACAAACAAGTTGTTGACAGAGCAAGGGCCAAGGACAAAGTGCTGGGCAGCAGGAGTGAACAAGGTTGTGAGAGAGGGGGGAGGTGCCACTGCAGTGCCGAACCTGTTTGTGATTGCAGGATTGCAAGGGAGAGGGGAGGTTCCACTGCAGTGACAAAACTGTTCATGATTGCAGTGGCAGATTCATTTAAACTCCTTTGCTCTCTTTGAAGCTGCTGTCATCGGCAGCTTCCCTCTTGATTGGTGGCTGTGGATCATGTCCAGTAAAGTGTCCGCTGCATTGGCCACAACACTGACACACCTCTGAAATGTGGTGCTGTCGCAAGATGTTTCTGGCACATGTGCTGTGGGCACACGTGCAAGCAAACATAAAAAGAATACAATTACTAACTGACTCAGACATCTGGACTGCAATAACCTACCCCAGTAATGAAAAATTCAATATTTATTGTCTGCATTGTGAAATGTGGTGCTTTCCAACATCCCATATCTGAATACTGGCATGCACGTCTTGATGATGTAATTCTTAGCACACTGCCAAATAATAAGAAAGCAGTACAAAAATGTTAGAACTCAAAATGTCACAATAGCAACCCACTATCACCCTTCTCTTGCACCGGAAAAATAAATACAGACAGATACTTACATGTGCAGCAGCAGCAATATCAATCAACTATGTGAAGAGGATCCATGAACCAGACAAAGCATTACTTCTCATGGCAACTAGTCAGAGCAGCAGGCAGCAGCTACAGGCTACGGAAGCAGCAACACAAAATGTCATTCACTCCACACTGACTTAAAACCACAAAGCCAGAGCCAACCAGGACAGCAGCATTGCAAAATGATAATTCCACATTTCTCAATAAATTGAGAAACCAGCAGAAGGAAGAAGCAAGTGCAAGTAGCAGGACAATTTTGCAGGTGGATTTTTTTTTCTCTTGGTGGCAAACTGGCTGGGCCACCCTTTTTGCCTATTTCATAATTCACTAAATAATTGTATCTCTCTTCTCTCACAATTTTGCCATTGGGTTGTTCTCTACTTACTGTATATGGTCAGTTCTGCACACAACAACAGCAGCTAGCAGCAGCAAGATTAGGTCGCAAAACTGATGTAAACAATGCAAAAAACAGCAGATTTCAGTCCTGGTGGTGGATGTGAACCATATAACAGCATGACTGACACCATATTTCTGTCTCAATTTACTTTAACATTTTTTGGAATACATTTCTGAACTTCTGGGGCATGCTCAGCAGTGGCAGCACCAAGATTAGCCCTGTAATCCTTTATAAACAGCGGCAGAAGCTTCAGTTTGAGGACCATGAGATGGGGGACACCATATAACAGCATGACTGACACCAGATTTCTGTCTCAATTTACTTTAACATTTTTTGGGAAAAGATTTCTGGACTTCTGGGGCATGTTCGGCAATGGCAGCACCAAGATTTGTCCTTAAATCCTTGGTAAACAGTGTCAGAAGCTTCAGTTTGAGGTCTATGAGATGTGGGGGACACCATATAACAGCATGACTGACACCAGATTTGTGTTTCAATTTACTTTAACATTTTTTGGGAAACATTTCTGGACTTCTGGGGTGGGGCATGTTCGGTAGTGGCAGCATCAAGATTAGGAAAGAGTTTGTTTGGCCTGCTCAAGCAAATAAATGCTAGTTACACAAAGAGGTATATTCTGTTTTCCTTTCCTTTTTCCAAGTCCCAATGTGTTGCCTGCCAATTATGTTTCATCTGGGGAACTGCAGACACAGTTAGAAAAAATATATAATCAAAACATTGTGACATTGTGTTCTTTAGATAATTTGATATTACTTTATTATTATTATTTTTTATTTTTGTTATTTGGGTTATTTGTGGGTTGGGGTTCAAGCTGTGATAGGGTGGGTTTTACTTTATATTTTATTATATTATTTGTTTTATTTGCTCACCTTCTGTGAGAGAGAGTAGAGAGTGTTTTTATTTTAATCTGATATAAACAGGTTTTTGTTTATTTTTGGTTTTGTCTTGTTTAATTATAATGTGTTGAACAGGTGTAGAGGCAGTTGGGCATTATTCCCCCACTAGGCTCTGGGAATTACACCCTTTTGAATGCCCACCATTAACATCCGACACCTATTTTAGGTGTCATGCGTTGGGCATCTTGAGGAAGCATAGACGAAGGTGGAGAGCCGGGCCTGGTGGGGGACAGGAAAGGGGAGGAGGACGGATTGGGGTTTTGGGGTCCAGGAAACGCCCTGGGGTGAAATGGGGTCAGGATAGAGGTTACTCTTGTCTTGTCCCCATACCCAAGGGCTCCGATGTAATTGGACAGGTGCCAAGGTCTTCCCCGATAGCTCATCCCGCCTCAGCGGTGTTATGCAATAACAGATCAATTAAGAACAAGACAGCTATTATTGCTGATCTTGTTGGATTATCTGATCTGGCTTGCATCACTGAGACCTGGCTGGATGGAAATCCTGGCCCTGTATTGGCCTTGGCAACTCCAGCTGGGTTTTCGGTGATACACCGGCCGAGACTGGATCGTAGGGGCAGGGGTGTGGCCATTATGTTTAAATCTGAGCTGGCCTTGTTGATGTGCCATTGGTAAATACCAATTCCTTTGAATATATCCTGGGAGAGGGTGCAGGCTACGGGATTCTCCTCATCTACCGTCCACCAGGTGATGGCGGAGTATTCCTGCAGGAGATAGCAGACTTCATCGTCGACCTGGCGCTGAGGTTTCCCAGATTGATACTTCTGGGCAACCTCAATGCCTGGGTCGACGATGAACTCTCTTTTTTTGGTCAAAATCTCCTTCAGCTAATGAACATGCTGGGCCTGACACAGGTTGTTACCTCCTCTACCCATATAGGGGGTCATTCATTGGATTTGTTTTTTCTCATGGGTATGGAGATCACTGAGTTGGGGGTGGAACCTGTCAGTTGGTCTGACCATTACACCATAAGGTTCAGCTTCAGAGCCCCCTCTAATAGGTCTGCCCCTACGGAGATGGTTCAGTACCGCCCTTTAAGGGGTGTTAATCCCAACGACCTAATGGCGGTCCTGCATCTATTGAGCTTTTCAGGTGAATGCATGAGTCCAGATGATCTGGTATTAGCCTATAATAAGGCTGTAGGAGATGCTCTGGACAAAATTGCTCCTGTTCGTGTTCAGCCTCTCACCCTCCGTCCAAGGAACCCATGGTTTGATGGCTCCTTGAAGAAGTTAAGGCGAGTTGGCCGAAGGTTGGAGAGAGTTTGGCGGAAATCGGGCCTTGATGCCGACAGGCTTAGATTAATGGCACATTATGATAGCTATCAATCAGAAATCACTCTTAAGAAGGCAGAATTCCTGTCCAGAGAGATTTCTGTGGCACGGAATCGACTGGCTCAGCTTTTCAGGACCGTGGACAGACTGTGCAATCCTGTCTGTCTTCAGCCCAGAGAAGCTTTTTTCTCAGCTAAGATGGAGGAGTTTGCTCGGTTCTTTGCTGATAAGGTTGCCGACATTGGGTCCGGTATCGGTCCAACCTTTCCTATGGGGGATTGCGGTGGTCGACTAGAGGTGGCTTGTCCTCGGTCTGTCTGGTTAGATTTTCACCATCCAGAATTCAGGAACATTGTGAAGATTATCCAAACAATTCGACCAACTAGTTGTAGTTTTGATCCGGGTCCTACACCACTCTTAGTAGGTTGCGTAGAAGTCATCTACCCAATCCTTGCAGACATTGTCTGGAAATCCTTGGAGAGGGGGATTTTTCCTGACCCTCTTAAGGAGGCGGTAGTTTGACCACTCCTTAAAAAATCCTCCTTGGATCCAGATTGTCTAGCTAACTACCGGCCTATCTCTAACCTGCCATTTGTTGGTAAGGTTATTGAAAAGGCAGTTGCGTTGCAATTGGATGATCACCTTATATCTCACAATGTCTATGATACTCTCCAGTCTGGTTTCAGGAAAAGGCATAGTACAGAGACTGCCCTTGTCCGGGTATTGAGCGACCTCCTTATGGCCAGAGATCGAAAGGCGCGTACCATTCTGGTCCTTCTCGATCTATCTGCTGCATTTGACACTGTAGACCATGGAGTGCTGTTGCAGCGCCTGTGGGTTTTTTGTGTACTGTCTGGTACAGTCCTCGAATGGTTTCGTTCTTCCCTCACAGGAAGGTTTCAGAGAGTTGTCACTGGAATTTATTCTTCTGGCGCTCACTCCCTGTCCTGTGGGGTACCGCAGTGCTCCATTTTAGCTCCCATGTTGTTTGCAGTGTATATACTGCCATTAGGAGAAATCATCAGGTGATACAGTCTGGGTTTTCACTGTTATGCAGATGATACCCAGCTGTATCTGTCCTTTCTCCCTGGTCAGGGTGATGCACTCTCTGTACTTAACAACTGCCTTGATGAGATCAGACTTTGGATGAGTTCGAGCTGGTTGAGACTCAATCCGGACAAGACTGAGGTATTGGTGGTGGATCCAGGTCGTCCGGGGTTGGGTGTGGGAGCTGGACAACCATCAGGTTTATTACTTGGTGGTGTACCGCTCCCTACCTCTGAATGGGTGCAAAATCTGGGCTTTATTTTTGATGACGGTCTGACTCTGAAATCTCAGGTGCCAGCTGTTGTCAAATCCTCTTTTTACCATCTGAGGAATATCGCCCGGGTGAAACATCTGATTCCCCCGGGTGACCTTCCAACATTGGTCCATGCCTTTGTCACTACTGGTCTGGACTACTGCAATTCCCTCTACTTAGGGCTACCTAGGGTTGATATCCACCACCTTCAGCTAGTGCAGATCACGGCAGCCAGGCTTTTGACTGGGACTTCTAGAACCAGTCATATTACGCCTGTGCTCTGTGAACTGCACTGGCTGCCTGTTTGGTGGTGGATCACCTTTAAGGTTGGTTCACTAACCTTTAAAGCTCTACATGATCAGGGACCCGGTTACCTGAAAGATCTCCTAGTTCCTTACTGCCCCCCTCCATCCTCTCCGTTCCACCAACGAGGGATTGCTGGAGATTCCCAGGGTTCATCTGAAGTCATCAGGATCTCGTGTCTTTGCTTTTGCTGCACCAACCCTGTGGAATTCTTTACCTCACTGGTTAAGAGAATGCCCAACCATCGATAAGTTTAAGGTCGCCTTAAAAACATATCTCTTTGAGTTAGCATTTTTAAATTGAATTAACCTTTTATAAGTGATGTGTAACATCTTGCTTAATGTAGATTTAATGAATTTTCTTGTGTTTTAGCTCTGGTTGATTTTAAATTTTTGGATTTTATAAATTTTAATCTTGTACAGCGCCTTGGTTTTGAAAGGCGCTTTATAAATAAAATTGAATTGAATTGAATTGAAAAACAATTGTATTTACAAACATTATTAAGGCTCAATATGCCATCTTTTATACCTTGGATATTGGACTTAGTTATTATTCTCAGACATTCTCTTTACTATATATGTGTCGTGAGATTAGTTTGGTTCATCAATATCTCACATATTCAATTCATTTCATCCCCATAGTGACAGCCACCATTATTTTCAGATTGGTGTTAAAATAAAATGCTACCTGCCTTTTAACATAGCCAAAATGGCTCCTGGACTTCTGAAAATGTTTCTTCTTGCCGGCCCAGTGGAGTAGAGGGTTGAGGCACTGGCACCTTACCTCAAACCACACTGGCAGCTCGGGTTCGGTGATGGACTCGGGACGCTGGGGTTCGGCAGGAAGAGAATATGATCTAGCATCCAAAGGACTGATCTCCTATCCTGGGTTTGGGATTGGGGAATGCCTTGCTTGGCAGCGGCCCCCAGTGGAGATTGGAGGCAATATGTGAGCGGCACAATGAGGGGACCCAGAAAACTGGACATTCTGCCTTGTGGCCTCCGGATGATGGCTCTCCATCCCCCGATACCTACAGTGCCTTTGGCAAGCCTCCTTCCCTCAGCAGCATCCCTGGGCCCTATCGAGAGTACACTGGAGTCCCCCCCCCGGTGCCTTTCCCCATGGATCAGGGGGACTCACCCCGCGAAGGGTTATGTCCAGGATATCCCAGGGACTGGCTGCAATGTGAGGGTCATCAAGAGCTCGGGTAAGGCTAGAGGGGGCTCAGTGAGGACTTGTAGGAGCTTGAAGGAGTGAGGGTCACCAGGAAAGCAAGGAGGGGAATAAACAGATAAAGAAAAAAAAAAAGAAAATGTTTCCTCTTCAGGTTATTTTTGTCCTGGTACACTAATTTAAGCAAAGTGTTACATTTAATGTATAATCTTTTACATATTTGTGAAGCTGATATTATAAACATTGTTCTCAAACCTGGTTAGAGATTCCAATTCACTACGAGCACTCCTGTAGTCTTCTTTCACTTTTGTAAATTAATCTATTAAATCTTGTAAACAGTGCAGTTTAGTAGTTGATTTTTAAACCGCTTCAATATATTTACATAGGATGAGCACTTATTTTTGAATGGATAGCATATATTGTGTGTACCTTAACGTGCAGCTCTAGACTCTTAAATCCTTCTCCTTGTTTATGAGGAGCTGTTGCTTAGAAGACTACAAATATCAAACATTATTGGTCAATTGAAGGTTTTCTTACCCCTAGATGTACTTACATCAAAACTCCATTTAAAGTTATCTTAGAACACACAAAATAGCACTAAAAATCCATCTATTTAGTCTTGCTTTCTTGAATTACTGAGAATTCATTCTGTATTTGATTATTTTGGATTTTAATTCATGTTTTTAAGTTTTATAATCTTATACTTGTACAGCACTTCGATATTTGAGTTGTGCTTGATAAATAAAATTATTATTATTACTGGGACTGTCCCTTTACAATGTTTTCTGCCCACACATCTAATTCATTTCTTGGGCACTTACTCTAAACATTCTTTCGACCCTAATACCATTTCATGGTTCATTTTATTGTATTCCTTGTTTAATGTTTCTAACAGCCCTTTGTGCTGTACCACTAATTATGTTCTTCGCAGCCGCGGCGTCTGATGCACCTCTAATTGTGTTCTTACAAATCACATAACATGCTTCTTGAACTCTCTAAGTGCTCGCTTTACAACTAGTTAGTTATTTTCTTATTCAGTTCTGAACAGGGCACATGAAAACAATTCTTGAGTGCTGAAGGCATCTACACATTGTCTACTCTGTTTATTTTTATGTTACATTTTCTTTTACATTTCACCACATCCTATGGTGTTTGGCCTTTCCCTGGTTCCTTGATTACTTCTACACTTTTGTTTGTAAAGTCTTAGTGATGGTCTCTTAGTTATGAATACGAACTTACTTTTAGTATGGTGCTCTCTGGAAATGGTAATCTTAGCTCATCCTCCTTATTGTTTGAAGCTCAACAGCCAAAGAGGGAGCCGAGGCTCCACCTCTTATTTCCATGAGGAAGCCATGTGACTATGCCTTTACGTTGTCATGCTCAGCCAAAGCTGAGTGGTTGCCTGTGGCAACCACGGCTTTCTTCACAGACATTGATTCAGCTGTATGGATGATATAATAACATACTGAACGGAGCTTTACTTTTCTTAAACATCTATCTTGAATACTTAGTTTTATCTGTACTCTCTTAAAGTCACTTATTTCTTCTTAATATTTCTTCTATGTTGCCTAAGATCTTTTGTATTGTTGACAGTGTTCATAGCCTATTGCTGGCTGTTTACATTCGCTTTGCCCTGAACATTATGTCTTTTAATCCCTTCTGTTGTTATTTTTTATTACTGTAATTTTGATGTTCACTTTCTACTAAATACATTTTTTGGCTGGTAGCTAAACAGTATGTGTTGCTTCTGTGTTTCTTTTCTTCTTGGTTCAAACTGTTATAATTTTTACATAGCATATCATTTTATCTAGGATCCTTAACTGTACACTGTTGCATTTGTGTGTGTCTTTCCTGTAATGTTAATTTATTTTAACTTTTCAGTATAGTTACTTCTGACTTTATACTAACACAATATCTTCACTTTTATTTTTTATTTATTCAGACACCAACACTTTTATAAACCTTGTTTTAGCTAATGGTTTTTAATACACCATATTTGTAGCTCAGCTACTCTAGCAATGTGTTTTTGTTTATGGTTATAGCTTTTCTTTGTTTTTCATTTATCTACCATAATTCTTTAATTGGACCTTGTTTGAACTATCGTCCTCCAGTGTGCTGTGTTAGTATTTCAGATGTTTATATTTCGGCTACTCATCTGGCAATATGTTAATCATGCTGCATAGTTATTCTACCTTCATTTATTATGTTTCACTCATAATGAATTTAATATGATTTTTCTCTATTTAAGTCTTACATTTCTTAGCTGTGAAGACGCTTTTTCAATCTGGATGATGTTTACCAGCAAGCCTGCCAGTTGACATCTTCATTTAGTTCCCATTTTTCATATATGACTGCCATTTACATCCACCATATTTCTCTTGCTTCTACTTTTTTATTGTTGCCCCCTCCTCATGGGAGTGCTGGAACTTGTTCCAGTCCCCAAAATCTAATTTGTACAGGTGAGTGACCTCTCTCTGTAAAGTACCTCACTAAAGGAGAGTTCTTGTCTTTGTTTCTGATTTTGCCCTCATGTTCATATATTCTAGTTCTTATTTCTCTTGTTGTTTTGCCTATATATAAATGGTCATGGGGCATTGTATTAAATACACCACTCCTTCTGTTGCACATGTAATGTGTGCATGAATCATATATTCCTTTCCTGTGTATAGATGCTTATAATAGGTATTTTTTGTGGTGTGTTTACAGGCTGCGCATTTTCCACAGGGGCACATGCCATTTTTAAGTGGCCCCAATAATAGTTGTGTCCCTTGGGGCTTCCATTGATGATGTTGCGTGTGCACAATTCTATCTTTTATAGTAGGTGCCTTTTTGGAAAGTACATAAGGTTTGTCCCAAAAAATGTTGGTCATAGTAGGGTTGTTCTCAAAGATTTTCCAGTCATCTAAAATGATTTTCTTTATGTCTGGCATGTACATATAATTTTGAGTACTAAATGTTATGTTTTTAGTGTCTGACATCTCTTTTAATGCAAGAGTTTGTTGTTGTGTTGCCATAGACACTTTTTCTTGTGCTTTGTTTAATGTACTTCTTCTAGAACTCCTTTCTGTAAATCTTTTTTTAATCTCCTTTTCTTCTTTTTTATAATCCTATTCAATGCTGCAATTTCTTTTGGCTCTCAGAAACTGGGAGTAAGGTATACTCTCTACCAGTTTTTTGGTGTGAAAGCTCCTTGCATGCAGTGCGGTATTCCTGTCCATAGATTTTTTTGAATGACTTTGTTTCTAGTTTGTTGTTTTTCTTAAATATTGTGATGTCCAGAAAATCAATCTGGTTCTCGTTGTTAAAAGTGAATTGTAAATTTAAATCCCTAATACTGATGTAGGTTTTATAATCTTCTAGATTGTTAGAGTTCCCTGTCCATACTAAAACTATGTAATCTATAAAGCATTTCCAGTATTTAATATTTTCTATAAAAGGAGTATTGTCTGTTAGAATATATGTGGACTCAAATGAGTGCATGTAGGCATTAACATAACCCAGTGCCATTGTGCTGCCCATTGCCGTGCCTTTTGTTTGGCCATAGAATTGTTCTTGAGTTGCAAATAGTTGCTATATAGCACAGATTCTGCTAA
Source organism: Neoceratodus forsteri (assembly GCA_016271365.2). Lineage (NCBI taxonomy): Eukaryota > Metazoa > Chordata > Ceratodontiformes > Ceratodontidae > Neoceratodus > Neoceratodus forsteri. Next base: position 910,445,349 of record CM057455.1, on the reverse strand, counting down.
CTCCTGTAGAATTCTAGTTTTAGGCTATTTATCAATTGGTCTATTGTCTAGTAGTCTACCCATTTCTTCTATACCTTTATCATGTGGGGTACAAGTATAGGGGTCCTTTACATTGATTGTCACTAAAATACAGTTTTTTTTACTGATGTGCTTCTATTCCGTTCATCTAGTAGGTGTAGAGTATGAGTGATGTCCTTGATATATGATGGTATATTTTCTATTAGCAGTTGAAGGAAAAAATTGACAGGCCTGAAAACCGTTGTAGCATGACTGACATCAGATTTCTGTCTCAATTTACTTTTACACTTTATGGGTAACATTTCTGGACTTCTGGAGCATGTTTCGCAGTGGCAGCACCAAGATTAGGCCTGTAATCCTTTGTAAACAGTGGCAGAAGCTTCAGTTTCTGGTCCATAACATGGAGGGACACCATGTAATAGCATGAATGACACCAGATTTAATTTACTTTAACATTTTCTGGTAAACATTTCTGGACTTCTGGGGCATGTTTGGCAGTGGCAGCACCAAGATTAGACCAGGTGCTCTAGAAGGGGAGACAGCTGGGCACTACAGTTCACTTTCAGAGGAGGTCTTTAGTGGAGGGCACCAGGCAGAGGGTAGGTGGTGCTGGGAGGGGGAAAGAGTATGTAATAGACATCAGGGTGAGGGAGGGAGGGTGGGTTAAACACAATAGTAGTTTTAAAACAAGGCAGAAAGCCTAGCAGTAGTTTAAAAATCAAGCACAAAAGTTCCAAAAGCAGGGCTGAGGTAGAGGACCAATCAGGAGAGGTCTGCCTGCCAAAATGGCAAATGAGGTGCCAAGTCCTGGCACAGCAGCCAATTGGGAAATTCTTTTTGAGTACCTGGGGTCCCTGAGTCTGTAGCAGGTGTCCCTGAATCAGCGGTGGGCAGGAGAGTGAGGAGTGGCCAGCTTGGGTCCAGGGCTGGTGCTGCAAGCAGCGGGACACCCGGTTAGAGGCAGGCTGGCTTAGTGAATCAGTGGTGGGCAGAAGAGCGATGAGCAGCTGGCTTGGGTCCTGGGCTGGTGCTGCAAGCTGCAAGACACCCGGTCAGGGGAAGGCTGGCAATTTTTTATTAGGGAAAGGGGTAATGGAAATGCAAAAATATAGAACAGCAATTTGAATATTTGACTAACTGGTAACAACTGACATAAGGAATCATTAGTAGTGCCCACCCCCAACAACATATAAGCCCACCTCCCCACTGGTACCAGTAATAAAACTATAATGACAAGTGCAATATTAAACATTAGGGTCTCTGTAACCAGGTGTTATGACACATTCTCAGTGCAGGCCTGATTGCAGAGTTGCCTGGGATCTTGTGGAGGTGTACTTAATGAAATTTAGCAAGCTTGCAATTTAACCCCCTAACAGGCCATAGTGTGCTAGCACAATTTTGAAATGTGAACTTTAAAAGTAGAAATGATAACCATACAAATGGAATAATTGTAATCCAACTTGGAGAAATAAAAATTAAGTTAGCAGTTCCAGCTGTCACATGACCCTTGGATGCAGCAGACCAGCAGCAAGACGACAGTTCAAAAGGAACAGGGAGCAGCACACAGGAGCAGGAAAATAGCCCAGATGCCTTGGATTCTTTTGAGCTGGAAGCAATGGTGCAGCCCCTCTTGCCTCTCACCTCTGTGAACACAGCTCTTCTCTATCAATTCTCAAGACACAGCCCTTCTGGCTCACACATTTATGGAAGCATGCAGAACCCTTCTGGCACCTCTTCTGTGGTCTCAGCTCTACTGAGTCACACCCAGGATACAGGAGCACTGTGCAGCATCTTCCCAGTTCACAAGGAGCCCAGACCCCAGGAGCAACCCCACAGTCTGACTCCCCCAAATGATTCAAGAGTACCTCAGCACTCAGATATGCACCCATGGTTCCCTGTTCCCCAATCCACATCACTTGATAAGGGCTAGCTGACCCATTACTTGACTCCGAGGTGACTAGAACAGGATGCAGTCTCTGTCTTCATTTGGATCAATTCAGAACTCTTGAAAACAGCAGCGCCCCCTTAATTCCCACTTTCTGCAGAGCGCTGTGGAACAGTCACTTGACAATGGGCGAACACAGGCACAGGCTCACAAGATATATCTTGAAGGAGCCCTGGGGAGAACTACCAAGATTCTTCAGAATGAGCCATGGAGAGGACTCAGATGACATCTGGCCTTACTAGTTCCCTCTTTTCCACTCACTCCCAGCTCCCCTCAATCATCAGAGAGCTCCAGCCACCAACTGCCCCAAGCTGCAGTTGTACCTGGGGCTCACAAAGAAACAGCAACTTCTGATTAGCTGAACACACGTTTCTGTCTTTGAAATTAATATTTATGAGGCTTATGTGTTGCCCGATTAGTTGTTCATTTGGGTGCCAAGACACTGTCCTCACTCCCTTCCCAGGAGCCATAACTGCAGGTCCTTTGGCTCCTTGACTACAGATTGGCTAATATCAGGGTCAAAGGATCAAATATGGCTGCTTAAAACACAATCTAGATACAGTTCCAACTTTACAGTTATTCTACTAAACTCTGCAGAGCTTTTATAAATAATGACCCTCACAGTCCAATAGCTGCCCCTCTGCCCTAATGTCCAGTGGCACAGTGGGGTGTGCAAGGGGCTTCCCCTGCCTGTCACTGCCTCCAATAGTGCATCCTCCCAGGTGGCATGCAGTCTATTTATATTTTGGCAGTACCTGCTATATTTAAAGAAACAGGTGCCTTTATGTGCCAAATCAAAGTTTATATTTTACTTCCTCATTTTCCTTCTGTGTGTCTCCTAGCCCTGATTGGTTGTCCATAGGTCAAAGCACATGGAGGGGAGCAGATATAGAGCCACAATGAGTGGCTTAAAACCTTTAAGCACCATGGCACTGTTCCACACATGTGCACCCACCAATTTTCACTTCCATAATGCAAACTGCACAGTGGCAGCACTCCATTTGTTTGCTGAAATGGGTGATTTAATTCCTTTTAAAATCAGCACTCCTCTGGTCCCCCTTCTCAAAAGCTATAGCAGGAGCCAGCGGAAGGTGAAGAACAAAGCCAGGGATCCAGGGCAAAGCAGCAGACAAACTGAGAGGACAGCAGGCAGTGCACCAGTAAACTCCCAGCCTTTGGTGGGGGGGGGGGTACACTGTGTTTGAGCATTTGCAGATCAATAAAAGCAAAAAAAAGTTCTGAGTTAAAGTTCATCTTGAACAAAAACTTTAAAAGCTGAAAATAGAAAGCATTCTTAACTTTAAAGGTTGACAGTTGTATGGTTCAATAGAAACCAGTCTAATGAGATATCTGTGCTGACTATTAAAGGATCTCAAAGAGCACGTTTCCTGAGATTTATTGGTGGTTTTGAGCAAAAGCAGAGTGCTCCCTTACTTGAATGAGAGTTCTTCTTTAGTATTTAATAATTTTTCAATGCAGCCCCCTAAGGAAGGTAAAGGATCTATAATTTGCCCTCGAGGGGCTGGTCACACAATACCTTTTACTTTCTGACTCTCTAATCCCACCAATAAGATGTTATGTAATGTCTGTATAGGGAGAATTCAGGTGTGTGCTGCATAAACTTGTATGGGATACCCTTTCTAAAACATATTCCCTAATTTGAAATCAGACTTTGGTACAGATCGATTAAAACAGTGTTCAACTAAAAAGAGTCATATTAGTCAACCCCTGCTATCAAGCTGTACTAAAATCTGATTTAAAAATAGGAATCAAGCTTTAGAAATGATGGTCAATACAAATGAATGGTGCATGCCGCCACACTCTCCCTACACAGATGTCACAAAACAGCTGAGCATGGGGTTAGATCAGAGAGTCAAGAAGTGGATGGGATTATGCAGCCTGCCCCTCTGGGACTTATTACAAACTGTTTCCTTAGTGGGCTGCACTGAAAAATTATTAAATACCACAATGAAGCTTCCAATCTGCTAATGGAGCGCCCTGTTTTTTTTCTTGCAAGCACCATGAAAGGTTCTCTTTAAAGTTAGTATTTCAAAGAGAAAAAAACTTGAACCCAAAAACCATTGAAACATAGAAACAGAGAGATTGTCGGCAGATAAGGACCTCCAGGCCCATCCAGTCTGCTCAGTTTTCCTACCTTAATTGGCAGTTGATGTCTCTATGTGGTCATCGGTTTTAGCCTCTTCTTCCCACCTCTAGGGTTATGCCTATCCCATGCATATTTAAATTCTCCCATTGTTGATTCTCCCACTACCTCCTGGGGTAGGTTATTCCATGCATCCACCACCCTTTCTGTGAAAAAGAACTTCCTCACATTTCTCCTTATCCCCCCTTCTAATCTCATACCATGCCCCCTTGTTCTTGTGCCCCTCCTATATTGAAAGGTGTTTCCTTCCTGTACCTTGTTTATGCCCTTAAGATACTTGAACATTTTGGTCACATCCCCCCATTTCCTCCATTCTTCCAGTGTATACATGTTAAGGTCTTTCTGTCTCTCCCCATATGTCTTCTGGTGTAAGCCCTGTACCATCTTTGTCGCCCTTCTCTGGACCGCCACCACCCAGTCAATGTCCTTCCGAATATGCAGTCTCCAGAACTGTATACAGTATTCCAGATGAGGCCACACCAGTATTTTGTATGGTGGTATCACCATCTCTCTTCTTGTGCTAATGATGCCCCATCCTACACACCCCAACATGCTACCGGCCTTTCCTACAGCCTTTCTACTCTGCTTGGTTACCTTTAGGTTGTCTGAGATAATAATCCCCAAATCTCTTTTTTCCCTGGTGACTGTCAGTAACTCCCCCCCACCCATCCTGTAGCTCTCCCTAATAGTTTCTGTGGCCCAGGTGCATGATTTTGTACTTCTTTGCATTGAATCTCAGTTGCCACTCTTCAAACCATTTTTCCAGTTTTTCTAGGTCACCCCTCATTCTCTCCATCCCATCAGGAGTGTCTATTCTGCTACAGATCTTGATGTCCTCTGCAAACAGACAAACCTTCCCTTCCAGACCCTTTGCAATGTTGCCAATGAAGACATTAAAAAGGACTGGCCCTGGGACTGATCCCTGAGGTAACCCATTGGTCACTCCTCTTTCCTTGAACTGGATTCCATTTACCACCGCCCTCTGATTTTTATCCCCAAACCAGTTTCTAACCCATTTTACCACCCTGTGTCCCATACCCTGGCTTCCCAACTTGTTCAACAGTCTTCTGTTTGGAACGGTGTCAAAGGCCTTGCTGAAATCAAGGTAGGTGACATACACTGCTCCTCCATAGTCTGCCTCCTTAGTTACCCAGTGAAAAAAAGTCTATTATATTTGTTTGACATAATCTTCCCACAGTGAATCCATGCTGCCTTAGGTCCTGCACTCCGGTGGATTACAAGTGTTCCATAGTCCCCTCCTTTAGCAATGCCTCCATTATTTTCCCTACTACTAAGATGAGGCTGACAGGCCTGTAATTTGCTGCTTCCTCCCTGCTACCACTTTTGTGTAAAGGAACTGCATGTGCCCTCCTCCAGTCCTCTGGAACCACCCCTGTGCTGAGTGACTCACTGAACATGGCCACCAGTAGTGCTGCTAGCTCCATCCTTATTCCCTCAATATCATGGGATGCATGCCATTTGGTCCCATTGCTTTGTCTACCTTTAGTTTTGTGAGCTCCTGTAGAACTCCTTCTGTAAATGGACTGGTGTGCACCTCCCTCCCTAATTTGTTTTTGGTACCTAGCTGTGGCCCCTGTCCCTCTTCTTCCTCAGTGAATACCAATCAGAAGTATCTGTTCAGCATTAATACTTTTTCCTGGTCCTCTTCCACACACTCCCCCTCTCCCCCCTCTGAGCCTTACAACCCCACCCCCAGACTTCATTCTTTCACTGATGTACCTATACAATGTTTTATCCCCTCTCTACTCCGTCTGTGCTGCTCTTTCATCAGTTTGGGCCTTTGCCCTCCTAACAGCATTCCTTGTTTCCTTCAGACAATTGAGGTACATCACCCTATCCTCTTCCTTCTGTGTCCCTTTATATTTTCTGAACACCGCCCTCTTGGTCATAACCTTCTCTACTATCTCTCTTGGGAGCTGTAGTAGTTTCTTCCTTCTTTTCCCTTTGTTTATGAGCCTAATGCACCGGTTTGTCACCTCCATTATGTGACTCCTTTTTTGTTTGCCCACTACTCCTCAACCCCCCCCACCTGCCTTTCTCCTTTCCAAGGTTTCTTTGATATCATTCCCATTCTAGCAAAGTCTTATCTCCTGAAATCTAAAATCCTTGTTACTGTGTGGTTCGACTGTGACTCTGTACCTACTGTATGTTAAACTACACTGTGTGGTGGTTGCTGGCTGCAAGGTGACCTTCTACCTGTACTTCTGCGATTCCATCCCCATTGGTCTGGACTAGATACAGAATTGCCCTGTCCCTGGTGGGTTCTTTCACTAACTGCCTGAGGCCTGCACTCTGCAAGGAGTCCAAGTTGTCTCAGGTCCTGGCTGTGGCCGACGCTGGGATGATCCAATCCACATCTGCATATTGAAATCACCCAGCATCAGCACTTCTCCTTTTGTTGCCATCTCATGCATTTCCTCCACTATTGACTTGTCCACCTCCTCACTCTGAGCTGGGGGTCTGTAGATCACCCCCATTTGATTTGCTGTGCTATTCCCTGGCTCAAGTGTGACCCACAGTGCCTTGGCCTCCCCCTGTCTACTTTGTACCGCAGTAGCTTTTATGTCTTCCCTGATGTAAAGGGCTGCCCCTCCCCCCTTTTTACCCTCCCCAACCCTTTTGAATAGTACATAACCTGGTACACTTATCTCCCAGTTGTATTTTCCAGTGTACCATGTCTCCGCTATTGCCTTTATGTGCAAGTCCATCTCTGCCATCATGGCCACCAGGTCTGGGATTTTAATACCCAGGCTGTGGGTGTTTGTATACATTGCCTTCCATGTGTTGTTGCTTGCCCACCTTCTATTCCCATGACTGGTTTCTTCCCTATAACTCTGGTTTACTTTTCTTGCTGCCTCCCTTTGTCTGCTATACCCTTCAAAACTTATTAGGTGTCTCTACTACCATTTTATCTATTTGATTTCTCTTTCTGTCTGTTCTAACCTGTGGGGGTGGACTGCTTGACACTCCTTGTTTCTATTTGCCCCCCCCCATCTAGTTTAAATGCATGGTAAGGAAGCATCCAAACTATTCATTCAGGACTGCTGTCCTCTTCCCAGACGGATGCAGGCCATCACCCTTGTACAGATCTGCAACATTCCAGGTGAGTCGCCAGTCTCTAATGAAGCTGAAATCCTCTTCCCTGCACCAGCCCTTCAACCTAGTGTTGAAACTTCTGATGCACAGATCCCTAGTCTCCCCTCTGCCATGGAGTGGCACCACCTCCTAGAAAGTTATGCAGCTTGCCACCTCTCCAATATGCCTTCCTAACACCCTGCAATCTTCCTGAACCTGCCCTGTATCCACCTCCTTATAAGCTAGGTCATTTGTCTCCAGGTAGACAATGATCTCCAGCCCCCCTCTCCTTGCAAAGGCTTTAGAGATCCTCTGGATCAGCTCATCCTCCATCCAAGCTGTGCCTCCTGGAAGACACAGTACCTCTCTTTCTATCTCACCAACTGTGCCCAAGTCCGTTCCCCTAACAATTGAGTCCACCATCAGACGTAGCTTCCTCCTACTCTGGGATCCTTTGCCTCCTTCCCCTGGGCCTCCCTCCAGGAGGACCCACCCATCCTCCCTGGTCACAACCCTGGGTTCCCATATGGGACTGTCCTGCTCCTTGAAAATAGCATATGAGTTATTGAGTTGATTTGATTTTGATTTGATTAAAAGTTTATTTTTTCACAGGAAATTCATTTGTTAGGACAAAGTCCCGTTTACAACAAAGTCCTGCATGTAAATTCTAATACAATTACCAATTAACAATTGACATTTAACATAAGTAATACAAACACAACTAATACAAACAAATGTAATTGCACTCTACATACATACATGTAAAACACACACATAAAAAATACAAACTATTAAACAATTAATTTTTAAATTTAAAAAAATCTAAATTTGTTTTCTGTGATTCAGTCAAACCATTCCAACTTAATGCTACTCTATTCTGAAGCATACCGTCCCCTAGTCTATTAAAGCTTCTATACATTGGGATATTGTTAATGGATTCCTAGTCTTTATATATGATTCGTTATTTATCTTTCTTTTAATTGCTTATACAAAGGATGGTTATATTTTTGTGAATTATCTTATGGCATATAGTAAGCCAGAGATAGTTTCTTTTGCTTCAGGTTGAAGCCAATTTAACTTATTATAAATTATACAATGATGCTCATTTTTAATACTTCCGTAGCAAATTTACCTATCCTATAATATATTTGATTAACCAAATTTAAAGCAGTTTTAGTCGAATTCATGTAAATTATAGAACCATACTCCAATATGGGTAACAGCATCTGTTTTGCTAATCGTCCTTTGCCACCAAAGGTAAAGCTCCTAACTCTTCTAAGGGCCCCTAATCTTTTATTCACTTTCTTTACCTGAACTGATATGTGATTTACATATGTCATTCTTGTATTTACTTGAAACCCTAAGTATCTGTATGTTAATACATTTTCAATCTTTGTACCATCTTGTAAATGTAATTGTGGTTTGGTCTCTTTTCCTCTATATGAACCAATCGAAAACAACATAGTTTGTGTTTTTTTAGCATTCAAAAGAAGACCAGATTTACTGAACCATCTTTGCATTTGTAACAAATCACTTTGAAGCGAATCCATCATACCTGTGAGACTGTCAGCAGACGCCACTAAAACAGTGTCATCTGCGTACAGTCTCACCTCACTATGTTTAATTTCATGAACCAAATTATTAACATAAATATTAAATAATAATGGGCCCAAAATAGAGCCCTGGGGTACACCTCTCTCTAGTTTCCCAGGGGCCGACATCATTGTACCATATTGAACACATTGATATCTATTTGTCAAATATAACTCAAGCCATTTTAATATTTGGCCCTTAATCCCTATGGCCCTTAACCTAGTCAAAAGCAAATCATATTGAACTAAATCAAAAGCCTTACTGAGATCCACAAACACTGCCCCTGTGTACTTTCCTTGGTTCACAGATGTAGCAACCAGGTCATTAAATTCCAACAGGGCAGTGTTTGTGGATCTCCCCTTTATAAAACCATGTTGTTCATCTACTATTACAGTATTTGTATCTAAATAATTATTTACCTGTTCATAGACTTTACGTTCCAAGATTTTAGATAAAATTGGCAAAAGGGCTATTGGCCAATAATTTGAAGGAATAGTTCAATCCCCAAACTTTTAAATGGGAATAATTTTCCCCATCTTCCAAATTTCAGGAACAGTAGAAGTACTCAAACTCCAATTGAACAAATAGGTCACAATAGGGGCTATTACATGTGCTCCCAATTTTAAATATTGGGCTCAATCCCATCAATACCTCCTGATTTGCTTTTATTTAATTTTTTTAGCTCTTTCAGTATATCCCTCTCTTTTAAAATTTCAAACTTAAATATTCCTGTATGGGCTACCAGCGTGTCTGATAAAGTAGAGAAATCCATTCCATTCACATTCAAATCTGGCAACTTTAAATCTGGTAATTCCAAAAAATACGTATTAAAAATATTCACTATAACCTTTGTATCAGTAACTAGTTTTCCATCTTGTACCAAAGTAGGACTTATGGAGTCTTTATTTGGGAATTTCAGCTCTGCTATAAGCTTCCAAAACTGCTTGGAGCCAGAGGAATTATTTATTTTATTCTGATAATATTTATTCTTTATGTTTTTAATTATATTTTTACACTTATTCCTCCAAAACCTGAAGGTATTCCAATCTGCTTCTTTCTTTGTTTTTCTCACCTTTTTCCATATCCTATCTCTAATCCTTAAATATTTTTTAATCTTATCGGTGATCCATGGGGCTTCTTTATTCCTTTTAATTTTTCTTATTAATGGGGCATGGTACTGTATTACATTCAAAAACATGTCATTAAACTCTTGAATAGCCAGTTCTAGGTCTGGTATCAAATAAATTCTGTCCCAATGGATTTGCCCTAGATGATTTACAAAGGATTGCTCATTAAAACCTTTAAAATCTCTGCTCCAATAACTAGTTGATTGTTGAGTAATGCACTGTTGTAACTCAATAGTACAAGTAATAGGATTATGGTCCTCAAATTTAAAGGTAATACTTCCCAGGTTTTTACTTATGTCCTGGGATGCAAAAATAAATCTAAAAGAGAACTGTAAGTTCCATTTTTGTATTTCTTGTAGATTTTGTATTATTTGGTGCAAACCCAGAATTGAAAAACTACTCTCCAATTTTCTCCCTCTAGTCTGAAACCAATCTGCAGTAAAGTCCCCTGTTAAAACTACTTGTTTATCCTTTATTTTTTCTAAAATTAACTCTGCTAGTACATCAAATGTTTTACTTTTTGTTTTAGGGGGTGCATAAAACACTCCTACCACAAATTTTATCACAATTAATTCAATAATAAGACAGTCAATTCCTTCCTTGTTCATACTTAACAGTACTTTATAGGGGCCAAGAGTATTCTTAATAAACAAAATCACCCCCCCTTTACCTCTATCTGCACGTTCTATAGAAAATCCTGAAAGTTGAATTTCTTCCTGCATTATACCTGTATGTAACCATGTTTCTGATACTGCTAATAAATCGTACTCAGTTTTAGTTGCCCATACCCTATACTCATCCATTTTATGGACTATGCTTCTAACGTTCTCATGAACCATTGAAAGCTGCTTAATTTTTTTACAATTAGGGCCTGGATTTAACTCAATATCCCCACTCTGAATTAACAGCATTAAACATAATATGTTTGTACTTCCTGTTACTTTTAACACACAAATACCATGCTTAACACAAGAACTCTTTTGATAATATCGGGATTCATTTGTAAAGTGATTCCTTCTCCGAACGAATCCATCTTCACAATTGAATCGAACATTTCCCATAAAATACATACCTGATAACTTCATCATATCACCTCTAACTTCCTTATCTTCAAAGGTACTCATGATTATTAATCCCCATACAAACCAACCCCCAAACATATATACAAAACAGACCCCATAATTAAACTGTAACTGCCAAACAAGTTGAAACAATTTCTCTACCGGTGGCTTTTCCTTTTCAGCATCCTCCGTTACTCATGCCATACGGCACTCGTAAGCAGTGATCGGGCGCTAGGTTTTATAGTGCTGTAGCCCCTAGTACATTCAATCACTGACCCCCTCATGCATAATGACAGAGTTTCAGGTGCAGTTCATTCAAACCCAGAGTAAAAGCAGGCACTCAGTTAGCAGCAGTAGTAAAAAGTATAGCTTGTAACAGGCATTTAGTTCAAGCAAAGCAGTTCTCCCAAAGAATGTCCCAACTGGATATTATACTGGTGTTTTATGCAGCTCTCACCTGCCGCCTTCTTGTTGGTCTCACACAGTCACTGGGCACCTTTGGGGGGATCAGAGCAAGGTTTTATAGTGCTGTAGCCCCTAGTTCATTCAATCACTGACCCCCTCATGCAGAATGACAGAGTTTCAGGTGCAGTTCATTCAAACCCAGAGTAAAAGCAGGCACTCAATTAGCAGCAGTAGTAAAAAGTACAGCCTGTAACAGGCATTTAGTTCAAGCAAAGCAGTTCTCCCAAAGAATGTCCCAACTGGATATTATACTGGCGTTTTATGCAGCTCTCAACTGTCGCCTTCTTGTTGGTCTCACACAGTCACTGGGCACTGAGTTGGACCAGATGGGGGATGTGCTTTTCTTGTACTTCCCTCAGTTTTCCTGAGCCCACTGTAGTACATCCAGCCCCCTGCCTGGGTTACCTTTGTGGCAGTGGCTTGGGACATGATGGTCTCTGGGTTGGAGCAATGGTTGCCAGTGCTCCTGCCAGCTTGGCCTGGAGACTGGCCACCTCTGCTCTCAGCCCAGAGAGGTGCCTGCATATAAGGCAGCACTGTAGCACCCAGAACATTTTCCTGAAGACTGCTGCTCCACAACCCTGCATTGCACCATTCCCTGCATCTTCCTGCACTGAAACCTATCCCCTACTTTTTTATATCTATCCCTCCAGCTGGTAACTATTTTAACCTGTGTTCTCTAATTAGCCCTCTAACACAAACCTAATTTTGAAAAGTTTTTTTTTTTTTGCCTTCCTCTCGCTGCTCTTCTCGCTCTCTTTCTTTCCCCTTACTCCATCTCTCAGCCTCTCTTTTCTGCCCCTTTTGCAAGGACTTGGCTTATGAACATGCTACCCTTCATTTGTTCTGCTAGATTAACAGCATCTGAGAGGCTGTTTTAACCCCCCCTTGTTGAGTCCCATCCTGTGTAGTGGCAGGAAGTGTCACTCTATCAGTGGCCTAAAAAGCTAGATGAGCCCTGGGTGGGTGTGGTGGAGGAGAGAGGGTGGGTGCTTCTGGTCTCCAAGTATCCCCTGAGGAGAGAAAAGCAATCAGTCTACTATTGTCTGTATCCCCTGTAATGTGATGCCTGCACTTCTTGCTGTACAGACTCAGCCAATTACAATCAGCCAGAAACTTACCAGCAAACAGAAGTCTGTATTGCTGCCTGAACAAAATGGCTAAGCCCACTGAATTTCAGTTAGGAATACACACAGCAATTTAAACAAAGCTTATACCCTGAAATGTGATGCCTGCACTTCCTACTGCTTAAGGTACAGACTCAGCCAATTACAAACAGCTAGAAACCTACCAGCAAACAGAGGCCCTTACTGCTGCCCAAACAAAACCTAGGGATTGAAAATGACTTTATCAAACTCAGAGCATGCACTTAATATGTAACACATATGCTTGGTAACACATGACCAGATCAGAAAAACTGTGGTAAATATTTTTCTGATTTCAATATAAACAAAATCTTTAAAGCACAAAAATCATTACAAAATATTTTCTTTCCAACATGAACAAACAAGCATGATGATTATAGAAAAAAACTGTTCTATATCCTTTATGAACAAAATGTTTAAAGTCAAAAAACATGAAAATTGCTTGATAACATGACCAACAGCAAAAAAATCCCTTGCATTTTGTACTACACTTAAATTCATACACAAACAAAATATTTAAAAAGCTATGCCTCATCTCTTGCCTTTTGTAGGGTCTGCAGGGCCCAGTAAAAGGAAAGTTAGGACTCATGTAGTTATCCTGCTTCCCACTGGTCCAGAGAGGCCTGTATAAGGCAAGTTAAAACCATACTGTTTATTCACGGGGGCCTGAAGGGCCCTACACTAAGCACTAAGTCATCTGCTGCTTCACACTCTGCTCATAGAACCCTGCATGAAGAAAGTTATAAGTGACCTCATGTTTCGGGCCGAAAAAGTAGTGCTTAATCTTATGGTTTTCAGCAGTGCCCTGTGTAAAGAAAGCTATTACTGATGTTGCAGGCCTTATGTGAAGCAGCAGACCTGTGAGGCATGGCTCCAGACCAGTAGCTGGGCCATGGGTCTACAATCTAGGGATTTGTACATGTATAGACATATACAAGATAGGTGATAGTGAGATAGACAGATAGGGACAGACAGACAGACAGGTAGTTAGGTAGATAGACAGATACACAGACAGACAACAGAGATGTTGCAAAGTTTTAATTCACAGGCGAAATTAAGGTGAAGTCATCAATTTGCCTCCATGGATAATTTCAAAAAGTTTTTCTATTTCATAGGAAATTCACATCTGGTAACTTTGCCTTGCAACTTTGCCTGTAACTTCTCCTTGGGGTACACAAAGTTGTCTTTGGATTAGAATAAAGCTACTGAGACAAAAAAGTCTCAAGGTCAGCAATCCCCTGCCTCCCCCCTCTCTGCAGCCTGAAAACCCTGTGCCACCCCTACCACCCGAAGTACCACTACCCCCCCCAAGGCTGCACCCACTCATCAATCGCGGTCAGGAGCAATTCTAACATTTTCTGTCCTGTGTCTGTGATCCAGTTACACTCTTCATTGCCAGTGTGACATGCTGAGAAATAATCAGAATGTTGTTACCACTGCAATTAGACTTAGTACAATTATTTCCCCAAACCAGAGTTGAATACTGCACCAGGCACTTGTGCCCAATGTGCTGTAATGCACAGAAAGGAGCTACCGGATGTTTGATCACTGGTCCGTACATCTATATGTGGACCTATTATCCAGACTAAACTCAGTGCCACCACACCACCAGCTGTCAAGGGGACACCAGCAACCTCCTCCTTGGCCACTGTTTTTGAGCCTGAGATTTTGCTACAGTACCTCACAGACTGATCCGCTTGTAGCCACCTCTCCCAGCACCCACATGCATGGATGCCACAGATGTCACAGAGAATAATTTGGCAACACGATTGCTAGCACCCCACTTTTGCTAACTCTTCTTTTGGGGTTTATGTATAACTCAGTCAATTTTTGTTGAATTCATCTGAAGCATGGTATGATTGTAGTACAGCAGTAGATGCACATTTGATGCATTTATGATAATTATTAGACATAAATTGTGGATTTACCACCATGGCGAATTTGGGAGGTAATTTTGGTGTCCTATGCATACCCCTTGAATTTCATTCTGAGGGTATTATGTGTTACCATTGTAGTACTCATGGAGACCTTTTTGTGGATATATAGATTGTCCCTCAACTCCGACTGGTGGGGTTATGGCTTGTTAAAGTTGCAATGTTATCAGCCAGCCTACTGGTGCAGGGGCAGGGTGCTGACCTGCAATGCCAGCAACCTGGTTTTGGGAAAGGACCAGGGACATCAGAGGGCAGGCCTGGGGGAGAAGGATTGAGCATCCAGTGACTGCTTCCCTTCTCCGGGGGGAGGGTGGCAGAGTGATCAGCACTATGCGGACACCTAGCGGAGCCTGGGTGTACTGCATGCACTGATGCTGACATATTTGGAGGGTGGGGAGGACACTGGCTGTCATTGCATGTCCCCACCCCCATACACTGGGAAAAAAATTGTAGCCACCTTAGCCTAGATGACACCCACCTCGCCACTCTGATTAGCTCCCAGGCTGGCTACCCGACCTAGCCCATCATTTGCGGTGCTTAGGGGCCGGTACTGCAACCCCACCCTGGGGGGGCCAGCCAGGGGGTATCGGGGAGCCACAGCCCATATAGGAGTGGGAGCAGTGAGGTCCATGACTGGGCTGAGGTACCAGCACTGGCAGCACAGTAAACAGTACAATAAATAAAAAAAAAGTTGCAATGTTATCCTATGGAACATTAGGGTTAGGGTCAGGGTTAGTGTGGCCACTTGCAACCTATACAATAAGCATATACCCAAGGACAAGCAGGGGACCCACATGGATACTGGGGAAAGAGGACCCATCTCATGGCAAATCACTGGGTCGAGTGTGAGGAAAAGCAGAGGGAAGTGGTGAGTGGAGGTGATGGAGATGCTGGCCCATCTGGGCCAGCAGTGGTTTGTGGATGGTGTAAGGGAACTTCCTGTGTCATGTTGGGGCACTGGGCACACCCTGTGGAACAGGTAGCACCCAAACTTTAAGCTCCTTCTGAACCACCATCAACAGCAGCAACCTCACTACCACCATTTTGTTTCTTCTTTTTTTACACAAACAACACATGACAGGGATTTCAGGGACTAAAGGAACACACACAATACTCAGCAAATCAGGTAATTATAATGATGTTACTGTGTACATGAAAAACCACTAACTTCAATCCATAAAGAAAACTGAGATCAATATAGTCAAATGCACAGTGACAAACTAATTCAGTAAAACACACCTAAATGTTCCACAGAATTACAAACCAAAGAAAACAGGAAAAAAAACTTAAACAAAACACTGACTACAACAGCACTAGTACTGTTAAGACAGAAAAGACTGCCTACCCTGGCTTTTTCTTGCTGGAAGATCATGCAGTTAACCTCTCCTTCCCCCGCAACACTGCCTTACTACACAAAACAGAAAACAAAACTACTACTTCAAACTAATGAAATCGCAAAAACTGGTGATCTTATGGCCGGCCCAGTGGAACTGAGGGTTGAGGCACCGGACACCACACCTCGTGCCACAATGGTGACCTGGGTTTGGGAATGGACACGTGTCATTCAGGGACTGGCCAGGGTGAGGAAGGATTGAGCATCTGTAGACTGCTTTCCTTCCTTGGGGAGGGGAGACCATTTAACGTGCTGTAGCCTGATGCTCAGCAGTGGCTGGACACCAGCACAGGCATGCCAACCAGAAAAGGGGTGGTCCCACGACCAGAATATTCTACTATTTCCTCGGAGGTGGGGGTCAACCACCCCACTCATTGCATGGATCAGGGGCTGGGGAGAAAATAGAAAAAAAATAGGAGCCAGCAGGCTCCAAGATGGCTGGTGAACCTGCTTCAATCCCCGGTGGGGTAACCCATGGGGAACTCCCTGAGGAATTGGCTGCGGGACACCAGACCCGAAAAATGAACCCCCTCTGGGGAGGGAGGGACCAAAGTGCCTACCACCTCCAGAAAAGACTACTAATTAAAAAACAAAACTTTGTAATCTTGAGGCATAAGGGCGTAAGGCACAGCAGACAATGGAGTGATTTTTGGAAAGAAACTGCATGTTTTCAATGCTTTCCAAAGGTTTACAAGGAATAAAGATGAAGATCACACTTAACACCAATTATCTCTTCATCACACTGTACTGAATTCAGCCTACACATGGCAATATAGCTCATTGCAATCCCATGTGACCTCCAATTCCATGGATCCTTGCAAACTTCACCTTAGAGCCAACATTCACAGGTGATATTTGCAATTTTGTCTTTCAGGAAATTCTCCTTTAAAGATCAAATTCAAAGCTTTAAAAATGTACTGTTTGCCCTCACCAAGAGGACAAGTTTGCCTCATTTGTTACAAATAAAGTTCAGAAACTGCTATTAGTCATGTATGAATGCTATTTTGTTGTCTCTCTTATTTGATGGTTTTCCAAAAAAACACACAGACATTTTCAAGCCAGGCAGCAGAAGTTTGCGTTAGGGCTGATGTCATTCAAGCAACAATGACATCATTTTCCTCCAGGTGCTGTCAGCTTAGTACATACAGTGGGCATCATTTTCAAAAGCCTTGAAAATGCAGCAAGCCCCTGATGCACCAAATGTATGGCACAGGGGACTTGTGGCATTCTTTCAGCACTGATAGGGATTTTCAGTCCTATGCACCAAATGCTGAAAGTTAGACCAGCCAGCTTGTACCATTTGGGGTACCCTTTTTACGTGGCTTGCACCAAATATTTGGTGCAAGCTGGCGTAAAGTGTAGAAACTGTCCCAAATGCACCCAATCTACTAAAATTGGGCACACTTGCATTGCATCAAAGGGGTTTGGTGCAGTTGTGCCACACAATGGGGTTGATGTAGGGCTTGACACTAGCCCTTTATCAACCTTTGAAAATCAGGATCAGTATATCAAATTGTCAAAAATCAGTCTTTGCTACTAGTTTTCTGGTGGGATTTATATTAATAGACTTATACCAGTAAAACAACATGGTACATATATGAAACGTTCCCTAGGTTGATCACCACCCATTTGAGCACTGTTTGCCTCCCCCCCCCAAAATAACTCTCCTACTCTTAAAATGTAACTTTGTTTTCATGTGTTCCAGTTCCAGCCCTGAATGCAGTCACCACAACTCCCTCTATCTGTCCTAATTTATCCTTTTCAGATTCACTCCCTTTACTGAGGTTCCAAAGCACTCACAAAAGGGTACTACTACCCCAGTACTTCTGTCCAAATGAATAATCCCCAAAAAATGTACAACTCTATCCTGACCCTCCCTTGTGATTATTCCAAAACATGCTTACACAGTTTCTAACAACATCTTGCACCACTCTTGTGACCTATACCCTTTCTCCCACACACCTCCCGAAATGTATAATTAGCACTGCACCCACCTACAATGTGTACATTTGCACCTCTCAAAAAATGTTGCATGTATCCTCAAATCTGCACCCTCACCCTTGATATCAATACTTCTACCTTGCACTTACTCTAATATTTGCCCACTCATCCCTCACACCCCTCAAAGAGGCTGTACTCCCACCCTACCCCTACAACATTTGTATCCCATCCCCACTTACCCAAGATGTGTGCCCATCTGAGCATGTCCCAAATGTATACCATACATTATCCTACAGCCATTAGTTCCCCTTCCCATCACTCCTGAAGCTTGTACTTCCTGCAAAGCTTCCCCAAACCTGTAACCTTTCACAACTTTGTCCCCAAACACTAAATTTATACTTTGTACTAACTACCTTCCAAAATATCTGCCCCTTCACCTGAACCATATCAAGTTTTACTCCTTCCCCAGACTCTTAAAACTATTTACCCCTACCTCCACTCTCTGCAAGATTTCTACCCCTTCTCCTGTACGTCTCTCAAAATTCATTCCACAATCCACACTGTTACCCAAATGTTTTACCCCATTGCCTGCACAAATAGCAAAATTTGCAAGACAGTCAAAAAACACATTCCTTCTCTTGCAACCCTCATACAATATATGTGCCTACCATGACACCCCTCCACATATTAATACACTTTACCCCAGACTACTCCAAAGGTATGTATTGCACCTTTCCACACTACTCCCAAAGGGTTCTATGTCATAATAGCGACTGAATAAGAGCAACTAAACTAACAGCAAGTGCACATTGCCAAAAACCAAATAACGTTAATATGCACTATAACCAATAACATCACAGCGAGTGGCTGCTAAATAAATATATGCAAGCTGATATTCGCCTTCTTTTTATGCAGGGAGCAACCCCGTAAAATGAATATAACCAACTCTGGGGGGATGTATTTCAAGGAGAGAAGAAACATGAGGGGGGATGTGACTTAGGGAAGGGGACAGAAATCAGGAGGGGAAGAATAGTGACGGGGGGAACAAAGTCCAGAGGACAGGACTTCCACAAACAACAACAAAAACAAATTTAGACAACCCCTCCAAACAAAACATAAAATACCCAAAACGCAATGGAGTTAGCACAAGGACATGGTGCTTCCATTCTCACTTCAATCCACAAGAACATAAAAAAGTAGAGCACACACACCTCCAATAGCAAGGGCACAAGTCTGTAAAAAATAACTTTATTCACATATGCCAAAAACCTGACGCGTTTCAGATGTAGACCACATCCTTTCTCAAAGGTGAAACACCAACAGTGAATGGTCCCTTAAATACTCCAACCAACAAACTACAACAGCTATCTTTAATTAAAACACCACTGTGATTGGTTAAAATAACTACATACTAATTATCTTAAATATACATCTTAAATACATGTAAAACACTTAGTACTATAATATTACATCTACTACACTATTTAATAATACATTAATCCAAACTTGTTCATAGAAAATAATTTAAAATCAGGGCTTGTAACAGTAAATATAGGTCAAAAAGGACAAGGAAAAGATAAGAAGGGAGGGGGGGCACAGAAGGAAAGTTTATTATAGAAAGGAAGAGAACATAAAACATATCTAACTCTAAAAGTATGATTTGCAACAGCGCCTTACATTTATAGACTTATACTAAATCCTTGCCATCTATTATAATGTATCTATCAGAGATATATGTATTTCAAAAACATTGAAAACTTTAAAAAAGGGGGAATCTCCAAATAATATAAAGGCATCATCCAATCTCACATGTTACACCACTTATTACTGATACAGGAGAAACAGCACATCATTAACCCCAATCGCTAAGCGTATACCACTTAAAACTAATACAGGAGAAACAGTTCATCATATTACCCCGATCGCAAAACATTTACTACAACACTATAATATCTATACAAATTGCGATCATCACTTCAAAATAAACATCTAGGGCCGGATATTCAAAAGGGTTGCGCCATGTGCAATAGGGTTGCACATGCGCAAGTCCAAAAGTGCGCCATTTTGCGATATTCAGCAGGAGGAAGTTGCGCCACCGAAAACATGCTGAGCAACAGCGCAATGCAAAGGAAGGCATGCGCAACCGACGGTGATGGATCCATGCATAAAGAGCTCAATGCGATATTCAAACACATGCGCAGTGTGCAAGTGCGGAACTGCCTGAAATTGCGCACCAGCAGAAATGAGCCAAAATGAAAAAGGCTCAAGGAAGCGGCGCAAGAATGCTACAAGGATGCCAAGTGGGGTAGAGAGAGAGACAGACAGACAGACAGACAGTGACAGGCTAGGGCAGGCAAGGCAAGCGTGGGCCATAGGCTGCAGAGGCCAGCGGGGGGTGCCCGGTGCAGTGGAAGTAGCGGTCAGGACAGTGGGGGTAACACAGCAACACCAGCCAGGGAGGGTCAGAAGCCAGGGAGATGGACAGTGCCAGCTTCCACATGGAAGCTGTAATGAGGGGGGGTGAGAATGCAAGCTGCAGGGGGACGAGGCCGTGGAAGGGCCCGTCGGCGGTACCCCCCAACAGGCAGTACCGTGCCCGCATCAGCTATGAGCTGTACACAGATGTAGAGATCGTGGGCCGGTACCGCCTGAACAGGGCAATACTGAGGCGGCTCTGTGAGCTGTGCAGTGATGTGATGCAGGCACCCTCACGACGGAGTCACACTCTGTCAGTGGAGACCAAGGTGACAGCCTGCATGTGCCTGCTCACCACGGGCACCTTCCAGAGGCTGACAGGGGACACCACATGCATCACATAGTCGGCCACGTCACGCATCCTCACCCAATTCCTCAGCGCACTGCTGCCACATGCTGCGGAACACATCCATTTCCCCAGCACCGCAGCAGAGTGTACAGCAAACATGCGGGAGTTCCACAGGGTAGCACGTATGCCTGGCATGCTAGGAGCCATAGACTGCACCCATGTGGCCATTCGCACGCCACCTGGCCCCGATGATGCAGCGTATATGAACCGAAAGGGATACCCCAGTGTCAACTGCCAGGTGGTGTGTGATGCCATTGGGCATATAATCAATGTCTGTGCCACACACCCTGGCGGAGCACATGATGCCTTCATATGGCATCAGTCCGCACTGTGCCATCTATTCGAGAGTGGGGACATTCCCACAGGACATCTAGTGGGTGAGTACACATGTATGGAATGCAAACTTGGGGCAAGGGAGGGAATGCCACAGGTGCCATGGTAGTGGTACACAGGGATATGGGCAAAATGGACCTGAACATGACACTGATCTCCACTATCTCCACACAGGTGACAGCGGGTACCCACTCCGTCCCTGGCTGCTCACACCGTACCGGCGCCTCATGACCCCATCGCAGCAACACTATAATGAGGTACATGCCGCCACACGCAACATCATAGAGCGGGTGTTTGGGATGCTCAAGGCACACTTCTGATGCCTAGACACCTCCGGCAGTGCCCTACAGTACAGTCCCCAAAAGGCCTGTGGGATATTCTGGCCTGTTGCATCCTGCACAACATGGCCAAAGACTGTGGGATAGCCCTACAGGTTGAAGAGGGGGACAGCGATGGGGACGCCAGTGGCACCGGTGTTGATGGTGATGAGCAGCCTCCCCTAGGACGGTGGGACCCCCGACTGATCCGGCAGGGCCAGCTGCACCGGGACACCATCACAGAGGAGCACTATGCATGACACAGGTAAGTCAAGGGGCCATGTGCAACCAACACTGTCCAGGCGCAAACCACAGGCACACAGGGTAACACACCAGCGGTGCATGATGGCCAGGGGAGTGGAAGGGTCCAGGCATACAAACATACCATCAGGGAGGGGTGAACACTCATATGGACACACACACACCAGGCACAGAGCGTACATGGGCAGATGCACAGCACAGCAGAACCGACATTGCTAACACACAGAACCACCGACCACACCCACCACCTATACTGTCCAAGTACGTGTGTCAGATGCTGGGCACCCTTGCACCTTGGTGTACAGTACAATGCGGGCATCATCATGCACACGCACCTGTGGACAGCAGTTGGGAGGGTGTGCAGGTGGTCCGTGTGTCGGCGTTTTGAGCAGAGCACCCAGCAGTGCACTGCCCACCATGACACACATTGCACACAGGGCAGCACCAGACAGGGCCCACACTGGGAGACAGGTCAGTCATGTAGCACTGTCCCACGGCCACCGCGGATGCATGGGCGGCCCCGCTATGACCCAACAGCCCTGGCAGGCTGAGCAGGGGCCACATGGGGTGGCACTGTTGGACCACGAGGGGTCCCACTGCGTGAATGTGACCTTGCCCGCACAGGGATCTGCAGCATGCCGAACAAACCTGCACCAGGGGTGCTCAGGATGCCCACAGCAGAACCCGGTATCGACAGGCCTGGTGTCGCACGACACCTGGAATGGGGAGTGGAGAGTGAACTGTGTGGGGTGTGCGGTACAGGGGCACCTGACTGTGTGCCCAATGCATCCACGACAGAGACCACTGCCTGGGTCAGCCTGTCAATGGCGGCGGTCACATCCGTCCACATACGAACCATCTCTGCACAGTCCAGAGCACACTCCCTGCTGTGCCACTCCACAGCCACAGACAGTGCCTCCACAGACATTGCAACCCGCCCCTGCTGCTGTACTGATTACTGCAGCAGGCGGGTGTGCTCGTCCAATGGGTACTGTGCCCCAATGGCATCCTGTCCCCCAGGGTGTGGAAGGTCCTGATGCACAACACCCCTTGAGGGTGGGCGCTGTTCACCAGGACCAGGAATGGGTGGATCAAAGGGCGGCGGACATGTGCCACCGCTTGACACTGTACCCCCAGACCTGGTGGGTGACTGCTGCTGCTGCCCCTCCAACCGCTGTGCCCCAGGGTCCACTCGTTCCACCGTTGTGGCCGCAACAGTGCCAGACACCTGCACAGCCACCGGTGCTGCCCCACTGGTGCTGACAGGCACAGCCTGGGACTGTGCCGACATGCTGGTACACAAGTTGGAACCAGAAAGGCCCAGGGGCACGTGCTGGCCTGCTGTGTGTCTGTCATGGGACACGCACATATCACTGCCCATTGCAATCCTTGCATCATCAATGGTGCAGGTACGTGCTACAGCCACAGTCACAGCGTGCTGGCATGCTTGCATGCCAGACTGCTGAGACACAGGCTGTGCACCCCCCACACCCGAATCACTGACACCAGAGTTGGCGGCCCAGCGTGCATGCTGCTGCAGTGCATGCTGGCTGGTGACAGAGGTGGATGGACTCTCCTCCATGTCCAGCAGGTCATCATCACTGCCTGGACCCACCACCACCGTCTCCTGAAGATGAACAGGATCTGTAACAGAAAGAGTGTACATGTGAGTGCATGTGAACAACCTCCCCCAACACCACCACCATGTCATACCGTGCAGTGATGGGCTTCCACCTGTCTGGAATCCACCTCCTGGTACACCCTCAATAGCGCTCCGCTGCATTGATGCAGCCAGTCTGTCCTCAGCCGGGGTCAGCTCCAACACCGCTGGCTGGCCCCCGCCAGTGCCAGCACGTGCCGCCCTGAAGGCTGCCACCTTCTCCTTCACCCTCCTGTGGTCTGTCTCCATCTTCTTCTTGCATTCCTGCACGGAGCACTGGTGGCTTCCATGCAGGTTCATGGCCTGAGCTACCCCGTCCCATGCAGCCTCACGGGACTGAGGGGTGCCCCGCCGTCCACTCAGTAGTGCCTCCTCCTCCTCCAGGTAGGCCTGGAAGAGGGCCTCTGTCTCTGCTGTGGTAAAGTTGGGCCTCCTCCTATGCCCACCATCCTCACCCTCACCTTGTCTCTGCTCGGTCATGGCGATCTGTATGGGGGGAAGTGGACACCTGTCACTGTGCAGTCTACAGCATTTTCCCATGACCATTGTCCAGAACATCACACAGCAAGCAACTCACCTTTCACCTGCAGTAACCGAATCTGGCCAGCGCAGCACCGTGTCACCTATTTATAGCGCAATGCATGTAAATGAGGTGTTGCGCAACTTTAATGACATGCTAATCTCACTACTGCGCCTTTGAATGGCTGATCAGATGATTTGCATGTGTCGTCTGAATATCGCGCCGTTGCTTTTTGCGCAAGTCGTTTGAGCTGGCTGAGCCAATAGTGCAGATCTGTGACTGTGCGGTACACTGCATTACGCATGCCCAGGTAGCTTACGCAGACGTCTGCCACACTGCTGACGTGCTGTGCGCGATTGGCAATTCAGGCCATGGCCACCATTGTGCCAGTGGCGCTACAGCACTGGGCACTATATGGCGCTGTGGCACTACTGCGCAATAGTACACTGTGGCACTGTCATGCAGGTGGTCAGTCGCGCAGGATGCGTAGACATCAGATAGCGCTCTGCGTGGCCTTGCGTCATTGACCCATGACCTGGTGCCGAACCTTTGGCCCCTTGCACTATTTGGCTGCCATGTGTACGGCCCTATTGTGCTGTCTAGTGACAGCGCTATGTGGACTAACGGCGCTGTATGAACAGCGCGATTGCAACCTATGGTGTTCTATTGTGCAACAGTTCTACGTGGGGTTACTGCACTGCGGGGTGCCATATTGCCTGCTGTTAACCTGGAAGCATGGCACACAGGAGGGCAGTGCAATGGAGCCCGGTGGAGGTGGCCAACCTGGTGGCCTTGGTAGAGCCCCACTGTGGGGCACTGTATGGTGAGGAGCCCCTCACCATGGCTAGAACACAGGTCTGGCTGCAAGTGGCCAATGACCTGGTGGGGGTCACTGGGCAGCGCCCGGTCAGCTGAGCAGTGCCGCACTGGTACAGTGACCTCTGCAGGAGGGATCCTGAGCTTCATGAGTGGCTACGGTCACGTGCCAGGAGGGGCGTGGTGCCTAGGCCAGGTGGGTGTACCATCTATGCACCTGTATTCTCTGTAGGGGTGTGAGTGTGTTTTGGTGGCTGTGCGTAGGTGATGGCTCTGCCATGGTTGGCTGTGTCAGTGTGTGCAGGTGTGAGATGCATGGGTCTGGCTGTGTGGGCAGGCACTCTCACTGGGGCAGGGGGCAGTCTGCTTTGGAGTCACACTGATGTTTTTCTCAACATTTGTCTCCCACAGGACAGGCAGAGAGGATGCAGGCACGGGGTGAGGAGGGCCGTGCCAGGGCCTCCGTGCCGGTCGGTGGTGCTGTGGGTGGTGCGCCCCAGCAGCAGCAGCAGCGGCAGACACAGCTGCTTGAGGAGTGTGAGTATCATTACTTCATGGATGCTATTGCATGCTGGGGGGGGCATGACCACCAGCCATGCGCAACACAACCATGCACGACACAGGCAACATTCATCACTGTCCAGTGTCACAGCACGCCTGTGTATGCGCACTGGTGGTCCATGCATGCATGCACATGGCTGTGGGACTGGCATCGCACCACATTGCCACGTCACTTGACAGCCTTTGTTTGTGCTGTGATGTACAAGCCAGGTGTGTGTGTGGTGCAGTGGTGCACATAGCTATTGCCGCCTGGTTGGGCTGGGCTATGCATGTCCACTGTGGGTGGGTGCATACCATCGCAGGTGTGGGACATTGGGCTATATGGCTTGCAGGTTGGGTGGTGTTCAGGGTTGTGGTCAGTCACAGCCATTGACTGTGTTCCCGTTTTCCTAGGCCTGACTGTGCTACGCCGCATTGAGCGTGCCTTGCAGCGGATCCACCAAGTGTCATCAGACAACACGGCTATACTGGCAAGCATCCAGCGCCATGGCCTCAGGAGGAGGCGGAGCCAACCACGGCGGCACCAGGCAGAGGAGGGACCGCCTGCTAGGCCTTAAGCCAGATTCTTCCCACTTCACCCATCCTCCCACACCTCCCTTCCCTCTCTCCAAGTTGTTCATCCCACCCCTTGCCCACCCCTACCTTGTGCCCCTACCCCACCTCCCTGTAAATAGTTCTCTTGTTGGTTTTGTTATTTAAATTTTTATAACACATTGATATTTTGATATGAATACTGTGTTGGTCTCGATTTGCAGCTGGCTATGGTTGCTCAGTTGCAGTGGTGTGCATGCCATCTGGGGTGGTATGGTCCTGTGTGTGTGTGTGTGTGTGTGTGTGTGTGTGTGTGTGTGCATGGGGAGGTGTCTCCAGTGTGGCAGTGTCTTTCTGTTGGTCTTGCCATCTGCTGCTGCCACTGCTGGGTGCCTGGGGTGGGTCTGGCTTGTATGCTTCTCTGCTACACGGGGTTGACGTGTGCTGGGCGGGATGCATGGTGTTTCCTGCAGTGCCAGTCACTGCACATGGGTGGTGTCTTGGGGTCACGGTGCAGGGTGTGCTGTGCATACAGGGGGCTGATGTGCACTGTGGTTGTCATCCCCCTGTGTGTGGCAGTCTCAGCCTGCCAGTGGTTGTGCTGGGGCATCATGGCCCTGCTGTGCTTTGTTGGCTTGTCCCCAGGGGCCAGTGGATCATCCGTCCCACCCCCAGTGATGCTGTCCTTGGGGTGTGCAGGTGTCTTGTTGGTTCTGCAGTGTGTTCCTGTGCCCATGTGTGGCATGGCTGCGGTGGGCCCCAGCCTGCCTCCCTGGATGTGCAGTTCCATTGCTCTGCAGGGGGCTCTGCTTGCGCTATGGCACCTCTGGACTGCTCAGCTGGGCTGCCCTGGTTGCGCTATAGCGCAACCTTTCTGCTCAGCTTCTCCTTCCTGGTTGCGCTATGGCGCAACCTTTCTGCGCAGCTTCCACTTCCTGGTTGCGCTATGGTGCAGTTTGTGCGATATTCAGACGTTGGCTGCTTGCGCACTTTGTTCTGCTCCATGTTTGAATATCGTGTCTGTTGCACATATGCGCAATTGATTTGTGCTTGCTCCTGCTGTTGCGCACATTTTGGGCGCAGTTTGAATATCCGACCCCTAGTGTTCATATACCAGTAACATACTTGTAACTTCATTACTTTTTAAATATCTAATATCACTTTTTTCTTTTATTCTTTCGCACAAAGGAACAAAGAATAATGAGCAAAACAGAGATGGGGGGAAGTGGAAAAGGAAAGGAAAAGATTTAGAAAATATAAAAGAGCGAACAAAATTCCATCACTACAGCTCTATGTTCATACCAATAATTTCATATAGTTTTAGACATCACTATTAACATGCTAACTATATTCCAAAATAATTATATCCATATACGATAACCAACCTACTTAGGGCTGCGACTCATATCTAAAGCTGTATAGTCCAATTCAACATTACTTCTTAAATTCATATCTGCTTATTTTACAGCCACGATCGCAGCCACTATTCAATTCAATTCCCAATAATTCCTGACATTCCTTTAAGAGACATCATAGCCTTTAAGCTGTTTTTATTCATTCTTTTTTGTTTAAGAAAGGCTTCCAATTCAAACCCCACATTCAGTCCTTTATTTTTTGTAGCATTCAGACTAATAATCCAGAATGCTTCCCGCTTTAGTAATTAATCATTAAATTCCCCCCTCGTGGTTTACATTGTACTTTGTCTATTCCAATAAAATGAAATACATGTTCTACATTATTTTGAGCTGTAGCTATATGTGCAGCTGTAGTACATGTCAAGTCGGCTTTCTCAATAGCAGTTAAATGTTCTCTCACTCGAGTTTTGAAATTACATTTAGTTTTTCCAACATAAAAACTGTTACAGCTACAGACTGCCATGTATATTATCCCCTCCGTATTGCAAGTAATTAACTGCCTTATCTCAAAAATTTGTTCTACATTACTACAAATAAATTCTTTATGTTGTTTTATCACTGGGCAAATCTTGCAACTTTTACAGGGATAGCAGCCTTCTGTATCTTTATATAACCATGTTCCTACCCCCTTAATAGATTCAACAAAATGTCTGTGCACTAATCTATCCCCTAAAGTACTAGGTCTTTTATATGCCATTCTAGGTGGCATTTTAGCAATCTCTCTCAAACCTGTATCACTGGACAGAATGTTACAATGGGTTTTAATGATCTTCTCTATCTCCTTTGCTTGTGTCGAAAAAGTGGTAACAAAATTAAACCTTTCTTCTTGTTTCTCCAGCACTTCTTCCTTTCTTCCCCTTAATAATTCTGCTCTATCTGTTCTTTCAGCATATTCTGTCCCTACTTTAATGCACTTGTCACTATAACCTCTGTTCACTAATCATCTTGTTAATTCTTCTGCTCCTTCTTTGAATCCCACTACTTCACTACAATTACGATGAGTTCTTACAAATTGGACTTTTGGTATATTCATGACTGTATGCATAGGATGACAACTCTCTGCTCATAATATAGTGTTACCATCTGTTGGTTTTCTATATATTTCAGTTTTTAGCCCCAAACTACCTTTTTTTATAAATTATTAAATCTCAAAAACAAATACTTTCTTGTGAGGCTGTATAAGTAAATCTCAGATTCGAATTTGTGCTTTCCAAAAAATCAACAAACTGTACAAGTTCTTCCAAAGTACCCCATCAAACAAAAAATAAATCATCAATGTATCGTTTCCATACCTTGATTTTATCCAAAAATCTATTTTTTGTTAAATTTAACACTGTACCATTCTCCTAAACCCCCATATATAAGTCCACAATAGTGGGAGCACATGTGGCCCCCATAGCAGTCCCTTTAATTTGTAAAAAACAACTCTTTATTAAATAAAAAGACATTGTCCTGTAACACAAATTCTAGCAACTTCAGAATAAATGTAGTACTAGGCATCTAGCATACAGTCAGAAGAGATGCAAGTCACAAGTGGGGTACCTCAGGGATCAGTCCTGGGGCCAGTCCTCTTCAACATCTTCATTAGTGACCTTGCAGATGGACTAGAGGGTAAGGCTTGTCTGTTTGCAGATGACACCAAGATCTGCAACAGAGTAGATGATCCAGATGGGGTGGGCAGAATGAGAAGAGATCTGGATAAACTAGCAAAATGGTCAGAAGAGTAGCAACTGGGATTTAATGCAAAGAAGTACAAGATCATGCACATAGGGAAGAGAAACCCTGAAGCCACCTATAGGCTGGGAAGGGAGTTGCTAGCAGTCACAAAGGAAGAAAGAGACTTGGGCATCATCACTGATGACCTGAAATCATCCAAACAGACCTCTAAAGCAGTAGGTAAGGCTAGGGGGTGTTAGGGTGTATTAGTAGGGGTATCACAAGTCATAAGGGGGAGGTAATAATCCCTCTTTACAAGACACTGGTTAGGCCCCATCTGGAGTACTGCATGCAGTATTGGAGGCCACACCTTCACAAAGACATTAACCAAATTGAGGCAGTCCAGAGAAGGGCAACCAAAATGGTGCAGGGACTGCATCATAAGACATATGAGGACAGATTATCAGAGCTCAATATGTATACCCTTGAGCAAAGGAGGAGAGGTGATATGATAGAGCATTCAAACACCTTAAGGGCATTAACAAGGTGAAAGAGTCTAACATGTTTAAATATAAAAAATAGCAGGACAAGAGGACACAGCATGAGATTAGAGGGGGTCGATTAAGGGGAATGAGGAAATTCTTTTCACAGAAAGGGTGGTGGATGCATGGAATGGCTTACCTCAAGAAGTGGTGGCTATGAATACAGTGCAGGGCTTCAAACAGGCATGGGATAGGCATAAGGGAGCAATACAAATGAGTATGAATAGATAGGCCACTGACAGAGCAAAGGCCGATGGCACATTTATAAGGTAGAAAAAGAAATGGGCAGACTGGATGGGCCTTGCGGTCCTTATCTGCCATCAGCTTCTATGTTTCTATGTTTCTATGTTTCACCTCTGTTTCATGTCTCTGATTCAGGAAACTGGCAGCTGCATCAAGGGCGCCCTCATGTGGAATATTAGAATATAGCACCTCAACATCCATTGTCACTAAATAATCATTATCACTCAAATCCATATCTTGCACAAGTCATAACACATCTGTGGGAAAGTAGTAACAAATGGATTTAAATGAAAATCGACAAACTGTGAGAGACTCTCCGTTAATGAACCTATTCCACTAACAATTGGTCTTCCTGGTGGATTTGTCAAGGTCATATGAATTTTAGGTAGTAGATAAAACATAGCTCTCACAGGTGATTCGGTAAATAAAATTGTAATTCTTTCTCATTAATTTCCCCCTGTTTTACAGCTTCTTTCACAATCTCATCAATACTACTTTTAAACTTATAAGTTGGGTCGTAACTTAGTTTCTTAAAAAAGTTACTATCTCCAAGTTGTCTCTCAGCTTCTCGCATATAAGCCTCTTTGTTCAGTATAACCACACATCCACCTTTATCTGCTTTTTTAATTTCAATAGAGGTGTTGTTCTGTAGGGTTTGTATTGCTGCTCTCTATTCTTTACTTAAATTATTATAATGGCATACTGGGGAATCTTTAAATAACTTGTCCAAATCATTTTCCACAAGTTGTTTAAACACTTTCACAGCTGGACAGGGTGGTGGATTGAACGTTGATGCAGATCTAAAAATTCTGCAATCTTTAATAACTGCATTCTCCATTATTATATTTTTTGTGGAGAAATAAGATTTCAAATTCAAATTTCTACATGCAATATTTAAATCCACCATCATATGAAATTTGGTTGCTGGCGTCATGGGTACAAACCCCAATATTCCACATGAGGGTGCCCTTGATGCAGCTGCCAGTTTCCTGAATCAGAGACATGAAACAGAGATGCCTAGTACTACATTTATTCTGAAGTTGCTAGAATTTGTGTTAAAGGACAATGTCTTTTTATTTAATAAAGAGTTGTTTTTACAAATTAAAGGGACTGCTATGGGGGCCACATGTGCTCCCACTATTGCGAACTTATATATGGGGGTTTGGGAGAATGGTACAGTGTTAAATTTAACAAAAAATAGATTTTTGGATAAAATCAAGGTATGGAAATGATACATTGATGATTTATTTTTTGTTTGGAGGGGTACTTTGGAAGAACTTGTACAGTTTGATGATTTTTTGGAAAGCACAAAATTGAATCTGAGATTTACTTATACAGCCTCACAAGAAAGTATTTGTTTTTGAGATTTAATAATTTATAAAAAAGGTAGTTTGGGGCTAAAAACTGAAATATATACAAAACCAACAGATGGTAACACTATATTACGAGCAGAGAGTTGTCATCCTAGGCATACAGTCATGAATATACCAAAAGGCCAATTTGTAAGGACTCATTGTAATTGTAGTGAAGTAGCGGGATTCGAAGAAGGAGCAGAAGAATTAACAAGACGATTAGCGAACAGAGGTTATAGTGACAAGTGCATTAAAGTAGGGAGAGAATATGCTGAAAGAACAGATAGAGCAGAATTATTAAGGGGAAGAAAGGAAGAAGTGCTGGAGAAACAAGAAGAAAGGTTTAATTTTGTTACCACTTTTTCGACACAAGCAAAGGAGATAGAGAAGATCATTAAAACCCATTGTAATATTCTGTCCAGTGATATAGGTTTGAGAGAGATTGCTAAAATGCCACCTAGAATGGCATATAAAAGAGCTAGTACTTTAAGGGATAGATTAGTGCACAGTCATTTTGTTGAATCTATTAAGGGGGTAGGAACATGGTTACATAAAGATACAGCAGGCTGCTATCCCTGTAAAAGTTGCAAGATTTGCCTGGTGATCAAACAATGTGAAGAGTTTACTTGTAGTAATGTAGAACACATTTTTGAAATCAGGCAGTTAATTACTTGCAATATGGAGGGGATAATATACATGGCAGTCTGTAGCTGTAACAGTTTTTATGTTGGAAAAACTAAACGTAATTTCAAAACTCGAGTGAGAGAACATTTAACTGCTATTGAGAAAGCCGACTTGATATATGCTACAGCTGCACATATAGCTACAGTTCAAAATAATGTAGAACATGTATTTCATTTTATTAGAATAGACGAAGTACAACGTAAACTATGAGGGGGGATTATAATGATTTTTTACTTAAGCGGAAAGCATTCTGGATTATTAGTCTGAATGCTACAAAAAATATAGGGCTGAATGCGGGGTTTGAATTGAGACCCTTTCTTAAACAAAAAAGAATGAATAAAAAACAGCTTAAAGGCTATGATGCCTCTTAAAGGAATGTCAGGAATTATTGGGAATTGAATTGAATAGTGGCTGCGATCGTGGCTGTAAAATAAGCAGATATGAATTTAAGAAGTAATGTTGAATTGGACTATACAGCTTTAGATATGAGTCACAGCCCTAAGTAGGTTGGTTATCGTATATGGATATAATTATTTTGGAATATAGTTAGCATGTTAATAGTGATGTCTAAAACTATATGAAACTATGGGTATGAACATAGAGCTGTAGTGATTGAATATTGTCCGTTCTTTTATATTTTCTAAATCTTTTCTTTTCCTTTTCCCCTCCCCCCCCATCTCTGTTTAGCTCATTATTGTTTGTTCCTTTGTGGGAGAGAATAAAAGAAAAAAGTGATATTAGATATTTAAAAAGTAATGAAGTTACAAGTATGTTACTTTTACATGAACACTAGATATTTATTTTGAAGTAATGATCGCAATTTGTATAGATATTATAGTATTGTAGTAAATGTTTTGCGATCGGGGTAATATGATGAACTGTTTCTCCGGTATTAGTTTTAAGTGGTATACGCTTAGCGATTGGGGTTAATGATGTGCTGTTTCTCCTGTATCAGTAATAAGTGGTACAACATGTGAGATTGGATGATGCTTCTATATTATTTGGAGATTCCCCCTTTTTCAAAGTTTTTAGTTTTTTTGAAATACGTATATCTCTGATAGCTACGTTATAATAGATGGCAAGGATCTAGTATAAGTCTATAAATGTATGGCGCTGTTGCAAATCATATTTTTAGAGTTAGATATGTTTTATGATCTGTTCCTTTCTATAATAAACCTTTCTTCTGTGGCCCCCTTCCCTTCTTATCTTTCCTTGTCCTTTTTGACCTATATTTACTGTTACAAGCCCTGATTTTAAATTATTTTCTATGAACAAGTTTTGATTAATGTATTATTAAATAGTGTAGTAGATGTACTATTATAGTACTAAGTGTTTTACATGTATTTAAGATGCATATTTAAGATAATTAGTATGTAGTTATTTTAAACAATCATGGTGGTGTTTTAATTAATGATACCGGTTGTAGTTTGTTGGTTGGAGTATTTAAGGGACCATTCACTGTTGGTGTTTCACCTTTGAGAAAGGATGTGGTCTACATCCGAAACACGTCAGGTTTTTGGCATATGTGAATAAAGTTATTTTTTACAGGCTTGTACCCTTGCTATTGGAGGTGTGTGTGCTCTACTTTTTTATGTTCTCTTGAAAACATAAAATACCTATGCCAGTTCCGAACCCAGGTCCTCCAAAATTAGTAACGGTAACTGTAGCCACCACGCCAAATGAGCAGATTGGAAATGTCCTGCAGAACAATGCCTCATAATGCTACATAGCTGGCTCTGCCTCATTACACACCCACTTGCTATTTGCTAATTCACCATTCACTAAGCCCCTCACTATTCATTTAAGGTTGCTACTCTCACAGGCACTCAAACTGAGTCCTTCAAAATTGAGTCACTTAATTTGAGTCACCTACATAATAGAATATCCTCCCAAAGTCTGATCCACAGCCCTTTGTACAGTTTTAGAAGTGTGAGAGTGTATAGTATGGGAAGGATGCCTATTTCAGCAGGGGTGCAGGAACACATTTTGGGAGGAGTGAAAGTACAAATTTCAGTAAGGGTGTGGTAGGGTGAAACCCTCCCACTGTATTTTTGTTTAATAAAAGTAGAGAATGAGGTCCTAACGGGGCTACTATAAAGGCATACAGCCACAATAAGGCTGCTCTAAGACACCAAATAAAATGAAAACTTGCTGAGACCTGAAACATTCAGTGCAGCAATAGTCTTAACAGAATGTCAAATTAATGTTTCTTTCCTATCCTTTTGCCTGCAGCCTTTCTTCTATGCTAGCCTCTCTAATAATCTATCTTGTCTTTGCTGGACTGATCACAGCACTGAAACTTTCATACTCTTTCTAATTCTTCTCTTTCTGACCCCCCCCCCAGCATGCAGACATATGCACACACAGCTAGCATTAAGTATACAAGAGCTGTCCTAGTACAGTTATGGTGAAAGAAATCTTGTGTACTTTGGTGCTGTATTCCCCTGTTAAAAGTTTCCATTTGCAAAATATTGTACCTGGGGAAGAAAGTTAATCAAAATGTATCTGTGTGTTTGGCCCTGGAATTTTTAGTGAAATTCTACAATTTTCACAAAGACTCATGGTATTTGACTTTAAGTACAGATGTTATTTTGCAATTTCTCACAGCAAGCAATTAATAAAATTGGCACACACAGTCTCCTTGTAAGGTCAAAGAACCTGCCAAATTTAATGGTATTGCATTCTCTAGTTTTAAAGTTTAGGGGTTTATAAATTTGTAGTTTACATTCTTGTAAAATCAAATTTTAAAATGTTGTGAAAGTTTGACTTCCTTTAATTCAATCTCATTTAAAGCTGCAAATATGAACTTTTTCAGAAATGACCACGTGGTATAGTAGTTTAAATGTTTCAATTCTGGTTAACTTTGGATATGAAGTTTTAAAATTAGAGGCAACTTACCAAAATTAAAATGTTGGTAACATGTTGGGCAGGATATAACTCAGTCCCATTTAAAGCTAGACATCTGAAACTATGTGCAGATGCAAATGTAGTGATAACTTGTATACCTGTCAATTTTCGTAACATTTCAATGAATACTATCAAAATTATAAAAAAATTACAGAAATCCAAATTTTGGCAAAATATGTGGCTACCTATAATGCAGCTCCCATTGAAGCTTGAGACTTAAAATATGATGAATATATGCTTTGTAGGTGCTTCTCTAAATCCTAATATCGTGGTGAAATTTGGATAAGAAATTTTAAAATAATCTCAAAATAACTGAAAATTTAATTTTGATTAAATGTTTGGCCACCCATAACTCTGCCCTCTTTCAATCTGCATTCTGTTTATGTTCCAAATTTGGTGTTATTTGGATGCATACATTTAAAATTATAGTGAAATAAGTGAAATTTAAAAGTTTGAAATTCTGCAGAATTTTCACAAAAGTTCCGTAGAATCCTGTGGAATCAGAATGGTCATTCTGCATACATTCCATGGGCAGTGTTTTATATTCCACACAGCTCTAACCATCAGTGAAACTTTAATACTCTTTCTAATTCTTCTCTTTCTGTCCCCCCACACACACACGCATGCACACTCAGTTAGCATTAAGTATACAAGAGCTGTCCTAGTATAGTTAGGGTGAAAGAAATGTTATGTACTTTGATGCTGTATTACCCTGTTAAAAGTTTCCTATTGCAAAATATTGTACCGAGGAAGAAAGTACATAAATGAATATGTGTGTTTGGCCCTGTAAAATATAAAACAAAATACTGAAGAACTAACATAAACCACCTTTAGTTTTATATGGTAGGTTATATGGAGGGTAGTTAAGGTATTAGCAAGAAGCTCTTATTGTTGAATGAAATGTATCACACACATATTTTACAAACTGCTACAAACAATGTATTAGCAATGCCTTTTGTTTCAAACTGCTTGTCTTATCTATATTTTTCTGACATTAGATTAAATGTTTCTTTAAGCCAAAACTGCACACATTGTTATACAGTATGTAGAGGAAATTTTACCTGTTTGGGGGTTGGGGACGTGCCCTGACACCATGTGCTTTTGGTCTGCTGGCATCCATTTTGTGGATTTTTATGGGCTCAGGCTGGCTGAAATCTGTGGGATTTATAGAGCTCTAGCAAGAGGGAGTCTGGGAACAAGAAAGGTGGAACTTCCTGCTTGGAAGTTCCCTTCTTTATTTTCTTATTGCTTTTTTTCTGATTGTTTAAAAGTTGATATGTGCTAAAATGTGTTTTCATGTTTTGCTTCTTTTTCTTTATGAAACAGCCATATATAAAATTGTTGCAAACATTTAACTAAAATTTAAGCTATGATTGACAGGTCACATGATCTCCAGCCCCTTAAAAGGAGCTGACTGAGCGCAG
The DNA here is from genome assembly GCA_016271365.2 of Neoceratodus forsteri. Taxonomy (NCBI): domain Eukaryota; kingdom Metazoa; phylum Chordata; order Ceratodontiformes; family Ceratodontidae; genus Neoceratodus; species Neoceratodus forsteri. Next base: position 910,409,421 of record CM057455.1, on the reverse strand, counting down.
CCTGGCATAATAAGAAAAGGAAACAGTATGAGACCTGAGCTGTGAAGGGAGAAGTCCTCTGCTGGAGTAAAAACTGACTGATGCAAAAGGAGACAAGTCAGTGCTGGGAGCAGTCCCAGAAAGACTGACCAGTGGTGGTGCTAGTCAAAGCTGCGATGTTTTGGACAAGAGTTGAGTTGAGCAGCTGGAGGGGTAATTAGTCTACCTAAAGTATGGGCTGCTGAATTGCAGGTGCTGGTAGGACCACCCTCAGGTACTGGTTTAGTCCGTGTGAGCCTACTGGCTGAGTGGGAACTGACAACCCTTTAAGCCAAGTTTTACAGTTGGCCAAGATCATCCTGACTAGTCAAGCAATACAAGCAACACAGAAGTTCTAGATTTGTACAGTTTGAACTGTTTATTTTATTGCAAAGTGTGTTAAAGTCCTTCTGTAATAAAGTGCCCTGCCTTATGGGACATTTAAAAATAACTTGTCTCACCTTCTGTGTCTTCATCCAACCTGCCCTCCCACAAGGGGTGCAGGAGTATGGGTATACATTTTGGGAAGGGTGCAGGGGTGCAAGTACAATTTTTAGAGGGATGCAGGGGTAGAAGCGCAAATTTTGGGAGGGGCGTTGTTATAAATTGTGGAAGGTGTACAGGGGTACAATTATAAATGTGAGGTATGTGCAGATGTACAAGTACACATTTTGGGAGAGATGCAGAGGTACAATAACACATTTTGGGAGGGATGTAGGGTAGAAGTACAAATTTTGGGAAGGATACAGGGGTAGAAGTACAGATTTTTGGTGGGGTATAGGGGTACAAGTACACATTTTGGGAGGGGTGCAGGGGTACAATTACAGATTTTAGGAGGTGTGTAGGAGAACAAGTGCAAATTCTGGGAGGGGTACAAGTACATATTTTGGGAGGGATGTGGGATATAAGAACACATTTTGGGATGGGTGAAGGTACAAATTTTGGGAGGGGTGTAAGGGTGCAAGTACAAATTTGGAGATGGGTGGAGGGGAACAATTACAAATTTTAGGAGGGGTGCAGGGGTACATTTACACATTTTAGGAGGTGTATCAGAGAACAAGTGCAAATTCTGGGAGGGGTGCAAGTACACATTTTGGGAGGGATGCAGGATAGAAGAACAAATTTTGGGAGGGGTGTAGGTACAAATTTTGGGAGGGGTGTAGGGGTGCAAGTACACATCTGGACATGGGTGCAGGGGAATAATTACACATTTTGGGAGGGGTGATGGGGAACAAGTACAAATCTGCAGAGTGTTGCAGGGGTAGCAGTACAAATTTCCGGAGGGGTACAGGGGAACAAGTACAAATTTTGGAGGGGGCAGGGGTAGAAGTATCAATTTTGGGAGGGGTGCAGCGGAGCAAGAACAAAATTTTGGGAGGTATTCAGGAGTAAAAGTATAAATTTTGGGAAAGGTGCAGGGGTACAAGCATAAATTTGGGAGGGTGCAAGGGAAGAAGTACAAATTTTGGGAGGGGTGCAGGCATAGAAGTACAAATTTTGGGAGGGATACAGTGATACAAGTACAGATTTTGGGAGGGGTGCAAGTACAAATTTTGGGAGTGGTGCAGGAGTAGAACTACAAATTTTGAGAGGGGAGCAGGGGTTCAATTATAAATATTGGAAGGTGTGTTGAGGTACAATTAGAAATTTGGGGTATGTGCAGGGGTACAAGTATAAATTCTGGGATTGATTCAGGGCTATAACTACAAATTTTGTGAGGGGTGTAAGGATGTAAGTACAAATTGTGGGAGGGATGCTAAGAGCAAGTACAGTTTGGAGGAGTGAGTCAGTGGTATATGTACAAATTTCAGGATGGGTGTAGGAGTACAAGTGCAAACTTTGTGTGAGCAAGCTGAAATTTCAGAAGGGTTGTAGGGGTGCAAGTGTACATTTGGGGAGTGCCGTAATTGTAAATTTGGAGAGAGGTGCAAGTGGTGTACTTTTGGGGGAGTACAGGGGTAGATGCACATGTATATAGCAGTGTGGCCTAAAGTACTGATTTTGAGAGAGGGTGTAAAAGATGGGATTCATATTTGGATGGATGCAGGAGTAAAAAGTGTTGATTTTGAGAGGGGAGGGGTAAATCAATCAATCAAATCTTTATTTATGCAGGCGATCACCATTGAGCAAGCTTATTTACAAGGTGGACCTGCTGTTGGCAGGGAAAATTGTACGGTTACATATGAATATACACAATACAAAAGGAACCAACATGTTTACAACACTGATAGAAGCAGAGTATTTACACTCCAAGTCACATGTACAAGAAAGATATACATAACACAACCCGAACGCTTTATATATATATATATATATATATATATATATATATATGCATATATATATATATATATATATATACAGTTCCCACAGGAGCACGATGTGTATGGATATCATATAAAACCATAGAAGAAAAAAAGAAAGATTATTTATATTCCTGTCCAGCAGAAACACGTTACAGGCCTGGATGGAAATTCCTAAGCTATGGAGGTGCACATAACAGTGTGTAAGCCTTAGGTAAATGTGGCAGAAGGGAGGTGGTGAATAAGAGGGATGGAGAGGGTGTTAAAGGCAAGTGGGGTATAGGAGGAGGAGGAGGAGTATTGGCAAGGGCTGATTTGGATAAGCATCTGGGACTAGTGTTGAAGAAGAGAGGAACAATAGTCAAGCTGCTAGGAGCGATAGAAGTAATTACAGATTTCAGCAAATGTTTTGTCATAGAGGGTCTTAAAGAAGGCAGGACTAACAGGTGGGCTAAGTCTCAATGATTTTTGTATCCTATTCCAGACAGTTGGCACGGCATAGCTTATGGCGGTCCTTTCAAAGCGAGTGTTGGCCCTTGGGACATTCAAAGAAATCTGCGATTGACCTCTTAAGGCATAGTTCCTAATATGACTAAGGGGGAGACAGTCAACAACAAATTGTGGGAGTTTGTTGGTAAGGGCTCGGAGCGTCCATAGGGCTGCATTTCAATGCCTGTATTGAAGGGAGGGCCACCCTACGGCTGCGTATAAAGAGCAATGATGTGTGGAGTACAAGAGGCCAGTTATAAATCTCAGTGCTCTATGATATAATACATCCAGTTTTGCAAGATATGAGGCAGGGTAATGGCCATAAATGAAGTTAGCGGAGTCAATTAATGAAAGGAATGTAGATTGGACAAGCTGTCTTTTTGCATCTGTGGTCAAGAGGTGTTTAATTCTGAAAAAAAGACCACGTCTCTGCCTTAGTTTTTTCAGCAGTTCTTCTGTGTGTTCCACAAAAGAGAGTTTGTTGTCTAGCCAAATACCAAGGTATTTGAACTTAGTCACAAATTCAAGATTTTCTCCTAATAAGGTAGAGATTGATGGTAATGGACTAGCGACAGCAGAGTAAGCCCCTGAGCTTGATGGTGAGAAAAGAATGGCCTTGTTTTTTTTTTTGCATTTAGTAGTAACTTTTTGCTAAATGTAGATATTGTGAGGGTACAGTAAAAGAGGTGCGCATTTTGAGAAAGATGAATAAAGGTCTTACATTAGCAGAGGAGAAGGTAGAATACAAATTATGAAGTGGTGCTGGGAAGGAGGAAGAGGACCCATTTCATGGAAAATGCATAATACAGAGAGTGTTGTAGAACCTCAGCAAATGGGGTAAAGCAAAATACAACCACATTTAGGTTAGTAAGGAAAATGTGGAAAAATTATCCTACTTGAGGATGTTTGGGCTCCCCTTCTCTTGTTTAATATTGTAACCAATTTTTTACTGATTAGCCTGTGAAAGTTACTAGATATTTAATGTCTTATGGTACATTTAATACTGTTTGAGCCACTGAGAAACGAGTGAGAGAGATCTGAATGCATATGCAGTTTAGTGTGCAAAGCATGTAGTTCTGTGTACTTTTGTACCACTGCACTTTATATGGCATTTTTTCCCATTTATCCATTCACAGATGGTGGCTTTACGCTGTGCAAGCTGAGGAGGAGCTGCAGGAGCAGGGCTATTCTAAAGCTTATTGGTATTTTAGAAAAGGTAAGCCGCCATTGCCTTATTTGAGAGTAGCCTTTCCGGATTGTCTTGTGCTTACCATCTTGGTTTGCAAATTTGCTCTGGCTTTGTGTTCATCTACCATTAGGAGGAAGACAAACACTTGGTAGATTTGTTCAATTGGTCCAGCAGAGACAGAGATCTCTTCAGACGGGCTTCAACCAGCGCGAATCTGTAATTTAGTGACCCATAGCTGTGAGGAACAGGATGCATACTTCAAAAGATAAAGAAGAAGTCGGGGAAAAAGTTAGACCCATGGAACTGGATTTCTGGGATTTCTGGGAGCCGTGTACACGTGACCTTTTGCCAGCTGACACTACTTACTACATACTGTTTATGAGTACACTTATTAAGAGACTATTTTGTTCAATACTGCTTGCTTTTAGAAACACTTGATGAGACAGAGTAAAACCTGGACCTCTTTTTTCCCCATTTAATCCTTCTACTAAAGGGGCATGAATTTCTGACTTTTTTGCTTTTATTTGTCTCTTGTTAACCCTTTCCTTTGTTCCCCTGTTTTAGAAATTGTGGTTTTACTTGTGGGAAAAAATAGATACAATAGGGCCCTATATTAGATAGTTTGGACAAGTGGATTTCTATATGGTTGGTGTACAGGATTTATAGGGTTTTTGTTACCACTTTTTTTTTTTAAACTGATACCCATATCCCTTTTTCAGCGCTTGTGAAATTCTGTGCCACAGAGATCACGTAACTATGTGATCACCTAAGCAAAAGAGAGCGCACGCTCTAGAGTCCTTCAGATTTCTGTGGCATGGAGGGAACCCTGACCCAAAACCAAAGGATGCAGCTTTGCACTGCTTATTATTTTTGCTGCCTTTCATAGTTTTGAACTGGATAATCTCTTCCTTACCAGAGCATTGCCTTTTCCTCACTGCAGCTGTTTCTGATATTTCAAACTGAAAGCTGCACTTGAAAGCATTAGAAGCAAGCTGATAGCACGCTGCTTTTTACTCTTTGCTGAGAGCTATTTGGCATCTAAAATTGCAAAAGGCAGTTCAGTAAAAGGATCTGAATTCTTTGCAAACCAGAGAATACTATCAATTCTCAGTATACCTGGTATAGTTGAGATGGCATCTTCCAGGTACTAGCGCTTTTGATTTAAAATGTAGCATTTCTCCTTAGGCAACCAATGGGCTGGTGATTGTGTAGGTTGTGTGGGCTATACTAGAAGCTCTTAATTCCAGATATATTCAGAGTTTTCTTTTTTTCATGGCTTCTTCCCCCATCCTTCACCTTTCCCATTGTTCATATAAATTAATTGAGTAAGCAAATTACTGTTTAAACTGTAATTATTTTAGCCATTAGTTATCTAAGGATTTTATTTATTTCAGGAGTCTTAGAGCTAGGTATTCAAAGGTTAGCGCCGGGAGCAAATCCGTTGTGCTGGACTAGCACCGAATTTGTGCCCAACAGCTATATTGAAAAGGACATTTAGCACCGGCACTAGGTGTTAGCACCGGCACTAAATTATAATGTATGCAAGGGAGGAACTGAGGGGAGGGTCCCTGAATGCCAGTGCACCGGCATATTCAAAAGTATAGAACCACTCTACAGGCATTAGCGCAACTTGTAGTGCATTGCTGAATACCACTCAGTAAAGGACGGCAGTAATGTGGTGGCGGTGCCCCCCTCCCAAAGCACAATTCCTGATCCCCGGTACCCACCCTATGACATAATTTCCCTGGTAGTCTAGTGGTCCCGCCACCCCCCAGCATGTATCCCGACCCCCGGTATAAATAAAAAAAAGAATTTGTTCCCCTGGTAGTCTAGTGGTCCCCCACCCCCACCCTCCAGCATGTATCCTGACCCCAGTTCCAAATCCAAATAAATTGTTTCACTGGTAGTCTAGTGGTCCCCCACCCAGCAGTGACAATGATACCCACCCATTAAAAGCATCTCAGAACAAAGCCGGCAACTGGCTCAGCCCTCCTCTCACCACCATGGTCAGGCGCCGACTGGGGTAGGAAGGTGCAGTTCCGCTTCTTCCTACCTCAGTTGGCAGCCGGCTGTGGTGGTGAGACGAGGGATGAGCCAGTCACCGGCTCTGTTCTGAGACGCTTTTAATGGGTGGGGTATCATTGTCACTGCCGGGTGGGGACCACTGACTACCAGGGAAATGATTTATTTGGATTCGGAACGGGGTCAGGATATGTGCTGGGGTGGGGGACCACTACACTACCAGGGAAACAAATTCTTTTTATTTCAAATGGGGGTCAGGATACATGCTGGGGGTGGGGACCACTAGACTACCAGGAAACTAACTTTTTTTATTTCAAACGGGGTCAGGATATATGCTGGGGTGGGGGACCACTAGATTACCAGGGACATTGATACATTTTTATTTAAAATGGGAGTCAGGATATATGCTGGGGGGTTGGGAAACCACTAGACTACCAGAGAAATTATTTTTTTATTTGAAACGGGGGTCGGGATACATGCTGGGGTTGGGGGACCACTAGACTACCAGGTAATTGGATTAACTTTTATTTGAAACAGGGGTTGGGATACATGCTAGGGGGTTGGGATGACCACTGGACTACCAGGGAGTGGAATCCACACACGTGGGAACAGGGACCATGACGGCTGAGAAGGGCTGTCTGGCCCATCATGTCTGCCAAGGTCCCTATATACTGGATGGTTGCACTGCACAGCCCAGTGACCCTACAGCTGACATCCCCCCAACCCCATCAGGTTTGCCTTATGCCTGCCCCATGCATTGCGTCCCCCCACTGTGTTTCACCCACTACTGCAGTGGGGTACCTGTGTTATTGGGGGATGCATCCTCCAGGGCATGTATGGCCATGGGCAGTGTGTCTGTTTAGCTATTGATCTATATATATATATATATATATATATATAGATATATACACACACATACATATATACAGGTCCTGCTTGCACAGCTGAATGGGTGTGTTGTATGCACTGACTGTGCCTGCCAGCACACAATTCCTGCTTCTTCCAGCTTGTACTTCCATTCCGACCAACAGGGGATGCTGTGGGCATGCCTTGGCCTGCATCATCCAGCCTGTACTTCCATTTCGACCAAAAGGGGAAGCTTTTTGTTCCAAGCAGTAGCACTGGGCAAACTGCATGGTAATGTATGCTAAACAGCACTTAATGAGATGCACATGTACTTATTTGCCCACGGATTACCTAAGTAGGCTCATTTGCATGGGAGCTTTGAATATAGCTCCCGTGTGCCCGGCTAACCAATTTGCACCGGGCTAATGTGTTAGCACTGTGCAATCAGGCTAGCCCCGGGCATACCTCACTTCAGCATAGCACACTAAGCACAGTTCTGCAGCGTGTGGCTTACATTGTTGTTTGCAGTCATACCTCTCAACTGTCCCTGATTTTCAGGGACGACCCTGAATTTACCTCAAACCTTTACTCTGACCCTCCTACAAATTGTGTTTCCATGACAAACAGTGGGGGTTGTAAGCATAACATAATGTCAGACATTAATGTTACAAACGTGTTCTTCCTTAAGCAATGCATTTTACACTACACCACTTATTCTCCCAGCTTCCTGAGTGGATATCACCAATTTTTAAGGTGTGTCTCTGGTTTTAAACCTTTGTCCCTGATTGTTTTAAGCCTTGTCCCTGATTTATGAGGCAGGAGGTTGAGAGGTGTGTTTGCAGTAGCCGTGAGACATCTCTGTGCAATCACACACTATGTTCTCCACCTGCAACACTGGCTTGCCACAGAGCCTAATGAGCTGCAGTTGCAGTTTGCACTTCCCTGTTGCCGTATTCAGTGCTGTCTTATTCCCTGGCTATTTTTGCCCTGCACTCCCAGACCAGTTTGCCTGGCTTCCTTAGACTGCTATATTCAGCAGGATTAGGACCGGGCTATTTCCTTTTGAATATAGCTTGTTTTGTGCTCTGGGATAAGTTTGCCCGCCGGGCAGTGCTAATTTAGCCCCGAGGTGAAGTTTTGAATATCTGGCCCTCAATATGTGTATTTGTATTTTTTAGACTCCCTTGTTCTTTCCTCCTGCAAGATTTGTCTGACCCAGATCTGCAAGACTGCTGGCAAAACTCAAAACATTAGTCGACAGAATTCATGACTCTCTGTAAAGCCTTGTTGAGAAACATCCAAATCCAAATTATTGTGAACATTGTGAGTGTTCTGAGTACTGAAATCCTCCCTAGAACCTGCAACAGCTGCAGCACCCAGACTTTTTAAGAACTTTTTTTATCATCAAGCGACAGTCATTCCTCCTGGGCTCTAAGCCCAGTGCATGCCTGATTCAAGCCTGATTCAAATGTGAGATGTGCCAACTTTAAGTAATTGAACTGATTTCCAGTGTTGCCCAGCAATACGGTGATCCCACAGTGAACTTTCCATTTTTAATTTTCTTCTTTTCTGCTCTTTTGGTATATTATTGATATATTATCCACTGGTTTTAATATTTACTGACTAAAATAAAAACTTGGTTCATAAAACTTGCACCAACTGACATTGTAATCTTTGCCAGCTGGTATTTAATTTGCTGTGTTCGGGTTTTTAGTAGTGCTATAAACTAGCTACAAGGCAAATAAGTATACTAAAAGTGGGAACATGGTGAATAAAAAGGGGACTAAGAAAAACATCAGTGTTTCTCTGGAGGAGTTAGTTTTAACTATCTCGACTCCCACAGAATGCAAAAAGGCTCTTACATATGCTGATACCCCTTAAGACTGCACCATTAGTAAGGTTCAAAGCCTTAGTAAATTCAAACACTTTAAATTTAGAAAATCCTTCCAAGATTAAGTGCAGCAGAAACCTCCAGAAAAGCAAAGGTGCCACCCCTTCCTTGGAAGTCAACAAGAGTGGGGACCCAAGGGGAACCTCACTCACATCTGAAGTGTTAAACTCAGCTGATTTTCAATAAAAAAAATGTAAACCTAATGAAACAAAAAGGAAAAACACAAAAGCAAAAAAAAAAAGTGCTGATTTAGAAACATCCAAGAAAGAAATGATAACTGACTACTTTTCTCCAGTCATGCATAGATCACAGCCAGATTCCCCAGAAGGACAGTTGGACAGGGATAATATAGCTCATACAGACACCCCCATACCACCGGAGGGCATCATTATGAAGGGACACCAGGTCCCAATAAAACAAGAGACTCTTGTGACTAAATTAGATTTCTTCAGTCCCTTGGATCTTATACTAGATTCTAAGATCACTGTTGCTGGCAGTTTTAACAACTCAGCCATAGCAGGATCCCCAATACTGTTTTTGAAAGGTTAGATAAAGGGGTAGAAAATATACATTTGGATCCTAATTTTCTAGTCCAATGTCCTGATACTTTATCTAAATACACAATCAAAGCCTTAGCACACCCAGTAATGCCGAATATAGTTTTACTAAAGGCCTGTAAGTCTTTAAAGACATGGATGGAAGGGTTAACTGAATTGGTATTAGAGCAGACAGAGCAATACAACAAATTGTTAGTGAGTAAGGAGAATATAGAACTAAGCCCCCAGGTTCATAAACAGAGATGCAGTGAATTTAAAATCCGCCAGCGAAGTGAACGCAAAGTGGCCACTTCACGTAATCATTACGCCACACGAACTGGGCATTGGAAAGTGCTCACTTCACCTTGTCATTATGACTTTGCATTGTAATTCTGCCTTAATGCGAAGTAAGGCAGAGTGACAACAATAGGGATGCCCCCCCACACATCACATGGCTTACAGTACCGTAAGTCACATGCTTTAGCCAGGCAAGAAGGAAGTGAGTCATACAAGCAGATAGTTTCACTTTCTCCTTTGCAGAGGTAGAAGGAGGAAGCTTTTTGTGTGGAGAGGAGAGTTTGGATCGTTGTTAGTTTGCATCTTGAGCAAATAGCAGAAAACCAAACAGCTTTTCTAAAAGCTAAATCTCTAGGTTTTTTTTGTAATGTTTTTTCAGGTTTTTTTTGTGACCGATTTCTTTGTTTTTTAAGTTTTGTTTTGTGTGTGTGTGTGTTTGTGACTGTGTGTGTGTGCATGTGTGTGAGGCTGTGAGTGTATGTAAAGAAGTCACTCATCACGTAATGTAGCAGAGAGGGAAGGAGTGGGTTGTGTGATGGACCAGGGAGAGTCTGTGGCCCATGGGCAAAGGGGAGTGCACATGCGTGAGGTCATTGGGTGTTGTTGGACCACTCCCGACTGTTTGGTCCTGCCTCTCCCCCTCCAAAAGCAGCAGCACCACCAGTGCCACTGCCACATCCAGCAAGTCGCCCACCACCACCACCAGTAACAGCTGCAGGAGCTCCAGCAGCACCACCTACACAGCAGCAGGTGGAGTCCCTGGTGTGTGACAGTGCTGCTGGCACTACATCTGCCCATTCTGTGCCTGGTCCCCCCGCTGCTCCCCAGTTTGGCAGGTTTTTTAACTGTGTGGGGTGATAGCACCATTGTGGTGTGTCAGCTATGTGGTATGCAGGTGTGCCTTGGCCCCTGGGGGACACATATGGGGACTGGTGGCCAGTGCACACATATGCTGAACCACCACAAGGTGGAGTGGCAGGCTGCCACAGAACAGGTCAGGCCTCCACCTGCTGGCCCTTCTGCGGCAGTGGCAGAGGGTGCTGCTGGTGTTGTGCCATACTGCCTCAGCAGGAGGAGGAGGGCCACAGCAGTAGCTGCTCCACAACTACCCCCACCACCTGGTTTTCCCCCCACACCAGTGTACCCAACCACAGTGCCTGCAATGCAGGCAGATATAGTACTGTTGTGGGCTGCACTGGAGGAAAGTTATGAGAGGGTGGGTGCTGTCCAGCAGCAGGTGGAGCAGATCGAGCAACACCAACTTCAGATAATGTCGATGCTCCATCTGCTGCTGCACCATCATGGGATCCCCCATTAGCTTATTTTTTCTGCACACACACCCAACCCCCTCCCCCCACTGCTATAGTGTTTTGTGTTTTTTTTTTATGTTTAATAACAGAGAGTCAGACATGCTCCTTATTGCTCTGTTGTTATAACCCAGTGCCTCAGTAATGTTTACTTTCTGTTGTGGAGTGGTTGTGGAAAGGCTGATGTGAGCAGTGCAAATATGATGTGCTAAATCGCATGTGTGCAGTCAGTGTTGTTTCCTCTGTGTGTGTGTGTGTGTGTGTGTGTGTGTGTGTGTGTGTGTGTGTGTGTGTGTGTGTGACATCAGACATTGTGCAGCTTCTTGCAAACATATATTGCTGACTTGTTGTACTGTTTATGGTATAAAGAATAGCGAGCAGAATAACGTATATTTTATTGTCACCATCATCGTCAGCGGACTAAGTGATACAAAACTTTTTCAGAGGTGTCTGGCCAGAGTGCGTCTTAGTCACATACTGCACACATGACTTTTAGGAGAGCATATGTTTTTTGTGCTATGATCTCCGCTAAGTCATGTGTGCACTGTGATTGACTGAGGTGCACAGTGACCCAATACCTCTGAAAAAATATCATATCACTTACTCCGCTGATGCTGATGGTACAAATAAAATATACGTCATATATTCTTTCTAATCTTTATTCTTGAGATACTGCAACAAGTCACACCATATATATGTTTGCACGAAGCTGGACAATGTTTGCACATACAGGAAAGAACACTGACAGCACACATGCAGTTTAGCATGACATACTTGCACTGCTCAGTCATGCTTTTTGCAAAACACTTCAAATCATGAGTCCTGACATAAAGTAAACATTACTGAGGCTCCATAAATATTTCATTTTTGAAACAGACATTAAAGAGATTCGTCAAGTTACAGCATTGCACCTGATATATGGGTGCCTTACCTCCAGGGGAATCTTTCTTGCTCCACATGTCCTTACATAGTGCAATAATTTTCTGGCAAAAACAGTCATAATTTCATTAAACTGGGTCATGGAGGAATTCCCTTTCTGAAGAGCCACCCAAGTTTTGCCCCCCACACTCAGCAACATAATGACATGATGCCAGGTAGAGGGCGGGGGTGCACTCCATTATACTGAATTGCCGGCAGCTTTCTGAATGTTTCTTTAGGTTACAGTGGTCACTTTGTGGTGAAATGTGGGCACGTTTCGACTAACAAGAGCCTTGTTAGTCAAAACATGCCCACATTTCACCACAAACTGACCATTATAACATAAAGAAACATTCAGAAAGCTGCCAGCCATTCAGTATAATGGAGTACCCCCCACACTCTCCCTGGCTTCATGTCATAATGTTGCTGAGTGCAGAGGTGGAACTTGTATGGCTCTTCAGAACAGGAAGTTCTTCAGGACCTGGTTTAGTGAAATTACGAGCATTTTTGCCAGAAAAGTATTGCACTATGTAAGGACATGTGGAAAAAGAAAGATTCTTCTGGAGGTAAGGCACCCATATATTGGATGCAATACCATAACTATGTAACTTGGTGAATCTCTTTAAACTAGCAGTGCAACAATCTGTTGAAAATATTGACCTATACTTTTTTATGCTATTTTACATTGCCACTTTACTTACATCCTGACTTGTATGATACTATTGTTTCCTGTATTTAAGTCTGTTTTAATACTTTTTTTCATGTCTGAAATAATAAAAGGAGCACTCTTTTTAATATGGTGTGGACCAGGTCTTTGTCAGTATTTTCCGCTGCTTTTCTCCATCAGTTAAGGAAGTGAACTGGGAGTGTTACAACACATGCAGAATCCCCCAGAATTTATTGTGCAGTCACTCATGCATGCAGTGGTCACACAGAGTCTCCAGAATTTTTCTACATCCCCAAAATGCACCGGTCTTGTGTCCAGAAAATTGACAAGTGCTAAGAAAGTGAAATGGGAGTGTTACGCCACATGCAAAGTCCCATCAGAAATGATGACCATGAGAGAACTATTGCTGGTCCAAAGTGTGCTGTGATTCTTGCAAATGCAATGCGATCACCTCAACTGGATTGAAGAGTGCCCTTTGTCTGTACACTAATAGTAGCCTTGGTGAGTTGATGTATATATATATCTATATATATATTTTTTTTTTGTATGTTCTAGGCGGGGGGTTAACATATATAGACATGTACCCATTGTATTGTTTTGTATCACGGGTCACAGATACTGCTGGTGTGCACATTCCAGTGCTTGATGAGAACTTTTTGGATTGAAATTGGAAATGGAATACTCTCAAGCCAATGAAGGTAAGTATTTTTTTGGGGGGGAGCATATTTGCATGTAGGTCTCATTAATGGTTTCTTATTTGGTTACTTCTTCACAGATTTCATCTGCATCCTTCTCGAGGCTGGTAGGTAATGATGGTCATGGTCATCGATTAAAATGACTTCTGCATGTTGCATGTCTGCCCCAGCCCCTGGGGGAGGGCCTGATGTTGATGAACTTCTTTGGATAAAGCAACTATGCCACAACAAAGCATCTGGAATTCCTAAAAAAAGAAATGAAGGACTTATTACAACTTGATTGCAGCAGTAGCACATTATGTTTAAGCCGTGGCATGCACAGGGACCTATGGAATATCCATTTCAAATCCATACTGATAAGTATATATATTTTATTTCATCTATTCATTTTTGGTTTTTAAAAGAGTGCAACAAATATGACTGAGGATTCATAAACTAGGTAATGTGTACGTCACAAAAACTATTTCTGCAACATATCATGACCTGTATTCCAAACTTGCAGCTGTGTAGCCGTGACAGTGTTGAAAAAGTTGGACACAGGTTGTGTTACTTGACAAGATGATGTTTTGAAATGTAATTTGAGTTGAGAACCAGGGACACTGGCACAGTATATTTGTTACACAGCCTGGTACTAAATTAACTTGTGATTGAACTGCTCATTGCAGTGTGACAGCTTGCTATCTGTGTTAATAATCCAGATACCTGTGGAACAGCCGCGGCTTAAACATAATGTGCTACTGCTGCAATCAAGTTGTAATAAGTCCTTCATTTTTTTTTTTAGGAAACTTCCAGGCGCTTTGTTGTGGCATAGTTGCTTTACCATCAGATGTAGGAAGATGTGAGAGGGAATGTCATCATGTGCCGCAGGTATGACCACCAGCACCCACCACCAGTGTCATTCTGACAATGTTTTCCCATTACATTGACCATGTGAAGGCAGAGGGAGTCAAACAGGAGACCACATCCAACAACCACAGGCACAAGGTTAACAACAAATGACTGTCCTTTGCATGCTGTACCATTGATACTGACTTTCAGCAAAGGACAGTCATTTGTTGTTAACCTGTAAAAGAACAAAATAAGTTTACCATATGTGTTTGACCATTGCAGCTCAGAAAAGCAATAGAAAACAAAACACACCGCTAAAGGAAGTTGAATAGCATAAAAAACCTTAGTACACATACTCACTTTATAGTTTTAATATTAAGAAGCCTTGTGCCTGTGGTTGTTGGATGTGGTCTCCTGTTTGACTCCCTCTGCCTTCACATGGTCAATTGAATGGGAAAACATTGTCAGAATGACACTGTTGGTGGGTGCTGGTGGTCATACCTGCGGCACATGATGACATTCCCTCTCACATCTTCCTGCATCTGGTGGTGGTGGCAGTGGCTAACAGCAGTCTTATGGTGGTGGTCCAAGGGGGAACACAAAGTCATTCCCTGTGGTGGCACTGGCTATTAGTGGCCTTATGGTAGTGGTCCAGGGGGCACAGAAAGGTATTCCCTCTGGTGACAGTGGCTATCAGTGGTATTTTGGTGAGGGTCCAAGGAAGGCACACAAAGTCATTCCCTGTGGTGGCAGTGGCTAACAGTGGTCTTATGGTGGTGATCTGGGGGGGCACACAAAGTCATTTCCTGTGGTGGCAGTGGTTAACAGCAGTCTTATGGTGGTGGTCCAGGGGGCACACAAAGTCATTCCCTGTGGTGGCAGTGGCTATCAGCGGTCTTATGGTGGTGGTCCAGGGGGCACAGAAAAGCATTCCCTCTGGTGGGAGTGGCTATCAGCGGTATTTTGGTGGTGGTCCAGGGAGGGCACACAAAGTCATTCCCTGTGGTGGCAGTGGCTAACAGCGGTCTTATGGTGGTGGTCCGGGGGGGCACAGAAAGACATTCCCTCTGGTGGAAGTGGCTATCAGTGGTATTTTGGTGGTGGTCCAGGGAGGGCACACAATGTCATTCCCTGTGTTGGCAGTAGCTATCAGGAGTCTTATGGTGGTGGTCTAGTGAGGCATACAAAGTCATTCCCTGTGGTGGCAGTGGCTAACAGTGGTCTTATGGTGGTGGTACAGGAGCCAGGATATATTGTGCTCTCTGTTGCAAATGTGACGTGACATATGGAATTTGAGTCACACTCTAAGTGGGACACTCATTCAACCTTATAAAAAAGAAAACATGTATCATACAACAAATGTGACAGGCTTTTAACAACTTCAGTTAAAACCTTCCAACATTAACCTCACAGTCATCTATGTCTGAAGTCTGACCACTGGGGAATTCTTTCTCCATTGTGTCATCATCTACGTCAGTGGTAGGCCGTTTCATGCTGCCGCTGCCAGTGCCACCAGGATGGTCCATTTCTACATCACCAAAATCATGACTAGATCGGGGTATGAATACAGAGGTTGCAGTCTGTGCTGGTATGTGCCTCTCACTCATTTTTATGAATGTTAGCAAACTGACATTTGGAGGAGAAAGGTTTGTATGACAATCCCTAACTATTGCACCTGCTGAGCTGAATATCCTCTCAACGCTTACACTGGAGGGTAGGCATGTCAGGTAATTCAGTGCCACTGCAGTCAACTCTGGCCATTAATTGACCTTTCCACTTCAGTAGAAAAGAGGATCGTCAGTTATTGACAGATGCCTGTTTTCAGACAAATATGACTCAACCATTCTCTGTGCCATACTAAGTCCAGTGGTTGATGCATCATCTTGTTCTCTGGAATCATTTATTTCACAAATCCCCACTTGGGACAAAGCCTCCCAAAGTGGGTTGACGCCAACCACTTTGGATGACAGACCACCTGGAACTGCAGTCCCCTTCCCCTTACAGGATATGCTTGATACTCCTCCAGGTGCACCTTCAGCCTGATTATGCTGCTGAGGTTTGCTGACCTTGGCAAGTGACTTCTGTGCCCCATGAACTAAGTTCACCAGTTGCCCACTGACATTTTTTACCTGTTTGGGCCCTCCCTCCAGTACTGAGGCAATTCCACATTTGTATCATGGGTGCAGCATTGTTGCTATTGCAAAGTTGTCACTACACTGAATGCTCAAGATGTGATGATTCTGGTCGAATACTGTCAGCATGTGTTTCAGCAACAAACTGCTAGCACTGTCTCCGGCAACATCAAAACTATGCTGTACATTCACCAATGTCTGCCTCAACACCCACAGCAGAGGAATTGATTGGCTAATGGAGGCAGACTCTCCACTGACTGCCTGTGTGACATGTTCAAAAGGCCGCACAATTGTTATTACTGAGTCCATGAGATGCCACTGTTCAGTCATCATAGACATGGAGGCCCCAGAACTGTCACGGCTAGTGTGCATGACAAGATATTCTGAAATGGCTTTGTATTATTCATACAACCTCTCTGCCATGTATAAAGTGGAGTTCCACCAGATAACAACTTCCAGCTTCAAGCATTGCTGAGGGAGGCTGTTTCGCATGTGCAACTCCCAAAGCTGGTCATGTGCCTTTGCAGATTGTGAAAAGTGAGAACAGATACAGCGTGCAACTGTCAGCATTTCCTTTACATCAGGGTGCTGCAGAAACTCCTGCACCACAAGATTTAACCAGTGGGTCATGCATGGAACACGAAAAATGAATTTTTTTCACCACATTTGACCCATTGTCACTTGCTATGCACCCAGCTCTCAGGGAGAAGGGGTTCAGCAACATTTGTGAATTTCAGTCGGTACCACGTCCAACATGTTTTCACCAGTGTGTGAATAGGACACATTGTGCATAGCAATCGTTGCATGCTGTCGAATTCCTGGAAGATTGCTTCCATGACACTCCACCTTACTGCACTGATTATTCATACTACCAACAGCAAAAACAACCCCCAGCACCTGTGCCCAGTGTGCAGTTATACACAAATATGAACTCCCCACTGTTTTGCCACTTGCCCACATATCCATATTTAAATGGATGAATGGAGAGGAGGAATGTTGAATTGCATGTCTTACTGAGTCAACATAGTAGGTACAACTCAGGGACAGCATGGGTCGAAAAGTAGTGTATGTCCTGGATGGGACTTCCCATTTTGCACAGGCATGTGTAGCAAACTGCCGGAACCCAGAATTCTCCACAAAGGAGAAGGTCAAAAGGTCAGTTGCCAGCATTTCAGTTGCAGCAGCATTAAGTTCATGTGACACTGTGTGATTGGGTGGCTATTTCAGGTTATGTGCAAAAACACTCTAACGTGGGCTGACTTAAACATTTTACATGGGGTGTGATGACAAATGGTTCTGCTCTGCGAATGGCGGGGGTGGAGTGTGGACATTTGATGAAGACAGTTGCACAGGTGATGATGACAAACCCACAAATGCAGTTATTTTGCCACATTTACCAACCGGGGTTGATGTACCACTTGCACTAGACATACTGCATTCACCACCACCAACACCAAAACTGTTACTCTCACCAGCACTGGACAACATTTCAAAATCATTATGCTCCTCCACCTCTTCATGCCTGTAGTAATCCTCTGCTCTTATTTCATCACTACTGCACACTTTTAATTTCCTACTTGATTTAACAGTCATGGAAGGGGATAACATGCTCATTATGGTTGATGGTGAGGGTGAATGCCCCACTGTGGTATTAGCTACCATCTTGTGCTGGGTCCACAATGTCATGTGCCTGCTCTTAAGATGCACATGATGTCCTCCTGTGCCCAGATGGCTCCCCTTTTTACCTCAATTCACACGCACATGGCAAACCTGGCAGATTGCAACTGACTCATCATTTACATCTTGCACAAAAAAATCCCAAACAAGGGATTGTGATGCTCTACTTTTAACATGTCCCTGATGCTGCTTATTGGACTCTGTTCTTTTAAGCCATGAAGTGGGGGGTGTACTAAGTGTTTTTTAGGGCAGGACACACTTGGACTACAACTGACCACCATGACTACCTATCATTGTTACTGGGCCATCATCATCATCATCATCATCATCATCAACTGAAACTGGGGGAGATTAATGCAAACAGACCCAGACACAGCCACCTTGAATTTCTTTTTCTCCAGTTCCCAACTGGGGTCAATTACATCATCATCATATTCATCAACATCACCCATATCCACATCTTCAGCTTGGACGCTGGGATGTGGACTGCATGTTGCAACCACAGCAACATCATCATTATCAGATTCATCATCATCATCATCAACACCACCATCACCTGATATTTTTTCACCGCACTGTGAATCACTGCATGGAAAATGTATGACTTGAACTGTGGTGGAAGAAATGTCACATCGTATGCTATCGTTGACATGATTATCAAAGTCCTCAGGTTCAGTTGCTGGAATGGTACAGGGAAGTATGACATCATCTACACTGCCACTAACTCGTACTGCTTCACACTCCACTATATTTTTTGGACATGGTAAACTGGTCAGAAGTGGAACTTAAGACATCAATACTCATACCACCACCAGCAACTGCACTAACAACACTGGCTGGGACAACATCATCTCCTCCAACTATGAGTGAAGCTACTGATTGGGCTGTAAAAAACATTGCAGGAGAAATACCTTTCCTCACATCAGCAATACACTTCTGCATCTGCGTACTACCATGCCCATGGACAATCTTACCTCTGGCAGCAGTGCCATGGTGAGAAACAGCTGTGCTTGCAAGTCTCTTTGTGGGCATTTTGTGGGATCAACAACAATATTCTAGACAAATTTAGATTTTGGAATGTTTACTCTGGGTGGCACGCTGGATGTGAAGCCAAAAAACAACTGTGGCTTCAGCAACAGATACAGACACAAATTCACAAGTTCAACAACACCTTAACTAAGCAGTGGTGCTGAAGTCACAAACAATCCAATCTGGAAAATAATTCCTTTTGGCGGTGGGGGAGGTGGGCACTGATTGCAGATTTTTACAGCAGTGCAATCAGCAAAACAAGAAAAGATACCACAATGGCAGTACAAAATCATGCAGCTGCAGTGGATAGCAGGTTCACACTGCTGCACCTGCAATTACACTGTGGCACAATAAAAGGTGCACTGTTTGATGTCACGCACCGCACACACACACTCATACACACACACAATTTGTCTACATGTGATGCATAGCAAATTAAAAACTTCAGTAATACACCATGTATTGTAAACAACCTGAAATTATGAACTGCTGCACTAGATTCACACAACACAATATCAGCAAAAAAATGTCAACAATTACTGACAATATTACTGTGAGTACATTAACACTGTCAGTTATATAACAAAAATATAACCAAAAAACAAAGAACTCCCTATTTCTCCAACTTAAATCTACCTACACCAGAGATGTGCCCCTCCCCCAAAGCACACTTTCACTGACTCATACTACACAGACTCAATGTTGTACATTAGCATTCAAAACCCATATGCAAACAATAAATGCTCAATGATATGAGCACAGGAGGGTTTCCTACAATCGATGAATTAAAGTTTGAGCAAATAAAATACTCAAAAAAGCTTTTTTAGCAGCTTTTAGAAGGTTTGAATCACAGACAGCTCTCAGAGCACACTGTCTCCTACAGTTTCCTACACACACTACCCCCGAACTGAGGCTGTGCAGAACAAAATAGAGCCCATGTGACCTGAAATCCCATGAATCACTGCAAAATTCACCTTTGGAGCTTAAACACAAGGCAAAGAGAGGCAAAGTACATTGTTTTCAATGCACTTCACCTTTAAAATTGGTGGAGTAGTGGTCTGGGAAGGCAGAGTAATGTGAAGTCGTTGTTTTCAATGGACTTCGTGTTATCCATCATAACGGAAATTACTCTGCTTCGTGTTGCAGAGTACTCCATGAATTCGCCTTCACTCTGTGAATCTCTTCATGGAGTGAATTGAGCCCACTTCACCCACCACTATTCATAAACTATCTTTTTCCTCAGTAGAGATTCCAGAATCCCCAAAGATCAAAGAGCAAAAAGGGTAAAAAAGGACAGAGGAAAAGAAAATATTAAAAAAGGGGAAACAAATTAGTGAGAATGATTCTAATAAAAGGCCCTCGGAGCAAAAAATCCTTGAGTTATCCCTGTGAGCCCCCAAGTGATCATAACTAACAAACAAAAGAAATCCCCCACAAGGACAGGACAATCTGCGTACCTCAGAGATACAACAACTATAACAGGAGCACTGGCGCAGTGGATCTACAGTAGTATTAAGAACAATAACTAATAAAAATCATGAAAGATCATTAGAAGAAGTAAAGAAAACAGGGAGAACAGGTAGAACATGGAACACAGAATGACACTACTCTGGTCATTTCTGGACAGGAGGTTGTACTGAGGTTGCTGGGCATGTTCTTGAAACCACAAGAGTTGTTGGGGTCTTTAACTGACTTAATTATCCATCTCTTGATGGCACAACTAGAAATACCGTAAGATAATGTAAATATCAAACTTATTTTTATAGACCGGTCAGATATTGCACACTCAGTTTATATTATGGTCTCTAACATGGACTTTGGTAAAATTATATGGTTTAAACAACAGCGGCTAGCCCAGCTTGGGTTGGAAATTTTAGCTCCAGTTACATGGTCTACTATCTCCAAAAATACAGGTGTGACAGAAACAATGGAGTACAAGGATTTGTGTGCTGTATTAGCAGATCTAAACTGAAACTTTGATGGTCTGTCAAGGCCAACTATCATACAGGATCCTAACCAAATAATGTCTATTTTTGGAATACACCACATACAAGGGGAAGATGGGCATATTCTGGCATCTTTTGTCTTTGCATTGGTTGCAGGTATATTGAATCTGGAAATTCATGTGCATGATGTCCAGTACATCAAACACGTTTTAACCGATGCTGAAAGAAGACAAAGTGATATATCTTTAAAATCACTTACTCTTTACCAACAGAATATGGTTAATGCTTATACTGTAGGTTTGATAGAGGAAATTATACTTGTGGTAGAAACATAGAAACATAGATTTTGACGGCAGATAAGGATGCTTGGCCCACCCAGTCTGCCCATTTCCCTACCTAATGGATAAGCTGCAGATCCTAGTTAACCAGCAGCCTACTTCTTCCTACCCCCAACCCCTAGAATTGCCTTATGACTGTCCCATGCATGCTTGAATTCCACCACTGTTTTTGACTCCACAACCAGATGTGGAAACTGTATATATTGTAAGTACATTAACTGTTGTAAAACCTTTATACACCCGGTCACTGGAAAGATTGTGGAGTTACGGGATTTTGTCACATGCAATAGTATGAATGTTGTATATCTATTGACTTGTGAGTGTGGGGCTTTTTATGTTGGACGTACTGTACGTAAACTGAAAGTGAGAATAGGTGAACATGTTAGAGCTATAGAGAAGAAGGATGATTCATACGCTATAGTGAAATATGTGCTGAAGTATGGACAAATAAATCACAATTTCAAATTTTTGGGTTTGGAACAAGTTACATTGGGACCAAGGGGTGGAGATTTGAACAAGAAAATAGGCCAGAGAGAAAGCTTCTGGATATATACACTAGGAGCTTGTGAAAATAAGGGCCTAAATGATAATTTTGAGTTGGCAGCATTTCTGAAGAAATATAAATAATGTATAGAATTTGTAAGATTATGCAAGTGGGAGAAATTTTAAAATAATATAAGTAAAAATAATATGGGCATATTTCCATAAATTTATATTAGAAGTTGAGATAATAATTAATAAATGTGTAAAATACATAATATAATTATCAAATAGCAGAGTTAATTTGAATAAATAACTTGTCCCTTTTAATATTTGTATGTTTATGGTTTGCACTATTTTTAGGTATTTTATTAAATAACACAGGAATACAGGTTATCCGATGTTGTATAAATTAAATATTAACATTGGTTAGATATTCCTATATTAGGGTGATGTCTGAAGTAGTTTTAACAATTTATATGAGATAAATGAATTTTATAGGATGTGTACCTTTAAGAATCATTTTCTCGAAATTGATGTATATTTGTTATTGATTTCATTGGTGCAATAGAAATCACATGGCTTAGTAAATAAGGTATTTAAGTATATTACTTGAAAGATGTCTTTTACTCTGAAGAAGCTTGGCAGGGGGCCAAGTGAAACGTCAGTCTGTGTAGTGTGCGCTTAGATTTGGTCTTTAATAAATGTGACTTTTGATCAATTGAACGTTTTCTGAGTATGCTGTGCAGATCCTAGTTAACCAGCAGCCTACTTCTTCCTACCCCCACCCCCTAGAATTGCCTTATGACTGTCCCATGCATGCTTGAATTCCACCACTGTTTTTGATTCCACAACCTCCTCCGAAGGCCATTCCATGCATCCACAACCTCTCTGTGAAAAATACTTCCTTAAATTACCTCTGAGCCGCCCCTTCTATCTTCAAATTGTGTCCCTTGTTCTTGCACACCTCTTTTTTGAAAGATGCTACCCTCTTGGACTTTGTTGATTCCCTTTTGGTACTTGAAAGTTTCTATCATGTCCCCCATCTCCCTCCTTTCCTCGAGGTTATACATATTCAGCTCCTTAAGTCTCTCTTCATATGTCTTCCAGTGCAGACCCTGCACCATTTTAGTTGCCCTCCTCTGGACAGCCACCATCCTGTCTATGTCTTTGAGGAGATTGGGTCTCCAGAACTGCACGCAGTACTCCAGATGGGGTCTCACCAACTGTCTGTACAGAGGGATAATAACGTCCTGTTTTCTACTGGTGATGCCTCTCCTATGCATCCCAGTACCCCAACCCTTCTTGCTGCCCTCTCCATTGCTTGCTGACCTTTAGGTCATCTGATATACTACCCCAGGTCCCTTTCCATTTTTGTTGTTGTTAGTATCTCACCCCCCATTGTGCACTCTTCCCCTGGGTTTTTGTTTCCCAGCTGCATTACCTTGCACTTCTTAGCATTGAATCTAAGCTGCCATACATTTGACCATTCCTCTAACCTTGCCAAATCCCTTCTCATCCTTTCCACCCCACCTTGTGCATCAACTCTGTTGCAGATCTTTGTGTCATCTGCAAAGAGACATACTTTTCCTTCCAGTCCCTCTGCAATGTCGCTTCTAAAGACATTGAAGAGGACCAGTCCTAATACTGAACCCTGCGGTATCCCACTAGTAACCCCCCTTTCTTCAGAGTGGACTCCATTTACTATTACTCTCTGTGTCCTATTCTCCAGCCAATTCTTTACCCAGGCTGTCATCTTGGGACCCACTCCCAGGCTGGCTAACTTGCATATTAATCTTTTGTGTGGGACTGTGTCAAATGCCTTGCTAAAGTCTAGGTAGGCCATGTCCACAGCCTCTCCTGATCTACTACTTTGGTGACCCAGTCAAAGAAATCTATCAGATTTGTCTGGTATGACCTTCCCACTGTGAATCCATGCTGCCTTGGGTCCTGAGCCCTCTGGCCTCTAGATACTCAACAATTCTTTCCTTCAAGTGATTCCATCATTTTCCCTACCACTGAGGTTAAACTAACAGGTCTGTAGTTTCCTGCTTCTGCCTTGCTCCCTTTTGTGAAGGGAATCACATCTGCCCTTCTCCAGTCCTCGGGTACCACTCCATCCTCCCATGATTTGTTAAAGATGGTAGTCAGTGGTGTCACTAGTTCTACCCTTAGTTCTTTTAAATTCTGGGATGAATCCCATCAGGCCCCATTGCTTTGTCCACCTTCAGTTTTAAGAGTTCTTTCAGAACCCTTTCTTCTGTAAATGGGCTGGTATCAACTTCTGTATCAGAATGTTTCTACTGTTTGTTTGGTACCTCCCCACTTCCTTTGTAAATACTGAGCAAAAATATTTGTTTAGTATCTCTGCCTTTTCACAGTCACCCTCTGTCCACTCTCCTCCTCTTTATTAAGCCTCACTAACCCTCCCTTGGTCTTCCTTCACTCCCTGATGTACCTATAAAAGGTTTTATCCCCCTTCTTAACTGAGTTGGCTATCTTTTCCTCGGTTTGGGCCTTTGCTGTTCTGACTGCCTTCCCAGCTTCCTTTTGCTTTAACTGATACAGTTCTCTGTTCTGCTCCTTCTGTGATTCCTTGTACTTCCTGAATGCTTTCTTTTCCTCTTGAACCTTCTCTGCCACTTCCTTTGAGAACCATAGTGATTTCTTACATCGTTTCATTTTGTTTATTTGCTTCACATAAAGGCTTGTTACCTCTGTGATGGCAGTTTTATTATTCCCCATTGTTCTTCCACCCCTCCTTCCTGCCCATTTGCTAGTGCATTCCTTAGGCACTCACCCATTTTGTCAAAGTCAGCCCTCCTAAAGTCCAGTACTTTTGCCTTTGTATGGCTTGACTCTATTGCTGTGTTTATTGTGAACCATACTATTCGATTGTCACTAGTTCCCAGATGGCTACCCACTTCTACATCTGTGATTCTCTCTTCATCTCCATTTGAGAGAACCAGGTCTAAGATTGCTCCCTCTCGAGTGGGCTCCAATACTAGTTGTCTAAGGCATGCCCCCTGTAGGGCATCTAGAATATCCCCACTCTTTGAAGTGGCTTCTGCAACTGCACTCCAGTTAACATCTGGCATATTCAGATCACCCATCAGCAAGACATAAATAAGGCTACAAAACTTCCATCTGATTCAAGGACATTAAAAGATAGGGGCTTGCTAAGTCCCTTAGATAATGACACAATAAGTACCCTTTCCACTTCTAATGTTTTGAAAGATAGCCCAAATTTTCTTTTCTGGAATGTAGCTGGAATTCATAGTAAATTATGTGATCCTGATTGGAAAGCTTCTATATATGATTTTATATATGATTTTGATGTGCTGCTTTTTCAAGAAACTTGGTCACAGGACATTATTAATATAAATGATTTTGACTTGATTTTTTCTCCAGCAATTAAAGTTAAGAAATTTGGAAAAGCCAAATGGGGACTGGCTACTTACACCAAAATAAGAAAAAGAATCAACATTTTGAACAGTAATAACTCTAACCAAAATTACATTATCACTGTCTTGAAATGGGACTTATACACAATTATAATTAACATTGCATTCCATTCCTTCTGTGCTTTACCCTTGCTACTCCTCTACCTCCTGCCTGTCTCATGCTCTTCTCTTGTCTGTCCCATGCTCCATCCCTGTGAGTATAAATTATTGATAAAATGCTTCCATAAGTTTTGAGTAGGCAATTTAATTGTAATTATACAATACCAAGAAAGAATCCTGGCTTCTGATTGGTAAGTTGGTCATCACAGCAAGAATGTTATCCTGGCATAACATCCCTGCTGATGATGAGCCCATTGAGCTTGGTGATCCCTGCTGATCAACTAGATGATGATGGCATAGATAGGCCAGATAGGCTTGATGATGGTTTGCATCTTTTCTTAAAAATATATTTTTAAGCACTAAAAAAATTCTTTAAAATTATTTTTTTTCTGTATAAAACAATGAGCCATTGTATAATAGGAATAATGCCCTCCAGGGTGGGTGTTTTGCTGGGATAACATCCTTCTCAGGTGTTGGACACCCCTCGGCCAGTGGTCTTGGGCCCCAACTACCGAGGTGGGCCCATCAGCGCCTTCCACCTGTCAGGCTGATATTCGCTAATTCACTGCTTGTACTTATGGTTACTGCACTTGTACCTGAGTTAATGGAATTATGTATATTGTATATATACTTCAAGGTCATTTGTTTGTATTTCTCCAATGACTGCATTTGTGTATTTTATCATATCCCTGTTGCTCCTCATCTGCTGATTTATATGCACTGCCTGTGTTTCTTTTTGATTGCTTATTGTGTTATTAACCTTCATTGCACTGTATAGCCCATCCTGTTTATTGTTGTACCTAATATACGCTGTATGCTGTAGTGTACCTTAAGCGTTCCTCTCAGGACCTCCTTGCAAATGAGCTTGCTCAATGGAGTTTTCCTGCTTAATAAAAGTGAACTTGAATTTATGTCCCCCCAGATATCAGAATACCAAACACAATGATATATGGGCTAATCTTACCTTGGATATACTGAAGATGGGAGACAGAAAAAAAGGGAATAATAGAGATAGGAAGAAAAAGCTAAAGCCAATGACCAGAGAAGGTCACTGGATGCTTCGTTAGGCAGCTTAAACAGGCAGACTGGATGAGCCTAGTGGTCCTTATCTGCTGACAGCATCTATGTATCTATGTAGATCAGATCTGACCTGCAAAAAATTCCTTTTACTGTAGGTACATTTTTGATTGCTGGTGACTTTAACTCCAGGTTTGCTAATTATGATAACTTGGAAAATTTGCAGTTACACATAGATATGGGCAACCTGGAAATAAGGAAGAGTTTAGACAAACACAGAAGTGAATTGGCAAAGTGCTTTGAGAGGTTTATAGAAAATAATAATATCCTTATTTTAAATGGAAGATTGGAGGGAGATTTAATGGTGAATATCACTTACTGTACTGCCAATGGTCAAAGTATTATTGATTACCTACTCTGTACTCCAAAAAGTCAATATTTATTTAATAGTCTAAAGATTGAAATGAGACTGGAAAGTGAACATGCTGCACTCCGCTTAAGGGTTATAATGCAGGATGATTATAAGAGTAATGAATCTACTTGTAACCCTCTCTCTATACTGGCATTATGGGGAAAAAAGACCTGTGTTTACTGATAGGTCCTGGAACACTGTATCTGAATTAATAACTGACTCACAGCTTTACAGTTATATTGACTGTCCCTCAGACATGATCTGTTCACGAGAAATGGCATCACAATTAGAGTACTTGCATGTTTTAAAAAGACAAGAAATATATACAGTAGAAAAGAAGCCCAAGAAAGAAACAACGTGGTTTGATGCCTCATGCATGAAGGCAAAATCTGGTCATAGGGAAACAATCACAGAGGCCAAAAAGAGTCCAACAAGAGACAATCTGAATCACTTAAAAAGTTCTAGACAACAATACAAAAGATATTTGTTTCAAAAAAAGCAGGAATATATCCAAACATAGTGGGCCTTTATGTACCAGGCTATACAGAACAAACATATGAAACATTTCTGAAATCTGCTAGCGTGGGGTGGGGGAGATTTTCAGGCAGCCTTGTCAGTTTACATTCCAAAGGAAGCCTGGATAGAATACTTTGGAAAAATATTTAACAGTAAAGATTTCCTGACAGATGCGACAGATACTTCACCATGCGTAGATATCAAAGAATGCAGCCCTTTAAACATTACATTATTAGACGTAGAGGCAGCTATCAAAGACCTGGCTGAAAACAAGGCACCAGGTCCAGATTTTATTCCCACAGATATTTACAAAAAAATTCAAAGATTTCTGGATCCCCATCCTAACCTGTTTTATTAAAGTTTGTATGTCCCAGAAATGTATTCTTTCACCATGGACAAAAAACATCATAGTACCATGTCACAAAAAAATATATTTCTATGAACCTTCTAATTTTTGTCCAGTTAGCTTACTGGACCTTAGCACAAGCATTTTCACTAGAATATTATTAGGCAAACTTCAACGGCTGACAAATTACAAAAGCCTAATATGCAAGTTCCAGGCAGAATTTACGAATGACTTCTCCACAACAGACATTTTTTAATTGGCACACTTATTAGAAAAATATATAGGACTAAGGAAAATGAAGTTGTACACATTATTTGTTGATTTCAATTCAGCTTTTGATTCTGTTAATAGAGAAACTCTTTGAAAAACATTGATGAATAGAGGAATAACCTCAGATCTCTTACCCCCATTTACTTACTGTACACACATACTAGTATGGCTACTATGTATGACAACAAAGGAAACATCACTGATTTTATTTACAACAGATGGGGGTGGAGGTTAAATTGGGATGTTTACTGCCCCCCTACTGTTTAACATTTACATGGAATCATTATTCATTTTTGAGGACACTCCCCAACTGGATTCCCCAAAAATAAATAAAAAACCTGCCATGTATTGGCACATACAGACGATATTGTTTAATTTTCTTTAACTGAGAAAGGGCTACAGAAAAGATGGATATACTCCAATGCAAAAGTGATACCCTGGACCTGAAAATCAACTAACAAAATAAAGATCATGATATTTGGAAATAAATTTTCCTCTAAATTCTATTTAAATAAAGAGGCAGTGGAGACAATTTCAGAATACGCTTATTTAGGAATTAGAATAACATCTAACTGTAAATGAACCACCCATCTAAAAGATCAATGCAGCAAAGCAAAACATGTGACAAAATCCTTGTTAAACGTAATTATAAGTATGGGGTAACCCATAAGCTCCTGCCATTACAGCTGGAGAAGCTAAAATTAATAACGTGCTACTCTATAGGGCAGAGGTTTTGAGAGCACATGTTATGGCCAACCTAGAGACCCCATTATTATATTACTATAAAGCTTTATTACAGGTTCCTTTATCCACATCATCTCCTATAGTCCAGGCAGAACTTGACAGAATCCAAATGTCCACATTAGTCGAATTTAGACTGATGTCATACTGACTTAGGATAATAAACAATTCTTCAAATATCCTTCCTCTGGAATGCTTATAATAAAAAATAAACTAGACTAGGGAGGACATTGATACCCCTGGTTGAAAACGTTATTGTCATAATTACAAAAAATTAAGTTGCAGCATCTTTGGACTGACTTTTTAAGGAACATCAACATATCTATACATTACAAAATGATGGTTAAAAAGAAGTTGCTTCATTTAGCTCAGGAAAACAATATGTCTGCTGCAAAAAAAACAGAAGCAGGTGCCATGGTACTGAGAAAATAAAATAGGTCACTGCATAGAAGGTTACCTTCTCCTTCCCATTTCCCCGGCATGTAGGAAATGGATAACGTGGGTGAGATTCAACTTGATAAATTCTAAATGTGTTTTTTTTTTTCAAGAAACCCATAAATAAAGACCTACTACAACCCATTTACTACCAGTGCAACAAGGGGTTTCAAGAAATTATTTGTCATGTAATTACTCAATAACTGCATTACAGTATCAGTAGAAACAATTTGTTAAAAGAGTTCCTAGTGAGATATGCCAGTGCAAATTATGATCCTGTTTTCATTCTATTGTATCCAATGACAAAAGTGGATGCTGAACTGATTTCAAAGTTCTTGGCTTCAGTAGCACACTCCAATTAAAGAAGGAGACAACTACAATCTTGAATGTACTGTTGCTTTGATTTCAATAAAAAAAATGATATCTAGGGTCCGCTGCTATATACTAAACTGAATAGGTTTGATTTTAGAAATGAGATTTGACATCACAGCTTTTTTATCTTGTCAGTTATGATTTTTAACTATTTATTATGATAAAAATAGATAGATAGATAGCTAGATAGATAGATAGATAGATAGATAGATAGATAGATAGATAGATGATAAAGAACCGGTTACCCAAAAGGGCAGTGGCCAGGAAGCCAAGTTTCAAAGAAATACAAAATCACACATACCCGCATAATGCAAAGCACCATGGGCTGTATATGCAAAGCACCACAGTATATTATGCTGGTTCAACTTTAAGCAGAAATGCGTGGTACCAAAAGGTCTCTCACACAGTCTGCAAAGGGAGATAACAGCAGACACACACACACACGTTTCATCCTACCAGGACTCATCAGTGTGCCTTGTCTATTTGACAGATAGATGCTGTAGATAGATAAAACCTTTATTTTTTGACAGGAGGAAACCTTTAGGACTGTGAGGCCCTGTTTTACAAAGTTGTCCTGTTGAAAGCTTACAGTTACATAGAGTTTCACACTTGGGTTTGTCATGGTTCCACATAACAAGTAAACAATTGAAACATTACAATTACATGGAGAAAATGTTAGATTTAAAGTTGCTGTATATCGGTAATTAACAGACAGACAATTGAAACATAAACATTAATATGCATATGGTAAGCCTAAGTTTCTACAATTCTAAAAAGACATACAAGTATAACTTAAGACATACATCTGAGTTACTAAAAGGGAGAATTTGTTTATTACAATCATCCCTTACCTAACCTAACCCCTCCACCACTTGTAATGTCCTAACTGCTGTGTATTGGCTAAACAATAAACTTGAAACTTGAATACTGTTTGAAGTGACAACTGATTTTTTTACATTTCATAAACTGATGTTCTGAGTGTATAGTAAGCTGCCAGGACCTTGATGAAAATGATGTCATTCTTGCTTAAATTACATCACTGCTTACCCACGATACCAACAGCTGATCTTAAAAAATTTGAGGGCCTTTCTGTAAAGCCATCAAATATGAGAGGCAGTAAAATAGCATTCATACCTAAAATATTGCAGTCCCTGCAGTTTATTTGTAATACATAAGGCCTGATTGTCCTTGTATTACCAAAAGGGTTAATTTTTAAAATACCTTTGTATTTAATCGATAAGGCAAAGTAGAACTTCACCTTGAAGGAGAACTTTGTGAATTTGGTAAAATTTGTGAATTTCTCCAAGGAGCGAAGTTTTCTATATTCTCCCACATGTAACAGACAGAAAGATAAAGACAGAGACATACAGACAGATAGACAGACAGACACACACACACACTCACACACATATATATGCATGCATACATTATGGTGGCATGATAACGCCACTATAGTTAGGGCTGGTACAGCACTTCAATGTTAAATTCAAAATTTTCCACCTTAATAACACTGGCATATTTCAATGAAATTGCTCAAACTTTGGCATGCATGGTCATTCTGCTAGAGCCTGAAGATATGAAATGTTTTGTGATGGAACCTTGTATGGTTTTTGAGATATGAAGTGGTAAAAACACGGAAAAAAAAACCTATTTGTCCCATTGGTTAACATGGGACTTTTTGCCATCATCCACAAACCAGATAGAATGAAATTGTTCTCTGAAGTTTTCAGGGATGATGGCATCTGTGCCAAGGGTGTGCCTTTGGATGGCTAGATGAAAAAATGTTTTACCATTTTTGAATTGTAAAGATTTTAGTGATAGCCTCAAGACAGGCAGGTACAGTCAGACCTTGATAAACCATGCCGTTAGTCCATTTTTTTAATTATTTGTTAGCTGCTACCCTGTCAACAAAAAACTGCAATGTTAATTGCCTTTATTAATCAGAATTCTTGCTATCCGTAATCCATACTAGGCTATTGAAATAAAGCTTGTATAGAAGCGATACTATCCTAGCTTGTTATTCTGTGTTCCTTTCTGTCTGGCAGCCAGGTGTTAATGATGTAGTGGGAAAAGCTGAGCGAGGTGTGCAAGGTGTGCAGTGTGTTAATGAGCGGTGATTAACTGTGTCCACTGCTGACAATACCCACTGACACACTTAACAAGCAGACAAAAGAGAAACGATAATCACAGACAATTAAGTTCCACCTGTGATAAGCCCCTCTCTCCTTCTCATTCCTTTACTCAGCATTCCTCACACAATGGCTGCCAGAGAGAAGCGAGGGAGGAGTGAGATTACAGTCTCTCAGAAATGAGACCTCTGCCTTTGGAAATAGGCTAATCCAGCTGCCACAAACAGAGACATGGTAACATATGCTGCTCAGACTTACGGGCTAAAAATAGGTTGCTATTAACTGTTTAAGAGTCACTACAATATTAACTGTTTCAAAGTGATCAAATAAAAGAAACTTTCAACTTTTTTAATATGACAGTTTAAAGTACTGCAGGAACTGTGTTAGAGTTGGTAAATGTGTGCATTAAAACTTTTTCTACATATAGTGGTGCCCTCGTCCTTACTGTACATGAAGCAGCATGACATATGCAGTGACTTATTTGTCCATTGCTTTCCAATCTGGCCAGCATCTGAACATTACAAATGCAACTGGATTAATCAAGTTTGACAGTAAATGAAAACAGTTTGAACTGTAAATTTACTGTTCAAACTGCAAATTTACTGTTTGAAGTGTAAAGGCTTGGGACAGCACTTCAAGATGAAATTAAAAATTTTGCACCTTAACTACTTTGGCATACTTCAATGAAATAGCCCCAATTGTGTCATGCATGATGATTCTGCCAGATTCCCAAGATGTCAAAAGTTTTGCGACAGTGTCTTCTGTGGTTACTGAGATAGAAAGTGGTAAAAAAAAAAAAATTCCAGTTGGTTAATATGGGATTTTTTTTGCCATCATCTACAGACCAGACAGAATGAGATTTTTCTCTGAAATTGTCAGGGATGATGGGGCTTGTGCCAAGGGTGTACCTTGGTATGGTTTGATGAAAAAATATTTTACCATTTTTTAATTATAACAACTTTCGTGCTAGCCACAAAACAGGCAGGTAAATGAAAAGAGTCTGAACTGTAAATGTATTTACATATGCAGGATACACAGTGGCCTGACTTAGAATATTAACAGTCCAGATTGTTGCAAGAGATAACCTTAATATATATATATATATATATATATATACGCACCTTGGGAGCCATATTTTGAAGGGCAAACCACTATTTCTGAAAATAAACGGAGGCACTGATTCTTCAAAGCAATTACATGACCGGCATGTTTTATGTTTTGTTAAGTTCACTAGACCCCAGAGTTTTTCCCTTTAGGGCTTCTTCAGGGAAAGTGCTTACTTAAGATTTTCATTAGGATTTTTTTAACTGTTATATTTTTCATTGTTTTTGTTCCTTAATATCTGATTGTGTAGCTTGTTTTACACACTTGCTGTATACCTCAAATTATTTAGTTCTTAAATCTCTGTCTTCTCCCTTCTGTAATATAACTGTACGGCCTGGGTTCAAGTCCCAGCTGATGCACTTACTTCTTTCTCTTTTCTGTTTGTATGCACACCACACTCTTGTGATTGAAAATGTAATTATCTGTACAGCCCCAGGTTGTGCATTGGAGAAAAAGTAATGTGATCTGGAATGTCCCAGTTTCCAGTTACCTTGGTGGCACAGCTGGTAGCACAACTGGAATGGTACTCTGGCTGGCCTGGATTCAAGTCCCAGCTAAGGCACTTATTTCTTTCCCTCCTGTTTGTATGTGTTACATAAATATGCACACCACACTCTTGTGATTTGAAAAATAACTGTTTCATCATGCTCGTACTGTCTAGCCATGCTGCTCACGTGTGAAAATCTATGTTATTCTACTGCAGCTAATTTTGCATTTTATATACACCACTAGAGAAGCGGTGAAATTTAAACTTTGATGGTGAATTTGCTACAAAGTTGGAAAACTTCACATTTTCTGAAGCTTCAGAAAGTTCCTTACTTCAGTACCAGCTGGCCTCAAGTAATCATGTTTTACTGCAGGCAAAGAGGTCCATGCATTCATTCAATCATTCATTCATTCATTCATTCTTTCACTCATTCCATCAGGTTATACTATAGGCAAATATGTCATTTATGCATTCATTAATGTATTCATTCACTCATTCTACTATTCTGTCAGTCAGGTTTTACTATAGGCAAAGATGTTCATTCATTCATTCATTCATTCATTCATTTATTCCAGTATCACAGAACAGAGAGACCAGCTCTGAAATGCTGGACAGTTTTCTTTTTTTACTAGTACAGAGGTGCTTTGTAGATAAGAGGGTGATGGGGGCTAGTGGTGGGTTGGGGGAGAACTAATTTAAAGATCAGGTTATGGTTGAATGGGGTACCGAGGGAGTTGGTTTTGGCATGCAGGCGGGTGAGGGTTAATATAAATTATAATCAGCTGATCAGCAGTGGGCATCAGCTGCAACATTTACCAGGAGAAGGAGGGAGGAGAAGGAGGGTTTTTACTGCAGATTGTGGCAGGGTGGTTGTAAACAGATTAAGAATGGTTTCAGTGGGTAGACAGGGTAGGTACTAGTAAACTGAATGGGTGGTATGGTATTTTTTGTTTTAAAATAAATGTTTGAGAACAAAAGAAACTCTTGCATAGTTCTTTGCATGGTAATGTCACATCTTCTGGCAGGAAAATATTGCAAAGTACAATTTTGCACAGTTTTAACAGGCCAAATAAAGAAGCAAAACGTTTGAAGTGTTTATGACATTAGACTGTTGTGAGTTATGAAAGCAGACATTGTTTTCACGAGTCTTGAACCTGCTTGCGTGACTCATACATTCATCCACTTTTGTGAGTCATAGTGGCATGAAAGTGGGAAAAAGGAAAACTGTGCATCCAAAACAATAAAATCTATTGAAATTACTTTAGAGGGACACTGTCAACACTTTTTGCATCATAATATTTATATGTGAAAACCAACAAACTGTGCAACAAAAAAAATCTATTGGAATTAGTTTAAAGGGACATTGTCAACCCTTTTTACATCAGGTTATTGTTGTGATAGCCCACATTTTATGATTTCTTACCTTCTCTAAAACAAATTGAAGTTGTTTGTTGTTTGATCTGCTTCCTCTCTTAATAGAATTGAAATGCATGGGAATTGTGCAATTATAGCCACCATTGTTTTGCTTCAAATCCATTGTCTACTCTTATTGCATACATACTGAACATTAGAAAATCCCTAAACAGTGCAGCCACTCATGATGCCATAGTCTTCTTTTCTCCCACAGCATCAAGAGTGTCTAGATTGTGTTAAAGGTGTTCATGTCCAGAAAAGGTGCAGTGGAAGTTACAGTAATCAATGAATGTAAACAGATGTATTTTTGTGTGGTAACAACAGTATGGGTGACAGTCTGTGTATTTACTTTTAAATAGAAAAAAGGAATGGTGTTCAAACTACCAGCTTCATCTTCAATCTCTATAGAATGTGAGCAACCATAGCATGTTTTATATTACAATAATCTAGGAAAGATCTGAGGCCTGAGGGGGTTAACAGTGTCACTTTAAGTCTAGAATTCATGTGGTAGATACTCTAGGGTATAACGTTAATTCTTCAGGTGCTGTTTTATTGAAGAAAAATACCTTTGAAATTATTATCTTTTGATGCTTTTGCAGGTCAAGCCTATGAAAGCATGGAAGAGTTGGTACTGTTTGGGAGGTAATGAAATGTTAACAACATGATATCAGGTATAAGATGAATGTTTATGGGTATTACACTTAAATAGGTATCAACTAAACAATAGGGACTAATACCAAAATTAAAAGTTCAAATTAACTTTTCTATTTTTTAAAACTGTCATGAAATTTTCTATGTCGATATAAAAAAGGGCATTAATATACTTGATTGTTATGGAAAAAGTATATTGATAATTATTTTACAAACAAATGACTTATGTCCTGATATAAATATATCTATTGATATAGCTAGAGAAAACTGCCTGTTTCCATATGGATTGCATAAATAACATAATTACAAATCTGATTCATGATGCTGGTCTGTGTGGATGCATCTCAGTGAGCTCTATGCACCACCCCCTCAGCATTTAAATCAGTTAATAAAAGTTTTAGTAGCATCACAGAAAGTGTCATCAACTGAAATAAAATAAGGACTGCCCAAGGAAAAAACAAATTTCTTTCTGTCCCACCAGTAAGAATTGGACCATGGTGAGTGAATGTAAGCTGAGCAGTGAAACTTATAAGGTATGGTTTGACCCGTCAATTTCATTAACTGTCAAAGTCTGCACAATCAACCATTCAAGGATTCAAAAGACTTAAGAAATAGATACAAAACTATTATAATAGAAGAGAATATGAATGCTGAATCACTGAACAAGGCTGACACCTTGTTTAATTTAAAATCCAAAGAGTTTATAAAAAAAATGACAAAACAGCTAATGATGGAACAAACAGAGTGTGATGAAAATATTTCAGTCACTGAAGAATCCTTCTCTCCCATTACTACTAAACACGTTAAATTAATTATGGCAGAATTCTCTACAATTAAAATATCATCTGTTGACTCATTGTCAAAAATTGCTGACGTAAAAAAAAAGAAGTAGATTCACACAAAATCAGAATTAATGATGTGGAATGCAGAATCAGCAGCATAGAGAACCACTTAAAAAATACAGAAGAGTTAAAATAGTAGAAAAGTGGCAAAACTTGAAGAAAAAGCAGAAGATCTAGAGGCATATATTAGGAGAAATAATCTCTGTATTTGTGGACTAAATAAGGAATTGAAGGTAGCAATCCTATTGCTTTTGCCAACAAACTGCTCCTCTATCTGGTCGGCCCCCTTTCCTGATAGTGAAAACTATAATAGTGTATAGTGGACCCTTATTGTGCATGGAAACTGGAGTTTCTAAAAATGTTGTTCTGCTGCAGTTCAAAAGGTCATGGAATGCGATTGTACCCTACTGCAGCAGAACAACATTTTGAAAACCTCTAGAGGTTCCACGCGCTCAGTCTCCTACCTTTACTCAGCGGAAATGACAGGCTTCACACTCCCAGTGGCGGCAGTAGAAGCAGTTGCATTACAGCCTCAAAAGACATAGGATCAACCAGATATTGTGAAAATGCAGGATCAACCAGATAGTTTTAGTTTTAACAAAAACAATGACCGAGCGATCCCCAAACCAACTCCCGCTCGCTTAGCGAGAACTACGACCGCCATGTTATTTTTTTTGAAAATCCCTCCCACACCGGAATGACAGCCAATAGAAGGCTGCTCATTAAACAACGTAACATCTGTTCTGTAGCAACCATGCACACCACCTAGCAGGCATGCCCTAACTTGAACAGCAGGATGGAGCAACACATTTTTTTTCTATTTTAAAAATTAAAACCGTAATTGAAAATGGGGACTATACACTATAAAAATTAATGCATGGGGAACCTCATGCACAACCAGCCTATTGTACCACATTATGGTTCTGATTACCACGGACCTCCTGAGCTTTGCTCTCGAGGCCTGAGGTAATCAGAACCCCCCTGTGGTACAATAGGCTGGTTGCACATGGTTCCCCATGCACTATTCTCTATGTATTGAGAGGGCTCATAGATCTTTAAAGCCCATGCCAGCACCAGGAGAAAGACCTAGATCATTTGTCCTAAAGTTAATGAATTATCAACAGAAGCTTCACATTCAAAATATTCTCCATAATAAATTGGTTCTAGACTACTGTATGAAGGGTGTAAAATTAAGATTTTCAATCATCTGCCACCAGAAACAGTTAGAAAAAGAGATTGCTTTCTCTCAGCTAAGAGAAGGTTACATGAAGCTGGAGCTGAGTATAACCTTCTCTTCCCCACAACTGCTAAAATGCGGGCACCTTTGGGTACTTCAACCTAAAATGCTTTTGAGGCTGAAAATGTCAGTTTAAAAAGAGATCCAGAAGCAAATGAGTTGATATCTTTTAATGGACCAGCATAGATGTAACAACAAAAACAAAGTGCTCTAGCTTTTGGACCAACCAGTCCTTCTTCAGAAGCCTAATGGCAGTTGTTTAGAAAAAAAACAATACTTATAACAGCTAAATCATGCAGAAAAAACAGAACAAAATCCCCACTGGTTTAAAATGCTCATTTAAAAAATACAGATGATGATGTCAGAGAAGTTTAACAGTACCATATTACCTTCAGCCAGGAGGGTCCCAGGGTCAAAGGTGCTTGGTGCAAAACACATACAAAGAATCCCACTGCATATCAATTTAATTGACACAAGATAACACTGCTGGAGCAGATGACTCTTAAATCAAGCTATGAGTGTCACAGTGTGTATAAGGATGTGATTACTGAAAAGCAACCCCCACCCAGATTAAAGACATACTAAGATTGTCTAAGGACTCCAAGAAGTTTCTATGCATGCATTATAGACAAGAAATTACCAGTAAAGTTGTCTTAAAAACATCAGTGCACACTGTATGATGTGAAAAACTTAGCTGGACCAATCTCCCAGCTATACTCTCCAGCTAGATATCATGCCCAATAAACTTCAAAAACCTCTAGTGTAGTGATAGGGCTTTATAAATGATAATTTAAATATAAATTGACAGTATTAGTGTCAAACAAAAACTCATGTCGAGGACCACAAAGGAATTAAGACCATGTAGGCTGATATGTACTGATGTCAATATACACTGAGATTTTAACAACTTGATGTACCAGAAGTGTCTAAGGAATCTGAAAAAGAGATACAAATTTAATTTCTCTCCTCCTCCTCCTCACACAAATAATACACCCTACCCACCCACATCCCCATAATGTGGAGGAACTAACTTTAAGGAGATACTTTCACACACACACACACACACACACACACACTCTCCTAATGAACCTTTATTCACATCAGTCACTGCAATTGTTCCCCAAAGGAATTCAACTTGTCATGAAATCTCAAGTAAAAGGGCTCATGTATCCTAATACCTACAGAGCAAAAATGTGACTCTATTTAACCATACTCCTATCTGGGTAGTAACATTTCCAAGGATTCTGGATAGAACTACAATAAAATAATACTGCCACACTCCCCAGGATAAGGTAACTAGAAGTAAATATCAAGTATGCGTATAAGACCAGAGGTCTAACATACCTACATTTCCACAAATCACTACAATATTAGTCTAATGTAAAAAGATCTGTCCAGGACCCACATGCAAATGAGATCTCGCACTCCAATATGTACAGAATTAAAAAAATATGTGACAGTCTATAATAACACTCCTGTATGTATAGTAACAGGCTAGGTAATCTGAATATGGTGCAACAGAATCAACCCCACTCCCGGGCAAAGATAAAAAGTAAGGAGGAATTATTATTCATTATGTATGTGAAGTAAGAGTAGCAACACATTGTAACTCCATGTATCTAAATAGAGGCCTACCTCAATGTGACAGCAAGCCCCACACCTGTTATATCATGTACCTCACAACACATACCCACACACAGACATACAGTACACACACGCCCCCACATCCCACACATGCTGAAGTCCTATAATATGACAGTCTGAGAAGAAGAGATCTGTGGATGTCAGTTTCTGTAATGTCCCATGAAACCCAGATCAGTGTTCATCCCATCTGCTACCATATTGAGATGTACAATAAGTTTAATCTCAAAAGCTCGTCTCTGTTGTGTGTTTTCAAGATTTCCTTTTAAGGCCATTACTGACATATCCGAAATTGAGTGGTCAGGCTGGGAGAAGTGGTGCCCCACTGGTTTTTCCAGTTTGCTTTGTTTTAATAGTATGTCTGTGTGAGTTCATCCTAGTGTGGAGCTGTTGGCGTGTCTCTCCAACATAACCTGTTTGTGGACATCTCTTGCACCGAATGAAATAAACAACAAATAAACAACATATGGATAACAGAACATGTAATGCAAGTACCAAGAAAACAACCACTTCAATATAAAGAAAAGACAGCTACAGACAGAATACCCTTAGTAGTCACATATCATCCAGACCTTGAACTACTGCGTAAGATTATTAAAGACCTCCACTCAATATTTAGTGAGGATGAACCCCTTAATTGTATTTTTAAGGAACTCCCACTACTATCTTTTAAACAGCCACCAAATTTAGCCAGCCTAATTATTAGGAGCAAGCTTTCGCCAGAAAAGAATACCATGTCACACAATGGCACACGACCCTGCAATCAATGCACCTGTAAGACTTGTGAGATCTTTTCCACCTCGGACTGTGTGGTTACATCACAAAACAGACAATTGAAGGTGCATGGGAGTTATACATGCACATCACAACATGTTGTTTATCTCATTCATTGCAAGAGATGTCCACAAACAGGTTATGTTGGAGAGACAAGCCAACAGCTCTGCACAAGGATGAACTTGTACAGACATACTATTAAAACAAAGCAAACTGGAAAAACCAGTGGGGCACCACTTCTCCCAGCCTGACCACTCAATTTCGGATATGTCAGTAATGGTCTTAAAAGGAAATCTCGAAAACACACAACAGAGATGAGCTTTTGAGATTAATCTTATTGTACATCTCAATATGGTAGCAGATGGGATGAACGCTGATCTGGGTTTCATGGGACATTATAGAAACTGACATCCACAGACCTCTTCTTCTCAGACTGGCATATTATAGGACTTCAGCATGTGTGGGATGTGGGGGCGTGTGTGTACTGTATGTATGCATGTGGGTATGTGTTGTGAGATACATGATATAACAGGTGTGGGGCTTGCTGTCACATTGAGGTAGGCCTCTATTTAGATACATGGAATTACAGTGTGTTACTACTCTTACTTCACACACATAATGAACATTAATTCCTCCTTACTTTTTATCTTCTCACGGGAGTGGGGTTGATTCCGTTGCACCATATTCAGATTACCTAGCCTGTTACTGTACATACAGGAGTGTTATCATAGACTGTCACATATTTTTTTAACTCTGTACATATTGGAGTGTGAGATCTCATTTGCATGTGGGTCCTGGACAGATCTTTTTACATTAGGCTAATATTGTAGTGATTTGTGGAAATGTAGGTATGTTAGACCTCTGGTCTTACATACATACTTGATATTTACTTCTAGTTACCTTATTCTGGGGAGGGTGGCAGTTTTATTTTATTGTAGTTCTAGCCAGAATCCTAGGAAATGTTACTATGCAGATAGGAGTACGGTTAAATAGTGTCACATTTTTGCTCTGTAGGTATTAGGATACATGAGCCCTTTTACTTGGGATTTCATGACAAGTTGAATTCCTTTGGGGAACAATTGCAGTGACTGATGTGAATATAGATTCATTAGGCGAGTGTGTGAGTGTGTATGTGTGTGTGTGAAAGTATCTCCTTAAAGCTAGTTACCCCACATTATGGGGATGTGGGGTGGGGTAGGGTGTATTGTTTGTGTGAGGAGGAGGAGAGAAATTAAATTTGTACCTCTTTTTCAGATTCCTTAGACACTTCTGGTACATCAAGTTGTTAAATTTTCAGTGTATATTGACTTCAGTACATATCAGCCTACATGGTCTTAATTCATTGGTGGTCCTCGAAATGAGTTTTTTGTTGGACAGTAATACTGTCAATTTATATTTAAATTATCATTTATAAAGCCCTGTCACTACACTAGAGGTTTTTGAAGTTTATGGGGCATGATATCTAGCTGGAGAGTACAGCTGGGAGATAGGTCCAGCTAAGTTTTACACATCATACAATGTGCACTGATGTTTTTAAGACAACTTTACTAGTAATTTTTTGTCTATAATTCATACATTGAAACTTCTTGGAGTCCTAAGACAATCTTAGTATGTCTTTAATCTGGGTGGGGCTTGTTTTTCAGTAATCACATCCTTATACACACTGTGACACTCATAGCTTGATTTAAGAGTCATCTGTTACAGCAGCATTATCTTATGTCAATTAAATTGATATGCAGTGGGATTCTTTGTATGTGTTTTGCACCAAGCACTTTTGACCCTGGGACGCTCCTGGCTGAAGGTAATATGGTACTGTTCAACTTCTCTGACATCATCATCTGTATTTTTTAAATGATTATTTTAAACCAATGGGGATTTTTTTTCTGTTTTTTTCTGCATGATCTATCTGTTAAAAGTATTGTTTTTTTTTAAACAACTGCCATTAGGCTTCTGAAGAAGGAATGGTTGGTCTGAAAGGTAGATCACTTTGTTTTTGTTGTTACATCTATATTGGTCCATTAAAAGGTATCACATCATTTGCTTCTGGATCTGTTCTTGCAAGGACCAATATGGCAAATACTAAATCTAGTTTAAAAAGAGGTCTTCCTAAGCTATTTGAAAATGTTGATTTCACTTTCAATCTTCAGAGGGCAACTAACATTGATATTTATAATGATACCTGTATAAGACAATTTCCTGTCACTCAGCTCCCTCACTCTGCTGGCTCCAATTCAAAATGTATGGTAAATAAAGTTACATTTGTTCAAGTCACTGGACCCATGGTGCCAAGTGACAGAGGATCACTTGGCATGCTGGAGACATGGATTTGTGCCCTGAGCCCAGAGGTCAAGAGCAGGGATCTGGCAGGGAGGGAGTCAGAGCATGCCATGGATGCTTTTCTCCCAGGGGGGTGAAGCATGACAGGCTGCTCCCATGGTGACTCCTGGTGGCTCCCGGTGGTGTACTTGGTGGCATGGGTGGCCACACTCTGCCTTGCATCTCTGCCACAGGACATTGCTGCAGCCACACACATTGTGGGATTAGAGTGAGTGAGTGACCTTATAAATGGAAAATGGCCACCCATAGTGCTGGATGACAGGATTTTCTTAGGACCTCTCCTGCAGACCACCCAGCACACCATGCCTGGTCCCCGGCTGGCATCCCCAGTGTCATGGCAGGACTTCCTCCCCACTGCCTCCACAGGGGATCCACCAGCAAGAATATCCAGGAACACTGGGAGATTGTTGGTAGAGCACTGGGGGAGCACGAGACAGGCACGGAAGTGAGGGATGGGTCCGGGCACAGTAGGGGCTGCCAGCATGGGATCCCAAAGGAGTGGAGCTGCAGGGGCATGGAAGGAGCGAAAAAATATGTTCAAGTCAGTGTTCTCTGTTGTTGTCCTTCCTTTCCTGATTTTCCCTTCTGAGAGCAAAGGTAAACAAGATAAAGTTGAAAATGCATTAACCTCTCCTAGTATGCTGTCCATTGGCTCATGTTTGTAGCAGGAGGAGTTTAGGCTGACGTTAGACCCATCATGAGGAGAAGGGTGCTTTGTCTTTCTGTGTCTTGAACGGTCAATGCAGCTGAGAAACAATGAAAAAGGTAAATTATTCTAAAAATAGTGTTTATATTAACTTACTTGCACACATTGAGAGCAATGCACCCACAATTACAATCGCAGCTTTACTTTTTCAGCTTCAGATAAGGTTTTTTTTTTCCCTCTCTATTGGATTGTGTGGTTTGGTGGGTTGATAACACCAACAATGATTACATTTAGCCTGTCTGCTACATGCTTGGATTGACAGTACATGGCTTAGGAGGGCCCTGCGCTATCACAAGTAAAGAAGGTTATGATCATATTTTCTAAAACAGTAAGGAAATTATTGTCAAAAAACTTCATTAACACATCAGTTAGAGTTCCAGCAACAAAAGTTTGGAAATGTGCTGTTAGCGTTTCCAACCCTAACACCCCACCTTTGCCATGCAGGCAGAAACAGGAGTGGGGAGTGTGCCTTGGGGCTATCAACCCTAACACTCACCCCTGAGTATGTGATGTCACCCTCTTTCCCCTTTTTCTTCCATGTCCCAGCAACGTTTGTGAATTTGACCTTTGGCATGTTCACTTGACCTCCATATGCTGGTATGCTTTCGGGCATAGTATTCCTCTTTTGGTTTGTTTCTTATCCTCAACTTCTCCCAGTATATAGTCCCTGCCATGGCCCTGGTTGTTGCTTTATTTTCCCTGTTTTCCCTCTTAATTCCCCCTGCCCCAAATCTGACATGTCTGGTAGGGCTTGTGAAGATAACAGAAAAAGTGTAATTAAAACATATGCCTTGATTCTGGCCTCCCATTTTTTATGCTTCCTGGTCCATCCACATCTCTTCTCACTTCAAATGTATACAAAATGAAATGGAATAAATAAAGAAACTCATATATTAGTGTACGAGTGAGAATAAGAGCCTAAAGTGAAGGATAATAAATTGTTTTTGTGTGCCATAAATGTATTTATTTATTATGTGAATTTGGTATAGGGTATAGTACATATGTATCTTAATTCAGCACCATGTCTGTTTTGTTATCATGTCTTTTAGTCTTTTTAATTAATTACAGCTGAATTACTTGATATAAAAGTAGCTACGTCACAGAGGGCACTATTTATTTTAAAAAGCTTTCTGATGAATTTCGGTAACAAATTGCTGGCTACCACTGTTTTGGATATCTTTCTGTTGGACTGCAATAAGTAAAGGGAAGGATTTATGCTTGCCTGATTCTGTTTTTTTTCACTGTTAAGTTGAGAGGTGAGCATAAGTGTCATGACTTGTGCTACAATGGCTCTCATAAACACTTTACTTTTTCTCTACTGCACAACCTGGTGTTGCACAGATAATTACATTTTCATACACAAGATTGTTGTGTGCACATATATGGAACCCAAACAAACAGAATAGAGAAAGAAATAAGACACTTATTTCTTTCTCCCTCCTGTTTGTTTGGGTTCCATATATGTTCACACCACATGCAGCACCAGATTATGCATTAGAGAAAGACTAAGGTGCTTCTGGGACTGCCAGGTTCCCAGTTTCCTTAGTGGTGCAGCTGGTAGTACAACTGAAATGGTATTCTGGGCAGTCTGGGTTCAAATCCCAGCTAAGGTGCATATTACTCTCTCTTTTGTTTGTTGTGGTTCCAAATATACACAGTATGGATAGATAGACAGATAGAATGAAGGTAGGCAGGTAGGTAGATACATACATACATACAATAATAAAGGCATACATAGATATATAGTTAGCTGTTCAGTGTGGGAAAATGAGCACCCAAACATAAGCCACCCAACCAGGGCAACTGCTTGGCTTTGGATGCTTGTCCAGCTGTGGCTGCTAATTTCATCTGAACCAATGAATACTGTTTAAGAGTTCTGTTCTTTTCTCATAGCAGCTATGAACTGAGTGACAAGTGCTTATCTTTAAACAACACCCCTTGCATGCAC
This sequence comes from Neoceratodus forsteri, assembly GCA_016271365.2. Classification (NCBI taxonomy): domain Eukaryota; kingdom Metazoa; phylum Chordata; order Ceratodontiformes; family Ceratodontidae; genus Neoceratodus; species Neoceratodus forsteri. The sequence goes on along the minus strand of CM057455.1, from coordinate 910,364,872 downwards.
ACACACAAACACATATCTAAGACTAATTGAGACTAACAACATGCAGTGTCAAATTAGTGAGCTAGCACTTCATATGGTTTGTCATTCCTCTTTGCCAAATATGATGTCATTACTTGTAACAGCAGAAGGGACAGGTGGTGCTGAAGTCCACATAATACAGTACATGTCTTGTATATTTTGGTTGTGCTTCCTTGTTATCTCACTGCATCTCCTCTACACTGTTAGTGATATCAAAAAGACAGGATGGAGTGGGCAATACCTGTTTTTTTTTTCTGAAGTTATTTTTCAAGCTGTCTAAGAAGCATGGTAATGAAAGGAAATAATTATTTGACACTTTTCTCTGATATTGTACCTTTCCTAAATACGAGCTGAATACCACTGGTAGATTTGCATTATAAATTATGCTACATAGATACATAGACATTGTCGGCAGATAAGGGCCTATGGCCCACCCAGTCTGCCCATCTGCTCCTAAACTTTTTATTTCTCCCTCTCTTCCCTTTCAAGCTCTCCAATCCTTATTCCATACCCTTGACACTGCCTCTGAGTTCCTTTTTCTTTTCTGTACATAAATGTTACTGTTTAAGTTGTGGCCTTGTTAAACGGCTTACTGATTGTTTGTAACACTGTCTACTATGTTTTTGTACTTAATGACGTGGAACCTTTGTAAAAGAGCCTTGGCTCAAAGGTATTAATTCCTAGAACAATAAACTTCAAACGTCAAACTTAAGTTTACTTTATGTGTTCCTAGAAGTCTGTTGCCCCTTAACCCTGAACTCCAGAATTCCTTTATGTCTATCCCATGCATTCTTAAATCCCGTGATTGTTTCAGCCCCCACCACTTCCTCTGGCAGGGTGTTCCACTTGTCCACCCACCCATTCTGTGAAGAAATTCTTCCTCACGTTTCCTCTGAATTGTCCTCCCTCCAACTTCATCCCATGCCCTCTAGTCCTGGAACATCTTTTTTGCTTAAAAATAGTGTATTCCTGCACCCTGTTCCTCCCTGTAAGATACTTGTATGTCTCTATCATATCCCCTCTCTCCCTCCTCTTCTCCAGGGAGTACATATTCAGTTCCTTCAACCTGTCCTCATAGGACTTGTGATGCAATCCATGTACCATCTTTGTTGTCCTCCTCTGAACCTTCTCTACCTTATGTCCTTACGTAAGTAAGGTCTCCAAAACTGTACACTGTACTCCAGGTGGGGCCTCTCTAGTGTCTTTTATAGTGAAATTATGACCTCTCTTTTCCTGATGGTAAAGCCCCTGCCTATGCATTCCAGTATCCTATTTGCTGTACCTGCTGCCTTGTCACACTGTTTCCCTACCTTGAGGTCATCAGAGATGATAACCCCAAGGTCCCTTTCCTGCTTGTTGTATGCTATAGCCTCATCCCCTAACTGATGTGTTGTTCCAGGTTTTTTGTGCCCCATATACATTATCTTGCACTTCTTTGCATTGAATTTCAACTGCCAAACCCTTGACTATTCTTCAAGCTTCTGAAGGTCCCTCCTCATTCTGTCTACACCCTCTGGCATGTCCACTCTGTTACAGAGCTTTGTGTCATCAGCCAACAGGGAAATTCTGCCTTCTAGGTCCTGTGCAATTCACTGATGAAGACGTGAAATAGGACCAGTCCAAGCTCTGATCCCTGTGGTACCCCTCTGGTCACTCTTCCCTCTGTGGAGTGACAGCCATTTACCACCACCCTCTGTGTCCTGCTGCCCAGTCAATTACCTACCCACTGCACTACTGTCCTACCCACTCCCATATTCCCCAGTTTGTTTAATAGTCTTCTATGTGGCACAGTGTCAAAGGCCTTGCTGAAGTCCAGATAGATCATGTCCACTGCCCTTCCCGATCCACATCCCTTGTTGCCCAGTCAAAAAATTCAATGAGGTTGATCTGGCATGACCTCCCCCTGGTGAAACCACACTGCCTTGGGTCCTGTAGTCTTTTGGCAACCAGATGTTCCACCAGTCTCTCCTTCAGTAGTGTTTCCATGATCTTCCCCACTACCGAGGGCAGACTGACTGGTCAGTAGTTCCCCGCTTCCTCTTTGTTCCCACTTTTGTATAAGGGGACTACATCTGTTATCCTCCAGTCTTTGGGTACCTCGACTGTTTCCAGTGATCAGCTAAACAGGATTATCAGAGGTTCAGCCACCACCTCTCTTAGTTCCTTGAGGACCCTGGGGTGCACCCCATCTAGCCCCATTCCTTTATCGACTCTTATACCTGATGTATTTATTTATTATTTAGTGATTGATTGATTGATTGACTGATTGTATTTTGTTAACCAGGTAGGCCCACTGGAACAAAGGGACCTTTTTTCTGGGGTGACCCAGGATTAATTACATAGAATACATTTAAAATGGATTATACAAAGTCAGAATATGCATGAATAGATTATCTAAATATATTAAGCCAAACACATTTCAGATGTGGATACAGTGTTCATTGTGGTACAGAAGATTAGTACACAAGTATACTCAATTACAGGTCAAAGCAAGGGCACGGTATAATTTCTACAAGATGGGTGTAATGGAGGAAAGTTGTGGGTCAGTATACAGATGGTGCAGTGCAATAAAGAGGCATATCATCATCAAGTACAAACCAGGGACACTGAGATGAGATAGCAACTATAGCACAGTGATTGCAGGAGCACAGACTGCACTCAAGTAGCTAAACCTGGAGACCTTTTTAAAACCTAAAGGGGAGGAGCAGTTTTGGAGGGAAGCAGGAATGGTGTTCCATATTATTGGAGCTGAGCTGGTAAAGAATCCCTCCCCCCCGTGCTGGACCTAACTGTGGGTATTTCTAATAGTGAGCAATCAGAAGACCTGAGCTTTCTCCGTAAAAGTTTGGGAGTCAAGATTCCTTGGAGGCAGGGAGGAGTAGGACCCTTAACAAGTCTGTAAGTAAAGAAGAGGAGAGGATATTCAAGCCTACCCTTCAGGGATGTCCAATTCAAGGAGAGGAAGACATTGTAGTGGTGCATTCTAGGTGGGGCACCCAAGGCAAAGCGGCCAGTCTCATTGTAAAGCACATTAAACTTGTTAAGTTCAGTGCCCCTCAAGGAGTTAAAAACTGGGATTCCATATTGTAAGAGGGAGAGCAGTGTGCTTCTGGCTATAACTGGCTGAGAACCCTTAGTTAGGTCATTGTCTAAGTTGTGTAGCAAATCAATTTTTTGATGCAGGGATTTAGAGACCTATTCAATGTGGGTTCTGAAGGAGACTTCTTTGTCCAGGTATACTCTTAGGTACTTAATTGCCTCAACCACCTCTATGTGGTTGCCACTTGATGTGGATAGGTCTAACTGGTGCTGTCTGGCTACACTCAAGTGTCTGTGTCCAAACAGAAAAGCTTGGGTCTTCTTGGCATTAGGTACCAATTTGTTGCAAGTTGCTATGTACCACCTTTTGAAAATCTGGATGTCTTCCACAAGTTGACAGTTAATGAGGGAGACATCAGTGGAACTCCAATGAAGTACTGCATCATCAACATGAAGCTGAAGGCATGCCCCGCTACAGTGAGCAGACATATAGTTTACAAATAGGGAAAAGAGCAGGGGGCCCAGTATGTACCCCTGAGGAATACTGTCAGTTAAGGGTCTTAGTGTGGATTGCATGCCTTTCCATTTCACTTTCCGAGACTTGTCTGTCAAGTTGTGAGTGGACCACTGGAAGTACAAGCTGTCAAAAACAGATCTCCTAAGTTTTCTAGCAGGAGACCATGATTAATGAGATAAAATGCTTTAGTAAGATCTATGAAGAGTGCACCAGTCATGCACCTGCTGTCCATGTCACCCAGGATATCAGTGGTCAGTCTAATCAGGGCAGTGTCAGTACCATGGAGTTTTCTGAACCTGTGTTACCAATCAGTCAAGATAGCCTTGAAGCTGGTACTATATTAATCTTTCTTGAATTTTAGCAAGGGAGCTAAGTAGGTAGTTGGGGTGGGAATTTTCTACAGGCTCTCTAGGGCCACCCTTCTGAACAGGTACTACTAGGGCAATATTCCAGCTTCTCCCCTCTTTAAGAGACTTGTTGAAGAGCGTGGTAATAGGGGAGGCAATTGCAGGAGCAGTTATGTTTAGCAGCTTAGGCTCCAGTTTATCAAATCCCTGTTAGACTTCTGATTTTAGTTGTTTTAGAAGAATCAGAACCTCTTTCCTGGTTATTCACTGAAAGTGGAATTCAGGTGTAGGTATCACTGTTTCATTCTGGGCAGGGGGGCCCAGAGGAGAGAATTTTACATCTATCTAGATCTGTGAAAAACTTGTTAAAGTCATTAACTGTCAATGGTTTTTAATAATAAGGTAACCTTTTTCATACCACTATAGCAATGATAAACTCCAGGGTGTCATATTATGGGAAATCATCAGTTTTAGGGTGCATGAGTCACTCAGAATATACCCAAGTTATGATGAAATCCCATTTATGACATACCATATCAAGTATGATTGCTTAATTATACTGTAGAAAAAAGGTTATCTGCCAATCACAATGCAAAACTACTGTCTGGCAGTCACAGTGCAATTGCAATGTATGTAACTCAGGTCTTAAGGTTACTATTCACCTTTTATTGGAGGCTTGAAAATGTTCTTTTCCTGATTTATGTTTAATATTCTTTGGTAACTGGGTAATAAAAGTTAGCCTGGGAAAATTACCCAAACCCACTGCCACCTTGGTGTGTTTTCCAGCTATCCTGTCCAGAATGGCTATCCTGGAATGCCCTGCTGCAGGGGGTTAGCTACAGAAGTATCTGGTGGTGTATAGTGAGTTATGATAGGCCCAATTCTATATCATGGGTAATCTGGGTACCAGCTCTCACCAACATTTTTTATAAATATCTTAAAGAAACATACTGTATGTTCTATTTGGCTGGCTGACAAGTTTAACAAACCTATTTTTAAGAAAGATGATCCAAAATAAAAATAAAAAATACTATCCAACAAGTTTACTAAATAGTGTATTAAAAATACTTTAAAAGATTATTTTGAGATCAGACCTAAGTGGTTAACCAAAAGCATTAAAAAACTAATAAAAAAGAAGCATAAGATATTTCAAGACTTTAAATCAACAGGTAAGTCTTATGCCTGGCAAAAGAATAAATCATTAACCAAATCATGTAAAAACACTATAAGGAGAAAGAAAAGAAAAATATAGACAAGTTTAGTATCAACAACAAACAAAACATATAATAAACAATTTTAAGGATATATTAACTCCATGAAAAAAGATTAAACATCTGTAAAATGGTGAAAACATTATTTCACCACCACAGATGGTCACAGAATTCAACCAATACTTTATCTCTGTCTTCACTAAAATTAACAAAAAACAGTACAGTATGTACAAACCAATAGTGACCACAAGATCAAGGAAGGTTGGATCTCCAAGAATAGAATCATAGAGAAAATTAAGAACCTTAAAGAAGACAGTGCTCCAGATCTGGACAAAATAACTGGCAACATGTTAAAGCTGATGGGAGAACTTGTTTTAGACCCACTTAGAATTATATTTACCAAATCTATTGAGGAATGTGCGGTACATGAGGACTGGAGGGTAGCAAATGTACCAATTTATAAAAAGGGGTCTATAAGACATGTGTGACAAATTACAGACCTATAAGTCTCACATCCGTTCTAGGTAAAGTATTAGAATCTCTAATTAATGACGAAATACTCGATTTTTTGAACAATTCAACTAATGCAGACTCCCGACAACATGGTTTTAATAAATCTAGATCATGTGTTAGAAATTTAGTGGCTTTTTATGAGAACATCAGTGGAGAAATAGATACTGTTAAACCAGCTGATGTGATCTATGTTGATTTTAGGAGGGCATTCGATTAACTTCCACACAGCGCAATCATCTAAAAACTGTGCATTGCAGGACTAAACAAACAATTAATAAACTGGACAGAGGAATGGTTGGATAATGGATCCCAAAGAGTGATGGTTAATGGTTTCCTGTCCTCTAGTGGTGGAGTGACCAGTGGGGTTTCACAAGGCTCTGTGTTGGGACCCATTTTATTTATTATATTTATTGCTGACTTGGACACAGCAGTTACCAACTGATGTTCAAAAGTACACAGACAACACCAAACTTAGAGGTGTATATAGTAACAACAAAAACATAGCAACAATCCAACAAGATCTCAATAAAATATATGACTTGGCTTCTTCCTGGGGAATGTCATTTAATAAGGATAAATGTATAGCAGTACGTTTTGGGAAAAATAATCCTGAACATTGTTATACATTTAATAGCACACCTCTTCCATCGACAGCAATACAAAAAGAACTTGGGATTTTGATAGACCACAATTTAAATTTTGTTCACATTGTAACAACGTCATAGCAAAACTGAATCACTGTTAGTGGAACATTAAACAATCCATCATCTATAGGAACAGCAAAGTTTTAATGCCAGTCTTTTGAGCATACATTCACCCCTTTATGGATTATGGGTCTCAATTTTGGGCCTGTTATAAACTTTTCAAATTAAGAAAATAGACCAAGTGCAGGGACGCAAAGCAAAAGTATTTTAAAGGAATTAGGAGTTTAGAATACAAAAACTGTTTTGATTTAAAATGATCATCTCTGCAAACAAGATGGCTAAGAGGAGATTTAATATGTGTACATGATGTGTTGCAGGATCCTGAATTGTTGCTCTCTCTTAATATGGATTTTTAATTGGATCATAAGGAAACCAGGGGACACCCACTTCACTTAAAAGGAAAAAGCATCTGTACAGAAAATAAGAAGTTTTATTTTTCACAGAGGGTGGTTGGAGAGAGGAACAGTCTTCCCAACGAGGTTGTAATAAGTGATACCAAAGAAATATTTAAAATGGATTGATCAATTTTTTTATCTTAAAACTGGATATCAAGTACTACCACTGATATAGTAGGAAGGCAGCTCACTTGGGCTCACAGCCTTTATTTGTTCTAAAATTCTAGTAACTTCTAGTATGCCTTCAAGAACAGGTGAACAAATTGCATAATTGTTTCTTAGCCATAGACCATATGTTCACACTTGATGATATTGTAGAAAAGTGTATCATACTAAAAAAAGCAAAAATATACACATTCATTGATTTCACAGCTGTGTTTGAACAATTAACCAATCAATTTAAGGGAATAAGTTACTGTCTATGATTATTAAAATAAATCTATTTCCAATGTGTCAATTATACCCACAAACACGATTTTCTACTACAATGTGAAATTAAATTTAACCATGCCTTTTAAAGCTACCAAGGGAGTCAAGCAGGTTTCCTGATGGCTCTCTTACAATTTAATGTATATGTTAATGAGATTATCTCCAGCTTTAATGATGTAAGGTTTCATTCACCTGCATTAGATGGTTTTGTGTGCCCATTATTGGCCTATGTGGATAACATGGTCCTCTTCTCAGGCTCCCTAATTTGGTTACAGAGAAAGCTAAATGATTTCTATAAGATTTGTAGTAATCACAAACTTAGTGTTAAACATTAGCAAAACAAAAGTAATCATAAATGGAAGTTCTGGAAACAAAACAGTTTACATGTACAGTCGTGGCCAAAAATATTGGTGCCCTTGCACTTTTTCAAATAACTCACAATTTCCTCTAAACATAAGTTGAAATTAACAACAATACAGTATTTGGTCTCCACAAATCTTTATTTCTCTGTTAATATTACAGAACCTTTGTTTTTATTCAGAATTTAATATATCCTTTTAAATCAGAAAATGAAAAGAAATGGCATTGACAAAATTATTGACACCCTAGACTTAATATTTGGTAGCTCAGCCTTTGGTTAAAATAACTGCAAATCAACCACTTCCTATAGCCATGGATGAGCTTCCTGCACCTCTCTACTGACAGTTTGGCCCACTCTTCTTGTGCAAACTGCTCCAGTTCTCCCAGATTTGAAGGGTGCCTTCTCCCAACTGCTGTTTTCAGATCTCTCCACAGGTTTTCAATGGGATTTAGATCTGGACACATTGCTGGCTACTTCAGAACAGTCCAGCGTCTTGTCTTGAACCATTCCTGGGTGCTTTTTGAAGTGTGTTTGGGATCATTGTCCTGCTGGAAGACCCATGACCTTCGACGGAGACCCAGCTTTCTGACACTGGGTTCAACATTGCACTCCAAAATGGCCTGGTAATCTCCAGATTTCATGATGCCATGCACACGTTCAAGGCACCCAGTGCCGGAGGCAGCACAGCAACCCCAAAACATCACTGAACCTCCTTCATGTTTGACTGTAGGGAAGGTGTTCTTTTCTTTGAAGGCTTCATTTTGTTTTCCGTAAACATAGAGATGATGTGCTTTACCAAAAAGCTCTAATTTGGTCTCATCGGTCCACAGGACATTCTCCCAGAAGGATTTTGGCTTGTTCAGGTGTGTTTTGGTAAACCCCAGTCGGGCTTTCTTATGTCTCTCTCTCAGCAGTGGGGTTCTTCTGGGCCTCCTACCATATAACCCCCTTTCATTGAGTTGGTGACAGATGGTGCGAGTTGAAACTGTCGTACCTTGTGTCTGAAGGTCAGCTTGAATCTGTTTGGCAGTTAATCAAGGTGCTTTCTCCACCATTCGAACAATCCTGCGCTGCAACCTTCGATCAAGTTTTCTCTTGCAGCCACGTCCAGGGAGGTTGGCTACAGTGCCATGGGCCTTAAACATCCTGATAACATTACGTACAGTGGAAAAAAGAACATCAAGGTCTCTGGAGATTGATTTGTAGCCTTGAGATAGTCCATGCTTGGCTACAATCTTCTGTCTGACCTCCTCAGACAATTCTCTGGCTGTCTTTCTTTTCTCCATGCTCATTGCGGTACACACTGTGTCACAAAACAGGAGAATGAGTCCTTTTCTCTATTCAAACTGGTTGAATGAGTGATTTTTATATTGCAGGCACCTGCAACTCACCACAGGTGAGTTCAATTCCAAAGTGAAGGAGAATCACCTGCTTGAAATCTAATTATTTCTAACTACTTCTACAAGGTGCCAATAATTTTGTCTGAGCCATTTAAGGATTTCTGTGTGGAATAAGCTAAGTCTTAATAAATGTTTCTGCTTTTTGTGTTTTATTCAACTGCAAACCAAAGACATACATATGTGGATACCAAAATATTTTTTAATTTCAACAATTTTCTGGAAGGAATGGTGCATTATTAGAAAAAACTGCAAGGGTGCCAATATTTTTGGCCACGGTATTAGAATACAATAAAATCCCATTTATCTGAACTCCTTTTATCCAGAACTGGACTCAGTTCTTCTCCCTCAGCAGTCACATAACACCTGGGCAGAATAGTGTTCCAACCATTAACTACTGTAACTGACAATCAGTTAATGTGCAGCTGAAGATCCTCCATGGCTCCCTGCCTGAGTCAGCTGGACAACATCAGTGAGGCCCCTGATTGGGCACTCACTCCTCATTGGCAGTGTGGCTTTCCTTGTTCTGCCACTGCCCACCCCTCAGAACCTACCACAAGAAGCCTCCTGTGGGAGATTTCCTTCAGGAAGTGGCTGATTTCATCGTCAGTGAAACATTGGAGGCCCCCAGATGTTTAGTGCTGGGGGGACTTCAATGTTTGGGCTGAGGATGAATCATCTCGGCTGGGTTACAATTTCCTCCAGATGATGTCTTCCCTGGGCTTCATGCAGGGAGTATCCTCCATGACTCATCAGGGTGGCCACATGCTGGATTTGGTGTTCTCGCTGGGGCTTGAGATAAATGGTCTCAGTGTTGATAGGGTCATTTGGTCCAATCATTGCATGGTGAAGTTCCGGTTCAGGGCCTCCCCTGGTAGCCCTCCTCCTGCAGAGATGGTCAGCTACCGCCCTTTGAGGGGGCCTACCACGAGGGATTTTTGGCGGTGGCTGACCTATCTAGTGTGGACAATGCATGTGGGGGGGTGTGTGCAGTAGTGGATGCCTATAATAGGGTGCAATATGGTGCGCTTGACTTCCTCGCACCAGTCCATGTATGACCCAGGTCTTCTCACTTGAGGTCCCCTTGGTTTGATGGGGAGCTCAAGGAGATGAAGACTCTGGGTCAGAGATTAGAGTGCTGCTGGTGGAAGTCTGGCCTGGAGGTGGACAAACTGGCCCTGCGTATGCACTATGGTGCATACCAGGGGGCAATCAACTGTAAGAAGGCAGAATTTCTGTCCAGGGAGATTGCTGTCAGGAGGAACCGACCAACTCTGCTCTTTCAGACTGTGGACAGGCTTCTTCATCCTGCCTGTCTACAGCTGAAGGTAGCTTTTTCAAATGCATTGTGTGATGGATTTGCTCGGTTCTTCTCAGATAGGGTGTCTGCCATCAGGCAGAAGGTTCCGCCAGTGGACCAGAATTTGGTCGAAAGTGGTCGCCATGGGCTTCTGAAGAGCACTCCATCTGTTTGGGGTGAGTTTAGACTGGTGGAGGTGGCTGAGGTCATTGAGATTGCTTCTAGGCTTTGGCACACCTTTTATGAACTGGACCCAGTGCCAACTCGTTTCTTAATGAGATGTGTTGACTCTGTTGGCCCGGTGTTTGCCTTGGTTGTCTGGTGTTCCTTGTTGGAGGGGGTCTTTCCTGATGTCTTGAAGGAGGCATTGGTGAGGTGCCTTCTGAAAAAACCATCGTTGGACCCTGACGTCAAGGCAAATTACCGTCCTATCTCCAATCTTCCATTTTTATGTAAGATTGTTGAGAAGGTGGTGGCGCTTCAGCTTGAGGAGCATCTCGTGGCCCATAATCTTTATGAACCATTCCAGTCTGGGTTTCATGCAAGGCATAGCACAGAAACTGCACTAGTTCATGTGCACAATGACCTCCTTAGGGCTAGAGATCGAGGGGAAGGGACAATTCTTGTTCTCCTCGATCTCTCCTCAGCATTTGACATGGTGGACCATCAAGTGTTACTTGACCACCTAAGGGAATTCTGTGGACTTGCCGGATCTTTCATCCACTGGTTTGAGTCTTTTTTATCCAACAGGAGGCAGAGGGTAGTGATGGAGAATTTCTCCTCCTCCCCTGACCACCTGTTGTGCGGAGTTCCCCAAGGTTCGGTCTTGTCACCGATGTTAGTTGCCATGTACATGCCACCCCTGGGAGAGCTCATTAGGAAGTACAGCTTGGGTTTTCACTGCTATGCTGATGACACCTGGCTGTACTTTTCCTTTGCCCCTGGAACATCTTGTGCAGTAGAAGTGCTTAACAGCTGCCTTGCTGAAATCAGTGACTGGATGGCCTCCAGTTGGTTGTGACTTAACCCCAGTAAGATGGAGGTACTGGCGGTGGAGTCGAACAGAGGATGTGATAGGTTGGCCTCTGGTGCAGAGACAGGACTTTGCCTTGGCTCTGTACCATTGAAGGCCTCCTCTAGGGTACGTGATCTGGGTGTTATTCTTGACATCGGTTTGACACTTGAATTTCTTCCGTTATACTTACTAGTTTTTATCATCTGAGGAATATTGCCAGGATCAAGCCCTTAGTTCCGCCTCTGGACCTCCCCACTTTGGTACATGCCTTTGTGACATCCAGACTTGACTATTGTAATGCACTCTATCTCGGGGTCTCTGGGGGTACCCTGCACAGACTGCAGTTGTTGCAGAATGCGGCGGTGAGGTTGTTGACAGGACAATCTAAATACTGTCACATTACCCCGGTGCTACATCATCTGCACTGGCTGCCAGTTAGGTGGAGGGTCCTCTTTAAGGTGGGTTTGTTGACCTTTAAGACCCCTACACGGCCTGGGCCCTGGCTACCTGAATGACCTTCTTGCATCTGCTGTCTCGGTCGGTTCCCTGCGTTCCTTTTCTCAGGGTCTCCTTACGATTCCCAGGATGAGGTTAAGAACTGCAGGCGACAGAGCATTTAGTGTCGTCACTCCCATCCTGTGGAATTTGCTTCCTATAGTTGTTAGGGAGGCCCCATCTGTTGAGGTTTTTAAGGCCCGACTAAAGACATTTTTATTCAATCAGGAATTCCCTGACTATGTTTTATAGTTTATATTGTTTAATTCTTAATAATGAAACAAATTGTGTAGTAAAATAAGGTTTTAATTGTTTGGAGTTGTATATTTTATTGATTGTATTGTGTTGTGTTGTTTTTATTTGATTAATGTACAGCTCCCAGAGCCTCCCAGATGGGCGTCCTTTTAAATAAAATTTGCCTTGCCTTGCCTTGTGTGGATAAAGCTCATCCACAGCTCCCTGCCTGACTCAGATGGACAACAGGTACAGTAGCTAACTGCGCAACTATTTCAATTTCTTGGGCACTCTTTTGCCTGTCCATGATTGGACTGCGCTTCTGCAGCCAAAGCTCCTATTGGCTGAGGCTTTCTGCTATTTGGACTCCTGCTTCAGGACTGTTTCCTATGCTATTTTAAAGTGTTACAGCCTTTCGGGGAATTGATTGCTTTTGGGAGTATACTGTTGTATAAAACTAGAAAAACTTCTTAATTGTTCATGTAATTTAAGTTGCTGCTAATCCTCTGCCTAACTCTCCCACCCCCTTCCTCCCTTCTTTTGTCTCTTAACTGTCTTCTCTAAACTTTTCTGCCAGCCTTTCACCCACTGTTTAAGCTCTCCTTTTGTGCTCTTTACTGTCTCCAGACCCCCAGCTGTCTCCCTGTCTCCTGCAGTCCCAACCCCCACGCCCTCCTATTCTAAACTCCATAAAAACCTAATCTTTCTCCTCTTTCTTCTCCTCAGCCACGAGACCCCAGATCAGGTGCTCATTCCTCACAGGTGATGTGGCTTTGCTTGCTCTGCCACTACCCACCCCTTGGAACCTGCTGCAAGAAGCCATCTATGCGGCTGAAGCTCCTCCACAGCTCCCTGCTGCTGCCTCCCTGTAACCTCGCCTGCACTTTGTGCCAGCTCCCCACCCTCCCCCCTCCCACCTGCCCTTTCTGGGCATTTTTTTCTATATTCTTTTTAGTCACATGACTAAGTGTCTACTTTCCCATTGGCTGGTTGTATTGCTCTTTCATTAGAGGATCATTACTCTCTCTACACCAAAGTTCCCTCACTAGTCCCTACTACTATTACCTGATCTAGTGTCTCTCTGCAGGAATAGAAACACAGAAACATAGAATTTGATGGCAGATAAGGACCACTTGGCCCACCCAGTCTGCCCATTTCCCTACCTACTGGATAAGCTGCAGATCCTAGTTAACCTGCAGCCTACTTTTTCCTACCACCACCCCCTAGAATGGCCTTATGACTGCCCCATGCATGCTTGAATTCCACCACTGTTTTTGACTCCACAACCTCCTCTGGAAGGCCATTCCATGCATCCACAACCCTCTCTGTGAAAAAATACTTCCTTAAATTACCCCTGAGCCGCCCGGCCCTGTCTTCAAATTGTGCCCCCTTGTTCTTGCACACCTCTTTTTTTGAAAGATGCTACCCTCTTGGACTTTGTTGATTCCCTTGAGGTACTTGAAAGTTTCTATCATGTCCCCCCTCTCCCTCCTTTCCTCGAGGCTATACATATTAAGCTCCTTTAGTCTCTCTTCATATGTCTTCTGGTGCAGACTCTGCACCATTTTAGCTGCCCTCTCCTGGACAGCTTCCATCCTGTCTATGTCTTTGCGGAGATTGGGTCTCCAGAACTGCACGCAGTACTCCAGATGGGGTCTGACCAGCTGTCTGTACAGAGGGATAATAACTTCCTGTTTTCTACTGGTGATGCCTCTTCCTATGTATCCCAGGATCCCCCCAGCCCTCCTTGCTGCCCTCTCACATTGCTTGCCCACCTTTAGGTCATCTGATATGACTATCCCCAGGACCCTTTCCATTTTTATTGTTGTTAGTATCTCACCCCCCTTGTGTACTCTTCCCATGGGTTTTTGTTTCCCAGCTGCATTACCTTGCACTTCTTAGCCTTGAATCTAAGCTGCCATACATTTGACCATTCATCTAACCTTGCCAAGTCCCTTCTCATCCTTTCCACCCCACCTTGTGCATCAACTCTGTTGCAGATCTTTGTGTCATCTGCAAAGAGACATACTTTTCCTTCCAGTCCCTCTGCAATGTCACTTATAAAGACATTAAAGAGGACCGGTTCTAATACTGAACCCTGCGGTACCCCACTAGTAACCCCCCTTTCTTCAGAGTGGACTCCATTTACTATTACTCTCTGTGTCCTATTCTCCAGCCAATTCTTTACCCAGGCTGTCATCTTGGGACCCACTCCCAGGCTGGCTAACTTGTATATTAATCTTTTGTGTGGGACTGTGTCAAATGCCTTGCTAAAGTCTAGGTAGGCCATGTCCACAGCCCCTCTCTGATCTACTACTTTGGTCACCCAGCCAAAGAAATCTATCAGATTCATCTGGCATGACCTTGCCGCTGTGAATCCATGATGTCTTGGGTCCTGTGCCCCTCTGGCCTCTAGATACTTGACAATTCTTTCCTTCAGAAGTGATTCCATCATTTTCCCTATCACTGAGGTTAAACTAACAGGTCTGTAGTTTCCTGCTAATGTCCTGCTCCCACTTTTGTGAAGGGGAATCACATCTGCCCTCCTCCAGTCCTCGGGTACCACTCCATCTTCCCATGATTTGTTAAAGAGGGTAGTCAGTGGTGTCACTAGTTCTACCCTTAGTTCTTTTAGCATTCTGGGATGAATCCCAGCAGGCCCCATTGCTTTGTCCACCTTCAGTTTTAAGAGTTCTTTCATAACCCTTTCTTCTGTAAATGGGCTGGTATCAACTTCTGTATCCAGAGTGTTTCTACTGTTTGTTTTAGGTACCTCCCCCTCTTCATTTGTAAATACTGAGCAAAAATATTTGTTTAGTATCTCTGCCTTTTCACAGTCTCCCTCTTCCCACCTTCCCTCCCCTTTATTAAGCCTCACTATCCCTCCCTTGGTCTTCGTTCGCTCCCTGATGTACCTATAAAAGGTTTTATCCCCCTTCTTAACTGAGTTGACTATCTTTTCCTCAGTTTGGGCCTTTGCTGTTCTGACTGCCTTCCCAGCTTCCTTTTGCTTTAACTGATACAATTCTCTGTCCTGCTTCTTCTGTGATTCCTTGCACTTCCTGAATGTTTTCTTTTTCTCTTGAACCTTCACTGCCACTTCCTTTGAGAACCATAGTGGTTTCTTACATCATTTTGTTTTGTTAATTTGCTTCACACAAAGGCTCGTTACCTCTGTGATGGCAGTTTTTATTATGCCCCATTGTTCTTCCACCCCTCCTTCCTTCCCATTTGCTAGTGCATTCCTTAGGCACTCACCCATTTTGCAAAGTCAGCCTCCTAAAGTCCAGTACTTTTGCCTTTGTATGGCTTGACTCTATTGCTGTGTTTATTTGAACCATACTGTTCGATGGTCGCTAGTTCCAAGATGGCTACCCACTTCTACATCTCGATCCTCTCCATCTCCATTTGAGAGAACCAGGTCTAAGATTGCTCCCTCTTGAGTGGGCTCCAATACTAGTCATCTAAGGCATGCCCCCTGTAGGGCATCTAGAATAACCCCACTCTTCGAAATGGCTGCTGCAACTGCACTTCAGTTAACATCTGGCATATTCAGATCATCCATCAGCAATATCTCCTTTTTCTGCCATTCTAAGTATACTCTATCATTTCCTTGTCCATTTCCTCCCCTGAGAAAGGGTCTGTATACAACCCTGTGCGGATTGTGGTGCCATTGCCTGTCTCCAAATTTACCCACAGTACTTCTTCTCCTCCCTGTTTCCCTTTTGTTCTGTTGCTTTGATTCCTTCCCTTATGTAAAGAGCTATTCCTCCTCCTCTTTTACCCTCCCTGTCCCTCCTGTATATAGTGTATCCTGGTATGTTTACGTCCCAGTCATGGTTTTGTGTGTACCATGTTTCTGTGACTGCCACAATACCTGTTTCTGCCTTGTTGTGTCCTTTAGGTGCCCACTGTCATGGATTACTCAGCCCTTATCCTTAATACAGTATTACTGTTGGTTGTGAGTAGCCCTGTTGCTCACTATGACACCCCTCAACAACCTTTTTTCCAATGCACTCTGTTCTGCAATATACACTATAACCCTGGCCTTGCTACAGGTTCTCCTATCTGCAAATCTATGGCCTCCTATACCCCTGGTAGGCTTCTGGATTACTATCAGTGGATGCAATTTTCAAGCTTGAAAGCAACCTACTCCCCCCCGGCAATGCTACTCTGCCTCACTGTGCTGCACCATAAGCATGGCAAAAGGTCATACCCTAGGTGACCTAACAAAATAGTCATTAAACAACTCAAAGCCTACCTCCTGTGTCTCCTATTAATGCTTCTATTGCTGTCTGACAATGTTTACCCTAACCCTGGCCCAGTTGGGCCAGCCTCACCCCATAGCCACAAAAAGAGTAGATCCATAACACTGGCATCTGTTAACATTTGTAGCCTACTAAGTAAAGTCGACAGCCTCCAAGCCTGGATTCAGCAACACAATCCTGATGTCCTCTCTGTTGTCAAAATGTGGCTCAATCCCAAGATTCCTAACACTGCAGTCTCTATTCCTGGATATTCCATCTGTTGGCAGGATAGGCATACAAAAACAGGTGGTGGCTGTGCTATCTACCTTAAGGATACTCTTACGGGCCATGCCTTACCAATGTCTAACCCTGGTTGCTCTATTCAGACCGTAGCAGTCAAAGTTCTTCTTGGGGCACATAAAGCTCTAATAGTAGTATTTGTGTATTTACCACCTAAGGAGCAGGCTACTGGCTTTAATTACATAATGGAATGCCTAAAAATCCTACACCACAACTCAGAAACTATAATTATGGGTGATTTCAATATAAACTGGCTTTCTCCTGGTGTTAGTTCCTTTAAGGATGCTATCTCAGCACAGCACCTTACCCAGCTTGTTACGTCTCCTACCAGATGCAACTATAGGACTGGTACTAATACACTGCTTGACTGGATGCTCTCCACTAGCCCTGAATGTAACTCCAACATGACTGTGCAGCCTGATGCCTTAAGTGACCATTCCCCTGTTATCTGTGTATGGTCAAACAAGTTCAACAAGCCCCCTCCAAAATTTATATTTAGTAGGGTACCAAAGTGGGGGCACCTTGATCCCTTAAAATCACATCTTTGCAGGCTAGATTGGACACCACTGGACACTGTCAATGATATTAATTTAGCTCTGAATCTTTTCATCAGGCACTTTAATATTGCCTGCTACATCCATACTTCTTTAAAAAAGATGAAAGTCAAAGGTATCTTCAACCATTGGATAACGCCTGAGCTTATTAGTCATGTGAAGCTAGAGGATCACCTCTAGCACTGTGCAAGAGCCACTGGTAAGCAAGCAGATGTGCAAGTATATAAGAAAGTCAGAAATTAATGCACTCGAGCTATCTGCAATGAAAAAAACAAATATTACTGGGAAGTCCTCACAAACTCTTAGGGAGACAGTAAGAACTTTTGGAGCAACCTAAAAAACATTACAGGAAAAGACCCTAAGTTGGCACCTACTATGATCAACATCTACAGAGCCCTGACTCTGGATCCTGAGATCATAGCTAATGCCTTTAATACTGCATTTTCAGATCTGTGTAGTGTCATCCCACTGGACTTCTTTGAAGACTCCTCCATTAGTAGTACTCTGGACACTGCAGGCTCAATCCCATCCACACCTCCTTTCTACTTTAAAGAGGTTTCCCCTGCACATGGCCAGCAACTATCTCTGCAAGGTACTAGGGAAATCAAGATACAGCGGAGACTCCCTTGATCTCAAGCTGGTTTCCCTCACACTTGAAAAAATCTTAGTTCCCATTACAAAGATCCTGAACCTATGCCTAAGGCTGGCACAATTTCCCCTAATATGGAAATGGCCCTGATAGCCCCTGTGCATCAGAGTGGTGATAGGGTTCTGCACACCAATTATAGGCATATCTCTATCCTCCCTCTTGTCCAAAGCTCTGATAAGTATAGTTGCAGATCAGTTGGTGGAATATCTAGATAAATATGCAATCTAATGTCCACAGTCACAGATTCAGAAAAGGGCATGGCACCACCACAGCACTGTTGCAATTCACTGGATTTATTCACAAACCACTGGAACAGGGTAACTTAGTGGGTGCAGCTTTCATTGATCTAATGAAAGCCTTTGATACTGTGAATCATTCTCTGCTACTCACACAACTGTCCTCTATTGGGCTATCTATGTATGCCTTATCCTGGTTTAAAAGTTATTTAGAAGACTGATCCCAGCAACTGAAGACTGTCAATGTCATCTCTGAAAGACAACCAGTATGCTCTGGTGTGCCACAGGGATCTATACTGGGACCACTCCTATTTAGTCTCTTCCTAAACAACCTCCCCGTTCCTGTCACTAGCAGATTCTCTTCTATGTGGATGACACTGTAATTTTCACTAGTCACCATGATCCTAAACATCTGGAACATCACCTGCAGCTTAATTTTGAGAACATGGAAGAGTGGTTCAGCATTCATAAGCTGGTCCTTAACTACAAAAAAACTTAAGTTATGCTTTTCAGTGGTGCATGCAGCAAGCACAAGTCCCAATCTCTCACCATCAGGAATTGCGCTGGAGTCCTGCTTCAACAGATCCAGCAGTTTAAATATCCTGGGATTACTGTGAACAACTCAGTCTTCCATGTGCAGCATATTGGTATGATAGCCAGAGCTGTCAATATTAGGACTGGATTACTACACAGACATAAACGAAGCTTGACGCCTGACACCCTAAGACTAACAATTCACAGTTCCATCATCTCTATTATTGATTACAGGCTGCTCATCTGTGGCTCAGCCACCTCAATGGCCCTCTGTAGGATATCTGTGGCACTCAATAAAGCATGTAGACTCCTCACTGGTGCAGCCCAACTAACACACACCTGTGAGCTATATGTTCAATCTGGATGGCTACCGCTTAATAATAGTATTCAATACCAGGCCTGTTTGTTAACCATAAAAGCACTTCTCAGTCTCACAGCCCCTGGGGTTGAACTGCTTGTTTGCACCCATTGCAGCTCACAGTGTAGCTGTAGTTCTGTAACTCAAAACTTCCTTGTGACGAGATGCTGGACCACCCAGGGGCAACTATCCCTTGCTTATAGAGCCTCTCTGTGGTATAATGCAATAAGCACTGAAATCCTGGCTGCCCTAAAACTGGGCCCTTTCAATCTACTGCTCCAGCAGTGTCTCATAACTAACAGCAACTGTGACTGTTTCTCCTAACTGGGGCCACCTCTCTTGATGCTCTCTGTTGACCCTAGTTTTTCTCCATTATGTGAAACTGCTTTCCACCTCCCATTATGACCCCCCTTCCTCCTCATTTCTCCCTTCTCCACCTGCACTCCCCATCCCACTCACCTACCATTTGCTCTCCTTTGTTCTCTTTTCCACACATCTTTAACCCCCTTGAGCACTTATCCAACTCTATCCCCTGCCCTGGCACCCTTTTACCTCTCCCCTCCTCATTTTTCTTCCCTCCCCTCTGTACTCCACTCCTCACTTGCCTTCCACTTGCTCTCCTCTGTTCTCTTTTCTGCACCCACTACCCTCCTTGAGCACTTATTCTAATCTCTCCCATGATGACAAGGCCTCCTGGGCTGCCTCCTCACTTTGGGTCCACCTGCTTGCTATCCTATACTACCAGAATTGTTTCTTTAACTTACCACAGTTGGCTGACTCTTAGCATATTGTACAGACCTAGTCCTAAAACTGCTTTACTTAAAACCTTTGTAATTATTTTATCTTTGTATGTATTGTTACCCTTCCCCACTGACATGGAACCTTTGTAAATGAGCTGTTTTTTGCTCAAAGGTGTTGTAATCCAAGACTTCAATAAATTTAAAAAAAATAAAAATGTAATTTACAATCAGCTGTCAATTGAATAGAGGTTGATTGCAGGCTGATTACAAATTTTCCACATGTCATTTAACTGGTTCTACAGGGTTTTAAAAGTCAGATAACAGATAGATTACCAAGCAGCACAGTACTGCGATGTCAAAACAAAAACGCATTGTTCTTAGCATTGTTCAGAAGATCTGAATAGTGGAGCATTCAGAGAATGGGGAGAAAGCTGTCTTCATGGCTGCTGAATATTGGGTTGGCAAGTGCACCATATTCGGGGTTCGGGATGCAAAGGAAAAGTTAAGGAACTTTGCCTGCACAATGAAGTCAGAGCTGGCAGAGAAGATTGTAAGAACATGAGAGCTTGTGCTGACAGCGAGTGAGATTTAGCAATTTATAGTTGGTTCCTCCAGGAGAGGGTGAAGAGGACACCTATACTGAGCCTGCTGTTAAAAGAAAAAGCCCTTCAGTTCCATGAAAAGCTGGGGAATAAAACTTCCCTTACTGTGAGTGATGGATGACTTGACAGATTCAAGAAACATCATGACATCTGCCAGCTGAGACTTTGTGGGGAAAAGCTAAGTGCAGCGGAAGAGGGAGTTGTACCTTCCATACAGAAACTTACTGACATTATTGTGGCAGCGTCTCATGGCAAAGCAGGTTTACAATGCTGATGAGACCGGACTTTTTTTGAGATGCTTGCCTGATAAGACACTGGCCCACGGTGAAGAGCATGATGCCCCTGGCTTTAAAAAACAGAAAGAGTGGTTCACAATTCTGGGATGTACAAATGCAATTGGTAGACATAAACTTCAGCCTTTCATGATAGGAAAATCCCATGAACCACATTGCTTTAAGCATGTAAACATGCCCAACTTCCCAAAACAATATGCTCAAAAAACAACTGCTGGATGGACTCCCTTCTTATTAAAAGGTGGTTTCATGACCAATATGTTCCTGCAAAGAAACAGCACTTACATTCACAGAGGCTCCCACTTAAAGCCATCCTGCTGCTAGACAATTGCCCAGCTCACCCTGTAATTCCACCAGTCAAAACAAGAGGTGGCTCAATCTGATGTATCTTACTGCCCCCAAACACAACATCTAAGCTGCATCCTTGCAACCAGGGGACACTGAAAATTACCGCAAGAAGCTGCTGCAGTCCATTCTGTCTGATGACAATCAGATCATCCACTGAATGAAATCATGAATAAGAAAAGGTCACACTTAAACATGTGTGCTACATGTTGGCTGAAGCTTGGCAAAATGTACGTCCGGAGACCTTACAAAAAACATGCCAAAAGTCCGGGATTAATTTTCCCACAGAAGGTGTTGCCAAGGATGATGTGACGGTTTAGCAAGGGTGAACAGCTGATGAAATGACACAGATGCAAGCTGAACAAGAGCAGCTGAGTGAAATTGCAGCAGTTCTCCCTGGAGACCTGATTTCTGCTTCCGAATTGGCAGAGTGGATGTCATGTAATTCGAACTCAGATGGGGCACAAAATTCTTGATGAGGACAGCATAGTAAGCAGTCCACTAGATGCCAACTTAGAAGAGGAGAAGGAGGAGGATGTCACATCGCAACCAGCATATATGACACACTCTGAGGCTGCAACCTACTTTGCAAAATGTTTGCAGTACCTGGAGAGCCAACCCAACAGCACCCCAGTCAACTTGATGCTGATATAAATGCCTACATGCAAGAGCAAATAAAAAGAGATTTGCAGGACTTAAACAGAAAACTGTGGCTGATATTTTTCGCTAGAATGTAAAGTGTAACAGTCTTTTCTATTTTACTTTTATTTCCTACAAAGCCAGTGTGTCAAAGTGTGTTTAAGGCAATGTATTGCATTTAAAATTTCTTTTTCACAGTTTGCACGGGGATGAAATAAAGTCCTGAGGTTAATTGCAGTCAAATCTTTGCCTTGTTAATAAGTGGCAGTCCCATTTATTCAGACTCCCAATTATCCAAACATTTCAGATGTCCCCTGGGTGGTTTGGATAAACAGGATTCTACTGTATGTATTTTCGGTAGCGACCTTTTCTAGGAAAAGGAAATGGTAAAAACATGTTAAAATCCAAATTAGAAGTAAACCAAAACAAAGTTGTTCTTACTAAATTGAATGCCAAATTTAGAGGGTGCACTACTGAACTCGCAATAAGGACAGGAGAGGCCAAACTGAATCCCATTGGTATGGTTCTGGTCTAGGAATAATATAAAATGGAAGGGTTAGGAATACCATTCTCAGTGTTCTGTAGGGCTCTGCTGAGAACTCCCAAATCAGTCTGAGGATATATTGTTTGTGCAGAGCTGGGAAGAATCTCAGTAGATGCTCTTCTAAATTATGGACTAATTTCATATTGGCTGATGACTTCCAAGAAGTCAGTTAGTGTTTGGCTAAAAAGATACCTGAAGGAAAAGACTCAAACAACTAAACAGGGGATTAAGTGTATTTGGACTCAGGAAATTGGGCTCAATTTTCAAAGCCCTTGAGAGCTGCAAGCTCTGGGTGCACCCAAGATATGGAGCACAGGGCTTGTGGCAATCACCCAGCCAGCAATCGGGATTCTCAGTCCCATGCACCAGGTGCTGCAAGGACCAACTTTTTCTGGTCTAGCTTGCAGCATTCTCCTGGGCTGTTTTTACAGAGCTTAGAAACAGAAACATAGAAACATAAAAATTGTCAGCAGATAAGGACTTCCAGGCCCAACGAGTCTGCCCAAGTGTTCTATCTCCATGTTACCCAAGGACCATAGGTGATCCAGGTAATTTCTCCCCCTGCCCCCTCTCCATAATTCCCTTGTACCTATCCCAAGAAACCTTGAATCCTGTCACTGTTTTGGCCCCCACCAATTCCTCAGGGAGTGCTTCCAGCCATCCACTACCCTTTCTGTGAAGTAGTGTTTCCTAATGTTTCCCTTGGATCTTCCCCCTTCTAGCTTTATGTCATGAGCCCTTGTCCTTGAGAGCTTGTGCCAGATATTTGGCACAAGCTGCCATAAAATGTGGAAACTGTTACAATTGTGCCTGAGATTTGAGAATTGGATGCACTTGCGGCAAAAGGATTCAGTGCACCACCCGCCAGAAGCTAAGTGTTATGGTGCAAGGCTTGATGCAAATCCTGTGCCATGCTTTCAAAACTGAGCCCATTATCTGAATTTTAGAAAATATTAATTCAGCTCGCCTTTGGAGAGACTATATTAATGGGATTGTGGCATTTGAATTATATAAACTACATTTAAAGAAGAAAATGACTGATTACTATAAAGAATGTGATTGAATTGTGTTAGGAATTCTTGACTTTGTCCTTGGCTAGCCAGTTAACTTTGCACGGGTATGAACCAACCTTTTGATAGCAATATTACTGTAGGAAAGAAGCCTAATAATGCAAGACTGACTTGAATTATTACTTTTTAAAAAGAATGAACTTAGATACAAGGGTTCTGTAGGTTTGGGGGTAGATTTAAACTGTTATTGTAGGGTGGCTCACAAAGAAACTATTTTTCATGGCTTGTTCCCATGCTGACTCTACACTAAGGCTAGATTTTTGTATCTGGATGATTTCATTCTTATTTATCATGCCTCCCTAGAAAATAGATTAGAGGTACTACTACAACCATGGGAGCTATACATTGTCACAAGATTAGTTTCAATCCTTAAGGCTGCTCAGAAAGTTAGGAAATTAATACAGTATCTGCTTTACGAAGTTATGAAGAAATATAATTCTAATGAATCAAGATCTTAGATATTATTAAAGGTACTAATGCATTTGGTCATGTACTGTACTTAACTAACTGTAGTGTAGTCGTGGATATTAGTAGAATTAAGAGAAAGACACATGTAGGATGGATTTTTAAGGCCAATATGGATCATCTTTCTCCCTGTGGTCCAGAGTTGGGATTACAGGCATTTTGTTGAGATGGGTGTAGGTAACCAGGCACAAACCCCATAGTGACCTGTTTATATTCTGGCTAACTGTGTGTTTAACCAGAAATTAGTTAAAGTCATGTTCCTTATATGCCTTTCTGGGTTAATAATATCTATAATTTATTTACTGTCTGAACATGTATTATCCATGTCTGTTTTTATTGCTGTATTTTACTTCTTGTGTATTGTTTTTATTTTGTAAAGACCAGTGGTTAAAATCTTTGGATACTGATACCATGGGTTGACTGAAAAAAGAAAGTGGATATCAGATCTCAGAAGTATAGTTGTGCTGTATATTGTTTGCTGTATGGACATCCTTCTCCTTCTGTATCACCTTTCTATCTCACTATAAAACCTTGCAGTGAGCTTGCAGTAGGCAGTGGTGCTGACAACAATGCTGCAGTGATTTCAAAACAAGTTATTGTGAGAATGCTGCTAAAACTAAACCCCCAGAATGCATCACCTTTTGCAGTGATATACCTGTGACCTTCAAACGTGTTGCAAATCTTTAATAATCTTTAAAAATGGGGACCTGAAGAAATACAGTATGTGGAACTACATCTCAAAAACCCCTCACATTCCCAATGATATCAGCAGCTTAGTATGCCTTTAAATGTAGTGCAGCAGATGGGAGAAGACACACTGAATAAATTAAGCAGAGTTCCCTTTCAGCAAACATTATATTAAACAGCTTGAGGTAGCATTAGCTAAACATACCACACAGAGTGCAAAAATGAGACAATGAATAATGTCAGCACTTGATCAAATACCTTCTGGCAGAATGGGAGTAATTTAAGTGGTATTAGAATACATCTGTTAAGAGTTACAGCTCATATGCTAAACAAAACTGCTATTTCATATCTTTGTTTCCTACCTCAGACCTCCAACTGCTATAAGTTGATTAGTAGCTGCAAAAGGAGTTTAGTCCATTTAAATATGACAAAGGCCCTGTATATACAACTCCCCACATACACCAACACGTATAACATTAAGGATGAACATTATTTTTTTTTAAGATCTGGCTTCAAATCAGTTTGTTTCAGACCTGATAAAGGTTGACTTTTTGAGTGCATTAATGCTGGAGGGTGCGAACGGTGGTGGATGAAAGAGCCGGGCCATCACATCAGGGTCATTAGATCCTTTTTAGATTAGATTAGGTCCTGGGTGACTTCAATGCCTTGGTCGATGATGAACTCTCGCAATTTGGACAATACTTCTTCCAGTTGATGACATCACTGGGCCTTACACAGACTGTTACCTCTGCTACTCATAATCATGGTCACTCTTATGACCTAGTCTTTCTACTGGGGATTGAAGCCTTCGACTTGGGGGTGGAACCTGTCAGATGGTCCATCACTACACCATGAGGTTCAGTTTCCATTCCCCCCTCTGTAGGTTTACCCCTGTGGAGATGGTCAGATACTGCCCATTATGAGGTGTAAGCTCTGAAGGCCTGGCAGTGGTGCTTGACATATCAGTGCTTCCTGGGGCAAGTAGTAGTCCAGAAGCCTTGGTATTGGCATATAACAAGGCCATTTCTATAGCTTTGGACGCTATTGCTCCTGTCCACATTTGTCCTCTCTCCCTTTGCACTCGGTCCCCTTGGTTTGATGGGACCTTGATGAAGATGCGGCGACTAGGATGAAGATTAGAGCATTGCTGGTGGAAATCCACCGTGGAGGTCAACCACCTTAGATTGATGGAACATTATCAAGTCTATCAATCTGCAATCTCCCATAAGAAGGCAGAGTTCTTGTCTAGGGCGATTGCAACTGCTCAGAACCAACCGGCTCAGTTCTTTCAGACTGTAAACAGACTGTGCAACCTGGCCTGCCTGCAAATTCAAAGAGCCTTTTCACAAGTGGAGTGTGATAAGCTCTCTCGATTCTTTGCAAATAAGGTGGCTGATATCAGGGCGGGGCTCCAACCAGCACACTCTGTGGAACATGCTACCAATCAGTGCTTGGTCACTTTCCCTCATTTTTCTTGGAGTACCTTCAACCAGCCGGAGTTTGTTGATATCATGTGGATTGTCCAGGGTATGCGCCCTATGTGCTGTAATTTAGATCCAGGCCAACCATCCTGATTCTGGGTTGTTGTGATATCATTGCCCCAGTCTTAGCATGGATAGTCTGGTGCTTCTTTGAGTTGGGTGAGTTCTCTAGCTCCCTGAAGGAGGCTGTGGTGACACCCCTCCTGAAGAAAGCTTCTCTGGACCGAGGCTGCCCTGCTAACTACAGACCAACCTCTAACCTCCCCTTTGTGGGGAAGGTGATTGGGAAAGTAGTCACTCTACAACTGGAGAACCATTTGACCATCCATGACATCTATGAACTTCTCCAATCCAGTTTCTGAAAGAGGCATAGCACCGAGACTGCACTGGTTCAGGTACTCAATGATCTCCTGATGGTGAGAGGGGTTAGGTACTAAATCTGGCCACCCATGTTTCTGACATTGAAAATCCCATCATCTAAATCCTGACCTGTTAAGTGCCCGACATGTCAATTGACCAAATTATGAAATCTTGACAATTTTAATTTCTGCTGCCCCTACACAACACACTGAACACAGAGGAACATTGCAGTTGACTTACCAGAAGTATTTACCACAAACTCAATTAAGGCATACTCAACAGCTGATCTTCTCCCTCACCTTAATGTGCTGCTCAGTGTAGGCATCTTTTGTATTGTGTGCTTGCTGGAGCCTTCAGAATACTATTTCAATGCTTTCTCCGATACAGTTGGTACAGTTTCTTTTGGTCAGGAACAAATCCCCCATGGATCTCCAGTGACCGAGCAACACAGTCCAGCCCCAGTGTTTGGTTCCCCACCCACACACCCAATGGATCTAAATGTTCCCTGATTTTTTGGTTGTCTTCAGCTCCTTATGCCTCTGACCGTTGTACAGACACAGTGAATTTTCCCCGAGTGGCTGACAGTACAGTCCCGTAGTGCCGTATAGGTTCCTGTGTGTGTTTGAGTTATCGAAGCATACGGCAAACAGAGATGGTTGGCAGGTTGTCCTGTTCATTTTGTTCCCAGTTCCCGACATGGCCCCCCACCCCCATAGCAGGAGTCAGTGGCCAAAATTACGGCACGCTACTGCTGTGCACTGAGTGGCTCCCCCAAAATAGCCCTGAAAACATACATCTGGCCAGAGAATGCCTTGTAGCACTTTCACTGTGTCAGCATCATGGACAGCATGACCCTGCTGTGCAGAGCCTGAGAGCATGCAGAACCTTTCTGACTGTCTGTTTTCATTGTTCCACACAGTGACAGTGACATAGGGACAGAGCCAGTGCTAAGTCAGAACAGTACTGTTGGGTAGGCTGGTGAGCATATTGTTGCCGGATCCCCCCCCCCACTGCAAGAAGTGCAAGCCAGTGTGGAGACAGTGGCAAAGCAAGTGAGACAGACAGGTTCTTTGTGCATGCAGCAAGCACTGCAGATGTGCAAGCCACTTGCTCTGTGTGTCGGTCTGACTCATTGTGTACACAAGAGAATGTTGTAATAGTTTCCCAGATAGATCTTATTCTGGTAACCACTGATTCCCAGGTTCTGAGGTCTGATTCACTCAGACACCAATCCTGGTGGTAAAGCTGGACCCCCCAGGTCAGCTCATGCACTTATAAACTATTGGGATTTCATAATTAGGTCAATCGACATGTCGGGCACTTAACTAGTTGGGATTTAGGTGACTGGATTTTCAATGACATGAACATGTGTGTCGGGATTTAGTATGGATGCCGGTGAGAGAGCAGAAAAAACACTCCATCTTGGTTCTTCTTGATCTCTCATTAGAATTTGACACTGTGGACCATGGGGTTCTTCTCGAACACCTGAGGTTCATCTGTCACCTGTCTGGTACAGCCTCAGTTGGTTTAAATATTTCCTCACTGGCAGAACTCAGAGGGTGGTGTCGGGGATTTATTCCTTCGACCCAGTCTCTCTGCCATGTGGGGTCCCTCAGGGTTCAGTATTGTCCCCCATGTTGTTCACAGTGTACCTGCTGCCCGTCTGAGACATTGCAAGATGGTATGGGCTGAGATTTCACAGCTATGATGATGATACCCAGCTCTACCTGTCTTTTGCACCCAACTGGGATAGAGCTCTCATGGAATTTAATAACTGCCTCGCTGAAATCCACGGTTGGATGAATTCCAGCTGGCCGAAGTTGAACTCAGAAAAGACTGAGGTGATGGTTGTGGACCCGGGTCACTGGATAGGGAGGTCAGGAGCAGGTCCACCTTAGAGACTTCTCCTGGGAGGCTCCCAGCTTCTTATCTCTGAACAGGTGTGAGACCTGGGGGGGGGATTCTTGATGATGGGCTGACACTGCGATTGCAGGTGTCAGCAGTCATCAAATCCTCCTTTTATCATCTGAGAAACATCTCCAGGATCAAGCATCTAGTTCCATCCAGTGATCTTCCTACAGTGGTTCATGCCTTTGTGACCTCGTGCCTTGATTATTGCAACTCCCTTTATCTAGGGCTACCTAGGGTTGATATCTGCCACTTGCTGCTGGTGAAGAACTCTGCAGCCCAGTTGTTGATGGGAACTCCCCGGACTTGTCACATCTCTCTGGTGCTGCGCGAACTATTCAGTGGCACATCACCTTTAAAGTCAGACTTCTGACTTATAAAGCCCTAAATGGACATGGCCTGGACTACCTGAAGGAGCATCTGGTTCCTTACTGCCCTGGGCAATTGTTCCGCTTGGCTGACGAGGGGCTGCTAGAGATGCCAAGGGTATCCTTATAATCTTTGGGGGCCCCTGCATTCATGTACGTGGCCCCAGCCCTTTGGAATTCTCTACACCATCAGCTTTGGAAATGTGTGTGACCATGGAGGGATTTAAACAGGCCCTAAAAAATCATTTATGGTACCTGGCCTACCTTGTCTGATTTCATCAAAGTTATGAATTTTATGGTACTTTCTATTTAATTATGTTTTATAGTACTTTGTTTTATCTTTTATTGTTAAGGCGCCTTGATTTTTTTGAAAGGCATGATACAAATAAAGTTATTATTATTATTATTTTATATTTTATTAAAACAATTTCACTAGGTAATCATACAGAAATCTCATTTTGAGCTCTGGCTGCTGGGGATGGTGGTGGTGGGGGGGTACATAGAAGTACAATGTAGCTTAGTGGAATTCTGCATACCCTTTTTTTTGCAGAATTCTGCTGCAACAGTAACCATTTTTACAAACTTTTTTGCTCCACAGAATGTTTCCAACTTGTACAATATGCATTTACACTTAGTGCTGAGTATCACATTGACTCCCCCGCCACACACACACACAGATATGCACTCCACAGATCACAATGTCTTATATTGTTACATACCTGCAGTTGTGTAACACAATGGAATCTGCAGAATTTTGTCGCACAAAAGTAAAAGAAGTGTAATTTGCATATTTGTTATCCAAATCATCAAGAAAAAAAGCCTCAGTACCCCATGTAACATTTCTTTGCAGAATATGGAAATCCCTTGGAAATCTTGCAGATGTCGCTATAAAAAATCCACAGAATTCCACAGGCAAGAAAAATAATAGTGCTCAGTTCTAGAATGAATAGTGATAATTTTAAGGAAACAAATGTAACTAATAAGTAATCAAAAGTGAATACTGGGATTGAAAATTCCAGCATTAAAGGACAACTGTATTGAACATGTAAACCAGTTTTCCAGCATACACTTTTTAAAATAATATAGCATTTCCCTTGCTGTTATTGCCCCATCATTACTGGCCTTTTAGTAAACTCAGTGAGTGTTTCTGATTTGCACACGGGTGTGCAGAACCATTTTATACTACACCACCTTACAGCATCCCTTGTCCATTACTATCTGGGTCATGTTCACCTGACAGACTGTGAAGCACATGTGACCAGATCTGTAATCTGATCTACCTCAGCTCCTAACTCGTTTATAGGAACTCAGTTTCTGATGTGCATCACCAAAGCTACATGCACTTTTACCCATCTCCCAGAGAAAAATAAATCTATTTTAGGTAAGAAAACTCAAATATTTGCAAATCTCTGCATTGCATGGCTAAAACTGGTGGCCTCCGAGTCTGCATTCATTTTTAGGCAAGAAAGGCTTTACGTAAAGTTAATTTTGTTACTAAATTCATCATCTGCCCTGGGATCCTGCTCATGGCTTTCCCTCCAGGGTAGCCCCTCATGTTTCAGAGATATATCCCCATGCTATCTTTTAGGTCTTATAGCATTTGCTAACTTTAATTTATTAGCTGTGTTGTGATTGGCTTCATTTCTATCTTTTATTTGCAGATTGCTCATTTCTAACTTAGGGCAGTTTGCTCTTACCCAACAGTCTCCTGGACTCAAGGGACTCTTATGGTATTACTATTGATTGGTCAATCACACAGTAGCAGAATCTAATCTCACATTTTGCAGAAAATAATTCCTTTTCATTCTGTTTGGTAACATTCTCATACTTGTAAAGTTTCATTCTGATTCCAGTGCTATATGTCATAGAATATCTTGCCTTTAGCTGGCATCTCACTTGTGCTGCCCAGGTGAGCCCTTATCCAGCACTGTCTGAAACTTCCAGCACACTATCTCAGTATTTTTGAAAATGGCGCCAAATGCCAACTGTGCCCTATCCTCCTAGTAGTCAGCAGTGCTATTTGTAACTCCACTCATCCCACTGTGGCACCTCACACTTCCTTTCAGCCACAGAGTTCTATAGTAGAACTGACTGTGCTACTGTATGGAGATATAGGATGTTTAGCCTAGCTTTTTAGCTTGCTGACTGAATAGTTTTTCTGTGTGCACCACCAATTCAGAAAAGACAGTTCTTTGTTTAGCATTAAACTGGGCAGTCTGGATGGACCAATGGTCTTGTTCTACCTCCATTGCTTATGTTTCTATGTATGGTTCTTTCATTTTTTATCAAAGTTTCAACACACAGAAGTCATGACTTAGGAACTTATTTATACCCTTTTACAAAATAGCAAGGTAAAATCCAGAAATTTAATTGGCTAAAGGCAGTCACATGACCATGAGGTGATATTGCTTACTGCATGGTCATTCTTGAATTTAGCCTCCTCACATATCCCAAAGCCAGATAGGATTTTTTTTAAATTAATTGGCCACAATGATTTTTACTCGCTAAGCTCAAGCAGAACTGTCACCTGCACTGAAAGTGCTTCTAAATGGCAGCCCTTTGAAACCACCAGTCCAAAATAGAGAACACATACATGTACCTCATAGAAATGAAGAAGTTTTCATGCAGAAAAAACATTTCTTCATTTTGAAAAATGCAAGCATGATTGCAGTAATCATGGTCATGATTGTCCTGATGAAATGAGGATTTCAAAATGTAACAAAAAATACAGCAGTAATATAATAAAAGTCAGCTTGGAATCTTACTGTATTCATTAAAATAGAATGGAGTGGGGGGGGGGCAGCACAGCACCAAGGAAAAACTAGTTCCTTAAGTAAAAGAAGAAACATCCTAATGCAAAGAAGAAAAAACATGTAGTTACAGCAGGTGGAGGAACTACGTCACCTCTATTACATAAAAACTTATTTTTTTTAACAGAAATTTAAAAATTATTTATATTCTAAGCACATTATTAAGAAAAGGCCATTGTATAAGTGCAATAACACATTCCAAGGGTGTGCATTATTTTAGATCACCACACTCTCACAATGCGTCAGGGGTGTGCAGTGACCTAGTATAATGCACACCCTTGTTATTTGTTATTGCTAGTATAACCGGTGAGTTCCTATGTCAGAACTTGCTGATTCTCAGAAACAACATAATAGATTGAGGGAATACTTCTGACCAATCAAAGTGCTCCTTTCCTCTGTGTGTGAGACACTCTCATGTATGTTAACACCACTGCTGAGACCAAGAGTGCAAGAGTGCTTTCATGCATACTCTTGAGGAAAGAGAACTGTAAACCGAAGGCAAGTGGTTCTGATACTAAGAATGTACTTGAGACCACTCTTGCAACTGTTAATAATGGCTTCAGCTGTGGTATTAATATATTATTGGTAAAGATGGATCATTTATATATATATAGAAATTTCTCAGCTTGCAAAGCACAGTGGTAGCACTCCAGCTCATGACACTGATGACCCAGGTGACGGACTAAACTCTAGGTTGCCAGAGGGCTGGCTGAGGGGATGAGGATGAGCATCTGAGGGACAGTTCTCCCCTTGGGAGGGTGGGATCTAATGCCTGGCTACATTCTGTCCCCTAGCCATGGTTAGTGGTCAGTGCACCTTGGGCCAGCTTGTAAGCTGGGGATTGGTGAAGTGACAGACATCTGCACATCAGGGGTGGGAGTGCTCCCGATGTTTGTTGACATAATTGCACATCTACCTGATCAGGGCACAGTTTAGAAAGAGAAAGCAGCACATTGAGGCAGGAAATATGTGATGCCTCTCCACCAAAATGATGCCAGCCAGTTCTTCGGGGGATCCAGGTTGATCTTAATCTCTATACTAGCCCCCAAGGGAGCCCCGCTGTGAGGAATAAGTCACAAACCTCCCCTTGCAGGCTAGTGGGGGATGTCAAGTGGAAAGAGACCAGAGGGTCTGATGGGCTAATACAGGGGTACATCCTCACCTACAAGGAAGAGGGAAAGAGTTGAAAAAAATAATATGAAGTCATTTTAAAAACCTTTCCTGTACTTGCACATTTTCGGGGCAACTGCGTATAACACACTGTTTACAGAATAAGTATCTCAAACACAGAGGAAAGGAGCACTCTGGCTTGGAGCACTCCCTCAGTCTATGATTCTGTAAAGGTTGTCTCACATGTAGAGGTGGGCAAAGTGCTCCCACATTGCTACATGGAGCACTTCACGTATTATCCCCAAATTCCCGGACTGCTGCACAATGCAAAGCGAATTACTCTGCCTATAAATCTGAACACAAAGTGCATTGTTTCCAATGGACTTCGCATTGTATTACAGCCTTCCCCTTAATTTTAATGCAAAGTGTCATTGATTTTAATGGACTTCACTTTGCTTCACTTGTTTATTGCTATTTCAGGCAAATTTTGCATTGATTCATGGGATGGCAGGTCACATGGGCTCTATATTGCCTTGCACAGCCTCAGTTCTGCATAGTGTGTGTAGTGGAAAGCTGCAGACAGTTTGCTCACAGAGCTCTGAGAATCAAGCCATCGAAAAAGGTTTAAAAAATCACTTTTGATCCAATTATTTTGTTCCAAATTTAGTACATCGATTGTGGAAAACCCTACTGCACTCAGATCATCAAGTGTTGATTGTTTTTGTGTGCATTTTGAATGTTAATTTAGAATATTCAGCCTGTGTACTGACAGACACTGTTGCAGTGTGCTTCGGAGAGGGGTGTATCTGTGGTGGAGTGAAATTCACATGAGAAAGGCAGTCTTTCTAACTGTTTTGTACTTGTAGTGCGTGTTAGTATTTGTGTGTTTATGTACACACAGTAATACTTGAAGTCATTTTTAATAATTATTTTCTGTTTGTTGTGGTGCAATGCATATTTTCATTCTGTTTAAAAGATTTGTTTATATAGTGTACTGCACTGTTAAATTTTCTGCGCATTACCTGTAGTGTGTGAGTGTGTGTTCCATGAAGTCAGACACATTTTATTGTGCCACACAGTAATCACCGCACTCTGAATTGGTTATCGAGTTGCGGTAATTTTTACTGTTTCCTTCTATCTAACTATTGGACTGCTACTAAAGCGCCCCCTCAACCCGAAGAAGGTATAATTTATTTTTCCAGTTTTGGATTTGTGTGACCACTGGTTAAGATGTTTTTGTGCCTGTGCGGCTGCATCTCTTTATAGTGTGCAATCTGTGTCTGTGCAATTGCATCTGTTTAGGGCCCAGTCTGTATCTATAAGCCACAGTTGTTGTTTTTTGGCTTCCCATCCACCCCAAATTACAGAAATCTCAATTTGTTGTGAATTTTCTGTGTAATCCAAAAAAATGCCTGCAACGAGACGTACACACAAAGATGCTTTTGACCATGGCACTGCCACCAGTGGCAAGAGTGGCCATGGGCATGGTAGTATGCAGCAGAAGTGCATAGTTAATGCCAGTTAAGGGATTTCTCTGACTGTTTTTCACAGCACAATCAGTAGCTTCAATCATGATGGAGATGCTGTTGTCCCCACTGGTGGTAGTGAAATTGCTGATGGCATGAGTATTGCCCCAATTTCAACCTGTGACAAGTTAACTGATTTCTCAAATATTGTGGAGTCTAAAGTTTAATATATATAACTGCAAGGAAAGGCAGGGGCATGAGATAAACTATTAAGTACTGAAAGGGAATCAACAATGTACAAGGGGGTAGTATATTTCAGAAAAAGAGATGTTCTCGAACAAGGGGGCAAAATTTGAAGATGGGGAGATGAATCAGGGGCAATGTTAGGAACTATTTTTTCATGGAGAGGGTGGTGGGTACAAGGGCAAACAAAAACTAATGATCAATGTCATGGTGTGAGAGCAGCAGTTGAAGCATGCCCATTATTTGGAGTTGGTGCACCTCTTTGTGCTCCAACCGCTGCTCCACATTGTCAATTCAGTGGTTCACATGGTCCAATTCACTCCACCTCAGACCCATACTGGCATCTGTGGCAGGTATTCATGCAGGGTTGCCACTGTCACTTGGAGGTTGGGAGCAGCTGCTTGCTCCATGGCCTGCCCCCGCTTGACACCACTTGCAGGTGGAGGCTGTGCTGTTACCTGTTGCCCAGCAGGGCCAGCAGGCTCATTCCTGCCCTGTTCAGCAAGCTTGAGCTGCCAATCTGCACAGTGGTGGTTGTATAGGTGGGTGCACTGACCACCTGTGCCCAGAGGACTTCCTTTGGGGCCACAGCGCATCACTTCACCACACTGATGTCTGCAAGCAGTGTAGTGAAGAACTCCCACACTAATGATCTGCGGGGAGGACCAGACACAGGTTGGGGGCCCCAGATGTTGCCAGCTGCTGCTGGTGCTCAGTTGGGGCTGGAGTAGGGAAACCTACTGCTGCTGCTGCAGCTGTAACTGCTGCTGCTCCTCCCTCACTTCCTGCTGAGCCACTGGTGTAGGGGCCATGGCAGGTGATGGCACTGGTGGGGGGGCACTGGTAGGTACCATCAGAGGTGGTGCTTCCATGGCACCACTACCTCCTGTTTCAGGGAAGAGACCATAGCCCAGAAAATGCTCAGGTTCAGATGCGGGGTTTATATGTTTTTGCTATCTTTTTGTCTCCTTTCAAAGTGTGGTTTAGATTTTTTGCCATCTCTTTGTGTCATCTCAAACACAGCTCTTTCTCCCACACTGGGCAAAGTGAAAGTGAAAGTCGTTCACTCTCCTGCATAATTAACTTCCTGCCTGAAGCACGTGATCTGCAGACTGTGAACCATGTAATCTGTGGGCTGTTACAATGCTCACTCACTCTGCCTTTAAAAGAAAATAAAGCAAAGTAACACAGAGTCATCACAACATAAAGTCATTATGAAGTGAAGTGGCATAGTACTACATTTCCATGGGCACTTCACGTAGCTATGTCGAGGTGGAGTGGGCCACTTCGCCTCTACTATGCTAGCGAAGTTAAACTTCGCTGCATCTCTATTCACATGCAGGTGCTACGGAAAAGAGCTTGCCAGGGGAGGGTTTCAAAATGTTTACTCTATTATTGATCAGCCTTGATCGAATATTAATACTACTATGGAGACCACTCTTGCAGCTCTAAGAGTGGTCTCACTTACATTCTTAGGGAATCAGAACTGCTCACTTTCTATTTCCAGCTCTCAAGCCCTAGGAATACATAAGAGTTGTCTACATGCCAGCATTAACTTGCTATACATATGAACTCACAGTCAGTAAGGCTAAGCTCCTGCAGTTTACACAAAATTACTGTAAAAAATAAATGAATATTCTTTGCAAAAAGCTGTGTTAATGCACAAGTTAAAGCTCAATGTAAAAAAGTAGGGAAATGTGGAGTTAGGATTTTCAACCCTAACTCCCTACCCCCAAGCAGCAAAAGGAAAAAACAATAGCATTTTTGGTCTCCAGAGTCTTGCCAAATCAGTGGTGCTTGGGGTTGTCAACTCTAATGCTCATGCCCTGAAGGTCAAAGCCACCTGTGAAAAGCACAAGGTATGGCTCCAAGCCAGTGCCTCACAGTGATACACTCTTTAATGGTAGAAAAATATGTCTCACCACAAGCTGAATTCTAATTTTTTTCCCTTTGCTGCTTGGGAGGTGGGAGTGGCATGTTAGAGTTGGAAACCACAACACCATATTTCCCTACTTTTGTTGCATTAAATTGAACCCTAACTGGTGTATTAAAGCATTTTTTGCACAGAATTTTCTTTCTTTCTTTTTGACATAGGGGAATCATATCTTAATTTATGCAGGTCCCTTTGGGACCAGTGTAAACAGATGCAGATGCACAGGTCTCTCTGGGCTGCACAACAAAGGAAGACTCTAGCCACCTATGGAAGTGTAGGACCCTGTGAGCCCTGCACTTTCAGGACAGTGACAGATGTCAAGAATTCATGGGGCTGTCTGGTGGGCCACAGATACAGATACGGATACAGATACAGATACACAAGGCCAAGATTCCTTCTCTCAGCCAATGCACAAGGCCCCCTGCCACTCATGGGTGCAAAGGTGCAGGGCCCTATGGCAGGAGAAGAGTTGTATTCACTATATAGCACCTGGGGCACTGCAGGCAACCCTGCACCATTCCTTCTCTGGCTGGGTGGTGGTGGTGTCACATAATGGCACCATTCTCACATCCTCACCCCATCCAGTGGGCTCACTGACTTCACCCTCAAGCTCAGCTCACTGGTACAGGATCACAAAACATTACCGGCTGGATAAAGCATGGCACTACACACAATGGGCACAATTCTAGAAAGGATATACATGGCACAAAGTGACTTGCTCCAACAGGAATGGCACAAGTAACACTTTGTGCCATGAGTTCCGACATTTGGGATTCTCGAAAGCAGCCTGCGACATGTTGCAAGTTCATTTCTTCCTGTAAATGAAGAAAACCATCCCCCAAAGTCTTTTTTTTTTGGGGGGGGACCTGTAATGAAGACAATGGTCCATTGCTGTCTCCCCCATTCCCCTCACCAATCCCCACCCTCCCTCTGCGCACCCACATTCCCGCACCCCCTCACCCATACTTACCCTCCAGAGGTCGGGAGCCGCGATCTTCTCTGGACTGGGACATGTCTGCATTCTTCAAAGCCAAACTGTGAAATGAGGAATTGGGTAAGCACTGTATAATGGGACTCAATGGTGGGTTCAACTTATGTTGCTATCTCGGCCAATTTTGGAATTTTTGCACCAAATTTTCAACATGGGACACCTGGGACCCCACCTCATAAACAGTGATGTTGTAATTTTGTTTCTCAGTCCCAAAAGGTGATTTTGCAGTCACTGTGCAGAATCACCTTTCGGGACCAAGAAATGAAATGACAGTGCCACTGTTCATGAGGTGGGGTCACAAAAAGCTTGTGTTGCAATTTGGTGAAACAATTCCAAAAATGATTTCATTAAGAGGGTGCACTGCACAGTTTTTATGCACGCTTGTAAATTCACCAGTTTTTAACATTTTCACTTCAGATTTTCAACATTGCCATTTTTTCACACCTCCTTATGAACGGTACAGCTGTCATTTTGCACATCCTGCTCGAAACATGTTTTTGCACCTGTGGCGCAGAATGGCATGGTTGCTGAGCAAAATAAACTTGTGGGATGGATTAATAAAATCAAAGGCTTTTTTTTTACCAGTAATGAACAAAACAGTCCATCATAATCTCCCCCATCTCCCTCCCTTTCAAAGGAGATGCTTGGCCAAAATGGAGATGTGTGGCGCATCCCAGAAAATGTGCAGGAGCAGGATATTCCAAAGGAGAGATGTGTTGTGCATTTCTGAAGGTGCTAACATGCAGATATAATTTATGCAACACAAAATAAGGGGGTGTGTACGTGAAAATGCCGCCCATCCACATATTCAGCCACAATGTGCAGCACATCTGCTGCACATCTCAAAATGCTCCACACAAAGTTGGTCATGACAGGGGATAGCCTAAATCAGCTGGCCACCTACAGGCAGGCTGTAGAAGTGCATACAGGCAACTCTAAGACAGATCTCAGAGGTGCACCTGGATGTTCTCCAGGCATCCATACACAGCAGTCACACCAGTATGGACATACCCAAAGCCACAGGTACCAACACACCATGGGCACCACCGAGAGATCCATCCCCCACACCACTCCCAGGAAGTAGAAACCCAGATGCCACATGCCAATACTGTCATATGCCCTCCCAAGCATATTAGTGGAGCAGACTACCACACTGCAGCACATGAACCAGGGGCCATGGCTTGCACCCATGTGGCCTGCAAGGCACCACCCGGTGGTGACATGCACCCAGTGTGATATCTAGGCAATGGTGCCCAGGAAGCCTGGTGGTACTAGTGGCAACATGGCACAGGCCAGGGACTGACCTATGGCACACACACATGGTGGTACACCATAGATGCACACAGGTGGGACCGACTCTCTCAGGTACTTGGTCACTTTCTGCACACTGCCATTCCTTGCAGTTATCGCCATGTTCTTGTCATACAGGGGTGTGTGGAGCACTGCAGGTGACTGTACATTGCTTATGGAGCTGGTGTATCATGTGCATGTAGTATGCAGACCAGACTGCATCACCCTGTGCCCTTCCCTGTTTCTTGACCAGGTGGGCCCCCTGTACCCTAGTCTGACCTTGTACATGGCTACGGGTAATGGCACTTTACTCAGGTCAATGCAGTCCACCCACCCACACACAAACATTCCATCACATCTGCCTGCTAGGCTGAAGTACCCCCTGTCCACCTCTGTGGAGTGGTGGGGCAGCCCTGCAAGGCTGGAACTGAACATGCCTTGGGTATGCAAATAGCCTGAACACATTCCAATAATGAGCTGCACATGTAGGGAATGTGCTTGGAATGTGCAATTATGTTATTTGCATATCCTGGCTGAGTATTGCAATTTTGCACACCGCACAAGTGGTTTTTCATTGTGCATTTCCTTATGCTCTGCACAGGTCCCAAGTCACCTGCTGTTCCACACATCTCCCACTGTGTGATAGCACATGTTCAGGGCATTTAGTTGGACATGCATGGTCACATCTTATTGCACAGTGTTTGAATATACCTGTATACCAGAATACCAGTATTCTGTGGTGATGCATCTCAGTCACATGGTGCAGGCACTTGCGCGATGCAGCCTGGGACTTTAGAATATGGGGATGATGTTCTTTAAAATCAGAAAATGCTGCATATTCTGGCCATTTGCTCTGAATTTTGAAGTCCAATGCTATGAATTTTAATGTTGAAGGGTTGAGAGGTACGTTCTGGGGAGCTGAAGAAACAGAAACAACTCTGCTGTCAGAGGAACCAGCTTGCCAAACAGTTCTCCCAGTTCATTATGTAAGGCTTGGAAGAATGGACATAGTGTAGGGCATGACCACATAATATGTGTGTGATGTGCATGGGTTGCTGTGCAGCCCCTCCAGCAGGAAGAATCTCTAGACATAAATTGTAGGTAGCTCTTAAATGAAAAACAAAATGAAAGTAGAAAAGTGGGGTGAGCAAAATTGCACTTCTTCCAATTGGAAGCTCCTGGAGGATATGTGAACTGTATTATAAACCAAAGTATTATTTGGTACTCTAGCTAAACAGCATTGTTTATTTCATGGTTACCTTCTCGGAGATGCTGCCTGTCTATGGCATGAGTGAGGACAGGGTACTCCGCACCATGGTATCAATGAATGGTTGAACAACTGGTGTGGAGCACAAGATTTTGGCTTCATTGGGGACTGGGGGTCCACCTGGAGGGATACAGGCCTATACTGGCACGATGGTCTGCATCTGTCCAGGAAGGGAACCAGGGCCTTAGGTGATAGGTTTAAATGCTTCATAAGAAAGCTTTTCAACTAGTCAAGGGGGGAGGCACTGAATTTCCAGCCTCCCCCCACAAAACAAGGTAGTTAGTGAAGTAAACACCAAGGTAGAGAAGTTGATAGGAAGCAGTACAGGGGTCAATGGAGAAAAAGGCAAAGGCAGTAAGTACAGGATGGGGCTAAAAGGGGTAAGGCCATCAAAAAACAGAGGGCAATGAGTACCAATGCCTGTAGTCCGGGTAACAAGCTTCCTGAACTAGTGGCCTTGATTTAAGAGGGACAGCTGGATATTGTGGCAGTCACAGAAACATGGTAAACAGAGAACCATGACTGGGATGTCAACATACCTGGGTACACAATCTACAGGAGGGACAGGGAGGTAAAAGAGGATAAGGAGGAATAGCTTTCTATGTAAGGGAAGCGATCAAATCAATGGAACTAAAGGGTAAACAAAGAGGAGAGGAGACACTGTGGGTCACCTTGGAGACAGGAAACGGCACCACAGTCCGCATGGGTGTTGTTTACAGACCACCGTCTCAAGGGGAGGAAAGATACAAGGAAATGATAGAAGGCATCCTTAGAATGACAGAAAAAAGGGAGATGTTATTGATGGGGGACCTGTATATACCAGATGTTAACTGGAGCACATTTGCTGCAGCCACATCCAAGAGCAGGGTCCTTCTCGATGCCCTACAGGGGGCATGCCTCAGACAGCTAGTGTTGGAACCCACTCAGGAGGGAACAATCTTAGACCTGGTACTCTCAAACAGGGATGAAGAGAGGATCTCAGATTTAGAAGTGGTTATCCATCTGGGAACAAGCGCCACCAAATAGTGTGGTTCATAATAAACACAGCCATAGAGTCAAGCCATACAAAAGCGAGGATACTGGATTTTGGGAGGACTGACTTTGGCAAAATGGGAGAGTGCATAAGGAATGCACTAGCAAATGGGCAGGAAGGAGGGGGTGGAGGAAGAATGGGGAAAAATCTGAACTGCCATCAAAAGGCAACAAGCCTTTGTGTGAAACAAACAAAACAAAATGAAGGAAAAAAGCACCATGGTTCTCAAAAGAGGTGTCGGGAAAGATTAGGGAGAAAAACATAGCATTCAGGAAGTATAACAAATCACAGAAAGAGAAGGACAGGGAACTGTATCAGTTAATGCAGAAGGAAGCAGGGAAGGCAGTCAGAATAGCAAAGACCCAAACAGAGGAAAAAATAGCCAACTCGGTTAAGAAGGAGGATAAAACATTTTATAGGTACATTAGGGAGCATAAAAAGACCAAGGAAGGGATAGTGAGGCTTAATTAAGGGGAGGAGAGGTGGGCAGAGAGTGACAGTGAAAAGGCAGAGATCCTAAATGAATACTTTTTGCTCAGTATTCCTGAAAGAAGAGGAAGGGTGGGTACCTAAACCAAACAATAATAGCACTCTGGATAGAGGAGTCAATACCAGTATATTCACAGAAGAAAGGTCCCGAAAGAACTTCTAAAACTCAAGGTGGACAAAGCAATGGGCCCTGATGGGATTCACCCCAGAATTCTAAAAGAACCAAGGGGAGAACTAGTGACACCACTGACTATCCTTTTTAACAAATCATGGGAGGATGGTGTGGTACCTGAGGACTAGAGGAAGGCAGATTTTATTCCCCTGAACAAAAGTGGGAGCAAGGCAGAGGCAGGAAACTACAGACCTGTCAGTTTGACCTCAGTGGTAGGGAAAATTATGGAATCACTTTTGAAAGAAAGAATTGTTGAGTACCTAGAGGTCAGCGGTGCACAGGACCCAAGGCAGCATGGATTCACAGCACGAAGGCCATGTCAGATGAATCTAATAGATTTCTTTTACTGGGTGACCAAAGTATTATACCAGGGAGGGGTTGTGGATGTGGCCTACCTAGAATTTAGCAAGGCATTTGACACATACAACATACGAAATTGCCGGCAGAAAAAGCTCCACAGGTTTATCAAGAGTGCTCGATTGTGCAGCTCTTAGTTTCACATCACTACAGCTGCCCCTCCCAAAGTCCCACACAAATCATTAATAAATAAGAATATTAATACCTTTATTTATTAAGAACTCTTCATAAAGTACCAGAGCGCTGTACATCCATAAAAAAACAATTAAAACCATACATAGATACATAGATACATAGACAGTGTCGGCAGATAAGGGCCTATGGCCCACCCAGTCTGCCCATTTGAGCTTGTAAGTTCAGTTTGTTTTCCTAGAAGTCTGTTTCCCCTTAACCCTGACCTCTAGAATTCCTTTATGTCTATCCCATGCATTCTTAAATCCTGTGATTGTTTCAGCCCCCACCACTTCCTCTGGCAGGGTGTTCCACTTGTCCACCACCCGTTCTGTGAAGAAATTCTTTCTCATGTTTCCTCTGAATCGTCCTCCTTCCAACTTCATCCCATGCCCTCTAGTCCTGGAACACCTTTTTCACTTAAAAATAGTGTTTTCCTGCACCCTGTTTCTCCCTGTAAGATACTTGTATGTCTCTATCATATCCCCTCTCCTCCTCTCCTCCAGGGAGTACATGTTCAATTCCTTCAACCTGTCTTCATAGGACTTGTGATGCAATCCATGCACCATCTTTGTTGCCCTCCTCTGAACCTTCTCTACCCTGTCTATGTCCTTACCTAGGTATGGTCTCCAGAACTGTACACTGTACTCCAGGTGGGGCCTCACTAAAATTCTAAAATACATCCATCAATATATGTAAAACACAACTGCAATAGTCGGACATAAATTAAAAAATATCTCCAAAGGCATGTTCGAATAAATACATTTTTAAAGCAGTTTTAAAGCTCTCCACTGTCAGGCACTCCCATATCTGATGAGGCAGAGAATTCCACAGGGTTGGAGCTGCAAATGAAAATGCCTGTGATCCAGAAGTTTTTAATCGTACCCTGGAAATCTCCAGCAATCCCTCATCGGTCGAGTGGAGTGGTTGGAGGGGGCAGTGAAGATGCAAGAGATCTTGCAAGTAGCTCAGTCCCTGTCTGTGTAGGGCTTTGTAGGTCAGTAAACTGACCCTGAAGGTGATCTGCCACTGAACTGGCAGCCAGTGAAGTTCAAGCAGCACAAGCGTAATATGACTGGATTGAAATGATCCAGACAACAGATCCGCAGCATTCTGTACCAGCTGCAAGCAGTGGATATCAACCCCCACAAGCCCTAGGTAAAGGTAGTCCAGGTGTGACATCACAAAGGTGTGGATCAAAGTTGGAAGGTCACCACACAGAGCTAGGTGCTTAATCAGGGTGATATTCCTTAAATGGTGAAAAGAGAACTTAACCACGGCTAACACGTGAGAACGAAGTGTCAAACCATCATTAAGTATTACCCCCAGATTTTGCACCCGCTCAGAGGTCATCAACTGAGCACCCACAAGCCAAACCCCTGAGGGACATACCATCGCTGACCCCTCCATCCGGTGACTAGGATCCACTACCAACACCTCAGTCTTGTCAGAATTCAGTTTTAACCAGCTGGTATTCATCCAATCCTGGATTTCTGCAAGGTAGTTGTTAAACACAGAGAGCGCAC
This sequence comes from Neoceratodus forsteri, assembly GCA_016271365.2. NCBI lineage: Eukaryota > Metazoa > Chordata > Ceratodontiformes > Ceratodontidae > Neoceratodus > Neoceratodus forsteri. The sequence goes on along the minus strand of CM057455.1, from coordinate 910,321,659 downwards.
TATCCTGGTCGGGAACAAAGGACAGGTAGAGCTGTGTATCATCTGCATAACAGTAAAACTCCAGCCCATACCACCTCACTATGTCTCCTAATGGCAGCATATACACCACAAATGACATGGGAGACAGCACAGAACCCTGCAGTGCCCCACAAGGCAGAGAGAATGACTCAGAGGAATAAATCCCTGAGACCACTCTCTGTGATCTGCTAGTGAGGAAAGAATGGCACCATCAGAGGACTGTACCAGACAGGCCACAGATGACATGCAGGCATTCCAGCAGCACCCCATCATCCACGGTGTCAAAGGCTGAAGAGAGATCTGGAAATACCAAGATGGTACAGCGTTTCTGATCTCTCGCAATCAGGAGATCATTGAGTACCTTAACCAGAGTGGTCTCGGTGCTATGCCTTTTATTTAGTTTTTTTAACTTTATGTTTATTGGTCTTGCAATAGACATACAGTTAAAAATATTCCTGATACAGTACATTAGGAATTTAGCTCACATATTCCACCGGAGGGCGCCAACCCTCAATATAAGCATGTTAAAAAATTCGTACAGTTTCTATTAGATACATCCTTGAAGGGTTTTCAGTAAAAACATAATATTTCAAAGTATTATTTAATCATTATTTGCTATTCAATGAGCCCATGAGCTGCATGTTATTTAAATGCTATTATTTTAATCCAAAAGGATTACAGATACCAACTCCTTAAGTAAGGAGACGAGTGTTCATGCTTCTATCAATAAATGGCACCAATCTGGTAACATCAGATCTTTGAACTGAACTACAGCATTATACCCTATTATAAAAGTACTTTTTGGGTTTTGATGGTAGAATCGTAATGAAGAACACAATAGCGTGCCACATGACTCTGTGATAAAAGTACTGTAACTTTTAACCAAAATAACTCCAACAAGCTGATGACAGCATACGATTATTTAAACAACAGTTGGATTTTTCAACAGTCATCTGTAAATTGTTCTGGTTTACAGTTGAAGATTGGAGATTTAACTAAAGGTAATCAAAGAATCTGTGGTATATTCATTAACTGTTCCCCTCATAGTGTCACTCATTGTAAACCTGTTGTTTAATCAGACACTACAACGATCAGGTCTCTCCCTCTTCAGGTTTGTCTAGGTCTGACTGATCCATTGAATCACTGCATCTCTGAGGTGGCTTATGTTTTTGAGCCCATTTCAGAGGTTCGTCAGGGTCTGAAAAAATATAAACCTTACCCTCATGCAAAATACGCATCCACGCTGAGAAGAGCATGCTGTGTGGAATTTGTGCCTCTCAAAGTACAGTCCTGACGCCGTCATAGTGTTTCTTCCTTTGCTGAGTGGCAAAACTCAAGTCTGGGAAGGGCTACACTTGAACTCCCTCACAAAGCAAGATTCTTTTTGCCTGGCCAGGGCTAATATGAAATCCCTTGAACCGATGCCATCCAAGTTTGCCACTATAGCTCTGGGGGCCTCTATGTTAGTTTGCCTGCCCCTCAAAACAACCCAATAGGCCTTCTGAATTTAGATGCGTCTGTCAGAAAAAGGTTGCCCCAACTGCTGCTCCAGGCAGTCTTAGAGGAATAGGATTAAGTGATCCCCCTCACTTCATTCGAGGATCCCAATAATGTGAAGATTTGTGGCCCTGGCTTGGTTTTCAAGTGTTTCAAGCTGGGATCTCAGATGAGTATTTTCCTTTACTAAATTGGCTGCAGTCTCTATAGCTGCCACAGAGCATTTATAAGATTCTGACACTTCTAGCTTAATTACTTTAACCTCCACTTCTATGGTATTGACTCTGGTGGTCAAGGAATCAAATTTTTCTGACAATCCAGACACAGTACTAATGAGCCTTTCCTTTTATGGCCCAAGGTTTGTAACGTCTCTTCTTCACTTGCATCTTCCTCTGTGACGTTGAGGCCTTGAACAGACCTCGTGGCAGGGGGTCCATGAGTACTTTTGCTTTTTATTCCATCTTGTGACCCCCTTGTCTTTCTTCGGATTCCCCATCATTTTATTTATTTTATTTATTGAGAGTATCAGATTACAACCTTTGAGTCAAGGACTCATTTCCAAAGGCTCCACGTCAGGTACGATACACAACAACAGGTATTCATAACACAGTAAGAGACTACAGACATGGTATTGACAATATATAAGGTTAATAGTATAACAGTGATGATGTAGCTAAGATAGCAACAGGGTTAAGAGCAGTGCTGCTAGTTCTATATAGTAGAGAAGCCATACAAGTCCTAAGTGGGGCTTGCAAAAGTAAGTGAGCAGTACAAAATGGTAATAAGGGTGTAGCCTGAATGCTGATAGATAGTGTATGCAGCTGGGATGCCAACTTTGTCATTAACACACAAAGGAGCAGGGCGAGGAGTATACTGAATATATTATAACTCTCTTAAGTTTCCGATTTTCAGTTGTATAGCACCCGCTGGTCGAAACCACTGACAAAGTACTTAATTTTATTTATCTTAGTTGTTGTTAAGAGCTGTAGTTCCTAGTGACCGCTTACTTCGGGCTCAACAGCACCCCACGGTGCTATGCCTTTTGATGAAAACTGGACTAGAGAGGATGGTTAATGTCATGGATGGTAAGATAAAACTGTAGCACCATGACTTTCTCAATAACCATACCCACAAAGGGAAGATTAGCGACAGGTCTGTAGTTATCAGGGCAATCTGGGTCAAGAGAAGATTTCTTGAGAAGGGGAGTTATGACTGCTTCCTTCAAGGAGCAAGGAAACTCATCCAACTCCAATGAAGACCAGACTATCTCCGCAAGAACTGGGCCGATGACATCAATGCAGTCTAATAAAAGGCGAGTAGGGCCCGGGTCAAAACTACAGTGAGTCGGGCACATACCCCAGAGAATCGGCAGGACATCCATGACATCCAGGTGTTCAAACTCCATCCAACAAAACCGAGGTGTAGTGACACCCCACCGACCACCATCCCCCCCCCATTGAAAGAGCTAAGTGGATCTCAGACCTGATTGTCAGCAACCTTATCAGAAAAGAACTGAGCAAAACCCCCACACTTATCGTGAGAAAATGCTCTATGAACTTGCAGACAGGCTGGATTGCAGAGTCTGTCCACAGTTAGAAAGTGCTGAGCTGGTCGATTCTGAGCTGCAGCAATCTCCCTGGACAGGAATTCTGCCTTTTTATGGGAGATTGCCGACTGACAGTCTTCATAATGTTCCATCAGTCTAAGTCTGTCAGTATCCTAGTCAGATCTCCACCAGCTACGTTCTAACCTTCATCCCACTCGCCTCAGCTCCTGCAAAGCCCCATCAAACCAAGAGGACCGAGAGCAAAGGGTGAGTGGGCAAACATGGACAGGAGTCAAGGCATCCAAAACCCCAACCACAGCCCGATTATAGGCCTGTAACAGGTTCTCAGGACCCTCACTTGCACCCGGTAGTCCCAATAGGTCCAATTCCACCAATCAAAATCCTGGGGGTAACTCCCTACAATGGGCGGTATCAGACCACATCCACAGGGGCAGATCTATAGGGGGGAGCAAGGAGACTGAACCTTATAGTGTGGTGATCGTACCTTCTGATCAGTTCCACAACCAAGTCAAAAGTCTCCATCCCCAGGAGGAAAATCAGGTCCAACGAGTGACCTTTACTGTGAATCGCAGAGGCAACCGCCTGTGTAAAGCCCAACTAAATCAGAAGTCAGAGAAAGTCCTGACCTAATGGCGAGAGTTCATCATTGACCCAGGCATTGAAGTCACCCAGAACCATCAATCTGGGAGACTCCAATAATACGTTGACAACAAAATCCACGACTTCCAGCATGAACAACTTCTCGGCTCCTGGTGAACGGTAGAAGAGAATGATCCTGTACCCCACACCTGAGACCACTGCACACTCGAAGAATCTGACTCCCCCAACTGGCACATCTACAGGGTTCAATTCCAATTTAAAACAGATTGCTACACCCCCACCCCATGATCCATTCTCGCACGGTGTATCACAGAAAAAATCGTACAGAATTGCTGCTGCCAAAATGGGTCCGCATTCTCATTCAGCCAGGTCTCGGTGATACATGACAGATCTGCTGACCCAACAAGATTGGATATAATAACTATCTTGTTCTTAATAGATCTGACATTGCACAACACCATGCAAGTCAAATGAGATACTGGGGCCGATCGAGCGACCGTCCCATTCAACATGGAGCCCTTGGGTATGGGCACCAGACAAAGCGAACCTCATTCTGGATTCCATTTTGCCCCAGGGTATATCCTGGTCCTTACAACCCCATTCCAGTCACCCCACTCTCCCCCCTTCCCAGTCTGGGGCCCCCACCCCTCTGCCTACTACCCACTATCCCCAGCACCTCGCAGTGGCTATAGACCACTGCGGGTAATGGAGGACAGCTAAAAAGGTGGAGGTCCCAGAGTTTGGAAGGGGAGTAGTACCTAACAGGGAGAGCAACCTGCAAATGCATGCTGATAAGATCTAAAGCTCCAGCACACAATTTCCTAAATAAACTATATACCCACTCACAATAAATAAATCTCCTATAAACCCACCCTAAGTAAAAATAAACCATCAAAAAATTACTTCTAAATCCCTCTTAGTTCAGGCAGAAGATAAAAGATATATGCAAAACAGGTTCAGTCTTTAATCAGGCTGTTACTCTGCTTTGTTGGGTCTCTCACCCCCAACAAGCATAAGTAATAAATGACCAATGAAAAACACCAGTCTCCCACTGGCAGATTTTCAAACTGAAAAGGTTGTACAACACTGGTTATATGGAAGTTCTCTCACTTCCTACCCTCAAATTAACAGGCAGAAAAGGAGAAGTCAGTCTATTTCCGAGGAGCAGTTCTTAACCACAATCCATGAAAGAAACAGGGCCAGCCAAAGAATTAACCCACTATTAGAGCTGTGCCAGATGACCACAGCCTGGGAGGACTATCCCCCCCAAAGAATCAGGGCCCCCAAAAGGAAGCTCTCTGGCCACCGATTAGAGGACTCCTTTGGGAACCAGGGTCCTACCACCCTCCAGTCACAGAACCCCCAGCGCCTTATCCATGGGGGCCACCCAACACAAACCAGCCACCCAGATAGCTCCACAGGTCAACCATGTCAGCAAGCTTCAACAGACCAGGAGAAGCAATTGGCAGTAACAACAATAGCGTGGCTGAGACCCTAGTTAAGGGAGGAAGGCAGCTCCTACAACCCTGAAAAGCTTGGAGAATCACGCAGGGACCCTGGTTTTCCATTTTTACTGGTAACACTGGTAACAATCACAGAATCCTGCTTGGTTTGCAGATTTTGAATTCTTGTACCGGTGCCTCACAGAAATTGTATGTCACTGCACAGAATCTCTAAGATTTCAGTATCTTTTTAAATCTTTTTTATTTTCTCTTTCTAAGTCCCCTTCTCACAGCATCAGTATCCCCTAGCTTCACCCCCAGGTAATGTTCAGGAGCTCCTGTGGGCCTGCCCCTATCCTGCCTGAGTTGTACCCCCCCAGGTGGGAAGGGAGGGGAACCTAGGTCACCCCTCCACACTCCCTTAGTGTGTGTCGGGCAGCCCAGTGGGTCCCTCATGGAGCCTGGTTATGAAGTCTGGGGCACCAGGGTCCCTTCTGCCAGTGGCCAATGTGGGATGATTGTTCCTGGTTTTCTGGTCTCTGTCCCTGAGGGCACCAGCACTAGAGATACAAGAAGGTAGGTCACTTAGAGACATGCCACTGCTTCAGATCCTGGCTAGCATCCTTCCCTTCTGATCACTCTGCAGCACCATTGCACCACCACCCGTGGTCACACTGGTGGTGGTAAAGAAGCAGGACCTGCAGCCCACCCTCCCCGGAGGAGAACAGTCCCCCAGGTGCTCGATCCTACTCCCCTGGCCAGACCTCCAGCAACCTGAGTTTGCTTCTGACCCTGGGTCGCTGGCATTGCAAGCAATAGTGCTACTGCAGCGCCAGTGGGCCGACCCAGATTTCAGCATCTTAAAATGAATGCTGCTGTGCTTTGCATTCTTTCTGCTTTGCTGCATATAGAAACAGTAAGGAAATCACCCGCACTGCTCTGTGTAATCAGCAATTCAGTTTAACCACCCATGTTTAGTGGTTAGAGTAACAAATGGTGACTGAACTGGGTACATCCAGCAGACTTGGGTTTGAGTACCACAACCTCCACTTGCATCCAAGCAAGTCACTTAACCTCCCAAGTGCTTCTAGGTCACTCCTTAAAACAGACAGTTCTGCCTAGTGGGCTTTACCTGCTTTACAAAGAATATAAAAAAATACCAATATATGTTTACTGCATCATAGAATAGTAGTCAGGGTACCATATAATTTATTTGAGTTTTACTTGGGCTGCAATGATTTTGTATAGGTAAAGATAAATATTCAGATACGTTTTATAAGCTTTTTTTTAGATTTTTGTCAGGTTTTTATTGTATTCTTTGCATATAAGCATCTAGATTGTAGATTGCTAAATGCAGGATCACTGTTACCAACTAACTTATACAAGTTTATAATCAGTAGGGCCATCCAAAATCCTCAGTTGTTTGAATGAAAACTAGTCTGAATTAAAGTATGTTCACAAAGAAGAAACTGCCTTACTATTTATGAAAATACTTCACAGTTAGCACCCCATTTAGGTGAATTGGATCATTTGCACATTTTCTTCCACCTGCTGGTTCTGTCTCTGTGACAACAAAATGTTTTCTGATGGACTGCTTCAACAAAAAACACATATTAAGTATTTAAGAGTACTTATGTTTGGCCGGTAGATTTTGAAAGCACATTCAATGACATACAGAGGGTAAGACCCCAGGGGCTGTATGAAGCTGGTGGGCAGAGTAGTGCTCAATTCACATCTGAACAAAGACATTAAAACTGGGAGACACCCTTTTAATGGACACCAAGTAGAAAAAAAAAGCAACCACATGTCTGGGAGATGCATGAATCCATTTGAAGGTCCTCCACTAATCACTTGTGGATTTTTTAGGTGAAAACACTTTATTTCAAAGAAGCAAATTCAAGCAGGTTTTTTTTTGCTCCTCCTCCTACCCACTGGCCATCCACTCCTTCAGGCCTGCCAAGTCCCCCTACCACTGCTGCTGAGTCCCGACCACTATCCACTGACATTTATTGCTGTGCTACCAGGTAACCCAAAGTAACCCTTCACTGAGTGGGCCCCTACCCCTGTGGGAGGCTACCAGGAAAGGAGAATTGCCCCAAATAGCTTCCTGTGTATCCTGGGCATGTCAGGGGTCAGAACGGACACATGTCTGGGGCTTCTGGTGTGTGGCAGGACCAGCAGCCATCCTTAAGTTGGCCAGCAGGTGTTTTCCCATTTTCTTGGGAGCTTGACAGGCTACATGATGTCAAGGCACAAGCCAACATCTGTCACACTCCTCCCACAGTGAGGACTGACATGTTGTCATGCCTCTGGCCTCCACCATGGGTCAGCAAATGCTGAGCCATGAACCCACCCTCCCTCTCAGGAGAAGGGGAGTGGTTGTTGGACACTCAAGCCTTCACCCACCAGCTGGCCCTCCAACACCCAAATCTGTTCCCTAACCCTCGTCAGTGGTGTCACAGGCAGATATCCAATTCAGGCAGTTAAATTATAGATAGGAAAAAACAAAGGTAGTCCACCTTAGTGGTGATGGTTCAGATTAATTCACATCTGAGTTCTAACAAGCAAAGAGGTCAAGTCATTTGTAACTAGTGCATGTGGGGTGTAAGTGTTGAAAGGGGATCATAGTTCTGTCACTACTGCCATCACCCCAGAGGGATGTGTACTGCACTGTTGCTACTGCCATCACACCAAAGGGGTTGGGGAGGTAGTGCTTCTGCCATCACCACTGGTGGATGGGGAATGTAGGCCTGCTGCTGTCCCACCTGAGGGATGGGGGCCATAGTGCTAATACTGCCATCACACATGAGGAATGATGACCGTAGTACTGCTGCCATCACACCTAAGGGATGGGGGCCATAGTGCTGCTGCTTCTGTCACACCAGAGGGATGGGGACCGTAGTACTGCTTCCATCACACCTTAGGGACGGGGGCTGTAGTGTTGCTGGTGCCATCACATCTTGTACCTAAAATAACTTTAAATTGGTATAAGGATGAAAGGATGTGTAATAGTGGAGGTTAAAATTGCTAAAATGCATGTTAGCAGAGTTAAAAATTGTTAAATAAAGTACACAAAACCAAACACCGGTAAAAATGTATTTTGGCTTAGCAGACACCCGTGACAATACTGTTTTTTACAATGTGCAAAATGGAATAGGCCCTTTCTCAATCCCGTTAAACCAGTGTCCCTGCTTATGATCTAATTACTCCCTGTCATCCTCCAACAACCACCAGGCCAGACCCCTTTCCTGCTGGTCCCCCCATCCTCCGGCAGGAGGTTCCCACAGCAACACCCCCACCACTCAAGGCCACACAAAGCCCCCCCACACCAAGAGACCCAGTGCCCCAAGTCTGAGTCTTCCAACAATAAGTGAAATAGCAGAGCTCCCAACCAGTTCTCAATTCAGGAGAAAAAACAGCAAGATCAAACTGCCAACACTCACAACCTCCACCAGTCAGTACTCCTCTGTTGAGTAGAGTTTTATTCAGAACTCCTCAGAATGAGCTCCCTCTGGACAGCAGGTTCCTCATGTGATGCAAAAAATATGTAAATCCACAAAAAGTCAACCAAAAGGACCCTTCCACTCCAATGACCGCCTTTCAAGAAATCGCCTGAGACTAAGTGACTGCCGCTGGCTTTAACCAAATGGGAGCGCTCACTGTAACAGGTGAGCACTTCCAATGAAAAAATAAAACAAATTAAATTAATGGACTAATAAAAGCTCCGCAACGTGGTAAAAACTTTACATCACAGGAGGGGCTGAAAACTGCAGTCTGCCACATTGCTAAATGGCCTGAAGCCTCGAGGGATGCCCAGTATAACTAATTATATGCCAGAACATCACACAAACAGCCCGACAAAAACGGCATCCAAAAAATGTGCTAAAAATCGTCATTCTGCCTCACTTCTTCCACCCTCTCTAAGCTATCAAGCAAAATAACAAAATGCCCTGAAAAGAGTCAAATAAAACAAAATAAAGGTCCAAAGCTGGAGCTAACATTCTGGCTGGCTCACAGCCGCCACCAATACACCTAGGGACAAATGATCTAGCCAGCCTGGGAGTGAGTCCCAGGGAGGTAACCTGACTAACCTGACTAAAAAATTGGCTGGACAACAGGATGCAGAGGGTAATAGTAAATGGAGTCCACTCTGAGGAAAGGAGGGTTACTAGCGGGGAACCACAGGGTTTAGTACTGGGACCGGTCCTCATTATAGTCTTTATAAGTGACATTGCAGAGGGGCTGGAAGGAAAAGTATGCCTCTTTGTAGATGACACAAAGATCTGCATCAGGGTTGATATACAAGGGGAGGTGGAAAGGATGAGAAGGTACTTGGCAAGGTTAGTGGAATGGACAAAAGTAGGGCAGCTTAGATTCAATGCAAAGAAGTGCAAAGTAATGCACCTTGGAAACAAAACCCAGGGGAAGAGTATACAATGGGGGGTGGTACTAACAACAACAAAAATGGAACAGGACTTGCGGGTAATCATATCAAATGACCTAAAGGTGGGCAAGCAATGTGAAAAGGCAGTAGGGAGGGCAGGGGGATACTGGGATGCATGGCAAGAGGCATCACCAGTAGAAAACAAGAAGTTGTTATCCCTCTGTACAGACAGTTGGTGACATTCCATCTAGAGTACTGTGTGCAATTCTGGAGACCCCAGCTCCACAAGGACATAGACAGGATAGAGGCAGTCCAGAGGAGAGCTATTAAAATGGTGCAGTGTCTGCCCCAGAAGCCATAGGAAGACAGACTAAAGGAGCTTAATATGAATACACTAGAGGAAAGGAGGGAGAGGGAGGACATGATAGAAACATTCAATTACCTCAAGGGAATCAACAAAGTCCAAGAGGGTAGTGTCTTTCAGAAAAAAAGATGTGCAAGAACAAGGGGGCACAATTTGAAGATAAAATGGGGGATGGCTCAGGGGCAACATGAAGAAATATTTTTCAGAGAGTGGGTGGTGTATGCATGGAACAGCCCTCCAGAGGAGGTAGTGGGGTCAAAAACAGAGGAGGAATTCAAGAATACAAGGGACAGACATAAGGCAATTCTAGTGGGGGGTATGAGGAAGTAGGCTGTTGGTTAACTAGGATCTGCAGCTTATCTGAACGGTAGGGAAATGGGTAAACTGGGATGGCCAAGTGGTCCTTATCTGCCATCAAAGTCTATGTTTCTATGTTCTGTGTTACTCAGGATTTCCTGGTTATTGACATCCAACAGATGACTGATCTTAAAAAATGATTGAAATGCAGAACTTACTTGTGAATATCAAATAATTATATAAATTGTTGTAATATGTAGAGGTCATAATCCCATATTATCTTTGATGCGACAGTAAAAACTGATCATTTGATTTGATGTAGCTTTAAAACCTTGTAAGCCCATGGGCTAAAAGCCCATTTTTTATATATTTTTTTATCTGTTTCTGACACCTTCCATCCGACCCGTCCGACCCTCCTTCAGGTGGCCAAGTCCACACCCTCCGCTGTTCCCCCAATCTGCCATCCATCTGCTCAGCTACCTGCCTGTCCTGGCATATCCCTTCAACAAGGGGGCTGCCCTGCCCATAGAAAGGCATTGGGAAGGGGAGATCGAGGTGTCCTTTGGCACCCCCATGCATCTTGGGTGGGCATTATGGGCAGAATAGGGGCTTCCCAGCTTCGCGGCCGGGGGAGATAAGCTGCTGTCATCTGGCGGTACAGGTGGCTATTTTCCATTTTCTTAGTTTCCCCACCCCTTGGGGATGCATGCTGCGGCACCCTTGAAACCTGACCATGCAGCATGTGGTCACCCAAGCCACAAAGTGCAAGGCCATATCTGGCCACAAGGAGCCACCAAAGGGCAATGCCTCCACGATCCTCCGTCCTGGGAGGACAGTGTCCAAAGGACGCTCATGAGCCCTCCCTGCAGGCCTCCAGTCCTGATGTCCTAGGCTCAGGCATAAACCCAGGTCACCAGCATGCCAGGCGATCCCCTATCACCTGGCGCCATGGAGCTGGCCTAAAAGCCCATTTTAAAGGGTGACCAGGGACAAACAGACAAATACATAGATAACAATTAAAAACAATAAATCAAAAAAGAGTACAGTTATAAGCTAACCAATGATTTCTAAGCAAATTTAGAAGAGGTGAAGAATAGTAGTATATACAATACTCTTGTTATAATATCATCTTGATAGTGTCAAGAATATAATGTTCTAAGTTCCATCAGTATATTATAAACATAATAACAGTTAAGAAAATCATCAGTATCAAGGCCTATAGTTCCATATTGGGATTCTGCTGATATGAAAAAACACTCAAGTTCTGATCTTATGGTTTATGATGTTGCCAGAATCCCATTAGAGAATTATAGCTATCTTGCTGATGGTCTCATCTCTATTATTCTGCAATTAGAAATGTAAAATTATTAATGAACTCAGAAATAGATCCCTATGAGATCTAAATGTTTAATGTATAAAGTTCTATTAATGTCTGCTTAAACATTCTCTTTTCTGCATTAGTGTGTCACTCTTATTTTACACTGTAAATAAAGCTCAATTTTGACAAAAATCACTTGATTGAAAATGAATATATATATATATATATATATATATATATATGGTTCCCAGTTCTCTTACACCTATAAGAATGGCACAAAAGAGAGAGATAGATAGATAGATAGATAGATAGATAGATAGATAGATAGATAGATAGATAGATAGATGGATGGATGGATACTGCAGGTAGGTAGATAGATAGATAGATAGATAGATAGATAGATAGATAGATAGATAGATAGATAGATAGATAGATAGACAGACAGACAGACAGACAGACAGACAATGGATGAATGGACAGATAGATAGACAGACAGACAGATAGACAGCTAGATAGATAGAAATATAGAAATCGACGGCAGATAAGGACCGCTAGGCCCATGCAGTCTGCCCATTTTCCCTGCCTACTATAAAAGCTGCAGACCCTACTTGATCTCTGGTTTTATCTCCTCATTCCAATTGCTAGGGTTCACCTATGCCTGTCCCATACATGTTTGAATTCCCCCACAGTGTTTGCATCAACCATCTCTGCTGAAAATCTGTTCCATGCATTCACCACCCTTTTCATGAAGACATACTTATTCACATTACCTGTTAGCCTACCCCCTTTCAATCTCATGTCATGCACCCTTGTTCCTGACAGTCTGTTACCAATGTGACAAAAATCCACTCACCAGGGACATTATTTTCACCGCCACCACCAGGTTTTTACCAACAGGAACTAAGAAACCTGTTTTTTACCTCCTCCTTGCTCAAGATCAGGAAGGTCAGCACAATAACTAAGGGTAGAGTACCCTTCAGAGACGTACTGTCAACAGAGTCAAGCAGAAATAGTAGAATTACCTTTTTAAATAAAACAAGCAGTCATTAATTCTATAAAAATGAATTCTTTACTTGTGACTACAAGTATTTACAAGCAGGATGTGTGTACAGTCAAACAAAAGGATTACAGTTTACTACAAATGAAAATAAATTGGGTTATACCAGATAGACCGATAGGTAGATAATGTATTCCAAACACCTCTCCTCAATATTTATATCATTTAAAATTAATAATAAACAAAGCTGAAGTTTACAAAAGCCTTTCATTCTCCAAAATATGCCAGTTATTATTAAAATCTGTATCACTCAGTTGTCTAGTGAGCTCTTTTGTATACATTTCTCTGGACATTATAACCACTGAGACCCCCTTATCAGACTCTAAATATTAAAGCTTTTTTAACAAAGCAAACATGTGTCATAGCAATTTGTTAGTAGAACCATTGAGGGGGCACAGCCCTCAGAAGGAGGTAAGCACTTTTAACACACCATCTAATTATATGACCCCATACAATGAGACTGAGCGAGTCTTCGAGAAGGCTTGTGAAAATGGCTTCCAATGAATGTTTGACACTAATTCAGCAGCAAGCTATATAAACATTTCTAGTGAAGAAGCAACTGCCCTGAGGGAATTGGAAAATGATTCCAATATAGTTATTAAGCCAGCTGATAAGGGGGGTTCAGTAGTTATAATGTCCAGAAAAATGTATACAAAAGACCTCACTAGACAACTGAGTGATGCAGATTTTTACTTTAAAAAATGATCCTACTGTTAAGTTCAAACAAGAGCTAGATGTATTTCTTAATGAAACTTTACTTGCAGGGGTGATTACGACATCTGAAATTGGTTTCCTGACTGTTTCTAACCCTTTTAGGGCAAGTATTTATACTTCACCCAAAATCCATAAGGATCTGTATAATCCACCTGGGAGACCCATTGTTGCTGGTATTGGCTCACTTATTGAGCCGTTATCAAAATATGTGGATGCACACATTAAACCTTATGTCATGGCATTACCATCTTATATTAGGGATACCACCCAGATGCTAGGCATAGTATAGGAGATGGAGACTGAGATGGAATGGTATCTTATCTCTATGGATATCACATATCTCTCTATACTTAATCTCCCCCATTCAGGTGGTATCTCAGCTCTTAATTATTTGTTGTCCTTGGCTGATAGTATTGAGGCCCCCCCAAAAAACAATTGTTGCTAACATGTAGTGAACATGTGTTGAGTAAGAATGTTTTCATGTCTGGTATTGATATGTATATGCAAATTAAGGGTTTGGCCATGGGGACTACATTTGCCCCCAATTATGCCAACCTTTATCTGGGCAGGTGGCAGAAAATATCTGTCTATGATGCTCAGAACAATCCTTTTCATGATAGGCTTGATATCTGGTGTTGCTTTATTGACGATATATTCATGGTATGTACAGGCAAAATGGATGAATTGGGAACATTTGTGAAGTGCCTTGAATCTACTGATCCCAATCTTAAATTTACTGTACAGCGTGACAAGAATTGTGTCTCATTTCTGGATTTAAAGACCACTAAACTATCTGATGGGACTTTAAAAACAGATTTGTTTCATAAGGAAACTGATCGTAATTCCCTCCTTCATGCATCCAGCTGCCATCCACGCCATTTGATTAATAATATTCCTAAGGCCCAGTTATTGAGAGCACATAGGAATTTTTCTGAAGTCAGTGACTTTATGGTAACAGAAAATGACATGTGCAATAGATTCATTGAGAGAGGTTATCCTACTAAACTGGTAGAACAAGTCTTTTTCGATACGTTCAGTATCGAGAAAGAGAGAGAGAGAGAATCTATCAATAGTAAAACCTAAAAAAGATGAGCCATTTAGAACTAACTTCATCACTAACTACACTAGGCAGATACATGTGATACAAGCTATTGTGAATAATAACTGGCATATTTTGGAGAATGAAAGGCTATTGACTAAAGATGTTAGAGACAAACCACGATTTGTTTTCCTTAGAGGCAGAAACTTGCAAGATAAATTAGTAAACAGCTATCTACCTGATAGAGAAGGGACCACACTAGGTAAAACTTGGCTGCCTCCATTGCCCATAGGTAACTTTAGCCGTGGAAATGGCAAGTTTTGGCCCCACATTCTTAGAACTGACACCTTCACAATACGTAACAACACTAAACTGTTTAAGACTAAGGAATTATTCAGTTGTAACAATAGTAGTGTTGTTTATCTTGCCACATGTGAATGTGGTTCTTTCTATGTAACAAAGACTAGTAGACCTATGAAGATTAGAATAGGGGAACATCTTCGTTAAATTTCAAAGAAAGATGCCAAAAATGTACTAGCATGTCATGTAAATAGTAGTAGTAGTGGTAAACATTCCTATAAGTTTTGTGCACTCAAGAAGGTTACATTAGGACCACGTCGTGGTAACCTTGATGTTAAATTACTCCATCGTGAGTCATTCTGGATCTTCACATTGGGGGGATTCAAACCACCTGGTCTCAATGATACAACTGAACTTCTACCATGTATACTGAGAAATTTATAATGATTTGCCTGTTTTAGTATAAAATTGTGTTTTGTTTCTCTTTTTACATGCTGTGGTTTCACTCTGGTCTCTTTTATAAGTTTCTCTTCTAGGTTACAGAATTAATTGCTGTATACACTCATGCAGCATCATATTCTCTATTTTGAAAAATCGTAGAGTCCAATTTGAAATTGTGGTGGTAACATTAACTGCTAAATATTTCATATTAGAGTTTTCTATTTCTTAGATACTAGTATGGTTACCCTTTATATGCATAAATGTCTTATATGATGTCTCATGCCTGCTTTTTAGGGCTATACATATAAGTATGCCATATATATATGTATCTGCTAACTACCTTTCCCTTTAGTTCTCCTTTAGTACATGATATTTAACACTGTTTTTAATGGTTAAGTATTTTACAATGATCATGTGATATGTATGTTGTTTTATATGCCATCACTTTAAACTCACTACGTTTTGGTATAAAAGGGAACCATATGACTGATTCGCTATCCTCCTCATGACACATGTTTGAATGCAAAACTGGTAGAGCTGTGTCCCTGGTGCATCTTGCACTTGTGGCTGCATTTTTTATATTTTCTTTCATTAAAGCTGCTAATTAGAAGTTTTCCCCGATTGGTGCGGTTTCTTGCTGTTTTTCCCTTTTTCTGATCCTCTCTCCTCCCTGCCCATTTTCTAATATACCTCTGTGTCTACCCAATGCATGCTCGAAGCCCCTCCTGTTTTTGCCTCCATTACTTCCTCTGGCAGTCTATTCCAGGCATTCATGCCTCTGTTTCAGTGAAGTGGTACTTCCTTACATCACTCCTAAACTACCTCCTTCCACGCTTCATCACATATTTTCTGGTTCTGGCACTCTCCTCATTTGAAAGAGACTTCATTTCCTGCATCTTTTTCACCCCTGTTAGGTACCTGTAGGTCTCGAACATGTCCCCTCTTGCTTTCCAGTCCTACAGTGTTTACATGGTGAGATCCCTCAGTCTCTGATCATTTTGGCTTTTGGGATAAACCCTGTACCATTTTAGTTGCCCCTTTTTGGACTGTCTCCACCCTGTCTATGTTCATTATCAATATTTGTTAAAATGCTGGTTTGTTTAGCAGACATTCAAATTCATGTTTCACTTATAGTACTTGAGTTTTTAGTTGTTCTAGCTTTCAGGCTGACAGTTTCATTGGTCAAACTGTGAACCAGTAATAAAATAAAATGTGTGCAGTATGTGTGAAACCTTTTACACATGTAACCACTACCTTGGTTTAGTGGTAAAATTGCACCATTTGTTATATAGTGAGGAAACAACCATGAGCAAAAATCCCCTAACCTGAACTGCCTGGTCTGGGATGATCTCCGGTGCTCAAATGACATGGCGACCAATACAGACTGCAATTTAATTGTGTTAGCTGGCAAATACTTTGTTTCTAGTAATTGTAAAACCCAAACAGAATCTATTTTAATAAAAGTAAGCGCTCATGAGCAAATCCTTACAAGGGTAAAGTCATAAATCTCATCTGGGATTGTTTCAGGCAGTGAATATCTCATGTGGGGAAGTCTTTTCAGGTCCCAATGCACCACTAGGGAGGCTCTTCTTTAGGGTATTGTCCTTTCAAGTGTCATATACAGAACTCCAAGGGTCTCTGTACAATGCTGGGGCACAAGTAAATTAATAGTAACTCTGGGTTTCTTACCATCTTTCCTAGGACCCAGTTTTAAGTAGATTTAAAAAAACAACAACGAACCATGGATGTAGCTATGGGGCATTTTGCACTGGGGGCTACCCGAGGATGCCATCCTACCAACCTAAACAGAGAAACATAGAATTTAACAGCAGATAAGGATTGCTTGGCCTAACTAGTCTGCCATTTTCCCTACCTACCTTAATACCGCAGACCCTACTGATCTCCAGCTTTTACCTTCCCTTTCCAAACCACTAAGGTTCCCTTGTGTATATCCCATGAATTCTTGAATTCTGTCACAGTTTTTGGCCCCACCACCTCCTCTGGGAGACTGTTCCATGCATCCACCACCCTGTCTGTGAAAAAGTATTTTCTCACATTTCCCAAGTCTACCAACCTCCAGCTTCATAGCATGACTCCTTGTTCCTGAAAATCTTTTTCTCTGAAAAATGCTACCCCCATGTACCTTATTTCTACCTGTGATGTATTGGAAAATCTCTAGCATATCCCCCTTTTCCCTCCTTTTCTCCATGGTGTACATATTGAGGTCCTTTAGTGTCTCCTCATAGGGCTTTTGATGAAGACCCTGTACCATTTTAGTTGCCTCCTCTGGACTGCCTCTACTCTGTCTATGTCCTTCTGGAGATGTGGTCTCCAGAACTGGACACAGTACTCTAGATGAGGTCTCACCAATGATTTGTAGAGCAGTAACACCGCCTCCTTCTTTCTGCTTGTGATACCCCTCACTATGCACCCTAGCATCCCACTGGCTCTCCCCACTGCCTTGTCACACTGTTTGTCCACCTTTAGATCATAAGATATGATTACACCCAGGTCTCTTTCCTGTTTGGTGGTTGCCAGTACCACTCCCCCCATCTTGTACTCTGACCTTGGGTCCTGTGCCCCAAAGTGCATGATTTTGCACTCCTTTGCATTGAGATTGATTTGTCATGCTCTTGACCATTCTTCAAGCTTTCCTAGATCCCTCTTCATTTTTTACACCCTGCTGGAGCATCTACCCTGTTGCAGACCACTGTGTCATCTGCAAAAAGGCATACCTTCTCTTCTAACCTCTCCTAGCCTCGGTACCCACTTCATCACTGCTTCCCAAAGGAAGGAGCCACCATAGCCCAGTCTGGGTTCCGGTGTGTCTGCCTCCATATGGAATTATGGTAGCCAATTTAGAGGCCCTGGAGCCTGCATAAGCTACACATATCCTATTCTTAGATCCCAGCTAATCCATCACCTGTGTGGCTCACCATAAAATTTAGGATAGGGCACTGAGTGGCATTTTCCACTGGGGAAACCAAAGTTGCTAAAGCAAGACCGCCTCACCCTCTATACCACCAGCCCCCATGGAGCACAGAGTTCCAAGCCAAACTGGTTACCCCCCCATTACAGGGTAACGCCTCTGCTACCCAACAGTGGGGGAGGAAATTTGATACCGAACACATACTGTATCTTCTCAAAGTCCAGAACAATTGTATTTTACCTCAATTGTTGCAAACATATTTACTGTAGAAAAAACAGCTTCTCTCAAAGATCTGCAAGTTGTGGGGTTTTAACCCACAGGGGGCTCCTAGGTGAAGGCTACCACCACAAGCCTAAGGCTTGGGTGGGTTCCACTTCTAGCAAGGCCTCTCAGCTGCTGGAGCTGCTTGCTTTAGCTCTCACTAATACCTCTCCTCATCTGAGCTAACCATACCAGATAACTCACCAATCACCAGGACCTGGCCACACCTCCTGGAAACTCCCAGCCAACCCAGCCAGCAGAAACTTTCCAGGCTGGCTAGAATTAACTCTTAGATGTTTGCAAACCCAAAGGGGAGCCTTAGCTTTTTGGAGGTTACATACTGTAGGTGTGTGATATCTACAGTATATACTGAAAACTACCAGAGCTTCACTCCATTTTCTGATGTGATATAATATAACTTGGGTGTGTCAGAACAACTCACCACACACCACTACCTATACATCATTCTCTATAGTATATCTTGCACAAAAAAATAATGCATAATTGCTGCCAAGCAACCCAAGTCCTTTCTCAAACCCAGATTACCAGTATAGTATAATGAGTGGAAATCCTACTGCTGTGCTATTGATCTACATCAGATGGGGTCTTATCTAACTGATGATGACTCTGGGTGAGTGACACACATATGTATGATAATATCAAGCTGGTTGGTGAGGATGATTTCAAAGTCATGATCTCAAAAGGAGGACTTCCAGAGGTGTTGTGCATCACAGCAACATAGAAACATGGTCCCATGTGATAGCGGCGACTGCATAACAGCAATCGCCATTTAGGTGAGTCTAAATTGCTGAAAATGAATTTTGGTGATGTAGACTCACAGCACAAAGCCAAAGGATGCTGGACACTTGTGTGTTTGTTTTTATGCAGGGGGCTGTGCCACCCTCACCTCCCTACTAAAGGATTCTTAACTCCAGGGGGGTGCATGTCGGGGGGGTGCAAAACGATGGAAAGAAAAAAATCCCCAACAGGCTGAAAAAATGAATGGGTGCCCAGAACCGAACCCACCACCCTCCCAACCCTAGCCTGCTACCAACCCACCATGCCACATGGCCAACTTGGCAACCCACCACTGCGCTAAGCCCCACAAACCCTACCTCCCCTTCTGCCGGTCACATGGTGTGGTTCCTCCTCCCCCCACGTGTGTGTACATATAGTGACATCCCGTCGCTATATTCGCCGACCCCCCCTTCAGTCACCCTCCCGTCCCAGTAGCCCCATCTAAAAGCATCATGATTGAGTCACCCTTTTTGGAAGTGCTCAATCCGTGGTCGCGTAATACATGGGCTACCTAGAAAAATAGAAGGTGACTGCAGAAGGAGACCAAAGGTCCATCTAGTCTGCCTAGAATTTCCAAGATCTAATACTGGTCTCTGGTTCTAGCCCCCCACCTGGATTTTGACTGTTCTTGACCCGTTTGTTACTACCTGAGCCCTTGCCCTATCCCAGCCCTTCTCAAATGATACCATGGTCCGTGCACCCACCACCTCAGATGGCAGGCTATTCCAAGGGCCCATGACTCTTTCCATAAAGTAGTACTTCCTTATATCCCTCTTGATGCTCCCACCATAGCTTCCACTCATGCCCTTGAGTGGTTGAGGCATCTACCCTGTTGAATAATTCTATAGAAACATAGACAACAGGAAATTATTTAAACATAGTAGTCCTTGTGCCACCACTACTACTGAGAGTGGTAAGCCAGACTGTTATGGTAGTGCAAGTAGGAGTCCTGGGAGTTTTGCCGCCAGTAGGTGAAGGAGTAAGAACAGTACTAGGACAGTCGGTGTCACATGTTGGGGATGCACATCATCAGTAAGGTGAAATTTGATCTTTGGTAAACTGAGTATAAGAAAGGCTTAAAAATGAAAGAGTCTTTGGACATACTGTAGACTTGAGCAATATGGTAAGGCAATATCCCCAGTTATATTAAAACATTTTTAAGAAGTAACCATATTTGGAGAGCATCAAAGAACATGGGAAACCACTGTTACCACTGAAGGCCAAATGACTTGCAAACAACAAAAAAAGACCTAACACGCTGAAACCCAAGGAAATGCTGTCCAGTGAAGCTGAATACGACAAAATAGTAAAGCCTGTTAATAAGTTTTTCACTGTACTAAAGCAGTTATATTTCCTACATGCTGGCATTTCTCCTCTCTCTGAAGGTTCATCAGGGGATCATGCTCAGTCTCCCAAATGGCACTGGCATCATAAAGAACAGGAGGAGGAGTATGACCAGTAGACTGTGAATGCATTTTCTTTTTCTTATTCAATAGTTTTTTGCTGCCCCATTAAAAGATTATGCAACAGTGTTTTTTTCTATTTACTATAGTGTATGCATCCATGGTCAATGAATACATCTTTGTACTGGGGAAACAGCAGTGTTGCCATGCCAAATTTTATCCCCAGTCTAATGCTGCAAAGCATATCTGCAAGTGTACCATATAGGAAACATCTCAGAAACTTCTTTAACAAGTATTGCATCCTGTTTTTGCTGCTGCTGTGATAACTCAGATAAACTAGTGATGTCACCTCTTCAATCACCATCATTGTGGTCATCATCAGCACTACTAGAGATGCAGCGAGTTTAAAATCCGCCAGCGAAGTGAACATAAAGTGGTCACTTCGCACTGGCACTTCGCTATGCGGAGTGCCCCATAGGAAAGGCTCACTTCGCCTTGTTATTATTACTTCACATTGTCATTCCGCCTTAAACACGAAGAAGGGCGGAGTGACAACAATATTGGCAGCATCCCACCCACACAGTCACCAGAATGAATGTGCATCCCCAAAGTGCTGCTGTCTTGTGTCTAGAAAACTCCCCAGTGCTGAGGAAGTGAAATGAGAGTGTAACAAGAAATGCAAAGTCTCCCAGAATTAATGGCGCACTCAGTCATGCATGCAGTGGTCAGGTCACACACAGAGTCACCAGAATTAATGTGCATCCCCAAAATGCTACTGTCTTGTGTCCAGAAAAATTCTCCAGTGCTGATGAAGTGAAATGAGAGCGTAACAAGAAATGCTGTCTCCCAGAATTAATGGTGCCATGCAAACGCACAGACAGATTAAGATTGAGCTGCACACTCAAGGGATGCATACGAAAAGGCACAACATTACCTAACTAGTGCTCACAAGTCACAAATCCAAATGTGGAAAGGAAAACATTTTGCCATTTGGGGGATTAGTGCATGGCAGTAACAATTCACTACCTGTAAAGATACCACAAAACAGTATAAAAAAATCATGCAGGTGTGGTGGATAGCAGGTTCACACTGCTGCAATTACTCTGTAACACAATAAAAGGTGTCTGATTTAATGGTATGCATCGCACACACACTCACATGCACACTCAAGTACTGCATAGCAAATTGCAAACCTTTAGTAATATAACCAAATGTTTTAAACAGACAAATTGTACACTGCTGCACTACAACAATCAGCAAAAAATGTCAAGAATTACTGAAAATATTACTCTGTGTAAATTAACACAGTTATACAAGAAAAATATAACCAAAACAGAAAGACTGCCTTTTTCTCCCACTAAATCTACCTACACCACAAATACACCCCTCCCCAAAGCACAAATCACAGTACATAGACTGACTGTTATAAATTAACATTCA
Organism: Neoceratodus forsteri; assembly: GCA_016271365.2. NCBI lineage: Eukaryota > Metazoa > Chordata > Ceratodontiformes > Ceratodontidae > Neoceratodus > Neoceratodus forsteri. The sequence continues at coordinate 910,299,790 of CM057455.1, read as the reverse complement.
AAATCCATACACAACAATAAACACTTGATGATATGAGCACAGAAGGGTTTCCTACAATTGATGTATTAAATTCTGAGCAAAAATGTTACTCAAAAAGGCATTTTAAAGAGCTTTTAGAGATTTTGAATCACAGAGCTCTGAGATCAAACTGTCTCCAGCTACCACTGCACACACACTACCAAGGCCAGAACTGAGGCTGTGCCGAACAATCTAGAGCCCATGTGACCCGCAATCCCATGAATAACTGCAGAATTTTATTTGGAGCTCAATTACAGGGTGAAGTGAGGTGAATTACATTGACTTCAATGTACTTCACCTTAAAATTGGTTGAGAAGTGGTTTGGGGAAGGCAGAATAACGCAAAGTCATTGATTTCAATAGACTTTGCATTCCTCATTATAAAGCGAAGTACTCCTCTTCACATTGTGGAGTACTCCGAGGATTCCGCGTTACTCAGTGAATCACTTCACGAAGCAAATTGGGGCCACTTCGCCCACCACTACTTACAGTACTGTAACTCACATGCTGTATGGGAAGGAACATGAATGCCTATGGCTGTACTTCTGTTTTTGCACAGTAGGACTTCTGTTTTTGCACAGTAGGACCCCATTGTAAATTAGCCGATGCTAAATTGGGTTTTATCCTGTTTCTGATGTCAGAAATAAACTTTTTACTACTACTACTACTTCCCCGATGAGCTGTAACATAAAACTCCCCAACTTAAAAACACTTCTTAATGAGTACAATAGTGGAGTGGTGAAGTCTGGAGAGATACTACAAAACATGCTTACAATACATCCAAGTAACTAGTCAAAAAATGAGTGTTGTGATTCGTGATGTGATCATGAATCGTAACTTGTGACTGCATTTGTGACCGTGATAATGAAGAACGTGATTTAGTGTTGACGGTGTGAGATAAACAATATGGAATTGTATTGGGAAAGCAAATGCCTATGGCTGTACTTCCCCGATGAGCTGTAGCACAAACTCCCTGACTTAAAAAAGCTCATTAATGAGTACAATGGTGGCATGGTGAAGCCTGGAGACATACTACAAGACATGCTTACAATACATCCAAGTAACTAGTCAAAAAATTAGTGTTGTGATTCATAACGTGATCATGAAACGTGATTTGTGACTGCATTTGTGACAGTGATGATGAAGATCGTGATTCGGTGTCGACGGTGTGAGATAACTAATATGGAACTGTATTGGGAACATGAATGCCTACAGCTGTACTTCCCCGATGAGCTGTAGCACAAACTCCCTGACTTAAAAACACATAATAATAATTGGTGACCCCCAATGTCAACCTGTTTTTGAGACTTGTAAAAAGTCATATCAACCTGCTAGTTGATATGGCAAAGTCATATCAACCTGTGAGTTGATATGGCTTTTACTGTCTCATGCCAGGTTGTGTGTAACATGCTAAAGTACTTACCGACTCAGAAAATTGAACTGTTCAGTTTTTTTTTCTTTTTAACTTTAAACAATGAAGAAGTCATTGAAACTTCACCTTGTCGTCATAACAACCAGCATGCCATGGAGCCCATACAGAGGTTGAATCAGCAATGCAGGAAGCACATAATGCTAAAACTCTGAGCTGTGTTTACTTAGCACCAGTTAGTATAAATAATAACACATATGTAGGTGTGTGAGCTGCAGTTTTTTTACGCGCTCTCAGTGTGTGACAATATATAAACCTCTCGAGCTTCGCTCTCGAGGTTTATGTATCATCACACACCTTGGGTGTGTAAAAAAAACTGCATATCACTCACCTACACATGCATTATTCTCTATTTAATGAGTACAATGGTGGGGTGGTGAAGCCTGGAAAGATACTACAAAATAGGCTTACAATACATCCAAATAACTAATAAAAAAAATTAATGTTGTGATTTGTGATGTGATCATGAATAGTGATCTGTGACTGCATTTGTGACCGTGATGATGAAGAACATGATTTGTATCATGAGTGACTTGTGATCATGGTACTGACTTAAAAATGCATATTAATGAGTACAATCTTCATGCAGAATTTGCACCACACCTGTCCAGTACTCTGAAGGGAAGCCAAAGAAACAACTGTGACTTAAGTTGCAGATGGAGATTGGGCCCTAAAGAGATGCAAATGCACAGACAGATTAAGATTGTGCTGTGCACTGACGAGATGCAAACTCAAAGGCATAACACCTAACTAGTGCTCACCATCAGAAATTCAAATCTGGAAAAGAATACTTTTGCCAGCTGGGTAATACGGGAGTAGGTACTGCACTGCTGCAGTAACAGTCATTAGTACTAGTACCAGTAAAGATACCACAAAGAAGTACAAAAATCACATAGCTGCAGTGAATAGCAGGTTCACATTGCTGAAATTATTATGTGGCACAAGAAAAGGTGTCTGATTTGATGGCACACATCACACACATACTCACACACACACTAAGTAATGTGTAGCAAATTGAAAACTTCAGCAATATAACCACATATTTTAAACAAACTAAAATGATGCACTGCTGCACCACAACAATCAGTAAAAAAATGGCAAGAATTATTGAAAATATTACTGTGTGTACATTAACACAGTTGTGCATGAAAATTATCACAAAAACAGAAAGCACTTTTTCTCCAAGTTAATCTAACTGCACCACAGATACACCCCTTCCCCAAAGCACACTTCCACTGTCTCTCAGTACACAAACTGAATGTTGTACATTAACATTCAAAATCCACACATAAACAATAAACGCTTGATGATATACAAACAGATTCTACAAACAGAATTCTCTATACTACAACATCAATTATTGGAAAAAAGCTTCTTTTAAATGCAAAGAAAACAAAAGCAATGTTTTTCTCCACCCAAAGCCATACAAATCCCTCATTACTAAATAACCTCCCCCAGCTATCCACTATCCTTGGTGAAAGCCTTGATTATGTAGAAAAATTCAAGTATTTGGGGGTGTGGATAGATAGCAAACTTGACTACACAGTTCATATTGAAGAACTTTTAAAAGCTTCCAGAGACTTGGTCTATTTTTAGAATAAGGCACTTTCTAAACAGAGATTCCAAAATGAGGTTGGTCCAGGCCACATTTCTCTCAGTAATTGACTATGCAGACTTCCTCTATAGTCACTGCCCTATCTCCTACCTATGCAAATTGGATACACTATACCACAGAGCTCTGAGGTTCATAACAGATCTACCATTTAACACTCACCATTGCTCTCTCTATGCAGCAGTCGGTTGGACATCTCTACATCTCAGAAGAAACAGAAATGCTGCAGTGTGGACATACAGAATTTTGACTAAGATGCTTCCAAACTATATATTAGACTGCTTCTGCAGGCCACAGCTGGCACCTACGCCCTAAGAAGCTACAATTTCATTATGCTCAAAGTACCTAAAGTCAACACCTGGCATGGGAGATCTGCTATCAGCTATAATCTAGCTATATCATGGAACACGATTCAAAAGTCCTTGAAGCTGATCAACGGTATCCTTAGCATCCTTCAAGCATCTATACCTAAGTCTCTTCCTGAAAATGCAATTGCTTCCACAAGTTCTAGTTTATTCACAGTTCTTTCCTTCCCCTCTCAGGCTGCCATCATATCATGGTAATTCACTTCCTAGAATTCATTTCCACAGATACCTCACCCCTGGCTATAATCTTCTCCCATTAACTCCAGGCTCCTACCTTAGCCCTTATCACTGCCTTTCACCTCCCAGTTCTAGCACCAGCCCCTGCTCTAGTCATGCATACCCTTCCTACCATGTCACTTGTCTCAGTCTATGACCACTCTTTCAGTCATCCAATCACTATTTCTCTTTGTCCACATTGACTTCCTTGCATCTTTGGAATCTTGGGTATATCATGTTGAATGTATGCCATGTTTACTGCCAATGTTGATATGTATATACTGGTTTACCTAGAGTGCATCTCATATGTTCCTACCATATCCTGTTATGTTTAAACAATTTCTGTTCTTGATTTCTGTATATAAGTGTTTTAATTATTCATGTACATATACCAATTATTGAACCTTGATTACTGTATATAAGTATATACGTGTTTTAAATCTTCCTATACATGTACCAATTATTGAACCTTGACCTTATCAGGTCCATCTTGCAAATGAGCTGTGCTCAATGATGTTCGCCTGAATAAATAAAGATTTGATTGATTGATTGATTGATTGATATGAGCACAGGAGGGTTTCCTATAATCAATGAACCAACGTTTCAGCAAAAAAAAAAAAGACTCAAAAAGGCTTTTTTAACAGCTTTTAGAAGGTTTGCATCGCAGAGAGCTCTCAGAGCAGATTGTCTCCTACAACTTCCTACACACACACTACCCCAAACTGAGGCTCTGCAGAACAATCTAGAGCCCATGTGACCTGAAATCCCATGAATCACTGCAAAATTCGCCTTTGGAGCTTAAAAATAAGGCAAAGTACGTTATTTTCAATGTACTTCGCCTTAAGAATTGGTGGAGTAGTGATTTGGGAAGGCTGAGTAACTCAAAGCCATTGTTTTTAATGGAATTCGCGTTACCCATTGTAATGAAAAGTACTCCACCTCGCGTTGCGGAGCACTCCACAAATTCGCCTTCACTCCACGAATCACTTTGTGGAGTGAATTGGGGCCACTTCACCCATCTCTAAGCACTGCCACCAGTGCCACCATGGATTACCACCACCAGCACCAGCCTTGCTTAATTGGGTTGCTGTAAACTATAATAAATAGTGGTGTGTGTGGCATTTAAGTAAGTTAACCATGGGAAGGACCATGCTAAGAATTATAGATTCTGAACTGAAATCACTAGTGACCTATTACTATGGTTGCAGAAGCAGAACAAGCTTTTGCAGAGCACATGACTATACCCCTCACAGATAACTTGCCAACCTCCACATCCTGAAATTCCATAGTGCAGAACACAGGTTTCTGTTGTGAGCCTGTCAATGATATAAAAATGGAGTTCCGCTGTGTGAACCCATCTAGAATTAAGCAATGCTGAGGAACATTGTAATGCATGGTTAACAACAATAGAGTTTAATAGAACAAGTGCTTCTCAACAGTTTGGTCGTATTTACTAAGGCACTGATTAGATCTGACAAACTTTAATAAAACAAACAAATTATTCATTTCAATGCAGCTTTCAAAAACCTTATTTAAATACAAAAACCAATATCAACTTTCATGTAGCAGACCACTTATGGGAATTCAAATAATTTCCTTCACCTACAGTACAAACAACTTAGAAAGATAAAAAATAAATAAATAAAATAAAAAATAGATCAGCTGAAAGAGAAAACAAACTCCTACAAAATTATTGGGACTTTTCTCCACCTTCAAATATACATCTTGGGTAGTTCCCTCTTGCCCATCAGTGGTTATTCTTTATCACTGTAAAGGGCTGGAAATCATATGGGGTCATGGCAAATAGTGTAGGCTTGATTTGGAAGTAGACATTATAGATTGATGGTTATAAGTCATAACGGCGATTGCGGAATAGCGATAGCCATTTGAGTGAGTGTACATCACTGAAAATGAATTATGGCAATGTACATTTGCAGCGAACTGCAAGGTGGCAATCATGTTTCTATGTAATGCAGGGGGCTGTGTCCCCCACACCCCCCCTACTTAAAGATTCTTATCTCTAGGGAGGTGCAGGCCGGGGGGTTGTAAAACTTAAAAGAAAATAGAAAACCCTAGCCAACGCAAAAAGTGATCGCCACAGAACTAAATCTAGCAACCCCAGCCTGCCATCTACCCACCATGCAACCTGGCCAGCTTGGCAGCCAATCGCTGCACTACCTACACCCCACATACCCTCCCTCCCCCTCCGTCCATCACGTGGTGTGGTCCCTCACCCCCATGGTCATGTATATATAGCAACATCCTGTCACTGTATTTGCCTACCCCAGTATCTGGTCACTACTCTGCCAGGTAGCCCAGAACACAGGTGCCGTGATTGAGTTGCTCTTTTTGTAAGCACTCAGTCACAGTCACCGTATTCACAGTATACTGTGAAAAGATGGACTGAACTATGAGAACATGGAGATGCCCTAGGAAGATTTTAGAACCAGGATACAGGGCCTCTTAATCTGGTTTCACTGTGTATACATTTGGTGGGTGTTTTGGTTGCTTAATGTTAGCAGGAAGGGGTAGTTATTTTTTCAGTTTTATAACTATAAGCATTATTTGTTTTTCAGGATTTCATTCAGATCCAACTGTTGACATGGTATGCATCACTGAGACCTGACCAGGGGATTGCACTGGTTCTGTGATGTGGTATCTATACTGGCTAGATATTCAGTGGTGCATTGTCTGGGGTGGGAACATAGCAGGGTGGCCATCAGTTTTAAATCTGCATTGGGGCTCTTGGCACAACCCATGGGAGGGATCAGGTGATTTGAATGCACGGCAGTTTATTTATTTTATTTATTTATTTAGACAGCAGTTTGGAAAACCTTTGAGCCATAGGCTCATTTACAAAGGTACCTTGTCACAGTAAGACAAATGAAAATACACAGTATAACACAGTATAACAGTAACTTAAGACATACTGTAGATACAAACAAGTTGGTACAGGTAGGGTTGATGCAAACAATACCAGAGTTATGTTGTTCTTAGCAGCTTAGTAGTAAGCTTTGTCATTAGTATTGAGTACGGCTTTGACTAGTGGCAATTACTGCTTCGGGTGTTAACAAGGTGGTTCCGTGAGGATGTTTTGAAGCATGATATAGTTGGAGCTTCGGAGATGGAGGGGGGCAGTGTGTTGAACCAGGAGGAGGCCCTAAAGCTGAAGGCTCTTTGGCTGTGAGAGGTCCTAGCTCTAGGGATAACAAGAGAGGTTTTCCCAGAGGTCCGAGTATGAACTAGTGGGACAGAGCGGCAGATGGTGGTGGTCAATCCAGGTGGGGATAGCCCAAGGAGGGTCGTTTTTGTAAGGGTACAGGTCAGATATTTGAGGCGCTCGTCAAGATCAAGTACCAGCGCTTTAGCGTACAGTAGACAGGTGTGTGTTAGCCTAGGTGCCCCAGTAATTAACCTGCAGGCCTTATTCAGAGTAGTGCAAATTTTATGGAGTGTGGTCTGATCAGCAGCACCATACACCAGCAGTTAAGGGTAGACTGGGAGCAGGTAGGAGAATCTTTCTTGTATATTGTCACTCAGGGCCTGGGAATGAGATATTGAAGGAATTGGCTGACTTCATGGTTGGTATAGTCTTGAACTCCTTCAGACTTCTTGTGCCAGGGGATTTTAATGTCTGGGTCAAAAATGAAACCTTGAATTTTGTTAAACACTTACTCCAGTTTATGGCATCACTGGGCTTTGTACAGGTATTTATCTCTGGGACGAACCATTAGGGCAACACCTTGGACCTGGTATTCTGAATGAGTATTGGCATTTTTGACATCAAGGTTGTTCTGGTCATTTGGCAAGATCATTATGTCATGTGGTTCCTTTGTGGGTCTCCCAGTTAATTTCCCCTCCTTTGTAGATGGTCCAATACCACCTAAGTACAATCTGGGATCTAGCAAACTCTTGTTAGTGTTGGCCATCTTCAGCATATTGATAGTCTATGTTGAGTGAACCAAGAAAGCCATAGGGTGCTACAGTGTGATTCTTACTACAACCCTGAATTCCATGGCACATTACCACGTCCATCCCTTGACCTTGTACTACAGCTTGCCAAGGTATTATAATGATCTGAGACAACTGAAGACTAAGGGATCGAGGTTGGAGCACTCCTGGCTGAGATCTCATTTAGTGGAGGATGGGTTGGTGCTGAGGATTTATTATAATGTATACCAGTGGACAATCACCCTAAAAAACAGAGTTCCTGTCATGGGTGATTGCTGCAGGGAAGACCTGACTGGATCAACTCTTCTACACTGTGGACAGACTGTTAACCTCAACCTGTCTCCAGTTCCAGCTGAAAGAGTACTTCCTGCAGAGAGATGTGAGAGGTTTAATTGATTTTTTTCCTTGACAATGTATCCTCTTTTATGGGATCTTCACAAGTCACCTGTCATGGGGCAGCCATACCCAAGCAAGGGTGAGAACATGCAATCTGCCATCATAGGTAAAGTTTAAACCAGAGGTTCTGGATGTGGTGCTCAAGTTGATCTTGGGGATGCACCCCACCTACTGTGTATTAGACCCAGGGCCTACTTAGCTGCTTGTGACTTGCCTAGAGACTCTGGATCAGATTACCCTGGAAATGGTCACGTGTTCCCTGAAGGAGGGTGTCTTTCCAACTACACCAAAGAGGGTGGTGGTGAAACACCTTCTAAAAGAAGCCATCTTTGGAATGCGGCATTTTGGGGAGATATAAAGGTGCCTTGAACCTTCCTTTTTGGAGGCCGATAATGAGGCGGAGGTGTCAGTGCACCTGGAAATTCGCCTGGAAAATTAATGATGAAATCTCTGAGCCTCTCCAGTCAGCTTCCAGGCTTTGTCACAACCTTGGACCACCCACATTAAGATGTTAAAAGATTGTTGGAGACAAAGGGTGCCAGTCAATCTTGGTCCACCTGGATCTCTTATTGACATTTGACATGGTGAACCATGTACTGCTGCTGGATTGACTAATGGGCTACATAGGACTCACTGTTATGGTGGTTTGAGTCCTAACTCACAAGCAGGGCACTGCAGGTTTTTTCATGCATTTCCATCTCTGGAGCAGCTATTCTCTGCTGTGGAGTGCTGCAGGGTTGAACCTAATCCCATATTGTTCACTAAGTACATGTTGCCATTGGTAGTTCATAAGATGATATTGTCTGGGGGTTCTTTGCTATGCTGATAATACCAGCTTTACTTGTCCTATGCACCAAATGGGGGACGATGTTATTTCGGTGATGAGTTGATGTTTTCAAGAAATTAGTCACTGGATGGCTTCCAATTGACTTAGTCTCAACTAACGGAAAAAAATAGGTGCAACTGGTGAAATCAGGTTCCCATGGGTCAAAAATGATGGATGACAGTACAACTTCAACATTTTTAAATAGTATTGCTCTTAGAGATGGGGTAAGATCAAAAATCTGAGATCATTATGGACTTCAAGTCAATATTAGAATATCTCATGTCAGCAGTATTCTGTAGTGACTTCTTTCACCTATTTAACGTCACCTGGATTAAGGTTCATACTAAGGATTACGGAGTCAAGAAGGCGGTACACCGATTAGGACTCCTGACTTTTCTGTAGCAGTGGATCCTGTTGCCTGACAGTAGATAGTTGTCTAATTTTTTTATTTAAACTGAGTTTTATTCTTATACATTATTATTTCAAGGGGTGTGTTGTTCCATGGGTTCACCACCCTCTGAGTAAAAAAGCACTTCCTTCTATTGGTGCTTAGGTTATAATTGTAAGGGGTGTCTTCTGATCTCCATTGTATCATTTTTGAATTCAGAATTGAGTTTGTTTTAAAGATAATGATCATGTATCATATCATAGTGTAGTAGTAAATCTCCGCTCATTCTTCTAGTCTCCAGGGACATGAGATTCAAATGCTATCCTCATAGGGGGTATTTTTTTTTTATGAATGTTTCATTCTGGTGGCTTGTCTTTGTACTTTTTCTAATTTCTCATCTGTCCCTTAATTTATTGCTCCCCATGCTTGGCTACCATAATAAACCATATCTTGAGCAGGGGATCCTGATTATTATACTACATGTTTTTGTTACATAGAAACATAGATTTTGTTTATCAGAGAAGGACTTTTAGGTCCATACTGTCTGCCACTTTTCCCTGCCTAATCCATCACTACTGACCCTAGTTGGTTATAGGTGTCATTCCCTCCCCCATTCTTCTACCTAATATGTCCCTATGCCTATCACACACATGCTTGAAGCTCCCTACAGTCTTTGCCACTTCCTCATCTTGCAGGCTGTTCCAGTCATCCACAATCCTTTCCCTGAAGAAATATGGCTGCACATCTCTCTTAAACTTCTCCCTCTTAGGTTCATTGCATGCTCCCTTGTTTTAGAGTCTTCCTTTCTCTGAAATAGACCCTCCACTTACACCTTGTTCACTCGTGGTGTACTTGTAGGTTTTAAACATGTCCCCTCTCTCTCTCTTGCCTCTCTTCCAGGGAGTACATGCGGAGTTCCTGCAGCCTTTCCTCATATGGCTTCTTATTCAACCCCCTCACCATTTTGGTTGCCCTCCTCTGTACCACTTCCACTTTTTCAATATCCTTGCAGAGGTGGCCTCCAGAACTGGATACAGTACACCAGGTGGGGCCTCACCAGTGAGCAATACAATGGCAGCACCAACTCCCTCCTCCTGCTAGAAATCACTCTCCCAATACACCTCAGCATCTACTAGCCTTTCCCACTGGTTTGCCACACTTCCCAGCTACCTTGAGATCATCTGATATGATGACCTCAAGATCTCTTTCAAGCTTGGTGACTGTAAGCTCCACCCTCCACATCTTATACATAGCCATGGGTTCTGCAGCCCTAAGTGCATAACCTTACACATTTTGGCATTGAAACCCAGCTGCTACCCTTAGACCTTTCCTCTTGTTTCATCAGATCCCTTAGCATTCTTTCAACCCCTTCCTGAGTGTCAGCCTTATTGCAAATTGTTGTATCATCCACAAAGGGATACACATTACCCTCAAGATCCTCTGCAATGTTGCTTATGAAGACTTTGAAGAGGACCGGTCCCAGCACAGAACCCTGTAGCACCCCACTAGTCGCTCTCCTGTCACCTGAGTGGCTACTGTTTATTACTGTCCTTTGCCTCTTATCCCTTAATCACTTTCTTCCCCAACCCCAAACTGTTTAGTTCCTTATAATAATAATAATAAGCATTATTTATATAGCGCTGTTCATGGGGTGTCAGAGTGCTGCACAATAAACAACAATTAAAACCATAAAATATTAAGATACAATTCAACATTCACTAAACCAGAATTGAATAATGACAATCTATTACAAAGTGGTACCAAAAGCAAGCTGAAATAAATAAGTCTTTAAGGCAGTCTTGAAGCTCTCCACTGTCAGGCACTCCCATAGCCAACGAGGCAGAGAATTCCACAGGGTTGGGGATGCAAATGAAAACTCCCTTGATCCAGATATTTTTAAATGTACCCTTGGAATCCCCAGCAATCCCTCTTTTGTCAAGCACAGTGGTCGGAGTGGGCAGTAAGAGTGCAGGAGATCTTGCAGGTAGCTTTATCTCTGTCATGTAGGGCTTTATAGGTCAGCAAGCTGACTTTGAAGGGATCCGCCACTGAACTGGCAGCCAGTGCAGTTCACACAGCACAGGCATAATATGGCTGGATTGAAATGATCCAGACAACAGCCTGGCCATAGCGTTCTTCACCCACTGCAGGCAGTGGATATCAACTCCCGAAGCCCTAGGTAAAGGGAGTTACAGTAGTCCAGGCGTGAAGTCACAAAAAGCATGGATCAAAGTTGGTAAGTTACCAGATGGAACTAGGTGCTTAATCCAGGTGATATTCCTTAGATGGAAAGAAGAGAAGTTAACTGCAGCCAACACCTGAGAACAAAGTGTCAAACCGTCATCAAGAATTACCCCCAGATTTCACACCCATTCAGAGGTTGGTAAGTGGGACCCTTCCTCAAGCCAAAGTCCTGAGGGATGCCCCATCCCTGACCCCTCTATCTGGCGACCAGTATCCACCACAAACACCTCAGTCTTGTCAGAGCTGAGCTTTAACCAGCTGGTATTCATCCAATCCTGGATTTCTACAAGGGAGTTATTAAAGACCGAGAGCACACTATCCTGGTCGGGAACAAAAGACAGGTAGAGCTGTGTATCATCTGCATAACAGTGAAACCTCAGCCCATACCATCTCACAATGTCTCCTAATTGCAGCATATACACTGCAAACAACATGGGGGACAGCACAGAACCCTGTGGCACCCCACAAGGCAGACAGAATGCCTCAGAGGGATAAACCCCCAAGACCACCCTATGAGTTCTACTGGTGAGAAATGAACAAAACCATCTGAGGACCATACCAGACAGGCCACAGAAGGCATTCAGGTGATCCAGCAGCACTCCATGGTCCATGGTGTCAAAGGCTGAAAAGAGATCAAGAAATGCCAAGATGGTACAGGATCTCTGGTCTCTTGCAAATAGGAGATTGTTGAGCACCCAAACCAGAGCGATCTCGTTACTACACCTTTTATGAAATCTGGACTGGAGAGGATCATAGATGACATGGATGGTAAGATGGTTCTCCAACTGTAGCGCCATGACCTTCTCAATAACCTTCCTCGCAAAAGAAAGATTAGAGATTGGTCGGTAGTTAGCGAGACAGTCTGGGTCAAGCAAAGATTTCTTGAGAAGGGGAGTCACCACTGCTTCCTTCAAGAAGCAAGGAAATGCACCTGTCTCCAGTGAACAGCAGACTATCTCCGCAAGGACTGGGTTGATGACATCAATACAGCCTAATATAAGGTGAGTAGGGCTCAGATCCAAACTACAACTGGTCAGGCGCATATCCCTGAGAATTTGCATGACATCCTTGATCCCCAGCCACTCAAACTTCATCCAGCAAAGCTAAGGTGTAGCGACATTCCGCCAACCACCATCCCCCCCAAAGAATGAGCCGAATGGATCTCCGACTTGATGTCTGCACCTTATCAGCAAAGAAATGAGCAAACTCCTCACACTTTTCATGAGAAAATGCTCTCCAAACTTGTAGACAGGCTGGACTGCACAGTCTGTCCACAGTTCGGAAGAGATGAGCTGGTCAATTCTGAGCTGCAGCAATCTCCCTGGACAGGAATTCTTCCTTCTTTCAGGAGATTGCTGACTGATAGTCCCTAAAATGTCCCATCAGTCTAAGTCTGTCAGCATCCAGGCTGGTTCTCCATAGGCTATGTTCTAACCTTCATCCCTCTCACCTCAGCTCCCTCAAGGCCCCAACAAACCAAGGGGACCGAGTGTGAAGGGTGAGAGGGCGAACCCGGACAGGAGCGAAGGCATCCAGAGCCCCCACCACAGCCCAATTATAGGCTTGTAGAAGGTTCTCAGGACCTCGCTTGTACCTGGTAATCCCAATAGGTCCAATTCCACAAAAAGACCATCTGGGGTCACACCCCCACAAAGGGCAGTATTGGACAATCTCCACAGGGGCAGGTCTATAAGGGGGAGCAAAGAAATTGAACCTTATGGAATGGTGATCCAACCAACCGACCAGCTCCACAACCAAGTCAGAGGTTTCCATCCCCAGGAGGAATATCAGATCCAAAGAGTGGCCTTTAATGTGAGTCACAGAGCCAACTGCCTGTGTGAAGCCCAATGAAAACATAAGTTGGAGGAAGTCTTGACCAAATACCAAGAGTTCATCATCGACTCAAGCATTAAAGTCACCCAGCACAATCAATCTGGAGGACTCCAATACCATATCAACAGCGAAGTCCCCCATTTCCTGCAGGAACAACTACTCAGCTCCAGGTGGATGGTAGATGAGAATGATCCTGCACCCCACACCCACAAAAACGACACATTCAAAGGATCTAGTTCCCTCAACTGGCACATCCACAAGGCTCAATTCTGATTTAAAACAGATAGCTACACCCCTGCCCCTAAGATCCAGCCTCGCATAGTGTATCACCGCGAAACCAGCTGGAATTGCTGCCACCAAAATAGGGCCAGCATTATCATCCATCCAGGTCTCGGTGATGCAAGCCAGATCCGCTGACCCAACAAGATTGGCTATAATAGCCGTCTTGTTCTTAATAGATCTAGCATTGCATAACACCATGCGAGTTGGATGAGATATTGGGACCGGCCGAGCTACTGGCCCACTAAAAGAGGAGCCCTTGGGTATGGGCACCAGACAAGATAAGCCTAATTCAGGATTCCATTTCACCCCAGGGCATCTCCTGGTTTTCACTACCCCAATCCGGCTGCCCTGCTTTCCCCCCTCCTGGGTCCAGGACCCCTGCCTCTCCATCTTCTTCCCACTATCCCCAATGCCCTGCGGCAGGCATAAATTGCCACAGACAATGGGAGGATGTTAAAAGTGTGGAGGTCCCTGAGCTCAGAAGGAGAGTAATGCCTAACCAGGAGAGCAACATGCTGGCACGTTTTAAAAAGAGCCACAGTTCCAGGCCACTATGCCCAAGTTAACAGTAACCAAGCCCACTATAAATAAAATCCCCAAAACCCACCCACAATAAATTCAAACACAAAAAACCCAATCACAGCAAGAACTAGACACACAATCATACAAAATCAATATTAAATTAAATAACCCAACCTCCCACCGAATATAAAACCCCAATAACCACCTATAAAATAAAATATTTTGGGTGGAAATGTGAGAAAAAAAACAGATTAAAACAATATAAACTTGCTCTTAGCTGAGGCTCTTAACCCCAGCAAGACCTGTTTTTTTATAGTCCACAAGCTGAACTCTCACTCCAGCAGTTCAGATTTTGAGTCCACTACTAAGACAATGTATGCTGACACTTAGCTGAGGCTCTCACCCCCAATCAAACTAGATTTTGTAGTCCACAACTGAACTCTCACTCCAGTAGATCAGATTTAATTTTGCAATTCTCAACCACAGTACTCTCACTCCAACAGTTCAATCACAAAAGTAGAAATATAAAGAGTTTATGGAGGGACTCTCACCCCTCCAAACCAAGTTACAATGTTAAAACTCCAAAACTAAATCAAGGTGAAGGAATAAATTGTCCTAAGAGTTACTCAGTTCTCAAATATGACCTCCTTTCGATTCTTCAGCTCGCACATAGACCCCCCCGTGACCACCCTATAGGACAGGTGACCTCATGGGATATGGGGCTCTTTGGCAGGGAGCTTTCAGCCCCCACCCCAAGGGTCCCAGGGGTAGCCAAGAGGCCCACTTCTCTCCAGCAGAAGACCTCCTGCCCCCTCCCAGAGGCTACACAGTCTCCACAGCAGCCACCAGTCGAGTCCTACAAGTCCAATGAGCCACACCACTTAATTGCAGCAGTTCAAGATGTAGTAACACTCTACTGGGGCAACCTGCCCACCAGGAAGTACCCCAGCTATGAGAGAAGGCAGAAATTGGCCATGGATGACCAGGGACTCAGGCACGATCCCCCCAGCCATTCTTCAATAGCCCAATTGCTCAACGCCTCACCAGTTCACTGAATGCCCCCAGCTCATCAGCAGACAACACCACCAACCATTTCTCTCAGTCCCCCGAGACCACAAAAATACCTACACATCTCTGAGTAACCCCAGCACCCAGGTAACAATAAGTCCCCAATGTCCACAAAACCATAAGAAAACTCCTAAACCCATGGCAACTCATGGCCCAAAGAGTCTCAGTCAATTTTGACTTTTCCTAGGTCTAGATGATACTCCTCCTTTCAGTAAGCTCCTCTCCTTGAAAAATCAGGCAGAAAAAGGTGGATGCCTGTTCTCACAGTGGGCTTCTCACCAGCTGCCTTGATAAAATCTTGAAAAGTTTAAATACATTTCGAGGAAGCACTTTCAAATAGTGCTAGCCCTTCCCGAAGCAGAGAGAAAAATATGATAAAATAAAATGAATTGTCCTAATAAGGATGCCAAAAATATAGCAAGAGTTGGTATCCTGCTCCTGTCCTGACCTTGCACCGTGACAGTAGTCAGAGCAAACACGGAACACCTAGCACCAGTATACTGTGACCAAAACAATCATAAAATGACTGAAATATGCAAAGCACTAGTCTAAGTCACTGCTTCCTCCCTATCTAAACTAGATTAAAACAAAACAGAAACAAAAATGAGTAAACACACAAAGAGGCGATTAAAACTAATAAAATTAGTAAAAACTGCAGGCTAGTTTTCTGGCTGGCTGAAAGCTGCTGCCATCTTGCTCTGCCTGCCATTTCACTTTTGTTGAGGAATGGGAACAGCAGCACCCCTAGAGGTCTAGCCTCCTGTGTGACACAGTGTCAAAAGCTTTACTGAAGTCCAGATAGGCCACATCCACTGCTTTCCCTTGATCCACCTCCCTGGTAACCCAGTCAAAAAATATCTATCAGATTAGTTTGACATGACCTCCCTTCTGTAAAACCATGCTTCTGGTAGTCCTGCAGTCCTTTTGCCTCAAGGTGCTCCATGATCCTCTCCTTCAGTAGTGTCTCCATTAACTTCCCCACAACTGATGTGAGACCGACCAGCCTGTAGTTGCTAGCATCTTCCCTACTGGTGCTTTTATGCAGAGGGATCACACTGGCCTTCCTCCAGTCCTCTGGAGCTTTCCCCATCTCCAGTGAGGTGTTCAAAAGCACTACCAGATAGGTGGCCAGCACTGTGCTCAGTTCCTTTAAGACTAATGGATGAATCCCATCCTGCCCCATTGCCTTATTCTACTTTAAGGCTTCCAATCCCTTCTGGATCCTCTTCACTGAGAATGGATTTATGCCCCACCCCATTGCTTACTGCAGCATGCTGGTCCAGTCCCCCACTTTCTACCATGAAGACCGAGCAGAAGTAATCATTCAGTACTTCTGTTTTCTCTTGATCTTCCTCTGCACAGTCCCACCTGCTCTATTCATTCTCACTATCCCTCCCCTTGTCTTCCTTTTTTCCTCCACATACCTGAAGAAGGTCTTGTCCCCTTTTTTGACCTCCATAGGTATTCTCTCATCTGTTAGTGCTTTAGCTGCCCTCACCCTCCTTCTTGCCTCTCTTTGCTTTGAGAGATATGCTTCCATGTCTTTATCCTTCTGGTTCTCTTTGTACTTTCTTAATGCTGTTTTTCTCTTCTTCGCTGCCTTTTCCAACTCCTTAGAGAACTATAGTGGTTTCTTCCTCCTCTTTCCCTTGCTCACTTCCTTCAAACAGCATGCTGCTGTCTGGGCTATACCCTCCTTAATTTTTCTCCATTGAGTCTCCAGTCCCCCTCTGCCTCCACCCTCCTTCAAGGCATTCCCTGAGGCAGTTTCCCATTTCTTTAAAATCTACCCTCCTGAAGTCCAGAAACCTCATCCTAGTGTTTTTTTTGTTCCTGTCCTATCTGTATGTCAAACCACACTGTACAGTGATCACTTGTACCCAAAGGACAACCAACTGTGATGTCATCAATACTTAAGTACCAGGTCTAGCACAGCCCCATCCTTAGTGGGTTGCAAAATCAGAAATGCCCCTTTAATGGAGTTGAAAATGGCCCTGTGTCTTGATGTAGCTGCATTGAGAATGCCTCAATCTACAGTACATCAAGCAGATTAAAGTCCCCTTTATCAGAACTTCCCTGTCACTGTCCATTTGCTAATGGCCTCCACCAGGACTCTGTCTAAATCCTTCCCCTGTGTTGGATGCCTCTTCACCACCCCTGTATGAAGAGCAGCTCCGGGACCCTTATCTAAGTTGACCGATAGTACATCAAGCCCTTCTTTGTCCCCATGTTGTCTTTGTTTCTCAGTAGCTCCTATACTCTCATTCGCATATAAAACAACCCCTCTGCCTTTCCTCCCTGACCTGTCATTCTGGAATATGATGTAGCCTGGAATGGCCACTTCCCAACTGTGGTTATCTGTGCACAATGATTCTGTTATGGCCACCAGATCCATGTCTGCCTCTGTGATGGTCCTTGCATTGGCACACAAGGCTCTCCATTTTCTTTGTCCCTCTCTTCCAATATCCTGCCTCCCTCCTCCCCCTTTGTTACCCTGGTCTTGCCCCCCCGTTACACTGTCTTCCTGCCATTCCTCCTTCCCTTCTCTTCCAACTGAAGTTCCTCCTCCAGACTTGCCTGCCCTGCCCTTCTCTTTGCTTCCTTCAATATCCAGGGAATTTCTTCTCCCTGGGGTAACCTTCCATGTTGCACTAGTCTCTTGGTGGAAGGGGGGATCTGTGCCTCCCTCAGTCATTCTGCCTCCTCCTTGGCTAGTTTAAATGTTTGTCAAAGAAGCATCTAAACCTTCTACCCAGGACTTCCCTTCCCCTTCTGGGTGAATGGAGACCAGCTACCTTGTATAGGCCTCCACTGTCCTACGTGTGACCCAAGTTCCTGATCTAACCAAAGTCCTCCTCCCTTCACCATGCTTTCAACTACTCATTGAATGACCTGTTGTGGAGTTCTACAGCCTTCCCCCAGGGGTTAAATTGGACCAGAACACACTGGAGCTGCATTCCGTCACCTCTTACTCCCCTCAGCTATTAGCAGAATGCACTGGAACGCTAATAGCAAGCTGTAATAAAATACTGTGTTGTTTTTAGAAGGATTTTTTTGTCCCTCTATTCCAAGCTTCTATGCTGCATCTGTAACTTCTGCAGGAGATGGTGAAATCAAACACCTTCCCAAAAAAAAACAGTTGAAAAACACAGTTAACCCTTGCTGTGCAGTGGACTGATATATCTGTCTAGATTTCCTGTATGTTCTAATTCTTCTGGCAGTCTAAGGGTTAAGTATCTATGTGGGTGTTTGTACACATTACAGCAGAAGATGTTTTAGTGACTAAATGAAAGATCTTCAACACATCTCTGTCTAGCCTGGCTTTTGCCAAACCCACACCCCCACCCATTTAGCAGGACAGCTTGTTGAGATTTTATCTGTAAATATAAACTATCAGTGTATGTGGCTGACATCCTTCTTCATATTCTACATCCCTCTTCTTCAATAAAATCGACTTTAGCTGTTATTGAACAATTTGGAAAATTTTCAGATTATAAGCTTAATATAGCCAAAAGAGAAGTGATGCCTCTAAATAAATATACTTATTCAGTGGAGGTATCCCAATTTGGATTAAGATGGGTTAAAGATAATATGCAATATTTAGGGATATATCTTTCTACGGACTGTTTGCGAATGAAACATAACAATATAGATAAAACTCTTGCCCAAATTAGTAAAGATCTTAATTGTTGGAGTACACTTCCTCTCTCCTTATGGGGAAAGATTAATGTAATAAAAATGAATGTACTTCCCCGGTTATTATATCCCCTATGTATGACTAATCTGTTCCTCCCCAAATCTTGGTTCTCACAGGTGAATTATATAATAGCGAATTTTATTTGGGGTAAAAAGAAACTGAGAATGGCTATAGCAAAACTCCAGTTTGGCAAGGCAAATGGTGGTCTGCAGTTGCCAGATTTTCTTCTTTATTATTATGCAATTACATGTTCGACAATATTTAGATGGAGCCGAGGGATGTGGATAGAGGACCATCACAATTATATTCCACAGTGGCTCCAAATTGAAAGAACATTGTGTGCCTCCCAGAGGACAGATATAAGTACACTCAGTTATGTATCTCTTAAGAATATTCCTAGAGTTTTATATGATACTACAATTGGGATTACTCTGTGAGTTTATAATAGGATAAATGCTAAGCTTCAGATTTCTGTGGAGAAGGACATCTCACAATCATTTCTCAGAAATCCCAATTTAAAGATTGGTGGTAAATCTTTAAATGAGAAATTCTGGCCTTTTAACAATATAGTTAAAGTGGTTGATTTAGTAAGGGACCATCACTTATTGACATTTCAGGAGGTTAAAAATAAGTTTCAAATACCAATAGAATTTGTATTTAAGTATTTGCAGTTGTCCCATATGTTGTATTCACATTTTGGGGTGGGCCCCTGGTACCAGTATTTAGCTGGACTGGTGCTACAATCATTCTCAACACCGCCTACATCAAAGTTCATTTCTTACTTTTACCATAGTTTGAGTGATCATCTCGAATTCCATAAATACCGCCCACAATATGTATGGGATCAGGTATTGCCTATCTCTACTCCCAAAAAAAGGTCTTGGGGTAAGATATGGCAACATTTATACCGAGATGTGAAGTGGGATAGATACAGACTACTACAATTTTTTGTTATACATGATTTATATTATACCCCGGTGAAATTATGTAAAATGGGGCTACTTTCTTCAAATCTATGCTCCAGATGTGAGGAAGTGCCCGGTAATCTTTTACATATATTATGGGAATGTAATAAGGTGGTACCTTTTTGGGCAAATATTAAAAATAATTTGGATCCCCTGTTGGGTCTTTCTGAAGCGTTCACAGCTGAAATTTATATTTTAGCTAACTACTGGTCAGTTTTACTAGGGAAGCAGTGTAAACACATAGCTATGATATCTCTATGTGCAAAAAAAATTATTTTACGACATTGGCTCGATCAAGCAGTACCTTCCAGGTCTGAATGGATTAAAGAGAGTCTATTTGTCCTACAGGCTGAAAAAATGATAGCCCAGCTGTCGGATAGACTGCATTATTAAAATGAAGTTTGAGCCCCTCTGCATACTTTGTTAACGATATAATTTTTTTTTTATTTTTTTTTACAATATGGGCAGTTGAAAGAGAAGATGACACTCTCCACATTAATTTGAGCAGTTGAAGTGTACCTGAGGGGAGGGAGAGTTATAGGGTGGAGGGAGGGAAGGGGAGGGGATGAGGGGAGGGAGGGTTGGAAAGGAACCGTTACATTACACTATGTAGTTTTAGTGCTAAATGGATCTTTCTTGATATTTTTTTTCTGGTTTTTATTTCATCTTATTATACTAGAAAATGGTGACCATTGGGTGGAATGCTCAGGATACTAGATGTAAACAGTATTTGTAACTCTTGTGTCTATATCTATTATATAGCTTTTCACTGTTAGCTCTCCTCTCGGTAACTGAAACTGTTATGGATATGTCTAAAGAGAATAACAGAAAAATCAATAAAGCTTACTTAATATGAAAAAAAAAGATTTTATCTGGAAAGGTTCAAAATATGTTTGCATTTGATGATGTTGCATATCCTTATTCAATCATAATGTTTAAAGAGCTGCTGATGCCTCAGAGAAAACTTTGAAAAATATAGTATTTAAGTATAACTCAGCTTGCATTCTTTATATATTATATAGATTTCTCCTGCCAATGATTTATTACGGAGGAAATTTGTATAAATACATGATCTTTATCCCTTAGTGTTCATCTATCTCCACAGCTTACTGTCTACTTCAAGTCATATTCCTTTGTTGTGACATCATAATATGTCATCACAGGAGTAACTGTGATGTCACAAGCGATACATTATGACCTCATGTAGGGAGAAAGCAGCAGCAATAGATAAACCTTTCAATAGCAAATATCCTGTTTTCATGCAAATAACCTAAGTAAAAAATAATGGGCAGGAGACATGCAGAACTAATGTGAAATACAAGCTGGACAGTGTCTAAATATTATGTTTTATTAAAGTTCTCCTGAAGGCATTAGCTGGTCTTTAATAATGCTTGTTTATGTTAATTTTAAAAGTTTTTCAATAAAAATTGGTTAACCACAAACATAGTTCCATGAAGGGAGGAAGAAATTAAGGCATCCAGGAACTGCATAAAAACAGCAGGTAGCTCCCCTCAACTTTCAGGGAACTCCCCCACCCACCATGATCCGAGTCCTATTCTGGAGTCAGAGATAAGAGTTCAGTCATTTTTATGGCTGTGGGCAGAGTCTACAGTGGTAGGCAGTATAGTGCAGTAGTTTAAGGCTCTGAGCTGCAAACCTGGAGACTGGGGTTTGAATCCCACAGCCCCCACTTGCATACTGTGTGACCCTGAGCAAGTCACTTAACTTCCTTGGCTCCCAGGTCACACCTGGAAACAAGCTTCAGCTTAGTGTGCCTTTCCTGGTTAAACAATTGTTCTCCATTCTCCTTTCCTACAGTCCTCTTACTGTCTGTAGCTGGAAAAAACGGAGTATCTTGGAACACATTTTTGGAGTTTTCAATGTATCCTTCCACATCTACAAATCACTATGCCAATTAAAAATAAAATACTCCCTTCTTTTTGTTTAGAATGTTGGAGACAACTCCAAGATGCTTATTAAATGGACATTCGGAAACTGAAACAGCTTGTTAAATATTGGTTGCCCATTAAACTAGAGATTTGTTTACCCCCTTCGAAATGCAACAACTTGCACATTTACATACTTAGCATTTCAACATTTTCTTGGTACTAGCTTCAGTTGGGCAGGTATTCTCTTTCAAGAAAGATTCATACTTCATACATGTCACCCTTTTTCAGCAAGGAATCATCAAAAAAGATTTACACTGTTTTTCTAGCCTCTTAAGACGCTATCAGATGAGTAGTGTTTCAGACATATGCCAGGTCATCTGTGAACTATCAGTATAAATATATAGCAATCAGCAAGCATTTTTTACTATGCTTTTTGGGGAAAAAATATATTGAACTACAGCAAACACACACACACACACAAATACACACACACACACACACACACACACACACACACACACACACACACACACACACACCATCCTCATGGCCACAACATTCGAAATTTAAATACTGCAATCTAATGTGTTATAAAACAATAAAGAAACTGTTTGTCAGTGAACACAGTGAAGTTCCATGTACAGTAGATTGCCTTTAAATATTTTTTATCCTATATTTTGTATCCTGGATAGTGCAGGAGAGATGCTGCATCTCATTGTCATAGGGATCTTCATTTATACAATTTTGCATTGTATTTTCTCAGGATGTCACAGATTAGATGCAATATCTTGTTTTCACCGGGATCATGATTTTACTATTTTTATAATGTATTTATTCAGGGCAACCTAGTCCAGATGTAAAATATTGTTTTCAGTGTGTTTTGATTTTACACAATGCAGCTTAATATTGTGTAGATATAGAGGGAAGCACCAAGTTTTCCCAGCAGCGAGAATGCCGACCTCCCCCACAGTGATGGCACAATACCAACGCAGGTATTGTGCCGCTTCTTGAATGGGTGTTTTCTGTGGGTGCTGCACCCCCACACCCCCTGGACTCTAGCATTCCAACTCCAGGTCGGAGTTGGTCTGGGAAGGGGTGGAACACTGGGGGAAGGTGAAACACGGAAAAAGAACCATTACCATGAATGTCGCTGTAATGGTCTTTTTCCGTGTTTCGCTGTCAGGGTGTTGACGAAAGGGGGTGATATGGATATAGAACCCCACTGAAAATAAGATGCCATGTCTTCTGTGAACTATCCAGGCTAAATATATAGCAGTCAGCAGACATATTCTAGGAAAACACATTGTAAAAATATGTAAAAGGAAGATCACATTGAAACTGCCTCTCAGTAGATCTGCATTGTGCACATTCATTAGAAATAATGGGTAAAAGCATCCCAAAAGCTTTCCACAGCCATTTTGGCTCTGACCAGAGTTTGTTTGGCAAGGGACAGAAAGAGAAAGAGAGAGAATTCTGCAACAATTTTGATTGCAGTACTTTTAAGGCAGGCTCTGGCTTTTAAGCTCTATTTTTTTGTTGTTTTCAGTATCTAAAAAACTTAATTTAGTGCAGATATTTTTAATTTTATTTGTGCATGTTGGAGAGCAACTGTAGCGAGGGAGACCTTCCTAACAGGCTACAATTAATCACTGCTATTTTATGTGATGCTATGATGAAGCAACTATTAGGTTTGCTGTTATTTCCAACCAAAAACTGTACATGTACTGTAGTTAATTTTCAATGTTTCTTTTTCATTAAAATTCAATGTAATGGTTGTATTGATGAGCAGTGTTCAATGTTATGTACAGGCCCATTAGCATGCAGTATCACTACCTCAATACCGTATTCATAAAATTGTGTACAGTTTGGTCTTCATGGTTTCAACTGAAATCAAATTATGTTGATTTTATCAAAAAACGTTCATTCTCTTAATTTGCTGTGACCCCACTTTGTTAGCTTGTTTTAATTGCTGTTTGAATGTGCTTACCATTAGAGTTCATTTCTTCTGTGTATGTATATTTTAGCCTGTAAGTAACTATTCTTGCTGGGCTAGCTCCTAAGGTACTCCTCTCCTCTCCAACTCCCATCTCCTAGCTTAACCTTCCTACTACCTGTCTTATACAGACTGCTCGCCAGAAGCCACATGTAACCCCTGAATAAACTATATGCAAAGTACTACCAATTGCTTACATGTCATGATGATAACCATGCCTGTACCCATGCCTGCATCCACTGCTTTTCTTTTACTGTGCCTGTAAACCATGCCTGTATCCACTGCTTTTCTTTTACCATGCCTGTAACCATGCCCATATCCACTATTTTTCTTTACTGTAACCACCTCATGATGTAACTCACAATGCCTCAAATGTTCCTTATGTCCTTGTTCATTCTTATAACTTGTATTGTTATCCCGGGTCGCCCCTGAAAAAGGGACCTTTGGGGCTCAGTGGGCCTACCCGGTCACCAAAATTTAATAAATAAATAAATGTTAACCTGTTAATTACCATTATCCTCCCTGGACCCACATGAAAATGAGATGCTGCGTCTCATGGGGTTATCCCAGTTGGAGTCTTTTCAGATAAATAAATTTGTCCTAACCCAGGACCACCTTGTAAATAAGCATCACTCAATGGAACCTATTCTGGGTAAAACCAATAAATGCAGACAATAAGAACTATTCTTCCTGCCTAAAATCCCGATGTTCGAGTAAGAACACAAATAGTTTGCTCCAACTAAACCTCCTAGCCCAGGCTTCAGTCCCAACAGGTAATAATTGTTCATGGCCACTTCGATGGCAGTTAAGAAACAAAGTGATAGATCCAATAAGTTAAGCCATTCCCATCAGGAGGTGCCTATGCCAAGTCTTTTATTAGTTGCTGGTTACATCACAGCCGGAGTACTGTGTGCAGTTTTGGAGCAGGATCAGTACAGGTTAGAAACAATACAGAGGAGGGCAACAAAAACAATTCATGCTCAGCAGGAAAGCTTCTATGAGGAGAGATTAGCAAGCAGTATTTATTCCTGGAAGCCAGTGTGACTTTTTCTGTCCTAATGTTATATTTTTCCATGTTTCATTACCCAGACAAGCTGTGAATTATTTATTTTATTCATTGGTAACTAGGTAATGCCCACTAGGCACAGGTGCCTGTTTTCAGGGATAATCTGGAAGCACTGGGGAGGTTAAGTGACTTGCTCAGAGTCATACAGTATGCACATGAAGGTTGTGGGAATCAAACCCAAGTCTGTCTGCTGGATGTACCAAGCTCATTCACAGATCATTACTCTAACCTTTAGGCTATACTGCCAGCCAGAATATAGGAATGTTAATGTGGACTGCTTAAGGTCATTATGTTTTTCATTAAACTATTGTACTAAGTAGCAAGTGATGACTGGATTCAAACCAGGGTTGGAAGACTAGGTTTGCTGGCCAAGGCACCTAGCTTCACCTGAGATCTTTTCTTCTAGGTTGCTTGAAAGGACAGAGCAAAGAACCTTACCAGAGCAAGGAAAACGATTAAGGCTTCTTTTGGCTAGACAAATTTACTGTGTGTTGTTATTTTTATTTTGTACTCACAGGGATTGTTACTGTTTGTTGCTAACATTTTATTGCTTTACTTTTCTCTGATTCAAATTGATGTTGCTGAGTATACCTTGTGCTGCATTATTACAGGGTGTGCCTACAGGTGTGTGCTTACAGAATACTGCTGTAATCTTCTGATTCAAATTGTGTTTTGCAAGGTGTATCTTCTGTTACTGCTTTATTTTTCTCTGTAGCAAAGTGTTTCTTACAGGGTATATCTTCTGTGAAATTATTACAGGTGGTGCTTTACAGGTTTTACAGTTTTATCTATGATTAGGATAGCTTTCAGGGCTACTGAATTTGTTGCTGGCTGAATGTTTCTGCTCTTACCTCCTTGTTTATTTTGTCTGTGGTTCTTTTTTTTTGGCAGAGGAAGGACCCAGCCATCCATCCACCTCCATCCCCTGCCACCCCACACTACACTCCTTTTATAGAGAAGCACAGTCATGACATTTCCTGTAGCAAAGCAGGAAGTGGCAGATCAGAGGGGTATCCACACAGTGACCTCATTTACAAGGGCACTAGTAATTTAACTTGTTATAACAAGTTATATGAAAACAAGCAAACAAAACACAAAATCAAACTTTTGCTTTCATTTTCTTCCTTCTACTTACTCTGACTAGGTTACAAACCCAGCAACTTATCTGGAATGGATATCATTAACTGCAGGTACTGCAGAACACTTTTCAGAAGGGCAGTTTTACAAGATTTAGGACACCGTCCTATGTGCTGGGCCATTGGAGATCTAAGGGCTCAGTTCCAGGCAG
The DNA here is from genome assembly GCA_016271365.2 of Neoceratodus forsteri. Lineage (NCBI taxonomy): Eukaryota > Metazoa > Chordata > Ceratodontiformes > Ceratodontidae > Neoceratodus > Neoceratodus forsteri. The sequence goes on along the minus strand of CM057455.1, from coordinate 910,273,743 downwards.
CATGGGCAGAGATTGCGCACCTCAAATTGCATATTCAAGAAGAAATATATTATAAGAACTGCCCACCATTTCCCCAACATCCAACAGAAGAACCTCGACCGCAGAGGGTAGTTGGTCCGGGAGGTTGTCAGGTGGTTAGGAGGGGAAAATTGGGTGCTCCATCACTTGGTGCTCTCCAACATATCATCTCCACAAACCATATAAAAACTACAAACAGATATCTGCCTCTATCTCTGAAATCAAACAAAGGGGCAGAGGACCATGCAGCACAGGAGCTAGCACAACAAAACTTGCCCAAAACAGGAACCAAAACAAAAAAAGCAAAAAGGAAATCCAAAAAACTTCTGATCATAGGAGACTCCATGATTTGGGGAGTTGATACCTATCTCCAGCCAGCGATAATGGTCAGATGTCTCCTAGGTACATCAGCGTGGACAGACACGGACTGCATTGCTAAAATTGTTCGGGAAGCAGGAGAAAACATTGATGTCCTGGTACACATAGGGACTAACGATCTTGCCAGTCAGTCAGTTGTGGAGACCAAGGAACACCTGACCAGGCTGGGTGACAAATTATCATCCATTTCATCCAGCATCTCCTTCTCTGAGATCTTGCCAGTCTGGAAGAGGGGGGCAGATGGACGGAAGGTCAGAGAAGGGGAGATAGGGGAGCTAAACATGTGGCTCAAGGGCTGGTGCCAGGAAAAAGGACAAAAATTTATAGGGAACTGGTAACAGTTTTGGGAGCGAAAGTTCTTTAAATTTGATGGACTGCATCTGACTAAGGAGGGAATCAGCGCATTGGGGCAGAAGTTTGACATCTTTGCAGAATATTTAAACTAGCAAATGGGGACAGGGCTTCAAATGGGAAGAACACCCCTCCCCCCTCAGCTAGTGGTCAAACAGGAGTTCAGCATGTTTGTAGTTCATTTGCATCACCAGGTAAGGAAAAAGGTCCAGCTCCCATTCAGCACAGAGGGGAAATGACAGACCTCGGCCGACAACTAACACACCAAAATCTGGCCAATGGAAAATCATGTACACAAATGCTTGGTGGTCTGGGAAACAAGATCCAGAGGGTAAACTGGACATAGTAGCCATTACTGAGACATGGTTCACCAGTAACCACACTTGGGAGATTTCAGTACCTGACTATGTACTGTTCAGAAGAGACAGAGGTGCAAAAAAGGGGGGGTGGAGTGGCCCTTTATGGCAATGAAAATATCAAAGCTACAGAAATTCAGAATACACATAAGGAGCCAGAAGAACTGTGGGTCACCATGGAAACGGAAATGTGACAGCCATAAGAACTGGGGTTGTGTACAGGCCTCCAGACCAGGGGGAGGACATAGACACATTACTGTTAGAAGATATAAAAAACATGACAGCTAAAGGAGAGGTTCTGATAATGGGAGACTTCAACATGCTAGATACAGATTGGTTAATACCAGCAGGAACATCTGCCAGAACTAGGCACATTGTGGATTCCCTGCAGGGGTAGGGCCTCAGACAACTGGTACAACAACCCACTAGAGACAGGGCTATTCTAGATCTAGCACTGATTAACAGGGAGAGGATCTCAGATCTCAAGGTAGAAGGTCACCTGGGGGCCAGTGATCATCACATGGTATAGTTCAATTTGGCCACAAGAACTAAATCATCCCATTCCAAGGCACAAATATGGGACTACAGAGGAGCTGACTTTGATAAGATGGCCAACAGAGTTAAGCTAGAACTGTCAAAAAGAAATACAGGTGAGGGGCTACAAGCAAAGTGGGCAAGCATTAAGGATGCAATACTTGAAGCAACATCCCATTGTATTAGAGAGGAAAGGAAGTGCAAAAGAAGAAGGAAACCACTTTGGTTCTCAAAAACAGTAGCAGAAAAGGTCAGAGCCAAAAGGCTGGCCTTCAGGAAATATAAGGGAACGCAGCAGGATGAAGATAGGGTGGCATACCAAACTTCTCTAAGGGAAGCAGGAAGGCAGGAAGGCAGACAAAGGGCCAAACTGAGGAAACACTAGCACAAACAGTAAAAGAAGGTCACAAGACTTTCAATAGATTCATTAGTGAAAGGAGAACATCCAGAGGGGGTATTGCTAAGATCAAAGGTTATAAGGGGCCTGTGAGGAGGAGGAGGACCATGTAAAAGCATCTATCCTAAATAGATACTTCTGCTCAGTATTTACTGAAGAGAAGGTGAGGCAGGGCCCACAGCTGAGCACCATGGATACAGGGGGGAGGGATATGTGCACTAGTCCCTTCACAAAAGAAAGGGTCCTACAAGAGCTTAATAAGCTCAGGGTGGACAAGGCAATGGGACCTGATGGCATACATCACAGGGTATTAAAGGAGCTCAGGGTGGAACTAGCAGAGCCATTATCAGAACTGTTTAGTGAGTCTCTGAGCACAGAAGAAGTCCCAGAAGACTGGAGAAGGGTACATGTGATCCCACTCCACAAGAGTGGTAGCAGGGAGGAGGCAGGGAACTATAGACCAGTCTATAACTCAGTAGTGGGCAAGATTATGGAGGCGCTCCTTAAGGAAAGGATAATGCAACACCTGGAATCCATAGGAGCACAGGGTCCAAGACAGCATGGGTTTACAAAAGGAAGGTCCTGTCAAACTAATGTCATAGATATCTTTGACTGGGTAACTAGAGTGGTGGACCAAGGGGGAGCAGTCGATGTCACCTACCTTGACTTCAGCAAAGCTTTTGATACTGTTCCACATAGAAGATTGATTAATAAGCTGGGTAGGCTCAGGGTGGGTCAGAAGTTGGTAAACTGGGTGGCAAACTGGTTGACGGGCACAAAACAGAGAGTGGTGGTAAATGGAATACAGTCAGAAGAGATGCAAGTCACAAGTGGGGTACCTCATGGATCAGTCCTGGGGCCAGTCCTCTTCAATATCTTCATCAGTGACATTGCAGATGGACTGGAGAGAAATGTTTGTTTACAGATGACATCAAGATCTGCAACAGAGTAAATGATCCAGATGGGGTGGGCAGAATGAGAAGAGATCTGGATAAACTAGCAAAATGGTCGGAAGAGTGGCAACTGGGGTTTAACGCAAAGAAGTGCAAGATCATGCACATAGGGAAGAGAAACCCTGAAGACACCTATAGGCTGGGAGAGGAGTTGCTGGCAGTCACAAGGGAAGAAAGATACTTGGGCATCATCATCACCGATGACCTGAAATCATCCAAGCAGACCACTAAAGCAGTAGGTAAGGCTAGAGGGATGTTGAGGTGTATTAGTAGGGGAATCACAAGTCGTAAGAGGGAGGTATTAATCCCTCTTTACAAGAGAATGGTTAGGCCCCATCTGGAGTACTGCATGCAGTACTGGAGGCTACACTTTCACAAGGACATTAACCGAACTGAGGCAGTCCAGAGAAGGGCCACCAAAATTATGCAGAGACTGCATCAGAAAACATATGAGGACAGATTAATGGAGCTCAACATGAATACCCTAGAGCAAAGGAGGAAGAGAGGTGACATGATTGAAACATTCATACACCTTAAGGGCATTAACAAGGTGAAAGAGTCTAACATGTTTCAATATAAGAAAAATAGCAGGACAAGAGGACACATCATGAGAGTAGAGGGAGGCTGATTAAGGGGTAATGTGAGGAAGTTCTTTTTCACAGAAAGGGTGGTTGATGCATGGAACGGCCTACCTCAGAAAGTGGTGAATATGAATACAATGCAGGGCTTCAAACAGGCATGGGATAGGCATAAGGCAGCAATACAGATGAGTATGAATACATAGGCCATTGACAAAGCAAAGGCCGATGGCACATTCATAAGGTAGAAAAAGAAATGGGCAGACTGGATGGGCCTTCTGTCCTTATTTTCTGTCAACTTCTATGTTTCCAGCTCTCCAGATTCATATTTGAGTAGCAAAAAATAAGTAACTGAGGTTGCAATTGTTTTATGTTCATATCACATCACTCATTTTCATCTATTTGGTTAGTCCACCACTGAACCAGTGGGGCCCACCTTCTTATGTTCAAAAGTGGTTGGTGTACAGTTAGTCTGCTGACCATGCTGCACGCAAAGCTTATAAAGCTAAGGAAGATAAACATGCACATTAATCAATATGGAAAGTTATAGACTCTATCAGAAAACAGGACTAAACCACTTAGATTTCATTTGTGACTGATCAGAAACTTAATGAAAAATGAATATGTATTTATGTTAAACCATACGTGTTTGAATTAGAATTAAATGTGTGTTGTATGTACTGTCTGTTTTCTATTAAGTTCTGTTATATCACTGTCTTTCCTTATTGTTTGGCTTTTTTATTTTGAAAAAATAAATACATTTTATTTTTAAAAATGATTATGGTTTAATACATATGTAGTGGTTTAGAAAGTTAATAAAAAGTTAAACTGAATGGCAAAGATGAAAATGTGACCATCTACCATTTTGTGCATGCATGTGGGCATCGCTTACACATGCTATATTACTGGCAGCAATTATGACATCAGAGCTCCACCACCTCTGAAATTCCAATTTAACCACTGCCCCCATGTACAGGTAATACCTCAGTGAAGGCCACTGTGCAAGTTCCCTGCTTCAGGCCCCTCACAAGCTCCCTAAGCCTATCCTGCACTATGCCTGCAGCTTCCCTTGCCATATCATTCATCCCCAGGTGGACAACAATATCCAGCTCCCTCCCTACCTCCTCTTTCCTGGTGATCTCCAAGATGACCCTTCAGTCCTCCCCACAGAAGCACCTGGAATGCAGTGTACTACCCTGTCACTCCCTTCCCCTGCCCTCAACTCAATCCCCCTGACTATGGAGTCTCCCAGCAGCAACTGCCTCACCCTTGGTCCAGGGGACTCTCTTACCATCCTTGGGGCCAGCTCCCTTGAGGAACCCCACCTCCTCTTTTACTCCTGCCTTGGTGGCCCCTCTTGGCTTCCCTGTCCTGCCAGAATGACAGTGGAATTGTGCAGTGGTACAGTCTGGCTGTGGTCTCCCTCCTTACTCCCCACACTGTCCAAGAGCCCACCAAGGTCCAGATGTTTGCCCTCCTTGCTGTCATCCTTTGTGGGAGTGACGGCAAACTAGATGGCCTCTGGGTGAAGCAGCTGGTGCCCTGTACTCATACCAGTTCAGCCTGGAGTCCAGGGACCCCTGCTCTCAGCTCAAAGAGGTGCCTGTCGATGGGACACAGCCTCAGTCTCCAGAACATGCCTCTGAACACAGCAGCCCGATACCCATTACACTGCACCACTCACATGCCTGATGATTTGTTTATCCTCCTGACCTTTTTGCTTTCCTGCCTTTCCCTTGCCTGTAGTCTTCCCTTATCACTGACCCCACCCCCTTGGTTTCCCTTTACCTTTCCCCTACCAATTTTGTGTTTGGCACCTTATCCTAGCTAGGGTTTTCCTTCAATTCCCTTTTTTTGGGTTCCTTGAAATTTGTGATAGTTGGTTTCCTATAATTACTTTCTCTCCCTCTCCCCTAGATAGGGTGTTGCCTGTATTGCCACCCTACGGAGTGTTTCAATTGTCCTTAGCTTGACCTTTATAGGTCTTACCCTCCCTACCCTGCAGCATTATTTACACCGGTACCACTGACAGTACAGCCTTTTAAACAGGTAGCAACTAGTACTCAGGTAGTCTACTTTATCTATAACACAAATTGGTACTGCACTCCTAAATCAGAAATAAAGTACAGACTCCAGCTCTGTGGATGAGAATATATTTTGTCTTTTAGACATAAAAGTAACTAATGCTAGAGTCTAAGCATTTATGTGTCAATCAAGAAAGCAAACACCCCAGTGCTGTGCCTGTTATGACTTGATAAGGAGGTGGGGATCTGTGTTTATGGTGAAATGACAAAAGGCATTGAAAAGAACATCCAATCTGGAGAGGGTGGATGCAAAGGGAGACCAGTATACAATGTTGGCATAAACAAAAAATGGAAGGACTGTCCTGGTGAGGAGGATCCGGTAAACGGGGCAGGAAAGGGAATCTTTATTTCTATAAAGAGCACCAAGTTTGGGGTGAATATGGTTGGTATGTGTTGTGAAATCTAAGTGGCTGTTGAGCCAGAAACACGGCTGCTTCTAAGCTGGGACTATGTCCAAGGTGGTGCCATCAAGAGTGGAGAAAAAGAGTTTGTGTGTGTGTGTGTGTGTGTGTGTGTGTGTGTGTGGAGTTTGGCAAGTTTTTGGGCAGTGCCGAAGTTCATGGATACAGTTTTGGTTGTGTTTACTTTTAGTTGGTTGCCCTGGAACCAGTTCTAGATGCGAGTGAAGTCTGATTGTAGTAGAGAGGAACCTCTGAAGTCGAGGGGGCCAGACGTATAGAGGATGGTGTTGTCTGCATATTGATGTATGTTGGAGTGAGAACACACAAGGGGGAGATCATTGAGAAAGATGGAAAAGAGGATGGGCCCCAGGATAGAGCCTTGCTGTACTCCTGCTAGGATTGGGGGGAGAGAGCATTGCCAGCCAGGACACATTGGGATCGACCTGAAAGGTAAAAGTGGAATCATTTGACTGATGGGGGGAGAGTCCGGCCACTTCTAGTTTGAAAAGTAGGAATAGATGGGAGACAGAATCAAAGGCCTTGGCTAGGTCTATGAATATCGCTGAAGTAAAATGGCCTAGGTCCATGCCAGTGAGGATGGCGTCTGTCACCCAGAGTAATCAAGAGACTGTTGAATGGTTCTATATAAAGCCCAATTGGTATGGGGACAGGAAATTTGAGGAGGTGAGAAATGGGTAAGTCTGGTTAGGACAAGGGATTCTTGGAACTTGGCCAAGATCTGGAGGAGTGTGATGGGGTGATAGTTTCTGGAAAGGCATGGTGACAGCCTTTATGAAGGGGGATTACTTTTGCAGATTTCCAGGCCTGTGGTATGGAGCTAAGGGTGAAAGAGAGATTGAGTCGATGGGACAGGGGGTGGGCAATGGCTGGGGCAGAGATCTGAAAAATGAGATGGTTGAGTCCGTTTGGACTGGATTTGTATGGGTTCAGGGATTGGAGGGCTCGAATCACCTCCTGGGCTGTGACTGGGGAGTGATGAAAGGCGTTTGAGGTAGACGGATATGAAGGTGCAGTGTGGGGGATTTGTGGGATAGTCAGGAGATGGGAGAGGGCTAAGGAGAGGGGGTGGCAGGGATGGAGGGCAGGGTGCAGTAGTGAAGAAGTTGTTGAGGGTGAAGGCAACAGTGAGAGAGTCAGAGACTAGAGCATTGTTGATGGGGGGGGTTAGATGGGAGGTTGAGAAGTGAGGAGAGTACCAAAATGTATTAGGGGAGTTGAGGTTTTTGTGTAGTGTGTTCTTGAAATAGTGGGGTTTAGCTGCCTTAATGGCTTTGGTACATGTGTTTCTTAGGGCAGGATAGGTTGATAGGTCATTTGGGGATAGGGTTGCTTTGTAGTGCTCCCAAGCATGGTTGCGTGTATGGCAGTTTGATGATGTCAGCTGTAATCCACAGGAGGCAGAAATGTCTCATCATGTAGTGATGTAGGGGGGTGCGTCTGTTCCAAACATTATTTGGTATCTGACAGAAGAGGGAGAGTTCCACGTTGACATCTGTTGAGGTGTAGAATAGGGACCAGTCTGAGGACGCAAGATCATGCAGGAGATAAGAGATGTTAAAGGGAGCTTTATGGAATGTGTTCAGCGATTGGTTGGGGGGGAATAGTGTAGCTGTAGTTTGAGAGAGGTAAGTCAGAAGGTAGTTGCTGATTAAGTCGGGAAAAATACCAGCGGCAGAGATTCAATGTAGATGTGTGGACAAGATCCAGTCCAGGAGATTGTGGTTATGGGAGTGGGGGTTGAGTCTGGTGGGTTCGTTGATGAGCTGGTGTAGGTTTAGAGACTCTGTTTGCTGAGTGATAGGTTTTAGGGCAGTGGAGGCACAGTTCAAGTTAAAATCACCAAGTAGGATGAGTTTGCTGGAGCTGGTGGTGGAAGAAAGGGAGGCAATGGTGTTGACCACTGATTAGAGGGGAGCTTTGGGGGGAGTAAAGCACTCCAATGAAGACAGGGAGAGAGGACGGGGCTTGCAACTTAATAAGGAGGAGTTTGTGGATCTTAGGGACCGCCTCACTAGTAAGAAGAGAGATTGGTAGGTTATGGTGGTAGAAGACTGCCACTCTGCCACCTTGCTTAAAGCGGTCTTGCTGTAGGAGGTGGTAGTCAGGCAGACAGAGTAAGGTATCAGAGATTCTGTGTGATAGCCATGATTCTGTGATGCAGAGTATGTCAGGGGAAGTGTTGTGACACCCAGACTCTAAGGATGTCTATCTTAGAGAGCAGACTCCTAGAATTGAGGTGGAAAATGGTTAGACCTTTTGAGGGAGTGGGGAATTTTGGGATTTGGGTCAGGGTTTGGCTGGATGTCTCCAACTAGTAGGCAGAGTATGTAGAGGAAGAAGAGTTTGCTTGCAGATTTATAGTTTCTGCCTACTGCAGTAAACGCATATTTGAGAAGATGTGTGGGCAAGGTGGAGCATGTGGATGAGCTCCAGATTGAGAGGGGGTTGCAATAGGATGCCAGGTGGGGGAATTGGAGGGAGGTGGGTGGAGAGGGGGGTACAGGGCACTGGAGAATGAGTTATGGATGATGATCTTAGGTAGTTGTATATATTGAAGGGAGAAGGGAATGAAATAAGGGGAGGAGGGAGGGGGTGTGGAGAATGGAGGAGGAGAAAAAAGAGTTGGAGGGTAGGGAGGTAAGAAGAGGGAGATGGAGGGCTATTTCAAACAGCCAGGTATGCACAATTTGCATTTTGTGGTTAAGGAGTGGTTACTGGTTGGAGAGTGTATTGTGCAGGGAGTGGGGGTGGGAAACTGAGTAGCTACAGCCAAATTAAATGGGTAGCAGGTACAACTAGGAAGGCAAATTCTTTGATTGGCTTTTAGACCTAGTTGTGGAGGGAGGGTACCACTGCTAAATTAGGGGAAGACAAGGAGTTAATCAAGTAGTGTTGGGTTCCAACCACACTTAAGTATCGTGGGTGTGCAGATGTAGAATGATTGGTATTGGCAGCAGTGGGTTACCAATAAATGGGTATACCAAGTGTGTGAGTGGGGAGGAGGCTGAGACACTACAGGATCACACCAGGCGGGAATCAATTAAGAGGCTCAGTGGCCTAGTGGATAGTATTATTGACTTCCGAGTGGGCTAGAGACTTCAGGCCTGGGTTGAAGACCCATGGGGGAGAAAAGGCAAAAGAGAGAAATGGGTGGAGGGGGATATACTGGGTCGGCTGATTTCTGGGTGGGATAAGCAGAGGGACAGCAGAGGACCAGGCACTACAAATTCTATTTAAACCTGAGTGGTTGGAGAGTGCAGCATCCCCTGGTGGCACAGCAGTATAATCTGCTAAGGGGGGGGGGGTTCAGGAGATTGGAAACAGCTGCAGTGATCACTTGACACAGGCACCTGACCCAGTCTAGCTATAAAAGAAATGACCACCCAGGGCGGGAGGGTGGCAGAGCAGCCACTGTGGTGATGGGCATCCCTGAGCAGTACAATGGTGTCCTTCTTGGTAAGTACCTGCTGTGCTGTGAGCTCCGGCTGCCATATGGGAAGGGGTAGGGCAGACAGCACTTGAAGTTGTAGCATCTTGGTGAATCTGTAGGTACAGGCTGTAAATTAATTGAAAGGATTAAAAGATCAGGCTGTTTTACAATGATGGGGTCAAGGCAGGAAAAGGACAAAGATGGCATGGTGGAGCACTGGCAGGTGCCTGCTGGTCAGGTTCAAAGCTTGCTGAGATTTAGACCAACACAGTTTCCCTTACAATCCCTGAGGTCTGCACTGCAATACAATGCTAACAATCCCCTGGTTTAGACCCAGAGTGCCTAGCACTTGCAAGCCCCTGTAGCCTTCACCAGTACAATGCATGCAGCACAAGTACAAAGTCTGTGATCTTAAAGAACCCCTAGGATAGCGCAAAACACCCACGGTTGAAATGAGGGTAATACAGCAGAGGAAACAATCAGTTGCAGTCCCCTGACCAAAAAATATAATTCTAAACATGAACTTTTAACCCTGAGCAGCACAATGGTGTCTTTCTCAATAAGTACCTGTTATGTTGTGAGCTCCGGCTGCTGAACGAGGGGGGGGGGAGGGGGAGTAGTGCAGAGAGCACTTGCAGTTGCAGCATCTGGGGAAATCTGCATGTACAGCCTGCTATGCTGTGAGCTCTGGCTGCCCAATGGGAGGGGGACTACAGAGAGCACTTGTGGTTATTACTGCACCACATCTTTAACACTGTGTTTGCGTCCAGAGTGTTTAATAACTTAATTTATTCAATAATTGAGAAATAAGATATACAAGTTGCAATGCATAACACATTTTGGTGCTTGTCTGAAACCTCAGTCTACAGCAACAAACCATGTGCGATATCATAATGTCTGAATTGTGTCAGTCTTGTATTGTCAAGTATGGTTTATACAGCTTTCATAAATGTAGTTGATTTTCTTGATAATGAATAATGACTGTGTGACTCTTTTTGTAACATAAAAATCACAGAACAATGGTTGGACTTTTTAACTGATTTGTAGTTCTTTTTCAACAAGTCTTCTGATCTGATTTTATGAAAAAACAAAAGCATTATCAACCTGATATCTTGAATGCGAGGAAAGCATAGAGAATTGCTTGCTTTTGTGTTCTCCATTCACTTTTTTAGACTTTTTCTGGCTACTATTTTATACATGCATTTGCTTGACTGACACGTTTTTACATGCTATGTCTGTCTTAAAATATAAGACATAAGTCTGTTGAGCCCACTTGAGAAACTTTATGTATTTTTTTTAACATATATGCAAATTCATATTTCTAAACATGGATTGTGCGTTAAAAAATTTATTAAATGCAAGATGGAATAAAGTGCTACTGCAGAACATATATTCAAAATATAAGTGCAAAATTTCACACAGCAGCAGCAGCAGCAGATGAGGGATCTGACGCAAAACAGAACTGCCCGACTGGGGTTTTGCATCAGATCTCTCACCTGCTGCTGCTATCTGAGTTTTTGCACTAGTATTTTGCATTCAATAAATTTAATTAATGCAGTATCCATGACTGTTGCTGGAATTCTTTGTTTTCTGGTGGAGTTGCCATTTTGTTCTCATATTTCTAAGCAGGTTGCAATAAGTTCATTTTGATGAATGCCTCTAATGAAATGCAATTTTTTTTTTATTCATGTGTGCTAGAAAGAGTTTATATCCTTTCATACATATCCATTATTGTCATAGACACCCCATGCTAATTGAGCCAGAAAAGCAAAAAGGAAAAGAAGTCAGTAAGCTGATATTCATGAAATGATTGATAACAACCTTTTGGGAGATCACTGAATTTACATTAAAAACTAGATATTTTCACTATACGCAGTGCATTAACTTAAAGGTCTCTTAACTGACTTTAAATGTGGCCAAATACTGAATCATTAATGCAATAAAAAAAATCATGTCCAATGTCACCTGTTTCATTTACTACCTAGAAATGACAGGTATCTTTTTTTCATGACACAGAAGAGGCTGAGTGAAGTACATAATTTCGTCTTCTACCTGACAGCCATCAAATCAGCATGTATAGAAATGCATACAAATAATGAAGACTGCCCTGTTTAAAATAAAATGTAGCACTGAGTGAAGAACACTGATCAGTTTATTCAGTACTGTGATATAGGAGCTTGAAGGAAACCAGCTGACAACGTTTGCGTAGCAGAGCTGAGGTGAACACAGGTGATACAGTGCAAACACAGGCTGTGACGTGTTCGCAACGTGATCAGCTTTTTGAATGCCACTTGATTCGCACCTCCATCTACTCCACTCAGACCTAAAAGAAAAAGAGATTACTATACAAATGAGCTCTGGTCAGAGTCGATATGGCTGCTCAAAGAGTCAAAAGTGATGTAAACAATATGCAGTGCTTTCTCAACACCAGAGTCAGCTGTATCTAAGATGGTGGCGATAATGAACTGCATCTGTGTGATACTCATGCATGTGCAGTTTGCACTGGAGTCAGCCATGTCCAAGATGGTGGTGAAGACAGACTGTGCATGCGCAATATTCGCACATGCTGAGGTTTAGTCGGTGCCACTATCTTGGGCATGACAGCCATCACATCCACAGTAGTGCGAAAAAAGTAGTGCACTGGAATGGGGTGTAGTTATGCAGCCTGCAGAAGGGAATGGCCACATAAATAGCACCAGTGGACATTTGCCAGAGCACTGTGAAGCACACTGAACAGTGAAGGCATAGTAAGTGCCTCACTCTTTTCTGTAGTTTAAAGCACATCTGAGTTAGAAAAAAAATGCTTTCAGAGAATACAGGTATGTCACATGATATGTAAGATAACTGAATGTGAGTATAACTTCTACTGGCTTGTCCAGGTATGCATCTTCAAGTCCCATGATCCCTTACATGAGTGGGGTCATGAGCTTTGCTATAAAAACAAACAGGTTTTCACACCAGGGAAAAACAGAGTGAAGATACCTCATTAATATTTCAATTAAGATAAAATAAGGGAGATGCAAGAGAGGGAATTATTGTTTGTGCTTAAGAACTACACAAGTACACAGAAAATAGGTTGTGAGAGCATTCCATTTAAAAACTTCCAAAACACTTAACTTGCAACTGACACACACACGTAAGCAGTGTTGGAAGTAAGTTCAAGTTCAAGTTTATTGCAGGAAAGACTCCGTTGAGCAAGCTCATTCACAAGGAGGTCCTGAGGCACATACACATACAGTTCGCAATTACATAGACAGGAGATCTAAAATGTAGAACAACAAAGAAAAAATATATATAATACAAGAGGTATACACAATAGAAGTCCTTCTGCTATATATGCAGTACATTCCAGCTTTAACCTTGCCCTAAATTATGCAACAGATTTCAGCTTAATATGCAGAGGGCCAGTTGGTACCTAGGATGTTGACTTGGCATTGGGGGCCTAGTAGCACCTACATATGTTTTTTTAATTTAGAGATAGCTAGTGTTTTGTAGGAGTTAATTGATACAATGTTGGTTAGCTTCAGCATGGCTTGTAGTTGGTTCCAAATGTTTGGGAGGGCATATGAGACAGCTCTTTGGCCAGCTGCGGTACGTGTCCAGGGAACATCTAGTAGGATAAGGTCAGATTTCCTTAGGGAGTAGGTGTTATGCGAGATGTGTATGAGAGATGTTAAATAGACAGGCAGTTTGTGGAGTAGTAACTTCAGAGTCCAAATGCCAGCATGCAGGAGGTGTCTGGTGGCAAGAGCGGTCCACCCAACTGCTGCATAAAGATCACAGTGGTGGGTCCTGTACGCAGACTTAGTAATGAAGCGAAGAGCATGGTGATAGAGTACGTCCAGTTTAGATAGGCTCAAGGTTGGGGAGGAGATAAAGATAATGTCTCTGTAGTCAAGCAAGGGAAGGAATGTTGCTTGGACAAGTCTTTTGCAGGTCGCGAGAGAAAAGAGGGTCCTATTTCTAAAGAAGAAACCCAAGCGTGCTTTAAGCCTCTTTGATAGATCCTTGATGTGGTCATTGAAGGAAAGCTTGTTGTCTATCCACATACCTAGATATTTAAATTTAGGTACGACTTCCAAGGGTTCACCTAGGGAGGTAACTATGAAGTTTTTAGCTGGGGTAGGTAGGGCACCAGACAAGGCAAGTCTCGAGAAAATCATTGTCTTGGTTTTTTGGGCATTTAAGAGAAGCTTGGCATTGATAAGGTTGCTTTCTAACTGGATAAAATCAGCTTGGAGTGCTTCCCTGACTCCAGTTAAGGACGAGCCTGATGCGTACAAAATCGTATAGTCTGCAAAGAAATGTATGCTAGAGTTCTTTATGTGGTAGTCAAGCTTGTTGATGTACAGGGAAAAAAGGATTGGTCCTAGGATGTCCCCTTGAGGGACTCCTCTGGCAATTGGAAGGGGGGCAGATTGTAGGCCATAAGCTTTGACTTTTTGTATCCTTCCTGTGAGATAGCTGTTAAACCACTGTAAGGTAAGTGGGGTGGCACCTATGTAGGCAAGACAGGTGATTAGGAGGTGAAGTAATAATTCCCAACAGGGTGGGCATTATTGGGATATAACGGACCACCCAGGGGCGTAGTGAGGCCCGACGCCACAGGCGGATGGCCTTATAGCCCCTGGAAGGTCTGTTATATCCCATAACGCCCACCCTGGAGGGTATTATTACACTTAGAAAATGGGCCACTGTATTTAATGTTTTAAAAAAATAATAATGTTATGTTTAGATGTTTAAATTCTTACATTTCATTTAATGTATAATAAAATAGTTCCTTCATTTGTATTTACATGAGGGTTTGTGTTGTTACTGTGGGGACTCTTATCCTTGTGCAGCCTCCGTAGTTTAAGCTTTTAAAGTGGTTGTCATGGTAATCTCGGTGCTCGCCCTCTCGTGCCTCTACTCCCCCCCCCCAGTTGAAGACGTGGAAAAATTCTGTCTGACCAGAGAAAAAAGTGGATTATTTTTTTTTTCTTTTCATTTTTTTACTGTAATTCAGTCGGTGGATTTAGCTTGAGCGGGCAGACACTGATGAAATGTTGGGGCTCAGGAGTTGCATACCGAGTGAAGTCAGGTGAGCCAGTACCAAAGAAAAAAATGTAAGTTTCAAAAAACAAATGAGTTTTTCACATCTATGGCTATGAAGAATGTGAGTTACTGTGAGGTTGTGAGTACAAGTGAGGGCCGAGTTCACAAAGCTGTACCCGAGGATTTGTTATGGGTATTGAGCAGTTGTGAGGCAAATCTTGGCAAGCGACACAAAAAACATGGTGAATGGCAAGTTTGGCAATTCAGGGTGCCCAAGAATAGTGTAAGTAATGGGGCACCCTGAATTGGTACTTGTTTTTCACCGGGCATTATTAAGAAATAACAGCCTGGGTGCCGGGCTGTTTCAGCCAATCAGGGTGTGAGTTTTCATTTACCCATTTTCTAAATAGAAATAATTCAGTGGGGTACTCTACCAACTTTGATGTAGGATCAAACATACTCATGAGGTGTGTGGGACATGTTTTATTTCATTATATGTTACATGTTTCAAGTTTTTATGCATAGATACATAGATACATAGACAGTGTCGGCAGATAAGGGCCTATGGCCCACCCAGTCTGCCCATTTGAGCTTATAAGTTCTGTTTGTATTTTCCTAGAAGTCTGTTGCCCCTTAACCCTGACCTCCAGAATTCCTTTATGTCTATCCCATACATTCTTAAATCCCGTGATTGTTTCAGCCTCCACCACTTCCTCTGGCAGGGTGTTCCACTTGTCCACCACCCGTTCTGTGAAGAAATTCTTCCTCATGTTTCCTCTGAATCGCCCTCCCTCCAACTTCATCCCATGCCCTCTAGTCCTGGAACATCTTTTTCACTTAAAAATAGTGTATTCCTGCACCCTGTTCCTCCCTGTAAGATGCTTGTATGTCTCTATCATACCCCCTCTCTCCCTCCTCTCCTCCAGGGAGTACTATTCAGTTCCTTCAACCTGTTCTCATAGGACTTGTGATGCAATCCATGTACCATCTTTGTTGCCCTCCTCTGAACCTTCTCTGCCCTGTCTATGTCCTAACATATGTAAGGTCTCCAGAACTGTACACTGTACTCCAGGTGGGGCCTCACTAGTGTCTTGTATAGTGGAATTATGACCTTCCTTTTCCTGCTGGTGATGCCCCTGCCTATGCATCCCAGCATCCTATTTGCTTTACCTGCTGCCTTGTCACACTGTTTCCCCTACCTTGAGGTCATCAGAGATGATAACCCCAAGATCCCTTTTCTACTTGGTGCATGCTATATCCTCACCCCTCAACTGATATATCGTGCCAGGGTCTTTGTGCCCCATATGCATTATCTTGCACTTCTTTGCATTGAATTGCAACTTCCAAACCCTTGACCATTCTTCAAGTTTCTGCAGATCCCTTCTCATTCTGTCTACACCCTCCGGTGTGTCTACTCTGTTATAGAGCTTTGTGTCATCAGAGAACAGTGAAATTCTGCCTTCTAGGTCCTGCGCAATGTCACTGATGAAGATGTTGAATAGGACCGGTCCCAGCACTGATCCCTGTGGTACCCTACTGGTCACTCTTCCTCTGTGGAGTGACAGCCATTTACCACCACCCCTCTGTCCTGCCACCCAGCCAGTTACCTACCCACCACACTACTGTCCTGCCCACACCCATATTCCCAGTTTGTGTAATAGTCTTCTATGTGGCACAGTGTCAAAGGCCTTGCTGAAGTCCAGATAGGCCATGTCCACTGCCTTCCCTGATCTACCTCCCTAGTAACCTAGTCAAAAAATTAAACGAGGTTGGTCTGACATGACCTCCCCCTGGTGAAACCATGCTGCCTTGGGTCCTGTAGTCCATTGACAACCAGATGTTCCACCAATCTCTCCTTCAGTAGTGCTTCCATGATCTTCCCCACTACCGAGGTGAGGCTGACTGGTCTCTAGTTCCCCGCTTCTCTTTGTTCCCACTTTTGTATAAGGGGACTACATCTGCTATCCTCCAGTCTTTGGGTACCTCCCCTGTTTCCAGTGATCGGCTAAACAGGATAGCCAGAGGTTCAGCCACCACTTCTCTTAGTTCTTTAAGGACCTTGGGGTGTACTCCATCGGGCCCCATTGCTTTATCAACTCTTACTACTTCCGGTTCCTTCAGGACCCTTTCTATTGTAAAGGGAATTGTGTCCATTTCTGCACCATTCTCACCCCTTGTACTCCCTTCAGACCCATTACCCTCCTCTTCCTCAGTAAAGACTGAGCAGAAATACCTGTTCAATATGTCAACTTTACTGTTATCATCCTCCACACGGCCCCCATCCTCACTCTTCAGTCTCACTATCCCTCCCTTTGCCTTTCTTTTTTCACTTATGTACCTGTAAAAGGTTTTGTCCCCTCCACCCACTGATTTTGCAATGTGTTCTTCTGTCTGTGCTTTGGCTTCCCTTACTGACCTCCCTGCCTCCCTTTGCTTCTCCTGGTACTTCTCCCTATCCCCTTCTGCCTGTGTCTTTTTGTATTGCCTGAATGCAATCTTTTGGCTTTCACTTTCTTTGCTACCTCTTTGGAAAACTATAATGGTCTCCTTCCTTTTCCTCTTGCTAACCTGCTTAATGCATAATTCTGTTGCTCTTGTAATCCCCATTTTAAATACAGCCCACTGTTCCTCAACCCCTGATTCCTGCCCCATTCCTTTAATGCCTCTTTCAAGTATCTCCCCATTTTCCCAAAGTCTGCCCCCCTAAAATCCAGGATACGTGTTTTTTTGTGGTTTGGTTCTGCTCTTTCTGTGATTTCAAACCACAATGACTGGTGCTCACTGTTCTCCAGGTGCTCCCCCACTGTTACCCCATCACACTGTCCCTGTTTGTGAGCACAAGGTCCAGTATTGCCTTCTGCCGAAGTTGGTTCCATGACCAGTTGCTTGAGGAAGGCACCCTGAAGGGAGTCCAGGATAAATCTGTTCTAGTTGATGCTGCTGCTGGGATGCTCCAGTCCACGCTGGAATATTGAAGTCTCCAACCAGTACTACCTCACCTTGTCTGCCATCCTTTGGATGGCTTGCATCAAGCTCCCTATCTGTTTCTTCCTCCTGGGCTGGTGGTCTATAGACCACACCTGTGCGGATGGCTGACCCCATTTTCCTTTCCAGCTAACCCACAGTATCTCTCCCCATTTTGTTCCTCCTGGATCTCTGTGGCCCTTATGTCATTTTTCACATACAGTGCCACCTCCTCCTTCCTGCCTGCTCTGTCTCTTCTGAATATGTTGTAGCCAGGTATGGCCATCTCCCAGTCATGGTTATCATTACACCAGGTTTCAGTGGTGGCCACAATGTCCAGGTCTGACTGTACCATGACAGCCTCCAGATCCTCCATCTTGTTGCTAAGGCTCCTGGCATTTGCACACATGGCTTTCCATGATTTGACCTCCCTAGACTGCTTCACTGTCATTACACCAGGTTGCAGTAATGTATATATTTTTTATATATATTATGAAATAGTGCCACTGATTAGTTTAATCAGTAGTTTCCTTGGGAGGCTTGCTGCAAATAAGTCCAAAGGTTTGGGTTGGTTTGGGAACAACTGCCATTGAATATATCTAACATTAAAAATGATTTGCTTTAAAATTGCACTACATGCAAAATATGTGAGATTATATCAAGCATGACTTGTAAATACTAGCCAGTATATGCTTTAATAAGATCTGGTAACTTTTGTTGCTGAAGATCAGAGACTCAGTTTATCAGGTGAAGTGGAGTGAAATATTTACAGTCCCTTAGCCATGCCAGGTGCTGCTTTATCAGCTATATGTTACCAGGGACACTGAGACTGGAATATTATAGGTTTCCTGAGTAATACCACCCAACAACAAATACTATTGCCAGGATCTGAAAGTTACTCCAAGTCATCACACTTATACAGGATGATTTAATCAGTCTTTTGCAATGGGGATCTGTAACTTGAACTCACTCTGGGTAAATACTGGAGGCAAACAGAGTATACAGCTAAGTGTGGATCATTCCTTTCTGTTTATTGTATCCTATTTTGTTAGGGAGAATAACTTATTGATGTAAAAGCATATTTTTTTTCAAATGAGCATTGGAGCAGTACCTTTATTACAAATACCTAGGCATGAAGTATTATAAAATTACAGATCTTGGTAATTGCAGGGAGACTATTACTTTTGTGTTAACATATTTACTGTGAATGTTGTTCTTTTGCAACTACTCTGAATGTTATTCAAAGTGTGTTCGGAAGAGTCTTTGCATTTTTTCTTAACTGTAGTTTGAAGATTGACAATTGCTTTTGTGAGGTGAGAAACAATGTAACAAAGACAAAGAAGTGAGCGCTACACTGCAAACTGTAGCAAGGGTGCAGACAGAGAGGCCAGCCCAGTGTAAAAAGAATGCAAAAATGTGTTGCTCACCCCAATCAAGAACCAAAGTTCAGAATTCAACGTTGATGCAAAAGTGGTAATTTACTGCAGCAATAGCAAATAAATGTAGAGTAGGTAACAAACAAACTAGAGGGAGTAACCAGAACCCCTGTGCTTTGACACTGAGGTCTTCCTGAGAGAGCCCCCTCAACCCATCAAATCAGCTGCAGGCATTGCACGGTGTAGCAGACCAAGGTACTGAAGGCCTGCTCCTTTTGTCTGCTTTTAGTGCTCTTGTAAATCAGACAGACTGATTTGTTACAAGCTGTTCTTTTAATCTGATAGATAAGAGACAAGTCTAAGGAAAGTCTTAAACAAAACATTAATTGGAATAAAAACAAGGATGAGTCTGGTAGATGGAGGCTTGTTGACTGCAGCAGTCCTATACTGCTAGATTGCTAGATGGTGCACTCACCAAGCTGCCATCGAGAATTAGCTTTTCTTTTTTTAACAGACAATGTAGTCCTTTTTGCTTCAATGAATTGATCATCACAATATTAAGAATAAATAAATTGAGAAACATAGAATGTGTCAGCATATGGGGTCCATGTGGACCATCTAGTCTGCCCATGTAACGATCCCTGAGCACTCTGAGCACCCGGCTTATTAAGTACCCCAGGGCCCAAATGCTTCACATTTGAAAGAGGAATGAAAGACTTTGTAAAGATGCACCAGTGGGGAAATGCAGTTCTATGGTGAAATTAACAAAGTGGTCTAAGCCCATATCTTAACAGATGCAAATACTGAAGTTGTATAAAATGTTTAACTGGCAATTAAATCAAAGTTTACAAGATCGACTTCTCAGCCTGATTACATAATAATTGGAATATTTGTATAGCAACCACAGATGTGCTAATGATGCCAAATAAGTTTCTTGAGGAGAAAATAATTTTTAAATCCAGTTTTAATATTTTATAATGTTTTTAAGGGAAGTGTTCTATGGCTAAGAGGCATAAAGAGCTATTTGGAGACATTTATCCAAACAAGTGCCCTTATGTTTACATTCAGAAGTTGGTTTTCACCATACAGTTTTGACATTACAACATATGGATACTTTGGTGTATTGATCTGTATTTATATTAATTGTTCCAATATGTCTCTTTGTCCAGAATAGTTAGGGTGAAGTATACTGAATACTCAGTAGATAGGTGGTAACCTCGTTTAAAATTGATCAGTTATAAATCATTTTTTATAATGTCAACATGTTTTCTACTCTTCATTTTCAGTTAACCCTGTACTGTATGTGTAAGTATAGGAAAGAGGAAGAAATGAGGACTTGGCACCTATGGCAACAGTTAATATTTTATTCCTCTTTGGTTTCATGGGCAGACATGAGGCATTGCAGTTCTTCCGGGGACAATGCCTCAGTGGAATATTTACCAAACTGTAGTAAAGCATCAGGGAAGCCCTTGTGTATGCAAAATGCACTTTAAAAATTAGCATCTAAAATTGGCAGTCCTTTTAGGTATCTTCTAGTGTCTAGAAATGGCTCAGGATAAAAAGTTGAATTGAATAAAGCAGTGCTTAAAGCAGCAGTACTACCAAATCAGGAAGCGATCTATCAAAATTCTGCTTTTTGGCTATAAGCATGCAGCCAAAGTTCCAGTTTCCATACTGTAAATATTGTGTTTCAGTCATCTTTAGTTTTTTAGATATTTGCAATTTATTTGAATTGTTGTGGCACTACAATAAATATGGTGGCTGACTAATTTTCAGCTGCGCTTTTCCTTCAGGTCACATCATGTCTTTTGACTAAAGCAGTGGGACCTTCTGCTGATCATTTCCGATGTCCCTGCAAGTCATACACATGTGCATTTGGCAGCAAAGGGGGTTTCAGTGCAACATGCTTGGTGGCAGAAATGTAAAAAAAAGCAGAGGATAACTGAGCAAATTATTTGGTGACAGCACAATGCCACTGAGAAAGAGTACCAAGTATATGATCAGCAGAGCACAGGGAATAAACTGTCAAAAAAGTGATTTTTTTTTCTGTAGTACTGCTGCTTTAAGGGGAAAAGCCATAAAATGACAAAGGGGAAAATTTCCCTTTCCAGATTGGAATAGTGTCACATGACAGCGCTATTCAGCCAGCCTTGGCCCATCAGGTTGGCTCAATGAGCTTGCCCGGCCCCAATTCAACTTACCAGCATGGGATCATAAAGCACTATGTACCCGCTTGAGATCCCTATGGTTTGACAGGGAGATCAGGGAGATGAAGACCAGGTGTCAGAGGCTAGAGCATTGTTGATGGAACTTCGGGACCAAGGAGGACAGACTAAGTTTGAGAACTCTGAGGTTTAATTCAAAGAAATGCAAAATTATGCACATGTAGCATAGAAACCTAGGTTAGAGCTACAGGATGGAGGGGAAGAGAGTTGCTGATGGTCACTAAGGAAGGAAGGAAGAAACCTGGAGGTTATTATTTCAGATGACATGAAAATGACAAAGCAGAGTACAAGATCAGCAGGGAGGGTCAGTGGCATGCTGGGATGCATAGGCAGGGGTATCAGCAGCAGAAGGTGGGAAGTAGTCATGCTGTTATATAAAACTCTGGTCAAGCCTCACATGGATTACTGTATACGGTTCTGAAAACTGCACCTTTGAAAGGACATTAACAAGCTGGAGACAGACCAGAGAAGGGTGACTAAAATGATACAGGGCTTGTACCACAAAACTTATGAGGAGAGATTAAGGGACCTCAGTATGTACTCGCTGGAGGAGAGAAGGGAGAGAGGGGACATGATAGAAGCAATCAAATATTTCAAAGGCATAAACAAGGTGCAGAGGGGAGACATCTTCCAATACAGGAGGAGTACAAGTACGAGGGGACATGACTTGAAAAAGTAAGGTAGCAGGTTAAGAGGGAATGTGAGAACATTTTTCTTCACAGAGAGGGTGCTGGACAAATGGAATGGTCTGCCACAGGAGGTGGTGGGAGAGAGCACTGTGGTTGGATTTAAACATGCACAGGACAGACATAGGGGAACCATAGAGGTAAAACAGAGGTAGGGTCAGAAGCCATAATCAGTACAGGGCTTATGGGCAGACTGGATGGGCCTAACGGTCATTATCTGCTGACAATTTCTATGTTTCTATATTTCTAACAATGCAACCCACATCTAACAGAAAGTAAACTTGGACTGTGTTCATTCTTTTTCCTTCATCAGTTTTTTGGTGTCAGTTGCTTAGTGTGGTATTTTTATATAATTATTCAGTGCTTTGTTGATTTTTGAAAGCAAAAGTTATGACAGGTTTTGTTATTAAATTCACCTGTAACCCCCTCACCCTCAACCCATCAACATAAACTAACACCAGCTGAGATAATTCTGAATCATTGTTAACCTAGTTCAATTCTTTTTGTTTAATTTTGTCAGGTTAATACATAATCATTCAGAAAAAAATGTATTTGTTTTAGTTAGATGATTTTAGAATTTGTTCGACCGTGTTCATAACTAGCATTTTCAAGCCATAATGTTTACAATTAGAGACATGTAAATTGAGCACAAACCAAATAAACAATAGTGCAACCCTCAGTCTGTCTCCCCTCCCAGCCTCACACTGCACATATTGTAAATGTAATGCGAGAGCAAAAAAGGATTTGTAATTGTGAATGGTTTAAATAGGGATAAAATATATTTTTGTTTCCAACAGTGCACATATTATTCACAACACCCATCATCCTCCCCACCATGAATGTATTTAAAAATAAATAAACAAATGGCAAATCATGTGTACCATGAAATGTGCCTCCACATTCATCTCTTGTGCCATGGCACAACCAGTGAGGAACATGGTGCATGTGGAAAGAAGTCGACAATCAGAATGAGTGTTGAGCTGGGGCAGCAGCATAGAGTGGATATTTTTGAAGTGCTGCTGAGAGGAAAAGCACATTCTCTGTACCAGTAGCTACTTAGAGAGACCACCCCAGTGCAACTCAGTATTTCAAGGAATGGGGCATAACAAAGATCCCTCATTCTCAGCATTTTGTGGGGACTCAGAACACAAGTAGGAGTGTCTCTGACACCATGGAGGCAGTATATGTAAGCTTCGTGGAAGGGAATCTGCTTGGCTTAGAGGGAGGTAGCCCTGAAAGAGTAGCTTGCTTATACCTCTCTTAAACTCTTGTCACTGAAATAAAGAACAGGGACACTCAAAATGAGAGACAGTGAGGGACATTAACTGTTACGAGGGACACATTCTCAAACAAGGAGATATAAGCTTAAAACAATGTGTAAACCATTATGTTTACTAATACAAAGTTTATTTTTGATTTAGCATCTTAAAATACTAATTTCTGCTTGTAAGTTGGAATTTACAGCACATTCTCTGTGTGGGTGTGCCTGCATGTGTGTGTATGTGTGTTTGCCAGCCTGTTTGCATTTTACTTTGTTTGTTTACTGAAGTGATCATCTCTGATCCATTTTATTTTGACACAAGTGCATATTAAAAGATCTGAAATCAGTAACAAAACAAGCATTTGTCAATGCCAAATGTTTGCTTGTGGATATTAGCATTGGACGTGCAGGAGTTAGACAGATGCAGAACAGGAATGGCAGTGAAGTATTGAACTCACGCCAATCCCACCTCCACCCTGCAGAGATGGACAGGCATTGGGATGTGCCTCTGGGCTGCTCCCCATAATGCTCAAGCCATTTCACCTCACCTCAAGTGTTGAGGTGTACCTTGGGGTGTTTGGCTTCACAGTCACCCCATTTCATAAGGACATATGCTGAAATGGGTGCAGTACAGAAGAATGGTGTGAAGTCTGGGGCAGAAGAGTGCCAGGTACACCTCGATGCCTGTCACTGGCTTCAGGGTAGGGGTGGGATGGCATTAGCATTACAGCTGGTGATCCAAAATTACACCTCTGATGCCTTTCAGTCTGTACAGGGTGTGATGTTATGGCTAGAAACCCTAACGTCCCTGGCATGTGTTGGTATTTGCACTACAGATTTTCAACATGGCCTTTTTGTGATCCCCACCTCATGAAAGCATTTGGGACCTCTTCTCTTGAACAGTGGCAGTGTGATTTTGTTATTGTGTCCCGAACTTTGAGTTCCCACAGTGACCATGCCATTGTGCGCCAGATGTGTGAAAACACAGATCAGGCAGGATGTGAAGAATGACAGCTGTACCATCCATAGGGAGGTGTGAAGAGATGGCAATGTTGAAAATCTGTAGTGAAAATATTAAAAATGCTTGAAGTTCTGAGCGTATGTGGAAACTGCATAGCATATGCTTGTACCACAGTTTTTTAGTGGAATTATTTCACCAAATTTTCAGCATAGGCAATTTGAGACCTCTGCTCATGAACACTGTTACTATGATTTTCTTAATCTGTCCGAAACATTAATTTCCCACAGCGACCACGCCATTGTGCGCCAGATGTGCAAATGCATATTTGGGGCAGGATATGAAAAATGACAGCTGTACTGTTCATAAGGAGGTGTGGCAAAATGTCAATGTTGAAAATCTGGAGTGAAAATATTACAAATATGCATACTTCCGAGCATCCGTGGAAACTGAGCAACACACGCTTGTAATATAGTCATTTTATGTACTTTTGTCACCAAATTTTCAACATAAGCATTTTAGGTCCTCTGCTCATGAACAGTGTCACTGTGATTTTCTTAATGTGTCCCAAACACTGCTTTCCCACAGTGGCCGCGCTATTCTGCACCGGAAGAGCGAAAACGCATTTCAGTCAGGTTGTAAAAAATGACAGCTGTATTGTTCATAAGGAGGTGTGGAAAAATGCCAATGTTGAAAATCTGGAGTGAAAATATTACAGATTTGCAAAGGTATGAACATGTGTGGAAACTGTGCAATGCACACTCGTAAAACAGCCATTGTTTTGATTTTTTCCACCAAATTTACAACATAGGTTTTTTGAGAGCCCACCTAATGAACACTGGCACTGTCATAACATTACTCAGTCCCAAAAGATGTTTCCACGCAGTGACCACGAAATCACCTTTTGGGACAGAACAATGCCATGACAGTGGCTGAATTCATGAGAAGGGGTTCCAATAGCCCCATGTTGAACATTTGGTGCCAACATTCCCCAAAATGCCTGAGATATGCACCAAAGTTGAAAAAAAAAATATTTATGCTATTATACAGCTTACCGGCATTTCTTCAGTTCACTGTCAGCTTTGAAGAGTGCAGACGTGTTCCTGGTCCACCGAAGATCATCGAGCTGGACTCCAGAGGTAAGTATGGGTTGAGGATGTATGTGGGAGAGGCAGGGTGTGCAGAGAGTGGGCACATGTTGGGGGAGGAGCCACTGAACTGAACGAGGGACCGTTTTCTGTTTTACAGGTTTAAAAAAAATCGTTGGGCGTTTTATTTTTACAGGGACATCTGGCATGTTGGTGTGGGCTCCCAGTGTGCCACCTGAGTGTTTTTTTTTTTTGGGAGGGTCTGTAGCCGACAGGGGTTGGGCACCCCCGGTGGCACACAACAAATTTTGGGGGGGCATTATGCCAATGGGGAGTAGGCTCCCCCATCTGAAAATTTACTGGGAAGGGTGGGACTGAAGCTGATGGGGATTGGGGCCCCCACCAGCAAAGAAAGACTGTTGGGGGCACATGATGCTGAGGGGGATTGGGCACTTCCTCGGCACACGACAAATGGGGGAGGGGTTACAGTATGCTGACAGGGAGTGGACTACCCTGTCAGCAAATGTACTGGGTCGGGGGCATGTGGACGGCAAGGTACCGCCCTGCAATGATGAGTCACTCCCTCATTGCAGTGAAATGGCTGACACTGCAATGATGAGGCAGCCCCTGATTGCAGCGGCATAAATGTTTCAATTGGTGGCACTTCTGCAGAACCAGTGTCATCAGGACACTGGGCCTGCATTGGTCCACTAGTGCCAAGCCCCCAAATGCAGTGCCCCATTGGCTGCCACAGTGCCACACCTCCACAACCTGCTTCTCTCCTAAGCTGCTGTATAATGTTTCTTGCACATGAGCGCAAACAAACATAAAAAGGTACCACAATGGGGACTACATTTGTCTCAAGCCTGGCATGTCTATAGATGGGTCTTTTTGAAGAAAAATATATTTTTCAATCCCATTATTGCTTAATGAACAATATAAACATATAGCATCACTACATCAATGGCTGCATATTATTTTCGGAAGAAACAAAGGAGGACTACAAAAAATTCATTAGTTGTTTGAATTATTGTGATGAAAACATCAACTTTAGTGGGACTGCCAATTTAAATATGGTGGACTTTTTGGACCTATGTTTAAAGAAGATGGTAAAGTAGAGATGGCAGTGTATGGGATATTTCTGTCCAGGAACACTCTTTTTGAGGCAAGTAGCTGTCACTTAGAAAGTTTAAACAGAAATACACCAAAAGGCAAAATAATTATAATTCAGTGGAATTGTAGCACAGAGTCCAAGTTTAATAAAAAAAAATGGGGTTGCAGAACAGATTGATACAGTGGAAATATAATCTTAATATCATTAGAAATGCATGTGAAGAGGTGGCAAAAAACATACTGCCACTGTTAGACACTACAAACAAGACAACCATAGTTCAGGTGCCACATTTCAGTTTCAGTAGAATAGAAAAGGTTCTTAACTTCAAAAACTGAAACAAAGGAGAATATTTTGGATAGCTGAACTTGGCACAGTGTCACTGGGAATTTTCAATGACATTAATAAGTACAGTTGGTTCCTCTAAAAAAATCTGCTTAATGCATTTTACTTATGGCTAGTTCCCTTTTTTTTAACTTTTTTCATTGAGACACAATATTCTTGCTGTGTCAAATGATACCTGTAATTTACAACCACAATTTATTCACCTGTTTGCAAGTTATGGTTCAGTCTCTACCTAACTTTTTACAGGGACAGTTGCTTGCTGACATAATGCAATTACATTAAGAAGGGTGGTCTCGTAGCACATCACTGGGAATACACCGCAGTGACAGCAAGGTCAGCCTTTAGGCACAGATGACACTCATTTCTTCCCCAGCTATTCCAAATTGCCACTTGGTTACACTATTAAATTGATCAAGCTCCTATTCATATTTTACAGCTTGTCTTTTAGGATGCCTTATGCAGAGATGTATTAGATGTACGTATTACCTATTAAAACAGGAGGGATCTGAAAATGAACCATTGTATATGGAAGAAAACACTGATGGAATTACAGAGAAACATTAATTAGTTCAGGAGGCAGGAGCTAGGCTATATAAAGTGCCAGAGTTTTGGGGGGTGAAACGGGTTCAGCTACCAATGCCCTGGAACTCTGCAAAGCTCAGATGGAGATTGCACCTTTATCTTGTTAATTTTTTATTGTTTTTTTTTTCTTATGACAGCAGATCAGTCTAATGGCAGGTTCTCCTTTAGCTATCTACACGTGTGTGATAGTATATGCATATGATATGAATGTTTGCCAGTTGCAAAAGGATATGTCAAGTGATCTGCAGATGTGAGGTTTCTGAGATGTTCGTGTTTAACAAAAGCAATCAGGGGAACGAGGATGAAACCTGTTTACTGCTGTCAGCCCCCAACCAAACTGCCCTTAATTGGTTAATATGTATTATAGGAACTTTATGTCTTACAGTGTGTGTGTGTGTGACTTAGATACATTAAATCCAGTGACTAAAATAGATCTGCCCAATATACATAATAACTTGTGTGTAAGACAGCAGGGCTATCAAATAGTGGCTGAAATAATACTTCAATGCAGACATGACTCAAATATGCTGTGCAATGATTTATTAAACTAATAATGGTCCCTAGATGTTAGCCCATGGATTGGCTTTATGTTAATAGAAATTACCTATGTGAATAATTGTTTAGTTCTAAAATAGGATAGAAGGTCCTGATATTTAATTGAGCAATTGTATCCGTAAGTCCTTAGTTTCCTATACATGTGACTCAAATTGTACCCATCAATAATTTTTGAAGAAACACAACCGGTGAACACCAGTACCCAATTTGAAATCAATTCTAGTATTGCCCTATAAATGACAACTAATTTTGGGTGGGGGGGGGACCATCCTCCTGCTCCTCCTCTGCTCCTTGAGGTGAAGTGTAGTGCAGATCAGGGAGCCCTCTCGACCCACTGAGTGACAGCCAATCTGTGGTTCACAGCGACTGAAAGTTGCAGGGTAGCTGTAATCCTTTTGTGACAACTGACTATCCCAATTGGCTACTGGACTTCTCATGCTTCTCCTCCACTCCTTTGCTGTGGCACTCTGTGCTTGGGCAGTCCAAGGAGGGCTGGTGCAGATCAGGAACCCTCCAGTGAGTGATGATCTGTGCTCAGAGGGGCTGAAAGTTGCAAGGCGGCAGCACTATAAACTCTTTGGCACCAAATACAGCAGATTTTTTTGTGCAGAGTGGCTAACTAGCCAGCAGCGGTTTGGGGTTTCCATGCCATGCAATGCCATGCCACTAGACACCAGGGAAAAAAAACAGGAATGGTGATTAATGAATTGCAATAAGGTATAGCTGGGAAAGCACACAGTTTTTTTTGGGGGGGGGTTGTTGGGGGGGTAGCACACCACCACCACTTGGACCACAGCTGGAAGTTGGAAGTCTGATCAGGTGAGAAGGGACACAGTCTTATAATCTGTTAAAGGCTATGGGATAACAATCTCCTTCACTCCCCATCGAGAATGCCATCATACATATACACATTGGCAATATAGCCAGGAGGTTAGAGTAACGAGCTGTGAATAAGTTTGATACATCGAGCAGACCTGGGTTTGATTTTCACAACCTCCATTTGCATACTGTGCAACTCTAAGCAAGTCACTTGACTACCTCAGTGTTCCTGGATTGCCCTTGAAAACAGGCACTTGTGCCTAGTGGGCTTTACCTGGTTACCAAAGAATAAAATAAATACAGTCCTTTGGAATCACAAGGGAGACTGGTAAGTAATATTGGTGTTGTGGTGGCTTAATACAAATGTTCAGTACCTGAGGTCAGTGTCCACACCTTACAGTGGTTTATGGATCTGCTTTATCAGGGTGTTCGTCAGGGTCAAACATTGCTCAGCAGCCTCCTGTAAACATGGACTCCCTACCTTCCAGTTTTAGCTGCAACTGCCACAGAAGGTTTGACACTGACCAATGCATGGAAGGAACTCATAGCAGAAGTAAACTGGGTCAGGAGTACCATTGTTGAAAGTGGCCAATGGCAAAAGTTTAGTGACCAGTGACCAAACTTTTATCAAAAATATGTAGTTGGCTAACCAAAAGGTTGGGGAGATAGAAAGGTGTAAAATGGCTAGTATAGATTGATAAAGGGCTAGTAAAAAGTGAAGGTGGCTAGTAGATGACTAAATAATGCCAACATGCGAATTGGTATATCTAATAGCAATGGCTGCAAGTGGCTAAGTAAATGAATGATACCACCATGTCAGTTAATGTGCATGCATGTGTAAGACTTTAAAAGGTTAATGGTTGAAATGAAGAAAATGAAATAATTCAAGAAGCACAAAGCAGAGGTCTAACTTGGAATTGCCCTATTCAGCAAATTCTCCAATTTGGCCACTGTCTGGGTTTTATCTGTAAGCTGAGTATTTTTAAAACAGTCACATCCCCTTGCATGTTTTCTGCATCCTGAAGTAAGTATTTTTGATAAATAAAAAAAAACCCTGATTACTTGTTTTTCCATTTAAGAATGACCGCATGTCTCGGCAAAGTGTCCAAAAGTATCTTGTGACCAAGGTATCTTATGGCCAATGTATTTTTGAACCTGAGTCGTATGACTTATTGAATGACATATTGTCTGTGTTTAAATCTGCTGTCATAGTTTTTGGGAAATTCCAGCCTTGCATTTTTTTTCTAAGCTTGCTACACATAAATATGGGACCTATGGTTATGTCCAGCATCCCTTTGAGAAGACACAGTCTAAGACTATCCATAGATTTCTCGAGGGATCCAGAGATATATGGTTTTATGTGTCTCTGAAATTCTGTAGCCCTGGTGGTAATAAGCCATCAGCTGTTCAGATTTGATCATGTTAGAGGTAAAATTGTTAGGGCTTATTTGGTATTAATAAATTGCAACTTATTTAAAATAACATTTGGTGTCAGGTGGCTTTATTGGATTACCAGGGACCAAAAGCCAAGAACCTTGTGTTTTACAAATTGGCCGAGCCAGCCAGCAGGTGGTTTTGGTTCTGGTCTTGGTAAATCTGGTAAAGCCTAGTGTTTACTCTAAACAGGGTCCATGCAGGTAGGGGTCATAACCTAACTGTGGGGCTAGGAAAAAGAGTCTAATGGACTCTGAGTGTTCGAGTGGACTTGAACCTACAGGAAAAGGTCTATGGTGCAGCTATAAGCTGGGTAAGGGTAATGTATATTTATGTGGGGTTCTGAGGACCCCAGGTTTAAGGATATGTGGAGAAATGTATTAAGGAAAAGTCTCTCAAACAAGTAAGGGCAACTGCCCTTCTAATTTGTGCTTGCTAGAAGTATATACTGTTAGAGCTGATGATGGCTTTTACAGTTCAGGCTGCTTTTGGAAGAAAAGTGGTGTCTGATTAATTAATGTTAGATAAGCAACATTTAGAGAAAGAGAACAAACCACTGTGGATGCAAACACAGTGGATGTGACTACAGATGGGTTGATTTGAAAATCCCCCCTCCCCAGTTCCCTATCTGTGTAGCTTCAAGTTTATTTTTTTGTATCAATTTCAAGTTCCTTTGCCTCCTATAGAGGCTGAAACATTTGATCCCAAACCCAGGTACTGGGGATCCCCACCAGTTGGATCTCAACCTAGTACCTAGTACTGCTACATATTTTTAAACTGCAAACCAGAGCTCTGGGAAAAGACTTGGTTTGGCAGGTTACTGAAATGGCCAAAAGAAATCTTTGAAAGAGTTAATAGCTGCAGTGCTTGGAGTTCATCATGAAGGTCCTGCAGTCGGTTTTCTCAATTGGACCAGTGTATCAGAAAAGAAGAAGGAAAATACCTTGGCACCGGGTAAGTCTGAATGTTTTTTATTTAAAGTTTTTTTTTGTCTGTCTGTTTTATTTCTGTAATACATATACTAAACAAGGTAATGCTCCGTCTCTCTCTTACATATTTTCCAGCGTATATCTGTGTTCTGTAATTATGTTCTGTTGTTAAGGTTGCAAGATAGCATTGACTGCCTTTGGTGCAGAACATGTTACAGTAAAAAAAGAAGAAGCTTCTTTGCCTTATATCTGACAGTTTTAATTAGATTTATTTTTAATAAAACATTTGTGCTGCCTAGATAGGGTCAGTGAAGAACTTTTGTATGTAGTTGTTGGTTGGAGCAGGTAGTGTTGAAGATGAAGAGATATGACGTCATAGATTGCAATGTGCAGAAAGATTTGTAGTTTTCAAGCAACGTGCCAAGCCACTGCTAGGTGAAAATGTAATGTGTTAACAGCTATGAATGGCTTTATCATACTTCTAGTTAAAATCAGAAACTTTTTGTAAAATGGCAGAGTGCCATATTTTGGCTATGTGGCAAAATGTGTAACCATGTTATACTAGATGTGTCCACTTACAGATGGTATGTTGTACTGTATTTTAAAGGATTTGAAAGGTGTTTAAAATTTTTGTTGTTGTTGTTCTGAAAAGATTTGGCATGGAGATATGTATAAATTTGTTGGTTTAAAAGATTGTCAGTGTTACAGGACAGGCAGAAAGGAGCACATATATCTAAAACACTTACAGTGTTCTAATGAAACTATGGGCATTACCTTAGCAAATTGGTGTCAAATAATGTCAGTCTTATTTTGTGTTAAGTGTTTCTTTTTGTGTATATGTATGTGTGTGTACTGTCTTGGCCAGCAGTTTTATTTTGTGCTCTATTATTATTTAAAGATATTTTAATATCAGTAGCATTCAAGGACACTACAAAAATAGTTGGGTTTGAGCCACCCCTGCATGCACACTGTGTGACCTTTTGCACATTATTTGACCTTCTTGTGTTTCAACATTTTATGTTACTACCAGTTCAAACTTAATGTGTATTCCCTACCTAAAGCACAACTTTTCACACAAAATGTATGTTTTCATGAAAGCACACCAAGAGTGAACCATGCAATTTGACTTTTTATTACAAAACTGGCATTCTAAGTAAAAAGGAACAAACTTTTTTTTTCTCTCTCTTCTCCTTTCTTCTGGGCTTCCAGCCAACACAGGCAATGCTCAAGGCCTTCCTCCCACAAACATTTGGTTGTAAGCACAACTCCTTTGTTCCTCAATAATATCACTTGATTCCCATACTATGCAAGGCACTCCAGCTGGAAGGGGAGAATTATTCATCACCTCCCCGTACTTTTTTTTTATATATATATACAGTACACTTTTAAAAAAGGACTATTACAGCTGTTTTTGAGAGTTTACCATCTACAGTTAAAAAACAATGGCTTTTGTTTTTATGTGTACCCATGGTGTAATCATTTTTTTTCCTTTTAAAATGCATTCTAAGAAATACTGTACTTATGTACGGTATTACCATCAATCCAGATCTTTATAAACTCAGCTGACATTTTGTCATGCTTAGGATAAGGTAACCCAGGGATGTTTGGCTTCTTTTATCCTATGAAAATAATCTTGTTTTATTTTTAGACTTGTGTGTTTGTTTTTGTTGTTTGTCTGTGTGTTTCTTCTCTTTCTTCTAGAGAAAAAGAAGTTCCCCATCTTTATAGTAAGGTATGAAACTTACTAAACTAATTGTAATATTATCTTGTTATAATTTAAAATGTGGTAGGTGGGGACTGCAATGGGGCCACCTCATTACCATTTATCCAGTGCACACCCTTCTAAGGTGCTGCATGACTGGCTACTAATATTACCAGACCATTTCTGGGTTAATATTCATGTCACCATCCACAGCTAACCTTTTTATTGCTACAGTATTTGAGCTGCCTCTTCCACCACAGTAGGAGCTTGAAGGGGGGGTAAGCTACCCTTCCTTCTTTCCAGTATAATACCCACAAAGGTTGCAAGGTACATTACTGTCTCCCCATAGGGGCAAATACCAGAAAGGTGTATTTGCTAATAATTATTTCTTATTTACAGGTTTTAAAAAAGACTGAAGGTATTTTAACATTATAACCCAGCCCAAGTCCTTCTGCTTTTTCTAGTGCAAACAGTTAAACCTCATACCTATTATTAGTACAAGGGCTTCTGCCCTCAGCAAGTAATCAATCAAGCTGGGGGGGTGGGGTTGTGTATGTATTTCCACATATTCATTCTTTTAATTGTTTTTTCAGCTTTCTTATCCTGTCAAAACAAATGTAAAACAACTTCTCATAGCCTTACAGCAATGGATGCAATCGTCTGCTTTCTATAAGTGCAAAGTTTGTTTTTTATAATTTCAAAGTTCTAAGCATCGCATACCCTGAAAAAGTCTTACAAGTTAACAAAACAGAGTGGTGGATTGCTCCAATAATTTTTTCAACCAAAACTAATAATTTTTACCAAGGACTGCAACTTATAAACTTGAACTGTTCCACACACCCTCTGCAACTTATTCCATGGTTGTGTTCAACAGATAAAGTCACAATGTTCTAAGATTCCTGGACTTTGACTTAAATTTGCAGTCTATATTTGTTGTTTAAAATGTATTTCATGCAGTATGTTCAATACTAAAATTGTTCTATTGCAAAAAATGCTTATGTTTCACATTTATATTATAATGTTTTGATATACATCTTGCTACACTGTAGCATATGTATGTTCAGAAAAGTGCTCCACATGTATAAATGTTTTTAATGCTCAAAACCAAATCTAAATACTGGGGCCAGAATTGCTGACCCACCCCTACAATATGTTCCAAAGCAAAACCCCAGACAAATTAATGCTCCGTTTGTCTTGTTACTCACAGGTACCCCTGAAAAATAAGTGCACTCTATGCAGGTTTTGTCATTTTAGATCTTAACAATTATAATATGCAGAATTTAGATTGTGATCCAAACCTATGCTTCAAGCCTTACCTCTCTCAGTACTTTGGAGTATTTCACCATACAGGGTAAAGAAGGTAGACCCTTTCACTTGTCACAGGTGCAATAGGCACTATTAGGTTGGCATAGGCCAACAATATATGTATTTGTCCCACTATTGCATGGTGTAACAGGCATATTGCTAAAAACTATATGTTTGAAGCATGTTATTGTAACATTACAAGATTTTGTAACTCTAGTCTCAGTTAGGCCTGCTAGCAACAGACAGAGGGAAATTATGTTCATCGCTGTATAGCCGCTTCTGTGATTTGAAAGCAGGGTGTAACCATAACATTGTCCTGCATTTACAGATGGTCAAATGGTATAATTGGACCTTGGACTGCACCCCCAGGTGTGCGGTTGACATCCCATTTTTTATTTTTCTCTTTCCAATTGCCAGAATTTAGACTCTGTCACACCACTCTTTACAAAACAACAAGTCATTGGTTTAAAAGATTGTTATTTATGAGTTTCTAACTCAGTTTCTAACACACTTTGCAAGTTTGCAGGTTTCCACAGTGTGGCACACATAAGATCTCCATGTTCAACAGCAGTAATACTTTCATCTAAGTTGCCAAGACCTTCATCTTTTTCCTGAAAAGAAAACAACTGCCACAGCTTTACTGTCATCACCATCTTTGTGCCTGACTAGTTCCATATAAGGACTACTGCATGAATAAAGTTATTATTACCTCTGCAAGTGTAATGTTTTCAGCAAAATTACACCTATTTGTAGAACTTTAAATTAACTAAAAAAGGTCCAGTTAGTTCAGGCTCTGCAATCAAACGTATTGTTTCTGCTTACTATGAAGTTAAGTCTGGGGTAGGGGCAATTCCCTAACTTCAGCAAGAAGATTTTTCTTCAATTGAAATTCAAGCAAGATATCCATTTTCTTCACTGCTGCTTGTTTCAAACATGGCTGGTACTTTATGCAAACCTATTGCTCTGTTATGGACTGTGTTTTTAATGGTTTATTGTAAACTGTTACATTTTTATGGACTGTTAATCTTTGTGCTGGGTTTGTAATCAACTACCACAACACAAATGCCATGCCAGTGTGTGTGTGTGTGTGTGTGTGTGTGTGTGTGGCTACTCCATTAAAGGGACTCAATGCACACACAATCTAATGCACCCCTGGCCAGTGTGTCTGCCAATCAGCCATCCAGCAGCCAGCAACATGAACACTGACTTTTCTACTGTGCTGTTTTGTTTTTAAATTACTGTCTGCATTGCCATATGTGCCTTGTGGGGTTACCACCATTCTGCAAATTACATTTCACCTGTACTGTAACTACACCAACCCGTGGTTACTTATATGAACTTTATGGACTGTTAATTTCATTGACTGTTATGTTTTATAAGGACTTATCTGTCAAAAGACATTATCAACAGATTCTTCAATCAAGCTCCAAGGGTGTGACACACCTCAGCACAAGGTAGCATCTACCTTATCCACTCTCAAAGTGGATTCCATGAACTCTTCTTCATCAACAAATATTGTCACACTGTGTTATATGTGGTATCACATGTTAGCATCTTTTCACATATTTCAATTGTGATGTTGACATCCCTGAGTTCTGCACTATGTTTTATAAACTCACCATTTGTGTTCCATCTGAAACCACCCCTGTACCAACTCCAGAACAGGATGCTTTTTAGAAATGCCATGACTATCTGTATGCTGACAATCAGTTTTAAATCATATAACTATTCACCTAGACTAACAGTTTAAGAGTAAAAATGTTTATTTAGGTTTTTCTTAACCTTCAGTTAATAACTAATCTTTACATTTATGTTCCATTTTTGTGAAGGTTTGAGTCCCTCAGGGGCCTCTTACCTTCAAAGTGGGGACTGTTGAAAGTGGCCAATGG
Organism: Neoceratodus forsteri; assembly: GCA_016271365.2. Classification (NCBI taxonomy): domain Eukaryota; kingdom Metazoa; phylum Chordata; order Ceratodontiformes; family Ceratodontidae; genus Neoceratodus; species Neoceratodus forsteri. Next base: position 910,237,979 of record CM057455.1, on the reverse strand, counting down.
CCAAAGTTTAGTGACCAGTGACCAAACTTTTATCAAAAATATGTAGTTGGCTAACCAAAAGGTTGAGGAGATAGAAAGGTGTAAAATGGCTAGAGTAGATTGATAAAGGGCTAGTAAAAAGTGAAGATGGCTAGTAGATGACTAAATAATGCCAACATGTGAATTGGTATATCTCATAGCAATGGCTGCAAGTGGCTAAGTAAATGAATGATACCACCGTGTCAGTTAATGTGCATGCATGTGTAAGACTTTAAAAGGTTAATGGTTGAAATGAAGAAAATGAAATAATTCAAGAAGCACAAAGCAGAGGTCTAACTTGGAATTGCCCTATTCAGCAAGTTCCCCAATTTGGCCACTGTCTGGGTTTTATCTGTAAGTTGAGTATTTTTAAAACAGTCACATCCCCTGGCATGTTTTCTGTATCCTGAAGTAAGTATTTTTGATAAATAAAACCCCCCTGATTACTTGTTTTTCCATTTAAGAATGACCGCATGTCTCGGCAAAGTGTCAAAAAGTATCTTGTGACTGAGGTATCTTATGGCCAATGTATTTTTAAACCTGAGTCTTATGACTTGTTGAATGACATATCGTCTGTGTTTAAATCTGCTGTTATAGTTTTTGGGAAATTCCAGCCTTGCATTTTTTCTAAGCTTGCTACACATAAATATGGGACCTATGGTTATGTCCAGCATCCCTTCAAGAAGACGCAGTCTCAGACAATCTGCAGTCTAAGACTATCCATAGATTGCTCAGGGGATCCAGAGATATATGGATTCATGTGTCTCTGAAATTCTGTAGCCCTGTAATACAAATATTACTAGCTGTCAAGATTGCATGTTAGAAACACCCAAATGGACTGTTCTATGGACTGTTTCATTGGCTGTAAGATTAAATTGTATCAGGTACACTCGGGTAGTAGCAGGCTACCCGAGACTAACTCAATAAATTACAACTAATTTGGCAAAGAAATAGTGTGGTGGCTTTATTAAATTACTGAGAATTACCAACCAGGAACTTGTATAAACTGTATAATTGGATCTGTTTTACACCATCACCCCTATCCAGAGACCACCCAGTCCAGCACCGCTGCCTCAAAGGATGCCGAAAATGAGGAGCACTTGGATGACAGTGGGCTCAGGGAGGGTTAGGGCAGTCAGGCAGAGGCACATCCCAGATCCTATTTCACTCAAGAACTCATATGCCACACTGGCAAACAGGGACAACCAAATAGAGGTACCCAGAGAAGTGGAAGGAAAGGATGTGGAGGTTAGCCAAGGAGGTGACCTCAGTGGGGAGAGTAGTGGACCCCAGAGGAGGGGGAAGTGAATCCTGGTGGGGGACTCCATCATAAGAGGTATCCAGCTAGGAACACAGGAGGGGGAGGACAGGGAGGTGAGGTGCCTACCAGGTGCCACAGCATGGAAGGATGGAAGAAAGATCCTAGGGATCACTGGGAAGGCAAGGCAGGAGGGTGAGCTGGATGTCATTATCCACCTAGGTACTAATGACCTGGCAAATAGTGAGCCAAAAGAAGTTCAGGAAGAGTTTAGGAAATTGGGGAGGGGTCTCAAGGAAGTAGCTACTTCTGTCACCTTCTCAGAAGTACTACCTGCAAGAGGCATGGGAGAGCATGTGGGTGCATGCACCAGGAACTTTAGCTCATGTTTGAAGAACTGGTGCTGTGAGGAAGGGTTTGGATTCATTGGTGACTGGGGACCCACCTAGAAGGATGGAGGCTTGTTCAAGCCTGACGGCCTGCATCCATCCTGGAGGGGAGTCCAAGCACTCAATGATAAGTTTAAATGCTACATTGACAAGCATTTAAACTAGCCGGGTGGGTGGCAGGCCAGCAAGGAGGGTACCTAATTGCCCCCCCAGCTAGCAGTGGAACCAGTGAACCGGAGGAGTGGATATCTCTACAAAGCAGTGTGCAAAAGATGCAGATAAGTGACCAAGAGGTGGATAGGCAGAAAAGAGGCAAAATTCAACAGAAGGGCAGACAGCAAGGAGAACCAGGGATAAAGAACAACCAAGGAAGGGGCTGGAGTAGAACAGCTAAACAGTCTAGGGAGGTCAAATCATGGAAAGCCATGTGTGCCAATGCCAGGAGCCTTAGCAACAAGATGGAGGATCTGGAGGCTGTCATGGTGCAGTCAGACCTGGACATTGTGGCCATCACAGAAACCTGGTGTAATGATAACCATGACTGGGAGATGGTCATACCTGGCTACAACATATTCAGAAGAGACAGAGCAGGTAGGAAGAGAGGAGGAGTGGCACTGTATGTGAACAATGACATAAGGGCCACAGAGATCCAGGAGGAACAAAATGGGGAAGAGGTACTGTGGGTTAAGATGTGCACTCCAAAACTGGACATAGTATTCCAGATGGGGCCTTACCAGGGACCTGTAGAGCAGCAGTAGTATCACCTCCCTTCTCCTGCTGTCAAATCCCCTCCCTATACACCCTAGGATTTTCTTGGCCTTGCTATAAGCTGTGTTGCATTGGCTGGTCTGCTTAAGAGTGTTGCTTTCTTTTTTCTGTGCCCATTTTCAAAGGACTAACAACAGAATCTAGGGGAAACAGGCCCAATTACCTAGGTTCAGTTGTTTGTCTTTTCATACGACATCATTTTTATTTATTTTCAGTTTGTTTAGTTTAAAACATGGCGGCAGTTATGCTCAAACTTTTTTTTCTAACGGGTGACTATCTGTGATAGATAAACTCTCACAAAGGATGTCTTTTATCATTTATATCAGCAGCTTGTCTAAAAACCCAACAGAGTGTGCTAAAAAATATTAAATCCTTATAACTCTGGAACCATTTAATAGCTTTTCACTAAACCTTCAAAAGGCACTACCTTGGCGCAGGCCGCTTCTACCTTGAATGTTCTGTGAAAAAATTCCATACCATCTAGGTTGTGCATAGGAGCAAAAAAAACCTCACTTCATTAAAAATGGATGCTCTGTATCTCAGACACCTCACAAGATGCTGCTAAGAAACATTTCACATCTTGATCGTGAGACCCTGCCAGCCAGACTACATGAAAATTTTTGGTTTATTTCAACAAACGCCATCAAAATTATTAAAGTGCAAAAACTGGGGTTTAACATTAGACACCTTACTCAATTATAAGTATATTGGCTCTACCACAATGCTTTCCATCAGGATCAAGTGCAGTCTCACAGTTTTTGCTGGGATATATTGTAGGATACTGCAGGAATACAACATATTCCAAAAGAAATTACTACAATTTGTCAAGTAGTAAACTGAAATCTTACACAAAATGCTTAATCCTAGTGGATGGCACTGTATATATGCAGTAGAGAAATATATTTTTTCACTGTAAGTGATGAATATGGGAGGGATGAATATCATTGCCAAATAAAATGTGTTATTCTGCATTGTTATTAACCTGTAGGATTAAATATAGAATAATACATGGGTGGGTGGGTGGTGTGACCAAAATTTTACACACACCTGAGGTGTGAAATGCTACATAAACCCTGAGGGTGAAGCTCAGGCACTTTATAAGAGCATCCCATACCAAGGGAGTGCATAAAATTCTGGTTTTACACCCACCCACCCATGTCTTATTTTATTTCATTACTAATCATAATTTTTTTATGACACTGTCCTTAAAAAATCAAAGAATGGGAGAGTATTAAATTGCTGTGAAGTGTTTTTATTTCAGTAAAGCTTAACATGAGAATAAAACTTTTTCTTTGTTTTAAGTGAACAACATTTATTTTTCAAATTTTTAAAAACATTAACTTGTTTTGGAGGTAACTTAATAGAGCTTGATTGACAGCTACTGATTATAACTGCCCAGTTATAACCCAAAATATCAACTGGGCAGTTAGAATGCAAGATAACATTCTTGTTTTCTGTGTATAAAAATGAAGACCAGTAATTAATAGCAGGGTTTTACCCTGTAGCCCATGTTGTTCTGCCTAAAGTTGTTAGTTATGTTAGTTCTTTTGCTGTATCAGTTTGAGTGATGACATATGGTTTACATAGGGCACTCTTTAGGGCATCCAGCAATAAGTTGTCCACTCTGACATGTTGTGAATACTGCTGCCCTACACTAATAGATCCACTTTGCTCCATCACTTGTCACTAGGCAACATTGTTGGCAATATTCTAGAGCAAACAAAAAGTTTACACCTTGACACCTTATGAAATATCCTCTACTTTTTCAATATCTGAGAGAATTACAATGACTATATATTTATTATTTGCTGGCTGATTACAGGTCTAAAGTGAGAATACAGTACTATATTTCCATATTCTCATGTTAGACCGGTCTCCAAAAAACATGTTCATCTTAGGCCTGTCACAATGGAGTACTAACCAATAGGATAGTAGCTTTCATAATGCTTGATGGCATCATAGAGGCCCTTTGTTGCATTTTAAGCAAAGTAGTATGGTCAAATAGAAATATTTTTCTCTTCATCAGATCAGAAAGAAGCATTACATAAACTATAAATGTCATGCATCATAAACAAAATATGCTGGATATTCTGGTTGTGAGCAACCCCTCCATTGTCACCTCATGCAAGGCTATGTTTCACTATACCTGTCAGGAAGTGTGGAGTGGGGGCTCACTCTAGCGTTGACCCAAGTGGAGCTGGTTGTCATCCATACGTAAATCCCCTACTCTTCGAGGTCTAATAAGCCGCTTCTACAAGACCTGGAGAGACGTGCAGCCAGATCCCTCTGCCTTCAGCAGACTCAAATGGATAACTGACCTTCAGAAGGATATCCCGGAGAGCTCCTGGGCTCAGTATTTATGGGATGCACATCTCATATTTAAGGATACCAAAAGCCACTTCCCAGGGCCTGTTGCAGCACTCCAGATGTTGGTGTTGCCACCAGATGGAATCCCACTTGTTGCATATGCTAGGGTCCTGTTCCCAACTCCAGCCTTTCTGGACATCTGTGGCCATGGACTGCTCCAGGGTGACAGGTTCCCCTATATCTCTGGCAGATCTGAAGCTTCTGTTGGGTGACACATCCTTGCTTGCAGCCCTCTCCACACCCCATTGAGAATGGCTGATGCTCGCCCTTTTGGAAGCCAAATGGCTCTTGTTAATGCATTTGCACCTAGTGACTCTACCCACCCATGCAACCTGGCAGGCAGCTTTGGCCCACCTGTCTCAACTCAAATGACTTTCTTATATGCACTATGATCGGTTGGACTGATACATGGACATATGGGAAGCCTATTTATGCTCCCATTTGTGTAAAACTCCTCCTCCCTACTATAATTCTCCTTTCTGAACCCCTATCACCACCATCTTTTCTTTTTCCTCCCTATAGCTTCTAGATTATACTGCTGGTATTTTTGTTTGCTGTATTTAGAGGTGCCACTGTCACTACTAATTGTTACAGAATTGTTTTTGGTTCATGTAAGATTACAGCTCTGTATAGCCTGTATTTGGATTTCTCAGATATGCTGCCTTGTATGGTATCTGTTGACTTGAGAGCAGCTATAACAATTCAATAAAATTCTTCTATGATAAAAAGTGTGTGTGTGTGTGGGGGGGGGGGAGTGAGGCACACTCTTAAAATATCCAGTATATTTTTTCAAGAGGTATGACATATTCTTTTTCTATTATACAGTACACCTCTTTTCTGAACTTGGTTATAAAGTGCTGCAAACATTAAGACATTTCTTCACAGTTGTGAATGGCTTGCACATTAAGAAGGGTAGCAGCACTATTACATTTCTCAGAAGTAAGTACCTTAGGGGGTCTTTCTTTTTTTTCCCAAAATATCAGCCACTTGCTCAGCAGGTTAGCTAGGAGGTATTTTCTCTACTTTGTGAGCATTTAATGAGAGTACCAAGCCCAGAGGAACAATAGACTGTATTTTAAAGCACTAATCCTGGAGACTACTCATTAATGGGTGGCCTACACTGACCTGCACAGCATTTAAATTCTAAAATGAAATCATAATGGCTTGGCAATAAATGATAATGTATTCAACGGCAGAAAGCCTACAAATCAGAGCATGACTGATTAAAAAGAAGTTCTTCACTCCCTCTTAGAAACTAACATTAACACCTCTGTCTTCTTTGAAATATTTTCCCTTCTTTTTGAACTAGAGCCTGAATTTAAAGTAAATGTGAATGCACCTGCAGTAATGTGTTAAGAAGCAGGTTTGTTCTAACAGAAAGTAATTAAAATTTACATGTTTCCACCAGTTTTATTAAACATTAATGCTTGTGAGGTTTTTAAGATGTTGTCCTATTACTGGACTTGTATCTGTTCCATGTATACCAGTACTTGGAAGATCTAAAACATGTTAACCTCTATGAATGATTTTATTCTGGTTTTCAGGCTGTACCATACAGTTGTGCAGGATTGAACTAGTCAGAGTAGTGAATGATCTTCACATTGCAAGGTATAAGGGGGGCAGAGTGCATTAAACAAGCACTGATGGATAGTAAAACAAACTAGGTATGTGCAAGTATAACGCCTTTAAGGCATAGGATCAATTAAGAAGTATCCTGAATATGCCCACTACCAGTCATCTTGGAAATCAATCACAGGCCAGCCTTGTCATCCCCTAGACCCACTTGGTGAGTGTCAGCCATGATAAGAAGGACTTGAGTTGAGGAAAAAGAGAGTTCCAGAAGAAAGGATTCTCCAGGAAAAGGACACCTGTCCAGTTGCAAGGCAACATCTGGGGTAAGGAAAGAGCTAAGCTTAAAATGACAAACTGGATAGTCAGTGGAAGGGATAAAAACAAGGTGGTAGGGTAGAATGCAACTGGCCATGTTATATCAGACATGTCTGGTGATAACTCTGCTCCACTGGATTGATTCTCAAACATTGACACAAGCTGCACCAATGGCAGCTTGCACTGACCACTGGTGGGCCAGGGACCCTGCACCCGATACAAGAATGGGTGTGGTCCCGGTACCAAAATCCTGCAGCTTATGGCAAATGTTGCTGTGCACCAAAGGCAAGGTGCGCAGGAGAGGTTACCCACAAGCTGTGGGGTACTCTGGCAGTATCGGCGCCCAATAATGGGGCCAGCCTGGAGGCTGGAAGTGTCAGGTGGGATGGAAAGGGATCAGGGAGGGTAGAGCACATATGGGTGCCCGAGGGGGTGGCAACAGATCACTGAAGAGGATAGAGTCATGCCTGTGCCATCTGTGGGGGGGCAGCTGCTGCAGGACTGGCACCATGGGGAGGGAATCTGTAGGCGCCACACCACTGAATGTGAGTGCTCCTGGTGCTGTGGGGGGCATGGGATACCACAGGCAGGCAGTGGCACACATGCCCTCCCACTCCATCAAGGCTCCAGGGTAGGCACAAGGGCCATTAGACCACCTGATGGGTGGTCTAAGTGCTGGCGGGTGCCAGTGGGTCCCACTGGCTAGAATCCCATTTAAGGGAATGTGCAGCCAGCATCTGCCGCAATCCCCCTAGTGCCCTGGTCACCCCTGACCTTGGTACAAGCCTTGCGCATGACCAGTCTGGTATGGAGGGTCCCCTTTGTGCCACAGCTGCCCTTTCTGAATTGCAAACTCTGCAAGTTGTGATTCAAGGTGCCCCTTGCATCACTTCTTTTTGATGAAAGCAACTTTCTTCAGAATCGGAGTTTTTTAAAATCAAGCTTCATAAGTGTGGGGATTAAGAAAAGACGGAGGCCATATAGTTACCAGCTGTGATTTGTTTAACATGGCCATTTACATTTTCGTTTGTACAGTAGATATTTTCTAGAATTAGAAAGAAATGCTGTTAGTCATTTTTCGCACTAGTACAGAAAATAATTAACCCTAGCTTTAGATGAGCAAGAGGGATAGACTTCAAGGATTGTTCAAGCGTCTCCCGTTCCAGTTGCTTTCTATTCTCTCATTAAGATCACACATTTATTTGAATATCCATTTCATCTACACTGTTTTTTCTTCTCTTTTAAAAATCAAGGCATGATGTAGTACGTAATCAGCAAGTAAGATGTTATTGTTCGGCTAGAAAGCCATTACAATATCTTGACAAGCACAAGTCCTACAATACACAACATATAACTTCAGTCTCAGTCAACATACTGTAAAATACACCATGATACATATACAATCTTATAGATTATATACAAAAATTGTGTTGAGATCGACTAAATAGGTCCCTTCTATAATCAAGCTAATAATATGGCCAGGCCAACATTACAATATCCTAAAAGTGGCCAAGGGGTAACCTTTGTGCAAAACGACACCATAGCGGACTGATCTATCCCAACAGAGTTTATCTCCTCCACACACATCCTGTCCCATCAAAGCCAATCCAGTGGCCAAATGGATACACTGCAATAATGAAACAACCATTAAAGGTCTCATGCAGGAGAACTGCTATATACTCTGCAGACCACTTCCTATCCGACCACTCCTACTGGCCATACTTGAGGTACTTAATAAGGACAGTGCTTTAGGAGGGTCCCAACTAGTCACTTCAGATCCATGCTGATTCTACCTAGAAGCCAGTTGGGTCTGCTGGGATTGAGGGCATGTCCATTTAGGCACCATGCAGTGCATACTGCTCCATGCCCATGGCTTGCCCTATGACCAGCTACACCTGTTGGCCTCAATTGAGCATATAGCCAGTCTTTGTGATACCGTCCGACCCATCCATTCACTCATTATCATATTTGTACCTGCCTGGTAGCCCATTGGACACGTCGGCTTTGAAGCACATCCACTGAGGCACCATACAGCTCATGCCATTCCGTGTCCCACTAATTACTGCAATTCCAGTTACACCCATAAGCCACTTCTGCGGCATATAATGGGGCTCCATGTCACTGGTGGAGCCACTCATACTGGGTAATCTTGTCCCTCCTGATACCAGATGGCCATGGAAAATCCCAAAGCCTTGAAAACAAGCAGTCTGAATTGTATTGATATCACATATCATTAGCCCAGTCCGTTAATACCAATCTAATAAACATTCATAACTATTAACCATTTTAAATTTATCCATTTTAATTGTTTCAATTTCTTAGTTAACAAACTCTTAGTTAAACTCACTCCTCTGGATTAAACAGGAATAATCTTTCCCTCATTACAACATAATTGGGATTATAGTGAGACCATAAAAGGAAACATAAAAGATAACAAGACCATAAAAAATCCATAGAAAATAGCTCCTTTAAATTCAGGAGTTCATTCATTCATTCATTCGTTCATTCATTCATTCATTTCTAATTCACAGAGCAAAAAGCCACATAGACCAGAAATCCATATAGGGCTCCATTCTGGTATTTTATGACCCTCTAAAAAAAAACCATCTAATTTAGCCAAATGTTCAGCTCAGTACTCATTTAGCCAGAATACAAATGAATGGGCCATAATGCCTCTAATAAATTTTACTCCATGTCCAAATTCTAGAGTCACTGAAGCACTGGCTAATAGCCTCATGTACGCTGCCAGTTCGAACAGAATGTACACGCTGCAAATAACACTTTCTCCCCTGCTTAGGAGTCTCACTTCAGCGAGCCAAAAATAGCAAGATTAACATGTTTCCAGTATTCCAATGTTTTGCCCACTGTTCCAAACATTTTTTGTAAGCATGACAGGCAATTCGCTTATTTATTAGCTTCATAGCCCAGCAGTTAATTCCTTGATCATAAATATCGAATTTTCCACATTTACTACTCCCATAAAAATCAGAAGCTCATTTGTATCTAGAGGAAAACCATACTCTTAAACCTGCTGGACATCCGCTGCCCTTTTTTCAGGAGTTTTAAAAATACATTTTCCCAGCCGACTTATTCTGTTTTAGAGGAGTGCCTGCTTCTTTCTTCCCTCTCTCTCTCTCTCTCTCTCTCTCTCCTCTTAGCCATTCAGCAATACTGGTAACAAGCACACCTGAAAAATAAACAAAAATAGAATCGCTCCACTGAGCATAGTAACCTCAGGGTAAACTTTAATCAGAGAAGGAAAATCCTCCCCCCTAGTCAACAATGGCATAACTTTGGCAGGCCAAAATTGAGCATATCAGCATTAATACACTGTTCTCACGCCTCTCTTCTTCGTAAGATCTCTCAAATTAGGCTACCAAACAGCCAAGCAACCACACCAATTTACTCACTAATGAGCGGGGCTGTTGATTAGAAATGTTCCATTTTCACTCATAGAATTCAGCCCTGACTCTTCCAGCTGGAGTTGAGCAAGAACCCTCTCGTCCCAGGGCATGATGTAGCCTGTGTCATGTCAAAATACATCAACACTTTTGAATGCTATTTGCAAAGAGTTTTATGGATTAACAACAGTTTCTCTGCTTTATGACAACTTGCAACAGTCACTTTAATGATGTAAGTTGGGGGGGCATGATGTAATTTGAGGCATTTCCACTTGACAACTTGGCCACCTTTTAGATGGTCTAACATGCCAGCACAATTTACAGGACTGCACTGGAATCACAATGCAAAGTCTCTGGTGGGCTTTAGAAATCCTCACCATACAGTATCTATGTACAGCTGATCATTTTCTAATTTGGCTGCTTTTGCACATTGAAGTCTTTTTGACAGATATCGTATTTTTTTTTAGCTTTTAAAATGTTGCAATAAAATGAATACCCAGAAGCTGGGGAAAATAAATGTCAAAATAATATTTAATTGCATATACCAAAGGAATGAGGCATAAATCTCAGATGAATGTTGCCTCAAAGACCAAAAGTTGCCTCCAAGGCACATTTTTCTGTACCACTTATTTTTTCATAACTAAGTCCTTTTTTGTGTATTTGAATTCTAATTCCACACCACTTAAATGACTAAAACAGTCAAATTTAACATTAAAATAAAATCATTTAAGTCCTTGCCCAGACTTGAACCCTGATCTCTTACTCAAAATACAAACATGTACGGTTCCCGTTCATATTGAGACCTCCTGAATTTTTACTTGCTAGTCTAATTTCATATCCGCTGCACCACTGAGTTGCTTTGAAGTGAATGCAAGTTTCTATGATGTAGAGCTTATGGGATGCTTTGGGAGGGGAGAGGAGAGCTGGGGAGAGGAGTGGAGAGGAGAGGAGAGGAGATTTATTGCTGAAGTTCCCTTCATAATCTCAGAGTGCTGTACAAGCATAATATTTTTACGGGATCTGCCTAGGGTTCAGTGGGGCATTGTTTTTTATTTTCAGCAGATCCTAAACCACAAGAATGCTGCTGAGAACTTCTCTGGGGGTTGAGACAAGTCTTCAGCAGTGCCATCCAACCCACTCCCCAACAACGATCACCTGGTACTTGCCATGCTGCCCCTCAGATGACCCTAGATTAGCCCAATCTTCTGAAAAGGTGGCAAACCAATCAGTACGCTTGTGGGTGGACTCTCAAGAGCCTGACAAGATTTTAGACTTTTAAATCAGTCTTTTCTCTATGTTTCTGAATATTTAAACCATAAGAATGCTGCTGAGGACTTCTTTGGGGGTTGAGACAGATTTTAACAATACCATCCAGCCCCCAGAGATGATCAACTCCCACTTGCCACACTTCCCCCCTCAAGTGACCCTGCAACAGCTCATCCTACTGAAATGGCAGCCAACACATCAATGTGCTTGTGAACAGAGACTTGGAAGCCCATCAAGAATTTAAACTTTTAAATCAGACTTTTCTCTGTGTTCCTGCATGTTAAAGCCACAGGAATGCAACCAAGGACTTCTCTGGGTGTCGAGACAGGCGTCAGCTGCACCATCAATCCCACCCCCATTGACAATCACATCTTGCTTGCCAGGCTGCCTTTCAGGCATCCTGCACCAGCCTGACCTTTGGAAATTGTGACTGAGCAATCATTGAGCTTGTGGGTAGAGAACTGGGAGCCTGACAAGATTTTAAACTTTTAGATTTTACTTTTCTCTATTTTCCTGCACTTGTAAGCTACAAGAATGCCATTGAGGACCTCTTTGGGGGTTGAAAAAGACTTCAGCAACTCCATCCAGCCCACCCCTATTGACAATTGCCTCTTGCTTGCCATGCTGCCCCTTGGGTGACCCTGTACCAGCCCAACCTTCTGAGATAGTGCCCAAACAATCACTGTGCTTGAGGGTGGATTCTCAGGAGCTAGGCACGATTTTAAACTTTTAAATTGGACCTTTCTCTATGTCTCTGCACATTTAAGCCACAAGAACACCTTTGAGAACTTTCTGGGACTTGAGACCTCACAATACATCCTACCCCCCCCCCCATTGATGATTAACTCCTGATTCCCATACTGCCCCTTCAGTGACCCTACACCAGATGACCTTTTGAAATGGCAGCCGATCAATCAGTGTGCTTATGGGTGGAGTCCTTCCAGTCTTTCTGACAACACTTTACCTATATTACATCCTCCATTGAATCTGGCTCTTTGCACCTCCTCCTCCTTTGGATTTTTGGCCTGCTCCTCAAGGTAATACAATTTCTTCAACTCACTTTACTCTATAGTATCTTCAGCTGCTGCTATACAACTAATCAATCAGTCTTGTTCTATCCACATAATTCCACCACACTTAAGTCAAGAGACGATTGATATGAAAAATGTGTGCCTCATAGCCCTTCTTATCTCTTCTCATGACACAGTGGAAAACAGGATTATGTCTTGCAGAGGAGTATCAGACACAGTAAAGACCAAACATAAATGCCTGTTAAAATACTGACAGTACCGGTGTTCATGGGTGCCTTTAATATCTATTAGGACACGCTGTTCAAAGCATTCCCATCCAGATGAGTGTAATTAGACTGCTTTACTTATACTGTGGATAATTTAACCATCCAGTATGGTTTCACCAGTCTTTTTGATTACCACAAAATCTTCAAGGCCAAAGCTGCCACACTTCTACAACTTTTTAACATACACCCTTCTTGGGCTCAACTGAACAATTAATTTTCTGTAGGCACTATTGAGAGCAGAAAGCTGTAGCATGCAGCATCTGCATATTTCTCCCATCGTGCTTCACTGTGTCCTCTGTCTGCTCAAAATACCATGTCCTCTGTAACACCCAAACCAAAAAGATCTCCCCACAATGAATTCTTCTCTCCTAAGAATTTCATGGATCCCATAGCCATCAGGTGCTGCTTACTTCTGGTCATCAAATTGACAATAATTTTAATGAGACAAACTGTTTAGCCCTCTAGAGCACGTATCTGAACCTTTGCTGTTTCTGTGGAAATGCTCACTCTGTGACTTTTCATCATCATTAAGCTTATTCTTTGTCTTTGTTACTATACCAAAGACATTTCTCTCACCCTTACACTCTGGCAGAAGTAGACTTTCTGGTTGCTGTTTTGCCCAATCACCTAATCATGATTTAGTGTGTCTTGTAACATGGTTTCCATTCTGAAATTCAAACTGTTCCCAAATTGTAATGCAAGTTCAACATATCTCACATCTGCAACCTCTAGTCTGTACACTGTATCTGCCCATTATAACAAGGAACTTACTGAATTGTTCATCATATGCCATTTCAGAGTCCCCCTTTTCTCCTGTACCATGTCAGCCTGATATTGGCATCTCTACCAGGAAGTTATTTTGACAAAAAGAGACTTATCTCTGACTTGTATACCCATATGCATATTGGTTGCCCAGTACGAATTAATAAATGCCTTATGAGGATACTGCTTTGACTTTCTCCTGAATAGATGACACAATACCCTTGATTTACCTTGCAGGCCATGACACTTTCCTTTCCATGGCTGAGAATTATATGCCTATAAGATTACCCCAATATTGTCATCCTTATTGCATTTATATAGTATGAAATGGAATCAGAAAAAAATACTTTTCTGTGCAACTGGCTTTTGGTTCTAAAAGTAGTTCAAATATAATTGACTCTGTTTGTGAAACTTTGGTCTGCTTTCTGTTCAATGTCTTCAAGAGACCTTTCATTCACAATTTTTTACTCAACGCTTCTCCTTTTACACTTTCCACTTTAAGCATAACATACCTGGTGGATCTCTTTTTTTATATTCAGTTTTGTTCCCTCCCAACTCTGTTGCAGCCCCTATGTAACCACAGACACTCCCAGCCCTGCCCCATTCATCTCTGGCATTCACCTCTACCTCCAGATTTTAAGGTAGTTCATGCTCAGCTTCACCCTTGATGGGCTGTCAGGTGTGGGTATGCCAGTCAGGAGGTCAGGGCCTGAGAGAGCTTGGCTATCATTCTGCTGTTTCAAGGATTTTGTCTGCTTTCCTGGTTACCCCCACAGGACACTGCCAGTTCAGGGTACTAAGGTGAGCATGCACACATATGTGTGGGACTGTGCACCAGTGCCAGGCAGTGTCCCTCTGTCTCAGCATTGCGTACCCATTGCATTTCCACCTGTGATAACATAGGTGGCAATGTACTAGCAAGGATCACAACCCTTACTTCTCAGAGGAAGATAGTATTAGTTGGGATGCTCATCCCCCGTCTGCCCCAGCATCCCAGGCTTACTTCTGTACCTGGGTTGCTGGCATCTTGAGTTGACAAATCTCTTCGACTTGCTAGGCATACTACTGACTATTGTGAAAAATGTTGGTCCGTCCACCGAGATTGAATTCCTTGTATTTAGTTTGAATTCTCGGTCAATGAATGCATAACGTTCTTAGTACATAATAAACTGCATCTTGGAATACCTGTGTCTTTATTCTTCTGGAAAATTCTGTATGAAGCATTCATTGCTTTTTCTTCTACAGTAGGTCACTTAAATGTTGCAATATTGATATTTTCTGGCAGTCTTCTATTCATTTTATATCTCCTACAGTTGGCATCCTAGACTTTCTCTTTGAACCATCATGTTACAATATCTGCTTCTGCCAATTCTGACCTGCCATGTTGACCTATTTCTTTACATCTTTGAATGGCATGTCTTCTTCTTCAATGACCCTCCAATGCCTCCAGAGACTGAAATTCTCTCCAGCACATCTCCACAACACTAGTCTCTACCCCAACACGTATAAACCACAACACCAGTACGGCCACCTTACTTGACCTAGTTCTCTCCAACCTTCCCCATAAAATCTCTGACCTCTCCATCCTCTCAAATGCCCTCAGCGACCACTCTCTCATCCTCTTCAAGTGGTCCTGTCATGCACCCAAACCACCTCCCAAGACAATTTTCTCTAGATCGCTCAAGCCCAACTGTCTAAGGAATCTTAGAACCCATCTAATGCACCTTGACTGGTCCCCTATATACTGCAGTCAGAACATAGATGCAGCCCTTAGCTACTTCACTGATGTGTTCAATGGTGCCTGCAACAAACCTGAGCCTCTTAAAAAAAGATAATAAGAGCCTATGACACCCCATGGATCACCTCTCACCTGCTCGACTTCATGAGGCAGTGGGATGAATTGTGAAAAAAGCTCTAGACTCTGGCAACTCACTAGACAGACAACTCTACCATGCTGCTTGAAACAGCTGTACATGGGCCATTAAAAAAGCTAAAGCTGACCACTTCAAAGCTGCCCTAACTGCCTCATGGGGGAATGGGTGCAAATTCTGGGACAATCAGAAGTCACAAGGTGGAAAGTCAAACTCTCCCCCCCACAAATCAACTCAACATAAATGGTTCCATCTCAAACAACCCGCACCTAGTGGCAGAAGTGCTGAACTCCACCTTCTCAGATCTCAGCACTACTCTCCCCCCAAACTTCTTCAGTCAAACCCACCCCTTGCCCTCATCCATCCCAACTTCTCCTCCTTTTCACTTTTGCACCCTCACCCCTTAGGAAGCTAAACCTTACCTTCTCAAAGCCCTTAAGAAGACCTGTTTCAGTACTGACATGATTGACCTTAAAATTCTGCAACTGACCATTGATGAGGTCCTCTCCCTACTAACCGCACTGCTGAATCTCTCCCTCTGCATAAGAAAGTTCTCTTCCCTGTGGAAGACGGTTCTCATAACCCCCATTCACAAATCCAGTGACCATCTCTCCCCTAGTAGCTACCCTATATCTAGCCTTCCCCCACTCTCCAAGGCCCTCGAGCATATAGTTGCGAATCAACTCACTGAGTACCTATCCAAATACAAACTCTTGACTCCTGAACAACACGGTTTCAGAGAAGGACATAATACAACTACAGCCCTCCTTGATTTCACTAGTTTCATACACTCTGCTCTGGATAAGGGCATGCTGGCTGGTGCAGTCTTTCTGGACCTATCTAAGGCCTTTGACACCTTTAATCACCCTCTTCTCTTCTCCACCCTGTCTCAACTCGACCTCGCCAAGAGCATCCTGAATTGGTTCACTGACTACTTGTCCAACCGGTCCCAAAAGGTGAAAATCAACTTCACCACCTTGAGCTCATTACCTGTCCTCTCTAGGGTACCACAAGGCTCCATATTAGGTCCTCTTTTTTTTGGTCTCTTCCTAAATTCGCTCCTTAAAGCCTGCACTGGAAAGATCCTGCTGTATGCTGATGATGCCATTCTTTATGCATCTCACCCTAACCCATCCCAACTTGAACTCTCCCTCCAAAGCTCCTTTATGGAGGCAGAGTTCTGGTTCACCAAACACAAACTTGTGCTTAACCCCCAAAAATTAAAGACTATGCTTTTTGCCCACCACCAGAACAAACTTAAGCACACCCCACTAAAAATCAACATGTCCACCACTCTGCCCCTTGAACTGGTCCACTCATTCAAATGCCTAGGCGTAACATTAGACTCTTCCCTTACTTTCCATGACCACATACATCAACTCTGTTCAAATCTCAATTCCCATATTGAGGTCCTCTACCATCATCAGTATTGCCTTCCCCCAGAAGCCCTCCAACTTGCCATCTCCTCCTCGGTACTATTGGTGATTGACTATGGCATTGTCATCTATGGGGCAGCTTACAACACCACCCTAAAATGGGTCAAAGTATCACTCAACAAAGCCTGACACCTCTCGCTGGGCTGCCGCAGTATCACCCACACCTGCTTCCTCTATAACCAAACTGGCTGGACTTTGATGGCAGACTACAATACCACACCTGCCTATCAGCCAAAAAAATCTCCACTGGGCTAACGGCCCCTTGCCTTTCTGCTCTCCTGCAACAAACTCCACATGCAAGGCTCACCAGGAGCTTCATCAAACCATCTCCTTGGGTGCCAAGGCAAAAAAATCCCTGGGACAATGCTCCTTTCTCTATCGTTCCCCAGCTTGGCTTAACTCACTCCTCCCACATATTGCTGAGGAACCCAAGCTTGGCCACTTTAAATTCCTACTGCGCTCCCACCTTCAATCCTCACACTCTTGTACCTGTCCCCTCTACCCATGACAATGGCATTTGTCCTACCCTCAGGCCTTATTCCCCCTGGCTGAAATCTGGACACGTCTAGCCCTCCTCCTTCTTCCCTGCTGTTTCTCTTGCCCATCTTTCTGACAATGAACTCCATCCAGCCTTTGACTTTCTCCCAACCTTCTGTGTCATTCTATCTACTTTTCCCACTACCCATTCCCTAGCCCCCTCTGAGACACCATACAATCCCTGATCTCGGCTCTTACCCATGGCCTGCCCTAAGCCCTGGCATCCCTCCCCCCAATTTTTTTTTCTCTATCTGAACTGAAGATTGTACCTAGCAATACTTCTAATGCTATGATCCTAGACCATTATGTTGTATATAATGTAACACAGTATGGTCACTATGTATATGAACTGTACCTGTCTTAACCACTTGTATTTGATTGTCTGTTATATGCATTGTTTTCTCTGTAATTGACATGGAGCCTTTGTAAAGGAGTCTTTGACTCAAAGGATTGTAATTCCAACCAACCATATAAATAAATAAATAAACAACATGAATTCTCCATGCGCTTCATGATCACTTTTTTGCCAAGCACTGGCCTCCTGAATTCCTACCCATTCCTCACTTCAAGTTGATATCTACTCTTTTTGAGATACATCCAGTCATAGAAAATTTGAGAAGGATGGATTTCAGGTGCTGAATCAATTTTGTTGTAGACAACTGACCCAAATATTTGCTATAAACTTTAGCATTCTGTTATACATTTACTACAGGCTTGTATTAAAACTGCCAGGGAAATCTTTGGCTGTTTGTATTGCTAGATTTTGTGCCCTTTAACATCTAGGGACTCATCATCACTACCACTGTGTCCTTCACCATCTAAGGATTCTATCACATCATCTGCAAGCTGAAATTCTGTCTGTAGGAACCTCAAAGCTGTGAGATTGCAGGAGAGGAAAATCATTCAGCATCCTATGCCATTTAACGTTTCTCAAAATCACAATATGTCAAGTCATTGAGGAGTAACTCGAAACAACTCCAAACACTTACTGTACCACCAGAACAGAAACAGAACATCAAGGGAATAAATGGCAGCAAGATCCACCCCCCCCCCCGAGATCGGGTAAAAACAAATGTTTGTTAATGGCTGCAAACCCTTGCCAGACAAAACTCCCTAACTAATGTTTAATCTTTGGTAAATGAATACAAGGACTGGGAGAGACATTTCACTTGAGATCTGTTGGTTCATTGTGTGTGTGTGTGTGTGTGTGTGTGTGTGTGTGCATATTTTGCTAAGAACTGTATAATCTGTCATTATCTGGACTGATTATTTTTATTACAATGAAAACTACTTTACTTTCAGCAAAACACGAACAAAAAAAGAGCTTTTGTTCAGCTTTACAAAATGTTTCTTGCACTTCAGACTCTGGCTGTATCCAAAACAAGAAGAAAACTGCTAATTTTCCACTTGTTCACCAATCCCCTTTCATTGGGCTCAGGTGTTTCTTGTTAACACTCCACTTTCACCTGTGGGACAGCCAGCAATTTCAGCATGCAGTGAACTGAGGACTTAAAGATATGATCAAATATGGAGTGTCCGTATCTGACAGATGCAAGGTCAAATGTAATGAGTAGTTGGGAAGCAGAATGACAAGGTCATCTGCCAGACATGCAGCTGAAAAATGGAGACTGCAAGCAGCTAGGCAAGGTTTGAGCAAGCAAGACCTGACGATCAATGAACTAAAAGAATGTAGAAGGTGTGTGGGTTCTTGTACAGTCTTCAACAAAATGAAGCCACTCCAAAATGAGTTTCCATTCTTGCTTTATTAATTCTTGCCATTCACCGTTTTACCCAAATTTATAGGGCTTTCTCAAGGGGATTTATTTTCCCTCTGTACCTGTATCTGCAGTGTGTACATATTCAAAATAATATATGAATTTGCATATTAGCATTCCAGATGTTGTGCTATATACATTTTTTGGGCTGTATTGGGTGAAGCCCTGCAGACATCTTGCTTCAAAAAGGGAATCGACATTACTTCAAAGCATTCTTTCCCAACAAAAAAACACGTTGGACTTGTAGCACAGTCTCCTATGCCAAGTCCCTTCCCAAAAAACAAGAAAAATCAAAGTGTGTTTCCTTTGCAGTTGCAACACCTCTACTACCTTGCCAGAGTCACATTTCAGTCATTAGTCCAGAATTCCTTTACATAACACACCAGTTATGTCTGTAGGCAGTAGAGGTTAGCACTGCTGTGCTCTATCAGTCACTGCCATGTTGTTTCCTCCTAGGTTTAAATTTCACACAGACACAGACACACACACACACACACACACATACACACACACACACACACACCACTGTGTGTAAGCCTTACTTTGCCACCATGGACTGACACAGTCCAGCATTCCTTTACATTCCAGTTCAGTCTGCCTGTTCTCCTAGTGTTATTATAAAGAAATTGTTTTTTTGTCATGTGATTGATGTACACATTCCAACCTCTTTTCTCCCTTTTTATATATATATTTTTGCCCTTGCATCATAACCTAAAACTATATATTTATTCATGTCACTAATCTTATGTCTTTACTGAACTGTAATTTAATTACATCAACAATCAAGAACACATAAGCAATTGCAATGGACTAGATAAGTTGGGCAGTGAATATAATTAATCATGTTTTACTTTTTCCTTTTACATTTATCAAGCTCTCTGATCTCCACCACTACAGCTTGTAGTACTGTACATTAATTTGAGTTTCATAATTCACAGCCTTACAATCTCCTCACACTGGGAGGTCATGGAGGTCAGAGGGGGACAGATATGCTCATGTATTTTAGAAAAAAAAATCTCTTTTGTTAGAATTACCATCCTGCGATTTAAGTAACCAGAATTATACTATACAATTTATATCTATAATGATATTAACCACAAAATGAGATATTTACAAAAATAGTGCAGGAAATTACAGTATATCTCACATTTCCATTCTGTGCCACAAATTTATACTCACCCAATGACAAAATATTCTATAATTGTTTAAAAACAAGGTTCAGGTTTTCTAAATCCATTTCAGTGAACACTAAGGGGCAAGGTGACAGTATTGGCAACCATTAAGGAATAAAGAGCACAAAATGTTTCCTTCAAGAATTGCACTATGTCCACACTTGTTACTACCTTCTTTTTTTAACTATTTTTACAAACCCGCAGTACCCAATATATTAGTAATTCGACTATATGTCCCTGTTGCACTACCCCCCCCCCACATTGGGTTCTCTGGACCCTGTTTGTGCAGTTCTTAAAGGAGAACTTTTGTACTCTTACTGGTTTATGACAGCCAATGCAGTCACCTTGCCATTTAATGAAGTTCATTGAAATGGATTTAGAAAATATTTTTTAAAGAATTATAGAACATTCTGTTATGGGACGAGTGTACATGTATGGCATGGAATGGAAATATGTGACATGGTTGTTTCTTGTGCTACTTCTGAAAATATCTCATTTGTCAGTTAATATTGGTACAGATATAAATTGTATAGTGTAACTGGGGTTGCTTAAATTTTAGGATGATAATTCTATTAAGTGAGACTTTTTTTCTAAAACATATGTGCCTACCAGTCCCCCCTGACCTCCATGACCTCCCACTGTGAGGTTATGAATAATACAGCTCAAATTAACACACAGCCTTACAAACTGTAGTGGTAGGAAACAGAGAGAACATGTAAAAAGAAAATGTAAAACATGATTAATATATGTGTTACCCAACCTATCTAGTCTATTGCAATTGTGTATGTACTTGTAAATGTTGATTTAATTAAATTACAGTTCAGCAAAGAAATAGCATTAGTAGCTGGCCCAGTGGTGTACATGTCTGAGGCATTGGACACCTTATCTCTTGTCATGCCAGTGACAGTGGTTCAGGAATGAGCCTGAGGTGCTGGGGGTTGGCCAGGGAAGGAAAGGACTGATAGTCCATTGGACTGCTCTCCTTTCCCAGGGAGGGAGAACTGCATCTCCTGCTGAATGACTGCCACCAGCTGGAGGTGTGGTGGTAATGTGGGTCAGAGGATGGTAGCGCACATACCTCAACATATGCACATCCAGCTTGCATGCTCCAGTGCAGGGATGGTGACAGAAAATGGAAAACTGGAAGCAGAAGCAGGCCCTATGATGCTCCTACCATGTTTCCATCATGAGGTGTCATCAGGTCCTAAGCCAATCTGGATTGTTGCACTGGGGCAGGGGGAGGATGACCCTCCCTTCTGTACATATATAGAAAAGGAGAAAGTGGTTGGAATGTGTAAATCAATCACATGATGAAAAAAGTCTCATCAATTTATAATACCTCTAGTTTGTGATACAATCTGGATGGAGGAACTAGAGTCTCGTGGATGTAAGCTTTTGATCAATGTCCAAATCTCGTGCTGCTCAAAAACACATATAGCATGTGTTTGTTATGA
Organism: Neoceratodus forsteri; assembly: GCA_016271365.2. NCBI lineage: Eukaryota > Metazoa > Chordata > Ceratodontiformes > Ceratodontidae > Neoceratodus > Neoceratodus forsteri. The sequence goes on along the minus strand of CM057455.1, from coordinate 910,216,321 downwards.
TACTGTCTTTCTTACACATTTTTCACTACCATCAATAATATCATTTTGCAGCCATATTGGCTGTGGCTTGAGTTTGTTATGCACGCAATAATAGCTGACAGGGTGGGCGGTATTGGGCAATACCAGAACTCCTAGGGGTGGAATAAGGCCTGATGCTGCAGGCGGAGGGCCTTATAGCCCCTGGAAGGTCCAGTATTGCCCATACCACCCACCCTGTAGGGTATTATTGCACTTAGAAAATGGGCTTGTCTGTAAATTTTAATTAAATAAAAAAATTAGAGGAAGTGTTTTTTTGAATACAAAGACTAGAAAAAAACCTTTTTATAAGGTAAAATAGTCCCTGCCTTTTTGTGCTGTTCTATCTGCCCCCAACACACAGAGCCATTACCTTCTACTTACCCCCTCATACACACACACACACACACACTACCAGCTTGAGACATGCTGTTTCTTGTCGTTTAAATGTTTTGTTAAACTTGCCATTTTTTTTGGTGCTTTTAAGAAAAGAGTACTGTTCCTTTCCTGCAAGCTTTTTTTTTTCCAGAAGATGCTGCAGTTCAGCCCATGACCTTACATTACCCCATTTGTGAAAACAGGAAGTGGAGATCGATGTAGGATGGCAGCTGCTGTAAGTGATTTTTATTTATTTTACTAAGTACTGCTTGTGAAATTATTATTTTCCTCAATCGGGGAACCACCATGGAGTTTCGGCGAGCCAGGCGCTTTCACTGTAGCACTTAGTACACGAGGTGCTAACTGCTAACCCCTTCAAACCGGAACAGAAAAAAAGCATGTTTCTGCCACTCCAAGTAGCACTTAGTACACAAAGTGCTAGCGCTAAAACGTTAAAGTAAAAAAAATAATTCTTTTTCAAGGAGAAGAAAAATAATGAGGTGTAAGCTGCTCTGGGGGAGGGGAGTCCATCGCTAAATGAAGGGCAAAAAATGGCAGCTGCTGCCTTTGAAAATTTGGGGTGCCATGGATAACCACGATTATGAGGCACCCTGAATCAGCCCTTGTTTTGAAGCGGGCTTCTATCGAAAGTTAATGTACCCCTCCAGCAAATGACTCTCAGCCAATAGGACAGCGCTAAGAATCTGGCCCATTTTCTAAGTATAATGAACTGCTATACCTGCAGTAGTGTTGTCCCTTTCACATAAGGGTCCCAGGTATATCTTCTAGGCACTTTTAGTTTTTTCTATTAAACCAAATAAAAATGTCTTCATTTACTTTTTTTTAAAACTGTAAACCAAAATATTTAAATACATATTTTAGGTAGGATATCTTCTATGCCTCTATTTCACTTAACATAGAAAACTGTGTCTACTCCCCTGTAGTCGAGTAGCACAAATTGGAATTCCCCATAAATTTTGATGTCAGTAATCATGTTGCTACTTTTACACATATTATATACATGTTACCATCCAAATGCTCTTAAATATAATAAAAATGTATATTATTAGTAAAAAAGTATCTCTCCTGTTTTTATATGTAAAAACAACACATAATTTAAAGCTTATTAAGTGCTGTTATGGTCACCCATGGGTCAAATTATAACTAATAATACAAGTCCACTCAGAAATGTTTTAACCCAGTTTCACATATCTTTTTGCTGTAAAAAGCATTGTATTACCTATCACTGAAAGCTTGCATCCACGTGCAACTATGTAGCATTTGTGTGTCTTTTGTAGTTTCCACTGCAGATTATGTCAGCTAATAACCAGAGACACAAAGAGATCAAGTTTCAGCATGTACATATGTATATGTATATGGATATGTATGTGTATATGTTATATATAGTGTGTATATAGAGTGAGAAGGAAACTAGTTTCCTAGGAGTAAGATACATGAATTTGTTTCATAGCTAACCTATTACACAAGACACAAATGGAGAAAAGGATAATGTCCTGTATAAGCAGTATCTGACAGTATCTCAGGGATGGCGGATCAAGAAACATAGAAACATACATAAAAACATAGAATTTGATGGCAGATAAGGACCGCTTGGCCCACCCAGTCTGCCCATTTTCCTACATAATGGATAAGCTGCAGATCCTAGCTAACCAACAACCTACTTCTTCCAACCTCCACCCCCTAGAACTGCCTTATGTCTGTCCCATGCATTCTTGAATTCCGCTACTGTTTTTGACTCCACAACCTCCTCAGGAAGGCTGTTCCATGCATCCACAACCCTCTTCATGAAAAAATTCTTCCTCACATTACCTCTGAGCCATCCCCCCTCTAGCTTCAAATTGTGCTCCCTTGTTCTTGCACACCTCTTTTCTGAAAGATGCTACCCTCTTGGACTTTGTTGAGTCCCTTGAGGTAGTTGAAAGTTTCAATCATGTCCCCCCTCTCTCTCCTCTCCTGAAGGCTATACATATTAAAATCCTTAAGTCTCTCTTGATATGTCTTCTGATGCAGACCCTGCACCATTTTAATTGCCCTCCTCTGGACTGCCTCCATCCTGTCTATGTCTTTGCAGAGATTGGGTCTCCAGACCTGCATGCAGTACTCCAGATGGGGTCTCACCAGCTGTCTCTACAGAAGGATAACAACTTTTTGTTTTCTACTGGTGATGCCTCTCCCTATGCATCCAAGTATCCCAACAGCCCTACTTACTGCCCTCTCACAATGCTTGCTCACCTTTAGGTCATCTGATATGACTACCCCCAGGTCTCTTTCCATTTTTGTTGTTGTTAGCATCTCACCCCCCATTGTGTAATCTTCCCCAGGATTTTTCCTGCCCAGGTACATTACTTTGCACTTCTTTGCATTGAATCTAAGCTGCCATACATTTGACCATTCCTTCAACCTTGCCAAGCCCTTCTCATCCTTTCCACCCCACCTTGTGTATCAACTCTGTTGCAGATCTTTGTGTCATCTGCAAAGAGATACTTTTCCTTCAAGTCCCTCTGCAATGTCACTTATAAAGACATTAAAGAGGACTGGTTCTAGTACTGAACCCTGTGGTACCCCACTAGTAACTGCCCTTTCTTCAGAGTGGACTCCGTTTACTATTATCCTCTGTGTTCTGTTCTCCAGCCAATTGTTTACCCAGGCTACCATCTTGGGACCCACTCCCAGGCTGGCCAACTTGTATATTAATCTTTTGTGTGGGACTGTGTCAAATGCCTTTCTAAAGTCTAGGTAGGCCATGTCTACAGCCCCTTCCTGATCTACTATTTTGGTCACCCAGTCAAAGAAATCTATTAGATTCATCTGACATGACCTGACAAGAAGCAGACATTTCACCTATGGAGGAATCAGCCATGCAGCAGCCACATGGAGGAACACTGGGAAATGCAAGCCTGACAAGGCAAGTGACATTTCTTCTTTTGCATTACCTGATTCTTCTCTATTCCCTCAAAACTCAGTGCTATTCAAGGGGGACTGGACAGACACAGGCTCTGTCTTTGAGGTCCCCCCAACAGCCTTATCTGTGGATAAAAATGATATTTCTGTCCATGTGGCTCAGGTGTACAGTAGGCCTCTACCACATAATGTAGCACCAAAACATGTATACACTGACACTTATACATTGCCCTCTCTGTGGGTCTGAGATAGAGGCAACCTCAGTAGAGGGAACGGCTGAGCATACAGAGTTTGAAAAAACTCCAGAAAGGAAAAACATCATAACATGGCTAAGGAAACTGATAATGGTGGACTAAACAGTACTGCACGGGACTTTGTAGTCACCCCCATAGGTGGAAATTATGACTTACCCAATACTACAGAAACAGACACTCCGAATGTAGGCCATGAGCCATGTTGTGGACATGGGAGAGATGAGACCTCCACAAGTGAATCCTGATACAGCCTAGGAGTCTGGAAATTCTGAAGGCCTGCTCCCAAGCAGAAACAGTGAAAAGAATGTGGTTACTCCACCAGTGCTGATGCAGGAACAGCACCAGACCCCTTCACCCAGACCACAGTCATCCACTTCAGGAGGGACTGAACCCCCGTGCTGAACTAATGAATCAGGAGGTTCTTACAGGTCTGGACCACTGGGCAACCCAGGTATACAGACTTTTTCAAACTATGGCCATTCCAGAAAAGCACAGAAATGCAATCCGTATAAAGTACCAAGGAGTTCTGGAGTATATTCCAGATATGGTCTACATCACTAGATCTCTTCTGAAAGACAAGACTTAATTCTTCACCACAAAGATATATGTCTTCATTCATTCCCTCAGTGAGGTTCAGTATGATGTCAGCTCTAAGACCCTGGCAATTCTGTGATGTTTTTGGTCCATGTACAGTACCATAAAATAAGCCCCTATTAGGACTCCCATTTTCATAATCCCAATGACAAAGTCTGCATTTGAGACTGTAACCATCCTTTTCAAAAATGAAGACATGAACATAGTGGATGTCATGTACGGGTTGCAACAAAAATGCTGGGTTCGAGGGAATCCAGATACAATAATGGATTCAGACAATATCTACACTGGTGGGTGGAGAGTGAGGGTTAAATTGCACCACACAGTTAGAGGGCTCCAGCTACCTGCCCAATTGCTTTTTTCTTGCTCAAGATGGAGGGTGGTATTTTACTAGGGGAAACCCAAGGCCTGTTATTGGTGCGGCTCTGAAACCCACTTAAGCAGCTCCTGTGATAAGGCAAGACAAGTCAAGGCAAAGTTTATTTCTGAAGTGCCCTGTCCCAGAGATGCAAGGGCTGTATACAGTTAATACAAAATAAAACAAAATTCATACAGCAACTTGAAAAACTTTTTTAAAATAATGACAATAATGCCTAAAAATTAAATTAAAAAATATCTGTTAGTGCTAATGAGAATAGGTACAGTTCTATAGAGGCTGTAAAGGCCTCCACCAAGCTGGATGAGCTGACGCTTTCAGGTAACATGTTCCACAGCAATGGATCTAGCATGCCAAAAGCTCTGTCCCAAGACTATTTTAGATGAGAGCTGGGCACAGCATGTGGGCCCACATCGGAGAAGCAAAGGAGGTGAGTTGAGTTGTAAACAATCAGGAGATCTTTCAAGTAGTCAGGATCCAAACCATGTAGGGACTTGAATGCCATCAAGCATATCTTAAAGGTGATGCACCACTGAACAGGGTAGGTGCCATAAAGGCAAAAGATCTTCCTTCAGATGTTTTTTAAATATACCCTGAGAATCTCTAGCAATCCTTCATCAGAGGATCGGAGTGAGTGGGAGGTACAGTAAGGCACTAGGAGTTCTTTCAGATAGTGCAGTCCCAAATCATGTAGGACCTTATAGGTCAGCAATGCTACCTTGACGGTGATCCGCCACTGTATAGGCAGCCAGTGCAGTTCACGCAGCACAGGTGTCATGTTACTGGATCTAAACATTCCAGTCAACAACCTGGCCATCGTGTTCTACACAAGCTGCAAGTGGTGGATATCCACCCCCGGCAGCCCTAGATAGAGGGCGTTGCAGTAATCAAAATGACTGGTGACAAAGGTGTGGACCAGGGTAGAAAGATCTTTGGGGCGGGACCAAGTGTTTCACCTGGGCTATATTCCTTAGATGGAAGAAGGCAGACTTGACTACAGCTGACACCTGCACCCTCAGGGTCAGGCCCTCATCAAATACCACACCCAGGTTATGCACCTAGCCAGAGGCCATAAGCGGGGTCCCCTCAAGATATAAACCCAAGGATTTCCCCGCCCATACCCCTGTTGTCCTAAAACCAGGGTCCACCACCAATACCTCAGTTTTACCTGAATTCAACCAAAGCTAACTAGTACTTATCCAATCCTGTATCTCCAGCAGGCAGTTATTAAACACTGTGATAGAATCAGACTCCTGTTCAGGCACAAGAGATAGGTAGAGCTGAGAGTTATCAGCATAACAATGAACACTCAGCCCATACCGTTTTTATAATGTCCCCCAATGGAAGCATATACACCACAAATAACATAGGGGACAGCACTGAGCCATGTGGAACCCCACAGGGCAGCCAGTGGGGGCTGAGGAATAAATCCCCAACACCACTCTTTGCGATCTGCCCTCAAGGAAAGATCACAGACATAGCTCTGAGTAGTTGTTGCCCACAGAAGGAAGTGTCACTAATCCACCCATCATTGCAGGCCAATGCTGACCTGGTTTGACAGTCATAACCTCTGTCTTCCCTGGGCTGAGACACAGTCAGTTGGAGGGCATCCAATCATTGATCTCCTAAAGTCATTGACCTAAATCAGAGACAGCTTGTACCCCATCAGGAGTGCAAGACAGGTATAACTGAGTGAGATGGGATCAAAACTGAAATGAACAACCCTCCAGAACTTTAATTATTTAATTAGTTTTATTTTATTTTACTTAGGGTTCTCTGGATACTTCCTGGGGAAACTTTTAAATAAAATGATAAATAGAACTTTAAAGAGTTATTTGGTTTTCTGTGGAAGGTGGAAACAAAGTAATCTATGTTAGCCATTCTGACAGTCTTAGTTCAGATGTTTTGGAGCTGTTGGTACATGAAAAGTCCTTTGTGGATCCACAGGTTTTATATATGTGCAAATCAGTGTCTTCAGACTTGAGGTTGCCAAACAACTTGGCTGAGACTCATGGAAGGTACAGTAGAAACCTTTCACCTCAACACTCCTGAGGGGTGTGCTTTTCCCAACCATTCTTAAAAGGCTTACCATGAATTGAGGGAACTAGGGATTGGACCAGAACCAGTAAACTAGAAAAATCATAGCGCAAGCAGGAAAATGCTTGTCACTCCAGACAGTGACCACATGACTGATCACTCTTTAATCCTGCATATGAGGAACAGAGGGGATGCTGCATGGACAGTTCCACTGATGAAACCTCCATGGTTCAGAAGCTGCACCATGCCACTTGGAGAATGAGGTAAGTGTTTCAGAAGGGTTGGGATGGGGCTGAGAGTTGTCACAGGTAGGTGGTGATAGTAGTGGTGATGGGGAAAAAGAAGGATAAAGAATAATAAAACAAAACAGTGCAGAATTATACACATAGGCAATAGGACCCAGAGGATGGGTAATTGGTTGGGGCTGAAAAAATCTAACAGATCAGTCAAGAAAGGGACTTGGGAGTCATCATTAGTGATATCCTTAAGTCAACAGCCAAATACACCAAGGCTCTTAAAAAGGCAAACAGAACATTGGGATGTATAGGGAAAGGGTTCTCCAGTAGAAGAAAAGAAGTGATGTTGTCCTTCTCTGAGTCACTAGAGAGGTCATTCCAGGAGTACTATATCCAGATTTGGAGCTCACATCTGAGAAAGGATAAGGACCATACAGAATCTGCCCAAATGTATGTTGTGGAGATGATACAGGGTGAGCAGCATAAATCATTTAAGGGTTCTCTGGCCAGTGTGAACATCTGCTCACTGGAGTGCAAAAGAGAGAGCATAGACATGATATAAACCTATAAATATCTAAGGGGGATAAACAAGGTTGAGTGTCATAAACTTGTTTAAGCATAGTGAGGGATCAGCAACTAGAAGACATAGTATAAAGTGCTAGGGGTCGATTCATAAAAGGCAAGAGAAATTACTTCTTCATGGAAAGCATGGAGGATAGACAGAACCATTTCCAAGGGAGGAGGCAACCCCCATGACTGTGACATGTTTCAAGAGAGACTGTAGTGCAAAAGAAAGAGAGGGAACATGATAGAAACCTGTAAATATCTGATGGGGGTTAAACAGGGTAGAGTGGTACAGCTTGTTTAAACATAGTGAGGGGTCAACAACTAGAAGATATGAGTATAAACTCTTGGGAGTACATTCATGAAGGGCAAGAAAAATTACTGTATTTCATAAAATAGAAACCACCCTCGAATAGAAGCCACCCTTGAATAGAAGCCACAGGTCATAATGTATAGAATAAAGTATGGGGTGGTGTGTGTAACAAAAAGTTTATACACAATCAAGGTGTTAGATGCTACGTAAACCCCAAGAGTGAAGCTCGAGGGGTTTGTGCAAGCATCTAACACTGAGGGTGTGTGAAAACTTCGAGTTTAAACACACCACTCCATATTTTATTTTATATAATTGCTCGGTTGTGTTCTTCAGCAATTATATAAAATATCTGTTAAAAATGTCTGAAGGAAGAAGTAGTTTCATATCAGAAGCAGTCTTACCTCATTTTCTGTGTAGAAATGTTTATTTTGAAGAAGATGTAAACAGAAACAAAACAATTTGAACAAAAAAAATGTAAAACATTAACGTTTAGTAAAATGGAGCTTAAATTGGGGGGGAAGTGTGTTGTTATGCTGTGCTGTGGTAGTTGCTAGGAGCTGTTCATTACTGTTGAAACTGTACCATGTGACCTGTAGAAGATGGGGAAGAGAAAAAAAATACGAGCTCAGGAGTGGGTAGGGAGAGTGTATAAATTGCAGTACTGCTGTTTGTGTTACTATTTTGTTTTAAAAGATAAGAATGTTAAAGTTTAGTGAGGATTTCAGATTGTCGAACTGGCATTTACCTTACTGTTTGAGTCATGCAACACTTGGATCTGTTGTTTTTTCTCAGGTGGTGGACAGTTGTAAATATTTACTTTTATAGGTTGATGGAAAATGCTGCCATTCCCAAAGACAGATTGCAGTGTGTTGCTGGAACTGGGTTCTGCCAGCTGGTTGCTGCTTTCTGTTGTTTTTTTACAGATACCTGTAGTTCTTGAGGTGGAAGGCATGTCTTTAGGAGAAGAGCAGGTGAGCATTTGGCTTATTTGCTGCTGCTTTCTCGTGGAGAGGACCGAGTAGTTATTTATGGATTGAATGTTTTTGTGACCGGAGATCTGTTGAACATCAGTTGGGAGGACATTAGAATCAATCAGCCTCTGGATGCTTATTTTTACGAGTACTGTGATTTGTTATTTGTTTGGATTCAGGAAGCCCAGACTGTGGTTTAATTTGAGACATCATCTTTCTCAGTTTGTTTATTCGGATGCTAATATTTCTGTACCAGTATGAGTTTTCTTTGCGGTTTGTGTTTGGGGCAATATAGAATGGTGCGCCTGCATGGAGCATCACTGGTGGTCACTGTGATTTATATATTTCATAGGCCCTTATTGTGTCTCTTGCTGAGGTCTGATTGTTGGCATAAATTCTGGGGTTTACAGGTCTTGTCACAAGGTTTTTTTCTCATTCAAGTTTTAGTTTGTTGTTCACAGTATTCTAAAAAAAAACATTTCCATTGGTGTCAGCACCTTGCTTTATGTCCCCCCACTGCAGGTCATAGAGTTCTTTTGTTCTTAAAGCGAATTGAATCCCAAAGTTGAAAAAAATAAAATTAAGTAAGCCGCTAAGGGTGGCTATGTTCAGGGTCCCAGATTCATACAGGAGTTCAACGTCTTCTGAAGATAGGGACTGTGCTTTGTTTGGTCTGTTTCCTTTCCCTACCTTTTTAAGATGTTTTTGCTTTGCTGCCAGGGTTTTTTTCATCTCAATGAATACTATGTCATTGCGTTCATGGAATGGGGGTATTTGTTTGCTGCTAAATGTCTATCAATGCTTGCCACTATTCCCTGTATAGTGCCATGCTCATACTCATTCCCATCTCGCCTCCGAAGTACATAGATAAAGTCTGCTATTTTTGTGTCAAGTTGTTGTACTTATGGATTTTCAAATTCAGTGTTTGCTCCTACCGCAGATAAAAACATTTTTAAAACTCTGTGGTTGCTGTCAGTTTTGCAAGTGATATTTGGGTTCTCTTGCTCCTCTGTGAAAGAATGCCTTTCTCTGTTGCTTTCTAGGTTAAATAGTCCTAACATTTTCCTTTTTTTTTTTGCTAGGTTAGAAACTGGTTGTTTATATGGGAATGCTGTGACCATGATCTGCCTCTTAGGTGAGAGTCTTGTGACAGTTTTTTGTGTGGCAGGCTAAAACACTTTGAATGGTCGCAAGGCAGTGTGCTGTCTCATGGGTTTTCACATAGGAAAGTGGTATGTGTTTGCTGTAATATACATGCCTTTATAATGGCAATTTACAAATGCCTTTTCCTATGGGGGTATAAAAACATGAAACAGTTATTACGAACACTTTTAATACAAGCTGCCCTCAAATAGAAGCCATGGCTTCTAATCAGGGTTGACATCATGTCAGATAGAGCACTGTAGGTGGGACTCTCTGTGATTTTGTATTTCTTTTAATATGATTATATTGTATTTTTAAATTTTTGATCTTAGTTCATGTTTGTTGTGCTTATTTTGCTAAAATGTAGACCAGTAACAATATGCTTGATCATATTCAGGATGTGTAATATTTTCTTTTTCACTCTTAAAAATATGATTTTGAAACACAAGCTGTCCTCAAATACAAGCTGCAGGTCAAAATACAAAATGTTCTTGGAAGTCATGGCTTCCATTCAATAAAATACAGTATTTAGAAGCAAAGCAACTGTCAGCAGATAAGGACAGCCAGGCCCATCTAGTCTGCTCGTAAACTCTATACTTGTTTGCGGCCTCTGCCCCTACCTGGTCAATGGCTTTTCAGTACTCCTTCTTACCTCTATTTATTTCATGGAAAGAGTTGTGGATAGACAGAACAGCTTGCCAAGGAAGGTGGCAAACCTCAAGTCTATAACATGTTTCAAGAGAGTGTGAAACAATTATAAGAGGTTGCTGAAAACTAAGGCAAGGATGGGGTGGAGAGTGGGTGGCCACACAGTGATATGGCAATGGGCATACACCCTAGGCAAGATCAAGAATAGGCAGGTACTGTATGTACTGTATTACTCAGGTGGGAAAATAAACAGACATAATGGACTATAAGGGGTCTGGATATGAAAAGGATTGTTGCATGTTTTTTCCATAATTGCACTACTTGAAACACGACTGTTGGACTGTAAAAAAGATGGTCTAACTTCATGTCACAAGGCACTCAAGTTGCTCAACAAAAATGGCACACGGTTCAAAATAATGATGCATGTGTCATTTCTTGCAGTAGAGTGTTGTAAATGTATCAAAGTGTTTGAGAATGACCTGCAAACATGTTGTGTATGCGCAATGAAGCAACTCCAGCAGAAAAACTCCCACAAGTCCTGCATCCAAATCCTTAAAAATCCAGGCCCAGGTATTTTTCTGCTGACACCTTTCTATATTTCTGTGTAAATCTGTGTAACCCTCCTGTTGGGGCTCACCATTTTGCTTCCGAGCCCCTGCTTCCCATTTTTGCCTTGTCTGGCTCACTGCCCCTTTGTCTTGAGTACCTAGTGCCACTGAATCTCCGTCCAGTCCCACACATGTTTACCCTGACAGAAGGGGTCGGAGGAGTAAAGCTATGGAACCGCCATGGAGTTGCCTCATGAATGTGCAAGCTGGTGGTCTACACATGAGTGACAGTGCATGGTCATATTCTTGCCATGATTGCAGCTCAGCAAAAGCTCCCTCCATGGTCCCAGACCCTAAATCAGTTAATCGGGATCTGGAGAAATGAGGGAGGCAACTCAGACACCCCAAACATTTATGTAAAAGAGTGCCAATGAGCACTATAGCCAGGCCTGAATAAATATTAATGAGGCTGGGTTATGAATATTAATGAGCCTGCCTGCTGCCTTGGGGACTGTGCAAATTGGCAGCAGTGACTGGTCAGGAGAAATGTTTTAAATTACAACTCTGCAGTCAGGAGAGAGGGCTGAGACTGTTGATGAGCTCTGGGACTTTTATTGAATAAAAGGATATAGGTTGGCTGCAAGAGACTCTTGAAATTTGGGAATGCATGCACTGTTCTTTAGCAGCCATACTTGTTGCCTTTGAACCCGGTCTCAGCCATCTGACAAGCCAGGACTGTACAAAGGGACCCCTGGGACTGCAAAAAGGACTTATGGGGGAAAAAGCCAGCACAATTCTTGGCGCCCAAACAAAGGACCAATAGAGCATTGAGTGAGACCAATGAATATCAATTTTTCAATTGAACAACTGCTTCAGCCAATCAGGAGCTGCTTTGAGCACCCCAAATTCAGAGGACAGAGATGGTTCAGTTCAGTTCGGTGGAAGCCCCTCCTGAAGTGGGGGAGGCTCTAGCCCCTTGCTCCAAGAAGATGCTGCAGAGTATGGAGAAGGCCTGCCTGGAGGCTTGGCAGCTACTTGCCCCAAGGGCTTGCTTCTGCCTGTGACATCTGAAAGAAATTGTCCAGAATGAAAGAGTTGATCTGCTTCACCAGAGGCATGAAAGATGCCTGAGAATAATCTTGAGGGAGAGGAATCTCTGTGGAGATCTTCGAGGAAGAAGAAAGCCTGCCTATGGAGCTAGCATTGCCATGTGTCCAGGAGGTGCTCTACATTGCCTTTGTTGCCTTCCAAGGAATGGAAGGAGTGTATCTACAGAATGAAAATGTAGTTTGCAGACCAGTGTTAAGGTTATCGACTGGGAGTTTTCCAAGGGAAGGGAGAGTGGCCCAGGATGCCTGAAGAAAGTATGGAGGCCTACTTGGAGGCTTGCACAGCCAAAGAGTCAAGGGAATCCTGCCAGATGTATTACGTGGATGGAACATGATGTGAAAAGGATTCACTTGACTGTTTAAGGCTGCACCTGTAAAGTGAGGAGATCCATTCTTCTATCCAAGCCAGAACCTGTTAGTGAGAAGATTCATTCTTCTGTGCAAGATTGAGTGCCAGAGTGAGAAGATTCTTTCTTCTTTGCCAGTCTAAGCCTTGGGGGTCAGAAAATGTGCCCCTTTCTTCTGTTTAAGGCATGAATTTGAGAAACAGTTTTCTGCTAACCTTCGGTGGGAAACACAGAGACTGTGTTCTGATGTGAGAGGGCTATGGCTGCTATGCTGGCATTTTGGGGTTGAATGCTATTTGTAGCCAAATGTGACTGAAGTATCCAAAAGAAAATGATGGTTATCTAAGGTCAGTTTGGGGAATCATCCTGGTAGTGTCTACGCTAGGCAATGCCTTTGCGTCTCCCCCTTAGGGGTCATGCCTAGATGTGGGGGTTGAGGCATGCTGGCCCAGGTCCCCAGCGATGGCCTGTTCCAGATTGTGGCTTCACCTTTAAGAAGATGACCAGTTCCAGAGATGCTGAGTAGTTTCTAGATGTTTAAAGCTGCAAGTGCCTGCTGCAAGAAAGAGGGCCACTCTACAAGTCCTTGCTGCTCATCACAAAAATCCAAGTGCCTGCTGACTCTGTCCACCCCAGGTCCACAGTCTGAAACTTCAGCAGCTGTATAAGTCAGGAGACTGTCTGAAAAACCAATTAGTAATGCAGGCATTGTCCTTCACCTGGGGGACTGTAATTAGTTGCCAATAAAGTGTTGCCAGGTTGCTAAGTTTCAAAAGCTAAACGATAGTCATCACCACTTTCTGAATTTAACAGTTCAACTTAAAGGTCCAAGTTTAAGTAAATTGCTGCTGCCACAATCTAGAAAGAGAAAAGTTGAATTTAAATCATTGTTTTAAGCATGCCAGTGCACACCAATCAGCTGCAAAGCATCAGTCTTGCAACACTTTAACATCTAGGTACCCAGGGACAGAGTATCAGGGCTCTTATCTAATTGACTGGGGAAACTGGTACCAGCTGGGGTGTGAACACTGGGCCCAAACAGCTAGTTAGACAGAAAACTATAGTTTGAATGATATGCTGGTGGGAGGCAGATCACTAAAAATGTGTTTGGGTTTAAAGTAAAAGTGACTGATTGATTGATGTATCGCCAATTTCCCAATGCCAATGCAAGATGTTGCTTGACTTCTACATCCAATTTACCTTCACCTAGCACTACCCCTTTGTAAATAAATTGTTGGCTAACCTTTTTATAAATTGTCTCATGAGCATATTATTAGTGAGCATATTATTAGCATAAGTCTATAATTGCAAATTATTGAAAATATGGGTTTTGTGTGGGGTGACTGTAAAGGGAGGTGGGTTGGTAGAGAATCCCAGGGGGTGGTGCTTCTGAAATATAATGCCAACTTTTATTTATTATTTATTTATTTAGCTTTTGTTGACCTGTTAAGTGCACTAGACAAATCCTGCCTATTTTCAGGCACGACCCGGGGGAAGGGGATACAGATGAATGCCAACTGACCTTGAACCAGATTAAACTGTTGGTGGTATTTTTAGTGAATGAGGGAAATTTGGTCAGGACACCGGGGAAATTCCCCTACTCTTTTCGATAAATGCCATGGGATCTTTAACATCCACCTGAACTACCACCAATCCGGGCAGATGGGACCTCGGTTTAACGTCTCATCCGAAAGATGGATTACTTTAAATATCCCAAACTTTAAATATTACTCTGGGTGGAGGCAATGTGCTATTACTATATCATCTGGTAATGAACCCCTTTTAACATCAAAACAAGAGCCCAGGCCCCTCAACCTGTATTGTGGTTATCAGGCAGAAGTAGTAGCCCGTTGGCACATGGTGCCCAGTTTACAACTGGAATGGAAGTAATCCAACACATTAACACCTGAAGATGCTGGGTCTGGGAACACATCAGTAAATTAGAGGTTAGCCAACAGGGAGGGTTAGTGTATTGACCTGCATAACTGAAAATGGATGACCTTAGTGGTAACCTTTGGCCAGTGTATTTTGAGCTCACAGTAAATCAAATTATGGTCACTGAGTGTATTCAGTATCCTACTGGGTCATAATGTTGCACGCTTAATAGCATACGACACTATGGATAACCCGGTACAGTGCTGCACTAGTGAGCTAATGGTGCAATACCGCTAATACTGCTGTACGCGGTATTGCACCATTCCCACTTTCCCAGGCAGAGGACTGAGCCACAGCAGCAGGGAACCCAGGTAGTGTTTCTGGCACTGTGTTTGATTCCCAGTCCCATAAATTGTATTTGTTCTTAATCTTTGTGCACTCCCCGACCTGAACCCCCCCCCCCCATTGTTGAGAATCTGTATTGGGGGGTCAGGGAGTGCTACCTCCCATAATGGGGGGTAGAGCCCCCACAGAAAAGAAAGATGTGCCGCATGGCAAGAATCACATTGTATCAGCAGGGCGATTGTGCCATGCGGCATAGTGTTGTGCGCAGTAATGACCCCATGCCATCTGGTACTACACCTGCTTCCGTAATATGGTGGGAATGGAATGAAAGAATCCTGTCAATTGATGACAATTGAACCTAGACTGATTTAACATCACTTTTTTCTCCCACCGATGTGGCCACAGTGGTCTAAATTCCTTCTTTAATACACAGAGCAACACCTCCATCCTAACCTCTTCCCCCTCATCTATTTGCCTGTCCTTTCTGAAAATGGAGTAGCAAAGGACAGCAAGGTCGCAGTCATTATTGCTGGATGCCCAGGCTTTGGTTATGGCAATTCCATTTATCAGGGCCCCTGCCATTACCACCTGAAGCTCCCCCAATTTTGTTTTGAGTTCCTCTTTATGCTCCCAGTCCTGGCTTGCCCCACTCATACTGACCCCATATCCCTATCACCTGGCTTACCCCTGGACTTACAGCATTGTGCCCATTCCCCCACATCTTCCTCCCCCGTGGTGGGAGAGAGGGCAGCTCTCTTGACCCACCAGTCAATGATTCAGCTGGGCCAAGCCTAGGTCACAGTTCAGGGCCTGTGAAGGATCTGTATTTATCTTGCCAGCCAGGGTGATTTTTCCTGTTTTTCCTCCCCTTGTGGAGGAGCAAGCATGCAATGACACCAATGGTGAAATTGCACACACTCATTTATGTAGCCCACCAGACATCTACCATTCCTCTTCCCCCACATTACAGTCCCAGTGCTCTGTCCCCTAGCCACTGTTAGGGGTGAGACAACTGCTGGGCATCACACCACCCTCTTAATGGAGAAGGAGAGAAGTCCCCTGGATGCTTAATCCTCCTCTGCCCTGTCAACCCTCCAGCATTCTAAGTTCACTCCTGATCTTGCGTCATCAGTGCCAAAATTGCTCACTCTACCGCTGTGTCAGAAGGCTGACAAAGCTCTTCCATTTTGTTTTTATGGATTCTGGCCTTCAGACATAGAGGTGGGCGAAAGTTGCAAGTTCTAGTTTCGCTGAACTTTCCTGAAATTTCACAAAATTTTCTGCAATTCCACCATTGGTGAGATTGGAATCTTCTGAACGTGTTTTGAGGATTTGCGTCTTGTTTTGTGGACTTTTTTGGCTGAGCTGTTGAATAATACATTAAACTGGGAAATTTATTCCACCTGCAGTTTAATGCATAATTCATAATACAGCCACCCCCCACAATGACCGCTGTCCCCCTATAGAATAAAATTCCCCCCCTGGTGTCTAGTGCCTGCCCCAACCTGCCGATTTCCAGCTTAATGTAAAAAAATCATCGGTGTCTAGTGGCCTCCCCTACCTGCTGATCACCATCCCATGTAACAAAAAACAAAAAATGGTGTCTAGTGGTCCCCATCCACCCGTCAATTGCCAGCCCCATATAAAAAAAAAATCCCTGGTGTCTAATGGTCACCTCCAACCCACCCACCAATCACCAGTCCCAAGTAAAAAAATCCCTGATGTCAAGTGGTCCCCCCTACCCACTGATCGTGGTCCCAATGTAAAAAAAATAAACAGTTAAATAATTTTCCCTCCCTGATGTCT
Organism: Neoceratodus forsteri; assembly: GCA_016271365.2. Lineage (NCBI taxonomy): Eukaryota > Metazoa > Chordata > Ceratodontiformes > Ceratodontidae > Neoceratodus > Neoceratodus forsteri. The sequence continues at coordinate 910,199,840 of CM057455.1, read as the reverse complement.
AGTAACCCCCCATCCCTGATCCATTTATTAAAAAAGCCAGTAGTCCCTCATTCCCTGGTGTCTAGTGGACCACCCACCATGGCAGGTAGTCCACCTGCATGCCACTCCCACCCTCCCCAACCCCAAGCAGGTGACTGACACAGCCCTCCTCTCTCCACCATGGCTGGCCGCCCATTGAGCTGTCAATGAATGAGCATGTGCTTGTACAAGCATGCACTCATTCATTGACATTCCAGCTTCTGCTCACTGAGTAGTATGACAGCTCTGTGGGGCAGTGCAGACAAGAGTGGAGGGCTGTTCTGGTGGCTGGTGGGGGATATCCCTCTGCTCTTGTCTGCCATTCCATAAAGCTGTCATACTACTCAGTGAGTGGGAGCTGTCAATGAATGAACCCATGCTTGTACAAGTACACACTCATTCACTGACAGCTCAGTGGGCGGCTAGCTGCAGTGGAAAGAGGAGGACTGTGCTGGTCACCCATTTGGGGCTGGGGTGGGGGGAGCAGGGTGGTGGTGGACTACCTGCTGGGGTGGAGAGGTGAGGGGTTGACTAGACACCAGGGAATGAGAGACTACTGACTTTTTTTTAAATATGGGAATCGGGGATAGGGAGAGGGGTCCACTAGATACCAGAGAGGGAAAATTATTTAAATGTTGTTTCTTTTACATTGAGCCCACAATTGGCAAGTGAGGGGAGACCACTAGACACCAGGAATTTTTTACTTGGGGCCAGTGTGATTGGCAGATGGGGGGGGGACCACTAGACACAAAGGTTTTATTTTAGGGCTGGCGATAGGTGGGAGGGAGGAGGGAATCACTAGACACCAAGGATTTTTTTTATATGGGGTCAGCAATTGGAAGATGGGGGGGGGACCACTAAACAACAAGGATTTTTTTTACGTTGGGCTGGTGATTGGCAGGGGGACAGTGTGCAGCAATTGGTGGGGGGAAATTAATGTATTAAACTGGGGAAAAAGTTGCAGAGCTGTCTCTATTGATGCCCCTGTAGATGCCAACATCCTGCTTCATGACCTACTATACATAAAAACAAAGAAGTATAGAATTTGATGGCAGATAAGGACCACTTGGCCCACCCAGTCTGCCTGTTTTCCTTTCCTATCCTATCCTGTCATCGCAGGTGCTACTTGATCTTTGGCTCCTTCCCCTCTTACTGCCCAGTTAAGACTCCCTTGTACATATCCCATACATGCTTGAAGCCCACCATGGTGTCACTCCTACACCTCCTCTGGAAGACTGTTCTGGGCATCCACCACTCTTTCAGTGAAGAAGTACTTCCTCACATCTATCTTGACTCCCCCCTTCCAGCTTTGTTGCATGTCCTCTTGTTTTTGTGCATCTTTTCCTCTGAAAAATACTCCCATCCTATACCTTATTTAACAATGTGAGGTATTTATAGTCTCTGTCATATTCCAGCTCTTTCTTCTCTCTTTAAGGGAGTAGAGATTAAGGTCCTTTAGTCTCTCTTCCTAGGGCTTCTGATGTAAAACCTGCACCATTTTAGCTGCCTTCCTCTAGATAGCCTCTACCCTGTCTATGTCCTTCCTGAGATATGGTCTCCAGAACTGGACACAGTTCTCCAGGTGGGGTCTCATCAGTTATCTAAACATTGTCAATGTCACCTCCCACTTTCTGCTAGTGATATCCCTTCCTATGCATGCCAGAAACCCAGTGGCTCTGCCCACTGCCTTGTCACACTGTCTTGCAACCTTGAGGTCCTCAGATATAACTACTACCAGGTCCTTGTCCTGTTTAGTGGCCATCAATACCTCTTCTCTCATTTTGTACTCTGCTTCTGGGTTTCTGTGCCTTAGCTGCATGATTTTGCACTTTTTTCACATTGAAACACAGCTGTCATGCCTTGACCATCTTTGAGTTTTCTAACATCTCAGCACATTCTTTCTATCCCTTCTGGAGTTTCTACCCTACTGCAGTTTTATTTTACTTTTTTTTTGGTTTATTTATTTATGCTCCCCAGAGCCCTCAGCCGGCCACTCCTTTGGGCTGCCTAGGCCTACTGCCACTGTGTCCCTTCACCATCTGCTGCCCCCATAAGTACGTGACACAGGTAACCCAATGTATCCCTTCATCAGGAGGGCTCCTCCCCTGTGGTGGACAACCAGGAGAAGAGAGAGTCACATATAGGCATTCTGTGTATCCTGGGTATTGCAGGGGTCATCATGGATACCTCTGGGCTTTGTGGTGAGCTGGGACCAGCCACCGTCATCCGGTCAGCCAGGCAGCTAATTTTCCAGTTTTCTCCTGCACCATCCACCACCCTCATAGTGGTCCTGCTGTGGCAGCATCCATGGGGTGTGGGCGTTAAGTGGTGGATCAAGGCCACACGCCACCAAGTACGCCAACAACTAGCCACCACCAGGAGCCGAAAAACTGCGGCCCATGACCCGCTCATCCCCCTAGAAGGGAAGTGTCCAAAGGATGCTCGAAAATCCCTCTCTACTGGACTCTGCTCCTGACATCTAGGCTCAGGGTGCAAACCTGGGTCATCAGCGTGCCGAGCTAACATCCATCCCTCACCTCCATGGAGATGGCTCCTACTGCAGGTTTTAGTGTCATCTGCAAAGAGCCATATCTTCCCAGCCAGTTCATTTCCAAGGTCACTTATGAAGACATTAAAGAGAACTGGTCCCAGTACTGAGCATTGAGACACCCCTCTGGTCGCCCTCTCTTCTCTGAAATGAACTCCATTTGTCACCACCCTCTGTCAACTATCATTAACCAAATTCTTATCCAGTTTACTACCTTAGGACTCGCCCTAAGCTGCCCAGTTTCTTTATGAGTCTCCTACCTGTTACCATGTTGAATGCCTTACTAAACTCTAAGCAGGCCACATCCACCACCCTGATCTATTTTCCTGGTCATCTAGTCAAAGAAATTTATCGGATCTGTCTGATGTGCACCTCCCCTCCAATGAATGCGTGCTGCTTGGGTCCTGCAACCCACTTGATTCAACATACCACACAATATTTTCATTTAGCAGTGACTTCATTACCTTCCCCATCACTAATGTCAGACTGACTAGCCTCTAGCTGCCAACCTCCTACCTGCTACCGCTTTTATGAAGCAGGACTATACTGGCCCTCTTCTAGTCCTCCAGAACTACTCCTGTTTCCAGTGAATTGTTGAATAGGGATGTCAAAGGTACACCCCATACCTCCCTGAGCTCCCTCAATAACTTTAGGTGTACCTCGTCTGGCTCCACAGCTTTGTCCACTTTCTGATTTGTGAGTCTCTTCATAGGTTCATAGATTTATACGGGTTCAGTAGGTATTTCTACCTTCTATGAACTCGCCACCCCATCATGGGTGGAAACTGTATTTTAAATCACCGATATAATTCTCTAAGTTAATTTTAAATGTAGCAATTGATTTACTAAGTACCACATTAGAGGAGAGCTTATTCCATGAGTTTACAACCCTTTGAGTATACCAATTATTTCTTTTAACCATGTTGTTATTTGTACCTTTGAGTTTTAGTGTATGAGGTCTAGTATTTATAGCAGTCTTTTTCTTTTGTAATCCTATAGTTTCTAGTATTAATTTGTTCTGAAATGCTTTGTATGTTAAGCATAGGTCACCTCGAAGTCTCCTATAATCCATTGAATAAAGACCTGTTTTATTTTAGTCTGGTTTCATAATCCAACTTCTGAATAGTAGTTATTTTCTTTGTTGTTTTTCTTTGGATGTTTTCAATTAATTTTTTGTTCTTAATTAAGTATGGAGCCATAACAGAGGAACAGTATTCTAAATGCGGTCTAACAAGACCAGTATATAATGGCAACAGAACTTTTTCATCTCTACTTTTAATATTTCTTAATATACAATTTAATATTTTATTGTTTTTTTAACAGCTGTTATTGTATGTATATTGTATGTAAAGTCATTTGAAAGAATAACTCCTAAATCTTTTTCTTGCTGGGTTATTTGTAAAGCAGTATTATTAATAGTATATGTGAAACATGGGTTATATCTGCCCAAGTGCATTGCCTTACACTTTGTTTCATTAAACAGTAGACCTTTTTTCGTGGACCAGTCAACTAAGTGATTTAGATTATTTTGCATTTCAACAGCAGAATTTTGATAATTTATAATGCTTCCTATTTTACAGTCATCAGCAAATTTGACCAACCAACAGGAGTCGTTTAATGGACACATAGATGAAATGAGAATATTAAAAAGGGTTGGGCCCAATACCAAGCCCTGAGGAACACCACTAGTAAAAGGACCCCATTTTGATAGATAGCCCTTGACTGATACCTGCTGAGATCTATCTGACAACCAAGCATGTATCCATCTAATTACTATCAGATTAATTTTCAATTTCTCTAGTTTGGATATTAGTATTTGGTGTGACACTGAGTCAAATGCCTTGAAAATATCTAAGAATATTATATCCACCGATAATCCTTTATCCAAAGCATTGCTAACTGGTTCCAAGAAATACAGAAGATTAGTTTGACATGATCTGTTCTTGACAAAGCCATGTTGATAGACATCAGTGATATTATTTTCAACTAAATAATTAGAGATTCTATTCTTTAATATTCTTTCAATCAGTTTACATATTACATCCGTTAAACTAACTGGCCTGTAATTTTGCTCTTGGCTTTTGCTATCACCTTTGTAGATTGGTAGAACTATAGCTCTGTTCCATGTTGGAGCTGTAAGCCCTGTATTCACTGATAAATTAAATATTAATGTTAATGGTCCAACTAATAGTTCCTTTAAATTAATAATGAATAATGGAGGAATACCATCTGGTCCAGTAGTACCATTATTTTTTAAAGTATCTATAGCATCTAACACCTCACCCTCTGTTATAGGGGAGAATGAATTTTTTTTAATTTTATCACCTAGAGACTCTGAATAGTTTGGTTTAAAAATGTTTAGGAAATAATTATTTAGTCTACTTGAGATTTATGCTTCATTGGCTATTATCTGATTTGATGAGTGTAAGGGTCCTATAGAAGGATTTTTTTTTTTAATGAACCAATGTAGTTATAAAATGATTTTTTATTATCTTTAACAGTAATTGCAAGTTTTTCTTCAAGATTCCTTTTTTGTTTTATAATCATATTCTTACTTTTATTTGATATTTGTTTGTATCTGTCCCAACAAGTGCTAGTTTTATTTTTCCTAAATTTCTTATATAAACATTGTTTTTCTGCCAAGATTTTTTTATTTTGTGATTCCTCCACAAGGGGGCTCTTCAATTTTTTATGTATTTCTTTCTGACGGGGACCCATAATTTAATACTTGTATTTATTTTTTACATAAATTTATTATAAACTGAATTAATGTTATTGTCAATAAGGTCAGAAGCCCAATTCCATTCCATAAGATATTGTTTAATTTTTTTATAATTAGCATTTTTGAAATCTTTTACAATTGTACAGCCCAATGTTTCGGTCAAATAAGTTAAATTCATTGTTGTATGTATCATATTATGATCACTATTTGCAAGTGGATGTTTAATAGTAACATTTGTCTCTGCATTTTCTATGTTAGAAAAAATCAGATCTAATATAGTGTTTCCTCTTGTAGGTAATTTTACCAGTTGATTTAAATTATTTATGTTAATTAGATCTAAAAATGCACAATCTATTGATGTGCTGCCTTTTAAATGGTACGAATCAATATTTGGGAAGTTGAAATCTCCCATAAGTAAACAATTTTGATCCTGTAAATTGTCTTCTATATTGGTTTTAAACATATGATTTTCCTCTATATTTAAATTTGGAGCTCTATATCCAAGTCCCACTGTAATAGTATGTTCTGGTGTAAGATTTATCTTAATTCATATTAATTCACTTGAAGTATCCTTATTTAGATTATTTATTGGATAGCTTTTCAATTTATTATTAATATATAAAGCTATTCCACCTCCTTTAGTATTAGTGCGATATTTTTTCATATTTTAGATAGTCTGGTATTTCAGTAGCACAGTCATCATCCTTAAACCATGTTTCAGTAACTCTGCATATATCAATTTTATTTTTATGTAGCTACTCAGATAGTTTGTCTATTTTATTCAAGAGACTTCTTACGTTTAAGAGTAATATATTCATTTTAGTATTTTCTACTTTTGTTGTTTCATGATCCTTGGAAGTACAGTTAGTTATACTGTCTAATTTATTTTGTCCTTGGGTGGTTTCAGTATTAAGAGAATCCAATGATTTTGGAGTCTCCCCCCATAACTTAGTTTAAAGATTTTTGTATGTGAGATAATATTTGTTTACCTAGTAAGGCATTCCCTCTCCTATTAGGATGTAGTCCATCATTTGAAAAGAGTTCATCCCTATAGATAAAGTTTTCCCAATGCGTTATGCATCCCAGTTCCTGTTTCAAGCACCATTTTCTCAACCAATTATTTATCAATTTGATTTTGTTTAGATTATATTCAGAAGCTTTAGGTATTGGTAGAATTTCAGAAAAAGTAATACTACAGTTTAGATCCATTAATTTGTTTGTCATTGAGACAAACTCTTGTTTAATTGTGTTTATTGGTTCTCTTAACATGTTATTAGCACCTGCATAGATTATAACCTTAGGATTTTGAGACTTTGGTAGTATATTATCCAGCATTAAGGCAATATCACCTATTTTTGCACCTCTAAAGGATGATACCGTTCTAAACTCTTTGTCAGGATTGCAAATCTGTCTATCAAGGAACTTAACCATAGAATCCCCCAAAACAAAAAGAGGGTGAGGTGTTATTTCCCTTTCTAAAATTGTTTGATTGGGTACTTCATTAAGTCTATGATTCATTAAGTTGTCTGAATTATCAGAATTTTGATATTCCATAGTTCCATTGGGTAGATTGTCAATAATCAAAAGATTTGTGTCATTCTCTTTATTTTCAGAAGTACTGAGGATTGAGTATTGGTTTGACAAGGGTAGTTCAAAAGCTTTTGCCCTTCTTCCTTTTTTTTGCTGCTCTAGTATTATTTACAGTAACCCAATCACAATCTAAATTAGTTAAATCATTTTCCCTTGGTCTTTTTTGTTAATGTTTAATTATTCAACTGGTGGATTAGTATTTAGCATTTGTATCAATAGTTCCGAATTTAAACTAGAGTTGTTTATTTGAAAATTAATTAAATCATTATTTGTTAAATTATCAATATTTCCACTTTTCTTAGTCAATGGTTCTGTTTGGACTTCACTACTTGTTTGAAATCTGTGTACCATATTCTTTTGACTTGCTTCTAGGCATTGCAGTCTCACACCAAATGTTTCAATTTCTTGTTGAAGTTCTTCATTTATTATACATTTGATGCATTTATAACTTTGTTGTTTATTTAATAGATCTGATGTAAATGAATGCATATTGCAAACTGGGCATTTGATACCAATTTCCCCTGTTTCAGTTTTAATATAGTCAGCCATGGTAAACAATTAAACTCTAATTAAATTAAATGCAATATGAAGCTAAATCGGTTACTCAACTTACTAAGTATGTGAATCTTCCTTTCCACGCTTCCATGCCCAACACGCCGAACACGCGCAGTTGCGTGTGTCATTGCACATGTCTTTGCATGTGAATGCATGCAGCCCTGCTCTAAGTCGCCCTGGTCACAGTGGGGCTGTTTTAAGGAGTCAGGAGACCCAGAAGCTCGTCTGTAGGGTCACAAAATCATAGCGTTTACAAAACACTCAAATTTAGCCCCAAAGTAGCTTCTTAGCTTTCAAATAGCTAGGAAATGCCCCATAAGTTGTCAGAATATAAATGTTTTAAAAAATAGGTGTTTAAATCTGAGTCTGTAGTTCTCAGTGCTATGGTGAGAACTACAGGCTCACTCTCCCTGCTTCCTGTGCAGGGCTCCAAGCAATAGATAAAGTTTTATGCTAAAGCACTAAAGGTTTTATCCTTTTAAACAAAATTTACACAGTACAACAAGGTTTATAGTGCAACAAGTATAAATTAGAAGTCAGAGTAGCAACATTCCATGACTCTTTCCTATGTAAATTGACTTGTGTCTACTTCCCTTCCCCCAGTGTTTCTGTTGTTTTATGTGGCCATGCCCTTCTCCATCCTCTGTAAAGGCTGAACAAAAATATTTGTCAGGATATCTGCTTTTTCCTGATCCCCCTCTGCACATTACTCCCTGCCCTTTTTAACCTCACAGTCCTGCCTCTCATCTTTCTCTTTTCACTTATGTACCTAAAAATGTATTTTATCATTTAGTTGCCCCAGGCCTATTGTTTCCTCATTTTGCACCATTGCACTCCTCACCAATTTCCCTGCTCCCCTTTGCTTCTCCTGATTCACCTCCTTATCCTCTTCCCTCTGCATCTCTATATAGCTCCTGAATGTTACCTTTTTTGCCTTTACCTTTTTAGTGACATCCTTTGAGAACCAGTGCAGTCTCTTTTTTCTCTTGCCTTTTTTTTATTTTATGTTAAAGTCCGCATGTGGTTACAAGCAGAGATTCTTTTACACATAATTACAGAGTTATGTATCATGGTTGTCTCAAAGTACATTTAAACCATCTGTTACTTTAATTTCACAAATCCCAAGTTGGCAACAGTACACTGGTCCTACATGCCGGCTGTGGTGTAACATGTTCAACATTAGACAGGAAAGGAGTCTTATGTTTCTTATTTTAGAATGTCCGCTTCCCTTAACCTTTTTCCTCTCCTGCTTGTTTCCCTTTCAAAAGGTTGGGAACTAAGTTTCTCCCAGTGCCTTTTCAAGGGGGGCCCAGATTTTTGTCATATTTAAGTAACTGACATGCAGCCTGATATTGTGTGTGTTCAAGTTTCATGTTATGAAGCAGATTTTTGGCCCACATCACTATTGTAGGCGAGGGTTGTTTCATCCATGATTGGACTATTATTTGTTTGCCCACTGTGAAAGCTAGCTTCCTAAGGGGATGTACAGCATTTATATTCCCTTGTTCCCCTCTCTGGGTATCCCCAAAAGGGCATCTACATGATCGATGGGGAGGTTGTTACCCAGGACTTTGTTTATTAAACCATTCACTGTGATCCAGAAAGCACTATTCTTAGGGCATGGCCATATCATATGAAAAAAAGGTATCAACATGAATCTTACATTTTGGGCACTTATTTGAGGCTTGTGGGTTAATTCTATGGGCTAAAGTGGGAGTAAAATAAGTCCTACTAATAACGTTATAATGAATTGCCCTAAGTCTGTTGTTTACTGAACATGCCATAACTTTCCTTAGGGCCCTAGACCAATCCCCCCATCAGCTTTTCAGCCTTAATGTCTTCATCCCAGCTCTGTTTCAAAGGCTGGAGAGGATCAGGTAATGTTCCAAGCAGCAGCCAATAGCACATACACAGGGGTTTGTTGGAATTTTGTGCAGTGCACTGGAGACAGATCTCCTCCAAGGGAGAATGGGCCAGTGGGTTATTAAGGGAATCTTTTCCTCCCTTAAGAATAAGTTTGGAGCAAATTTGTAAGTAAATAAGAAAGAGAGCAGGACTTTTTTTGTATTTCTGGGATAAGGTTGGGAAGGACATAAAATGACCGTTATCATACAGGTGTAATAACAGGAAGACACCCCTTCATCTCCAGGTTTCCAAGGCTGCCTGAAGAGGTCCAGAGACCATACCCTCCAGCCACAGGGAATGTATGATCGAGGCATCCAGGGACAATGAAGGGGGTAGCCTATTAGCTTTAAGGCTTTTTGCCATGCCCTCATAGAGGACCTGGTGAAGGGGTTGTTTTGGAATACAATCTCCCTTTCAGTACCCATCAGGGTGAGGTATTGATTGTACAGTGTAAGTTTCTGGTCTCCACTCTCCAAATCAGTCCAAGCTTTACCTAAGTCTCCTGTCTCTAAGGAATCTGGAATATGATCCAATTGTGCAGCTATGGTATATAATCGAAGGTTTGATAGGCCCAGTCCTCCTTTAGCCATCGGAAGCCACAAGATTTTTTTTTTATTCTGGGTCTATGTCTGGCCCATATAAGGGTTGTTATGGATCCTTCTAGTGACCTAAGGTAGTATGAGGAAACCTGGACTGGCGTGGCCTGAAACGTGTAAGCATTGAGGGAGTATTGAAATTTTAACCGGATTCACCCGTCCCAATAGGGTTAAGGGAGGAGTTCACCATCTGGCACATTTTTCATTAATTTTGCTGCTAGGGGTTTATAATTGATCTCTCCCAATCTGAACAGTTTTTGAGGGAACAGTACCCTGAAGTATTTTATTTCCCATGAAGGGGTAAGGTTACACCTGCAATTTGGACAGGCAGGGGACTACTGCCCACTGGCATCCATTCGCACTTGAGCCAGTTTATCTTATGTCCTGAGAGGGGCCCATATTGATTAAATAGGTCAGATAGAGTAGGTAATGCTTTCCCCAGGTTTGCCAGGAATAACAGAACATAATCTGCATATAATGAGATCACATGCTCTTTCCCATTTATTTTGAAGCCTTCTATTTCAGAGTGCTATCTTGTGGCTGCTGCTAGGGCTTCAATAGTTAACACTTATATTAAGGGGGACAAAGAACAGTCTTGCCAGGTACCTCTGGTAAGTTGAAAGGGCTGGGATAGGGTGTCGTTGGTCAATATTTGGACTTGTGGGGACTTATATAAACAGGATATCCAGGAGTGGAATTGAGGGTTAAGGCTGAACTTCTTGAGGACCGAGAACATAAAGGGCCATTCAACCCTGTCTAATGCTTTCTCAGCATCTAAGGCTAGGAGGCCATGGTTTGTCTCTCCCCAACCTTTCAACCCATAATATATCACATTAAGGGCCCATCGCAGGTTGTGCTTAGTGTATCTCCCCTGGGTGAAACCTCCTTTGTCTCGGTGCACCAATTTTGGAAGATCTTTCTCTAATCTTTTTTGTTGGATTTTTGCTATGATTTTATAATCTGCGTGTGACAAGCTGGCATATTGTAGATGGAGAGGCAACATGCTGGGTTTAGAGTTCACAGAAGAAAATGGACTTTTATTGCTTCAAATGTAGATTGTTGCTCCAGAAAAACATAATCAGTTGGTTCAACTTCTCCAGCCTGGTCAGGTAACATAAAGGTTAACACAAAACAGTTATTTCAGGCTGACTTGACAAATGAATCTTTGAACCACCTATATGGGCCAGCAGTTTGTTCAATATACAGTCTCAAACAAAGTAAACAGTTTGTGGGCCAGCAGTTTTGAATGCACAGTCTCAATTAAAACACAGACAGTTTTCCCTTTTTGCCTTATTTGTAGGCTGTTATCAGCAGTACATTCCACTCACTGTTTTTGGCCCAGCAGGCTAGAGTGATCCTTTACCTCAGGAATGTCTGCTCTGGAACTGGTCTGTCTCTCAGCTGCAGGTTTAAAGTTTTTCCCAAAGGCTCTCTCCAATACTTAATAATTCTCCTTGGCTTTCTGCTCTGGTTCTTGTCTCACATTCCACCAACCATCTTGCAGGGTTCTCTGCATAGGAGTCTCTGCTCCCTGCAGCAGTTTCCAGCTTCTAACTAACTACTTGCTGGATTCACTCTGCCTTTCAGCAATCCCTCTAATTAGCCACACCTGGGGAGGCACCCCTCCCCTTACCTGTTCATGTTGCATTCCCTGCATTTCCTCAGCCTCAAACAAGAGGTTAACCTCTTGTTTCCCAGTGTAGTGTTTACACTGTCATATACCTCCCCACCTTTGTGCAAAGGCACAGTTGGTCGGACCCTAACCTTTCCCCTCCCAGGACAGGAAGTCCGCATTACCATTCTGGGTCCTGGCCCAGTGGTGCACCATAAAGGAAAATGGTTCTAGGGCCAAGTACCACTGGGTGATGTGGGGGTTGTCATCCTTCATCACCTATGGCCACCTCAGAGGGGCATGATCTGTGACCAGAATAAACTGCTGGACATGCAGGTAGTAGTGAAGGGCATCCACAGCCCACTTGACTGCGAGACACTCTTTCTCTATCACTGCATAGTTTTTCTTCCGGGGAAAGAGTTTTTGACTGAGGTAGGGGATAGGATGTTCCTCCCCCTCAAACTCCTGTGAGAGCATGGCTCCTAGCCTGACTTCAGAAGTGTCCATCTGCAGGATAAAGGTCCTGTTGAAGTCAGGACTGCATAACACTGGCTCTCTGCACAGTGTCACTTTGAGTTGTGTGAAGGCCTGGTCACACTCCTCTGACCATTGGACCTTACTGGGGGCAGATTTCTGGGTGGGATCTGTAAGGGGGCTGGCAAGGGTAGAGAAGTGCAGAATGAACTGGTGGTAATACCCTGCCAATCCTAAGAAGGCCCTCACCTGGGTTTTTGTGGTGGATACTGCGCACTCGTCTACGGCTTGGACCTTACTGACCAAGGGTCTCACCTGTCCACTGCCTGTACAGTACCCTAAGTACTTTGTTTCAGCTTTGGCCAAAGCACACTTCACTCAATTGGCCATCAGCCCTGCTTCTCATAAGGACTGTAGTACAGCTACCACCTTGGATACATGGTACTCCCAATTAGTGCTGTGGATCACTATGTCATCTAGGTGAGCAGCTGCATAGTGGGCATGGAGTCACAGCAAGAGATTCATGAGCTTTTGAAAGGTTGCAGGTGCCCCATGTAAGCAGAAAGGCATGGTATTGAACTGGTATAGCCCAAAGGGAGTAGCAAATGCTGTCTTTTCCTGAGACTCTGGGGTCAAATGGATTTGCCAGTACCCTTTCATTAGATCCAAAGTCATGATGTACCTGGCTTCCCCTAGTCTATCCAACAGTTTGTCTACCCAGGGCATGGGGTAGGCATCGAATTTCAAGATGGCATTGACCCTGCAAAAATCAATTTAAAAGTGGGTAGCCCCACCTTCTTTTGGTACTGACACTATGGGGCTACACCAATCACTGCTAGATTCCTCAATCACCCCCAACTCTAGCATCTCCTGTAACTCCTTCTTAACAGTGCCTTGTATGGCTTCTGGTAAGCTATGCAGTTGCTGTCGCACTTTTTTCCTGGCTCTGTTTCAATATGATGCACTATCATCTGGGTTGTCCCTGGGAGGAAGGAGAAAACATCCAAAAACTGGCTTAACAAATCTCCTAGTTTCAGTTTCTGTTTGTGAGACAGCTGTTCTCCCATTGGGATTTGTATCCATAGATTCTCATCTGGCACTCGGGGTCCCAGATCCACTCTGTCTGGTTCAGAGGAAATCAATCTGGTTCCAGAATTTCAGCAAATTGACATGGTAGATCTGGGTCTCTTTTCACCTCTCTGGCTGGCAAACTTCATAGTCAACCGGGCCCATCCTCCGGGTAACTTCATAAGGCCCCTTCCATTTGGCTAGAAGCTTCTTCTGGCTGTTTGGCACCAAAACTAGTACCTGATCCCTTGGTTTATATTCTCTCAACCGGGCTCCCTGATTATATTAGTACTCTTGGCTTTGCTGAGCCTTCACCAGATTTTCTCATGCAAATTTCCCCACCTGATCTAATCTTTCCTTCAATTGCAGGACATATTGCACCACATTTTCAATCTTGGGCTCAGGTTTCTCCCACTTCTCCTTTACTACATCAAGAACACCTCATGGGTGGTGCCCTTAGAGGAGTTCAAAAGGAGCAAACCCTGTAGAAGCTTGAGGGACCTCCCACATTGCGAACATCAGTAAGGGAAGTCACTTGTCACAGTCCCTGACCTCAGTGGTTATGAACTTTCGAAGCATCGTTTTAAGGATTTTGTTGAATTGCTCCATGAGGCCATCCATCTGGGGATGGTAGATCGAGGTCCTTATAGAGCTGATTCCCAAGAAAGTACAAACCTCCTGAGTCAGGTGGGGCATGAAGTTAGTTCCCTGGTCAGTCAACATTTCCTTCTGTATTCCCATGTGACTAAAGACCTTTAATAGCTCCCCGGCTACAATTTTGGCCAAAATGCTTCATAACGGGATGGCCTCAGGGTACCAGGTAGCATAGTCTACAATCACCAGAATGTATTGGTACCCCCCTGCACTCTTTTGAAGGGGTCCCACTATATCAACCCCAATCCAGTCAAAAGGTGCCCCCATAACAGATAATGGCACTAAAGGGGGCCCTTGGATTGTTCTTTGGAGCTACTAACTGGCACTCAGGATAAGATGCACAATAATCTTTAACATGTTGATAGATGCCCAGCCAAAAGAATCAGGGCAACAGTCAGGCTAATGTATTCTCTACCCCACATTGTCCTGCCATAGGAATAGAGTGGGTGAGGCAGAGTAATTCCCCCTGAAAGACTCGAAGAACTAGCAACTGATGCCGGATATCCCCCATCTGGAACTTCTTACTCACTTGATACAGAATACCCCCTTGTAACTCAAAATGAGAATAGCATGCTGCTCGATTCTCGTCTACCACTTCCCCTTCCCTGACATCCAACTGGATGTATACCTGACTTAGTATACCATCAGCCCATTGTTCTTTGGCAATGTCCAGGCAGTGCTTTAACACATCTTGCTCTGATAGCGATGGCCTTCTGGGACTTTGATCAGGTGGATCAGCATTAGGGGTCGGGCTGTGGGACTGGACCCACTTTTGCCTTTGCTTCACCTCCCATCTGTGCACCTGCCGATTTGGGACCCATATCCTTTGCTGCCCTATGTTCTCACTTAGATTTGTGGGTTCTTGTCTGGGCATTAAAAATTCTTGGGTCCAGGAAAGGAAAAACTACCTCCAACTGCAGGTGGCTGGCCCCCCTCCCATCATGACCCTGAGACCGGGTAATTTCCAAAGATAAGTTTGCTTTCCATAAGTCATCAAACCATTTCCAATCTCTCCACAGTAACACCGGATAGGGTAACCCTGGGGCAACCCCCACCTTTATCATCTCTGTTTGGCCCCCCAGAATAAGTGTAACCAAAGCACCAGAGTAAGCCTTTACATCCCCAAGCACACATTGGATAGGGATGGGGTTCAGGTCCTACCAGCATCAAGGGTTAACAAAGGCTGCTCTGACTAGGGTCTGGCAGCTTCCTGAGTCCACCATAGCCTTCATCTCTATCCCTTCTATCTCAACAGGGATCACAACATCTTGGGATTCAGAGCCCCCACCCCCACTGTACAGTGAATACACATCTGTAAACTTGCAGTCTATGAAGGTACAGTCCATGTGGGGGCAGTTCTTCACAAAGTGATCCTTCTGTCCACATAAGAAACATGCCCTTGTGTCTCAGCTTTGGGGTGAGCCTCCAGGTTTAGGCAGCGGGCCATTAGGAAATGTCTCCCTGGGCTGCTGGGTTGTTGTCTTTCCCAGAGCCTGACCCTTATTTGGCCCATAACCACCTTCCCTACATGCCCAAGGTCCCTTTACAGTTCCAGTCAATAGTCCTTCAGTCTGGATCCCAGGATGATTCCCCATCTTCCCACGTGGCCTTGTAAGCTGGATCATGGGGAAGGAGGAGAGTTTAGCATCCAACACTTGTTCTGAGATCTGCATAGCCTCTGCTAGCATGGTGATCTTCTGTTTGTGGACCCAGCTCTGAATTCCCAGGGACAGGATGTTCAGAAATTGTTCCAAGATGATTATCTCGGCCACCTTGGGGGCACTGCATCCTTCGGGTTTTATCCAATGCCAACACAGGTCCCCTAATTGTTGTCCCACTGCTCTAGGTCATGCACCTGCTGCAAATTTGAAGCTCTGGAACCTCCGTTGGTAACTTTCTGCATTGATGCCTAGGCGGTCCATGATTGTTACTTTCACCTTTGTGTACTCCCTGGCTATGGTACTGTCCATAGCTCGATAGGCTGATTGGGCTTCCCCGGTCAGACAGGGAGCAAGGTTGACAGCCCATGGGTGTCTGGGCCATCCAGCAGCTTCTGACACTCACTCAAACATTACCAGGAAGGCCTTGGGATCATCCTCAGACATCATTTTGATCAGCATGGCATTTGTACTAGGAACCCCTGGCCCCACGATAGCCGGACCAACCTCACTAGTAGGATCTTGTTTTGGCTGTTGCATCAAGGACTGCAGGACCTGCTGTTGTTGTCCCAGCTGCATAAGAAACTGCTGCTGTGCCTCCTGTTGCACTTGTTGTGCTTGTTGTGCCCATTGTTGCGCCTCCTGTTGCTGTTAAGCCAGCTAGGTGAGAACCTGTTGTTGCTGAGCCTGTTGTGCCCATTGTTACATCCTGTTGGGCTTGCTCTGCTTGTTGCACCCTCTGTTGCATCTCCTGCTGCTGCTGTGCCAGCTGCCTGAAAGCCTGTTGTTGTTCAGCGAGGAACTTCAGCAATTTCTCCATATCCATTTTTCCTGAATGTAACTAGTCCTGCTCACTCCAGCTGGGGTTCAAATCCCACTGCTAACACCACGTGTGACCCACTGGACTATGGTAGATGGAGAGGCAACATGCTGGGTTTAGAGTTCACAGAAGAAAATGTACTTTTATTGCTTCAAATGTAAGTTGTTGCTCCAGAAAAACATGATCAGTCAGTTTAACTTCTCCAGCCTGGTCAGGTAACATAAAGGCTGACTTGACAAATGAATCTTTGAACCACCTATGTGGGCCAGCAGTTTGTTCAATATACAGTCTCAGATAAAACAAACAGTTTGTGGGCCAGCAGTTTTGAATGCACAGTCTCAAATAAAATACAGGCATTTTTTCCTTTTTGCTTTATTTGTAGGCTGTTACCAGCAGTACATTCCACTCACTGTTTTTGGCCCAGCAGGCTAGACTGATCCTTTACCTCAGGAATGTCTGCTCTAGCACTGGTCTGTCTCTCAGCAACAGGATTAAAGTTTTTCACAAAGGCTCTCTTCAATACTTAATTATTCTCCTTGGCTTTCTGCTCTGGTTCCTGTCTCACATTCCACCCTCCATCTTGCAAGGTTCTCTGCATAGGAGTCTCTGCTCCCTGCAGCAGTTTCCAGCTTTTAACTAACTCCTTGCTGGATTCTCTCTGCCTTTTAGCAATCCGTCTAATTAGCCACACCTGGGGAGACCCCCCCTTGCCTGTTCATGTTGCATTCCCTGCATTTCCTCAGCCTCAAACATGAGGTTAATCTATTGTTTCCCAGTGTAGTGTTTATACTGTCACACTGCATTAAGCAGTGAAATTAGGTGGTAGAACCTGAATTTTTATGTGTCTTTTCCTGACTTGGGGAGCACCGTAATTGTAGCTAGGCACTGGGAAGATGTCAAGGTGCCCTCTGTCAACACCTCCTGAATCATCATGGCCATCAAAGGTCCTAACTCCTGCCAGAACTCCTTATAGAATTCTAAGGGCAGGACATCTGGGCCTGGTGCTTTGCCAGATTTTGAGGTCCAAACTCCCTGCTTAATTTCTTTTGAATCAATGGGTTGGCCTATGTGGTCATTTTCCTGGGGTCCAATGTTAGAAGCTGAATGGTATCCAGAAAGGACAGTGGGCTGACATCGGTAGGGGTCAGTGTGGTGTACAGTGTTCTATAAAAATCTCTAAATGCATTATTTATCCCTATTTTGTCTATTTCTATCCCACTTGCCTCTGGTTTGATAGCCAAAACAGAGCGGCCAGCACGCTGTTTTTTTCACTAGCCATGCTAGCCATCTTCCTCATTTTTTGGCCATCTGGAATACCATTACGATTGCACTAACCAGCTGCTCCACTGAGACAACTGGAACCTGTGATGTCTCTGGGCAGCTTGGGTTCAAGTCCCAGCTGAGGCATTTATTCTTTCTCACCCTTGTTTGTATGTGTTCCATAAAATATGCAAGCTGCACTCCTGTGTCCTCCATTCCGTTTACCAGTAAGAAATTTCTTATTTTGACAGTTATTTGTCCCAGATACTCTTTGTCCTTTAGTAAAGTGGGATCAAGTCTCTACTGGCGGGTTCCCTCCCACACCCCACTACCCTCAAGCTCCAGATGCAAGGGACCATGATCTGAAATTATAATCAGACCATGTCATGTATTGCTTACCCTTCGCAGCAGATCAGGGGAGAGTAAAAAGTCATCAAGTCGGGTATAAATTTGGTGTGTATATGAGAAAAATGAGAACTCAGCTTTGGTGGGATTCTTAAATCTCCAGACCTCCTGAAGAGCCCGTTCCTTTGCCATGTATCTCAAAGCTTCAGAACTCCTAGGGGGTCTGCAGGATGGAGGCTTGGAGTGGTCCAAGGACATGTCCTAGTATGTGTTAAAGTCCCCTCCTATAATGAGATTTTCTGGATATGTGGAACGGGATAAAACCAAGTGATGAAAAAAATGTGGGCAATCTATTGTGGGTCAATATAAAGACACCAAGACACAGTGCTCATTTTCCACTGTGGCATTAACTATAACATATCTCCTCTGCCCATCTATCTGGGATGAATGTATAAGTGCCCTTACCTTGGGTCTGAACCATATGCCCACCCCTCTAGCCTTTGCGGTAAACAGTGAAGCAATCAGGGTTCCCCCCAAGAGGACCAAAGCTTATCCATCTCTTCCCCCATCATTTATAGTGCCTTCAAAAAAAACTACATCTGCCTTGGATTTATTGATATACATCCATATTCACTTCCTTTTAACTACAGCCTTGAGGCCATTGACATTCCAAGTGACCCTTTTTTAAATTGCCCATTATACCAGCTCCTTAATATGGCTATACAGCGAGCACTTGACCAGCAAGATGATCTCCAGCCTGTACCACCAGTTGGTTAATGCTGACTACAAGTTTTTTGAACATAACTATCCATCAATCCCATTCCCATTCCACTGCCCCTACCCCCAAATCAGATTGACCAGCCCCAACCAAACTTCAAGTCCCTTCCCACAAATTAACAAACCCCACTTCCAACAACATCAGAAAAAGCACAACTGGCATACTGTTTAAACTATCTCTTCCCCTCATTTCCTTTCTCCCCTCCCATCTACCCTTTATTAGGAAGACTAGCAACCCCTTTATGCTCATGAAAGAGACGGCTGTCTGCTCCCTCCAACTAGTCCAACATAACATATCCACAAGCCCATATATGTTTCCCTATAGTGATGAGTTCTATTATTGAGTTCCAGTATAAAGGCTGTCCCCTAGAAGACCCAGAAGAGGTAGATGAAGGGGGGCACCCTGGAGAGCCTCACCCCGAATAGTTTAAAAGCAGACTAGTTCCTCAAGTGCTCAGATGCCCCAGAAACAAATAGTGCTCCCCCATAAATGTATTCAACCAAAATTCTTATTGAATCAGGCCTTAGGACCTATATGAATGCTGAACCCTCTTTTAAACTAATGCTTTTAAAGGGCTATCAGCAATATGCCCCCCAAGCCCCAACAACCAAAACTTTAGTAAAAAGAACTTTGTTATGTATAACTTTTAAACATTAACTAGAAAATATTAGGTAAACAGACAGCTTGGATCAAGTCCAGGAAAATGATAATTGAATACTCAGCCTCTGGTACTGCATAGCAGTTCACACAAGTCTCTGGTACATTGCATGGAGGCTACAATTTGATGTCTCTCTTCTTGGCTTTAGAAACAGTTAACCAACCTCATCAAACCCTGATCGTGGAAGATGAAAGAGTCCAAAGATATCACATTTTCATCTGGGCCCAAAAGCTGAGTGGGAGAAAAGGTTACAGTGGCAGCGCCTTTCCGTGGGAGCGTGAGAATGCAAAGGGGAGAAATGCATAACCCAGTCCTCTTAGGCCTCCCCAGTTTATGGGCTATGGATAACCGTACGGTCTCCTCCCATCACAACACCCCGTAAGCCCATCAGCGCCAAAACAGGCCCACCAACATAGAGACAGTACCTTTTATTTTGAGTCCATTTAAGGTTGAGGATCTGCGATCATTTGGATCCCTCTGCCTGTACTTGGGATTCCTGCTTGATTTGTTGTTCAGTCCTAGTTTTCTGATGATTAAATGGGCTGGGTACACTAGTGCAAAGGGACATTTTAGTTTGTGGAGCTTTCTCTTAACTGGCTGGAAAGCTTGTCTTTCATTCTGCAGGGTGAGTGAGTAGTATGGGAATGCGTTTATCTTTTGAGAGTTGAAATGTAGCAGGCCCACTTTCTTCGCTGCTTCCAAAACTCCCTGCCTGTCTTAATATCTTAAGAATTTGATAATTATGTGGTGTGGTCTCTCATCTGGTGTCGGCTTGTGTCCCGGGGACTGGTGCGCCCTCTGAATCTCTAGGGAGCAGAATTCTGGCAGTTGGAGGTGTTCCCTAAGCCAATGTTGGAAGAAGGCTGCACATTCTGGGCCTTCCGCTCCCTCCGGCAGGTCAACCACTTGGACATTATTTCATCGCTCTCTAGTTTCATGGTCATCCAGTGTGGATCGCAGCTTCTTAATTTCAGAGATGGCTTTTTGGAGCACTGGTTGTATTTGAAGTTGTGCATCCTCCGGGGCACTCATCCTGACTTCCAGCTCGGTGAATTGGGTCATGTGTTGTAATACTGACTCCCCCAAGGAGTTGATGTTAGTTTGTAGATGTGCCAGTTGGGCTGACATATTCTCAAAGCCAGCATTCATTTTAGATGTTAGATTGTATTTGAAATCATTGAACAGTTTTTCTAAAGTCAGATAAGGAGGGCTCACCGCATACTCTTCTGGTGAGTTAGTCTAGGATCTTCCGCTCTGGTCCTAGTGTTCACTCAAGATAGCGGGGCCTCCAGCCCAGTGGGTTTCAGCCCATTTGTATTGTTTTTAAAGTTCAACTGAGCTTGTTTTTTTGACATTCTTGTGAAATGATGTTGTCTCTTCCTATTTAAAGTCAGATTTTGGTTGTTCTACGCCTCAGGGAGCAGGATGGTTAAAATATTAGATGGATCCAGCACAGAGCTCCAGGATCAAGCTTCCATCCCAGTTATCGGCTTGGCCACACCCCTTTTCTCCTGATTTTGCTTGCTTCTTTTGCAAAGAGGTTTGTTGCCTTCAATAGGCCTTCCCCTAACTTAGTCCATTGTTCCTCCACCCAACCCAGGTCAACTCTCTGTTAGGTAACTTCTGAGGCATTCACCCATTTTTTTTAAATTTGCCCTCCTGAGTTCCAGGACCCTCATCCTTGTGTGGTTTGCTTCCACTGCCATCTTTATGTTGAACCATAATGTACAGTGATTGCTGATCTCTAGGTGGCCTCCCACTTTGAAGTCTGCAATATTACCCCCATTTGTGAGCAACATGTCCAGTATTGCTCTATCACAAATGGGATCCCTGATTGGCTGCCTGAGAAATGACTCCTGCAGGAAGTCTAGGATGTCCCTGCTACAATCTGAAGCTATGGCTGGGATGCTCCAATATACTGTATATCTGATGCAATCTGAAGTCCACCCAAAAGTCACTCCCACCCCTTCTCTGCCATTGTACTAATGTCTTCCAGAAGTCCACTATCCAGTTTCTCCCCCTGTGCTTTAGGTTTGTAGCCCACACCGGTGCAAATAGTAGCTCTGGTTCCTGTCTCCAGGATGACCCACAATAACTACAATCCCTCCATTCTCCTCTGTATTCCCTGCCTCTCTGTCACCTTGATACCCTCCCTTACATACTGCACCACCCCCTTCCTTCCTTTCCACCCTATCTTTCCTGAACTGAGAATAACTTGGTATTCTCATGACCCAGTTGTGGTTTTCTTCTGTATCCTGACTTAATAATGGGAACAATATCCAGGTCTGCCTCTACCATGACAGCCTTTAAGTCCAGAATTTTGTTTCCTACACAGTTTGTGTTTCTACACATGGACTTTCACACTTTGTTCCCACTCTGCCTAATACCCCTCTTGTCCCTTTTGCCCTTTCTCCTTTTCACTTTTCTTTGTTGCAGCTCTTGTTCCCATCCCTCTTGTTTTCTACTACACTGCTTTTTGGTTTATTTTATACCATGGGGAATTTTCCTCCCCTCACTGATTCAGTCCTGAGAGGGGCAGTTTATTCATCCCTTATTTTCTTCTGCCACCCCATCAACTAGTTTAAATGCTCATCAAAGTAATATTTAAACCATCCACTGAGGACTGTGGCTCCCCTCCCAGATGGATGCAGGCAGTCGACTCCCTTGCACCGATCCGTGTATGACCCAGATCTTCTCACTTGAGGTCAGGGAGCTCGAGGCGTTGAAGACCAAGGTTCAGAGGTTGGAGCACTGCTGGCGGGGGTCCAGCTTGGAGGCAGACAAACTGGCCCTGTGTGCACACTATGGTGTGTACCTGGGGGCAATCAACCATAAGAAGGCAGTGTTCCTGTCCAGGGAGATTGCTGCTGGGAGAAACTGACCAGTAATGCTTTTTCAGACTGTGGACAGGTTATTGCATCCTGCCTGTCTTCAGCCACAAATAGCAGTTTCTGAGGCCTTGTGCAATGAGTATGCTCGGTTTTTCTCAGACAGGGTGTTTGCCATCGGGCAGGGTGTTCCACCAGTGGCCTGTACTATGGCCAACAGTGGATGCTGGGATGGTCGATAAAGCACTCCGCCTGGTTGGGGGGAGTATAAACCAGTGGAGGTGACTGATGTCATTGAGGTGATCTCAAAACTGAAGCACACATATTGGGAACTAGACCCAGCGCCAACGCGTTTCTTAGTGGGATGCGTCAATGCTGTTGGGCCAGTGTTCGCCTTGATTGTCCATTGTTCCTTACTGGAGGGGGTTGTCCCAGATGCTTTGAAGGAGGCACTGGTGAGACCCCTCCTGAAGAAGTCATCATTGGACCCTGACATCAAGGTGAATTATCGACCTTTCTCCAAACTTCCATTTTTAGGAAAGGTGGTGGAGATGATTGTGACGTGTCGGTTGAGTGATCAGCTCATGGCATTTGATATGTATGAGCTGCTCCAATCAGGGTTTCATGCAGGACATTCAACAGAAACCACATTAGTTTTTGTGCATAATGGTTTCCTCAGGGCAAGAGATCGAGGGGAGGGGACAACTCTCATTCTACTAGATCTCAACTCAGCCTTTGACATGGTGGACCATTGGGTGTTGCTGGACCATCTGAGGGACTTCTGTGGACTCACAGGCACTGTTATTCACTGGTCTGAGTTTTTTTTGATGAACAGAATGCAGAGGGTGGTGAATTTTTCCTCCTCTGTTAGCCTCCTGTCTTGTGGGGTACCTTAGGGGTCAGTGTTATCACCGATGGTGTTCACCATGTATATGCTACCCCTGGGAGAGATCATTAGGAAGGATAGCTTGGGATTTCATTGCTATGCCGATGATACCCAGCAGTACTTATCCTTTGCCCCTGGAACATCAAATGCGGTGGTTGCATTAAACAACTGTCTGGAAGAGATCAATGACTGAATGGCCTCCAGCTGGTTGCGACTGAACCCCAATAAGATGGAGGTACTGGTGGTGGAGTCGAACAGGAGGCAGGTGGGGTTGCCCCCTGAGGCAGACACTGGACTTGTTCTAGGGTCAGTCCCATTGAAGGCTTCCTCTAAGGTGCGTAGTCTTTGGGTGATATTTGACAGTGGTATGACAAAGGAATATCAAGTGTCTGCTATTGTTAAAGGAAGCTTTTTTCATCTGAGAAATATCACCAGGATTAGGCACCTGATTCCACCCCTGGACCTCCCCACCTTGGTACATGCATTTGTCACATCCAGGTTAGACTACTGTAATGCACTCTAATTCAGGGTCTCTGGAGGCACCCTCCGTCGACTACAGCTAGTGCAGAATGCAGCTGCCAGGTTGTTGTCAGGTCAGTCAAAATACTGCCATGTCACCCCGGTGCTGCGTGAACTGCACTGGCTGCCAGTTCAATGGAGGGTGCTCTTCAAGGTGGGCTTGCTCACCTATAAGGCCCTACATGGATTGGGCCCTTGTTACCTGGCTGACCTACTGACACCTGCTGCCTCGGTTCGGCCCCTCTGGTCCTCCTCGAGGGGTCTCCTGACGATTTCTAGGTCAATATTAAAAACTGCCAGTGATCGAGCTTTCAATGTCACCGGTCCTGTCTTATGGAATTTGCTCCTGTTCTTGGTGAGGGAGGCCCTGTCAGTACAGGTCTTTAAGACCTGCCTGAAGTTCCATTTGTTTAATCAGGCTTTCTCAGACTCTGTTTGAACCCAGTGTTATTAGTCCGTTTTAAAATTTAGAAGGTTTTATATATTCATGTGATTTGTATAAGGATATAGTTTTTATATGTATAAATTGAGCTTATGTTTGTACGGCACCCAGAGCCTCTGGGATTGGGCACCAGAAAAATAAAATTTACCTTACCTTACCATCACCCCTGTATATGCCCATATCTCTCCAGGTTGGTCCTCAGTCCCTAATGTTGCCAAACCCCACTTCTCTGCAGAGTTCTTTCAAGCATGAGATGAAGCTTCTGGTGTGGAGCACCCTATCATCCCCCTGGTTTTAGCCCGGCAGCACCTCAACAAAAGCCACTAAGTGAGCTACCTGCCTAAGATCCCTCCCTAGCTCCCTAAAATCCCCCTGCACAAAACCAGCCCTGTCCATAGCCAGGTTATTAGTCCCAAGATGGACAATAACAACAGCTCCCACTCCTGCCCTACCCCCTAGCTATCCTTAGGATCTGCTTTTCATCCTTCCAAGCTGTGGCACTAGATAGGCACCTCACCTTTGTTATCCTTGGACTAACACCCCTGATTGTACCTCCACATCATGGACAGCAACATATATGTAGGTATCTGTACTAATCTTAGGTCAGAGGCACTTATCATATAAGCATACATGTAAGGATCTGAGTTCTACTGTACTTCTCTAATGCATATTATGCTTCACTATATTTTTATAATGTATTCTGCCACTGGGAGATGTCATCCATTGTATTTTATTGTATAATTATAAGTTAGGCAGCAGTGTCATCTTTAGTACTTGTGCACAACTGTAACTGCAAGTGACTTTGGAAGCATCACAGACCTTATTGTTCACTTATTTTCTGCAAGCTAAGCAACTTCTCATGTTAGTTAAGATGGCTACTGACACCACCTGTTTTTAGCCAATTGTTTAATTTTTATGTATCTTCTTTGGTAGTTACCATGACAATTATTGGGGTATAAGACCCCTTGTAGCACGTAGCTTTACTGAGACGAGAGACTGCATCTACATAGGTAAGGAAGCTGGATATTCTCCCAGTGATTACTCTGTTGGTTGTAAGCCTGTATTATTATTATTTGGCAATAATAAATTACATTTATTATCTGGACACCACTTGTCTGTTGTCTCTTCCTTTTGTGCAGTTCCAACTAGAACCTGAGAAAGGTAATTTTATTATCCAGTTACATTTGGAGACTGTGTGCAGGTTGGAATGTACAAATTGAAAATTCCATTCAATTAATTTTGAATGTCGAGTAGTGTAATGCATTTCTCGCCTACTTGGACCTACTTGTACTTACAGTGGTTGTTGGTCTTGGGTGTGGCACACCCATACTGGACCCTTTTATACTCCCTCTGAGAGTGACAGCATGCAGCCTTGGTACCATCATTTTCCCACGGGGGACCAGAAAGCTGTTGGGTAATGGCACCAAGGATTTTCTCCAGTCTTCTGACTGCTTCTTTGTTTGTTTGTCTACCCTTTGTTTGTCATGCCTGAACTTTGCACTGACTTGAGACTCGACGTCTCAAAAAACCTCACATCCCATGGTGCATGGACAGATTTCACGTTGGGCATGAAGACTGCATGCAACCCACTGCTGCTCATTTTGGAGTACTACCTAAAGTCCAAACACACAACCAAAAAGTACAGCTTTAAAGGTCTTTTGGTTGTGGCTCTCCATACCGCTGTTGAGAGTTTCATAGTGAAGTGTGCCTCCCTTGAACAGCAAAATGTGTTTCTAAAAAAAGAGATGGGCTTGCAGACATCAAAGTTACAGAAAAAGGAACAGAAACTAGTGGAGGAGACACAGTCACTCCGCGATGCCAATAACAGACTGTTGCATTGTACTGCTCAAGAATCTGAGAGAGAAATTTGTATGTTGAGGGATGACTGCAAAAGGTTGACGTGTGATGAAAAACAATTAGCATATTTGAATGATATTTTGAGTGATACAAATAAGGGTTTGAGGGAGGAGGATGCTGAGGAGAATGAGCAAGTGAATCATGAGTTAGACAGAGAACTTAGGGAAAATGTCAAATTGGGCACCGCGTACAAAGTATTGCAGTGTGAGGTTGAGAAGGGTATTGAGCAGGGCACTGCAAGAGTTTGACACAAGAAATGTAGCGCAAAGATAGTGAAGATGTGTCATCAAGAGGATCTTGCTGGCCATGTTAAGGCTATAAATGGGTTCCAGTATATGCCCATTGACATTGCATTATCCAGCGATGACAACTCTAACTTTGATGATGAGGCATGCCACGTCACACAAAAGTCCAGTGCCCATAGGGCTGTCATTTTCCCCAGCCATCCCCAAGATGGCACCTACATCCACACACCCTCTACATTGCCACATCTTCACAAACATGGCATAAGCAATGTACAATGCCAAGATGGTGGCCCCCATGACACAGGCGGATGGCCTGTATTCAGTGGTGCACCTCCGCTTGCTCCCTGCTACAGGGATGACACAGCGTAGGTCCTCAGCCTAATTCAAGAGGCCATGACCAATACTGCTACACCAGAGGGCTGAGGGAATGCCTTCTAGGATCAAATTGACAGAATGCTTGAGGATACTGTCAACCAGGATCATACATTCAAGGCAGTCAAGGATGCGGCTGCAGAAGCTGCCCTTTGTGGTACCATGAAACAGCTTGCCTTGAACATGATTCCTCATGCTTCCAATCCCTTGAAAGTTGCTCACTAAAGCATCGGACAGATGGGCCCAACTAACAATCTCAGTTGCCATTTGGAGAAGGTGCACTCCCTTTGTGAGAAGCTTTCTCTCCAACCCGAGTACCAGGTTCAAGTCTTGCAGCAGATGAACGAACCTACCCTCTGGGCCAAGCTCCCAGAGACTGCATGCAACTGCGAAACTCTCACATACAATGATATCGCTGCAGCCCTCATTGCCACCAACTCCCCAGATGTCATTGGAGCTTGCTTAGCCTACAAGGTTAAGCAGAATGCAAATGAAAGTTCCGCAGCCTACCACCAATGGTTGTGGCTCATTTATGAAGCTGGTAAAGCCCTTGCAAATGAAATTGCAGACCGAGACCAGATTGAGTACAAGGATTTGTACATACAGAACATGACTCTGGGCCTACAGGAAAAGGTTGAGCTTAATGTTTACCCAAGTATCGACACCTTTGCAAATATCCTAACCAAAACGGAGTGTGCCTACCAGGTATACATCCGTCATGTCCTGGGTCGTGCCTGAAAATAGTCAACTTTGGCTAGCGCACCTAACCCGGTTAACAAAAACTAAATAAATAAATAAAATCTCACTTCTGGTAAAACCAACAAAACTACCACCATTCAAACTCTGGCAGCACAAGTAGCCATGGTGCAACCTACCCCTGATACACCTTTTATTTATTTATTTAGTTTTTGTTGACCGGGTAAGTGCACTAGACAAATCCTGCCTATTTTCAGGCATGACCTGGGGGAGGGGGATACAGATGAATGCCAATTGACCTTGAACCAGATTAAGCTGTTGGTGGTATTTTTAGTGAATGAGGGAAATTTGGCCAGGACACGGGAAAATTCCCCTACCCTTTTCAATAAGTGCCATGGGATCTTTAACATCCACCTGAACTACTACCAATCCAGGCAGATGGGACCTCAGTTTAACATCTCATCTGAAAGATGGCACCTCAGAAGTGCAGAACCCCTCTCATGCTGCACTACGGTGTCAGTACTGGGATATTAACCCAAGTGCCAGATGTGGGAACCGAACCCATAGCCCTCTGATCTCCCAGCCTCAGAGGTGAGTGTGCTACCTACTGAGCCACTGACACTGCCTGACTATATGGTGGAAGGTAACGACCAGAAGAACGATGCCCCTTCTGATGACAAGCAGTCGCATGGGGCTGCACTGGAACTATAAGAACAACAGGAATAGAGACAAGAGCAATGGGAAAATCCAAATGTCCAGTCGATGGCTGGAACTATGACAGTCCTAGCTATCAGAGCTTAAGAGACGAGAAAGAGACCCTCTGCAAATTGCTGGAGGAGGTCCATGCTGAGAGAGAGGCTAGGCCTATGCGTACTGTAGCAGCCCTTGCCCCTGCCGCTTGACAGCCATGCAGCCAGGGAAATCCCTTTTTGCCTTCAGCTACCGAATGACTGAGCAGCTGAGGAAAGAATCCTTTTGTAGCATCGGCTACAGGCCAGGCCGATGCAACAACCAAGGAGGAAACATCTGTGCAGGCCGATGTGCCTGTGATGTGACATGGCACACCTGTATCCTGTGCAAGACATACAGGAGGCCCAGAGAGATCCTGCAGGCTTCAGATTCCAGGAACAGGATGATGACGATGACTCTGAAAATGCAGATTGACAGTTACAAGCCCCAGTCCAGATTGTGAGTGACCTGCTTGTTGACACAAACAAATGGCCTTGTGTGAAGGCCATGGTCTGGGGCTTCCACCTCACCATGCTTCTGGATACCAGATCAGCCATGTCAGTCCTCCATGATGAGGACCCAGTCTCATCTGACTGATCCACTGGCTGGAAGACCAGTGTCCAGGGTGTAGATGGCACCCAGCTATACACCTACCAATCTGTTCCCCTATCTATGGTGGTAGGCCACCTCAGGACTGATTTTGTTTTTTGACCTCATGGTATTACGTCATCACCCCAGTATGTTGGGAATTGACTTTCTAGCATTACATGGCTGTGTAGTGGACCTAGCCAATAGACTACTTCTCCAAATCAAGGGACAATGTCATGCTTTCATCATTCCAGACTCGCACGTTGTGGCAGCCATCTCCCATAACAACAAGGAGTAGGACGTCATGGCTTAGAGCCAAAAGTCATGACCTATTTTCTGAACTTGCACCTCTGCTGCAAAAACACCTTGATGTGTTTGTTACCAACAAGCATGATTGTGGTAGGATACACACTACCATTGAAATCACAGGACCCAACCCTGTGAGGCAGAAGCATTATCCATTTCCTGCTGAAGCATTACCATCACTGAGGGAGACCATACAATCACTGCTTCAACAAGGAGTGATTAGGACCTGTGTCTTCATTGTCAACTTGCCTATTTGACCTGTGAAAAAGCCAAATGGAGCTTGGAGACTCACAATTGATTACAGGAAACTTAATCAAGTTACCCCCAGTTGCGCTCCAACAGTAGCATCAGCACCTTATGTACTCAAGCTGTTGACACCTGACAAAAAGTGGTTCACAGCTCTTGACATCTCTAATGGGTTTTGGTCACTCCCATTAGTACAGGAAAGCCAATACAAATTTGCTTTTACCTTTGATGGATGCCAGTACACCTGGACTAGCCTTCCCCAGGGCTTCCACAGCAGCCCTTCCCTCTTCCATCTTCACATGATGGATGCCCTGCGGGGGTGCTCCACACCCCAGTGTCTCCTGCAGTATGTGGATGAACTTGCTTCTAGCAACCACCATAAAAGAAGATCATTTGGCCTTCCTAGATGAACTTCTGTCTTTCCTCAAGAGAGCAGGCCTCAAGTTCAACCCCTCTAAGGCACAATTGTGTGAAAAAGAGGCTATCTTCCTTGGCCTACATATCACAGACCAAGGCAGACACCCAGCTGTCAAGAAGATCCAGTGCTTGCAAGATTTATCACTTCCTACTACAGTGGCAACACTCAGACACTTCTTAGGAATGGTAAACTATTCCAGGGACTTTATCCCTGACTTTGCTTTGAAGGCTGCAATGTTATATGAACCTCTGAAAAAGGACATCCCATAACATGAGGCCCCACCCACACTGAAGCTGTCACACAGCTTAAGTAGGCCTTAGCGTCAACCCCAGCACACTGATCAATTCCAACCCAAACCTTCCATTCCATTTGGAAACTGCCACCTCTGATGTGGCCATGTCTGCAGTGCTGGCACAAAAGTACAATGGGTACCACAGACCCATTGCCTATGCATCTCAGATGCTGTCCCCAGTAGAAAGAAAATACAGTCTCTGCGAAAGGACACTTTTGACAACCTTCTGGGCTGTCAAACATTTTCTGTACATCATTGGGTATGCTCCTTTTGTCTTGCATACCTGTCATACTCCAACTAACTTTTTACTTTCAGACAAAATAAAAGATGGTTCAGTCTCCAACACCAGACTCATCCACTGGTCTTTGCTTTTGTAAGACAGGTACATAAAGTATTGCCTGTTAAAATGCCCTCCAACTTGGCCCATGGCCTACTCAACACAGGTAAGCCCCATGACTGTGCCCTCAGACCTCCTGACTTACCTGAGCCAGGACCATTCCTACCGGCTAC
Organism: Neoceratodus forsteri; assembly: GCA_016271365.2. Taxonomy (NCBI): domain Eukaryota; kingdom Metazoa; phylum Chordata; order Ceratodontiformes; family Ceratodontidae; genus Neoceratodus; species Neoceratodus forsteri. Next base: position 910,169,646 of record CM057455.1, on the reverse strand, counting down.
ACCAGATGTTTTGGAAGATACCACCATGTATCTTATCTTTATAGATGGCTCCACCTCTTATGTAAAAGGAGAGCAGGTGGCAGGATTTGGGGTGCTCATTTTGGACAAAGATGGTGATTTCAGGTGCATTTCCAGGAAGTGCACTGTTATCTCCTCACAGTATGCTGAACTGGCAGCTGTGGCCTGTGCTTTGGAGATCATGCCCCATGGTGACAAGGATGCCATCATCTTTGCAGATTCCAATTGGGTCTGCTCATCCCTTACTGAGTTTTTACCATTCTGGGGGGAAAATAACTTTAAATCCTCTGGTAGCACACCTGTGAAGTACAGGGATATCTCTGTGTATCTACACACCCTGACACAGCAGTTTACTCACAAACTGTTCATCCACAAGGTAAAGGCTCACTGTAAATTGGACTCTTACCATGGATTTAGCTACAGGTGGACTCAATTGCCAAAGCACATGCTCAAGGTGGGGAGGTATGGACAATGACTCATCCAATAGCTGTAGCAGAAACTGGTACCAGAACCTCCACTGGACCTTTCTGCTGCACAGAAATCTGACCCAGAATTAAAAGACATGTTCAAATTCCTGGATAAAGGAATTGAGCAACCACTACCTGTTGGCAGTCCATACAAGAGACATTCTGACAACATACACTTGTCTAGTGATCAGAAACTCCTCTGGTATCAGAAAGAAGATACAGGTGACAAACTGTGGGTTGCACCACAATTTTTGTGAACCAATATGTGGCCAATTGGAAGGCTGGGCCTGTAGTTCAATGAACAAGCAGCCAGCCACTCCCACTTCCTGAGCTATATAAGCAGTTATTTTCATCCTCATTGCGAAGCACTTTTTCTTCACAGCTGAAGGCTTTGTTGGTCTGTCCTCTGAGCTAGTTGGGGCCTACCCCCCCCCCGCCTGTTTCTGCTGGACTTCCGTGTTTGTTTTCTTGTTTCTGGTTTGTATCTTTCCTCCAGCTGTGTGTGCTTTCTTGTGTTTGTGTGTCTTGTTTTTGGGCCTTGTTCCCTGTTTTCTGTATTGCTGGATTTTGGTTTTGTCTTTTGTGGCTCTGTTTCTAAGCTCCTAGCATACTGCTACTCAGAGCTCATACTACTGCTTTCAGTTACCTACAACTGCAGCCACTGCTACTGTTTACTCCAACTACTTTTATACCCAGTGCTTGTGTTTTTATACTTTTGCTCACCACACTCAAACTACTGCAATGCAACTGCAATCATTATTTTGTGTTTCAGCTCAACCATAACTGCTCCAAGTTGCATACTCAATTGTTTTCACCTGACGCAGGCTTACTCTGACCCCAGCTATGCTGCTCATTCATGCTCTCATTCTACTTGCAGCTTTATTGCACTGCCTGGCTACACCTGCTTTCAGATCATTGTCTCCATCTTTTATTGCAGTTACAACTCTGAGGTCAGCCAACAAAGCTCCTGCTGAGGCTGTTAATATAGCTTTATTATTAAATCCTGCTTTGCCACAGAAAATCCTCAGAGTGCTTGTCACCTTGATTTGGCTATTCATGTCTGGCTTTCTTGCCCACAGTTCAGTGCTATTTCATTGCTACATGTTATGCAGACCTCCGTGCAGGTCCACCTATCACTACTACCATTCATTGACCTATGTACAGGTCCACGCTTGCTTACACTATCATTGCTCATTGCTTACGCGGATCATTACTTCATGCCTACTACCATCCCCTCAGCTTCAGCCTCTGGGATTCTTTCTTCACTTAATTTTGCATTCAACCTTGCAAGGTCTCAGAAGTCAATGCTCATTATGATTTCAGCATGCCGTGCTCATTCAGCTTACCAGCTTTTCAGCTCCCAATCAATTTCTGGGGTATGCCAGCCATTCTATTCTGGCCCAGGGTTCTTGCAGCCAATGGTCTTGCTCTGCATTTAATCTGCATCTTGAGAGTGTGCAACTTGGGGTGGTATCCTTCTCACATGGCCCATAGCTGGGAATGTCCTTGCCCCCTGCTTGGCTTTAGCTGCCTGCTATGTGACAGCAGCTCCTGGTATAGAATTTAAGACTAGTGGTGAAGGGTGAAAAAAGTTGCTTCCTTTGGCTCTAGTGTTCCACTATAATGGTTAGCCATTGACTTTAGTGGTTTCCCTAGCAAGGCACCTTCACTGCATTCTCCCTATGACTGCTTCTGGTTCACCTGGTTTGAGTTTAGGGCAGGTAGGCCAGGTGAGTGCATCAGTAGTCGTTGCCCTCCTAATGCCCCTTGGTTGCATGTATTATTGCAGAGTTTCTTGCAGCCTTCCATGGTGTTCCTGCTAGAGGGTTTGAGTGAGAGCCTTCCTCCAAATTGGAATATTTTACACCACTCTTTAATTGGGTTTTCCAAATTGCAGCTGCAGAGCTGTCACTAAATAAACTATCTCAAGCCTGGAGAGAAGATGACCTAGTCCTTGGATGCCCAGAGATTTCCTTCTCATAAGGTTTTTTTTTTCTCTCCTCCTTTGACTCAGAACATAACTGTTAGTTAGCATAGTAGTGTCCTCTAGTTTCTTTATGTAGGTTCTGCTGTTGGATGGAGTGGAGGATGTCCTGCCATTCCCTCTCTTCTTAGAGGATCCCCTAATTCTCAATGCAAACCATTAGTATCATGCTATGCAAACCTGGGCATTTCATTATGTTATCAAACTGAACATCTCATTACGTTATCAAACTGTCTATGCTTCTCTACTACTACATCACAGTTACTGCTACTACATCACAGTTACTGTTTGATCATATGCTTCGTGTTGCCTCATTCTTTTGGGATATGTTTGTATTACATTTCTTTTGGGGATTCCTAAGGTACCTTTAGCCTTGAGAATCATCTCGTGGCACCTCTGGGGCAGAACCCGCTCCGATGGTTCCTTGCCTTTTGTACCCCTACAGGGTGGTGATTCCTCTGGAATAGAGATTGTGCATGGCCAAAACCAAACTAACACAGTTGCTCAAGCATAACACTATACTGGCTGTGCAGGACATAGAATTGGAAGGCTGAGCCTGTAGCTCAATGAACAAGCAGCCAACCACTCCCACTTCCTGAGCTATATAAGCAGTTCCTCTCAGCCTCATTGTGAAACACTTTGTCTTTGCCCCACCATCCTCCCCTCCTCCTCCAGTGGCAGCACTTCTCTACTTAGGGGGATTCCTAAGGTACCTTTAGCCATGGGAATTATCTCATGGCACCTCTAGGGGTGGAACCTGCTCCAAGGGTTCCTTGCCTTTTGTACCCCTACAGGGTGGTGATTCCTCTGTAATAGAGAGTGCAAACAGCCAAAACAAAACTAACACAGTTGCACAAGCATAGCACTATACTGGCTGTGCAGGACATTGAACTGCATAGTGTGTACCCAGAACAATCCAATTTCAGTGAAAAGAAACACCAGATCATTGCCCCAAAGGCAAACTGGACCATGGACTGCAATACAAATCGATTTCATTGGCCCCTTGACCAACTCCAGCAAGAACAACAAGCATGCACTTGCCACAGATTTTTCTAAGTGGGTAAAAGCATTTCCCAGTAAGAGTAACATGGCAAAGACAACTGCAAAGATCCTGGTGGATCAACTGTTCTCCAGGTGGGGCCTACCCTTAAAGGTAGACTTAGACCAGAGAACCAGTTTTACAGCTGAGCTGATGAAGCAGACACTCCAAATGCTTGGAGCTGCTCAGAATTCCATATCCCTTACCATCCTCAATCCTAAGGTCAGGTACAAAAAGCCAACAGAAGAATCAAACAGATGTCATGCAAATTCATCAATGACAATCCCAATGATTGGGATTCCCTCTTGCCACTACTGCTGATGGTAATCAGGGGCATTTCTGCAGCAACTACTTAGTGCACACCTTACGAGGTTATGACTGGTAGAGCCATGAGATTACCTGAGCACCTGTTGATTGATCTCCACACCCCTACTGCAGATCAATTATCTGTAGACCAGTATGTTGAAAAGCTTCATGATGACATCATAGAGACACACCTGTTCACTGCCAATCATATGGGTAAAGCTCAACAACATGCTAAAGCTGATTTTGATAAGCATGTCAAAGAAGTCCACTGGCAAGTTGGAGAACAAGTTATGCTTCTCCAATACAGACAACAAACTCATTAATTTGCCAGCAAATGGGAAGGCCAATACCCCATTGTCAACAAACTCAGCCCTGCTGTTTATCAGATCCAAGTTCAACAGCAAAGGAAGACCACCGACAAGTCGTTCCATGCTAATCAGATCAAGTTGTACAAAGGTGACTGAACTTACTTTTCCCAACCCAGATAGGATAGAATAATATCCCACACTTGACAATCCTTTTCTGTTTTCTTACATGTATACTGGGAAGATGGCTATCTTGCAACTCCTCATCTTGTTGGGACTACTACTACTATTACTACTTCCCCTGACTGCATTCCAGAATAAACCCTTATTGAGTCACAGACAATGTATAGAACATTTGCTTAGCAAACTTGAGCATTCAGCCCCAATGGGAGTTCATATTAATGTGCCCAACAAAATGATTACTGTTAAGGAAGGCTCAGGCACCTATCTCAATACCATGGTAGTAGCTCCAGACACATCCACCCTTTCTATTCAATGGGAAACTGATGTTAATGGCTACACACTCCCTGTAGCCCACCTATCCAAAGGTACATTGCACGGATGGCTCAATACTGACATATCTAAAATCGGTACTCTCTACATTTGACAGATTTCCCCCAGACAAAGTGGTCATTATAACCTTACTGCTCTTATTGATCCTGATTGGTGTGACCGCCTCCCCTCTGAGGAGTCACAGGCTTTGTGTCTTTATAACTGTGTAGCTACTGAAGCTCTTTTTCTTTCTGTAGTCCCACCCACTGAAGAAGAAGTGACTGACTGTCTGTCCTCCCCAGGAGGAAGGTCTTCCTAGTGGTTTGACCACCACTTCCCTTCCAGGAGCCTTGATGAATAATGTACAATTTATGCATATCCCAGTTATTTTCAATCTTACACATTGGAATATGGCTGAGAGTGGTCTTTGTCACATGACCAATACTTCTAAATTACAGTATGATGCTTACAGATATTGTAGCCACGTACCAAACACACACTAATGATCCTGTCAGTGGCCCCCATATCACTGATCATGTAGGGGTATTCAGACCAGCACCTAATGCTAAAGCTAGATCACACACTAGGCATGACACTGCAGATGTAACCAGTGCAGCAGGCATAATTTCTGGCCTTTTTGGCTCAGTCATTTCTATCTGGAATAGAGTAGATATAGCCACTATTAAAGCACAAACTCGTAAAGGGGACAAGAAATCTGTGCTAATTGGCAGCAGTTAGTAATGTCCCTAATAAGAGAAATGATAAACTTGCCTCTCAAACAGCCATATTTAACTGTACCTTAATAAACCCTGATGTGAAAAATTGTGTTTTCAATTGTGTTCTTTATATGGACAATATTCTAACAGTTCACTTCATGAAACCAGTAATTTGGAGTGTTTACTATGTCACGGTTTGAGTACAGAATGCTAAATGTGAGTTATTGTCCTATCAGAACCATGCTTAGAGTTCTTTGCTCAAACTGTGACATAGTTAAATCTCCTGATCACTGGTTCCATGAAGAGAACTGTAATGGAATGCTGCCCATAAAATCAAAACAATGCAAAATACTGTTTTTCACATCACATTTCATTGAGGTACAATGACATATGAATCTTTCAGGCTGATGGATATTATTTCTATAAGTGGTAACATTATAAACAGTTGCATATTATAACTCATTTCCAGTCCCCTTTAATTTTCAGCAAGCCATTAAGAATTGTATCTTACCCTCACTGTTAAATAGTGTAGATGGTTTAAGTAAGGAAGAACGCCTTATAGTCTATAATATGCAGGAAATTGCCAAAGGGTTCAATGAAACTGAAAATAAGATTAATGAACTGATTTTTCAAAATAATAAGGAGGCAGGCAAGCAATATGTTGCCTGTGAACTTTTATGCTCCACTTATGATTATTATGTAATTGCCACTGTTAACAATCTCTTCAGAGACTTGGAAACAGTCCACATTCCAGATCTCATCCATGACAGAAGAATGGGCAAATGGTATTGTCCTCATTGCAAATCCAGTGGTTGCATTATTATTTGTATAGAAAACATGGTTAACATTTCTATGTCCACAGCTCAAAACCTTTGATATGTCTCCAGATAGCCAAAATGAGTACCTTGTTACTTTACTAAGATTTGTTCAATCCATGACAACATGTTTGTCACATTTATTGTCTCACCATCCCGCTTCGATCTAGAAACATCTGTTTTGATAAACTGGCTGCTATCAATCAAAATGGACTTACCCTCATTACTTGTCTACCATGCTGTGCTTCAAGCTTGGGTGGCACCTTACACGAACTGTTGTGCCAAGAAAGGATATTACTACTTGTGCCATTGTAATGTCTTCAACATTGTGAAACCTGCTGGTGGCTACTCTCCGGAACACCTTGACTGGTCTTACACTTTGGGTGAAGAATTGCCGTATAACCATACTGATGTTAACGAGGATAACAAATCCAAATCTCCATGAGCTGCATCTTCTGCGCCAGATGCTGAAACAGCTAAATCTCAAAGCTGCCTGGAGGAGGTATATCGGTTCACTTCATGGCTCACCAACCAGTCTTTCTCTTGCCCCATATGTCTACAGTGATGGAGGGTTCCAACTGTAAGAGTGTCTTACAATTCTGATGGGCAATATTGTGTAGTGACAAATCATAAATCATTTGCTTATGGTCAAAAATCTTGTGTTATTTCAACATGTAACTTCTGTTTTACTCCACAGCAGAAAACAGTCATTAGTCACACTGTTATAACTCCTGTTCCTCTCCCTGAACCAGATGTTATTGATACCGATCTGCAAAACTTGCTTGCCTTGTCTCAATATTTGTCCATGTTTAACATGCACATTGACCCTTTGACACTTTCTTTGAAATCTCTTTTAGCTAAAAAGGATTCACAATTGATTTATATTAGCAGTAACAATTCCAAAGCTGGCGATGCTCTTAATGATCTTATTCATGATGGTGATTTAAGTACTGCTCTATTCAATACCTGGTTAGAACTTGCTTTTAAAGCTTTTGTTATTATTCAAACATTTTTGATTGTTTTTCTGATACTAACCATTTGCTTTCCCCAAAGTACTTTAAGACAACACAGAGAACAACTCAAATTCCTTTACAAGGCTTGTGTGTTGGGCTTGTAAATGACTATTTAGCTTCATCCCACTACTTACCTGGGATTGTTGCCCCCTTTGAGACAACGGGGGGGGATGTTATCAATGGACCAGCACTCCTGATTGTACCCCCACCTTACGGACAGCAACACATATGTAGGTATCTGTACTAATCTTAGGGCAGAGGCACTTATTGTATAAGCATAAGTGTCAGGGTCTGAGTTCTGCTGTATTTCTCTAATGAATATTATGCTTCACTATACTTTTATAATGTATTCTGCCACTGGGAGATGTTATCTATTATATTTTATTGTATAATTATAAGTTAGGCAGCAGTGCCATCTTTAGTGCTTGTGCATAACTATAACTGCAAGTGACCTTGGAAGCATCACAGACCTTATTGTTCACTTATCTTCTGCAAGCTAAGCAACTTCTCATGTTAGTTAGGATGGCTATCGACACCACCTGTTTTTAGCCAATTGTTTACTTCTTACGTATCTTCTTTGGTAGTTACGATGACAATTATCGGGGTATAAGACCCCTTGCAACACGTAGCTCTACTGAGACTAGAGAATGCATCTATGTAGATAAGGAAATTGGATATTCTCCCAGTGATTACACTGTTGGTTGTAAGTCTGTATTATTATTATTATTAGCCAGTAATAAATTACATTTATTATCTGTACACCACTTGTCTGTCATCTCTTCCTTATGTGCAGTTCCAACAAGGATCTGAGAAAGGTTATTTTATTACCCAGTTACACCTCCCTCTCTCCCTCTCTTCCTGTTCACAAATTGACCCCCCAATGATTGAGCCCCTTACCAGAAGTTGCTTCTGCCTCTTCTGAGGGCCACTATCTGCCACCTTGGGTTCTCACCTCTGGGGAACCCCCCCACATCCTCTCTGGATCACCAGAGTGGTGGATGAGTTCCCTAGTTGTACTGGCTGAAGAATGCACCACAAACATGCTACCCACATCCTCTCGGATCCCAACACAGTCCAGCAGGCCCTTTCCTTAGCATCCTGTGGGGCAATGGTGGTAGATTCCGTAGCCCCTGAATCCTAGCCAACTCAGCCCAGACTCCAGTGATCTCCTCACTCAGCCCAGAGAGGTGTATGCAGATAGGGAAGCACATCAGCCTCCAGAAGGTCTTTCTGAAAACTGCAGCTCTGCATCCAGTGCACTGCACCACTCCCAAAATTCCCATTCCTTCACTCTCTACTTTTTACTTGAATTGATGTTGTATCATTAGCCTGGATAGGATGTTTCAGATTTTCCCCTTTCTCACTTTACTTAACCCCTTTGTACCCTAATCCTAGATAGGGTGTTTCCTTTTTTCACACTCAGCAGGTAGTTACTGCTTGTACAGTCTGTTTCCTCCCTTCTGTTACCCTCTTACCTTCCTTCAGTACATCACACAGACCTCATGCTTTGGAGTTGCTCACTTGAGGGAACATTTTTAGTCTCTCCTTTTTTATGGAGATTCTAGTTCCTGCAGCCACTGGAATGACTCACCTGCCCTCATGTGACCTCAAAGAACACTCCAATGACATCTTGTACAACACATTTCACCAAAAATCTGCCCTGCTATGAAATTGAAGCCCTCCTTCCCACTCCCTTTCTCCCAAGTCAATGGCATAGGAAATAAACATGTGCAAAAACTATGACTTTTAAGCTCCAGTCTCCACTTAGTTTCTACTGCACTGTATTGACTCACCTGCCCCAATGCGATCTCACAGAACCCTCCAGTAGCATCCTAAGCTGAGCTGCATTGCAGAAATCAGCCCTGTTGAGAAACTGAAGCCCTACTCCATACTTCCTGCAAAAACCATAACTTCTAATCTCCATTATGCACTACTTCTAGAGATAAGGTCTGGAGTCAATATAAGTTGTCCAGTCCAATCCAATCCAATCCAATTCAATTCAAGTTTATCTATAAAAAACGCTATTCAAATTATCATAGCACTTGTACAATGCAAATTTAAAATCACATTAAAATAACCATAAATAGGTAAAATACAGTAACATCATTCAGTTCATTCAAATGTCAGGAAAGCAAGATAAAAATATGCATTTTCAATGCAGATTTGAAGCCCTCCACAGTCTGGCACTCCCTTATCTGATGAGGTAGAGAATTTAACAGGGTTGGGCCACAAATGTAAATGCATGGGCCCCAGAGGTCTTTAAGTGAACCCTGGAAACCTCTAACAAGCCCTCATTGGTGGAACAGAGTGGGTGGAGGGGGCAGTGGGGCACAGAAGCTCTTGCAGATAGCATGGCCCCAGTATGTGTAAGGCTTTATAGGTCAGCAAGCCAACCTTGAAGGTGATCCGCAACAGAATAGGCAGCCAGTGCAGATCATGCAGCACATGAGTGACATAGTTAGGTCGAGATAAACCAGTCAACAGCCTGGCCGCCATGTTCTGCACCAGCTGCAAGTGGCTGATATCAACCCCCGATAGCCAGAGGTACAGGGATTTGTAGTACTTAAGGCTGGTTGTCACAAACGCATTGACCAATGTTGGAAGGTCATCAGGTGGAACCAGACACTTAATCTGGGAGATATTTCTCAGATGTCAAAAGAAGACTTGATGATGGACAACACCTAAGATTTAAGTGTCAATCTCTCATCAAAAATAACACCCAGACTCCACACCCAGTTAGAGACCATCCACTGGCAGCCACCCACATGAAGCCCAGAAGGTTGCCCAGCCAAAGTCCCTTAATCTGACAACCCAGGTCCATAACTAAAACCTCCATTTTGTCTGGGTCTAGTTGGAACTCATCCAATCCTGGATCTCAGAGAGGCAGTTGTTAAAGACCAAAAGTTAAAGTTTTCAGGGGGAACTGCTGACTGGCATAAATTCTAGGCTCTTAGAAACTTCTGTAAGCAGGATACAAAAATGTTAAACAGAGACATATTAGGAATCTCCATGCTAAGAATCTTTCTCGCCCAAATTATTTTGGGAAAAGGATCAACTATCTCCTGAAGGGATGCTCAGAAGGTAATGTGCAGGATGCTAGAGCTGGAAGAACTCTGTGAAGTTCTGACCCTTATTAAATAAGAACCGGAATACAGTGACGTTCTGATTTGTTATGATTAGTTCAGATTTATTGACAAATATTTGAAAAAATGCATAAAAGTGTCCAAAGTCAGTCACATTTGACACAGAGGCCCAAAGGAAATAATTTAATGGATTATTTGCATAAAAATGTATGTAAAACTGCTAAATTAAAAAGCAATCACTCACTACTAGCCCCATCATGGTTGGCCTATAATGATGGGTTGGCATATCCTACTTGGTCCATAACATGAGTGTGTAGGGAGAGACAGAAAGAGAAGGAGAGAGAGACAGACAGACAGACAGATGCAAATACCTATATCATAGCACCACCAAGCACTGCAGGCACTGCCATGCAGCTACATTTTTTTTTTTTAATTAATGGTGCTGTGTGGGTATTATTTTGATGTATGTTCCAGTCAGAGCTGAACAGACCATAGAAATGGCTATGAATGATCAAATGAGCAGCACTAAGAGAGCCCACCCATCCTACCCATGTGAATGATGTAACTGCTTTGCATGCCCCGGTGTAGTGTGGTATATGGTACACTACCTGGTCCAAGAGGTGGTAATGTTTTCTAGTACTACGACAACTTCTACTGAATCTGATCAATCTGCTGAATCCTTAAAGAAGAAAAACAAAAGTCATAGCGATCACCACCACCCAGGCAGGCAGCCAGTTATACATCACATCAGTCAAGTGCAGTGTAGTCATAAAAATGTTTGCCACTGCCACCTGAAAACCTGATGACAAACACACAACACAATTACATCCTTCCTAGTTCCACAATTGCTGCCAGCGACTGCCAAGTAATTTAAGTATCAAAAATAAAATACAGTAATATAATAATCTCAGCCCAGTTACTGTATATGAGATGTAACCCAGCTAGCATACCATGCACACACAAACAATAAAGAAATTATATGAATTTTTAATTTAGTAGCATTTTTTTTTCTGTAAAGTATTCGCAGCCAAATATGGGGGGCATGAGAAATATACAAAGAGTATTCAGTTTCTGGGTTCCAGGCATCTGCTAAGCCATGCACTGTACAAAAATTAAAACAGTACAGTCAGGATCAGTTGCTGAGGGCAAAAAAAGTGAAAAGTACTAGTAGTAAGGACTGGAGTAAGGACAAAAAGTGATAAGTAGTAGTCGTGACTCATGAGGACAAAAAGCGGTAGTAGTAGTAGTAGTAGACAGCAGTACCCTGTCTTCCAGATCAGATAGTGGTACCAGCCAAGTAAGTTTGTTACATGAAATGCAGTTTCTTGCTGTATTTGGACTCTGAACCCACAGATGTTATTATTTAGTTTTTTCTATTCTGTACTGCCTCATGTGATCATTCAAGTAACAGTGGCCTGGCCTACTTCATCCTGACCTGACTTGTTGCAATTAATTACTACCTCATATAGTAGACCCTGTTCACAAAAGAGTTTCACCACAGGCATGAATTCTTGAAAGTATTTTGTGGATAGGGCCTGCACAGAGCAGTCAGTGTATGTTTTATTCACTTATCAAATTTGAAATTAAAAAGAGGAATGTTGATTTTGAGAAAAGTGAGGCACTCAGCATTTTCTGGTGCCAAACAGGATCGTGAGTCAGCAAATGACGTTACCAGCTGAACTGAATAAGTGTTCTGAACACATACACTAATCAAAGAGCAATTCATGTACTTTATTGCAATGTTTACTGAAGCAGGCCACATATTTTGTTTGGATTTCCAGTATTGCAAAGGATCAGCATTGCAGCTGATATTGGGCTCTGCCAGGTACATTTTAACAATGGTCTGTGCTGCGGCTGTGTTACAAGAGGCAGATGAAGAAGATGTTACAATTACATTTTCTAAATGACTCTGGAGACAAGAAACTGAACCAAGTGACTATGGGACAGTGCTATGCTTGGCTGGTGGTGAAGAAGATTAAGCTGCAATGGCTGAGGAGGAAGAGGGAGAAAATGCCGTAACAGTAGAGGATGGGCCACCTGATCCTGTGCTGTGTTGTGAAGAAGATTCTGAAAGTGGAGCTGCTGTTGTACTCTGTTCCATGACAACACACACCTCATCAATTATTTCATTTTTTATCTCTAAAAAAGTATCATCATCATCACTCAATAGTTGCTTTGATTTGTATCATGGGTTCAAGATTGTTGCTTTAATGTAGTACTGAGAATGAAGCATTTTACATAGTTTATCATCTTCAACTTTTTTGATCATATGTCTTGTTATATCTTGTTGTATTCTGGGGGGCAATCTGCATGTGCCAGCAGCACCACTGGCAGCCTGTGTGATCATGGAACTGTCTTGCTTCTCTAACTTTTCCCTAATCATATTTAATCTGAATTTTAACATTTTTATTAGGGGTATCACCTGACTGAGAGTTGCTGTGTTTGCACTAACTTCCGTGGTGATTTCCTCAAATGGCTGGAGCAGGAAAATTAGAAACTCCAGCATGGCCCACTGTGGTGGAGTAATACAGATGTCTGCATCACAAATTTTATTTTCTAAAGTGTACTGTCTGACAGCTTTATTTTGTTCCAGCAGCCTTTGGAACATATAAAAAGTCAAATTCCAGCATGTAGAAATGTCTTGGATCAATCTGTACAAAGGTAAACTATTCTGCTGCTGTCTTTTTTTCAAACAAGGGACAGGCTTTGCTTGAGTGACTGAAATGAGTGCATATTCTTTTAGCAGTGCTAATAAGAGCCTTAATCTCCCCTTTGTCATTGAGAAAACAGTGAACTATTAAATTTAAGCAATGTGCAAAGCAGTGGATGTGATCAAAGCCCACCTCCTCCAAGGCCTTCCTTATGATGGATCCATTATCTGCAACTATAAAGCCAACTGACAGTCCCTGTGAAGTGAACCATTGCTGTACTGGTTTTTGGAGCTCTTCATTGATGTTGTATGAGATATGTTCAGGTGGAAAATAAAACATTCTTAGAACAGCAATGCTTCACTGTCCCCAATCCCATGTGAATTATTGAAACATGCACAATGTGCCATGATAGACATGAAGGGTTCAGGCTGATAGCTGGTCCAGATATCTGTTGTGAGATGCACCACCCTACCAACAGCACTGCACAAAACACGTCTTAATTTTTTACATACGACATAGTAAAGCTCTGGAATCCCTGTTGTCGAGAAGAATCCCAAGGGACTGGGGAGATAGTGGTGGCCTGGGTGGCTGCTGATGGGGGATGCAAAAGGCAGGAAGTATGGCAGTGTGACTGCATGTACATGAGCAAAGGCAGGCTTGCAAAATCTTTGACTTGTGCATTGTAGAAGATCCAGAGGAGAGAGGGAGAGACTACTGGAGACGGAAGATAAATTTTACAGTTACAGAAAATCCTAAATGAAAGTTTTTTTTTCATTTCTTGGCTTCAGACAGTGTAGCTGTGTACATGAGCAAGGGCAGGCTGGCAAAATGTTTGACTTGTGCCATTTCAAATTCAGAGGAGAGAGGGAGAGACTGCTGTGGGGGGCCAAGAGAGATTTTACAGTTACAGAAAATCCCAAATGAAAGTTTTTTTTTCTTTTCTTGGCCTCAGACAGTGTAGCTGTGTGTACTGTAGGGGGGCTGACTATAAATGTAACTGACCCAGAAATCATAAATATTTTTTCCCTGGCTTCAGTCTGGCTGTGTGTACAGGGCAAGGGCAGCAGGGTGGCAAAATAAATCTTTCACTTGTGCCAGCCAGGGAGGGGGAGAGAGAAAGAGAGAGAGAGATAGAGATAGAGAGAGAGAGAGACTGTATGGGGGCCACGATAAATGTAACAGTCCCAGAAATCCCAAATACAATTTTTTCCTGTCTTCAGTGTGATTATGTGTACAGGGCAAGGGCAGCAGGGTGGCAAAATAAATCTATGACTTGTGACATCCAGAGGGGAGAGAGAGAGAGAGAGACTGCAGGTAGGCCCATGATAAATGTGACAGTCCCAGAAATCCCAAATAAAATTTATTTTCCTGGCTTCAGTGTGGCTGTGTGTACAGGGCAAGGGCAACAGGGTGGCAAAATAAATCTTTGACTTGTGCCATCCAATCATGAATCACGAGCACTTGTTAAAGTTCATTTACAATTTCATGTATTAAAGAAAATACTGTTCAGACAAACAACATGCAAGCTGACGCGCCTGTACTGCTGGATGTAGGTGGCCCTGGGGATAATCTGACTTTGTGACATATAGCAGGCTGTTTACAAAACAACACAAGTAAAGTACAAGTACTGTACACACAAGTGTTGTCATCATCATCATTCATTCCCCATTATTTCTCCTTATTATCATTAGTTTTATAGTACTATATATCATGTTACATTGTGTTTAAGCATTAACCAACCCCCAGTGTGGAACTGTGCTGCGTGCGGCTATGCACCAGATGTGTCTGCATCTCCAATTCAAATTCTGAGGCACACTTAACAGTTGCTGAACTTGATCAGGTAACAGTAACTAATTGTATTGTAGGAGTCAGTCTGGTAATCTTGGAAAGAATATGCCAGATGTTAACTGGAGTACCTTTGCTGCAGCCACATCCAAGAGCAGGGCCATTCTTGATGCCCTACAGGAGGCATGCCTCTGACAGCTAGTTTTGGAACCCACTCATGAGGGAGCAATCTTAGTCCTCGTACTCTCAAATGGGGACAGTCAGAGAATCTCAGATCTAGAAGTGGGTAGCCATCTGGGAACAAGTGACCACCAAACAGTGCAGTTCACAATAAACTCAGCTACAGAGTCAAGCCATGCAAAAGTGAGGCTACTGGACTTCAGGAGGGCTGACTTTGGCAAGATGGGAGAGTGCCTTAGAAAAGCACTAGCAAAGGGCAAGAAGGAGGGGTGGAGCAACAATGGGGAAACATCAAAACTGCCATCACAGAGGCAACAAGCCTGTTTGTGAAGCAAATAAACAAATCAAAAGGAAAGAAAAAGCCACTATGGTTCTCAAAAGAGGTGGCAGGGAAGGTTAGGGAGAAAAAGATAGCATTTAGGAAGTATAAGGAAACACAGAAGGAGGAGGACAGAGAACTGTACCAGTCAGAATAGCTAAGGTCCAAACTGAGAAAAAGATAGCCAACTCCTCTTTTTTCCACTCCTGCCAAGTCCTGACTTCCAACCTGCTGTCACCATCCCCCAATGATCAGTTTTCTCTCCCCCCACCCTTGCCCCAGTAAGTCTCCTTTCTCTGACTCTCACTAGTTTCTCTTCCCTCCCTTCATATATTTTGTTTCATATTTGTGGCATTTCTTTTTGGTTTTGTTTGGCAGCTTTTTCTGGTGGCATCTCTACCGAGGTGCTTCTGCTCCTCTGACCATCCTCTTTCATCTGGGCTGCATTGTACACTCAGCATGGTTGTATACTGTGAGTGTGTCACGTGACTGTCTGTTGCCTGATTAAATGCCACCGGCTGCCTGTGCGTGGAGCGAGCATGCCTATAGCATCTGTATGGAAATGGTAAACAAAATGGCAGAAATGGCGTTTCCAGGGTCCTGGAACTGGGCTTTGGTGGCAAAGTCCATATTTATCCGGGCCTGTGGATTACGGGTTCGATCTGGGGGTCTGGATCTCCCACAGACCAGTCTGCCCAGCCCTACAGGATACTATTTTATTTATTTATTTAATAGTTTCACCAGGAAGGCAGACTAAGCAGGATTGCTCTTTTCCAGATGCATCCTTGGGGGGAAGGAACAAGTTGTTCACATACAATAACAAAAAGTATAGGGATGAACTGTTCATATACAAACAATAGATACAGCAATAGATTAGCAATAATGCATAAAGTACATGAATCATGAGTCAATAATAAGCATAATTAACATAGATGACAGCATAAACATAGCAAAAACCATAGGGCACAAAGTATCATGCAGTGGGTGCTGAACCAATGCAGAGCAATTTCAGTTGAGTTTTCCAGGAACATAGTGATGAGGCAGAGTTGAGCATGGTGTGGTGAGGGTAGGCTTAGGTTTTATCTTAGGTAGGTGTAGGGAGAAGCAGGAGGCATGGTGTGGTGTAGGAAGGTTTAGGGTGTAACAGAAGGTAGTTGCCAACATGAGAGGAGGATTGGACCTGGACTTGGAGGTAGGTGAGGTAAGGGTTGTCACAATGTGGGTAGATCAGGGTTGAGTCATTGTGTGGTAAGACATTAGACTAACTTTGTAGCTGAAGGTAATGGTATGGAAGGATTATCTGTATGGGAGGTAGAGAGGGCCTGTGGTTAGAGACAGGTGAGATTAGGTGCAGGTTCTGACAGCAGAGGTGTAGACACAGACTAGAGATGAAAGAGCTGCTTGAGTTGGTGCATCTCAGATGGAGGGGGGGAGAGGGCATTCCACAGTTTAGGACAGCAGTATGAGAAGGTGGACTGACCTACAGTGGTGTACCTTTGGGGAAGAGCCAAGGATCTGTGACTGGTGTTATGGAGAGAGTAGGAGGGAAGGGCGGGGGTAGAGAGAGTAGAGGTGAGGTAGGAGGGTAGTGACCCAAACCATAATTTGGCCACAAAGCTAGCAAAATGGCTGAGACATCTTAATTTTACAGATTGGAGAGAGAGGGCTTTATTAAGATCACAGTGATGGGTCCATGTGGAGAGGGGATAGAGTGAAATGACAGAAGGAGGGGAAAGAGGGTGTCCAGTTTGGCAAGGGAGGACTTGGGAGTGACATGGTAGTCTATGTCAGCACAGTTAAAAGTGGGGAGGATCATTTCCTGTACAATTGTGCAGTGAGCAAGTAGTTGAGTGCAATCACGGTTTCTGCATAATGTGCCAAGCTTTGGGTGCAGTTTTTTTTGGACTGTGTTCAGTTGTACAGAAAAATCCAGGTGCTGGTCTAGCTAACCCCCAAGGTACCTAAAAGAGGTGATGTTCTCTAAAGATGTCTCATCCATAGTGTGGAAGATAAGTCTCTAATTTGTGCTGAAGGTCATGGAAACAGCCTTTTCGGTGTTTAGGAACAGCTAATTTGAGTGGAACCAGTGCTGTACCTTTCTGAAATCCAGCTGACATCTTTCTGCCCCCTCAGATCAGGAAGAATCTGATGTGTAAAGGACGGTATTATAGTAGATGGAAATCTGGTATCTGAATCTGTTGCTTTGACTAATGCTTTTTAACAATTTCTTCACTAATCTGGACTGGTATCTAGCACCTCAGACTGGGAATCTGAGCCATTCCTCTAATTCTAACAATCACTCTCCTCAGTTTCACTTCTATGTAATCACCAGATAGGATGTACTTGCCCAGCTAAGGAGGATTAAACCAAAGGGTGCACCAGGCTTTGATGAACTAGAACCCAAGTTTTCGAAAATAGCAGCTCCTATCATAGACATGACTCTCAAAAACCTATTTAATAAATTCCTTCTACTGGGATCTTCACCTGACAATTGGAAAACTACCTTAGTGGTCCTCATCCATAAAGATGGTGTTAGAGACCCAGTTGAAATTATAGACCAATATCTCTCCATAGCACACTAGCTAAAATTCAAGAGAAATTGATGTGCACCCACCTCTAGCGCTACTTGCAACTACATCACTCTTTTTATGATGCTCAGCATGTTTTAGAAAAAAATCATGGGATGGATACTGCTCTTGTTTGTATCACCTCGGATATACTTTGGGCTATGGGCTGTGGGATAACAACTGGAATGATATTTATAGATCTAAGCCATGGCATTTGACCTTGTAAACCATGAACTTCTGTTTTCCAAACTCAGACATATTGGTCTAGATGACCTAGCATGCACCTCGTTCCAGCATTACCCAACAGACAGAATGCAGCTTGAGAAATGGCAGAGATGTATATCTGAACTAAACCAGTATCTACAGGGTTATCCCAAGGATCCAGTCTGTGCCCATTGTTGTTTTCATTGTTTATAAATTGGCATGCCTGAAATTTGTGGTGTAGGACTAAGCTTCAATTGTATGAAGACAATGCCTTACTGTACAGAAGCTCAGCAGATGTAAATCAAATAAACTGACCTAAATGCTGATTTTAAGAAACTGGAGAGCTGGCTATTAGACAATAAGGTTGTCCTTAATCTCAAGAAAGTCAAAGCCATTTTATTTGGTTCCAGGAACCAGAGTAAAGTGAGACAAAATTTACTCCAGCTATCCTGTTTGGCTGGTATTCATAGAATATAGATTACTGACAGCAGTTAAAGACTGCTTGGCCCACCCAGTCTGCCCATTTTCCCTACCTACTACAACACCACAGACCCTACTTGATCTCTGGCTTTACCCCCTTTCTCTACTGCTAAGATTCCCTTACACCTATCCCATGCATACTTGAAGCTTATTACCATTTTTTCCCCCACACCTCCCCTGGGAGGCTGTTCCAGGCATCCACCACTGTTTCTGTGAAGAAGTACTTCCTTACATCTCCCCTGAGTTTCCCCCCTCCAACATCATAGTATGTCCCCTTATTCTTGAGCATCTTTTTTTCTGAAAAATGCTTCCATCTTGAACTTAATTTAAACAAGTGAGGTATCTGAATGTTTCTATCATATCCCCCTCCCTCATTTCATCCAGGGTGTACATATTAAGGTCCTTCAGTCTCTCTTCATAGGGCTTTTGATGCAGACCCTGCACCATTTTGGTTGCTCTCTTCTGGACTGCCTCTACCCTGTCCATGTCCTTCCTGAGATGTGGTCTCCAGAACAGGGCACAGTACTCTAGGTGAGGTCTCACCAGTGATCTATACAGTGGTAACACTGGCTCCCTCTTTCTGCTGGTGACACCCCTCCCTATGCACCTTAACATCCCACTATTTCTCCCCACTGCCTTGTCACACTGTCTGGCTACTTGTCTGAAAGTGACTGACTATGAAATACCTTGGCATCCATCTTGACCAGGAGATCACACTTAAACATCATGTCAAGGCTGTGATGAAATCCCTGCACCAGAAGATTGGTCTGCTATACAGGCATAGTGGGTACCTCGTAACAAAGCATGGCTTGGCATTGCCACTGACACATCGCTGCCTGTTTTACTCTATGGAGCCCTACTCCTACAAACCCTCTGAGGTTTGGAACTAACTAGATTCCAGGTATTATACCACAGGAAAGCACATTCTGCAGTGGGAGCACAGCCCAGAGACCATCACTGTGATGTGCTCACTGCCCTAAACTGTCTCTCCCTTGAAGCAAGACTAACCTCTCCAGTACTCTACCTAGCCCTACCTAGCCTTTAAGCTGTTCAAAATTGCAGTCCCTCCCAGTCTCCAGCCTAAATGACAGAAAAGGGAACTTAAGTCCTCAACCTGTCCATCACTAAAGGTCCTGAGGGTCTGGACTTGTGGCTGACAGGTCTTTTGCTATTTCTGTGATGTTTCTTTGGAACAGCTTACAGCTAATATTCTTAAAGGAGTACTACTGGCTAATGTGAAGCTCTGACCACTTCACAGATTGGGGCTTCACTGCACAAATTCCCCCTGCAGTCACCCTGTAATATGTATATTTTAATTACCTGACTGCTCGTAAAGCTCCTACAAACCATCTAAGGTTCAGAACTAAACAGATTCCAGGTATTATACCACAGAGCAGCACATTTTGTGGTGGGAGCACAGCCCAGAGACTGTCACTGTGATGTGCTCACTGCCTTAAACTGTCTCTCCTTTGAAGCAAGATTAACCTCTCCAGTCCTCTACCTAGCCTTAAAGCTGTTCAAAATTGCAGCCCCTCCCAGTCTCCAGCCAAATGATGGAAAAGGGCACTTACGTCCTCAACCTGTCCATTGCTAGAGGTCCCAAGAGTCTGGACATGTGGCTGGCAGGTCTTTTGCTTCTTCTGTGATGTTTCTTTGGAATAGCCTACAGCTAACATTCTTAAGGGAGAACTACTGGCTAAAGGGAAGCCCCGACCGCTTCACAGATATGGGCTTCACTGTACCAATTCCCCCTGCAGTCATCCTGTAATATCTATATTTTAATTACCTGACCACTCGTAAAATTTGGGGAAGCCCCCGGTGCAGCCGGCATTTTCAATCATGCCACCCCCATCCACTCCCGTTCTCACTAGTAATAACAAGAGATGATGATGCGCCATTGCCCCTGCCTTATGGGTAGCCCTGTGTACAGAAATATTACCAATAGTATATATTACAAGATGATCATTTTTTTTTACACCGTTTAACTAAATGCCATGTGTATGCCAGCCATACGTATGGCATTTAGGAAAACTGTGTAAAAATGAATGGAGAGTATACTAAAGGAACGATTGGGGGTGTACTTGGAGGAGGTGAGAGGTCTGGATAGTCGGCAACATGGGTTTGTGCCAGGTAGATCATGTCAAACCAATCTTGTGGAGTTCTATGAATGAGTAACATCAGAACTGGACAGGGAAAAGCCTGTGGATGTATTATTCTTGGACTTCAGCAAGGCGTTTGACTCTGTCCCCCACAATGGTCTGGTGGAGAAACTGACGGGGTTGGGAGTAGGTCCTTTGATGGTCAGATGGATTGAAAACTGGCTCGCTGGACGCACCCAGAGAGTAGTGGTCGGTGGGGAGATCTCGAACCCTAGAGAGGTTGGTAGTGGGGTACCACAGGGATCAGTCCTGGGTCCGATCCTGTTTAATGCATACATATCGGACATCAGGGAGGGTATAGGGTGTGAAATGAGTCTCTTTGCTGATGACTCCAAGATGGGAGCAGTAGTTGAGGGGAAAGAGGGGAGGTTGGCACCGCAAAGGGATCTGGACACCCTGGAAAGCTGGGCTCACACATGGAAATTAAATTTCAATATCACCAAGTGCAAGGTGTTACATCTTGGGTGGGGAAACCCTAAACACAGGTACACCCTGGGAGGGGAGGCACTGGAGGCCTTAACAGGGGAAAAAGACCTAGGGGTCATGGTGGATGCATGTATGAATAACTCTGAGCAGTGCAGGAGAGTGGCTAGCAAGACAAACAGGATGTTGGGATGCATCGTAGGGGGGATCACCTCTAGGAGCAGGGAGGTGATTCTGCCACTGTACAATGGACTGGTTAGACCACACCTTGAGTACTGTGTGCAGTACTGGAGACCACACTTGAAGAGGGACATACAGCTCCTGGAGAGGTGCAGAGGAAGGCAACTAAGATGATACGAGGACTAGGGGATTTGACGATGAGGACAGACTTGAGGAGCTCTGCCTGTTTTCACTGGAGGAGAGGAGAGATGGGGACATGATTGAGGTCTTCAAGTACCTCAGGGAATAAATAGAGTAAACATGGAGGATCTTAGACTAAAGCAGGGAGGTATCACCAGAGGGCATGGTTTGAAGTTGGAAGGTAGAAGGGTGAGGAGGGGGAAAGAGGAGGAGGTTTTTCACTGAGAGGGTGGTGGACCCTTGGAATGCAATGCCTGGTGAGCTGGTTCAGAGATCCACAGTGGAGGGCTTCAAGGGAGGGTGGGACAGACACAGAAAGTGGATGTATCAGATGATGGCCTGGCCCAGGGGGGTGGGAATGGATGATAGGGGTTTCTGGAACACAAGGGGGGAGGGCCTCGGCACCCAACTAGGGATCTGTGGTTTGAGCCGACTTGATAGACCGTAAGGCCTAATCTGCTGGCAATTAGTATGTTAGTATGTTAATATATACTATTGATAATCATTAGCATAAGCTTTCAGAGCTACTGCATTTGTTGCTGGTTGATTGTTTCTGCACTTACCTCCTTGTTTCTTTCATCTGTGGTTCTTCTTTTTTGGCAGGGGAAGGGCCCAGCCACCCACCCCCATCCTCAACCACCCCACACTACACTCCTTTTATAGGGTAGCACAGTCGTGACATTTCCTGTAGCAAAGCAGGAAGGGGCAGATCAGAGGGGTATCCACACAGTGACCTCATTTACAGGGGCACTAGTAATTTAACTTGTTATAACAAGTTATACAAAAACAAACAAATAAAACACAAAATCAAACTTTTGCTTTCATTTTCTTCCTTCTAATTACTCTGATCAGGTTATAAACCCAGCAACTTATCTGGAATGGATATCTTTAACTGCAGGTACTGCAGAACACTTTTCAGAAGGGCAGATTTACAGGATTTAGGACACTACCCTACATGCTGGGCCATTAGAGATCTAAGGGCTCAGCTCCAGGCAGCATGGGCAGAGATTGTGCACCTCAAGTTGCATATTCAACAGGAAATATATTATAAGAACTGCCTGCCATTTCCCCAACATCCAACAGAAGCACCTCGACCGCAGAGGTTAGTTGGTCTGGGAGGTTGGCAGGTGGTGAGGAGAGGCAAATCAGGTGTCCCATCACTCAGTGCTCGCCAACATATCACCTCCATAAACCATATTAAAACTACAAACAGGTATCTGCCTCTTTCTCCGAAATCAAACAAAGGAGCAGAGGCACTGCAGAGCAGGACACTGCAGCACAGAAGCTAGCACAACAAAACATGCCCAAAACAGGAACCAAAACAAAAAAAGCAAAAAGGAAATCCTAAAAACTTCTGATCATAGGAGACTCCATGATTCAGGGAATTGATAAATATCTCCAGACAGGGGTAATGGTCAAATGTCTCCCAGGTACATCAACGTGAAGAGACACTGACAGCATTGCTAAAATTGTTTAGGAAGCATGAGAAAACATTGACATCTTGGTACACATAGGGACTAACAACCATGCCAGCCGGTCAGTTGTGAAGACCAAGGAACACCTGACCAGGCTGGGTGACAAACTATCATCCATTTCATCCAGCATCTCTTTCATTGAGATCCTACCAGTCTGGAAGAGGGGGGCAGATGGATGGAAGGTCAGAGAAGGGGGAGATAGGGGAGCTAAACATGTGGCTCAAGGTCTGGTGCCAGGAAAAAGGACACAAATATATAGGGAACTGGCAATAGTTTTGGGAGTGAAAGTTCTTTAAATTTGATGGACTGCATCTGATTAAGGAGGGAGTCTGTGCATTGGGGCAGAAGTTTGACGTCTTTGTAGAATATTTAAACTAGAAAATGGGGAGAGGGGTGCAGCACCCCATGTGTCCAATGGGAAGAACACCCTCCCCCCTCAGCTAGTGGTCAAACAGGAGTTCAGCATGTTTGTAGTTCATTTCCATCACCAGATAAGGAAAAAGGTCCAGCTCCCTATACGATGTACAGGGGAAATGCCAGACCTCACCCAACAACTAAGACACCGAAATCTGGCCAATGGAAAATCACGTACACAAATGCTCGCAGTCTGGGAAACAAGATCCCAGATCTGCAGGCAATAATAACAGAGGCTAAACTGGACATAGTAGCCATTCGTGAGATATGGTTTACCAGTAGCCACACTTGGGAGACTTCAGTACCTGGCTATGTACTATTCGGAAGAGACTGAGGTGCAAAAAGAGGGGGGTGGAGTGGCCCTTTATGTCAATGGAAATATCAAAGCTACAGAAATTCAGAATACACAGAAGGAGCCAGAAGAACTGTGGGTCACCCTGGAAACAGGAAATGGGACAGCCATATGAACTGGGGTTATGTACAGGCCTCCAGAACAGGGGGAGGACATAAACACATTACTGTTAGAAGATATACAAATCATGACAGCTAAAGGGGAGGTTCTGATAATAGGAGACTTCAACATGTCACATACAGATTGTTCAATACCAGCAGAGACATCTGACAGAACTAGATATATGGTGGATCCACAAGAGACAGGGCTACCCTAGATCTAGTACGGACTAACAGGGAAAGGATCACAGATCTCCAGGTAGAAGGTCACCTGGGGGCCAGTGATCATCACATGGTATGGTTCAATTTGGCTACTAGAACAAAATCATCCAATTCCAAGGCAAAAATATGGGACTTCAGAGGAGTTGACTTTGATAAGATGGCCACAAGCTAGCCCTGGTAAAATGAAATACAGATGAGGGGGTACAGGCAAAGTGGGCAAGCATTAAAGATGCAATACTTGAAGCAACATCCCATTGTGTTAGTGAGAAAGGGAAGTGCCAAAGAAGAAAGAAACCACTTTGGTTCTCAAATACAGTAGCAGAAAAGTTCAGAGCCAAAAGGCTGGCCTTCAGCAAATATAAGGAAATGCAGCAGAATGAAGATAGGGTGGCATACCAAACTTCCCTAAGGGAAGCAGGGAAGGCAGTAAGGCAGGCAAAGGCTCAAACTGAAGAAACAATAGCATGAACAGTAAAAGAAGGTGATAAGACTTTCTATAGATACATTAGTGAAAGGAGAAAGTCCAGAGAGGGTATTGCTAAGATCAAAGGGGATAAGGGGGCATGTGAGGCAGAGGACCATGTAAAAGCATCTATCCTAAATAGATACTTCTGCTCAGTATTTACTGAAGAGAAGGTAGGGCAGGGTCCACAGATCAGCACCATGGACACAGGAGGGAGGGAGGTATGCACTAGTCCCTTCACAAAAGAAACGATCCTACAAGAGCTCGATAAGCTCAGGGTAGACAAGGCAATGGGACCTGATGGCATACATCCCAGGGTACTAAAGGAGCTAAGGGTGGAACTAGCGGAGCCATTATCAGAACTGTTTAGTGAGTCTCTGAGCACAGGAGAGGTCCCAGAAGACTGGAGAAGGACTCATGTGATCCCACTCCACAAGAGAGGTAGCAGGGAGGAGGCAGGGAACTACAGACCAGTCAGTCTTACCTCAGTAGTGGGCAAGATTATGGAGACACTCCTTAAGGAAAGGATAGTGCAACACCTGGAATCATAGGAGCACAGGATCCAAGACAGCATGGGTTTACAAAGGAAGGTCCTGTCAAACTAATCTCATAGATTTCTTTGACTGGGTAACCAGAGTAGTGGACCAAGGGGGAGCAGTTGATGTCACCTACCTTGACTTCAGCAAAGTTTTCGATACTGTTCCACATAGAAGATTGATTAGTAAGTTGGGTAGGCTAAGAGTGGGTCAGACGTTGGTCAACTGGGTGGCAAACTGGTTAATGGGCAGAAAACAGAGAGTGGTGGTAAACAGTATACAGTCAGAAGAGATGCAAGTCACAAGTGGGGTACCTCAGGGATCAGTCCTGGGGTCAGTCCTCTTCAATATCTTCATCAGTGACATTGCAGATGGACTGGAGGGTAAGGTTTGTTTGTTTGCAGATGACACCAAGATCTGCAACAGAGTAGATGATCCAGATGGGGTGGGCACAATGAGAAGAGATCTGGATAAACTGGCAAAATGGTCGGAAGAGTGGCAACTGGGGTTTAACGCAAAGAAATGCAAGATCATGCACAACCAAAATGGTGCAGAGTCTGCACCAGAAGACATACGAAGAAAGACTAAAGGAGCTTAATATGTATACCCTTGAGGAAAGAAGGGAGAGAGGGGACATGATAGAAACTTTCAAGTACCTCAAGGAAATCAACAAAGTCCAAGAGGGTAGCATCTTTCAGAAAAAGAGATGTGCAAGAACAAGGGGGCACAATTTGAAGATAGAGGGGGGACAGCTCAGAGGTAATGTGAGGAAGTATTTTTTCACAGAGAGGGTTGTGGATGCATGGAACAGCCTCCCTGAGGAGGTCGTGGAGTCAAGAACAGTGGGGGAATTCAAGAATGCATGGGACAGACATAAGGCAGTCCTAGTGGAAGGGGTAGGAGGAAGTAAGCTGTTGGTTAACTAGGATCTGCAGCTTATCTGTTAGGTAGGAAAATGGGCAGACTAGGTGGGCTAAGCGGTCCTTTTCTGCCATCAAATTCTATGTTTCTATGTTTCTATAGGGAGGAGAAACCCTGAAGCCACCTATAGTCTGGGAGGGGAGTTGCTGGCAGTCACAAGGGAAGAAAGAGACTTGGGTGTCATCATCACTAATGACCTGAAATCATCGAAGCAGACCACTGAAGCAGTAGGTAAGACTAGAGGGATGTTGGAGTGTATTAGTAGGGGTATCACAAGTCGGAAAGGGAGGTAATAATCCCTCTTTACAAAACACTGGTTAGGCCCCATCTGGAGAACTGCGTGCTGTACTGGAGGCCGCACCTTCACAAGGACATTAACCAAATTGAGGCAGTCCAGAGAAGGGCAACCAAAATGGTGCAGGGACTGCATCAGAAAACATATGAGGACAGATTAACTGAGCTCAATATGTATACACTAGAGCAAAGGAGGGACAGCGGTGATATGATCAAAACATTCAAACACCTTAAGGGCATTAACAAGGTGAAAGAGTCTAACATGTTTCAATATAAGAAAAATAGCAGGACAATAGGACACAGCATGAGATTAGAGGAAGACCGATTAAGGGGTAACGGGAGGAAGTTCTTTTTTCACAGAAAGGATGGTGGATGCATGGAATGGCCTACCTCAGGAAGTGGTGGATATGAATACAGTGCAGGGCTTCAAACAGGCATTGGATAGGCATAGGGGAGCAATACAGATGAGTATGAATAGATAGGCCATTGACAGAGCAAAGGCCGATGGCACATTCATAAGGTAGAAAAAGAAATGGGCAGACTGGATGGGCCTTGTGGTCCTTATCTGCCATCAACTTCTATGTTTCTATGTTTTCATAATATTTCCATACACAGGGCTACCTATAAGGCAGAGGCAATGGCACATCATCATCTTACTGTCGTTATTACTAGCGAGGCCAGGATTGGATGGGGATGCCATGATTGAAAATGCCAGCTGCATCAGGGGCTTCCCCCGAATTTTACAAGCGGTCAGGTAATTAAAATATACATTTTACACGGTGATTGCAGGGGGAATTTGTACAGTGAAGCCCTGATCTGTGAAGTGGTCAGGGCTTTGCTTTAGCATGTAGATCTCCTTCAAACTATTCTATAACCACCTTCAAAACCATCCTAAGGGCTCATTTGCTTGTGGGCAATCATTGTAAATGTACTCAATGACTCAGCACTTCCCTGTAACTGACTGTACTTCTCCATAGTAACAAGTGATCTAAGTGGGTGAGCACTGGATGGGCTAGCTCTGCTGACACTGATGCTATAACCCTGATATTTGTAACTTCTCACATGTCGTGTAATGTAACTTGATGTGTAATTAACCTGGACATGTCCTTGTTCTGCGATATCACATTTGTCTAATGTTATATATGCTTATCTGTTTTCTGTACATGGAAACATGGACAATGATGGCAGAAAAAGACCAAAGGTCCATGCAGTCTGCCCAAGTTCCCTAAATCCCTGGAACCTTCCTTGGAACCTAATGTTCCTTCAGGGTATTTAACCCTCCCAGTCCTATCGCCATTCTCATCCTTGGGCCTGCCTCCCCATGAAACCACTATTCCCTTCATTCTGCCACATGCCTGTTTCAATCCCCTGATTGTTCTCACTCCCATCACCTCAGCTGGCAGACTGTTCCAAGGATACACCACCCTTTCCATAAAGATGTATTTCCTCACATCCCCTCTGAACCTCCCACCTGCTAATTTCCACTTGTGCCCACATGACTGCGAGTTGGTATGCAGACTGAATAATTCCTAGCAGTTCACCTTATTAATTACTTTGAAGAATTTGAAGGTCTCAATCATATCCCACTCTCCCTTCTAACCTCCAAAGAGTACATATTTAGTGACCTGAGGTGCTCCTCATAGGATTTATCCTGCCATCCCTGAATAATTTTGGTTACTCTGCACTGCACCATCTCCAGCCTATCCTTGTTCTGTTTGAGGTCAGGACTCCAGAACTGGGTGCAGTACTCCAGGTGAGGCCTCACCAGTGATCTGTAGAGAGGAAGAATTACTTATTTTCTTTTGCTATCAACTATCTCCCTATACATCCCAGAATCCTGTTTGCTTTGTTGTAGGCCTTGATGCACTGGCTTGTTTGTTTCAGGGAGCTACTGATAATAACTCCTAAATTCCATTCCTGGTCTGTAGTGCTAAGTCTCCCCCCACCCCCATCTAGTACTGTGTCTTGGGGTTCTTTCTCCCTAGGTGTATTACCTTGCACTTTTTAGTGTTGAATTTTAACTGCCAGACCTTTCATCACCTCTCAGGTTTTTGTAGGTTCTTCTACATATCCCTTACTCCCTCTTCACTATCCACCCTTCTACACAGTTTTGTATCATCCACAAAAAGACACAACTTACTGTGACTTCCTTCACTAATATCACTAATTGACATGTTAAAGAGGACTGGCCCCAGGACAGATCCCTGTGGAGCTCCACTCGTCACCTCTTTCTCCTCTGACTTAGCTTCATCAACCACCACCCTCTGTTGCCTCTCTGCTAGCCAATTCCCCACCCAGTTCACTAGCCTTTTAGCTGCAACCAGGTCTTCCATCTTCTTCAGCAATCTCTTGTGTGGTACTGAATCAAAGGCCTTACTGAAGTCAAAGTACAGCAGGTGGACTACGTGGCCCTTGTCTGTCTCCTTAGTCACCCAATCAAAGAAGACTATCAGGTTGGTTTGACAAGATCTTCCTCCCATAAAACCGTGTTGTCCGCTATCCTGGAGTCCATTGCTCTCTAAGTAGTCTACAAGGTCCTCTTTGATCAGAGATTCATCAGCTTCCCCACAATAGAGGTAAGACTGACTGGTCTATAATTCCCTGGTCATCCTAATCATGTATGTATAATCTGATGTTACTGTATTGTAATTTAATTCTGGTCACCCCTGAAAAAAGGACACAAATCTCAGTGGGCCTACCTGGTCCACAAATTTCAATAAATAAATAAATAAATAATTCCTGCTGTCACTGAATTGGCTCAGCTGCCCTACATGACCATGAAGGTCCCAATAATGGCATCCTCAGCAAACAATTGCCCTGGAAATTAACCCTATTATGAAACTAAAGCCCTCTTCTCCACTAACTCTCTCTATACAGTCACCAACACAAGAATGATAAATGTGCAAAAAACAAAGTATTTAAGATGTCTTGTCCAGTGCCCCTTGTGACCTTGGAGGACCCTACAATGGCAGCATCCTCAGCAGAAAATTGCACCAGAAATCAGTCTGGTTGTGAAATATAAGCCCCCCCCACACTTCCTCCTTCTCCACAAATACAAGCACAAGAAAATGTTATTTACTGTGGATTTGTTTCCTGGACACTATTGTAAATGAGATGTTTCATCTCAGCTTGGTTTTCCTGGTAAACATTTTATATGACTAATAATAATATTACAGAACGTATGCAATGCAAAGTATTAATAATCGAAATCTCACTATGTGATGTATCTATTAGTTTTAGCTCATGTGTGTGTATCATGTATATTTCTATAGCCATCACCTCTGCCCGCAAGGAGAAAGCCTAAGCACAGCAATTGACTTAATTTTGCAGTGGTGGAATTTTACATCTGCTGGAGGCACCCCAGAGAACTACAGCACTATGCATTATACAGAAGAACAAAGGCAACCATAATGAACATCTAAGTTGTGTTTTAAAGTGACAGAATAATTGGACTTTCCAGCTACAGTAAATATGAAAATATAAAAACTAACTGTAATAGCAATACTCAGCTGTACAAAGCACCTTTTCATTAGCACTGTGTTGCCATGAGTACTATTCATAAACAGTAAATCAATGGCTTGACAAAAGCTGAAAAGGAATTTTGGAGACATGTTGAAAAACATATTTTCTAGTCATAAACAGTAGACAATTAAACGTGACAAATGTCATCATGAATAGTACTGTGTGTTTCAGAAAGATTATAGAAAAGTGTTAAGCACAAAAAGAAATTTAACATTGGATCAGTTAACACATCCTAAACCATGTAGCTCCCATTTGTTTTTGCAGCCACAATCTATTTTATTTAGAGAATGCTCTCTGTACTGTAACTGCCATAGTATTTTCTTAGGAAGAAAAAGAGTTATCAATCCATAGCAAATTCTATTTTACTAGAGTATTAGATTTTCTGATCGTACATCCACAGTGTTCCCTCTTGGGGACTTCAGAGGGGTTCCTTTATAAACACTCAGGGCTTTCACTCACATATTCTCCTAATTGTTTCTTCACAGTGCTCCCTGAATGTATCCTATTCTTCCCAGTGTGCAATGCACGTTCCCTCATAGTGTGCCCATAAATGTTTTTCTTTACACATGCAGAAAAATTCCTTACAAAGTGCCATGAATGTTCTGTGATGTGTGAGCCGATGCTCACTATCAGATTGCACAGATGGTTCCTTTTTATGGCTGTGGGTGGAGCCTACAACTATCCTGCTTTTGCTTGAAAAAAAGGGCTTTCCGTGGAACACATTTTTTAGTGTTTTTCAGTGTATTCTTCCATAACTGCAAATCCCCATGGCAGTTAAAAAAATACTCCCTTCTTTCTTAGCTGTTTTTTCTGAGAGCAGATGTGCACACCTTCTAAACAAATCTAAATGTCTTTAATACTATTCAAGGTGCACAAAAACAACCCATATGAAAGTTGTTCAGGACAAAAAGACCTTTCACATGAGGGTAGTTGCTAATCTGAATTCTTTATATTTTGAAAAATATGGTCTTCCAAACAACCTAATTTTTTTCTCTCTGAGTGAACACAGTAAGAGTCATGCCAAACAAATGTAAATATCTTGGAAAGTATAGAATCAACCAACATGAAAGTTGTTCAGGACAAAACAACCTTTCAAATGAGGGTAGTCACTAATCTGAATTCATTAGATTTTCTAAATATAGCCATCTGAAAGGTGGAAATTGTGAAGAAAAATGAAAATTCAGGTAATCAGATGACCATAATTAAAAAAATATAATGAATGCAGCTTAATGCATAGGCTCATTAAAAAGGTATTTTTGTCCTGAATAACTTTCATTCTGATGGTTTATGTGTAACACGTATACTTTTAGAGATATTTACATTTGTTTGGCATAACTCCTATGAAAAATGAAAATTGAGGTAATCAGATGCCCATAGTTTAAAAAATATAATTAGTGCAGCTTAATGAATAGGCTCATGCAAAAGGTCTGTTAGTCCTGAACAACTTTCATACAGGTTTATTATCTGTAACTTGTATACTTTTAGAGATATTGACACTTTTTTTGCTGACTTTTCCTTTAGCAGATTATATCTTTTAGCCACTAGAGGGCCCAGTTATAAGCACACTTACCCAATCCAACACAATACAGTTTCTGTCTCATTTTACTTATTGTGTGGTCAGTCTATCACTATTTATCAGTCTTTGCCCCCTCCCTCTTCTACTGATTGATACTGATTTTTCCCATTTGCAGCTTATACTCGTTTCCCCCAACCGTTCCAAAGCTGCTCTACTTCTCCTTACTCTCTACTACTCCTGGACACTCTTCCTTTACTGCTCAGTTGCTATGGGTATCTACACTCCATTACTAAGTCTGCTTTCCTTCACCCTCTTGGTACAGACCTCACACTGACTGGAGCACCTTTCCTTCACTCTAGGCACCTCATCCCCAGACTACTCCACAGTAACTCGGCCCCCCCCACCCTCGACACACCCGTGACCCCCCACTCCCTCTGCCCTCCAAGGCCTGACCTGGACCCTGCTCTCCCCTGCCATTCCCACCCTTCGC
Organism: Neoceratodus forsteri; assembly: GCA_016271365.2. Classification (NCBI taxonomy): domain Eukaryota; kingdom Metazoa; phylum Chordata; order Ceratodontiformes; family Ceratodontidae; genus Neoceratodus; species Neoceratodus forsteri. The sequence goes on along the minus strand of CM057455.1, from coordinate 910,137,977 downwards.
ACTTTGTCTATCCCATGCACCCTGATTGTAAAGTCCTCAGTTGGGTGTCGACCCAAGGGTCTCCATCGCCACCAGCCACTACCCAGAATAATTACACTGCTATTACTATTATCTGGTTATGTACACCCAAGCCCAGGACCTATTGCTTCTAGCCCTTCTAAACCCTGTACTGCAACTGGCCTCCACTTTGCATCCTTAAACATTTACAGTCTCCTAAAGAAATCTGCTGCCCTCCAGTGCTGAGTCATTCAACATCAACCTAACATAATTGCACTGGTAGAGACTTAACTCTCCAAATCCAACCCTGACTCCGATATCACCCTCCCTGGATATACCATCTACAGGGAAGACCGAGTAGGCAAACACGGTGGTGGTTGCGGACTACTCGTATGGGACTCCCTTATAGGTCAGGCACTCCCAGCTCCTAAACTTGATTATGGAGCCCAAGCCCTCACCTTAAAAATCACACCTGACCCTGCCAGAGGCCCTCTCTTCCTCATGGTCTCCTACATACCCCTGAGGAATCAAAACCAAGCGGTCCAGTCCCTCATTGACTATCTCACATCTCTCTCTCTCACAAAGTGGAGCAAGTCATCCTAGGTGATCTCAATGTTAACTGGCTTGCCTCCACTGCCTCCCATATAAGGGACTCTTTAGCTGCCCTGGATATGTCCCAGTTAGTCACCCAGCCCACCAGATTCAGCCACTCTACCAGCACCAGCACTCTTCTAGATGTTGTTATATCTAATCGCCCCTACAAAATCTGGGATGTCACTGTCCTCCCCGACTCTCTTAGAGATCACTCCCCAGTCCTCTGTCTCTGGTCATCCTCCACTCTGAAGCCAGTGTCCCAGGCCACTCTACACCACTGTTTATGTCCCAGTGGCCTCAGAAAATTAAAACAATACCTAGCCCAACTAGACTGGTCCCCTATCCAGCGTGCCCTTGACATTGACTCAGCTCTTGACCATTTCACAAATGCCTTCTGTAAGACTTGTGACCTTTTCGGCCCCTCACCAGGATCCACTCCAAAAAATGCAGTGCCCCATGGATTACCCCATCCCTCCTCCAGAGACTCAAAAACAGAGATAATCTCTGGCACATTGCTGTAGAATCTGGAAAGGTGTCTAATAGACAGGCCTACAATGCAGAATGCAATAAGTGCACTTGGGCCATTAGGTGGGCCAAGGCAGAGCACTACTAGACCACCCTCGCTTCCACTTGAGGTTCAGCCCGGACCTTCTGGGTTAATATGAAAGAGCTAAATGGGAAGTCCCACTCCCCCACCATCTCAGCTCTCCATCAATGGCACCCCCACCACAGATCCACTCCTCATAGCCGATTGTCTTAACACTGCCTTCTCTGACCTAAGCTTTGTCCTCCCCAACAGCTTCTTTGACCCAATCCCCACCTCTCTCCCTCCAGTGCTGCATCACCCACCATTCTACCTGTGCACCCTATCCCCCCAAGAAGCCAGGCCGCACCTGCTAAAAGCCTTAGGCAGCAATAACCCCAGCAGTGACTCCCTCGACTCCAGGATCCTCCGTATGGTCTTGGACAAAGTCCTAGTTCCCCTGACTGACCTAAACCAGTCTCTATGCCTGGGTAAGTTCCCAAGTGCTTGGAAAACTGCTGAAATCACACCCATACATGAGAGTGGGGACCGGTCCACCCCCAACAATTACCGGCTGATCTCCATCCTCCCCCCACTCTCTAAAGCCCTTGAAAAAGTGGTGTTGATCCAGCTCTCTGAATACCTAAGCAAGTACAACATTATGTGTCCAGAGCAGCATGGTTTCCGACCAGGACACAGTACAACCATGGCTCTCCTGGAATTCTCCCAACACCTGCGTGCTGCTCTCGACTCTGGCAGCCTTGCAGGAGCAGTGTTCATTGACCTCTCCAAGGCCTGTGACACTGTCTGTCATCCCCTTCTGCTCGACTCTCTCCACCAACTTGGCTTCTCTGGCAGTCCCATTCCCTGGTTCTCTAGCTACCTCTCTGCTAGATCCCAGCGTGTCAAGATCACTGAGTCCCTCTCCAGCACTCTTCCCGGCCACTCCGAGGTCCCTCAGGGCTCCATCTTTGGTCCAATACTTTTTAGTCTCTACCTCAACACCCTCCCCAGCTCATGTACTGGTAAAATGCTCCTCTACACCGATGATGCAGTTCTCATTGCCTCACATCCCAGTCCCACCTCCCTCCAATTATCCCTTCAGCAAGCTCACAAGCAAGCCGGAAGGTGGTTCGACGACCGCAGACTAGTCATTAACCTAAAGAAAACCAAATCAATGCTCTTCTCCCACCACCAAAATAAAGCTAAAAATACCCCCTTTTGATTGTCCCCAGCACTCTGCACCCGCTAGAACAGGTGACCACATACAAGCACCTAGGCATCACGTTCGATACTGCCCTATCCTTCCACACCCACATTAATGCCCTGTCAGCCACTATTAACTCTCGGATTGGCCTGCTATACAGGCACAGGGACTGCCTGCCTCAGGTTGCCCTCAGGCTGGCCATCCCTCCTCCATCTTGTCCCTTGTGGACTATGGCTTGCCCATCTACACCGCAGCTAACAACACTGCCCTCTCCAAAATACAGCTCTCCAGCAATAAGGCCTGTAGGCTCCTGACCGGTGCCCCCAGCTGAACTCACACCTGCCTTCTCTATATTACCACCAATCTGCTCAACTTTGAGGAGCAACTGCTCTACCAGACCTGCCTTCTGTCTAAGAAATCACTGCTAGAACTCTCTCCTCCAGGGTTCTCCACCTCCCTACAGCAGTCATCATCATCCATCACCACCCATAGCTCTGTTAAGGCCACTTTCAAGGTGCCCAGAACCAAGACCTCTCTTGCCCAGAGATCCTTCCTCTACCGAGCCCCCACCTGATTCAACTCCCTCCCTAGCTGCATCTCCAACTTGCCAAAAATTGGCTCCTTTAAAACAGCCCTTCAGAACCATATCTTTAATACCCGCTGTTGTAGGTGCAACTAACCCCTTGTTGTAACCTGTGGTACCAGCCCGCCTTTTCCCCTGGCTTGACAATGTCCACTGGACAGCCTCTCCCTTCCCCAGACCCACTCCTTCCCTACTAGGTCCAAACAGGGATGTAACCCACAGTCTTCTCTGAGGACCTACTATATCCATGAGTGTAACTCACAATTTTGTAACATTATGTAACCTAAGTAACATACAAACTACTACATTATGTAACCTAAGTGTATCTATGTTAAATGTTCCTTTTACTGCACCTGTAATGTTATCCTCTTTTTTAATCTGCACTGTAATGACCATCTTGATGTCTGCCCCCTGCGAAAAGGTGCTTTTGTAAATGATTCTCTGACTCAAAGGTTGTAAACCTGATTTGTAATGAATAAATAAATAACCCCTATTGCACTCCTAAATGCCTCAGCTTTGCAAATTACTATGCGAGTTAAGTGAAATTCTAAACAAGACAGCATAAGTTCCATCAAAAGAAAGTTATCCCAAGATCAAATTTCACTGATTGAAAGTTCACTCCCTGGGAAAAGCTATAAACCAACTGAAGCTTCATTTTAAAACTGTTTGTGTGTCTGTGCTAGCATTAGTAAATGACAATGATTAAAAACACAAGGCAAAATATGCTTAAACAGAAACTGACATCTTCAGGAGAACTTTAACAAAACATAATATTTAGATAAAGTTCAGCTTGTATTTCACATTAGTTCTTTATTCCTCCTCCCCATTATTTATTGCTGAGGACATTTACATGAAAACAGGATTTTTGCTCCTGAAGAGTTCATCTATTTCTGTTGCTGTCTTCCTACTTGAGGACATAATGCACTGCTTGTGACATCACAGTTACTCTCATGGCAACAGATTGTGATGTCACAGCAGAGCATTATGACTTGAAATAGAGAGTAAGTATTGTTTTCCACAAAAACATCTCCATCTCTCTTCCAAAGTGTATATCTGTGGGATGTGCCACACACTTTAAAATCCTCCTGGTGCATGGTCTTTGCCCAAGGAACACTGGTGCCCATCCAGGAACCACTTAGCCCTGCCTGAAACTCCAGATGGCATTCCTCCCCACCCTTTGCCCCAAACAGCCTCTGACATTACTTCAGGGTTATACCAAATGAATCCCCAATCCCCAATGAATTGCTAAAGACTCCCAACTTTAACTTTAAATTCAGCACAGTTATGGTGAATGGGATCCTGTCCGGTGTGATCTAGCCTTATCTATTGTACACACACCTCAGACAACTCCCTCAGAGAACAGTCTCAAATTCTGTACTCACAGATTAGTTGTTCCTTCCTCCCAGTCATGGAAAGAACAAAAGGCACATTTCTTTCTCTGGTAGCTGTCAGATTCTACTCATTGTTCTTCCTTAAGGAAGCTGTGAATTTCAGGAACTTCAGGGGATTGCCCTTCAGATCCACAGAAACTGCCTTCCCTCTCACTCCCTCTGGAGTGAAACTAAAGAGTCCTGCAGGCAAACTGATGATTTTACCAAACTAGGGTGAGAAATAACAGGGCTCCCTTGGACAGAGCCCCAGTGGCAGACCTCCTGCCACTCTGACTGCCACATTTGAAATTACTGATGAACATTCTATGCTCCCTGAGAGCAGCTGACTCTCAAATGGTTGTGTTGCTGCAAGAGTTCTAAATTGCATAATCATCCTTCTCTCAGGCTAGCTGAGTAAACAATGATATCATTATGTAGAAAGCCCCTGTGAGCTCCCCACCAGCTGCCTTTTCCTACCTGCCTAAGACTAGTACTAATGGGATTCTAGTAACTCAAGGGGACTGAGTTGTTACACGTAGTTATGTCAGCACCGCCATGTTGCTCAAAGCTGACTCTGGGACAAACTGCACATAAGCGAGTATCACACATACACAGTACTGTAATTGCTGTAGTATTACGGCTGACTCCTGTGCAGTGAGAGCACAGCATATTCTGTTCACTGCTCTTGCCACTCCTAAAAGCTTTCCACAGCCATATTGGCTCTGACCAGATCTGTTAGTACTGTATGCACTCAATGTTCTCATATGGTGTGTCCTTCATGTGCCCCAAAATGTGCAACAATCATTCCTTGACAGTATGCCCTGCATTTCCCTCATTGTGAGCCCTGAATGCTGCCTGACAACATTGCAATCAGTTACACTTCCTTCTGTATTATACCCAATTAGGCAAGCTCTTGGGATGCAAAACATATAGAATAATGTGTGGGCAACCCAACACATCAAGGCCATGTTTCCATCAAGGACTTGACATGACAGCATATGGACCCCAACAGTGAAGCTAGAGAGGTTCATGCTGTCATCTAAACCCTGAAATGGAAACTTAAGCTGGGAAGGGCATGGTTTTCCATATTTTCTTCTTTGGAGTATATGGTATTTTCTTTTACATTTAAATAAGCAAGAATCAGGTGAAAATCAAGACCATAGTTCATGCTGTAACTGATTCTGAGGCAGAACTGATTACAAGGCAGACCATGCTCTAACTCTTTACTGTAATCTCACTTGTTTTTTAAAAGTAAGATTATGTCTAGTCCTTTTAAAACAGAAATGACATGAGGAATTAGATAACTAAAAAAAACTGTTTATGGCTGTAATATCACTAACATGTGAACAAGTGTTTGAAGTGTGAACAACAGTTTAGAATGTGCAGAACAAAGATTTTGAACAAGCTAATTTCCACTCTGCATGAGGGTTAACCATATACTACATAGAACATTACAGATAAAGACCAGGGGCCAAATTCTCAAAGCCATGGTGCACATCATGCCATAGGCAACTTGTGCCAAATGCTGGTGCACCAGGGGCCCTGCACCAGATTCCCTATTCAGCAGGGTCCCCGTGGCTACATCCCATGACTTGCAGTAACCCGAGGGATGCACCAAATGGAGGGTGCACCTGAACAGGGTGCCACAAGACTACTGAAATGCCCATGAACAGGACACAGGGCCCTCCACCCAAATCCCTCACAATGTACAGAATGAACCCCCCCATGCCCCAATCCCTGCAACAGATATGTATGAGCCCCCAGCCCAGATCCCCAAAATTACTAATGAGTAGCCTCCCCACCCCACATTGCCTCTTGCCTCAATCCCTGAAAGACAGTATTGACCGGTGACAATGGCCGGTGTCCCAAAGTAGCCCTGGTGGTCCAGTGGACCCCTCCCTCACACCCAGCAGTGTCCTACCATTCTGCTCTCCCCAACCCATACCAGTTAGTGATTGGTATTGCTCATTCTCACTACCTTGGCTTTTTCTGGACCGAGTTTCTGCATGAGGCATAGTAATATGCACTCAGCGAATGACAGTAGTGTCATTCACCGAGCACATATTATATTAATAGTATGCGGCTCATACAGAGCTCAGTCATGGGCTTACCATGGTGGTGAGAGGTGGGCTGTGCCAGTGGCTGGCTGGGTACGGGTAGGGGGGAGCAGGGTGGTAGGACACTGCTGGGTAGAGTTCCATCTGTCCACCAGGGCTACTGTGGGACACCGGCCATTGTCACCAGCCAATACTGTCTTTCAGGGATCAGGACAAGGGATGGGGAGGCTACTCATTATTAATTCTGGGGATTGGGGCTGTGGGAGCTCATACATGTCAGTTTCGGGGATTGGGGCATGGGGGGTTCTTTATGTACATTGTTGGGGATCTGGGCTGGGGGGACTAATTTCTGTTATGTCTAGGGATTGGGGCTGGGAGGAGGTGCTACATGGTTTGGGGGCACATTTGGGGGCACATTGGAGCAACCACCGCTGGGCAGCAAAGTACATGTATGCCAGCTCATAGCTGGTGTAGCTTTACTTTGCCAGATATCCTCCAGGGGTTGTTTGGGAATACTGATTTGTGGTTGCAGTAGCCACCCTTTATGAATAGGGCACAGATGCTCCCTTAAACTCCCCCAGTGCCAGGTCACAGCTGGGTCTGTGGTGCACTGTTGGTGCAAGTCCATTTTACAGCAGGCAGCCTACTTGTTGTTGCAGGCTGCCTTTTAGAGTACCACAGGGTGCATCTATTGGTGCAAGGTGTTACTTGCATCCATCAAGTTGGATGCAAGTCACCTTGCACCATTCAGATGGATTTCAGAATCAGGCCCCAGGAGTCTATCTAGTCTGTTTGGTCCCAACTTCAGTCCAGGTCCAAGTCTAGTAATGGCCTGTCCATATCCCTCAAGACAACTCCCACCACCTTAGTCCTTAGCCCCCTTGTAGTCAGCACCCTCCATCCCGCCAACACTCAGTGCCTCCTTCCCAGACCCATAAATCTGTCCCATTCATGCTTGAAAGCATGCATTCACTGTCTGCATATTAACCAGGCCCTACAGCAGTTGGTTCCATCTGTCCACCATCCTCTCCGTAAAGAAGTATTTAAGCAATAATGACCAAACAGCTGGTCATTTCCTGGGAATTTATGACTGGCCAGAGGTGAGGGTGGCCTGAGGCACAACAGAGGGCCAACCCCCTTGGTCGGTCATTAATCACCACAAAATGACCTGCTGTGAGGTCATTATTCTGATTATAAGTCTAATTGCAATCATGAGAGGTTTTTTTTTTTACAAGTTTTAGCACCAAAATCACTTCTTGTTTTACCACTGCTGCTGTCAGTATATAGCACGCAAGCAGCCTAGTGTTGCTGCTGTGTTGGGCATTTCCAAAAGATTTCAGACTGCATGGCAGTAAATCAGTGAGCTACTTTAGCTCATGAATAATTAGACTTACAATTCCTCATAACATGCCCCTTCCACTTCAAGTTATGCCTTCTCATGATGTTGCTGTTCTTGAGCCTGAATATTCCCCTGGCAGTACACTCTGTTGATACCCTTTAGATCCTTGAAGGTTTCAGTCATGTCCCCTCTCTCTCTTTAAGTCTCCAGTGAGTACATGTTGAGGTCTGCTAGTCTCTTATGATAGAATTTTCCCTACTGGAGGTGAATCATCTTGGTCACTCTTCACTGAACAGCTTCCAGGTGGTCCTATCTTTTTTTCAGATATGAACATCAGAACAGAGCACATTATTCCAGGTGAGACCTAACCAGTGACCAGTACAGTGTCAGGATCACTTCTTTTCTTCTGCTTGACAATGTACTTCCTGTGCATACAAACATTCTGTTTCCTTTTTTGTATGCTTTATCGCAGCATGTAGAGATTTCCAGGCTGTCACTATGAATCTCTTGTCTCTTTCCTTTGTTGTATGCTTCAGACTTACTCCTGCCATCCAGTATTCAGTTGTATAGTTTTTTCTCCCCCAGTGCATAACCATGCACTGTTCTGCATTGAATCTTAGTTGGCAGACCCCCTGATCACTTCTTCAACTTGGCAATATCCTCCTCTACAGTAGTTCCTTTATGCATCCCTCACTGCCACACCCTGCAGCATATCTTTGTATCATCTATGAACAGCAACATCCTGCCCCTTTTGCTTTTTTCTTTGCCATATATGAGCAAGTTTAAATTCACTGGGCCCAGGACCAACCCCTTGGGCACAGTGCTTTTCACCAGAGATGTTCAAGGTTGGCAAACTTGACTTTGTGAATTAATTCATGAGGTTTGCCAAATTCCTGAAGTGCAAAGTGCTGACTTCATGAAGTTTTCAGCATGAGAAGTGGCACTTTTTTGAAGAGAAGTCATGCAAATTAATCAGTGAAGTTGCAACCTTGTCATGCCTTTGCCCAACAAAGTGGTGAAGTGGGCAATTTGTGAATTTCACAACTTCATCAGAACTTCACCAGCAAAGTAAAACTTCACAACATAAGCCAGCCTGCTGGTGCAGTCGTAGTGCTACCTCTCATGACACTGGTGACCCATGTTCGGAAGCAAGCCCCAGTTGTTGGGGACTGGACAGAGAAAGAAGGAGTGAGCATTGCAGAGGATGCTCTCTCCTCCTCCACTGCAGAGGGAGGTTGGCATGCTCCACTGCAGCACTGCTACCTGGTTGACCACAGGTGGCAAGCAAGTGAAGCTATGATGAGAGGGTGGGCACCCTGTGACTAGGATGTTAGCATGCTTGGTGTGCAGATGTCCCTTCCAGTCCCAGCCCATGAGGCACACATGGGAAGGGAAACAGAAAAAAAAGGAAAATCCCATGGCCCACAGAATGATGTCTTCTCTCCTCACAGGCCCTGCACAGCTCACTGGGCTCCTGACCCACAGCCAAGCTAAATACCTCCTGAGCTGGGGGAACCTGAGGTCTCTGCCACAGGGGGAAAACTTTGGGGCATTATAGGGTCAGCGGTTAAGTACCTTGGGTGACTTCCAGCTACATCATCATATGCATTAGGCATATGGCTGCCTAAATCTGACTGCTCCCTACTATTGCCTATCAAAAATCCCTCTATTACTTGCTTTTTTGAAATATTACCATTATTACTTAAGGATGAGGGGTGCTAACAACCGGGGCCCTAAATGGAAAGAAGAAACTCACCTGATGACAGCTGATGACACTGGATCGTGTCCCTAAAGCTTCAGATTCAGAACTGTTGCAGACCTCACAGGACACTGGGGCCTCAATTGATCCTGCTACTCTGGGATGTCCTGGGCAGAAAAAGAAGGTCAAATTGGACACTATTTGTGCAGGGCTCTTTCATTTCTGTTCTGAAATGAAGCAACTGTACTGCGAGCTATGAAAAGACGTGGAAACTTTGGAGCAAAGGGCAGATGATACAGAGTGCCAGGTTACCACTGCTGAAAATCAGATAGATGATCTGGAGGCACTTGCACAGGATCTACAAGAAAAACAAGTGGCAATCATGGCCAGACAAGAGGACTTGGAGAATAGATACCAGCAAAAATATCTCCGTGTCTACGGGATCACTGAGGGCTCTGAAGGCACCAACCTGAAGGACTTTGCGATCACTTTAATGTGAACAGCTTTGGAATTGCATGCAGATCGTCTGTTGGACCTGAAGAGGGTCCATCTAGCTTTAGGCCCAAAACTGACTGATGCCTATGCCTGCTCTCATCCAGTAATCCTATGGGTCCTTAATTATGGAGTTAAAGAACAGGTGCTTACAATTGTATGATGCTGACAAAAAACATTTTATGGCCAAACAAGAATTTTTTTTGACAATGACTATGTTTTCCTGAACCATGAGGGAGTGTAGGGCATACCAACCTCTATTTGCAGTTCTTCAAGAGAAGGGGATCTGTTTTTCAACTCCGTACCCTTCCCGATTGGTGGTACACTTCCCAGATGGCAAACGGAACTATAATACAGTGGTGAAAACCAGGGACAACCTTCTGAAATGGGGATTCCAGCTCCTGGACCGACCTATTCCCACACAGCCTCAATTCTAGAATCCCCCTAGATGGCAGTCAACATCAGGACAACACAGCAAAACCTCAACAAAGACTTTCTGAGACATGCTGATCAGACTGGCTGCCTTCAGGAGATAAGAAGTGAACTCTACTTGAATAGGGATACGTTTCATGTGGAAAAGGTACTGTGGCTGGTGGTGTGAGGGGAGGGGGCTTCTTTTTACCCACTGGGGTGGTTGATCTGGCAGAACGGTGGGTTAATTAGCTGTAGCTTTCAGTAAAGGGTATGTTCTGTGTTTTGCTGCCAATCGCAATGTGGATTGGGATCTGGTGGGTTTGTCTTGGTGCCCCCTCCTGAGTACAGCACTGCATTAGCGTTCTCCATAATAGTTGACTGCTGCACTTTAAATCTTATTGAGATTCCCTAAATCAAAGGGACTAACCTCATAAGTCCAACATTATTTGTGTACTGGACATTTGGCTGGTCTACTTTAGTTATTTTCTGCAGCTATATTTACCAAGTTGGGACATTTAAACAAGTGATCTTTATTTTTTATATTATGAAAAAATGGTAACCACTGGAACAGGATTATTAAAGTTTGAAGACAGACTTTTTCATTTGCAGTTGAAACCCTTGGATTTATTCTTTTTTTTATATATAAAGTGTCATTATGGAAAGGTATGGTACAAGTCTGGTGCTCCTAATGTTGCTATTTTAAGGACCCTCAACTTTTTTAAACACGAAGGGCTTATATGATGCTCTGAATATTCTTGTTCAATCCATGAACAGGGTATTAAAGAGACATAACTAATCACACAATGTTATAACACTGTTTTTCTTTGTGTTGTAAGGAAGAGGCAGAGGTTTAAAAGACGACAGTGCACACCTGTTAAATGGTTTATCTGTTTACATCTTAAGAGGTCTATATATGGTATTTTGGTTATTGTACTGTTTATATTGTTGTACACCATAAATAGTCCTCGGGTGCACTCTACAAATATATGGTTGGGTTGGTTTTAAAATAGATGAGGTGACATTGACGGGGCCTGTGGAGCTGGGGGCAGTAAGGGGGAGGTGGAACTGGGTTTAAGATGATTAATTTGGTTTGAATGGGAATGCTTGGCGTTTGGGGTCCTCCTTCCCTTTCTTCCTCTAGCCTGCTAGTTAGCCCTGACCTTTAGTTTTTGTACAGGAACATGCATCCTTTCAGTTGCCCACTATATGAATACCTCTCCCTGCTCCATTGGGCTCTCTCTTGTGGAAATTAATGGTCTCTGTCCCAATGTGGTGACCCCTTTTCTCATTACCAGATAAATGGTAGGCAGTGGTTTGGGTTGACCCACTGAGGTAATGATGTTTTCTTATCCCCTCCTCCCTAACTATAATTGTTATTTTTTTCTGTTGCACCCTTTCCTTTATTATTGGGGGATTGCATTTCTCCCAGGAGATCTGGGAAGTTACTACTCCTGGCTTATCCTCCTCTCCCAGAGCTGCACAGATATTTTCTACTGCAGTTACCAGGACATTTTAGGGGGTGCTTTCTACCCCTCCTACCTTGGAAGTCAATTACAAAGGCTTTAATCCCTAGCCTTTCTTTGTTTTTAAGATTAAATGATGTATTGCCTTATTCTTTTTTCCACTACAACAGTCTTTTTATAATTCCTGGACTCATGTTTATTTTTATTATATATTTCCAGGGAATAGTTCAGCTGGTGGATTGTTTTCTTGCCCAGTTGGTGAGTTTTGTTTTTGTAGACACAGTATTTTTGGGGGATTTCTTTTGACCCTGTGTTAACAGTTATTAGGAATTGTTGGGCTTTGTTTATTGCTTCTTTGAATTGTACATGTGTAAGGACAAAAACGTTCTCAGGAAGTAATATATCAGTGGAGCAAAATGTGTTTACAATGTCAGAAATTGGAGCAGCTATTATCTTTTTTTTTGCTGTTAAGGTTTTCTTGGGTGTCTGCCCTCAGAATTGGGGGGGGGGCTAGATACTGGAGATGGATAGTGGTGTATAAAATTTCTATGTTTAATGTCGTGAGGACTCCTGGGGAGATTCTGGATTAGGGATTTAGAAAATTAACTGGTGGGCCTTTTATCTTTTTTATAACTTCCACTTCTAATTTGTAAAGATGGCTATTTCACCTGTTAAGATTTTTTCTATAAGTGTTAATGGCCTTAATAACCCTGTCAAGAGGGTGAGGATACACCAATACCTCCAAAAGCAGGCAGTTGAAGTAGTGTACCTCCAGGAGACTTATTTGCCTTATGGGGAACATCTTAAACTGTCAGCAGGAGACCACAGTTATACTGGGAAAAATCCCAGCCTAGGCTCTGGTTGGTGTCTGACTGGTCAAAGAATACAATAACAAGTAATGTATAATACAAGCAGTTTAATTACAAATTCTCATGACAAGCATGTGAAAACAAAGCAATCACAAGGGAGCAGATTTCCACCAGCTAACTCCTGGGTATGGTTTTTTCTCCTCGAGGAGCTGGTGTGCAAGCAATTATATATGACTGATAACAGTGCAGTTATAGATATGATAAACATATAGCATTGGACAAGGCATTACAGTAGGGCATCTCCCTTGGGCAAATAGGAAATAAAGTTGCAAAGTCAACTATAAAGAAAGTACATTGTCAGCTATAAGCTAAAAACAAAGAAAATGCAGAATAAGCCAAAATACATTGGTAAAAGATGCAGAATATACATGATTATATCACAATATAAAAGACATATAAAACGCACACATAATATAGGTAAATGCATTGCTTTAAAATATAAGCATAGCAGGTATAATAAATATAATACATGAATAAAAACAATAAAAACAATAAAGCAATAAAAGAACAGACTATAAAATAATGTAAACATGATATACAGCACCAAATATCAGTGGCAAGCACAGTCCTAGCACCCATGCTTGTACGATGGGTATCTATTTCTATATGTTATTGCAATACAGCAATATCACAGTGAAAATAAACAAGATTACTTATGGTATGAACACATGGGTCAATAGATGGTGTGGGACCCAGGCATAACAATCCCCTCATTGTTGCCTTGCAGAAAAGGCAACACAAATAAAAGAAGATGGTTAGTTATGTTTCATTTACAAGCCTGAGGTGCGAGTCATGTAAAGGAATGTTAGCTGTGCATGATGTTGTTTAAAAGAATGCCACAGACAGCAAAGGGTTAGTAGTGGATGAGTTAAGATATAAATTACTATCAAGCTTTAAAACATCGATTTGAATATCTGGGTTTCAAAGCACATAAAAACTTATAATGTAAGTGAATTACATTTCTATAGCATACAGATAGTCAGGGTACTTGTGAAAGTAGTCCTATTCAGGAGTTGGCACAGGGGTAATCACAGATGGTCAGATTATAAAACAGAAACTAGATATGTCAACACCACAGTGGATATGTGTATAAGAAAAATTGTTGATGTGTATTACCACAGAACATTGTTTATAAAAACAGTGTTAAAGTCATTGTCCATTGGTAAAGAACAGTCCATATTGAGAGTGGAATAGGCAGATAACAGCGGCGTATGGGACAGTGGTGTATGTTTTTGATTGAAGAATCTAATAACAATGTCCTTAAACAGGAACCAGTCTATAAGGTTTGACTGGTAACCACAAAGCAGTGTAGCTACATTTGAAATGACATTTGTCGAAAGTTCATAACCCCACATGGCACATGGGGCTGTGCAGACATGTACCAGCACAATAAGAAAGGTAGTGTTCATGTAACTGGCTGCTGTTTGGCTGGATTGGCAAAGGCCTTGGCAAGGGTTGCATGAGATTGTCCATTGAATGTTTCAGTGCAATAGCCACACCCACACAGGCATACCTTTTTGTAAAAAGAGCACATTTTTGCACAAATTTTGACAGTTCATAAAGAACACAATTCATAAAAGAGCAACCAAGAGCACAGTCCATATAAGAACAACCAGTTTGTATGAGGTGCCAGTCAAGTTTTGAAAACCAGCCGTGAAGAAAAGTTGCATGTGTTGCTTAAAGATCTTACCAGTACCACTCTGTGGAAACCTAAAAACTTATAAAACTTTGTTAAAAACTTAGTTTTAAAACACACATATAATTGTTTTGAAATGGAAAAGGAAAATGGTATGGTTGTTAGCAATGACTTTGATTATGATGTGGTGTGACATAGACAAGTGATGGTGTCAGCCATGCACTTGGCGGTGCAGGTTGAGGTCCAATAATGAGAATATACCATTTATTCATCTTTGAATACACCCTGTTTTCAGGTCTCAGAAGAGGTTGTGACAGTACAGAAAAAAAAAGCTTCCCTGCCTATGTGTTGCTGTTCAGGGTAGTTTAGGCCTATCTCATGAAATGAAAATGCGATATTATGCTTGTTTTATGCACTTTGAACTTTAATCTTATGGCAGTATGCCATTTACACCATGTAACACTGGGGTATACAACAGCACCTGTTGTGCCTGTGAGATTTGAGAAGGTCCCTTCTATTAAGTCTGTTGTCCAGGATGAAATACTCCTAGGTATTCAGTAGTGTGGTGCTCATATACTGGGTCTTGAGTATGTATCAGATCTGTTGCAAAGGGGGCTGGTAACATGGTGCTATGAAACCTAGAAGTGTTTGTACTGAAGCAGAATCTACATTCTGCCATAGTATGTGTATATTACACATTATTTACAAGGGTACCTGGGAGTGATGAGGCAACCAGATCACTAGTTGGTCTGGGTTTATGCTTGGAACAATGGGTAGGTTTTTTTTCTGTTGGGGTAACAACAGTTGGAAACATGGCAGTGCTAGCAATGGAATGAGGTGTACAATACTATGTAGTAGTATTACTGTATATGGAAATAGATCACAAAATTTGGGTTTATGAGTACAGTACAAGTGTATAAACCAGTGTGTTGTGCTAGGGCCTGGCATACAAACAGGATATCATTGGGTGGATTTCTGGCATTGGGCCAACCTTGCAAGGTGCCTTTGTTTAGGATAGCCATGTGGATTTGCTTTCCATTGCTATTAATCTGCCACTTAACGTGTAGTGATGGTTTATCAGGTGCCACCACTATGGTGTTCAGGTGTGTATGGTTTACCTTGTTGTAATGAATGTGGGTGGGGCAGCAGTGCTGAATTCTTTTGAGTTTGGTGATGGCAGGCAACTAGAAGGAATAAGAAGTCATTTGTAGCTGCAGGGCATGGTGTAGGCACTTTAGACTCAGGTTGTTGTTGTTGGAAGGCTCTATAACATTATTAGTTTGTAAGAAACAGCCAATTTGTTTCTGAAGTTGTAGTGTACCCACCTCCCATGTAAGGGTAACAGATTTAACCTGTAATATACTCCCCATCAGGCCTATTACACCAAATTTGCAGGAGGCATTTGAGTGGAACATTCCTAGATGTGGATCAAGTTCCTGAGCTTATACTTGATAAGCTACAACTATATGTAAAAACATAATAACTTGAAACTCAAACATATGTGTAATGACACAATGACCATAGGGGGCATAGTGCATCACAATATCCTTAAGTTTGCAAAGACACAAATGTTATGAACCTTTGAAATTGTAGTCAGGCCTTCCCTGTGAAGGCTATAGTTCATGTTTGTGTGCATGCAGTTTGTTGTGCACTTGTCTGGATGAGTGGCAGAGGGTGGGTATACCATTAAGTGTGTGGGACCACATGGTGTTGCATGTCTTTGGTAAAGGAGATTTATTTTTGTATCCCACCTCTCTGTGTTTCTGGGTTTAAAAGAGTGCCTGGCCTGCATGTGTTGCCAGGCACGTGGTTTAGGATTGGCAGGGTCTTATCAGGATATGCCAATCGAAACCAAAGAAAAATTAGGTGGAGCTTATAGTTGTTCAAAAAAGGATATTTCTTATTGGTCAGTTGAAGTGTTTTGCATTGTCCTGTGGAGACAAAAAGGAACAGGTGAAGATACAACATCACCCCCAGTTCAGCTAATTACTTATTAAGGGCCTTGGCCCTTACACCAGACTGGTGCTGGCTGGCATAAAGCCACCTGTGAATAGGTATTGTGTGGTTTGGTCACTGCACTTGGCAAACAAATGGGCTGAGCCGTTGTGCAAAGTTAGAATAGTTTGGACCTTTTCAAACTATAAGCAACAAATAGATTAATTTCAAACAAACATTTTTCTTTCCATTTGCACCTAATGGAGGGACAGTGGGTTTACCTCCCTCATCTCTGGATCTGTTAGCTGTGGCTCAGTCAGGTTTGGAGGCACTTTTGTTTCTTTGCAACTACTGTAGGTGTTGCACTGAAATGAGGCATGATCCCCCCCCCCGAGCTCCTTGTATAGGTCAGGAGACTTGGCTGTAGCATGTCATTGTATATGGAAATTTTATAGACAATGTGAATCACACCAAGAGTGATAACAGTTGCAGTATTATACAAACTCATCACTAATGAACCGTAAAAGCCTTCTATCAGTGAGTGCAGCCTGAAATAAATAGCACACATACAGCTGACACCATTCCTAAACTGTTATTTGTTAAACAAATAGGCATGTAATGATTTGTTAGTAGCTAACTGTAAATTTAAACAGTGTGATTAATATTTCCAATAGTCATCTGCCCCTTACCGGCACACCAGTTGTTAAAAAAGAATCTACTGTAAGCGATCAGTTAATGGGGGCATACATACGATTCATGTCTTTGGCTCCCTCAAGCTCCTTCTTTTGTGAAAGAGGCAGCTCAGATATTATAGTATACTGTGGGTGTCCAATGCTGGAGCAGAGGTCAGACAAACAATAGGAAATTTTACTCATAACAGGTTTCTGCATAAATGTTAGATAACACTTTATTCACAATAGTGATGTGGATATTTATCCACAAATATTTTGGCAATCTTTCTTTGCCAATCAATAATCCCCTTAAAGGTTGTATGCTGAATAAACCACTAATGGGTAGACCTTAATTTAAAAAAAATAAAGGCAATACAGTATTCCACTATTACTAAAATAGTAACAACATTATATTGAAATCAGACTACTGGTTAAAACATTTTTATACATTACTGGTGGTTGTCTTTTCCCGCAGGAGAGGAGCCAGAAAGAAAAAAAACAAGTCACAAAAGGGAACGTCTTGTCAGCACGTTCTCCCTGTAGGAGGTTAGCATTGATTTTAAAAATGCTGATGCTTATATGAACTCTGTACAGATGTATCCCTTCAGCTTCTCTTGGGGGTAGATATTTGGATCCCTGAAAGTCAAAATAAGGTTACAACTCAGAGAAAGAAGCGTCCTAATTTCTCTGTCTTTAACATTAAAAAACATGTCAGCTGAATTTACACACCATCCAGATTAATGCCACTAGTTGTATTTCATGGCATCATGTACGTACATTATTTAAAAAATTGTAAATCCAGGCCTGAATTCAAAAAGAAAAATTATTAAGTAACATAACTGGCAAAATTCTCTAAAATAGTTATAATATTTATTGTAGCAGTGAAAAACTGTACAGCTAGCTTTGTTAAAGTAAACGGCTTATTACAAATGCTGTGGGTGATCAGCCCCCCCCGATCTCCTTGCATGGCATGGGGATCACGTGATACAGTATATGGAGAGAGAAGACATGTGAACAATGAACCTTCATGAAGGAAGGCATACATATGGATGGGTGGGGATAGAGATAAGAAAGCTTCTTGGCTGGAAGCCCAGGAGAAAATGGCAGTCCTTACTTCTTGGACAGAAGCTGAGGACTGTAAAAAAAGGAAAATTTTTATAAATCATATTTGATGTGCACCCCCTATTAAAACTGGTATTTAGATGACAAATAGTGATTTGGCTGGCAGTATAGCCTAGAGGTTAGAGTAACAAGCTGTGAATGAGTTTGGCACATCCAGCAGACCTAGGTTTGATTCCCACAACCTCCACTTACATACTGTGTGATTCTGAGCAAGTCACCTAACCAGCCAGTGCTCCCAGGTCACCCCTTAAAACAGGCACTTGTGCTTAGTGGGCCTTACCTGGTTACCAAAGACTAAAATAAAAAATACATTTAATTAAGGAACCACATCAACTTTGAGCTGGAAAACAGGTACAGCTCAAAAGCACAAAGAGGTCAAGTGACTTGCCAAAGGTCACACAGTGTGCAAACAATTGCTGTTGGGTCTGAAACCCAGCTGTAGCTGTAGTGTCCTTGAACACTGTGCTGTATGAGAGTTCTTATTGATAAAAGAATAATAAGAGCTGTCAGCTGAGGAAGCAAAAAAAAAATTGCTTAACACAAAATGTTTTACATTATGGATGACGGAGAGGCCATATGTGATACACAAAAAAAAACTGTAAAAGTATTTGCAAGATGCTTTGCCTTCTTGCTGTTTATCAGCAATCTACAATTAACTTGAATCAACCTTAATGAAACCATTCCAGATCTATCTAAAATAAACACATATGTCAACCTCGAACCACTAGCAATGTCTCATGTAAGTTTGCAGCATTACAGAACATATGCGCTGGCTGGGGGCAAAAGCACAACTAACAGACTGGAATATACCCTTGGTGAAAAGCCAAATGTATCTGCCATTTTACAAGCAGATTTTTCTCTGTTGAAAATACACACACACAAAAACTGGTTGCTTCATTAAAACCTGTTACAGGCATTGTTAACAGGTAACAGTGACATTTTGACAAGCAGTTGCCTAATTTGGCACATTGTCTGCAAGCTACAAATATTTTCCACAAATTGCAATCCATGGCATCATATCTCTACACCTACAAAAGCACATTCTTCAACCCTAGCACGCTTACTAAAGCCAGTCTTTATCAGGCAAACAAAACTATTTTAATTTAAAATTAATTAACTCTAGTGACCAAAGTCACATGACATAACCAATCTAAAATACAGACTTGACTTTTGCTGTCTAGAGAACACTAATAACTGTAAGCAAAACAGTTTTAAAACAAACATACAATAATAGTCGATGAGGCCGATACTATTAAACCTTAAGTCAAGTTACAGAATACAGTACTGTGTCTGGTGTTTTCAGAATTCACCAATTAGTCATTATCTCAGTTGCAGGATACAGAGCAACCTTGAGAGAGGCAGTTTCTAGTCTAGCAGAACAAGTAAACACTGGCATTCATGTCAATCAATCAATCAAAGTCTTTATTTAACCAGGCAATCACCGTTGAGCAAGCTCATTTTCGAGGTGGACCTGGGTTTGTTAACAAGGAACAAGGGACAATATACATGGGATGCAACACACAAGAAAATAGTAATAATACAAATAAAGTGAGATACAATAATACAGTATATACAAAGTATCAGCAGGTAGCATTGACAGTAGTATATGTTTGGAACAGAAGATACAGCTAATTTTGGGTAGGACACAATTTTTCATAAAAGTAAAGAAATATACATATCAGGTGCACTGAACACAAATAAAACCTAATATAAAAAGATATTTAGTGATACGGTATAGAGAATTTACAGCTGGAACCAGGGTCAAAGGAATGTGGAAGGGACAGATATGGGGGTAGAAAAGGGAAGAGGGAAGAGTTGATTATAGATGTGATCAGTCTTTTAACAGTAGTAATTAGAGTGTGCTTGGACTTATAGGAGTCACTATCTAGGGTAGACAGGCACAGGACTCCTTATTATGATGTAGATATAGAGATTTAAAAGCTGCTAGGCTGATGGGGTGAGTTAATTTCAAAGTTTTTTGCAGCTTGTTCCACAGTTGAGAGAGCACAAAGCTGATCAGGCTGCTCTGCCAATGTGAGATTTTGCTTTGTAAACATAAAGGTAGATATATGAGGTGCTTCTCAAGGCATACTTCCCCAGAGTGCACAAAGGTAAGCAGACAGAGAAATACTGGGGCAGTTTATTTGAGATAGCTTTGTATATCCAAACTGCAGCATTTTTTTGCTGTCTGTAAGCAAGGGATGACCATCCCACTGCCGTGTACAATGCACAGTGGTGGGTTGAGTATGGAAGACCCGTGATAAATCTTATGGCTCTGTGATAAAGCGTACTGAGTTTGGCTAGGATACCTGCAGGTCTCTGACTATATAGAAAGTCTGCGTAATCCAATAAGGAAAGAAAGGTCGTTTGAACCAGTTTCAGTTTAGCATCTCTTGTGAGGAGATTATTAATCCTAAAGAACAGACCAAGTATTTGTCTAAGTTTCTTTGCCAGTTCTTCTAAGTGATCTGTGAAAGTAAGTCTATGGTCTAACCAGATCCCCAGGTACTTGAAATTTGGTACGTAGTCCAACCGCTCACCTAGAATGGTAGTGATCTGCAGGAGTGTCCCAGCAATTGCAGGATTTATTGCATTTTGAAGGGGCAAGAGGAACATTGCTTTGTTTTTTTGCACTTAAAAGCAGTTTCTGGTTTATAAGCTGATGTTGCAGCAGATTAAATTAATTTTGAAGGGCTTTACAGGCCACTTCAGGGGTGGGGCTACTAGCATAGAGAACCGTATCATCTGCAAATAGGTGTATTTCTGCTTCTTTGATGGGGGCATCTACGTTGTTAATATAAATGGTGAAGAGCAAGGGACCAAGAATGGAACCTTGTGGTACACCCCTCAATAGGGATTTTGGTGGAGAAACTTCCCCTTGTGACTTTACTTGTTGAAGTCGTTCTGAGAGGAAGTTGGAGAACCATTTAAGGGATACAGAATCCAAACCAATGTTCCGGAGGGACGACAGAAGCAGTTTGTGATCAACAGTATCGAACGCCTTGCTTAGGTCCAAGAAAACTGCGCAGACAAAGTTTTTTTTGTCTAATTCAAGCTGCCAGTCATTTGTCACCTTGGCTAGAGCAGAGATTGTACTGTGCTGTGCTCTAAAACCGGATTGTAACGGGTTGAGCAATTTTTCTGATTCCTGGTACTTCCGAAGCTGGGGGTTCACTATTTTCTCCAGCATCTTTGACAGGATTGGAAGTAGGGAGATTGGCCTGCAGTTATTGAGGTCACTGGGATCTCCTGACTTAAATAAAGGGACCACAAGTGCATTTTTTCAAATGGGCGGTAGGTAACCCTGGGACAAGGATAAGTTGAAGAGCTGAGTAATTGGGACTGCGAGGACACGGTAGCCGACCTTTAAGAAGTACGGGTCAATGAGGTCGGCCCCAGCACTTTTCCTAGTGTCCAGCTGAAGGAGAAGATCTTCGACTTCTTTCAGGGAGGTAGGCTACAGACAGAAGGATGGACTGTGGATGGGTTTTTCTTGTGTATCCAATCTAAGTTGTTGGCAGAGGATATTCACAGGAGAGGAGTCAAAGGGTAGCCCTGCAGTGGCAAAATGATTATTGAGAGCATTGAGGATAGACGGTCTGTTGGAGATGACAGTATTGTAGATCAATAATTTAGTAGGTAGGGAATTTACAGTGGTGTGACCTTCAATGTCTTTGATAGTCCTCCAGAATCTGGAGGCATTTCTCGAGGAGCTCTCCAGATGAGAGCGGTAGAAATTAGCTTTGGCTTCTCTGACCATTTTGGTGCAGCAGTTCCTCACCCTCCCGAAAGAATTCCAGTCATTTATTAAATTAGTTTTCCTAGCAGTTTTCCAGAGTACATCCCTACTCTGCAAATCATCTTTCAGGTCTTCTGTAAACCACTGACAGGATTTGTTTCTGGCACACACTTTTTCTATAGGAGCATACTTGTTGAGAGCCCCTAGCACAATTTCTAAGAAAATATCATAAGGCGTAGTCAGGGACTTGGCTAGATAGAAGTCCTGCCATCGCACGGAGTCTCCTAGGTCTGATATATACCCATGGAGATCAAAGTTGCACATGCACCTTTTAAAAGAGAATTTTGGTGCAGTTGTGGATTTAAGAGTGGATCTTACACATGCGATGAAGCTATGGTTGCTAATATCAGAGAAAAAGATGCCAGCATAGGAGAATAAATGGGGTTTGTTAACTAAAATGATATCCAAGAGCTGCATGTTATTAGGGTTGAGCTTGTTAGGATGAGTAGATTGGTTTATTAGCTGTGACAACCCAAGGGAATCACAGAACATTTTAAGTGGGTGATGCACTGGAGAACCAGTCTAAGTTGAAGTCCCCTAGTATGATACACTCTGAAGATGCCGAACCCAGGATGTTTCTGAGATGTTTTAACAACTGTAGTCCAGCTGATGGGGGTCTGTAGCATCCTATTATACATAATGAGACACCGGTGGCAATTTCAATCTTTAATGACAAGCTTTCAAATTCTTTTGGGACAGATGTTGAGTCAATTATGGAGGCAGGAAATTTATCCTTGATGTAAATAGCTACCCCACCGCCTCTGGTTTGCCTGTTGGCTCTGAACAAAGAGTAGGAGGGGATGTTAACTTCGTTGTTACTGGTCACCGGTTGGAGCCAGGACTCCGTAATCACCAGAACATCTGGAGCAGTATGACATACCCAGGCCTGAACAGAAGTGATTTTTTTTAATAGGCTACATACATTAACATGCAGGAATGTAAGCCCTTGAGGCTTTGTAGCTCTGCTGGGATTCCATGGGTGCCAGAGGGCCTGGATTAAGCTCAACATTTCCTGAGCATAGTAAAAGCAGGAACAAGAGTTTCCTGCAGAGTCCTAGGAGAAGTGTGGGTGGCTGAGTCTACTTTCGGTTACGTGATTTGTCTGTGGCAGTATAGGGAGTTCTGAGGCTAGTTCCCAATTTTCCTGATGCTTCATACAATAATACCCTGACTGAGAGAGTCAATGGGAGTAGGAGGGAGTATGCAGAAGGTGGTGTAATCCTGTGGGCAGGCTCTAGGAAAGTTTCTGTATGCCGGTGCAGGTGAAGGACCAGCAGTGGGCTAGGGGGAAGTTAGAGCACATACAAGTTCTTCTACTTGATAGGAAAAGTCCCGGTCGAAAAATGTAAAAAGAGAGCCATTCTCCACTCTAGGAGTTATTTTTTGATTCGTGTTCAGGTCCAATACATGTAAGATGAGCAGAGACAAGCATAGAATCAGGTAATACGCTCTCGTTATGAGACTATCACCCAATGGGCACTACAAGTGCAGACAAGAGAAGGGATTCTAAATGGAGGAGAATTTCTTAATCCCTGCAGAATACTACTATAGGCAGTGGAGCCTGAAGCAGTAATCCTTAAGTACAGCTCCAAGTCAGGCTAATAAGAAAAGAGTTCACCTGACTATAGAGTAGTACTAGGGGCAGAGAGGCTTTGAAGCAAATTTCTTAGCTACTACTCTAGAGCAGACTAAGTACTAGAGAGATCGACTGACCTAAATCAACTGCCTTAGCAAGACAGGATATGCTAGTGAGCAATAAGCAAACCTAAAGTACCAAAATGGTATGCCTCAGCAAGACAGAATGAGATAAAGCTGCTAGAAGGCTTAGTTGCAAATAGGGGACGGGAGGATTTGCAGTTGTTGACAGTAAGTAACCAATAAATTAAAACAACAGATACGAGTGGGTGGAGATTGTGTGCATTTAAAGGAGGCCTGGTAGGGGGAGGGGGGTGGGATGAAAAATCAAGGGGAAGTTTACAGAGCTAGCACTGAATCAGTGCACATACAGTTAGAGAGAAACTACAGCAGGGGGGGAATGGAAAGTTACTTTACACAGGCCGAGCAGAACAGGCTAAATTAAAACAGGCTAAATTAAAATAAAAAAAATTAGGAGCCAAGTACAGGGATGCAGGCTTACATTAAGCCACACGTCTCGGGTGCTCATGTCTCAGGTGAGTGAGAGCAGCCAATCAGGGAGCTTTACACAGGCGTGGAGCAAATAGCGCTACCCTGAGAAGGCACTGAAATTGAAAACAGCAAATTGCAAGTGATGATCTGGTTCAGCGTTCACACAGCCCAGAGAAATCGTGGCAATTTTTCAAGTGTCGTACCTTATCTATCTCTTTGGGGGAGTGGGTGGATCAGACTCCTTGCATCGCAGAGCTGCTACGGCTGGATCGTGACCACTGCCCATGGGGGCAAGTGGCACCTATAAGGAAGGAGACAGCAGATTAAATAGGAGCAGATGTGGGGGTCTAAACAGAGAAGCACAAAGAGAGCTGAAAACCAACTTGAAACACAAGGTCAGGGGGCAGTCTTAGACAGAGGCAAGGTGAGAGCTAACTCAGAAATCCAAAACAAGCACAAAAGAACAGACTGATGGGGAGGGCAGGAGGGACAGAACAGAGACAAAGGAGGACAGGAGGACAAAGGAAGATGATTAAGAATGAAAGTCAAGGGCAGGAGCCTTAGGCTCAAGACAGAGGCAACACAGATTTTACAATTCACTGAATTTTCTAACCTAGTCCACGGCAGTAAGCATGTAAACCCAGTACAGTCTTAAATAGGATTAAAAAAAATCTATTAACAAAGCCAGTAAAAGGTTTTTACAAACTCAGTTCAAGGCAGTGTGCAGAGTGAAAGCTTAATTGGGGAAAAATCAAGGGGAAGTTTGCAGAGCTAGCACTGAATCAGTGCACATACAGTTGGAAAGAAACTGCAGCGGGGGGGGATGGCAAGTTACTTTACACAGGCCAAGCAGAACAGGCTAAATTAAAATATATAAATTAGGAGTCGAGTACAGGGATGCAGTCTTACATTAAGCCATACGTCTCAGGTGCTTCTGTCTCAGGTGAGTGAGACAAGCCAATCAGGGAGCTCTACACAGGCATGGAGCCAATAGCACTACCCTGAGAAGGCGCCAAAATTGAAAACAGCAAATTGCAAGTGATGATCTGGTTCAGTGTTCACACAACGCAGAGAAATCGCAGCAATATGTCAAGCGTCGTACCTTATCTATCTCTTTGGGGGGGTGGGTGGTTTAGACTCCTTGCACCAAAGAGGTGCTATGGCTGGATCGTGACAGCTGCCCATAGGGGCAAGTGGCACCTTTTCAATCCCTTTTTGGGGGAGGGTGGATCAGGCACCTTGCACCGTAGAGGTGCTATGGCTGGATCACGACCACTGCCCGTGGATGCAAGTGGCACCTTATCTATCTCTTTGGGGGGTGGGTGGATCAGGCTCCTTGCAGCGTAGAGGTGCAATTGCTGGATCACGACCACCGCCCATGGGGGCAAGTGGCACCTATAAGGAAGGAGAAAGCAGATTAAATAGGAGCAGATGGGGGGGTGTCTAAACAGAGACACACAAAGAGAGCTGAGCACCAATTTGAAAGAGAAGGTCAGGGGGCAGTCTTAGACAGAGGCAAGGTGCCAGCTAACTTGAGAATCCAAAACAAGCACAAAAGAACAGACTGATGGGGAGGGCAGGAGGGACAGAACAGAGACAGAGGAGGACAGGGGGACAAAGGAAGATGGTTAAGAATGAAAGTCAAGGGCAGGAGCCTCAGGCTCAAGACAGAGGCAACACAGATTTTACAATCCACTGAATTTTCTAAGTCCACTGCAGTAAGCATGTAAACCCAGTACAGTCTTAAATAGGATTAAAAAAAATATATTAACAAAGCCAGTAAATGTTTTTTACAAACTCAGTTCAAGGCAGTGTACAGAGTGAAAGCTTAATTGGGGAAAAATCAAGGGGAAGTTTGCAGAGCTAGCACTGAATCAGTGCACATACAGTTGGAGAGAAACTGCAGCGGGGGGGGGGGTAATGGTAAGTTACTTTACACAGGCCGAGCAGAACAGGCTAAATTAAAATGTATAAATTAGGAGCTGAGTACAGGGATGCAGTCTTACATTAAGCCAAATGTCTCAGGTGCTCCTGTCTCAGGTGAGTGAGACCAGCCAATCAGGGAGCTCTACACAGGCATGGAGCCAATAGCACTACCCTGAGAAGGTGCCGAAATTGAAAACAGCAAATTGCAAGTGATGATCCGGTTCAGTGTTCACATAGCCCAGAGAAATTGTGGCAATTTTTCAAGCATAGTACCTTATCTATCTCTTTGGGGGGGGGTGGATCAGACTCCTTGCACTGTAGAGGTGCTATGGCTGGATTTAGACCCCTGCCCGTGGGGGCAAGTGGCACCTTATCTATCTCTTTGGGGGTGGGTGGATCAGGCTCCTTGCACCATAGAGTTACTATGGCTGGATCGTGACTGTTGCCCATGGGGGCAAGTGGCACCTATAAGGAAGGAGACAGCAGATTAAATAGGAGCAGATGGGGGGTGTCTAAACAGAGACACACAAAGAGAGCTGAGCACCAATTTGACGGACAAGGTCAGGGGGCAGTCTCAGACAGAGGCAAGGTGCCAGCTAACTTGTGAATCCAAAACAAGCACAAAAGAACAGACTGATGGGGAGGGCAGGAGGGACAGAACAGAGACAGAGGAGGACAGGGGGACAAAGGAAGATGGTTAAGAATGAAAGTCAAGGGCAGGAGCCTCAGGCTCAAGACAGAGGCAACACAGATTTTACAATTCACTGAATTTTCAAACTATGCCCACAGCAGTAAGCATGTAAACCCAGTACAGTCTTAAATAGGATTAAAAAAATGTATTAACAACGCCAGTAAAAGGTTTTTACAAACTCAGTTCAAGGCAGTGTACAGAGTGAAAGCTTAATTGGGGAAAAATCAAGGGGAAGTTTGCAGAGCTAGCACTGAATCAGTGCACATACAGTTGGAGAGAAACTGCAGCAGGGGGGATGGTAAGTTACTTTACACAGGCTGAGCAGAACAGGCTAAATTAAAATATATAAATTGGGAGCAGAGTACAGGGATGCAGTCTTACATTAAGCCACACGTCTCAGGTGCTCCTGTCTCAGATGAGTGAGACCAGCCAATCAGGGAGCTCTACACAGGCATGGAGCCAATAGCACTACCCTGAGAAGTCACCGAAATTGAAAACAGAAAATTGCATGTGATGATCCGGTTCAGCGTACACACAGCCCAGAGAAATCGTGGCAATTTTTCATGCGTCTTACCTTATCTATTTATTTATTTAGCTTTTGATGACCGGGTAAGTACACTAGACAAATAATATGCCTATTTTCAGGAACGACCTGGGAGATTACAACCATGAGGTACAGGGAGATTCAGGAAATCACAGTACAACATTACAGCACAACATCATTAAATATTAAATAAGATGCGGTCAGGTGAACCGTGTACACAATTTGGTCTGGGGGACAGGCTAGGTTTGGCAGATGGCACCTGCAAGAGCAAATTAGGGTCCAGTGTTCGGGAGCCAATGCTCTAGGGGGGCCTTGTGCAGTCACACGCAGAGGCAAGTTTCAGGACACCCCACATGGAATTTCAGAAGCACTGATGTGAGGGAGCCGAGTGGACATACTCAGGAAGGGAGTTCCAGAGTCTGGGAGCACACACGGCGAAGTCCCTGTCACCATGAGGGTCTGGGTGGGGGGAACTTTTAACATCCCCGGGGCCTGGGACCTGAGGTGGTAGGGGGAGAGGTTGGCAGGAGATAGAAGCTGGTCCAGCCCCGAAGGAGTCCCAGATCTCAGCACTTTGCCCACAAGGCACCCTAGCCCGAAGTCCAGGTACGTGGCAGGGGAGAGCCAGTGGAGCTTGTCGTATAACTTGCAGTGGTGAGTGAGACGTGGGGCAGCCAAGACAAAGTGGCAGATGTTGTTGTACGTCGTGTGCCACCTTGAGAGGTGGGTTTTAGAGGAGCGGACAAATAGGTGCATACCATAACTGAGGGAGGGAAGGAGGACTCCTCTCGCCAGGGGGCCAGATGGGCTGCTGGGGTAAGGTTGTATTTGACCCTGTAGGCCAGACCCAGTTTGTTATTCATTGCTCTGCAGACATTGAGAATGTGACTCCCCTGGTCAAGTTGTGGGTCTAGTGTCACCCCAAGGTACTTGACTGAGAGCACTGTTTGAAGGACGGTTCCGTCTGGGCTGGTGATATCAAGCGGGGTGGTTAGGGCTTTGATTCTGGCGGCAGAGCCAAAGAGCATAGCCTGAGTCTTTTTCAGGTTCAAGACTAGTTTGTGTTTGTTTACCCAGGCCAGGACACTGTTGAAGTCCTCAGTCAGGAGCTTGTTGAGTGAGGCGATGTCCCTGGAGTGAGATATTATGACCAGGTCATCTGCGTACAGTGTGGCATTGCAGCTCATTGCGGCCACCGGGAGTTGATTAATAAAGAGGGAGAAGATGAGGGGGCCCAGTACTGAGCCCTGGGGGACACCGGAGGTAACCAGTAGAGGCTCGGATAGGATTTTATTGAAACAGGTCCTCTGCGTTCTACCATGAAGGTAATCCAATAACCAGATCATAGTGGGGGGGAGAGGCCGAGCTCCTTCAACTGAGTATAAAGCAGCTTGTGATCAACGAGGTCAAATGCCTTGGACAGGTCAATAAAAATGGCTCCCGAGAGTTTTCCCTGGTCCATGGCAGTCCTGATGCTGGCAGTGACAGAGACCAGGGCTGTGGTGGTACTATGCCCTGTACGGAATCCGTGCTGGGCCGGGGACAGGAGTTCATGCACCTGTACATACTCCGAGAGCTGCTCAGCCACTACCTTTTCGAGAAGCTTACTGAGGGATGATAGGATCGCAATCGGATGGTAGTTGTCTAGAATTTTGTGGTTTCCCTGTTTCAGGGGAGGGACTACCCTAGCCTCCTTCCAGATTTCTGGGATGACTCCCTTTGTTAGTGATAGGTTAAAGATGTGGGCCACTGAGGGAGCAATGAGAGAGGCACCTAGTTTTAGTAGCTTTGATTCCAGGTTGTCAAGGCCAGGGCTTGAGTACTGTGAGAGGCCAGAGAGAAGTCTTGTCACATCTGTGACTGACACAGTTCTGAGGTAGAACTTATGTTGAGTGGGCTGATCCACCTGCCCAGTGAGGAGAGGAGTGGAGGGAGTTCCCCTGTCAGGCGAGAATAGTGCTGAGAAAGCAGATAGGTCAGAAAAATGGGAATTTAGGGAGTTAGCGATGGTGTGTGGATTGTTACAGGATACCCTTCCAATAGTCATGTCAGATACCCCCGGATGAGAGGTCCCGCAGACTACAGATTTAATGCTACTCCAGAACCGCCTGGAGTCCCTGGCTGAACTGAGTAGGGCAGACTTGCAGAAATCACTTTTTGCAGTTCTGATGGCCTTTTTGCACTTGTTTCTAAGGAGCCTGTATTGATGGTACAGTGTAAGATCAAGGGATCCTTTGAAATGGGACCAACACTTGTCTCTGGCCCTCATTAGGGCTAGGAGACTCCGATGCAACCAGGGGGTGGCAGACCCCCTCACCCTACAGGTGACCTTCAGGGCATGCTTGTCTTGTAGGGCACTGAAGGTGACAAGAAAGTGGGAAACTGCCACTGAGGGGTCCAAGGCTTGGAACACCCAGGACCAGTTGGTTAGGCTAAGGTCCGCGAGAAACACCACAGTATCAAACCTAGAGAAGTTTCTGATCTGTAGGATTTTATGGGGAATTTTTGGGGAGGGAATTTTCCAAATGCAGAAAACTGGGGAATGATCAGAGATGGAATCTGATAGTATTCCTGCTGCGGTGATTCTATCAGGATGGTTTGAGAGGATCCAGTCCAGCAGGGAGTTAGTGGATCCATTGTTCGACCATCTGGTTGGCTCCTGAACAAGTTGAGTTAGGGCCAGTTTGGCAAGCAGAGGCTCATACTGTTTCGCATTTCCACCGGTCCAATTTAAGTTGACATCACCAAGGATAATGAGTTCATTGTCCCCAGTGCGGGGGCCAATGGAGTCCAAGAGGTGGGTCAGTCCTTGGAGCCCGTCCTTTGGGGGATTGTATGTGCATACTACATGCAGTTTCTTGACGTTCCCAAGTAAGAGCAGAACATGTAGTTGCTCGCAGGGGGAAGAGAGGGATGGTTGATGAGCTACTGGGGAGACCTTAAGGTGGTCCCTGAAATAGATCATGATGCCACCCCCCCCTTTTTTCCTGGTCTGTCCTGGTGAATGAACTTGTATCCTGGGAGTACACAGGCGGAGTCAGGGTCTGATGGTTTGAGCCAGGTCTCAGTCACACCAAGGACATCTGGTTTGTATAGGATGACCCATGATGCTAGTTCATCACGATTTGGAAGCAAGCTCCTTATGTTAACGTGCGTGACTTTGAGACCCTTGCCCAGTCCCCATACTGAGGGAATGGGGGCGGTCTGGGTTATTGGGCCCGGGTTCCTTTCAATATCTCCTGCCAGGAGTATTAGGAGGAGGAGCCAGGAGAGATATCATCTAAGGGCAGTCAGGCCTGTGGGGGGTATGCAAGCTTGGCATCTTTTAACTCTGGAGGGGTGCATTAGGCACCTGAGGTCAAGGATCCAGGTGAGAGAATGAAGGGTCATGGTGGTCACTACCAGTGTATTTGAGAACAAGAAGTCTGGCACTTCATAGGAGGGAGGCTTATCCCAGTCATCACCCCCTGTGGACAGTGAGGGGGAGGTGACCATGTGGAGCAGGGTGAGCCCCAGTATGAGTCTAGTTAGCATCAGGAATCTATAGAAGGAGGGCAGCATGCTCTTATCCTTCGCCATGGGGTACATCCTTCCTTTCGGAGGGAGGAGTAGGTACCAGGGCAATATTCCCACTAGTTTCATTGGCCAGTTGTGGGGTGGGGGCCCAGGCCTCATTCACACTAATTAACTTAGCCCAGCTAGGGGGAAGGGGCCCTGTCGGCTGGGATGGAGTGAGGAGAGGGGGAAAAGGGGTGAGTGCCCAAGTACAAGTTAGCAGTAGTAGCACCGGTATATCAAGTGGCAATCTGAAACACAGGTATAACGTAAAAGTACAGCACAACAGTTGATATCAGAACGGAGTGAAGACTCAGTTAGCAGGTACTTGCTAGGCACTAGAAACAGCAGTAAATCCAAACTCTGGGTGAAAACAACTTTCTAAATAAGTCCTACTCTGGGCAAAAAACAACTGAGTAGTGAGGCACAGTGATAATATTGGGAGGCAAGTCCACAAGTAGCTTGACTAGGCAGTTAGTTAAACACAAATATCGGGGGCAGGAGTAAGTTGTGGTTAGATACAAGAGATAAGTACAATTGGCAAGGTATCTGTAATATTGATCAGACAGCACACAGCTTTGGGTGGGTTAGCCAAACAGAAATGAGGTGAGCTGTCTGAGTTTAGGACAGGCGAGGCCACAGAGGGCAAACTGAAACCTCCTCCCATGTATGATGGACTGAGGTCAGTCCCTGGGGGCGGAACCAACACGCATTTAATGGGAGGAGGGAACGGGTGGGCGGGAGGGCCCAAAAATCTCTGCACAGGGCAGGGGCAGTCAAGCTTGTAGAAACGGCCACCGAGGAGGCCCGCTGGAGCAACTGAAGCCTCCCGCACCTCTACTCTCAGCTCTGGTGCTTGCAGGGATTTCGGTGGGGGAGACCTTCAGGGAACAGGTCTCCCTCACCTCCCCTCCGGTGCTGGGTCTCGTCAGTTGTCTGGGAGGGAGTGGGATAGCTCTCCCTATATTGAGGGGAGAGAGCATCACCACCCTCCACGGGCCAATAGGTAAGTGCCCTTTAGGTGCGAAGAAGTCTTTAGTCCAAAAGTGAATCCGCCCGGGGAAGGTTGCCGGTGTGGTCCTTTGTTTTGTGGGTTTTCAGGAGTCGGACAGGCAGGGGCAGTCTCCCGCAATCACCACTATGTAAAAAAAAATGATCTCCGTAGTAAGTAGCCACTCAAAAGGTAACTGTTTGGTCCGTAGGCATCTCCGGTCTCCTGTACAGGGCTGGGGCAGTCAAGCTTGTAGAAACAGCCATGGAGGAGACCCGCCAGAGCAACTGAAGCCTCCGGCACCTCTACACTCGGCTCTGGTGCTTGCAGGGATTTCGGGGGGGGGACCTTCATGGAACAGGTCTCCCTCACCTCCCCTCCGGCGCTGGGTCTCTCTATCTCTTTGGGGGATGGGTGGATCAGACTCCTTGCACCATAGAGGTGCTGTGGCTGGATCGTGATTGCTGCCCGTGGGGGCAAGTGGCACCTTATCTATCTCTTTGGGGATGGGTGGATCAGGCTCCTTGCACCGTAGAAGTACTATGGCTGGATCGTGAACACCACCCGTAGGGGCAAGTGGCACCTTATCTATCTCTTTGGGAAGTGGGTGGATCAGGCTCCTTGCACCGCAGAGGTGCTATGGCTGGATCGTGACCCCTGCCCATTGGGGCAAGTGGCACCTATAAGGAAGGAGGCAGCAGATTAAATAGGAGCAGATGGAGGGGTGTCTAAACAGAGACACACAAAGAGAGCTGAGCACCAATTTGAAAGACAAGGTCAGGGGGCAGTCTCAGACAGAGACAAGGTGCCAGCTAACTTGGGAATCCAAAACAAGCACAAAAGAACAGACTGATGGGGAGGGCAGGAGGGACAGAACAGAGACAGAGGAGGACAGGGGGACAAAGGAAGATGATTAAGAATGAAAGTCAAGGGCAGGAGCCTTAGGCTCAAGACAGAGGCAACACAGATTTTACAATCCACTGAATTTTCTAACTAAGTCCACAGCAGTAAGCATGTAAACCCAGTACAGTCTTTAATAGGATTAAAAAAATATATTAACAAAGCCAGTAAAAGTTTTTTACAAACTCAGTTCTAGGCAGTGTATAGAGTGAAAGCTTAATTGGGGAAAAATCAATGGGAGGTTTGCAGAGCTAGCATTGAATCAGTGCACATACAGTTGGAAAGAAACTGCAGCGGGGGGGAATGGTAAATTACTTTACACAGGCCGAGCAGAACGGGATAAATTAAAATATATAAATTAGGAGCCGAGTACAGGGATGCAGGCTTACATTAAGCCATACGTCTTGGGTGCTCCTGTCTCAGGTGAGTGAGACCAGTCAATCAGGAAGCTCTACACAGGCATGGAGCCAATAGCACTACCCTGAGAAGGTGCCAAAATTGAAAACAGCAAATTGCAAGTGATGATCCGGTTCAGCGTTCACACAGCCCAGAGAAATCGTGGCAATTTTTCAAGCATCGTACCTTATCTATCTCTTTGGGCGGTGGGTGTATCAGACTCCTTGCACCATAGAGGTGCTATGGCTGGATCGTAACCACTGCCCATGGGACCCAGTGGCACCTTATCTATCTCTTTGGGGGGTGGGTGGATCAGGCTCCTTGCACCGTAGAGTTGCTATGGCTGGATCGTGACCGCTGCCCATGGGGGAAAGTGGCACCTTATCTATCTCTTTGTGGGGGTGGGTGGATCAGGCTCCTTGTGCCATAGAGGTGCTATGGCTGGATCATGACCACTGCCCGTGGGGGCAAGAGGCACCTTATCTATCTCTTTGGGGGGGTGTGGGTGGATCAGGCTCCTTGCACCGTAGAGGTGCTATGGCTGGATTGTGACCACTACCCATGAGGGCAAGTGGCACCTTATCTATCTCTTTGGGGGTGGGTGAATCAGGCTTCTTGCACCATAGAGGTGCTATGGCTGGATCGTGACCACTGCCCATGTGGGCAAGTGGCACCTTATCTATCTCTTTGGGGGGTGGGTGGATCAGGCTCCTTGCACCGTAAAGGTGCTATGGCTGGATCGTGACCGCTGCCTTTGGGGGCAAGTGGCACCTTATCTGTCTCTTTGGGGGTGGGTGGATCAGGCTCCTTGCACTGTAGAAGTGCTATGACTGGATTGTGACCGCTGCCTTTGGGGACAAGTGGCACCTTATCTGTCTCTTTGGGGGTGGGTGGATCAGGCTCCTTGCACTGTAGAGGTGCTATGACTGGATTGTGACCACTGCCTTTGGGGACAAGTGGCACCTTATCTGTCTCTTTGGGGGGGTGTGGGTAGATCAGGCTCCTTGCACCGTAGAGGTGCTATGGCTGGATCATGACCGCTGCCCATGTGGGCAAGTGGCACCTTATCTATCTCTTTGGGGGGTGGGTGGATCAGGCTCCTTGCATCATAGAGGTTTTATGGCTGGATCATAACCTCTGCCCGTGGGGGCAAGTGGCACCTTATCTATCTCTTTGGGGTGGGTGGATCAGGCTCCTTGCACCGTAGAGTTGCTATGGCTGGATCGTGACCGCTGCCCATGGGGGAAAGTGGCACCTTATCTATCTCTTTGTGGGGGTGGGTGGATCAGGCTCCTTGTGCCATAGAGGTGCTATGGCTGGATCATGACCGCTGCCTTTGGGGGCAAGTGGCACCTTATCTGTCTCTTTGGGGGTGGGTGGATCAGGCTCCTTGCACTGTAGAGGTGCTATAACTGGATTGTGACTGCTGCCTTTGGGAACAAGTGGCACCTTATCTGTCTCTTTGGGGGTGGGTGGATCAGGCTCCTTGCACCATAGAGGTGCTATGGATGGATTGTGACCGCTGCCCGTGGGGGCAAGTGGCACCTTATCTATCCCTTTGGGGGGTGGGTGGATCAGGCTCCTTGCACTGTAGAGGTGCTATGGCTGGATCGTGCCTGCTGCCAGTGGGGGCAAGTGCACGTAATAGAGAACAAAACATAGCATATTACTATTAAGTCTTAGTGCCTCTTAAAGTGAGTAGCAAGGAACATTTGTAATAAACAAAAGTTTTACCTCTAGAACTGCTGTAGATTGCAGTAGACACACAAAGAAAGGTTGATCAACCAAAAGATATAATTAAAAGTACTCTTCATCTACAAGGTTAAAAAGAAGTATAGGACAGGTTTAGCACCCAGATAGAGGGATTTTCTTTCTTTTTTTTTTTTTTAATTCCTCCAGGGTCATGAAAGACAAATGTTTGTTCCAGGAACTCCAGTAATTTCAAGTATGCCTGATGAAAGTTTATATGAAACTTTCATGATGGTACAGCCACCAACCGATGAGAAGCCATTAACTCCTTAGGTTGCAAAGCCAGAGTTTTGGATAAGGACTGGAATACCTCTTCCAGCCAACATATAGCATTTACAGGATTATTTTTAGTTTTAACTACTGCAGCAAAATTAACCCATCCACTGTGGGCAGTGAGGTAAGTCGAGACATTTAGTCTCAGCTCTGCCATATTTCAGACATGTCATTAAACAGGGGATATCTTTAACAGTTTATAACTCAGCTACTGTGTTTCGAACCACAGCAGTTAAATATACACAGACGGCAAGGCGTATGTGAGAGCCTGTAAAAGGACCCCACAACCTAAGAGCAAACTGGCCATCCACAAGAATATGTTACAGCTATTTGTCCAACCAAAGGAGAGCGGCAGCCCGTTTGTACAGAGTAAAAGTCTGAACAGCCAAAGGTCCCTAGTGCCAATGCGCTGCACAATGGAGAACAGCAGACCATGAAGATTTAAACAGCAGAAGCTTGCAGCAACTTGTCACTGGGGAAAACACATCCCAGAACTCAGTTAACAAAGTAAAATTGGCTGACAACAGTGAGCAGCGGTCCAGCCACATGGTGTCAATCCATGCACCAGAGTCCCTAGCCACCGAAGCTCGCATTTATATATCTTCTGGAGAAAAATACATCCCAGAACCCAAATCACAAAGGAAACTGAGTGTTAGTCTTTGTCAGTCAAAGACCAATCTGGTGGCTCACCAATTATATTGGGGAAACTCCCAGCTAAAGTTCTGGTTGGTGTCTGACTGTTCAAATAACAAAATAGGAAGTAATGTGTAAAAAAAGCAGTTTTATTACAAATACACATGCCAACCAAGTGAAAACAAAGCAATCACAAGGGAGCAGATTTCCACCAGCCAACCCTCATGTATGTTTTTTTCTCTCCTCGAGGAGCTGGTGTGCAAGCAATTATATATGACTGATAACAGTGCAGTTATAGATATGATAAACATACAGCAGTGGACAAGGCATTACAGTAGGGCGTCTCCCTTGGGCAAATACATAGGAAATAAGGTTGCAAAGTCTGCAGTAAAGAAAATACATTGTCAGCTATAAGCTATGAACAAAGAGAATGCAGAATAAGCAGAAATACATTGGCAAAAGAAGCAGAATACACATGATTATATGATTATATCAGAATATAAAAGGCATATAAAAGACACACATAATATAGGTAAAAACATTGCTGTAAAATATAAGTATAGCAGGTATAATAAATATAATACATGAATAAAAACAATAAACACAAAAAAGCAATAAAGGAACAGACTATAAAATAATGTGAACATGATGTACAGCACCAAATATCAGTGGCAAGCACAGTCCTAGCACCCATGCTTGTATGATGGGTACCTATTTCTATATGTTATTGCAATACAGCAATATCACAGTGAAAATAAACAAGATTACTTATGGTATGAACACGTGGGTCAGTAGACGGTGTGGCACCAATGCATAACACCACTATGTGGTATTTTCCTCATCATGTGCTAGGAGCAAGCATCATGGGATGCCAAATTTTTTTACCAGTTGCCACTCCATTTCAGCTCGATATGGAGTATTCCGATCAATATGGTTGTTTTGTAATTTTGGTGGGTCATCTGTTTGGCCAAATTGGTCACTTTGGTAAATGTATATTTTCCCCCTAAAGCATCCCCCTTTAAATTCTGGGTATTCTTTAATAAGTTGTTGTTTTTACAGCAAGGTATGCTTGTTCTGGGACGGAATTTTAATATTACACTGTTTCCTTCATTGGACGCCTCACATTTGTCTGGACATCAGACCTCGGTTTTGCAAAAATATCTCAGAAACAGTTAAATCAGCTGGGATATGTGGATGTCTGGTGACACTTTTTCCCATCAACACATGCCTATACCTTTACCTATTATGAGGGGAGTGGATGGAAAAGGGGGAGGAGCAGGCAGAAGTAGTGAATGAATACTTTTGCTCAGTGTTCACGGAAGAAAGGGGACTGCCACAGCATGGGCTGGGAGGGTGGGGACAGGGGAGAGGAGGTGACAGATGGAAGAATTGAGGCATGCAGAGTCCTAGAGGCACTGAGGGTACTGAAGGTAGACAAGGCACCAGAGCCAGATGGTATCCACCCCAGGGTGCTGAGGGAGATGGCAGAGGAGTTGGCAGAGCTGCTGGCAGATCTGGACAGCACCTCACTGGAGTCGAGATGTGTGCCACTGGACTGGAGGATGTGGCACATGTAGTACCATTACACAACAGTGAGCCAAGGGATGAACCGGGTAATTATCATCCAGTAAGTCTCACCTCCATAGTGTGCAAACTCATGGAAATGATACTGAAGGAGAGGCTGGTGCCATACCTGGAGGACAATGGCCTCCAGGATGTGAGGCAGCATGGGTTTGTTTCAGAGAAGTCTTGTCAAACCAACCTCATACAATATTATGACTGGGTGACAGGTGAGCTGGATAAGGGTCATGCGGTGGATGTTCTTTACTTGGACTTCAGCAAGGCCTTCAATTCGGTTCCTCATGAGTGGCTTGGGCAGAAGCTAACTGGCGTAGGGGTAGGGGCAAAAATGATGAACTGGAATACAAGCTGGCTGAGTGGCAGGCTGCAACAGGTGGTGGTGAGAGGGGAACTCTCAACTCCAAGGCCGGTGATGAGTGGGGTGCCACAGGGCTCTGTGTTGAGGCCAGTATTGTTTGGGCTCTTCATATCAGACATTGCACATGGGGTGGTGAGCAAGGTAAGTCTGTGCACTGATGACATCAAAATCAGAGCAGTGGTGAATAGAGAGGAGGGATGGAAGCAGCTGCAGGTGGACTTACGCAAGCTAGAGGAGTGGTCAAAGAGGTGGCAGTTGGGGTTCAATGCAAAGAAGTGTAAGGTTATGCACTTTGGGGTGAAGAACCCAAGGAGATAATACTGGCTGGGGGGGTTAGGCTTGGGATCACTGAGGAGGAGGAGAAGGACCTAAGGGTAATGATAACAGGGGCCATGAACAACACTGCCCAGTGCAGGAGAGCAGCTGCAAAAGTGAACAAAGTGTTGGGGTGCATAGTGAGGGGGTTTTCATCCAAGTGAAAAGAGGTGATCTTGCCCCTCTAGAGGTTGCTGGTAAGGCCACACTTAGAGTATTGTGTGCAGTTTTGGAGGCCATACCTAAAGCGTGATATCAGGCTACTGGAGGGAGTGCAGAGGAAGGCAACAAAAATGGTATGTGGAATGGAGGGGAGAGACTATGACAGCAGGCTGGGAGACCTGAATATGTACACCCTGGAGGACAGAAGGGACGGGGAGACATGATAAAGACATTCAAGTAGCTGAGGGGAATCAATAAGGATGGGGCAGATGAGGCAGTTAAGGAGGGGGAGGGTCACCAGGAGGCACAGGCCAAGAATACAGGGGGTAAGATTTAGGAAGGAAATGAGGAGACACTATTTCACAGAGAGGATGGTAGCAAAATGAAACGCCCTACCAGAATGGGTGGTATCATGTAAATCTGTGAATAGCTTCAAAAGGGCATGGGACAGGGAACAGGGGAGAGTGAGGGTGGGGGAGGTGACGGGTGGCAGTGGGATGACAAAGGGGAGAGGGGTTGGGCAGCTGAAAACTAGGGTGTTGGCTGCACACTGAAGCAGACTTAGATAGACCAGGTGGTCTGTTTCTGCTGGCACATACGTATGTTCGTATTATTCCTCAAAGTTTCACACTTTCTCCCATATCGATTATTTCTTTGTAACAGCTGAGCATGCGGACGCCCTATGGGATTTGTCCATGGGGTCTAATGTACTTTTGGACCATTCCCCTTTCCTCTTTAAATTGAACCTGAATAGGCCCCCTAA
Organism: Neoceratodus forsteri; assembly: GCA_016271365.2. Taxonomy (NCBI): domain Eukaryota; kingdom Metazoa; phylum Chordata; order Ceratodontiformes; family Ceratodontidae; genus Neoceratodus; species Neoceratodus forsteri. The sequence goes on along the minus strand of CM057455.1, from coordinate 910,099,243 downwards.
ATGGACTACCTGGTGGCTTAACTTATCATTGTTAAAAGATGTTGCCTTTTGGGGTCAACTCTCTAACAGACTGAAACAAATTATTGCTGAGAATAAATTCCCGGAAGTATTCCCCAGTATTCTCTGGGACACTCTTAAAGTGGTACTGAGAGGGGAACTTATAGCTCATGCCTCATATCAAAAAAAAGCAGCATGAAGCCAAATATAGAGCCCTATCAGATGAACTTGATTTATTGCAGGGGAGCGTGGGTCCAGGGGGGAGGGATCAGCTTTGGGTTCGTCAGATAAAAACAGAATTTCAGAAGATCTTGAACCAAAAGTTCCAAACAGCCTTAATGTATCTCAAAAAATACCATTATGAAGGAGGCCCTAGAGGACCCCAAATTTGGCCAGAAAGCTGCAAGGATTCAGATCTTCTGCACACATATATTCGGTTAAATGTACCCATATATGGAAACTCTTTTCCTCTACTCCTGAAATTACAGTATGCACTTATTTCAGGCATATTATTAAACAACTGTATGATGATCCCACAATTTCTTCTAGAGACAGTATTAAAGCTTTCTTGTCTAGACTCCCCATACTGCAATTATCTTCTATTCATCAGGATTTTCTTCTGTCTCCAATTTCAATGGAGGAGGTCTCTGGAGCTATTTCCTGAATGAAAACCCTGAAGTGTCTGGGCCCTGATGGATATCCCGTTGAATGGTATAAGGCCTTCTCCTCAGTTTTGATGCCACAACTACTTAATATATGTCTGTGTATCCAGGATGGTGAGGCCCTCCCTCCCTCTTGGTCTGGTGCCATAATATCTGTAATCCCAAAACCGGGCTGGGATCCCACTCTTCTGGCCTCATATAGGCCAATATCAGTGTTAAACATGGATTACAAAATATATATGTCTGTTTGGGCCCACTGGCTTGAAGGTCTTCTTCCCTCTATCATTCATCCTAATCAATAGTGGTTTATTAATAGTAGGCAGACCTTTGATAACATCTCCCAGGTGGTCCATCTTATGGACCATGTTTCACAACATTTGATCCCTACAGCTCTTGTCGGCTTAGATTCTGACAAGGTGTTTAATAGGGTTTCTTGGCCTGTTTTGTGGCAAACATTATTGGCCTTTGGCTTCCCCATAAAGGTGGTTTCTTGGAAGCAGAGTGCCTATTTTTCCCCTTTTGCCTATTCACGAGTAAATGGACAATTGTCTGATCCCATTAAATTATTTAGAGGCATTAGGTAGGGCTGCCCCCTCTCGCCTCCGCTATTTGCTATTTACTTAGAGCCCCTTGCAATAGCGATTAGAGAATCTGCAGAGATGGAGGACATTACTTTGGGTGGTCAGGCTTATAAAATTTGTCTATATGCTGATGATATTTTATTAACACTCCTGGATCTGGAGACCTCCCTTCCTGTGTATTTGGCACCTTCTGAAGGAGTTTGGGGCTTTATCTGGATATGTAATTAATCACTTAAAGACAGAAGTCCTTACCCTAAATTTTCGGCCATCTGGGGAATTGAAATTACAGCTGCCATTTCATTAGAATTGTATCACTATTAAATACCCAGGGGTTAGACTTGTCACTTTTAGAATTAGTAAATTATGAACCCCTGTCAAAAACTATGGAGCAGGATCTAGGATGTTGGTCATCTCTCCACCTGTCTTTTTTCTCGTGTATTGAAACGTGACATATGAACAGTCTCCCATGGCTGTTATGTTTCTTTCAAATGTTCCCCATGGCAGCTTCTTTTTATTTTTCTTCATAGAATAAGATGTTTTCAATATTTGTATGGGTTGGATGCAAACCCTGACTCTGCCGGTCCCTTCTACAACTCCCCGTGATAAAGGTGGTCTTAATGTGCCTAACCTTAGTCACTATTACCAAGCTGCTACCATGTGGACCACCTTGCTCTGGATTGATCTGAATTACTCGGCCCCCTGGAAAACTGTTGAATTTGTATTAAATGATCTTTTTGATGTAGGCCCTACTCTGTTTAAACCTGTCTGGTGCTGGCGCCCTTTTGGACACAGATCACCAATGCTCTTAGTGAATTAATGAGCGGGACTGTTGCCTTAACCCCTGAATTGGTTTTGCTCTCAGTTCCCTCCACAGGACTCAAACTGACCCCTAGAGACATGTTACATACCTATATACTTACAGCTAATAAGGCCAGGATATGGATAATATGGAGCCAGGTCTCACCACCAACACTTGCCCACTGGCACTCTATTATGGCTAATATGTATCAATGGGAACACTTAATTGCTAGCAGAGTGGGAAGGGTGACCCAGTTCAAATTGCGTTGGAGGCCTTGGGTGTTTTATATTCTGGAAAGAGACTCCTCATTTGTTCTATAAATCTATAAACAGCACCTACTAAATTGACAAGCTTACCTGACAGTTGTTTTTTTTGGGGGGATGGGGATCCTAGTGATTAGATGCCCTCTGAGTGGTCAGGCCTTTGACTGCCTTTTGTGGAAGTCTTTCCTTTGGTCTTCATCTTTAAATTTTTGACTTTACATCACATTTCAACTCTTGTAGTTTGTCTATCTGCTCCCTATTATAAGGAAGGTAATATTGAGATACTTGCTCCTAATATATAGAAATGAAAATCTGTACTTCCAGTATTTGTTTCCCTTATACATTGTAACTGTATTATGAAGTTTGTATTGTGTGAATGTATGGCATGATATCCTGAGAAATAAATAAAGGATATAAGAAAAAAAGGAAAAAAGAAGTTGAGTACCTGGGACCATAGGTGATGCATCTGGTGGAGAAAGATGCTGATAGGGGAAGGCTGGGCACTAAGTAAGCAATAAGACATGATAGGGTGTGCATTACGGTGTGATAACCGCACTCCTATGGGCGTAGTTAGGCACAAGGCTGAAGGTCGAGTGCCGGTCATCCCCAGGAGTGTGATTATCACACCATAATGCATAAACCCGGAGTGTCTTATTGCACTTATAAAATGGCCCTTTATTTTTAGAAGCAGTTTTTTTATTTTTAAACACATTCTTAAATAAGTAAAAATGTAAGTGAATCTGTGCTTTTAACATAAAATAGTCCTTCCGCCTATTGATGCTAGATTAAAGTAGTGTTATACAGTGTGTGCCTCCCTGTCCACTTAAGCTTCATATTCCCCTGCCAGCTAAAGCAATTCACAAATGCTGTTTTCCTCATTCTGAGTATGACACATAGCCCCCTTACTTTATTTCATTCTCCTTACTCTATAGACAAAACTAAAAGGAAGCCATAACATATACAATAGTGGATGGGTGACCATTCACAACAAGGCTGTTTTCCATCGAGGGAGTTTATGACATCATAGAGACCACGAGAACGAAGCTTGAGAGGTCTCCCTGATGTCATCAATTCCCGAAATGGAAAACTGCCTTGGTTGAGGATGGTGAACCACCTACTATTTTATATAGTATATGGTTCCTGGCTTTTGTCTTTTTTTTTTGTCCCCCACCAAGTTGATGGTTACCTTTGTTATTTCATGCTGCTCCTGCTCCAACTCGTCCCGCTCTCAGTTCAGCTTTACCCCATCCTGCTAGCTCATTTCGGCTTCACTGCACTCCCACCGTTTGCTGCTTCTACCCACACCCGTTCGTTCTCTTTCAGCAGCAGTTTGTTTTTTTAAAATAAAAAAATGCTTATGCGCCACAAAGCCGTGTGGTAGAAGGAAGATTCCCCAGGAAGATCCACCTCTCCGTGACTGCCTAATCCCGCCGCCATGTTTTAATTTTTTTTCACCGTTACAGCCAGTGGAGTCAGCCAATCAGGAGGTAGGACAAGGCTGAAAAGTTGTTGTACTATCGACATGATGTCTGAACAATAGTACAACAACTTTTTTTTACCTTTGAACTGTCTAACAACAAGACTTAGAAAGCCACCGATTTTAATCTACAATAAGCCCTAACCATATACTATAAAGGCTTCTCAGTTCCCCAGTGCTGCAAGCATGAGTGTGGTTCACAACTGCCACAGTCACTGACAGCATAATGAACTGTTCACTCTGTCCTAAATGCTAACAGCAGGGTGAGTCATTTCCCACCTTCCCCCTTTGTTTATATAGTATTATTGTTTACTTTCTTCATTCTGTGTTTTTTTCTCTGTGTTTCCCCACATTCAAGAAATGGAATATTTATCATGGAATGTTTACCATGGAATACAGGGATTCAAAATTCTGCTCAGTTCCAGTGGCAGAATATTACTTTTCTAACATACTCTGTACACACACACACAAACACACACACACACACACACATACACACACACACACACACACACACACACAAAGGCCCTTTCTGAAGCCACAGACTCAATCATCTCACTGTCAGGGAAAGAAGAGATTTCCCTGATGAGCATGGTAAAAATAGAAGAGGGATTTTTCACTGTCAGCAAAGAAACAGTTGTAATGAAAACTATAAATAATGCTTTTTGTTTCTAATTTGTTTATGCATGTAAGGAGAGTATGATGATCAAGGACAAAACATTTAATTAATTTGTTTAATTTTTTATTTAAGGTAGTTTTATTTTTAGGGCCAGTTGAAGGTTTTTTTCAGTGTAAAAGTAATAGCCATGTTTGTGATGGAAAATCAGTTCTGGATCTAGGGAGACTAAGGGAAAATAGTTCTGGTTGTAGGAGGACTGATTTGCTTATTGTGTGATGTGGTTTAGGACCAGGATGACTGTGCGTATATAAAGACTTAATATACAGTTAGCTGATGTCTCTTGGCCAATGAGATTTCTAGATTTTCTCATGACATTTTATAAGGGTGCATAAACATAATAAATTAAAAAAGTCACATCTCTGCTCTTCATCTGCCTCATTCCTGACCTAGCCCAATTTATGATCACTCTCTGTGTTCTGCCCCTAAGCCAGTTACTCACCCTTCTTGTCAATTTATTGTCAACCCCTTCATTCCTCAGCTTCTTCACCAATCAGTTTTGGGGTAACAAGACAAACGGCTTATTAAAGTCCACATACAAGACATCCAGGGCATTACCTTTGTCAAGATCCTATGAAACCCCATTGAAGAGTTCAGTGAGGATTGTCAGACAAGCTCTACCACTCACAAAACCATGCTGTCTTTGTCCTTGGAGAACTTGCGCCTCCAGGAAATCCACTGGCCATTCTTTTATCAGTGGCTACCCCAGTATAGATGTCAAGCTTACTGACCTACAGTATAGTTCCTTGGGTCATGCCATCTCTGTTTTTGTGCAGGGGAATGACACTAGCCACTCTCTAGTACCTCGGGACCTCATTTGAATATAGAGAACAATTGAATAGGTCTGTCAGTGGCTCAGCCAGAGCTCAAGCTAACCCCTTTAATTCCATAGGGTGGGGTCTATCCTGTCCAGATGATTTGTTCACCTTTAACCCCAATAGATGTTTGAACACTCTCTCCTCTGAAATGGTACCCTTCCTCCATGTTAGTTCCTTCCTGACCTAAATGCCACAGTCTGGGAGAGGGCAATTTCGTTTTCCCACTGGAAAAAGTGAGTAAATATATTTATTGAGGATTTGTTTCTCGTACATCATGTTCTAGTCAGAATTCCCCCTTTGGCAGTCTTTTTTTTATGTTTGCCTTTTCTTTTCTTTTCTAGCATAATTAGCTGAAAATGCCTCATCATTTCACTTCACCACCTCTGCAATCATGAGTTCTATAATCGCCTTTGCCTCTCTTAGTATCTTGTTCATCTCCCTGGAAGGTATCAGATACTTCTGAATGAAAATTGGCATATTAAACTAATGCTGTTGCCAGGTAATCAAAACACAAAAACAAATATATTTTCCCTACTGACCTCTGACAGTGAAGTCTTGTATTCCCTAAATGCAGCCTTATTTGCTGTAACTGCTTTCCTTACCTTTCTTGAGAACCAGGCAGGTTTTTTCCCTTCTTCTTTTTCCAATCTGCTTGAGGCAACCCCTAGCTATCTCCATGATCCTGTTTTTAATAAATTCCCACTTTTCACACTTCCCCACCATCTGCTGATACCTAACCAGACTGATCCAGAGTTCTTCATCCATCTTTCTGAAGCCCACTGTCTGAAAATCCAGCAACATTGTCCTAGTGGCTGCCTATTTGCCCTCAGTGTTAGGTCAAATCAGATCATGAAATGATCACTCCTTCTAAATGGCTCTTCCACTGGTAGTTCCTCACACACCTTATCCATTTGTCAGGATTATGGCCAAAATGTTCCCTTTCCTAGTATGCTCCCTTATGTCTTTGATCAGGAAGCAGCCCCATAAGAAGTCCACCACCACCATACTCCTGGTGCTTTATGCTACCAGAATGCACTAGCTGACATCAGGGGCATTGAAGTCCCCCAACTGAACCAGACTCCCTGAAAGCCTTGCTAATTTCTTCCTTCCTACCATCTATGTTTTCAGTTTGGGTGGGGAGTCTGTAAACCATCCCAATAAGGATCATGTTCCATTTCTTTAGGGCTAGTTGTTCCCATAGTGTTCTGCTTGCCCTCCTCCCTGTTTCCTTCTCTGCAGTAGCCCCATCATGATATCTAACATGCAAGGCAAAAGCCCCATGCCCTTGATCCTATCCCTTCTGAATAAGACATAGTATGGGACAGTGAGGTTACATTTTTTATTTGATGTAGCCCAAGTGTCCATGACTGCCGCAGTATGCAAGAAAATGAAAAGAAACTGTAGAACAGTCATGCAATATTGAAAACAGTATTTAAAGCAAACTAGGAAAGAATGTTATTCCTAGACAGAACAACCACTAGTATCTTCTGACCATTTCCTATAATAATCTGATGTGATAATTTAATAATGCTTGAAACTATCTTTTGAAAGCTTTAATCAATTGAAATGTTAATCTTGAAAACTTAATTTTCTTTAGTGAAAGCTTGGAGTTCAGTCAACAGGTATAGACCTTTTCATGATACAGTTCTTCTGAGTTGCTACATACATATGCATGTCAATACAATATGTTGTTAAACATGACAGGACTTTAAAAATTTAGTGAAGCATTTTTTTTAAATTGATATGAAACATATTTTTTTTATATAAATAAATGTATGGTTGCTGTAGTGATATGTTTACTATATACAGTATATACTTAGCTGACTCTAAACTTTCATTTAAAAAAATAAGCCTTTAGCCCTAATGGTTCCAAAGTTATCACAAGTCACGAAAATTGACACAAGGTGCCTTCGTCAAACATAATTAAAGTAAGGGGCATCTTGCATTAAAACCTGTGGCAATCCTGATTTTCAAATGTAGGCTGCATCAAAATTGGGTGCCCTTGCACTAGACTGGCCCTGCACCACCCCTGCCCTTGACATGGAGGTACTCCATGATAGAAGCGGGCTTGCACCACAATAGTGCTACAACATCCCCTAATGTGGGATTCTGCAAGCTCCTCAATGGGCACAGGTCCCACTGACAGAAAGACCAACCAGAGCTGGTCTAACAACCCATGCACTGGCTGTCTAACATTGCTGGGTGGGAGGTGCTCCCATGCCCACCTGTGCAGCCACGGTGGTGATCCACATAGATGGGTACATCCTGACAGCAGTGCTACAAGGAAGCTGCAGTCTGTACATGGCAAAACAACATAGTCACCATATGCAGCACTGCCGGTGGCCAGTACTGGACGCACTCAGGTGTAGGGCACATTCTGGATGCCACCTGCCCTGCCGTGGTGGCACCAAGTCAGGTATACATGACACCTCACCAGCCAGGATCCCAGAAACTGGACAGAGGTCCAGCATGTCATCTGATTGGTGTTGCCTATGATGTCCACAGGTGCAGTACACTGCCCCAATAGTGGAACACATAGGAGACCCATGGGTTTGCCAGAACCTACAGTAGGTGGCCACAGGGACAAGGTGGCAGGGTGGCTGTGGACAGGTTCCTTTAATGGGGGAAACACATCAGTGTGTCATCCCCAGTCAGGCCAATGCTCCATGGTGGCAGTGGCAAGGGAATGGCACCATTCCCAAGTAGCCCCACCAGGTGGGATGCCAAGTACGGCATTTGATCAGTGAGACAGATGATGATGCTGGTTGCTTTGGTCTCAAGAATGGCATGTGGTCTGGCCAATACAGGGGTGCACAGAGCAAGTCCAGTTCCTACACCAGGACCCTGGTGGACCACAGGTTGCCCAGGGTGGCATAGTGTGCATAGTGGTGGGAGGTGTACCTTTCCACCAATGCAGCTATCCGTCAGTGTCCATCACTATTCTACTGTGTCTGGCTCCACCCTGGTGGCAGTGGGGCACCCCAGCATCCTACTTGCAAAGCTCCCTCACCCCTTGAGCCAGGAGCACACTGCCCATGAGCCAACTGATCCCCACAGGACCCAGGCATTCCCTGCTGCACAAGGCAGCTTCACCTGTCACTCTGACTGCCATACCTGGTGCACAGTGGGATGGCCTTATACACTGACACTCCACCATATGTCACAGGTCAGCTGCCTACCCCATCTCACCATGGCATGGTGCATGGCAATGGCTCCATTAGCTGGCCTGTGGGTGGATGGGACCATGGCCACCCACAGTTCAACACAGGTCCCAGCCTGTCCAGTGGTAGCAGTGCCAGGTCAGTCCTTGGCTGTAATGGAATATCTACCCAGCTGTCACCTTTGTGCACCTGGTGAGTGGGACTGAGTGCTGCCAGCAGTCACTGTCAGATGATTCCGCACCTCTGTTCCATATTGCCTTGCTGTTCATACACTGAAGTGTCATGGGCTAGGGGCTGATTGCTGCTTCCGTCAAACCCCTCCTGTGCATCATCCTCTGGATGCAGCAATCTGCTTGCGGCAACTTTGGGGATTTTGGTGCCAGGACTTCACGTCTACCAAAATCTGGTGCAGAGTCCCTGGCACACCCAGCATTGTTTAGTTGGGGGTTTGGCACAACATGCGTCTCTCTAAGGGGGCATCTGAAAATCAAGCCTATTATAATTTGAGAGGTCTAACTCTGAAACTGTTGGGCCTAGAAACTTTTTTTTTAATGAAAGCTTGTGTCCAGCCATTAAGCAATGCTGCCAATATCATATTGTTATCATGCAACAGTAGAAATTAAGTTATCAATATAGAAATGGGGGCTTGATTTTGAAAGGATCAAAACTAGTGCAAGGGGGCTTGTGTAAAGGAGAAATGGTGCAAGGGGCTCAACCTTGTGCCAGTCCTGAATTTCAAAGGTTGTCTGTGCCCCAGGGTGACCAACTGTGCCAACCAGGCTTGCACTGTCCCTGCGATGGCCATACTGGTGTGCCATGGCAGAAGGGGGCTTGCGCTGGGGCAGGGCTACAATAGCCCCTACATTGGGATTTTGCAAACCCCCCATGTGGCACTTGGACCCTGCAGTTAGACCAGCATGGAGCTGGTCTATGCTGCTGAGACAACTCCTGCAGTCCCTCGCTGAGTGGGGGTGACCATGTGCCCCCCTGGCGAAGATGCCCAGACAGCCCTTCACACCTACTGATCCACCACTGGAGTGGCTGCTGATCCCTGGCAGGTGATGGCCCACAACCTCCCAGTGGTGCTGGTGCATCTGCCCCCATAGACCCTCACTGTCCCTGCCAGTTGTCACCCCCTTCCCCAGACAGTCCTGTCCCACCAACCCCCACAAGCCAGAGCATCCTCTGGATGACCCATCAGCCACAAGGGCGACTGGCTGGTGGGTCACCATCACTGGTCACAGATGCCACAAGCCTGTGCTGCAGCTTCTGGCAGCCATCTTCATACACCATTTGGTCAGAGTATGGATCAGCTTGTGGCAGACTCAGAGACTTTGGCATTGGGACCCCTGTTCTTGTAAAATACCTGGTGCATCAGAGTTTGCCGCAGGTGTCAGTTCACTGCACACTACACCAATCTAAACTGGTTTTGTAAAATCAAATCCAGGAAGTTTTTTCAAGCTATATTGATGTACATATATTTGCATCTAAACACAGGTGTTTTTTTTTTTATAAATGTTATTGATATACTTTTTCAATAACTACAAAGTATAACAATATACCTTTTTACTGTTGACTTGGGAAATTTCAGGACTGTTTAAAAAAATTAAAAAAATAATATTTTGCACTTTTTCTGAATTTTGGTATTAGTTCCCATAATTTAATTAGTATCTTTATAACTATAATGCCCGTAAACCTTTATCTTATGTCTTAAATCACATTGTAAACATTCTAGTACCCCCCCAGCAGTACTTCATCTGAGAAAGCATTGGAAGATATTAAATTAAAATAATTGACTTGATATGATTTTGATTTTATTTTATTATGAAAGTCTTTGGGTATATAATACATATGAACATACAAAATTGCTGGCAGAAAAAGGCCAATGGATCTATCAAGTCTGCCCAATTGTGCAGCTCTTTGACTCATATTACTACAGCTAATACAAAGATGTCTAAGTTAAAAAACATACAAGTTGTTGGCCAAACAGGGCTCAATCCTGAAGTCCATCCTGTTCTCCAGCTTTGTTGATGACCTCCCCATGGCTTATGCTAACTTGCATATCCACGTGTATGCAGATGACACAGTCCACTACACCTCCGATCCCTCCACTACAGCCATGGAAGGCCTGCTCCAGCACTACTTCCACAATGTCCTGTGCTGGTTCCAACCAAACCAACTCTGGGTCAGCACAAAAAAAAACTGTCTTCATGACCTTTGGCACCAGCCAGAAATGGGCCAAACTCCCAACTGGGCTTGTCTTCTTTGTCTTACAATAGATGGCACCCACTAAAAGTGGTTCAAGCCTTTGAGTATGTCATTGTGTGGCTAGACAGAAAACTTGACTTCTCTGCCCACATTAATGACATCCATACAAAGTTCCATCCTAAACGTGGTGCCTTGTACCACAGTAAAGATTGTCTGTCTCTGCAGGTCTGCTGTGTGCTTGTCACCAAAAATGGTGCTGCAATGACTATGATACTTCTCTTTCCACCTCCCTGTCCAGACTGGACACCTTCTCCAACTCCTTCTGGTGCTTTATTACTAACCCCCCACCTCCTTGTACTCATCGCTGCTCACTTTACTCCTCCTTATCCATTCTCCTTCTACCCTCATGTTGCTAGACCTACTGTGCCTCACTGATATTTAAATACTAGTTGGGGTCCCTTCCCTCTTACCTCTCATCAGTCCTGTCCCTAATACCCTCTGCTTTCTACTGCCTCCACTCCAAGGATCCTTGTACCTTTATTATTTCTTATTGTGCCTCCTCTGCTTGGCAATCAGCTTTTTCCTATTGTTTCCTATCACTTTGGAACCAGCTCCTCTCTTCCCACCAATTCACTGCCTTCCCTGGCTCCCTCAGGTATCAGCTGAAACTCCTTCCCTTCCTTCCCCTCCTGTTTCTGTTTTTCCTCTACCTGACTGTTCCATTTGCATATGCCTCCTACCCCAGTATAGGTGTGGCCACAATATCTTATTTTGTTGCTTCAACCCTGATTGGTCTTACTCCTGCATTAATTTGTGTTCTCTGATTTTTTTTGTAGCTGCAAACTGTGCTATTTATTTTGCATCCCCTATTCCCTTCCCCAAGGTCACACAAATAAGACTTGGCTCAGTTTGCCTTTCCCAGTCACCAATTTTCAAATAAATAAATAAATAGATCAATACAAGGCAAATATAATGTACAACTGTCAATAAATTCAAATAATAGTGAACACTTTTAAATAAAACATGCAGATTTCATAGACTCAGTCAAGTTATGGTTTAAACCATTTTAAAGCCAACGATTTTTGCAAGCTTCTGTAATTAAAAACAGAAGATTGTTCCAACAATAATATACTACATTTAAGCAGCAACAGAGAATAAATATAGTTAAAGTTACAGCTAGGAGGGGAAGGGAGGCAGTATCATTGCATCTATTTAATAGTCTGTTTGAGTCCTTAGTATTACTTAGTTTGCATTATATATATATATAAAAAGGAGCAATCTTCAATGCAAATGGTTATAAGTTATATATATTTATTTTATAAAATGGGTATATAATTTCCTGCATCTTGATTGGTTAAGAGGTACCATATGCCGTGTCCTTATCAGGACATATACTAGCAACTGGCACTACTTATGCCAAGCAAAATGCTGCACGCTCTGAAATCAGTGCGTGCTACCCACAGGTCTCTTAACTGCGGCTCCACAACTGGCATCAGATCGAAGTGCAAAAGCTGCACTGGAGAGCTCTGCCATCAGCCATCGAAAAATCTACCACACTAACCACTGTCACACTCACACAGACAACTAAGCTCTTCGAAGGGGTTGTCTCCGATGTTGGAAACAGAACCCTCTCCCCTTAGAGTCACAGACAAACTCTCTCCACAAAGTGCACAGCCTCATTTCACAACTAAATAAAACATTTTAAAAATAAAACTGTAACCTGTGTGCTGCAGTCGAAAAACCAAGCTGTAAGAAATGGAATGCCGCCGGTACTGCTTCACCAGAAAAACGTAACTCTCAATTAAATCTTAACCTGTGCCGTGATCAAATATTTAAATGCAAAGTACCTCTCCTCCCCTTTCAAAACATCAGGCAAGCAGAGCGCTACTCCACCATTATCGTCTTTTTTTTCAACGGCCATTAACGGCAAAATGCAGCCGAGACACTATGGTGTGGCTCCTGTGGGACACGCTCCTAAAGAAGCCGCAACTGACGCCAAGCACACGCCAATGTAACAAAACAGCCACTCTTAGTTAAATTAACAGCAATTAAAAATGAAAAAAAAAAATGAATTCTTCAAAGTATAGCCGTATTGGTGCTCGGACCGGGAATGAAACACCTATACAACGAGGAGAATGCTTTTAATATGAGTGAAGCTAACAATCATTTATGAGGCTGCCACTGTTTCTTAAAGCACAAAATACTATAAATTATAAAAAGAACGAACAGCACATAAACTTCCCTGTTGGTGTTGATGATGGAGAGGTCTGGAACACTCATAAAAACAAAGAAATTATATTATAGAGGGACTATTTTATTTTTCACTACTTCACCTATTGAAAGCTTTTGTTTGTTACTCTTGAAACTCTGTTTCTACTTTATTTACAAAAGTGCAGTGCCCATTTTATAAGTGGAATAAGACACTCCGAGGTGTGGTTTATGGCTTGATAAGAGCACTTCCCAGGTGCTAAAGTCACTCGGTAGCAAAGCGCCTCGTGCCTCATCAGCACCTGGGGCGTGCTCAACTGCCATAAACCACACCTCGTCATGTCTTATTCCTTACGTATTGTACAGAGTAGTGGGCATACTATGCTTCTTTTTTACTCAGTAATAGTTATGATACATGTAATAATCTGTGTAGTGATTTAAAATGCAACTTTAAAGAAAGCATGAGTAAGACTTTAAGTGTCTCCACTATAAAAGGAGCACGGGTAATGAAGACAGACACACCTTGGAAAAAGTGCTTTGTATAAGCACAAAACATCAGTTGGGTTAAGGTGAGTGCTGCTTTTAGCTTAATAAAATGTATTTTTAACATAATACCAAAGTCTTAGTTTGAAGGTACCTAGAACCCTTTCTGCAGCTGGACAGTGATCCTTCTCATATGAAGCCAAAGGGACTTGGCAAGGTTGGAGGAATGGTCAAATGTATGGCAGCTTAGATTCAATGCAAAGAAGTGCAAAGTAATGCATCTGAGAAACAAAATCCCTGGGGAAGAGTACACAATGGGGGGTGAGATACTAACGACAACAAAAATGGAAAGGGACCTGGGGGTAGTCATATCAGATGACCTTAAGGTGGGCAAACAATGTGAGAGGGCAGTAAGGAGGGCTAGCGGAATACTGGGATACATAGGGAGAGGCATCACCAGTAGAAAACAGGAAGTTGTTATCCCTCTGTACAGACAGCTGGTGAGACCCCATCTGGAGTACTGCGTGCAGTTCTGGAGACCCCATCTCCGTAAGGACATAGACAGAATGGAGGCTGTCCAGAGGAGGGCAACTAAAATGGTGCAGGGTATGCACCAGAAGACATACAAAGAGAGATTAAAGGAGCTTAATATGTACACCCTTGAGGAGGGAGAGGGGGGACATGATAGAAACTTTCAAGTACCTCAAGGGAATCAACAAAGTCCAAGAGGGTAGCAGCTTTCAGAAAAAGAGATGTATAAGAACAAGGAGGCACAATTTGAAGATAGAGGGGGGACGGTGCAGAGGTAATGAGAGGAAGTATTTTTTCTCGCAGAGGGTTATGGATACATGGAACAGCCTTCCTGAGGAGGTAGTGGAGTCAAAAACAGTGGGGGAATTCAAGAATGCATGGAACAAACATAAGGAAATTCTAGTGGGGGTAGGAGGAAGTTGGCTGTTGGTTAACTAGGATCTGCAGCTTATCCATTAGGTAGGGAAATGGGCAGACAAGGTGGGCCAAGTGGTCCTTATCTGCTGTCAAATTCTATGTTTCTATGTAAGCCCCCCATCTCTAGAGCGAACTCCCCCTTCTGATTCAGGATATCCCTTTGCTGCTGACCTTTAAATAGTCATTTAAAAGTAGAGATGTGGTGAAACTTAAATTTGCCAGTGGATTTCAGGTGAAATTGTCAAATTTGCCTCTGCAGACAGTTTCACAAAGTATTTGTAGACAGGCGGAATTTCACTATGTGACTTCGCCTTGTAATTTTGCTTTGAAATTTCACCTTAAAGACACTCTCCTCTCAAGAATGACTGTACCTGTGCCTGACGAAATCAGTGTGGTGGCTGTTGCCACTTGATAACCCCTCCACTAAACCATGTTTCTTACTTGAACTCTGTGGCCCGGATATTCAAACTGTGCCAGGCTGTGGGGCAAGCTTGGGCGCAGCTCAAAGGCTGCTCAGGAGTGTGGCCTGGGTGATATTCAACAGAGCTGTGCCATGGCTCAGCAGCTTTGAATATCATACCCTGGCCACCCCCAATGTGCATGGCGCAGTGGCACTGCACTAGCGCAAGTGGCCAGAGTGGAGCATGGAGATGCGCTAGCACAAGTGCCATTGCGCCATTCACAGCACCAGCAATATTCAAAAGGTGACATGCAAATGGAGCCATAATTTATGCACGGCACACAGGGGGCCATTTGCATGTCATTATGGTCCCATTTGCATGCAGGGTGCGCCGATCCCTGATGACTTGCGCCTGGTGCCCTGTCAGGCAGCAGCCATCGGGGACCGATGCCCCCTGCAGCCTGATCATGGGAATCTGTGTAATAATGAAAGTTTACTGCATCTATATCCCTGGTGGTCAGTGGACGCTATGTGCCGATCATGGGCATTTACAGAAAACAAAGGTCCAATATCCCTGGTGGTCTGGTTTGCTCCCTCACTCTGCCTAGCTGAGCCTGCCACCCGCTCCCCTCCGGGTCAGCGGTTGGTTGGCAGCACTTCACCCGCCTGCTGCCTGCTGCCCGGCTGACTGACACCTCAGTAGGCTGCATGCCCATTGGTTCACAGCATGAGCCATCGAGCGTGCAGTTTGTCAGATTAGTACATTCCAGATATGTGAATGATTCATTCACATATCTGGAATGTGTAGTACAGCAGCTGCATGCCCATTGGCTCATGCTGTGAACCAATGGGCGGCAGCTCACCGAGGTGTCAGTCAGCTGGCAGCGGGCGCAGGCGGGGGTGCTGCCACCCGTAGGGCTGACCAGGGGAGCGGGCGGGGGCTCAGTGAGCAGGTCGGGACAGGGGCACCCTAGACCACCAGGGATATTGGACTTTTTGTTTTCCATACAAATGCCCACAATCGGGCACATAGCGGTCCACTGGACTACCAGGGATATAGGAACTTCTATCTTTTCATACACAGATGCTCATGATCGGGCATGGGGGAGGCACTGCCAGGTGCAGCAGGAACTCGGGTGGCCACCCACAGGTGGCAGCTACCGTGTTGCACCCTGCAATGCAGCAGCTCATCTGTGGGTGGCCATCAGTTGTTCCTTTTTTTTTGGCTTAACTTTGTGCTGGCACAGGTAAGGGTTGTGCATGCATGGCTCTGCACATCCCGGGCTGAATATTGGGCTGTGCAGGTTATGCATGGGCACGGCCCACCTACCTGTACCTGCATACATTACTGATGCACTCTGGCGCATCGGGATTTGTGCCGTGCACTTTTCCCTTTTGAATATCTCACCGGGGCGCATCAGTGTGTTGTGCATGGTGCAACACTGTTGCGCCATGCACAACCCTTTTAAATATCTGGGCCTGTATGTACTGCTGCCCATCTGTAATTGAACACAAGTTCCCACTTGGCATACTGTACTTAATGTATGAAACTGATACTAGTATTTTAATGTCACTTGGAATGTTAATAACATTGTGCTGTATGTACCTGTAAAATTTGTTCCTTCTCTTTTGTTGAATGTAACTAATACTGGGTTACACCTGAAAAGGCGACATACATCTCATGAACCTACCCAGTTAACAAGCTTCAATAAATAAATACATTTATTCAGTACACCGTGTAGCCCAGCTCATCTTTTACTACCTCATAGACATGATGCTGATCTTATAGAAGTCATGAGGTTTGATTTTCAAAGCCCTGTGAAGACTGCAAGCCCCTGGTGTGCTGATCGTTTGGCACATGGGACTTGTGGCACTCTCCTAGCCAGTGATCAGGATTTTCAATCCCAAGTGCCAAATGCCACAAGTTAAAGCAGCTTTTTCCTGGTCTAACTTCCACCATTTAAGGAACCCTTTTTACAGCGCTTGTGGCAAATGTTTGGTGCAAGTTGCTCTAAACTGAGGAAGCTGTTGCAACTATACCTAACAATAGAAAATCGGGTGCAGTTGCGAAAAAGGAGTTTGGTGCAGCTGCGCCAAATAAATGGCTTTGTTGCAAGCCCTGTGTCAACCTTTGAAAATTGCACCCATGATCATTGGTATAAAATGCTGCTGTAAGTCTAAAAGATCACCATGGACAGCTGCCCATTGTTGATGGCCAAGAGGGAATAACTGACCACCTACACCATTGTCATTTTGGTGCTATGACCTGACATGAAACAAGATAAAAAGATATTTAAGAGTCCAAAAGACTCCAGGTGCCACATGAGCTGATATGCTATCACTTTTCCCAGCATCTTATTTTCAAAAGGCAAACTGCCAAGCCCATTGACACAGCATTTGGGTTACTGCTTATTATTCCAGTCAGTTAGGGAGTGAGCATGGGATGTTGGGGGCTTGCTTGGAGAGGATGGTCATGCATCCCACAGAAATACTTCCTCTTTCAGGGAAGGTGGGCAGAAATCTCCATTGCAACATGATGACCTGGGTAAATACTACAGATGTTGTGAATTTTTACTTTGCTGGTGAAATTCCAGTGAAGATGCAACATTTGCCTTTGCCAATAACTTTGCAAATTTTCCACTTCATCACTTTGCCACTTCACATTATGTTTTCCTTGGGAAATAGAATTTTTTCAGGTGAAGTCAGGCAAAGTCATGGAGAAGTTGCAACTTTGCCAGCAAATGTGCATGGCTTCACCTAAAAAAGTGTCACTTCACCTACCAAAAACTTTGTGAAGTCTGCAGTTTAACGTGACAAATTTGGTAAACTTTGCGAATTCATTTGCAAAGTGAAGTTTGTCAACATTACACATCTCTAGTGACCACAGGTGGCAAGGCAGATGCAGGAGTTTCAGGAAGGGAGGATGCAGTCTGGCTCCAAAGCACAGTCATGCAGTTGCATGCACATGTGCTCCATGGCATCCTTACCAGTTGCATCCTTGGGGCTTGGCAGAATTGAAGTGGAAAAACCCTTGAGTGTGGCAGCATGACGCTAGCACACTCAGGCTCCACTACTTGGACTGGTCTCTGTTCTACACTGTGGCAAACCAAAGGAGTCAAATCCTCTGTCAGGCGCCCAACGGAATCTGCCAAGGGATGAAATGCTGTGTGAACCCCATGCAACTGGGTAAGTGCAGGGGATGTACAAGATGGGGCTGTAGAGTTTCCAGGCAGAGGTGGGGCTGTATGAATATGACAATTTGGTATAATGAAAACATTGTAAAGTGCTGGCAGAAGAAGGGAAGGGGTTAATGAGAATATTTTTGTACTAATACTTTCCTGCTAATGTCCTAGCTGCAGAAACATAAAAACAGACTTGTTAGTTAATACACTGTGTCCATCTTGTTATTATGATAAGGAAATTGCCTCAGTCAGTCAATACAAAATGCTGAAGTAGAATTAGAGATAGCAAGGGCTATGTGAGATGTGCAGTTTCAGAACAGAAGAACGGTGATGTACCTCCAACATCTAATTACCGTGTATGGACATATGCTGAGTTTTGTAGGATAACAAGTGGAAAGTATATATAAGATGGATTGGGTGAGGCAGAGTGTGAGAAGCTACAGTCCCTGAAATAAAGTGCTGAAGCTATTACGCTTGTCTGGTTCATCTCCCAGGAGAAAGCAACTGATTATCACTTTTGCTCTGAAAGCTAGATTGCTGGGACTAATGCAGTACATGTGTTAGTTCAATAAACCTTGCTTTGTGGGGTGCAGTTCCTCATTTCCAGTTTAGTCATTGGCTTGATACCCCAGTATTTGGCACCCCAGATGGGACAAGGTTAATTTGCATCCCAAACTCAAGGACTAGAGGTACTCAAGGATTGCAACCTAAGTACTTCTGTCAGTGGGAGCTAATAGTAGGCTAGAGACTGTCATTGGAAGGTTTCATTTTCTGAAACCCAGTCTGGCTGAAAGAGACAGGTTAGATAACATGGAGGAATATACTGTGAACTGTTTATCCTCATGCAAGTTATAGTTAGTGCACGGTCTGAATCAGCTGTAATTGGGCAAATTTAATTTCACACTCTGCAATTAGCTCCTAATTTATGCCCATTGAAAATATGCAAGTTTGACCAATTCGAGCCATTATATCTTTGAGCAACTGTCACTTAAGCAAATATAGCTATAATTATTTTACATCAAATATAATCTGTTCTACAGTATTTTGAAGTATGTTACTTTTCACAGGGTACAAGATTTTTATAAAGATGTTAAAGAGATCCACCAAGCTATATTGTAGTGCCCCTGGACCTGATAAATAGGTGCCTTAATGCCACAGCATTCTTAAATTGTGCAGATTTCCCCCAAATCATGCTGCAGGTAAAAAATTAGATCACTTGTAAACTTAATTAAACTGGGTCCCAAGGACTTCCCAGTTTTTGCAGCCATCCACGCTTTGCCCCCACACTCACTAACATTATGACGAGATGCTAGGGAGAGCACAGGGGCACACTCCATTATAATCAATGGGTGGCACCTACGATCTTTTTTTAACATTATATTGGCCACTTGGTAATGAAACATGGGCACTGGTCAACTAACAAGGGCCTTGTTAGTCGACCAGCCCTCACGATCTCCCTAGCATCTCGTCACAAAGTTAGTGAGTGTGGAGGAGGAGAGTAGGCGGCTGCAGAAAAATGGGAAGTCCTTGGTACCTGGTTTAATTCATATTACGAGTGATCTAGTTGTTTATCTACAACATGATTTGGGGAAATCTGCACAATTTAAGAATGCTGTGGTGGTAAAGCACCTATTTATCAGGTGCAGAGGCTGATCTTGGTAGATCTCTTTAAGCATCGAGGAGACCCATGGGAGTATGTTAAAGAACAGTTCAGGTTGGAACTTGATAAGAAAATCAAGGATACACAAAAGAAAGGGTCTTGTATGCAAGCTTTATATGTTACTGTTTTGATTTTGCAGGGCAAAGTCAAAAGTACAGTATTAGAAAATTGTAACAGAGGTGAAAGATCATAAATAAAAATTTCATAAAGAAATCGAGGAGGTCAAATTGATGCAGGGTCTTGACAAATTGTTAGTGTGATGTGAAACATGACGTGTGTTTTTTTTGGGGGGGTGCTTCCTCTATGAATGCCTCTGTTAATAAAGTATTATTTTATCATAACCTAACAGTGGATGTACTTTTTGGTTTTGACGGGCAGCCAAGTCTGTTTTGTTTTGTTAATTTTCTACATTTACTATGGCTCCATCATGCAATCCTGAGCAGCCAGTTTCTGTTGTGCATGACTCACATAGCCCTTACTATCTCTGATTCTAATTTAGCATTTTGTACAGACCGACTGCACAAGACAGTTTTCTTATTATAACAAGATGTACACTGTATATTAACTAATAAGTCTATTTTTTTCAGCAGCAAGGACATTAGCAAGAAAGCCTTAGTACAGAAATACTCTCATTATCCCTTTTCCATTTCCTGATAGCACTTTAAAATATTTTATTTATATCGAATTGTTATATTCCTACAGGGATCTACTGACCAGGGGATAACAAGAATAATTAAAAAAAGTGAAATTAGATATTATATGGTAAATGCTAAGTATGTATTTTCAGCAATGGCCTAACAACTGCCTTTTTGCATAGAAACATAGGAAAAATAAATTTGTTTACAAATAAGGACTGCTTGGCCCACCCAGTATTATTATTTTCCCTGCCTATACTGCTGCTCCAGACACTACCTAATCTCTGGCTCCCCCCGTTCTCTTACCAATATTCCTTTGTGCCTATCCCAAGAATGCTTGAAGCCCTCCACTGTTTTGACCCCCACCACCTCTGCTGAAAGACTGTTCCAGGCATCCACAATTTTTTCAGTGAAGAAGTTCTTCCTCACATCCCTCCTAAATTCCCTCCTTGCCTCATTGCATGGCCCTTGTTCTCGTGCACCTTCTCCTCTGAAAAATACTCCCCTCCTATACCTTATAGGTACCTATTATATCCCTTCTCACCCTCCTCTCTTCCAGGGTATATATACCGAGATACCGTAGTCTTTCCATATAGGGCTTTCAGTGTAGCCCTGCACCATTTTAATTGCTTTCCTCTGGACAGCTTCAACCCTGTCTCTGTTCTTCCTAAGATGTGGTTGCCAGGACTGGACACAGTACTCCAGGTGGGGTCTCACCAACAACCTATATAGTGGTAACTCCACCTCTCTCCTTCTGCTGGTAATACCCTTCTCTATGCATACTAGCATCTCACTGGTCCTATCTACTGCCTTGTTGCATTGCCTTGTCACCTTGAGGTCATCTGAAATAGAGAACAGGAAAGGGGAAATTGTTTAACCAGGAGAGGCACACTAAGCCAAAGCTTGTTTCCAGGTGCAGCCTGGGAGCACAAGGAAGTTAAGTGGCTTGCTCATGGTCACACAGTAT
Organism: Neoceratodus forsteri; assembly: GCA_016271365.2. NCBI lineage: Eukaryota > Metazoa > Chordata > Ceratodontiformes > Ceratodontidae > Neoceratodus > Neoceratodus forsteri. Next base: position 910,078,118 of record CM057455.1, on the reverse strand, counting down.
GCAAGTGGTGGCTGTGGGATTCAAACCCAGGTCTCCACCCTGATGGGCCACCCTGGAGACAGGAAATGGCACCACAATCTGCATGGGGTTTGTGTACAGACCCCCATCTCAGGGGGAGGAAATGGACAAGGAATTGATAGAAGACATCCTTAAAATGGCAGAAAAAGGGGAGATATTGTTGATGGGGGACCTGAATATGCCAGGTGTTAACTGGAGTACCTTTGCTGCAGGCAGATCCAAGAGCAGGGTCATTCTTGATGCCCCACAGAGGGCATGCCTCAGACAGCTAGTGTTGGAACCCACTCGGGAGGGAGCAATCTTAGACCTGGTAGTCTCAAATGGGGAAGGAGAAAGGATCTCAAATGTAGAAGTGGGTAGCCATCTGGGAACAAGTGACCACCAAATAGTGTGGGTCACAATAAACACAGCCATAGAGTCAAGTCGTACAAAAACAAGAATATTGGACTTTAGGAAGGCTGACTTTGGGAAAATGAGAGAGTGCCTCAGAAAAGCACTAGCAAACGGGCAAGAAGGAGGGGTGGAGGAACAATGGGGAATAATCAAAACAGCCATCACAAAGGCAACAAGCCTTTAATGCTGAGCAAATCAACAAAACAAAATGAAGGAAAAAAACACCATGGTTCTCAAAAGAGGTGGCAGGGACGGTTAAGAAGAAAAGGATAACATTCAGGAAATACAAGGAAACACAGAAGGAGCAGGACAGAGAACTTTTTCAGTTAACACAGAAGGAGGCAGGGAAGGCAGTCAGAATAGCAAAGGCACAAACTGAGGAAAAGATGTCCAACTCTGTTAAGAAGGAGGATAAAACCTTTTATAGGTACATTAGGGAGCGAAGAAAGACCAAGGGAGGGAGGGATACAGAGACTTAATGAAGGGGAAGGAATGTGGGCAGAGGGTGACAGTGAAAAAGCAGGGATACTGAACAAATATTTCTGCTCAGTACTCACAGCGGAAGAGATGGGGGGGTACCTAAGCCCAACAAGAGAGAAACTCTGAATAGAGGGTCGATATCAGCCAATTCACAGAAGAAAGGGTTTTGAAAGAACTCTTGCAACTGAGGGTGGGCAAAGCAATGGGGCCTGATGGGATTCACCCAACAATTCTAAAAGAACTAAGGGTAGAACTAGTAACACCACTGACAACTCTTTTTAACAAATCATGGGAGGATGGGGTGGTACCTGAGGACTGGAGGAGGGCAAATGTGATTCCACTTCACAAAATTGGGAGCAGGACAGAGGCAGGAAACTACAGACCAGTTAGTTTGACTTCAGTGATAGGGAAATTGATGGAATCACTTCTGAAGGAAAGAATTGTTGAGTACCTAGAGGCCAGTGGGGCACAGGATCCAAGGCAGCATAGTTTCACAGCAGGAAGGTCATTTCAGATGAACCTAATAGATTTCTTTGACTGGGTGACGAAAGTAGTAGACCGGGAAGGGGCTGTAAATATGACCTACCTAGATTTTAGCAAGGCATTTGACACAGTCTCACACAAAAGATTAATATACAAGTTAGCCAGCCTTGGAGTGGGTCCCAAGGTGGTAGCCTGGATAAAAAACTGGCTGGACAACAGGACGCAAAGGGTAACAGTAAACAGAGTCCACAGTAAAGAAAGGAGGGTAACTAGTGGGGTACCACATGGTTTGGTACTGGGACTGGTCCTCTTTAATGTCTTTATAAATGACATTAGAGAGCACCTGGAAGGAAAGGTATGTCTCTTTGCAGTTGTCACAAAGATCTGCAACAGGGTTGATACACATGATGGGGTGGAAAGAATGAAAAGGAACTTGGCAAGGTTGGAGGAATGGTCAAATACGAGGCAGCTCTGATTCAATGCAAAGAAGTGGAAGGTAATGCATCTAGGAAACAAAAACCCAAGGGAAGAGTACACAATGGGGGAGGGGGGTGAATTAATAACAACAAAAATTGAAAGAGAACTAGTAGTAATTATATCAGATGACCTAAAGGTGGGCAAGCAATGTGAGATGGCAGTAAGGAGGGCTAGGGTGATACTGGGATGCATAGGGAAAGGCATCAACAGTAGAAAACAGGAAGTTGTTATCCCTCTGTACAGACAGTTAGTGAGACCCCATCTGGAGTACTGCATGCAATTCTGGAGACCCCATCTCCGGAAAGACATAGACACAGTGGAGGCTGTTCAGAGAAGGGCAACCAAAATGGTGCAGGGTCTGTACCAGAAGACATACGAGGAGAGACTAAAGCAGCTTAATATGTATACCCTTGAGGAAAGGAGGGAGAGGGGGCATGATAGAAACTTTCAAGTATTGCAAGGGAATTAACAAAGTACAAGAGGTTAGTATATTTCAGAAGAAGAGATGTGCAAGAACAAGGGGGCACAATTTGAAGATAGAGGGGGGCGGCTCAGAGGTAATGTTAGAAAGTATTTGTTTCACAGAGAGGGTTGTGGATGCATGGAACAGCCTTCCTGAGGAGGTTGTGGAGTCAGGAACAGCGGGAGAATTCAAGAATACATGCGACAGGCATAAGGCAATTCTAATGGGGGGGGTTGGAGGAAGTAAGCTGTTGATTAACTAGAATCTGCAGCTTGTCCATCAGGTAGGGAAATGGGCAGACTAGGTGGGCCAAGCAGTCTTTATCTGCAGTCAAATTCTATGTTTCTATGTTTCTAGGTTTGCTGCTCAGAGCCCTAAACCACTGCGCAATACTGCCTTCCTAAAGGTTCTTTTCCCCAAAGGTCCATATCCTCTTCAGTGACTGTCAATACCTCTCCACCCATTTTCTACTCCAGCTCTGTGTTTCTGTGCCCTAGGTGCATGATTTTTCACTTTTTCAAATTCAAACCCAGCTACCATACCCTTGAGCATGCCTCAACTTTTCTCACGTCTGTACACATTCTCTCTATCCCCTCCTGAGTAGCTACCCTATTGTAGATTTTGGAGTCATCTGTAAAGAGCCATTATCTTCCCTTCCAGCTATTCTGCAATGTCATTTATAAAGATAGTTATTGCATTTTCTTTTGTTGAATTTTGTTGACTGGGTAGGCCCACTGAGACTAGAAGTTCCTTTTGTCAGGGGGGACCCGGGGGGAACTACAGATGGTAACCAACTGAAATGAACCAGATTAAGCTGTTGGCGGTATTTTTAGTGAATGGAGGAAATTTAGTCAGGACACCTGGGAAATTCCCATACTCTTTTCAAGAAATGCCATGGGATCTTTAACGTCCACCTGAACAACCACCAGATGTGACCTCAGTTGATTGTCTCATTCAAAAGACATGAAAGAGGACTGGTCCCAATATTGAGCCCTGAGGTAACCTGCTGGTCAATCTGTCCTCCCCAGAGTGAGTGCCATTTACCACCACCCTCTGTCGCTATCTATCAACAAATTTCATATACAGTTTACCATATTGTGACCCACCCCCAAACTTCCCAGTTTCCTTATGAGCCCCCATGTAGTACAGTATCAAAAGCCTTGTTGAAGTCTAAGAAGGCCATGTCCACCGCCCCACCCTGATCTTTTCCCCTGATCACCAAGTTGAAAAAATCTATCAGGTTCATCTGACATGACCCCCCAACCCCTTGAATCCATGCTGCCTCAGGTCTTGTAACCCGCTGGATTCAAAATACTCCACTAGCCTTTCTTTTAAAAGCATCTCCATTAACTTTCCCAGCACTGACATCAAACTGAGTGGCCTATAGTTACCAGCCTTCTCCCTGCTGCCACTCTTATGAAGCGGGAGTACATCTTTTCTTCCCTAGTTCTTTGGAACCACTCCTGTTTCCAGTGAGTTGTTGAATAGGGCTGTCAGAGGTGTAGCTGGTGCCTCCCTGAGCTCTCTTAGCACACTTGTATGTACAATGCTGTACATCATTGGGTTCCATAGCTTTATCCATTTTCAGATTTGCAAGTCCTTTTATGACCATTTCCTTTGCGAATGGACATGTGTCTACCTCCCTTCCCCCAGTGTTCCAGACGTTTTTGTATGGTCTACCCCCTTCCCTTCCACTGTGAAGTCTGAACAAAAGTATCTGTTCAGGGTATCTGCTTTTTCCTGATTCTCTTGTGAATAGTGTCCCCCATGCCCTTCTAACCCTCTCAATCACCCCCTTGTCTTCCTCTTATCACTAATATACCTAAAAAAAGGTCTTGACCCTCTTTGTTTACCCTTTGGGTATCCTTTCCTAGGTTTGTACCTTTATGCCCATAACCGCCTTCCCTGCTTTTCTCTGGTTTTCCTAGTACACATCCCTATTATCTTCCCTCTGCATTTCTTTGTATCTCCTGAATGTTGCCCTTTCAGCCTTAAACATTGCACAGGCCCATACGATGGTCAGAAAATGGGGGATTCTTTCTTTGGCAAGGTGGAACAGTGGGCAGCACATCGTGCTGACTTGCAAGGGTATTACTATGAATGAGAGCAAGACTCTGGGTTTTGAGGCATGCTAAACTTCTTTATTAATAGATCATGCAGAATACATCACAGAGATGCAACATAAAAGAATAAATTTATTCCCCCTGTATTAGTAGTACCCAATGATTTACAAGCTGGGATAATACAGTACCTTTGCCAAACTCACTTTTTTTTCTAAATATTTTTCCTTCTATTTTATAATAGCACAATACACTAATAATTTAGTGAGCAATGGGTTTCCTGTTGTAATGCCAGCATTTGAATTATTCTGATTCAGACACATGGCAGTCATCCTTCTAGGTCTGCTTGCAACTTCACTGCCACCACCCTTCTACCCCCCCCCCCGCAATGGGAGGTAATGAAGTTGCATGGGGGGGTCATCACCAGGGAATATAGGATGGTCAGAGACTGGAAAATGGTTGTGCTGCATAATACCACACTGCAGATGGTAGACCCAGCACTACCAACAGTGCAGATTTGTGCACCATGACACACACTGTTATGATTACACCCTTGTATGTTATGTATATTTCATAGTGTGCAGAGCAAGTCAGTATTTGTCTAGGCAGAGCTGAACAGGTTGGTGTCACAAACTTACACACTCTATACTCCTGATGACACCCATTATATACAGATTGAGACACAATGATTTGAGTGAAAAAAGTAAGCTGCAGATCCACAGCCAAAGTCTTCTGCTGACAACTGTTATAGTACAGATCGAGCCACATTGATATGAATGAAAAAGTAAGCCACAGATCCATAGTCAAATTCTCCTGCTGACACTCATTATATACAGATTGAACCACATTGATCTGAGTGAAAAAGTAAGCTGCAGATCCACAGCCAAAGTTGACTGACACCCATTATATACTGATTTGAGCCACACTGATTTTCAGTGAAAAAGGTAAGCCACAGATCCACAGCCTAACGGCAATTTAGTAAAACTGCATCATTGGTCAGTAGCAACTGGAAAGAGCACTGAAGGACACTCCTAATTTTTTACTCATTAATTTACCTACCTTGACTCTATCTTAAACATTTAATTTTCAGCACCAGGTAGGGTCGAGACTCACTCTGACCAGAGACCGATCAGCTATGTGAGTGCGGCAGAATCTGAGGTGGGCAGACACTTTTTTTTACTGCAATCAGTTATCTCAGGTGTGATCCAAGTGGCAGCAAGCACGAAGCTTAGCAGTGCGTCTTTCCACCACGCCAGTGCACATGAGCATGTAAGCCAATGCTAGTCCATTCCTCTATCTGCCCCAGAGTGCCCTGGTGACTTCCAGTAAAGAGTGCCTCAGTGATTAGATTTAGCTTAACAAAGAAAACTTCTCTCCAAAGCAGAACTTGATCTGTCTTGTTGGGGGTTTGTCTGAAACCCCCCCTGAACCCCCCAGCATACAGGCCTGTTGCAGCCACTTCCCTCAAGAACCATAGTGGTCTCTTTTTTCTCCTGTTCTTGCTCACTTCTTTTGCACAAAGGTTTGTAGCCTTTGCTATGACATTGACAATGACAAATTTAGTTTGCCCACTGTTCCTCCATCACACCCAGATCACCCCCCCCCCCACTAGATCATCTCTAAGGTATTCATTGTTTTGTTTTTTAATCTGCCTTCCTGAAGTTCAGGACCTTGCCCTTTTGTGGTTTGACTTGGCTGCCTTCCTTATGTTAAACTCCACTGTATGGTGATCAGTGTTCCCCAGGTGGCATCCACCCTTGACATTTGCAATACTGTCCCTGGGGTTAGGTACTAAATCCCGTGGTCAGTTTTCCCATATTAAATTTTACCGTTGGAGATTTCCCAATTAAGTGTCTTCCTGACGTTCAATAATGCCGCACTGCAGAAATACCGCCGACTGCTGACAGCCATCGTATATTACTTATTTTTGTGCCCATTTAATAATGCTGAAAATCCTCAAATAGCTCTGACTGTTATAGCCCTATTGAAAGCTCTGGAGCTCTACCATCTGATGTCTGACAGCTTACAAGAAATCCAGGAATTAAGCCGACTGCTGACAGCTGTTTTAGAAGACAAATTTTTGTGCTACTTCTCCATTTAAATAAGTCCATTGAAAGCTCTGCATCACTTACTGTCTGATGTCTGGCAGCTTACAAGTAATCAAGAAAAGCTCTGCAACTGAAGTCTGACAGCTTGCTTGGTACCTGTGCTCCATACCTGTGCAGGTGTTACCATGCAACTGCAGGACTGAAATCTGGGCAACATGCTATCTGGGTTACATTCATTAACTAGGTTACAGCACCCGGCTTTCTCCCTGTTTATATTTCCATGATGACTGAGGTAGCAACAATGGTTTGCCGTGTTGTCCCGTCTCAGAAAGGATGTGATAAGCTCTGTGTTGGTGGCTACTTGTCGGTCACTGAGAAGGTCCAAGATAAGTGGTACTATTGGTGCTATCAGTACCACAAGTCTAAATACTGCCATGGATGAGCGATTACTGTTCTGCAGGGTGGACAGCATTTGTTGGTGAGTGAAGCAGCTCATAATTACTCACCAGATGCTGCCGATGCACCCATGGCAGAGGCAATGGCTACTTTAAAGCGGCGGACAGTGGACACCCACGATAACCCCACACAGTGCAAGAAGCAATGTCCAGTGTCCCTCAAGAGTTGTGCCAAAGCATGCCACATAAACAGGTACTACTGCAGGTAGTCAAGCATGCACGAACAGCAAATCAGACCATAGAGCCAAGAACAATAGCAGAGCTTGGTGTTCCGGAGGTGATGACCCTGCTGAATAGGCAAGCATGTTTGCTAAAGGACTCCACAGTGGGGGATGACCGGTTTCTTCTATTTACAACCAAGGCCAACATTGAGTGCTTATCGCAAGTGAAGGTCTGGATAATGGATGGAACATTCTGAACCATCCCAAGTCTTTTCAGGCAGCTCTATTCTATTCATGCCCCTGTTGGCCTACAGGAAACTTCCTGCATTGTCCCTCTATGAATTATAGGAAGCGGAATCTAATCTGGACATTTTGGGATTGGGAAAGGGAATAGTGAGTGCATTTCAGGATTTCTGTATTTGGGATTATGTTATTTTAGTCATATGTTAATTAGGGATTTTTTTCTGGATTTTCTAACGCGGGATTTCAAACAGAGAGATTTAGGATGGATCCCCTGTCCCTGTTTGTAAGCACTAGGTTCAGTATTGCCCCATCATGAGTTGGCTCCCTGATTAGTTGCCTGTTAAACACCCCCTGCAAGGAGTCTGCTGTGGGGGACACTTGTTCAAGATTTTTGGCATCGAGCTTGTAACACCACATTTGAGAGGGAAGAACAATGAAAACAGATTGTTAATGCAGGAGGGTTTTTGGCAGCATGAACTGAGGGCACGTTGCCTGCCAGGACTAAACGAAATGTTTGGCCTACAGCCCTTCTTAAAATTATTTTTTTTAATGATGTGCTGAACAAAGTTCACAAGGGCATTTTAAAGAATGACGTATAGTGGTGATGAGAGCAATACAAAATTCACATATACAGTATATACAAAAGGAAATAAGACATTTGTAACAGTTTCTATGAGTGCCTTATATAATTCATAGCAAAGCGTCTGTGTGTTATATTGGGTTTTAGATTTTTATGTAAATTATTAGCTTGTGATTTGTGGCATTTTTAGAATTACAGTAGAAAGGTTTTTATGATGTTCTTAATGGATTACAGTATATAAAAAGTATGTATGTGCGCCATAAGTCACGCCTTGATAAAGTATATGTGACTGCACAAAACATTTTTTTTTCAAGTAGGGTGAGTGCTGTGGTATTTTAACTATGTAAGATATTAATAAATATGTTTAAACTGTGCCAAATTATTGGACTTTTTTCAGATAGAGCTAGTAGTTGTTAGCTCCTTTCCTTTTGGCAACTCCGTTTTATTTTTATGGTGGCTCCAGCTATAGTTCCAGTGCCCACCTTTTTGTTTCCCTACTCTTTTATGGCCGTTTGGTACTGGGGGACAAAACTAGTTGGTTCTTTGGGAGGGACTGGACCTTCAAAGTCCTGACAATCAGCCCCAGCAACATCATCAGTCAACTAATCAGGCCACTTCTAGGGGTGTGGGAAAGTTGCCCTTTCCTCCGTAGCGGATTTTCCTCAGAAATGTGGCAACTTTCGCTGAAGTTTCTGATCTTCCACTTGTGGCAGATCAGAAAACTTCTCAATGTTTGGGGTGAACTTTTGCCCCATTCCGTCCCTTCCAACCATGGTAAATATGCTCCCGTAGCTAGCGGTTCCCCCACCTGATGTCAGTACCACTCCTCCCAATGGCTAGCTTTCCCTCTCCCCACCCACCTGATGAGTATTTTAGAAAACAAACCCAGTTGTTAGTGGCCTGCCCCACCCAAACAACTGCCCATGACCCAGTAGTATTGCTCTCTCAGTCAATTAATCTCACCCTGGTGTTGCCAATCTCCCGTAAAAGTAAAATAATTTTTTTTCCTGGTGGTCTAGTGGTAGGGAACCCCCCCCCATCCCTGAATCCCGAACACCAATACTGTAATTTTTTTAACTTACTTCCTGGTGGTCTAGTGGCCTGTCCTGCACTCCCCAGCACAACAAGTAGTGTCCTACCCCGCTCTCCCCATCCCCAAATAGAGCAGCCACTGGCACAGCCCTCCACTGTCCTCCATGGCCGGCAGCCCACTGAGAAGACAATGAATGAGCACGTGCACATACAGCACTCACTCATTCATTGACTTCTCAGTGGACTGCAGGCCACAGGGCAGAGCGAAGGGCTATGCCAGTGGCCTGTTCCATTTCAGGATGGGGAAAGTGGGGTGGGATACTACTTTTTGGGGTGGGGGTGCAGGAGGGGCCACTAGACCTCCAGGAAATAAGTTAAAAAAATTACAAAATTGGTGATTGGGATTTGGAGATAGGGAGGAGGGGTCACTAGCACTAGACCACCAGGGAAAAAAAATATTTTACTTAGATGAGGGAATAGGGATGGCAGCGGTGGGGGTATTAACTGACTAATACTACTGAACATGGTCAGGTGGTGGGAGGGACCACTAGCCATCAGGGTTTGTTTTTTAAAATATATTTCTAGCATGCGGGTCATGGGGTGGAGGGAGGGACTGCTAGCCACCAGGGATTCATTTTATTTATTTCAGGTGACTGGCGAGGGGGGGTTAGAGGGTGTTAGGTTTTGTTCGTGCTTCTGTTGATTTTAGCACTACAATTATGGAAACAGACAGCAGTTTTTTTTTTACTGTAAAAACAGGTGCAGGGTAGGCGGAATTTCTGCAAAAGTTCAGAAATGGATTTCCGAACTTTTACGGAAGCAAAAGTCAAACTTTCGCTCAAATTTCAACTGCTGAAGTTTTTTTTCACACAACCCTAGCCACTTCCAAGCCTTCTCTATGGCAACCACATGGGCATTTACATTACTGGAGCATGCATACCACGTCTGATGTCATTATGTCAGTGTCTGCCCCCGAGAACCAAACGTCCATAAAAGAGGACACAGTGCAGCAAACAAACTGTTACAAAATGGCGATGTAGCAGCCTGTGACACCTGCACTGAGTTTCAATGACTGGTAAATACTGCATCATTAAACTCTTTAGTACGGTACAGTATGCCATAATGGAGTTTCAGCATTTAAACATGTTAAGCTTTGGAGCCAGTGCTATCTGTGTAGTATGTTGGGTTTACATTTGGATACTAGGCCATGATTAGTCACTACAGCATTGAAACCAACATTTTTTTAATCTGTTGGTTTAACACAAAGAACAGGAGGCTTTTACTTACTTTTTTTTGAAAATTTAACTGGCAAGTCTTGAGGTACCAGTAAGTTATCACTATCAGTCATCAGTTTAAAACAACATTTTGAGGCTTCAGGTAGACGGTAAGTAAGAAAGTATGCAGAATATTATGATCATTCCTAGCAGTTTTAGTCAAACGTTTAGTGCATTATAATTACAAATTAAGCATCTGTACCACAGTACACAATATGGATTTAATGTTCTTGAATCTGATATGATAAAAAACATTTAAGACAGAATAGCTGTTTCTTTTGCCTGCCAGACTTTAGAAAATGATTACTGTTAGCATATACCAGTATAAAAAAGATACAATTTGCATGAAAGAAGAAATATTTAGCAGTTCTATTTCTGTGTATCAAACAGAGTGAGGCCCCAAAGATCAAAGGTGGACAGTGACACAGACTGGAAAGCTTAGAAACCCAAATAAGGTAATAATACTATTATATCCATTAGACAAGAGGCTTGTCTATCATGAGACACCCATTGTGTGAAAAATAAAACCAGTAATACTTAAAAATAAACTATAGTACCACGACGTAACCTCTTTGTTTTTTACACACCCTTGGTTTATGATCTATTGGTATGTAAACCACAAAAACACTCTCCATGGTGTGTATTTCAACTGGTTATGCCATAATAACCACTGTTCCTGGGTGGTTTAAGGCACCTGCACCTCATGCCTTACAGCTCACTAGGGTCATGTGATTATGACAGCATAATGCCTACCCTATTATGTGTCACTGCTTACTTATTGTGACTTGCTAATTTAATAAATGTGGCATGGCAAGCTGATAAGAGTAAACACATAGCCCATCAAGGTCTCAGTGACATTTTTAAGTCACGCTTTAAAAGTAAAGCACATTGAATCAGTCATCCTAAATCCTTAACCCAGTGCATAGTTCCGGAGCACATGAGCCTTTCTTAGCTTGCATAGCTTTCCACTAGTATCTGCTGTAAGTGGAATTAGCAGCACTATTATAAATTATTGTCCAGACTTTTATTTGAAAGCCAATTGAGACATTTACTAAAAATCCCAACCACAATTGCTTTTGTTTGAAAATATGAAACCCTTTAGGAAATCAGGCATGGAAAAACACCATAGAAGTGGTTGACCTCATACCTTCAAGCACAAACAGAATGTAATTATAATTTTTTTTTTCATCCAATCAGTTATTTACAGAGATTACCCTCTGTTGTTTCTAACAGCCTCAACTACACCAAGGCCGATGCTTAACAACCACTTAAGAGATCATGCAGTGACCCATGCATGATATTAAATCTTGTAATATAAAAGGCATTTCTGCAGAATTTACTTACATCTCTCAGAGGACGAGTTTGAAAAAGGATAATGTATTTTTAAGGTGACACAAAGGACAAACCTGTGTAAAGGTTCATTCAATAAAGGACACAAAAACATAATTACTTAAATTGCATTAACATCAATAAATGACATAGAACTTTGCACACCATGTAGCATCAAAAAACAGATCCATTAAAGACTTGTATAGATTTTATATTTCTGTGAAACAACAAGCAATGTAGATAATTTTTTGGAAAAAGTACTAATATAAAATATTTTCAACATCATTCTGTGCTACTATGCCCAAATTTCAACAAGTTTCAAAGCAGTATGAGTCTCCATAATTACAGTTCTATGATCTAGCCACTAGCTATTCTGATATTTCAAAAGTTAACTGAAATGCTTTCCACTGCGGTACACATGCAATACATCATGCTTCTCTCATCATGCCCATGATTTATTTTCAGTTGCATGCCTAGTCAGAGTATTCACTCATGGTTATGCCACTCATCAGTGTTTCATTGTAGGCAAACTTGTGAAAATGAATCATGTACTTGCTGAGATGGCATGATGTGTATAGATAGATAGACAGACAGACAGATATTTATAAAATGGGTGAAACAAATCTGTACAAATGCTTCCTCCTGATTAGACAAAACATACCACATGACCGTGCATTATTCTACAATAACGACATGTCTGCATTTCTATTTCCCCCCAACCCCACCCATATAACAATTCTGGCCATTTTATAAGACATATAATTCACTGCACAGTATGTAGTCACACTTTGATATTTGCATGCCTTGGGTGAGTAAACACACTCGGCCTGCAGCCTCGTGTCTGGTGCCTCACAACACATACCAAAGTGTGTGTATATCAGAGCATGACCAGACACCCAGTACTGGATTATGTTATACATATCTATAGCTAGCTATCTATGTTATATATATATATAATATGGATGTATATATATATATATATATATATATATTTATAAAATGAGTAAGAAAAATGGAATCATTTAGTTGGTTGAAACACATCAGATGACCATGTGTATAACAGAGCATGACCACATACCTGCATTTTCACCTGGGTCCAAATCAATTTTACCATTTTATAAGATAGATAACGCACTCTTGGGTGTGTGGTCACGCTCTGATATACACACACCTTGGGTAGTTGATGCACTCGGTCTGTGGCCTCATGTGTAACAACGCACACCAAGGCTGCATATATCAGAGCAAGACCGCACACCCTACAGTGGGTTATCTATTATATATGTATATACACATATACATCTCGTAATATCCCAATTTGCTGAACCTGTTTCTAGTCAAGTCCTTAGAAGACAACTAATGGCTAAAAACAAGTTTAAGCCAACCAAACTGGCAGAATTCTGTGTGCTTCTCTTTATACCTTTTTAATTGAAAATAGCCACTTTTGTTTTCTCTGCTAAAATAAAACACTGTACAAACAGCCATGCTTACAAACACCAAGCAAGCACCAGGAAAACATTTTAGCTGAAAGCTTGGTTTCTGTTTTATTGTTACACTGCTGAGATGTGCTTGATCTAGATGTAGGTTCACTCCTGTTCCCCACCATGCCAATAGTAATGACCAGGAAGCTACTGTATACTGCACCAGCACAGCAGTGGCCTCACCACACTAGCACCCTCAAGTGATAACCTCCAGCAGAGTGACTAAGTTAATAAAATTGTCATATTATAATAATTTTTGGGTAGTTTTGTGTCTATATTTTTGACATTTTCAGAAAGCCGCATTTTATAAATACATGAAGACAGTCAAGGACTTTGGTTGTACTAGGTTTAGTAAACTTCAGGGCAAAAATGCTTTATCCTGTGACCTTTAGAAAAATAGAAACATTGAACTTGACAGCAGATAAGGACCACCTGGCCCAACTAGTCTTCCTATTCCCCTACATACTGTATAAGCTCCAGGTCCTACTTGTTCTGTAGCCTACATCCTTCTTCCTACTCCTAGTTTTGCCTTCTGGCTGTCCCATGCATTCTTGAATTCGACAACTGTTTTTGCCCCACAACCTCCTATGGGAGGCTGTTCCATGCATCCACAACCCTTTCTGTGAAAAAATACTTCCTCATGTTGCCCCTTAGTCTTCCCCCCGCCAGACTCATATTGTGATCCTTTGCTCTTGCACATCTCCTTTTCTGAAAGTTATTGTCCTCTTGAACTCTGTTGATCCCCTTGAGGTATCTGAATGTCTTTGTCATATCCCCCTCTCCCTCCTGTCCTCCAGAGTACACATATTGGCCTGGATATTCAAACTGCGCCAGGCTGTGGTGCAAGCCTGGGCGCAGCTCAACTTTGTTGCACGGGGGTGTGGCCTGGGCGATATTCAATGGAGCTGCACTATGGTGCAGCAGCTTTGAATATCGCACCCTGGTCACCCCCACTGTGCATGGCGCAGTGGCACTGTGCCTGCGCAAGTGGCCAGAGTGGAACATGGAGATGTGGTAGTGCAAGTGCCATTGCGCCATGCACAGCACCTACGCTATTCAAAAGGGGACATGCAAATGGGGCCATAATTTATGCAAGGCGCACAGGGGGCCAATTGCATCTCATTATGGCCCCATTTGCATGCCATTAGCATGCATGTGTGCCAATCCCTGATGACTTGTGCCTGGCGCCCTGCCAGGCAGCAGCCGTCGGGGACCAACACCCCCTGCAGCCTGATTGCGGGCATTCATCTAAAAGAAACCCCCCCGTCCTATATCCCTGGTGGTCCAGTGGACCGCACTCTGCCCAATCGTGGGTATCAGTAATATAACCCCCACCCACATCCAATATCCCTGGTGGTCCAGTGGACCGATCGCTGCCTGATCGCGGGCATCTGTAACTCATAACATACTCCTACTACTCTGGTGGTCTAGTGTACCCCCTCCCCAACTGCCCACTGAGCCCCACCACCCTGCTCCCCCCCGTCAGCTGGACGGTGGCAGCACCCCACCTGCCTGCCACCCTGCCGCCCGCCGACTGACAGCTTGGTAGGGCTGCACGCCCATTGGTTCACAGCATGAGCCAATGGGAGTGCAGCCCATACTGCCTAACACAGTCCAGATATGTGAATGAATTCATTCACGATTCGATTCGAGTAGGTACGGTATGGGCTGCATGCCATTGCCCACGCCAGAACCAATGGGCGGCAGCCCCACCGAGCTGTCAGTCCGGCGGGTGGTGGGTGACAGAGCGGGTGGGTGCTTCCACCCGCCTGAAGGGGCAGGCGGTGGGACTCGGTAAGCAGGTGAGGAGGAAGCCTCAGATCACCAGGGTAGTAGGGGAGTATATGAGTTACAGATGCCCGTGAACAGGCGCGATCGGTCCACTGGATCACCAGGGATATTGGACGGTGGAGGTTATATTACTGATGCCCGCGATCGGGCACATAGAGGTCCACTGGACCACCAGGGATATTGGATGTGAGATTTCACTACATGGATGCCCGCGATGGGGCATGGGGGCGCTGCCAGGTGCGGCAGGAACTCGGGTGGCCACCCACGGGTGTCAGCTGCCGTGTGCGCCCTGCAATGCAGCTCACCTGTGGTGTATCACTGTTCCTTTTTTTACCCAACTTTTGCAGGTGCAGGCGGGGTTGTGCATGCATGACTCTGCACATCCCGGCTGAATATCGGGCTGTGCAGGTTATGACGGGCACGCCCCACCAGTGCCTTCATACATTACTGATGCACTCCGGCACATCGGGATTTGTGCAGCGCACTTTTCCCTTTTGAATATCGTGCCGGGGCGCATCAGTAGGTTGTGCATGGTGTAAAACTGTTCAACCCTTTTGAATATCTGAGCCATTCAGTTCTCTCACTCTCTCCTTGCATGGTTTCTACTGTAGTCTCTGCACCATTTTCATTGCCTTTCTCTGGATTGCCTCCACCCTATCGATGTTTTTTTGGAGATGAGATATCCAGAACGGCATGCAGTGCTCTAGATGAGGCCTGCCTGTACTGCAGCATCAACACCTCATGTTTTCTACTAGTACTACCTCTTCCCATGCACCCCAGCATTCCACTGGCTTTCCTCACTACCTTCTCACATTGTTTGACTACTTTTAGATCATCTGCAGGGTTCAACCTTAACATTGTTTTACTAGCCCTTAACCTAGTGCAAACTGGCCAGGGCTAGTGCAACTAACCTTCTACTTGTCCGTCTTGACTAGTGCAGGTTTTCATGGCTGTTAACGAAGTTAAAAAAGTCCCTGTTTTAACAGGCTATAGTCCTTTTGCTAATCTCCCTCAGTGTTCCAGGTGGCCTGGTGTGATTAGCAGCTCATTAAGAGCTGCAGTTATCTGGCAGTTCAAGAGGGGATCCAACAAAAAGGCTTGATGTGAGTCAGGGCTCCCTGGATGTGAGGGCTCCCTGGACCGAAGCCCAGCCCTCCCCTGCAGCTCCTGAACCCCAATCCCCACCCCTCAAAGCACCCAGACACCGGGAATCAGGTTGTGAGGGCTCCCTGGACCAAAGCCCAGCCCTCCCCTGCAGCTCCTGAACGCTGACCCCCACCCCCCGAAGCATCCAGACGCCTGGAATTGGGTTGTGAGTGCTCCCTGGACTGAAGCCCAGCCTCCTGCAGCTCCTGAATGCCACCCCCACTCCCTGAAGCACCCAGATGCCGAATCGGTCGTGAGGGCTCCTGGACGAAGCCCAGCCTTCCCTGCAGCTCCTGAACACTGACCCCCACCACCCAAGCACCCAGACACAGAAATCGGTTCATGAGGGCTCCTGGACCAAGCCCAGCCCTCCCTGCAGCTCCTGAACACTGACCCCACCCCCCGAAGCACCAGGTATGAAAGAAGCAAGGAAGCAGTGCGCGGTTCTGGTGCCATTTTTGAAAAACGAACTGCTGCCTCCAGTAAAGCCAGCACAGTGCTTCCCAGTGCCTGTGAGCTTTATTTGTTGGCATACAAGTGATGACTGTTTTTCCTTTGCTAATTTACTCAGCGTGCTGCACAGAAATCTATACCATCTTAGAAGTGCTTTAAGAACACGATATTATTGTGCTTAATTACTGCATTGTCCCATTTTGACTCGTAACTTTACATGAATTCTTTAACCTGCCTTAACCATCTGTAATTGCTCTGTTTGGCCACGATTGCAGGGATTTGAGATCAGGATTAAGAGTGCCTTAATGGAAGCAATCTACTGTATCTTTGCTGAACCCTGCACTGTTCTGCATGCACACGGTGACTTAAAAGCATTTAGAGACCCTTAAGTTACAGAAATTTCAGTGGTTTGGCTGCACCCAGCAGTGTTCTGTGTATCTTAGAGCCCCTTAAAAGTGCAAAAGTAAACCTAATTTGCTGTACCTCGCACTGTTTGGTAGAGCCCCTGTAGGAAAGCACTCAGCAGCAGCAGTCCTAATGCAAATTCCCAGCACTGCCTCACAGATGAGAAATGCCCTAAGGCTAAATCAGGCAGCGTTTCCCATTCTAAGGTAGGCCAGGCGCCTTGCTGCTCCCCCAGACTCCCCAGCCAGCTAATTTGACTACCAGCTCTGTCACTGTACCTGAATCCCTGTTCCCATAAGGAAGGCACAACTGAACCTTTTAAAATGAAGCTCTTTACTGAGCAGTAAGATGGTTTTCTTGGTGAAACAAGCTGCAAAAATAAATCGAGCCACAAGCAGCTATGCAGCAGGTATTGCTGAGGATTAAATCCACATGTTTACCTAATGCCCCCAGCCCCCACACTGTGCTTCCCAAAACGACCAAACAAGCAACTGAATTTTTACCTCAGGCAGAGTTACTCCTCCCACTTACCTGACTATAAAGCCCCTCTCTTCTCTCCTCAGACGCCGAGAATCAGGTTGTGAGGGCTCCCTTGACTGAAGCCCAGCCCTCCCCTGCAGCTCCTGAACACCGACCCCCACCCCCCGAAGCACCCAGGTACAAAAGAAGCAAGGAAGCAGTGTGCGATTCTGGCGCCATTTTTGAAGAATGAACTGCTGCCTCTAGTAAAGCCAGCACAGTGCTTCCCAGTGCCTGTGAGCTTCTGCCCCACTGGCGCTGCACGCTGGCTCCCCACCACCCCCCTTGGTGAGCACCTCCTTATATAGGTTGATGTCACATGACTTCAAAAACCTTATATAGGTTGATGTCACATGACTTCAAAAAGCCTATTTCTCCATTTGCAGCTTATCAGCTGCCACCACCAGAGGGCACCAATCCAATTTTCCGGCCTTCTATACAAAATAGGCCAGGATGCTGCAGCCTACATCCCTTATTCTCCTCTTTCTGGCCACTCTATCCTCCCTGCCCTCCGCCGTCCTCCCAAACAGAGAACCCCCACCATCCCTGCCCCCTTGGCTAATCCCACAGCCTTGCCACGCTGCCTCCTCACACTTGTCTGCTCAAGACATGGTTCACAACCATTATGGGCATATTAGTGCCAGTATCCTTCCACCTTCCTTTCATCGGGCTCGCGGTTTTATACACCCTAGCCCGTCACTGCTCCCCAGTTTTCTCTATCACTCGTAGCACTACACCCTGCCCAAACCATCCTAGGACAAAAATAAAACATCTCATCTCTCTACTCCTACTCCTGTCGGGGGACATAGAGGTAAATCCTGGCCCAAACCCCACAGATTCCCACTTCCCTTTCTCTTTACCCAAAGGCCTCCGCATCCTGCACCTAAACACCTGCTGCTTATTATCCAAAATCTCTCTACTGCAACCAATTGCATTAACACAGCGCTCTGACATCCTAGTCATTTCCGAAACCTGGTTAAAACCACATCTTACTGATGCGGAAGTCTCCATACCAGGGTACACAATAATCAGACATGACCGGCCAGGCAAAAAGAGAGGCGGTGGCACGGCAATGTATATTGCCAATAGTCGGCAGTTCACAATAGTGGATATCCCCTCAACCCCTGCCAACATAGGCACTATACTCATCAAACTCTCTCTCCCCTCTTCCACCCCCGTATACATGGCAGGCTTGTACTACTCCCCGTACACCCTCCGATGAATAAATATCCTTTTCCCACCTGATCACCTCACAGTCCCTAGCTGTCGGGGGTGAGCTCCACGCCACTGGTGATTTTAACACCAACTGGCTAGGTACAGATAAATCCCACTTGAAGACCAAAATTAAGGCACTAAACCTTACTCAACTCATTGCTGATCCCACCAGACATAATTACAAGACACAAAACCACTCTTTACTGGATTGGGCTCTCACCTCCCACCCCCACAGGATTCTAAGCTCAGCCCTACTACCCGATTCTATAAGTGATCATCACATGATTTTCCTGATCAAGAAGGTGCATAGCCCCAATGCCTCCCCCCCAAAGACACTGCGCACCAGGTCCTATAACTCCCTCGTCTTAGCATCTCTCCTGTCAGACCTAGGACGCGTAAACTGGTCTTTTATCCCCCAAGGCATCCTCCATTGACACAGTCTTTGAGGGGTTCAAAACATGTTTCCTTAAAGTCTGGGACAAACATGTCCCCCTATGTATGAAAAGAGTTAGAGGTGCACATCTCCCCTGGATCTCGGCTGACATAATCAGAAAATGCCACTCCAGGGACCATGCCTGGAAAACATACAAGAAAATGGGCACACAGGCTTCCCTCACCACATACAGAACCCTCCGAAATGCATGCACAAACATCATCTGCCAAGCCAAAAAGAGTTATTTCCTATCAGCCTTTAGTAAAAACATTAATCACCCGACTGATTTCTGGAAATCACTCAAATCCCTGCTCTCCCTGCCCACTCTACCCCCAACCCCTACACTATCAGCTCAGGGCTCCCTCATCTCCGACCCCATCTGCATAGCTGAAGCCTTTAATACCCATTTCTCCAGCTGTGCAGACAAGCTCCTATCCTCCCTCCTGTATATACACCCCCCGCCGCCCCACTGCACATGCCCCACTCAAACTGCCCCCCCAGTCCTGCCATTCTCATTCCGCCCAGTATCTCGAGCAGAAGTCTTCAGCTACCTACGGGTCCTGAACCCAAACAAAGGCAAATGCCCTACGTCCCTGGATGCCAAGATGCTTTTTCTGTCTGCCCCGGCCATAGCCGCCCCTCTTGCAGCCCTTTTCAACCTCTTTTTCTCTCTGGGCAAGTTACCAATGGTCTGGAAGTTGGCCACCATTATACCCCTGCCAAAAGGTGGTGACCCCTCCTCCCCAAGCAATTACAGACCCATCTCCCTACTCCCTATCCTGGCCAAATTACAGGAACGACTAGTCATGTCCCAGCTCACCCCGTACATGGATGCCTCCTCCTTCTTCACTCCTTTCTAATCGGGTTTCCGAAAATCCCACTCCTCCACCACCTCCCTGCTATGTGTCACTGGTGACATTCTCACCGGCATGGACAAAGGACACATCACCTCGGCCATCTTTATTGACCTAGCCAAGGCCTTCGATACCGTCTCCCACTCCCTACTCCTCTCCAAACTCACAGAAGCAGGGCTTTCGAAACCAGCCACTGTGTGGTTCCATGACTACCTAGTGGGCAGGAAACAAACAGTCAAACTGGCCTCTAACACCTCAAACCCCCTGCCAGTCACTGCCGGTGTCCCCCAAGGATCTGTCCTAGGTCCACTACTCTTCCATCTTTCTTAACGATCTCCCATCAGCATGCTCCCATTCATCCATCCAGATGTATGCGGCCGACACTGTCCTGTATGCCTCTGGTCCCACGACATGCAGCGTAGCAACCCTCCTTCAGGAGGATTTCTATGCCATCCAGAACTGGTTCAGGACAAACCAGCTACTTCTAAACCCTAAAAAAAGTATCACTAACATTTGGTTCCCAACAAAGACTCTCCCGTCAAGCCCCCAGCCCCCCTTTCAAAACCTTGGACGGGACTCCGCTGGACAATTGCACTAGCTTCAGATATCTAGGTGTCTGGCTAGACTAGCACCTAGATTTCACCCCCCACATCAACTCCTTACACAAGAGGCTGCTCCCCAAACTTGGTGCACTATACCGAAACAAAAGCTGCCTCCCCACACAAACTAGGCAAGCCATTGTCCAAAATAGTATTCTTCCCGTACTCCACTACGGTGACATAGTTTACACCATTGCCCCCAGGTCCGCCCTGGCCAGCCTAGACACCCTGTTCCACTCCTTCTGTCATTTCATCCTTGACTGCCCGCAATCCACACACCATTGCAATCTATACAGCTCCCTAACCTTACCGTCCCTCCATGATCGCAGGCAAATAAACTGTGCTTGGTTCACTGCCAAATACTGGTCCCTCTCCCTTCCCCCTTACCTGGCCTCTACCCTCTCCCAACAATCCCCACCTGCATATTCCCTCAGGAGCACGGACCCCAGACTACTACAAGTCCCGTTTATGCGCACAACCAAAGGCCAGGCCGCCTTTAACTACCGAAACTCACAGATTTGGAATACCCTATCGGCCCCCATAAGACACGCACCGAACCCCTACCATCACAACCTTCTACTTAGAGCGTATTTCTCCTCCAGCTGCTCCTGTTTCAACTAACAATTTACTATTATGTTTGTTGTACTATAAATGTATATGAAATGTACACTACCCTTTCATTCTTTACACTGTATGTATCTACCCCTGTCTGTAAACTATCATCCAAATGTTTATAAGTAAGCCTTGGCTTTCCCATAATGTACTGCATATGTATCAATTTCATGTATGTATTTGGGTCTCGGCCCCCAGGTCGCATCTGGAATCGTGCACATTGCTCAGTATGCCTTCCTGGTAAATCTCGTAAATAAATAAATAAATAAATTATCACTCAGTTGTTAGGACATTCAGCTAATGTGCATGCTGTGATCAAAGGTAGAATGGTTAAGTCACTAGCTTCCAGTTTGCCGATGTCTTTGTCTTTGATTTGTCCCACAATATTAAGACCAGTGTGCCTCATCTCCCAACCTTTTGAGTGTCTGTATCCAGCACTGCAATGACAGAATGCTATGATGTATACACAGTCTGCCCAGCCAGGTGGTCTGTCCACTCTATACTTTCTCTGAACACCACTGCAGACTAGTTACATTCTGAAGCGGTCATCCATAGATCCATACAGTAGCTGCCATTACTGACTGGTGTAGGGGTCCACAGCTCCTCTTAATGGATCACACCAGTCAATGCCATCCATGCAGTCCCACCCTTATACCACCCAGCATGTCATTTCACTCTAAATACAATGCTTTGGAGCATATATGGTACAAAGCAAAACCTTAGTAAAATATATAATTTGAAAGATTAAAAAGGTATTCCTGCTGTGCATAGATCATCCTATATGGAAAGAGAGGCAGTACAGCATCATGCCTGTATACTGCTTCCCCTTAGACTGATGAAAGGACACTGTTATGAAAAATCTGTTGTTAGGGCAGAGCATGTTAAATCAATACTTTTGTGCCTCACTTTGCAGTGTAAGAAAACTTCCAGAAGTGCAGGCCTGGTAATCTCAGGGTCTGGGATGAGAGTGTATTTCTCTGCCTGACTCTGTACATTGCCCTGCAGGTCGGGTTGAGACTGGTGAGAAACATAGAAACATAGAAACATAGAATTTGACGGCAGATAAGGACCACTTGGCCCACCCAGTCTGCCCATTTCCCTAACTACTGGATAAGCTGCAGATTCTAGTTAACCAACAGCCTACAATTGCCTTGTGTCTGTCCCATGCAGGTTTGAATTCCCCCACTGTTTTAGCCCCAACAACCTCCCCAGGAAGGCAGTTCCATGCATCCACCACTCTCTCCATGAAAAAAGATTTCCTCACATTACCCCTGAGCCGTCCCCCCTCTATCTTTAAATTGTGTCCCCTTGTTCTTACACATCTCTTTTTATGAAAGATGCTACCCTCCTGGACTTTGTTGATTCCTTGAGGTACTTGAACATTTCTATCATGTCCCCCCTGTCTCTCCTTTCATCAAGGGTATACATATTAAGCTCTTTTAGTCTCTTTTCATATGATTTCTGATGCAGACCCTGCACCATGTTAGTTGCCCTCCTCTGGACTGCTTCCATCCTGTCTATGTCCTTGTGTAGATGAGGTCTCCAAAACTGCACACAGTACTCCAGATGGGGTCTCACCAACTGTCTATACAGAGGGATAACCACTTCCCTTTTTCTACTTGTGATGCCCTTTCCTATGCATCCCAGTATCGCCCTGGCTCTCCTTACTGACTTCTCACATTGCTTACCAACCTTTAGATCATCTGATATGACTACCTCCAAGTCCTGTTCCATTTTTGTTGTTGTTAGCACCTCCCCTGCTATTGTGTACTCGTCTCCTGGGTTTTTGTTTCCCAGGTGCATCACTTTGCACTTCTTTGCATTGAATCTAAGTTGCCATATGTCTGACCATTCCACCAACCTTGCCAAGTCCCTTCTCATCCTTTCTAACCCCCCCTTGTGTATCAACTCTGTTACAGATCTTTGTATCATCTGCAAAGAGGCATACCTGTTCCTCCAGACCCTCTGCAATGTCACCTATAAAGATGTTAAAGAGGACTGGACCCAGTACTGAGCCCTGAGGTACTCCACTAGTGACCCCCCTTTCTTCGGAATGTGTTCCACTCACTATTACCTTCTGTGTCCTGTTGTGCAGCCAGTTTGCAACCCAGGCTACCACCCTGGGACCCACTCCTAGGCTGGCTAACTTGATTATTAATCTTTTGTGCGGGATTGTGTCAAATGCCTTGCTAAAGTCTAGGTAGGCCATATCCACAGCCCCTCCCTGGTCTATTACTTTGGTCACCCAGTCAAAGAAATCTATTAGATTCATCTGACATGACCTTCCTGCTGTAAATCCATGCTGCTTTGGGTCCTGTGCCCCGCTGGCCTCTAGGTACTCAACAATTCTTTCTTTCAGAAGTGATTCCATCATTTTCCCTACCACTGAGGTCAAACTTACAGGTCTGTAGTTTCCTGCTTCTGCCTTGCTCCCACTTTTGTTGGCTATTGTGTGTGCAGAGCTAGAACTGCTTGACTGAACATTTTCTATTATGGTATTCGCTAGTTTGGTGGGGAGGGGGTGAAGGAAGAGGAAGCAAGGGGCATATGGTAAAAAAACAGTGGGGGTACACACTGCATGTGATTGTTTTGCAGTCTTTTTTTTTTTGCTGTGGCAGGAAGCAATGTGGGAGCAGCATAAATATGCAATAATTAGAGTATTTCTTGGCATGCATCTTTCCTGTATAACTGATCAAAATTTACCATTATTATTGTGGGCTAGTGTAACCATCTGCAGGCTAGTGTAATTTTTAAACAACTTCTCCGGCTGACTAGTGCAAAAAAAAGTTAAGGTTGACCCCTGATCATCTGTTATGACTATCCCCAGGTCCCTTTCCATTTTGGTTTTTGTTATTCCCCCTCCCCTTTGTGTATTTCTCCACTGGGTTTTTGTTTCCCAAGTGCATGATTTTGCACTTCTTGGCAGTGAATCCAAGCTGCCACACTCTTGACCACTCCTCCAACTTGCCTAAGTCTCTCATCATTTGCTCCACCCCCAGAGTGTCAACCCTATTGCAGATCTTGGTGTCATCTGCAAAGAGGCATACTTTTCCTTCAAGTCCATCTGCAATGTCACTTATAAAGATATTAAAGAGGACTGACCCCAGCACTGAACCTGTGGCACCCCACTGGTTACCCCCCTTTCTTCAGATTGAACTCCTTTTACAACCACCCTCTGAGTCCTGTTGTTAAGCCAATTTCTGAACCAGTTTACCACCTTGGGACCTGCTCCCAGATCGCCCAACTTGTTTATTAACCTCTTGTGGGAGACTGTGTCAAATGTCTTGTTAAAATCTAGATCTTGTGCCTAACTCTGCCCTTGGGTGTGTGGTAAACCTATTATAAAAATGCCCTGGTGTGCCATATTGCTTACCTATAGACCAGACCTGTAGCAGACTTAGCTAATGGCCCTACAGGCCACTTGTAAAGTAGCTGCATCATCACACACATTGCACAGACCTGTAGCAAACTTCTTGAGTAGGACCACAATCAGTGCAGCTGCATCATTGCACACATTGAGCTAGACCTGTTTGGACTTCATGATTTGGGATCTTGAAAGGTAACCACATGATCACACACACTGCACCAGACCTGTAGCGGATATTGCAAATGGCCCTATTGGCCACTAGCAAAAAAGCAGCAATGACACACACATACTGTATTGCCTGAGGCCTGTGTTCTGTGGTCTTGTGTCTCACAATATTTTGGGCATAACCATACTCCTCAATACCCTACTATCAGAACACATTGTCATCTGGATCACCTGAAAGTATTCACGCTACAACTGCTTGGTTAAAGTGACCTTTATTTTTAGCAGATTTTCATAATATAATTACAACCATTTAACCTTTTATAATACCATTACAACCATTTCATCTTCTATAATTCAAAGCATCACTATGTTGTTTATATACAGTTCCCACCTGGGGTTGCCCTTTTATTTACAAGTCCCCCAAACATTCAGATATTTACATTTCATTTTTATGTTTGCATGCACGCATGTGCAAGAAACATAGTGCCACCATACGAAATTTCGAAGGTGTACCACCCCGCTTCCAATGCCCTGCTCCTTCTTGCATCGCACCAATAAATGTCCGAGCTGTCTATGGCAGCAGTTCGGATGCAGTGGCGTACAGTTGAAAGCCAAAGACCGCTACAATCAGCGGTGGTAATGTGTAGGCAATTTTCATACTGCTGTCAGCAGGCAATTTACATACTGCCATCGGCATTATGCAAAGTGCCTACTCAGCACTAATCCCTCCAACAAATACCCGGGTAGCATGCTGGTAGCCCATCCCAGCGTGCTCATGCGCTCACCCACCCTCCGCACACTGTATGGCCAACAGGGGTGCCCAATACCCCATCAGCTCCACTGTCCCCCCAAGACAGACTTCCAGGTGCCATGCTGGGAGCCCACCCCAGAATGGAAAAAGTCTGTATGGCCAACGGGGATGCCCAATCTCCCGTCAGCTCCACTGTACCCTCCCCAAAAACAGACTTCTAGGTACCACACTGGGAGTCCACCACAGCGTGATAAAAGTCCATATGGCTGATGGGGGTGCTCAATCCCCGGTCAGCTCCACTGCCCCCCCCCAAAAAAAAACTTCCAGCTGCCATGCTGGGATCCCACCTCAGTGTGGCAAAAGTCCTGCGTCGTGTTCCTGAAAAAGGAAAAAAAAAAACACCTGTAAAAAACGGTCCCTCGTTGACTGTCTTGCCTCCCTCCCCCAACCCGTACCACCCCCTGCACACTCACCTCCCCACACCCCCCAACCCCATACTTACCTCTGGAGCCCAGGGCGATGATCTTCGTTGGACCCGGAACATGTCTGCACTCTTCAAAGACGACCGCAAACTTGAAGAAATGTCGGTAAGCTGTATAATGGCATAAATGGTTTCTTTGAACTTTGGTGCATATCTCAGCCATTTTTAAAAAAAAATTTCACCAAATTTTCAACATGGGGTTCTTGGGGCCCCATCTCATGAACTCAGTCACTGTCATTTTGTTATTCGGACCTCAAAAGGTGATGTTTGAGGTCACTGCATGGAACCATCTTTTGGTACCAAGTAATGAAATGACAGTGTCACAATTCATGAGGTAGGCCCCCCAAAACCTTATGTTGAAAATTTGGTAAAAAAATTCCCCAAAATGACTGTTTTATGAGAGTGCATTGTGCAGTTCCTGCGTACGCTTGTAACTTTGTGAATTTTTAATGTTTTCACTCCAGATTTTCAAAATTGCAGTTTTACCACACCTCCTTATGAATAGTATGGCTGTCATTTTTCACCTGTTGCCCAAAATGTGTTTTCATGCATGTAGCGCACAATGGCGCAGTCGGTGTGCTAACTCAATTTGGGACAGATTAATAAAATCACAGTGACACTGTTCATCAGTAGAGGTCTTAAAATGGCTATGTTGAAAATTTGGTGACAAAAGTCCATAAAATGACTGTGTTATGAACGTGCATTGTGCAGTTTCCATGCACCCTCGTAAGTTTACGAATTTGTAATATTTTCAGTCCAGATTTTCAACACTGGCATTTTTCCACACCTCCTTATGAGCAGTACAGCTGTTATTTTTCACACTCTGGGCGAAATGTGTTTTCGCACTTCTGGCACAGAATAGCACGGTCGCTGTGGAAAATTAGTGTTCGGGACAGATTACGAAAATCACAGTGACACTATTCATGAGTGGAGGTCCCAAAATGCCTGTGTTGAAAATCTGCTGTAAAAAATCCCCAAATTAATTACATTACGGGTGTACGTTGCGCAGTTTCTATGAAGGCTCATGACTTCACCAGTTTTGCATATTTTCACTCCAGAGTTTCAACAATGCCATTTTTTACACCTCCTCATGAACAGTACACCTGTCACTTTTCACATCCTGTTCAAAATATGTTTCGCACCTGTGGCACCAAATGGCACAATCGCTGTGTAAAACTACCTTTTACCTAACGAACTGATAGTGTCACTGTTCATGTGGTGGGGTCACAAAAAGCCCATGTGGAAAACTTGGAGTAAAACATAGAAACATAGAAACATAGACTTTGATGGCAGATAAGGACCACTTGGTCCACCTAGTCTGCCCATTTCCCTACCTAGAGGAAAAGCTGCAGATCCTATTTAACCAACAGCCTATTTCTTCCTACCCCACCACAAAAATTGCTTTATGTCTGTCCCATGCATTCTTGAATTATCCCACAGTTTTGGACCCCACAACCTCCTTAGGAAGGCTGTTCCATGAGTCCACCACCTTCCCTGTGAAAAAATACTTCCTCACATTGCCCCTGAGCCATTCCCCCTCTATCTTCAAATTGTGTCTCCTTGTTCTTGCACATCTTTTTCTGAAAGATGCTACCCTCTTGGACTTTGTAAAAATACCAAGAAATGCCCAGAGCATTAGGGTTTTTGACCATAACACCCTACCCTGTAGGGATTGACAGGCATCAGGGGTGTGACTTGGGATTTGATGACAGTAATGCTCATGCCATTCCACCCCCAACCCCACCCTGCAGCCAGTGACAGGCATCGAGGTGTGCCTTAGACCCTTTGCCCCCGAAGTTCACCCAGTTCTCCTACGCTGTGCCCATTTCAGCATATTTCATTATGGAATGAGGTAAATGTAAAGCCCAAACACCCCAAGGCACACCTCAACACTTGTCAGTGTCTGAAGGATAGGGTGAGATGAAATGTCGTGGCCGTCATGGGCAATGACCCAAAGGTACACCCCAATGCCTGTCCAGCTATACAGAGTGAGGGTGGAGTTGGTATCAGTTCAATACTTCAATGCCATTCCAATGCTGCATCTGTCTAAATCCTGCACTTCCACTGCTAATGCCAGCAGGCAAACATTCAGCATTGACGAATGCTTGTTTCTTATTGGCTCCGATGTATGCCTGACACCTCTCCAAACATTCCAGTTTGTCTTCCTGGGGTCAGGTGTCCAACCTGATCCCCAGCCCTGTCCCCCCTAGGGTGACTACCCTCTGGGGGGCCCTCCCCTGCCTACCGTTTCCTTTCTGGCTGGGCCCAGATTTTTTTCCCCCTCGTCCTTGTGGACCACCATTCTGTTGCCCCTTCCAGCAACCCTTTTACCCCATATTTCCTTATGGCTAATTTTTTTTTCATAGGGTGGGTGGGCAGAAACTTGTGAAAATGCAGAGAGAGAGGGTTTCTGCCTCTCTGCATCCCATTATCTACTCCTGTTGCTCCTCCCCCTTTTCCTTTACAGCCTGTCCCCTTCCCCATCACTTATCCACTGGGCCCCGCCCCATCCTACCTCATTCCACCTCCCCTTTCCAACTAGTCTTCCACTTTGTCTGCTTCCCCTGCCCCCTTTCTTTGCTTCCAGGTGACCCATGACAACCCAGGTTGCCTTTTCATGAGGCAACTGCCACTATCCAAGCATTGTTGTGTCACTATATTAGTTTGTCAAACAAGACAGTGGTAATATTGAAATAATGCCAACATTGCTCTGCATGATTGTTCACACCCTGATGAACACCACAACACAGATTTGCCAAGGTTCCTTGGACCTTTTTCCCTGATTTTTCATTTCCCTGCTTTATATACTTTGTGCTTCATCCCTAATAGATGCATTAACATGTTTCTTTGCTATTTATTTTCTTACCTTTTAAAAAAGATAACTAACACCTTTAGGATTTGTGCACTGGTCTGTTAAAAAGCAATTGCATCATCACACACATTGTGGCTGGTCTACTGTGAACTTAACTGCAGCTTCAAACACATTGTACCAAACATATAAATTATACAATATTTTAATTAAATCTTCAACATGTGAAAGAGACTTGGGCATCCTAATTAACAACAAATTATCCTCCTCTAATCACTGTAATCATGTAGCTAAAACTGCCAACTCACTACTCAGATGCATTAACCGTACATTTATATCTAAGACAGAAGAGTGTTTCATCCCACTAGTTAAAGCATACATCAGACCACATACAGATTATGGCTCACCAGTGTGGAATCCATACATGATCAGGGATATTTAAATGGTCGAAAGAATTCAGAGAAAGGCAACACAAATGGTTCCCCATTTAGCAACATTATCATATCTAGAGAGGCTTCAGAAAACAGGCCTGCACTCACTGGAGTTTAGGCGTACTAGAAATGATCTTCTGTTCTTATATAAAGTTCTCAAATCACCCTCTCTGATGAAAAAATGTGGAACTGTCAAAACATCAAGAAAAATAGTACCTAGACTTCACAATCAGCAATTAATGGTGAATAAAGCAAGAACAAATAAGAGGCTTTACTTCTTTTTGGTAAGAAGACTGAGGCTCTGGAACCGGCAACCACAAGAGCTAGTAGATTATACTTTTGAATTCTTTAAAAAGGTTGTAGATCATTGGCTCTCTAAAAATTACAAAATATAATTTCCCACAAATGTGGGTGACAATCAAGATAGGCATCAAAGCTTCCTTTTGTCCTTACTCACCTGGTAAACCTAGTAAACCTGTAGCAGGGATCTCACTTCCACTACTGATGTGATCATGAGGAGGGGGCCAATCTGTGTTACAAACTGACAAATTTGTGTCGCTTTGAAAATCCCTATGGGTTTTGTATTTCTTTTGAAAGTGCAAAAATAAACTGGGACCAAGAAACACCATACTATGCATGTGCTAAGACGTAAAACAATAGTGCAATGAAGAATGTATTTCAGAAAAGTTAGTTTCAACGACAATTAATAAAAACAAACATTTGTCAATGCCGAATGTTTGATTGCTGATACTGGCATTGGTAGTGCAGTAGTTAGAGAGATGCATAGTAGGAATGGCAGTGAAGTAGTGAACTAACACCAACCCCCACCCCTATAGTGTGCTTTACCTGGTTAAACAACTAAATAATAATAATAATAATACCCTGCAGAGACTGACAGGCATTGGGGTGTGCCTTTGGGTTGGACATAACACTCATGCCATTCCACCTCACCCCACCCTGCAGAAAGTGACAGGTGTCACGGTGTGCCTTGGGGTCTTTGGCTCTTACATTCACCCCATTCCATAAGGAAATAAGGTGAGATGGGCACAGTATAGGAGAATGGGGTGAACATTAGGGCCAAAGACCCCAAGGCACACCTCAATGCCGGTCAGTGGCTGCAGGGTGGGGGTGGATTGGCGTGAGCATTACGGCCGAGAACCCCAAGCCACACCCTCAATGCCTGTCAGGGTGAGGCATTAACAGTTGGAAACCCTAATGCCCTAGGCGTTCGTTAGTATTTTCATTCAAAATTTTCAACATAGGCTTTTTGGGACCTCCTCTCATGAACAGTGGCATTGAGATTTCATTAATCTGTTCCAAAGCTTGAATTTGCACTGCGACTGCACCATTCTGCACTACAGGGGCAAAAACACTTTTTGAGCAGGATGCAAAAAATGACAGCTGTACTGTTCATAAGGAAGTGTGCAAAATGACCAATGTTGAAAATTTTGAGTGGGAATATTACAAATTTGTAAAGTTACAAGAGTGAGTGGAAACTGCGCAATACACGTTTGTAACATAGTCATTTTACGGACTTTTATCACCACATTTTCAACATAGGCATTTTAGGACCTCTGCTCTTGAACAGTGTCACTGTGATTTTCTTAATCTGTCCCAAACACTGATTTCCCACAGCGATCACGCTATTCTGCGCTGGAAGTGCGAAAACACATTTCGGCCAGGATGTGAAAAATGACAGCTATACTGTTCAAAAGGAGGTGTAGAAAAATGCCAATGTTGAAAATCTGGAGTGAAAATATTACAAATTCGTGAAGTTACGAGGGTGCATGGAAACTGCACAATTCACGTTCGTAATACAGTCATTTTATGGACTTTTGTCATCAAATTTTCAAAATAGGCATTTTAAGAGCCCACCTCATGAACAGTGACACTATAATTTCATTAATCAGCCCTGAAAGGTGATTCTGTGAGGTGACCACAAAATCAACTTTCAGGACCGAATAACACCATGACAGTGACTGAATTTATGAGGAGGCGACCCAAGAACCCCATGTTGAAAATTTGGTGGCAAAAGTTGAAAAAATGGGTGAGATATTCACATAAGTTGAAAAAAAACATTATGCCATTATACAGCTTACCGGCATTTCTTCAGTTCACGGTCAGCTTTGAAGAGTGCAGACATGTTCCCGGTCCACCAAAAATCGTTGCTCTGGGCTCCAGAGGTAATTGCAGGGTGAGAGTATTGAGGGAGGTGGGGTGCACAGAGGGTGCATGCGGGTTGCGGAGTGGCAAGGGACTCAACGAGGGACCGTTTTCTTTTTTAACAGGAATTTTAAAAAAACAGACACCGCGGGATGCCTTTGGCTCACTGGGGTGGGCTCCCAGAATGCCAACTGGATGTTTGTTGGGGGGGGAGTGGAGCCGATAGGATTGGGC
This sequence comes from Neoceratodus forsteri, assembly GCA_016271365.2. Lineage (NCBI taxonomy): Eukaryota > Metazoa > Chordata > Ceratodontiformes > Ceratodontidae > Neoceratodus > Neoceratodus forsteri. The sequence goes on along the minus strand of CM057455.1, from coordinate 910,046,716 downwards.
ACCCCCATCAGCCATACAGTGTGCTGGGGGAGCACATGAGCATGTTGGGGTGGACTACCAGTATGCTACCTGGGTGTTTGTTGAGGGGGACTAGAGCCAATGAGGATTGGACACCCACATTGGCCATACGGTGTGCTGAGGGGGGAGTGTGCATGAGCCGAGGGGGATTGGGCACCCCCTCAGCACACAACAAATGGGGGGGGCGCATCATGCAGATGGAGATTGGGCTACCTTGTCGGCAAATGAACTGGGGAGGGAGCATGCCAAAAGGGGGATTGGGCACCCCCATTGACTTTAACATGGACTGTGCTTTGGCATCGTGGGGACTGTGAGAGGATGACAGAGAAGGCACTGCATGTTTTTCTGAAATCAGACAGCAGCAATGCAGCTGTAATTGGCTGCTGCAATCAGGGACCACCCCCAAACACAGCTGATTGTTTAATGATGGGGTGCTCCCTGATTGCAGCGGCCAGTTTCTTTCAAGGTTGTGGCAAGCTACAGTACTGCTGTCATGGACAGCATGATTTTCTATTGGTGCCACACAGACCAGCCCCTAAACAGGCTGTTGACAATGGCAACAACACTGCCGCATCTCCGCAACTCACTACTGAAGCAAGCTGTCGCAATGTGTTTCTTGGCATGCGTGCAAGCAAACATAAAAATTAGACGCATACCTGTCAAATCTACTTTTGTAGGTACCTCCTATGCTGTGCCCCATACATTTTTTTGAGGGGTTAATTTTCTCGATCCTAACCCTTAGCAGGTTTATGGTGGTGTTTCTAAGCCAAATGTTGTGGCTATCTTATTTTGAGAAAAAAAACTAAATTCTGATATTTATAAAATATTCACATTGTGGTCAAACTACAAGATGTTACCACCAAATAAAACTGGAAAATGCCTGAAATATTTTATAGTGAAAAAGATAGGGCCATTTTACCCCAATTTTGTTGCACTGCTGCTTTAAGATTTTTTCATAGAAATTTTAAGATGGCCATAATTTAGCCAATGACAAAATCTTGTGGGCTTGTTTGATGAGGTTGTCTGTGATAAACTGTATTAGTACGTATTTTAAACTTCTTAGAACATTAAAACCACCAACTGACAATGACCAAATTTGCCAGTTACTGAAATCTTGGCACCAACAATGTGCTTGTCAAATGTACGAACATACGAACATACGAATTAGCCAGCAGAAACAGGCCATGTGGTCTATCAAATCTGCTTGAATGTGCAGCTAGCACCCTTACCTTGCAGCTGCCCCTTCCCCTTCACAATAATACCCCCCCCACCTGGTCCCATCCCCATTTAAATCCCCCCACTGTCTTACAGGATACCACCTCTTCTGGCAAAGTGTTCCAATCCACCACCACCCTCTCCTGGAAAAAGTGTCTTCTCATTTCCTCCTAAATCCCCAATCTCAGAACATGACCTCTCTTTCCCCCCCCTCCTTAACTTAAATATCCCTTCTGTTTCAGTCTTGTTAATCCCCCTTTAAGTACTTAAAGGTCTTGATCATATCCCTTCCGATCCCTCCTCTCCTTCAGGGAGTACATATTCAATTCCCTCAGCCTCTCCTCGTATGGCCTGTCCCCAGTCCCTGGATCATCTTAGTTGCTCTGTACTGTACCCCTTCCAGTAATCTGATATCCTTCTTTAGATATGGACACCAGTACTGGATGCAGTACTCCAGATGTGGCCTGACCAGTGACCTGTAGAGAGGCAGGATCACCTCACTGTTCCTGGAGGAGATTCCTCTCCTTTCACAATACGTCCCAGTATCCAGTTGGCCTTTGCTGCCACCTTTCTGCACTGCTTAGAGTTGTTCATCTTTCCTGTTACAACCACCCCAAAATCCTTTTCCTCCTCGGTGATTCCTATCTGTACTCCACCCAGCTGGTAATGCCTCCCTCGGTTCTTTGCTCCAAAGTGCAGTACCTTGCATTTTTTTGCATTGAACCCCAGCTGCCATGCTTCCGATCACTCCTCCAGTTTAGTCAGGTCATTCTGCAGTCCCTGCTATCCTTCTATGTTGTTCACCACTGCTCCCAACTTGGTATCATCAGCGAAGAGGCTGCTCTTATTCCTGATGCCATGTGAGATGTCCTCAATGAATATCCCAAGCAACACTGGCCCCAGAACTGATCCCTGTGACACCCCGCTCGACACCGCCCTTGGAGATGAAAGCTCTCCCCCACCACTGCCCTCTGCTTTCTTCCCTGTAGCCAATTCTCAATCTAGTTAACCATCTTAGTCCCCACCACCATGTATCTCAATTCCCCCCAAACCTCCCATGCAGCACTGAATCAAAGGCCTTGCTGAAATCCAAAAATATGATGTCCACTACATTACCTTTGTCCAATTCTCTCATTACTCAGTCATAATACTCAGTTAGGTTAGTCTGACAGGACCTTCCCAAGACAAACCCATTTTGATGGCTGTTCTAGAGTCCATTATCCTCCAGAAATGTCACCAGTCTCTCCTTCAGGATTGGCTCCATCAGCTTCCCAACGATGGATGTTAGGTTTACAGGTCTGTAATTGCCTGGCTCATCCTTAGGGCCACTTTTATGGAGGTGTACCAATTGGGCCATCCTCCAGTCCTGTGGCACATACTCTGTGTCCAGGGAAGTATTGAATAGGTCGATCAGCAGCCCAGCCTGTACCTCTACCAGTTCCCTCAGCACCCTGGGATGTACGCCATCAGGTCCTGGTGCCTTAAAGCCCTCAGACCTTAAAATAGCCTGCCCTCAGTGATTACCCCATCTGTCATCCCCTCCTCCTTCCCACCCCCAATCCCCCGTGGTAGCTGCCCACCCTTCTCCCTCATGAATACAGAACAGAAGTACTCATTTAGTACTTCTGCCTGTTCTGCTCTTTTCTCTGCCCACCCCCATCCTTCTTGAGCCTCACTATCTGGTCCTTGCAGCTCCTTCTCAATCAATCAATCAATCAATCAATCAAACTTTATTTAACCAGGTAGTTACATCATTGAGCAAGCTCATTTTCAAGATGGTTCTGGACACAGAGGACACTTTTGTTTACAGTAGACAACACTTCATACAAAAGTAGACATTGGTACAGGCAGTTACAATATACAAAATCAGTACTTGGATGAATCAGACATGTAAAGGAAGTGCAAATATAGGCATTTAAAGTGCAGTGTATACAGGTTGTAGCTTATAGAGTACAAGTGAGAAGAGGAAGGAGGGACATAGAGAAGGGCAGTGGGAAGAAAGGGTATCAGACACATAGTAGAGAGGGAAAATAGGGCAGCCTAATAGAATGAGGCCCCCTGTGAACCTAATTGATGAGAGAGTGGAGGTGGAGGGGTGGTTGCCCTAAAGGGATGCTGGCCAACATGGGAAATAGGCGGCCCAGGATTACAGAGGTTAAGGGACTCAGCTAAGTGGGGTAAGGTTTACCTGAAACAATCACACACCATTTTCAGGCCTCTATAGAGCAGCCCCATAAATATAAAATGGCTACGCAGCAGGGAGAGTTTAAGTAATTTTTGCATGTTATTCCAAAGCGCTGGTAAAAAGGAGATAATGGCAGTTGAGCCAAGACATGTCCTTGTTCGTGGTAGCTTAAGGAGGACAAAGGAGGAGTTCCTTAGTCCATAGGCACCCTTTGAACATTCAGACAGATCACAGATATAAGGTGGTAGTTTGTCGGACAAAGCCCAGAATAGCCACATGAGGGTGTTTATTTGCCTCCTCATGGAGAGGGATGGCCAATTAAATGCTTGGTACAATGAGCAGCGATGAGTCTGCAAGGCAAGTCGAGAACAAATCTCAATGCTCGATGGTATAGTGTATCCAGCTTTTGGAGCACATACTGGGGGCAATGGCTCTATAGAAAGTCGGCATAGTCAATCAGGGGAAGAAAGGCTGTTTGAACCAACCACTTTCTAGCTTCCAGGGTGAGTAGGCATCTTATGTGGTAGAAAATACCAAGGTGCTGCCTTAGCTTTTTTGTTAACTCACTTAGATGTACTCTGAAGGTGAGTTTGTTATCCAACCAGACTCCCAGATATTTAAATTTATCCACTAGCTCTAGTGCTTCATTAAGTAGGGTAATAATCTGTGGGGTCCCAGGTATCCCCATATTGTGGGATGTAGAAATAATCATAGCTTTTGGGGTTTTTTTTTGCATTTAACAAGAGCTTTAGATTCAGCAGGTTGTGCTGGAGGATGATAAAATACTGCTGTAGCTCCTTGTATGCAACGTCCAAGGAGGGGTTGGTCGTGTAGAGGAGTGTGTCATCTGCGAAGAGAAGAACGTTTCCAGCAACCAGGTCAGAGTCAATGTGGTTAATGTAAAGGGCGAAGAAGATAGGTACCAAAATGGAACCTTGCAGAATGCCTCAGGGCAGTAATTTTAGTGGGAAGAATTCCCCTTGGGCTTTAATTTGCTGTTTATGATTTGTGAGGTAGCAGCGGAACCACTTTACTGCAGCAGAGGTTAGACCGATGCTACTCAGGGAATCAAGAAGTATGGAATGATCAACTATTCCATATCAAATGCTTTGCTGAGGTCAAGGAAGAGTGCATAGATGCGCTGTTTACTGTTCAGGGCGTTTAGCCAGTCATTTGACACTTTGGCAAGAGCAGACACAGTATTGTGCTTGGGTCTGAAACCTGATTGGACTAGACTGAGGATTTTCTCACAGTCCAAGTACTCCCTTAATTGAGAGTTTATGATTTTTTCAAGTAGCTTGGATAAAACAGGAAGCAACGAAACAGGCCTATAGTTGTTCAAGTCAGTGGGGTCTCCTGACTTGAACAGGGCGATAATGTGTGCGGTTTTCCAACTAGGCAGCAATTCCCCTTGGGATGATGAGCTGTTAAAGAGATGGGCAATTGGAGCTGCCAGATAATATGAACCTGCTTTTAAGAAGAAGGGTTCAAGTGAATTGGCACCAGCACTCTTTTTGGTGTCCGGCGAGAGGAGCAGGTCCTCCACCTGTTTGTAAGAGGATACTGGCTGGAACTTGAAGAGGTGGCGGTCGATGGGGGGGGGACTATGGTTGGTCTAGTAGCTATGCTAGCAGTGCTTGTGGTGCTCGGTTTACTAACAGGTGATGTGCCAAATGCGAGGCCTGCAGTGGTGAAGTAGTTATTGAGCTGATTGAGGATCTCAGACATATCTGTGTAGGGGGTGTTATTTGCCACAATTTTGAATGGTAGCGGGGTGGCAGGGGAATGTCCCTCAACCTCTCTCAGTATCTGCCAAAAATTAATGGAACAGTTTTTGTTTGCCTCCAGTGCTGACTGGAAGAACTGTTGTTTTTTCAACCTTACCAGTTAGGTGCAGGCATTTTCGGCTACCAGGAAGGTGAGCCAGTCTGAATCAGACTGCAACTTCCTAGCCCTTTTCCAAAGGGTATCTCTATGCTGTAAGGCCCTGTTAAGTAGTGGGCTAAACCAATCAGGTGTGCATTTCCTGGATTTGATTTTCCTTAAGGGTGCGAGTTGGTTGATAACATTTACTAGCAGATCCTGGAAGATACAGAATGCTTCAGACACAGAGGGTGTAAGGTAGAAATCCTGCCACTTTATGTTCCCAAGATCTGTCAGGAAGGCTGGGATACTGAAGTATTTTAGGTTGCACTCAAGCTCGAAAGTAGAGGTGGATGGGAGGTGTGGGGAGCTCCTAACGCAGGTGACTGCACAGTGATCACTCAGATCATTGTGGAAGACCTCTGCTTGAGAGATATTATGTGGCTTGTTGACAAGTATAAGCTCCAGAAGTGAACTTCAGTCGGGATTTTTCTTGTTAGGTCGTGTAACGGCAGAGATAATCTGAGTGAGCCCGTGCTCATCGCAGAAGTCCTTAAGCTTGTCTGTGCTGCTATTGTTCCAATTAAGGTTAAGGTCACCCATGATAATGCATTCTGTGTTCACTTTTTCCAGGCGAGAAATCTCTCTCCCATATGAATCGGAAGATACATAAGAGAGATCTCTCTCCCATATGAATCGGAAGAAGTCCTTTTCCCTGTCCTTTTCCCTGTCCTTGATCCCGTAGCCAGCCTCGGTTCCCTGGAGGCCTTGGCCACCCTAACACTCCTAGTAACTTCTTTGGACTTCTTGATATGCTCCACCCTATCCTCCCCCATCCTGGATTTCTTGTATCTACTGAATGCTGCCTTTTTCACCCTCACCTTATCTGAAACTTCCCTACTCAACCAGCTTGGCTTCTTAGCCCTTCCCTTCTTGCTCTGTAATTTGGTACCAGTCCCTTTAGTTTCAGCTATTCCCATATTGATTTTTTCCCATTTCTGGTTTGCATCCCAGTGTAGTTGAATTTTTGCCAGGTACCCCCTAAGATCTCACCCATTCACCTGAAATCAGCCTGTCTGAAACCAGCCACCTTGGTCCTTGTACCCACCTCCTACCTGCTCATGTTGAGCGTGAACCCCCTGCCAGTGGGTCCGCCACCCCAACCTCCCTCATAGCCTCTCCATTGGATAGGACTAGATCCAGTGTATTACCCAGTCTAGTCGGCTCAGTTATCAACAGTGCAAGGAAGCAGTCCTGGAATGCTTCCAGGAGTATCTGTTCCCTAGCACTTGATATGGCTCGGGTACCCTAATCCACACCTGGCAGATTGAAGTCCCACACAATCACTGCGTTACCCTTCCCACACACCTTCCTAATTTGCTCTGCAAACTCCCTATCCATGTCCTTCTCCTGAACCAGTGGCCTATACACCATCTCCCATCCTGAGAGTCCTTTTTATTGTATCCTGGAACTGCATCCACAAGACCTCGGTTCTACCCTCCTCCCCCCCTTCCCTTGCACACTTAATCCCCTCGTCACATAAATCGCCAGCCCCCTTTCCACCTGCCTCTATCCTTCTGTAGATCCTATAGCCTGGGATAATTAGGTCCCAGTCCTGGTATTGGCTGGCCCATGTTTCAATGATGGCCACTATGTCCACCCCCTCTGCCAATAAAGCCTGAAGTTATGCAGTTTTGTTTCCTAGGTTTCTACCATTCAAGGAGACAATCCTCCAAGTTGATCCCTTTCCTTCCTTACCCCTTATCCCACCCTTTTTAACCCCCTCCATTGACCTACTCTGGATTCATCCCTGTTTGTATGGGGGGTAGGCTCCTTAGGTTTCCCTCTTTAGAGATACCACTTTCTAGCTGCCCACTCACTACCCCACTGTCTAGTTTAAATTAACCTTTGTCCCTATGTACTCCTATATCCCCTGTTTTAACACCCTCTGCCCCTCCCTGCTCAAGTGTAATCTGTCCCCTGTGAACAGATCACTATTTTCCCAGACCCTGCCCCAGCCTCCCACTATCCCGTAGCCCTTAGATCAACACAATTCCCTCAGCCAGGTGTTGAACTCCTCAATCCTACCCTTCCTCTCTGTACTTGCACAGGGCACCGGTAGTACCTCAGAGAAGGCCACTGATCCCCCTACCTCCTCACACACCTTCCCAGTTCCTCGACCCTCTCCCTTAACACCTCCACTGTTTCACCCGCCAAGCTGTTTGTCCCCAAGTGCACCACAGCATGCAGTTTCAGTCTACCCCTTCTCACACACTTAAGAATAGACTGTCCTGCCCTACCTGCCATCATCCCAGTTACTGACTCTACCCATATGCGACTATGCCTTCCCCCTTTACTTCCCCATCTGACCACCCATCAGTATGGAGTCTCCCAGCTCTAGTACACTCCCTTACTCCTTTCTCCTCCCTCCCTCCCTCCCTTTCTCTTTGTTACTGCTTTGAGAGACTGCCCGGCCTGTTCATCTAAACCACCACACCTGCACTACTGTGTCACAGTCATTACTCATTGTGCCGCCTCTATCCCCTGCCCCTGTGTCACGCCATCTCCTACTGCCCTCCTTGTCTGACTTGCCCCCTTCCCCCAAAGCTCCGTTTCCATCCCCATCTTCCCTCCACTTCACCCCAGGCCTCCCTCCACCTTCCTTTACTACTAATGTTTTTTCCCACATCCACCATTTCTGCTGGACTACTCTTCCTCTTAACCTTGCCCACCAACTCTGTCCAAGTGTTGTCCACTGGGCGTTTGCTCCCACTTCCTACTCCTGCTCCCACACAGGGATCCCTGTCCTCCAGTCCCCTAACTCTGCCTTCTTCTCCTTCCCTGCTTTCCTCCTGCCTTCCCATGTTCTACCTTCTTGCCTCTTTCCTCCTCATGCTCCCTTCCCTTGCCTGTCTGCTCCCCCTGCATCTTCTGAGTCCCCTTCTTGTTCATCTCATCCCTTTGCTCCCCTCTCTGTGCTTTTAGCCATCTCCCCAACCCTTCCCCTTCTAACCCCTCTCCTTCACCCACCTTCCTACCCCTGCTTCTATCTCTCTCTTCCCTTCTGTCCATCCCTGTTCCCTGGGCTGTACTTGCTGTTCCACCCGATCCTTTTGAACTCCCTCCCCAATTCTGTCTGCCAGAGGTGTGTACCTATTGAATACTCTAATAACCCCACCCATTGAGTGTTTCATTTCCCCCTGCTGCTGAGACATGTGCCCTTCCTTGAGACCATCAAGTCCCACTACCCCTACACTTCACTTCTTCCCAGCCATTACTCCCCCACCGCCAGGTCTGCGGCCCTTTCCTCCTTGACCCTCACTGTCCTCTCCTGTCCCTTCATTCCAAGTCCCCAGCTGGTCTTTTCCCTCCCTCTTTCCCCTACACAGCCCTCCGCAACACCCTGTTACCATCGTAGTTGCAGTTTCCCCCTCTGTCCCACGTGTCCTTCCACTTCCTCACCATTTCACCCCTTAGATTGCTTTTTTACACTTCCAGTTGCCCCAGTCTGACACATATTGGGCAGCACAACCTCCTTTACAGTGATTCCATGAACTCTGAGGCCCCACACCCGTTGCACCCCACTATTCTGCCCCCTCTCCTGCCTTTCCCTGGAACCGTTCTCTTCATCCTAAAACACCCTTGCTCCTGCCCTCTTCACTGTCCTGAGTAGTTCATTATGGTCCTAGCTTCAGTGCCTCTCTCCCCTTTCTTATTGCATAACATACTTTTTATACTTTTTCCCTTATTTAAAAATGCCCTGTCTCAGTTAGCTGTTACCTCCTTTTCATACACATATGCAGCACTCTGGACACAGATCATGCACTTTTAACTTTTTAACAATGGCCTGCTAAAACGGCACTTTGTACACAATTTATATACTTTTCCACTATATTTAAAATGACCTGCCTCACTTAGCTGTTCACAATGAACCAACTACTGTCCTTTGATCCTTCTGTACCACAATTACACAAATACAGTAAATAGTCTCTCCAGCCAGCTCAGATCAATTCTTACTTGTAGTGATCAGTCCTTCCTTGCCCAGTTTCTTATCTTTGCCTCCCTGCTCCTCCCTCTTTGAAGCTGCCCCATGCAATCTGCTTCTTGAGTATTTAAGAAGCCATGGTGGTGGTGGGCTATTTTTAGACTGCTCTTTGTCCCGATCTGGATCCTGCAGTGAGAGCTGGGCTCTGGCCTTTATAGCGTCCACTTAATTTAAAAAATCAGTGCTCCTTTCCTGATTGGCTCCTGAGGGAGCCGAGTAACAAGCGGCAACGGCCACAGGAAGCCCCGATCTGCGGCAAATGGGTGCAGGAAGTCCAAGCTGCAGTAACTGCCACTGGAAGCACAAGCTGCGGCGACAGCCACTGTGAACCCTCATTCCTCAGGCTTGCAGCAATGGCTGCAGAATTTTCCAACTTGAGGCAACGGCCATTTTTTCCCCAAAGACTGCTCCTTGTCCCAATCTGTATCCAGATCAAGTTTTATTGCAGTACTCAGGTGCATACATCAGAGTTTAACATAGAACTCCCTTCTCAGTCCTAACATAGGAGAGCTATTTCCCCTTATAATAGACAAGGAATAGTGTACGAGCAACAATTTACAACATGCCTGCATTGCCACACAGCAGTTCTGATTACATCCCTGACACTGAGAGCAAAGGTCAAGAGGTTTGATGAAAGCACAATTAGAGGTGGGAGAACCTCAAAAGGTTCTGAGTGTCTACAAGATTCCAATCAGCACGAAAAGGTTTGGATGCTTATCTGAAACGAATTCAAACTTTTTAAAACCTTTCTGTATTATTGTAACAGTATGTTAACAATCATTTTAAAAAGCTTTTAATCCACATATCTGTAGAAAAAAAGCAACTAAACTACTGTTCAGTAGTAATACACAACGCGACTAGTGAAATGAGTCACTTGAGCTGTGGATTTGCGTACAGGAAGTGTTAGTGCTCTGTTGCACATACTGAACCTCTTCCTCAAGTACCTCCACCAGGATAATGGATTTGCTTCAAAGGCAGTCAAATTCTAGATCTCAGACCAGCCCTTATTATAGCTTAGTAACCAGAGCACCAGTGTGAACAAGAATAATATGTAGCATTCAGCAGATGTGTGTGTGTGTGTGTGTGTGTGTGTGTGTGTGTGTGTGTGTGTGTGAACTCCAACAGCCACCCACTGTGATTTTGTCAAAGGCATTCAAGTCCCAGAACTCTCCTCTAACCACTCTTCTGTTTCTGACTTTTTTAGAATGTAATACTGTGTACAGCTAATAGTTACTTTTATTTCTCAACACTGTGTTTAGAAATATCTCTCAGTTATGAATGAAGAAGGAAAGAACACACCAGCATTAGGGAGAATCAGCATGTAAGAAACCTCACTAGCCAGTCAGAGAGCCAATAAGCTACCACTGCACTACTGCTGCTACAGGTACCCCTACTATCAGAGGAAAAAACAGAACTACCAGCATCGAGATCAGTACAGTTAAGGTACATTAGCAAAAAAGGTCTGTTCGAAAAGAGAAAGAGACTGATGACTGAGAACAGGGACTTGTCCTCAACAGTTGCTGCCAGCACAGTATCTTGTACTGGCTGCACCTCCCATCCACCCCCAGGACAATGATTTGGTACAAATGCAGGCAAGTCCCAGATTTCTCTGTGTAACCTCTCTCTCTCTGGAGTCTGATTTTTTTTACAAAATAATATTATGTTTGTAGCTTGTTCTGTTTCTCAACGGTCACAGGCACCACTTTGTTTTGCAATGACTCCCAGTTATGAAGTAGAAACACATCACCATTAGGAAGAAAAACAGAATGTAAGTTGAAGCAGCAGCTAGTCCAAAAGTCATCACTTAACCACAGCTACTACCACTACACAGAAACATAGAAACATAGAAACATAGAATTTGACGGCAAATAAGGACCGCTTGGCCCACCCAGTCTGCCCATTTCCCTGCCTACTGGATAAGCTGCAGATCGTAGTTAACCAGCAGCCTACTTTTTCCTACCCCCATCCCCTAGAATTGCCTTATGACTGTCCCATGCATGCTTGAATTCCACCACTGTTTTTTGACTCCACGACCTCCTCTGGAAGGCCGTTCCATGCATCCACAACCCTTTCTGTGAAAATACTTTGTAAATTACCTCTGGAGCCCCCCTCTATCTTCTAAATTGTGCCCCTTGTTCTTGCACCTCTTTTTGAAAGATCTACCCTCTTGGACTTTGTTGATTCCTTGAGGTACTTGAAAGTTTATCATGTCCCCCCTCTCCTCCTTTCCTCGAGGCTATACATATTAAGCTTCTTTAGTCTCTCTTCATATGTCTTCTGGTGCAGACCCTGCACCATTTAGTTCCCTCCTCTGGACAGCTTCCATCCTGTCTATGTCTTTGTGAAGACTGGGTCTCCAGAACTGCATGCAGTACTCCAGATGAGGTCCTGACCAGCTGTCTGTACAGAGGGATAATAACTTCCTGTTTTCTACTGGCGATGCCTCTCCTATGCATCCCAATATCCCCCAGCCCTCATTGCTGCCCTCTCACATTGCTTGCCCACCTTTAGGTCATCTGATATGACTACCCCCAGGTCCCTTTCCATTTTGTTGTTGTTAGTATCTCACCCCCCATTGTGTACTCTTCCCTGGGTTTTGTTTCCCAGGTGCTTCCTTGCACTTCTTAGCATTGAATCTAAGCTGCCATACATTTGACCATTCTTCTAACCTTGCCAAGTCCTTTTCATCCTTTCCACCCCACCTTGTGCATCAACTCTGTTGCAGATCTTTGTGTCATCTGCAAAGAGACATACTTTTCCTTCCAGTCCCTCTGCAATGTCGGTATAAAGACACTGAAGAGGACTGGTCCTAATACTGAACCTGCGGTGACCCCACTAGTAACCCCCTTTCATCAGAGTGGACTCCATTTACTATTACTTTCTGTGTCCTATTTTCCAGCCATTTTTTACCCAGGCTGTCATCTTGGGACCACTCCCAGGCTAGCTAACTTGTATATTAATCTTTGTGTGGGACTGTGTCAAATGCCTTGCTAAAGTCTAGGTAGGCCATGTCACAGCCCCTCCTGATCTACTACTTTGGTCACCCAGTCAAAGAAATCTATCAGATTTGTCTGGCATGACCTTCCTGCTGTGAATCCATGCTGCCTTGGGTCCTGTGCCCTCTGGCCTCTAGATACTTGACAATTCTTTCCTTCAGAAGTGATTCCATCATTTTCCCTACCACTGAGGTTAAACTAACAGGTCTGTAGTTTCCTGCTTCTGCCTTGCTCACACTTTTGTGAAGGGAATCACATCTGCCTCCTCCAGTCCTCGGTACCACCCATCCTCCCATGATTTGTTAAACAGGGTAGTCAATGGTGTCACTAATTCTACCCTTAGTTCTTTTAGAATTCTGGGATGAATCCCATCAGGCCCCATTGCTTTGTCCACCTTCAGTTTTAAAAGTTCTTTCAGAACCCTTTCTTCTGTAAATGGGCTGGTATCAACTTCTGTATCCAGTGTGTTTCTACTGTTTGTTCTAGGTACACCCCTCTTCCTTTGTAAATACTGAGCAAAAGTATTTGTTTAGTATCTCTGCCTTTTCACAGTCTCCCTCTGCCCACCCTCTCCCCCTTTATTAAGCCTCACTATCCTCCCTTGGTCTTCCTTCGCCCCTGATGTACCTATAAAAGGTTTTATCCTTCTTAACTGAGTTGGCTATCTTTCCTCGGTTTGGGCCTTTGCTGTTCTGACTGCCTTCCCAGCTTCCTTTGCTTTAACTGATACAGTTCTCTGTCCTGCTCCTTCTGCGATTCCTTGTACTTCCTGAAGCTTTCTTTTTCTCTTGAACCTTCACTGCCACTTCCTTTGAGAACCATAGTGGTTTCTTACATTGTTTAGTTTTGTTTATTTGCTTCACACAAGGCTTGTTGCCTCTGTGATGGCAGTTTTATTATTCCCATTGTTCTTCCACCTCCTTCCTGCCCATGTGCTAGTGCATTCCTTAGGCACTTACCCATTTTGCAAAGTCAGCCCTCCTAAAGTCCAGTACCTTTGCCTTGTGTGAGCTTGACTCTATTGCTGTGTTTATTGTGAACCATACTGTTCGATGGTCGCTAGTTCCCAGATGCTACCCACTTCTACATCTGTGATCCTCTCTTCATCTCCATTTGAGAGAACCAGGTCTAAGATTGCTCCCTCTCGAGTGGGCTCAATACTAGTTGTCTGAGCATGCCCCCTGTAGGGCATCTAGAATAACCCCACTCTTGAAGTGGCTGTGGCAACTGCACTCCAGTTAACATCTGGCATATTCAGATCACCCATCAGCAATTCTCCTTTTTGCCATACTAAGTATACTTTCTATCATTTCCTTGTCCATTTCCTCCCCTGAGAAGGGGGTCTGTATAAACCCCAGCGGATTGTGGTGCCATTGCCGTCTCCAAATTTACCCACAGTGCTTCTTCTCCTCCCTGTTTTCTCTTTTGTTCTGTTACTTGATTCCTTCCTTATGTAAAGAGCTACCTCCTCTCTTTTACCCTCCTGTCCCTCCTGTAGATAGTGTATCCTGGTATGTTTATGTCCCAGTCATGGTTTTGTGCGAACCATGTTTCTGTGACTGCCACGATATCAGATGTTCCTCCTCCATCAAGGCCACTAATTCAGGAAGCTTGTTACTCAGACTACGTGCATTGGTACTCATTGCTCTCCATTTTTGATGGCTTTACTTTCTGTTGCAGCATCCCCACTGACCTTTCTACCTCGGTCTTTTCTCATTTAATACCCTGTTTTGTAGGGGAGGCTGGGATTTTCCTGCTGCTCATCAGTGCCTCCCTCTTGACTAGTTTAAAAGCTTGCCAATGAAGCATTTAAACCGATTGCTCAAAGACTTGTTCCTTCCTGGACAGATGCAGACCATCCTGCCAGTATAGGCTGGTGTCCCTCCAGGTGGAACCCCAGTCCCCAATGGAAGCCAAACCCTGTGCTCCACACCATTTTTTCAACCACTCATTAAACTGCATGTGGGTGCAAAGTACCCTTGCCTCACTCATGCCATTTACAGGCAGCACCTCTGAGAAGGTTACTGTGTGTGCTACTTGTCTTAGGCCTCCCCAGTTCTAAAAGTCCTTCTGCACTGCTCTGATCTCATGTTGAGCAAGTCATTTGTCCCTAGGTGGACAATGACATCCAGCTCAGACTCCCGTGCAGCTGTTCTCGTGATCCTGAGGATCGCTTCCTGTCCCTACAAGCCATGGCACCAGGCAGGCACTTTACTTCAGTTTTCCTGCTCCCCAGTTCTATCCCCTAATAATTGGAGTCCCCACCAGGAGCTGCTTCCTTTCCTTGTGCATCCTTTGCCTCCCTCCTGTGGGCCTCCTTGTGACAGGTGTCCTCAGCCTCCTTAATCTCCTCCGTGGGTGCATCCATGGGGGAGCTGTGCTCCCCAGAATGGTGTATGGATTGTGGAGTGGAACAACTGACTGGGTGTGCCTCTGTTCACCCTCCTCACCCTCCCCTGCCACTGTGGTCCAACTGCTGTGCTTTCTTTGCAACCTCTGAGGTAGTGGTGGTGGCTCTGGTGCTCCCTGGATGGGGGGTTCCCTTCCTACCATCAAGTCTGGCCTGGGGAAGGTTCTCTTACTGCTGTCCAGTGTGGCCTGAAGACGGGCAACTTCCTCCCTCAGGGCAGAGAGTTGTCTGCAAATAGGGCAGCATCTCAACCTCCAGAAAGACTCCCGGAAGACTGCTGCCCCACAGCCATTACATTGCACTACTCCCCACATGACACTACTATCAGGAGAAAAACAGAATTATCAGCAATTTAAATTAACCAGGTTAAAGAACATTTACCAAAAAGTTCTGCTCAAAATGAGAAAGAGACTGATGATTGAGAACAGGTATTTGTCACAGCCGTTGCTGCTAGTACAGTGTCATATACTGGCTGCATCTCTTACCCAACCCCAGTACAATGATTTGGTCCAAACGTAGGCAAGTCCCAGATCTGTCTTTGTAACCTCTCTCCTAAGTTTGATTTTTTAGAAGGTAATATTATGTTTGTTTCTAGTTCTGTTTCTCAGCAGTCACAGGCACCACTTTGTTTAGCAGTTATGGAAAAGAAACACTGCCATTAGGAAGAAACAAGATGTAAGAAAAAGAAGCAGCAGCCAGTCACCACTTCTCTAAGCAATAACGCAATTTATTGTGATGGCAGACCCTTCCTTTCTTTGTTTCTGGGGCCTAAAGAAATAATAATATCACGATACTGGAGTTAATAAAGAAACCACATGACAGTAAACCTTGCCTGTGGGGCAAGGAGAAATTATACCCCGAGACTGGAGGCAAAAAAGCATCTACAGGACAGTAAGTCCTGCCTCTGGGACCAAGTGAAATGATACCCCAAGACTGGTAGCAATAAATCAACTATGTTACATTAAGTCCTGACTCTAGGTCAGAAGAAACGATACCCCGAGACTGGAAGGAATAAAGCAACTACATGATGGTAAATTCAGCATCTGGGGCCAGGTGAAATAATACCCCAAGACTGGAGGCAATACAGCAACTACAGCTGAGACAGTAAACTCAACCTCTTGGGCCAGAAGAGAAACCTCAAAAGTGCAGGCAATGGCAAACCATGTCTTTACTGTTTCCTGGGGCGAGTACTACACCCATCATTATCTGGGGAAGGAACTGAAGTCTGAAACAGTAGAAGACAGTCATATTCCAAAAACGAAAATGAACTGTACTGTTATGTAATACAGGCTTTCTTCTCCATTCTCAATAGATTAGTGACTGCCAGCACTGTTATTCTAACATTTGTAGAGTGATGCATTGCTAATGCTACCATCAACTATCAACAGTAGACAAAAGCACTGGAGAAAATTGTTTATGAATATCTCAAGGAGTGAGCTAAGAAAAACTGAGTCTTGCCTGCCCAGTGTGCACTCCATACTCAGTTGTTAATGTAATATATTTTATTTTAATGTGCCAGTTACACTACTCACCCAGCACAAAGGCAGGAAAATTCAACATCTTTGACAAACCCCTTTAGAGAAAATTGAAAGCTGACATGTTATTGACGCTTAGTCACTAGAGACATCATAGGTATTGCTGTCAGTCTCATTTTCTTCTTCTTCTTCAAAATTAGCATCACATGCTGTATGTAGCCAATGTCGGGCAAGTTAACCTTCATGAACATTCGTTTCTGTACATTGCCTGATGTTAATTGTGTTCATCAGTCATGACAACCCCAGCAGAGCTAAATTAACATTCAGAAAAGAAACAGGAGGGTGGGCATCCAGTATACTTACAGGCCAGGATAGCCAGCTTTGAACAAAATGATTTTTTTTTTCCAGTAACCTAAAGGGTCATATTAATACTAATGTTGGACTCATACAGGTATGACTCTACTATGCTTACTAAAGAGCATGCATTTTCTTCTTTTGGAGTTTCATTGTCTTGCAGCTAGCACCAAATGTCATCCTCCTCATTGTCTTCTTCTACAGTGTTTTTGTGTGCCGTCTGCCGGGATGATGTCATTGTAGTATTGCTTCCTAAGGAAACCCCATCTAACATACTAACATACTAGGCACCAGCAGAGTAGGCCTATTGCTCTATCAAGTCTGCTAGTGCTTCAGCAACCTGATTGGATACTGTAGCCCTCTATCTGTCTCCTTCCACTGTTACTCCATCCCCCAGTCCTGCGCCCCCCAGGCAAACCAGCCTCTGCTTCACCCCTTACCTACACCCATCCTACCATCTCTTGAATCTGTCCTCCGTAGCTGCCTCTAGCAGCTCCCCGGGCAGTGCATTCCACGGTTCCACCACTCTCTCAGTGAAGTACCTCCTCCGCCTTTCCCCATAATCCTACCACCCTCAATCTTCCAACTGTGTCCTCTGGTGATTCCACCCTGCTTCAGTCGAAAGATCCTATCTCAGCTTACCTTATTTACTCCCCTGAGGTACAATCATGTCCCCCTAGTCCCTCCTCTCCTCCAGCAAGAGCAGGTTGAGCTTCCCTAGTCATTCCTCATATGTCATATCCCCCAGGCCCAGGTTGCTCTCCTCTGAACCCTCTCCAGGAGTTGGATGTCCCTCCTTAGGTGCGGCCTCCAGAACTGCATACAGTACTCAAGATGTGGTCTAACCAGGCTGCTGTATAGTGCAAAATCACCTCTCTGTTCCTTGAGGTAATTCCCCTGGCGATGCATCCCTGCATCCTATTTGCCCTGACCGCACCCTCCTGCACTGCTCTGATTTATTCATGTTAACATCCACCAAGACTCCTAGGTCTCTTTCCCCTGTTGTGGCCTGCAACTCATCCCCCCAGGGTGTATACATAGTTGGGGTTTTCCCACCCTAGGTGCAGCACCTTGCACTTGGAGGAGTTAAATTTCAATTTCCAGGTGCAGGATCACCTATCCAGAGTATCCAAGTCCTCTTGCAGGGCCAATCTCCCCTCCTCCCCCCTCCACCACTGTCCCAGCTTAGAGCCGTCTGCAAAGAAACCCATTTCACACCCAATACCGTCCATGATATTGGAGATGTAGGCGTTAAACAGGAGTGGCCCCAGGACTTATCCCTGTGGGACCCCACTTACGACCTCCCTAGAAGATGAGACCTCCCCTCTGACCTCTAGCCACTGAGTGTGACCTAAAAGCCAATTTCCAATCCACCTAACTGTCAATGAGCCTTACCCCCATCCCTCCCAGCTTCTCCCTTAGGCCAATGTGAGGGATCGAATCAAATGCCTTGCTGAAGTCCAGGAACAGTACATCCTCTGGTCTCCCCCTGTCGAGTGCTGATGTCACCCACTCACAGAACTCTACAAGGTTTGTTTGACATGATCTACCTGGCACAAACCCATGCTGTCAGTCATCCAGGTAACCCATCTCCTCCAAGAAACCTCCCATAGATACATAGATACATAGACAGTGTCGGCAGATAAGGGCCTATGGCCCACCTAGTCTGCCCATTTGAGCTTGTAAGTTCAGTTTGTTTTCCTAGAAGTCTATTTCCCTTACCCCTGACCTCTAGAATTCCTTTATGTCTATCCCATGCATTCTTAAATCCCGTGATTGTTTCAGCTCCCACCACTTCCTCTGGCAGGGTGTTCCACTTGTCCACCACCCGTTCTGTGAAGAAATTCTTTCTCATGTTTCCTCTGAATCGTCCTCCCTCCAACTTCATCCCATGCCCTCTAGTCCTGAAACATCTTTTCGCTTAAAAATAGTGTTTTCCTGCACCCTGTTCCTCCCTGTAAGATACTTGTATGTCTCTATCATATCCCTCTCTCCTCCTCTCCTCCAGGAGTACATGTTCAGTTCCTTCAACCTGTCTTCATAGGACTTGTGATGCAACCCATGCACAATCTTTGTTGCCCTCCTCTGAACCTTCTCTACCCTGTCTATGTCCTTACGTAGGTATGGTCTCCAGAACTGTACACTGTACTCCAGGTGGGGCCTCACTAGTGTCTTGTATGGTGGAATTATGACCTCCCTTTTCCTGCTGGTGATGCCCCTGCCTATACATCCAGCATCCTATTTGCTTTACCTGATGCCTTGTCACACTGTTTCCCTACCTTGAGGTCATCAGAGATGACAACCCCAAGATCCTTTCCTGTGGTGCATGCTATATCCTCACCCCAACTGATATATTGTGCCAGGGTTTTGTGCCCCATATGCATTATCTTGCACTTCTTTGCATTGAATTTCAACTGCCAAACCCTTGACCATTCTTCAAGTTTCTGCAGGTCCCTTCTCATTCTGTCTACACCCTCTGGTGTGTCTGCTCTGTTACAGAGCTTTGTGTCATCAGCGAACAGTGAAATTCTGCCTTCTAGATCCTGTGCAATGTCACTGATGAAGATGTTGAATAGGACCGGTCCCGCACTGATCCCTGTGGTAACCACTGGTCACTCTTCCCTCTGGGGTGACAGCCATTTACCACCACCCTCTGTGTCCTGCCACCCAGCCAGTTACCTACACACCACACTACTGTCCTTGCACCCATATTCCCCAGTTTGTGTAATAGTCTTCTATGTGGCACAGTGTCAAAGGCCTTGCTGAAGTCCAGATAGGCCATGTCCACTGCCCTCCCTGATCCACCTCCCTAGTTACCCAGTCAAAAATTCAATGAGGTTGGTCTGACATGACCTCCC
The DNA here is from genome assembly GCA_016271365.2 of Neoceratodus forsteri. Lineage (NCBI taxonomy): Eukaryota > Metazoa > Chordata > Ceratodontiformes > Ceratodontidae > Neoceratodus > Neoceratodus forsteri. The sequence continues at coordinate 910,027,297 of CM057455.1, read as the reverse complement.
CTGGTGAAACCATGCTGCCTTGGGTCCTGTAGGTCCATTGACAACCAGATGTTCCACCAATTTCTCCTTCAGTAGTGCTTCCATGATCTTTCCCACTACCGAGGTGAGGCTGACTGGTCTGTAGTTCCCTGCTTCCTCTTTGTTCCCACTTTTGTATAAGGGACTACATCTGCTGTCCTCCAGTCTTTGGTACCTCCCTGTTTCCAGTGATTGGCTGAACAGGATAGCCAGAGGTTCAGCCACCACTCTCTTAGTTCTTTAAGGACCCTGGGGTTGCACCCATCTGGCCCCATTACTTTATCAGCTCTTAGTACTTCCAGTTCCTTCAGGACCCTTTCTCGTGTAAAGGGACTTGTGTCCATTTCTGCACCATTCTCACCCTTGTACTCCTTCAGACCCATTACCCCCTCTTCCTTAGTAAAGACTGGGCAGAAATACCTGTTCAATATGTCAGCTTTACTGTTGTCATCCTCCACATGGCTCCCATCCTCCCCTTCAGTCTCACTATCCCTCCTTTGTCCTTCTTTTTCACTTATGTACCTGTAAAGGTTTTGTCCCCTTTAACCACTGATTTTGCAATGTGTTCTTCTGTCTGAGCTTTGGCTTCCCTTACTGACTTCCCTGCCTCCCTTTGTTTCTCCTGGTACTTCTCCCTATCCCTTCTGCCTGTGTCTTTTGTATTGCCTGAATGCAATCTTTTTGGCTTTCACTTTCTTTGCTACCTCTTTGGAAAACATAATGGTCTCCTCTTTCTTTTCCTCTTGCTAACCTGCTTAATGCATAATTCTGTTGTTCTTATAATCCCCATTTTAAATACTGCCCACTGTTCCTCAATCCCTGATTCCTGTCCCATTCCCTTAATGCCTCTTTCAAGCATCTCCCATTTCCCAAAGTCTGCCCCCTAAAATCCAGGATCGTGTTTTGTGTGGTTTGGTTCTGCTCTTTCTGTGATTTCAAACCACAATGACTGGTGGTCACTGTTACCCAGGTGCTCCCCCACTGTTACCCCCATCACACTGTCCCTGTTTGTGAGCACAAGGTCCAGTATTGCCTTCTGCCGAGTTGGTTCCATGACCAGTTGCTTGAGGAAGGCACCATGAAGGGAGTCCAGGATAAATCTGCTCCTAGTTGATGCTGCTGGGGATGCTCCAGTCCACGTCTGGTATATTGAAGTCTCCAACCAGTACTACCTCACCCTTGTCTGCCATCCTTTGGATGGCTAGCATCAACTCCTATCTGTTTCTTCCTCCTGGGCTGGTGGTCTATAGACCACACCTGTGCGGATAGCTGGCCCCATTTTCCTTTCAGCTTAACCCCAGTATCTCTCTCCATTTGTTCCTCCTGGATCTGTGTGGCCCTTATGTCATTTTTCACATACGGTGCCACCTCCTCCTTCCTGCCTGCTCTGTCTCTTCTGAATATGTTGTAGCCAGGTATGGCCATCTCCCAGTCATGGTTATCATTACACCAGGTTTCAGTGATGGCCACAATGTCCAGGTCTGACTGTACCATGACAGCCTCCAGATCTTCCATCTTGTTGCTAAGGCTCCTGGCATTTGCACACATGGCTTCCATGATTTGACCTCCTAGACTGCTTCACTGTTCTACTCCAGCCCCTTCCTTGGTTGTCATTTATCCTGGTTCTCCTTGCTGTCTGCCCTTCTGCTGAATTTTGCCTTTTCTGCTTATCCACCTTTGGACACTAATCTCCATCTTTTGCACACTGCTTTGCAGAGATAGCCACTCCTCTGGTTCACTGGTTCCATTACTAGCTGTGGGGGGTGAGCAAGTAGGTACCGTTCTTGCTGGCCTGCCACCCCCCTTTGCTAGTTTAAATGCTTGTCAATGTAGCATTTAAACTTATCATTGAGTGCTTGATTCCCCTCCAGGATGGATGCAGGCCATCAGGCTTGAATAAACCTCCATCCCTCCAGATGGGTCCCCAGTCACCAATGAATCCAAACCCTTCCTCACAGCACCAGTTCTTCAACCATGAGTTAAAGTTCCTGGTGCATGCACTCCTATGCTCTCCCTTGCCTCTCACAGGTAGTACTTCTGAGAAAGTGACAGAAGTAGCTACTTGCTTGAGACCCTCCCAGTTTCCTAAACTCTTCTGAACTTCCTTTGGCTCCCCATTTGCCAAGTCATTAGTACCTAGGTGGATACTGACATCCAGCTCACCCTCCTGTCTTGCCTTCCCAGTGATCCCCAGTATCTTCCTTCCATCCCTCCATGCCGTGGCACCTGGTAGGCACCTCACCTCCCTGTCCTCCCCCTCCTGTGTTCCTAGCTGGATCCCTCTTATGATGGAGTCCCCCACCAGGATTCGCTTCCTCCTCCTCTGGGGTCCACTGCTTTCCCCACTGAGGTCACCTCCTTGCCTAACCTCCTCATCCTTTCCTTCCACTTCCCTGGGTACCTCTATTTGGTTGTCCTCATTTGCCAGTGTGGCATATGAGTTCTTGAGAGGAATAGGATCTGAGATGTGCCTCTGCCTGACTGCTCTAACCCTCCTGAGCCCACTGTCATCCAAGTGCTCCTCGTTCTCGGCATCCTTTGAGGCAGCTGCATTGGACTGGGTGGTTCCTGGACAGGGGTGATGGTACTCTGACCCAGTTTACTTCCGCTCTGAGTCTGGCTACCTCATCCCACAGTCCCGAAGATGCATGCAGATAGCGCAGCACCTCAGTGTCCAGAAGGTCTGCCTGAATATGGCTGCCCCACAGCCACTGCATTGCACCACTCCCCACATTATACTGCAATTCCACTACTTATCTGTACTGAAGCTCTCTTAGTTCTCTTTTTGTTTATTTACAGTACTAAAATCCTGTAACTGATCCTCAGATATATATTTTTAAGGAAAAGAAACCAATAAATAAATAAATGAGTCAAAACACTTGTCGTGCTGAGGTGGTCTTCTTCCCCTTATGCCCCTCCTACTTCACACCTCTTACTATACCCTGTGTTTAGCTCCTGTCAATCAGATTTATCAGGGCATATAATTAGAGTTGGGGAAGGGTGGGGGCAAAAATTTGCAGCAATTAAAGACAGCACAGAATTACACCACCACTATTTTTTAAATTTTCAACAGTCCAAAAACAATTATAAGTAAAGACAACACAGAAAGAAAGTATAGTGTCACTACAAGCCTACAATCTAAGTTTAAAAGAAAAATACCAGTTACCAGTTACTCTGAAGCACTGAATTGAATATGTTTCCTTCCTTCACCTTCTGGCTTCTTCTCCCAGCCTTTCCTTAAGTATGCTCTCCATTACCTTTCCCACCACCGACGTCAAACTGATGGGTCTATAGTTTCATGGCTCTTCTCTCGATCCCCCTTTATGGATGGGCACAACATGTGCCTGCTTCCAATCCCTTGGCACCCTCCCTGTCTGGAGCGACAAGTTAAAGAGATCTGCCAATGGCACAGCCAAAACATCCGCCAACACCCTCAGTACTCTGGGATGAATAGCATCAGACCCCAGAGATTTATCCTTTTTTAGGGACTGGAGGGCTTCCCACACCCGACCAATAGGAATATCAGCTTCTGTCCCCCACCCCCATTCAGCAGAACCAGCCTGATATCTCACCCCTGGCCTACCTCCCCCAGCAGCTTGTTCTTCACCAGGTACCCCAATAGTCAGGTCCACTGCACCTTCTGTGTCCTTCAACCCCTTTTTTGGCACTTCCCCAGCCTCCTACCCCTAGTGAACACTGAGGCAATGTGCTCATTCAGTACCTCCACCTGCTCTCCAGACCCTTCCACCCACCCACCAGCTGTCCTCAACCTACTGAGTTGGCCTTTGACCTTCCTCCACTCACCAATATACCTAAAGAACCCCTTTTCCCCACCCCATATTCCCTGCACCAGCTTCTGCTCTTTTCAGGCCTTTGTCCCCCTCACCACTCTGGTGACTTTCCTGGTTGCAAGGCGATAGTTTTCTCTATCTCTCTCTCTCTCTCCTCTCATTTTTTTGTACCTACTGTAGGCAGTCTTCTTCTCCTTTACCACCTCCTGGACCTTCTTGGTCCACCAGCATGGTTCACGAGACCTACTGCCCTTGCACTTCCCTCTTGCACAGGTCCTGCTGGCCTACTGTAGCCCCCGCTTTATGATCTCCCACCTACCTTCCACGTCAAAACCTGGTTTTACCGCCTGCAAATGCCCCTTGAGAATTTCCACCATGTTCTGAAAGTCCACCACCCTAAAATCAACTGTCATTGTCGTTGAATGATCCCCCTCCCCCCCAGTTTAAGCCTAAACCAGACTGTGTTGTGGTTGCTCCCAGCCAGGGGTTCTTCCACAACCAAATCTCATACAAGATCCCCATCTGCTAAAACCATATCCAGGATATGACCCTCCCTCATTGACTCCATCACCTGTTGATTGAAGAATGCATCCAGGAAGCCATCCAGTAGCTTCTGCTCCTTGGTTACAGTGAACGTGATAGTACCCCAATCAGTAGCTGGCGTATTAAGGTCCCCCATCAACACCACTCCTTCCCCTTCTAGTCCACACTGCCCCTTAATGTTAGCCAACAGGCAATCCTCTAGGTCCTCTGCTAGTCCTAGGAGCCTATATATCACCCACAACTTGATCTTCCCTCTCACAGGGGTTGGCAAGGTGACCCATAGGGCCTCCATGTTGCCCTCTGTTTCCTCCACTCTCATAATCTTGATGTTATCCCTAATGAACATTGCTACTCCTCCCCCTCTGTCCGCCTTTCTGTTCTTCCTTAGCACAAGGTACCCACTCAGATTAAGGTCCCAGTCATGGCCAGGGGTGGCCCAAGTTTCAGTGACCACTGCTACATCCACCTCACCCTCAAACAGAATGGCCTGGAACTAAGGCATTTTATTCCCCAGGCTCCTGGCATTTATTAAAGCCACCCTCCAACCCTTGTCCCTACCCCTCTTTACCATATCCTCCCCAGATCTTTCATACGTCCGTCCACACTTCTCCCCTAGGGTACCATCTCTCCCCACTCTATGGGGTTGCAGGCCAGTCCCACCAGTGGTATGGATGGCCAGATCAGCCTGGCAGTGCCCCCTCCCCCCTTCACAAGTTTAAACCCCATCTAGCCTGAATGAAATCCATCATCCCCTATTTGAGAACTTCCTTCCCTACCATATTTAGGTGAAGCCTATCCCGGGCACACAGTCCCTTGTCTTCCCAAACTCCCCCCAAGTCTCCCAACACCCCAATCCCCTTTGCTTCACCCTACTGTCTGAGCCAGTTATTAATCTCCCTGATCTTCTGTTTGTTCTCCACAGTGGCCCTTGGCACTGGCAGGATTTCCGAGAAGGAGACTGTGCATCCATTGTCATGACAGACCCTGGCCAGTTCTTGGAACCTTGCCTGAATTTCCAGCACACTATTCCCCTCAATATCATTTGTTCCCAGATGCATCAGAAAGTCTGGTGATCCTCCACAGTCCCTCGCCAGCTCATACACCATGAACTTCACCCTGTGCACAGTCAGACCGGAAATACCCACTACCTATACTGGACTGGATTTTCCCTCACCCTGCCCCACCCAATGAATACCCCTGGTCATGGAGTCCCCCAGCAGGAAAACCTTAGTGTCCCCCTTGATCTTTTGTGCACATCCTTTTTGGACTCCCCCTACCAGCCCCCATCACCTCCCCCCTCCTCGAGACCACTTCCCCTTGGCTTCTCTCTGGACCCTCTATAAGAGAACACCTAGCCACCCTACCCCTCTTGTTGCACCTTTTATAACTGAGTTCCTGGCTCCCCTCTGTTTAGCCTCCACCCCACTCCCTACCCCAGTCAAGCTTTTTTCTCTGACCTCCTCCCCCCTTCCAGCTCCCACCTCTCCAGTACCCCCCAACATGGCATTCCTATCACCATCACCCCCTCCTACCTCCTCCCCTTTCCTCTCGCCCCATTCCATGCCCAACCTCAGATCTCCCTTACGTTTGGGCCTTTCTCTGTATGATCCTCCCCCCCTCAAAGGATGCCCCTCCCTCATCTCAATCTCTCCTCCTTCTCATGGAGTTGACTCACAGCCTCCACACCTTCCCTCTGCTGGTTCCCCCTTCCCTTCTTTGACACTTGATTTTCCCCCTCCCCTGCTAGCATACTTATTTGAATTACTGATGCCCACCCTCATCCGAGTCACCATATCCCTCATGTCATGGCTGAAAATTTGTCATCATTGCTAAGTCTAGAAAGCATGTTATTGACTAGAGACTGGTTCATATCTAAGTTGTTCTTCATTTTCGCCAAGCTGTTTTGAGACGTGGCATGAGTGGAATAAACTGGCCAAGGGATGCCTTTTCTGCACTGACCTCTTTTGTAGCATTAATAAATGGTTTCAGGATGTGAAGCAACTGTTCCATCACAGTCCACTGAGCAGAATGGAGTATAATCCCCTTCCCATTGTGCATGATATACTCATCATTGAAACAATGTCAGCAACAAAAAAGCAAACTTTCAAACTTTCAGGGGCCCCCTGCCAAATCTTCAGTGGCGAAGTGCTAGGACAGATACTTATTGGTGACTGGCCTTGCTGAGAAACAATTTATTTTGAATCTATAATAAATACTGATCAACCTATGCTGGAGCCTGATGTCATTTCTTCACAGTGGGATTGCCATTGGAGTGCAGGTTCTTTATTTCCATTGTGCCTGCACCATTTTAGTTGGCCCCCCTCTGGACTACCTCCACTCTGTCTATGTCCTTTCAGAGATGTGTTCTCCAGAACCAGACACAGTACTCTAGGTGGGGTCTTACTAGCGATCTATACAGAGGCAATACCATCTCCCTTATTCTGCTGATGATACCCCTTCCTATGCACCCCTGTATCCCATTTGCCTGCCCAACTGCCTTGTTATGCTGCCTGGCCACCTTCAGGGCAACCAATATGATCACCCCCACATCCCTTTCCTGCTTTGTGGTCATCAGTATCACTTCTCCAATTTTGTACTGTGCCCCTGGATTTCTGTGTCCCAACCCACATCTTCTACAATAGAGTATGGATGCACGTCAAATTCAATCATTTATTATTTTACAGTTGTCACTGTTACTGTGTTTTTTTCTTTTTGAATATTTAGACTTTCTAAAACCTCTTGTAACTTTAACTGCCCCTTATCAGAGGTATAGTTAGTCTTGGCTGGAGTACTACATGCCCTGACTGGTAAAACAAAAGACCTTACAGAAGAACTTTCTCAAGACAAAAGTGAACTTTTGGACCTTGACTGGATTTAACTGGGGAAGACATAACAGTGGAGGATGCAGGCTTAACAGGTGAAATGACACTAGAATCCTCTGCATCAGCAGCAGTGCCCTCATCACTACTGCCAGACTTTGTTTTACCTTGCTTAGCTTGTGCCTTAGACATTTCTCCTTTCCCTTTTTGATGACATAGCAGTACTCTCCTCCATGTCATCTGCATTGTCACTGTTCAGAAATAGGTATAATTAGACTCACAATGTCCATGTCATCATTATCCCCATGACCATGGTCATTGTCACTAGTGTCACTTGAGCCACCACTGTTATGTGGGGATTAATTTATTTGAAATGCCTGTGTTGCAACTAGAGCAACTCCATTGTGAGTTGAACCTGTACGTGGTTTGATTTTACTTATGTATTATAGGAATATGCTTTGCTTTTGCAATTTTCTTAGATGTTTTACTATTAGACACCTTGGAGGATAAGGAAGTTTTGTTTACTTCTGCACTACTGAGCTCTTCTTCCATAGCCAGTCCTTCCAGAGTTGCCAATGTCTCAGCATTTTGAGAGTTAGGCAGCAATACCTTGATAATGGTTGCATTATCAGGACTGACATTGACACACTTTAATGCATGAGATTTAGTTTTTGATGGGATACTCATTTCTGGAATACTGAATAAACTTTTACATTTATTAACTCGTTTGTCAGTGGCTTTTGTTTTACAGTGTTTTTCAGTATTCATATTGACAGTCTCTCTTGAGTGGCTTGTTCATGGTTATGGTCACACATACAGTATGCAAATGGTAGGTGGCTCTCAGAGGTTAATTCACACACAGGTCTGTGCTCTTTAACAACTGAGATGTAAGGACTGGTGCCAGTGCTAGAGCTAAAAACAAAAATCAGAAGTTGACAAATTTGATCTAACCCTCTCAGAGTATTTCTTTATTTTATTCAGAAGTTGCATACGGATACAGGATAAGTTCTATGAGAAACACGTCTTGTTTACAGAATAACCCAAGTCATAAACTTCAATGTTTGTGGAATAGCAATGGAGAGAGATGTATGTTTAGTGCTTGTGTAACATATGATTCTTTTTGTGGCTTTACTCTATTCCCACCCTTGAGTAGTAGTAGGTATGTAGGTACTGTATTATTTTGTAGGGAATGGAAGGCCTAAAAATATACCTCCTCCAGCTCATGGAGAATATGACTTCCTGGTACAAAGGAGAGGAAAACCCCCCAGATGGAGGAAACCTCTGAGGACCCATGGTGGGAGGTCTGCCCACCCTTCTGGGAATACTAAATGGAGAAGGATCTAGGTTCTAGTAACCATAGCTAAGTCGAGGTTGGTGAGTTGCTTGATGAGACGATAATCCATCTTTGGTCTGTGGGTGATGCTGATCTATGGTGATTCTGAGGTAGAAGTAGTGGTCTGATCTGAATGAGCGATAGAATCCTGAGTATAAACTAAATTCAAATGAAGAAAAAAGAAGGAAGTCCAAGTATGCAAGATGATGAATGATGCTTGTCCAATGGGATTGTAATTGGCAGAGGGATGATGAATAGATCGATAAGGTACTGAACTGGGTATGGTGGAACTGCAATAGTAGAAGGAGTCATTGGTGAAGGATCCCACTTGTGAGAGGCTCAAATGTACAGTACGGTCTGGAAGCTAGGACTTCTATATTGAACAAGGAGTCACTAAAGGAATACCCAGAATAGGATTTGTAGAAGAGTCTTTCAGTGCTATGAGGAAGATGGTTCGGTCTTGAGTCAGCAATGATATGGCTTGGATGATGATCCTGAAGATGAAGGGTACATCTTTTCATAGGTATGGTAAAATCCTATGTGTAAAGCAGATTCAGTAAAAGAAGACTAATGTAAATCATATTTCTGAAGTGACAAAGGACGGCTATTCAGGGAAGTGCATGGAGGTTATGAGGTGGGAGAGTAAGATGAAATTGATGTAAAACCAGAAGGTACGTTGTGATGGTTGTGCTGCTTAGTAGTTATGAGTGACTGGTTCAATTCGTGTAAGGTTCTATTGTCAAGGTAGTCTGAAGGTAAAGAGTCAATTAGTGAGCAAAAGTCATTAGATATGCATCCCAGAGCAAATGAGTAGAAGAGTTTGAGTGTCTGATAAATAGAATGCCATGTGTGATCCATACAGGCCAGAAGATAGTTTGCGAGCCATCCAGATGGTAACCTAGTGTATATGAGGAATGATTAGAATTATGGTATAAGGAATTGCTGGCTTCTTTAAACAAGATGTTCTTGGCTTTATGCTTCATCCTTCACTGGTACGCTGCCTGGAATATGTGTGGGTATTCCTGTGGTGTGATGATTTAAAAGATGTCTGAGGAGGCATGAGTGGTTAAAGTCATGGGTAAACCTAATGCTGGAGTACATGAGAAAGCTTGAGGCAAATGAGAGGAAGAGTCTGTAAGGCTGAATTGATAGCGAGATTGATGAATGCAGGATGCCATAGGAGTTAGAGCTACAGCCAATAAATACTGATTGGGATGCAAGGCTGAACTAGTGAATTTGACTTGTCTGTTATGGGTTGCAAGACAGAATTCAGGAGTCAGTTTTCAATGATGGTCTTTACTGTTGAGAGTAACAAAAGTACTTTGAGAAGAAGAGATTGAATAGGCCACTGGAAGAACAGTGAACCTGGCTGAACATATTAGGTGGGTGGGTGCACATGATAATGGAAGGAACAACGATGTCCAGAAATTAATTTGAAGATGTGGATGATGCAAAGTCTGGAATTAGCTAGGCGATGGAGATCCCATGATGAATAATCTGGACGATATCTAAGCAATTCCTAGCACTAGCAATGACTGTTGGGAAGTAGGAGTCGAGCAACTTGTTCATCAAAGTCATCAGAGAAGTAAGAAGTGGCATAAAGTTACATGGATGGAGTTCATAATTGAATGGATTATCTTGTGATTCCTGGTATCTGTAGAAGCAATGCTGGTTACACAGTCTAAATAGAATGGGAGGATGTAAGTCCTTTTGATGTAGGAAGATAATAAATGGGATGAGGCATCCAAGGAATTAGGACTCAGAGACTATATCCAATAGAGCCGGATGAGATCTTCCTATTGTCCAGGTGAATGGGATTTCCATGAATGACTGTGAAGAACTGAATGGGCAGTGTGAGACTTCGATGGTCACAGAAGAGTTAGGGCATGTGAGCCAAGGAAGGTTTTGCTGGCAGTAATGTTGCTGTAGAGTAATGAATAAATAATCGAATGGGTAGTGGAAGGTATTGGTAGAAAAGCAGGAGTAGAAGTAGTGGATGGATCATATGAACTCAGATGACTTGGTAGATGTGCTGGACAGAATGAGGTACGAGGCCTAAAAGGGCTGCAGTAAACAGTACGAAGCCCCGAGCCAACAAGGTGAAGTCAGCCAGTCATGGGAGAAGGAAGTACAGAATGGATCCTGAGCAACTGAAGGACGAAGCAGAGGAAGCAATAGGCCAGGTGAAGCCAGATGACATCCACAGCAGGAAGGAGAAAAGTGAAATCAATTCCATGGTGAACAGCAGCTAAGGGCGAGACTGCTGAAGGAAGGCATATGATGATGATCCGTGGAAGGCCAATGGAGCTGAGCCAAGCACAATGAGCCGTGGAATTCCCACATCTGTTGAAGGCCGGAAGCAACCAAACTGATGAAAGGTACTGGGGCGACGAAGGATGAGGTTCCAAATCAGCTAGATCCATATGATGAGGAAAGACCAGCTGGCTAAGGGATGAAGTTCCAAGGAATGACATGATGGCAGGTGGAATCGGTCAAAGCAGAAAGGGGTCCATCGAAGGCAGGGAATTGGCAAATCGGCAGGAGGGAAGCAGCATCGCATTGATGAGGTCCTGGTTCCACAATCTAAGTTGAAAGTGGCTGAGAGGTGGAAGGCTGGAAGAGTGGCAAAGCCCCGGTTTGGAATGGAAGCAGCAACTGGCAGGAGGAAGAGAAGCAGACGGTGGAGGCTGCAGAATGAGCTAGGGCCATGGATCAGGCATGGAGGTCTTCTGAAGTGCCTATAAGTGAGTCCAGAGGAATGGCTGCAATGTATAATAGTGACATACTTCCAGAAGGGACAAGCGAGCAGGAAGATTAGGACTGCATGTGATGAGGACTACAGGATGATGAGACTGAAGTTAGAGATCCACAATTGAATGGCAATCTGCATCAATTGGGAATGCAAAGGTTAGAGACATTGCATGGCAGAATCAGGTTCCTGGCAATGGCAGGCAGCAGAAAGGAAGGCGAGTCAAGGCTGCAGATGAGGTAGGATGGAGGAGCACTTAGGGCAAATTCATGATCCTGAAGGGAGATCCAGCTGGGCATCGAGCTGAGAAGTGGTAACTTGGAGCAGCAGAAGTAGCAGGACTATGGTACGCAGAGTGTGAGAGTCCCATTCCTGACAGGAAGCAGCATCTGGCATGAGGTAGGAATGTACTGTAGAACTGTATGAATTGTAGATGTAGCTCTCATTTGTGGCAGTCGGGCGGGCTTCCAGTCACTCTATGCTATCCAGGAGATAGGAACAGAGCATATGAAGTAGTAAGCGGAAGAAGGTTTTGTTCCCAATAGGAAATGGCAACCGATATGGTTAAAGAAGGTATGATAATAGTCCGTAGAAGGTAGACATGACTCCCATCCCTGGTCGACGGGGCAAGTGGACCTTCACTCGATGCAGTCCAGCAGAGTTAGGGACAGAGGATGTCAGGTTGGTAGTAGGAAGATGTAGTGAATGAAAAGGACTCCCATTCCCGGTAGACAGGAGAAGCCTACCTTCATTCAGCATTTCAGAAAGTACGAGTTAGAGATGGAGACCGGAATACTGCTGGTATGGGCTGGCCAACGCACAACACTGCTGTGGAAAGAGTATGGAGAGTGATGGAGCAGGTAAAAAACAGGAAAGATATGCTGGATGATTGGTAGGTATAGATGTCATGGATAGAATGACAACATATAACAAAAGTGTTTTCTGAGATAATGATGGCAAGAATAGGAGAAACTTAGGATACATGCGAAGAGGAAGGTGTACAAAACAGGGAGATAACTATGAGTTTGTACTATAGAACAGCAGATCCAAATTAGTTTCTCAGGCTGGCAAATGCCTCGTCGCATGGTATGGCAGGTCCCTGGCTAAGGTATAAAGAGAAAGGAGACAAATGCTTCTTCAAGCTTGTATTATGTTGGATGGTAAGAAACAGCAGGTGAAGTGAACCTCAAGGAAGACTGGCTCGTAGGCATCCAGGTATGATTAATATTAAAGCAACAGACCAGGTGGAGAGTGCATGAGCCAGGTAGCAATGTTCATGATAGACTGATTCTTATGGTATGCACTGAGCTCAGCTATGAAAGCAAGTGCTGGGACCTGGGTTTGTGACTGAGTAACAGCGAAGCTGTGACTGCCTTAGGGCATATGTTGAAAGAAGGAAACTTGCTGAACAAAGGCAGGGACGAGGGAGGAATTGGGCAGCATGAGACAGGCAGCATACACCAAATAACCTATTAAGTAGGAGTAAAACAATTTAGTCTTTCATAACTGTTGACAAATGAAACATTATGTTAATAAAATATATCCTAAAGCACATAGCTGCTCGTTAATGTGACTGCATATTGTGATAGATTGCTTCATTTGGATTGTAAAGGAAGTGATGGACAGCAAAGCAAGGGTCTGAACTATGACTACTATTTTTTTATAGTTTCAGTGTTTGCCTGAAATACACCCCACGCCCCCCCATCCCCTTTATAGTAAGCAGGTGAGCGACAACCCCCCCCGTAGTAGCTGAGGTGAAAGTCAGCTAATGTAAATTGCAGCAGGTAAATAAAACGAGTCTGGAGGCATACCTGTAAAAGTAAGAGAAGGTGTGTAAAACAAAGGGAAGCAATGAATGGCTGTAATGGTCCTATGTGGGAAGGAGATAACCAGATCAGTGAGCAAAGTAAATCAATAGCCCCATTACGGCATTGCAAACAAATGGGTACCAGATGGGAACAACATTGGTGACAACACTAATGTAGGACAGTTGGGTACTTGCTGTGGAGAGATGCTAGAAAAGCTGAGCTGGATTCCTGTCAGCCATGTAGGAGAGTAAGCAGGGAGGATTGGGAGATGAAAGGCCTGGCCAAAGCTGAGAGGCCAAGTAAGGAGTTGGAGCAAGGGGAGTATGCTGGGATGGGAAAGGAATGTGCACAGGGAGGTCAGGAAGAGGGAGCCCACTCAGAAGTGAATAAGGATGGGACATAAGGGGCAGAGCAGGGGCACTTGTAAGTGCCGGTGGCAAGGAGTCGGATAGAGTGGAGATGTTCGGTAGCACCAGTGGCGAGGAGGTGGAAGCCCAAAAGGAGACCAAAGGAAATGGCAAACCCACACCAGCCAGGAAGGAGGGAGCAAGAAAGGGAGCAGAAGGGAGGTTGGAGCAGCTATGGAGGCCAGAGAAAGGAAATAGCACACGCTGTAGGAACAAACAGGGGAACGGGGAGGGGAGAGGAGAAATGGGGGGAGCACAATGAGGGAAACACAAACCAGAGCAGCAGTAAATTCAAGGAAGCACAGCCACACAAGCCATGCAGGAGCCCAGGAAAACACTCCTTAAGCAAGGGAGGTGTGCCAGAGGAGGGCTTATGAAGAGGTTATGGGAGGAGCTATTCCCCACATTGAACCTCAGGCAAGCCCTCCCAAAAGAAGCAAAGACAAAAGTATATAAAAACAGTTAATAACTATTGCAAATGGATTGTTCCTGCAGCAGTAATCTTTTCAAACCATGTTTAAAAATTTCAAGGGAGGGTGAGTTTCTAAGCTGAGGAGACAAATTGTTCCAAGAAAAAGGGACCCCATATGAAAAACACTTTTCACCAAAGTGTACATTGAACTTAGGCAAGGAAAAACTATGATAGGGCACATCTCTGAAGCTATATTTGTCAGCAGAAACAATTAGCATTTCAGTTAAGTAAACAGGAGCCTGACGGAACTAAACATGTACACCCTGGAGGAGAGGAGAAAGAGTGGCAATATGACTGAGACCTTTAAATACATCACCTAAGTGAATAAAGTACACATGGGAGATATTTCTGGGGAAGAAAGGGTGCTCCAGCACAAGGGGCCATGATATGAATCTGGAAGGAGGTAGGTTCAGGAGAAATGTGAGAAAATACTTCTTCACAGAAAGAGTGGTGGATGCCTGGAATAGTCTTCCAGTGGAGGTGGTGGGGCAAAAACAGTGGAAGATTCAAAAAAGCCTGGGATAAGCACAAGGGAATCATAAGAGATAGGTAGAGGGTGGAAAAGAAAGTGCCATAGACCTGGAAGGGTCTACAGCATAAGCAATGTAACAAAAAAGAGCAGTCTGTATGGATCACGCGGCCCTTATCTGCTATCAGTTTCTATGTTTCTATTTACAGTTTTATAAATAAGGACAGCCAAAGAAAAGTACACATGTAGGAAGGTGACAACCAGTTTAGTTTGTGCAATAAATTGCAATGATGTTTTGATTTAAGGATGAAACAAAATAACTTGTAATAAATAGTATTTATGTGAAGAAGGCATGACACAGGGACATGGCAGTAGACTTTATTCCCATAATCCAAGATGGAGAGAATGGCTTGCCCAATAATGTGTTTATGATCCATGTTTGATAAACAATGTGTGGTATGTTTTAAGTGCCCCAGACATTGCTGTACTTTTGAAACTGTTTTGTCAATATGTGTTTTAAAACTCAAAGAGGAGTGAAAAATAAGGCCAATTTATTTAAATTCCTTCACAAGTTCAAGGCAGTGATTGTTTTAAAAAAAAAATTGAAAGAGAGGATTTTGTTGATAACAGGGAATGCTGAGACCCAAAATACATTGCTTGAGTCTTTTTACTGCAGATTATCAGAGAACCATTTCACAATTTTGTCAAAGTCACCCTGGAGAGTTGAAGAAAGAAAAGGTAAGGATTTGAGTACATAAAAAAAAGAATTGTGTCATCAGTATGAAGTCTGACTGAGCAGTGATCCATAACAGAAGGTAGAGGGTCTATAAAAAGACTGAATGAAATAGAACCAAGTATTGACCCTCGAGGAACCCCAGTAGAAATTGGAAGAGGAGAGGAAAAGCAGCCATTCCAAGAGACAGATTAAGCTCTCCCATGCAGATAGGATGAGAACCAGTTGGTGACATTCAAAGAACAACTATAGGATGATAGATGAGTTAGAAGCAAAGAATGATTGATTAAAACACCTTTTGTCCAGAGCCCTAGAGACAGACTTGTGAAAATCAATCAGTGCTGTTTGGGTGGAAAATTTATATCTGAAGCCTGACTGAAAGCTGGACAGAATCTTATATCTAGCCAGATATTCAGTAATCTGTGATCAAACAATTTTCTCCATAAATTTAGAAATTATGGGAAGCAGTGAAAATTGGTAATAGTTCTCAACCAAATTTTGCCCCCCACCTTTGTGTAGGTTATAATGAGAACATTTTTCCAGTCTGAAGGTAAAGTTTGAGTGCTAAGGGATAAATTAAAAATAAAACAAAAAAGAAGTCAGAATGTCAGCACTGCATCTGAGTAGGAAGTTATCTAACTTATCAATGCCCTTTGCAGTGTCCTCTCTCAGTGAGGATATTAATTTAAATACTTCCTCAGTTTTAATAGACCTACAGTAACATTAAATTTAGGCCTCAAGAGAGAAAGCATTGCATGGGGATCCTGATGTGTGCCAGTGAATGACAGGCCAGCCTTGCTTAACAACATAGCAGAAGCCTCAGAGAAAAAAAAGAGTTAAACATAGCACATAATGTACACCCTCCTTGGAGTGCACTATGGAACATCCATAAGATACATTTCTAGTAAACAACTCTGAGGGCACCTTCCATACAGAGTATACCATATACCAAAATTTATTGGGATTATTTCTAACATTTACTAAATTTGTTTTCAAGAAAGAAAATTCTAGATTTCCCAATGTCTAAAACACAATAATTTTTTAAATTTCTAAAAATATCACCATGTCTCTACAGTGTCCAATTTGTTTTACCTTTTGATATAATTTATTCCAAAACTTCAATTGGAAAGAATAAAAGGAGTAATCCAGGGAACATGTTTGGATTTAACTCTTTTGTCAAGAGCAGGGTTGTGTTGGTCACAGAGCAAATCCAACTGTTTGGAAAAATAATCACAGATGGCAGCTACAACAGACATAGAAAACAGCTCCCTTAGTTAATCTTGATCAAACCAAGACAAAAAGCATTCAAGTTAAAATACCTAGAGCAACAAAACTCGATTGTATGAGGAAGGAATTTAGGGGAAAACAAATTTACCATGCAAAAGGTGATAGCATGATCACTAAATAGGTTACCCTGGCAACTAGAAGAACTAATTGGGAGCTCTAGGGAAACAAAAATCAAATCTAAAATGGTTGAGATCCTACAGTTTGAATCATACCATGTAGGATCTTTAATCAATTGAACTAAGTCAATGGGGGCGAGGGGATTTTTCAGTCTAACTCCCTTGCTGGAAGTCCAGTTTGCACACTGAAATCACTTAATAGAGCTAAATGTGGAAAATCACCCAGGGAGTCAGCCAGTGAATACAGCTGAGAAAACATGCCTGCTTTTAATTTAGGAGAGCAGTATAAGCAGCCAACTAAAATCTGCTTCCTGGATAACTTTACAGACGCAAAAACAGAATTGATTAGGACATCCATAGTATTTGATTGAACACATTAGCAGGGAATGGAACTATGAACATATAACACTGAGCCACCTCCATATCTGTTCATATCAGGTCTAAAAACTGTGTGACCTGGAAGATTAATGTCTGAGTCAGGAATAGTAGGATCTAACCAGGTTTCAGATAAAGCAAGAACAGAAGGCTGGGAAGCAAGGGACTAACTCACCAAGAGGTCTCTTTTAGGGTGAAAGTTTTGAACATTAGAATGAAAAAAGAATTGTGGAATAAGGGGCCAGTATTAGTTTCAATGTCACCTGCTGCCAGCAGGAATAAAAAAATAAACCAGTAGCATGTTGAGAAAACTGGGTAGTTAAGATCTTTTTTTGTCCAGATTAAACACCTGGGGCTTTTGGTAATAGTACAAACAGAGCAATATTTAATGCTCATCATGGTAGGATTACTACAGAAGAGAGACAAGACCATGGTGGTGGAAATAAAAAAAAAACATATTGCCACCACTCTGCTGAGAACTGTGAGGTGATATGGGATAATGAGGTGAAACCAAATGTGATAATACAGTAAATAATAAACCACATGATTGAAGAGCTTTCAGCCCCAGTTACTGTTACATCATGGATCAGGGAGGCCATGGACCAGGGTAAACTCTCGGGGTCCCTCTTCATTGACCTCTCGAAGGCGTTTGACCTGGTCTACCATGCCATGCTGTCGACTCAGCTTAGAGCAATTGGTCTTTCCACTACTGCTCTTAGCTGGTTCGACAACTACCTATATGGTAGAACGCAGCGGGTCAAATTTGGCAAAGAGCTTTCAGGTCCCATCCCAGTAACGGTAGGGGTCCCCCAAGGCTCCGTCCTTGGACCAATGCTCTTCTCCATTTTTATAAATAACCTCCTCGAAACTGCAGCCCACTGTAAACCAATTCTCTACGCAGACAATCTGGTTATCCTGTCTCACTCTCATGAGGAGGTGGTCATCAATCAATAACTGAGTGAAGATCTTATAAACATTCAGGCATGGATCCTGAACCACAAGCTTGTCCTTAACCTAAAAAAAAAACAGGCCATGCTCTTTGGGTCCTGGGCAAAGATTAAGGCTGCCCGTGTGCCATTCTGTGTATCCGGCAAGGGAGATGTCCCGATCCCTATCACGGACAACTTCAAATACCTGGGAGTAATGCTGGACCCACAGCTCGACCTTGGCCTTCATATTCATAGGATATGTAAAACAGTCAACTGTAAACTGGTCTGGCCTACAGGGCAAAAAACAACCTCACACCAGCTGTGCGTGCTGCCCTTGCCAGAGAGATGCTTCTCCCCTCTTTGTGTTATGGGGTCCTGCTGTTTGCTAGCACCACTAAGGCCCATCTCTCCAGGTGGTGGCAGCTTATAACAATATTTGATTTCCGCCTATCCTCTGCTCACTCATCACTGTGAGCTCTACAACAAGCTACACTGGCTCTCCGCCACAAAGTACATTGACTTTGTCCTTGGTTGCTTCACTGGAAGGTCCTCAACACGGGTACCTCTCCAGGGTGGCAAGCTTGCTGGCCCAAACTGCCCTTTGTCATATCACCTTAGGTCTCAGGGGTCTGCCACACAAGGTACCTGTGACTAGGACCAAGATGGGTGAAAGGGACTTACAGCATGTGCCCCTAAACTTTGGAATACCTTCCCAATCCAGGTCCATGCTGCCCCCTCGCAGGGCAGCCTGCGCCTTCCCTATGGAGCCATCTTAAAAGTGCATCGCCTGCGGATGTCAAAACCCCCATGACATATGTTTAGCACTTGCACCCATACAAAACTGCTGCCCTTAAAATGTAGTATTTTGTACTGCCCCAAACTTGATGCAAGATGTGTAATCTACCTGTAGTCTCTTGACGGTAACCTGTTCCTAATCATGGGATGTGTAATCTTACCTTGTAGTCTCATGATGTGTAACCTGTTCCTAATTATGTGATGTGTAATCTTACCTTGTAGTCTCATGATGTGTGACCTGTTCTTAATTATGTACCATGTTGTCCCAAGTGTGTAAGTATGAAATTTCCTGTACTCTCCCGGGTTGTACTTGAAAATAGGCAAATTGCTTGTCTAGTGTACTTACCTGGTTAACAAAAGCTAAATAAATAAATAAATTAGAACTGGGGCAAATGTTATAAACCTTAGTTTAAGGACCCTGTTAGTTGAGTGGTGGCCTTCTTTTCTCAAAACTAGCACCTAAAAGTATTTAAAAAAGCATGTCAAAACTGGCCCTATTATAGTCTATGGAGTACAACCCCATGCAAATCCAGTACTGAAATCACAAAACGTGCCAGCGTTGGGGTGTGCCTCCAACACAGGAAGTAGGGACATTTTGGCTGGGGGTCTGGGGATCGTATTTCACAAGAGTTTTTTTTTTTCAAGAAATGGACTGAACAAAAAATTACACCTCACATAAGGATAGGTGGACCAAAAGGTAAGCTACCAAATCAGGTAAGGGGGGGGAGAGAGGTTATGTTAATGAACACCTGCTCTTTAATGGTACCACTACAAAATGCTAGAGTTTGAAACAAGGGGTCATAGAAACATAGAAACATAGAATTTGATGGCAGATATGGACCACTTGGCCCACCTAGTCTGCCCATTTCCCTACCTGATGGATAAGTTGCAGATTCTAGTTAATCAACAGCTTGCTTCCTCCTACCCACCCCCCCACTAGAAGTGTCTTATGCCTGTTCCATGCATTCTTGAATTCTCCCACTGTTCTTGACTCCACAACTTCCTCAGGAAGGCTGCTCCATGCATTCACAACCCTTTCTGTGAAAAAATACTTTCTAACATTACCTCTGAGCCGTTCCCCCTCTATCTTCAAATAGTGCCCCCTTGTTCTTGCACTTCTCTTCTTTTGAAAGATGCTACACTCTTGTACTTTGTTAATTCCCTTGAGATACTTGAAAGTTTCTATCATGTCCCCCCTCTCCCTCCTTTCCTCAAGGGTATACATATTAAGCTGCTTTAGTCTCTCCTCATACGTCTTCTGGTGCAGACCCTGCACCATTTTGGTTGCCCTCCTCTGAACAGCCTCCACTCTGTCTATGTCTTTGCAGAGATGGGGTCTCCAGAATTGCACGCAGTACTCCAGATGGGGTCTCACTAACTGTCTGTACAGAGGGATAACAACTTCCTGTTTTCTACTGTTGATGCCTCTCCCTATGCATTCTAGTATCACCCCAGCCCTCCTTACTGCCTTCTCACATTGCTTGCCCACCTTTAGGTCATCTGATATAATTAATCCCAGGTCTCTTTTGATTTTTGTTGTTGTTATTAACTCACCCCCCATTATGTACTCTTCCTCTGGGTTTTTGTTTCCCAGATGCATTATCTTGCACTTCTTTACATTGAATCAGAGCTGCCACATATTTGACCATTCTCCAACCTTGCCAAGTCCCTTTTCATCCTTTTCACCCCACCTTGTGTATCAACCCTATTGCAGATCTTTGTGTCATCTGCAAAGAGACATACCATAGAGTCAGACTCTGCACTAGCTGCAGCTGATGCTGTTAAGATTTATTTTCACTGGTTCTCTGTGACTGGCTTGATTCAGTAAAGTAAACTAGCTACAGCTGCTAGTATATTTTTTAATGACTGGCTCAAGTAACTTAATCATCAGTACCTGCAGGCTATATTATTTAACTGTGCTGTGTCTGTCCTATTGCAACTACATGTACTAGCTGCGGCTGAGTTGATGCTGTTTCCAGTTTTCACACTAGTACTCTGCGACTGAGAAACTCGAGAAAGATGAGAAAAAATTATGAGAAATTGAGAACGAGATTTAGAAATGAGATAATGTCAATGCCAATGCCAGCTTTATTTAAATGGCACCCAATCCCTGAGTCTCTGAGCACCTTACAATAAAACAAATAAACAATTGCTAAAATCTAATACAAATAGATATGAAGCCAGGCCATAACATAAATTGAAAAAATGTGTTTTCAGAGATTTTTTTAAAACAGCCAGGGAAAGAGCCCCTCTCACCTCACAGGGAAGGGTGTTCCAATGGTCAGAGCTGCCACACCGAACGCACTATCACCCAAAGATTTTAAGCAGGAACATAGAAGGGAGAGGAGGTCTGCCTTTTGTGACCAGAGAGCATAAGCAGGAATGTGTGTATTCAGGAGGGCTTTCAGATTGCCTGGACACAAACCATGTAGGACCTTGTATGTGAACAAGCAAACCTTGAAACTGATTCGCCACCTAACCAGAAGCCAGTGGAGAATGCGGAGAACTAGCATGATATGCTTGGAGAAAGATGTCCTAGCAACCAGCTAGGCTGCTGCATTCTGAATCAGCTACAGGTAGTGCATCAGTCTCATGGATAGCTTCAGGTAAAGAGCATTGCAGTAGTCTAGCCTAGGTGAGACCAAGGCATGCACTAGCATTGTAGGTCAATTGGCTCGAGATAGGACCTAATCCAAGCAATGTTGCAGAAATGATAATAGCCACTGCAGACAACAGCTGACTCCTCTGATTCCAGAGTCAGCTTGGAGTTCACAATGATGCCCCAGATTTTTAACCCTATCTGTATCATGGAGGGTCACTCCCCCCAATGATGGAAGGACAGTGCCCCCCAGATGCCACGGTAAAACTGAATCAACCTGGCTTCACCAGTAGCACCTCTGTCTCAGATGGATTGAACCTAAGGCACTAATCACCATCCAGTCCTGAATATCTTTAAGATTCTTGCTCAGTTTCGAGATAGCCACCCTTTCATCAGGTGCACAAGAAACATAAAGTTGGGTGTCATCAACTTAGCAATGAAACACAAGCCATAGCATCTGATGATCTCCCCTTGGGAAGTATGTACACAGCGAATAACATGGAAGCCAGTATTGCCCCTTGAGGCACCCCACAGCAGAGCATAGCACTGCTCAGTGTACAAGAGACAAGTATCACCTGCTGAGTCCTGCCAGATATGCAGGACTCAAACCACCTCAAAACGGTGCTTGAGAGCCCCACATAGTGCATAAGGTGAGCCAAAAGCACCCATGATCCACCATGTCAAAAGTCAATGAAAGGTCTAGAAGGATGAGGATAGAACATCATGCATTATTCCTTGTTGAAAGGAGATCATGGAGTACATGGACTAGGGTGGTTTCAGTACTATGACGAGGCTGAAAGCTGGACTGGAAGGGCTCACAGATGTCATACGTCTCCAGGTGCTGTTCTAGCTGCAGTGCCACCACCTTCTCGATCAACTTGCCAAGAAAGGGAAGGTTCAAGACAGGTCTGTAGTTGGCAAGATCAGGGTCCAGAGAAGCCTTCTAAAGAAGATGCTTCACCACTACCTTTTCTAGGGTGGATGGAAAGACACCCTCAAAAATGGAGCTCCTGATGATCTCTACCACAATTGGACCAAGCGAGTCCCAGCATTCTAAAAGAAGTCTGGTTGGCTCAGGGTCCAATGCACAGCACACACAGTCCAAGGAGTTAGCTGCGAGCAAACACAAATGGCTGGTGAAACACTACAAAAGGGAGTGGCTGACCCTCTACAAAATGAAAGTCCAGGCAAGTAGTGGTGCACACTAGGAAATTACAAACGCAATGTTGCTGCAGTGAAAAATTCTTTTATATTTCGAGCTTCAGTGGCAAAATTCAGAAGTGAAAAGAAAATACAGCATACAGCATAAAGTTAGTGCAGCAACCACGAAGGTACAACTGTGACCCCTAGCTCCTCGACTCTCATTACTCTTCTGTGGGGGTTACATTAATTGGAAATACTTTAACTTCTGAACAGCACCATCATTAAATATTCTTGAGTACACTGTCATTAGTTACACAAGCATACATTTGAAAAGTGCCCCAACATTATAAAGTTCCTTTAAACCAGTAATAGCAGAATTAGACACTATGGATTAAGCAGGGTATATTAACTCTGTTAAGGGGCTTCTAGCTATTTTAAATCATGATAGCTAGTAAGATAATAGAATGCAATACTTAGGATAAAAAATAAAAAATGAACTTTTTTTTACATTATTTTTAAACATTTTACAGCCAATCACTTATTTCATGGCACTTAGAATATAATATCAGCTTAAGGCAAAAGAGAATTGATAAGAAGGTACAAGTATAATAAAAAAGAAAAATTATGATCTCTAGAAAAAAGGCTAACTGTTTATACTTAAGATCTGCTAATGTCTTATAACAACAACTACTCAAGTAAACTATAATTAAGGCAATATTGCTTATTTAACTTGAGAGATGAGAAGAAAACAGTAACTGGACTAGATTGTTTTACCAATCAGGTTCCTAAAGACAGTTTCAAACCGAGTGGCTATAATGCACAGGTTCTGAAAGAAATGGATACGTAGAGAATAATGCATATGTATGTGTGTGATATGCAGTTTTTTACACACCCAAGGTGTGTGATAATATAAAAACCTCAAGAGCGAAGCTCGAGAGGTTTATATATTGTCACACACCGAGGGTGTGTAAAAAACTGCAGATTACACACCTTCATATGTATTATTTTTATGTTTGCTTGCGCGTGTGCAAGAAACATTATGTGACAGCTTAGGAGAGCAGCAGGTTGGGGAGGCGCTGCAGCGTGGCATCCAACAGAAACATTGCATTTGGGGGCCTGGACGTGGTGCACCAAGGGAGGCACAGTGTGCTGATGGCACTGGCTTCCAGAAGTTGCACCAAGTTGCAACCTTTTCGCCACAGCAATCACGGGCTGCTTCGTCATTGCAGCGTCAGCAATTCGCTGCAATGAGGGAGCAACCCGTCATTGCTGGGTGGAACATTGCTAATGTGATATTGTTTGTGAACACGGCAGTGCCTTGCTGCTGTGTTCACAAACAATATCAAACAGCCCCAGTGCCGATGGGGTGCCCAATCCCCCTCAGCAGCTTGTGCCCCCTTCCCACAGAAGTGTGTTTTTGCCAATGGGGACCCCAGTACCCGTCTGCATTCATCACCCATGTTGACTTGCTGATGGGGGATCCCAGTCCCCATCAGCAGTATGTTCCCCCTCCCTGTTTGATGTACCAATGGGGGAGCCCACTCCCCATTGGCATCAGCCCCCCCAAAGAGTAATGGAGTCCGAGGTGCTCAATCCTTCAGCTCTTGTGCCTCCCCTGCTTTTGTACTCCCACAGGGGTGCCCAATCCCCCATCAGCTACACCCCCCCAACAAAAATATTCAGGTGGCACGCTGGGAGCCCACCCCAGCATACCCAATGCCCTTGTGAAGGAAAAACTGTCCCACGATGTTTTTTTCTTTTTTTGTTTGAAAACCTGTAAAGCAAAAATGGTCCCTCGCAGTCTCCATGGCCCCTCCCCCCACAACCCATGCCCACCCACTGCACACCCTGCCTCCCTACACCCACCTCATCCCATACTTACCTCCGGAGTCCAGCGCGACGATCTTCGGTGGACCAGGAACACGTCTACACTCTTCAAGGCCGACCACTAACTGAGGAAATGCCGGTAAGCTGTATAATGGGATAAATAGGGTTTTTTTTTCAACTTTGTTGTTATCTCAGGCATTTTTGGATTTTGGCACCACCATCATATGGTTTTAGCCCCTCCTCATGAATTCAGTCACTGTCATGGCATTAATCAGTACCAAAAGGTGATTTCATGGTCACTGTGTGGAATCACCTTTCAGGACCTGTTAATGAAATGACAGTGCCAGTGTTCATGAGGGGGGCTCTCAAAAAGTGTATGTTGCAAATTTGGTGGGAAAAATCCAAAAAATGACTGTTTTATGAGCGTGTGTTGCACTGTTGCTATGCACGCTCGTAAGTTCACAAATTTTCAGTCCAGATTTTCAATATTGCCATTTTTCCACACCTCCTTATGAACAGTATAGCTGTCATTTTTCACATCCTGGCCAAAATGTGTTTTTGCACTTCCAGCGCAGAATAGCGCGGTCGCTGTGGGAAATCAGTGTTTGGGATGTATGAAGAAAATCACAGTGACACGGTTCATTAGCAGAGGTCCTAAAATGCCTATGTTGAAAATTTGGTGGCAAAGGTCTATAAAATGACTGTGTTACAAGGGTGCGTTGTGCAGTGTTCACGCACGCTCGTAACTTCGCACATTTACAATATTTTCACTCCAGACTTTCAACATTGCCATTTTTCTGCACCTCCTTATGAACAGTACAGCTGTCATTTTTCACATCCTGGCTGAAATGTGTGTTTGCACTTCTGGCGCAGAATAGTGCGGTCACTGTGGGAAATCAGTGTTGGGGGCACATTAAGAAAATCACAGTGACACTGTTCATTAGCAGAGGCCGTAAAATGCCTATGTTGAAAATTTGGTGATGAAACTCCATAAAATGACTGTGTTACAAGCATGCGTTGCACAGTTTCCAGTCATGCTCGTAACTTCCCACATTTGTAATATGTTCACTCCAGCTTTTCAAAAATGCCATTATTCTGCATCTCTTTATGAACAGTACAGCTCTCATTTTTCACATCCTGGCCAAAATATGCTTTTGCACTTCTGGTGCAGAATAGCATGGTTGCTGTGGGAAATCAGTGTTCAGGACACATCAAGAAAATCACAGTGACACTGTTCATGAGCAGATGTCCTACAATGCCTATTTTGAAACTTTGGTGACGAATGTCCATTAAATGACTGTGTAATGTGCATGCGTTGTGCAGTTTCCACATACTCTATGCTCAGACGTGCGAGCACTTTTTATATTCCCAGTATAGCTGTTCAACATTGCCATCTCTTCACACCTCCTTGTGGATGGTACAGCTGTCATTCTTCACATCCTGCCCGATCTGTGTTTTTGTTCATGTGGTGCAGAATGGCACTGTCGCTGTTGGAAATCAATGTTTGAGACACATAGACATAATCACAGTGCCACTCTTCATAGGTAGGCTCACAAAAAGGCCATGTTGAAAATTTGTAGTATAAATACCAACAAATGCCTGAGGCGTAATGGTTTCTAACCATAACGTCCTACCCTGTACAGACTGACAGGCATCGGGATGTGCATTTGGATTTCCAACTGTACTGCTCATGCCATGCCACCCCCACCTCCAGCCACTGAAAGGCATCGAGGTGTACCTTGCACTCTTCAGCTCCAGACTTCACCCCATTCTCCTGTGCTGCACCCATTTCAGCATATGTCCTTATGAAATGCGGTGACTGTAAAGCCAAATACTCTAAGGCACACCTCAACACGTGTCGCTGTCTGCAGAATAGGGTGACGTCACATGGCATGCCCGTCATGGCCGACGACCCAAACACTTACCCCAACGCCTGTCCGTCTCTACAGGATGGAGGTGGGGTTGGCATGAACTTCAATACTTCACTACGATTCCTATTCTGCATCTTTTTAACTCCAGCATGTCCAATGCTAATACCAGCAAGCAAACATTCAGCATTGACAAATGCTTGTTTATAATAACTGATGCTAAGTAACCAAAGCTCAGAGTTTTTCACAGGCTGGCATGGCTCACAAAACCTAGAGAGACAGTAAAAGCCATATCAACTCACGGGTTGATATGACTTTGCCATATCAACTTGTGGGTTGATACGACTTTTTACAGGTCTCAAAAATGGTTTGATATCAGAGGTCACCAGTTATTATAAGACTGTAGGAGAGAAAGAGACAAAAAACACAACTGTGAGTTTCACATAAGGTAATGATATCCAACTGCTAATATCAATTCAAAAATAAACATCAAATTTAATTAAACTTAATTTTACATAATTTTTTTTTCATAAAGGGTTTAATATCCCATTGGTCATTAAGTCCACATGGTTTCACATTGTTAAGAGTGAAAATCCATTTGCTTTCTTTTTGGAGGAGAATGTTAGCTCTGTCTCCTCTATTTTGAGTGGTGTAACCCACCCAAGTCTCATAAATTTCAGATCTTCTGGTGAAGAGTTGTGATACGATGTAAAATGTGTCTCTACTTGGGTGTCCTGACGGTTGTTAATTATAGATCTGACATGTTCTTGAATTCATTATTTAAGTGGGTGCACTGTTTTGCCCACATAAGTCAAATTACAACTGCTCCAGAGTACATAACAATGTAGGATGTATTACATGTAATCAACTCCCTAATGTCTACATGAAAGCCAGAGATTTTGGGATGTTCAGACCTGTGATTTGCTATGCCATATTGGCATACGTTACATCTTTGGCACTTATGGAAGCCAGTGGGTCTGTTTGGTAGCCAACTTTGGTTTCTTGGCATGACTGTTTTTTTCACTCAAATATGGACTAGCCTGTCCTTAATATTCCTGGCCAACCTCCACCCCTTAATTTTCATCCTCCTCAGTTCAGCATCATACAAGGGCAGTCTGAGGCATGAAATCAAGGGCCATACACAGACCAGTGCTAGAGAGTTGAAAGTAGAGGAGAGGGTCATGTTATAAGCCCCCACAACTGCCTCAATACTCATCATGCAAGCCATCAGCATGCTTCAGATGTCAAGGACCGCCAGGATGCTCTGAGGCTTCAAATGTATAAAAGAGCAATACTTAACCATGTCCACAGGGGGAGTTGAATGGGGAGCTCCACAGAGAAACTGGATGACATGATAATCTGACAAAAGACCAACGAATCTTGATATTGCTACTGTCAAAACCGATTGAGAAGACTAGATCTAAGGCATGGCCATGTTGGTGGGAGGCAACTGCCTGCATAAAGCCCAGGGATTACATCACCTGGAGGAACTGCATGACAAAAGGAGATGTATCATTGACAGCCCAGGCATTGAAATCACCACAAACCATCACCTTGGGCAACTCCAACACCAGATCAGCCATGAGAATCTCCAGTTCCTGCAGGAATTCATGCCCACAACCAGGATGATGGAAAATGAGCATGATCCTGCAGCTTGTGCCCAGTGCACCTTTTATGGCCACACATTCAAATGATCTAGTCTGTCCCAAATAGTATGCCATCAGCTGCAAGGTGGATCTAAAGCAGATAGCTACCCCATCCCCTCTTCATTCCCACCTAGGGCAATCTACCACAGAAAATCCTGGTGGAACAGATGACTCAAGCAGAGAACCCGGGTCATCCCTCAACCTGGTCTCTGTGATACGTACAAGGTTTGCAGAGGAATCCAAAATAAAGACCTCAATCACAGCCATTTTATTCCTGAGAGACCTGGCATTATGGAGGACTACACTAAGGGGAGAAAACAAGTTGGCTGGTCCATTGGCCACCTGTTGAGGCAAAAGCTCAGAAGCGCGAGGAATAGGGGTAAAGCAGGGAGAACCCCTTTCCAAATACCCCCTACTCCTAGGGTGCCTCCTGGATACCACACTCCTGATCTTACCCTCAAAGTCCACCCACAGAGCAAGTCTACATTGTGAGCAGCGCCCCCAGAGGATCCCCAGCCTTTTTTAGTGGTTGAGCAAGGCTGCAGTCAAAGTACAATGTGACTCCCTGAAGAGGTGACACTCTCATAGCTGCTCAACTGAGTAGACAAGAACAGGCCTGGCTAAGCACATAGCAGGAAATAAATGTCATAAAATAAATGCAATAAAAAGAAACAACCTGCCCTGTCCACCCCATACCCAGCTTTACAACTCTTAAACCATAAGAATAACCCAGCATTCACACCACATTCAAAACATTAAACAAAATGATACCTAAAACATTTATTCCCCGATACTTTCAAAAACTAGCTAAAATAAGTAAAAACTCAAAGCAGTGGTTGGACAAAATACAGACTGCCAGTTAATAGTCCTTTGTGTGCAAAACAGAATAAAAGATAGGGGCAACGATAATGAATCTCTCTGATCTCATCAGAGAGAAATCAAAGTTCGACAGTCTTAAACATTTCCTCAAAGACAGTACTCTCACACCTACTATGAGGACAGCAAAAAAATCAATTAGATTAAACACCAATATGAGTCCAAGCCTGAAGACTGTGAAGTTCCAAAATAAAGCAAAATAATAAATTAGTCACCAACCAAAACTAAAGTTATTGGAGAAGTTCTTTCCAAAGCATATAGCAGTCCAAGAATAGAGGAAGTTGTTTAAAGCAGCCTGGTGGGTTCCCAAGATGACTCAGGTCGGGCTGAAACTGCAAAGCGGCTTGGTAGGAAATAGCAGGTAATGCTCTCAGATGGATACAGCTCCAAAACAAAACAGAATTAACTATGCAGTTCAGGATTAGTAACTGCCTAAAGGCAGACCGTACTAAAATGCCCATGTGAGTAAATCGAGAGATTATCAGACAGATAAAAAACAGAGAAACAAGCACAGTTGCTACCTTTAAAAGTAGTATACCAGGGGAAGGCTCAGTACGCCATACCAGGGAACTCAGTACACCATATCTCAGTTGTATCTCAGTCCACCATCAAAACTTCCACAACTTCCTCAAACTCCATGACATCATAGCTCCATGGACTCAGTGAACTAACACTGAGTAACAAAACAAGCAGTGGAATGAAAACAAAAACGGACAAATATAAACCCAAAAAAGTAAACAAAACTAAAATGAAAGTAAGCAAGCAAGTAAAACTAGAACATTAGAAAACCTAAAGCTCAGATTCAGACTTGGACAGACTAGACAGCACAGCCCAGCCTGACCACCATCTTGACTCTATCACAACACCTACATGCAATATATTAACAAGTAGCAGCCTGCCTGCTGAACCCCCACACACCAAACATTTCCCCTTCCCCTTCCTCACTCTATGTTTTAGCCACTCAATAAATCACTAAGACACTTATTGTTTAGTATCTTTGGCAATTTTTATAATCTGTAAATGTTTTTCTTTTTGCTGTAGATGAGAAATGAATGATTAAGGAAGACTCTCAAAAGCTCTGTTAGGTGCAGGTTTTCAAATCCAGAACCGAGCTGCTGCCTAGCTGATTTTTCCTGAATGTCTGCCTCACACAGAAGCAACTGATGCAGCCAGAAACATTAGAGGATGAATCATATGAGTGCTTGTCTGCCTGAACAAATCAGGTCCATCCTTACATTTCACACATATTCCTCCAACCAATTCCCTCATGTGAGGCAGCCAGTCTCTGTCTGCTCTACCTCCCTACTGTCTTTGCTCTCCAAGACACCTCCTGCCATCCTGTGTGTGTTTCCTCCAGTTCATCCCATCCATCTCTGTGACCTCTGCTCCCTCCTCGCAGTGCTCTCAAAATGGCTCCTGCACCCTCCACTCCCAACCTCCCCATTCTGCTGCTCCAACCTCCCACCTTCTGTTGCTCCCTCCTCTCAGCACTGCCACAGACATCTCCTGCTCCCTGCTTCCCTCTCATCACATTGCAATCTAATCTGATCCAAATTCAGCATATGGTTCAGAAGTGGCTTAATGGCCACATATGTTGCTGGTTTAGGTGAGTTTGGATTTTCTCTGAACCAGTTTGCCCACCCTTAATCAGAATTCCTAGATGGCAGCATAGGCTTGCTGTGCCAATGGTTGCCCATTCAATATTTGATAGTGTATAGTTTTTGGCAGTAAGAGGCAGTTGATCTGTTAAACATTTTCCATTTAAAGCAAGAGAAAGCTGCACTGGTAACAGTGTCAGCAGCTAAAATGATGTTAGTAACTGCTAATAGGGAAAGCGATGGAAGTTATTAAAAAAACTGTAACTTAAAACAGTCTCATTCTACTTGTGTTTGAATTAAAGATCTGTTGCTCAGTGGTGAGTTGTGGAAAAAGGTAAAGGAAACATACTGAGAGTTTATGGCACACACTTCTGTCATTGGTTTCTTTTAAAAAAGATGCAGCAGCCATTCAAGTTCAGTTGAACTGATGTATGGGCTTGCAACAGTGTTGAGCAGAAAAAAAATGGGTGGAATGAGAGTTTCCAATTGTCAATTCAAGTTCAGTTGAACTGCTTTATGTGTTTGCAGGAGGGTTGTGAAAAATAAAAACAGGTGGAATGAGGGTTTCCAGTCAGCTGGAAATGTTCTTGTACCACAGAAGGGTGCAACAAAATGTTAAATATCTGAACTGCGATGCAACAGCATTTCAGCTAGGATGGATTTCCATGCAGAGCAAGCCCTAAATATACACTCTATCTTTATTGCAAAAAAAAACTTACAATAATGTACAAGTTTGGGTTTCTTCTTAAAGCCACAAAAGTGAAGAAATGTGACATTGTTTTTTTTTTAATCCTGACTCCATCCACCCATGTACTACCCTGTGAACCCTTCAAATGTAATACCAAAGCACAATACAGATTTCAAACATATGTTTTAACATCATAAGTAAATAAACTAGCTAGTTATTTTAATAGCTATATAGTCCACACCTTTGCCAGAGCTTCACTGGCAAAGTTATATTGTGGTCTCTTATCTTATCCCCTTTAGCGGAACAGAAGAAATACACAGTTCTTTGGAAAAAAATGACGGGTTTATTTAAAAAACAGCTTACAATGAGGAGCATGACTTGTGCTTGGTAGTGTCAGCAAACCTTTTTAGAACAGTTAAAACCATCAGTCAATCATTCCACCTACCCCACCAGGGACATCCAGGTGAACCCACCATTTTAAAAAGGAGTGCAACCTCTGTAGGAACTATGGCCTCAGAGGCATAAGGGGTGGCTTCTGAGCCATGTCATGAGTGCCCCTTCCCATAAGATGGTGCTATGTACACAGGTCAAAACCAAAAGAGGCTATCTCCTGACTGGACAATAGGGCTCCACATCATCAGGGCCTCACCTCCTGTCAGCCTAGGGAGGAACCCAAGTGTATCAGTAGCAGGTTACCCCCATTCCCCTTTTCATACACTACTTGCAAGATCACCATGCTGCCACAGGATGACTACAGTCCATCCCCCCAAACTATACCATGCTAGCAGTTCTGTAATGAACCCTGTATAGTTGATAAAAAAAAAAACACAATCATTTCTTAAGTCAGACAGATGCAATCTGTCCCTAGCAAACTGAGGCAATTTGGTCACAATTTCATCATGCCATAGCATCATGCCCCATATTAAACCCACATGTTAATCATCCTGCAAGCCTTCTCTCTTGTTTTGGGATTCCTTGCATGTCACCAATTCTGTCTTTGTTCAACGTGCAACCATATCAACACTACCCCCCAGGTGTTTAATAAGACCCGCAGGTCATCTTTCATCTTTCATCTAGCAAAGCAAACCTAGTGACTTCATTAGCTCCAAATCATTGTCCCCCATATGGACCACTAATACTTCAGGAGGGCCACGCTGATAGGCTTCAGCTATGACCCATGGAAGGAAGTCATGCCATTTGCTTCCCTGGTCCTCCATCCAATGCACCTGTTGCTCTTGTGGGTCCAGAAAGAGGTTCTTACCTCTCAGTGTTTGCCTAGCCCATAAAGTAGTGTCCACAAATCCATACCTGCTTCATCTGGAGTTTGCCATCTGCCAGTAAACAAACTATTGTTACAGTAAATGCAGATGCACATACAGTAGTCCATTGCCCTGATGTCTATATGTGGGTATCTGACAACCCTTCTGTCCTCAAATTAGTGGCTGTGCCCTGATGTGAAAAGAATGAGAAGTGAACTCAGTTGAGTTGAACCCCAGCCCCTTCATGACCCTACCAAGGACATATAGGAACTGAAATACTGTCAGTGGGGCTCAGTCTCCACATCAGAAGAATGCACCCCTACTGAGAGGCCTCTGGGCAATGTACGTCTGCAGTTCTGACCTAATGTCCCATTCTGTTTCTAAAAGTGCTCTCAGGTTGCACAAGCAACCAAGCACCACGTATCTCCTTTTCTCTTCCAGATCTGCAAGAACTCCCCCTCTGTTGTCAAGGCTACCTCCTTGTTAAGACTACCTGTGCCTTGTTATGCTGTACCAACTCTGACACATAGAATGTCCAATAGAATTCCACCAAAAAGGCCATTTGGAACAACAAGGTTAAAGGTTCAAGTTTATTGGTTAAAAGTATGCATAATTAAAATGTTACATGCATCACATATGCCAGACAGATTTAAAATCATCGGTATGATACACAAATTTTACACCATTGCACCTCCCATTCACAAAATTAATAGCATATATGGTTTATACTTTCCACCTATACCATTCCTCAAATTGACCCACAATATGATTGTGTGGTCCAACACCTTTTATGAGATATCATTCCTAATTACCCTTTAAATTTTTCTCATAGCTGCATGTCCAAAACTGCCCAACTCAAACAATATTGCTTCTTCTTGTTTCACCAATAGGTTCACAGTTTTTTCTTTAACGTCTTTCCCTTTACTGCCTTAAATGGCTGTTCTCAACCATTTGTTTTTCTCTCTCTTTCCAAGGTTTTACACTCAAAAATATTATGAGGAACTGTTAACCTTGTTTTTGAGTTGCAAATACAAGGCAACCTTTGCCTTTCATTAGTGATTTCCAACTGTACTATAATAGTCCCAACCTTATCTTTGGTATTGCTTTCCTTTGTTTGGCATTGTTGCAGAAAATCAAGTATTTTTCTACCACAAAATTGGTTTTAAACTCTTTTAATAATCTATATTCCATGGACTCTTGTATTATTGCTAAGTCTTTTTGAATAGCTACATCAGTTATCCTTTGTGCTGCAATCTGTACAAATTGTTCTGTATCAGCACTACAATTTAATATATAATTCCTCTCAAGATGTACTTTGTTTAGAACATTATTTAGGTGTCCAAACCAGGTACAGTATCTACTTTTTTGTCACCTCTTGCGTCTTCCCAGCAAGTATGCAGTAAGCTATCCAGGGGTGCAGTTTTCATTCTAGACCAGTATGCTATACTTCTTTTTAGAGCTCTAGATTTTATGTTGGCTCGTGCTTGCGCAGTCAACATCTTGCGGTAGTAGCAGATTTGGAGGTGCGGTCACTGTTGGGAAAATGCAGGGCATGCATCAGAAGGTGTGTCCCTCATTCCCCAATCAGCCAGCAGCAGGTGCTGACCTCACTCATCCCTAATGTGGCCATGAGAACAAAGACAAGGTCTGCTGCAATGAGAGCGAAGCTCTCATGCAGTGTGACCATAACATGCCTCCTGACATGCTGGGAAACTGCCTGTCACAATGCCGACGGGGGAGCCCACTCCCCGTCGGCATCATGCGGCCCCCCCAACAGTTTTTCTTTGCCGACGGGGGGCCCAATCCCTTTCAGCATTTATCCCCATCCCCATTGATTGTGCTGATGGGGGAGCCCACTCCCCATTGGCATAATGTCCACCCCTTGCTTTTGTTGCGTGCCGAGGGGGTGCCCAATCCCCCTCTGTTTGTCTCCCCCCAGTATGTGCCAAAGGGGGTGCCCAATCCCCTGTCAGCGACAGAATCCCCCCCAAAAAA
Source organism: Neoceratodus forsteri (assembly GCA_016271365.2). NCBI lineage: Eukaryota > Metazoa > Chordata > Ceratodontiformes > Ceratodontidae > Neoceratodus > Neoceratodus forsteri. The sequence continues at coordinate 909,993,154 of CM057455.1, read as the reverse complement.
ACACTTAGGTGGCATGCTGGGAGCTCATCCCAGTGTGCCAAATCCCCAGCAAAAAAAAAAACATCCCGCAATGGTTTTTTTGTTGTAAACCTGTAAAACAAAACGGTCCTTCGCAGTCTCCCTGCCCCCTCCCAGCACCCGCACCCTCCCACTGTGCACCCTGCCTCCCCACACACCCCCCTCACCCCATACTTACCTCTAGAGTCTGGGGCGATGATCTTCAGTGGACCGAGAACACGTCTGCACTCTTCAAAGCCGGCGGCAAACTGAAGAAATGCCGGTAAGCTGTATAATGGAATAAATAGCGTTTTTTCAACTTTGATGCATATCTCAGCCATTTTTTGGAATTTTGGTACCAAATTTTCAACATGGGGTTTTTGGGACCCCTCCTCATGAATTCTGGCACTGTCATGGGGTTAATCGGCCCAGAAAGGTGATTTTGTGGTCACTGCTTGGAATCACCTTTCGGGACTGATTAACAAAACGACAGTGCCACTGTTCATGAGGGGTGCTCTCAAAAAGCCTATGTTGCAAATTTGGTGAGAAAATCCAAAAAATGGCTGTTTTACGAGTGTGCGTTGTGCAGTTTTCACGCATGCGCGTAACTTCGTGAATTTGTAAAATTTTCACTCCAGATTTTCAAAATTGGCATTTTTCCACACCTCCTTATGAATGGTACAGCTATCATTTTACATATCCTGACAAAAATGTGTTTTCGCACGTCCGGAGCAAAATAGCGGGGTCACTGTGCGAAATCAGTTTTCAGGACAGTTTGAGGAAATGACAGTGACACTGTTCATGAGCAGAGGACCTAAAAATGCCTATGTTGAAAATTTGGTGCCGAACGTCCATAAAATGACTGTGTTACAAGCATGCGTTGCACAGTTTCCACATACCCTTGTAACTTCACAAATTTGCAATATTTTCATGCCAAATTTTCAACACTGGCATTTTTTCACACATCCTTATGAACAGTACAGCTGTCATTTTTCACATCCTACCCAAAATGTGTTTCCACAAATGTGACGCACAATGGTGTGGACACTGTGGGAAATCAACTTTTGGGACAGATTAACAAAATCACAGCGCCACTGTTCATGAGGCGAGGTCCCAAAATACCTATGTTGACAATGTGTCTAACAAACTCACAAAAATAATTGGGTTACGGACGTGTGTTGCACAGTTTCTATGCATGCTCATGACTTCACCAATTTTTCATATTTTGACTCCAGATTTTCAACGTTGCCATTTTTTTACGTCTCCTCATGAACAATACAGTTGTCATTTTTCAAATCCTGCCCAAAATGTGTTTTCATCCCTGTGTCACCAAATGACATAGCCGCTGTGCAAAACCCTTTCAGCTAACAAACTGATTGGGCTGCTTTTCATGAGGTGGCCTCACAAACAGCCCATGTTGAAAATATGGAGTAAAAATACCAACACACGCCTATGGTGTTAGGGTTTCCAACTGTAGCACCCCACCCTGTACAGACTGACAGGTGTCAGGGGTGTGACTTGGGATCATCAGCTCTAATGTTCACACAATTCCACCTCCACCCCCCCCACCCTGCAGCTAGTGACAGGCATCGTGGTGTGCCTCGCACTGTTCAGTCACAAAGATCACCCCATTCTCCTATACTGCACCCACTTCAGCGTATTTCCTTATGGAATGGAGTAAGTATAATGCCCAAAGACCCCAAAGCACACCACAACACTTGTCAGTGTCTACAGGGTAGGTGAGGTACAATGGCATGAGCATTATAGCTGATGACCGAAACACACACCCCAATGCCTGTCGCTCTCTCCAGGGTGGGGGTGGGGTTGGCATCACTTCAATACTTCACTGCCATTCCTATTATGCGTCTCTAGCTCCGGTACTACTAATGCCAATGCCAGTGAGACAACATTCGGCATTGACAAATGCTTGTTAAATTTAATGTTCCTGTTTCTGCTCTTAGTACCACATTAGATGTATACCTTAGTAGCCCCATGGCCACTTTTAAGAATAAATTCTGTATCTTTTGAAGCTTATTAAAATTTTCTATAATGCTCCAAATTTCTGTGGCTTATAAAATCTGACCATTTACTTTTGCATTAAACATCTACTTTGCGCTAAAAAGGAATTGTTACCAAATGTGTTAGCGAATCTGTTAATGGCCGGTACCATTTTTGATTTGCTTTTTACAGCCTAAGTTATTTTCAAAGACTACACCTAGGTAGCAATAATCAGATACCTCTTCCAGGATTAAATTATCTATTTTCCACTGCTTAACTTCTGTCCTTTTCTTATACCTCCCAAAAACCTTTATTTTAGATTTTTGTTAATTTATTTCTAGATCTATTTTTTTAAGGAAGTTGATCAATGCCTTCATAGCTCTCATGAACCCTAATGGAGTCTGTGAAAATCTGACCGCATCATCAGCATATAACAAAATTTGAATGGGAATACTGTTCACCACTGGAGGGAAAGTGTCTATTAGACTTAGTTCTTCCACTGCTGTTTCGAGATATATATATATATATATTTCTACAATGGGGTGAGACATATTCCAGTGAAATAAACCATGTTATTTTCACTGCAGTGAAATAAATCCTGATGATGTCAGCAGAGTTAAAATAAATACCATTTATTACACCCCCAAAACCCACACTAAACCTGCACAAAGCCAACCAATCACGCAAAGCTGCACAAAGCTGCGCTAAACCCATGCTACTCCAGCACAAATTATACATTTTGCAGCAGTGCCCCATTGTATAAATAGGACATGATGTGTATATCGTGGAATATGAACATATTACCCTGCTCATGAGCACTGTATTCCACTGTGCCTTCAGCACTCGTGAAATATCCAGGCTCACTCTGCAGGAGTGAAAATATTTTCCATATTCCACTCGTAACCATCATGTATCCCCTATATATATGTATACAGTATATATATATATATACTGTATATATGTATGTATGCATGTACTTGTATATATTTGGGCTCCCCATGGCCCAAACAAATAACATCCCCCTTAAGGGGTGTCTGGCTCCCTGTCCCTGGGCTAAGACACAGATACGGCACACTGAAGAGTCCAGATGAGAACGAAACACATGTATGTGTCTGCTGTTCTTAGTCTTTGCTGATTGCACTGTGAGGCCTTCCAGCACCATGCAATTCTGCTTTAAGTTGAGCCAATCCAAATTCTGTCATGGGGATTTGCATATGTTTCCCATAATGCTTTGCATTATTGGGGTATGTGCAATTGTGTTCTTTCTCTCTAATATACACATATATATATATATATATGTATATATGTATGTATATATATATGTACAGGTATATACATCTTAAATAAGACAGGAGCTAGTAAGCAGCTTTGCTTTATATCATAACTAGTTGGAATAGCATCTGTCATTGCTCCGTCCTTTCCATATCTAATTACGCTAACAGCGTCTATAGCTTTGTTTATTATCATCTCTAATTTATTGTCATTTTTTTCCTTTCACAGATATTCCATAGAGTATTTCTGTTTATACTGTCAAACACAGCTTTACTATCAATTAACACTGTATATATTTTTCTCTTTTTTGTTGTGACGTATAAGTCCAGGATTAGAGTAAAAATTTGGTCTAATGTGGTATGATTTTGTCTAAAACCAGCTTGATATCTGGAAATGAATTTAGCCTCCTCTACCCAGTTTTGTAGTCTGTTAAGTATCAGTCTTGAAAATATCTTCAAGCTTATGCATAGTAAAGATATTGGTCTTTAATTGTTTGGGTCTAACTTAGGACCTTTTTTGTGAATTGGTACCACCATTCCTTTTAGCCGTATTTCTGGTATGATTTCTTTGTCAACCAACACGTTGCAAAATGGGGTTAGAATCTCAGCCCACCAGGTGGTGTCCTCATGATATATTTCTGCTGTCACATGATCGACTGCTGAAGCCTAATTTCTCTTTTGCGCTAATATTTCCCCTCTCACTTCTTGAACTGTGAAGTTTATCCATACTGGTTCTATTTCCTTTGTCTTATTCATCTCCTCATCTATTTTATTCCTAGCACTACCTTGCCCTACTTTAAAAACTTTTTTAGAATGTATTAACCACTCCTCAGGGGGAATCAAAGCTTCCACATTATTTCTTTGCTTGTCTATTCCATAAGCAATTAACTTCCAAAACACTTTGTTATCTTTTTTCCTAGTATAGCCATCTGTAATGCTTCCCATAACTGTTCTTTATATTTTAGTTTCCTGTAGTCTATTAGTGCCCTATATTCTTTCCTTAGATAAATAAAAGTAACTCTGTCTTCATATCTTGCATATCTCCTCGTTCTCCTCCCTAGTTTGTTTACCATCTTTCTCATGCAGAAGCATTCTGAATCTAATCATTCTGCCTTTCCTTCAAAATCTTCCAGTTTTCTCCCGGGCCTTCAATATAAATGATCTATTATATACTTTTCTAAGTTGGTTATTTTCCCTATAGTTTCCATGGCCAGGACATTCAACGGAGATGAATTCTGCACAACTGGGTTGCACTGGCACATCCCCGATATGCATTCCTGGGCCATATTCAAAAGGGGTTGATGCCCCACGCAAATCTGGATGCAACACAGCGTAAAGATAATATATGAGGCACATCCGGAAGGGTCGTTTCCCTGCATATGGGCACATCTCCATATTCAGCAAAGATGTGCGACGCAGCTGCCGCATATCTCAGAGATGTGCCAATCAAAGATAAGCAATGAAAAACCATGCCTAAGTCATAGCCACCCACAAGTGGGTTACTGTATTGCACAGTGCTACACAGCAGCCCAGCCCCTGGGTGGCTACCCCCCAGCCCCAATTGTGACGAGATCTGATAATACCCCCATATCCATGGTAGTCTAGTGTCCACCCTGCCCATCCCCAATCATATAATAAATCATATCCCCCTTTCCTGGTAGTCTAGTGTCCCCCCGCCCATCTCCGGTCAAATGTAATAAAAAGGACATCTGTCCCTGGTAGTCCTGTGGCCCCCCTGCCCATCACACCATGGCAGTGTGGTCATACAGCACACACCTGCAGACCACCCTTCTGAGGACACCAACAGATGTCAGCATACTCATGCAGCACTGTGGGCATGGAGGGTGTTGAGGTGAGGGTGTATGGGTGGCCAGGCTGCACCACAGACTGAGTGTGACCACATGGCTGGGACACATCATGCAGTGCACATGGGCCAGAATGGGGAATACCCCAACACCAGTGTGCCTGTCTGATCGTACGTGTCCCCCCAGCCACATACCACACAGCTGTACAAACACCACAGCACACACAGCTGGCCATGTCACTGTGAGCATCCCATGCCTGAGGTACAGCATCTGTGGGTTACACAACAGTGTAACAGTACTGTCCACTGTCAGTAAACACCTGCAAGATGGGCCTGTCACTGTGTACATTGCAGTTGTCATCATTGCCCGTCACACCATAGGCATTGCTGTGTCCCTCACGCTACTGGCCCCCTTGCTACTGTAGTGTCTGCTGTGCACTGTAGCATAACCTACAATGTGACAGTTGCATGCAGCACCACCACCACTGCCTATGCTGTGTTGTCCCCTGAGGCACAATATGCTATGCTGTACTGTATACATGTAGCCTGCAGCTACCATCATGCACTGACAGACTGACCTACAGGTGGAGCTACGGGCATACCCGGCCAGCCCCTGCACATCCAGACTGACCTACAGGTGGAGCTGTGGGACCCTGCAGTAACACTGGGCAAACTGCTTGCAAATCAGAGCATAATGAGATGCTAATCTGGATGTTTGCCCACAGACTACCTAAGTAGGCTCATTTGCATGTCACTTTTGAATATGGCAAAGTTTAGCCCTGGGCAAATGGCTTAGCTCTGTGCTAAACCCACGCAAATGTGTTAGAGCAGCACAAACATTTTGGGGACTATTATACAGTTTTGCACACTGTACTTTCACATGCACTGCTACCTGCAGCTGTACTGGGTCCACGCATTTCCTGGCACACACATTGACCACATAGTTCACCTCTACCTACCTTCATGTCGTTGTGCACTGTGTTGGGGTTGTAGTTTGCACTTCCTGGTTGCTATATTCAAAGCTATCTTATTCCAGGACTAAGTTTGCCCTGCACTCCTAGCCCAGTTTGCCTGGCTTCATTTGCATGCTATATTCAGAAGCTGTTTGCGCTGGGCTATTCCTTTTGAATATAGAAGGCTTTTGTGTCTGTGCTAAGTTTGCCCACCAGACAGGCCTACCAAACTTAGTTGTTTTACTCACCTAGATGTTACATGCCTAATAGTCCTCTATGATGCATTTGCTACAATCAATAGCCCATGTTTCCTGAAGCATGATTATGGGAAATTGCTTCAGAAATCTCAAACATCATGTGTCTTTAAGTTTTTCTAGGGCATCAGGAATGTTCCAGTTTAATATTTATATTGATTTACCTTTTTCCCATTAAATCTACCCTTCTATCAGTCTAATTCAATTTCAGTTCTACAGTGCATTTCTGAGACCCTTCCTCTATGTCTAGTGAGTTTTCATCTTCTGATTCTTGGAGTATCAGGCTTATTAATTATTAGTCTCTTCTGCATTCTGCCTCTTATGTATCTGTCATTTTGTGCCTCTGGGGCTAACATGTGGACTTTTTCTATCAGGGCCAGATACGTGGTGATTCTTGGCTGTAATTTACAATCATTCTTTTGACATTTTAGGCATTCTCAGCACTCTTGTCATGCACCTCCTTTTGTTCATGTTGTACATAATAGATATTTCTGCACCCACGCCTATGAGATTGGACTGATCCTGATATTTTAAGATCAATTGCCTTGTTGCACTTGTTCTAGTAACCAGACAAACCCATCCTTTCTCCTTGTTAGCTCTGTATCTATAAACTGAAAGTTAAATGTGTGTTCTAACATTCCTTTACAGGTATTGTATACTGCTATCTTTAAAGAGTCCTTGTTCTCACTAGCCCAGTGGCACTGAAGGTTGAGGTGCTGGAAGCCACACCTCATGCCACGCTGGTGACCCGGGTTTTGGAACGAGCCTGGATCATCAGGGGTCGGAAGGTGGGGAGAGGCTGGGAGCTGAATTGAGCAGCCGCAGGGCAGCTCTCCTCTCTTGGGTGGGGACTCAGTTGTTTCTACTGCAGAGCTGCCCCCATTGTAGGCCCAAGGGAAGTGTAACTGAGGAGTGGCTAGAACAAGGATGGTGCCTTGGATCACTGCGTGTGCATACCTCCACATGTGCCCAGGAAACCATGGCAATAGGAGGAGAGAAAACATGAAACAACTGAGATGGCTAGCTTCATGATGACCCTGAACAGCTGTACCAGCTCCCTGGAGTCCAGTTGTTGGCTTCTGGGAAGGGGGGTGATGCCTTTTGCCATCAGCCCTGCCACGGGGGGGGGGACAACCCCTGGCGGACTTGCCAGGAGTGCTAAGTACGGGAAGCTGGGGACTGGAGAATGAGCCCCTCCAAGGGAGGGGCCATAACCAACTGCCAGCCCCAGAAAGGAGGAGGATAAAAACCTTGATTAACAAATAAAAAAAAAAAAAAAAAAAAAAGAGTCCTTGTTCTCATTTTTAGTCTTTGGTATTCCTTAAAAGAAAACAGTTGTGGCCTGCTGATCATACCTTGTTGATTTTTCTCTATTTTTGTTTGATAATGTTTCCCATTCTGCAGGTTCTTACTGTCTGTTATCTCTACCTGGATTCCTTTCTTTTTTATGTCCTAACTCTATTGTTCACATTCCCTCAGCTAATCTTTGGCCTATCATATTATTCCTCATTCCCTCCTCCTTATTGTATTCTGTACCAGTTCCTATATCTCTGGTTTGGATGACCTTTACACAACCCTTATTTCCATTGTTATTATCCCTGTGCTTGGTATTCATGCTGTTCTTATTCTTGTTCTTACTCAAGTCCTCTACCAGTGCACGGACTTCTCTAAACTCTTGTCTGCCATTCTCCTCTGTTAATTTTTTAATTGTTTTTGATTTCTTCTCCTTCTGTGTGTTCTCTATTCTAATTTTATCACCACGTTTTTCCTTGGAATTTTGCCTACTTTGGGGTTTTTCTTTTCCTTGATTTCATTTTGCAATAGATTTTCTCAAAATTTCAATAATTTCTTGTAATAATTTGTTTCCCATATTAATCTTTTTCCTGATGAGCTTTAATTTTCTGGAACTAGATGTTTCTCTTATTTCTCTCCCCTTTGTTATTCCCACCTTTGAAATTTCCCCACTCGGTGCCACCTCTGAGCTCCATAAATGTGGGACATCTGGAGGGCATTGGGTTAGTGGGTCTAGTCTAATTACGTTTGTATAAGGAGTCATAAAGTCATCAAATTTTTGCAGGAAGGATTTTTATTGTTTTTCTGAGGCGCTCTCTTCCATTTCCTGTATAATGTCCTGGTTACTTCTGTGGACCAGAATTTCCCTTTCCCTGGCATTATGTTATATTCCCTTTATTACCTTCTTTTCCTTAACCCCACTTCCACTTGTCTCAACCAGCTCCCCTCTAACCATTGGTCCACTCTCTTTGTTTGTTTCTGTTTCTATTTCTCCATTTTTTTGGCCCCTCCAGAACTCTGATTTCCATCATTACGGGGGTTCTTCAGTCCCTAATGTAGTGTAATTTTTATATTTTTTGATGAAGATGTGGTTAGGGGGAGTGGCACTGAGCTTTGGTACTGTACAAGCTATCTCTTTTTTCCCCACCAGTTCAATTTTTTTCCCTGGTTCCAGAATGTAACTGGTAATGTTTCTTTCTAAATTGTTTCCTTTCTTCCTTGCTTGTTTCTTATTTCAATATACTTTTTTGTTTTAAAAGAGTTGACCATTATTCTTTTTCTACTTAGCCTTGTTCCCATTTTAAATCAAAGTAATCACTATTTAGGACCAGGGCCAACTATAAAGTATAACAGCAAATAGCAAAAGGGGAACAGAGAGAGAAAAATATATATATATTAATAATTTACAAATTAAGTACTAATACAATCACAATGTCCATTCAAAGGTGGAATAACAAGTCTGTTTTTAAAAAGTTTTTCCATTTATTTGGTTTGGTGTCTTCTGTTTTCTCTTTTTCTTCTAAATGCAGTTCTTGTCTTGGTATAAGCTGTTGAACTCAGTCTTTCTTTCTGATGTGGCACAGGTTTCTACTGACCACCTTTGGATCGCCTTTTCCCAGTCAGGCAACGTTTGAGCCATTTTTCTTTTGCTTTTCACTCTCCTTCCACCTTTTCTTTTGTCCTCCGGGTTGTAGCCACTCTGTCCCTTATATGCTGACAAATATAGTTAAAGTACTGAGGTTTGGTGAGGTGAGGTGCAAGAACCAAAATGATTTTTTTTGAATGTCAATTATAGCACCTTTTACTGTCCCCTCACCTCTAGTTTTAATTTCTTAACAAAAATAAAAACTCCACTGATTCCCCAGACACCTTCAGCAAGATTTTACCCTTTTAGAGCTTTTAAACCAAGGTAATCTGATTTCTTACACCATATTTTAGACACTGGCCCCAATATTCAGAATGCGCTCAGCAATGGCGCAAGTGGTGGAGCAGCACAACCAAGGTGTGCAGTAGCAAGTAAGGGATATATTCAAAGGAGATATGCAATGGCACATCACCTCTGAATATAGCACAGAATGCACAGGGCACATATACAATGTGCCGGCTCATCCCCAAGACAGGTAGGACTGAGAATGCTTCATCGCAACTGTAGCTGCGCTGGGCACAAGTCCTGGATATTCAGACCTGGACATGCAAATGGGGCCATAATGTATGCAAGGTTCAAATGGGGCCATTTGCATGTCATTATGACCCCATTTGCATGCGTTGCACAGGGCGGCCTGCGAAATGCACCTGGTGCCCTGCACAGCATGTGGTGCAGACAGAGGGGGTCCTGGGGCAACCCCCCCCGTAGTGGTGATCACCGCATAACACACATCCCAAACGTCCCTGGTATTCTAGTGGCACCCCCCTCCCACCCATAGCTGCACTGCCCGTACAACAACATATACCAATCCCAGGTAGTTTAGTGATGCACCCCCACCCTCCCCATAGCCCGATCACCTGGGCTATAATAATAAATTAATCCTGGTAGTCCATTGGGACCCACCTTCCCCCAATGTGTTGATCCCTTAAGTGTACAAGTCTGTACAGCCCTGGTAGTCTTGTGGTCCCCCACCCCAGCTGTATCCCCGAGCACCGATTGTCCCGTGTGGTCCCTATCTGGTGGTCCAGTGGCCCACCACCCTCACAGGCCCCTGCCCACCCAGCATCCCCATCATCGGTGGGCAGCTGCAACCACCCGCATACTGCTCGGCCACCCGCCGACGACCACATATGTAGCTGGACATCTGGTCCCACTGTGGACCATTGAGTGCAGTGCATACTGTACATGTCACCACAAATATGTGAATGAATGAATGACCCTTCATTCACATATCTGTGTGTGACATGTACAGTATACACTGCACACCCATTGGTCCACAGTGTGGACCAATGGGCTTACAGCTCATACTGTATGATGTAATTTGGCAGGCAGCCGGGTGGTTTGTGGGTGGGTTGTAGCTGCCTACTGATGTTGGGGTGGTGCTGAGTGGGCAGGGAGCCTGTGAGGGTGGAGGGGCCACTGGACTACCAGGTAGGGGACCTACACCGGATGATCAGTGCTCGGGGATATGGTTGGGGTGGGGGGACCACTAGGCTACCAGGGCTGTACAGACTTGTACACTTACAGGGATCACCACTTCTGGGAGGGAGGTGGATCCCAATGGACTACCAGGGTTCTTGTAGTATTATAGCCTAGGCGATCAGGCTATGGGGAGGTGGGGGGGTACCGTCAGACTATGAGGGACTGGCATATTTTATTGTATTGTATGGGCGGTTCAGCTATGGTCAAGAGGACGGTATCACTTGACCACCAGAGAATGGAACTACACATTTTTGCAGTGATTGGGGTTACGGGTGGGGAGAGGGGTACCACTAGACCACCAGAATACATATGGGTGCTTGTGGAATGTGTTCTTGATGGGCAGTTGGCTACCCATGGCTGGCAGTTGCTGTGTTGCGCTGTGCAGTACAGCAGCCCACCTGTGGGTGGCCAGCATTAGAGCCATTTTTGGGGGGGTTCAACTGTGTTCCCCAGTATGTGGCACATCTGAGGGTCATGCCAGCATATACACCACACATCCTGAGCTAAATATCGGGATGTGCTGCATATGCATGGGCATGCCCCCTTCAGATGCACCACATACATCACCTTTGCTCCTCAGTGCATCGGGACTTGCACTGCGCAAGTCCCCCTTCTGAATATTGCCCCAGAGCACATTACTGGGGTTGTGCTGGCTCAACTCAGTTGCACCAGGCACAACCCCTTTGAATATCTCAGCCACTTGCTATATACACTATACCAGCTTTCATTTCTGGAAGCTTTTGGGAGCTTAATTACTAACGGTGGGTCTACTTTAAATTTAACAGCAAATCCACCTTAAAATTTTTATACCTGAGTTAGACTGTTTTAATTAATTCCAGTGATATTTGCAGAATTTAGTACTTACGAGAATTGTTTTTTAAGCATTTGTCTCAGGGTTGGGTCATCTGGATACAAAAGTTCCCTTTGGGCCTCTTAGTTTTCACTGGATTTAAACATGGTAACCCCCCACTGGTGTACAGGCATTGAATCTACCTTACAAGTGGCCATGGGCTTTCTGCAACTTTTGCAGGTAACCAGTTTCACAATTTTCCTTCCCAGTTTGTCTAGCAATCTTTACCAACATTTTATAAACATGGCTGGTTAAAAGTTATTACTTTAGCTAGACATGACTATGGGCTAGTTCAATACATGTATCTCACTCTCTCCTGGCAGAAATGGCTCCTATACCTGTTGGACGCCCATACCTGCACTATAAGCCACAGGATCGCATGACTCACTGGCGTGAAATACAAAAACTTTTTAAAGTTTAATTCTATTTAAAACACTCCAAGTGCCTTATTAGTTTTACTGACTCCTTATGCCCATGAAACTTAACCTGTTTTAAGTTCTCGTTTCACCGTTTTCATTTTCAGCACATATTTTAAATTTGTGTTTGGGACAATCTGCTAATATTTATGTTTAAAAATTATATTGATAAAAGATATTAGTATGCTTTTATGTCCCTACCGGCAAATATACAGATCTACTGATTGACACTATTAGAACTGAGGGTCGGTAGTACAATGCAGGAAGACCAGTGTCCTAGATGGAAACTGAGTCCTAAAGGCTGTCTAAACTTTAACCCCCCCCTTCCAAAACCTGTTTAGTACTCGACACTAGTAAAAATAAGTAAAATAATTAAATTAAAAAAAGTAAATTTAAAATTCAAAAACTCCCTTATTGGAGCACTAAAACACTGTAGCAGCCACTGAGAATAAAACAAATAGCTTCAAATATGCTGTCTCCACAGAACAAGCTTCTGTCTCCTGATATGCCTCCAAAACACCTCCAACTTCTGTTTACCTATGTTTATCCTCCATTCAATTTCTCCACAGGACCGGAGATTTTGTCGTCTAGTCTTGTTGATTGGGTGGCTCCTCCTTGGCTTCTCTCCCTGGCATCCGGCCCTCTGCTTGCTGCTATCTCCTCATGGAAGCAGGCTCCCCACCATCCGACTCCAGGCACCTATGTAGGGACAAAAGCACAGCCAGTGAGGGAGTCCAGCAAAATAGCTGCACAAGACCGTCTGGAAAGCGAATGGTAAAGACACTTTTGAGCTGTAAAATAGCTAATATCTGATAACAGTACAATGCACTGCCATTTGAAATCTGCTACTTAAGCTGTACAGGAAATGGTGGCAGACCTGTTCTTAGTGTTACCAGTGCAAAACCATTAGCCTGCTTTGTCTGTTGCTCCTCAACAACCCAGCATGTGGCTGCTATATGAACAATAATATTTCTGACGGTGACAAACACATCTGTCCTAATTCTCACCAAACCTGTTTTAATAGGCAGGCGCTATTTGGGCATCATCCGTCTTCCCTTTTCAGTGTCCCTCGTGCTTATCCTCCAAACAATTTGCAAAGCCAAAGTGCCCGCATGTTGTAATCGAACTCTGTGACCTTGGAAAACCAGGCTATCCATGCCAGATGTCACTCCACTACCCCTGGCATGAAGCCACTACCTACTGGCATAGCTGCTCCACCAATATCAGCCATATATTCCCCACCTGTGGGCCTGATATACACTTACTATACCCTCAACCCCCTTACTGTATGCTGGGACCTCTGCCACTGTAAACTAGAAAAGCATCAGCAATATCATTGTCAACCCCAGACACATACAATGCTTTAAACCAAATATTTAATAACAGGCACTTCAAAACAAACACCCTCATGAGGATCCTCATCAACAGCCCCTTTGCACTTAACTGCCCATTAATGGTGTTACCTACTTCCATGTTATCTGTCCAGAAAATGACCATACTGACACAGAACAGGGTGCTCAACACAAACAGGGCCACCACTGTTGAGAATAATTGCAAAAGAGTGACATTTTTTGTTACACCTGCTTTCCACCAGCTCAGCAGACACTGTTCCACATACCAAGCTCCTCAGAAGTAGGCTTCAAAGCCGAAACCCCAGATGCATCCATGTAGAGCTCTGTTTCTAAGCTGGTAGTGACCATCAGATGGTTTGATGTGCCATATAACAATTCAAAAAGGCTAGCCATATCCCAGATCCTCTTGTATGCTCTTGATAACTCGAAGTCTAAGGTTTATGGCATCCAGACCCTAATCATTGCTAGTCTGCTAGGAAAGTCTTCTCCATAGGATTACCTTGCATGCAAAATTGAGGTGACCTAGTAGTTGCTGAAGCTCTCTCAATGTAACCTTGGTTAGAGGAATGAGGTGTGAGCGAGCTTGATACATCCAGCAGACCAGACCTGAGTTTGATACTCACAACCTCCACCTGCATACTGTGTAACTCTGAGCAAGTCACTTAACCGCCCAGTGCTCCCAGGTCGCCCCTGAAAACAGGCACTTGTGTCTAGTGGGCCTTACCTGGTTACCAAAGACTAAAATAAAAAAAAAAACAACCTTGAATGTGCCTGCCACTTTGGCCAATAATTTCTATAAGGCCTGTACCTTCTCTCTGCTGTTAATCTAAAAACAGTGCCTGGTGTATCAGTCTCAATATTCAGGAAGGACAAAATTTTTCCAGGCCTCTCCATCTTGGCCCCCGTCAATGGTACAACAAAGTCTACGCATACCTTCTGAAACACCTTCTGGAGATGCCCACATTCCCCAAAGCTAGCACTCCCTACAAACAACAAATCATCCAAGTTAATGGCCAACCTCCACCCATTCTGCCTTGATTGTTTACACCCAGTCCATTAAGGTGCTGAATTGCTCAAACACCAGGCATGACACTGTACACCTCCTGGGCATGCATATGTCCACATAGTACTTTCCCTCAAACTTCATTCCCAGCAGGTTCCTGTCACTTTTTAGTGCACCAGCAATAGCCATAGTACAGACACTCTGTCCACCTTCACTAAAAAGGCCCAATTTTCCTCCACCCTCACCACCTCAACAAGCACGGGTCATTGTATTCAATGTAGTCATTGACAGAATCCTCTTCTAGGCAAGGCAGGTGGTGTATCAACCTGAACTCCCCCAGTGTCTTCTTGGGGACCAGTCCAGTCAGGATTACTTGCAAGCATACTGTAGTAAGGGTGGGGCTGGAACCAGACTGCTGATCTGCCCTGCTACTCCCTCCTTGTGCATCTTGTTCCATACCATGTGTGGTCACTCCCTAGCAGACTTCAAGTTCTCAGCCTCATATCTCTGCCTAAGTCCCTCATACAGAATTCTAAAACCTACTGTGAAATCCTCCACCAAGGAATGAGCAGCTGCCTGATCTGGGTACTGGACCAACCATGGCATAAGTATATCCATACTCACTGGCACTGGAAGGCCTGTTGTGCTACTTCTGAAATAGACAGGGGGGTTAATCCTGTCTGGTTTGCACTGTGTGAAATGAAAAAGCCTGCTGCAGGCCATGCACTCATGCTTGAACTTCAACTCTCTGCCTTACACACCCCTTAGTTGTAATTGTAACATAACTTGTTCACCACCCCTCCCCATTTGGTAAAGCCCTGCAAGTCTCTCTTAGGGAATTGGACAATCCTGACTGGAAAACTGCTGTTTGTGTGCTGGATCTCCCCCTCAAATTGCTCAATGCCCCACAGCAGAGTCATGTCCAGCATGTTACCATGCCTAGTCAGAACTGTTTGCTTCTGCCAATAAAACAATTCATCATATTCCTGCCACCCATGCTCTGACTTACTCAAATGCACAGACATGACCCTACTGTAATAATTCCATAACCCATTTTCCTTCTCCTGGAGCCACCTACTGTATTGTCCTCACAAAGACTATAAATGGTGCTATCCAGTTCTCCCAAGTAAGGTGGACCTGGACCAAACTTCTTATTTCTCCCCCTCATCCTTCTCCTTCTTATTTTTTTTCCTTCCTCTGGCTACCAGGGCTGGTTCAAGATTGTGAACAGATCCATGTATTCCCCTTTCAAGGTTTGTAACCACACTTTCACCATCAGGTGAGATCCGATCAGCTCTCCTAGACTTATAAACTCTTCTGCTGGAGAAGAAGCCACTTCTAGTACTCTGGTGCCCCTGTTAGGGGTGTGGCCAGCCCAGAGTTTGGCAGCATCTCACAGCCGTGATGGGGATCGATCCTGTCACCTGGGTCTAAGGTCCTTCCCCCCTCATACTTGTCCTTCCTGGTACGCCAGCAGCTGGTCTAACTCCTGCTCTAATACCAAAGGTTGATGCTCTCCTATTGCTGTTCCCAATCCTCCTATCTGGGCAACGGATGACGGAGCAGGCATCGTGGCTAGCAAGGCCTGACTTCTCTTCTGAGGAGGGGTATCATGTACCAGAGCCCTGCCTGGTCACCTTGGTCCACAAGAATAGTTTCCAACACCAGGACCTGAATGGGCCCCACTGGAGGCTAAGGCAATGTCAGGCACTCCTAGATGGGCAGCACCCTTTGCTCTGGACTAGTGAGGGGGTTGGTCCCCTCTTCTGCTCTTGGATCTCTTCAGCACCGGCTCTCCTCTAGGGTTTCTGTCTTAGAAAATGCTAATCAACAAAACCCTCAGCATGTTTGCAGTTCATTTGCATCACCAGGTAAGAAAAAAGGTCCATCCCCCCATACAACGCACAGGAGAAATGCCAAACCTCACCCAACAACTAACACACTGAAATCTGGCCAATGGAAAATCATGTACACAAATGCTCACAGCCTGGGAAATAAGATACCAGACCTGCAGGCAATAATGTCAGAGGCTAAACTGGACATAGTATCAATAGTGAGACGTGGTTTACCAGTAACCACACTTGGGAGACTTCAGTACCTGGCTGTGTACTGTTCAGAAGAGACCGAGGTGTAAAAGGGGGGTGGAGGGCCCTGTATGTCAATGAAAATATCAAAGCTACAGAAATTCAGAATACACATAAGGAGCCAGAAGAACTGTGGGTCACCCTGGAAACAGGAAATGGGACAGCCATAAGAACTGGGGTTGTCTACAGGCCCCCAGACCAGGGGTAGGACATAGACATATTACTGTTAGAAGATATACAAAACATGACAGCTAAAGGGGAGGTTCTGATAATGGAAGACTTCAACATGCCGGATGCAGATTGGTCAATACCAGCAGGAACATCTGCCAGAACTAAACACATTGTGGATTCCCTGTAGGGGGAGGGCCTCAAACAACTGGTACAACAACCCACAAGAGACAGGGCTATCCTAGATCTAGT
Source organism: Neoceratodus forsteri (assembly GCA_016271365.2). Taxonomy (NCBI): domain Eukaryota; kingdom Metazoa; phylum Chordata; order Ceratodontiformes; family Ceratodontidae; genus Neoceratodus; species Neoceratodus forsteri. The sequence goes on along the minus strand of CM057455.1, from coordinate 909,976,332 downwards.
ACTGACTAACAGGGAAGGGATCACAGCTCTCCAGGTAGAAAGTCACCTGGGGGCCAGTGACCATCATATGGTATGGTTCAATTTGGCCACTACATCTAAATCATCCCATTCCAAGGCAAAAATATGGGACTTCAGAGGAGATGACTTTGATAAGGTGGCCAACAGAGTTAAGCTAGCCCTGGCAAAAAGAAACACAGGGGAGTGGGTACAGGCAAAGTGGTCAAGCATTAAGGATGCAATAGTTGAAGCAACATCCCATTGTGTTAGACAGAAAAGGAAGTGCAAAAGAAGAAGGAAACCACTTTGGTTCCCAAATACAGTAGCAGAAAAGGTCAGAGCCAAAAGGCTGGCCTTCAGGAAATATAAGGAAACACAGCGGGATGAAGATAGGGAGGCATACCAAACTGCCCTAAGGGAAGCAGGGAAGCAGTAAGGCAGGCAAAGTCCCAAACTGAGGAAACACTAGCATGAACAGTAAAAGAAGGTGACAAGACTTTCTATAGATACATTAGTGAAAGGAGAAAGTCCAGAGGGGGTATTGCTAAGCTCAAAGGAGAAAAGGGGGGCATGTGAGTAGGAGGACCCTGTAAAAGCATTTATCCTAAATAGATACTTTTGCTCAGTATTTACTGAAGAGAAGGTAGGGCAGGGCCCACAGCTCAGCACCATGGACACAGGGGGGAGGGAGGTGATCACTACTCCCTTCACAAAAGAAAGGGTCCTACAAGAGCTCGCTAAGTTCAGGGTGGACAAGGCAGTGGGACCTGATGGTATACATCCCAGGGTACTTAAGGAGCTAAGGGTGGAACTAGCAGAGCCATTAGCAGAACTGTTTAGTGAGTCTCTGAGCACAGAAGAGGTCTCAGAAGACTGGAGAAGGGCTCATGTGATCCCACTCCACAAGAGTGGTAGCAGGGAGGAGGCAGGGAAATACAGACTGGTCAGTCTTACCTCAGTAGTGGGCAAGATTATGGAGGCATTCCTTAAGGAAAGGATAGTGCAACACCTGGAATCCATAGGGGCACAGGATCCAAGACAGCATGGGTTTACAAAAGGAAGGTCCTGTCAAACTAAGCTCATAGATTTCTTTGACTGGGTAACCAGAGTGGTGGACCAAGGGGGAGCAGTTGATGTCACCTACCTTGACTTCAGCAAAGCTTTCAACACTGTTCCACATAGAAGATTGATAAATAAGCTGGGTAGGCTTGGGGTGGTCAGAAGTTGGTCAACTGGGTGGCAAACTGGTTGACGGGCAGAAAACCGACAGTGGTGGCAAATGGTATACAGTCAGAAGAGATGCATGTCACAAGTGGGGTACCTCAGGGATCAGTCCTGGGGCCAGTCCTCTTCAACATCTTCATCAGTGACATTGCAGATGGACTAGAGGGTAAGGCTTGTCTGTTTGCAGGTGACACCAAGATCTGCAACAGAGTAGATGATTCAGATGGGGTGGGCAGAATGAGAAGAGATCTGGATAAACTAGCAAAATGGTCAGAAGAGTGGCAACTGGGATTTAACGCAAAGAAGTTCAAGATCGTGCACATAGAGAAGAGAAACCCTGAAGCCAGCTATAGCCTGGGAGGGGAGTTGCTGGCAGTCACAAAGGAAGAAAGAGACTTGGGCATCATCATCACTGATGACCTGAAATCATCCAAGCAGACCTCTAAAGCAGTAGGTAAGGCTAGGGAGATGTTAGGGTGTATTAGTAGGGCTATCACAAATCGTAAGAGGGAGGTAATAATCCCTCTTTACAAGACACTGGTTAGGCCCCATCTAGAGTACTGCATGCAGTACTGGAGGCCACACCTTCACAAGGACATTAACCAAATTGAGGCAGTCCAGAGAAGGGCAACCAAAATGGTGCAGGGACTGCATCAGAAGACATATGAGGACAGATTAATGGAGCTCAATATGTATACCCTTGAGCAAAGGAGGGAGAGAGGTGATATGATCGAAACATTCAAACACCTTAAGGGCATTAACAAGGTGAAAGAGTCTAACATGTTTAAATATCAGAAAAATAGCAGGACAAGAGGACACAGCATGAGACTAGAGGGAGGCCGATTAAGGGGGAATGTGAGGAAATTCTTTTTCACAGAAAGGGTGGTGGATGCATGGAATGGCCTACCTCAGGAAGTGTGGCTATGAATACAGTGCAGGGCTTCAAACAGGCATGGGATAAGCATAAGGGAGCAATACAGATGAGTATGAATAGATAGGCCACTGACAGAGCAAAGGCCGAAGGCACATTTATAAGGTAGAAAAAGAAATGAGCAGACTGGATGGGCTTTGCCGTCCTTATCTGCCGTCAACTTCTATGTTTCTATGTTTCATCTGGTTGGGACTCCCATTCTCCAAAGTTATGCCAACCCTGCCCTATGATGGCTGCACTGATGGTGTCTGCCACAGCCCCTTGTTTGTCACTGGCTTCCTGGCTTTCAGCTTCTTGACTCCAAGCTGCCATGGTGTTGTTGACTTCTTCTTACCTTGCACTTTTGATACCATTTGCCAAGATGCTGTTTCCTGCCCTATTGTCTCAGCTGGTGGGATTGGTTGAGTCAGAAGTACTGATGGACCCTATCCTTCTGGGTTTGTAAACTAGCCACTCCAGTTTGAAACACAGTCCTCCTACCATTTCTTGCCTCTCATCTGAACTTGGGCCTCCAGCTGTTACTCAAACTCCTCTCTCCCCCTTTTCCCAATGACTTTTCCTTTTCCTGTCATCTTACTCTCCACTCACCATGCTCAGCATCCCCACAGTTTACCGGCCCAGTGGCAATGAGGGTTGAGGCGCTGGATGCCACACCTCACGCCACACCAGCGACCCGGGATCGGTAATGAGCCTGGGTTGTCGGGGGTCAGTAGGGGAGGACTAGGATTGAGCGTCCGACGACAGCTCTCCTGGCCCTGGAGAGAAGGGAGGGATGCATGCTGCGCTCTGCTTGTCCGTGGGGATGCCCGGTTGTACTGCAGTAGCATGGGTGCTAGTGGGGGGGGAGTACGGCAGACATCTGCACATTAGTGCGCTGACGTCCTTGTATGTCCATGTTTCCAGGGAGGGTTTCCAATGGAGGAAAAAGCAACACACAGATCCATGGCAACTTGATAGCCGCAGTTTCACCGGCTGATGATGCCCAGACATGTGCCGGTAATGGTTCCTCGCCGGGCCCGGGGGCTTCGGGGTTCCCCTTTGCAGGCAGAGATGCATCTGCCAGCTGGGCAGGGAGCTTCGGGGTCGGAGGTGGAACGGAGGAGCTGCAGCTGGAGGTAAGGCAGGACTGTGGTTGCAAGGGAAGGAGAAATTGTTAAATAATAAAAAAAAAAGCATCCCCACAGTTCCATACTGTGCAAACAAACTTGAGTTAATACCACAGCTTATGCTTCCTCTGTGCTTGTTAGCTTCTTAATAAGGCTGTACTTATTATTTTTACAGTCCCACCCCCTTGGGAATCCTGCTTCACCATGGGAGTGCCTTACTGAGGTTGCCTTGCTTCCTACTAAGGCTTCCACATGTCCCATTCTAGAAAATTGCTTTATGTTTACCCCCTTGTTGCTTCCTCTCCCCCCAGGTCCCCCCAAGAGGAGGGTCCTACAGTGTCAATACCCACCAAATTACTCCTCTCCTTCCTTCCAGAAACCTGGGGCATACATTTCAAGAACCTCCTGGACTCAAACAGATGATTTATTTTTTTTACTTTTCATTGCACTTGTGTACAGAAAAAAAGTGCCAGCAGTACATCTTAACTGCTTTTTCCTTTCACGGTATTTGCATGTAAATATTGTGCATGTTACGTCCCTCCTCTTGTCCAGGGGTGAGCTCATCTTCGACTGCCTGGTTATGCCCTCTCACTCTTTTTTTTTTGGTCTCCTGCCTTAATATAGCTGTGCTGAGCCCCCATGGTGGCCACCTGACCTGGCTGCAATGCCTGTGCTGCTCATGCTCTCTCACATATAGCCACCTCCACTGTAACAGTGACCTCACCGCCCTTCCACCTGCAGGTGTCACTGGCTGATTGCAAGCACCCACTAAGCCCTGTATAACCCATATTTTGCTATATGTGCCTGCTGATGCACAGTGGCTACTGTAATCAATATAGTGCTGCTCAGCATGCAAGTGTCAGCCAGCCACAGCTTGGCCAGGCCCACTATGGCAGCCTGCCACCATGCATGTGCAATCTCTCCCAGTGTAGGCTAATGTTCCCAATATCACTCTCTGTGTTCCTTTGTCCCACCATGGTCAAACTGGGGCTCTTCCCAACTGCCATCCTTATTCATACAGCCATCAGTCCATCAGTCCCTCTCCCTCCATGTCTCAACTCTTCCTACCCTGTGTGTAACCTGTCAGTGCACCACAGCTGCCATACCTAAGATGGTCACCTCTTGGTGAGCATGCACCATCTGGCCATTACATGGCAACCACTGTTCCCAAAATGGCAGACTTCATCAGCAAATGTGGTCTCCCTCTTAATGCCCTTCCTTCCTTCCTTCCTTCCTTCCTTGTATGATTCTAGTAAGTTTTAGTCTCCAGCTGCTACCATGCATGGGATGCAATGCCCCTTTTCTCCAGATTGATTTCCTGGGACCCCCATCTCTCCTTGATGCCATTCCCAGTGCACACACCCTCTGTGGCACATACGCAGCTTCCAGTACCAGCAAGTGAGCCAGTGAAGCCCTGTCTTCCATTCAGTTCTGCCATTGTTCTGTTTTGTTTTTTGTTTTTTTTTAATTTTTTATTTCACCTCACCTCCCATTATGGCAGCTAGCCTTTGCAGTCCTGAAGTTCCCAGCTGAGGTTCCCCCAATGATTGCTGGAAACCTGCCTGGTGGTCATTCGTGCCCTGACAGATGGGAGCACCCCTCAGTGGCATCATGCTGCTGTCCATTCCTGCCCCCCCGGGTGGGAGTATTCCTGGATACCCTTCCACTTCCATTCATCCACCTGTACTGGCTTTTAATTTAAAACCTCCTCCTTATTTTTCCTTGCACCCGCACCATGCACCTGCAGTCCACTGGGTGGTGTGATGTACAACAACGAGTACTCTCCTTTGATCCTGCAGCCCTCACTGAAATGGGGATGTCGCTCATTCCCCCAGACTGCCTGATGTTGACCCTAGATCCCTTACCTTATGAGGGCTTCCTAGATCCATACTAGTAGTCCTATGTCTGTTCGCCTGCCATTAGCCTCCACTGCTGAAACCTTTCAGCTGGTCTGCCTTCCTGTTCACCCACAGCTTTAACCAATTTCCTAATGGCTCTTTCCACTTTTTTTGTTTTGACTTACAGTTACACATATTAATGGAGCTAACATAATGTAGCTATCTCTCCTGCTCTGCCTTTTTTTCAACTTTCTTTATCTCCTCTCTGGTCCCATAGACCTCTCTCTAGTGGGGCACATGGAGCGTCTTGTCTCCTGCCTGGCCTGAGGACCTCCTGGACCGGTCTGCTGCTCCCAAGAACTCTCCTCCGTCTCCACCGACCACCCCGACTCTGAGCCCCCTGGAGGTGGGACTACCTTTACTCCTCCAGTGTTCTATTTACAATCTAGATGGGCAGCTGGGGAGTGTAGGAGAGAGACAGCGAGCAGCAAGGTTGGACCAGGTGGTGGGCATGGGGACTTCCTCTGGCCCCACCTTCGCCTGTCCAGGTGCCAGGGTTTTTTCTGCCTTTCATTCCTGGAGACATGGCCATGCAATGACAGCCAGCATGCAATGGACATGCTCCTTCACTCATCCGAAAGCCATCCACTGCTTCCTCCATACCCCAGTAGTGTGTCTCTTGCATGTTGCAAAGCCCCCAGTCTCCACTGGAAGCCACTGTAACAACAGGAGATGCAACACACCCCTTGGAGAGGAGAGGAGAGCAATCCTCCAGATGCTCAGTCCTCTCCTGCCCCTGTCAACCCTCAATGACCCAAGCTCGTTCCCAAGCCCAGGCTGCCGGCATGGTGTGAGGTGTGGCATCCACTGCCTCAACCCTCAGCACTACCAGGCTTGCTCCCCTGCCCTGCCTTGGCCAGTAATATTGTTAAGCTCCATTAACCTCATAATAGCAGCAAACATTTACAGTAAATCAGCTATACTAAAGTTTACTATGACTGTCTATGCCTGCGGTTGTCATTCTCATAAGGAATTTCATCCAGAGGGAAGCAACAAAGAAGCTGGGATTCAGTGTCTCTTCCTTTTTATATCCTCTTTGCTCCTCCCCTCCAAGTCAAGTTTCCCCTGCTACTGGGTGGTCCTCTTCTCCTAACTTAACCCCTCCCCTTTTTCCCATTCCCCTACCAGTCAACTCTTATGCAATCTCTGTCAGTCATTGGGAAAATCGCCCATAGACAAATTCTCCCCTGCTTCAAGGGGTCCTCCTTTACAGTCTGTCTAATTTGCAACACTCTTAGTTAAGGGACATGGCTAATTGGCAAGTGTGGTTGGAGGTAGGTGTTTGGTTAGTGATAGGGTTTTAGACTTGGTCAGGTTATGTAACTAGATTGGGAGCTTGTTCTGTGTTATAAGGGCCTGAATGTGTTAGAAGTAGTGCAGTATTTATGGTGGTTATTATGTATGTTAATAAGGTGGCTGTTACATGTGTTAAGCTGGCTGTTACATGTGTTAAACTGGCTGTTACAGGTGCTAATAAGGTAATAATAAGGTGCTTCATGGTGCATTTGTCAGGTGTTATTGTGTAATTGCAGTGTTGGTACAGTAGGTTGTTATTAAGTGGTTGTAATTCATTTGATATGTAGATGGCCCTTACTTGGGTAGGTGTAAGTGGTGGATTTGGTTGGTATATAGCACTGAACTGGGTTGGTGTTAGAGATGTTACAAAGTTTTACTGCACCAGCGAAGCTCCTGCGAGGTTGCTAAAGTCACCTTTGTGAATGACTTCACAAATTGCCCACTTCACACTTTGCATTGAGTTTTCTTGATGAAATTAACTTTTCCAGGTGAAGTTATGGTGAAGTTGCAACTTTACCAGTGAATCTGTATAATTTCTGAAAGTGTACCTTAGCCTGCCAAAACTTTTGCTAAGTAAGCACTTTGTGAATTTGGCAAACTTTGAGAACTATTTTGTGAAGCAGAGTTTGCAACTTTGCATGTCTCTAGTTTGTATATGAAGACTAAATAATGATTTTGAACTGGGACAGAGGAGAGACTGAAGGAGAGCTGGTGCAGTGTGTGAACAGGAGTATAAACAGAAATTGTAAAAAAAAATGAGAAAGAGTGGTCCATGCAGCTATTATAGTAATTGCAAAAACTATGCTAAAGCATTAAAGCATATATTAGGGCTACAGTGTATAAAGTAGGGACATTTTAAAAATTAGGGTTCAAAGTCTCTGGAACCTTAGCAATTTGGTACTGTCATGTTTTCTTTGTTGTTTGAATGATCATGCAAAGCATGGTTGCCATTACCCTAATAGCCGCACTGTCTTATCATGCAAAGTAAATGACATAGCAATGCTTGCATAGATCGAGCCAATAATTACTGTAGGTAACGCCAACCCTGCACTACATGACCATTCAGACCACATGGAATGATGGTGTGGCCTGCCAGCTGGAGTGATGGCAGCTTAGTCAAAGACCTCTGTCTAGCCATGTAAATATCTTTAATCATCCGAGATATCTGATCACCCTAACTGAAGCCTAAATCTATATTGAAGTGCACACTTACCTGCTGAACTGGAAGATCTGTTTCATTTGCTGTTCTGTGCAGGTTAACAGGAATATTTTTGCAGTTTTCTTGTTCTCCTCAAGGTTGAGCCCACCGGGAGTAATCTGACGATGAGCTGGCATCTGGAATGATCACAACTTCAGATGGTAGCCTGGCAGAAATAAAGCAGATGTTTATTCAGGTGATGGCAATGCTGGAATCGCTTGAGCTTACCTTGCAAAACACTGCAAGGGATATTATTTCTTTATCACACAGAACAAAAGTAACTGAGCAATGGGTAAAGCACAAGCAGGATAAAACAGAAACTTATGAAGCAACATAGGGAACAGGATCTTACTATCCACACCCTGTGGCAATGGGTTGAAGATCTGTAGAACCAGGGGAGATGGAACACCCCTCCAGTTTGTTGGCTTTCCTGAGGACTCTGAGGGTACTGACACCCTCCAATTCCTGCAAAAAACTGTCCAAGGATTACTGGGCCACTCATGGGACAGACCCACAAAGATAGATCGGGCTCACCAGTCCCTAGCCCCAAAGCCTGTGGCTTCACAGATTGGGAGACCATCATGGCCAAGGCAAGAGAAAAACAAAATATTTCTTGTGGGGTCACAGGATCCAAATCTATGTTGACTATTCAGCCGAGGTCGTTGGCTGCAGACATGGGTTCACCACTTCCAGAAAAATTTGTGTGGAGCTGGGTTTATAATATTCTCTCAGATACCCGACAGCATTGAGGATTGTCCATAGTGGGGTTCCCAGGACTTACGAATGCCCAGAGAAGGCAGAGAGCTTTCTGGCCCATCTTTCTCCTCAGCTAAACTTTCAGAAATGTGGGCCACCCTCCTGCCCAGTGGGTCACTGTGACAGGCAAGACGCAATGGATACCACGCCAGACCTCAGATCTCAGATAACATGAGGGCAGAGTTCAAGCCCTCTGCTACCTCCCCCATCTGTCAATAGCAATCTCTGACTCCCAACATCAAAACCCAAAAGGTGGAATAAAAGAAAAAAAGGCTCCGATGGGAGCCGCAGAGACTGCTACCATAGCAGGAGTCACAGCTGAGAGTCGCAAGGTTCTTCTGGATCAATGGGTCCATCTCTGGGGAATAACCATTACGAAGCTCTGCTTCTCTTACCTGGTAACTTTTCTCCCTTGAAATCTGGGGCCACTGATGTTGAACCTGACCCACAGAAGCTCACAAATACAAGTTGCTCCTGGGCTGAGTTGGCCACCCCTCCAGAAATCTCTCCTGAATATAGCCCCAACCTGGAGAAGGAAAAAGGCCATTCCCCAGCCATGCAGTTGCCAGCAGGTGATACTGATGAGGAGTGAATAACATACATGGATGATGTGTGGTTCTGATGCCCCATGTAGGGACTGTAATGTATTGTGGTGTTGATGATGTAGGTAATTAATGCAAGAGGCCAGGTACACCTTACCACCCTATCAGGACCATAAGTCAATTTGGGCCTATTGCTCCTTAAAGTGGTATAGGGCTGCTTCAAATATGTGGCCTAGGCACGGTACCTAGTATCCAATATGAACCCCTTGTAAATCACACCACATGCTCCTGGGCATGGATACAGTTTGGATCACAAATGTGGCCAGGTCCCAGGATGTAGGGGTTAATGTATGAGACGTTTGACCAGTTAGTAGTGGGGCGGGCAGGTTCTTTCACTTCTAACCCCCCTTCCCCATTAAGGCATTACAACCAGATGAATCCATGTAGCCCACATTATAAGGTAATTAAGTCACCTGTGGGAACAATAGTGTCAGAGTGGGGGGGTGAAAAGCTAACTGCGCAGTCAATAAGAAGCCTCCAAACTTAGGTGAGCCATGACTCATTTGGGGCTATGAGCACCAACACAGAATCTGCTCACTCAGAAGGGCTCAGGGGTAACTTAATTTCCACTACTTGGTTGCTTCTCACTTCTCATTATCCCTAGGAGGAGGGTACAGAGGTGTTATCCCCACCGGAGAAGACTGTGTGCATGTCCTAAGCTCTACAAGTTGCACCATATGAATATATGAATATTGGTTTGTTTTTAAATACTGTTGCTAAAACTATAGTCTGTTCTGTCTCAATGTTTGTCAGGTTCCAGATATACATAAATATATATATATATATATACTTATATACTGTATGTATATATATATATATATATATTTTATATATATATATATATATATATTATGATAGCACGGTAGTGCTACCATAGTTAGGGTTGAGGAGCCATTTACATGTTAAACCCAAAATATTGCACCTTAATAACTTTGCAACTGTTTGACAGATTTGCCTGAAATTTGGAATACACGATCAAGATCCACACACCTTGGGATCTGCCAAGTTTTGTATTGGTCGGATATATGGCTGCGGAGTTGTTAAGCGTGATCTGAGCATGCGTTTACGCTTTTTTTTGGCAATTCTACGGTCGCGCCTACAGGTTGCACGGTTTGTGCAACCTGTCTGAAATCTTCAGGGAACATGCGGCCGGGGTCTCCAATGTGCCTTTCAAAGATTTCATGAACAAATATTAAGCGGTTCAAAAGTTATTCAAAAAACAAGTTCCCATTATAAGTCAATGGGAAAAGTTAACAAAAAGTTCGACAGTGTCGCAAATGCAGTTTTTACTTTTGTAAACGGCCCTTTTAGTGTCGGAAATCCACCATTTTGTTTTCAGTTATTGATCAGAAAAATGCTTGGCATTTAAATTTGGGACCCTCTAGCAATCTAATTATTTTTGTATTCATCTAGTCAGACCCTGAGGATGCTAGCCATGTCTTTATTTTGGGGTAAAACACCCCAGAAATATGTTTTTCACATTTCTGGAAAAAGTACTTTCACAAAGTACTTTCGCACTTGCGACACTGTCGAATGAATTTGCAAAAGCTTTCGCAAATTGCGACAGTACTTTTCTAGGCTGTGGGAAAATGACAGCAAATCTTTGGCACCCCGCTGCAAAAGAACGATTTGGTGTTTTCAGCTGAAATTTGGAAGGAACACAGTCGACATCTCACATATGTGCCTTTCAGTGTTTTGGTGAAAAAATATTACAGGGTGACAAAGTTACAGCACTCCAAATTTGACGCTTTTCCCCATAGGATAACATTACGGCGTCCGATGCATTGCAGCAATCCTTTGGCGCCCTGCTGCAAAATAACGGTTCGGTCTTTTGGGCTGAAATTTAGAGGGAAGACAGCCAACATCTCACAGATGTGCCTTTTAGTAGTTTGGTGAAAAACTATTTCAGGGATCCAAAGTTATGGCACTCCGAACGTCTCTTTTTTCCCATAGGATAACATTACGGCGTTCGCTGCGCCTTTTAGGGCTCGTATCTCGGAAACGGTGCAAAATACGGACCTTTCATTGGAAAAATTCTTAAGTACAAAGCTAGCCAGGAAAGTCATAAATCATATGACTTTTACATTTTTTTTCTACGTCATACGGTTCCTGAGATATAAGCAATTTATTATTCCAACTCCTCATTTTCTGCTCCGAGACTCACTATTATGTATTCATTCTTTGTACTCACTGTCTTTCTCTATGAAGCTTTTGGGGAAAACCAGCCTGTGCACTTCCATTACTGTTACCGTTGCCCTTTCCGCTTGCGGTTCCGTACCTGTTTCACTTACCGTTCACGTCTACACCACCATGTACATTATCCTTTGCGTTTTCATTTGCGCTTGCGTTTCCATTATTTTTTACCATTTCTGTCTAGAGTACTGTTTCTCTTTCTGTTTCGCTTTAGCGCCACCATGCCCATTACCATTTGCGAAGGGCACCATGTTACTATGTGACAAGACATCACGTGGAGGACCGTTCCCGTCTATGCCACCGTGTGCGTTGCCGTTTCTGTTCTCATTTGTGCGTGCGTTACCATATGCGCCACTGTTAGCACTTCTGTTTGCATTGCTGTTCCTGTTACTGTGTCACAAGACATCACGTGGTGGGAGCGCAGGGCCACCGCCACATGACATGGAGGGAGCGCGGGGCCCAGTGGGCCCCGCTCTCCTGCCGCCTCATTACAGTCACTATTTCTTGATATTCTCAAAAAGAAGGGAATTAGAGGCAAAAAACTCCATTTAATGCATCAGTTAGGGTTGTTCCACGCGACAAAGTGAGATTCAGTGTTGGGTTGAAAACATTCTTGGACCCTCAGCCACCCTCAACCGGCATTGGGGTGCATTGGGGTCTTTGGTCCCAACTCTCACCCCATTCTCCCTATCCCTCTGCTTCTTTACACATGTGATGAGGTGAGAGTTAGGGCCAACTACCCACATGCGCACTCCAATGCCGTTTGGGGGTGGGCTGGAGTCCAAGGGTGTTTTCATCCCTAACACTGAATTTCCTCACTTTTATCGCTATGGAACAACCCTAACTGATGCATTAAATGGAGTTTTTTGCCTCTAATATATATATGCATATATGTGTATATATATATATATATATATATATATATATATATATATACACACACACACACACACACAGACACACACACACACACACACACACACATACTCAGGGATGCTTGTCCTGGGGACATAGACTTCCAGAGCTGAATCTGAAAATTGATTCCTCTCCCTTGAAGTTTCTAAGCCTGTTCCCAGTCAATGGTTTTTCTGTTACTATCACTTTCATATGGCGATTTTCTTCTTCAGGCTCTCAATCCTCATACCCTGGGTGTGCTCAAGTTAATACAGGGCTACTAAGATGGGCTATTTGGGTTATTCGTGTGTTAACATGGCGTCCCCCCCCCCCAGGCACAGTCACTAGCACAAGGGCAGCTGGTTTGCCGGTACACATAGTGACAGCTGGTTTACTGTTAGGTAATGATGGGGGGAGGAGCAGTATAGTTTTGGTTATGATTTTTTGGTTGTATGTTCTGTAGTTTAATACAAGTTTGTACTGCAGTTACAAAAACTTTACAGGCAGGGGCAAGGTATGATATGTGTGTATTACAGCAGGAAATTGCCATTAAATAGGTTTCATGTGAGGTCAAGGATAGAAGGTGCCCTGAGAATGTGATTGTACACTTGAATGATTCCAAGCATTTGCCCCTACCATACTTAAGGATGGAGTCTAGATTTGTTATATGGAATGCCCAAGGCATCGGCTATCTGGTCAAGCAGAAAAAAGTTTTGTCTCATTTGAAGAAGTTGAGGCCCCAGGTGGCATTCCTACAGGAAACCAGGTTTCACTTCGAAGGAAGCTGCAAAACCAAAATAGGGATTAGTGGGGGAAGAGCTCCACAGTGCAGCTGTAGCAAAATAATGGAGGGAGGGGTCTCTATTGTATTACATAAAGAACTGGGATTGAAAGTGAACCAGTTCTCTGTTGACAAGTGGGGGTTGTTGGGTCCTGGCTAAGGTCTTGGCCCCAGAGGGATCCCTGATTCTGTCTAACATTTATGCTCCCAATAGGGATGACCCTGACTTTTTCCACTCCATCAACCAGCTTCTCACGGATTTCAACCCTGATAATTTTCCCATCCCTGTGGGAGGAGATTTCAACTTTACACTGGACTGTGCAATAGATAGTAGTAGAGGGGGAACTGATCCACATAAGAGAGCAGCTTGAACTGTACATACACTCATGTCGGAACACACCCTCCTCGATGCGTGGCCACATGCCTCCCAGGAGAGGGGGGGCTTTACCTGCTTCTCTGCCACTTATGGCTCGTCAAGCAGGACCGATATGTGGCTCATTTCCTACACCCTCTATGAGAGGTTTTCCTTTGTAAAGATCCACCCCATTATACTGTCAGATCATGCCCCTCTAGAGCTGCACCTGTCCTGGGGACAAACGTCCCGCTAACCTTCTTACTGGCAGCTAGACTCGTTACTGCTCAATGACCCACAGTTTATCCTGTGGCTGAAATTAACTGTTCAGGACTTTTGGGCTATCTATAATATAGGTGATGTCTCGGACTCCACCTTGTGGGAAGCCTTTAAAGTCACTGTCAAAGGGCAGATCATCGCCTATGTCACAAACAGGTATAGGGAGAGACAAGCAGAGCAGGCCTATCTGGAAAAGCAGATGGCAGAGCTTGAAGCACAGTATAAGGCCCATATCACTGGTCACCCACCCCAGCTCCTCCTAGCTCAACTAAATGGTGCTTGATACAAACTAAATGAACATCTTACCACAAAGGCCGAACTCACCTTACTCGGAGTACAACACTCCTACTGCAAGGGAGGGGAAAAATCTATCAAACTTTTGGCCTACAGACTTAAGAGTAGGTAGATGGCAAGAACAAAAGCTGGCTTAACTGACTCCAGTGAGATGGTTCATACCACCCAGGATGGTATAAATAAATTGATGACCCTCTTCTATGATAAGTTATACTCCTCTCCTTTACCTCTAACACAAACTGAAATTTATAATTTCCTGTCCACACTACCCATCCCTAAAATCCCCTCACAGGTGTCCACTATCCTAGATGCACCTATTTCAGAACTGGAAAATCTAGTCTGCCATAAGTTCAATGAATCTGAATAAAGCACCAGGTAGTAACGGGTTCCCAGCTGATTTTTATTAAGCCCTAGGAGTTGACCTTTTCCCTTAAATGCAAAGAACCTTTCAGGACTCCATTGCCAAATGCATTTTATCTGCCACCATGCAAGAAGCAGTAACAACAGTCCTACCAAAGAAAGGTAAGGACCCTACAGCTCCTGGTAGTTACAGGTCAATTTCATTTATAAATGCAGATGCCAAATTCTTGGCAGAAGTAATGGCCACCAGGCTGGAAGGGTCCCTTTAGGGCCTGATCTATTCATTGTAAGTAAGATTTGCTAAGGGACATCTAGGGTCTGATCACCCATGGTTCCTGTTCTCCCTCATACATCACTCCCAAAAGCTGGTTTTCCCATGCACTGCACTAGCTGTGAACTTTGAAAAGGCCTTCGACTCAGTCAGATGGCCCTTTCTGATGGCAGTCCTGCACATGATGGGCGTCAGAAAAGCTTACTGCGATTGAGTGCAGCTACTTTACTCGTCTCCCCTGGCCTTGGTACTCATGAATGGTCTCAAATCTACTCTGTTCCCCTTACAGAAAGGCACAAGACAGAAGTGTCCCCTCTCTGCTTTACTTTTCATACTGGCCATTGAGCCCATAGCCATTGGCCTCAGAGAGCACAAGGAGATACCAGGCATCCAAGTTGGTTCCAACTTTTTTTTTAGCACTGTTTCTCCCCGTGGTCACTGCCAGACACCTCTGACATCCCCCCCTCACTGTCCCTGAGCATCAGACCCCCTTCCCTATCACCCCGATGTCTTACCCTTCATGGCAGGGGGTGGGGAACTACTCGACCCACTGGCACAGATCCAGCTCTGGAGGTGTCCTCCCAGGGCGGTGCTTCGGGGGGAAGGGACTATCATCATTCTGCTGTGGCAGGAACCATTTTTTTCTGTTTTTCTTTGTTGCAGCTGGGAGAGTGCAATGCCACCAATGATGCCCAGTGCATGCATCCGCATGCTGTACATCTAGCAGCTGCTCCACCTCCATGCCCACTTTGTGGGACCTGGCATGCCAGCCCCCAAGCTATTGCTAGGGGTCAAGCAAATGCCAGTCCATGTCCCCACCCTCCCCTGGGAGGGGAGTTCTGTCCTTTGGATGCTCAATCCTCTCCCATCCTGGCCAACCCCCAGCAACCCACTCGCACCACAAACACTGGTCACCAGAGTGGCAGGAGGTAAGGCAGTGATGCCTCAGCCTTCCACGCCACTGGGCTGGCTTGGTTCCAACTCCTTTAAAATTATCCTATATGCAGATGGCCAGCTCATTACATTCTCTCAGGCCCACCAGGCAGTGGGCTGGGTGCTCCCCCTCCAGGCAACATTCACGGAGGTCTCAGGGCTCTGGATCAATCACTCCAAAACCAAAGTCCTGCAGCTGAACAAACAGTGGTCTGCTGAGGCCTTTCAGTCTCTGGGTCTTTGATGATCCCCTGGGGGTATTACTTACCTGGGGATCAATCTCTACTGAGATCTGATCAAAACAGTTATTATAAATTTCAAAGATATTCTACAGTCTGCTCATGCAAATTTGGACAGGTGGAAAGCTCTGCATCTCTTTCTGGCTGGCAAAATTGATGCTATCCGGCTGATGTTAGTGGCCAAAGTCTTACATCTCCTTGCGCACCTGCCAGTCCAAATCTCTAAAAAGTGGTTTCAAAGGCTAGACTCCATCTTGAGACATTTCTCATGGGAAGGCAAACAACCCTGCTTCATTAGGCTGAAGCACTGCCAACACTGGGATAGGGGTGGGGGGGCTGCCATAGTTTTATGGTTACCACTTGGCTTTCATTACAGCTTAAACCAGTAGATGGTTCTAGACCCCTCCATGCAGTCACCAACCTGGATACATTTGGAAGCTGCTCTGGCTGGATCCCTGGCTCTGGTTGTGTTACCATACGTGGCATGGTGCCCAGACCAGCAGTTGTCCCCCCATGGCTCTTTCCAGCTCATACTGGAAGAAAGAATATAAAATTCTGAACAAAACACCGACCCCATGGTTAACTACTCAACTGTGGAAGAACAACAGCCTCATTATAGGAGGGGCACCTATACATTGGCCTCTCTGGAAGGCACAAGATATCTGGTTCATCAAGGATCTCCATCTTCCAGGCTCTCTGGTGGTTGACTTTTTCTCAGCCATCAGAATCTGATTCCAGATGCCACAGAATCACTTCTGGCACTATCTACAAATTTGAAATGCAGTCCTTTAGTGGGGTATGGGGTCAAAAAGAACCAGGTTTTAAAAATGAAGCTCCCCCATAACTACATGGACCAAACTCCCAAAGGACAGAGCTTGCAAGATATGCAAAGATATCACAGATGCTCAGCAGGATCCCTCTCTCCCAGCTAAACAATGCTGGGAAAAGAAAACGCTCATCCCGATATCAGAGACGCAATGGGCGCATGCCTGGGATAG
Organism: Neoceratodus forsteri; assembly: GCA_016271365.2. Taxonomy (NCBI): domain Eukaryota; kingdom Metazoa; phylum Chordata; order Ceratodontiformes; family Ceratodontidae; genus Neoceratodus; species Neoceratodus forsteri. Next base: position 909,959,730 of record CM057455.1, on the reverse strand, counting down.
AATACACCATGCATGCAGGGATGGCAGAAGTCATCTTATTATGAACAAGACCCTCCTTTGATGGTACCACACCCCTTTTAAGTTGAAGTGACTGTGTCTCCTCTCCAATGATTGTTGCTGGAGATGTGGCCAAACAGGAGCTCAGCTGTTTCATATTCTCTGGTCCTGCCCCATGGTGCAACACTTTTGGACTGAGATCTGTAAGCTATGTCAGCAGATTGTGGGCCAGAATATTCAGGTGGATGCTCCACATCTTCTCCTGGGCTGCTGTTCTGAGACCACCCCATAAAAGTAATCCACTGGAGCAATGGGCCACAGTCGCAGGGGCTGCAGCCAAACACCTAATTCTGGTTCATTGGCACACCACAGACTGCCCAATGGCTCAAGAATGGCTAGCTAGCATCGACCAGGTTGCCATGTACAAAAGGATGTTCCATATGGCTGTGGGGTCTATGGTAAAATTTTATAAGTGCTGGGGTCCTTTTCTGAACTCTGGCCATGCCAGGGTGCACAAAGGCAGCAACTGGGGTAAAATTCCAAGCAATAAGTAATTCATCAGTTTGTCTAACCCTTCCAAACTCTAGAAGTATGCATGTTAGCACCTCCTAAAATATAATAGGATCCGTGCCTGTGTTACAGTATAAATTGTTTGCAAATAGCATAAAGAACATGTTAAAAATGGCAAAATATAAATGTCTACAATAATGATGCTGCCGATGTAGTGGTAAGTCTATTATTTATTTATTTATTTATTTATTTAAATTCTCAGATTACAACCTTTGAGTCAAAGACTTTTTTACAGAGGTTCCACGTCAAGAAGCAAAGGACATAATGAAGATACAGAAGTACAGAATTTGGGATGTGATCCCGGTGGCAAATATATTATAGAAATAGTATACTAGAGAGGTACAGCAGTACCTTTAGAATCAAGCAATTAAGAGAGCATTTTCACAATTGTGCTAGGTAAGGCAGAGCCAGATTGAAAGCAGTCACTAGGATATTGATCTTGTCGGCAACAATAGACAGTAATCAAGCAAACAATAGGATATTAATCTCGTCAGAAACAATAGACAGAGCCAAATTCATTATTTTATTAGGAACATTGTGCAAGGTGAAGCAATAACCAAAATAAAAGTGTTCTATTTAAGTAGAACTTGTAAGGGTAAGCCAAGGCAGAGAGGTAGGCTAGATGGAACAGTCACATCTGCTGAGCACCACAAAGTTTTCCTTGAGCTTCTGTTTGAAGGAGCCCAGGGTGGGGTTATCAAGGACTTCAGGGAGATGGCAATAAGCAGGTGGGGGCCCTGTAGCTAAAGGACCGTTGGACCTGGGAGGTGCATCAGAAAGGGGTCTGGTAGGTGCTTCTGGAGCCACTCCTGGTGCCATGGGCTTTAGTGGACTGGTTGAGGATGGGCTGGCAGGATGGTGCAATGAGACCCATGCTGATCTTTTTAGCAAATAAACTGGTATGGTAGGAGAGTCCACCCTTAAGAGTCAACCAGTTAGTGCTAGAGTAGAGGTCACACATGTGGGTCTGTTTCGGGGCACCAGTGATCAACCAGCATGATTTGTTTAGCATAGTATGGATACGCTTAAGGGTGGTGTCTGTGGCAGAGCCATAAATTATCAGGCCATAGTTGATGACAGATAGTATGGAACTGGAGATGGCTGTGACAAGGGCATCCTGTGTCATACAGTGCCTATTCTTGTATAGCAGACCAAGTCTTGTGTTGACAAGCTTGGAAATGATGTTGATATGCTGTCTGTATGAGAGGGCACTGTCAAGAGTAATGCCCAGGTATTTGAAGGTGACAACCTGGTCAATGGGGGTACTGTCAGCATTAGTGATGGTGAGGGTAGTTGATTTTTGCTTGTTATGGGGACTGGCTAAGATCATGGACTTGTTTTTTTTGTAATTCATAATCAGCTTATTTCACGAGAACCAGCTTTCTACTTCTGCAAAGTCAGACAGAAGTCTTAGCCTGATGGTCTGAGGTCAGCATCACTAGTGAAAAGCATGGCATTGTCTGTGTAGAGGAGGAGGAGGTTGGTGTTACAGACTTGTGAGAGGGAGTTGAGGAATATGCTGAAAAGAAGTGGGCCGAGAATTGAGCCCTGGGGGACACCTGAGTGGACAGGTAGGGAAGTAGATAAAGCATCCCCTATTTTGACTCTTTGTGATCTGTCAGTCAGGTAGTCTTTGAACCAGCTGGCCACATGGGTATGTGCCACAGTCTGTAACACCAACACAGTGATCTACATCATTGATGACAAAATTGACAGTTTATCCACAGGTCACTGTGTTGGTGCACCTGGAACAGGGGCACACTGTCTCCCAGTCCTGCACCCCCTTCTCAAATCAGCTCTGACTCAGAGTTGATTATAAGAATGGGGGTGCTGGGGCAGAGCTCCCCTCATGTGGGGGGGGTCAGGGGCAAATCTGCCGATAGACACACGGACCGGGAGACAATCGGGATGTATGTCAACTGCAACTTGTTGTGATGCCAGTTGACGAAAGTGTTGTTGAACCAGCATCAGAGAGCTGGCCACATGAAAGGAGATGCCCACATCACAGATGGATGTCAGACACAGATTGTGATTGACCATATCAAAGGCCTTGGTGAGATCAATGTACACTGATACCACCAGGTGGCCACCATCAAGTGCTTTGTGGATGTAGTCAGTGAAGATGATGAGAGCAGTTGTTGTGCTGTGGTCTTTTCTGAAACTGTGCAGCTCTGGGCACTGGATGCTGTACTTTGACAAGTAATCAGTGAGTTGGTCAGAGACTATGTGCTCTAATGCTCTGGAGAGGAGGGGAGAATGGAAATGGAATGGTAATTGGTATGCAGGGGACCGATCACCAGTTTCATGAATGGGGTTCACAACTGTGGATTTCCAGATGGAGGGAAATTGACCAAGCCGGAGTGCTAGGTTGAAAATCTTTGTGAGTGGGAGGAGCACAACATCAAGGGTTAGGTGGAGAAGTTTGAGGTCGATTGAGTCGCTACTGAAACATGTTTTCCCAAATATCTTTATGAGGTAGTGCTTAGTTTCTTGTAGTGACCTTCTTAAAATAGAAGGGGGTGGGGTGTCGGGGGTAACAGCGGTGGGTGGAAGGGAAGAGTTCTTGAAAAGCCAGGGGGGGAGCACGCTGCTGAGGTCAGTGAAAGCCACATTGAAAGTATCTGTGATTAGGTTCGGATCCAGAATCATGTCCCTGTCCACATCAAGCATTTTGGGGAGGGGGGGATTTGTTCATTTTACAAAAGAGTTCTTTTAGGTTCTCCCAGAACTTCCTACTGTCTCCCCAGGAGTTGGTTAGGGCTTCCTTATAGTAGTCAGCCTTGGCTCTCTGGACAGCATGGGTACAAGAGTTTTTGGTGCAGTGGTATTGCTGCCAGTCAGTTCTGTTGTCTGAGGCTCAGGCTTTGTCCCAGAGGTGGTCTCTGTTGGCCAGTGACATGAGGAGGAAGGATGAAATCCATGGGTTATCGGCGTTCTTTAATCTACATTTTTTAAAGGGGGTGTAGGTGACACAGGCTGTGTTAAAATGAGCAATGAAAAGGTTGAGGGCCTGGTCAACACTGGTGGTAGAGTCAAGAGGTGACCAGTCTGTGTTTTGGAGATCAGCTTTGAGACGACGTAGCTGCCCTTTTTTTAGGACATGCTAGAAGCACACTGTGTTTTTGCGCTTGGGGGACCTGTTCAACCAGAGCCATGTGATGGGGGAGTGGTCACTGATGGAGTCAGAGAGAACCTCAGTGTCAGAATTCCCGATCTGGGTAGTTCATAAAGATGAGATCGAGCTGTGTGCTGGTGACGGTTTCAAGGTCAAGTCTGGTGCTGGTGTTGACTACTTGGGTTAGGTCAGAAGCATCTGCAGCGTCTTTAAAGCTAGTAGCATTGGGAGTGAGCCAGTTAATGTTAAAATCATCCAGCAGCACAAACTCCGGGGAGTGGGGTAGGTCATGAATGTAGTTGAGGATAAAGTTGAAACCTACTGAGCAGTCACGCAGGAGTATGTAAATGGCAAGAATTGTGAGTGCCTTGCCAAGTTGACGAAGTAATAGTTTGCTAGCTAGAACTTGGGTGCAGGTAACAGTGGTGATCTTGGGGATGGCATGGCTTTGGAGGGCAGTTCTTACATAGATTACACAGCCACCACCCCCTTTTTCATGCCTATCTTCCCAGTAGATCGTGTACCCTTGGAGTGAGACAATGTTATCAGGAGCCATGTCTCTACTACAGTAAGCACATCAGGCTTGTGCTGGGTTACCCAAACCTGAAGCCTATCTATTGTCTGGAGTAGGCTGCATAAGTTAATGGATGCCAGCTTGATGGGGCCATGGCATGCAGGCAGGTGTGGCATTGGTCCGGGGTTAGAGTATACATTTCCTGAGAGTAAGAGCAGCAGTAGAGGGTAGCAGTAGAGTAGTAGCTTAAGCAGTTTCAGCAGGGATATGTGTTTGTGGAGTTTAGCCCAAGTTGCACTGTATGGGATGTGAGGGATGGGGGGGCTGCGCTAGTAGGGGAAGGAGGAGAGCGATGTGTGGAGTAGGAGGTGAAAAGGGGTGGCTTCTCTGACTGGAAGGGGTAGAAGGTGGGGGGTGCTCATAGAGAGTTGTGGAGGCCATGGGGGTGGCCCTTGGGGGTGGGAGGTGGTTGTACAGCTGTGTTACGGTGTTGTGGTGAGGGCAGAGTTGTGGGAACACCATGACAAGTATAGGAGGTAGTAGATACGTAGGGGTTATGAACATATGTGAACCCTGAGAGGGGTGTATTAAGCTAGTGAGGGGGGCTGCGGGCATGGCTCAGATGCCCAGGAAGAGTGGGACAGGAGTCTGAGGGAGGTTGGCTAGAGTGTATGGTAGTTATGACAAGCTACCAAGAGGGGGGGAGCAGGTCAGATGTCCTGGGGGATGATGGCTAGAAGTGAGGTGCGGAGGGAGGCCATGCGCACTGATGGAGTGTTCAGGGGTGGAGGCTATATGGGGGACAACTTGTCAGAGCTAATTATGGCCCACGGAATAGTGTAGTGGTAGGGTGCATGCCTTCAGTGCCAGGGGTCACAGGTTTGAATCCCGGGGGGTAAGGATAACTCTGGGGATTGTGAAAACCGGAGGATAGGAGGTGCAGAGAGTGCAGTAGACCAAGAGGTGAGGATTGGGAAGTAGGTAATTCAGGCAGCAGTTGGGCTCAATAGCAACAGGGAAAAATAAAAAAAGGCTGGGAGTGGGAAGAAGGTTAGCAGAGAGAGACAGTGGGGAGGGGAGGGAGGGGAGGATACTGGGGATAACTGTGAGAGATGAATCAGGTCTGACCTTTAGTGGTCAGGTATGAAATCCTGCAAATGGGAAACTAGGGACTTAGCTCTTTAATGAGGGAGAGTCACGTGACCAGTCATGTGACCCAGACTGCCTATATCACCACAGCCGGCCTTTGTTGGGAGGGTGGCTGGAGAGGGTGGGGCAGTCGACGTAAAGTGTCAATGGGCTAGCACCCCCACAAATCTCTCCTCAGTCCATTGACATAAGCGCTTGTTGCAGCACTCCATACCTGATATGTGTGGCTCCTGATGCTCGCTCCGCTTGCTGACTGGAGCTAGTGTGGGGAGGGGGCGGTTCCAGGAGGCCTGTAAAGTAATAGGAGAAACAATGGATGTAATCATAGTGGCAGGAAGAATGGACAAAGAGACCAGTACTGTGCCTGCATGGGGAAGACAAGCAGGATGGCTCAGAATGACACCACATACAGGTAAATAGCCTGCTTCGGATTTACCTCTCCTAGCTGTCTTGCCATTTCCCTGTAGTACTAGTACAAACAGGGGCTCACTATTAAACATCCCGCACACTCTCTGGTACAACCCTTAAAGCGATGCTACAAATTAGACACAGACCCCTAGCAGTAGTTCCTCTGAGAAAACAATGAGAAATCTATCTATAACACTCTGCTGACTGATTTACATTTGAGTTCCTGCAGTGAAATGCTGTATGCGCAGAGTGTTGGAGCTAGATATACAAGTATGGAGCAGCCTAGTAAACAGTAATCCATAATTTTAGCACCTCCACAAATCTCTCCTCTGTCTGTTGGCATATGCAGCTTGTTGCAGCACTCTGTACCTGGTATGTGTGGCTCCTGATGCTCGCTCCTCTTGCTGACTGGAACAAGTGTGGGGAGGGGGAGTTCCAAGAGGCCTGGTGTGCATGACTCCCGATGCTCGCTCCCCTTGCTGACCAGAGCTAGTGTGGGGAGGGGGGTTCCAAGAGACCTAGTATGTGTGGTTCCTGATGCTCACTCCACTTGCTGACTGGAGCAAGTGTGTGGGGGGGTTCAAAGAGGCCTGGTATGCATGTCTCCTGATGCTTGCTCTGCTTGCTGACTGGAGCTAGTGTGGGAAGAAGTGGGTTCCAGGAAGCATGGTATGTATGGCTCCTGATACTCTCTCTACTTGCTGACTGGAGCTAGTGTGGGGAGGGGGGGTTCCAGGAAGCATGGTATGCATGGCTCCTGATACTCACTCTGCTTGCTGACTGGAGCTAGTGTGGGAAGGGGTGGTTCCAGGAAGCCTGGTATGCATGGCTCCTGACGCTCACTCTGCTTGCTGACTGGAGCTAGTGTGGGGAGGGGGGGTTCCAGGAAGCCTGGTATGCATGGCTCCTGATGCTCGCTCTGCTTGCTGACTGGAGCTAGTGTGGGGAGGGGGGGTTCTAGGAAGCCTGGTATGCATAGCTCCTGATGCTCGCTCTGCTTGCTGACTGGAGCTAGTGTGGGGAGGGGGGGGTTCCAGGAGGCCTGGTATTCATGGCTCCTGATGCTCGCTTTGCTCGCTGACTGGAGGTAGCCGATACACTGATTGCAGACATTTAAATTTTGCCATTTTTAACTTGTTCTTTATGCTATTTGCTTTAACCACTTTTCACCCTCCCCCCTTCTTTTGCTATTTTATTGTTATAACATTATCGCACAATCATAGATCATACCTGGATTCACTGTGAACTTCGGTCACCATATGGAAATATACAGGACTATGATAATATGATTTATTCTAGCCAATACTGTATTTGTTGAACTCATATTGTTGCATATGTCTAGTACTGTAATACTATGCAGCTCCATACTTTGTTCCAAGATGGGAGTATGCATCACTTAGGCTACGTGTTTTACCATTTGATTTTTATAACAGTTTTTAACATGTACTTTCCTGTTTGCACTTAGGAATTTGTATGACGTGTGTGTTGTTTGTGATGTCATATGTGGGATATATAAGGGGTCTCCTAGTCTACCTTGCAGGCCTTTCAAAAAGGAATTGCCCTTCAGAAATGCGTCAAGCATTGTAGGATTTTTTTGTTTGACTTTGCTATGCACTGAGTAAACTGCTATTTATATTTGATACAGAGCAATATCTTCAATGAGAACTAAGGGGTGAGTGCCCAATTGTTTGTCTGCATATATCTTCTGTACATTTATTGGGCCTTATGCATGATGCCAATGTGTCATGCAAACCGGGCACGTTGGCAACATGACACATAACTGCCACGGAATGATGTCCACATGGCAGTCACTAAAGGGGCATGCAACAGTTACGCACACAGTTCCCCGGCTGTGCGGAAAGCAATCTGCCAGGGACAGGCCTGGGGGCATGGCAGCACTATGGGCCATTCACAACAGCATGTAGTGCAGCTTGCATGGGTGTGGAGAAGGGTGCAAGTTATAGCAGTGGGATACCCTCTTAGAAGGCTTCATTGTTGAAGCGCTAGGGGGTTGGGTTATTTTGGCCCAAGCAGTTAATAAAATCTGCATTTGCAATTTATTTTTTGTGATTTTGTCCTTGCTTGAGTGCTCTCACTGTGACTATGGCAGTGTGGACCCTGCCGTAACCCACTATGCACCCCAATGGGCATACCCTGATGGTCAAGGCAGGGCCTGGTGAAGACCCTGCATGCTAACCCAGCCCAGTAGACAGCAGGTGGGGGCTGGGGCAGCTGATCTGGTGGGTATGAGGGGCAGGGGGGTGGCAGTTGGTTCCCGTGGGGTGACATTGCTACCACTGGGGGCACAGAGGTGCCGGGATTGGGGGTCAGGATATGTTTTCAGATCTGTCCCTGGCAGTGCATTCATGTGGGGCACATGGGGGGTACTCCATTAGGATGGGGCATGGAGGACTCAGTGTGTGTGGCCACATCGGGGTGGGCACAGATGTGTGGCAGGAGGACTGACTGTGGGATGGGGTGGGGTCCTACCACTGGGGGTCCTGCAGTGTGTAGCAACAGCTGGGCCAGAGGGTACACCAGACAATGGATCCATGCAGCACATGTCCAGGTGCCTGTAGTAGGCATTCACGCACCTGGATCCATGCCCATCCGCATAAGGGATCCACTGTGGGACCCAAGATGAGCATCTCATTGGATGTCAAACAAAGGGTAGCTCTCCCTCAATCTCCAAAGTAAATGAACTAGTGGTGAATGATTTCACTGTGGACATTTTATTAAATTAAATCTGTAGCCTTCAAAATAGCAAATAGTCTTCTACTTCTTTTTAACTCTATAGTGATTCATTTAAATTTTGCTCCATAACGATTCATTTGTAACATTTTAGAACTAAAGATGTTCCTTCTTCAGACAAAGGATCTTTAACAAAGGAGCTTTAACACAGTAAACACCACTTCATAAAGTTGAAAAGAACTTTTAATATCTAAAGGCAAAAGAAAATATAAAATTTAAGTTTCTGATAGTTCAAGTCATGCCTTATAAAACAAATTGTTTAGAAAGGAGCCGAAACAAACGGGGAACAGACCTGTTATCACAAATTTCCTACTTTCTCCACAATAGGCTAAGGGCTAATCTTTGTATGAGTCAAATTCACAAAAATAGGATCAAAATGAAATGGGGGTGGAGGTGACAAGGTTGCCCATTCATTAAAGGAACCTAATTTGAAAAAAGAGAGCAAAAAAACACACAAGGTATTTCTTCATTGCCAAATACTAGGCTAATGTAAATAAATAATTAAAGCTATCAACAAATGCTTTGTACAAATTAATTCTAACCTGTTTTTAGCACAGGCATTAGTAGTTGTAAGAGAAATTTTCATTCCTAATGTCTTGTTGATATTCTCTAAGGAGAAAAAGATTTGTTTTAACAGTGAGTGAAAGTTTATACATTTCAAAAGGAAAAAATTCAAAAGCCACCTCTAAAAAGGTGATTACCTTTATAAATGGTGTTAGTTTTCAATGTAAAACACCACTTTTATTGTAAAGATACGGTACCAACTACACAATCTTATTTGAAGAACAGTAAGCATTGTATTCGGATACTTGAACAAATAAATAGAGCTAACAACAACTTGGAGAATTGTATTTTGGTAACTCTTGATGTGAAGAGTCTTTACTCTGTCATACCTCATGAGGAAGGTTTACAGTCTTTTAATTATTTTCTGACACAAAGAAGTACAAATGTTCCTGACAAAGATTTCATCCTACAGCTTACCAGGATAGTATTAGAAAATAATTATTTTGAATTTGAAGGACAATGTTATTTGCAGAAAACAGGTACAGCCATGGATGCGACCCTAGCGCCAATGTATGCTAACTTATATATGGCATATCTTGAAGAGATACATATTTTTTCTGCCACCAATACTTATAGATCTAAATTACTCCTATACAAAAGATTTATTGATGATATTTTGATTATCTGGACTGGCACGCATTTGGAATTGGATTTATTTTACCAATATATGGAAACAAGGACACAAAATTTGTCATTCACCATACAGAGTAATAAAATGAACATTACTTTTCTTGATTTAAGATCAATAAAAGAAAATGGAAAAATTCATACTGATCTGTATAGAAAGGATATCACCAAAAATAAGATTTTACATGCTTGGAGTTTCCATCCCAGAAATCTCAAGAACAGTATTCCTTACAGTTAAATGCTTCAAATTAAAAGAAATACAAGTTCAGAAGCAAAATGTGAATTGAATCTGAATGATTTGACAAAAAGATTTCAAACACGAGGCTATGACACTGAGAACTTACAGATATGGAACAGAGTGGACACTATTGAGAGAGAATCTCTTTTACAAGGTAGAACTGAAGATAGACATAAAAATGAGAATAAGATTACCATGACTACTCAATATTCCAAACATTTTGGCAAAATCAAAGAATATCATTTTAAAACATTGGAATATTTACAAACTGGAGAAGTAGGTGCAAAAGTATTCCAACAGAAACCTTGGGTCACTGTGAAAAGAATGACTAATATTAAAAACAAACTTGCAAAGACCCAACATTGGAATCCAGAACCACCTTTAAGAACTTGGTTACAAAGAGATGTAAAGGGATTCTACACATGTGGGAACTGCATACATTGTAATAACGGTGTGAAAACTAAACAAATAAGATGCACCTGGAAATGATAAGGTTTATGATATTAGACATTTCATCACTTGCACCTCGGACTTTGCAGTCTACTGTATTATTTGTCCCTGTTCTTTATACTATATTGGACAAACAACTCGACCTCTTAAATAAAGGATTACTGAACATAAAAGTACAAAAGCGAGAGAAGATTTTAAATCACCCTTAGCAAGACATTTTGTTGAATTTCATCATCAGGTTTCAACTTTAAAATTTATGGGACTTGAAAGAATTAAAGAACCATCCCGTGGTGGTGATCGGGAATCTACACTTCTTAAGAGAGAAGCATGGTGGATTTTTACACTTAGGACATATAAAAAAAGATATGGTTTGAATGAAAATCTTATCTGGACTAGTTTCAACTAACTAGTGTGATAATCCTGTTTCATTTTATCTATTTTCTCTATTAGCCCTTTCTCTATGCATATTCTAACCCTGAGCATGACCCCTTGACCTCCCATTGTCTTTCTTCTCCATCCCTTTTTCTCCTATCTTTTCTTGGTTTAGCCGGTTTTGAATGTACTTTTTAAACAGTGTTTCATTCCTACCCCATTAGCATTATTCTTTAAAAGTGATAGCCACATCAGGCTTTTTGAAGTTTAGGGGGATCGTTCTATGCTTTACTGCAATAAGAATTGATTTCATTTGACTGGGCTGCCCAGGGTGATGTCACAGATGACGTTAACATGCTTAGTGTGTGTACCCTTGGCCCGGCCACTCTTTCCAATTAGAAGCTCTTTGAGCACACAAAAAATAATCTCAAACACTTCCCGAATGTTTGTGTTAGAAGCTTACTTTGTTTGTTATGTATTGGCATGGGGTGAGGCTGCCCTGCTCTTAATTTTGGGATTTACTCTCTAAGAATATTTGAAACCTGAACAGCATGGCGTTTTACACTGAAAACTAACACCATTTATAAAGGTAATCACCTTCTTAGAGGTGGCTTTTGAATTTTTTCCTTTTGAAATGTACAAACTTTCACACGCTGTTAAAACAAATCTTTTTCTCCTTAGAGAACATCAACTAGACATTAGGAATGAAAATCTCTCTTACAACTACTAATGCCTGTGATGAAAAAAGGTTAGAATTAATTTGTACAAAGCATTTGTTGATAGCTTTAATTATTTATTTACATTAGCCTAGTGTTTGGCAATGAAAAAATACCTTGGGTTGGATATTCAGACTGCGCCAGGCTGTGACGCAAGCCTGGGTGCAGCGCAACTGGGATGTGCCAGGGTGCTGACAGGGTGATATTCAATGGTGCTGTACCATTGCTCAGCACCATTGAATATCACTCTTTGGCCACCCACATTGTGCATGGCGCAGTGGCACTGCACCAGAACAAGTGGCCAGAGAGGGGCAGGGGGATGCGCTAGCACAAGTGCCATTGCACTAGGTGCATCAACCGCAATATTCAAAGGCTCACATGTAAATGGGGCTATAATGCATGCAAGGCACAAATGGGTCCATTTGCATGTCATTTTGGCCCAATTTGCACGCAGGTGAGCCAATCCCTGGTGATATGTGCCTGGCGCTCTGCCAGGCTGCAGCCGTCGGGGACTGATGCCCCCTGCACAAGTGGTAAAGTAACCCACAGCCCAATCATTGGCATAAGTATAGAAATATGTAACTCCCATATCCCTGGTGGTCCAGTGGACTGCTCGCAGCCTGACCGCAGGCATAAGTACAGAAATATGAAACCCCTATATATCCCTGGTGGTCCAGTGGACCACTCACAGCCCAATCACAGGCATAAGTATAGAAATATGAAACACCTAAATCCCTGGTGGTCCAGTGGACTGCTCAAAGCCCGACCATGGGCATAAGTATAGAAATATGAAACTCCTATATCCCTGGTGGTCCAGTGGACCGCTCACAGCCCGATCACGGGCAGATGTCTAAAACAAGATTAGATCCCATCCCCGGTGGTCCAGCGGTACCCCTCTCCCCACCCTCCCACTGAGCCCTACCACCCCACTCCCCCCAGGTCAGTGGCAGGCGGCAGCTCCCCACCCGCAAGCTGCCCAGCTGCCTGCCAACTGACTGCATACAGTACAAGCTGTAATGCATTGGTCCAGCATGGGCGCAATGCGCGTGCAGACTGTACAGTACTACACAGTCCAGATATGTGAATTCATTCACTTCATTTGATACAAAATAGTACAGTTGAACAGTCATGATATATTGGCAGTTAGATTACACAACCCAATAGAAGATCTCATAACGAATTTGTCAAACTGGATACAAATACCAGAAACAGTAGAAGTGGTACATTTTCAAAGAGGGTCGGTAGACTGTTAAACACCCTGCCAAAGGAAACTGTAGACTCAGTTATATTGCAGGACTTCAAGAATAAATTGGACTGACATATTATAAGTCAAAAGGATGAGTGTTGGACCCACCAATCAGTGGGAGACAGGTTAGATGGGCAGAATGCCTCCTGCTGTTTTATCACTCAGTATAAGATTAAGTATAAGAAGGTACTGTGACAAACAGATAAGGTACACGTGCAATGCATTGCTGGGTAAGAACACGAGATTAAGAGCAGATTAAAACCACCCAAGCTGTGTAAGGTGCAAAAATAATGCAGTATAATACAATAAGAAACAAATGCAATACATTTCTGGATAAGAGCACATAATTAAGAGCAGATGAGTACCACACAGACTGAGGGCTTAGGTTGGGAAAAAATATTTCAAGCCTGGGGGGCACCCAGCAAATGGGGGGGGGGGAATGAGGGATGCTAAGGTCAGGTCTAGTTGCAGGAGTGGCTAGTAAATTCACATTGAAGAAATTTGAGGGAGGAGAAAGAAGAGGCCAAGCACCGGAAGAGAGGATCAGAGCTTTGAGAAAGGATACAAGAAGGTGGCTTAACCTGCAGAAGTTTTCCTTGAGGGGAGGGAAAGGGAATGGACACAGTGTTCCAGAAAGGATAGGAGGAGAGAGGGGGGCATGAGATCAGAAAAGTAGGGAGTAAGAGAGCCAAGCCAGAATTTGGATGTGAAGGAGGCACAGTGGGTGAGGTGCCTGACATCGAGGGAGGGGGAAGAGAGAGGGAGGAGTAAAGGAAGCAGTGATGGGTACAGGGAGGTCAATACAAGGCAAAGTGGCAGAAAAAGTAAAAGAGGGGGTCCACTTTGGTGAGGGTGGACTTCAGATCTGGATTACAGATGATGTCACCATAGTAGAAGATAAGTAGTATCTCAATTGTGCATTTTCCTCACACCCCCACACTTAAATTAACCAACTCCGAGTCGGAGTTGGTTCGTGGAGGGGGCGAACACCCCAGAGACAACAGTGTCAGGAACCCAGTGGACCATCACAGCGAAATGCCAAAAATGTCGCTGTGATGATCTTCACTGTATTCTCGTCACCATTGTGACGTGATACCCCTTCTCACACCTCCCATCCTACCATTTGTTTCAGCCTCGATCTACTAACTTCACTTCCCACTATCCATACTGGTGTGGGATCTGAACATTGGCCCTTGGTGTCTACCCATTCCAGAGCCCTCAGCCCTGACCCCTACACCATGCTGCATGTAGGGCTGTCCCCTGCTCTGCTCCACTAGTATCTAGGACCCCCTCCCCTGCTCTTGGTGCAGTCCACAGGCTTTTCTGCCACTGCAGCTATTCCCTTTTCTTTCTCTTTTTCATCCATTAACTCACTCTCCCTTGTTTTCCTCTCTCCACACTGTCCTGCCCTTTTGTTCATTTACTCTTGTCCCTGCTGAACCCTTCTTCTGTCTTACATCAAGTTACACCATGCATCCCACCACATATGTCTTAGTCCTCCTTGCTCCTATCTGTTTCTTAACTTTGTCCCCTCCCTATCATCCACCCCCATCTTACTGATGGGTGCCTGTGGACTTTACAATTTCCAACCTGCTAGTGTGCAGCCCCCCCCCCACCACGCACCATCACCTACGAGTATCTAAACCTGAAGCCTTTCGGCCTTGCTATCAGGTACCTACTGCTGTCAAGTTGATCCTCTTCTACCTAGGCCCCAGCAACCTTCACTTTGGCTTCCTGCTGGATCGTGGTCATCTCCCTAACCCTATCTGGTAACACTGAAACTAACCCAGGCCCCCCTACCCTACTGCACCTATCTAAACAGGCTGGCACGTCAGTTGTTACTCAAGCAAGACACCTAAAAATAGGACACCTAAATATTAGAACCCTGGTGGCTAACCACTCTGAGCTAGATGCTTGGAACAGAACTCATGTGCTAGATATATTGGGGAAAACTGAAACCTGGATCAAACCATCCCTCCCTGACTCCTTGTGTGTGATGCCTGGGTACACTATGCTAAGCGTTCATCGTCCCTCGTCGAAGAGGGGTGGCGGCCTTGCACTTTACTCTAAGACTCATCTAAACTTATCACTACTCCCTTGCCCCTCACTCAAGCACTGTGAAGTTCTTCACTCTTGTCTACTTCTAAGGGAAGCTAAGAAGCTGCACAGTATTTGCACCTATGTTCCTCCTAAATCTTGCAAACAGGCACTCTTGGGATTTCTTCCTTTGGCAGCCAAAGACAATGAGGTAATCTGCCTCGAGGACTTTAACCAAGACTGACTTGGCCCCTACTATCCCACCTTAGCATCCTCTATTAGCAAAGCAAACTTAACTCAGCTTGTCATGGAGCCTACAAGTCACTCCAGCAGAGGGACTACCCACACTCTCTTCGACTGGATTCTTACCAACCGACCCAACAGAATATCCTCCGATAGTGTTCTCACTGACTCAATTAGCAACCATACTCCTGTCCTCTGTGTCTGGGATGAAAGACCCCCCTTCACACCCTCATAGGATAGTCACCATGTCTGACTACTCGGCCTTTGACCCTATTGCTTTCTTAAGTGACCTAAGGCAGGTTGACTGGTCTCCCCATTTACTACAGACAACATCAAATCAAATCAAATCTTTATTTATTCAGGCGATCATCATTGAGCAAGGCTCATTTACAAGATGGACCTGATAGGTCAAGGTTCGAGTTTATGCACAGCAATTACATCACATACTTATGAGACAGTTATACATACAGAAAAAAGAAAATGTTATTTATAACACAATAATATACAGAGAATTCACATGTTAAAGCTTGGCAAGAGAAACTTAAACTAACATCTACAATATGTACAGTACATATATATCACAATGAGGGCATGACAGTCACTCACATAATGAGTACAATGGTGAAGGGAATATTGGGTGCCATATACTGGCGGTGTCTGGCTGGAAGGAATATGCCATATGTGATTGGAATATGGTTTTGTGGGATGACTGTTCTATCTCTAGGGTAACAACTGCATTTCTCTGTGAAGAAGGCTGTACAGTGCTGCTTGAAGGATGTAAATGGAATGATAATGGACAGTTTTAGGGATTTTTGTAGGGTGTTCCATGCTATGGCTAGAGAATAGCTGATTGCTGCCCTCCCTATTTTGGTGTTGACTTTGGGCAATTTGAGCAGGATGATATTGTTGCTTCTTAGGCATAGGAGCTGGGAGTGGTCAGGTTGAAGCAGTCCAGGATATAGCTTGGAATTTTTTTGATAAAGCTCTGTAGATCCATAGAGCTGCATTTCTGCTCCTCCTGACATGAAGGGAAACCCATCCAATTGCATCATAGAGAGAACAATGGTGAGTATTATATGGCAGGTCTGTAATGAACCTTATTGCTCTATGGTATAAGGTATCCAACTTTTGAAGGTAGGGAGTGGGGCAGTGACTATAGAGGAAGTCTGTGTAGTCAATGACTGATAGAAAGATGGCCTGGACTAATCTCATCTTTGAATCTCTATTAAGGAAGGGTTTTAATCTGTAGAGGAGGCCAAGCCTTAGCGAAGCTTTTTCAGCAGTTGTTCTAGATGCTGAGTAACGTCAAGTCTGTTGTCAATCCACACACCTAGGTATTTGAAATTTTCAACATACTCCAGATTTTCTCAAGTATAGTGCATAGCTGGGGAGACTGATTGAAGAGGATGTGTTGGTGGAGTTTTGGGTTGTGAACATCATTGCTTTGGTTTTCTTTGCATTTAGCAGAAGCTTTTCATGAGAAGCTGATGCTGTAACAGGGAGAATTCTGCTTGTAGGATTTCATGAGCAACTTTAGGTGAAGGGTTGCTGACATACAGTACAGTGTCATCAGCAAAGAGATGTACTGAGGACTTGGTAAGGGTTGAATCAATTTTATTTATATAAATGGCAAAAGGATAGGACCCAGAATAGAGCCTTGGGGACTCCTCTTGACAGTGGTCTTAATGGGGAGAGGTCACCTTCAGCTTTTACCTGCTGTGATCTACCGGAGAGGTAGCATCTGAACCACTTAAGGGAGGATGGATCTAGGCCAATGGAGTGTAGGGATGAGAGTAGCAGTTCATGGTCCACAGTGTCGAATGCTTTGCTCAGGTCCAGGAATACTGCACAGACATTGTTCTTTTTATCCAGTTCGGTTTGCCAATCATTGGTGACCTTGGCTAATGCAGTGATAGTGCTATGTTTGGCCCTGAATCCAGATTGAGCTGGATTTAGTAGACTAGCATTGTCCAGATATTCCCATAACTGAATACTCACTAATTTCTCCAGCATCTTGGATAACACAGGTAGGATGGAAATGGGCCTGTAGTTATTAAGATCCATAGGGTCCCCTGATTTTAGAAGGGGGACCACTTGGGCTGTCTTCCACAGCGTGGGAATAGAGCCAGAGTTTAGGGAAAGGTTAAAGAGGTGAGTTAGGGGGACTGCAAGCACATGACGCACAATCTTTAGAAAGAATGGGTCCAGAAGATCTGCTCCTGCACTTTTTTGGTATCTAGATGCCATAATACATCCTCAACTTGTTTCAACAGTATAGGTTTGAAGCTAAAGGAGGAGTCAACTCTTTGTTCACCAGTATAGTGGGAGCTTAAATGATCCCTTAATAGGTTAGCTGGGGAGGAGTCAAAGGCAAGGCCAGCTGTTGTGAAGTGGTTGTTGAATGCATCCAGGATTTCCAATGTGCCAGTAATGGGGCCATAGTTACTGTGTAATTGGGTTGGAAGGGGGTTGTTAACATCCTGGCCCATCATACCCTTGATGGTGCCCCAAAATCTAGCAGTATTATGGTAGGAGGAGTCGAGCTGGGCCAGGTATTAGGCAGCCTTTGCATCCCTAACTTTCCTAGTGCATTTATTCCTGGCATTCCTAAAGATCATCCAGTCCATGATATTCTTAGTTTTTCTTGCTACTTTCCAAAGTTTATCTCTCTCCAGCAGTGCAGCTTTGAGGTCAGCTGAAAACCAGCGACAGGATTTGTTTTTTATTCGGATACTAGAGATTGGGGCATGGGTGTTAAGGGCATTTAATATAATGTTATTTAGCACCTGCTGAGCTTTTCTACAGAATGTGCAAGATAGAACTTTGCCAGTGTGAGAGTAGGCTAGATCATGCAGATATCCTTCAGTATTGATGTTTTTCTTGGATCTCCTCATGAGGAATTTTGCAGGATCTGTTTTAATGCTGTTGGATCTTACCCCTGCAATGGGGCAGTGGTCACTTATGTCACATAGGAGCACTCCAGCATGTGTGAATAGATGTGGTTTACTCACTATCATGATGTCAAGTAGAGTACTGTTCCTACTATTCCTTGCATTTAGTCTTGTTGGTTCATTAATTAACTGTGTGAGCCCGTAGGTGTCACAGAATGATACCAGAGGTAGCTGCCTGGGTGAGCCAGTTGAAATTCAGGTCCCCTATGATAATGACTTCTTCAGTACAGGACTTGACCAGGTTTCCCAGGTGGGATAAGAGCTTGTGTTCAGCAGAGGGGGTCTGTAGCATCCAATTAAATGGAAAGCTGCTGTATTGGGAGAGAGACTTTTAGAGATAGACACTCAAATTCTTGGGCATAGATGTTGCAGCAGTACAGGATACACCTAAACCAGCTTTTACATATATGGCTACTCCGCCTCCCTTGTTTGGTGATCAGCTCTGAATAGCTGATAGTTAGGTAGGTTAACTTCCTGTCCATTGTGGTGGTCTTGAGCCATGTCTCAGTTATCACAAGAAAGTCTGGCAAGGTATGGGCAACCCAGGCTTGTAGCAATGTAAATTTTTTCAACAGACTGCATACATTAATATGCAGGAAACTGAGGCCTTTAATTGAGGATAGGTCTGATGGAGAGGTGATGCTTTCAAGAGGTCCAGGGTTGATTTCTACATTACCAATACAGAGCAATAGGAAGATCAGTAATTTCATAAGGGCTGCCAGTGATAGGGAGAGTGGGCTGTCTTTGGTCCTCCTTTTTTTATTCCGTTGCCACTCTTTGTTTTGGGTGCTCCCTGTGGATTTAAGGTAGTGTGTCGGGATACCAATTAGCAGTTTGATGACTAGGCTTAGTTGGGATCTATATACCCAGTAGTGGGGCCTTGGCTGAGACATATATGTGGTGATATGTGTAACTTTATGGTGATTGTACCACTGTAGTCGATGCAGCAATGGCAAGACATATATGAGGGTATGGGTGTCAGCCATGGGGGATGTTCCAGAGAAACTAGACGGGTTGGCCACTTTAGATTGTATAATAGGGTCATCTTCATTGTAGAACCCTATGGCTGATAGTGACAGGAGTATCAGTAGCAAGCTCCCCATTCTGAGGGGGATATTGATAGTTGGCAATAGGGAGTAGCGAAGTTGCTGATTGGTTGGATTAGCAAGCTGGTGTGGCTCTCTGTTGGTTTAGAGAAAAGTGCTGTGGGCGGGGAAGAGATTTCGGCAGGAAGATGCCTATAAATTAACACACAAGAGGGGGAAAGGCGGGTGGGCAAAATTTTGCCTTTCCCGACTGCTCCCTACGCTGTTCCTCCGGCCTTGTGGTTCCCAAGTTCAGCGCAGTGCTGCCGACCGCCCGCTGTGAGGCGAAACCCGGCGCTCAGCTGGTTGCTGTGGGCTGAAGGAAGCAGGCTGGAGAGAGACAGAGGAGGGTGCAGCAATTAATAAAGGCAGTAGCAAGCCTTTTTCTGAGTGTCACTGACCAAATCTGCACTACAAAGGACTGTGGGGGGTCCTGTGGTGCCTCAGCGTCTGGCCCACCTTACATATTCAGACAAGGAGCTGCAATTACCTTAAAGAGCAGTAAAATGGTAATTTCCCCTTACAATACAGTAGTGGATAACAGCACTTTTTTGATGATTTACACATATAAAACTAGAAGGAGAGTGGCACCTCAGCATCTGGCCCACTGCTGCTAACAGAGTCCAGCAGAATTCAACAGAATCAACAGCAGTTGCTCTCTATAGATGTCTCACCAGAGTGGAAGCAGCTCTTCTGGGAAACTTGCAGTACAACACCAGGGGAAGAGTAAAAGACAAAAAGAAAAACAAATTTTCAAGTCCCACACAGATTTCAGTAATGCAAACTGAGCCAGTGTAAGTCAATGGGGCAGGAGAGCCAATCGGCTGCTGTGCCTGGTGGAGCGCTCGCTTACCAATTGGCTGCGCCTTTCCTGACTGCTCCCTCACTGTTCCTCCCGGCCTTGTGGTTCCTAAGTTCGGCTAGGTGCCGCCGACCACATTCAGCAGGCCATGGTGTATTTCACCAACACCCAAGTTGCCTTGCAAATTAAGCACATTCCCTCCACTAGGCGATGAGTTTATGGCACACCCACAAGGTGGTTAAAGCACTCTCTTCTCCAACAACTTAAGCTGTGCAACAAACCTTGGGCCAAATGAAAAGCCTCTTCTCTCTATTCTGACTTCCTCGCTTATTGCACTCTACGTAATTTTTGTAAGAGAAAGATTTGCATCTCCAAAAGTAACTATTACAGAGGACTCCTCCAGGCCTCCGCTCAAAACCCTAAAACCTATTGGACTCAAATTAACAATATTCTGAGCAATTCTCAAGCCCAAGTCCCCAGTGACATGTTAATTAACAACGCCTCCTGTAATAATTCTACCACCATAGCAAATGCCTTCAACTCCCTCTTTACCACCCTTCCAAATACTGGGTTTTCTGTGTCCTTCCCCCACTGCCCCAGACACACCTGATATCCCATCTTCTCATTCTCCTTTGGTTCTTGCCCCAGTCTCTAAGGCCAAGGTCCTACTGCTTCTCAATATGGTTTCACCTCATGGTAGCACAGGCCCTGATGACCTAGAAATGAATATTCTCAAATTAGATGCTTCTCTCCTTGCCACTACTATTATGCAATTGTTCAATGTTTCCATCTGCTCTGCCTCTGTGTCCCACTCCTGGAGAACTGCTAGAGTTATCCCAGTTTTTAAAAAGGGGAACCCTAAAAAACCCAGTAAACTACTGTCCCATAGTGCTTTTACTCTCAGCAAGCTTCTAGAGAAGGTAATCCACAGACAGATGTCAGACTTCCTACTCAACCATAACCTTCTATCCCCCACCCAACATGGGTTTAGGGCGGGCCACAGTACCATGACCGCCTTGGGCCAATTTTCCAGCGATGTCGAAACATACATGGAAAGAGGCTGACTCACTTTGATTCAGTAGACCACTCCTTGCACTTATATCAATTGAGTACCCTTGGCACCTCCCGCTCTACACCTGCCTGGTTCTCGAGCTACCTGCACGACCACTCTTAAGCCACATCCTATTGCAAGGCTCTCTCCTTCCCTGCTCCCCTTTCTACTGGAGTTCCTCAAGACTCTATACTTGGACCTCTACTCTTTTCCATATTTATTAATAATCTGCCCTCCATTTCCTCCCACTGTTGTGCCTTAATCTATGCAGATGACCTAGTTCTCGATGTCTGTTCCAGCTCTATTCAAGAAATCAGCTCTCGCCTCTCATCTGATTTGCACCTTATCCAAATGTTGTTCACATCCAATTGACTGGTACTAACCATCGCCAAGACCCAGGCTATGCTTTTTGGGTCCCACTGTAAAGCCGGCTCCTAAGCTCCATCATTTTGGGTATCTTGTCTGGAAGGCTCCCCGGTGTGCATCACCTCCCTTATTCAAATACCTAGGGGTCACTGTAGACCCAGTGCTCGACTTCTCGCTCCACATTAATGCAATCTGAAAGTCAGTAAATACTTAAATTGGGCTGGCTTACTGCATCCGGCATGCCCTTACCACTGCAGCCAGGATCTCTGTGACTTGGGGAATCCTACTCCCTGGTCTCTGCTATGCACTAGCTGTCTTCGGACAGGCTCATGCAAGCACCCTTCAAAAGTGGGATGTCACCTACAACAACGTCTGTAGGTTTGTCTTGTCCTTCCATTGACTTATCCACCACTGCTCCCTGTATGCTGACCTACACTGGGTATACCCCTCCTCCAGGTGCTTATTTTCCCTTGGATGCCTGATGGATGACATCATTCACTCTTCCCAACCTGCCTCCCTGGTGGACATGTTTTCCACAACTGTCAGCCCTCGTTACCTGTGATCTACAACATTAGCTCTACTCTCCGTTCCCTTATGATCTACTAAAATGGGTGAACAAGCCTTCTCCTACTATGCCCCCAAATTCTGAAACTCCCTTCCTCCCCACCTGAGGCCCTCCAAATCACTTGCCTCTTTTAAGTATACCCTTTTTAATTACTTTGTGGCTTGTGACACATTTAAATGCTTCTAATCTCTGGGATTTCTGGATTTAGGAGGCAGTAGAGCTCAGTGGATTAAGGCTCTGAGCTGCAGATCTGGAGACCTGGGTTTGATTTCCACAGCCGCCTAGGTGCATACTGTGTGATCCTGAGCAAGTCACTTAACTTCCTTGTGCTCCCAGGTTGCACCTGGAAACAAGTTTCAGCTTAGTGTGCCTTTTCTGATTAAACAATGTTCCCTTCCCTATTTCCAGCTAACCTTCCCTTCCTGGAACTTACTGCTCTATTGCCTGGTTCTGCCCCTCCCTCTTGTAACTATTCATATGGAGCTGTATGCCATGGACTTATGCCACTCTGTAACTTATCGTGTACAATGCCTAATGTTAAACCAGTCCTGGCTATATTCAACCTCATGTCAACTAGAGAATGATGATGTTTACTTTCTTTATGTTCAACTGTTTATTTATTCCCAACTCTATGTATCCATCAGTTGTACCCTGAGACTCTTATGTATTTCACCTAATGTGCCAAGTATTTGATTATCCCTATGTTGTTACCTGTATCTCTGTATTTGACGTGTACTCTTCTGGGTTGTGCTTGAAACAGGCAGGTGTTTGCCTAGCAAACTTATCCAGTTCCAAAAGTAAATAAACAAACTTCAAAACTAGCTGTTGGTGGCCAGAAAGAGGAATACTGGCATTCTTCATGTAGAGCACACCCAGTTTGGGATGTAGTTTGTGGTGGATAACTTCTATGTACATGGAGAAGTTAAGGTGATGGTCCATCCTGATCCTGGGGTACTTAAAGAGGAGATATACTCAATCACAGTACCATTGAGAGTAAAGAAGGAATGGAGGGGGCCTAATGAGCCTCTGTTGGGCACCAAAGGTCATAGAGGCCATTTTCTTGGTGTTGAGGGACAGTCAGTTGATTGAATCAGAACCAGTACTGAACTCCGTCAAAGTCCTGTTGGAGTCAGACAGGAAGGTCAGAAGCAGAAAGCCAGAGGCAAACAGCACAGTGTCATCTGCATACAAGTGAGAGACACAGAACAGGCAGTAGGTAGGGAGCCCAGGATGGATCCATGCAGAATGTTTCAGCAGATGTGGAGTTGGAGAGTTAAGAGGTTTCTAAAATGGACAGCTTCTGGCCTGCCTCAATATAGGAGCAGAGCCAGTTGATTGAGGAGGTAGGGAGCCCCGTTGCCTTATGGTTATCCATGTGAAGAGTATGGGACACAGTGTTGAAGGCTTTGGCCAAGTTGACAACAATAGCAGAAGAGAACTGGCCCTGATCCATACCAGACAGGACCGAGTCAGTGAGCCAGAGGAGGAAGGTGAATGTTAATTGGGCCATTCTGAAGCCAGACTGGAAGGGAGTGAAATAGGAGGACTAGTCAATGAAAGGGGAGAGCTGAGAGAGAACTTTTTGTGAGTTTTCTTTGTGAGTGGCCCTGCAAACCACTTATGAAGCAGCTGCATAGTACTTGCAATGCACCAGACCACATTTGGCCCAAGCAATCACACAAAAAAACAACCTCCCCATCCTCTAATACTCATGTCTCTCCTTTCCTTTATGCAAGTAAAACACAAATCCCAAATCACCTAGCCCACTTATCACTCATCCCGTTCTTCCCCCTGTAACCATCTTTTAAGTAAAATCTAGCACTGGAGAAGTGGCACAACATTCCTTCCAGTGTGGCTGGTCACCATCTACTAAAGAAAGAAGCTGAAAAACTCTTATGGTTTGACCCAGAAAAAAATATCTTGGCTTGGAAGTACAAAATGCTGCTTATGTGTTTATGAGGTGTGGTGGTAACTTGGCCACTTAGAAAATTTGAGGTAAAAATTGCCAGAATTGTTCAAGTTATGAATAAAAGAAAAAAAATATGCAAAAATACCTTAGCCCATGCACATGTGCAGTTCATGTGGTAGGTGGCTTAATTTATTTTCCAGACTTATTTTCTCATAATGCAGGTAGAGGAGTTCATCAAGGGACATTGAGGAAGCTCACTGAGGATCCACAAAGTGGGACTGGAGGTAAGCAAAGGTTGGGGGGAGGAGAGTGACATTTGTGCAAGAAGTGTGGGAGGCTTTTTCTTTTCAAATTAGATCAGGCAGTTGGGAGTGGGATGACAGAGGCAGTGTTGGGCAATTGGCACTGGTAACTTCAATAACCAGGTGGGTGGCAGGAGGTATACTGGCAGCAGGGCTGGGCACCTGCCACCAGTCAATTTAAAGATCAGACAGGCAAGAGGGGGATCAAAACAAATGGTCTGCACTCCCTGGTGCTGGTTTGTGGTGCTTCTGTGGGGATAAGCTATCCCCAGAAGAACAATACAGATTCAGCACATTCACAAAGATCACCCTTTTCTGATACTTCTTTGGGATCTCCATGAGTGCATTGTTTCTATGTTAAGCAGGAGGAAGATACTGGTGGGAGGGTTGGCAACTCACCGTCTTTCACATCAAAGATTGGGTAGGTGGGTGGGGGGTGCCAGCAGTGGGGTTGAGTCCCCGCTGTCAGTTACATCAAAGACTGGGCAGGCAGGAGGGTGGATACTATTAGTGGGGTTCTGGGTTACAGCAAAGGTTGAGTGGGAAGGTGATATCAGTGGTGGTGTTGAGCAACCACCATGGGTCATATGAAAGATCAGATGAGTGGAAGGGAGATACAGGTGGAGGGGTTGGGCACCCATGGCCAGTGACTTCAGAGCTGGGGTGGGTGGGCAAAGGAAAACTGGCGACAGGGTTAGGCATCTGCTGCTGGTTTATTTTCAGTAGGAGGGCAATTTGTGTGACTTGAAGATAGTTTAGCCCCTCCTCACATTTTGCTAAATTACAGTTAGCCTTAGAGTGTTCAAAAAAAGTCCTGTGCTTGTGCAAAATGGCATGTTATTGTCTTAATAATTTCAAAACAACACATTTCTCAGTAAATTCACATATTAGAGGATGTTTCTTGGGCCATACTCTAGCAAACCTTAAAGTTTCATGTTTCAACTCATTGCCACATGTGTATCTGTGACAAAAAAAAGTCTTAATTTCCATATTTGTGTGTGTTTTCAACAATCTAAAACTTTTAAACAGCTAAACAAACCATTACCACATTTGCAAGATTCTGAGAACCTGGTACTACTTTGTGCATGCCAAATTTCAGACTATTAGAATCAGAAATGGCTGCATTATTAAGGTGCAAAAATCAGGGTTTAAAATTAAACAGCCTAGCTGGCTCGGTGGCACTGAGGGTTGAGGTGCTGGACACCACTCGTCACACCATGCCTTTGACTCAGAGTCAGGAGTGACCTCGGGTTGCCAGGGGTCAGCAGGGGATGGATAGGAATGAGCGTCTGAAGGACTGCCCTCCTCTCCCAGAGAGGGGAGAGTTGTCGTCCTGCTTCTTGGCTGCCCCCTAATGGAGGCCAGAGGGCAGCGTCAGAGGTCAGGAGACACAGAAGTACAGTTATGTAATGTGCTTTGGCCTCCATACATGCACGTTCACGATGCATGGGGGAAGGCATGTACGGGGAAGAAAATGGAAAAAGTAGTATGGAAAGAAAAAAAAAATTAAACAGCATACTGAACCCTATATTCAGACACTACTGTACCTGTATAATTTAGCAATAAGGCATGACAGGGTGTGTGTTGTGCTGGGATAAGGGCACACCTCAGGTAGGTTGAAGCCCAACGCTGAAGGCCAAGTGCTTTCGCCACTCAAAGGTGTGCTGTTATCCCAGTACAATGCACACCCTTAAATGCCTTGTTGTGATTATGAAATGGGTCTAATAAAGAATATATGTAGGTACTTTTTATTCTTATTTTTTTTAATTAGATGTGGAAATAATTTTTAAAGCAGCAGTGCAACATAATCGGGAAATGAGTATCAACAGTCTTTGTTTTGGTTGTAAGCATGTAGCAACAGATTCGGTTTCCATATCTGTAAACATTTTTTTTCTAGAGTTATTTAGTTTTTTAGATATTTAAAATGTATTTCAATTGTTGTGGTGCCACAATAAATATGGCAGCTGCCTAATTTTCAGCTGCGCTCCCACTTCACGTTGCATCATGTCTTTTAGTTACTTCAGTGGGACCCTGTGCTGAACATTCCCGAAGTTCCTGTGTAGTACTTCCAGTCATACACATGTGTAGTTGGCAGCAGAGGGGGTTCCTATTTAACATGGCCGGTGGCAGAAATGTAAACAAAAACAAAGGGTAACTAAACACATTATGAGGTGATAGTACAATGCTGGTGAGAAAGATTATCTGGGAAATGCTTAGCAGAACACAGGGAATAAACTGTCAAAAAAGTGAAGATTTTTTTTTACATTGCACTGCTGCTTTAAAAAGTAGAAAAAATCAAAAGAGGAAAAAAGAAGTCCTGTTCAGTGTCTATAGTGTAGGAGTGAGGCCAGCAGGTGGTACCACCATTCTGTGTTTTGAGCTTGTAGAAAGTATGGGCAAGATAGCTGGATATCAAGAAAAGTGTGGGCAAGATTGGATCCAGCCATCAGGCTGTTTGATCCCACCTGTGAAAACAAAAAAAAATTACTAGTGCAAGTAGTAAGCTTCTAAAGAGGCCACCAGACAAAGATCAACCCATGTAAAATGTAATAAAATCCAGTGCACTCACCAAGAGGTCATAGCAGACAATTACTTTATTATATCAAAGCACACACAACAAGAAAACACTGCCCTGTGTGCATTCACCCACCTAAGGGCATTATTGGGGTGGGGGGTTGCTAAACCACTCAGCCAGTACCATTTTAAAAGAGTGGAGCTCATTAATAATCATGGAAATATGTGTAGTTTTGTGGAAATCTAAGAAGATCCCATAAATAACAATATAGTGGTGAATATCCATGAATATAAACAATCACCAGTGTTTAAAAAAGAACCTACGAAACGTTTCCATTTTTAAAAACACCAAAGTATTGATGAGATTTCAGTTGGTACTCCTGTTAGCTCACTTAACGGCTGTAGGAATATATCTCTCATAGGAGCGCACAGAGAATTAAGGTTATAGATAAAAATATTAACAATAGACTAACTCCATAGCTTTCAACTACAGGAAGATGTTTAATAGAAAGAGAAGAAAATAAATACAAGGGGAGCTCTCAGGAAAGTATGATAACTAAGCTGTAAATTAATTTTTGTCATCATGATAATAAGTAAACTAACCCAGAAGCTACCCAAAATAAAAATAATTGTATGCATCCCCATACAGATACTTATATAGTACTCCACGTGGAAACCCCATCCTATTAAAATCATGCAGCCATCAAAGGAAGATCTGACCAAAATGAGAAAAGTATTTATCTTTTTTACAGTATATATTGTATACATAGCTATAACTGTCATACTAATCACAACTTATTCACCAGGAAAATCAAAGAATAGGTAGCTTCTAACATTTAAATTATTATATTATGTTCCAACACATAATTTATAAATCTAAGGATGTTGCCCCATTCTGTTTCTGAAGGATTCACATAGAAAGACCCTAATCCTTATAATTATACTCTCAGTAAACAAGAAGGTGCAAAATCTATATGGACATTAATATGCAGTAAGTCAACTAAATAAAAGGCAGAAAGGCTATAGCTAGTCTGATCATACCATCAGGCATACACTGTCTAGTCAATAGTTTGATCATAACATCTGGTATACACTTGTCCAGCCAGTCAGCATTAAGAGAAGCAAAAACTCATTGCAGATATGGCTTCACATCAAAAACGTCAACCAAGAGGAACAAACTGTTGACAGATTATAAATTCAAGCCAGTTCTTTTCTTTATCCAACATTAGTACAGTATTCTGTCACCTCCCCTTTCCCACTTTTACACATGTTCTAATGGTTGAAATGTAAAATTTCTGGGATCACTTCCAAGTTTCTCTCTATGATGCCATCCAAGTGCATAATGAATATCACCATTAATTATAGAGCTAACATGTCCTTTAATTCTGCTTTTCAGTTGTCTCTAGGTTCTCCCAACATACACTAATCCACATTCACACCAGGCAGCATAGACAACATATGCTGTCTTACAATTTACATAATGATTTAAAAAGAACACCTCATTTGTAACTGGCTGAATGAAGGTTTGTCCTTGATCTGTGTATTTGCAAATATTGCAGCTGTGGTGTTACTGAAATGTTTTGGGAAAACTGAAGTTATTCATTTTGTGACTATTGTGACTGCTAGTAAATCACATCCGCAATGCGGTACTTGCACCTCTGTGGTAGGCCATTCTTGGTTTTGGACCTATCACTGTACACAATTCTGGATCAGATGTTAATACCTCCAATCTTTCATAGATAATGCCCCTAATTTTATTAGAATCTGAATGGCAGTCTGTTACAGCATTAATATTGTCATCTTCCCTAGCTTCCCTCCAGGATTTAGGCATTAAGTGATCTGTGGCCCAGTACCGAAAATGGGCAAAGCAGAGTGCAGCAGTTCATGCTTCACTTGCCCATTGCACATGACCTCAAGGGTGCTATATTCAGCTGGCGCTATCCAACTGAATCTAGTGCCACATGTAAGTAGCCACCCACAAGAGAAGCTATCCTATCTGTACTCAAAAAAATAAGTCTAAACCACTTTGTAGCTTACAAGGTTGAATGTATTTCATTTTATTTAAATGGAAATACAACATGCCAATCCAATAGTGTTCCATAACCACTTCAAAACACAGTGATCAATGATTCAAATTTCATAAAGACAACACTTCGGATGGGCATGTTGTATTGCAATACTGTATAAATAAAATAAAATATGTTAAACCTTTTGGCCACAAAGTGGTTTAGACCTAGTGTTCTGAGTGCAGATAAGACAGCTTCACTTGTGTGTGGCTAATACTTACCTATGAATCTCCCTGCTGTCTTGCACCAGATTATCTCTTGTTCAATTTATAGAATTTGAGCACAGCATAAGTTCTCTTTTTGCAGTGAATATAGGGTCATGTGAGGGTCATGCTAAGTTGAGTAGCGCTGCCTCGACATGGATCTGGGCTGTATGCAGCCCATACTGACGTGCATGGAACCACTGCACCCCCAGACCTGGTAGCAGTAGTAGACCTTGGTGTGATATTCAGCCAGCAACATGCACATGAGACCACTGGGCAAGCAAGGCACTAAGGGGCAATATGCATGCCAATTATGGGCCCATTTGCAAGTGAAGTAGCAGCTGTTTTGTACCCCAAGGCTGGCTACCCCACCCTGATTGATTGTCTCCATTGATGTAGCAACATTTTCTGGTGTCTAGTGGCATCCCCCACCCTCTGATTGCTAGCTCCGGTGAAAATAACATATTCACTGGTATCCAGTGTTCCCCATCCCCTGATTGCCAGTCCAAGTAAAATTACAATGCATTGGTGTCCAATGGTCCTCCTGCTCTCCAGTCACTAGCCCCACTGAATGACAAGTATTCACTGGTGTCCAGCAGTCCCCTCTATCCTCCAATCCCTGGCCCTGTTAGATATGCATTACACCCTGGTGTCTAGCAGTTCCCCCACCCACTGATCCCCAGCCCCACTATACAGAAACCCATCAATGGTATCTAGTTGCATGCCCTACCCTCAAAGCACACTCAGTTCTGAAGATGAAATCCCTGTTGTCTGGTGGTCCCCTCGTACTGCCTGCACAGGGTAAACCACCCTGCCACCGTTTATTACCATAATCAGTAGCTCTATGAGAGCCCATACGGTGACTGGCACAGCCCTCAACTTACAACCTCAGCCTGCTGCCACATACAATGACAGGGAGTGCACATCCCCTGTACTGTAAAGGGAGTGTGTGTACTATCTACAGTACAGAGTACACATGCTCCCTTTACAGAACAGGGGATGTGTACACCCTGTCATCGCATATGGCAGCCGGCTGAGATCGTAAGAAGAGGGCTGTGTCAGTCACTGTATGGGCTTCTGTAGCACTAGCAATTCTGGTAAAGGGGGTGATAAGGTGGTTCACCTAGTTCAGGCAGTGCAAGGGGGCAACTAGATGCCAGGGACTTCATCTATGAAACTGCAATGAGCGCCTAGAGGGTGGGATTGCCACTGGACATGAGGGAGGGATTTCTGTCTACCAGGGCAGGGGATGGGGGGGCACCACTAGGTGCCAGGGCATAATGTACATTGAATGGGGCCAGGGATTGTGGGTTGGGGGAACACTGGACACTAGGGAATCCTTGTCATACAATGGGGCCAGTGATCAGAGGGTGGGGGATGCTAAACACCAAGGAATACTTGTCATTCAACAGGCCCAACAATCAGACGGTGAGGGGACTTCTCAACACCAGACAATGCTTATCATTCAATGGGCAGGGCTGATGATGAGAGGGTAAGGGTCCACTGGACAACAGGGAATAATTTTACATCAAAAGGAATGGGATCAGAGGGAGGGAATTGCCACTAGACACCAGGGAATACTTTCCTTTCATGGGGGCAGGGATTGGTGGATGGGGGGACCAGTGAACACCAGGGAAATAGGCCCTATAAATAAGCTGCACATGCCGTCTACCCCTGTCAGATGGCAGGCAGCCATGGTGGTGTGTAGAGGGCTGTGTTGCAATCCATCAAATGACTGCGGCACTGATAGTCAGGTCGGGGGGACTAGGGTGTGGGGTTTTGGTGCTGTGGGTGGGGGTCACTTACCACCACTGAGGGACTGGCTCTGGGGAAGGTGCAGATCACTGTTAGGGAATGGAGCTGGGGTTTTGTTGTTGGGGGGCTTCCTTGCCAAAGACAATTTCTCATTCATATTGTAATGGAATCAGGTGTGGAGGTGGGACCACTAGATACCAGGGAATAGTAATACTGTACTTCAGATGGGAATCGGGTGGGGCAAGGGACCACTGGACACCAGGAAATATTAATATTGTATATCAACAGAACATCAGGTGATGGAAGGGACCAATGGACACCACAAAACAGGTGTCTGACTACTGGGCATGGGTGTGGGTAAGGGAAGGGACCATTGGACACCAAGGAATTCTGTATGGGACCTGCAGGGTAGCATAAGACGAAGAGGGAACCACTAGCACCAGGAATAGCTACTCTAGGACCAAGCAATTGGTGGGTGGTACCACACAAACCAGCCTTGCTCACCATGCAAATGAGCCCATAATGGGCATGCAAATGTCCCAAGCCCAATGGGCTCATTTGCATTGGGCTGTCTAAATGTCAGAAATTTAGCATGGGCACAAGCCACTGTGGTGCTCTGTCTCAGGAGCCATGCCGGTGCAGTGCTAAGAGGCTTAGTGCTGGGATGACATGGCCCTATTTTCAGTCAAATAGCATGGGTGAGCTATGCCACTGAATATAGCATCTTTGGGCACCCAGGCTACCGCAAGGTGGAGCACAAATTTTTGCGTTCCACATTCCGCATTTTTAAATATCAAACTCAGGATATTTTAAAAATAAAGTCTCTTGAAAATGACTTTCTAGATATTCAAAGAATGAAAGGATAGTGTGGTTTCAGACAAATAAATATTTCTTTTGTGAACAAAATATTGGCAAAGATAACTCTGGCTAATTCAGAAGGTTTTGATGCAGTTGTGATTAATGCAGTTGATACTGTGTATTGTGGGCATAATGAAGTAAACCAGCAAGGAAACCTAAAACAGCCTGTAAACATGGCAAATATTTATAAAAAAAAAGTCAAAGTAATACTCAGAGTATTAAAGTGGGTCCACGATCTGGAATTTCTTCATGGCACAAAAGAAATGGTGAGAACTCTCCTTCCTTGGCTGTTGGTCATCTTTCTTGTTGCTGGCTTTGCTGTCCCTTGTTTGCCTCTCTCTCTCTTTTGCATGGACTCCCCGTCTGGCACGCTAACAGTAGCAGCTTGACTCTTGGTGGCAGAAACAGTCCATAGCACTTGTTGGGAAAATCAACACTAAAACAGCAACAAAATGAAAGTTCCACAAGCATAGATCCTTTTAGCAACAGAGTTTTGAGAAGGCTGGGCATTTTCTGCAGTAACTTGGTTTTTGGTTTGTCTCATCGGTTCTATGTGATAACGGCGAATGCCTAAAGGTGATCACCATTATCGCACAGTCAGAATGCTGAAAACATTTTTGGCACTCTGACAACCCTGGCACACAGAACAACGGTGCTGGGACATGTATTTTAATGCTTTCTTTGGGGGAGGGCTGCACACCCCCACACATCCCCTTACTGGGGGCTTTGCACCCCACTCCCCCACTAAACGATTCTCAAACCCACTGGGGTGCATGTCAGGGGGGTGAAGGCATTAAAAAATAAAGGTTTAGGCCAGGCTGAATAAAATCACACCAGCGCCCAGACCTGAACCCAGTACCTCACCCACCCGAACCACTAGCCAACCCCTGATGCCATGATGCAGCTCGGCAATCCACTGAAGCACCACCCCTACAGCTCCTCTGCTCCCTCCCAGCCCATGTTCACTTCCCCTGCGCACGTACACATAGCGACATCCTGTTGCCCAGTTTGCCTAACCCCTCATTCGGTCACCCTACCCTCCCATCGCCGTGAGGGATTGCGCCAGGAAGGAGTCACCATTATGAATGGCACCTTTTCCCATGCACCCACCTCAGGGATACCCTATCATTATGACATCACATATGACCTCAGGCATATTGATTCATCATTTCTGATTGTATCATGCAAATGAGGTAGGCATGGCTGGTTCCTTCTTTCTTAGGACCACCTCTCCTTGTACTTGTTCAATTTTAAGTCCCAAGTTAACTTTTTTTCTAATATTTACATACATGGTGAGAATATTTTTTCTTGGCTGTTGGTCATCCTTCTTGTGTCTGGTTTTGCTGTCCCTTGTTTTGCTCTTGCATCTTGAAGAAGGACCCATAGGTTCAAAAGCTTATAGTTTTTTGGGGGGAAAGCTTTTTTGGTCCAATAAAAGGTATCAAATCACCTATTTTGTGCACCTTAATATTATAATAGTACTTCTGTACTTTGGTGGGAAGGAATGTATAGTTTGCAACATCTATGTCACACCTATGGGCACAAAACTGTACTGGCCGAATCTCTTTAAACAAGTTGAGGAAAAAAATGTACCCTCTACAAATGGATCCATGATCCATGAGACTATCCTTCTGGGTGTTTTAAATGCCCATACTGGGATGGTAAATATACTGGCAGATCATGTTGACAGTCTGAATAATGATTATATAACCTGAAGAAACTCACCAGATAATGGCAGTTAAGAGCAGACTGAGTGGGCCTAGCAATCCTTATCTGCTATCAATTTCAGTTTCTATGGATAAAAAAAGTTAATGCTGTTGGTAAAGTTATGCTCAAATTTTGTGATAGTGTAAACATATATATTCTAAAATGTAGAATTAAGGGGGTCATTCTGGAGCCCATATCCATTTCTCTGGTGGTTATGCCTCAGTAACTGACTACACTATTGTGACTATTTGGGATATATATATAGTTACCTGGAAATGGAAATTCTGTAGTAGAGAGAGCTGAAAGTGACCACATGCCAATAAATATTAGTTGTTTATTTATTTTTTATTTAGCTTTTGTTTACCAATAGGGTGAGCTAGACAAAAATTTGCCTAATTTCAAGTGTGACCTGGGAGAGTACAAACTAATAAACAATACAGTGTATGACAATCTACACTACAGTCCATGACAATAACTTAAATAATACAGCACATGACAATCAATTGGAGAGGCAAAATAATAAATTCACATGCAGGGAAACTGAAAAAAAATGCCTTTGAAATTGTGCTACTGTTATTGAGGAGAACATGGATATGGAAATGTGACACAAGAAAAGGAGTCTTCAGAATGATGTAGAGAAAGAGAAAGTTATTCATTATTACTTACGAACAAAAGTCAAGTCTTCTAAGAAGCCGTTTTGCAAAAGGAATAATCTAATGATATACAGTGGATTAATATCAATTTAAAAGATATTTGCATGCCATACTGTTATAATAGCAGGAAGAATTTACATTCCACCCAGGTGGGTTGGATTGATGCTGACTGTAAAGCAGAAAAGAAAAGATTAAATAGCCTAGTTAGAGATACTAAAATCAACCCTAATAGACAAGCTCTAAGGCAATTACATGCAGCTCAAAGAGTATAATAATTTTTTAAGCTGTTAGAAAACCTCATATCAAGGTGTTATGTGGGAAGTATTACTGTTGATAAAAGGGAAGGTAGACAATTCTGGAAAACAGTTGCTTTTGGTAATAACAATTGGCAAGACAATATAAACTCTGCTATATACACTGACACCTGGGATGGTTATTATCATTCATCTTTTTAAATAATAATAATAATACTAGAGAATGAAGTATGGGTCAGGGTGTGTAATGAGAAATTTACACACACCCGAAGGGTTAGATGCTACATAAACCCTAAGAGCGACGCATAGCATCTAACCCTGAGGGTTCAAGTTTACACACACTGACCCATATTTTATTTTATGTAATTGCTGGGTTTCATTTTTTTCTCCATAGCAATTATATAAAATAATGAAAAGACCTCTGGTGAAGCCGCGAGTTTTGGCACTGTCAGCGGTCGGGACGCGGTTGCTGGAAGTGTTTTTTTTTTTATTTTATTTCCCCGCTGTTGTGAGGAGGCACTTTCATTTTTTGTATGCAGCCATTTCTTTTCTTTGTTTTATAAAATGTATTTACCACCGAGCTGGAGTGGCAGTTTCTAGTGGCTTGGGTTAGGTTGGCTGGAGGAACGTGGAAAAGCAGCACCTGGCACTAGCATGGGGCATTCGCAGGAGAAACAAAACCTGGCACATGTTTGCCATTATA
The DNA here is from genome assembly GCA_016271365.2 of Neoceratodus forsteri. NCBI lineage: Eukaryota > Metazoa > Chordata > Ceratodontiformes > Ceratodontidae > Neoceratodus > Neoceratodus forsteri. The sequence goes on along the minus strand of CM057455.1, from coordinate 909,924,989 downwards.
AACACTCCTTTATAATGGTAAATTATGCCACAGGTTTTGTATAGAAAAAAATGAAATCCAGTTATTATATAATAGATAATGATAATTGAGTTAGAAGTACACAGTCCTGAACTACTTCAGAAGATGACGTGATTGAGACTATACAGCTAGCCAAATGGAATAAAGCATCAATTCCAAATAGTATTCCCATGGCTCTCTATAAAACAGACCTCATTTTTTGGGATCCCATTTTGACATAACTAATAAACTGACTTATTGTACAGAATAATACACCAGACTCCTGGAGAGGTGTTCTGGTTAGATAACATTGCCAATCCAGAAATGTATAGTCCTAATAACCTCTTAGACACATATGCCAAGGTTCTAGTGAAGATACTTTGTAAAAAAAAAAAAGGTCCAGGAGCATCTAGAAAGATTTAGTATTATATCTGAATTTCAAACAGATTTTAAAAAGGTGGGATCCACCTTGAGTTAGTGTTATACCCCATATCATATTCTGGGAAAATATGTAGCCCAGACAAAGCAAGTAGTTTATGTAGCTTTCACAGATTTTAGGAAAGCGTTTGACTCAGTAAATTGAAATCTAATAGTTAAACAGTTGAAAGAGACTGTATAGGGCTGGAGGACTGTCTAATACAAATTATCAATAAACTTTATACCAATAATTGGTGTAGAATTTGATATGACAAAATGGGAAGTCTTACACAGAAAATAAAAGTAAATACAGGAGACAAACAACATGTCCTTTCTCCAGTTCTGTTTAACATATACATTAATGACCTTCTAAAAACACTTGATAATTCCCAATGCTCATTTCTTAAAATTATTAATCAAAGTATGCCCTGTTTTGCCATAAGCTGATTATCTGATTCTGATTTTTCTAACCCAACATGGTCTGCAGTCTCAGTTGGATAAACTAGTGAAAGATTGTGAGGAAATGGAATTGAAAATGAATACTGACCAAAGTAAAACAGTGGTAGATAAGAAAATGTGATATTTAAGAAAAAAAAAATTACTCAAATGTTTGTATTTGGAATCCTTGACTGGAAATAGTCAATACTTACAAATACATAGGACTCACTTTTAATAATCATTTTACCTGTACACAACAAATATCTGCAGTACAAAAGAAGGTTAAGCAGACATGGGGGGATTCTCAAGTTTATTAATGCATATGGTGGGAATAGAATAAAATCATCATTTAGGGTCTTGGAACCTAATGTTATGATACAGGTACTCTACAGAACTAAGGCATGGGAGTATGCTGTAGGGGACACAATAGAGAGACCATTTGATTATTTTTATAAATTAAAAAAAAACTACTAAGTTTATCAATAACTACTCTGGGTTATAGCCTCAAATTAGAATTAGGCCAATATTCAGTCATAACAATGGCATTATGGAGACTATTACATTACTAGTTCCAAGTAAAATCTAGGGAAGGTCTAAAGATCTGCTCACAAGAAAAAATAGATTTATGTGTAAAAAGAAATAGAATACATCCTGGTTGAGCTGCATCAGACATACTCTAAATAATATGGGATATGACTATTTATGGAAGTGGACCAAACAAGGCATAATATGAACAAGTGCTTGCAGTCTTCTGTTAAAGAAAATACTCCAGGATATAGATAAGCAAGAGATCAGAGCTAAATTAAGTGTAAATAAATTTAACCCTATTTTGTCACTGTTAGTTCATAACCTATCATTATAATATTACATGACAGCTGTTACAGATCCACAAATTAGAAAGATAATAATGAAGTTTAGGTTTTGAGCATTTCCAAGCAAAATTGTTAAAAAAAGATTTAATAAAGACCATAGTAAAACAGTTATGGAATTTTGTATCTGTGGGAATAATACTTTTGAGGAACTTTTGCATGTAGTGATAGACTGCCCTTCATATAATAAGCAAAGGAGTAAGCTGGTAATAAGGCTTTCAGAAAACAGAAGACTAAGCTGTACAAAACTACTATGCTGCTTGTTTGCTACATATACAGTAATACTGGAATTTTAATCAGGCAGGACATTTTTTAAAAGCCATTTGAAAACAAAAGCAAAGAAATATGTGTATAACGTGAGTTGGCACATTTTGCTGTTGGTATTATGGTTGGCATTATGATATGTCTATTTATTATTTAAAATATCCTGATTTTATATTTAGATATTTGCACTTATAAACCTAATACTTGTGTTGTCTTTTATTGGCAAACAATAAATTAATTGAGTGCATGAGTGAGCGAGCCAGTAATAGAGAGAGAGTGTGTGTGTGTGTGTGTGTGTGTGTGTGTGAGAGAGAGAAAGAGAGAGAATATCAGATAACTAAGTATCAGATATGAGAAAATACCATCCTCAAGTAGTCAAACAAGTCATAAAGCCACAAACCTAAAGGGTGAGTGGCCTTCATGAGCTTGTTTGACCCAGAGGTGGTGATATTTTACAAATATCTGGGACATACCTATCTAATGTTTTATATATTACATTATGTTGGTCTGTTTTGCTTCAAGATAAAGTGTCTGCTGCTGTACATAGCTTGTCTAATGTACTTCCATAAGTTAGTGTGTTCCCATAGTGTAGTGGTGTTTCTGCTATAGTGTTCCTCTTAGTGTTTTTCTTTTATATAGTGGCATTTCAAGGGCTGTATGATGTAGTTTCAGGCCTTTCAAGATTCCATAGTGTACTGGTAACCTACAAAAGGAGGCATGGTTTTGGAATGGTTTCCTTTAGTTCATTTTCAGGATGGCAGAAAAGGAGCAGCATGGAAGTAGGGAAGTAGCATGGAAGGGAATAGCAAAAGTGGTTGGTAAGTGATTCAGTGTGAGGGGACTGACTTTGCATGGTGTAGCTCAAGGAAATTTTCTTTATACAGGTTAACTTTCTTCTACGAGTGTGTGGCTGTTGTTTGACAAGTGATATGGAGGCAGTAGCAAAACTGGTTGATAGTGATTCAGGGGGCTGACTTGGTACAGTTATAAACATAAGAATATATGAAAGTAGCCAGAAAAAGAAGGCATATTGCTCTATCTAGTCTTCTTGACTTGTGCATCCCCTTCTCACCAACTACCATGTGCTCTCCCCAACCCCTTCAAACCTGATCCCCATGTTTGCACTTTTATTTCCCTCCCCAGTAACCTTTACACTCCCTTTTACCCTGTCCCATTCCCTCTTGCATCCATTCACCATCTCCAGAGCAACAACCTCCTCCTGGAGTTCATTCCACCCTTCCCCACTCTCTCCATGAAGAAGTGTGTCCTGACCTCCTTCCTGAACCTCCTCCCTCCTCCCTGCTGCTTATAGCAGTTTCCTTTTGTGTTTTTATTTCCACCAAGATAAAAGAGGTCCTCTGTACCCACCTGCTGATATGTTTTAGGTACTTTAGGGTTTCAATCATACCACCTCTCTCCCTACTTTCCTCTAGTGAGTACATGTTGACGTCCTTTGACCTGTCCTCATATACCTTGCCTTGCTGTGCCTGGACAATTTCCATTACACTACTCTGGTCTTTCTTGTTCACATTTATATGCTTTCTGAGATAGGATCTCTAGTGTTGCATGCCATGATCCAGTTGCTGCCACACCAAGGATCTGTACAATGGCAATTGCTTTCTCCCACCTGCTCGTGATTCCCCTCACAATACAGCCAAACACTTTGTTTGCTGCAGCTGCTGATTTCTTGCACAGCATGTATTGTTTCAGGTTACCAGTGATGGCTACGCCTAAGTATTTCTCCTCTTCAGATTTGATGACCTGCCCCCGCCCCCCCCCGATAGTAGTCAGTCCTTGGGTTCCTACTTCTTATGTGCATGACTTTGCATATCTTTGCATTGAACCCAAGTTGCCATATTCATAGGACTTTCTTAAGGTCCTCTATCCCCTCAGCAGTGTCTACCCTCCAACAGAGCTCAGTGTCATTCACAAAGAGGCAGATCTTCTCCTTTATGTCATCTCCAATGTTGCTTATAAACACATTGACCAACACTGGTCCAAGTACAGAGCCCTGTGCTACCCCACTAGTGAGTTCCCCCGAAACAGAGAGATGCCCTTCCTACTGCCACTCTCTGGGCATTTCCACCCAACCAATTTGCCACTCACCTAGTTAGTTTAGCCCCTTGCCCATTGGCCTCCAACTTCCTGATCAACCTCTTGTAGGACACAGAGGTAAAGACATAGAAACATAGAAACATAGACTTTGATGGCAGATAAGGACCGCTTGGCCCATCTAGTCTGCCCATTTCCCTACCTACAGGATAGGCCATAGATCCTAGTTAACCAACAGCCTATTTCTTCCTACCCCCCACAAGAATTGCCTTATGTCTGTCCCATGCATTCTTGAATTCTCCCACAGTTTTAGACCCCACAACCTACTCAGGAAGGCTGTTCCATGGATCCACTACCCTCTCTGTGAAATAATATTTCCTCACATTGCCCCTGAACCGCCCTCCTTCTATCTTTAAATTGTGTCCCCTTGTTCTTGCAAGTCTCTTTTTCTGAAAGATGCTACCCTCTTGGACTTTGTTGATTCTACTGAGGTACTTAAAAGTTTCTATCATGTCCCCCCTCTCCCTTCTTTCCTCAAGGGTATACATATTAAGCTCCTTTAGTCTCTCCTCAAACGGCTTCTTTTGCAGACCCTGCACCATTTTAGTTGCCCTCCTCTGGACTACCTCTATCCTGTCTATGTCCTTGCGGAGATGGGGTCTCCAGAACTGGACACAGTACTCCAGATGGGGTCTCACCAACTGTCTGTACAGAGGGATAACAACTTCCTGTTTTCTGCTGCTGATGCCTCTCCCTATACATCCCAGTATACCCCCAGCCCTCCTTACTGCCTTCTCACATTGCTTGCTATCCTTAAGGTCATCTGATATGATTACCCCCAGGTCCCTTTTCTTTTTTGTTGTCGTTACTACCTCTCCACCCATTGTGTATTCTTCCCCTGGGTTCTTGTTTCCCATGTGCATTATTTTGCACTTCCTTGCATTGAATCCTAGCTGCCATACTTCTGACCATTCCTCCAACCTTGCCAAGTCCCTTTTCATCCTTTCCACGCCTCCTTGTGTATCAACCCTGTTGCAGATCTTTGTGTCATCTGCAAAAGGCATACATTTCTTCCAGTCCTCTGCAATGTCACTGATGAAGACATTAAAAGGACTGGACCCAATACTGAACCCTGTGGTACCCCACTAGTAACCCTCTTTCTTCAGAGTGGACTCCATTTACAATTACCTTCTGTGTCCTGTTGTGCAGCCAATGTTTTACCCAGGTTACCACCCTGGGACCCACTCCCATGCTGGTTAATTTGACTATTAATCTTTTGTGTGGGACTGTGTCAAATGCCTTGCTAAAGTCTAGGTAGGCCATGTCCACAGCCCCTCCCTGGTCTACTACTTTGGTCACCCAGTCAAAGAAATCTATTAGATTCGTCTGACATGACCTTCCCGCTGTGAATCCATGCTGCCTTGGGTCCTGTGCTCCACTGGCCACTAGGTACTCAACTATTCTTTCCTTCAGAAGTGACTCCATCACTTTCCCTACCACAGAGGTCAGACTGACAGGTCTGTAGTTTTCTGCCTCTGTCTTGGTCCCACTTTGTGAAGGGATCACATCCGCCTTCCTCCAGTCCTCGGTACCACCCATCCTCCCATGATTTATTAAAAGAGTAGCCAGTGGTTTCACTAGTTCCTCCTTAATTCTTTTAGAATTCTGGGGTGAATTCCATCAGGACCCATTGCTTTGTCCACCTTCAGTTTTAGGGTTCTTGCAGAACCCTTTCTTCTGTGAAAGGACTGGGATCGACCCCCTATCAAGAAATGCTTCTGTTAATTGGATTAGGCACTTCCCCTCCTCTTTTGTGAATACTAAGCAGAAATATTCATTCAGTATCCCTGCTTTTCACTGTCCCCTCTGCCCACCCACCGTTCATTCTATTCAGCCTCACTATCCCTCCTTTGTCTTTCATCATCTGATCTACCTATAAAAGGTTTTATCCCTTCTTAACTGGAGTTGGCTATCTTTTCCTCAGTTTGGGCCTTTGCTATTCTGACTTCCTCCCTGCTTCCTTCTGCCTTAACTGGTACAGCTCTCTGTCCTGCTCCTTCTGTGTTTCCTTATACTTCCAGAATGCTATCTTTTTCTTCCTGACTTTCACAGCCACCTCTTTTGAGAATCATAGTGGCTTTTTCTTTCATTTTGATTTGTTTATTTACTTCACACAAAGGCTTGTTGCCTCTGTGATGGCAGTTTTGATGATTCCCCATTGTTGCTCCACACCTCCTTCTAGCCTGTTTGCTAGTGCTTATCTGAGGCACTCTCCCATCTTGCCAAAGTCAGCTCTCCTAAAGTCCAGTACCCTCACTTTTGTATGGCTTGACTCTGTATGCTGGAGTTGTACGTGAACCACACTGTTTGATGGTCACTTGTCCCAGATGGCAACCCACTTCTAGATCTGAGATCCTCTCACTGCCAGCGTTTGATAATGCGAGGTCTAAGATTGCTCCCTCCACGAGTGGGTTACGAAACTAGCTGTCTAATGCCTGCCACCTGTAGGGCATCAAGAATGGCCCTGCTCTTGGATGTGGCTGCAGCAAATGTGCTCCAGTTAACATCTGGCATATTCAGGTCTCCCATCAATAGTATCTCCCCTTTCTCTGCCATTCTAAGAATACCTTCTATCATATCCTTGTCCATTCCCTCCCCCTGACATGGGGATCTGTAAACAACCCCTGTGTGGATTGTGGTGCCCTTTCCAGTCTCCAAGGTGACCCACAGTGCCTTCTCTCCTCCCTGTTTACTCTTTTGTTCAGTTGCTTTTATCCCTTCCTTTACACAGAGAGCTACTCCTCCCTCCTCTCCCCTGCCTGTCTCCTGTAGGTTATGTACCCGGTATGTTAACATCCCAGTCATGGTTCTCTGTGTACCATGTTTCTGTGACTGCTACGATATCCAGGCATCCCTTCCATCAAGGCCACCAGCTCAGGGAGCTTGTTGCCCAGACTATGGGCATTGGTACTCATTACCCTCCATTTCCTGATGGCCTTACTCCCTTTGCCCCATCCTGTCCTTCTTGCCTTTGTCACTTTCTCCATTTACCCCTGCCCTTCTCCTATCGACACCTCTATGTTGGTGTTTGCCACTTACTTCTGTGATAATTTGGGGGCTAGATTTCCTGCTCCTTTCCAGTGCTCCCCTGGCTAGTTTAAAAGCTTGCCAATGAAGCATTTAAACCTATCACCTAGGATCCTGGTTCCCTCCCAGACAGATGCAGCCCATCATGCCAGTATAGCTTGCATCAGTCCAGGTGGACCCCAGTCCCCAATGAAGCCAAATCCTGAGCTCCACACACAGTTTTTCAACCACTGATTGAATCCAATGGTACAGAACACCCTAGCCTCTCCCTATGCCATAGATGGGCAGCACCTCCGAGAAGGTTACGTGTGTGCTGCAGTAGGCCCTCCCCAATTTCACAAACTCTTCCTGCACTTCTCTAATCCCTTTCTTAGCCAGGTCATTTGTCCCTAGGTGGACAATGACATCCAGCTCCCTCCCTGTGCAGCTGCTCCAGCAATCCTGAGGATTACGCTCCCTGTCCCTCAAGCCATGGCACCAGGCAGGCACCTTGCCTCCCTCTCCCTTCCTCCCCAGTTCTACCTTCCTAACAATGTAGTCCCCACCAGGAGTTGTTCCTTCCCCTGCAGGGTCCCTGCCACCCACCTGTGGCTCTCCTTTGTGGAGGTTCCCAGCATCCTCCTTGGTCTCCACTGCGGAGGGCCTCCATAGAGGGAACCACACTTCCAGAATGGCATAGGGTGTGGAAGGTACAACTGGAGGATGTGCCTCTGTTCCACCACCCTCACCCTCCTGAGCCCACTGTGGTCCAACGCGCTCCTCTTTCTTGGCAACCTCTGAGGCAACGCAGTGGCACTGGTGGTCCCTGGATGGAAGAGGAGGTCCCACAAATCCTGGTCAACTCAGCCTGGAGATGAGCAACCTCCTCCCTCAGCCCAGAGAGGTACCTGCAGATGGGACAACACTGCATCCTCCAGAATGTCTCCTGGAAGACTGCTGCTCCACAGCCACTGCACTGCACCACTCCAATCATGTCTTATTTCTGGCCCCTTAACTGTTTTCATTCCTTACTCTTTCCTCTGTTTTGTTTTTTTCTTTCTCTCCTTACTTTCTGCCTGTGTGCCCTTTAAGCTCCTGATTGTCCTGTTCTGAGACAAGAATATCCTATATTTCTCAGTAGACCACTTACTTGCTCAGAGGCAGACCTCCAGCAGCTAAGGGGCGGAGAGCTACTCTTGCCCTTCTAGGATGGTGGGTCTTTGGTGGTTCTGTGTTCACTCACTTCCTGCTCCCAAACAGGAAGTTCTTGTTGTCAGTCAAATCCTGTGCCTATAAAAATAGAACTAGCTTTGGGTGGAGGGGAAGGAAGGAGGGCAATATGTCCCAGCAGAAGTCCAGTCACACAGCAGTCCTTTCTCCTGCTGTCTTCTGCCAAAATATTAGCAGAATCTTTCTAAGGCAGTCTTTAAATGTGGCTTCCTTCTAGCTAAGCCACTCCCCTACTACTAGATCTTTCTACCAGTAATTTAAACCTCACAGCAGTTAAGTCCTTTCAATCACCTGATATTTACACCTATAACTGTTCAGATACCCATTCAGTTCAGTTAACCCAGACAGACACACACACACTTTTTTTTGTTTTGTATGTTAGTTTTTTTTACCCTAAATTAAAGGTCCAAGTACAAAAGTTCTTCTACTTTAGTCCCAGCAGAGAAGTCCAGTCACACAGCAGTCCTTTCTCCTGGTGTCTTCTGCCAAGACCTTGCTGAAGTCTAAGTATTGTATGTCACCCACTTGATCACTGTCTGCTGCTCTTCTTACCAGTCAAAGATGTAAATTAGATTAATTGGAGAGGATCTTCCTGCCTTGAACCAATGTTCCCTTCCATCCTGGAGCCCATTTGCCTACAGAAACCCTACCAGTCTTTCTTTAAGGATGGTCTTCATAAGCATACCAACAACGGAAGTCAGTCTTGACTGACCTGTAGCTATCGGGTGCATCTATGGGCTCACTTTTGTGGAGTGGAACAATGTGTGCTGTTCTCCACCCCTATGGCACTACCCCCATATTCGGGGTGCTGTTGAACAGATTTGCTATCAGACCTACCAGGTCCTCTGCCAGCTCCCTCAGCACCCTTGTGCAAATACCATCTGGTCCTGGGGATTTATTAACATTGATGGTCATGAGCCCTCTTTTCACTCTTTCGTCAGAGATTTTGTCTTCTGCCTCGCCCCCTCTGCTGTCACCCACTCTCTTCCTCCCTTTCAGCACCAGACCATCTTTTTCTTTCATAAAAACAGAGCAGAATAATTTGTTCAATACTTCTGCCTTTTCAGAACTACTTTCTATCCCCTTAGCTTCACTATTCCTTCCTTTCTGTCCATTCTTCCCCAGTGTACTGGAAAATGGCTTTCTCCCCATTCTAGATCCCCTTCACTATCTGCAATTAGAGATGCAGTGAAGTAAAATTCCACCCGTGATGTAGGCGTGAAGTGGCCACTTTGTGTTAATGTTTCAGTATGCAGAGTGTCCATTTTAAACCCTCACTTCACCACTTTGCATTGTAATTATTACTTTGCGTTGTGCATGCCACCTTATTCCACTTTAAGGCAGAGTGAGAATTCACAGGCAGCCCACACACTTCACATGACTTATACAGTGTAGATCACATGCTTCAGGTAGGCAGGCAGTAGGTTACAGGCAAAAACACTCTTCAACATGAGGCTGAATTGCATGTTTTGCACGGGGTGTGACGAATGGCTTTGCTCTATGAATAGCCGGAAGTGGGGTGTGGACAGTTGATGAAGAGGGGTGCACAGGTGACAAGCCCACAAATGAAGTTATTTTCCCCATTTTATGTACAGGGGTTGATGTACCACTTGCACTAGACATACTGCATTGACCATCACCACCACCAGTGCTACTCTGACCACCATTTGACAAGATTTCTAAATCATAATCCTCCCCCTCATCATGCCTGTAGTAATCCTCTGGTGTTATTTCATCACTACTGCAGACATTCCTACTTGGTCTTGTATTCATGGAAGGGAATAACATGCTCAGTAAGATTGATGATGAGGGTGAATGCCCCACTATGGCATTAGCTGCCATCTGGTGCCAGGTCCACAGTGTCATGTGCCTGTTCTTAAGATGTGTATGCTGGCCCCCCATGCCTAGAAGACTCCCCTTTTTACCTCGACTCACACATGCATGGCAAAGCTGGCAGACTCATCATTTGCATTTTGGACAAAAAAATCCCAAACAAGGGATTGTGATCCCTTACTTTTAACTTGTCCCTGATGCTGCTTATTGGACTCCATTTTTTTAACCCCTGAAATGGAGGGTATGCTACATGATTTTTCAGGCTGGACACACTTGGACTCCAACTGACCACCCTACTACCTATGATTATTACTGGGTCATCATCATTATCATCAACAGGAACCGCTAAATCACAACATTTTTGATGAGGGGGGGATTTAACGCCAACAGATCCAGACACAGCCACCTTGACTTTCTTTTTCTCCGGTTCCCAACAGGGGTCACTGACATCATTATCATATTCATCAACATCATCTGCATCCACATTTTCAGCTTGGATGCTGTCATGTGGAGAACATGTTCCAAACACAGCATCATCATCATCATCATCACCCAATATTTTTGCGCCACACTTTGAATCATTGGATGGCAAAGGCATGACCTCAACAGCGCTGGAAGAAATGTGACATTGTGAGTTATCCTTGCCAGGATCAGAATCATGTTCAGTTACCATGGGGATGTTAATTGGAAGTATGACATCATCTACACTGTCAGTCACAGCCTTAGACTCAACTATATTTTTTGAAACAGTTAACTGGTCAGAAGTGAAACTTGAGGCAGCAATACTCATGCCAGCAGAAACTGCACTAACACCACCAGCTGGGACAACATAATCTCCTCCAACTATGAGAGAAGCTACAGATTGCACTTTAAAAAAAAACATTGATGGAGAAATCTCTTCACTGACATCAGCTATGCACTTCTGTGTACTACCACGCCCATGGACAATCTTGCCACTGGCAGCAGTTCCATGGCCAGAAACAGCTTAGCTTGCACGTCTCTTTGCAGGCATTTTGGGGGATCACCAAGAAAATTCTAAACAAATTTAGATTTCTGAACTTTCAGTCTGGGCCGGTGGATGTGAAGCCAAAAAAAACAACAACTGTGGCTTGCAGATGGAGATTGGGCACCAAACAGATGCAAAAGCGCAGACAGATTAAGATTGCACTGCACAATCAAGAAGAGATGCAGAAACAAAGTCACAACACCTTAACCAGTGCTCACAAGTCACAATCCAATCTGGAAAAGAATACCTTTTGCTGGTTGGGGAGGGGTGCAGTGCACTGCAGTAACAGTCCAAAACCAAGATACCACAAAGCAGCACAAAATCACGCAGGTGTGGCGGACAGTAGGTTCACACTGCTGCAATTACTCTGTGGCACAATAAAATGTATCTGATTTGATGGCACGCATCGCACACACACTCACACACACAAACTACAAGTAATGCATAGCAAATTGAAAACTTCAGTAATATAACCAAATCTTTTAAACAAACTGAAATTATGCACTGCTGCACTACAACAATCAGCAAAAAAAATTTCAAGAATAACTGAAAATATTACTGTGTGTACATTAACACAGGTATACAAGAAAAATATAACCAAAACTGAAAGACTGCCTTTTTCTCCCAGTTTTAATCTACCTCCTCCATAGATACATCCCTCCCCCAAAGCACACGTCAAGGGTCTGTCAGTATGCAGACTGAATGTTCTAAATTAACATTCAAAATCCACACACAAACAATAAACACTCGATTATATGAGCATAGGAGGATTTCCTACAATCGATGTACTAAATTTTGAGAAAAAAAAATGGCTCAAAAAGGTTTTTTAACAGCTTTTACAGGATTTGAATCGCGGATCTCTGAGAGGAAACTGTCTCCATCTACCACTACCACTACACACACACTACACAGAACTGAGGCTGTGCAGAACAATCTAGAGCCCATGTGACCTACAATCTCATGAATCACTGCAAAATTTTCCTTGGAGCTCAATAACAAGGCAAAGTGATGCGAAGTACATCCATTTCTATGTACTTTGCATTAAAATTGGTGCAGAAGTGGTTGGAAGAAGGTGGAGTAATGCAAAGTTATTGTTATCAATGGACTTCACGTTCCTTATTATGATGTGAAGTACTCTGCTTTGCATTGCAGATTACTTCGAGGATTCTGCATTACTCAGCGAATTGCTTTGCAGAGCTAATTTTGGCCACTTTGCTCACCTCTATCTGCAACTGCTTTCTGGCCTTGGCTAGCCTCACTTGTCTACCTGCCTCCTTAGTCTTCCCCAAGTATTTATCCTTCTCTCCTCTCATTGGGTTTTCCTGAATTTCCTGTATGTGGCCCTCTTTTCCTTAACTGCCTGGGCCACATCTCTATTAAACCAACTTGGTTTCTTGGTTTTGGAGTTTTTCCCATATACTGTATCTGACACACTCAGTTGTGGCAATTGTTATACCTTCTTTGACGACAGACAATTTCTGGTCCACTCTCATACTGTCTCTAATGCCAGCTATAGTATGTGACCCCATAGCACCTCCCCATTTTCATGAAATTTGCTTTTCTGAAATATACAAACATATGAACATACGAACCTGCCAAAAGATAAAGGCCTTATGGTTTATCGAGTCTGCTCAAATGCACAGCTAGTAGCCCTCATACTGCATCTGTCCCTCCCTCCCTCCCACCTGCCCTTTCCGGCGACCCTCCCCCTAACTCTATCCCATCCCCTTTTGAAGCTGCCCACTGTGTTACAGGATACCACTCTCCCTGGTAATGCATTCCAACTTGCCACCCCTCTCTCCATGAAAAAGTGTCTCCTCATTTCTCTCCTGAACCTACCACCCTCCAATCTCAGATCATGCCCTCGGGTGTCCCTCCCCCTTCTTAATTGGAAAATCCCCTCTGTGCCCGTCCTATTTATTCACTTCATGTATTTGAAGGTCTCAATCATGTACCCCCATCCCTCCTCTCCTCCAAGGAGTACATGTTCAACTCCCTCAACCTGCTCTCATAGGGCAAGTCTCTGACTGCTGGATAATTTTTGTTTCCTTACGCTGCACCGCCTCCAGCAACCCAATGTCCTTCTTCAGGTATGGCTGCCAGAACTGCACACAGTACTCCAGGTGTGGCCTAACCAGTGACCTGTACAGTGGCAGGATCACCTCCCCCCTCTTAGAGGATATGCCCCTTGCAATACAACCCAGCATCTTGTTAGCCTTGGCAGCTTCCTTTCTACACTGTGCAGAGTTGTTCATTGCTCCTGTTATGATCACCCCTAGATCCTTCTCCTCCTTTGCCCTGGTCAGCTCAATACCCCCTAGCTGGTAACTCCTCCTTGTGTTTTTAGCTCTGAAATGTAGCACCTTGCATTTCTTAGCATTGAACCCCAGCTGCCAAGTGTAAGACCAGGCTTCCAGTTTTGCCAGATCCTGCAGCCCCTGCCACCCCTCTAGGTCATCCACTACTGCATCCATCTTGGTGTCATCTGCAAACAGACTGATCTTGCTCTTGATGCTTATGGAAATGTTGCTATGAAGATCCCAAATAACACAGTCCGCAGTACAGATTCCCATGGCACCCCACTTGTCACTGCCCTGGGCGAAGAGAGCTCACCACCACCCTCTGCAGTCTCCCTTGCAGCCAATTCCCTACCCATCCCACTATCTTTGCCCCAGCCCTTGTGCCCTCCAGTTTACTACCCAGCCTCCCATGTGGCACCAAATCAAATGCCTTGCTGAAGTCCAGGTACAGGACATCCACTGCATGGCCCCTGTCCAATTGCCTGGTTACCCAATCATAGTACTCCACCAGGTGAGTCTGAGAGGATCTGCCCAAGACAAACCCATGCTGCCTGCTATCCTGCAGTCCATTACTGTCCAGGAGGGCAACCAGCCTCTCTTTCAAGGTTCTGTCCATCAGTTTTCCCACAATGGATGTGAGGCTTACTGGCCTGTAGTTACCTGGCTCATCCTTGGGGACACTCTTGTGGAGGTGCACCACATGTGCCATCATCCAGTCTTGTGGTACACACCCAGAGTCCAGGGAGGTGTTGAACAGGTGTGTCAGTGGCTCTGCCAGGACATCCGCTAGGTCCCTTAGCACCCTTGGTTGTATGCCATCTGGCCCCGGTGTCTTGTCCACCCTCAGTGCCCTCAGACTTTCCAGTACCCTGCCCACTGGGATACCTCTGTCTGTCTCCTCTCCCCCTATGCCCCCCAAACCCCTTGGGTATTGGCCCTCTTTTCTCTTTGGTAAATACAGAGCAGAAGTACTCATTTAATGCTTCTGCCTGTTCTGCCCTTGACGCCACCAACCCACTCTCCCTTTTAATCCTCACAATTTGGTCTTTGCAGCTCCTTTTCTCCCTGATGTACTTAAAGGAGTCCTTCTCCTCATCTCTAATGCCCTGTGCCAGCCTGAGCTCCCAGGATGCCTTGACTGCCCTGACTGCCCTTGTCACCTCCCTTGACTCCTTCAGGTATTCCGCTCTCTCCTCCTCCCTCCCTGTTCTCTTGTATTGTATAAAGGCAGCTTCTTTCCTTCTTACTTTCTCAATCACCCCTCTGCTCACCCAACTTGGCTTCTTGGCCTTTGACCTTTTTCTGTGAACCCCTGTACATGTTGTGGTTGCCTCCTCTATACCCTGTTTAATAGCCCCCCACCTCTGATTAGTGTCCATATCTGACTTATCCTGGCCAGATACCCCTGCACTATTTCCCTCATCCTCCTGAAGTCGGCCCTTCTTAAGTCTAACACCCTTGTACCTGATCCTATCCCCACTTTCCTCATGTTTATCCTGAACCACACTGAGTGGTGGTCACTTCCTGCCAGTGGTTCCTCCACCCTCAGCTCCCTCATGGACACACCATTCTCCAGCACAAGGTCAAGAGTGTTCCCTAACCTGGTCAACTCATTTGCTTCTGCAATGGGAAGCTGTCCTGGAAGGTGTCCAGAAGTACCTGCTCCCTCCTGTTTGTGGTGGCTGGGGTACCCCAATCCACCCCTGGCAGGTTGAAGTCACCTACAATTACTGTAATGCCCCTTTCACAGCTCCTTCTGATCTGCCTTTCTAGCTGCCTGTCTAACTCCTCAGTCTGAGAGGGTGGCCTGTACACCACATCCAACTTGAGGGTCCCATGTTTGGAGTCCTGGAGCTGCACCCATAATGACCGTGTGCTGCCTTCCTCCCCTTCCTCCCTGATGCATTTCATACCTTCCATCATATACAGCGCCACCCCACCTCCTTTCCCTTTTACCCTGTCCCTCCAAAATATCTTATATCTCGGTATTGCCAGGTCCCAATCATGGTAGTGAGTGGCCCATGTCTCAGTTATGGCTGCCATATCAACCTCCCCATCTGCCATGAGAGCCTCAGGGTTTTAAACAATTGATTAGCAGTTTTTTCTTGGGACAATATTAACTGTACAGAAAGTATTTATATAGGTTTTCTAGACGTGTTTTATTTGTTAAACACAGTGAGGCACGTGCTATGCATTTTCACAATGTTTTAGCACTTTTATGAGCAAAACGCTAATCAATTTTTAGAGTTAAATAAAACCCTGGAGCCTGTAACTCTGCTACTTTGTTTTTGATTGACTCCTAGCTTTCAAGGTTACCACCCTCCACCCCTCTCCCTACTTGATCCCCTTTCTTTGCACCCACTCCTGACACCTCTCTAGGTCCCCTGCTAACAGCATGGGGGGTAGACTCATTTAGCTTCCCAGCCTGAGCATCCTAAAGGGTTTCTGCCCACCTGCCACCCCATTACTAGTTTAAATTCTGTTTACTTACCAAATACTCCTCCAGTTTTTGCTTCAAGACCCTCTTCCCCTTCCCACATAAGTGAAGCCTGTCCCTGGTGTAGAGATCCTTACCCTCCCATATGCTCCCCACCACCACCAAGCCATACCCTTTGGATGGGCACCATTCCCTAAAGATGAGATGCACCGTTTTTACCATATTTTTAACAAAACCTTGAATTCAAGTCCATGTGTCATTATTAGTGTTCCCTAAAAATATCATGTTGTTTGGTTTTGTGGTTTTCTTTATAGCAGTATTGTTAAATCTGTTAATGTGCTCTGCAGTAACTGAAAACAGTGAAGACTTTTCTGTCCCTATCAGTTAGCAATGACATGATTCTTGTCTAACCTGCTGCTTCAGCAATTAAGTCTCTGATTGAATGAGGAAGCTGTTGTGGTTCCCAGTCAGTGCAGTCTATAGAGCTAATTGTTTTCACTCAAAGTTTCTTACTAATCCATCTGGTTTGTGGTTAAATAGACTAGCTTAAAATCCATCATTCTGTTGTCATAACTATGTGACCATTTGAGTTTCAGTGCTGTACTGAAGTGGTATGAATGAATGTCTGTGAGAAATTACCTTGTCTGTATCACAGCTGTGAGTTCTTTCTCATCAAAACTCTGCATTGTTTTCTGGCTATATAACACAGGGTTGTTTAATAGACATAAATCTATAGGTTGTTAATTCATTGAAGCAGTGTGTCTTTGATATAACCTTCATAAATAGGTTCATGTGAGAACAATTTTGTTTTTATGTCAGACTGACATACAGGTGTCTGCCACACTCTGCTATTTTAGGAAAGTACTGTATAAACCCATAAAATTCAGTTCTTTGAGGGTTTCTGTGTGAAAATACATCATGTATGTGTATAACTAGAAATATTATATGGCATCCTAAATCCACTGTCTCCTGCCCCTCAGTTGAGGCTGCTGCAACCTGCTTCCCTCTGTCCCCCTTCCCCACAATCAGGGTCAGTGCACCCTGTTGCCCCCAGTTCCTATCTTCAAAGACAGGGCTGCTGTGCTCTGCTAAGCCCTAGAGTTCCAGGGCATCTGCCTCCACAGTTGGAGCTGCTCCATCATGCTGCCCCAGGCCACCAAAGTTGGGGCTTCTGCTGCAACCTGCTATCCACTTCCATTGTCCTAGATGGGCAGGGCCACTGCACCACGTGCACCCCATCTCACAGTCAGGGCTGCTGTAGCCTGATGCCCCACTGTGTCCTACACCACAGTCAAAGCTTCTGCACCATGTTGTCCTCTGTCCCCTGCTACCACTGTGCACTGCTGCACCACAGAGCCTCTTGCATTCACAGGGTTGCTGCACCATGCTGCTCCCTGCCACCAGAGTCAGATCCCTTGGTACACTGCCTAAACTGCTCAAAAGGAAAAATGAAAAATACTTTTATCTTGTGTTATAAGGTGGAGGACAGAGGGTAGCAGGATGCAGCAGCCCTGACTGTTCGGGCAGGAGACAGGGGAGGCATCAAGGTACAGCAGCTCAAACTCTGGGACAGAGTGCCATAGGCACACCTGTTTGGGACAAGGGACATGGGCAGCAGGGCATAGAAAAGGATCTGACTCTGGTGGTGGGGGAAACAGGGAGAAACTGCCCCAACAGTGGTGGCAGGGGATAGGGTGCAGCACATGCTCTGCCTTGTCTTATGGCAAGTGGCAGCATGGAGCAGCAGCCCTACCTGTGGAGGCATGGGGCTCGAGGGCACAGCAGGCGACAGCAGCATTGACCGTGTAGACAGGCATAGAGTGCAACAGCCTTAGATGTGGTGGCAGAGACAGAGGACAGCATGCTGCAGATGCCTCAACCATATGGCAGGACACAAGGGGGCATCAGGATATGGCAGCCCTGACAGTGGGGCAGGGTCCTTGTGGTGCAGCAGCCTTGCCCAGTTGAGGCAATGGAAGTGGGCAACAGGTGAAGCACATACCCCACCTCTGGTGACCTGGGGCAGCATTGTGCAACAGCTCCAACTGTGAAGGCAGGGGACCTGGCACTCTAGGGCTTAGCAGAGCACAGCAGCCCTGACTGTGGATGTAGGAACAGGGGCCACAGGGTGCATTGGCCCTGACTGTGGGGGTGGGGGTGGGGGATAGAGGGAAGCAGAGTGCAGCAGCCTCAACTGTTTGTGCAGGGGGCAGCAAATTGCAGCAGCCCTGTGTGGAGAAGACAGTGGGCAGTGGGGTGCAGCAGCCTCAAATGGGGACAGGAGACAGGGGTCTTGTGGGGCAGGGTAAAGGGGGCAGCAGAGTGCTGCTGCCTCAACTGTCAGGTAGGAGACAGGGGCATCAACATGCCATATATAGTGTTTCTAGTTATACACACACATGATGTACTTTCACACAGAAACCCTCACAGAACTGAATTTTGAGATTTGATACAGTACATGTTCCTAAAGTAGCTGAGTGTGGCAGACACTTGTTTGTCAATCTGACATAACAAAATTGTTCTTTAACATTAACCTATTTTTGGAGCTTCTTCAGTCAATCAGGGACTTAATTGCTGAAGCAGTAGGCTAAACAAGAATGATGTCATCACTCACTGATAGGGACAGAAAAATCTTCACTGTTTTCAGTTCACTGACCTACGCAGTCAGTATAGTGTTATGCTTGTCCAGCTGTGTTAGTTTGGTATTGGCCATTCGCACTCTCAATTCCAGAGGAATTACCACCCTGTAGGGGTATGAAGGCAAGGAACCCTCAGAGAGGGTTCCACCCCTAGAGGTGCCACGGGATGATTCCTGTGGCTAAAGGTACCTTAGAAATCCCCCTAGGGAGAGAGTGCTACCGCTGGAGGAGGAGGAGAGGATGGCGGGGCAAAGAAAAATTGCATCACAATGAGGCTGGGAAGAACTGCTTATATAGCTCAGGAAGTGGGAGTGACTGGCTGCTTGGCCACTGAACTCCAGGCAAAGCCTTCCCAAGTCACTGACCTACACAGCCAGTATAGTGTTATGCTTGTGCAACTGTGTTAGTTTGGTTTTGGCTGTTCACATTCTTTATTCCAGAGGAATTACCACCCTGTAGGGGTACAAAGGCAAGAAACCCTTGGAGAGGGTTCTACCCCTTGAAGTGCCATGGGGCGATTCCCATGGCTAAAGGTACCTTAGGAATCCCCAAAAGAAATGTAATATCATCCCCAAAAAGGAGGCAACACGAAGCATATGAGCAAGCAGTAACTGTGACATAGGAGCAGTAACTGTAACATAGTAGTGGAGAAGCATAGGCAGTTTGATAATACAATGAGATGCTCAGTTGGAAAATGTAATGAATACCCAGGCTTGCATAGCATGATACTGATGGTTTGCTTTGAGATTAGGGGATCCCCTAAGGAGAGAGGGAATAGCAGGATATCCTCCACCTCCATCCAACAGTGGAACTTACCCAAAGAAACTAGGAGAAACAACTATGCTGGCTAAGTGTTATGACCTGAGGCAACAGAGGAGAGAAAAAACCCTATGAGGAGGAAATCTCTGGGGATCCATGGCCTAGGTTGCCTTCCCTCCAGGCTTGGGTAGTTTCGTTAGTGATGGCTCTACAGCTGCAATTTGGAAAACCCAATTAAAGGGAGGTGGAAAATATTCCAATTTGGAGGAAGGCTCTCACTCAAACCCTCTAGCGGGAACGCTATGGAAGGTTGCGAGAAAACTCTGCAACAATGCATGCATCCAAGGCGCAGGAGAAGAGCAACAACTGCTTAGGCACTCACCTGGCCTACCCACCCTAAATCAAACCAGGTGAACCAGAGGCAGTCGTAGGGAGAATACGGTGAAGGTGCCCTGCTAGGGAAACCACTAAAGTTAATGGTTAACCATTATAGTGGAACACTAGAGCCAAAGGAGAAACCTTTTCCACCCTTCACTGCCAGTCTTAAATTCTACACCAGGAGCTGCTGTCGCATAGCAGGCTACTAAAGCCAAGCCGGGGTGAGAACATTCCCAGCTATGGGCCAGGTGAGAAGGATCCCGCCCCAAGTTGGACATGTTTGAGATGTGGACTAAATGCAGAGCGAGACCATCGACTGCAGGAACCCTGCACCGGAATACAATGGCTGGCATGCCCCAGAAATTGACTGAGAGCTGAAAAGCTTGTGAGCTGAATGAGCACGGCATGCTGAGATCGTAATGAGCATTGAGTGCTGAGACCTTGCAAGGTCGAATGCAGATTGAGTGCAGTAGAATCCCAGAGGCTGAAGGCGAGGGATGGCAGTAGGCATGAAGCAATGGTTTGAATAAGCAAGAGCAACAGTTGTGTAAGCAAGTGTGGATCTGCACGTAGGTCAGTAAGCAGTAGTAGTGATAGGTGGACCTGCACGGAGGTCTGCATAACATTTATTTATTTTTTTTATTTATTCTAGGATTACAAATACCTTTGAGCCAAGGCTCTTTTACAAAGGTTCCAAGTCAGAAATAACAAACAACAAGGAAGCAACAGTGAAATAACAGTAAACAATTCGGCCCAGATATTCAAACTGCGCTCAAAATGAGCGCAACATCAGGAGCAAGCACAAACCAGTTGTGCAAATGCGCAACAGGTGCGATATTCAAACATGGACAGCACAAATTGGCGAAGCAACCAACGCCTGAATATCGCATATACTGCCATAGCGCAACCAGGAAGGAGAAGCTGAGCCAAAATGTTACGCTTATGGAGCAACCAGGGCAGCCCAGCTGAGCATTCCAGAGGTGCCATAGCGCAAGTTGAGCCCCCAGACAATGGAACTGCATCCAGGGAGGCAGGCTGGGACCCACCGCCAGCCATGCCACATGGGCACAGGAACACACTGCAGAACCCACATCACACCTGCACACCCCAAGCACAGCATCACTGGGGTGTGGACGGATGATCTACTGGCCCATGGGGACAAGCCAACACAGCATAGTGGAGCTATGACACCCCAGCACAACCACTGGCATGCTGAGGTGCCACACAGGGGGTTGACAACCACAGTGCACAGCAGCCCCTCGTACGCACAGCACACCTGCACTGTGACCCCAAGACACCACCTATGTGCATTGACTGGCACTGCAGGAAACCATGCATCCCCAGCACACGCCAACCCTGCAGCACAGAAGCCTACAGCCAGACACACCCTGTGCACCAGCAGTGGGTGGCAGCAGACAGCAAGACCAACAGAAAGTCACTGCCATGCTGAGATACCTCCCATGCACACACATGCACACACATGCACACACACACCCAGGACCATACCACCCCAGATGGCATGTACACCTCGCAACTGAGCACCCATAGCCAGCTGCAAATCAGAGACCAACACAGTATTCATATCAAAATAGAAATGTATATTTAAAAGATCTAATAACAAAACCAAGAGGAACTATTTACAAGGGGGGGACAGGTAAAAGGTAGGGGTGTTCAGGAGGAATAAAACTTGGAGAGGAAGGCAGGGTGTTAGGGATGGGAGAAGTGGAAGGGTAATGTGGCCATGGCCCAGCTGGCTGCTGTTCCTCCCCTGCTGGTGCACCGTCTCTGTGCTTCCGCCGAGCCCATGGCGCCGGATGGCTTGCATTCTCTTGGTTCCTCCAGTCCAACTTGGGTGAGGGTACGGAGATCACATGCCATCCTCCTGAGAACCTCCGAGGCCTAGGGAAATGGGAACACAGTCAATGGCTGTGACTGACCACAACCAGAACACCACCCAACCTGCAAGCCATATAGCCCAGTGTCCCACACCTGTGATGGCATGCACCCACCCACAGTGAACATGCACATGGCCATCACAAACAGGCGGCACCAGCTATGCGCACCACTGCACACACACACTGCCCATGTCCATCACAGCACAAACAAGGCTGTCCAGTGACGTGGCAACGTGGTTTGATGCCAGTTACACAGCTATGTGCCCAGTGCATGCCTGGACCACCAGTGACGCCTACACAGATGTGCTGTGATACTGGACAGTGATGCATGTCACCTGTGTCATGCATACATACATAGATACATAGACAGTGTCGTCAGATAAGGGCCTATGGCCAACCTAGTCCGTCCATTTGAGCTTGTAAGTTCACTTTGTTTTCCTAGAAGTCTGTTGCCGCTTACCCCTGACCTCCAGAATTCCTTCATGTCTGTCCCGTGCATTCTGAAATCCTTGTGATTGTTTCAGCCCCACCACTTCCTCTGGCAGGGTGTTCCACTTGTCCACCACCCGCTCTGTGAAGAAATCCTTTTCCATGTGTCCTCTGGAATTGTCACCCTCCAACTTCATCCCATGCCTCTAGTCCTGGAACATCTTTTTCACTTCAAAATAGTGGTGTCCTGCACCCTGATCCCCGCTGTTAGATACCTATATGTCTCTATCATATCCCTCTCCCCTCTCCTCCAGGGAGTACATGTTCAGTTCCTTCAAACCTGTCACATAGGGACCCGTGATGCAAGTCATCCACCATCTTTGTTGCCCTCCTCTGAACCTTCCCTGCCCACTCTACGCCCCACGGTATGGTCTCCAGAACTGTACACTGTACTCCAGGTGGGGGCCTCACTAGTGATCTTGTATAGTGGAACAAGGACCTTCCCCTGTCCTGCATGGTTGTATTGTGCAGGCTAGTGGACTCCTCCCAGCATGCAGTAGCATCCATGAAGTCATGATACTCACATTGCTCAAGCAGCTGTGTCTGCTGCTGTTGCTCTTGCTGCCGTTGATGCTGTGGCTGCTGCTGCTGCATCCGGGGGCCTACTCCTGCTTCCACCGGGGCCCTGGCATGGCCCTCCTCACCCCGGCCCTGCATCCTCACATCCCGGCCTGTGGGAGACATATGTTGAGACAAACATCAGTGTGACTCAAAAGCAGAGTGCCCCCTACCCCAGTGAGAGTGCCTGCCCACACCGCCATACCCATCCATCGCACAGCTGCACACACTGACACAGCCAACCATGTCCCGAGCCGTCACCTATGCCCAGCCACCAAAGCACACACGCACCCCTACAGAGAATACAGGTGCATAGATGGTACACTCACCTGGCCTCAGCACCATGCCCTGCCTGGCACGTGCCCACAGCCTTGTCAACATGTCTGGCTCTCCAGCAGAGGTCACTGTACTGTGCCGCACTGCTCAGCAGGACCGGTGCCGCCTCCAGTGACCCCACAGGTCAGTGGCCACTTGCTGCCACACCTCTGTTCTGCCATGGTGAGGGGCCTCACCATAGAGTGCCTCATACTGGGCTCTACTAGGGCCACCAGGGTTGGCCACGTCCAGTGGGTTCCAAACTCACAGCCCTCCTCCTAGCCATGTTAGCCAGTTTACAAGCAGGCAATATGACGCCCTGCTGCACCATAACCCTGAATGTGAGAGACATTGCGCAATAGAACACCACAGGCTCCAATCGTGCTGTTCGAACAGTGCCGTCACTTCATATAGCGCTGTCACCAGACAGCGCAATAGGGACGTACACATGGCAGGCGAACAGCGGCAGGGGGCAAAGGGCATACATAAGTTCATGAGCACTGACGCAAGGGCTACGCAACAGCGCCATCTGATGTATAACCTGCGCAACCGACTAGCCATGCATTTCAGTGCCACGGTGACTATTGCACAGTAATGCCACAGCACCATAGTGGCTGCGCTGTAGTGCCACTGGCACAATGGTGGCCATGGCCTGAATTCGCTCTATCGCTACCAGCACGCCAGCAGCACCCACAGATGGCCGTGCGTCAGCTATCTGGGCATGCGCGATGCAGTGTACCACAGGCACAGATCTGCTTCATTGGCTCAGTCAGATTGTTCCAGACATGCAGTTTAGATTTTATATTCAGCCGATATATGCAAATCATCTGATCAGCTATTCAAGGGTGCAGTGGCACGATTTGTATGTCATTGTGTTGCTCCACCCTAATTTGCATGTGTTGCGCTATAAATGTGCGACAGTGCTGTGCTGGCCAGATTCGGGTTACTGCAGAGAGAGGTGAGTTCATGTTGTGTGATGTTCAGAACAATGCTCATGGGGAAATGCTGTAGACTGCACAGTGACAGGTGTCCACTTCCACCCATACAGATCACCATGACCGAGCAGAGCCAAGGTGAGGGTGAGGACGGTGGGCATAGGAGGAGGCCGAACTTCACAGCGGCAGAGACTGAGGCCCTCTTCCAGACCTACCTGGAAGATGAGCCACTATTGAGTGGATGGAGGGGCACCCCTCAGTCCCGTGCGGCTGCATGGGAGGGGGTAGCTCGGGCCGTTAACCTGCACGGAAGCCACCAGTGCTCCGTGCAGGAATGCAAGAAAAAGATGGGGACTGACCGCAGGAGGCTGAAGGAGAAGGTGGCAGCCTTCAGGTGGCTCGTGCTGGCACTGGCGGGGCCCGCCAGTGGTGTTGCAGCTGGACCCCACATGAGGAGACACTGGTCGCAGCCATGCAGCCGAGCGCCATTGCAGGCTATACCAGGCGGAGGATTCTAGACAGGTGGAAGCCATCACTGCACGGTAGACATGGTGGTGGTGTTTGGGGGTGGCAGTTGATCACTGCACTACATGCACTCTCTTCTGTTACAGATCCTGTTCGGCTTCAGGAGATGGTGGTGGTGGGTCCGGACAGTGATGCAGACCTGCTGGACATGGAGAGGGACCATCCACCTCCACCACCAGCCAGCAGGCACCGCAGCAGCATGCACGCTGGGCCAACAACTCTGGTGTCAGTGATATGGGTGCGGGGTGCATAGCCTGTGTTCAGCAGTTGGCATGCAAGCATGCCAGCATGCTGTGGCCATGGCAGTAGCATGTACCTGCACCATTGATGATAGAAGGCCTGTATGGGCAGGATAGGTGTGTGTCCCATGACAGACACACGGCAGGCCAGCACATGCCCCTGGGCCTTTCTGGTTCAAACCTGTGTACCAGCATGTTGGCACAGTCCCAGGTTGTGTGCCTGTCAGCACCGGGGGCAGCACCGTGGCTATGCAGGTGTCTGGCACTGTTGCCAGCATGGCGGTGGAACAGGTGGACCTGGGGACACAGCGGTTGGAGGGGCAGCAGCAGCAGTCGCACACCAGGTCTGGGGGTACAGTGTCAAGCAGTGGCACATGTCCACCGCCCTTTGATCCACCCATACCTGGTCCTGGCAAACAGCGCCCACCCTCAAGGGGTGATGTGCATCAGGACCGTCCACACCCTGGGGGTCACGATGCCATTGGGGCACAGTACCCATTGGACGCACACACCTGCCTGCTGCAGGAATCAGTACAGCTGCAGGGGCGGGTTGCAGGTCCGTGGAGGCACTGTCTGTGCCTGTGGAGCGGCACAGCAGGGAGTGTGCTCGGACCGAGCCGAGCTGGTCCGTATGCAGGATGGATGTGACCCGCCACTGACAGGCTGACCCAGGCAGTGGTCTCTGTCGTGGATGCATTGGGCACACAGGTCAGTGCCCTGTACCACACACGCCACACAGTGCACTCTCCACTCTTCTCGCTCTCGGCGCCGTGCGTACCAGGCTCGTTTCACGCCGGTTCTGCTGGCATCCCGAGCACCCTTGGCAGGCTTGTTCGGCGGCTGCAGACCCCCTGTGTGGGCAAGGCACAAGTGTCACAGAGTGGGACACCTGGTGGTGCAACAGTGCCACCCCATGTGGCCCCTGCTCAGCCTGCCTGTGCTGTTGGTCACGGCGGGCCCACATGCATCCGTAGGCCGTGGACAGTGCTACATGACTGAGCTGTCTCCCAGTGCGGGTCCTGTTTGGTGCTGCCCTGTGTGCAATGTGTGTCATGGTGGCAGTGCATTGCTGGGTGCTCTGCCACCACGCCGACACATCGGATTACCTGCACACCCTCCCAACTGCTGTCCACAGGTGCGTAGTGCATGATGATGCCTGCATTGCACTGTACACCAAGGTGCAAGGGTGCCCAGGTTCTGACACACCTACTTGGACAGTACAGGTGGTGGTTGGTCAGGTGCTGTGTGTTAGCAATGTCGTTCTGCAGTGCTGTGCATCTGCCCATGTCACGCTTGTGCCTGGTGTGTGTGTGTGCATATGAGTGCTCACCCTCCTGATGGTGTGTTGGTATGCCTGGACCCTTCCACTCCCTAACCTTCATGCACCCCTGGTGTGTCTCCTGTGTGCCTGTAGTTTCGCGCATGGACAGTGTTGGTTGCACATGTCCCTTGACTTACCTGTGTTGTGTGTAGAGCCTTCTGTGATGGTGTCCCAGTGCAGCTGGGCCTGCCGATCAGTCGGGGTCCCTCCATCCCGGGGCTGCTCATCACCATCATCACGGGCGCCACCGGGCGCCCCCATCGCTGTCCCTCTGTTCGACCTGTATGGCTATCCCATGGTCTTGGCCATGTTGTGCAGGATGCAACAGGCCAGGAATATCCCACAGGCCTTTTGGGGCTGTACTGTAGGGCACTGCGCGGAGGTGTCTAGGCATCAAGAAGCATGCCTTGAGCATCCCAAACACCCACTCTATGATGTTACGGTTGCGCATGTGCCTCATTATAGCATAGCTGCGCTGGGGTCGTGGGGCACGGCACGTGTGAGCAGTCAGGGACGGAGGGTATCTGCAGTCACCTGTGTGTAGATAGTGGAGAGCAGTGTCATGTTCAGGTCCATGATTGGCCATCTCCTGTGTGCCACTACCATGGCACCAGTGTCATTCTACCCTTGCCCAGAGTTTGCATTCCATACATGTGTACCACCCACTAGATGTCCTAGGGATGTCCCCACTCAATCGATGGCACAGTGCAGACTGATACCATATGAAGGCATCATGTGCTCCGCCAGGGTGTGTACAGACATTGATTATGCGCCCAGTGGCATCACACACCACCTGGCAGTTGACACTGGAGAATCCTTTTGGTTATGATAGGCATGGCCATCGGGCCAGGTGGCATGGATGGCCACATGGGTGCAGTCTCATGGCCTCTAGCACGCCAGGCACAATGTGCTCCTGTGGAACTCCTGCATGTTTGCTGTACGTCTGCGCTGTGCTGGGGAAATGGATGTACCCACAGCATGTGGCAGCAGTCGCTGAGGGAATTGGGTGAGGATGCAGATGTGGCCGACTGTGTGATGCCTGTGGTGTCCCCTGTCAGCCTCTGGAAGGTGTCCGTGTGAGCAGGCACATGCAGGCTGTCACCTTGGTCTCCACTGACAGAGCGTGACTCCGTCGTGAGGGTGCCTGCATCACATCACTGCACAGCTCACAGAGCCATCTCAGTATTGCCCTGTTCAGGTGGTACCGGCCCATGATCTCTACATCTGTGTACAGCTCAAAGCTGATGTGGGCACAGTACCACCTGTCGGGGGCATACCGCTGATGGGCCCCTCCAAGGCCACGTCCCCCTGCAG
Source organism: Neoceratodus forsteri (assembly GCA_016271365.2). NCBI lineage: Eukaryota > Metazoa > Chordata > Ceratodontiformes > Ceratodontidae > Neoceratodus > Neoceratodus forsteri. The sequence goes on along the minus strand of CM057455.1, from coordinate 909,897,713 downwards.
CATGGATTCTCACCCTCATTACAGCTTCCATGTGGAAGCTGGCACTGTCCATCTCCTGGCTTTTGCCCCCAGCTGCTGTTGCTGTGTTACCCCCGCTGTCCTCCTGCTACTTCCACTGCACCGGGCACCCCCCGCTGGCCTCTACAAACTATGGGAAACACTTTCCTTGCCTGCCCTTTTCAGTCTGTCCGTCTGTCTCTGTCTGTCTCTCTCTCTCCCCCACTTGACAGCCTGGTAGCGTTCTTGCGCCGCTTCCTTGAGCCTTTTTATTTTGGCTCATTTCCGCTAGTGCACAGTTTCCGGCTGTGCCGCTATTGCGCATTGAGCAAGTCTTTGAATATCGCATTGCGCTCTTTATGCATGGATCCGCCCCCTTCGGTTGTGCATGCCTTCATTTTCATTGCGCTATTGCTCAGCATGTTTCGAGCAACTGCCTCCTTCCTGAATATCGCGAGAATGGCGCAGTTTTGGCATGCGCATGAGCAACCCTGTTGCGCATGGCGCAACCCTTTTGAATATCTGGGCCTTCATGTACAACAGTGCTATTGAAAGGGGTCAATTATCAGAAGAGTAAGGGGTAGAGGATGAGAAGAAGTGTAGGTAGTTAACAGAGGCAGCTATAGTAAGATGGTGAACACAGCTAGGACACATATGCCCAGAAGAAATGGGTAGGGTCAGGCACCAGGGGTGGCAGAGAAACAGGGATGAGAAGAGAGAGGGAGGATGAAGATGCAGCCAGAGGCATTTATAGAAAAATAAATGGGAAGGGTAATAGAGAAAAAGGGGCAGGGTGGGATAAGTGCTGTAATGGGGCAAGGTGAGACTAATGAGGTGGTATGAAGACCTGAGATTTGAAGTGGCGCCTCAGGAGCTGGGGGATGGGGACTGAGGAGCCTGGGGTTAAGCAGTTTATAAGTTAGGATTTAAGCTGTGTAGGTCATCATCTAGGAGAGACAGTCACATACTGTATAGCATTAACAGCACTGAATTTTGGGCAAGCCAGCCAGACATGAATAGCCAAATCAAGGTGACAAATACTCTGCGGATTTTTCGGCAGCAAGGAAATTTTAATATCAAAGCTATATTAACAGCCTCAGCAGGAGCTTAGTTGGCTGACCTCAGAGTTGTAACTGCAATAAAACAGGGAGACTATACTTGAAGCAGGTGTAGCCAGGCAGTGCAATGAAGCTGCAAGTAGAATGAGAGCAAGAATGAGCAGCACAGCTAGGGTCAGAGTAAACTGTGTCAGGTGAAACGAATTGAGTATGCAACATGGAGCAGCTATGACTGAGCTGAAACACACAGATAATGATTGCAGTTGCATTGCAGTAGTTTGAGCGTGGTGAGCACAGTGTAAAAACACAAGCACTAGGTACAATAGTAGGTAAAGTAAACATCAGCAGAGGCTACAGTTGTAGGTAACTGAAAGCAGTAGCAGGAGCTCTGAGTAGTAGTATGCTAGGAGCTTAGAAACAAAGCCCCCCCCCCAAAAAAAGGAAGGAAGCACAGACAGCCAAAGGCAAAATACAAACCAGAAGCAGGAAAATAAACACAGAAACCCAGCAGAGACAAGCAGGAATAGCAAAAGGGGGGGGGCAGGCCCAGGCAGCTCACAGGACAAACCGACAGAGCCTTCGGCTGCAAAGAAAAATGCTTCACAATGAGGCTGAGAGGAACTGCTTATATAGCTCAGGAAGTGGGAGTGGCTGGCTGCTTGGCCACTGAACTCCAGGCAAAGCCTTTCCAATTACTGCAGAGCACATTAACAGATGCTGATTTAAAGAAAACCACAAAACCAAACAGCATGATATTTTCATGAAACAATAATCATGACACAGGGCCTTGAATTCAAGTGAATTCAAGCTTTTCTTAAATATCTGCATTTGATCTTTAACCACATGTTAAATTCTTCTATCCTCAGCTTTCTTGCTGTGCTCATCCTGGGTACATGAAGCACCTCTGAGAAGGTTACTGATCCTCCCACCTCCTCAAAAATCTGCCCCAGCTCCATGAACCTGTGCTGGACTACATCAACTGTATTATCTGCCAGGTCATTAGTTCCCAAGTGCAGAATTATGTGAGGTTTGTCCCTACCCTTCCTAGTATAATTCAGGATGGATTGCCCCGCCTTCTCCTCTGTCATGCCTGGCATGGCCTCCGCCCATATTCTACTATGCCTCTCTCCCTTTCTCCCCCATCTGATCCACTTCAGAACTGAATACCCCAGCACTAAGATCCCACTCTCATTTCCCTGTACTGCTTGCCCTGTTTGTCCCTTGTCCCTTCCTGCCAGGTCTTTTGTTCCCAAGTACAACTCAGCTGCTTCCCCCTTCCACCCTTGTCCCTGCCTTGCCCTTCCCCTCTCCCCAACCTCTTCTGATATCCCCACCCCCACCCTTTCACCCCTGGGAATCACCTGCCCCTTCTCCCCAGTGCCTCCCTCCCCTTACCCACTCATACTGCCCCTCCTCCCTCCCCTTAGAAACTTCTCATCTGTACAGTCTTATTGCCTCCATGCTGTTCTCCCTACCCACCGTAGTTCTGCCTCCTTTAGTCACCTTTCCAATGCCCACTGGTTTGCCAGTATTCCCATCTTCGCCAGTCTTGCCCACTCAGCTCTCCTCCCTCATCTCCTCCAGAGATGCCATCACTGAGAACTTGTTTCATGATTCTCCCCACACACTTGGAGTCCTCCCTGGCACACTATTAAGAGGCCCACATTTGATACCTGCCCTGGGGCCATTCTTGCCCCTATACCCTAGTGTCCTCCACCCACCTTGGTCTGCACCCAGTGGTTCTTGAGGTGGCACAATTGGTCCATAGATCTGTTCACCCCCCCAGGCCTGCGCTGCTTGCAATCTACTGGGGTACCCCCCTGAGCCCCCAGTCCTGGGTTGTCCCACCAATCTCCTCCTTTTACTCTACCTATCTCCACCCTTAACTACATAATCTCTTCACTGAGATGTTTCAGTTGTCTATACACCAAGCAACCCCTGCTCTCCATGTAATTCCTAAAAGGATAGCTGCCCCATAATTGTTGCAGCCTACTACTATACCCATGCCCCCAACCTGATCCCCTACCACCTGTTCAGCATGCCCTTATTTCATCCTGCCTGCCCAGTCCCCTGGGACTTCCCTCCTTACTAGGGTTAACTATGATATCTTCTGTTCCTTGTCCTCCCCTTTTTCTGTCAGGAATAATCTACCAGTTTCGTGACAGCACCTGTGTGTGCCGAACACCAATCCTGCCCCAGCACTTCCTCTATAAAGGTTGAGTGGCTCAGGAGGAGGAGGATGGGGGAAGGTGGGTTGAGCCTATCCCCCTCTCGAGATAGTCAATCAGTCGCAATCGGTTTGCCACTGCACTCCTCAGCCCCCACAGTGCTCACTCCGCTCCCCCACTAGCAAGCGATACAGTACAATAAGAGCAACAGCAACAAAAAATATGTTACACAGCTCAGAACACACTTCAGGGACTACTGCTCACTTGTTTATGCTCTACTATTAAGGCAGAAAATAAAAAAAAAAGCTGACTTCCATCCAGGCATTCCTTCCTCTTCATTGCTCCTCTCCAGGTAATGGCTGAACCCCCAATGCTCCTGCTTGTCCCTTTGTGCTAGTGGATCCTCCTGTCCATGCTTCCATTGCTGCAAGCCCCCCCTCACCTCTGCACCACTCAGGTGCCATTCCCGTCACTCCCTTTCCACACCTGTTGCTGTGCTCAGTTTGTCCCGTAAGGGTCTGGCCTTCTGTATTTGTAGTCCCCTCACCCTTTGTTTGTCCTGCACTGGCTTTTCCCACACACTGATTGGCTGTCTTCTATCAAACTCCCTCTCAAGAAAGTCAATCAGTCGCAGTCTTTTTGCTACTGTTCTGCCCAGCCCCCACAGTGCTCACTCCGCTCCCCCACCAACAAGCAATACAGTACAACAACAACAACAAAAAAAATATGTTACACAGCTCAGACCACACTTCAGGGACTACTGCTCACTTGTTTATGCACTGCTGTTAAGGCAGAAAATAAAAAGAAGTTGACTTCCCTCCAGGCGTTCCTTCCTCTTCACTGCTCCTCACCAGGTAACAGCTGGACCCCGATGCTCCTGCTTATCCCCTTGTGCTAATGGCTCCTCTCATCCGATGCTTCCACTGCGCAATCCCACCCTCACCCTTGCACTACTCAGGTGCCATTTCCCTCACCCCCTTCCTGCACCTTTGTCTTAGTACTTGCAGTTAGCTTGAGTTAATTTAGGGACAATTTTCTTACACAAGTTAACTTTGTTTTATTGGTGTGTGGTTGGTTATTTGACATGTGATAGGGGCTGAGGCTGTGCAGTTTAGATTATTGGATCATAGGAAATTACAGTCATAAGGAGGCAATATGCCCATCTGAAATGAAATGTCTGCCACTTCACGGTGGTGAGAACCAGTGATACCTATTCTACTCATATAAGCAACTAAGATATTCTTAAAGTCTGTTACAGTGTTACTTCCATGCAATGGGTGACTTGTTCCACATAGTTACTACCCTCTGGCTTAACCAGTATCTTCTATTCTCTGTTTTAAGTCTCTCCTCCTTCAGTTGTCATCTATGTGCTCTAGTTTGTAGTTTATTATCCATGGATTCCAATTTCATGCCAGATCTAAAGCCCTTATCAAGCAATATGTCATAATCATGTCCCACTTATTCTCTTATATCCCAATGTGAACAGATTTAATTCTGCTAACCTATGTTCATATGAATAGTCCATTAATCTCTTGATTTTGTGAATCTACATTGTACCTGTTCTAGTCTAGTAATAGACACTTTTATAATGGAGCCTAAACCTAAGTACACTACTCCATATGGGGTCTTAATAGGGACATGAACAATGGCAGCATCACCTTTCTATCTCTGCTTACAATATTTCTTTCAATACAGTTTATGATCCAGTAGCATTTGTCGCTATCTGGTGACACTGGGCTGACTGCATAAGTTTTTTGTTCATAACAGCCCACAGATCCCTTTTACAGATTCTCTCAACCTAATGCCATTTAAGCAAGCAAGCAATAACCCATGACAGGTATGGTGTTATTGGGGATTAATCAACACCCCGGGTACGTTGTGAGGCACAAGGTCGCATGCCAAATGTTCTCACTGCACCCAAGGTGTTGATTAATCCCCAATAGTACAATACCCTGGAGTTGGTTATTGCACTTTTAACATGGGTTGTACAACACAATGAATATAATTGACAGAAGCACTGTAATTACCACTAAAAGTCATGAAATGGTACTATATACTGCTGCCTGACAAAGTAATCCCCTATAAATAATGCACAGCACAGTGATGTTATGATGACAGAAATGGTAGAAATGTGCTATTGGGTGCATTTCTCCCATGTGTTGTTCACAACATCACTGTCAGTATCATTTCTGCAGTCTGTAACACTGTTGATGTGCACCTGCTGTGTTTTGCTTTTTACAAAAAGTCTGAAAGCTGCAATAAATGTTATGGCATCAACCCCCCTTCATAAAGTGAATCTCCTCACTCACAGGCTAATGATCAAGATTTTCTGTAATACACTGGATCTCTTGCAGCTAGAGTCCTGCCCCCGAGAACACACACACTGTCTTGCAAGGTGCAGAGATCGCCAATGATGAGAGACGCACAAGAAGAGGAAGCATAACAGGCAGCTCTCTCTCTTTCTCCCTCTTCACATTCACAATAGATCACCCCTACACACAGTGCTTCACTCCCAGTCACTGTTAGAGCACTTTGAGGATCACTGGGAGAAGAGTAATGTAAGCAAGGTGATCCCACTACATTGATGAGAGAAAAGTGAAGTAAGCAAGGGGGTTCCACTACATTGCTTTAATCTTCTGTTACACACCGGGTCTCCTGCACCTAGATTCCAGTCCTCCCTACCCCTTGACAACACTAACTGTCCCACAATGTACAGAGATTGCCGATGATGAGACACACACAGCAGGAGAGAGAGCATGACAGGCAGCGCTCTCTATTTACATTCTCAACAGATCTCGCCTATGCACAGTTCTTCACTCCCGGTCACTGATACAACACTTTCAGGATCACTTGGAGAACAGTGAAGTAAGCAAGGGGGTACTACTACATTTATTTATTCATTTACTTATTTATTTATTGAGATATTGGAATTACAAACCTTTGGGTCAGAGACTCCTTTGCAAAGGTTCCATGTCATGGAAGTACAAAACAAGAGAAATGGGGGGATACTGGGATGTATAGGGAGAGACATCACCAGCAGAAAACAGGAGGTTGTTATCCCCCATACAGACAGTTGGTGAGACCCCATCTGGAGTACTGTGTCCAGTTCTGGAGACCCCATCTCAGCAAGGACATAGACAGGATGGAGGCAATTCAGAGGAGGGCAACTTAAATGGTGCAGGGTCTGCAAGAGAAGCCATACGAGGAGAGGCTAAAGGAGCTTAATATGTATACCCTTGAGGAAAGGAGGGAGAGAGGGGACATGATAGAAATGTTTAGTACCTCAGTGGAATCAACAAAGTCCAAGAGGGTAGCATCTTTCAGAAAAGAGATGTGCAAGAACAAGGGACACAATTTGAAGCTAGAGGGGACAGCTCAGGGCAATGTGAGAAGTATTTTTCACTGAGAGGGTGGTGGACGGATGGAACAGCTTCTCCTGAGGAGGTTGTGGGGTCTAACACTGTGGGAGAATTCAAGAATACATGGGACAGACATAAAGCAATTTTTGTGGGGGGTAGAAAGAAATAGGCTGTTGGTTAAATAGGATCTGCAGCTTATCCTCTAGGTAGGGAAAGGGGCAGACTCAGTGGGCCAAGCGGTCCTTATCTGCCATCAAAGTCTATATATCTATGTTTCTAAATGGACAATACAATGAAAGGTATTACAACTGAATGCGGAGGGTGTAACAACCCAGAGTCAAACATGGTACAAAGGTTTCAAGCAAATTAAGCTATTGCTTACATTTCAAATTTCAAGGATGATACAAGGTTTCCTAAGCCAATAAAACAGATACTTAAGATAAAGGCATAATACATCAGAAGAATCAATCAGAGTAGAGGGAGACCAGAGAGGAAGGAGGGCGGTAGAAGGCACAGAGGTTTGGCTTTGCTTTAATATGGAAACACATTGTATCACTCTTTGCAATACTTATGCCTGCTTGGTTTGTCACCAAGTCAGACATATAGAAACATAGAAACATAGACTTTGACGGCAGATGAGGACCACTTGGCCCACCCAGTCTGGCCATTTCCCTACATATTGGATAAGCTGCAGATTCTAGTTAACCAACAGCCTACTTCCTGCAACCCCCTACTATAATTGCCTTATGTCTGTCCAATGCATGTTTGAATTCCCCACTGTTTTAGACCCCACAACCTCTCCAGGAAGGCGGTTCCATGTGTCCACCACTTCTCCTTGAAAAAGAATTTCTCACATTACCCCTTGAGCTGTCCTCCTCTAACTTTAAATTGTGCCTCTTGTTCTTACACATCTCTTTTCTGAAAGATGCTACCCTCCTGGACTTTGTTGAGTCCCTTGAGGTACTTGCAAAGTTTCCATCATGTCCCTCTGTCCTCCTTTTCTATCAAGGGTATAGATATTAAGCTCTCAGTCTCTCTTCATATGGTTTCTGATGTAGACCCCTGCACCATTTTAGTTGCCCTCCCTCTGGACTGCTTCCATCCTGTCTATGTCCTTAAGGTAGATGAGGTCTCCAAAGCTGCACACAGTACTCCAGATGGGGTCTCATCAACTGTCTGTACAGAGGGATAACCACTTCCCTTTTTCTACTTGTGATGCCCCTCCCTATGCATCCCAGCATCCCCCGGTTCTCCTTACTGACTTCTCACATTGCTTACCCACCTTTAGGTCATCTGACATGACTACACCCAGATCCCTTTCCATTATTGTTGTTGTTAGTACCTCCCCTGCTATTGTGTACTCTTCTCCTGGATTTTTATTTCCCAGGTGCATTACTTTGCACTTCTGTGCATTGAAGCTAAGTTGCCACTGCTTTTGGGACACAAATCACTGTCTCACACATTTAAGGTACTTTGTGGGCTGCTACAACACTTGAAGTGCAGGCCATTTACAGGTGGTGACTGTGTAGCCAGAAGAGTAACTTACAGTGACTTTCTGGTTGTGAACCATTAAGATTAGGTTAAGGTCACTAAAGATCTATGCAAATAACATGTAACTGACATGCTAGTGAACTTTGCACATGCTGTCTGCAGTCCCGCTCACTGTCTGGCAACTACATATGGTTGTCGCTTGCTTTCACCTGACTCTCTCCATGGAACCGTGGATTAAACAGGCTGCTTAATCCATGGCTATGCACTGCTGCTAGACCAATCAGGTTCCACATTCATTACAACCCTTGTTAAAAAAGTGATTTATGGAAGTTCTCCAATTGCCTTTTGTGCATAGTATGCCATTGCTAGCCATGCTTCAGATGATGAAGCAGCAATTAGTTTTTTTTAAACGTCTGTCTTAGTCATTTTGAAGCAGCGCTTTGTTTCTGGCTACCTCCAGTCTCCTCTGGCTGCTAGCTTGTGGCCATGTCCCCAGAATGGCATAATGCAAGGGAACCATCAATCGCTTTCACTTGCTAAACAGTCTATTGAAGAGGGAAAGTGAATGAGGGCTCCCTTTGCAATAGCTGTATCTAGCACCAGTGTCCTAAAATAAGGTGCCAGCTGAACCCAGCAGTATGGTCACATGCAGAAAATCATTAAATTTGGCTCCCACAACTGTGAACTATAAGGATTATTTTAGCGAAATACAATTAGTAATGCTGCACCATGAACTGTCTGAGAAGGAGGAGAATGGACCGATACCCCCCCACTCCACAGCAACAAAGAATGGCAGGTACTGCAATACAAATAACTTTGCTAATATTTGCTATGGTCTCGCTCATCTATTGGAGCATGGTTGAGTTGTTACCTGGCTGAGGATCAAAATGACAACCACTGAAACTGTGAGTAAAGTCATTTGGAAGACCCAATTTTGCAGAATCAAAGTCGGTTACAGTCCTTGGGTCCTTCTGAATTCTACAACCAACTTGTTCATATGTTTCCAGACTCGAGTCAAACCCCAGGGGGCCACTCAGTAGACGTGTGCATGTTAAACATGGTACTGCAGCACCAGTAAAGTCACGCTTTGCTAAGTCCAGATTTTGCAAGCAGTATATAATAATAATAATAATAATAATAACATTTATTTAGTTAAGCGCCTTTCAAATTTTCAAGGCGCTATACAAAAACATCATAACATCAACACAACAGTACATACACAAAATGATACAGCCAATATAAAATATTTAAAATAAACAAATTACAATACAGCAGGGAATGCCCGATTTCATAAAAATGACTTTAAAGCCCTTTTAAAACTATCCACTGTTGTGCTTTCTCTGAGTTGGCGGGGCAGAGAATTCCAGAGGGTGAGAGCCACGAATCCAAAGCCACAGGCTCCAGAGGACTTCAAATTCACCCTCAGTATCTCCAGCAACCCCTCGTCAGCTGAGCAAAGCTGTCTCAGAGGGGTGAAAGGCACAAGAAGCTCTTTCAAGTAGTCGGGACCTAACCCATGTAGGGCTTTGTAGGTCAATAGACCCACTTTAAAGGTGATCCGCCACTGTATTGGCAGCCAGTGCAGAGTGCGCAGCACAGGGGTAATGTGAGACCTTCTTGACACCCCAGTCAACAAACGTGCTGCTGCATTCTGCACTAGCTGCAAGCGGTGGATATCAACCCCAGCAAGCCCTAGGTACAGAGAGTTACAGTAATCCAGACGAGATGTCACAAAGGCGTGGACCAAAACCGGCAAATCACCTGGTGGAACCAGGTGCCTAATCCTGTAGATATTTCTAAGATGAAAAAATGAAGTCTTGACAACTGCAGACACCTGATAACGAAGGGTCAAACCAGTGTCAAGCTCCTCACCCAGGTTACGCACCCGTTCAGAGGTAGGGATCTGGTCTACACCAATAATTAATCCAGAGGGGGACCCTACCCCTAAACCCTCAACCCTGCAACCAGGGTCCACCACCATAACCTCAGTCTTTCCCGGGTTCAACTTCAAACCACTGGTATTCATCCAGTCTTGGATATCAGCGAGGCAGTTATTCTGCACCGAGATAGCACTAACCGGTCTGGTGCAAAAGACAGGTAGAGCTGGGTATCATCAGCATAGCAGTGAAACCTCAGCTCATACCATCTTACAATGTCTCCGAGGGGTAGCATACTGTATATACTGCAAATAACATGGGGGAAAGCACTGAACCCTGAGGTACCCCACAAGGTAGAGAGAAGGCCCCGGATGAATATAAACCGGAGACCACTCTCTGTGTTCTCCCCTGGAGGTAAGATGAAAACCATCTGAGGACCATGCCTGAAAGCCCACAAATGGACCTCAGGTGTTCGAGCAAAACCCCATGATCCACAGTATTGAAAGCTGATGATAGATCAAGGAGAACCAGAATAGAGCGGTATCTCTGATCTCTCACCATCAGGAGATCATTGAGCACCCGAACCAGAGCAGTCTCGGTGCTATGCCTCTTACGAAAACCAGACTGGAGAGGCTCGTATAAGCTATGGATGGTCAAATGGTTATCCAGTTGAGCCGACACAACTCTTTCAATAACCTTCCCCACAAAAGGGAGGTTAGAAATCGGGCGGTAGTTAGCTAGGTCATTCGGGTCTAAGGAAGCTTTCTTCAGAAGGGGAGTCACCACCCCTTCCTTCAGAGAGCTAGGGAAAACTCCCGTCTCCAAAGAACACCGAATGATCCGAGCAAGGACCAGGCAGATAAATTCACTACATCCTATAATCAGGGAAGTAGGACCTGGATCCAAACTACAGCATGTTGGGTGCATCTCATGGACAATCCTCATAGTGTCTACAAAGTCCGGAAGATTAAAGGAACTCCAGGAAACTCCGGGCTCTGCGACAAAACACTGATCAACTGCAACAACCTTGGAGTGGGGTCGGGGACACTGCCTCCGAATGTCTTCCACCTTATTCGCAAAGAATTGAGCGATCTCCTCGCAGTCATTCTGTGTAAAAACTCGACAATCTGCCGACAGACTGGGTTGCACAGTCTGTCAACAGTTCTGAAGAGCTGAGCTGGTCGATTCCAAGCGACAGAGATTTCCCTGGGCAGGAATTCTGCCTTCTTACAGGAAATTTCTGTTTGATAGAGCTTATAATGCTCTAGCAAAATACGATGGTTGTCCTCTGCGGCAGTCTTCCTCCACCGACACTCCAACCTACGCCCCAACCTCCGCAACCCTCTCAGTGCCCCATCAAACCAAGGGGCAATGGGACAGCAGGGAAGGGGGCGAACACGGGTTGGTGCAATCTGATCAAGGGCAGCTGAGATGGCCCCATTGTAGGCCACCACCAGCCGCTCAGGATCAGAGCACAATTCGTCAAACAACGAGAGGTCAATAACCGCCATCAGGTCTTCAGGGAAAACATCCCGCAATGGGCGGTACTTGACCAACTCCACAGGGGCCGACCTACCCAGGGAGGCCTCAAAATTGAATCCAACTGAGTAATGATCAGACCAACCGACTGGTTCCACCACTAAATTGGATGCCTCAATCCCCAGGAGGAAAACCAGATCAAGGGAGTGACCTTCCTTGTGAGTAGCTGTGGAAACAACCTGAGTGAAGCCAAGTGATGTCATCACCTGGAGGAAATGTTGACCAAAAAGTGAGGATTCGTCGTCGACCCATGCATTGAAATTGCCCAGCACCATCAATCTGGGTGATCCCAAGGCCATGTTGGTGGCGAAGTCTGCTATTTCCTGCAGGAAAAGTTTCTCATCCCCGGGTGGACGGTAGATAAAATCAATCCTGCACCCCACACCAGCTACCACAGTACACTCAAATGATCTGGCTTCCTCAACTGGAACACCAGTTAGGCCCAATTCGGTCTTAAAACAGACCACCACCCCCCGATCCAATCTCGGGCGATGTATAACCGAGAACCCGGTGGGAACGGCAGCCTCTAAAAATGGGGCCGAATTCCCATCCAACCAGGTCTCAGTAATGCAAGTCAGATCTACCTAGCAACAAAGTCTGCAATAAGAGCAGTCTTATTGCAGACAGATCTGGCATTGCACAACAACGCCCGAGTTGGACGAGGTTGACGAATTGTCCCAACCACTTGCCCTCTAGGAAAAGAGGTGCCCTTGGGTATGGGGACCAGAATGGGACTACCACGATCCAGAACCCATTTCACCCCAGGGCATCTTCGAGGCCTAACCACCCCTATGGGACAGCACCGCTCACTCCGCTGTCCGCAACCCCAACAACCCCCTGCTTCCCCCTTCCCCTTCGCACAATCCCCAAAGCCCGGCAACGATGGTAGACCTGAGCTGGCAAGGGGGAGGGAAAAAGGGGCGGAGGGTGTGGAGAGTGGAGGCTGAGTAACGAACAACTGGTGGAGCTGGTAAGCACATCAGGCTGCTCAACAAAGTTTAAACAAATAAAGCAGGTAAAACAACAAATAAACAACACCACCATCCACCACAAAAGCAAAATAAAACCAATATTATAATATAACAACTGTTACATTCAATTAAAAAGTTATTTTATATCCACAGCCCTCTCACGGCCAGGAGACAGAAAATAACAATACAATTCTACCAACTAAAATAAAAATAAATACATACAGGGAAAAATATAAAGACCACCCTCCGGAACTCTCTCACCGGACCGGAAAGGGTGGAAAAAAAGATGAAAACAAGCACTCTCACTGCTTAAATATTTCCCTCAAAAATAACTAAACAACACGTATCCTATACACTATAATAACGTCAACAAATAAAATACAAAAAATACAATAAAACAGCATTCATCAACCACCTAAACTAAACAAAAGTAAAAACTAGCAACAGGTCACAGGAACCAACCAGTCCAAGAGGATCAGAGGCCCACTTCTTCTACTCCAGGAGAGGAAAACCCCTTGGCCAACCGCCCCAGGAGTGTAGAGGAGAGAAGATAAGGACCGACCTTCTAGCCAATCCCACTCCCCCCCCACTGCGTGAGACCTAACCCCGGACCACCAGAGCCCTGCAAGCCACCTAAGAATCAATTTACAAAGATATTTAAATAAACAGTAGCTATATCCACAGTCACTTATCTTGCAGGGTCTTCTTCAAGCCACTTAACACTTCTGGAAGATCCAACAGTACTGGTCCCAAGTCCTTAATACATTCCAGCAAACAGAGTTTCCAGGCAGAGTTCAAAGTATGAGGGATTCAAATTCAAATCAGTTTCCAAGGAAAGTCATATTCCAAGCCACATAATCCAGCCAGTTATCCCAGGGGTAGTACTGGGCTATAGTGCTGACCCACCACTACGACTCCAGGCCGAATCAGCCCCCCGACCGATTCCACCCGGGGTCTAGGGGAATAGGGACAAAGGGCCAGCCCTCCAACAGGCCCCAATCCCAACCCCTGTATAAGTCACCAACCCTACTAGTGCCTCAATAAAGCCAACGGGCCTGGCTAAATAAGTCAGAACACAATAAAACAAGTCACAGAAAAAAAACACCTTATAGCACAGTATTCCAGATGTGCAAACTCCGTAGGCTTTGCAAAAACTTTAGAAAGTCCTTAATGAACTTGTTCCCAGTGGCTCCCGACTCTTCCAAATCCCATATGGAAGTAATCCTCGAAAAATACCAGGAAAGGTCACACTGAGGAAAAACGTGTGAAACAAAGCCACCACACTGTCGAAAGGCAGCTAAGTACCCGAAACGAGCTTCAGCAATATATGTTAAAGGCTATTTGAAATAAGGGCAAGCATCCTGAGTGCCACAAGGTAGCTCCATTATAAAAAGGAGTGCTATAACACAAATAATTTTAGTGCTATTCAACGGTGCTGTCAATCAATGTCAATGAGTGCATACTGTATACATTACATGCTCATTAAGAACTCAGTTGGTGGCCAGCCATGGTGGTGAGAGGAGGGCTGTGGTGGTCATTGGCTCAGTTTTGGGTTGGGGAAGCGGGGTGGTGGGACACTTCCTGTCAAGACGGGAGGGTGGGGTGTCTGCTAGACACCAGGGAATATATACTTTTGCATATGGGGCAGATTGGTGATGGGTGGGACGGGCCACTAAACCACCAGGCTAATAATTTACAGTATGGCAGGGAGGGATCGGGGATAGGCTGGGGGAACCACTAGACCACCAGTTATTCTAGACATCATAGCAGGACAGCGATCAGCAAATGGGGAAGAGACCATTGGACTACCAGGAAAATCTTTTGTTTATAAAATGGAAAGGTGAACAGGGGAGGGAGAAAGGAACCACTAGACTGCCAGGGAAATATTTTATTTCCTATCAAGGGATGACTATCAGAGATTGGGGGGATGGGGAGGGCCTGCTAGACTACCAGGGAAATGTACTACAGTATTATTATAGCAGGATGGTGATTGGCATTGTGGGGGAGGTGTACTGTAGTACCTCAACCAACCACTAGGGCTGCACAGAATTTAACAAAGGTCTGGTTTGGTGGTATTTTCTCCACAAAAGGAACCCCACAAAAGGCCCTTGCATGGTGAAAATACTTTGTGAATGGGACTGCACAGATATGAAGATCCCCTCTCCTTCATTTGCACTGTGGCCCCCTCCAGGCTTTGCTCTGGCACAAACCCAATTTTCAAGTGCAAACTGGGCTTTTGTGAATACCAGCTTGGCGCAATGCCCAGTTTGTGCTGCACAAACTGGGTTTACACTGGGGCAAAGTTTTGTGAATCTGGCCCAAAGAGTTGTGCTTTGAAATTTACATGTGTTTTAGGAATTACCTATGAATTGGTCCTTTTTGTGTTTTAGTTACAAATAGTGAATTCATTTTTAAGTTATTTACAATAAAATAGTTAAAATAGTTGTGCATGCACATTAAAGAAAAATCACACAAAAAATATCTAAAACTTCACAATGATTTGTTCCCCACATTAAAGTTCTACATGAAAATAAACTTTCCATTGATTTAACTTTTTAACAACTTTGAACCATGGGGCAAGAATTAAGCATTTGTGGAGGATGGGTACTAAGAGGTACACAATGTATTTTGTTTGTGAAATAAAATAATTAAACAATAACTTATAATTAATTAGAAAATGAAATCACCCCAAAAGATTTTAAGTGTTTGTAAGGGATACCCACCCCTCTCATTCTGCCCAATTGCCTAGGAACATCTAGTATGCAGTGCCTATCAGCCAAATGTAAATAGTGACTGTTTTGCATCAAAGCAATGTTCAGGGATATTTATTGTGCACCTAGAAAATGTACTATGATTAGTACTGCATGTGCTGAATTCTACTGAAAAGTAATCAGCGTATTGCAAATCACAGTTCATGAACTCAGTAGTGTAACTTAGCAAGACTACTATTTTCATTGTGAATATGTTTAAACAGTACTGCAGAATAGATCTGAAAACCATGTCTTTTGCTGTTAGAAAGAATGATGTGCTTGTTTGTGCACAGACAGCATTTATTATCATTGTTACAATGTTATCTGCTACCCTGTTCTCTGCTAAAATAGCAGCAAGAGTTAACTGTTGTATCTGGAGTGGC
This sequence comes from Neoceratodus forsteri, assembly GCA_016271365.2. NCBI lineage: Eukaryota > Metazoa > Chordata > Ceratodontiformes > Ceratodontidae > Neoceratodus > Neoceratodus forsteri. Next base: position 909,882,120 of record CM057455.1, on the reverse strand, counting down.
TGTGTGTTGCTTTAAGACATGGGTGAAGTCAGCAAACTTCACTCTGTGAATTAATTTGTGAATTTTGCACAATTCACCAGGTGCAATTCATGAAGTTCGCACAATTCACAGAGAGTGACTTGACCGCAAAGTGTGACGTTTTGCAGCAGAGTGTGGAATCTAGAGGGAAAAATTCCACACTGTGTGGCAAAATTCCACCGTTCATGGCAAAAACTTCATGATTTGGGTAAAGTCAAAGTTTCTCATGTCTGGGGAAACTTCACGAAATTCCACACAATGTGAATTTTCCCCACTTTGTGCAAACTTCGCTGGTGAAGTTATACTTCACCACATCTCTAATTGCTTTTGTGCAAAATAGTCATCTATTTACATCTGGCTGATAGGTGGTGTTTTTGACTTGAAAATTGAATGTGTTAAATTTAGACATGTCACAGTATACAAAGGCTAGACCCCTCATTCATCTGCTCTGTAAAAACTTATACTCCCCATCCACCTGCCTGCATGCTGATATCTCACACTGACACACTTGATTGTGTATCATCATAGTATGATGGAGTTTTTGCAACTTATGGATCACTCTGTGCAAAGTAACATGTGATCACCAATCCCTCCCAAAACAATCACCCTAAATTCTGGCAGCTCAATAACACACACAGTCTGATACAATCATTTGTATTATGAGATTAGAACCAAATTACAGCAAAACCTTTGAGTCTGTTTTGGGTGATAGCTGCTGTAGCTAGGTTCTTTGAGAGATCATGATTTTGCTTGTAACAGTCCCTGTATTTCTAAAATATAATCACATATTTGTTTTTTAGTCACATACTGTATGATAGTCAATGACTGTGTACAGTCCTATGCATTCTTAACCATTATCTATCACAATGTAATTCCTTAGTGACACAGGATAGTATACTATTGTATACGATCCTATATAATCTTTGCCCATAACTATTGTAATGTTATACACTATTTTTAACAAGTTCTACTTAGGAATTTCATTACACTGCTGTGGTAGGACTGTTTATCATCTGGTACTGTATCTATAACAGTGCTAAAAATATCTTACATTTCATAGTAAGTTTTTTGATAAGATTATCTGGTCTGTGTCCATTTTTATGTTGGCTTGCGCTTGTGTGGCCAACATATTGCACTAGTAGCAGATTTGGAGGTGTGGTCACTGTTGGGCAAATGCAGAGCATGCATCAGTAGGACAGCATGCAGGTGCCACACCAGCAATATGTAATGTGGTGAGCACATCTAAGGAAAGGTCCACTGCAATAAGAGCCAAGCTCATCACACAGTGGCACCTCCCGTGCCTTTCCTGGTGAAGCATGTTAGTAGTAAACATGGCGCAGTGACTGCTGCCACTGACTGCCGCAATGCTGACTTCCGGGTTCCCAATCCCTCTGTCGGCATGCCCTGAATTAGTTTATGTGCCGACGGGGGAGCCACTCCCCATCGGCATAATGCTCCCCCATTTGTTGTGTGCCAAGGGAGGTGCCCAATCCCCCTCAGCTCTAGCCCTCCTCCCTTTGGTACGTGCCGACATGGATGCCCAATCCCCCATTAGCTAGCCCCACCAAACACTCAGGTGGCATACTGGGAACCCATCCCAGCATGCCAAATGCCCCTGTAAAAAAAAAAGTCCCACAATGTTTTTTTTTTGTTTGTTTGTTTTTTACCCTGTAAATGAAGAAAATGGTCCCTCGTGGTCTGTCCTGCTCCCTTCCCCAGGTCACACCCACCTTTTGCACATCCTGCCTCCCCACACCCCCTCACCCCATAATTACCTCCGGAGTCCAGCACGACAATCTTCGTTGGACCGGGACACGTCTGCACTCTTCAAAGCCGACCACGAACTGAAAAAATGCTGGTAAGTTGTATAATGGCATAAATAGGGTTTTTTAAGCTTTGGTGCAAATCTCAGGCATTTTTTGGAATTTGTATACCAAATTTTCAACATGGAGTTATTGGGGCACCTCCTCATGAACTCAGTCACTGTCATGGCCTTATTTGGTCCAGAAAGATGATTTCGCGGTCACTACAAGGAATCACATTTCAGGACTGATTAATGAAATGACATTGCCACTGTTCATGAGGTGGGCTCTCGGAAAGCCTATGTTGCAAATTTGATGAAAAAAATCCAAGAAATTACTCTTTTATGAGCGTGCATTGCACAGTTTCCACGCACGCTCATAACTTTGTGAATCCGTAATATTTTCACTCCAGATTTTCAGCATTGGCATTTTTCCACACATCCTTATAAACAGTACAGCTGTCATTTTACATATCCTGGCCAAAATGTGTTTTCACACTTCTGGCACAGAATAGCACGGTCACTGTGTGAAATCAGTTTTTGGGACAGTTTGAGAAAATGACAGTGACACTGTTCATGAGCAGAGGTCCTAAAATGGATATGTTGAAAATTTGGTGATGAAAGTCCATAAAATGACTGTGTTACAAGCATGCGTGGTGCAGTTTCCATGCACCCTTGTAACTTCGCAAATGTGCAATATTTTCATGCCAGATTTTCAACACTGGCATTTTTTCACACCTTCTTATGAACAGTGCAGCTGTCATTTTTCACATTCTGCCCCAAATGTGTTTTTGCACCTGTGGTGCAGAATGGTGTGGTCGCTGTGGGAAATCAACTTTTGGGACAGATTAACAAAATCACAGTGCCACTGTTCATGAGGGGAGGTCCCAAAATGCCTATGTTTAAAATGTGTCTCTTCAGGGTGGGGGTTAGGTTGGCATCAGTTCAATACTTCACTGCCATTCCTATTATCCATCTCTAACTCCTGCACTATCAATGCCAATGCCAGCGAGACAATATTTGGCGTAGACAAATGCTTGTTTAATTAAATGCTTTTCCTCTAACTGATCCTATGAGATAGCTACTAATCACATACAATAACATACAATATTCTAGCTAAATGTTGGCCTCTTTTCCCTTTTTCTACAGGAGGTACTTCCTCTTACTTGCCTTGTAGACCCGGCTGTGTTGATCCCCACCAAGAGGTAGCCTTTTAGTCAGAGAATTAGGGTGATAGTTGCTGGGTTTAGGAGCTGTAAAATGAGTAGGATGCCACATCCTTCCTATTACCTTTCTAGCAATTATATCATATGTGATCATATGGACTTGCGATTTGTCTCTGCTTTACCATCAGTCATGTCACTTTTGCATAATCACCCACATTCACAGTTTCATCCCTAACCAACACTAAATGACAGACGTAATGCTGACCATCACCCAAACCCTAGCAACACTGATCCCTCACTCCTAAACAGTCACAACTTACAAACCCAATCCGTACCCCAGACAGTCACAGTTCTGGCTCCCAGCCATCAACACTATTGCAGTGTCCGAGACTCGATGACTGACTCAATTTTATATCTGAGTTAATGTGAGATTTTTGTAAAAGTGTTAGCCCAATTTGCTGTAGAGCTTTCAAGTGCCATTGCTGTCAAAAACAGGTGATTAGATTTAATTCTAACATCTGATCATCCTTCATATTGTAAATAGTTTTTTCCATTTTTTTTTCTGCATTAGCTCATCCAGTTACACTCGCACTATCCAGTGCAATTTCTTTATCATTCAAACATTGTAAACCTAAATTATTGTACACGTCTCACAGCTGATTAACAGATATGAATAACTACTTGCTGGTACTTTTATTACTCACGGTTTTGTCCCAGTGAGCTGGTAATCACTTATTGAGATTGGAAGGGGGCATATAAAGTGTGTGTAGTGAACTTGGAAAAAATGTCATTGTCAGCAGAAGAGAGCAGATGGGCCTGGGTGACTAATTAAAAAAAGACCTTTCATGCCTGCCGGTCTGTATACTATAATGATTACACATAGTTTATCAGTTATCTCTCTACTGCTGAGTTGCAATAATACCCTATCACCCCCATCCCCATCCTATCCTTTACAAGCCCCCATCAGCTCCCTACCACCACAATCTAGACCACAAGCATTAAATATGTGTCTGAATAATGTGTCTGTGGTTTGTTTAGTTTTTTGATCTGACCATCCTGTAAATGCCAGATACGTCAGAAATGGGTGTCCATTATTGTAACCAAGAGGCTGTTGAGGCGGGATTTTTTTCTAATACAATAGATGTGCACTTGCAGTGTGTTTAATGCATATGAGTTGCCCAACAGGTTTGTGTTAAGTTTTGTCTCTCTCACTGCCTATAACATACGCTGCAAGTTTTTCTTTTCATTTTTTTAAATGGGGCATTATTCATGAATGCCGAGAGCTCACATGGATCACTGAAACAAGCCCTTATACAGTATAGAGAATAATCTGGCATTTAGTAATTTACCTTTACCTCTTCCCTCCAACTAAAACCTTATGCATACTGTTAAGATTAAACAGGTGAGTTAGTTACCCATTTTCCACACTCTCAACTGACAGCAGGCATATGATTTGCTAATATCATAACACAGTTTCAGCTGTCCGAATGTATAAGCAGGATCTGGTTGGTAGCCAGTTGTGTATTAGGAAAGGGAGTATACAGGAAATACTCTAATGGGCTCAGTTTTAATGTACTTTATTTTTGTTTTACTTGATCTGCATCTTCACCCATCATCTCTTTCAAACAGTACAAAAGATTGTGTAAACCTTATTATTTTGTCAAGGTTTGTCCATCAGATGTGTGCATATTTTAGGTTCACTCTATGCACACAATCTTTGATGAAAATGGACATTTTGCATGCTCTTCTATTTGAATGGCTCTCTTGCAGAACTTGTGCTTCAGCCCATTAGAGTGTTTCCTGTACACCCCCTTCCCAATGCAAAACAGGGCACCCATGGATCCTATTTACACATTCTGTCATTCTGACAGCTAACATTGCTAACTCATCTGTTTAATCTGAGTAACCTCATCCATTTAATCTGAGCAATACGCATACAGTTTTAGTGGAAGGAACAACACCAGGTAGTGGTTGAGGAAACATACAATTCATGAATGATACCTCACTTTTACAAGACAATTATAAATGGGGAGTCTCAGGAATCAGTGTTGGGACTGGCCCTCTTTAATGTCTTTATAAGTGACATTGTAGAGGAACTAGAAGGGAATGTCTGCATCTTCACAGATAACACCAAATCCTTTAATAGGATGGACACTCTGGGTGTAGGGAAGGAAGGGATGAGGAGAAAGAAAGAAAGAAAGAAAGAAAGAAAGAAAGAAAGAAAGAAAGAAAGAAAGAAAGAAAGAAAGAAAGACGCCTAATTAACACAGTGCCTCCCTTCAGCCTGTGGAGATTGGCTGTGGGTAGAGCAAAGGACATGATTGCACTAACCACACAAGAGCCCCACCAGTCACAGATTGCTAGTAGTGGCCCTACCAGCTCACCTCATTCAGCTGGGTGATGGCCAGGCAATAGTAATAATCAAGCATCTTTCATCCTTCTGCCACCTCACCTTGAATCAGCTGGGGTAGAGGTGCACAGAAATTGGGGCACCCAAGGCACTGAAGGTGATCCAGCAGGGCAGCAGGTCCCAAATGCTCCACTGGGAAACTTACAAAAAAAAAGAGAGAGAAAGTGCCCACAAAACCTCCGACATATAGATCGCCCCCCAAAATAATGATGGAACAAACAAAGAACCCTCTCAGTGTTGGCCCGTAACTTGCACAGCAGAGGTCCATAGCCAATCAGTCCAAACAAAAAATCTAGGGCTCCACACAAGCATACTGTACTAAGATGGTGTCTGAGATTCTTGCAAGGCTGCAGGCAGCTCAGCTCTTAATGGGGCAATGATCAGAATCCTAGCACCATGATTTAAAGGGGCAATGTCAATAAATGAAACTACACAGGTGAGACTGTAGAGGCAGCCTCTTCAAAAAGTGCAGTTCTACCCAAGGTGATAGTGCATGAGTGAATGTCAAACAAAAAAAAGAAATAAAGAGGGTGACCTCAAGAACTGAATGAAAAAAAAGCCAAAATGGCCTGACAGGGTAGGGTGCCATGCTTTACTGATGTTCCATGCCCCTCACAGCGAGGCACAAACTTATAATTCTACTTTCTTGTACCCCTATGTCTTACAGAGGCTACTATTTGCTGTTATGGGGAAATCCAAAAGAATTTGCCACAAATACCTGAACATTCTCCTAACAAGGGTAACTATTGACCTGTGCACTCTATTGGCAATAGAAGCAGGACCAAGAGAGGATACCACAACCTCAGGCTCATCAGCCAAGGGAAACAAAATGAGCAAAGCAGCTCTAAATCACAATTAGGGTGTGCTAGAGTCATATACAGACCAAGCAAGGGCAACAAAACTCTAAGGGTAATGGGTGTCCTGCTTGTGTGTAAGATGTGGCATTTTTATCTATGTATTTTGGATCAAAGCTGATGTTTTGACACAAGTAGCCTGGGCTGTGCTGAGTTTTGTTGCTGTTGTTTCATCAACCAAGGACCTGGTAAATAACAATGCAAATCTCCTCCCAAGAGGCAATGATGGGCATGTTCCATAAATTATTGGACAGAATCAAGGCACTAGAAAATAAGAAGTGTGAACATCTAGCAAGTGACAGGAAAAACAATGCAAAGTGCACAAGGAGGGGCGAGGATGAGGGCTCTGAATCAGGGGGCACCTCATCACAATCAGCAGAGAATGGCTCAGAGGAGGATGAAGATCCAAGGGAGGACATGTTGGCCAAAGTGTGTCAATTTGACATGGTGCAAGAAATTATCTGCATGGTGCAGGAGACCCTCAATTTTGAGGACCCCAACCCACAGGAAGAGGAAACAATAGACCCATTGGTCAGGGAAAGAAAATGGATGGAGCAGGTTTTTCCAGTATGCAAAGCCCTGCAAGGCATCCTAACAGCAGAGTGGCGTGCCTCTGACCCATCAAAAACAAGGGAGAAGGCTAAATTTGCCCTAAGATACCCACTCCAACGAGATGTGCAGCACATCAGATCGGGACTGCCCACAGTGGATTCAGATGTTGCCTCTCTTGCAAGTAAAATAGTCCCACCCTGAGAAAGTTAATTGGCACTGAAGGACCCCACACTTAAAAATCTAGAAGACATTACCAAAAAAATTCATGAAATAATAATGATGTCCATGAGAGCCTCAACAGCAGCAGTGTGCACAATCAGAGCCATCTTGAGATGGTTGGAGGCCATCCAAACTGATTTGCCTAAGGACAGCACCCACAAGCACACAATGCAATATGGTGGGTTTCTCAAATGGTGAGGCCAGCCTCCCTTGGGAAGCCCCAACCTGTTCCAGGGGAGGCTCAACCAAGTCTGAAAAAGAACTATATTTAAATTTAAAGTTTTAGGTATTTTGTGTGAAGGGATGAGGCAATCTGAAAAAGGATAATAGTAGGTGAATTTATGTATTTTTAGTGACCAGGAAGGACACTCTGAGCCAAGGCTCATTTCAAGTGTACCTTGGGAAGGGTAGGGAGTGAATAAAATTCAAAAGACAACTACAAAACAAAGCAATACAAAAATGAATAATAGTGCAAACAAATAGGAACAATGAACAAATAATGAGAGGTAGCAAATGACCAATTAGACTGCTGGCAGAACAACCCAAATACAGGGCTTAAGAAGTGACATTGTAGGAGCAAGAGCAGGAGGAAGCAAAAGGATCTCTGAGAAGATGCTTAAGAGCAGGGGAAGAGGGAGAGAGGTGAGTTGGAATGTTATTCCAGATAGAGGGGAAACAGACAGAGAAAGCAGACTGACCAATGAAGGCACAGCAGCAAGGGGTAAGAATGGTTTGAGAGTCAAAACAGTGGAGCAAGTAAGCTGACCTGGGGAGGGGGGGGGTTACAAGGAGGGGTACAATAAGCTGTTTAAAATGAGAGCTAACTACTCAAAGGAGTTTCGCTTTATTTCTGAGGTACTGTGCTAGGATGTTATTTTTTATTGGGAGCCCCAAGACTATTTCAATGTTTGGGGGAGGCTTAAGATCTTTTCCATGGTTTTGTGGAAGCTTGCCATGACAAAGTTTAAGAACTAATGCAATATGCCATACAGACAATTAAATATGTGGCTGACATGGCCATAGACATCTTCAAAATATCATCCAGAGCTGCAATGAGTGTAAACTGAGCCAGAAGACATGTCTGGCTCAAAATATGGAACACTGACCAAGAATTAAAGATCAAGATTCTAAAATTGCAATTCCAAGGGGAAATGTTATTTGGTAATGGGATAAAAGAGTTTGCCACCAAGCCAGGGGAAATGGCAAAGATCAGAGCAGAGACTGACCACTCTACCTACATTTTGGCATAATCATTTTTGCCCCAACAACAGCAGAGGTAGGCAACACCAGCCCTTTCAAGGAAATGAAAAGCATGGCTTTGGCTTCAGACATAACTATTTCAACAAAAGAGGCAATTACAACAACCAGAGAGGCAACTCTTGTTCCAGACCCAGAGGAGAGAACAAGCACAATGACAGGTTCAAGAGTCATCAGGAATGAGATGAGGCAGGCCCAGGAAGACAACAAGCCAGTGGGAGGCAGGTTGCAAAAATTTGCCGCCACCTAGGCAAAGACAATAACGGACAAGTGGGTTCTGGAGATAATAACAAGGGGACACGCAACTGAATTTTCAAGGTCTTGATTTTTGCCCTCAAACATCTCCATCTCCAGGACTCTGATACACAAGGTCATGGCACTTTTGAACTACTTGTTGGCAGAGGGGCCCATAGCACCGGTGCCAGAGGAACAGAGAAAATCAGGCATTGACTTAGTATTCTTTTTTAGTTCCAAAAAAGACAGGAGATCTCAGGCTGGTGCTGGACTTAACATTTTTAAACAAATTTGTGAAATACAGAAATTTCAAGATGGAAACACTACGTGTTACAATAGCAGCAGTGCAAAAAGATAACTGGCTCACATCCATAGACCTCAAAGATGCCTACTCACACATTCCTGTCAGACTGGCTGATAACAGGTTCCTGAAGTTCTACACCTTGGGCCAGCATTTCCAATATCAATGTCTACCATTTGGACTCGCCTCTGCACCAAGTGTATTCACTCGAGTTATGGCTACTCTAGCAGCAAGTTACATATGAATGGAATTCATATCATACCCTACTTGAAGAACTGGCTGATAAGGGAAAGGTCCAGAGAGGAGGCAAAATGGGCAACAAACCAAACAAAGACACTACTGACACACCATGGGTGGATAGTAAACATGGAAAAGAGCCACTTGTCTCCATCAAAGACACTAGAGCATCAGGGAACAATGTTCAACACCACACTGGGCACAATCAGACCCACAGAGGCATGCATTCACTGAATGCAAACACAATGTCATCAACTTATGTTGTGGCAAGGGTATCACTGTGGGAATTAATGCAGAATGGGTCTCATGGTTGCGTGGCTGGACCAGCACAATTGGGCCTGACTGCATATGAAACCAGTACAGTGGCTTCTACTAGACCATTGGTACTACACCACACAGAATTATGTCCAAACTGGGGCCATCCCACCAACAATAAAAGACTCCATACAGTGGTGGATGGACCTGAGCAACCTGAATCAAGGTGCCTCCATAGACAAAGATATCACAACATCCATGTGCATGGATGCAAGCCTGATGAACTGGGGTGTAATAATGGGGACCCAAATAGTACAGGAAAAATGGCTACCCCAAGAATCAAATCTGACCATTAACATACTTGAAATGTTGGCAATATGACTAGCCCTACAGTACTTCTTCCCCCTAATCTGTCATCAATGCGTAAAAATCAGAACAGAGAACATAACAGTCATGGCGTATTTGAACAAACAGGGTGGTACAAAAAGCAAAGCAATGGTATGAGGCCACAATATTATTGAATTGGGCTGAAAGGCACCTAACAGTATCACCACAGTGCATCTGGCCGGTGAACTAAATACAAGTGCAGACTGGCTTAGCCGACAGACCTTGTATCCCAGAGAATGGCAACTTCATCCAGAGGTATTTCAAATGATACAGACAGTGGGGCCACTTCAAATAGACTTAATGGCTTTGACTCATAACAATCAACTGTGAACATTCTATTCCAGGTTCAAGGAGAGAGACTCAGAGGGAGTGAATGCCCTCTCAGTACCATAGAACTTTGCAAGAGTATATGTGTTTCAACCTTTGTTCATGATCCCAAAAATACTCAGGCAAATACAAATGACAAGGAGTACAGTAGTGCTAGTGGTGCCAAACTGGCTGAGACAGACATGGCATGCATCCATCAGGAGGATGATGATAGAAGGACCAATGACATTACCGAACAGACCAGACCTCATCAAGCAGGGACTGATTCTTCACCAGAACCCCTGCACACTAAAACTGATGGTATGACTGCTCAAAGGGATAGACTGTTAGGACTGGGCATCTCACATAGAGTGACAAACACATAGATGGAAGCCCAAAGACCTTCAGCCATCACTGCTTATCAGAGACACTGGGCCACGTTCCACAACTGGTGTGTAGCAAAACAACTGCAGCCCAAGACTGTTCAATTGTACACATTTTGGACTTTCTACAGGATGGTTTCAATAAAGATCTATCTGCCACCTCACTGAGAGTGCAAGTTGCCACCATAGGAGCAGTAAGAGCAAAAGCAGATGGCCACTCCCTGGGGGCACACCCTTTAGTCCAGTCTTTTCTAAAAACAGGGGTAAACATTAGACCCAAGCAGAAGACCACGGTGGCACCGTGGCAACTAAATCTTGTATTGGAAGCCCTTACCAGGGATCCTTTTGAACAACTGCAAACTATTCCCTTACACACCCTGACATAGAAGCTGTTGTTTCTGGTGGCAATATTCTCTATGAGAAGAACTAGCGAACTACGGATGTTGGCCTGTGTTGTGCCCTTCCTCTCCATTCTGCCACATAGAATGGTACTGATAACTATACCTTCTTTTTTACCTAAGGTAGCATCTCCTTTTCACATGGCACAGGAAATATCCCTGCCTACTTTTCAACCACATGAAGAGGAAGTCCAGCAGGGGAAGTTACATTTGTTAGATCATACTAGAGCAGTCAGGACATACCTGGATCAAACAGCCTCCATCCAAAAGATGGAGAAGTTGTTCATCCTAACATCAGGACTGAAGACAGACTTGCCAGCCTCGAGGTCCACTATAGCTTGATGGTTGAGGAAAACCATAGACGCGGCTTACAAGACTTCATTTCACCCACGTCCAGCTCACTTGAAAGCTCACTCTACCAAGGCCGTGGCCACCTCATGGGCAGAATGTAATTCTGCATCGGTGCTGGATATTTGCACAGCATCCACATGGTCAACTCTGCATTCCTTTACAAGGTATTATAGACTAAACACTTGGGGTCAGGACAAGTCGAGGTTTGGCAGGGTAGTTCTGCAGATTGTATTCTTACTGTTTTCTCCTTGTCCCACACAAATAGACAAGGGCATTACTTCTTAATCACCCATGACTAAGGACTGGGAGTGCTCTGGAAAGGTTCAGGTGTTAATGGAAGTTTACTCACCTGGTAAAGTTGACTATGGAAGCACCTTTTTACAGCACTCCATATCTCACCAGATGAGGAGGAGCAATTAGAATAATAACGAATGTATGCATCATGATAATCCCCTGGCAAGGTCCCTTTATGGATTCTGATAAGAAATTAATATTAGACATATGAATGTATATTTCAAAATGACAATCTGATGATTTAATTTTGCATATGTAGTGGATTACATATTATAATCCCATGCAGCGTGGCATGATAGTTTTTGTATCAGGGTGGCACTATGCTGCTGAAGTAATCTTTTATATTTTAGGAACACAGCTAGGAAATTCATTATACTGGCAAACAACACCAGGACAAGGGGTGGAGTGGGGTAGGATTTCCAACTTCAAATTCTTTGTGCACCAGCCTACAGGAAGATGTCACTATAACCCATGAGTAAGGACTGGGAGTGCTGTAAAAAGGTGCTTCCATAATCACCTTTACCAGGTGAGTAAACTTCCATTACTCAACAGGAAATCAAGGAAGTAATATCTATCTTCAAGAGTAAAAAGTCCCCAGGTCCTGATGAAATACATGTTGAATTCTATAAGCTTGATAAAGAATTGTGTTCACACCTTCTAAGAGATTTTTACAAAATAGCCATTATGTATGTATTTACACCAGATACTTGTAGAGGTAGCTATATAGTTACTATTTTCAAAAAAGGAGATGGGGGAACCCTGCACACTATAGGCCAATCAGCCTATTAGATAATATGGCTGAGATACATGAAAAAATGTTATTAAACAGGCTTCTCAGTTAGACAGAAAAACAAAAAATACTTTCCCTGCTGCAAGCAGAATTAGGAACCACTACACACATCTTTCTATTGTCACGTTTAATAGAAAAGTACTATATAACAAAGAAACAGAAACTTTTCGTAGCTTTTATAGATTTCTCTGTAGCATTCAACTCCAACATAAACTCTTACCTATGGTTAAACTCAGGGAACTTGGGATGAATCAAAATCTATTGGTCCCGACAAGTCAGCTGCATACCAATACGTGGATCAAAATCAAATATACTAAGTATGGGAATCTAACTGAAAAGACAGAAACTAATATGGGAATGTGACAAAGATGTGCCCTGGCCCGAACTCTCTTTAATATCTATATCAATAAAATCCTTCTTGAACTAAATATTGAACTAAATAAATCAGAATATCATCCTACAAAGATCCTGCAACATTATGTACCCATTTTGGCATATGCTGATGAATTAGCAATTGTCTCTACCAGCAGATTAGGACTACAAAGAAGTCTACAAAAACTTGATACACTCTGTTTCAAACTAAGTCTTATTCCCAATACTACTGTAATAAAAAATTACGATCTTTGCTAGTAAGAAAAAATATAAAAGATTCTATCTTACAGAAAAACTTTTGGATTATTGTACAAGAATTCTCATATTTGGGTGTAATGTTCAGTTGCAATATGAAATGGAGCAGGCATAAAGGAGATAGGAAATGGATTTGACTTGTTTTTGTTTCACAAATAACATTTATTAAGTCAACAATGATGTCTAGGTGTTTTAATATGTATTTTCTTGTTTGTATATAAATAAGTTTTATTAGTTTCACATCATATTCACATTTTGTTATGAGATCACTGTGAGAGGCTTGATTTTACTCAATCACTGACACAGCACATGGCAAGCTCCGATGTCAGCACATCAGTTACTCACAGCTTCAACACACAAAGTGCTGCTTGTGTGAGAACTTCTGTGCAGCTGCTTTTTTCCTGAATCCTGTTCATTAATGCTCGCACTTGAGATTTATGAAACCAAGTCAAGTACAATGTCACCTTTTTAGATGGTAGCTGAAATGTACAGAAATCTGTTTGACTCATTACTTTGTAGGTGCCTGCAATAGTTTCACTTAAAAAATACAGTGTCACTTTAAGAACTACTGTACTGTTTAGAAAAGGAAGCAACTTATGTTTAGATAGAGCGGGAGAGGGGAACATAAGGGGTAGGATTTTACAATGCTTGTGAAAGCAGAAAGCCTCGGTTGCACTGTTTATATGGCACACAGAGATTGTGGCATTCACCTGCTGCCAATCAGGATTTTCTATCCTCTGCGGCAATTACCACAAGCTAAACCAACTTTCTGTGGTCCAGCTTGCAGCAATCCCAAGGACCTTTTTTTGGAGCTTGCACCAGATATGTGGCACAAGCTGCCGTAAACCATGGGAAATGTTGGGACTGTGAATGAGATTGTAAAATTGGGTGCAGTTGTGGCAAAGAGGTTTGATGCACCATCAGATCCTAGAGATGTGTGAAGTGGGAACAATTTGCTCCGTGAAAAATGTTGTGAATCTTCCCCACTTCATGAAGTGGATCAGTGTGCAAAGCCCAGCTTCATCCCCCCCAAAAACAACTGTACAAAATGTGGTTTGGTAACTCTGCCAGTGAAGTTCAAACTTAGCACTTTGTGGAGTTTGGCTACTGTAGTGCCCCACCTCCCCAGTGTCTAGTGCCCCCCCCCGCTGATCACCGGCCTTCCACCCCACCAATCACAAGCCCCATTCCAAAAGGAAGAACATCCCCCCCATTACAGTGTGCCCACTTCGCCTAGTCTGACCACTGTTAAAAAAATAAACTTAAAACTTTCCCTGGTGTCTAGTGGATCCCCTACCCTGTCATGTAGTGCCACCCACCCTGGTCCCCCCCCCCTGACCCTGAGCAGGCCACTGACACAGCCCTCCACTCACCCCCACAGGTGGCAACCTGACTGAGCTAGCTCTTAATGAATGAGTGCATGCTTGTACAAGCATGTGCTCATTGATTGACAGCTCACAGTCATTTTAGTCATTTTAGTCAGTTTTTCAAGGGGCTAGACAAGAGGAGGGGGCTGCTCCAGTCACCAGCAGGGGGGATGGGGGAATGGCATTCTGGATCCTTTCAGGGTCCACAGCACCATTCCCCCATACTGTCCGCCCTTCCAGTAACCAGAGCAGCCACCTCCCCTTCTCTACATCCCTTGAAAAACTGACTAAAATGACCACAAGCTGTCAATGTATGAGTGTGTGCTTGTTCAAGCACACACTTATTCATTAAGAGTTCAGTCAGGCTGCCAGCCATAGAGAGGGTCAGGGTGAGAGGGAGTGGGGTGGGTTGCACTACCTGATGGGGTGGCGGGTCAGAGGTCCACTAGTCACCAGGGAATGTTTTAAGTTTTTTTTTTAAAGTGTTCAGACTCAGCACAGCGGGCACCCTGTGATGGTGGGGTGTTCTTCCTTTTGGAATGAGGGACCACTGATCGGCTGGGGGGAGGAGACCACTAGACACCAGGAAAGCACTAGTAGGGATTGAATTCATGAGACTGGGGGGAGATTTATTTTTATTGTTTTCATATGGTGGCGATCGATTGGGGGGGTGGGACCACTTGTGGCCAGACAGCATCGGCAGGGGGGACCACTAGACACCAGGGAGGGAAGTTGGACTGCCAGCTGTGGTGGGGGGTGCGACTTCTCCTTGTTTTGTTTTTTTTTTTAGGTGCAATTTGCAATTTAAAAAATCCCAAAGCAATGCGAAGCTAATTTTGGCGAAGTTTACACCATGGGTGGCAACTTCCTGAAATGCTTCACATAGGTGAATTTGGCGACTTCTCCAAAACTTCAAAAGTGGCCTGAAACTTCACAACATCTCTAGTGCTGTGGTGCAGGGCTTGTCTCCAGCCCTGCACCATGCTTTGAAAATTCTGTCCAGAGTGTTTGGAGAGAGCTAAGGTTACTAAGGTTGGCAAGACAAAAGTAGGTTCAGGGCCCATCAGGATCATCTCCCAATCCATAGAGCCTCCCTCGATATTAAGGAGGAACAGTGAGTTACTGTATAACAATAACAGTTTATGGCTCCCACTTTACTTGCTATAGTGAGGGAGTATGGTATTTATCTCTGTGTTTTTTCAGTTTTTCTTGTACTTCATCTAAATATATGCGGTGGATATAAGAATACTGGTGGGCATGCAGGATAGGTGAGAGAATTTTGACATTTGTTTATTGGACTCACTGACAGCTGAGTGAGTTTCTGATGTCAGGAGTCAGTGACATGTCTTAGAATGTAGCAGCTGCAGGGAAATAAAAATCAGAGCTGTAGGCAAACTGCTGTTGTCTCTGTACTACTATAGAACCACTGATAATTGCACAAAGTTTTCTTCGTGCATTACATCTGATGAGCATGATCTCTCCCACATATTTTTGCGAGTAAAGGTCTTTAAAATCCGACTTCAGATCGAGCTGATCTTGCGCATGATCAACCTATACTGAAGTCAGATTACTGCACTGTTACTGCTGTGAGCGTGTCTCTAGTTAAGTGGCTAAACTGGCTACACCAACTGTCTAAATGGTAAGTTCATGAAGTTTGGTACTGTTTTACAAAGTTACTGTATCCCTGTATCCCTCACACATAACATATCACAACTCTAAAATGTGTTCATTTGTGTTCATTACATTTTCAGAAAATGAAGAAAACATTGATGGCCACAATACAGCTGCTCCTGCTGCGAAGTGATAGCCCACACTGACTGTCTAAATGGTAAGCTCACAAAGCTTTGTACTTTTTAACAAAGTTACTGTATCCCTGTATCCCTCACAATACACAATCCTAAAATGTGTTCATTTGTGTTCATTTCATTTTCAGAAAATGAAGAAAACATTGATGGCCACAATACAGCTGCTCCTACTGTGAAGTGATAGCAGAAAGCCATAAGAGCAGCGAGCTTGGAAACAGCACTCGTAACAGCACCCTTTTACTGTAACTCACTCATATAATTTTTTTTTTTCTTTCTTCACCAGTATTGAATAAAGAGTACTATAATACAGTTTAACTCACCTAGCAAACTGTGGATGTTTTATTTTGTATATAGCTACTCCCAATAGTCCTCCAAGAGAAATTTACAAGGAAAACAAACAATAATCACTGATATGTGGAAGTGAAATCTGACCAACCATGTGGTCCCACCAGCTGAATCAGATACGTGTGTTTAATCCCTGCCCACCATCAGGTTCTCGGAGGGTCAATCAAAAACAATCACAAGATGGCAAAATAAAGAAATAAACAGGAGTCAGGAGAGGAACAAGTATATTTTTTGCAGTCAATTCATTTTGTTAACACCCTATTTCCTATTTCCTAGCTTCTATTTCTGTGATTGCACCTTGGTAGAGTTGTTGTTGTCGGTGAAGGTTGATACCAGACAAAGCTATTTTTTTATGAATTCAAGGTAGGATCAACCACAGGCTTACTAATATAAAATTAACGTATGAAACTGGTCAGAACAAGGTACTGTATATTGTGATTCAAATTTTTTTTTAAAAATGAGCAGTGGCACAAATACTGTCTGTAAATGATCGCTGTAAATATATATTCACTGAACATAACTGACCAGAGAATATAGCGATAATATATTTACAGCGACTATTTTGAGGTCTACAGTAGTTCAAAACACTGACCAAACAAAAAGACAAAAACACACTATTTTGATTTAAAAATCACTTTATTACCTATGAAAACAGATGATAAACAATATGAACATTCACATATGTTTTGTGGAAGTAGAATTAATTTCCTGTCTCCCTTAACTGAGCTGGTACCAAAATGTGGACTACAGCAGGAGCATTAAAGAGGTTTAATAGAATCTTTAGAGGCTCATCAGTGGTGCTGATGATAAATGCAGTAAATGGCAAACTTATAAATCAGGGACTTTACACTGCAGAAGTAGAGGGAACTTCAGATCTGAACATTTTGGATTCTATATTAAATTATCTATATAAACAAATGTTAAAATTACCCATTTCCTTGATTAGGACAGCATTAGCACAGGTAAGTATAAATCATATTGTGCACACAAGACTAATCAATTTTTGGATACAAATATTGTCACAGCTTCTGGGAACAATACTGTCAGATAATATTAAAGAAAAAAACATATATTCAAAGAAATATAACAGAAGTCTGGTTAACTAACATTTCACAATCTGCTGAATTTGTACAATATTGTTCATCTCAAAACTATAACAGACCAAGACATAAGGCTAATTCAGACTTATGCAAAATAATTACAAACAAGTCCAACAAAGACCGAAAGAAGAGGATTTGGTGCAAATCACCAAACTCAAAGTTTCCAAATGGGTAGTAACTAATACCAAGGCTCATTCATTTAAATTATGCCTAAATACAATTCAGAATCCAAACTAGAGATATTCTGACTTTATTTAGATTTGAAGCACTTCTCAGCAATGTTTTAAACCACAGATATGGGAAAGAAGAGATTTTAACTACAAAATGCAGCTGAAGTTTGTGGGAATCTGAGTATTTATTGCATGTAGTATTGTGCTGCCTTTGGTTCACTCAAATTAGAAATACATTTTTAGGTAAGATACAGGGTAATAGGAACACTATATGTACCAGCAAGATTCATCTTGGATTTACTATTTAATGTAGAAAATACGGACATACTTGAGAAACTTGTTATATTCCTTCTTAGAGCTGTAATGGTTAGTAGTAAAATTCTTCAGATAACTGAATCTTAGTATAAAAAGTTAAGTACTAATGTTAAATGGGCAATATAAATGAATCTTTAAAAAAAAACTCTGGTGGACTTTTCTTTGTCTCTTCATAGAGTATAGAGATTACAGGTGACAAAATGGTTCAAGGTGATAACATCGCCTACACAAACATTGCAGCACACACAACTGCAACCAAAATACCTAAAACAAATAACAACATCAGTGAAAACACCGACCAATGCAAATACCGACAAAACACAAAACCTAATTAAAAAAAATAACAGGAGTTCTTTGTTTTGTGGGGGCTCTGCCCCCACACACACCAACATGGGATGAACATACCCCAGAATTAATATAATCAACTCTGAGGTGGTGTGGACCTCGGGGATTGGGAGAAACTTGGGAGGGAGGAAATGTTTTGAAAAAAATAAAGTTCAGTTTCGGGAGATGGGAAACCAAACCCTGATCCCCAGATCTCCTCTGCTGCAGGAGTGAGTGCCTTAGCCACTCCACTACAGAAGCAGCTCAGTCAGGCACCACTCCTCCCACTCTGTTATCCCTTTCCCACTACTGCTTTCCCTTCCCTGTCTACACATACAGTGACAGGGTAGGCATAACTCCATAATGCTGTAATCTCCCTGTCACTGTAAAGGCTCCTGACATTCTTGACTGTGATATTATTGCAGTGATGTTTTATAAATGATATTATGGGTTGATAAGGACAAAACAGTGCAAGGGGTGGAGGTACTCATACCCTAACCTCGCACTGTGCTGTTTAAACTCAGGAAGAGCACTAGATTGGCTCTTCAATAAGTTAGCTAAAAACTTTTGGACATAGTGCCCATTTTTGTGGCTGCATGGGTGGAGCTGGATATCTGCGTAGCCATGCAGACGTATTGCTATCATCAGAAAAAGGGGTCTAAATTCCTAATGCAGTACAGTTTTTGTTGTTACGAGGAAGTGGAATGGAATCAGTCTTCCCATTCACTACAATGTGTTTTCTTCTCCTGCACTATTTGTTAGGCAGAGCAGCCTGTAGTGCTGCTATTCAAAGTCAAAATTCGTTATTGTTAGGCAAATGGCCATCAACAAATAAATACATACAACACATAAGTATCACATTCCACCAATACACATTATAATACAACTCATTTTACACAATACAACAGACAGTGCAATATTGGGAAAAACCTAGAAATATACTAAAAACCTTAATAAAACTATACAAAGTAGACCTTGCCATCTAAAATTGTTTTCGGTTTGCAAGCATTATTTTTTTCCTTATATGTTGCACAGAAAAATACTCATTGAATATATATTTAGGATCCATGAAGAGCCGTAACCAGTATTTTCTCTCATTAATATGCCAATTGCCTTTCTACAATACATGCCCAATATTTTCAATACCCCCTTCTGTACAAGTGCAATACTCTTTCTTTTGGGAGTTTATTATGTCTGACATCAAGTACATTGCCTGGGAATCTTTCAAATTTATATTTTATAAAAGTCCTACACATTTCTGGATCTGTTTAAACATCCAGATATGGCTTGTTCCCAAAATTATGGCTAGTACTGAACAAACCATTTGGAATAACACATCTTCTGTATACTTTCTAGATCAGTCTTATTCCATTTGTTACTGATTTTTTTGTTATATATTTCTTGTATTTGTTGCTAATTACTATTCCCGTATCAACATAGCTGAGTAAGTTTTGCAACTTGTACTCCTTTATTAATTGAATGACTGTAGCATACCAAAAATTGTTTTTATAACCAAGAATGGATCAGCTTTTCTTCTCTTGTAAATACTGATATGCTAAACTATCTTGTGGGAATTTTGTAACACTTATCCAGAAATTTACTTTCCCAATATGGAATAATGCATTTATATTAGTATTCCCAAGTTTTGAACTGATATATTCAGCAGGCTAGAAGGCCCCAAACCCATTACTCTTCTTAATAATTTAAAGATAGGTATTGTTAACTTTCCTTTGTTTTTACTATTCCATATTTCAGCACCATACAGATTTTGGGCTTGCAATTTCACTCTTATTGGTTGCATAAGTGGTTGCATGGACTGGCCCCCATATCTATAATTAAAACTCTCCAAACCTCTGGTAGTTTTCTTAACTTTATCCAAACTATCATCTAACGGATTATTCCAATGGCCATTTGCCTGAAAAAACATGCCCAAGTACACATAACTGGGTACTCTTCCTAATTTTTTAACTTTTACCAGGAACCATGTACCAGATATATTTTTTTAACTATTGAAAACTACAGTATAGTTTTTTTGGTAATTGACCTTTAAATTCAGTTCCTCCAACCTAACAGATAATACATCAAGTTTCTTTTGTAAACCAATTTTTGATAAGGACAGCAAAACAGTGTTGTCTGCCTATGCTAATACAGCACATGATTGTTGAGCAATTCTTGGTGAGTCGGAGGAAGGTTCCCTGATTTTAACCAACAGTTTATTACTATACAGCGAGAATAAAGTGGGGGCTATTAAACATCCCTGTTGAACACCTTTATTAATTCAAAATGGTGTGGACAGCTCCCTTGAGGTTCCCAATCTGCTTCTTGCCCATGTTTGAGAGTACAAACTATAAGAAATATAAATCAGGTTGCTATCTATCCCTCTTTCATACATTATCTGCTATAGAGTATTCTTTGAAATATATTTGAATGCTGCTTTGTAATCTATAAATACTGCATACATATTTTGTTTATGAAGAAAAACATATTTTTCTATTAAGTGCCTCATTACAAAGATGTTATCCATGGTTAACATATTTTTCCTAAAACCAGCTTGCTATACTGTTATCCCCTCTGTACATTCTATTTCATCATTCAGTCTATTCAGTATTATACTAGAAAATATTTTAAGACTAATATCTAAAAGACTAATGGGCCAGTACATAGATGGGGTCAGCAGTACTACCCTTCTTATGGACTGGAACAATATTAGCTCCTTTCCATGATTCAGGGAACCTATTTTCTATCACTCATTAATTAAAATAGATGGTCAATCCTTTGACCCACATCCCTGTCTGAAAGAAATATATCTCTGAGGGAATTCCAGCTGGTCCCGGAGTCTTATTAGATTTTAATTTATTTACTGCATAGAAAACTTCCTTATACTGAATAGGCCCGACTTCAGTTAGATTATAAATGCCAACACTACAGCATTCCCAGATACCCGGGTCCCAAAATATATTTTTAAAATAGTTTATCCACATTTCTTCTGTGATATAGGTATCATTAGATGTTTTATAGTTGTTGGTCACTTTGGTAACCAGGTTCCAAAACCTTTTTGCTGTTTCTTTGTGTTACTGCCTCTAACATTTCTTCCCATTGCCTTTTGTAATATGCGTTCCTTTTTTCTACCATTAGTGTTTCGTAATTTCTTTTTGCCTGGTTTAGTTTTTTCAAATTCCCTCTATCATTTCAATATTTCTATATCCTATACATTTTCCTTATAGTCCTTTTTGTTTGTTTACATTCATTGTCATACAACAATCATTTTTTTAGGTTTTATTTGTATTTCCAATTGTTGTTTTTTATCATATCAAACAGATTATGTATCTCCTTACTAAACTGTTAGATTTATATTTTTTGTAATTGTCCAATACTCTTATTAAGGAAAGAGTCTTGTATTATTTTATTTATTAGAGCTTCTGAATTACTATGCCAAAGTACTTTTTTCTTTGCCCTTATTTCTGTGAATAAAGTGGCCTTTTTTCCCACATTCCTCCTACTATTCATTATTTCTTTATCCATTGAGACTACTATGGGAAAATGATCACTTTCTGGTTGCTCTACAATTTGTATTTTCTCCCAAATCATCTCCAAACCTGACCATAAAGCAAAGTCTATAACTGATGCTCCCTTAGTTGAGATAAAAGTCCAGTTTCCTTCAAAATAACCCTTTAATCTCCTATTCAGTGGGTAGAGGTTCTGATCTTTCAAAATTTCTATTATTTTTAACCCAAAAGCGTTATTCTTTTTATCCTTAGATTTATGCCGTCAGTATAATCTTACTTGTTATTACATGCAAAAAATGAATTATCCATATAACCATCATACTTCCAATCCTTGTATTATAATCACCTAATACTAGAATATCCTTATTTTTTTCACTATTATTTTGTGTTCCTGTTGCTGCAGCCCCTACCTCTGGATGGAGCCCCCAGCCCTGTCCCACAGGGTCCACTAACTGGTATTGACCCTTACTCCCAGTCCTTCCCCCCTCCGGTGGAGCTGGCAGGGTTCCCCAACCCCCACTGAAGACCAGATCCAGCATGGCCAGTGCCGTGGCTAGCCGGGAGTGGGACCTGTCAAGTGCCCTCCATCATGCACCACAGCAACCTATTTCTCCTCTATTTTCTCCCCTTCAGAGATGGAGCATGCAATGATGCCAGTGAAGGAAGCGTGCATGCACCTGCATGCCATCCTCCAGGTGTCTGCTCCATCTCTGCCTACATCTAGAGCTTCAGCATGCCACCCCCCAGCCTCCACCAGGTGCCAGTTGTATGCTGACCATTGGCACCCCCCTGCCCAGAGAAGGAGAGCAGTTCCTTGGATGCTTGATCCTTCTCCTCCCCTGCTGACCTCCAGCAGCTCGTGCTTATTCCTGAATACGGTTCACCAGGGTAGCGAGAGGTAAGGCATTTAGTGCCTCATCCCTCAGTGCCATAGGGCTGGCAGAATATCCTTATTTATATACTTCTGTGCTAAGTCATTGAGCAATGTGTCAAATTCTTCCCAGATGCCCCTCTTTATAAAACATTGAATTTTCAGGAGGAATATATCTAATAACTATTATAAAGCTTAACTCCTTTACCTCTACAGATATGGAGATGAAATTATCCTTAACATATATACAGTTCACTTTCTCAAATGATCCAACTTTAACAAACAGAGCAAGACCTCCAAAGCATCTACCTATTCTCTGCATTCTCTTTCCTGGACTTTGATAACATTCATAACCATTCAGATTCACTATATCATTTTGATTATGCCATGTTTCTTGGAGTCCAATAACATCATGTTTCATTATGAAGTTTTTCCAATCATCAGCTACTATCTTATTGGACTATCCTGCAAGTGCTGCTATTAAGGAGCTTAAGGAGGCAGTATAGTGCAGAGGTTTAGGGCTCTGTGCTGCAAACCTAGAGGCCTGGGCTTGAATCCTGCAGCCCCCACTTGCATACTGTGTGACCCCGAGCAAGTGGCTTAACTTCTTTGTGCTCCCAGGTCACACCTGGAAACAGGCTTTGGCTTAGTGTGCCTCTCCTGGTTAAACAATTTCTCCTTTCCTATTAATATGTAGTTAAAGGAACAGCTGCTTTCTCTCAGTGGTTTTCAGCTACAAGGGTGGTATGTGTAACTATGCTATCCGGCAGTGGTTGGTAAGAAGCATCTTTTTCTTTCATTCTGACCGCAATGTTGAACTTGTTCTTTTTAAATCAAATAGTGTTTTTAGGTTTTAATGAGAAATAATGGTCACACTAACAGTACATGCATTTCAATCTTAATTTGAACATAACAGGATTTGTGTGATAATGTGGTTACTAGCTTCAGTTTGAGTAGTATTCCCTTTCAAAAAAGATTCATACTGTAGCTCATGGTCTTTAGTATTAGAGACGTGCGAAGTCTGCAAAATTCATTCCGTAAATGAATTTGGAAATTTCATGAAATCCACGTAGTGATTTTTATACACTTTGTGCAATTTGTGAACCACAAATTGCACAAATCTGCAGGTGGATCATGCAGTTTTGCCAGTGAATTTTGTGGTTTGCACGCAGATTGCGCATTTTGTGCAAAAAATCTCTGACATATGGCACAGATTTTGCGCAAACAGCACAAAGTGAATTTCGGGGGAGTCAGAACTCTATGAATTTCGTGAAGCACAAATGTTCATCACTTCATGCAAAATCCGTGGATGAAGTTTAACTTCACAACACCCCAATTAGTATACATGCCAACTTACAGTATTTCCCAGCTATAAACTGTAATTGAGATTGAAAAAATGAGGTTCAGATTTCAGAGGCTAGTTGGAAATATCTCAGAACAACACAGTCCTAAGATCTGTGTTTTTTTGAGCCACAAGTAAAGCACAGTGTTGTTATCAGTTCAGGAGATCTGTAAGAGTTATAAAAAGGACAACAGTAAATAACATTCGGGTATGGTAGCTTATCCATTCTCTTATACCTTTTAGTGCAACAGCAGTTTGAATTGCTGAAGTCCACAGTGTCTTGGATATTTAACTATCATTAAACAATTTTATATAGGAGTCTGTCCAGCCTTAAAACAATATTCAAGAACAGTTTCATTGTGAATAGTAATAAGGCAGCAGCTCTCTGTATGTTATCAAGGTCATTTTTGTATATGGATACTAAGCAATCACGAAAGATAATGAACACATTCTATTAAGTATATACAGTATATACCTTTGTTGGAAGTTGTCTTTGTGCATGCTTTATGATTTATGCAGAGTATTCTAAGCAACTAACATGAGTTAAAGGTCACATGCAGTGTAGCAAGCCCATGCTATAAAGCAGATATTTTTTAATGCTAAATCAAGACAGTAACATTATTTTGTTATTGGCACAAAAAAATTAGGGTTATACAGTTCACTAAAAGCAGAAAGAAGGGTAACCACCAAGCTGGCAAAATCAAATTCAAAGCAGTAAGCTTCTAATTTATATGTGCCATCTCTCTATACCTATGGGGAGAGGCAAAGGTTGGACTTGTATGTCCAGTGCTTGATGGAGGGGGGCTGTAAGTTAGTCTGGTGCTTGGAGGGGGGGCTGTAATTGCTTGTGGTTTAGAGTAATTTAAACCACTGTGTATGGTGTAGGGAGTGAAAACTAGTACCACTATTGTATCTCAAAGTCATTCCTGTAGGCATTGTGTCAAAATAAAGATCTGTAAATGAAAATGGCTATGGTCCCAGTCCCTGCACTACCACTGTTATACTCCTTGGTGTAAATGACAGCAATGTTTCTCTATTTACAGTCCTTGTACTACTAGTACCTAACAGGAGGAGAGGAAACTGCTGAGAAGAGTGGAGACCCTTGGTTCCTAACTGCCACTGAACACCTGTGGGTAACTGAATTTTGAAGAGCAAGAAAAAGCATGTAAGAGAACTGACAAAAAGAAGCTTGCTGCCACTGCTGTCTGAGAGAGATTCCAGGGAATTTAAGAAGTCAAATAAATGGCCACAATCAGATCTCCATCACCAAAGACGATCTGACTGTAGCATTTATTTTACTTCTAAAATTCTCTTAAATTTCCCGGAATTCCAAGCTCATCACTGCCCCTCCAGGGTCTAGCAGAGAAACGTTTTGATCTTTTGCCCCCAGTAACATGTCAGATCAAAATCTGCATGCAAGGGCTGTCTGCTCTGTTGTAGGAAAACTTGAACCCATACCATAATGGGTACAGGGACTGTGGCAGTCCAAAACTGATGTCACTGACTTTCTGAGGAACACATGGCTGGGGACATGGTATACAGGTCTCACTCACCTTACAAAGCAGTGTGACCTCTTAACATGTTGCTGTGAAGGACGTGTTCTTCCTTCCTGTCCATATCTTTTCCTCAGCTGCACACATCTCTGCTGCACAAGGTGGCTTGCGATGGGATTTTGAATCTCCCTGTTGGTGACCTCCTTGATTCCCAAGCCCCACCTCTGTTGATTGTCACGCTCCATTATGCTCATTGTACTACACCACCTAGCCATGTTGCAGAAACTCAGAGGTGATAAGTGAAACCAGCTGTTCTTTTGACAGCTAGACTTCCTACTAATGCTCAGGTGCTTCTGTGATTGGCACAGCTGGTATCTGATACTGGGGATCAATTCCAGAGAACTGGGCTCAGCTGGTATTGTATCAATCTTACTCTGTGTTTATGCCTATGGAGTGGACCTTTCAGTCTGGTAAAATAGACTGTATCCTAGCATTCATTGCCACACCCTTTTGATTGGAAAATTCAGAGTTACTACTAGTCATTGGGACAGGCATGGCAGAAGTGGTGGCAGTTGAATGGCTATAAGAAGGTGCAGTTGTACAACCTGGCAGGCTAGCATCAGGTTGTATAGTGCCCTGTCCTAGTTTCCATCTACAGGATCATGCTGTTGTATGCCTAGTGGCTACTCACCTTTCTACCCCATTCTAATGTACCTTAGCAGCACTTGGTTGCCTGGGTAGGGATCAAGGAACTCCAAAGAGATGATATTGTTAGAGCTTCTGGCTTGCATGCAACTCTTCTTCAGTTGACTTCTGAGACCTTCCATATCACATCCATGGGATACATGTTTGGATAAGGCATTGTAAACTGAATGAAAACAGCAGTGAGTCTGGGTTAGGATCACAGGCAAACATTTTCAAAAGAAACCCTGCACCTGATCTCACTACTACAAAGGCTCTCCACTACATATCTCAAAGAAAAAAAAATTAATCTTTATTTATACATATATAAAACAGAAAGTGCAAAGCTCTGCAGGTATACAAATCAAAGTAGTCACCCAGCAGGTCCCTGACATCACAAGTGATTCTCTTGTTTGCTTTAGTGCTGACGCTGGTGGTATTTGGTATGTACGGGACAGACCAACCAGCAAGTCTACCTATGAATTGAGCTTTTGTTAAAGTAGGATGGAGCAGGGAGTAGGAATGACACAGATGTAAGCTGTGCCAGACTGTCCAGAGGTCAGATACTGGTGGCACTGTGAAAGCTGCAAACTTGGTGGGCAGACTGCATGAAAGAAGCTGGTAGGGATGGAAGGGTAGTAAAATACCCTAGCCTGAACACTACCCTTTGGTACCTCCAAACTACCCTAAAAATATCCTAATGTAAAATGGGCAGTTGGGGAGGGTAGGGTAGTTACTATGCTGATCTTTCTACTACCATATTACCCTACTCTGACTATAACAAAATTAGAAAAACTTTGTATTTGACTACCCTAACCAGAGAAAAATACTCAAAAGGATTTGTCTTTAGTCAGGTAAGATAGGCACAGCTGCTATGAGTGGACCTGCTGCTGTTTCCAGAAAGTTATACCCATGGTGGGTATTGCTGAATCAGGTACAAGAGGCACAGTTGCTGTGAGTGAGCCTGCTGCTGTCTCCAAAAATTATACCCATGGCAGGCATTTCGAAGGTAGGTACAAGAGGTGCAGCTGCTCTGATTGAGTCTACTTCTGTTCCTAAAAATTATACCCATGGTAGGCATTGCTCAGGCAGGTATGAGAGGCACAGCTACTGTGAACCTGCTGCTGTTTCAAAAAATTATACCCATGGTAGACAATGTTTAGATAGGTACAAGAGGCACAGCTGCTCTGTTTGAGCCTGCAGCTGTTTCCAAAAGTTTTACCCATGGCGGAGATTGCTGAGGTAGGTATAATAGACAATCTTAAGTTACCAAATGTGGCAGTACACCACTTCACTAAGAATTTTCTATTCATATCATACACAACCTAGTCATCATATTCAGTATCACTGTTTGCAGGCTGTTGTTCATGTTCAGGGTCAGAAATGCATAATTCAGTGTTTGGGGCAATTGGGATATTGTAAGCATTCATTTTGAGAAATGTAAGCTGTTCTACATTTACAGGACTTAACAGAGTTCTGTAGTCAATGACTATTTCTCCAGCTGCACTAAATATTCATTCTGAATATACACTTGAAGGTGGACAACTGAGGTACATTATTGCAAGATGTGCTAGATCTGGTCACATTGTTCTCTTTTATTTCCAACAGAGTAATGGATCTTCCTCCATACCAGCCACAATATGGTATGCAAAATACTCCTGGATCATTGTGCTGTGTGAGACTGATAGTCTGGCAGATGAACCAGCTGCACTTTCTTTACAGGATAATAGTCCACATTGTTGCAGGGGACTCAGAGTTGATTTGTCTTTCTGACCCTGAACACGGGATGCCCTCGCTGATGACACTGGTGATTCTGAAGAATTTTTAGATGTGCTATTGTCTGCATGAGAGGTGCACTCTGATGGTTCAGCACAGTTTCACTGCTGTACATTACTTAACGGTGTTGGTGGGGCAATGTCACATTTGGTTAGCAGAAGATCTCTCCAATAGTCAATGTCTTCCCATCCAGGAACAATGGCTTCAATATTCCCCTTAAAGTGGGGATCTAGCAATGTGGCTAACACATAGGTGTCATTCTTAAATGTGGCATTTGTTCTCTGATCATACCTGATCATATCTGATCAATCTGAGACTCAAGTCATTTGCCAGCATAACAGTAGTGGGATTCCATGTCATAACGGCAACCACTAAACAGCGAGTCCCACTACAGTGTGTGTGTACATTGCTGAAAAGCAAAATGGCAATGTACAAATCCCAGAAACTACAAAAACAGCATGAAATTTAACAAAACCAAAGCACATATATATATGCAGGGTGCTGTGCCCCCTGCACCACCCTCATGGGGGGCTTTGCCCCTGCACCCCACTAACTATAGTTTATCAACTCCAGGGGGTACATGTTGGGGAGGGAGAGAAACTCAAAGAGAAATGCAACTCATGGAGGGACACACAAGCTGTGAGAGGAGAACATGGGTGGGAGCAACCTGAGTAGTGAGAGAAAATGGAAGTCACCAAAAAAAATTTAGTCCCGCAAAGATGGAAAAAGAAATAATGATCCCTACTCAGCCCTGAACCTTGGACCTCTCACTCTGCAGCCATCCACTCTCACACCACCTCACATGGCCAGCTTGGCAACACCCCTGCAAACTACCTCCCACATACCTCTTCCTGTAACCCTCCCCTTCCATTTGCCCTCCTCAACAGTTGCTGATACTTCCCTTCAGCTGGACTATTACCACACCTCGCTGCCCTTTCACAAAAGCCCACATAATGGACACTCAAACTGAGTTGCTCAGAACTGAGTCATTCATTTGGAGTCACCCATATGACATGATACCCAGCATTGGTGTCTTCTTTTGATGGAAAGTCCTTCTTTGTGTCATCAAGGAAAATAGTGAAGAAATCTTATTTGAGAAAAAATTTGACTCAGAGTTGCACTCTCTACACTGACAGCATGTGTGGCAGCCTCACATGGCTCCAATAAGGTGACCAAAGATTCAAGTAGACTCCAATTGCTGGAACTGAACATGATGTCTAGTTTACTTGATTCTGCATGGTGTAGTCATGTACAGCTTTTTTCTTTTCAAGAAGCCTTTCCAACATGCAAAATGTTGCATTCCAGTGGGTTAGAACTTCCTGCTTTAATATATGCAGTGGTAAGTTATTTGACCGCTGCAGCATCTTCAGGATTTTTTGAGCTTTTACAGAGTAACTGAAATGCCCAAATATTTTCCTAGCAAGACCTGAAAGGTTTTTAACAATTCTGTTTCCATTTCAGAAAGTACGGATGAGAAGATTTAAACAATGTGCAAAACAAGGTATGTGTTGGTAGTTGCCATCTCCAATCGCTTTGACTATGTTGGCACCATTGTCTGGCACTATGAACCTTGTAGATAAGGAATACAGAGTAAGCCATTTCTGGAACTGGTTTTCCAGCTCCTGCAAAATATTCACAGCAGTGTGATTTTCCTCAAAAGTGGTGACATAATACAGCCTGCTTCCTAGTGCTTATGGTAGAGTGGGGATTATTACTTGCTAACTGAAAACTTGACCAATGAGCTGTAACACTCATATAGTCAATTGTTTGGTTGCTGGTCCATATATCTGTAGTTATGTAAACCTGCGTCACCTCAGAGATTTTCAACTGCTTAATGACTTCAGTACACATCAAGTCATACAACTGTGGAAAAGCCTTTTCTGAGCAATATGTTCAACAGGGAATGGTGTACCTTGGTTCAATCAGGCTCATGAAGTTGAGGAAACCTTCTTGGGAAACAAAAGCAAAGGGGCCTTTCTTGCATATGGGGACCACACGGGCAATTGTCCGATCCTCTGGCATTATCCCAAGCATATGAGGGTTATTTTTCTGCACTTGCCTCTCATGCCTTACAGCGGTATCCTCTTGTACTGCCTCATTAACACTAATGATCTCATTGCCACAAGATTCAGAACTGGAAGTGCTGTCATCATTAGGTAGGACACAGCCCGGGCTCTTCCATTCTCAGACCCAACTATCACCACCATCTCTATCAGAATTCACTGCCTTAGCTTCTGAGCTTATATTGGAGGAAGATGCCTCCCCCTACTTGCATGCTGCTTCAACAGCTAGAAATACACTCCTGGCTCATGCACAAAATGTTCAGTACCTCTACAAGTAACTCCAGTCAGTTTTTTTCTGAAACTCTACTATCATTTCACACACTGTCTACAACACTGTCCCAGGTGGTGAGTACAAAGTCCAATATTGCACCTTCATGACCGGGCTCTTTTACTAGTTGCCTGAGGAATTCCCCCTGCAGGGAGTCCAGGACATCCCTTCTCCTAGCTGAAGCTGCAGCTGGGATGCTCCAATCTACATACGGCAGATTGCAGTCTCCCACCAGCAGCACCTCCCCTTATTTTCCACCTTTTGGATGGCTTCCACCAGAACCTTATCTATCTCCACCATCCATGCTGGGGGGGTGGATAAATGTTCAGCAATCAGCATTACAGACCCGCCAGACCCACCCCCAAATGTGATAATGAAATATATAAATTTAACCCATCTCCTGAGAATAGTGGTCCACTTTACACAATGCTCAGCCCCCCCATGTTTAAGTTTAAGTTTATTTCAAAGGGATATATCCATTGAGCAAGCTCATTTGCAACGAGGTCCCTTGAAAGAAACATGCAGAAGAGTATCAAACAGTTAGAAACAATTTACAAGCATAAATGTAATAAGAGTGTAACTGAATGTAGGCAGAGAAAGGGTGGATATCAATAAGTACAGAAGGTAGATACAAGCAATAGAGGTCATGGGGGGAATTAGAGGAACCGATAATAATAAAAAGGGCAATAAGGTAGCAGAAGCAAGGTAAATGGCAATTATTAGGTAAGAGTTTAGTAACAATGGCAAGTGTCGGTAGTAAATTTGGTCACAAGGCTTTGAATGCATTTAATGGGATTGCAATGTAGCAGCAACAAATACAGAAACCACATGCACATTTGTTCAGCATTACCATCCCCAGATCCAAAAACTGCAGCATGACAATCAGTCCATTTCAGCACACAGAAGTATTTTAAATCATCTGCAGCTGTACAGATCCCAACTCCCATTTTCACCGAAAAAAAACAAATTTTCACTTACATTGGCAAAATTGCAGTAGCCATTCATAAACACCCTTAGAAAAAAACAAATTTGACACCAATAAATCAATGCAATGAATCAGATTTTCACAAAATAAACAGAATACATTACAAAGGCAAAGAAAAAGAGGTGGCATGTAAATTTTCATGGAAATGAATTATTCTTTTACTTTTACTACTGTACCCATCCCCCCAGCACTACTTTATTGCATCTGCATGAAATATTTGTGAAATGTCAAACCAGGCACTGAAGGCAGTGCATTGCCAAAAGGAAGCAAGATGTTGCATCTCAGATAGGCTATCCAGGGTATTTAAATAATTGTAAAAGTAAATAACACAGTGTGCCTTCCCTTTCACACTGAAACATATTGAAATATCTTACCAGGCACTGGAGGCAGTGCAGTCTAGTGGCATCTCAGCAGTACTAAATAAATACAAAATAAAAAAAATACCCCCAATTCCACCACTACACAAAGGGATCCATATTAAAAAGTCCCAGGCTGCATAGCACAAGTGCCTGTGCCGTGCAACTGAGATGCAGCAGCACAAAATAATGGTATATTCAAAACTTGTGCCATATGAAGAGATCAAGCACATCCAGCTGACTATCTTGAACATGTGAGATCACGCACTGGGAGATGCATGGTGTGGCAGGTGACCTGGGACCTGTGCAGAGCATAGGGAAATGCATGATGCAAAGCCACTTGCATGCGGTGCACAAAATTATAATATTCAGCTGGGATATGCAAATGATCTCATTGCATGTTCCAGGCCTTGTCCTACATGTGCAGCTCATTACTGGAATGTTTTTAGGTCATTTGCATACCCAAGGCATGTGCAGTTCTGGCTTTACAGGGCTACCCCACCACCCCTCAAAGGTGAACAGGAGATACTGCAGCCGAACAAGCAGGTGTGATGGAATGTCTGTATGTGGGTGGGTGGACTGCATTGGCCTGAGTACAGTGCTATTACCCATAGCCATGTACAGGGTCTGACTTGGGTACAGGGGCCCCACCTGGACAGTGGCCACAAGGGCCCACCTGGACAAGCAACAGGGGAGGACACAGGGTGACTCAGTCTGATTGGTATACCGCATGCATGTGATACACCAGCTCCACATGCAGTGTATGGTCACCTGCAGTGCCTCCCCCGTATGACTGGACCATGGTGATAAATGCAAGGAATGGCAGTGTGCAGAAAGTGGCCAGGTACCTGAGGGGGTGGATCCCACCTGTGTGCACCAATGGTGTACCACTGTGGGTGTGTGCCACAGGTCAGTCCCTGGCCCATGCCATGGTGCTACTAGCAACACCAGGATACCAAGACACCATTGTCCGAGACATCATCCAGGGTATATGACACCATTGGGTGGTGCCCTGAAGGCCACATGGGTGCAGGCCATGGCCTCTTGTACCTGTGCTGCAGTGTGGCCATCTGCTCTGCTGGTGTGCTTGGGGGGCACCCAATGACACTGGCATGTGGCAGCTGGGTGTCCACATCCTGGGAGTGGTGTGGGGGATGGTTCCCTAGGTGGAGTCCACATTGTATCAGCTCCTGTGGCTTAGGGTATGTCCATCCTGACATGACTGCTGTATCTGAGTGCCTGGAGCACATCCTGATGCACCTCTGAGGGCTTTCTCAGGGTCGCCTGTCTGCAGTTCTGCAGCCTGCCTGTGGGTGGCCGGCCAATTTAGACCATCCCCTGACATGTCTAACTTTGCAGGGAGCATTTTTGAGATGTGTGGCAGTTGCCCCACACATTTTGGCTGAATATATGGATGTTCAGCATATTCATGTGCATGCCCCTTTTTCTGCACTGCATACCTTATGTTGTGTAGGCGTGCATTCAGAAATGTGCAACACATTTCTCCTTTTCAAATATTGCAGTTCCACACAGTTTCTAGTATGCGCCATGCACCTACATTTTGGTACGCAAATCTCTTTTGAAAATGTGGGCCAAAATATTTCATAAAACACAATAGGCACTGGATGTAGTGTGGTCTAATGGTTTAAACACCAGCATAGGAACTGGGAGATATCAAAGACCTGCTACAGCCAAATATTTACTATGTGACTTTGGGCAAGTGACATAACCTACAGTGACCCAGTGCACCCAGCTGCAGAATGGGTAGAAGAAAAAGCAAAACTCCATTGGAAATGAAATGTTGCATCTCAGCCATGCTTTTCAGGCTAAATAAATTCTAAAAAAAAAAAAAAGCCCCACCCCTCATTTTTAGGGCTGTGGTTGGACCCTACAGCCATTTTGCAAGAGCTTTCTAGCTCTGAAAATGGCTGATCTCACAACCTCTTCCATTGGACTTTTGGAAGTATCCTTCTGAAAGCTGAATGGAGCTGAAAACCCTCTGCCACAATCGTTGTACAGAATAACAGATGCACTGTTTCAGCTGTCACTTCTGCATTCCAGTGTATGCACTGCGCATGTGCACGAGTCCCGCACATGCGTGGAGTTGTATGCATGCGCAGTGCTGCATTGCTGGCATGTTGCAAAAGGCACAATGCCATTCTGTATTTTGTGCCCCCTTCCCAAGTCACGATATCACAACACTGGGAGCCCACCCCAGTGTGCGAAATTGTTTGTCTAAAAATTAGAAAACGGTCCCTCATTGGTATCGTTGTGTCCAGTGCCCCCTGGCGACGTTATGCCCAACATGGGGTGCCCAATCCCCATATCAGCATTCATGTGGCACACTGGGAACCCACCCCAGTTTGCCGAAATGTGTTGTTTCTGTGTCCTGTTGTTCATATGCTGTAAAATTGAAAACGGTCCCTCGCTGTCACTTTTGTTTCCCTGTAAAAGTAAAAATGGTCCCTCATCATTGTTGTGGTCTCCCTCACCCCTCCCCACCCTCCCATGGTGCACCCACCTCCCCACACCCCCTTACCCCATACTTACCTCTGGAGGTCGGTGCTGACATCTTCTCTGGACGGGACACATCTGCACTCTGCAAAGCCCAACTGCAAACTGAAGAATTAAAGGTAAGTGTACTATACATCCATTCAATGGGGATTTCAACTTATGCTGATATCTCAGCTATTTTATTGAATTTTTGCCCCAGATTTTCAATATGGGCTTCTTAGGACCCCTCCTCATGAACACTGTCACTGTCATTTTGTTACTCAGTCCCAAAAGGTGATTTTGTGGAATCACCTTTTGGGACCTATTCACACAATGACAGTACCACTGTTCATGGGGTGGGGTCCCAAAATGCCCATGTTGAAAATTTGGTGAAAAAATTCCAAAAACTGACTGCATTACAAGCGTGCATTGCACAGTTTCTACACAAGCTCCTAACGCCACTAATTTTTCATATTTTCACTCCACATGTTTAACATTGCCATTTTTGAACACCTCCTTTACAACAGTATAACTGTCATTTTCCACAACCTGCCCAAAACAGGTTTTCACACCTGTGGTGCAGAATAGCGCGTTTGCTCTGTGCAATCACCTTTCGGGAAAATTAAACAAAATTACACTGCCTCTGTTCATGAGGAGGGGTCCAACAAAGGCCATTTTGAAAATTTGGTGAAACACTTCCAAAAATTGACTGCATTATTAGTGTGCGCTGCGCAGTTTCTATGGATGCTCCTAACATCGATAATTTTTTATATTTTCACGTCACTTTTTTTTTTTAATTCTCTATTTTCTCCTTGGCAGGGCCACTGTCATTCTTTAGCCCTAGTCACAGCCCTCGGAACTTCCACTGTCATCCATTGCCACATAATCCCCCAGTTACCCCCAGCTTACCCCGGAGGGTGGGGCCACGACAACAGTCCCCAATCCATGCCACTGGACTAGTGACTGGTCGGGGATGTGACAATGACTACTAATAGTAGCCCCAAGGAGGGCTTCACTTAGCCAGTGGCCTCCACTCACCTACTCCTTTTTCTGGTTTTCTTGGAGACAGGGATGTGCAATGATGCCAGCGTCTGCCTCGCCTCCCATGAGATGAGCACCGGTGGCATGAGTATCTCCCGGCCTCTGCCAGAAGTCCTCAGTGTGCCAGACACTTCCCCACCATCCCCCTTGGAGAAGGAGAGCCATCCATGGGATGCTCCATCCTTCTCCCCCCGGCTGGCCCTCCAATGACTCGGGTCCGTTCCTGAACCTGGGTCGCTGGCGTCGCAAGCGGAAATCCAACCACTGGGCCGGCAGGCTGGCTTCGTGTCACATTTTTAACATAGCCATTTTTGTACACTTCCTTCACAACTGTACAGCTATAATTTTTCACAACCTACCCAAACCTTGTTTTCACACCTGTAGCACAGAACAGCACATTTGGTCTGTGCAATAACCTTTCAGGACAATTGAACAAAATGACACTGGCACTGTTCATGAGGAGGGGTCCAAAAAAAGTCATGTTGAAAATTAGGTGCACCACCTCCAACATATGGCCAAGTTATACCTGGGCATTGAATAATTTCTACACACATCTGTAACTTTCATCACTTGATAGCGCTTCACAGCCCTATCAGCTCTGGCCAGATCATGTTACTATTGCATTAAATAATTAATAAAACACAATAGGCCAATAGGCACTGGATGTAGTGTAGTCTAATGGGTTGAACACCAGCTTGGAAACTGAGAGATTGCAAATTCAAACCCCTGCTACAGCCAAATCTTTATAATGTGACCTTGGGCAGGTGATGTAACCTTTAGAGGTCTAGTCTACCCAGCTGCAGAAACAGGCAGAAGGCAAAACTGGAAGTGTGATTTTGAATCTCAGCTGTGCTATCCAGAAAATTATCAAATAAAAAAAGACACAGCCCCCTCCAAATGAATTGTGGAATTAAAAACTGTGTCCTCATTTGTAATTGCAATCTTAAAGTGTGCTGTAACTATAATTAGTTTCAGACTGTGAACGTATCACCCCTTGGCTGCAAGAAGTTAGGAGATGCAGGAAGCATTTAAACGGGTTTCTTAAAATAAGTTTCCTGCTACACTGGAGTCAGTGTTCCCATACCTCTACATGTAACAATCCATAAATCCCTATAAATATAACAGTTGCTGAACAGCAGTGGCATTCTGCTCCTTGACACGAGCCTCAAATGAAACTAAACAGGGGATATGTGATGGGTAGTTATCAGATATGTTTATCTTCATGTGTGGTTAGTAAACTCTTGACCTTCACCAGTGGTGAAGTCACCAGTGAGGTCAAAAAAGGTCACTGAGCACAAGTGAAGATAAATGTCCTAATATCTCATAAGCCTCATCTCATGCCCGCTTATAGGTTATATGGTATTGAGTACCAAAAAAGAGTGTTGGCTAATTCTGAATATTTGAATATGAATTTGCTTCATGCTTTATGCTTTATGTTTCT
This sequence comes from Neoceratodus forsteri, assembly GCA_016271365.2. Classification (NCBI taxonomy): domain Eukaryota; kingdom Metazoa; phylum Chordata; order Ceratodontiformes; family Ceratodontidae; genus Neoceratodus; species Neoceratodus forsteri. The sequence goes on along the minus strand of CM057455.1, from coordinate 909,845,538 downwards.
CTGTCATTGCACAGCTTAAGACACTATCTTACCGTGGTTACCTGGGACACCGAGTGTCGAGAGTACTGTAGATAAGGTCAAGGAGAGAAACAATGCGGAGGAAAAATGCCTGCAATCACGATAGCACAATTTGTGCTGATAGGCTTATAAAGCCTTACTGAAGGTATACTACTGTTTCCTGGGGGTCATCACAAAATTTAGTTGCCTGCTTGCTTTATTTTACTGTGCTTAGTGGAGTGCTCTTTTTTTTCAATTGATTTTGCAGGTAGAACGAGTCATTGGAACTGATAAGAAATGGAGGAAAGGAAGGAGACCCGAGGAGTGAAAGGCTGCTGGAAACCTGGAGGGCGTAACACATGTGAGCCTAAAATTGCCTAGACTGTTGACGGATGCTATGAACTCCCAGATTAGGAGAGCTGAGTCAAGTTTGCCACCGCCTTGCAATGTTGTTTGTTTCGATAGAGCCTCTGCTGGAAGCAAACATTCGGGGCAATTCTCCTTAAAAGGTACTCATTTAACTCCTTTCTTTTGTTGATGTGTTCCCCACAGTGATATGCTAAATCTTGACTCCTTGTCATGCAAGAGGATATTTGTTAATCCATATTTGTTGCAGTCTTTGATGTGGAAAATGAGCCCAGAAGGTCTCCTTTTTTTTCCAAAAGTTTTTTTCCCTGCAAAATCCCTTCAAGAGATGCTGTTTGGTCATAAGATAATCTTTAAAAAGGTACTGCATTGTTTGCATGGCCTCCAAAACTTAAATAGAGCCACTTAGCTCTTATTTACGAATTGATGGTACTTGTATTTTTAGGTGTACTTAGTCATTGTTTTACCGAAAAGTGGCCGAACATTAAAAGGCAGAACTAGGGATAGTCCATAGCATGGGAGTTTAGTTAGTAGATACATTTTGCTGCAACAAACATTTGTATAAGCTCCAGATATAACAATTTAAAACAGCTGGGCTCCTGATAGAGGTTTGCTGTGGCTTTTGAACCAATAGCATATTAATGCCTTAACATGGAGCAAAAAATATTATTTATGTGTTTTCCAATTTTTGTTATACTTATTATATTTTAATTTATGTTCTAATGGTGAGCTGTTCTAATTAAGGTAATGTCTCTTCAAACATTTAATGTAGGCTGCAGGGGTTTATTGGTAAAAAGCCTTGTTGATTTATATACAGAAGTTACTTGGAGGCTGTTAAATGTGTTCACCACTTAAGAAAATATAACAAGCCCTGTTTATATAAGACCTTTTTACTGGGGTAATGTAATGTAATGATATCAAACACATATATTACTTATGAAATAAGCATATATACTGGTTGAAATTTGTACATGCCTTCAGGATTTGATGGGTTCTTCTTTGTTCTGAAGGCCAAAACAATCAACATATATTAGGACAATTAATTAGGATAGTTAGGACACTGGATGTTGTATTTAATGGGTTCAGTTAGCCATGTCACTTATGGTTTGAGGTTAGTCTGGTCGAACCAAAGTGGTTTCAACAATTTTGCCAGCAACAAGGAGTGGTAGCTATCAGATTTACAGATAGTCATAGTTATGTCCTCTTAGTACAGGAATTCTGGGACTAACAAGTACTAGTGGTTCAGATATGTATACTGGGGTAGGACTTAAGATACTGCACATTTTGTTTGCATAATGATTTTTCAGGTTCTTAAAACCCAAAAGTGAGGTAAACTCAAGCCATAACTGGTTTAGATGGAACATCCCCAGGCTATGTAGCTAAGGTGGATTAGTATGTAGAACCTAAAATGGTGTAGTGGTTCCTTGTGGTAAAGGAACCTAAAGAGATTTCACCATTGTCAACATGGAGGGGGTTTTATACGGGTATAGCCCCGGTGAATTGCATTAGGAATACAAGTTGGACTTGATCCTACAAAATACCTGAAATGTGTTATGTGTAATTGGTTACAGGTGTGCTCTGATGAAGGGACCAACACTTGGAAAATGAGAATCTTGTTGTATTTTCTCTTGGTTCTAATGATTTTCCCTGGCTAGATTATGTGAAAGGCTCACATAGACTTATTTATTTACTTTTACCATCAAATGTGTATCCTAGTAGGAATCTAACATAAAGATGAGGTTATCTCTGATATATAGCTCAGGACTCTTAAATTGAAATTATATTCTGCAGGGACAAGTTAAATTAATATATATTGAATTGATTTTGCTGGTACAAATTCAGTACTTATTATGCTGCTGATTGACACATATTATAATTGCCCTAAGCATTATTGTGTGTGTATAGTGTAAAGTTTATTTAAATCAATGATATGAGTGTATTTGTTTTTTATGCAATATTGAGATAACCCAAGATTGATTAACAGTGCAATATGTATATATTTCTGTCTATTTTATCTGTAAGACATTTTATTTATACTATCTATAGTCATTTTTGTTGAATTATTGTAAAACGGCTGTTTTTTGTTTGTTTTGTAATGACTTTGTCTAACAAAAAAACTACTTACTGTAGGTTATACATTAGCCTTTCTAAGCTAGTCTTATTATATTTAAAAGTGAAAGTTGCCCCAGGGTAGGAGATTGAAGCACTGGCAGCTGCTTAGGCACTGTTTGTTAAAGGTAGCTCATGCTAGCTGGAGCACAAGGATCTATCAATGCTTAGACATAGGTGGCAGAAAAGGTTCCTTGTGACCTACTGAATTACCTAGATAAATGTTATGACTTACCCTTATGTGAAGATAAAAATATGCAGCTAGCTAGCTGGTGTTCTGTGCCATAGATGGTGTTTTTATTTTGGGTAACAATGCTAATATATATTGTATAAATGAAATTAGATGCTTAAATGTTGGAACCTGATAAATGAATGTTACTTTTGACATGACATTTTAAGTAATATGTAAACTATTCATATGTAAGTCCTAAATTAAAAAAAAAACAACATTTGAACCGATGGCCACTATGATTCAGCAACAACCCTATTAATTGCAATTGTTTACAGTGGTGTCCTTGATCTCTTCTGTCTGCCCGCACACTTCAAAGTTAGCTGCTATTAAGTTCTATGGCACACTCCCCCAACTACAGCTCATAAACATTTCTCAAAGCAGGCTTCAGGCATGACAGCTTAAAACAAGACAAACAAAAATGTGAGCACTAGATGTGTGGTGGTGCAGGAAATAAAGCAGCCAGTTCAATAAATATTTGAGAAAAAATCTGCACACAAACTCCTTTTTCAAAGTGGTCTAGTGTAAGTTTATTTTGCTAAGTTTGAGATGCCACAGCAATAGCCCTGGGATATTGTTGTGGCATCTCAAACAAAATAAGCTGCACTGTTTTAAAAAGCAGGTTTGTGTGCAAACAGCCTAAAAGCTGGGCTACATTGAATATATTTAAATACAAGTGCCCTTCCCCAATCTTCTGTATCTATGTTCTGTACTGTGCGGGCCTCCCAAACTGCACACTTTTAAATTATTGATAGCTGGCCTGGGTTCAGTTCGCCTGTCCACTCACCTGACTGCAGCTCATACACACTTCTCCAATCAGACCAGACCTGTTGTATTTACTTAATTAGTTTGTCTTTGCTTCTTTATGTTTAGTTCTTTAGTTTTAATTACAGCGCCAGCTTGGAGGTGAAAAACCTGGATGTCAGCCACACACTCTGAATTTAAACTAAAATAATTCATTTATTAATTCAAAGTACAAGTGCCCTGCCTTTACCTTCTCTTTACATATTCTGTCGTGTGCTGAAGCAATGGTTTCCAACCCCCCACTGAACACAAAAATCGGACACATGAGTACTTATGCAGTGGCTAAGAGAAACAGCTGTTATTAGGAGCCACATGCCGCATTCCTAATATCCAAGTGTCCCTTTTAATAGGGTTATCTTGTTGTACTGGTAGTGTGTAAACATATAATAAAAAAAAGCTTTCAGCTATCTTGCCAGGCACAGTGGCTAACAATGATTACATTCAAACTCCACCTGAACCTGACAACTAGCCAGAATAGTTCCTGTCAAATATGAAGTATCATTATAAAATATTTCCCACTAAAATACATCAATGTATGTCTGAACCCAGATCTTAATGGGATGTCCATATAGGTAAGCTTATTGAAAAAAAAACTAAGATTGGTTTCTTATACATGTATAAACACAGTTCTATGTCATAAGGGCGATTGCCCGAATGGCGATCGTCCTTATGGCAAGTGTACATCACCAAAATTCAATTTCAGCAATGTGCAACTCCAGCGCCAGTGAAAGTGGCACAAAAAATGTGCAAAATGTTCTTTTATGCAGGGGGGGCTGTGCCCCCCCACACCCCCCTACTATAGATTCTCAACTTCTGGGGGTGCATGTCTGGGGGGGTGCATCCATGGAAAAAAAATAAAATCAGTGTCTCGGCCCAGGTGCAGCAAAATTTGCCGGCATCCGGACCCGAACCCTGCATTCCTGCCAGCACCCAACCCACCATGCCACGGTACCAGCTCAGTGGCAACCTGTGGCACCACCCCTCACAAACCTCCCCCACCCCTCGCTCAGCACGCTCACTGTCCCCCACGTGCGTATACACATGTGACATCCTGTCACCTTTCATGAACCCTCCTCATCCAGTCGCGATCCCTACGGCCTCACCGTCAGGGCAGTCAGTGCAAGAGGGTTGCTGTTTTGGTAAGCGCCCACTTGTGGTTAGCCAAACTCACAGGATACCTATAAACATAGTTGTTCTGAGGATGTTAGACTAAAAATTGTTATTTACCATTAATGGATTATTGAGACTAATTTTATGTCATTATCTCTAAACCCCTATTACAGTATATAAACTAAACACTGCTTCGAATCAACTGGCCTGTCATGTTTTGTCTACCCCTAGAGACACTGCTCCTTATATAGATGTCTTGGTTATCTTCCCCTGAAATATTGGCGAGAGCTGCATGTGTTAAAACTAATTTGTAATTGTATAAATGATTCTGCAGCACTATACATATATGATTTTTTTAGAGTAAAAGTCTTGTTGCCTGGTCTCAGGTCAGCAAGTGACTGTAAATTTTCCAGCCCTGTACCTAAGTGCAATTATGGAAGGCAGACCATCTCTTATTTGGGTCCCCAATTCTGGAACTCACTACTTGATCAGTTGTGTCCAGCTACTGGTCTGTTATTCATATTTCATATAGAATCTGCTTGGCTTGTGGTCTCTCACTCTTCCCTAGGGATTTTTATGATTAAGCAATAATTCATGACAGGGGTGAGTGGTGTGCTGTGATAATGTCATGCCTCAGGTGGTTGATGCACAAGGCCACAGACCCAATGCATTCAACACCCAAAAATGACATTATCCCACATCACTCACACACACACACCTGGGTGCATTATTGCTATTATAAAATGGCTTGTTTGTAAAAAATAGATGTTAAAAAAGCCATTTTTAAATGCATATTCATCTTTTTTTGTATGGTTAGGTCAATATAGTAGGTGGTGTTCTATGTCTCCCTCTGTATTTCTCTGGCTCCTCATTTTGCCTTTTTCTGCCTCCTCTTCCTCCCCTCCACTCTCTCTCTCTCTCTCTGTCTCTTTGCCTTTTGTTGTCTCCCCTTCCCTTGTCTATTTTTCCTGGTTTGCTATCACATACACTTAAATTGAGAGAATTACATGGTTGGAAAGGTAGCAATTGGTAAGTGAGTATGCACTCAGGTTATTTGGGCAGGCTGGTGATCAGGATTGATGCAGTGATAATAGGAGGGGAATGGTAAGCCTAGGATGCACTTACAGTAGTGCTTCTATAAAAATATATATTTTTGTCTGTCTGGGACCTGAATAAGACAGTGTAAAAGCTGCTCACAGTGAAGCAGAGGAGTGCAAATGGAGCATGCTGGATCAATACAGTTAGTGAAGCCACTCATAGGGGTAGTTAAAATAATGCAGTTTGTCTTGGTGGTGGCTTTGACTTGGTGGTGGTTTTCGCACAGTGTAATGTGTAGGCATTACAATTTCTGTTACATTTCTGTGTGGTCTAGGTGTGAAGCCAATGGCGTGGGCCCAGTGATTTTTGTAATGTTTGGTATGAGCATGTGTGCTGGATCTTAATACAGTGATGTGCTGGGATTGCATCACTGTACAAGGTGACCACTGACCAATCAGAGTGCAAGAAATGTTCTTGCAATTGTAAAGTCTTACTTGACTCACCCTTTATAACCAAATATCAAAAATTGAGTGTTAAACCTGTAACATTATTGAAATATCATATTTTTAAATGTTTTTTAATAATTATGGGCTGTGGACTGTTTAAAATGCATTTTAATTATTTATGGCTTGTATCCATTGTATTTACTTTTAATGTAGTCAATTTTTTGCAGTGGGTGTTGGAAATTATTTAAAGGAGTCTATTCACAAATATGTGTGGTGCACGCTGGCAGCAGTATGTACCAGGCCACGCTAGTGCAACCCTAATAACTGGCCACACTGTGGGATGTACAGAGTCAGTATGCACATCCCTCTGCATGAGCCAATATGCCCCTTGCATGGCCTCATATCTCCATACTATTTTTTTTAATTGGTCAGATTTTCAATTGGGAGCAAGCCCTAAGAACAAAGAACAGGGGGAGAAACAAAAATTGTAACAATTCCTGCTCAACATCAAGAATAAAACATAAATCAAATTCTAGAAATAAGAACTAGAACAGACAGAAGAGAAGCAATTCTTAATATTCAGGTTCATGTTCAGAAGCCTCTGGCCAGGAAAACAGAAATGTTGCTTTTTAGAAGTGGAGACTGGGCAGGTGACAGGTGGAAAGTAAAAAGCTGACAAAAGTACAAGAAAGCACAGAGAGGTAAACAAAGAGGCAAGAGGCGCTGGAATAATAACAAGGGGGACAGCAAAGGACAAGAACAGTAAGAAAGCATAAATTTAAATAGCACTGAGCTATCTGAACCATAGCAGAACACCTTTCATAATGGATTTAGATTAATTCCCTCTCCACCCATGAACACTTTCATTACTGAGTTAGAATTAGTCAAGATATTCAGAAAAATAAATTTAAAGTATCACTTTGAAAGTATTAACATGGGGGCAGAATTAAGAATACAATTTAACACTCAGCTTTCTATAATAAAACTGCATTCTTTCATTCTCTAAGATTTCTCATGCATTCTTTTTTACACATTTCTCACTGCCCACAATACCATCATTTTGTGGCCATAGTGGCTCTTGCTAGAGTTTGTTTCTACTGGTCCTCCTGATTTTGATGGTGCTCTGCTGTCTTGAATTATCTTCTGCTGCTGTAAATCATCTCTTCTGTTAGTTGCTGCTGCTTCTTCCGCAGGTAGATGTTGTGTCCTCTACTTCCTTTAAAGAATGTTGAGGCCAGAATGACACACAAACAGCTATTTATGGAATGCCTGGAGGGGGTACCCTTCTTGGTTTAAGATTCCTGCCTTTGCCTCTTCTTCTGATTGACTCTCCTAAAAGGGGTCTGAGTCATTAAAATAAAGCAGCCTCCAGCTTGGCTGCATGATGGCACAAGCTGCATGCTGATTAGCCTAATTTCCATCCCAGGGCTTCATGTTATCCTCAGCTGATTCCCCTCTTTCTGGCCTCATAAGGAACCAAGGGGTCTGTCTGAATTTGAAAGTAGCACCATGCATGATGGGGGTTGGCTCTGAGCTGAGTTATCCATTGGTGTCAGTGTCCGTAATTCTGGTTCTGGTGTTCACATGTTGGCTGGAGGCTTATTAATACTGTATTTCATTGAATTGAAGCCAGTCCTATTTTGTAGCCACCCAAAGTTGAAGCCATCTCAGTTTCAAGTGATGTTACTAAAAGTCACCCCTGCAGTGAAGCCACAGTTTCAACTTGATGAATTGCATTAGGGAACCATGTAGTATTAAGAGTACATCAGCATTCATGAAAAAGACACAGTATCAAGTTGGCTTAAATGCCTTTATTATTAACTTGGCCAAAATAAATTACAAAGAAGCTGAAACAAATGGTACCAAGCGAAAACATCATGGATAATATATCGTGGCAAATAACAATGTGGGCAACACATCGCCGTCTACAATGTCAGCATGTAAAAACATCGCCGACCCATACCTCATGGGCAGTGCTCTGGACTACTGCACATGGTGACCACCGAGTCCCCCATCCCACTGACTGATGGCCACAGCAAGCAACCACAATGCAATGCAATGGCAACCCCCCCCAACATACCCCGACAATGGGCAGGTGGCCAGAACAGCCCTCCACTCACTGCCACGGCTGGCCGCTCAATGGAACAAACTGAATGAGTGCATACATGTATACATGCTCATTCAGTCTGTTCAGTTGAGCATCCAGCCGTGGCAGTGAGTGCAGGGCTGTGCTGGCCATCTGCCCATTGTCGCGGTATGTTGAGGGGGTGGCCATCGCATTGCGGCTGCCTGCTGTTACAGTTCCAGGGGCCATCGGTCAGTGGGATGGGGACTCAGTGGTCACCATGAGTAGTAGTCTAGAGCACTGCCCATGGGGTATGGGTTGGCAATGTCTTTACATGCCGACATTGTAGACAGCGATGTGTTGCCCGCATTGGTATTTGCCACAATACATTGTCCGCAATGTTGTTGCCTGGTACTGAAACAAACAACAACAAAAAACCCATAAAAATAAGGAGCATTAAAGCAGTTTTATATGCACTCATCCTTACTATTAGTCGAGCTCGTCTTCACTATCAGGGTTGGTGTCTGGCTCTGAACTGCTGTAGGTATCAGTGATAAAGTCATTCTCTAAACTAGATCCTGGAACTGTTTCTGCACCTGAAAGTAAAAATATTGTTTAGTAAGTGATAATTTCTGATGTTATTTGTGTGATTTTGTTAAGCTGTAGTACCCTCCAGACTTAAGATTGAGAACCATGATCTGATCTGTTCCCGAGGTTCAAAAGCCACATCATCTGGAAAAGTGCAATGTATTATATCCAGGTCAGTGCTCGTGATACCTCACACTTGGAAGGAGTGAAAGATGTTTTGTTTTATCACAGCCCATGCCTCTTTCACCCACTCTACCATCGTCAGTTGTGAGAGTGCATGTGGTTTTCTAGCTTCAGTCTTTTCTTATTCTGTGGTAAGCCAGTGATCATAGTACTTTCTGTAGCATGCTTTGATGGGGGCTTTCCAGGACATATCAGCAGGCTATGATGACTTAGTGCACCATTCTGCAATTGTGGCCATAACTGGGTCTTTTTTCTATACAAGATTTTACAGCATGGGATATTTGGCACCAGAAGGTGTCCCTGACCAGGAGCCCTCTTGTGAGTGACAGCCCTACCCAGATCATGTTCACTCACCTGATGGTAATCTCCTTGGTAATCTACCCGTTTTCAGACATCGCAGTCACCACTCCAGGTACACCAGAAATCTATTTGGGTATTCATTTGCCCTTTAACACATTAAACAGTGGCAGTTGTTGCCTGTCTGACATTACAGTGAAGTACAGTGTTATGCTTTGCTTCCCATGTCCAATGGTTAGATGAAGGGCAGATTTGGCACCAGTCACATCAATGTTTTTTTTTTCACCTGGCATGTCTGCACAGTTTCTCTGTTTCACCCATGTTGCCAGTTTTGTGATTTGCTAAATGCTTTGCACAAAAATACAAAAGCAGTCACTTTGGGCAGAAAATCCTCAGGGAGTCATTGTCCCACTGTGGTGCTCTGTCTTATAGTAAACACCCACTATGACAGAAATTGGTCCACTCAACCATGCCTGGCCAGAATCTTGGGGTTACACATAAGAGAAGCAGCAGTGATAGAAATTAATTTTTGAGTTACTCTCAAGTGATATTTTAGGCAGCTACCCATGTTGCAAGGTTAGCCTTTCCACTAGATCCATTATGTCAGTGGCATTTCTTATTAGACTAAGATGTGCCATCTTCAGACACAAGAGCCTGTAATTTAGCATTGTTTTTTTCATCAGTCCTTGACTTGCTGCTCATCCAGATGTAGATACTGAGAGACTGATCAGTTTCCTTCTGTCTCTGCTAATTTGACAACACTGAGCTTGAAATCAATATCATAACACTCTTTTTGCATCTTAGAATCTGCAACATTAAAACTGACTCTGACACTGGTATCTTGCAAATGACACTAACATCAAAAAGTGTGCTTTTTAATTGGCCAGCCAACAAGCAATCAACTGATAACCGCTGACCAAATTACTGTAGTAATTTTGTAGAACAGACTCTTGGTCAAAGGATTCATAATAGCTGAAAACAAGTTGTTTAAATAAAAGCAGCAGCTTCAGTTTAATGCAGTACAGTAGTAGTGATCAAATGGCAGCATCAGGACTAGCAGGAGGGAAGGGAAGAGTGATTACATTTTGCTGCGGTCCATGTGAACAATGAGCTGAGACTTGATCAGTCAGTGCCAGGTATGCAGAGGGAGGGAGGGCGAGTAAAGAATTTGTCTGGGTGTGTGTCCTGGCTCCTGGTGTATTATTAAAGGCAGAGGATGAGTGTGCGAGATGAGCGATCGGGGAGACAGACTGGACTAATGATATGGCAGAAAAAAAAGGCAGCAGTCAGTACCACTAGTCACATCAGCAGGCCAGACCACGCCATGGACAGGCAAATACTAAGCATGAGCAGGATGGGTTACTGTGAGGTAGCAGGTGGGTTTACTGTTTGGGGCAAGGTAGGCTGTTGCCCTGATGGTAAATAAACTATACACCATGGTGTAGCTGTCATATCGGTGACTGTGCCTTTGGGACTGCGAGCATATCTTTCAATTGTCCAAATTTTGTGGGGAAATCCAGAATTCAGCCCCCATGTCCTGAAGTCACGATTGCCCTGCACCTATTCTCCAGTTTCAGCACTGCCAATGGGCTCAGCATTCTCTGTCATGGACACAGACAATAACTTCCTGCTTGTAGAGACCAGTCAGTGTCTGATGTCATGCAAATGCACCAACCGGGCCAATCAGGTGCACTCATCCCTGTCACACTGGACACAGAAAGATTACCTGTGGAACTGGATTTCTCACAACAGCTGTGAACCATCAACCCGTATGAAATCCCAAGTTATCATTTGTCGATATTATCTTTGTGGGGTGATGTTTAATCCCTCAAAGCTTGTCACATAATAGGTTCCATGTCCATGTCCATAATAATAGTGATCGCAGAATACCGATTGCTATTATGGCGAGTGTATATCACTGAAAAGCAAATCGGCGATATACACTTTGAGGCAACTCGACATCCGGAATCAAAAAAAGTGTTTTTGTGGGGGGCTGCACCCCCGCCCCCCCTTTGTGGGGGGCTTTCCTCCCACACCTCCCTGAATAAAGATTATCAACTCCAAGGGGGTGCATTTCATTGTGGGGGCAAAATCCCACACCGCACAAAAAATTAAGTGCTGCAGCCACAGGTAGCAGCAAAAGTTTTATGCACCCAGTCCTAGTCCCAGACCCTGTAGCCACCCACACCACCACACCACATGGCTAGCTCGGCTGTAGCAGGTACACCCATTCGTCAAAACCCATTCCCTGTCCATCCCCTTTCCCTCCCTCCTTCCTGTCACCATCCAGTACCGCAGCGGTCATGTACAGCCACTACCCTTGCAGGGTAGCCCATGAGTATAGCACACAATATGAGTCGCCGTTTTTACACGGCACCCATATTCAGTCACTATACTCATGGTATATCACATAATATATAAAATGAGTTCTGCTCCCTGTCCCCTCGACACTGAAACATACTGCATTCCAGACCCACACCGCATTTGTGTCGCCACCCACTCCTTGCTCCCATCTGAAATGGGACTACCATACAATTAGTGACACATACTTGAGTAAATAAAATAAAAATTGTAAAAGCAAGCAACTATTCTTCTCAGTGTCAATGCCATTGTTCAAAACATGTATCGACAAAAGGTATGATCACAACATGCTAACAGACTCATGAATAATAGTAAGTAGTGCAGGGCACTAGATGTTAGCCAGCTGTCTGATCTTCTATAACATAATCCTGCTATTGTGTTTTATGCCCATAGCAAAATCTGAAATAAATGAAGTAATCACGCATCTCAGGGGCCTTCTCAAAACACATTGCAAACAAGCTACAGTAGTGTGCCTGCAAAGTCTGTCCCACATACAGAAAAAATAGCACTGTGTGACTGCTGCAATGCATAAAGATAGTGGAGTTATTCATGTTATGTACCACAGAGGGGACTGTGGTGCAACTCCAATATGTTGCTCAGTAGGAAGGAGTGCGCTGAGTACTTTTTTGACAGCAAGAGGTCTGCAGGGCCTCACTCACTGCAGCCCTGAAAAGGCTTCTTTAAAAACATGGGCTTTGAGACCCTTCTTAAAAAACACCACTGAGAGAGCCTCCCTCAGAGATCTGGGCAGTAAGTTCCAGAGGACTGGGACTGCATGGCAGGTTAATTAAGAGTGAGTCCGAACATTAACTGTGCTGTGAACTGGGAGGGGATATGTTCTGAGTGGAGGAGTGGGTGGCTGGGGAGGGGAAACATATGGTGTAGATTGTTGTTAAAGAAATGCGATTAACATGTTACATAAAACTGTCTTGACATTCAAACAGCATGATCATCAAATGACTAGTACTGGTGTGTTTATAACACCTAATTTTAAACTAGATGCAGCAAGTTAATCATACAAATTCAATGCCCTACTTTGCAAAAAATATAGATAAACATATCCCAGAAAAGCACTTGAACAAAAACAATGTGAAGATCTAACAGCCACTGGTGTGGAGCAGGAGACTATTACATCATATATGAAACATTAACATGTGCTGGATTCAGATAGAGAAACACATCGGTCAGCTCTTAATGCCACTACATTGGTGAATGTGGTTCACCTACGGTACACTGAATAAATATCTAGCAGACTCCTATCAATGAATTAGACACAGAAACATATTAGTTGGATATAAAATGCTTTATTTCAGCTTTTACTAGGACAAACATTTGTTTCATATCTCCTTTAAGATATTGTATCTTAAGATATATTGCTAAGATCAATTTCTTAACATATCTTAAAATAAGGTATCTTATCTTAATATATCTTAAGATATCATATGTTAAGATACAGTAGCACCCATGTTCAGAGCCTGTCGACTGTACATGCAAATAGGTGCACTGTGCGAAAAAGTAGGGCAAGCCAGCTCTGGCACGATATACAAACAGATAGCACAATCTGAACTGATTGCACTATCTGTTTAAATATTGGATCTTTCACTGAGAGGGTGGTGGACCCTTGGAATGCTCTGCCTGGTGAGCAGGTTCAGAGATCCACAGTGGAGGGCTTTAAGAGAGGGTGGGACAGACACAGAAAGTGGATGTATCAGATGATGGCCTGTCCCGGGGAGGTGGGGATGGATGATAGGGGTTTCTGGAGCACAAGGGATGGGAGGGTCTCAGCACCCAACTAAGGATCTAGGTTCGAGCAGACTCGATAGACCATAAGGCCTAATCTGCTGGCAAATAGTATGTTAGTATCTTGGCAGAACAGCGGACAGCAAGCGGTCACCATGTTTGGTGCAGTGCTGCCAGAAGGTGGGGCTGAAGAATGCCCATAGGGGTAAAGTGAGGCATGCACTAGTGAGCGCTGTGGCCCCATGGGCGACAGTCTAGCCAAACATACAAATGAGCCCATTGGGCATGCATGGCACTAAGGGGCCATTTGCATGACCATTAAGGGCTCATCTGCATGTGAACACTGGGCCCAAGTGTGCAGGGCCAGGCCTCCGCAAGCCCAGATCCCTCTTCCCATATATTAATAAAAGAACACTGGTGGTTCAATGGTCCCTTCCCTGCCCCAATCCCTGTTCCCACATATTAATAAAAGAAAACTGGTGGTACAGCAGTCCCTCCCCTTCCCCGATCCCTGTCCCCACATATAAATAAAAGAACATTGGTTGTCCAGTGGTCCCTTCCCCTCCCTCATTCCCTGATCTCCACCTCATTTCATATATTGAAATCCCTGGTGGTCCAGTGGTCCTCCCCCACCCCATTCTCTGACCACAGTCCTGACCCAAAGAAATAATTTCCATGGTAGTCTAGTGGCCCTACACCTTCCACACTGGCAGTTAGTGACCTACCGCCCCGCTCCCTTCCCAACACGAGCCGTGCCAGCAACTGGCACAGCCCTCCTCATACCACCACAGTCAGTCACTGACTGAATTGTTAATGAGCATGTACAGTAGTACATAGTATGCACTTATTGGTTGAACGGTCAACCGATGAGAGCATACTATGTACTGTACATGCTCATTGATAGTTCAGTCAGTGGCTGGCCATGGCAATGTGAGAAGGGCTGTGCCAGTCACCAGCATGGGTCAGGTTGGGGGGAGTGGGGTGGTGGGTCACTACCTGCCAGGGTGGCAGCCACTAGACTACAAGGGAAATTATTTTTTTCAGTCAGGACTGTAATTGAAGAATGGGGGAGGGACCACTGGACCACCAGGGATTTCGTTCTATGAAACGGGGTGGTGATCGAGGAACAGGGGATGATGGAAGGACCACTGGACCAGCGGGGATTTAGTTCTATCAAATGGTGAGAAGATCGGGGGAAGGGGAGGGACCACTAGGTCACCAATGATCTTTTATTAATACATGGGGACAGGGATAGGGGCAGGGGAGGGACCGCTGAACTACCAATGTTCTTTTATTATTATATGGGGACAGGGATCAGGACAGGGGACGGTCCGCTGAACCACCAATGTTCTTTTATTAATATATATGGACAGGGATCAGGGCAGTGGAGTGACTGCTGGACCACCAGGGTACCCAGGCCTTGAGTGTGTGTAGATGGGTCTGCACACTGTTAAGGGCTGGGTTTCAGAAGCGTTAAACTGCACCACTGCTGGCAGCCATTTAGTGATTCTGAAAACTTTCAATATTGTGCTGCACTGCATATGCATGGGGGAAACCTCATTTGCATAGGCACAGGACAATATTTCACATGATGGCGCTGTCACGGGTGCGATCCGGATATGTGTACTTTGAATATGGGCATGCCCCCGACAGCTGGTGCTATTCCAGGTTAGCAGTGGCACAAACCCAGTTTGTGCTGCCCTAACCTTTTGAAAATGGGGCCCAGTATCTTAATAATTTTGGAATAAAAATGGGGCCATTATTATGATCGCAGATATGTAATACAATAATAGCTTTCTAAAGATGAATTATTAGAGTTCACTAGACATGTATAAATGTCAATATATTCCTTCTAAAAAGAAACAGGAATCTCAAGTAAAGAACACAATCACTGTGACAGAGAGGCAGGTTCAATTACCACCACAGACACATCCTCTTTTGTGTATTTTATCAATTCTAAAGTTGGGGATATGTTTGCAATTTAAGTGTTTGCTCTTGATATTAATAAGGGTAATCTTTACAACTCAGTCTAAATCCACAGCAAACAGACACTTCTTAGCAGAAACAAGAGGCAATAATGAAAGATATAAGCAGGTTGTGATTGCAGATGTTTCAGACATACTATAAAGGTCACAGGTCATCTTTATAAGGGGAGTCATAAAATGGCTATTTTGAAAATCTGGGGTCAAAATAAAAAGCATAATTAAATCCCCCCTACTATGTTTGCCCCACCACCTCTGCTGGGAATCTATTCCATGCACCCACCACCCTTTCTGTGAAGAAATACTTCCTTATACTACACCTTAGTCTACCCACTTCTAACATCATGTCATGTCCCCTCATTCCTGTACATCTCCTTTTCTGAAAGATGTTACCCTCCAGTACCCTGTTTATGCCTTTTAGATATCTGTAGGTTTCTATCATATCACCCCTATCTCTTCTCTCCTCCAGGGTATACATATTGCTGTCTCCCAGTCTCTCCTTAAATGATTTTTGGCGCAGGACCTGCACCATCTTTATTGCCCTTCTTTGAACTGCCTCCACCCAGTCTACATTCTTATGGAGATGCAGCCTCAAGAACTGGAAATCATATTCCAAATGAGTCCTCACTAAAGATCTGTACAGTGGCATCACCACCTCCTTCCTTCTGCCGGTGATACCTCTCCCTATGCACCCCAGCATCCCATTAGCTCTCTCCACAGCCTCGGCACATTGTTTGGCCACCTTTTGGTCATCAGATATGATTACCCTCCAAATCCCTTTCTTGTTTGGTGACCATCAGTTTCTATCCACCCATCATGTAATCCTCCCCTGGGTTCTTGTGCCCCAAATGCATGATTTTGCACTTTTTCACATTAAATCTCAGCTGCCACCCTCTGGAACATTCCTCCAGTTTATCTAGGTCCCTCCTTATTTTTTCCACCCCTTCTGGAGTGTCCACCCTGTTGCCGATCTTAGTGTCATCCATAAAGAGGCACACGTTTCCCTCTAGCCCTCTGCAATGCCACTTATGAAGACATTAAACAGGACTGGGCTCAGGACTGATCCTTGTGGCACCCCGCTGGTCACACTCCTTTCCTCAGATTGAGCACCATTTACCATGACCCTCTGCCTTCTATCACTCAAACAGTTCCTAACCCAGTTTATCACCTTGTGATACACTTCCATGTTGCCCAACTTATTCACAAGTCTTCCATGTGGAACAGTATCAAAGGCCTTACTGAAATACAGGCAGGCGACATCCACTGCTCCCTTCTGGTCCACAACCTTAGTCACTCAGTCAAAGAAGTCAATTAGATTTGTTTGACACGACCTTCCTGCTGTGAATTCATGCTGTCTCAGATCCTGTGCTCCACTGGCTTCAAGGTGTTCCACGATCCTTTACTTAAGTAGTGATTCCACAATTTTTCCCACTATTGAGGCGAGGCTGACTGGTCTATGGTTTCCAGCCTCCCCCCTACTTTCACTTTTGTGAAGAGGGGCTACATATGCCCTCCTCCAGTCCTGGGAGGGTGCTGTGATGATGTTGTTTTGTGACATCTCTGTCCCAGCCTGGGAATGAAAGTTACAGAGTTTCCTGCATTTGCCTGTGTACCATATAGTGAAGAGAGTTCTTCTTTCAGCATAGGACCCTGCATCTCTGCATGCATAGGTGGCACAGGGCCTGTACATTAGCCAACATATGGACTGTTTGTTCTGTTCATCTGTATCTCTAGTCATATGCAAGTGCAGGGACCAGAAGGCTCTGCAGTTCCACAGCCTACCAGAGAGCCCCAAGAATTGTTCACATGCATCACTGCACAGATGGTCAGGGTCTGCAATGGCCCTGCACTTCTGCAGGAGGATACAGTCTTCCCTTTGTACAAGGCTCAAAGGGCCCTGCATGTCTGCATCTGTTGTCTCCGGTCCATTTTGGATCTGTGAGAATGAGGATAAACTTCCACTATCTCAAAAAGGAAAGAAAATCTTTGCAAAAAAACCCTGCATTAATGCACCAGTTAGGGTTTAACTTAATGCCACAAAAGTAGGGAAATGTGGTATTAGGGTTTCCAACCCTAACTCCCCATCCCCACCCCCCAAGCAGCAAAAGGAAAAAACATCAGGGTTTTTAGTCTCTGGAGTCTTGGTGAATCTGTGGCACATTACCTCTTGGGGTTGTCAACCCTAATGCCCACTCTGTTACCTGAACAAAAAATATCAGATGTGATGTCCTTTCTCCATGCAAGAAAAACCCCACCACTGAATCACCAAAACTCCAGAGACCAAAACCCTAATGTTTTTTCCATTTTCTGCTTGAGGGTGAGGGTGGGGAGTTAGGGTTGGACATTTCCCTACCTTTGTGGCATTAGGTTGAACAATAACTGGTTCATTAATGTAGTTTTGTTGCAAATAATATAGATAGATCGATAGATAGATAGATAGATAGATAGATAGATAGATAGATAGATAGATAGACAGACAGACAGACAGACAGACAGAGAGATAGACAGACATGCACACACATATATATACTGTATGTATATATATATATATATATATATACAGTATATATATTTATATATATATTCATGGCAAAAAACTCCATTTAATGCATCAGTTAGGGTTGTTCCACAGCGACAAAAGTGAGGAAATTCAATGTTAGGGTTGAAAGCCCCCTCTTGCACACCCCCACCCCAACCCCAACTGGCATTGGGGTGTGCGTTGGAGTCGTCATAACTCTCACCCCATTCCATGTGTAAACCAGCTGAGGTGGTGAAATATAGCAGAATGGTGTGAGAGTTAGGACCGGCGACCCCAACGCACACCCCGCTGCCGGTTGGGGGTGCGTGGTGGGGGTGCAAGTGGGGGCTTTCAACCCTAACATCAAATTTCCTCACTTTTGTCGCTGTGGAACAACCCTAACTGATGCATTAAACAGAGTTTTTTGCCATGAATTTCCCTTCTTTTTGAGAATGAGGACTATAAATAGTGAATGGAATGCGGTGGTGGGATCATGGGCCCTTCAGGCCCCCCGCTCCCACCATGTGATTTTGTATGACATAGTAACAGTAAGTGCAACTCAAATGCAAGCACAAACAGTTATACACATGGTGATGCAAATGTAAATGGTAACGCAAATGGTAATAGGAATGCAAGTGCAAAGTGATGCCAAAAACGAACAGTGATGGAAACGGAGATGCAAACACAAGCGCAAACGGAAATGCAAACCGTAACACACATGGTCATGGTACAGCAATTGTAAATGCAAATAGTAATGGCAACAGCAACAATAATGCCAAAGTAAACAGAAATGCAAATGCAAGCACATATGAAAACACAAACCCTAACTCGCATGGTCATGGAACCGCAACTGTAAATGCAAATGGTAATGGTAACAGCAACAATAACGCAAAAGGAAAGAGAAATGCAAATGCAAGTGCATACAGAAACGCAAACCGTTACGCGCACAGTCATGGTACTGCAATTGTAAATGCAAATTGTAACGGTAACAGCAACAATAACACCAAAGGAAGCACAAACACAAACACAAATGCAAGCGCGTACAGAAATACAAACCGTAACACGCACGGGCATGGTACCAGAATTGCAAATGCAAATGGTAATGGTAACAGCAACAATAACACCAAACAAAACAGAAATGGAAATGCAAACCATAACGAACATGGTGGCATAGATGGGAATGGTGACGTGAACGGTAATGGAAATGCAACTGAAAATGCTACCTGGTGCAGTAATGAAAGGGCACACCCTTCTTTTCCCAAAAACTGCATTGGAAAACACAGTGAAAACAAAGAATGTATGCATAATAATGGGCCTCTGAGCAGAAAATTAGAACTTGGAATACTAAATTGCTTATATCTCAGGAACTGTACAACGTAGAAAAAAATTGAAATTTCATATAAATTATGACTTTCCTGACTAGCATTTTTGCGATGAAAAGTCCGTATCTTGCACCGTTTCCGAGACAGGGGCCCCGAAAGGTGTGATGAAAGCCGTAATGTTATTCTATGGGAAAAAGTGTCACATTCAGAGTGCCGTCACTTTGCCACCCTGTAATATTTTTTCACCAAACCACCAAAAGACATATCTGTTGGATGTTGGCTTTCTTCCCTCCAAATTTTAGCCCAAAAGACCAAACCGTTATTTTGCAGCAGGACAGCAAAGGATTCCTGTAATGCGGCAGACGCTGTAATGTTATCCTATGGGAAAAAGCATCAACTTTGGAGTGCTGTAACTTTGCCGCCCTGTAATATTATTTTAGCAAACCATGAAAAGGTACATCTCTGGGATGCTGGCTTTCTTCCCTTCAAATTGCAACCCAAAAGACCAAATCATTAGTTTGCAGCAGTGTGACAAAGAAGTGCTGTTATTTTCCCCATCATGTCGCATTTTAGTGTCGCAAATCACAACACTTTTGCAAAACAAATCACAAAAGTTTCACAGGTGTGACACTACTTTGTGACACTACTTTTCCCAAAAGTTTGAAAAACATAGTTCTGGGGTGTTTAACCCCAAAATAAAGACATGGCTAACATCCTCGGGGTCCGACTACAGTAGGTGAACACAAAAATAATTGTGTTCCTAGAGGGTCCCAGTTTTAAATGCCAAGCATTTCTGTGATTACTAACTGAAAAAAAAAATGGCTGACTCATGACACTACAGGGGTAATTTGCGACGCTAAGAACTGCATTTGCGACACTGTCGAACTGTTTAACTTTTCCCATTGACTATGGGAAACTTGTTTTTTGAATAACTTTTGAACTGTGTAATATTTTTTCACGAAATCTTCAAAAGGCACATTGGGGACCCCGACTGCATGTTTCCTGATGTTTTTGGACCAGTCATGCAAACCACGCAACATGTAGGCGCGAGCAAAAAATGCGAAAAAAATGTAAATGTGCCCCAGAATGTTGCTTAATAACTCCACAGCCGTATATCTGACTGGTATGAAAGTTGGCATATCCCAAGATCTGTGGTTATGCCGTGTGCCTGCCAAATTTCAGGCAGGTCTGTTGAACAGTGGCAAAGTTATTAAGGTGCACACTTTCACCATTTAACATTAAATGGGGTACTCAACCTAAGTATGGTAGCACTACCATGCTACCATAATATATATATATATATATATATATATATATATATATATATATATATAATATGTATACCTCGAGGTAGAAACTTTTCCATAACTACTGCTGTGTGTGTTTATATGCATATATATATATATATATCAGAGGAAAAAACGTCTGTTTAATGCATCAGTTAGGGTTGTTCCACAGCGACAAAAGTGAGGAAATTCGATGTTAGGGTTGAAACCCCTTTTGCACCCCTCCAGCCCACCCCCCAAATGGAATCGGGGTGCACATTGGGGTCATCGGCCCTAAGTGTCACCCCATCACATGTGGAAAGAAGCTGAGGAATAGGAGAATTGGGTGACAGCTAGGACTGATGACCCCAATGCACACCCTGATTCCATTTGGTGGAGTGGGCTGGAGGGGTGCAAAGGGGGTTTCAACCCTAACATCGAATTTCCCCGCTTTTGTCGCTGATGCATTAAACTGAGTTTTTTGCCTCTAATTTCCCTTCTTTTTGAGAATGATAATGACAAATAGTGAATGTAATGCAGCGGCGGGAGCGCGGGGCATGAAGGGCCCCACACTCCTGCGACGTGATGTCTTGTCACATAGTAACATTGTGCCCGCAAACGCAAATCGTAATGCACATGGTGACGCAAAGCAAAACAGAAAGAGAACCAGTACTGTAGACAGAAATGTTAAAAACAACGCAAACACAACTGCAAATGAAAATGCAAAGGGTAACGCACATGGTGGCGTAAACGTGAACGGTAAGTGAAACGGGTATGGAACCGCAAGCAGAAATGGTAATGGTAACAGTAATGTAAGCGCACAGGCTAGTTTTACCCAAAAGCTGTATAGAGAAAAACAGTGAGTACAAAGAATGTATGCAAAATAATGACTCTCGGAACACAAAAATAAGGACTTGGAATAGTAAATTGCTTATATTTCAGTAACCGTATGACACAGAAAAAAAATTGAAAAGTCATATGAAGTATCACTTTCCTGGCTAGTTTTGTACTTAGCTCCCACTAGGAGGCTAAGAAATTTTTCAACAAAAAGTCCGTATCTCGCACCATTTTCGAGATACGGGCCCTGAAAGGCACGGCGAACGCTGTAAAGTTATCCTATGGGAAAAAATCAGAAGTTCGGACTGCCATAACTTTGCCTCCCTGTAATATTTTTTTCACCAAACCACTGAAAGGCACATCTGTGGGATGTTGGCTGTGTTCCCTGGAAATTTCTGCCCAAAAGACCAAACTGTTATTTTGCAGCAGGGCACCAAATGATTGCTGCAATGCGTTGTACGCCGTAATGTTATCCTATGGGAAAAAGCATAAACTTTGGAGTACCGTAACTTTGCCACCGTGTAATATTTTTTCAACAAAACACTGAAAGGCACATCTGTGAGATGTCGGCTGTGATTTGTCCAAATTTCAGCCCAAAACTCCAAAAGGTTCTTTTGCAGCGGAGTGCCAAAGAATTACTATTATTTTGGGCATAGTGTCGCAAAGTAGTGTTGTGATTTGTGAAAGCTTTCGCAAAAATTTGCGACACTTTCATGAGTGTGACACTACTTTGCAAAAGTACTTTTTCCAGAAATCTGAAAAACATATTTCTGGGGTGTTTTACCCCAAAATAAAGACATGGCTAGCATCCTCAGGGCCCGACTAGGTGAATACAAAAACAATTAGATTGCTAGAGGGTCTCAATTTTAAATGCCAGGCATTTTTCTGATCACTAACTGAAAACAAAATGGCAGATTTGCGACAGTAACAGGGCCATTTGCGACAGTAAAAAGTGCATTTGCGACACTGTCGAACATTTTCTTAACTTTTCCCATTGACTTATAATGGGAAATTGTTTTTTGAATAACTTTTGAACCGTTTAATATTTTTTCACGAAATCTTTGAAAGGCACATTGGGGACCCTGGCTGCACGTTCCCTGAAGATTTCAGGCTGGTCGCATAAACCGTGTGACCTGTAGGCGCCACCATAGAATTCCAGAAAAAGCATAAACGCACGCACAGATTGTGCTTAATAACTCCGCAACCATGTATCTGACTGGTACAAAACTTGGCACATCCCAAGGCATATGGATCTTGATCATGTATTCCAAATTTCAGGTAAATCTGTCAAACAGTTGCAAAGTTATTAAGGTGCAACAATTTGGGTTTAACATGTAAATGGCTCCTCAACCCTAACTATGGTAGCACTATCGTGCTACCATAATATATATATATATATACACACACACACACACACACACAGTGGTAGTTATGAAAAAGTTTCCTACTTCGAGGTACCACTGAGGTAATTTGCATTGACTGTAATGTGATCCTGCCTCATTCAGCCTCAGTGTACCTAGGTATACCTCAGCACTGCAAAACTTTTCTATGACTACCACTGTATGTATGTGTGTATATATGTATATATATATATATTCATGGCTAAAAAACTCCATTATTGCATCAGTTAGGGTTGTTACACAGTGACAAAAGCAGGGAAATTCAGTGTTAGGGTTCAAAATCCTAACTCTGCATTTCCCCACACTCCCACCACCACCACTACCACACACACACACATACATGCAAGTAGGGGAAGGACCAAGGCAACACAACCAATCACAGACAACCAGCAGGAGGTGTATACCTCTGTTACCTTAGCAAGTAGGGGAAAAATTCATCTTCAGGTATCATACAGTATTTCCAAAATTGTTCCAACAGGTTAGTTTACCTAAAGGTGAAACAAGTTACCAGTATCAAAAACTCTGTACCTCGCTTCATTTTCTACATATGGGTGCTAAAAGGCACAATGGACACCTCAATGTTAGCCTATGGCAAATTGCTCAATTTCAAAACACTGTAACTTTGTGATCCTTAACTATTTTTGGACCAAACCAGCAAAAAGCACATCTGTGGGATGAGGGCATGCCACCCTGCAAATTTCAGCCCAAAGGACCCAACCATTGGCTTGCAGGATGGCAAAGATGTGCAGTTATCTTGAGCATAGTTTTGCAAAATACTTTCGCAAACACAAAAGTGTCGTAAATGGAAAGCACAACAGTTTCTCATTGGCAAAAGTATGTAAAGTGCTTTCACAAAATAGTTTTCTCAAACACGAAAGTTTCATAAACATAAAGCACAAAACTTTCACATTTGTAAAAGTGTTTTTCGAAACTATTCTCAGAAAATGTCCAAAATGCTGTTTTGGGGCTTCTAAACCCCCAAAAAGCATATGTGTAGTCTGCATTGTGTGTTGGTGGTAGCATGGGGCCCAAGCTGCCCAGTTGTCCATAATAATATGAGTTTGGTGGAGTGTGAAACTTCTGGGATGAGAGTTAGGACTGATGACCCCATGTGAGACCTTGACATCTGTTGCTGAGTAGAAGATGGCAACATGGGGGTTGGGTGTTGTGGTTTAGAGAGTTGTATGTTATTTCTGTTACCTGCTGCTGATTGTCTGTGATTTGTTGTGTTGCCTTGGTCCTTCCCCTACTTGCATGTATATGTGTGTGTGTGGTGGTAGTGGTGGGGGTGGGGGGATACAGAGTTAGGGTTTTGAACCCTAACACTGAATTTCCCTGCTTTTGTCACTGTGTAACAACCCTAACTGATGCATTAATGGAGTCTTTTGCCATGAATTTCCCTTCTTTTTGAGAATGTGAAGCAAACGCTAACGATAAAAGTAATGGTAAAGCAAATGGAAATGTAAACGAAAATGCAAACAGTAACTCAAATGGTAACACAAACACAAACAGTATCGGTAATGGAAATGCAAGCGGAAATGGAAACGCAACCGGTAATGGTAACATGAACGGTAATGGAAACGCAAATGCAAACATGAACAGTAACGGAAATGCTAACTTAAATGGAAACACAAACAGTACTGGTAATGCTAATGGTAGCGGTAACAGTACCAGAAACGCAAACAGTAATGGTAACACTAACAGTAATGCTAACATTAACAGTAATGCTATTGGCAGGGCCACTGGAAAATTGAGGGCGCAATTTTTCTGCAATTTCCGCAATTTTCACCCTTCTCTGCACAAAATCCACAATTTCTTGCAATTTCTTACATTTATGGAATTTTTGACTAAAATTGTATAAAAATATTTAAATTCTCAAGGAAATCTACTCAGATATGCTAACAATTTAGTACACAGACTTGGATTTGACCAAAACAGTATAGTGTGAGGTGAGAAGGGGTCAAATGCGACTCTGTTTTCATGTGATTCCCTTCCCTGCTTTGGTTTCAAAATCCTCTGGTCATGCATACTGTATGTAGACTTGAACACATTTACAATCTGTGTGAAAATCTGTTAGAGAACTTTTTGCTGACACAGAGACTGAAACAGTAGGTGTGAGAAGAGGTGCAAAGTGCCCCATTCACCTAAATGAAGCATTGACCACAATGCTTGTTTTTGAATGGTAGGGTAGATTTTCCTTGTATAAATACTTTCAATCTGAAAGGATTTTGATTCAAATGTGTCAGGAGTTTGGATGGCCTTGCTAATTATAAACTTGAATGTGCTTCTAGCTTCTGAGGGGGTTGGTGACAGTGATTCCATACATGTCAGTCTGCCACAACTGCATACTCACATACATATCCTACAAAAAGCAAACATTTCTGAAAACATGCTGAACAGGTTAAGTATAGTTAAACATTTACCTTCAAATAGACAAAATAATTGCAACCCAAGTAAAATCACTGCAAACTGAATAGAACAAAAGTATCATGTATTGAAAACTAGTGTAAGATGTAATGAAAAGCTACTCTTATGATTTGATACTTTTATCTTGTGATTTCAAAATGTACTTACAGTGCTGATTAAGAACAGTAGTTATTGTAACAAAATAAATATTTTTCTTACTAGACCTTTATTAGGCACCCTGGTTATCTGTTTATTTTTTTCTTGCACCAAAGCAAGTAGTTTAAACAGGCTTCATTATTTAACATCTAGAAACTGGCAAAATATGTTGTTTCAGGATGCATTCAGTATAGACTAACTGTAAATTACTGAATAAAATCTAATTAGAACTGCATGATTTAGATGTCTTGATTTTTAGAAGATATGCTACATAATGATTAATTTGCAGTGCATTTCAAAAACACACACCTTTCTTCACATCAAAAGCATTTACAAGAGACAATACATTTATCTAAACAATTTATGTGACCAATACATGCTGCAGCAAACAATAAAATATTTATTAGGGGGCAGTGGGGATGTATAGTGAACCCCCGCAATTTTCCCGCAATTTTTGCAAAAAAGTCCCCGCATTTTCGGGTAAAATGTTTCGAAATTCTCCAGTGGCCTAGGCTATTGGTAACGTAAATGCAAATGCAAACGCAAATGGTAACGGCAACACAAACAGAAATGCAAATGCTAACGGAAATGCAAATAGTAACGGTAACGCTACAGTTAATGGTAACAGAATGCAAACACAAATGCAAATACAAGTGCAAATGGTAACACAAACGCAAATGGTTATAAAAATAATAACAAAAATGTAAACGCAAATGCAAATGCAAGCAGAAACAGTAATGCAAACTGTTACAAAAGCGATAACACAAACGTAAATGCACACACAAATGAAAACTCAAACATGCTACCAGTAACGCTAACACTAACAGTAATGGTAACGGTGACGCAAACACAAACGCGAACGCTAATGGTAATGGTAGTGCAAATGCAAATGGTAACAGTAACGCTAATGGTGATACAAACAGAAATGCTAATGGTAATGGCAATGCAAACGCAAATGTAAACACAAATGCTAATGGTTATGGCAATGCAAACACAAACAGAAACACAAACTGAAATGCAAACGATAACACAAATGCAAATGCTAATGGTAATGGTGACGCAAACGCAAAAGCAAATGGTAACAGTAAAGGAAATGCAAATGCAAACAGTAATCCAAATGCAAGCTCAAACAGAAATGCAAATGATAATGCTAAATGTAACAGTAACGGTGACACAAACAGAAATGCTAATGCAAACAATAATGGAAACAGAAGCGCAGACTCAAACAGAAATGCAAACACTAATGGCAATGGCAGCAGAAATGCAAATGCAAATAGTAATGGTAACAGTAACGGTGAAGCAAACGGAAATGGTAATGCCAAAGCAAACATTAATGCAAACGCAACCACTAACAGTAACAGTAACGTGAATGCAAACGCAAATGGTAACATGAACGCAAATGGTAATGGTAACGCTAACAGTGATGCAAACACAAACACTAATGGTAATGCCAACTCAAATGTCAGCGCAAATGCAACTGCTAACAGTTATGGTAATGCAAACAGAAACACAAAAGCAAATGGTAACACAAATGGTAACGCAAATGTAATGGTAACAGTGATGCAAACGCAAATGCAAAAGTAAACGGTAATGGTAACGTAAATGCAAACGCTAATGGTAATGCTAATGGTGACACAAAAGTAAACAGAAATACAAACAGTAACACAAACGCAACGGCAAACACAAACGTTAACGGTAATGCAAATGGTAACGGAAATGCAAGCGGTAATGCTAACGTTGATGCAAGCACAAAGCTCTACCTGGGAAAATGTCTATAATGCGTGAGATGGAAAAAGCCATAGATGTGAACAATATTGCTATACTGTCTGCTAAATCATCACCAAATGTCCAGTATGAGGGACCCCACACCCAATTCCTTTTAACTTGCTTAATTTCAAAAAATAGACTTCAAGTGAGTCTCTTGGATTAAGAGAATATCAGTATGGAGTGAATCAGCAAAGTGAAAGAAAGCAGTCTGTCTTTTGTAGTTTCTAAGACTACAGGCATTAAAGGAGGAAAGTAGAATAGTAGCCAGAATCAGAACTCTAATCAGCCACTCCCATCCGTGACAGCCATGTTCTTACGTTTTTTACTCCCCTTCTTTGTTCTATTAACTTTTTTGCGGACAACATCAGGAGGCCTGGAACCAGAGACCTCCATATCAGAGGGTAAAACGGAGGTCTCTGAATCCCCATCAGAGTCCTCCCCTTCCCCTTTCAAGCAGTCAAAGGCATTAGAAATTGGCACCTCACAAACCTTTTGGGATTTGCATGCAGTTGCTCTAGTAACCCGTCTGCACTGAGAAAAACCCTCCAGGTCCCCAATAGGTTGGTCAGAGGTAGTAGTAGGGTGTGATATGGTATCCACCACGTCCTGTTTCGGTGAGGAGACATCTGTAGTAATGAGGGGTCTAACATCTACCTGGGGGGGCTACAGTCGATATGGTAGGAGGTTGGGAGGGAGAGGGTGGAGGGGCTTCCGAGGGATCTGGTACAGTGGCAGGTGGTGAAATCTTCTCCTGTGCCTTGTCCTGTGCCTTCTGAACTAAGGTGTCAGGATTCCAACCTTCATTGCGATTCTTGCTAGCCCAGGTGCATTGATGGTAGGCATGACACTTCTCATTGCATTGGTTGCATTGGAAAACATTTTCGCAGGACATGCTAGGATGTCCATCCCCCCCACATAAACTGCATTTCAACATATCACAGGTGCTACTCAGAAGGGTATCTGCACTGCACTTGTAGCAGGCCCTAGGCTGGCCCCCATAGAAACAAATGCCTCTATCCTTGCCTAAAAATAAACTATTGGGAAGATGTATCACCTCAGAGTTAACTTGGAAAAGGGAAAAGTTTAACCCAGAATTTCCACCCACCAGTCCACGGACCTTCCGCATCAATAATTGCTTCCGGGGGGGGGACAGAACCGTACATCTATTTTGCACCCAATGGTAAATATCGCTAATGCTCACACCTTCATTATGGAACATGATAGTAACAGTTCGTACTGCTGGTTTCATCAACGGGATAACACAAAAAGGCATCCATAAAGGAGTGTGTTTCAAAGTCGCATATTTGTGCCAAAACCTACCCAACCCCACATTAGTTTTAAAGCTGATATCAAAAGTTTCCTCACCAGAAATGTGGATTAATGCATATATTTCTGAAGCCTGAAAATGCATAGAGCCCTTCAGAAAAGTTCTTGCAACATAATACCGGTCCGGGAAGTCACTCAGACCCTCCCTATAGCAAAATCGAACAGCATTACGTCTGGGGGCTTGTTCTAATTTATTCTTAAATAGGTCAGAAAGAACAGGGACCCTACCAGAGGGTGGAGTCAGGGCTGAGGGTAGAGGTAGGGCTGAGGGGCCTTCCCCTGGATCATCTAATGGAGGGGAAGGTGTCAAAACTGTAGTAGGAAGAGATGTAGATATATGTGGCAAAGGAGTCAGGTCTAAAGCAGGCGCCTGTGGGGGTGTATTAGGGGGCACTGTAACAAGCTTAGAGGGAACCAAAGGGGATAGGGGAGAAACAGTCCAAAAGCCAGGCAACGCCATGAAAGGCACAGTCATTTGGGCGGGCATGGCTGAAGGGGGAGAATCCATCAAAACACCACCGTTACTGTTCAGGTTGCAATGTCCCACTATCCCATGAGAGGACACAGCCCCCCCCGGTGTAGAAATGTGCATAATAACCTCAGATTCAGCAGATTCACCAATTTCCCCCCAGTCCTTCACGGATAAATCAGCCGTTTTTGCAACAATAATGTCCTTAGAAGCAACAGTGTCCCTAGCAACAGGTACCTCAGTGGAGCTCATGCAGGACGGTGCAGGCCTGTGTGGGGAAAACAGTACTCCATGCTTGTCCTCGTCCCAGGACAAATCCATCGTCCAGGTGCCCGAAGCAGTCCTTGTCCATCCAGCGTGAACCAGTGCATCCGATGCAGTCAATTGGGGTTCCGTCGTCTCAGGAGCTTCCGATAAACCGAAGTATGCACTGATGAGGTTGGAGGTGGTATCAGAGCAAACCACCGGCAAAGGCAGTCTAGCAACTCCCAAAAGTGGCTCTGAAGCCACACAAGCTATCCCGATCCCCATACCAGAAACAGCAGGGGGAAGAACTCTAGGAACACAGTCTGCAGTCTCCGAACTTGGTTCCACTTCCGAACTTGGTACCACCTCTGAGGCTAGAGGAACAGGCTGCCGTGCTGGCAAGGAAGAATCCTGAACTACAGTTGCAGGAAGCAGCATAACCCCAGCACTATTCACTGCAGACGACTCCTTGGACACAGAGACTGAAGCAGGGACTGCCGTGGATGGCAGTGCACAGGTACATTCCATGACCTCTCTAGAGCAAGACGTAGCACACACTGAGGTCTCCATGTTGCAGACCAGAGATCCCCCTACCGAAGAGTAGGGGAATTTCCCCGGTGTCCTGGCCAAATTTCCCTCATTCACTAAAAATACCACCGACAGCTTAATCTGGTTCAAGGTCAGTTGGCATTCATCTGTATCCCCCTTCCCCAGGTCGTGCCTGAAAATAAGCAGGATTTCTCTAGTGCACTTACCTGGTCAACAACAACTAAATAATATATATATATATATATATATATAGGGGATACATGATGGGCAGGAGTGTGATAAGGAAAATATCTTCACTCCTGCAGAGTGAGATCTGGATACTCACAAGTGCCGAAGACACGAGTGACAGTATCCAGAGCTCACGATGCAGGAGTGAAGATATTTTCCATAACACATGATCTGCACATCATGTGTTCGATTTATACAATAGGGGTATGAGTTTCAGAAGTATTGTTGTGATTTTTTGTGTTCTGTTGCTGTTTCTGTGTTTGCTGTTTCTGTGTGTGACATTTTCTGAATGAGCTGGCAGTGTTACAAACTCTGGGAAAAGCTGATGTTTGTTTTGCAATGCTAAGTAAGTTATCTTCAGGCAGCAGTGAGAAAGAAACTGTTTTGTGAAGTTGTGTGCTTTAGAATTTTTGCTGCAGTCAGCTAAGAGTATCATAGTAATGAGCTGGGAGTGAGAGAGTGTGGGAAGCAGGTGAGGATGTTTTGCCATGATAATTAAGTTAGCTGCAGGCAGCATAGAAACATAGACTTTGACGGCAGATAAGGACCTCTTGGCCAACCTAGTCTGCCCATTTCCCTACCTACAGGATAGGCCACGGATCCTAGTTAACCAACAGCCTATTTCTTCCTACCCCCCCACAAGAATTGCCTTGTGCCTGTCCCATGCATTCTTGAATTCTCCCACAGCTTTAGACCCCACAACCTTCTCAGGAAGGCTGTTCCATGGATCCACTACCCTCTCTGTGAAAGAATACTTCCTCACATTGCCCCTGAACTGCCCCCCCCATCTTTATATTGAGTCCCCTTGTTCTTGCACGTCTCTTTTTCTGAAAGATGCTACCCTCTTGGACTTTGCTGATTCCACTGAGGTACTTAAAAGTTTCTATCATGTCCCCCCTCTCCCTTCTTTCCTCAAGGGTATACATATTAAGCTCCTTAAGTCTCTCCTCATACAGCTTCTCTTGCAGACCCTGCACCATTTTAGTTGCCCTCTTCTGGACTGCCTCTCTCCTGTCTATGTCCTTGCGGAGATGGGGTCTCCAGAACTGAAGGCAGTACTCCAGATGGGGTCTCACCAACTGTCTGTATAGCGGGATAACAACTTCCTGTTTTCTGCTGGTGATGCCTCTCCCTATGCATCCCAGTATACCCCCAGCCCTCCCTACTGCCATCTCACATGGCTTGCTAACCTTAAGGTCATCTGATATGATTACCCCCAGGTCCCTTTCCTTTTTTGTTGTTGTTACTACATCCCCCCATTGTGTATTCTTCCCCTGGGTTCTTGTTTCCCAGGTGCATTATTTTGCACTTCTTTGCACTGAATCCTAGCTGCCATACTTCTGACCATTCCTCCAACCTTGCCAAGTCCCTTCTCATCCTTGCCATGCCTCCTTGTGTATTAACACTGTTGCAGATCTTTGTGTCATCTGCAAAGAGGCATACTTTTCCTTCCAGTCCCTCTGGAATGTCACTTATAAAGACATTAAAAAGGACTGGACCCAGCACTGAACCCTGCAGTACCCCACTAGTAACCCCTCTTTCTTCAGAGTGGACTCCATTTATAATTACCTCCCGTGTCCTGTTGTCCAGCCAATGTTTTACGCAGGCTACCACCCTGGGACCCACTCCCAGGCTGGTTAATTTGACTATTAATCTTTTGTGTGGCACTGTGTCAAATGCCTTGCTAAAGTCTAAGTAGGCCATGTCCACAGCCCTCCCTGGTCTACTACTTTGGTCACTCAGTCAAAGAAATCTATTAGATTCGTCTGACATGACCTTCCCGTTGTGAACCCATGCTGCCTTGGGTCCTGTGCCCCACTGGCCTCTAGGTACTTAACAATTCTTTCCTTCAGAAGTGACTCCATCACTTTCCCTACCACAGAGGTCAAACTGACAGGTCTGTAGTTTCCTGCTTCTGTCTTGGCCTTCCTCCAATCCTCAGGTACAACACCATCCTCCCATGATTTATTAAAAAGAGTAGCCAGTGGTTTCACTAGTTTCCCCCTTAATTCTTTTAGAATTCTGGGGTGAATTCCATCAGGCCCCATTTCTTTGTCCACCATCAGTTTTGGGAGTTCTTGCAGAACCCTTTCTTCTGTGAAAGGACTGGGATCGACCCCCCTATCAAAAGTGCTTCTGTTAATTGGATTAGGCACTTCCCCCTCCTCTTTTGTGAATACTGAGCAGAAATATTCGTTCAGTATCCCTCCTTTTTCACTGTCCTCCTCTGCCCACCCGACGTTCAATCTATTCAGCCTCACTATCCCTCTCTTTGTCTTTCTACGCTCGCTGATGTACCTATAAAAGGTTTTATCCCCTTCTTAACCGAGTTGGCTATCTTTTCCTCAGTTTGGGCCTTTGCTATTCTGACTTCCCTCCCTGCTTCCTTCTGCCTTAACTGGTACAGCTCTCTGTCCTGCTCCTTCTGTGTTTCCTTATACTTCCTGAATGCTATCTTTTTCTCCCTGACTTTCCCAGCCACCTCTTTTGAGAACCATAGTGGCTTTTTCTTTCATTTTGATTTGTTTATTTGCTTCACACAAAGGCTTGTTGCCTCTGTGATGGCAGTTTTGATGATTCCCCATTGTTGCTCCACCCCTCCTTCTAACCTGTTTGCTAGTGCTTTTCTGAGGCACTCTCCCATCTTGCCAAAGTCAGCCCTCCTGAAGTCCAGTACCCTCACTTTTGTATGGCTTGACTCTGTAGCTGAGTTTAACGTGAACCACACTGTTTGGTGATCACTTGTTCCCAGATGGCTACCCACATCTAGATCTGAGATCCTCTCACTGTCCCTATTTGAGAGTACGAGGTCTAAGATTGCTCCCTCATGAGTGGGTTCCAAAACTAGTTGTCTGAGGCCTGCCACCTGTAGGGCATCGAGAATGGCCCTGCTCTTGGATGTGGCTGAAGCAAATGTGTTCCAGTTAACATCTGGCATATTCAGGTCTCCCATCAACAGTATCTCCCCTTTCTCTGCCATTCTAAGAATACCTTCTATCATATCCTTGTCCATTCCCTCCCCCTGACATGGGGGTCTGTACACAACCCCATGTGCGGATTGTGGTGCTCTTTCCAGTCTCCAAGGTGACCCACAGTGCCTCCTCTCCTCTCTGTTAACTCTTTTGTTCAGTTGCTTTTATCCCTTCCTTTACATAGAGAGCTACTCCTCCCCCTCTTCTCCCCTGCCTGTCTCTCCTGTAGGTTATGTACCCTGATATGATAACATCCCAGTCATGGACTCTGTGTACCATGTTTCTGTGACTGCTATGATATCCAGGCATCCCTCTTCCATCAAGGCCACCAGCTCAGGGAGCTTGTTGCCAAGACTTCAGGCATTGGTACTCATTACCCTCCATTTCCTGATGGCCTT
This sequence comes from Neoceratodus forsteri, assembly GCA_016271365.2. Classification (NCBI taxonomy): domain Eukaryota; kingdom Metazoa; phylum Chordata; order Ceratodontiformes; family Ceratodontidae; genus Neoceratodus; species Neoceratodus forsteri. Next base: position 909,812,364 of record CM057455.1, on the reverse strand, counting down.
ACTCCTTTTTGCCTCATCCCTGTCCTTCTTGCCTTTGTCACTTTCCCCATTTACCCCTGCCTTCTCCCTTTCGACACCTCTATGTTGGTGTTTACCACACTTACTACCATGATTTTTGGGGGCTAGGTTTCCTGCTCCTTTCCAGTGTCTCCCCCCTTGGCTAGTTTAAATGCTTGCCAATGAAGCATTTAAACCTATCACCTAGGATCCTGGTTCCCCTTCTGGACAGACGCAGCCCATCATGCCAGTATAGGCTTGCATCACTCCAGGTGGACCCCCAGTCCCCAATGAAGCCAAATCCCTGAGCTCCACACCAGTTTTTCAACCACTGATTGAATCCCATGGTGCGGAACACCCTAGCCTCTCCTACGCCATAGATGGGCAGCACCTCCTAGAAGGTTACCGTGCATGCTACTTGTCTAAGGCCCCTCCCCAATTCCACAAACTCTTCCTGCACTTCTCTAATCCCTTTCTTAGCCAGGTCATTCGTCCCTAGGTGGACAATGACATCCAGCTCCCTTCCCTGTGCAGCTGCTCCTGCAATCCTGAAGATTCGATCTCTGTCCCTCCAAGCCATGGCGCCAGGCATGTACCTTACCTCCCTCTCCCCTTCCTCCCCCAGTTCTACCTTCCTAACAATGGATTCCCCCAACAGGAGTTGTTTCCTTCCCCTGTGGGGTCCTCTGCCACCCTCCTGTGGGTCTCCTTTGTGGAGGTTCCCAGCATCCTCCTTGGTCTCCACTGCGGGTGCCTCCATAGAGGAAGCACACTTTGCCAGAATGGCATAGAAATTGTGGAGAGGTACAACTGGAGGGATGTGCCTCTGTTCCACCACCCTCACCCTCCCTGAGCCCACTGTGGTCCAACCGCTCCTCTTTCTTGGCAACATCTGAGGCAACAGCAGTGGCACTGGTGGTCCCTGGATGGAAGAGGAGGTCCCACAAATCCTGGCCAACTCAGCCTGGAGATGAGCAAGCTCCTTCTTTAGCCCAGAGAGGTGCCTGCAGATGGGACAACACCGCATCCTCCAGAACATCTCCCGGAAGACTGCTGCTCCACAGCCACTGCACTGCACCACTCCCATCATGTCTTATTTCTGGCCCCTTAACTGTTTGGAATCCTTACTCTTTCCTCTGTTTTTTTTTCTCTTCTCTCTCTACTTACTTTCTGCCTGTGTGCCCTTTAAGCTCCCGATTGTCCTGTTCTGAGACAAGAATATCCTATATTTCTCAGTAGATCCCTTACTTGCTCAGAGGCAGACCTCCAGCAGCTAGAGGGGGCTGGACAGCAACTCTTGCCCTTCTAAGATGGTGGGTCTTTGGTGGCTCTGTGATCACTCACTTCCTGCTCCCAAACAGGAAGTTCCTGTTGTCGGTCAAATCCTGTGCCTTTAAAAGTAGAACTAGTTTTGGGTGGGAGGGTGGTGGTGAGGGAAGGAGGGCAATATAGTCCCAGTAGATAGGTAAGTCCAGTCACACAGCAGTCCTTCCTCCTGGTGTCTTCTGCCAAGCTACTGGCAGAATCTTTCTAAGGCAGTCTTTAAATTTAGCTTCCTTCTAGCTAAGCCACTTCCTCTACTTACTAGATCTTTCTACAAGTAATTTAAACTGCACAGCTATCAAGTCCTTTCAATCACCTGAGATTTACACCTAGATAACTATTCAGATAACCATTCAGTTCAGTTAACTCAGACAAACACACACTTTTTTTTGTTTTGTTTGTTAATTTGTTTTTTTTAACCCTAAATTAAAGGTCCAAGTACAAGAGTTCTACTTCTTTAGTCCCAGAAGAGAAGTCCAGTCACACAGCAGTCCTTCCTCCTGGTGTCTTCTGCCAAGCTACTGGAAGAATCTTTCTAAGGCAGTCTTTAAATTTAGCTTCCTTCTAGCTAAGCCACTCCCCCTACTTACTAGATCTTTCTACAAGTAATTTAAACTGCACAGCTATTAAGTCCTTTCAATCACCTGAGATTTACACCTAGATAACTGTTCAGATAACCATTCAGTTCAGTTAACTCAGACAAACACACTTTATTTTGGTTTTGTTTGTTAATTTGTTTTTTTTAACCTAAATTAAAGGTCCAAGTACAAGAGTTCTACTTCTTTAGTCCCAGAAGAGAAGTCCAGTCACACAGCAGTCCTTCCTCCTGGTGTCTTCTGCCAAGCTACTGACAGTGAGTCATCTCACTCTGAGCCATGAGATAAATGTCAGTTATTACATGTATCACACTCTGAGCCATGAGATAAATGTCAGCCTTTAAGTTTATCTCACTCTGGTGAAGATACATGTTTTTATCACGCTCGTTTATCCTTCACCCCTAGTGTATAAATATAAATATATTCTATGCAAAAACTTCGTTAATGCATCAGTTAGGGTTCTTCTACAGTGACAAAAGCAAGGAAATTCAACATTAGGGTTCCCACCCCTTGCACCACACCCCCAACCTTGCCTCACCAACAGGCATCAGGCTGTGCATTGGGTCATTGGCCCTAACTCTCACCCCATCCCATATGTAAACAAGCTGAGGTGGTGCAGTGTAGGAGAATGGGGTGAGAGTTTGGGCCAATGACCCCAACACACAGCCCAATGTCTGTTGGTGCGGCCAGGGTAGGGGTGGGGTGCAAGGGGTGGGAACCCTAATGTCGAATTTCCTCACTTTTGTCACTGTAGAAGAACCCTAACGGATGCATTAACAAAGTTTTTTGCATAGAATTTCCTTACTTTTTAAGAAAGAATAGAAAAGTAGAAAGTTGTGCAAGTTGGTGGGAGCATGGGGCCCTGTCTGCATTACGAGAGCTAATGCAAAGAGGCACTCTGATAATATTTCTGAGCACCTCTTTGCATTACCGATCGTAATGCACACAGTCAGTGGCTGGCCGTGGAGGTGAGGTGGGCTGTGCCAGTCGCCAGCTGGGGAAGGGTGGGGGTGCTGGGGAAGCTGGCATGGCTGTGTGGGGGGTTGGGGGCCACTAGACTACCAGGAAATACAAAATAATGATTTATTTCATTATAATGGAGGGGGGCCACTAGACTACCATTAATATGTACAATGTCAATGGATATAATTTCATACAGATCAGGGGCCACTAGACTACCAGAGATATTAAAAGTAATAATTATTTAATACAGCTTGGGGGGTGACTAGACTACCAGGGGTGAAAAAAATACACATGGGGGCACTAGACTACCAGGACATTACACATTATAATATTATTTATTACAATGGGGAGGGGGCACTAGACTTCCAGGGATATTTATTACAGTAGTATTGTTATTCAAATGGGGAAGAATGAAGCTCCATGAGCAAAACCCAGCCTAATTTAAGTTTGTAGGACACCCCTGGGCTCAGAAAAATCATTTTAAAATCTAGCCATCTCGTCCTTCGCTCGCGATGCACAATCGTGATCAAAGAATCTGGCAATCAAAGAATTTGCAGGCTCATGATCAAAGATCGTTCGCGAGCCGCAAATGAAGATTTCAAAAGCTCAAAACTCTATTTTTAGACTGATTTGGATGCAACCAAAGGCATGGCTTGATAGATCGGGGTCCCCTGAGTAAAACCCATTCAAGTTTTACTTCAGAAGTGACCCCTGAGCCAAGATATTTGTGTTTTTCCAATCGGAAAATTGAAAACAAGATGGCGGACCTCACGATCAAAAATTTTTACAGATCCTCGGGGACAAAGATTCTTGAACCACGAGGCTGCAAATTCTTTGATTGCCAGGTGGGACCAGATGGCCAGAACCCCATTCTTTGTTCGCAAAACATACATATAAATTTTCCCTTGACTTATAATGGGAACTTAAAAGTGGCATAACGTTTGAACGCCTTAATATTTTTACACCAAACAAAAAGTGGCATGTTCGGCCATGAAAGCTCTTTCAAACAAGTTATCTTGCACAGCAGCACACCACACAATGGCCGAGCAGGGCCACATCCCAAATCCCAAAAGCGGCCTCCAAAAATGGATAATTTTGCATTTTTCAGTGTTCTAATACGCAAACACTGTAAGTCCGACCAAAGCACAATTTGGCAGATCAAGAGATCTACCATGTCCCACCATGCTTTCCAAATTTCAGGCAAATCCATTGAACGAGTCCAAAGTTATTAAGGCCCAAATGTTTGACTTTCGTATGTAACTGACCACTGAACCCTAACTATAGTGGCGCGACCGCACCACTATAATATATAATATATATATATATATATATATATATATGAAACATTAAGGGTTGAGCCCATAACCCCCATACCCTGCACCCCCATCCTCCACAGACTGACAGACACTGGGGTGTGCCATTGCAGTCGTGTGGCCCAACTCTCTCCCCATTCCAGGTGTAAGCAGGTTGTCATGCTACAGTAAAGGAGAATAGGGTGAGATTTAGGCCTCATGACCCCAATGGCACACCCCAACATCTGTTAGTCCATGGAGGATGGAGGTGAGTGGTGTGTGGGGGGGGGTTAAGGGCTCAACCCTAATGTTTCATTTCCTGACTTTTTCGCTTTAACCCTAAATGATGCATTAAGCACAGTTTTTTTGCTATGAATTTCCTTACTTTTTGAAAAAGTGTAATATATCAAGTAAGAAACATGTATTGGTGGGGGCTCTGCACTCCCAATAAGTTTCCCATTTCTGCATAACAATATGCATCTGTGGGAGGCCTGCGCTCCCACTTCCGCATAGATCCAGAGCCATACAGCAGCCCTGCAGGGCAAGAAACCCTTGTAACACTAATCTGCCTATATCTCAGGAACCGTAACAGTTAGAAAAAAAATTCAAGTGTCATTGTAACCATGACAGTGAGTAGAGCATGAGACCAATACTGGCCAAACCCCTGTCTAACATTGTTTCCAAGATATGGGCACTGAAAAGCACTGGACAGGCACTCTTTGAACCCTTTTTACAGTAATTTCACAATATCTCATGAACCATGCAACGTACAAAACAAATTCCACTGCAGGATAACTCTACGATATCAAATCTTTTTCCAGAGACATAGATCATGCCATCAGTAGTGAAAAATCTATATCTCATTTCATTTCCGAGATAACAGCACCGAAAGTTGTGACACAGACCACAATGTTACCCTATGGGAAAAATGTCACCTATGTCATTAATTATCTATGCAACCAATTAATTCCCCATCACCTAAGCAGCATAATTCACATCTCTAGGACATCCCCTCAACACTCTTCAAATTTCAAGTATAAAGACCAAACCGTTATTGAGATATGGTCATCCCAATTTTGGCCCTTTGGTCTTCCTTAGGGTCATCTGGTCTTCCCCATGGATATCGCAAAATATACATATACATATACATTTTCACATAGGATATAATGGGAACTTAAAATTGTAATAACTTTTGAACTAATTAATATTTTTTCACCAGACAAATACTGACATGTTCCTAGGCCCAAGCTATTTCTACGTCCCAAGTTTTGGATCAATAGACCTCACGGCGTCCGCGAAGCGCCACTGACAAAAACATGCAAAAGTGTCTAAAAGTGCATTTTTTGGTGCTTTGTTGTGCAAAAACCATATGTCTGACCAAAATGCAACTTGGTTAATCAAAAGATCTAATATACCAGATCGCACATTCCAAATTTTGTGCAAATCCGTTGAACGGTTGCAAAGTTATTAACGTGCACAATTTAAAGTTTAACACTAAAGTGCCTACTCAGCCCTAAATATAGGGGCACAACCGCACCCCTACAATATATATTTCTGTATATATATATATATAAAAAATTTAAGGTGAAAAAACTATAGCATAACAATATATCTAGCTGTGGTTAACTGGGTAAATGCATGGTTTGCAAATAGGACTGAGAGGGTTGCCATAAATATCATCCTGTCCAGTCAGGACGCAGTTATAAGTGGGGTTCCACAGGGCTCTGTACTTGGTCCTATATTATTCAACATCTATTTAAGCGACATGCAAATAAGTACCCAAAACTGGTTATTTAAATTTGCCGATGATTCCAAACTAGGGGAAATGGTGGATAGTCAACACAACCTTAATTCACTTACACTAGACCTTAAAAATATTAAAAGCTGGGCCCAAGAAAATAAAATGGAATTTAATACTGATAAATGTGTGGTCTTGCACTTCAGGTTACGGAATCCCAAAAACACCTACTGTATAAATAACATCCAACTCAAAGCCACAAGAAAGGAACGGGATCTGGGCATATTAGTAAATACCAAACTTACATCTGTTGACCATTGCACGAAGCTGGCAAACACGACCAATGGTCTACTCAGACAAATAAAACGTTCCTTTCTTTCTAGATCTGAACAATGTCTGATCCCACTGTACAGGGCATGTGTCAGACCATACATTGACTATGGGTCACCCTTCTGGAATCCATGTCTGAAGGGGATATTGATAGACTGAAAAGGGTACAGAGATGGGCAGCCAAGATGGTTCCCAGATTATCAGCTAAAAACTATCAGTCTAGACTACAAGTAATGGGCCTATATTCTCTACAGAATAGGAGACATAGAGGGGATCTACTGTTTTTATATAAATTACTGAAATCCCCAGACCTTATGGATCAATGTGGACTAGCCTATACTACCAGCCGCACTGTTCCTAGACAGCACAACAAGCAACTTACAGTCCTCAGATCAAGGACAAATCTCCGATTAAATTTCTTCTTAGTGCAGGCACCTAAACTCTGGAATGTATTACCACAGAAATTGGTCGACAGTGGTAACTTTGATTCATTCAAAAAGGGTCTTGTTTGTTGGTTAAACCACAATCAAATAACATAAAATTGCCCACAGAATTGTGGGGGAAAATCTAGATGGGCCATGGCCTGCTTTTTTCCAATAACAACCTAGTATCCTAGTAAACCTAGTGAACACATCTTTACCTCCTGATTTTGAGGAGTGTGGCATTAGACTGTGGCCATCAATTAGGGGGTAGCTTATGAACTTTTTACATTCACGCATGCATGGTGAACTTCTTGGGATAGTGACTTTTGAAGGGTGTGACACTATCTGTCCAATGCAGAGTGCTCTGCAAGTGGCTCAACAGTATCACACCAGTCATCAGCCAGTCTGATCCTGACGCTGTTTTGCCTGAAGTGGTCTGCATTTAAAAAGGCAAAGCTGCACCAATCATGTGGTGGCTTTTTCCTTTCTTCTGTAGGTCACCACGCAGCAAACAGCTGTTTGCGTCCCGATCAGCCTGGCTGACATCTCCACCCCCCCATCACCCCACCTGTCCCTTCCTGGAAGGTGGGAGGAGGCACCTTCCTCCTCTGCCTGCTCCACTTCCCACTGACTTCTTTTGCAATTCACCCACCTGTGAGGAATAGGCCACAGCCTAAGCTCTGTACGGGCTGGAAGTATACAGTGCCCAAAAGCACTTTCACTTTAAGCGTGATCACGCTAGCAGAACACCCCCCCCTTTCCTGCTGACATTGGTGTGTTCAATCCCCATGTCAGCATGTATCCCCCCTCCCCCTTTAATGTGGCACACTGAGAACCCACCCCAGTGTGCCAAAAAACTACTTCTTGTTTCCAACACTGGGATGTCCACTCCCGGTGTCGGATGCACCAAACCCCCCCATGGTGCTATATTCTCAGCTGACCTTGGGGTGCCCAATCCCCGAGTCAGCATTGATCCCCCCTCCAGTACTCTGGCACACTGGGAGCCCACCCCAGGGTGCCAAAATCCATGTTATTAAATAGTTTACCTGTAAAAAAGGAAACAGTCTCAATAGGTCTTTTTTTTTTAAAAAAAACTGAAAAAAAAAAAAGAAAACGGTCCCTCGTCGTTCACTACAGCTCCCTCTCCCCCAACCCGCACCCTCCCTCTAAGCACCCCACCTCCCCACACCCTCCTCAGCCATACATACATCCAGAGGTTGGGAGCAGCAATCTTCTGTGGACTGGGAATATGTCTGCCTTCTTCAAAAGCTGACTGCAAACTGAAGAAAAACACGGTAAGCCCTAAAATGGCAATCAATGGGGGGTTTCAACTTAAGTTAATATCTCAGCCACTTTTTGGAGGTTTGGTCCCAAATGTTCAGCATGGGGTTCTTGGAACCCCACCTCATGAACACTGTCACTGTAATTTTGTTTCTTGGTCCCAAAAGGTGATTTCAAGGTTGCTGCATGGAATCACCTTTCGCGACCATTTAACAAAATGACAGTGCCACTGTTCATGAGGTGGGTTCCCAAAAAGCCTTTGTTGCAAATTTGGTGAAAACTGCCAAAATGATCGAGTTATGACCATCAATTGCATATCTATGCACTCATAAATATCATAAATTTTTAATATTTTCACCCAAATTTCCAACATTGCCATTTTTTCACACCCCCTTATGAACAGTACAGCTGTCATTTTTTGCATCCTTCCCGAAATGTGTTTTTATACCTGTGGTACAGAATGGCGCAGTCGCTCTGTGAAATCAACTTTTGGGACAGATTAACTAAATCCCAGTGCCACTGTTCATATAGGGAGGTCCCAAAAAAGCCATGTTGAAAATTTAGTGAAAACATTCCAAAAAATGACTGCGTTATGAGCGTGCATTGCACAATTACTACGCACACTCGTAACTTTGCCACTTTTTTATGTTTTCCCTCCAAATTTTCAGCATTGCCATTTCTTCACACCTCCTCATGAACATTACATCTGTCATTTTTCACATCCTGCCCAAAATGTGTTTTTGCACCTTTGGTACCGAATGGCACACTTGCTATGCGAAATCACCTTTTGGGATTGAGTAACGAAATTATACTGCCACTGTTCATGAGTTGGGGTCCCAAAAAGCCCATGTTGAAAATTTGGAGCAAAAATACCAACAAACATCTAGGGTGTTAGGGTTTCCAACCATAACGTCCACCCTGTACAGACTGATAGGCATCGGGGGGTGTGACTTGGGGTCGTCGTCCATAATGCTCACCCCATTCCACCACCACCCCTACCCTGCAGCCAATGACAGGCATCGAGGTGTAACATGGGGTCTTCAGCCCTAACATTCACCTCATTCTCCTATAGTGCACCCATCTTAGCTTATTTCATTATGGAATGGGGTGAGCATAAGGGCCAAAAACTTCAAGGCACACTGCAACACTGGTCGGTGTCTGTAGAGCTGGGTGAGGTGGAATGGTGTGAGTGTTATGGTCAATGACCCAAAGGCACACCCCAATGCCTGTCAGTCACTGCAGGGTGGGGGTGGGGGTTGGTGTTACTTCAATACTTCACTGCTATTCTTATTATGCATCACTCTAACTCCTGCACTATCAATGCCAATACCAGCAAGTAAACATTCGGCATTGACAAATGCTTGTTTTTCTAATGAAGTGAATCAGTGCTGGAAGAACATAAGAAATTTGTGTTGAGAGTGATGTCTTAAAATGCAAGGCAGAGGAATATACATAGAAAAATATGGCAGGCATTTAGAACAGCAAAGCCAACAGCAAACTTTTGGCATTGACAAATGCTTGTTTTTCTTTGCATGTACAGTACAGACTTTGTTTCCTTCATTTAGAACTTCCTTTTAAAAAAATGTTCATTTTCAAAACACCAGAACCACCACCTTTGGGGCAGGATCAAATCAGCCTGCAAGTTGCATACAGTAATTAAAAAATCCCTGCCATCTTTTTAATTATTGATTAGCAAGAAAGTTATTTTTCATGTGTTTTAACTTTTGCCACTTCATAGCACTAAAACCATTGAACCAATCTGCATCTAAATTAATAATTATTGGTATCCTGCCTGAATATTCCTATGTCAAAGGCACCCACATTATAAACAGCCTAAAATTTGGGTTCTGTATGGAAATGCCTTCTCAACTGTTAACTACAAAGTAGTGGCACTACTATGTCAGTATTATAATATTTTTCAAAGTTTTCCCTCAGAGTTGAGTAGACTATTATTGAAGATCCACAAGGAAATGAGCATTATTAATATAACAGATGTATTCCTTGAAGCTGCAAATAGTTTCCAAATCTTTAACACATCACAGATTACGGTGTACCTTAACAGTGACAGAACATAATTTGTGTAATGTTAAATGCCCTCTTGTTTTACTTTTCACATTAGCCATGCATTTGAATATGTTTTGTTCATTTTTTGATAAATTAATATCTAACATTATAGTGCTTCAAATTTGCTATAACATTGCTCTTCTCTCTCATCAGCAGCTACTGGTCTTTTACTATTTCAAAGACATTCCTTAACTTCAGTAACATCATTACATACTATTCATCTGAAAGGTCCAGAATGGTGTAAATGATATGCAACAATGTTCAGGCAGCATGAAAATAGAAAGCAGAAGCTATTGGCAAGAGCTGAATTAGCTGCAGGAGACAGTATAGCGCAGTGGTTTAAGGCTCTGAGCTGCAAATCTGGTGACATCCAGCAGATGAGACCTGGGTTTCAATCCCACAGCTTCCACTTGCATACTGTGTGACCCTGAGCAAGTCACTTAACTTCCCTGTGCTCCCAGGTCACTCCTGTAAAAAAGCTTTCAGCTTAGTGTGCTATTCCTGGTTAAACAACTAAATAATAACTAAATAATAATGAATTCTGGGTAATTACAAAGGCGAGATTATTAATATAAGAAAAAAAGGTGAACACATCAGAATACAGAAATGAGAGTAAAAGGAAAACAAGAGGGCAGTTAAAACATACAAAAAGTGTTTCCTAATACCTGTATATGCAATAGTGGAAGTCAATTATTGCTGGGTAATTATCACCTCTACTGTATAGTAATGTGCTTTTGTTTGTAAGGCCTTTCAGACCACTTATTGATAATGTAATTTCTTTTTCAAGCTAAGATAACACAGAATACTGAAGTATGAAAGCTAGTTAACAACTTACCTAAACAGCAGCAGTTTCTGTATCATGTGGATACATGAATGTGTATTCTTGCTAATAGCATTTCTGATTAGATTATTATGCATTATTTGGTAGTCATGGTAAAAAAGGAATGCAGTGCAGTCCTTGCTTTAAGTCTTGCAACATAGCCGGCCTGGTGGCACTGAGGGCTGAGGCGCTGGACGCCTTACCTTGCGCAATGCTGGCTACCCATGTTTGGGAATGAGTATGGGCCGACGAGGGTCAGCAGAGACAGAGAGGGAACGAACATCTGACAGACTGCTGTCCCTCTCCAGTGAGGGGGGTTCTCAGAGGTCGGCACCTGTCTGCTCCCTAGCAGAGGCTGGGGGACAGGGTGCTGTGCTGTAGAAGGGGAGGAATTGGTGCAGACGCTTGGAGGAAGTGCATGCAGATTCATGCTTGCTCTTCTCTGCAGGCATCATTGCACTCCTCGACTCCCTGGGTAGAAAATCCAGAAACCAAGTTGCTTCAGCAGAATGGTGCAGGGCGCCTCGCAGGCTCCACTCCCAGCCAGCCACAGTGCTGGCCCTCTGAATCTGGTCTCTGGTGGGGGTTGGGGACCCCACCGGCTCTGACGGGGGGCAGAGGTAAGCACTGGGGCCAGGCCAGTGCTGGATGGTGGACGTCAGGGGACAGGGCTGGGGGCGCCCTCCGAAGACAAGCCGGCAACAGCAAAAAGAAATAGCTAAAAAAAATAGATCAAATCACCGTAAGTGTGCATAAGGCAAATTACTTTACTTGCTTTAAGATTTGCTTGAAGTCTAATTCAATAAATTACATCTAGTTTTCCCTATATTTGATTTTAAACCATGTTATCTACATACATGCAGAATGATGGCTGGGAAATCAGTTATTTACCAAGCTACACTATGTGGCTGAAAATCTTATTCAAGTTTTCAAATAAAACCCACTGACTGACCTGAAGGAAATACATTTTTTTTTTACTTGGACCACTGCAATATGCATGGTAAGAACCTTACTGAGCAACAAGGAAGAACAGGGAGATCAAACTCTGGATTAAAGACAAGGGACAGTAGTGTTTAGAAATTTGATGAGGCAGGGACCATAGCCTGTGGAAAGGGAACCTCTGTATCCTGCCGTGGCACAAAATAAATTTAAATGAGGGAGTAGTCAGTTCCTATATAGGCAAGGCCCCTGGAATTCTACAATTCCATGCCTGTGGCATTTCCACAGAATTTGTGTCATGTCACACAATATATATATATAGTGCTGCAGAATATATTGTTCTTATTACATTTTCATTCAAATATACAGTTTTCCCAAACAACCCCACTCCCTTCCCCATCTCATTTATCCTGCAGTCCCTCTTCTATACTCATCACTTTCTCGCCCCTCTCGTGATGGCAGGCTCCATTCACTTTGTGCATCTTTTCTATCCCCCCTTTACCCATTCTGCCTCCTAGCACTTCTTCCCTTCCTCCAGCTCCCTGTCTCCCTACCCCCTCCTCCCCTACCCCAGTTACCTTCCTCCCCAAGACCCCCCTCTCTGTACCCCAATCTCTGTGCACAATATTCCTGTCCTGCTGAACCTACCACCCTCCCCTTCCCCCACCTCCCCACCTCCCTGTCTCCCTACCCCCTCCTACCCCTACCCCAGTCACCACCCTCCCTAGACTCCCTCCCTGTACCCCATCTCAGTGCACAATATTCCTGTCCCTCTGAACCTACCACCCTCCTCTGTGATGTCATCTATAGCCCCATGTTTTCACTTTTTTTTTTCCTTTTCCTTCAGCCCCCCTGGTGAAGACTTGTCTCACTCTATGTGTATCATCTATGTGCACATTAGTGCAGTTAGTTTTTGTGTGTAATGTATCAGTTATTTGCAACAATCCAAGTTGTACCTTATCATTGCCATTGCTGTTTACTCGTGCTATCCAAATCTGTTTTGTATAAGATCATGTTCATCATTGTATTGTTTGAACTCTCCAGAGCCTCCTTGTGAATGAGCTTGCTCAATGGAGTAATTTCTGTAATAATAAACTCATAGGTATCATAGGTATCATAAGTGTTACAGAGCTTTAAAGACTTCCCTCCATATTAGCTAGTTATCTGTTCATGAATAGCCCGCAATATTTTTTAAGCTTAGGTAAGCATCACGACGAGTCTTAAATGTATCCATGTTATTACTAGCCACTACTTCAATTGGAAGCTCGTTCCATGTTTTGGTCACTCTTACTGAAAACCACATCATTCTTTTTTTTGTTCTACAGCGTTCATCCTCTAGCTGTAGGGGATGTGTCCTAGTATTATATATTTGTTCCCTCAGTACAAGGCCTGAGTGTTCCCATAGTGACTGATCATTCAGTGCCATAAAGATCATACATATATCCCCCATCAGCCTACGGTATTCAAGGGAGTAAAGTCCCAGCCTCTGGAGCCTATTGTTGTAGTCCATTCCTCTAACCTCAGTTATCTGCCTTGTTGCTCTCCTCTGTACCCCCTCAACTGCCTTTATAATTCCTTTTTCCCTCGGTGCCCAGAACTGTGCACAGTACTCCACATGAGACCTCACCAAGGAGGTATACAAGGGCAGCATCACCTCCCTGTCCCTACACTTGATATGCTTATGGATACAATGGAGTATGCTACTAGCCTTTTTTATTACTTGCTGGCAGTGCAAAATTGGGCTAAGGTCATTTTTTACCCTAATACCGAGATCTCTCTCATCCAACTAAAAACTAGAAAGAAATTTCCAAATTCTAGTTCAACTCCCTTCCCTCCTATTTTAAATCCCTTCTATCATCTCCTCCTTCCTTCTCTGCAACACTAATTCCCATTCTCTTTCTTTTCCTTCTAGAAAATCTACTGTTGGACAATTTTATTTTTCTTACTGATTTTCTAAACTTTGATCTTCCCTTCCCCTTTCTATTCATTCTGCCTCTTCTCCTTCCTCCCTAAAATCTCTTCTTTATGACCTTTGTTCTCCTACCTGCAACTGTCTATGACCACCTCCTCTTCTTATTCCCTTTCTCTATACATATGAGTGTGTTTTAGTTTCAACTTGCATTCATTTATTATTTTACCTCTAATGATTTATATTTATGCTTCATGTATTACTATAGTACTGTAATTGACTTCTTATTTTCATCAGTTTATTACTTAGCTAGCTCCTTCTCCCCTTCCCCCAAGATGCATCTGGAAACAAGGTGTTCTCAGCTCAGTATATCTTTCCTGGTTAAACTGTTAAATAAATACATCTGAAAAGAAAATGAAGCGATTTGCTCTCCAAAAAACTGTCTCTACTCATTATTCACCATTTCCATAGGTTTTCTGGCTTCCATTTAAACAAGTTTCTTGTAACATGATCCTTTTGCTTTTATTTCTTTCAATGCCCAAACCTTCAAACAGATGTTTAAAACTATTCCAGCTATTTAGTTTCTTATGATGTGCTCACCTTCATTAAGTTTCTTGTTCCCTTCTGGCTCCTTCTCGAAGGTGTAGATCCCTCACCAATACCACTTCCTGTGTTTAGATAGACTCCAGTTAGGGAGCCATGCCCCCGAACGTGTCAGTCATAAGCACTCATAAGGCACTAATGCCAAGAGTGGGGATTTATTAAGCCATAATTATTGTGGGAACCCAGCCTCCATAGACAAATGAGTTAAGCACCAGTGCAAATGTAGCAGGTCAAGTGAATGCTTTTTGTCTGAAAAATCTTTTTATTGTGGTTTATCAATTTGAAAATGTTATACTCCTAGAACGTTACTCTAGTGATTATGGAGGTTGGGTTCCTCTAGTAATTATGGTTTGATAAAGCCTTAATAAATTGTTTAGCATACTCAAAAAGATTCATAACATTGAAAATCTTGAAAAATGTATAAATTCCTACTCATGGCATTGTTGCCTTATGAGTGCTTGTGATTGACAAGGTCGGGGGTGTGGCTCCCTGATGTGAGTCTATGTAAATACAGGAAGTGGTACTGGTGAGTGCTCTATACCATTGAGAAGGAGCCAGAAAGGACCATGAAACTTAAACTTAATGGAGGTGAGCACATCTTTAAGAAACTAAATAACAGGTGGTGCTAGACAGCCACTGACTAAGATGGCCACCTGATATGGGAGTACCAAGTAACCACAGGACAATAACAGATTTTTATATGTATTTCAGCCATCATAGCTAAACCAGTCTTAAAGGGTGACATACCTGAGGGTCTTTTTTTTAAAGAACTCTAACGGATAATTAACCAACTCTGAAAGAGTGCCAGAAATATTGAGAGGGGCATTGCATGGCACATAGCAGCAAAGCCTGGTGACAAACGCTCAGTGGCCTGAGCTAACAGAGCCACAGCAATCCCTGAAGAAATCTGATTTGGTGGAGATTAAATAAATGCTCAGGACATTACTAGAGGACATACCTGAAATAAGGAATTCAGTGGCAGTGGTCGAGCAGAGGGTAGAGGCAACAGAAACCCGGATCGCTGAAACAGAATTGTTCTCTCTGCAGGTGGAGTCAAAAGCTCTAAGGCAGGAGGACCAGATAACAGCACTAGAAAAGTAGCTGGCACAGCTTTTGGACAAAGTCGATGACCTTGAAAATGGAGGTTATCACAACAACATATGGATTGTAGGAATGCCAGAGGGCTCAGATGGGCCCTATATGAATGAATGAATTTCTTCAAACCATGATCCCTAATCTTCTGGATCATTACTGGGATGGGCCACTGGAAATTGAGTGGTTCCACAGGCCTCTAGCTCCAAGGTCTGCTCGAGGTGAACCACCAAGCCCAATACTGGCCTATTTTCTAAGATATACAGTAGAGTCAGCCATGATGAAGTGCAGTAACTTGCAGTAATGACATGTCACAAAATCCTGCATAACAAAAGGGCTTAATTGCCATTGACTTACTATGTTCCTTGTAGTAAACTGCAGCATTCTGTGATATTCTGCAGCATTTCTGCATTGTAGCCTGGCTGTCACATCTGTAGTGTTAAGGAGGAAATTTTAAAAAAAGCATGGGAAAAAGGACAATTGCATTGGTTACGGGGTGTATTTGTACCAGGACTTCTTGCAGGAGGTAGTTGAATGCCACAAAGCCTTTGCATCAGTTAAAAAATAACTTGCTAAAGTAGGAGAACAGTACTTACTACGATACCTGGCCACCCTACATGTCAACTGAGTGCAAAAGTGGCATTCCTTCTTTACTCCCCAAGCAGCAGATAGTTTCACTTCCCAGGCAATCAAAGGGATGAAGGACCATATGGAGATGAGAGGACAGCCTACCACACTGCTGCCTGCCAGTTCTTCTCATAAACCACAAGCTGTAAGTAGACCGTCAGCAGCTCTGACCTTGCAGCAACCCATATGCCTTAACCAAGTGGAAGCACAAGAGAACAGGCAAATAGTGAAGTCCAGAAGGTCTAAACAATGAGGGAGATCCTGAGAAAAGAGCCTGCAGAGCAAATCAGCCTCTCCTAGGGTGAGGATCCGTAATACGCAGAGACAGTTCCAGACACTTGTCCCCAGGCTCGAGTACTCACTCCTATGACAGGGAACCTCCTCACAAAGTTACAATAGAAAAGCACTCCAGTCAAGAGAATGAACTGGGGGAGTGCTGGATCAGAGGATTATGGAGGAAATGGACTGACATGATCAGGAGTTAGAGGGACTATCCCTATGACCAAGCTGGGCAAATATTGTGGAGAGAGATGGCAAAGGAATGGTGCAGTTGAGAGATGCTCTGGAGCCGCCAAGTCCAAGCAGGAGACACGATTGCTGACTGGGGCAATTGAACTTAACCAGTTGGTCGGCAGACAGTCCCTTCAGAGAAAGATCCAACAGATGAAGTAAATGAGTTATTTAAAAATACCCTGACTGAATAGGTAAAAGTGTATGTGCATCACTAAACTATCTGTGTATTCTCCTCTTCCTTTGTGTATTCTGCTTGCATGCTCTCCCCTTCCCTTACTATCTCCCACTCTCCCTTAACTTTTGAATGTATAATTTACTTTTCAATTTACTTTACTTCTGACCCCCTGTTCCTGTTCCTGTTCCTGTTCTCTGAGCTACCCCTCAATGCTAGTAGAGACCCATGCCTCTTTTCAGGTGAGTTCTTTTTGCAGTGTGATAAACTACAGGGCTATGTCGAAACATAGAAACATAGAAACATAGACTTTGATGGCAGATAAGGACCACTTGTCCCACCTAGTCAGCCCATTTCTCTACTTACAGGATAGACCGCAGATCCTAGTTAACCAAAAGCCTATTTCTTCCTACCCCCCCACATGAACTGCCTTATGTCTGTCCAATGCATTCTTGAATTCTCCCACAGTTTTAGACCAGACAACCTCCTCAGGAAGGCTGTTCCATGCATCCACTATCCTCTCTGTGAAAAAATACTTCCTCACATTGCCCCAGAACCAAGCCCCCTCTGTTGAGAAGCAAGACAGAGGCACCACGTACAGTAAGATGAGGTGGAGGAGAGTAGCTCAGATGGGTAAGGCTATTTTCTTTTTCTGTTTCTTCCTGTGGTTTAAAATGCATTGCTCCTTACCATGGATCATAGGGAGCTAATTGTGAAGCAAAAGGTTCATGGAGAGTTTGGGGCAGGAGTTGGCACAACAGCACACTGCTACAGAGGGAAGATAACCGATCACA
The DNA here is from genome assembly GCA_016271365.2 of Neoceratodus forsteri. Classification (NCBI taxonomy): domain Eukaryota; kingdom Metazoa; phylum Chordata; order Ceratodontiformes; family Ceratodontidae; genus Neoceratodus; species Neoceratodus forsteri. Next base: position 909,794,889 of record CM057455.1, on the reverse strand, counting down.
GAGGGTGGGGGGATGGGAACTTCATAAGGTGCAGCGGGGTATTTGGATAGGGTGCAAGGGAATTTACAAGGTAGTGAAGAACTGTCCTAAGACCGGGTACAGAGGATGTTTAATCTATGGTCAGGGAGAAATGACTCCTTGGGTAAACTTCCTTAGAATGAGAAAGGAGGGTGGGTAGGAACCAAGAAAATGGTTTGCTTTTTTTCAAGGAAATGAGTGCAACACAGTTATGTCCCTTCTCTTTCAGAGAAAGAGAGAACAAGCAGAGTGAATATGGCAGAAACAGGGTGTGTGTGGGAGAGATTTCCTGTGGGGGAGGCAAAATGACATGGGGGAAGGGTGTGTGGAAAATGAGAGATAGGGATATGGGGGGTACTATATATCATAGAGGGAAAGTACAAGAGACAGGGGATAATGTGAGAAAGGAGGGGCATGTCTCTGTCAGATGGAGGGTGACATAGAAACTGTCCTATGATGGGAGACTCTGAGGGAGAATGACCAGAGGTATGAATAATGAAGGAGTTGCTTTGACCCTCTCCCCCCCCCAATGTTTAATGTTAGTCACTAGCCACCACTACCCATAGAGATGCTTAGAGAGAGGGGGAGACAAAGGCAGTCAGGGGACTGCGATTGTTATGAAAAAGAGCACCACCCCCCAGAACATACCCATTTGGTAAAAAGCAAACTAATGCGGAATGGGAGAGGCCAGTGAGGGTTAGGGAGAATTGCATTCAAACACTCTTGCAGGATGAGTCATGAACTTCAGTCCAGCTCTCTGGTCTCATAGAGTACACACCTAATGCAAGGTCTGAGGCATTGATGGCAACACTAGGCTGAAGAGACCCATAGTGATGGTTACAGAGTGCCTGACTCTTCACTGTAAAGATGACAGACAGCGGAAGGGTTATGGATGCTAAGATAGGGGTTGATAGCGCTTTAGTGGGAGGAAGGCAGAAGCTGGGCAGTAGATTTACAGCCCCTACTAAACTAGACAGCCTCCCACTAATAAAACAGTTCTGTTCGTATTGGTTAATGTTTGAAGTGTTGCTATATCTAACCACAGATGCTCCAAAAGTGTTATCACCTGATGCAATAAAATATGGACCTATAACAATAAGCAGTTACCTGTCTGGCTGTGATAATTTGACTCAAAACACTCATCTTTATAGACCACTAGTAGACTTAACTGTATGTTTTTGCTTCCTAGCACTGACACATGGTGGAGCACTCTCAGGGAGAGAAACCGCATGGTGATGCTAAGCTGGAGGTGGTACCGGGACTTGGCACAAGCTGGTAAGATCTGCCCTTTTTCTTAGACTATGCATGTGGACAGGCAGGCTCAGGTGGCTCTCAAATGACAGAGTTAAAGTTAATATCATGGAATGTACAAAGGATAAATCACTCTCCAGTAGCCATCACTTATAGCACCAGCGCTTACCATGAGCAGGCGTTTTTAATGGGCGGAAACCGAAAACCATTTGCCATTTCAAGGGACTGCTATTAATAAACGTATATGTATTACAGATTTTGCCTGTCTGCTATTTTGTCCATTTTCCTGTTCGTTCCCCTGTCTGTTTCCCCAATTTCCCCAGAACTTCAATACATAATTTGAGGATTTGAGGATGACTAAACCGTTGCTCTTGTGATCTGACACAAACACAGCATTGGAAGGAGCCACATCAGGAGAGCACACAGGGAAAGCAAAGTGATTGCGATTAGCCAGACATCTGAGGTGAGACCGGTGACACTGATTGGAGATCAAAACAAATTCACTTTTTATACTTACACTCTGTGCATATGTATAGTTAGATTGCTAAAGTATGTTACAAGAGTAAATAAAAAACTGAACTGCACAATGATGGCACATGTGTTAATTCTCCACAGATGATGAAGTGTTTCTCCGACATGGATTAGGAGCAAGGGGCCAGGAGGGAAGGTGAGCAAGGGGCTAGCGGGGGAATGGGTCCGGAAATTAAAAACAGACATTCTGGTTAAAATTTCGGTAAACTGACCACCCTGAATAACAGGTAGAATGTCAGATCATGAACATACTCACTGTAAGTGGCTTTAACTTTATTAAAAGGAAAAAGATACTTTATTATTTAAAGTCTACTGAATGTGATATAGTTCTGTTGCAAGAGACCAGTCTTCTCAGAATAGAGGCAAGGAAGTTAGCTAGGGGATGGGTAGGATAGAAATTTTCCAGTGTGTATACAGCAAAGAAGAGAGGGGTCTCTATACTGATCAGGAAAGGGATAGGGATACAGATAAAGTAGTTAGGGATGACATGGGGAGGTGGATAGCCTTAGAGGGCAAGGTCCAGGAGAGACCAATAGTTGTAGCTAATGTATATGGCCTGAACGGGGATGATGGCCCTTTCTACTTGGCCCAAACACAAATGCTGAAGGATCTGGGGACAGCAAATACAATGGTTATAATGGGAGGGGACTTGAACATAGTGCAGGACCCCATTCTAAAGAGTACCTTTGTGTAATCAGGAGAACCCTCACATAAGATGGCCCGAAGGGCCCTTAGATCAGCATGCCAGGAGCATGGGTTGGCAGATGTGTGGAGGCTGAAACACCTGATGGACAGCGACTACACCTTTCAGTCCTCCTGGTACCGAACGTGCAGCTACCTGGGTTACTTCCTTGTGAGCTCTAAGTGTATCCATGAGGTAATGGATGCGGAGCTCCAACCTATAGTCCCATCAAGTCACTCCTGGGTAGCACTCATCTTGGTCTTGGCAGATAGCCACACTAGGAACCTGAGATGGAGACTTAACCCTCTCTTATTACAGACGCTGGACTTTGTAGCCTGGCTGACTACAGAAATATAGCTTTACTTTGAAACCAATAACTCCCCATAGGTAGAGGAAGGGATTGTATGGGATGCATTCAAGGTGTACATCTGAGGTTGGATTATAAGCTATGTATCAAATGAAAACTGAAAAAGAAGGCAAGAAACAAAGCAGCTAATGGCAGAATTAAGGGATGCAGAGAAAAAATATGCCCAGACTAAAAAGGAAGAGGAAAAATTTCTAAAACTGGCATTACTAAAGTATACACTCAACTCAGTACATACCCAAATAACAGAAAGGGCACTGTTCCTCCTGCAGCAGCAGTATTGGGTAAAAGGGGAGGAAGCTAGCAAACTTTTAGCATATTGGATGAAGAAGAAGCAGGGTGACTCACAAATCCCTTATATTAGCATGCCAGATTGCACTCTACCGTCAAACCCCTCCCACATTAACTTGACATTTATGAACGTCTACAAAAAGCTATACACATCCCAAGGGGTCCCCCCCCCCCCATGCAGAAGCATTGAATCAGTTCTTGAGAACCGTTCACCTGCCCCATGTTATGCCAGAGGTATCTGCATATCTGGAAAGTCCGTTGACAGAGCAAGAGGTGGTAGTGGCTATTAGGGTTCTGGCCAAAGGCCATGCCCCAGGGCCAGATGGGCTGCCAGCAGCATACCTCTCAACTGTCACACATTATGAGGTACGTCACTCATTTTATCCCTCAGAAACCCTCTGTCCCACACCGAGAAGGTGACAATCCACACCGACCACTGAGACTTTTAAGCAGAAATGTATAACAATATAAGCTGCAAGGTTATCACAAACATTATAAATATTAGTGCACTTATTTCCACAGTATTCAGAGCTTGCAATGTCATGTTTGATGATGTGTCACACATTTTGTCCAGTTGTCACACATCTTGTCACACATTTGGGTGATAAAAGGTTGAGAGGTATGGCCAGCAGATTTTTACCAGGTATTATCAGACTCACTGTCCCCTCCTCTACAATCCCTATTTAAGGGAGCTTTGAGTAAGGGGACTATTATCCCTACAATGAGACAAGCAGTAATTAAGTTAATACGCAAACTCAACAAAGATAAAGCATTTTGTACCAATTACCACCCGATATCGCTCCTCAACGCTGATGTAAAAATACTAGTGCAAGTAATAGCCTTCAGACTGGAGCAGGCTCTTCCCACCATTATTCACAAATCCCAGGCAGGTTTTATGAAAGGAAGACAGGGATCTGACAACCTGAGACTTCTAACTAATGCACTGGCCAAGGCCAAGCAGGATCCTGGGGTATCTGCCTTGATTGTTATAAATGCAGAAAAGGCATTCAAATTAGTGTAATGGGGATATCTGTTTGAGGTGATTCAGAAGGATGGGAATAGGCCCAGGCTTTGTCGCTCTAATCAAAACACTGTATGCATCCCCGGAAGCTATGGTTCCCACTAATGAGTTACTACCCGTACCTTTCGCATTACATTGAGGAACAAGACAGGAATGTCCCTTATCTCCACTTCTGTTTCTCTTAGCCATGTAGCCCTTAGCAGCCCTCATAAAGCAGTCAAAAAAGGTCCATGGGATACAGTTAGGAGGGATGGTGTCCAAGACCTTGTAATATGCAGATGACCTGCTCATTACACTCTCTGAGGATTCAGTGTCCCTTCCAAGGGTACTAGATATTCTACAGGATTTTGGTAATGTATCAGGTCTCAGCATGAACTGGGATAAGGTAGAGATCTTCCCCATCCAAGGCTGTACCACGGGCATGGCATGGGTGAAAGGGAGGCTCCTGAAGTGGGCCCCACAGGGCATTAAGAATCTAGGTATGAAAATAACAACCAGATGGCAGGACTTAGTAAGTGCCAATCCCCCCATTAAGAACTGAAATGTTTCAGGACACACAGATGGAAAAGGCTATCCCTCTCTCTCTCTGGGAAAATTGTCACTTTCAAAATGATGGCTTTACCCAAGCTCCTCTACCACTTTAACAAGCTCCCAATACTAAATATACCATATACCTGGAAAAAGAATAGAAAAACTCATAACTTCTTTCATATGGGAGGGCAAGAAATTAAGGTTTAGCAAAAAAATTCTGAGGGCTCCCTTAGACAAAGAAGCATGGAATCTCCCATGGTTATGGGCAGTTCCACCAAGTTGCTTTGACAAGAAATTGTTTGAACGGTATTACAGCGATGGCACAATGCTGACAGTCAGCATTGTTCCGTCAGTGAAACAGCGTGTTTTATGTGGAGGGCTTTGCCCACCACACCCCCGATTTGGGGGCTCTGCCCCCGCATCCCCCTCAATTTATGATTATCAACTCTGAGTCGGAGTTGTTTCAGGGTGGGGGGTACACACCAGAGAAAACAGTGTCAGACCATTACAGCGAACTGCTGATTTTGTCGCTGTAATGGTCTTCGTGGTATTACCATCACTGTTTCAATGGCATATGGTATATGGTTATGGGCATATCACATGGCACAAGGTTACAAGCAGTCTCTATGCTGGATAATGCCAGATTCAGATAACCATCCCCTATGGGCATATGAGGAGCAGGCCATACTTAGTCTACTTCCCATCAGCCTAGCACTAACAGATCTTCCACTGGGAAGACTGAATAATAACCCCACAGTTAAGTACTCCAGAAAGGCATGGAAAGTACTGCTAAAACACAAGGGTAAGCATCCTACTTGCTGGGCATTCTGGAACCCCTGTGGCACAACCCAAATATAAGTATAGGGGGGAAGTGCGGAACTGGAAAGAATGGCATTCAGACAGTATCTTGATCTTGGGAGACTTGTAGACACATTACAAAATACAGTGAAATCTTTTACACAAGTGCAGGAGGAATTTGATATCCCAACTCAAGATCATTGGCCGTACCTACAAATTAGATATGCCCTGATTGAAAGGGTGGCTAGGCCAACAATACTCGGTATGTGCCACAGATATGACTCAGACAGTAGCGGGACATCTTAAAGACCCTAGAAAGGGAGGCAAATATTCGTACAAGTCAATACATATGTACAACCTTCCAGCATGGGAGCCTCAAACGCTTCAATGGAACCTTGATCTCACTACTCAAGTCACAGAGTCAGAATGGGAGGCCTGTTGGAGGCAAGCACATCTGGCCACCCCAGACCCCAAGTTACAGCTTATCCAAAAACCAAAAATACTTGAGAGGTGGCACAGAACCCCAGCAAAACTAGTACACATGGGTATACAGAGTCCCAGTTGCTACTGGAGTTGCGGTTCTACCCCAGGTGACATTGTACACATCACTAGGTGCTGGCTCAGGATCCGACCTTTCTGGAAGGCAGTTATTGAGACAAGCAGCATAGTAGCAGGGGTTTCCATCCTGGTAGCTCCTGATATATGTATCCTGGGACTTCCATATGTTGGAGGAGGAGGGAGTCAAACAATGCTAATACATCAACTTGCAATTGAAGCTAAGAGGCAAATTCTAATGAAATGGAGACAGATGGATGCCCTGGTACCCCAGGATTGGTACCTGGGAGTAGCAAAATCTGTATCATACCTAGGGATTTATATAAATCCAGAGGCCAGGTAACCACATTCAATGATATTTGGGGCCCATGGATTAAACATATGACTGATCTGGAGGCAGAAAAGAGGCAGTAAGCAGGATAAAATGTATTTGAAGGACTGAGGAGTACTACGGGGGCTAAACATAGCATGGTTAGTGCAGGAAGCTGTTGAGAAAGAAGGTAAGCAGAATAGTTTCAGGCTCAGTGGCCAGTCAGCTAAGATAGGGAACAAACAAGTCAAGAATAATTTAAAATAGAGGTCTTCTGAGGTTTATCGCACAGGATTTAGTTAGGATAGCATCAGAAGTGGGAAGAGAATAATAGACTGCAGGAAACATGCTTTTCCACGAAACAGAGGAGGTCGGGAGCACTAGTATTTTGTAATCTTTCACTAAGCAATAACACTAGTAGAAAAAACAAAGATGAGCCGAAAGACATTTATGCTAACTGCCTTCTTCAGCTTCTTCTTCAGAGACACTTTCTTCTGTTAATCTCAGTTTTTATGTTTTCTTAAATAATAAAGCATGATTTACTGAGATCACATTATTTGGTTTGTATGGCTTCAGTAGATAAATATAAGAAAAATAACTTGATAAGCACAACCATACCAATTGCACCTGCAACACGACTTGAGCATTGTGCTTAAGGAATCAAAAAATAATGTTAACGCTTATTCCACTGAATAGTGAGCAGACTGTAGCAGTGCCTCCATTAAACACTGAAACATAAAAGCACAGAATTTGTCAACAGAAAATGAACACTTGACCTACCCAGTCTGTTGAAATGATCCCATCCTAATCTGTCTTCACAGACCTAACTGGTCTCCAGTGACCCTCCTTCTGCCTGGCCTATTTACTAATTTACCCCTATGCCTATCCCATGCATGCTTGAAGCCCACCACTGTTTTTGCCTCCACCACTTCTGCTGTCAGTCTGCTCCCAGCTTCATCGCATACCTCCTTGTCCTGGTGCTCTTTCTCAGTTGAAAACGGCCAACATAAGGATAGGAGTGTTGTGCCTTTCTCTCCTGTATGACAGGCTATGGACCCTTCAAGGACTTTACAAGAACAGATGACCACTCTACAAATGATTCAAGTTTTAAAAATATTTTCTTTTTATTGTGTGCACCACAGAAAGCACCCTAATGCACTGATGTTCCAGAGTGCCCCATACCCCTTCCTCAGTGGGGAGAGTGCTTCTATATTTAGATAAAACAATAATGTGTGTAAATGTTCACAAAGCTTGTTTTGGAGACATAAAATACACATCCAAAAATTGTGCTCTTAAACTGGGGGTAGGGTTTGTTACTTTTGAAAGAAAGCATACCTAATAGTCAAACTCCATATACACACGTGTGTATAAATCAACAAGTTTTTAAGAAATAAATACCACTTCTGTTTTTCAAGTCTCAATGAAACATTCCTAGAAGCTATAATGGTGGGAAAGACTCACTTCAATTCATTCCATTGAAACAACTTGCACATGTGCCATCTTAAGAAAACATATAAAGATTATTTTTACTCTTTTCTTATTAAATCAAAAACATCTCATTTGCAGTTTTATAGTAGCCATTCTATAGTACCTTAAAGTAAAAAGCATGTCATATCCTCCTGTTTTCTTTGTTTAGTTTGCTCTCTGAAAAGAAAATGGAACTATTGAGTCTCCAAAACAGTTCCTACTCATTATTTAATGTTTTTCCCCTGCTTTTCTGGCTTTCATTTAAACAAGCTTCTTGTCACATATTCCTTATACTTTTTTTTTCAATACCTCACCTTTCAAATAGTTGTTGAAAACTATTCCAGTTATTTAGTTTCTTTTTTTTTTTTTGTATATCAAATTTTTATTCAGTTTTCAAAAGTAGCCATACAGATACACAAATTTATAACTTCAGAATAGATCCATATGTCCTGATCGGGCGAAATTGCCTGTCTGCCCTCTCTGCCGGGAGCCACTCCTCCAGGGGCTCCAACAAAACAACCAGCCTGCCCACGAAGCTGCCATAAGGTACTCATAGAAACATAGAAGTTGACAGCAGATAAGGACCGCAAGGCCCATCTAGTCTGCCCATTTCTTTTTCTACTTTATAAATGAGCCATCGGCCATTGCTCTGTCAATGGCCTATCTATTCATACTCCTCCTCTGCACTTCTCAGGACTTTGGAAAAATTCAAATCTGCTGCCTTTTGTTTCCAACTGGCTCTTGCTCCTCTGCAGTAGGCAGCACCTCTCTGCTGTGCCTAAGCTGAGAAATGCATGTTTTTTTTCTTTTCCTTGTTTTAGCTGATGTACTGCTTAGAGTAGATATATTTAGGTTTTTTTGTCAAGCTCAGGCTCTGAAAATGTTCTGCTTAGAATAGATTTATTTAAGGCTTACAAAGCTCAGGCTGTGAAAATGCACTGCTTAGAGTAAATTTATTAGATTTTAGTACTGAGCTCAGGCTCTGAAAAGTAACTCTGCTTCAAACAGATGTACTATGTGCTGTAGTTTTTGTTAATATTGATAAATCCTTCTCTTTTAGTCTTCTTGGTTTAAATTTAAAAAGCAATGCTCAGATAGAGCTGTGATCAGATAGCAGCTTGTACTAAATTGTTAAATTAATTGCTACTAATAAGAGATCTGATCCTTTTTCCTCCCCCTCACTGCCTTCCCTAATTGTCAGTCTCTGCTCATTCCTGTCTGTCTGTCTGTCTGTCTGATACTGCCCCCTCACTAACGTCTGCATTTTCAGCTCCTTATGCTAATCTGCTGGATTTTGTCCTGTGAGCTGCACAAAGTTTACCTGCTCTCCTGTCTCCTTTCACAGGCACAAAGCTCCTGATTGGGCAAATCTGCCTGTCTGTCTGCCCTCTCTGTGGGAAGCCGCTCCTCTGGTGGCTCCAACAGAACAACCTGCCCGCCCAGGAAGCTGCCGTAAGGTATTCCTCCTCTGCATTTCTCAGGACTTTGGAAAAATTCGAATTTGGTGTCTTTTTTTGTTCCAACTGGCACCTGCTCCTCTGCAGTAGGTGGCACCTCCCTGCTGTGCTTAAGCTGAGAAATTTATTATTAGTCCCGTTGGCTATTCTGAGCCGGCTTCCCACCTGCCCACCCTATCTGGTGCATTTGATTTATAGCCTTGAATGGTCACATGACTAAGTGTCTGATTTGCCATTAGTCTTTTATACAACTTGTGCACTAGAGGGGCTAAGCATTCCTCTACTCCACTGCTTCTCCTCTTACTGTGCTTTAATATATACTCATCTCGGTTAACCATACACCCCAGCTTTTCTCTCTTGGATCTCATCACATAAACTTTAACCCACTGCCAACCTCCCTCTCCCCCTGCTTTGCTGCTTAACATCCTGTACCTCTACCTAAACTGCACCGCCTTTCACCTTAGTGGCCCATTCTCTCAAACCAGCTCCGTAACCTATAGTAAATACCAACCTATTTTTGGACATCTCTGCTTCACTAGTTATATCTCTGTCAACTTGAATATTCAAAACCTAAAAATGAAGGCATCCTTGATACTCTTTGTAGTTGCCTCTTTGGCTAGTCTACTATTAGCATCTGATTTCTGTGCCTCGGTACTTGCCGTAGATCAACAGCATCTAGCCTCCTTTTCCCCCATATTTACACCCTCTAAACCCCACCCACTGTGGTCAGATATGAACTAACTCATATGGGTCCAGCTCAACTTGTCTTTCTGACAAACTACGAGCATTGGCTGCTCAGCTTGTCCCTGCACTCTCTTACTCTCAGGTCACCCCCCTGGCTCCCTTCTGTCTGCCCTCTCCTCTCAAATCTGCCCCTTGCTGGGGACATAGAAAGCAACCCTGGTCCCATAAACACCAGCATTAATCACACAAACACCACATGGGCTAGATCGCCAGGCCTCAAAATTGCTCACCTTAACATTTGTAGCCTCCCATCCAAATTCCTGGAGCTCGATGTGTGGGTAGCCCTTTATAAGCCCCATGTACTTGGGCTCTCCAACACCTGGCTGAAATCCCACCACTCAGACTCCTCTTTTCCGCTCCCCAGCTACTGACTACTATGTGTAGCTAGGCAAGGAAAAAAAAAGGTGGGGGAGCTGCACTCAACGTGCAAGGCCACATCACTGCCACCTCAATCAGTTGTTCAAACCCACCCTCTCGAAGTGAATAGCTCCTTGCAGAAATACCCCTGGGGTGCTCAAAAAATCTCTATCTGGGTTTCTGTTACAACCGCCACTCTGGAGGTACCTCAGGCCTATCCATTTTCCTGGACGGCCTTGGGCTAGTCTCTCCCTCCAGAGACACCATTACACTAGGGGACTTCAACCTGAACTGGTTGGGACCTCTTGAGCCCAAATATGCAAACCTCATGAAAGTTCACTGCCTTAAACAAGTAATCTCCACCCCCACCAGGCAGAATTCCTGCACACTAAATCACTCACTACTTGACTGGGTTGCCAGTAACCGCACTGACTTGATCCTTTAGGCAGGCAGTATGTCTGACTCTGTTAGCGACCACTCCCCAACCTTCATCATACTGACCACCAAAGCCAGTTGCCCTTCCCACAAATACCTATCGTTTAGTAATTTAGACTGCTCTGACCCCACAAATGTCCTCAAAGATGTCCAGGCAACAGACTGGTCTGCCCTCTACTTCCACAATGATATAACATCTGCAGTTAGTTACTTTACAACTGCCTTCCATCAACTACAAGACCTACATTTCCCTGTCACTACCAGAAGAGTTAGGGGAGGCTGTAATCGCTGGATGCCTAGGGAACTACTGTTCCTGATGAAAGACAGAGACAGAAAATGGAAAGCGTACAAGGTGTCCCCCTCTACAAAACTCTGGAATGACTATAAATGCTTGCGAAACACTTGCAAACAGTCTACCAAATACCTTAAGCAACAGTATTATCAAAACCAACCAAAAAACAACCTTAGAAATCCTAAAGGTTTCTGCCTCCATTGGGTCACTCCTAAACCCTAAGACTCACTGTCAGATAATTCACTTAACATCCCCGCTTTGGCATCCTCTTCGAGCCTGATGAGATTGCGCACTTATCTAACAAGAAATTCACTGATCTCTCCCCCTACCTCAGTAAAATCCCTTCCCAGCTTTTCCCAGACCCTGATAGCCAGCCTAACCAAATCTTCCACCCTCCCAAAGACAGCCCTACTTCCCCCCTTTCTACTTCAAAGCCATTAACCAGTTTGTCACTGTCAAGCTTCTAAAATCTTTCTCTGCCAAACGTAATCCTGGAAGTGATGGGCTTTACCCAGCAGTCCTAAAACTCATCTCCCCAGCAATTGCTGAACCTCTCACTTTCATTTTCAACCTTGTCCTTAAAACATCCACTGTGCCTGACCCCTGGAAATGTGCAAATGTTGTACCAATTCACAAAATATGAGATCCCCTCTCCTACCAAAGACATACATACATACATAAATAAATAAATTAAATAGATAAAATAGATACAGTATGCAGAAAGCACAGCATCAGAGGTGGAGGAAAAAACAGTAGGGTGGGGGGCTTCAAGCATGCATGGGAAAGACATAGGGGTATATTTGTAAATAGGCATGGAGGAAGGAGGGTCACTGGAGACCAGTTAGGGTCTGCAGAGACAGATTAACAAGGGATCATCTGGACAGACTGGGTAGGTCAAGTGGTCGTTTTCTGTTAACAACTTCTGTGCTTTTATGTTTCTGTTTCAGGGAAGTACAGTACTGCTACAGTCTACTGACCATTCAGTGGAATAAATTTTCACATTATTTTCTGATTCCTGAAGCACACTGTTCACCCTGTGTCACAGGTGCAATTGGTACATCAATTTTTTAATTCCTTAAGCACAATGCTCAAGCTGTGTTGAAGGTGCAGTTGGTATGGATTTGCTTATCCAGCTATTTTTGTATCGATTTATCTACTGAATCCATACAAACCAAATAATGTGATCTCATTAAAGCACACTTCATTATTTAAGAAAACATGAAAACTGAGATTAACAGAAGAAAGTGCCTCTGAAGAAGTTGAAGAAGGCAGTAAGCAGAAATGTCTTTCGGCTCATCTTTGTTTTACTTTTTTATTTTTTGTTGTATATTTTCTGCCGTGCCTTACCTCCTTGTCAGGGGTGGTATTATGGTTCCCCTTATTCTGATCAGCCCCAGTGGCACCACACCAGGTGCCATGCCCGAGCTCACCCTCTCACCCTCTCCACCCTATCTCAGCCAGATCACTCACCCAAATTGCGGAAGACCTTTTCCGGGAGTCAGGCTTAGAGGGAGCACCCCAGAAGTGTCCAGTGCAGCACCGTAGGGGGGCCAACCATCAAGAGCACCAGAGAATTGGCAGTTTTCCATGTTCTGGTTCCCCCCCAAGGTGTAGGCATGCAATGACATCAATGACATTGCCGTGCACGCTTCCATGCACTGCATGTCTGACATTGGCCCACACTGACTCCTCTGCTAACTGCAGACTGCACTGGCCCCCAGCCACCACCAGGAGCCAGTACAACCATGGTTGTCCCACCTTTCCCTCCTGGAGGAGGAGAGCAGTTCCTGGGATGCTCAGTCCTCCTCCCCCGGGCCAACCCTCCAATGCCCAAGGTCACTTATGGCCCCTGGGTTGTCAGAGTGGCATGAGGTGTGGTGTCCAGTGCCTCAGCCCTCAGCACCACTGGGCTGGCATCTTTGTTTTATTTATTTATTTTTTGTACTTATTATTTATCTTCATCTCTATCCTCCAACTCTCCACTCAATCAGACCCTTATGCTGCTTCACACACCAACCCTGCCGACCTGCAAAGTCTGCCCCTAGAGTGCCCCAGCTCAGCTCCCAGAGACCCTTGATGGCCCAGATACCCCCAGTGGGTGGAGTGAAAAAGATCCCCCTTATCTCCATCAGCATTTTTCCAAAGAGTGAGCTTACACAGCAGGGTCTGCCTTGTTCCTGTCAGTGGGTGGTGAGTTTGCACGGGAGGTCATCATCTAGGAGGTGTGGAGGGTTGTTTTCCTCCATGTTAGTCCTAGATGTTGGTGGGCAATAAAGAACAAGGAGTCAGGCATATGCAGATATGTAAGTCTGCTTCAGTCCTCTGAGAACATCAACCCTTGTGTTGCGGCATCCCCCAAATGCACCGACATCCCCCGAGTTCCCCAGTAGGCAGCGGTGTAGCGGTGGCGAAAACTTCCCATCCCACCCCAGAGAAGGAGAGCAAGCCATCGGGTGCTCGATTCTTCTCCCTCCTGGCCAACCCCCAGTGGCCCAAGTCCATTCCCGAACATGGGTTGCCGGCATGGCTCGAGGTGTGGTGTCCAGTGCCTCAACTCTCAGTGCCACTGGGCTGGCATCTTTGCTTTATTTTAATTAGATAAAATTTCTTGATATGCCTTGGATACACGTAGCTCTCTTTTGTTTTCAGATAGAATGCCCTTAAAGGAGATATGTAAAAAGCACTGCATCATTCCCTATTCATTTTTTGCTTGCTTGCTTTTCTCTTTCTTATTCAATTTTTTTGTTCCCCAGATTCTTAAAGTCAGCTTTATATCATGTCCCTACCCACTGGACCAATTATAGGTGTTTCATTCTCTGACATCATCAGTTGCAATCTGTCAATAATATCTGACACTGGTGCCTCTACTTGCATGAGCTGCTACAGTACAGTACATGAATGAAAATGGAGCAGTTCCTGAATGTGCTTAATTTTCATTGAAATAGAAAGCTGTCCAATTCACTGATCACTGTTGACTATTGCTACGTGGCTAGGTGATAACAAGTACTGTACGTGCTTAACACAGGTGAGCAGCATACCCTAGGTTCCATCAGAATTAAATAGAAAAGCAGTAGTGTGTCCTTTAACATAAAATGTACATTAATAAATGTGTTAAGAGTTCATATCAGAGCAGGATGGTAAAGATGTATTCCATGCATGTGATATAATGGATTGTTTATTATGTATTGTTGGCTTTGGTTTTACTGATCATGGATCTATATGCTAATGGTCATAATATGTATTGCATTGTGTAATGTAGTATTTTTTAAAACTTTAATAAAATGTTTAACAACAAGTAGCAGAAAGTTAAGCAACATTGAGGTATCTGCATAAAAAGCTACTGTCACTAAGAGCACTTTCTATACAATGACACAAGATGTAGGGTGACATACAGTACAGAGCTGGCTTTGTAGACCATGGAAACCGAAAACAAGAAGAGAGATGCTGGATACAGAAAGTGAACAGGAAGTTAAGTAAACATGATTTGGGAAATCTGAAAGCCCTCCCTTTCCAGTAATGCTGCCTCAGTCTTCCTTTACAGCTCAGATCCTAGTAAATTGAAAACCCTTTCTGGTTCTTTTAGTTGTAAGCATTCACCACCTTAGTAATTATTTGAAAGGGACACATGTAAGCCAGCTGTTTTGCCTTACAGATTTTAAAGTGAAGAGCAGAGACAATCTATATGAAATGGCACCTCATGTAGTAAATCTTTCATTGTTCATTGTAGACATTACAATTTCTCAATATTTTAAAAATAAGATTAGAACAGCATATAGTAACATGGAACCAGCATAAAATAGAAACAAGTCTAAAGTCCTATATAACATAGGTACAGGAACACAATACAAAAGGCAACACATCACCTAGGCATTTAAAACTGTCTGAAAATGACTAATAACATTTATTTTTTTCAGTTGTCTTGCAGGTATTTATAAGAAATGGAAGAACTGTTACATCCTGACTATTGAATAAACAATGTAGAACCTTATTTGGCACATATGTTTAAATGTTCTATGTTATGCAGTGGCAGCATCTTTTTTTTCTTATCTTAGTGGCATTATGTAAACAAATTCTGGCCAGAGTTGGTACGGCTGCAGTCCAGGTTGCCAGTGGAACGTCGCACTGGCCACCATGTCCAAGATCACTGCTGGAGTTCTCTGCATATATGCAATGACTCGTGCATAAGCACTGGGCTATAGTGGCCATCTTGGACATGGCGGACTGTGCCACAGGAGTTCAGTGCACATGCGTGAGTCATCATGCATGTGCAGAGAACTCCAGTTGCCATCTTGGACATGGTGACCAGTGCTGTGGACAAAATAGTGCAGTGGATGTACTATGATTTCCATTCACCTGCACTATTTATAGTTCTGTCGGGTATCCTGTAGGCTCCCTTTTTCTCTACTGTACTCACAAGACATCTGCAGGGCTATGCCCACTGCAACCATAAAAAGATCCCAGTCTGAACAAACTATTGTGATTTGTTAAGTTTATCAGATAAATAAGAATTACAAGGGTAACAAGTATGGTTACTATAATAGGGGCTTAGTAGTCCCCCCATTCTTTTTCTTGTTTGTTTATTTTTAGAGGTTTGTGTTGTCCAAAGTATAGATTTCACTTTTGTAAACCTCTAGTATTATAGAGAAAATCAGAATTGGCTTTGGTTCCCTTTTTGGGACCAATTATTAGGTATTTGGACCACTTAGAGAGATGCTTCCTTCTTTCAAACAAATAAAAACTGTTGCAACAGTACATGTATCTTTTCTCTTACTATCTTTTCAGTCCTGCACTTTCCCTACCTACATTCTGGCCATATGTAGGTATCTTGCTGTCCTTATTGCTCCTGTCAAGTCTCTCTGAATGTCCAAATGCCAACATATTATAGCTTGCATGTCCGTTTGCATTTTTATTTTGGTAAAAATGGACCTCCTTGAACTTGCTCACTAGCGCACTGCATGAACATGCACAAGGAGCCTTGCGAACGTGCGAATGCTCCTGGAAATAAGCGCTAGCAACTCACTTGTTTTAAACCCTCTTTTTGCTATAAAGGTTTATTATTTAGACAGGATTAAGCTGTTTTTGGTACCCCCTGTTAGAAAAGAAGAAAAAAGAAGCAAGTAAAGAAGTGGGATTCTTAGAAGCAGGTGAATTCTTCCTGTTGCTTTCAGACTTGAGTTTCAGCAGTGTTTTTAGTGCTATAATTCATGCCAGACTTTAAATAAACCATGTGTCTGCTTGAATTCCGGAACAGTCAAATTTTTTTTGTCAAAATAAACACTCTGAAGCCCTTGAATGAATTTGAACAGGAAATTTTAGTCACATAAGCACAGTTTCAAGTTATAAATGCAGTTTGTATGTAGAGTGAAGCACTGAGCTGCATTAAAATACAAATGAGATAAGAATATTTGCTGTCAGCTTTTAAACAAGCTTAAATATGAATACAATTCTTTCTCTTTATGGAATATGTTAAACATTGTAAATGTTTGATGTATTTGTGAAACTAAGGAGTTTTACCTTTTTTAATTTTTACTTCCTGGTACAGAGCTTCTAGAACCTCCCTGCTGTTTGCATGCTGTCCTAAGGGCCGTCTGGCCGTAGCTCTGCCCCTTTTATGATGTCAGCATGAGGGAGGTGCCTGAAACTCTAGTATAAACTATTTCTTTTGGTTTAAAGGAATACTTATTGCATTTCTGTGCCTCAAACCCTTTTCAATTTTGTATTATAGCACTTTCACGTTATTGTATTAAGAATGTAATCCCTCTAAAGGATACTTTTTGTTTCAAGTTAGGTATGGGAGGAGCTATTGTGGTCATGAGACTATTTTTCTGTATAAAAGTACTGCAGATTGAACTGTGAGTTGGTTGGTAGGAGCTGTTCCCTGCCAGTCCCCTAGCTTGGTACTAGGTGGTTGAATGAATCTTTGTTTGAAACTGACTTAAGTTCTGTAATTTTGATTTTACTTTATGCCTTTATTATTTTCCATGCTCAGTCTGCTTATTTTTGTCTGTTGGAGAAATAAATTCAGTTCTTTTGTTTTGAATCCTGAAACAACGTCTGGACTCCATTTGTTCCCATGTCCGCGGTTACCTAATATATCCAGAAACAATTTATATCTTATTCTGTAGTACCATCTGCATATGAATATAATATCTTTAATAATACTACATTTTAAGTCTTCGGTATGATTTTTGTTACTTGGACAAAGATATTTTTTAAATGCTTTGGGATTTTTCTCTTATTTAACTTCTTGGAGCTTACTGGGATTGGAACTGAATCTATTGATGGAAATTTCCTTTCATTCAGTAATATTTCTTGATATTGTTCTAGACCATGTACATTTTCTTAGCATAGAGCAATAGACTGACTATATTGCTATGTATTCAGCCCATATGATGTTGTTTTTATTGAACAACTCAAATCTGACAATACATAGATACATAGCCATGGATGGCAGAAAAAGGCTCACCAGCCGTTCTAGTCTGTTTACCCTTCATACCTTCTCTGCACAGAACCAGTGGCCATCCAAGTCCTTAGTTTCTGCTCCCCTCTTCAGACTAAGTCCATATTCCTGTCCCATCCCTGCTTGAAACCGTTGACTGATATAACCCTTACCACTTCTTCCAAAAACTTGTCCCACTGTCTACCACTCTATCCATGAACAAGCATGTGTGGATGATATTCTTGAAATCCCCCTACAACTTTAAATGAGTTCCCCCTCATTCCTGTGTTTGTGCTCAGACAAAAAAAAAGTTGCTTGGCATACACACTGTTTATCCTATGCAGGTACTTACACATTTCTCTCATGTCACCCCTTTCCCTTCTCTTCTTACAGGTTGACATGTACAAGTCCTGCTGCCTCTACCCAGGTGGCTTGCCTGCCCAAACTCTGGATCATCTAGGTTGTCCTGTACTATACTGGTTCCACTTCGTCACAGTGCCTTTGTTCTCTAGTGAAACCAAGACTGTCATGTTGCATGCTGTAAAATGTAACCATTCTGTATGCAGTATTTTTTCCTAGAAAGACTTGGACAACCCTCATCTACTCCATACTGTATGCTTTTCACAGTGCCACAATTCAGTAAAAAGCCATTTATACTGCATTATATAAATAGAATGGGCAGGCTAGCTCAGAACTAGATTGGTTATTAATTATGTGTTCCTACTTTTCAAGTCATATCTACTTTTTCTTTAGTTACTATCCAGACTAGAAAGTCAGGATCCAATAAATGAACCTTCTCTATTGTGTACATAGATATAGGTATACTGGAAGATCTGGATAGGATAGGTATATTGATAACTCTATTTGATGTAAAAGATTATCTTTATGCAGACTGCCCAGTGTTTGGAATTTTCTTAGTCAATTACCCCAAAGCAGTGCCAGTCTTAGAGATAAACCTATTCCAGTGGTCATAAACAATGAAGCCTGAGGCTGTTTTTTATGTGGTGGGAATACATTAATTCCCACATTCACCCACAGTTACTGTGTGTGTAATTGCTTTTGCTGCATTACTCTTTTTTTTTCCGTAAATATCATTGTGACAGTCAAAGCTCCCCACAGTTTCCAGTTGGCCTCTCTCACTGTCTTTCTCAGTCTTTAGCAACTGAGACGGTCTGGATCAGCATCACTACCAACAATTCCCCCTCCTTAGCAAGAGCCCAGACCCCGTGCTCTGATAACCCTTTTTTTGACACCTTCTATTCTTTAGACTTCATGTAGTCAGAGTTTAAACTCTAGATAGGACATTGTTATGCAAGGTCCCTGCACCCTTATTGGTACCCCCAGAGGTACACCATAGACAGCTAGTGTTTAGGCGTATGTTATACTAACATATAGGGCTAAGGGCATCTACCGTACAAGAGTAAATGTCAGGTTATGTACACATATTATTGTTATACACTTTGCTTGCTAATACATATATTACTCCTATGTATTTTTCTGTGTATTTCTTACTTACAAGATGTTAGGACATCTGTGTCCTTGTAATAATCATGATATATAAGTTGGCATTGCTACCTTTTGGTGATTTGTACTACTACACTGAGTTATGTAAGACTCTGTATAATGTACTCTTTTGTTTCACAAACTGATGACTTCTACAGAATTGTATAATGTTATCTTGGACCGTGGAGCCACCTCTAATTTAGCCAATAGGACTCATCTCTGTAACTAGAAATGTTTCTATCTTACAGTAACCATAGTAATTATCATAGGTATATAATGTGAGACACTGAATCTTATACCTCAGAGACCCCAAGAGACACAAAGAAACCTCAAGATATAGGGAATGCTTACCACTGGCTCCCAGTTCGTATTGGTAAGAACTGCTTAGGATAACTGTGATTTATTATCCTTTTTGTAGTAATAAACAAGTTTATTACTCTTATGCAATGTGTTTGTGATTCCTTGCCTTCCCAATATTTCCAAGAACCTGAGAGTGAGGGTTACACCTTCTAACAATTGGCGACCATGTGCAGGCAATATTTGGTGTTTGTAAGTTTTCACTTGTTGCTTAAAAATTTCCCTTCCCAACAGAGACAGTAGGTGTGCATTCCCGCAACAATTCTCCCATTTTCTGACCACTTTGTAGTCACCTGCAAAGTCCGGCTGCTTTTCTTGGGTTTGGTTGATGCTGAATTGACCCACTCCATTGCGGCTTTGAATTGCAAGCCTACAGAGTATACAGTAGCCCCACTGTGTGTAAAGTGTTCCTGCTGTGGATCGATACATAGCATGGCACCTTTTTCACAGTTTGATTTTTTTTGTTTCCTCCCACACAATGGCCACCATATCAAATATCTGCACAGAACTGAGACTCAATGTCTCTAACTTCCTTGCCTCCCATGGAGGATGGGCTGACTTCGTGTGGGATGCAAGTCAATCCAAAAACCCTATAATGGGGATCTCAACCCAGTACTGTGAGATGAGACAAACAGCCAATAAATGTCATGCCAAAGGGCTGTTAGTCACAACTCTCTACACTGCTTTGGAAGCCTCCAACATGAGGTTTTGAACCCTTGATCTTCAGATCGCATCTCTTAAGCAAGAGATGGATTTGCAGGAAACGGGATGTATTAGACTGCAGCAAAATCTGAAGTCCGAACTCCAGATGTTGTGCAATGAAAAGGATTCACTTTTGCATCATTCAGCACAGGCTGGAGAGCAAGAGATTTGTATGTTGAAGCAGGAATGTGAAAGTTTGGGACAGGATTAGGGGCAGGCTTTGAATCTGAATGACTTGTTGAATAGAGTGGATGGACAGTTGAATGAGGATATCAGAGAGCTACAGGATGAGATAAACCAGATACGTAATAACTTAGAAGTGGCTACTAGGGACAATCATGAATTGAGCGCCACATATAGTGTTGCAGAAACAAATGCAAGATGAGGTTGATATGGATGTTGCAAATGTGAGTCATGCTGAATGTGACTCCAAGATGGCGAAACTGCTCCATCAGCGGGAGATTCTGGCTGGACATGTCAAGGTGATGGGAGGCATAGCCCCCACCTTGCACACGTCATCTGAAGAGGAGGTATCGGATGATGACATCTCGCAATACAATGCCCAGTCACACCCCTAGTATGGCCCAGACACCCCACCCAGCCATCCACAACATGGCGGGTCCCCACTCCACCCACACCATGTCATATGTCATCAATGTCGTGATGCCCATCATGGGAGACACCAACATGGGTGGCCCCCATGATGGGGGGGAACAGGCCCAAGCCTGGTCCCAATGGCAGGAGATAGAAATGATGATTGAGAATGCAATAGGTAATGTGCCTATTCATGAGAGAAGTAAACAGGCCATTAAGACCCAAATTAGGCAGCTTCTACAAGAGACTGGTACTCAGGAAGGCATCATTCATACTGTGGCTGAGGCTGCAGCCCGGGCTGCCCTGGATGGTGCCCAAGGTAACCTACCTCTGCCTGATCGACCTAATAATCCCCTACAAATGGCCTACTCTGTTCAGCAAATAGCTGACAGCATTGGTCGGATAAGCCCATCCGACAACCTCAGTTGCCACTTGGAAAAGGTGCATTCCAAATGTGAGATACTTAGCCTCGCTGCAGATTATTAGGTCGCAGTTCTATGCTAGACCATCGATCCTGGTTTGTGGACCAAAGTCTCAGATGCCATCTGCCAGGACGGTAATGCCACCTTTGATGAGGTTGCAGCTGAACTCATTTCTGCACACGGCCCAGGTGTAGTAGGAGTGATGCTTGCATACCCTGCAAAACAGAATGCAAAAGAAAGTCCAGTGACTTACTAGCAGAGACTTTGGATGGCCTACCGAGCAGGAAAACACCTTGCCTAAGAAGCTGCAGATGTAGGTCTTATTGAATATAAGACCCTGTTCCTTAGGAACATGATTTCTGCAGTAAGAGAAAAGGTAGAGCCAACCACTTATCCTAACATGGGCAGGTTTGCTGACATCCTTCAGAAGACTGAGAGAGTTTACCAACTCTACATCTGTGATCTGGGCTTTGGTTCCAAGAAAGCAGCTGCTGTGGAGCCTACTAAAAAGGCTGTGATGCACTACACGGTGGAAGGGCAGGCCCAACACAAACAGCCCCTCCACGCAGACAACCAACACCCCCAACATGCCCAACAACAACAACCACAACAGCAACAGCAGCAATGGGGTGGCAGCTAGAACTATCTTAAGAATAAGAAGCATAAGAATAAGAGCAAACAACAACAGCAAAGAACAGGTCCTTCATATAGGGAGATAGCTGAAGAAAATCGGAAGTTTAGTGAGCTCCTGGGGCAAGTGCGCTTAGTAGTGGATGCTGTTCCTGCTCAGTCCCTTGCAACTGTACAACCAGCAACCCACACCACAAAGGGCCATGGTGATACTGGAAGTACAGGCCCTCAGCCCCAAACAGACCTGAACCCAGAAGCACCTCCCTATATAGCATCAGTGCAGCATGGTGAAGTGATTCAAAGGAGCCAGGCCCAACCTCTCCATGCACCCTCCAATACAGACTGACAATTACAAGCCCCAGTCCAGATTATAAACAAGCTGGTCTTGGATACAAACGGCAGGCCCTGCACTGAGGCCGAGGTTGGAGGCCTCCTATGTACAATGTTACTGGATACAGGTGCGGCTGCGTCTCTATTACATGATGACCACCCAGACACATCTCCTTGGTCCACCAGATGGAGGACTAACACGTCAGGAGTAGATAGTACTAGGTTACCTGCACACTGCTTTCTACCCCTATCGGTAGAGTTAGGCCACTTAAAGGCCTCACACACCTTTCAACTAATAGTATTGCATGATCATCCTAGTATCATTGGAATTGACTTCCTTGCCCCACATGGCTGTGTGGTAGATTTAGCTAACATGCTATTGACACAGATTCGGGGCAATACTACACCATCTTGATCCCTGATTCACAGGTTGTGACGACATCTGCTAACAACAAAGAGTATGATGTCATAGATTTGTTCAAGAATCACGAGCTTTTCCCAAAGCTCCTTCCCATCCTACAAGGACATTTGGAAGTGTTTGCTATCAATAAGCATGACTGTGGCAGAATGCACACTGTCATCAAAGTGCCAGGCCCAGCACATGAGAGACAAATGCAATATCCTTTCCTATCTGAGGCCTTGCCTTCTCTTAGGGAAACAATAAAATCACTCCTCAATCAAGGGGTAATCAGAACATGTGTTTCTACTGCCAACTCCCCAGTGTGGCCCATGAAAAAACCCACAGGTGCCTGGAGACTTACTATTGACTACAGAAAACTGAACCAGGTCACTCCCAGTTGTGCTCCAACTGTGGCCTCTGCACCTGATGTGCTATGACTTCTGACCCCTGACCTAAAATGGTTCAGTGCCCTGGATATCTTCAGTGGTTTTTGGTCACTGCCATTGGCCCCCAAAAATCAATATAAGTTCACCTTCACCTTTGAAGGTAGACAGTACACATAGACCTGCTTACCAAAGGGATTCCATAACAGCCTGTCCCTGTTCCATCTGAATATGGTGGATACCCTTGAGGGTTTCTCTACTCCACAATGTCTCTTGCAGTATGTGAATGACCTGCTACTGGCAACTGCCACGCAGGAACAACACTTGGATCTCTTGGATGAACTACTGACTCTCATCCAGAGAGCAGGTCTCAAATGCAATCCAGCAAAAGCACAGCTATGTCAGAAAGAGGCACACTTTCTGGTTCTAAAAATAACTGACTAAGGCCAGAGCCCTACCTGGAAAAAGATACAAGGATTGCAAGACTTGCCATTGCCCACCAGCGTGGCAACTTTTAGAAGGTTTCTAGGTATGGTGAATTACTCCAGAGATTTAATCTGTGATTTTGCTCAAAAGGCTGCTTCTCTTTATGAGTTACTAACAAAGGATGTACCCTGGACTTGGGACCCTCTACATACCCAGGTTGTGATGTCACTGAAGCAGGCATTGGCCTCCGCCCTGGCTCTGGTCAGCTCCAATCCAGCACTACCATTCCACCTGGAATGTGCCACCTCTGACATTGCCATGTCAGCAGTGTTGGCCCAGAAGGTACATGGCACCCTGAGACACACTGCATATGCCTCACAGCTCTTGACCCCAGTGGAGCAGAAGTACAGCCTTTGTGAAAGGAACCTCCTGGCCACTTACTGGGCTGTCAAGCACTTTCTGTATATCATTGGGTACTCTCCACTGATTATTAATACCAATCACACCCCAACTACTTTTCTGCTATCAGACAGAGTGAAGGATGGTTCGGTCTCTAATACCAGACTGACACACTCGTCACTCCTTCTCCAGGATAGAAACATACAGGTACACCCAACCAAAATTCCATCTATGTTGGTGCATGGACTCCTTTTCCAAGGAGAACCCCACGACTGTACACTGCAGTCACCTGATCTTCCTGAGCCAGGTCTTTTCCTCCCTGCCATGCCACAAATACTGGAGAACACCTCTTTGTGTCGTATTTTTACTGATGGTTCAACTTCCTACTATCAGGGAGAACAAATTGCAGGGATGGGTATCTTAGTGATTTACCCTTATGGTAACACTATCAAAATCTCTAAGCGCTGCAGTGCAACATCTTTACAGTATGCTGAGATGGCAGCAGTGGTCTGTGCCCTCGAGTTCATCCAGTATGGGACCGAGGATACCATCATCTTTACAGACTCTAATTGGGTTTGTTGTTCTCTTACAGAATTCCTTCCTTTCTGGCAGAAGAACTCTTTCCTCTCTTCTGATGGCAGCCCGGTGAAGTACAAAGAATTGGTAATACACATACATTCACTGGCACAGAGATTTGCACACAAACTCTATGTACACAAAGTTAAAGCTCATTCCCTGAATGACTCCTATCATGCCTTCAATGATACAGCTGACACCTTTGTCAAGAAAGGGGCTTGAGGGGGAACACCTGGATGATGAATCATCCAGAGGCCAATGCAGCTGTACACATTGCAGCACTCAGAAATAAACCTGAACCCTTTTCCCCCTTGGACCTCTCAGCAGCACAACATGCTGATACTGAACTCAAAGAAGTGTTCAGATTCCTTGACAAGAGTACTGAATAGAAACTTCCAACACATAATCCCTACCAGAGGCATGAAGGTAAGTTACACTTGTCACCAGATGACAAGCGCATCTGGTACCAACCAGATGATTCCACCACCAAGTTGTGGGTGGTCTCCAGACACCTTAGGTCCAAATATTTGCACCAGGTGCATCATACACCCACTGCTGGACACCAGGGAGTGGAAAATACCTTCCAAAGGTTAAAGACCACCGCCTGGTGGCCTGGTGTCACCAAAGATGTCAAACAGTACATATATAACTGCCTTGTTTGTGCACAAAACAACCCCATTCCCACTAAATGAAATGCCAAACTTCTACCACAAAGACACTCTGGCCCTTGGCATGCAATGCAGTTTGATTTTATTGGTCCACTGACCAACAGTAGCAGAAACAACAAGCATGCTCTTGTGGTAACTGATCTCTTCTCCGTGTGGGTTGAAGCTTTCCCCACTAAAACATGCACTGCTAAAACCACTGCCAAAATCCTGTTGGAACAGATTTTCTCCAGGTGGGGCCTACCTCTTAAGGTAGACTCAGACAAAGGAACCAGCTTTACAGGTGAGTTGATGAAAGAATACCTTGAACTTCTTGGAGTTCAGCAGAAGTTCCACATCCCTTACCACCCTCAATCCTCAGGTCAAGTAGAAAGAGCCAACAGATGAATTAAGCAAATAATTTCCAAATTTATTGAGGATAATCCCAAAACCTGGGATTCCCTATTGCCGTTACTCCTTATGGAAATTAGGGGTGCACCCTCAGCCACCACTCAGTTGACACTCTTCGAGTTGATGACTGGAAGACAGATGAGATTATCTGGACACCTGTTGTTTGACCTGCATGTACCCACTGCAGACCGTATGTCTGTAGACCAATATGTGGAGAAACTGAGAAAAGACCTCATACACACACACTTGTATGCTTCAAATTGCATAGGCAAGGCCCAGCAACAGTCCAAAATACAGTTTGACAAGCACGCACAAGAAGTGGATTGGCAGGTTGGTGATCAGGTGATGGTACTCCGATTTGCACATCCCATGCACTCCTTCTCAAATAAGTGGGAAGGCCCTTACCCCATTGTCAACAAGCTCAGTCTGGCAGTCTATCAAGTTAGACTCCTGCAAAACAATAAACTGACTGACAAATGGTTACATGCAAACCAACTGAAACTGTATAAAGGAGCATAATTACTTTTCCTCACCCCATTGGGCGGAATAGTACTAACCTACTAATGTTGATTTTGCTTTTCAGATACACTGACAAGATGGCTATCTTGTTCCATTATCTCCTCATCTCATGAGTTATCCCCTGCATCCAAAGCACGGTACCGAACCTCCTACCACACCTTGATCATCCAACATCTGCTCCAGAGGGAGTATCCATCAAAATTCCCAGATAGTTTGATTACTGTCCAGGAAGGTTCTGATGCTTACCTCACTGCCTCGGTTGTTGCTCCTGATAAATCTACCTTACAAATTGAGTGGCAAACCACATCGCAAGGACAAATTCTTCCTGTGGCCAAACTCTCCAAGGGAACATTCCAGGGTTGGCCCAATGCTAAATTATCCCCAAATGGTTCTCTGTCCTTGCTACAAACTGCTCTTAGACATTCTCATTTATACAATATCACTGCCTTAATTGATCCCTCACATTGTAATTCTTTGTCTAAGGACTCTGCTTGAAAAGTTTGTGCTGTACACCACATGGCCTCTGCTGCCATGTATCTTTCTGTATTACCACCCACTGATAAACAGCTTTTGGAGTATCCACAGTACACCCCTGGTCCTCATAGTGGCCTAACAGCCACTGCTTTACCTGGTTCACTGATTAACAATTTACAGTTTATGCATGTACATGTGTTGTTTAATCTTACTTACTGGAATATGAAAGAATTTGGTATGTGTGTCACAATACTAACACTTCAGCATTTTATAGTACATTATTGCTTGATAGTTTAGCTGCATTTCAGATTCATACTCAAGACCCTATTGCTGGGGTACATACTACTGAACATAGAGGCAACTTCAGGAGAAAACCCAATCCTGATGATCAAAGTCATAAATGAAATACACGTGAGGTTGACAGTTCTGATGTCACTGGTGCAACAGGCACTGTCACAGGTCTCTTTGGTACAGCTATGTCTATTTGGAATAAGGCGGACATTGCTGCTATCAAATCTCATTCTGCCAAATTCCAAACTGGTTTGGTTAATAATATTCCACCCCCATTATTGCATGGTGTGGATGGCCTTAGTCAGGAAGAAAGATACACTGTATACAATAAGCACGACATTGCTAAGGCCTTTACTGACTCTAAAGAAAAGATTAACGTACTCATTGCACAGAATAACAAAGAAATAGATAAACAATACATTGCTAGAGAAATCCTATGCTCAGCTTATGGCTCATACATTATCACTACCATCAACAATCGCTTCTGTGATCTAGAATCTGAAAGAATCCCTTATATAATACATGTTAGACATATTTCCAAATGGTCTTGTCCACGATGTGCAACCCCTGCCTGTATTGCTATGTGTATGCAACAATCTCTAACAAGTCCTCTTTCTACAGCTAGAAATGTGGGTTTTGTGACCAGACACCCTAATACTGGTCCTTGTTTTACTTCTAAGAAATGTTCTATAAGAGATACCAAGTTTGTTTCTTTTACTGTCTCTTTACCATGCTTTGATCCCACTACAGCTTTGTTCAACAAGCTTGCTGCTGTACATTCTATCGGGCACCTTGATGACGACATCTATAGAGAATGCCTGGATTTGCCTCCTTTACTGGTCTTTCATACTTTCCTGGATACCCGGGTCACTCCACACACAGACTGTTGTGCGAAGAAACAGTATATTTACTTGTGTCAATGTGATGTATTTGATGTTATTAAACCTGTATGTGGTTATTCTACAGATAGTATAGACTGGACTTTTTCCATGAATGATGACATCAGCACAAATGGCACAGATTTCCTGGACTCAACATTGGCTCCAGATAAACTTTATCAATCTTATCGTGAGGAGGTTCATTGCCTGTCAACACAGATTTCCAAGATGACCTACACCTGCCTGGAACAATTGCAAAAGTGGCACCTTCCTACTGTTAAGATGCAGTATAACTCTGATGGAGAGTACTGCATTGTTACAAGCTATAAGTCATACACCTATGGAAGTGAAACATGTATTAGTGATTCCCCTAACTTCTGTTTTGTCCCCCATCAGAAGTCTGTCATTGGACATACCATTATTACCCCCGTCCCCCTTATGGATGCGGACATCATTGATGGTAACCCCGATTATCTGTTCACCCTTTCTGAATATTTACCTTATTTTAATGTACATATAGATCCATTATCACTTACATTAAAATCACTATTAGAGAGAAAAGACACCCACCTCATCCACATCAACAATAATGACCAAGGCTAATGAAGCTATCCTTTCATTAATTAATGATGGTGATATGAATGATGCATTAACTAACACTTGGTTAGAGATCACTTTTAAAGGTTTTGTTATTATGCAAGCATTTTTGATCTTTTTCTTGATTATTATGCTATTTTGCCTACGGTGCACACTGCGCCAACACTGTGAGCAGCTTGAGTTCCTTTACAAAGCTCGAGCATCGGGTTTGTAAATGACCACTGCTCCCTGACCTTTCCCTGGATTTGCCCGTGTTGCCCTTGGAGGCAACAAGTGGGGGAATATTACACAAGGTCCCTGCACCCTTACTGGTACCCCCCAGAGGTACACCACAGACAGTTAGTGTTTAGGCATATGTTACACTAACATATAGGGCTAATGGCATCTACCGTACAAGAATAGATGTCAGAATATGTACACATATTATTGTTATACACTTTGCTTGCTAATACATATATTTCTCCTATGTATTATTCTGTGTATTTCTTACTTATAAGATGTTAGGACATCTGTGTCCTTGTAATAATTATGATATATAAGTCTGCATTGCCACTTTTTGGTGATTTGTACTACTACACTGAGTTATGTAAGACTCTGTATAATGTACTCTTTTGTTTCACAAACTGATGACTACTACAAAATTGTATAATGTCGTCTTGGACCATGGAGCCACCTCTAATTTAGCCAATAGGGCTCATCTCTGTAACTAGAAATGTTTCTATCTTACAGTAACCATAGTAATTATCATAGGTATATAATGAAAGACACTGAGTCTTATACCTCAGAGACCCCAAGAGACACAAATAAATCTCGAGGTATAGGGAATGCTTAGCACTGGCTCCTGGTTCATATTGGTAAGAACTGCTTAGGGCAACTGTGATTTATTATCCTTTTGGTAGTAATAAACAAGCTTATTACTCTTATGCAATGTGTTTGTGATTCCTTGCATTCCCAATAGTGCCAAGAACCTGAAAGTGAGGGTTACACCTCCTAACAACACACTTTACTCTCTTGGAGACTTTTTAATGTGTGCTCCTTTATCTAGATACCTTTATTTTAGAGATGTAGTCACAACCAGTTACACCAAGCTTTATATAAATAATTTCTTAATATACACTATTTATTTGTTCAAATATAGCAGTAATATTTACAGTAGGTACATGGACTATTTATACATAGTCAAACAATAATGCAAATATACAGCAAAATTACAAAAGAGAGCTTGCTTTTTTCTGGAGGTAAACACTTCTATCTCCCCTACAAGTTATAGAGTCTTCCTACCTTACTATCCATGCTAGCCTTGTTAGTTTAATTCTTTCTGCCAACACACAGTCTGGCTCCCTCCTTGGCCTGGAATTTGGATGATGCCTCCCTTGTGTTATTATCTGACACCCTGGATCTCAGGAAGTGGCTTATTTAGCATATGAAAAGACTTTGACTAACCAAGGTTAACCCAGAATGTCTCTGACTCATTTATAACTAACAACTCCATCCCCCTTCAAAACGCCCCCATGGTGAAGGTTAAGCACCTGTTAACATTCTGATGGGCTGCTAAAAAATTCCAAAATGGACTAGTTTCTTTTCATAGTTGTGTAGTGCATTCTGGGACCCACACTTATACAGACAGCAAACTAGCAGTTTACAGAAATAATTCCATCAATCCAGTAAAAAAGTAGTTTGGATCACAGTTTACATATTTATTTCTTTAGTTGTTTGTTTGTTTTTTTGCTTATTTATTTTATATGTGTCACCATGAAAGACATGCTGTACTGTGCTGCAAGCAACTTCTTTTCAAATGTGTCCTGAGGTTGAGGAGTAAGGGAACTAGTTCAAGAGGAGGAAAGAAATTAGTAGCATTAACAGCATTGCAAAAATAGAAATTGTATACACCAGTCTACAGTAGCATATCAATGGGGCATACAGATAAACATTGTAAGGCAATCAGTACAACAAGTACTGTCCATGTAGTAGATAAAAACTGATTTGACAGGAAGAGGGAATCACTCATACAGTTATAGCAGGGGAAGACGGTAGAAAAATGGCTATAGCAAAATGAGTGATGTAGAGGAAGTCAGGAGGAGGAGGGTCATGAACAGTTACTGATTTGAGTAGAAAACTCACAAAGAAGAGACTTAAGGGGGAAGCACAAGAGCAGACTGGACTGCCAGGGGAAGGGTGGACCAAGAGTTTCAGAAAGCAATATGAGACAGCAGATTGACCAACAGTAGCTTTCCTAGTATAATTAGAGAGGGATGAGAAGCATTACCCTGGAGGGGGTATGAGGAAGAAGGGGGAGAGAATAGTAGGGATGTAAGGTATGAAGGAAGGGAACCAAACCAGAATTTGGATATTATTTATTGAAATGTTTCACCAGGAAGGCACACTGAACAACAAGTTGCTCATCTCTTGGTGTGACCTGGGGGCGTACAAAGAGGATAAGAAAAATGTAGAGCATACTGATAATATAAAGAACAGTCACGCTTAGGTTAAAGCATTTAGACAATGTAAAATCACAGTTTGTAAGCACCATGGACATTATGGATTGTAAAATAGATATGCCAAATTAGGTTCAAGAACACGATGCAATAATGAGGACAGAACAGTATGTGACAACACAATCAAAGTGCAATGGTGTTCCAAGTGCTATGTTTATAGGCAGTTTACAAGTGCTAGTTTAGGATTCAGGAGGGAGAAGCGAGTAGCATTAACTGAGTCAGAAGGGAGTTAGCTAAGAAATGCTGGAGAGGAGGTGAGGAAGATAGAGGAGGAAGGGATGGGAGGGAAAGATAACCAAAACCTAGTCCCCTTCAAGATGCAGAGAACCCTGCGAGGGGGCCAGGATTCGGCACTCTAGGGAAGAATAAGGGAAAAATTGCATGTACAGAGAGGCCAGTGACCTGATTCTCCTTCAGGATGCTAAGAACCCTGCAAGGGGGAACAAGGTGTGGAAAGTAGGAGCAAGTAAAAGAGTTAGGAGGAATTAACTCAGGGGCAGCTGAAAGAGAATGTGATGAGAGTGGCCAGCAATCCAGTTCCCCTCCAGGATGCTGAGAACCATGCCAGGGGGGCAAACAGTTGACCAGAAGGAATAAGTAAAGAGGAATTAAGGAGGATTAAAGCAGGTACAGCTGGAAGAGAGGAAATTATGAAGTGCTGTAGCAAGTGAGCTGGAGGAGGAAGAGTGTTGGATTTGTAGGGGTAGAGCATACCAGGTATGAGGGAAGCAGTGGGAAAAACCAGTCTGGCCAATAGGGGTAGAAAGGTGAGGGACAGACAAGGTGTGCGTATCATTAGATTACAGGGAATAAGAAGGGGGAGGGGAAGAAAGAGAAGAAGACAAGTAAGTGGGTAATTCGCCAAGCCAGAATTTGGAGGTCAGTTTGGTGCAGTGGGAGAGATGGTGGTGCAACAATGGGGAAAAGTTAAGGTGTGATAGAGGTCACAGTGATGGGTCCAAGAGTGGGCTTCAAGGGCAAAATGACAAAAGGAGTTAAACAGAGTGTCCAGTTTGGCCAGGGAAGATTTGGGAACAGCACCATAGACTACATGGTAGCCACGGCGGCAGGGTTATTGTCGGAGCTGTACAAGACAGTATCATCAGCGTACATATGTATGGAGGCAGGGGTACAGACTGTAGGAAGGTCACTTATGAAGATTGAGAAAAACAAGGGACCAAGCACTGAGCTCTGAGGGACTTCAGTGTTGAGGGTGAGAGGAGAGGAGAGGAGAGGAGAGGAGAGGAGAGGAGACAGAGTCAGAGATTTTTACCAATTGAGTCTTTCTGGTGAGGTAAGATATAAACCAGTTTATGGTGGTCGATGCTAGGCCTGCAGCTGAGAGGGAATCAAGGAGCAGTGCATGGGAGACAGTGTTGAACACTTTGATGAGATCAACAAAGATAGCTGATGTGGTCAGGCCATTGCCCATTCCAGTGAAGATGGAGTCAGTGAGCCTGAGGACGGAGGTGGTGGTAGAATGGTTCTTCCAAAAGTCAGATTGGAATGGGGTGAAAAAGGAGGAACCTGAGAGAAAGGGGGAAAGTTGGGAGAGAACCAGGTGTTCTTGAAGTTTAGCAAGGGGGGGAGGAGAGAGATGGGGTGGTAGTTGCAGGAACAGAGGAGTCACCACCCTTGGGGAGAGGGAGGACTAAAGTATGTTTCCAGGAGGTGGGTACCTGTGTGGACACAAAGGAGAGGTTTAGAATTAAGGAAATAGGATGGGCGATGGTAGGATCCAAGAGATAGAGAATTTTAGGATCGAGGTAATCTGGTGAGGAACCTTTTGAAGGGTTCAGGGAGAGGAGGGCATTTAGAACTTCATTGGCAGAGATGGAGGAGAATGAGAAGGGGGAGTCAGACATGCAGTGGCGAGGTGAACATGGGACATAGGGAATGTGGGGGGGAGGGAGCTTAGTAGAGACTTGGCACATGAAGTATAGTAGGCATTAAATTTGCTAGCTACTAGGGAAGGGTTTGAAATCAGAGAGTTGTCAATTTTGAGAATGTGAAGAGAGGAATGAGAGGGAGGGAAGAAAAGGGTATGGGCTACCCGCCATAATTTGGAGGGGGTGTTAATGTTAGTGAGGAAATATGATTTGAAACACTCAGATTTAGACAATCTAGTAGCTTTGGTACAGGATTTGCGAAGCATGCTATATGTGGTGTAATCGCAGGGGAGCTTAGAAGATTTATGTTTTCTCCAGGTGCTGTTGCACTCCCTTAGGCAGGCAAGTAATTCAGGGGTAATCAAAGAGAGGTGAACCCCTCTAACTCTATATTCAGGTAAAGAGGAATTTGTCCTTGAAGTAGGTGAAGGCATGGTCAATGGAGGAGGCAGTGGACAGAGGAGCCCAGTATGTGGAGGCAAGGACAGAGTGGATGGGGGCAAGATCAAGGGATTTAAAGGAATGAAGCTGAATGATTTTGTGAGGGTGTTTGGGTCGATGGACCTTGCGAACCAATAAGGTAGAGTTGTGATCGCTGAGGGCATCAGGGAGAATTCCTATAAAGGAGGCACAATGGGAAAGACGCCCCACATCAAGAAAGGGGAGTAAAAAAGCAGAGCAGACCAAGCATGGTGGGTATGAGGGAGCAGTCTAAGGCAAAATGAAAATAAAAAGAGTTAAAGTGGTTCAGTCTGGCAAGGGAGGATTTAGGAGGTCTCCTGTACACTGTGTCACCATAGTCAAAATCAGGGAGAATCATCTTTAAAACAATCTGTCAGTAGCCAGGAAGCAGGTTTCGTACTTTGTTCCTGTACTGTGCACCAAGTCTGGGGTGGAGCTTATGGTGTATGGCATTAATATGCACTGAGAAATTAAGGTGTTTGTCCAGCCAGACCCTGAATACTTAAAGGAAGATACATCCTCAGTTAAAACACCATCGGGGCAAGGAATATAGGGAGACAGGTGAGTCTGGTAAGCCTGTGGTGGGTGCCAAAAGTCATGGAAACTGTTTTTTTTTGGTTGCCATAGAGATTTTTCTTGCCTTGGGTGTGATGGGTGGCTCTTCAGTCCTGTCCTCTCAGATCGGGGGGTAATTATCCCCAATGGATTTTTCCTCATGGTGGGACCAGGAGGGAGTGATTCATCCCCTTCAGATGACAATGCAGACTCCTTCCTCAGATCCAAGCAGCAAAGCAGGCCATGGAGAGATGGGCAGGGCTTCATGTCACCCATCTTACTCATTTTCCCTCTTCAGTCCCAGTCCCTTGCTGTGGTGCCAGTACATGTGCATGGAGGCACAAACAATCTACACAGCTGTAGCCCCAACCTTTGAGTCACTCAAGCCTGCTCTGCAACTGGGCTTCCACCCCGTGGCAGTCATGGGCCAAGATGGCTAGCTCCCCCTTCCCAGGAGAGGGTTAGTAGTCACTGGGATGCCAGATCCTCTCCCACCCTGTTGACTCTCAGCAATCCATGCTCATACCTGAACATAGGTTGCCGGCATGGCAGGAGATAAATCATTCAATACCTTAGCCCTCCATGATGCCAGGCTGGCTGGAAACTTTTTTTTTTCTTTTTTTTGGCATTGAGAGACAGTTGGTTAGATTGGAACCAGCAATTAATGTTGTCAAAATCCATCTCTATCTGGGAAGTAAGATCATGAGAAGAGGAGCCAGATGTAAAAAGCACTGTATCATCAGAGTACATATGAATGGACACAGAGGAGCAGACAGAGGGGAGAGCAATCAGGAATATGGAAAAGATAATAGGGGCCCAGGATAGACCTTCGAGGGATGCCTGAGCAACTGGGTAGTGCTGAGATAATGGAATTTCAGATCCAGATACTGTAGCTTGAGACCTTGAGACCTTCCCTCAAGGTTGGAATGAAACCAACTGATGGAAAAGTCAAAGAAGCCAGCTGTTTTAAGCTAGTTCAGAAAGTGGAGGTGTGCCATGGTGTCAAAGGCTGTAGTAAGATCAACAAATAAGGTGGAGGTGCTCAGTCACTGATCCACACCTGAGCGAATGGAGTCAGGGAGCCAGAGGAGGGAGGGAGGTGGAAGTGGAGTTAGATTTCCTAAAACCAGACTGAAAAGGGGTGAAGAAAAAGGTGGATTCAAAGAAGGAAGAGAGCTGAGAAAGAACAAGTTGTTTCTGTAAATTAGCCAGGGTGGGAAGGAGAGAGATAGGATGAAAGTTACCAGGAGATGAGGGATCACCACCTCTAAAAAGACGGATGACAGTAGCCTATTTCCAGGCTTCAGGGAAAGTGGCAGACGAAAAAGAGAGGTTGAGTAGCAGAGTACTAGGGAAGGCAATAGCAGGAGCTGAGAGAAGCGGAAGCATAGGATCAAGGCCATCAGGACTACCTCCCTTGCCAGAGGGAGGGAGGGAAGAAAAGGGGGATAAGGAGGAAAGGACCAGAGAGTGCGCAGGTTGTGAAGAAATAGTTAAAGGTAGAGGCAACATGAAAAAGTTCAGAGATGAGGGAGTCACCAACCTTGAGAAGAGGGAAGACAGAGAGACTGGGTCATAGTGGAGGAAAGGGAATGGATACCCTTCCAGAACTTGGAGGGGTGGTTACCGTTGTTCTTGAGTGTAGATTAGTATCTACCTTGTTTCATTTATTTCTGAGAAATGTGAGTATTTTTCCAAATTGATATAGGCTCATAAATGGCTGCCTTAAAGTTTTCTCCACTCTGCTGGGATTACCCATAAACTGTACTGCTGTAACTCTGCACTCTGATTTCTGAAGCAGGTTCACTTTTTGCATAACAATCTCCTTCTGATCCTGTTTTAAACACATGCACTTATCTATTCTAGCACCAGGGTTTTCCTTGTACTATAAACATGTATAGAAAAGCTCTCTGAGTCTCCAAATGCAGCTTAATAGCTACAAAGCACCCTTCTGAGACCCTCAAGAGAGAGAGCTCCTGCTGTTTGAAATAGAAATCTAGCTGATATATAAGGCAACAGTTCTAATTCCAGTCTGACGCAGCTTTAGCAAAAACAACTGTTCTGGACAGATAATAAATGTCACCATTTTCTTCAGAGTCTGTCTGATTAATGCTTTGGTATACATTTTTCTTGCAGATTAAGGACACAAATTTATTAAGTGGCAAAATGCATTACAGCCTAGATACTGAGACATAGCAAGCTTCAGATCTTCAAACTATTTAGAGACAAAGAGAATCACAATTTCTCCAACTTTAATGGATAAATCATATGTGGCAGATGTTTTCTTGGGCATTTGTTTAGTCTTTACAGCTATTATTAATATAATTTCCTAAAATAGCTATCTGAAATCAAGGCTCCAGTAGCCTTCCAAACACAAATTTAACTTAAATTATAACATGAGAGCTCTGTATGTGATATGGCATGGAAATACTTTGCAAGTATTTAAATATGACATAGACTAATAGCAGCTTCATAGCAAATGATATCTGTGACTTTCACTGCACGTGGTGCAGGGGCATCACAAATCTATCCCAGTATTTAACAACACAATCCTTAAAATGTGTACAGTATATTCAGTCATCCTACTATCTATTATTAAACATAGCATATCTACAGTAGATAGCATTAATGTCTTTAATATAATCCCCTGTGCCCTAAGAACTGAAATGAAACTATATATGATGATGAAAAAAGATTTAACTTCAAAACCCTAAGCACTTTGAAATAACCCAGATATTTATTTACCTAATGTCAGGTTACATTTTCAAGACAATCCTTGGATGTAACATCTCAAAAAATTGTTTTGCTTGTTCTAGATACTCACGTGTTCTGAGGCACAAAGCCATACACACAGCATAGGGCCGAGTTATGCATATCACTGATGCCCTCTCAACATCCATGGATGCATGACACCATATCCAAGGCCATGCAAACAGTGAAACCCCTAACTGGACCAGATCCAATGAACTTGCATGGGCAGATGTGTTAGTGAGATGGAGGGATTGCTGCATTGTAAACACCAGTATGCATTATGCATGAAGCAGGATATAGGTTGCTTTGGGCACACATTGCTGTGCCCCCAATATGACAGAGAAAAACATCCCTGAAAGCTCTGTGAACCCCGAGTAATCAGCTGGGGCCTATGTGGCCTCTGTAAGTCAGTTCTGGCAAGTGCACCCACCATGTTATAGTGCGCTGGAAATCCTTTGGTTAGTGACTATTCTGTTTCTTTCTTTCTTTTTACATATTGATAAAGTTAAAAGGGATACAGCAGTCCTAGTCAAAGACTGCTTTATTCCATGATACCTTGCTTCCACTGATTAGTGGGACCACTTTACAGACAGATCTGCCTTCTGATTGGATCCCACTGCTGCTATGCTTTAACTGAATTTATATTAGCTTTTTTAATTTTGTTTGTTTGTTTACTGCCTCCCATTCCAGTCCTTCCTGCCCTGTCCCCTTGACCCAACAAGACTTACCTTCTTCCTTCTTCCCCCATGGCTTGCCCTCAGTGGCAGGGCACTGATACCAGATTCAGATTCTAGGTGGTGTCTGATGGTCGGGAGTGGAGCCTGCAGAGGCTGGAAGTCATCTGACATGCCAGGGACATTTTTTCACTTTTTCTTGGTTGGCACCCAGATGCAGAGGTAGAGCATGCAATACTGACAATGGCTGAGCTGTGCATGCCTCTGCAGGTGGCACACTGGTTGTCTGCTCTGCCTCTGCCCCCCCCCCCCTTTGTATAGGACCCTGCATGCCAACACCCAGCCACCACTAGGTGTCAGACAGATGCCGGTCTCTGTTCCCCTACCTCTCTAGAAGAGAAGAGCTGTCCTCTGGGTGCTCAATCCTTTCCCTCCCCAGCTGACCCCCAGCCTCCGCTTTTTCAGAAAGTAAGGCATGATGCCTTAGCCCTCCACACCAATGGGCCAGATCATGTTAGCGATTTCTTAAAACACATTATATAGCAATACAATACATTGGGCCCACTGGGGTTCCATCAACATTCAGGACCCCCCAAGGTGTGTATTGGCAGCAAGTAGAGTAAGAAAAACAGTGTGACTCTGCTACATGAGAATGTGTACAGATGATTCATAAATTTGTAAATGCATAGATTCATAAATGTTTTCAGACACAAAAAGACATGATGTGCACAAAGACTATTCATTTCCTACCTGGATTCTTGCCAGTCTAGCACAGTTTAGACATTTAATTTAGCAACCCTTAGATTGCAATGAACCACCACTCTCCTACACTTTATTCTCTCCACTTCTTATTTTCACAATGCACATATGTCTATCCACCCCACTAAAAATACTAGCTACTAGCTACATTAACCAAGGCCTCTGGTAGATGATTCCACATATCCTCCACCCTCTCAGTATAAAAATATTCACGCATGTCCTTTCTTACAACTACTCCAATAATTTTTATTTATGACCTCTAGTAATAGAACCCTAACTAGGTTTAAACAGATGCTGTGAATTCACCCTAGCACTGATTTGGAGATCTAGTAAAACTTGTGTGCTGGTGAATGATTTCATGATGTATCAGCAAATACTAACAAGATTTGCAGTGTACCCCATATATGTGGAAACCCCTTGAGAGAGTGCCTCCTACTGACCAACATCTCCATTGTACAGTGCACAATTTAGGAGTCCATATCCAAAAAATGACAGACAGGCTGGAATTTCTGCAATAAAGGGTCACTAAAATAATACAGGATAAGCAGGGCAGATCCTATGAGGAGTAGCTGAAGGCCCTAATCATGTACTCACCAGAGGCCAGATGGATGAAGGGGAACATGGTAGAGACCTGTAGGTTTCTAATGGTAATACATTGACTGAACAGCAAAGACCAATTTATTATGAAAAGATGTGCAGTCATGAAAGGGCATGACTAGAGGTTGGTGGAAGTCAATTTGGAAGAGTTGTGAGAAAGTTCTTCTTCACTGAAGGGGAGGAGGGCACTTGGGTCAGATTGCCAGGCATAGGTGCCAGGTTTGTAACATTTTTGGTGGGGCCCAGGAGTAAGGGGGCAAAGCCCCCAGTGGGGGTCTATGGGAGCAGAGCCCCTTAAACATGGGGATCTGGGGGTTAAGCCATGCAGGTATGCAAAAAAACTGAAAATATTGTTTAAAAGCTTTGTTTTTAAACTCCAAAATGTAACATTTTCGGATAATCTAGTATTGTACATCTCCTAACATTCCTTTATGTCTGTCCCACACATGTTTGAAGCCCCCCTGTTGATTTTGCCTTTACCACTTCCACCCAGTCAATTTCAGGTGTTCAGCACACTTTCACTGATGTAGAACTTTCTCACATCCCTCCTGAACCCCCACTCAACTGCATGCCCTCTGGTCCTGGTGCTCTTCATCATTTGAAAGAGACTCCACTCCTGTACCCTGTTCACCTCCAAGAGATTCTTGTATGTCGCCTCTTGCTATTCTGTCTTCCAGGGTGTATATGCTGAAATCTTGCAGTCTTTTGTCACCGGGCTTGTGGTGCATGGTCCGGCCTACAGAACTGGACACAATACTCCAGGTGGGGTCTCATTAGCAAGTGACATAGTGGCACCACCACCACCTCCCACCTGCTGGAGATACTTTTCCCTATGCATCCCAGCACCCCACTGGTCCTACCCACTGCTTTGTTGCACTGCCCTGCTACTTTTGAGGTCATCAGATATGATAACCCCAAGATTCCTTTTCTGCTTAGTGACTGACAGTATGATATCCAATAATATACTCAGTTCTTGGATGCCTATGCTCCAGGTACATGATTTTTTATTTTCTGGCATTGGAACTCAACTGTCATGCTCTTGACCACTCCATGAGTTTTCCAAGATCCCTACACATTCTTTCCACCCCTTCCTTATTGTCCACCCTATTATAAATTTTGGTTTAATCTGCAAAAATACATACTTGCTCTTCCAATTCGTCTGCAATGTCACTTATGAAGACTTCAAGGAGGATGGGTCATTTCAATTAATTCTTTCATTTTTTTTTATACTTGATCGAGAGATGAGCATTACTGTCTGTTTTCACAAGCATCACATGTAACACTGAAAACAAATGACAGACATACTAATACATACAATAAAATTTATCACATCAAAAAAACATGTTACACAAGTTACAATATCTAATTAAGAAGACTTACAAATAGAGTTTCCAACCAGGATGTCAGTCTTTTTTTAAATATACATAGAGTAAGACAATTTGATAATAAACTAGGGGCTGAATTGAAGAAGAAAGGAGCACATAGAGTAGTGACTTCTGACCCATTACCTTTTTGCACAATGCAAGTTTAAATACATATTTACTCTGATATCTGGTCCCTAATGCATTTGCACTCCTAGGAAAGAGTAACTGAAAAAAATCAGGTAAAAGACCCCATGAAACTTTCAGCAACATAACACCCAGTTTGATTTTTACATGGTGTAATAGATCCCTTTAGACCTCCCTCCCCCCCATCTATGGGAGACATTGTGCTGAGAGACGTGTTTTTTCTAACAAGTCTGTTGAAACAGCATTTCTTCTCTTTTTGCTGTGCTATCCTATCTTATCCTGTAGGCTGGCCAGCTGCTCTTCTTATTTCTCTATGTTCTCTTTTCTTTTTCTGTTTTTCTCACGTTGTCTGCTTGCCACTGGGAGCTCCCCCATTTTGATAAGCATTTCCTACTTTAGGTTTGCTTAAACCCTTGCTATTGTATGTAAAATGTAGGTTTGTGTTTAGTGCAGTGAAGGGCATATTTTAAGTAAAGCCCACCTAGTAGTTTAATAAAAGCCAGGTCGTGCCATGTCTAATAAAGAGAGAGAGTAAACGTTTTCTCTTGCCATTCCTGTCCCATTCATACTAACTTTAAAAGCATGAGCGTCTTGCCTTGGCATTTGTGTATTTTACCTGCATCCCAGGTTGTGCACAGACCTTGCATGCAGGGTAAAACAAGGCCACTATTGTTGTTTCAATGCTAACATTTTGGT
The DNA here is from genome assembly GCA_016271365.2 of Neoceratodus forsteri. NCBI lineage: Eukaryota > Metazoa > Chordata > Ceratodontiformes > Ceratodontidae > Neoceratodus > Neoceratodus forsteri. The sequence goes on along the minus strand of CM057455.1, from coordinate 909,754,424 downwards.
GCAATATTACCCTAAGGAAATAAAAGCCTCCTGTTATTATTTGTACTGCAAAGCACAAGCACATTTATTTCTTTTTACTGCAAGCATTATTTTCTCAGGCTACAAGCCTGGTATAGCTTCTAGAATGTTCACCAAACTTACCTTAGCAACCAAGCAGTCTTTCTCCTTAGAACTCAGCTCCCCAAATGGTTGCTAGTGATATAAACTTCTTGTTGTCAATTACAGCTGTGTGGGCGGAGCTTCTCTACCCATTCTGAGGGAAACCGTTTTAATTAAGCACTTTAATCATTAAATATCATCAACTAAAATCTAAATTTGAATTCCTTTGCATTGTGAGTAAAATAAATATATTTTGAAATAATTTTAGAGCAGAACAAATGTATTAGTTCAGGAGGCGGAGCTATGCATCATGTGATTGTTTCTGTGTATACATTCTGGGTGAATGCTGTAACAATCAGATCAGTTCAGCCTAAGGACAGATTGAAGACACAGAGGGTGGGACTGCTGCTGTTTATGTCCTAGCTGAGTACTGCTATTTATTTTGCTTTTATCTATTGGCAAGTTATTTTTTTTTCTTTCTTTAATAAATAGGCACTTTTGTGTGTTTGAATCCTTCTTTGTGGTTTTGTGTCTCTTCATCCCACATACCTCTACCACAGTCGTGTCAGAAGTGGGATTTGGTGGTCCAAGCCTAGTGAGGGTCACCATTCCGGCATATCTGCCTAGGTATCTGCTGAGATACATATGAGGGATATCATGGCTAAGAAAACAGAGAAGGCAGAATTGGAGGAGTCTGTGGATACCAATGTCACTGGTGTCCTAACATAATCCAGACTGGAGCAGACTGGGAAAGCATTGGTACCTGGTCTAAATCCCGGAGCCCAACTCAAGACAAAGCTAGAGGGACCTGCAAGGACCAGCTTTTCCGATAATGGAGAAGAAGAAGAAGAAGGAGCCTAGGAGGAACCACCCACTGACATTAGCGACCTCCTGAGATGGTTTGTAATCCAACAATTGGAGATGGAGTCACAGCGGGACAGTGACCTCCAAGTAAGAGAAGCAAAAAGGTGGCGGCAGGACCAGTGATGGGCAGAGACTGTGAGAGCACTTCAAACCATTGGCACTGGCACAGGTAACAGTGGGCAAGACACTGGCCCAAAAGACATTAAATTAACTAAAATGGCCCCCACAGATGAAATACAGGCTTATTTAACAACTTTTGAGAGAGTAGCCAGAGCATGTGGGTGGCCCCGGACACAATGGGTAGTTCAACCTGCCCTTATCTTATTGGTAAAGCCCAAGTAAGTTATTCTAACATGGACCCCAGGCATACAGAAAACTATGAACAAGTAAAAAAGGAAATATTAAGGAGGTATTTTTTATCTTACTTCTGTTTTTCCTCCTTCGGCAGAGCGGCCTGACGATCTCTGGCCACCAGCCCTGCACCCCCGGACCCAGTTGTGCATGTGGGCCACACAAACCCACTCCCCCAGTGGGCCGGCCCTTATCGCTCTCACACCCACTGGGTGCATGCCCCTCTCAGGTCTCTCTGAGGGTGCAAGGTGTGGCCATCAGCGGCGAAAATCGCCCTCTGCATTTTCCACTTTTTTCTGCCTATGGAGAGCTGGACATGCAATGATGTCCTGAGCATGTAGTGCTGATGCCTGCCGTGCTCTCCTCCCACTTTGGCATGCCACTGTAGTGCGGCCAGCCTCCGCCAGTCGCCACTGCAGGGTGATGCAAGGCCCACTACCCACCCCAGAGAGAGGACAGCAGTCATTGGATGCTCAATCCTCCCTCTCCCCTGCCAGCACTCAGTGGCCTGAGTCCATTCCTGAATCTGGGTCACCGGCGTGGCACGAAATGTGGCATCCAGCGTCTCAACCCTCAGCTTCACTGGGCCAATATTAAGAAGGTATGATATAAATACAGAGACATACAGACAGAGGTTCCTTTCTCTGCAATATCAACCATCATATACTCCAAGAGAGACCTTTATAAGACTGAGGGAACTATGCCACAAGTGGCTGCAGCCTGAGGAAAGAGCCAGGACTGAGGTAGTTGAGGTTTTGGTTGTGGAACAGTTTTTACAGATTCTTCCAAATGAGGTACAAATCTGGGTGAGGGAGCTTAAGCCTAAATCAGCAGAGATTGCTATTACCCTGGCCAAAGATTTTTTATCAGCCAGGCCTTTAAATAAAGAGACCTACTGAGCAGAATCTGCTCCAACCTCAGCAACAACCAAATATTCTCCTACCCCTACTCCATCTACTGCTGGGAAGGGCCCATCAAGAAATTATGCTAAAAGTGGAAAAGGTGGGAGAACCTTCCCCACTGATACTGTGTGTCATCATTGTTTTGACAAGGGGCATATAGTCAAATATTGTCCAAAAAGGAAAACTGATGCAGCCCAGCTTGCTTTATTGACTGTCGGATATAATGTAGTAGACATTCTTGTCAATAACCATCATGTGTAGGGACTTTTGGAAACTGGTAGCAAGCATACCCTGATTCAGCCTGAATTGTTAAACCCTATAAAGGAACCAGAGAACCTGTAGATGTGGTCTGTATGCAGGGGGGACATGCACAGTTATACCATGGCCATAGTGGACATGACTGTAAAAGACCAAATCTCCACTGTGCGTGCTGGCCTGGTACCAAACTTGCCAGTATCAATTGTTTTTGACCATGACTTTCCAAACTTGGAGACCATGCTGGCTAAAAATTACAAGGACATTGCGGTAGTAACAAAAAGGGCCCAAAGCTGACAGGAAAAACTTTGAGAAGAGACATTCCCTTTTGATGAGGACATCATAGAAGCACCAGGAAAGTCTAGAAAGACCAAAAGGGAAAAGAGAAGATTGAAAACTTTATGGACTAACAATAATAAGGGACTTGATGAAGTACCTGTTGAGTTGAATGTGACAAAATATGATATAACCAATGACCAAAATGTGATCCTACTCTAACCCTCTTATTTCAAAAGGTTGGTAAGGTGGTACCAAAAGGTGCCCCTGAGATGATATTGCAAAATGATGTCTTATATAGGAGGTGTTGTAACTCAAAAACAGGGGAAATAGTCAACCAACTGGTTGTTCCAGAGAAATAAAGAAATCAGCTACTATTTTTGGCTCATGATTTATCATGCTCCGGACATGCTGGTAGAGATCGTACCCTGGCTAGGTTACTCCAGAGATTTTTTTGGCCATCCATATGTGAGCATGTCACAGAGTACTGTAAATCTTGTGAGGCTTGCCAAAAAGTAGCACAGATAGGAAAGAGGGACATGATTCCATTATAGCCCCTACCACTGGTATCCCAACCTTTTGAAAGAATGGCCATGGTTATTGTTGGCCCCATTGAGAAAAGTGCCAAGGAGAACAGAGTCATTCTCATGGTATGCGACTATGCTACCTGATATCCTGAGGCTGTACCCCTACATTCCATTACAATAGAAAAGATAGCTGAGGAACTAGTTAAGATCTTCAGTAGGATGGGCATTCCAAAAGAAATATTGACTGATCGGGGCAGTAATTTTAATTCAGCCATGTTACGAGAACTGTACCGTGTGTTCAGAGTGGTAGCGGTTCAAACATCTCCCTACCATCTCCAAACAGGTGGTCTCATTGAGAGAGTTAACCAGACCTTGAAGCATATGTTACACAAATTTGTACAGGATGAAGGGAAGAAATGGGATCATTTTCTCCCCCTTCTCCTTTTTGCCTATCGAGAGGTTCCCCAGGCTTCAAAGGGATAGTCCCCGTTTGAATTGTTGTATGGCCAAAATCCTAGAGGACTTCTCAATGTTATTAAAGAGTATTGGAAGGAAGGGACCAGTCCAGAAAATACTAGTATTTCTGAATACATGGTTAAGCTGAGGTAAAGACTGGCTAAATATACTGAGATGGCTCATAAAAAATGCCACTCAGGCTCAACACAAACAGAAGTTATATTACGACCAGAAAGTTGCAGAAAAATTATTTCAAGAGGGAGAGAAGGTACTTTTGTTATTACCTACCACCGAAAACAAGCTACTGATGAAGTGGCACTGGCCCTATAAGATACTGAGACGGGTAGGTACTGTGACATACAAGATAGAGACACCAGAGAAATGCTATGGCAAGAAGATCTATAATGCCAACTTATTGAAAAGATGGCAGGATAAATCTGAACCAGTGGTAAGTCTTCTGATTGCCCCAGAAAAAGAGGAATCAGGTCTGGAGGTAGTTTATAGCTGGCTGGATGAAGAGGTACAAACAGGAAAAGATGAATTATATATAAACTCCTGTTCAGAAGACTCCAAAAGAGATGAGTTGTTACAGGTCTTGAAGCAGTTTAGTGAATCAATAACTGAAGTACCTGGGAGAGCCACAGGGGTTGAACATCATATACATACTTCTTCTCCTCCCATCCAGCAGAGACCTTATCATCTCCCTGAGCGAGTTGGGTCCCAAGTCCAGCAACAAATACAGAAAATGAGATTACTGGGTATTATTGAGCCTTCAAAGAGTCCCTGGATCTCCCCCATAGTAGTAGCACCCAAGAAAGAGGGAGGAAAATGATTATGCCTAGACTTCAGGAAACTGAACCAGGTATCACAATTTGATGAGTACCCCATACCTCGAGTTGATGATCTGATTGACCATATAGGGAATGCCAAATATATTTCAGCCCTTGATCTTACCAAAGGATATTGGCAGATTCCTTTGAGTCAATCATCTCTCGAAAAGACTGCATTCAGTACCCCAGTGGGTGTCTTTCACTTCATAACCATACCTTGGCTTGCACGGGGCACCGACCACTTTCCAAAGGTTCATGGACCAAGTGCTAGCCCCTCATGCTTCCTTTTCAGCTGCCTGCCTGGATGATGTAGTTATTTTTAGTCTAGATTGGAAGACACACTTGGAACATTTTATAGCTGTTATTAAGACCAGGAGTGGGGCAGGGTTGACCATTAACCCAAGTAAGTGTGCCATAGCCATGAGAGAGACCAAATATCTAGGGTTTACCCATGGTAATGGTCAAGTGAAGCCAGAAATTTCAAAGGTTGAGGCAGTTGCACAATGTCCAACACCCCAGACAAAGAAACATGTAAGATCATTCTTGGGTCTTGTTAGTTATTACCGGTGGTTCATACCAAACTTTGTCTCTCTAGCATCTCCTCTTTCTGACCTCACCAAAAAGAGATGGGGGAACATTGTAAAATGGACCCCTGAATGTGAACAAGCTTTTCAGGCTATGCAAATAGCCCTATGTTCATCTCCTTTCTTAAATTGTCCACATTTTTCTAAACCTTTTGAGGTTCATACTGACACCTTGAATACTGGTATAGGTATGGTTTTGAGCCAGACTATTGATGGAGAGGAACACATTGTGTTATATATATCCAGAAAACTACATGATCGAGAAATAAAATACTCTACAATAGAGAAGGAGTGCTTAGTGATAAAATGGGCCATCAAAGCACTTCGATTCTATTTGTGGGGAGCTGAATTCACCCTAGTAACTGACCATAACCCTCTTCGTTAGCTGTGCCAGATGAAGGACAACAATGCTAGGAATTAACGCTGGTATTTGGCCCTACAACCTTGTAAATTTGTTGTCCAACACAGGCCGGGGTCACAACATTAAAAAGCAGACTTTATGTCTCTTTATGTTGCAGGTGTAACCTCTCCTGACACAGGAAATGTAAATATGTAAATATGTACATTTTGGTGAAGGGTGATTAATCAGACAATGTAGATAGATATTTGGGATTGGTATACTGTTAAATAACAGAAGACCCCAGATCAAATATTGACTGATAGGTTATGACCATATAGGATTATGGTGTAAGATTTGGGTCATAATATGTATGACTTTGATTTAGGATGCCCTGGGCTGGGGCTTCCAGAAAGGGTGGGCGGAAGTCCCAACCAACACAAGAGGTTGTCCTGAGTGGGTTCTGTATCTCGATTTAGAAAATCAGTAAAATATGTACCCCCGGTTTCCTTCTGAGCAGGATGGTGTGTGATAGATCCCTGCAGCCCCCCCCCCCATTTGTGGGCGACATTGTGCAGAGAGACGCTGTTTCATTTCTAACAAGTCTGTTGCAATAGCATTTCTTGTAGGCTGGCCAGCTACTCTTCTTATTTTTCTATTTTCTCTTTTCTTTTTCTGTTTCTCTCACATTGTCTGCTTGCCATTGGGCCCCATTTTGATAAGCATTTCCTACTTTAGATTTGCTTAAACCCTTGCTATTGTATGTAAAGTGCAGGTTTGTGTTTAGTGCAGTGAAAGGCATATTTTAAGTAAAGCCCACTTAGGTAGTTTAATAAAAGCCAGGTTGTGCCATGTCTAAGAGAGAGAGAGAGAGAGAGAGATAGAGAGAGTAAAAGTTTTCTTGCCATTCCTGTCCCATTCATGCTAACTTTAAAAGCATGAGTGTCATGAAGCTGTTTAGTACATTACCTTCTTGTTTTTCTCTCACTCTGTGACACTCTTGTTCCTTTAGGTATTCCTAGCTCACTGGTATTCCTAGTTTGTAAAGCAGCACATTTGCTGTATAGTCAAAAGAGAAGTGCAGGAAAGTGAGTAAGAAAAAATTACTCACCTTAGTAATTGCTTTTCTTCTCATGGAGTCTTGCTATATTATGACTAATGCAGTTAGCCACTGCACTTGAACTGCCCTGGAGAGGAAAGAGTTAACTCCAGGGAGTCTGAGTTCTACAGCGAGGCTATGCCAAAGTCTAATCTGGGCAGTTTCAAATGAAACTGTCAGATCTTTACAAAGCCAATACTAAGCAACAAGTCTGTGTGGAAAGCTCTACACTAGCCAAATGGCTACCTACTAGTAGAAATAACAACAATATAAACAACAATAAAATAATAACAATGAATAATAGTATTATTAGTTACCCCCTGACAAACACTCATTAGGACCCCCCTTCCCCAAAGACTCAAGTCCAGGAAGGGGCCAATATATACCTAAATAAATAACCTAGTTCCCTAACCTAAATAAAGAAGGTAAGGAAAAAACTACAATGGCATGACACAGTGCTTGCACTAATTTGCCACCCTACCCAAGTAGAAGTTCTGAGAGGGGCAGGAGGGAGGGTAGGTCATTAATAGCAAGACTCCATGAGAAGAAAAGCAATTACTAAGGTGAGTAATTTTTCTTCAAACACCATGAAGTCTTGCTATATTATGACTAATGCAGATTACACAGCAGTACCTCCATGGAGGAGGGTCAGAACCTACTTAGGAAATAGGCTCTGAAGCACAGCTGTGCCAAAATGAGCATCTCCCTGGACTGAATATCCAGGGAATAATGCTTAGTAAAAGTGTGAACTGTTTTCCAAGTAGCAGCTTGACAGATTTCCAGAATGAATATCTCTAGCAGCCGCTAGAGATACAGCTGTACCCTGGTGGAGTGAGCCCCAGTCCTGAGGGGGTTCTCTACCTATTTTTGATAACAAAATTGGATACAAGAGACAATCCACCTTGCAATTGTCCTCTTAGTGGCAGGTTTCCTTTGCCAACCTCGCCATAGGTAAGGAGAGTTGAAGGATTCGAACCTGTGACCCTTGGTGCGTTCAAATAGTAGCTTAAGGCTCTTTTGGCGTCCAAGCTGTGCAGTCTCCTCTCACCTGAGGAAGAATGCTCAGTGAAAAATACTGGAAGAGATATGGATTGGTTCAGGTGGAAATCTGAAACCACTTTAGGCAAAAACTTTCTGTTAGTCCTGAGGACTACCTTATCTCTGTGGAAAGAGATAAAATCTTCTTCCACTGACAGGGCCTGTAGTTCCTTATGCGTCTGGCAGAAGTGATAGCCACTAGGAAAACAGTTTTCCAAGTTAGAAACTTGAGCTCTGCTGAGGACAGAGGCTCAAAGGGAGGTTGCATTAACTGAGCAATGCAAACATTCAGGTCCCAGGCGGGAGCTGGTTCTCGAAAAGGAGGGTTAGTGTGAAGTAACCCCTTAAAAAACTTAGAAAACACAGGGTGAGAAGAAAGGGAAGCAGGCTTCCCTGCTGACACAAAAACAGAGAAAGCTGCCAGATCAACCTTTAAGGTAGCTGGCCTAAGGCCTAAGGAATTTAAATGGACCAAATAGTCCAGTAAAATGGGCAGATCAGCAGATTCTGGGATAATCTGCTTCTCAGAGCACCAGAAGGAAAACCTTTCCACTTAGAATTGTAAGTGGCCCTAGTGGAAGGTTTCCTGAAGCCTTTAAAATATCCAGAACACCTTGAGAAAGGTGTAAGTCAGCAAATTCTAACTCCTCAAGAGCCATGCCTTGAGATGGAGGGATTTGAGGTCCGGATACCACACTCTCCCCTGTGCACAGGCCAGCAAGTCATGGACTCTAGGCAAGCTCAGGGCAGGGTGGACTGTCAAGGACAGAAGCAGTGGGTACCAGGGCTGTCTGGCCCAATCTGGGGCAATCAGAATCACTTTGAAGGGCTGAGATCTGATTTTACTAGTACCCTGAAAAGAAGAGAAAGGGAAAGGCATGCAGGAACTTCCCTTTCCAATCCAACTGAAAGGCATCTAGGGGACTGGCCCAGCACTGGAGGCCTGCAACAAAACAGAGGAAGTTGGTGGTTGTCTGGGGCTGTGAAAAGATCTATCTGAGGGGTGCCCCATCTGGCAAAGACCGACCCCAGCACCTGAGGATTCAGAGCCCATTCATGATGGCCCTGAGAAATCCTGCTGAGGGCATCCGCCAGGACATTGTCCTTCCCTGGAAGGTGAACTGCTATCAGGGAGGTGTTCAGGGAGTAAGCCAGACACCACAACTTCATTGCTTCGGTGCACAAGGCTGATGACCGAGTGCCCCCTTGCTTGTTGATGTACCACATTGTTGTGGTGTTGTCTGTCCTGACTTGAACTACTTTGTTCTGGACAGAAGCTGAAAATGCCTGAAGAGCTAGTAAGACAGCTCTGAGTTCCAAAAGGTTGATGTGGAGCAGAGATTCCTGAGGAGACCACACTCCCTGGTGGACAGGTCATAAGTGAGCTCCCACCCTAACAGGGAGGCATCCGTGGTGAGGGTGAGGGAGTGAGACAGGAATGAAGGAACCCCTTGTTTTAGATTGCTTTGATCCTGCCACCAGTGTAGAGCCAGGATCAGAGTTGGGTCACTGGAACCAATTTGAAAGGGGTCCCTCCTTTGAGAACAATAGGCCCTCAAATGGAACTGAATGTCCCTCATCTGGAATCTTGCTCCTTGCACTACTGCTGTGGAAGCAGCCATGTGCCCTAGAGTTGCAGAAAATGCCTTGCTGGTTGAGAAACCCGCAGGGTAAAGGAGGATGCCAGGGCAATGAGCCTGTCTACCCTTTCCGAGGGAAGAAATGCCCTGGCTAACTTTGTGTTCAATTCTGCACCTATGAAAGTTAGTACCTGAACTGGTTCCAGAACTGACTTTGGTAAATTCAGCAAGAATCCCAGGGAAGTGAGAAGCTGCTGGGTGACTTGCAAGTGGGATTTTACCTGATCTGGGGACTGACCCACTATGAGCCAATCGTCCAGGTAGGGAAACACAGCAATCCCTTGCCTTCTTAAATGAGCCACTACCACAGCTAGACATTTTGTGAATACCCTTGGCACAGAGGTAGGCGAAGGGCATTGCCCTGAACTGGTAGTGGCCTGAGGCAGTTTGAACCTGAGGTACTTTCAGTGAGAAGGCCTGATCAGAACATGAAAATAGGCATCCTTGAGGTCCAGGGAAGCCAGCCAGTCCCTGGCCTCAGGAAGGCAAAATCATTGCCAGAGTTAACATTTTGAACTTTGGTTTCAAAAGATGCTTCCTTAAATCTAGGATGGGCCGCCATTCTCCTGTCTTTTTGGGGAAAGAAAGTATCTTGAGTACAGCCCCTTGCCCTGATGGCAAGGAGGACCCTTCTACTGCTTTGCAGTCCAGAAGAAAGAAACCTCTGCTTCCAAAGCAAGGGCTTCTGTAGGATTTGCCAGGGAAAATGTCTGGCTCTCATCTTTGGAAACTGTTTGAAGCTGAGAACCAGACCCTGGCTTATTACCTCAGAACCCATCTCTGTCCGAGTTAGGGACACCCAGTTCTGGCTGAAATAAACCAACCTGCCCCCACTGGTACAGGAGAATCAGCCCTGGGCACCCCTCATCAGGTGCCTGCTTGGCAGTAGCCTTAGGCTGAGGGAGGGGATGGTTTACTTGCTGCCCGTCTACCTCTGCCTCTGAAGAAACCCCTCTGTGCAAATGCAGAGGAGGCCTGAGATTGGTAAAAGGCCTGTGGAAAGGCCTGCCCCTACCTCTGGGAGCGTGCCTCTGTGGAGTGGCATGCCTCTCCTTAACCTGAGCACTTTTGTAGGTAGTTCTGTATTCAACCATCTTTTCATATCGTTTCTGTTTGTTCCCAAACAGAGAATTACCCACTACAGGAAAATCCATAGCCTTTGACTGAGTATCTTGGGACAGATTAGTGCATCTGAGCCATGCCAACCTACGGAAAGCTACAGAAGTGGCCATGACCCTAGAGGAAACATCATTAACATCAACAGCAGTATGAAATTGAACTTTAGAGGCTTCAATGCCATCAGCAGCCACCTGTTCCAACTCACTAGCCAGCTGGCCATGTGCCTGCTTGGCTAACTGCAATACTGTGTCCCATCTAGATTTCTGATATCTAGCTTATAAGTTACATAATTTGCCTGCCTGAGTCCCAAAGAAGCTGCCATATACTGTTTTTTCGCCATGGCATCAATCCTCCTGGAATCCTTATCAGGAGGATGTGAGGCCAGGGGAATATTAGCCTTGTCACAGGCTGCAGCTTGAACCACACCTACATGACTACACTACTCAGTGAGGAAGTCTGTATCAGAGCCTGATAAAGTATAGCTTCTGTCCATTTTTTTATCTACAGGAGGGACAGAATGAGGATTTTTTAAAATCTTTGTTGTTTGCTTCCTAAATGACTTATGCAAAGGAATAGACAACCTCCTAGACTCTGGTATATCCATCATTTCTACGTAATCAGGCTCCTCTTGCTCATCCACAGCCTCCTCTAAAGGAAGCTGGAGGGTTTCTGCAACCTTTTTGTAAAACATAAAATGAGAAGGGGACTCAGACAGAATAGGAGGAGATTCTAAAGGTCTGTCTGGAGAAATGTCCGGTTCAATGGGCACGTCCAGACCCTCCCAGCCACATATATATTGATCAAATTCCTCCTCCCCCTCCTGTGGTTCATAAAATTCCTCAACATCATACTCCTGAACCACTGGAACTGAACGAACCAACCCTTTACCAACTGTTGGTGGTTCGACAGGACCCTGAGACAGTGACTGGACAATCTGTATGGCTTTAGCTATTTCTGCAGCAGTTGGAGAGACAATTTTGGACTCCAACCTACTGATTTCTTTGTCTTTTTCACTGGGACTGGTTCCTCTGAACCAGCCTTCCTTTTGCCCGAGGAAGTCTCGCCCTGGTCAGAGGGCACTCCCTCTGGTCCAGTGGGTGCTGGACCGGGCTGGTCATCCAGGTCAGCGGACTTTTTGGCCTCTCGTTCCCTGAGCCTGCCCAATCTCTTTTCTAGGGTGGCTGCAGGGAAATTTTTACACACCTGGCAGTCTGACAGGAGGTGGTCAGCCCCAGACAATAAACACAAGTGGTGTGTGGGTCAGCCTTGGCAAAGGCTTCCCGCAACATCACAGTGTTGAAACCCAGTGGGCCGGTTTTCTTTTGGGTTTCTCAGACATAATGCCAGCCTAACCAAAAACTTGCCCTTTTGATGGCAGTGCCAGGCAAGACACCCTTATCGGTTCCTAACCGTGTCATGGGTATTTGAAAAAACCTAATTTTAAAGCAAGGTTTTTTTAGAACCGATAAGAACCGGGAACCGCACTCTAAAAGCCCAACCAACACTTTAAAACGTTAATTTCAGCAAACCGATCTGTTCAAAACCGAACCAATAATTGAATTTCCACACAGACTTTAAATTTTGTACTACGGTTTTCCAGATAGAAACTTTAACCGAAATGCGGTAAAATAAATACTTTTTGCCGGTTCAAATGAACCGAAAATACTCGCTTGAACCGAGAAATGAACCGAGCTGAAGGAGCTGATCTCCGGAGCGACTGTTCAGTGAAGCGGAGTAAAGAATCTGACAGTTTCATTTGAAACTGCCCAGATAGAGCTTTGGCATAAGCTCTCTCGCGCTGTAGAACTCCAGACTCCCTGGAGTTAACTCTTTCCTCTCCGGGGCAGTTCAAGTGCAGTGGCTAACTGCATTAGTCATAATATAGCAAGACTTCATGGTGTTTGAAGGGGTGCTTCTCGCTTTTCTTTGCTGCCCGAATGAAAAGCAACAGTAAAACTTTTGGTTTTGAACAGTTCAGCATGCCTTGGCCTTTGTGTGTTTTACCTGCATGCCAGGTTGTGCACAGACCTTGCATGCAGGGTAAAACAAGGCCACTATTGTTGTTTCAATGCTAACATTTAGGTGCAATATTACCCTAAGGAAATAAAAGCCTCCAGTTATTATTTTGGCTGCAAAGCACAAGCAGTTATTTCTTTTTACTGTAAGCATTATTTTCTCAGGCTACAAGCCTGGTATAGCTTCTAGAATGTTCACCAAACTTACCTTAGCAACCAAGCAGTCTTTCTCCTTAGGTGCCAGCACCCCAAATGGTTGCTAGTGATATACACCTCTTGCTGTCAATCAAAGCTGTATGGGCAGAGCTTCTCTACCCATTCTGAGGGAAATTGTTTTATTTAAGCACTTTAATCACTAAAGACCATCAACTACAATCTGAATTTGAATTCCTTTGCATTGTGAGTGAAAAATATATATTTTTTAATTATTTTAGAGCAGAAAAGACATTGTGATGTTTTATAAAGAACTCAGAGGTGGGTTTGATTGGGAAGATCGGTCATATACCTAAAGGCAGTAATCCAATAAACCAAAAATAAAACTGTATATAAGCAGCTTCTTGGATTCAAGCATTAGAAGTCGCTTGACTCTATACATACCATCCAGCCTCTGATGCATAGTTCTAATTAAGTTGGAAGTATGAAAATTAAAGTTTGAACTCCAGTTTAGAGAGCTTGGCCACACTTATGTGCACTTTTCCACCATCTCTGATCTGTCTAATCTCCCTTAACACCTGTTTGTGTACTCCCCATCAATCAATGTCTAACATGTCTCCTATGTTTTGCACTTACTTGCTCTTGTCACCTATTCTGCTGTAAATAGTGCACATTTAGTTTCATTTTTCTTTAAATTTATCCGGATGAGCTGATTGTTAGATTTAATTTGTACAGCCTCCATTACTTACTTTCTCTTGTTGTATCTTACTCTGTATATGCCTTTTGTTTCTAGACTTTTTGTATTATACATTTTCTCCTTCGGTATTACCAGCTGCTATGCCTGAAAATGGTCCCCTGGATCAGTGTACTTACCTGGTTACCAAAGACTTAAATAAAAAAAAAAAAAACATAAATGAATAAAATGCAAGACCTGTAGCCAATGTGATGCCAAGATATTTAAAATTATCCCCCAATTCAATGGGCTCGCCCTCTAAATCCACAATTGGGTCCACTATTTCCCTATTCTTCCAAGGGTTAGAAAAAGCCATCCATTTTGTTTTTCTCTCATTTAACACCATTCTCTTGGATTGCAACCAAGACTGAAGGAGCAAAAAATCAGACTGTACTGCCTGAACAGCATCCTGAAGGTCATCACTAATGTTATAAATTACTGCATCATCTGCATACAACGTCATTAATGACTTTTTACAGATGTCAGAGGCTTTGTTTATGTAAAGAGAAAGGATTAGAGGCCCCAGAATCAAGCCCTGTGGCACTCCACATTCAATAGCCTTGGGTTCTGAGATTCTACCCTTAATATCAGTTTTATGTGCTCTACTACAAAGATAATTTGAGAACTGTTTAATGATATCCATAGAAAAATTAAGATCTACCATTGTACTAATGCATAATTCATGATCAGCTAAGTCGAAGGCTTTGGTGAGGTCCACTTAAACAGCTGCAATAGAATGCCTTTCATCAAGTGTGCCCTGCATGTAGCTGGTGAACTCCACCAAGGCCATCTCCGAGCTAAGTTTCACCTTGAATCCATGTTGTGAATTTGACTGAAGGCCATTTTCCTCCAGAAATGTAAAGTTTTGATCAAATATGATCCTTTCTAGTACTTTACTGAGAGGGGAAAGCAAGAATATACAGCAGGTCTTTAATTTGCAGCATAAGCTACATTACCACTCTTTAATGTAAGCTGCATGATGGCCACTTTCCACAAGTGAGGGAAAATCCTTGAACACAAAGACATATTAAAAAGAATGGATAAAGGCTTAGCCAAGTTGTTAATATCCAACTTAATACATCTAAAATCAATGTTATATCCAAAATGGGGCCTGGGATTAAATTTAAGATTGTAGTCTTTAACTTCAGATGGAGTAACAGTTTTAAAGTAGAAAGTTTGGGGAGGCAGTATAGTGCAGTGGTTTAAGGCTCTGAGCTGCAAATCTGGTGACATCCAGCAGACCAGACCTGGGTTGGAATCCCACAGCTTCCACTTGCATACTGTGTGGCCTTAAGCAAGTCACTTAACTTCCCTGTGCTCCCAGATCACACCTGTAAAAAAGCTTTCAGTTTAGTGTGCTACTCCTGGTTAAACAACTAAAAAAAAAAAAAGTAAAATTTGAGGAAGGAGGCACACTTGGTAGACTGAATTTCATTACAGGTGGGCACCCCTGGATTTGTCCTCAATTTATCTAACCCCCCCATAAAAATTATTAAAAGTATTGGCTACTTTTAATGGGTCACAAACAAAATGATCTCCTTCCTGTAATTTTTTTGTGGGGTTCTTAATTCCTCTACCTATTAAGGTATTAAGTACTGCCATGTTTTTTGAGGGGATTATTAGAAAATTTAATCTGCTCAGAGATAAAGAATGAACTTTTAGCTTTGAGAATTTCGGATTTGCATTTGTTTCTTAACCTTTCATATTCAGCTAAATTGGTTGGTGCCCTACTCTTGTCGTAAAGTTTTCATGCTTTATCTCTGAGCTTCATTAACCATAACAGGTCATGATTTATCCATTTGTTCTTATTGGCCCATATACACATTTTCTTTTTAGGGGCAACCATGTCTATAGCTTGATTAATTAATCGAGAAAAAACATCTAATATTTAATTAAATGTGTTTACTGCTGACCAATCAGTTTCCCCACATGCATCAATAATCAAGTCAGAATCAGTTGTCCTGAAATGTCTGAATTTTTTATTTTAGTCTTTGGTAACTGGGTAAGGCCCACTAGGCACAAATGTCTGTTTTCAGGGGAAACCCGGAAGCACTGGGTGGTTAAGTGACTTGTTCAGAGTCACACAGTATGCAAGTGGAGGTTGTGAGAATCAAACTCAGGTCTGGTCTGCTGGATGTATCAAGCTTGTTCACACCTCATTCCTCTAACCTCTAGGCTATACTGCCAGTCAATGAATACTGTTTTTTTTTCCATTTTGGTGGACCATTCACACTGGACTGGACAGTAGTCACTTATTGCATCATTCAATATTCTAGATGTTACAGTTTTATTAGGATGCGTGACCATTATCCAGACCAGCAGAGAACTCTTTCCTGTTTTGTAATTACGTCTTGTGGTGTCTCCTTTCATCTGGTGTACTCCCAATGCCAGAAACAATTCCTTAGCATCTGCTTTATGATCCTGTGCCCAATTACTATTAAAGTCCCCAAATAAGATCCACTTCCTTTTAGGAGGAAAACTCTTTTTAATCCAAGAAATCAATTCCAAGCCAGTACCAATATGTCCTGGAGTAATTTAAAATTGAGTTTAGGATTAAAAGTATTTCTTGACCCAGCAACAATTCTAGAGATATTAAATCACAATGAGAACCATTCCCAGTATGTTCAAGAAAGACTGAACTGAATTTTGATTTTACATAAATCAAAGTCCCCCCACCCTTCCTTTTCACCTTATTCTATCTATATAAATTATTATCAGGAAGTGAAAGTAAGGAATTATCTATCTTATTGTTTAACCATGTCTCTGATAGTGTTATCACATCAAAGTTATACTGTTGAACCCTGGCTTCAAACTTGGGTCCACTTTGCCTGTAAACTTCGAAAGCTGAGGTGTACAACATTCAAAGTAGGGAACCTCATTCCATTTTCAGCATACACAGATGTTCAAAAAATGTGGGCCAGGGAGTGGGTAGGCTGAACCAGAGATTAGTAACAGCATTACAACTAACCTCTGGAATAGGAACCTGTTGTAATAATTCTGTTTTTCTCTAATCATAATTGTATGCTTTGTAACCTTATTAAATTGAAAGAACCCAAATTCTGTAATTGAAGAAAAGTCTAATTTAACAGGAAATGACTTGCCTTGAAACCTCCGATTAACGGGTTAACAATGGACGCATTAACGTAATGATAGGAGTAATCTACACAACTGTGGCATGATAGCTTTTTAAATGAGAGGGGAATCCATTTTGAATAGATTCTGGTACTGCTGAAATGTTGGGAAAAGCTAGAATACTACAAATTACAATAAACAGCAACATTTCCTACGTAAGGTAAGTGCAAATAACGTCAATTAAAAAAATCCAGGTTTACAGTTAACAACACGTTAAATTTAAAACAAATCCCACAGGAACCTATTAAAACAATAGAGAAGACACATCTTAAAACTAGTGTTGTTGAACTAATAACCCCCACCCATGCTAGTTACTTAAAATTAGTATTTTAACTCTAGTATTAAAATGAATTAACTTCTAAACCCTAAAATATGCTAAATAAAATATTAACCCAAGTATAAATATCTTAAAAAACTAATTTTTCTACACTGAGTGGTGCTCTCGCATAACTCAATGCTCTCACTATCGGGCGGTGCAGGCTTTTAAAGAGCTTAGTCCCCAACCCTAAATGATGAGTCCAGCTTCCAGCTCCCACTAGCCCTCTACACACTGGACTGATATTAAAATCACCTGCCTCACAGCATGGGCAAGCAGCCCACAACAGTTCATAGAAACATAGTCAATGCAGATTTAAACTTGTGAACTCTTGCCTGGCGTTGTCTCCTTAGGCAGGGAAAAATGGCAAATGCAGGCAGAGCAGGTGGTTCAGACAGTCTCAAACTGGTAATGCAGGCTAGTGGGCAGACTGGGCTTTTAAAGAGCTTAGCTCCCACCCCTGAATGACGAGTTTAGCTGCCAGATCCCATGAGTCCCCTACACACTGGACTAATAGTAAAATCATCTTCCTCACAGCACGGGCAAGCAGCCCATAACAGTTCACAGAAACACAGTCACTGCAGATGGAAACTTGTGAACTCTTGACTGATATTGTCTCCTTAGGCAGATTACAGTACTGAGCCCTGCTGCACCCCACTGGTCACTCTCCCATCATTACAGTATGTGCCATTAACCACTACCCTCTGTCCTCTATCCGGTAACCAGTTTCTAACCCAGTTCACCACTTTGGATCCCTTCCCTTGGCTGCTCAATTTCTTACCATTCTCCTGTGCAGTACAGAATCAAAGGCTCTTCTAACATCCAGACAGACCATGTCTACTCCCTTCCCCTGATCTATTTGCCTGGTCACCCAGTCAAAGAACTCAATTAGATTCACCTGGCATGACCTCCACCAGTGAATCTTTGCTGCCATTGTTCTTGTAACCCACTGGATTCAAATTTTTCTACCAGCCATTCATTTAACAGTATTTCAATTAAGTTCCACACCACTCAGGTGAGGTTCACTGGCCTACAGTTACTAATCTCTTCCCTGCCTCCTCTCGTGTATAGACAGACCATGTCTAGGGAACGTGGCAGGGAAGGCAGTAAAGCAGGCAAAGGCCCAAACTGAGGAAACACTAGCGCAAACAGTAAAAGAAGGTGACAAGACTTTCTATAGATACATTAGTGAAAGGAGAAAGTCCAGAGGGGGTATTGCTAAGATCAAAGGGGATAAGGGGGCGTGTGAGGAGAAGGACCATGTAAAAGCATCTATCCTAAATAGATACTTCTGCTCAGTATTTACTGAAGAGAAGGTAGGGCAGGGCCCACAGCTCTGCACCATGGACACAGGGGGAGGGAGGTGTGCACTAGTCCCTTCACAAAAGAAAGGGTTCTACAAGAGCTCGATAAGCTGAAGGTGGACAAGGCAATGGGACCTGATGGCATACATCCCAGGGTACTAAAGGAGCTAAGGGTGGAACTAGAAGAGCCATTATCAGAACTGTTTAGTAAGTCTCTGAGCACAGGAGAGGTCCCAGAAGACTGGAGAAGGGCTCATGTGATCCCACTCCACAAGAGTGGTAGCAGGGAGGAGGCAGGGAACTACAGACCAGTCAGTCTTACCTCAGTAGTGGACAAGATTATGGAGACATTCTTTAAGGAAAGGCTAGTGCAACACCTGGAATCCATAGGAACACAGGATTCAAGACAGCATGGGTTTACAAAAGGAAGATCCTGTCAAACTAATCTTAGATTTCTTTGACTGGGTAACCAGAGTGGTGGACCAAGGGGGACGAGTTGATGTTGCCTACCTTGACTTCAGCAAAGCTTTCGATACTGTTCCACTTAGAAGATTGATTAATAAGCTGGGTAGGCTCGGGGTGGGTCAGACGTTGGTCAACTGGGTGGCAAACTGGTTGATGGGCAGAAAACAGAGAGTGGTGGTAAATGGTATACAGTCAGAAGAGATGCAAGCCACAAGTGGGGTACCTCAGGGATCAGTCCTGGGGCCAGTCCTCTTCAATATCTTCATCAGTGACATTGCAGATGGACTGGAGGGTAAGGTTTGTCTTTTTGCAGATGACACCAAGATCTGCAACAGAGTAGATGATCCAGATGGTGTGGGCAGAATGAGAAGAGATCTGGATAAACTAGCAAAATTGTCAAAAGCATGGCAACTGGGGTTTAACGCAAAGACGTGCAAAATCATGCACATAGGGAGGAGAAACCCTGAAGCCACCTATAGGCTGGGAGGGGAGTTGCTGGTAGTCACAAGGGAAGAAAGAGACTAGGGCGTCATCATCACTTATGACCTGAAATCATCCAAGCAGACCTCTAAAGCAGTAGGTAAGGCTTGAGAGATGTTGGGGTGTATTAGTAGGGGTATCACAAGTCGGAAGAGGGAGGTAATAATCCCTCTTTACAAGACACTGGTTAGGCCCCATCTGGAGTACTGCATGCAGTACTGGAGGCCACACTTTCACAAGGACATTAACCAAATTGAGGCAATCCAGAGAAGGGCAACCAAAATGGTGCAGGGACTGCATCAGAAAACATATGAGGACAGATTAACTGAACTCAATACGTATACCCTAGAGCAAAGGAGGGGGAGAGAGGTGATATGATTGAAACATTCAAACACCTTAAGGGCATTAACAAGGTGAAAGAGTCTAACATGTTTCAATATAAGAAAAATAGCAGGACAAGAGGACACAGCATGAGATTAGAGGGAGGCCAATTAAGAGGTAATGTGAGGAAGTTCTTTTTTAACAGAAAGGGTGGTGGATGCATGGAAATGCCAACCTCAGTAAGTGGTGGATATGAATACAGTGCAGGGCTTCAAACAGGCATGGGGTAGGCATAAGTGAGCAATATAAGTGAGTATGAATAGATAGGCCATTGACAGAGCAAACGCCTATGGCACATTCATAATGTAGAAAAAGAAATGTGCAGACTGGATGGGCCTTGCGGTCCTTATCTGCTGTCAACTTCTGTGTTTCTATGCTCTCCTTTAGTCCTCTGGAACCATGCCTGATTCTAGTGAGCTGTTAAATAAGGTCATCGGCAAGGCAGCTGGCATCTTCCTGAGTTCTTAAACACCCTTGGGTGTATCATCCACTACCCCCAACCCACTGCCATGCCAGCAAGGACCCACATGTGATGAAACCCAAGAGTACCAGCACCATGATATCTGATGGCTGGTGCATATTATTTTTTCTTCCTTTATTACCCTTGGACCACACGCATCACCCACATAACTACAGTCAACACCCCATCACCACATAGTGGGCCCCTGCAGAGGAGGTGAGCTCCCTGGCCCACTGCAGGGCCAGCTTTAAGGTTTGGGGGACCCAACAGGATTAGTGAAGTCATGAGGGCCTCCTACCTGATCCTGCTTCACCGCATGTGTTTGACCATGGTCCATATGTACAACATTTTTATCAGTACAACCAGTGTTATATTTAAGCAATAAGGCACGACAGGGTGTGAGTTATCGTGTAATAACATCACTCCTGGGGTGGGTTGAAGCACGAGGCATAGCCGAGTCTTCCACCACCCCAGAAGTGATGTTATTACACGATAACACACACCCTGGAGTGCCTTATGGCTATTATATAATGGCTCGGTGTGTAACTTTTAGTTGGAGAGTTGTATAATTAATACACATAGGCAGATTTGCTTGTTTTTCAATAATTTTACTTGTTCAATGTGTTTTCATAAATTACAGATAAAATAGTCCATTTTAACTTAATGAAACTGTTGGTTACAACTTGAAAAATGTTGTTACTGTATAAACCTGTTTAAAAAGTGGTAATATATTTCAAAAACATTAACTAGTTTACTTGCCACAACTATTTTGAAAAATGGTATTTAATACTTTTAAACACAACTTTTGCAAGTGCTAATGAACACTTCAAAAAAGAACATTTGGTTTACTGCAATGCTAGCAGTTTATGATGTGCTTACTGTCGGTAGAAGTTGAACATGCGTATTGTGTTCCCTTGAATGTTGAAGCAATCCTGGTTCAGAGGTGGTTGACTGCTTTGTTGAGTGGTGGTTGTTGTGTGGCCGTTTTTTCCATTGCAGATCGGGTGGGTTTTTCCGGGTCATGTTGTGCTTCCTGTCTGGTCATGCAGCTGCTTGCTTCGGGGGTTTTAGTTGCTGCTGTAGAAAGGATTTTACTCCAGTTCTCTTGGTTGGTGAGTTTGGCAGCCCAATATGATTTCAGCGACATCTCACTCTTGTGCCCGGTCACCGACATGATTTGCCTGGCTTCGAGTTCCACTTCCATTACCAGCTGTACAGCAGTTGCTCGCAGGCTATGGTTTGTGTATTTATTTGTGATGCCTGTGAGCTTACAAATGCGGGGCATCATACTGGCTAAGTAATTTACATCCATTGGTTCAAGAGTGTACCATATGGGCTCTAGAGTTAGTTCATTTGTGGGTTTTTTCTAGGGTGTAGGAACAGGCAGGGAGGGTTGGCTGGCAGCTTAGATAGGTATAGTTCAAGACATCTGACGGGGCATAGCGGGTTTCCTGGAATCTTGAACATAGCATGACAAAGGTTTTCCTGGTCCCATTCCATTACTTTGGCATGATTCTTGGTCTTTTCATTGAACGACATAGTTACGTATTTCAGTCCCTGTTCATTTTGCTTCACTGTAAAGGATTCTGCCTTTAGTGCTCTCTGCCCCTCACAGCCCCTTCAGGCGAAGTGCAGCTGAAGTTCTAGCCACACTCTTAGGACGAGACCTGGTGCTGTGGCTGGGTTGAGGGCCTCAGATAGTCTTATTTTTTTTAAATCTGCCTTGTTGATGGGTGGGTGGTGAGTCGCAATGTCTCTGCCTTGTCTCCTGATATTTTTTAGATGACCCACAAATACATTGTTGGCAGGTTGGAAATCAGCGTCTGACATAATATTGAAGCAGCTTCTGTTGGAGGGGCTCATTAATATATCTATTCAGTCCAGCATGCAGACTGATGTAGCTAGAGATGCTGTATTGTTCTCCATTACTGTTTCGGACACTACTGTAGAATTGTCATAGGATTTGATTCAGCCCTTTTGATGAGATCGTTTGAATGTCACAGGAGACTGACTCCTCTGAAATCCAGCCCGTGAACACACGGACAGCCCAAGCTGTCTGCCGCTTGGTATTCTCTTCATTGCCGTCGGTTTCTATTTTATCGATGTCCTCAGACTGTAGGTCTAAATTTCGTGTTTTTTTTTCTTTTTCTTTGAGGTCTTAACATTGTCTTCTGGTGCCCATGAAGTGGAAGGACTATCGGTGGTTGAGTCGGCGAACATTTCCGTGATCGTCCTGTCAGCAAGGATGTTGAACAACACTTCAGGGAGGTTCATGACAGCTGTCAGGTGAGAGAAGTGATTCCGTTGTCTTGAGGCGGCAAAGCGGTCAACAGCTGTCAGAGCTAGATACAGTGATGTTATTGATTAAGAACATCACTGTCTCTGGGGCCTGCCAGCCAATCGGATTGAAGACATTTATTGTGCCATTGTATAATTATATTTTTCAGTGGGAGACAGCAGTATTACTTCATGGAGCTATTCTTTCCATCCGTTGTTTTGTTGCCCATCTGTCTCTTATTAACTGGGCCATAACTTGGTGAGGCATTTCATAACGTTATGATATTACATCACAAGGAACTGCACAGCTTTTTATTGCTGTTTTAATACAAAAAACATTTAAAAACTATTAAGGTGAATGGCTCCGGTTGGGGTCCCCCATGAGCAGGGGCACCCAGCAACCACAGAGTTTACTGGTGCCTAAAACCATCTATGCACATGCATGGGTCACTAGTGGAGGAGAACCTGCTGCCCTCCCTCCCTGGGTGGGATGGTTCTTCAGCACCCTCTTGGCTAGCTCCAGAATCCACTCCAAACTTGGAGTCACCAGTACAAGAGCATGATGCACTGTCCACTGGGCTAAACAGACAACTATTCAAATGGTTCTGTTTAAAATCCAGTGTTTTGTTCTCCACCAGCTGTCCATCAAGCCCTCAGGACTAGGGGCATACCCACTCTGCCCCAATCCCCACTAGCCCCCCCTTGTACTGGTGCCTGTCTACACTTCTCATCACATTCCCCTGCTTGTGTCATCTGTTCCTGAAAACATATTGTAATGTCAGTTGTAACAAAGGATTACATCACCTGAAGATCACAGCAGGAGTAGATAAGATCCTGGATTCTGGCACTCTTCCTCTAGTCCTAAGAACTGAAGAGAGGAGAAATGCTTGAAAATACATGAAATATAAGACAGATTGGATCTATGTATTATAATTCTCAAAGTTTTCTGAGTTCTCAGTAATTCTTTAATTAATGTACGAGTTACACAGGTAGTGGCATCATCTCCCACCAAATAACAACATTCTCAGTTACCCTAAAAGGCAAAGCTATGTGGATTTTCTAGGACTGGATGTCTCTAAAAACCATCCCCAAATGGATACTCTATGTGAAGGCGGTTTGAAGAGGCACAGGAGTGTACCTAGGAAGTAAAGTTTGCATCCATGAGCTTGTCTGTTTATGCCAGATTGTCCAAACCTTGTGTGGTCCCCAGTCATACTGTACATCCTATCTGCGATATAAATACTCCTGTGCTGAACAAGGGAAAATACTAGCAGCACTCTGTTTTATGTATTTGCAATGCATACAGTACAGCACAAATTGTTTCCCTTGTGCTAGGGCAAAATATTGCTCCTCGAATGGCTTACCCTTGGCTTGGTAATCCGGGGGAGGGGGGTTATCATCGAGCTCAAATTGCCCACCAAATTCCCTGAAGCCAAGCAGCTGCTCCTTGTTGTGCAATGCATGCATCGCAGCTCAGGCGGGTGGAATACTGAGCCACGGCAGGCTAGGGGTGGGATAGCGAGAAATGGCAGCTTCATTCACCTCTTTCCAAGTACTGCGAGCACTTCATGTCTCCCTCATCAGGTGAGCAGGTGGATAGGCGAGCAGGCTCCTTACTCTATATGCAAAGGTCAGGGTGGAGGCAGCAGTAGGCAGCATGCATCTCACAGTCCAGATTGCCCCTCCAGAAATTGCAAAGGGAGCAGCAGCAGCAGCAATGGGCTGTCTTGCCTGATCCTGCAGTAGAGCCTCTGTTGTCTCACAAGGTTGGGACTTAGGAGACATAGGAGGGGGTTCTTAAAGAAGCAGTGCAATAAAATAGAAGCTCTCCCACCCCAGGACTAGTTCAGTCCCTTATCTCTCTGACTGGCTCCATTCAGGTGCTGCTCATTCTTTCCTTATCCACACCAGTACCATACTCAACTCGACCAAAGACCAACAGTCTCCTCCACATGAGCAGCGACAAACTGAGAGTGTCAGGTGAATGGCACCAAATCCAACAGACACGACACCACACTGATCACTCTCTGCACAGTCGTCAACTCACAACAACTTTCACTGGCCAATGTCAGATCCAGTCTGTGTGCTGCTATCACTAGTACATTTGGTATCTGCTAATAAGGGTCAATGCCTGCTCTCTTTGATGGGGGTGAACTGCTGCCACAACAGGTTACAGGGAGGAAGTGCCAAAAAGTCAAACATTACAGTAAAATTATTGGTGGGGCAGGGTTTGCTTCACATAATTCTGCTGGAGCCCGTGCCCCATTGGCTCATATAACCTGGCGTCTATGTAGGGACCACTAGACATCAGGGATGGAAACTACGGAGGGAGGTAATTTTCCATATTGGCCTACAATCAGCCAGCAGGGTGAGACCACTAGATACCAGGGATGGAAATGATGGGGGAAGGGGAATACATTTTTCACACTGGGTAGGCGATTGGCCAGGGGAATGAGACCACTAGACACCAGGGATGTGGTGCCAGCGGTTGTTTCTAACTTCTCTTTGCTTTGTTTGTTTTTTTAAATGCAATTTGCACTTAAAAAAACAAACAAAGCAATGAAAAGTTACACATGCTGATTTGGGCAAAGTTTTTACCACGGAGCCAACTTTGCAAAATGGCACACTGCTACAGAGTTGGTGAATTCACGAGGAATTCGCTTGCAAATTAAAACTTTGCTGCATCTTTAATAAATAGGTTTAGACATGGTTGATACAGAGGATGGAGACTAACAGTTCTACTAGAGAGGACCAGGGAGCAATGGGATACAAGAGGGAAGCAGAGGGAGACAATCCCTCAGGGCACTAGGACAAAGGGTGAGGTAGGAATACCCATGAGAAGTCTGGATGAGCCCTCAGTCTTTATCTGATGGCAGTATCTATGTTTCAGTGTAAAGGCTTCTAATATGCTTTGCTACTGCTCTTTGCTGTGTTGGGACATCATTATCTAGTCAGTGTCTAAGGATTTATTTTAGCTATATCCGCTATCAAGGTGAGCTGGTAGCAGTGTAAGCCTACCAGATCTTCAGTACCCAGTACCAAGAGGCACCATTCTCAAGGAAAAACATCTTGGAATCTGAGGAGGGGGTCCAACCTATTCTGGATTTCTTTTCACAGAAACAGAGATTTTATCAGCTAAAAATTACCTTTAGGCCCATCCAGTCTGCCCCTTGTCTTTGTCTATCCCATCACCACTGACCCTAGTTGGTCATAGGTGTCACTCCCTGTCTCCATTCCTCAACCTAATGTGCCCCTGTGCCTTTCCCACACATGCTTGAAGCTCCCCACAGTCTTTATAACTAACTCCTCTGGAAGGCCATTTCTATGAAGAAGTTTTTCTGCAGTCTCTCCCAAACTTCCCCCTTTTAGCTTCATTGCATGACCCCTTGTTCTAGTGCCTTTCTTTCTCTGAAATAGACCCTCTACCTGCACCTTGTTAACTTCTTTGAGGTACTTGTAGGTTTCAATCATTTACCATCTCACTCTCTTGTCTTCCAAGTAGTACACTGTTGTGTTCCTGCAGCCTTTTCTTGTATGGCTTCTTGTGCAATCCCCATTCAATGTCTTTGCAGAGCTGCAGCCTCCAAAATTAGACACAGTACTCCAGGTGGGGCCTCACCATTGAGCAATACAATGGCAGCACCACCTCCCTCCTCCTGCTAGAAATCCCTCTCCTATTGCACCCCAGCATCTTAGCCTTTTTCACTGCTTTGTCACGCTGCCCTGCTACCTTGAGGTCATCAGATATGATGATCCCTAGGTCTCTTTCTAGCGTAGTGACTATAATCTCCACTCCCTTCATCTTATACACAGCTCCATGGTTATGCATCCCTCAGTGCATGACCTTCCACTTGTTGGCATTGAAACTTAGCTGCCATCCACTAGATCATACCTCTAGTTTCCTCAGATCCCTTTGTATTCTCTCCACCCCTTTCTGGGTGTCAGTCCTGTTGCAGATTTTTGTATCATCCACATAGAGACACACCTTACCTTCAAGCTCCTCCACAATGTTGCTCATGAAGACTTTGAAGAGGATCTGTCCCAGCACTGAACCCTGTGGCACCCCACTAGTCACTCTCCTATCACCTGAGTGGCTACTGTTTATCACCACCCTTTGTTTTCTATGCCTTAACAAATCTAATATCCAGTATGACACTTTCTATCCTACCCTCAGGCTGCTTAGTTTCTTAAACAGCCTTCTATACATCACAGTGTCAAAAGCCTTACTGAAGTCCAGATAGGCCACGTCCACTGCTTTCCCATGATATACTACCCTGGTAACCCAATCAAAGAAATCTATGAGATTAATTTTACATGACCTCCCCCCTATAAAACCATGTTTCCAGTGGTCTTGCATCTCTGTTGCCTCCAGATGCTCCACAAGCCTCTCATTCAGTAGTGTCTCCATTAACTTCCCCACCATTGATTGGAGACTAACTGGCCTGTAATTGCTAGCATCCTCCCTATTGTCACTTTTTTGCAGAGGGACCACATTGGCCCTCTTCCAGTCCTCTGGAACTTTCCCCATCTCCACTGAGGTGCTATAAAATGCTGCAGGGGTGGTCAGCACTGTGCTCTGTTTCTTTAGGACCCTTAGATGAATCCCATCCAGCCCCAGCTCCTTATTCTCTTTTCAGGCTTCCAATCCCTTCCAGAACCTCTCTACTGAGGAAGGATGTGTGCCCACTACCCCTTTTCCTTGGTGCTTACTGCAGCATGCTGGTCCATCCTCTCGCCCTCTACCATGAAGATAAAGTAGAAGTACGGTGATCACTTATACCCAGAAGACTACCTGCTGTGACATCAGCAATGTTGTTTTTTCACAAAGGCTGAGTCTTAGGGCACTCTCTTAAAATATGTGTAAGCGATCCTACTCCCCCTTGACATTTTGTGCAAGAATGTGCATTCAGCTTACCCATTTTGCATGTCTTCAAATGCATGAAATACAACTTATGTGCAATTTTATATTGAATAAGGTGAATGTTGTCAAATGTTTTATACTCTTAAGTATTAGGCCACAATGATTCCTTTACAGACTACTGTGAGTCACCATATTATTTCCACCAGTGTGTGCTGATTGTACTTTGTTTAGGCTGTGTACCCCCAGAAGAGTCTTATAAATCAAATAATGCATGTCTTTCAGTAGTCACCCAAGTTAGTTCAAGTCACTGGTCAGGGGGAGAGAAGGTCAGCTCCAGAGTTGTGTGGATCATGTGGAAATGCTGAAATAATGGAAATATATTCCTTTTCTCTCAAATGCTGCACCTTTAGAAAGTGATGTATAAGTTCTGTTCCAATCATTAGGTGCACTGCTAGATTATTAAAATTAGCTTTATTTCAACATTGGTCTGAGATGAGGTGGAGGTTTATCTTGAAACCAAGTTGGTTGGGAGTTATCAAATAAGGGGTTGGTGCCCAGCATCCTACAAAGTTGGTGATGAACCCACAATGAGGTGCCAACAGGAATGTGTTAAAGGCCAGAAGAAATTTCGTGACTGGTACATGTAAAAAGGCACAGGGTCTATCCCCTTTTTCCTTAATATGTCTTTTTCAATATCATGCCATTGGAAGGATAACCTACCACCAGTGCTACAGTCCCAAATATTTTACACAATGAGCATTTACTGGAATGTTGGGCATGGCAGCTCATCCTTAGATCTGGTAGTAGCAATTTACACTGGTATTTTTTTAGTGTCATTTTAGTGTAAGATCTCCAGGGTAGGGTTCCCAACCATAAGAAAGTGGAAAGAACCAGCCCTGCATCCACATGGAGAATAGCATTCAAGGCAGAATATACATGCTAATCATGATAATTCTGCCCTACAAAGATAGGGAGAGCTGTGTCCATCTCTTGCAATCTGATTTGATGTCCTTGACTATTTTATCCAGACTTATGGTGATTTTACTGGAGGTGTTTTTAGAGATGTGGAGCTCCAGCTAGGTAACAGCTTTCACTCCAACTGTACCCCATCTTGATGGTCCCCACTCTGTTGACCTTGTGGTTGACAGAAATAACTGTGGTTTTTTTATGTGGGTTGAGTCTGTAACTTGATAGGCTGCTAAACTCATCTAGAATTTTGAGCACTGGAGGAACTGAAGTTTCTGGGTTGCTGAAGTATCTATATGAAGCATTGTCTACATATGTGGAAAGCTTATAACTTTTGCCACCTACCTAAATGCCAGTAATATTGTCTGTCTTTAAAATGGTGAAGGAGAGAGGTTTTAAATAAAAACTGGAATGGGTTACATGACAGGGGAGAATTTTGTCTTGTACTCTTCCTGAGCAGAAAAAATACAATTGACTTGTCTGTTTTCGTGCTACCTACCTTATAGAACGATCTACAAAAAACCCTCAAATTACGCACTCTAATCAGTATAAATGCTTTCAAGATGCTTTATTTCCATACAATCAGAGAAGTATGTAACTGCTTCACCCACTCAGACCCAGTACCGGTGTCTGCACTGGTATATAGCCACGCCTAGACCCAATTTTAAGTACTGACCCCACCAGCTTGCTCCTCACCAGCCTAATTGTTCTCTCTCTTATCCCCCTGTCTTATCAACACTAGGCCCATCCATCCCCTTATTCTTCCTTTTCCTAACTCTCGCATAGGAGTCACTACCCTGGGTTGTGACATCCTACCATGCACCGATTTCTTTATAGCATTCCAATCCCGGGCTCACATACTCCTTTTCTCCATCCACCTTCTCTACATCCAGCTTTACCAACTCCTTTCTGTACCGTGCCCTCCTAGCCTTTCTCCCCTACTTCCTCCCTCTCTTCCCCTACCTTCACCTCTACCTGGTGTATATTTTATTTTTATTTTTTCTTCAGTTTCTTCCTCCTGCAACCTTAGATAACCTGCTTTATCTTCCTATAGACACTTCTATGTATGTAAATACCGTGTAATCTGTACAATATCTGTATAATTCTATGTACATACGAACTTCTTTTTCTTCCTCTCTGTAAAGAGTATTATCTGTATTGCCTTGTAAATACCTGTGTTGACCTGTATATACAATTGTTCATGCTCCACTCAGGTCCATCTTGCAAATGAGCTTCTGCTCAACGATGAACGCCTGGTTAAATAAAGACTTGATTGATTGATTGATTGATTGATTGTTTTCACTGTATCTGAAATTTCTCTGTAAAAATGTTTGTACTGTGCCTGAAATTTACTGTAAAATGTTTGTTATTCCTCCCACCCATTCATTCCCCCAGGTCACACTTGGAAACAAACCTCAGCTCAGTGTGCCTTTCTCAGTTATCAAATTTTAAATAAATAAATTAAATTAATCGTGTGAGATCTTGGCCAAATATGTGAATAAAGGATTCAGTTTCAGGTAAGGCATGAGGCAGGGAGACTAAACTCATTCTGTGAATAAAACAAAACATCTTAAGAAACTGTCAAATGCTTTCTCTGTGTACAGAAACATGAGTACAGTACAGCAGGCTCATCTGAGTCCCTAGACACAGAGATAATGTGGAACAGTTTGTGCAAATGATAAGAGAAGTAACCCTACTTGAATCCATCTGTTCAGGATTTATAAATTGGCTCCAAACCTGGTATAGTGTACTATCCAGTATTTTGGCAAGTATCTTAAGATCAAACTAAGGAGGGAAATGGACCTAAAATTGAGTAGCTGTCTATAATCTTTGCTCAGTTTGGGTATCCAGATCACCCCCCAAGAAAGCATGGTAAAAGAAAAAGTTCAGCTAGTCTTAGTGATGGATCTTTCTTTAGAAATTTATAAAAGTTTGGAGAAGAGCCATCTGGTCCCAGGGCTGTGTCAAGCTAGATAGATTGGATGGCAACCTTAAGTCCTCTGCAGCTGACAGTAGGGTGGCCAGCGCCTCTCTCTGCTCCTTTGGGATCCTTGCAAACATATATCTGAGATTAATGAATGCTCATTTGCCGTAGTTAGACCAGTGGAGATGCCGGGATTATGAAGGATTCTGAAGCCCTTTTTATAGTGAGAAATACACAGTAACATGGCAATTTAACATCAAAAGGGACTCTAGCGCCATGATGTCCACCCCACACAGATTTACAAGTGGAATAAGCATGCCATTCAAACACATACCAAGTCTTAAGATCTAATTTGTAACATATGGGAATTTCCTGTATACTTCAGAGTACCAAGGTTATTCATTTAGTAAGCAGGAACCTTTTATTTATTTTTTATTTCAGGGAATCAGAAATACCTCTGAGTCAAAAGACTCCTTTGCAAAGGTTCCACGTCACGTATAATAGTTACAGAGATACAAAAAACAGTTTGAGCAGAATAAAGCAATGCAGGAAATGTTACAGACTTATTCACATGGATCCATGCCATATACAATTTGGACAGAGTTCACCATGCAGGTAGTGCATACTAAACAATACAATAAGTGTTACAGGGTAAGGTAGCAAGTAATTTACAGTCCTAGGAGTCTAGCTATCCAAGCTGGTGCGGAGGCGGCAGTTAGCAGGTGTCAGGGGGTTAACACCCTGAGAAGAAGGCTTTAAGAAATGTAGGGAGAGGCCAGCCAGAGGCCATTGTCACGGTTGTTAAGGGCAGGGCGTTGGTTCATTTACAGCTACAGATACTTATGGACCAAAGATGTGCACCCAGGAGTGATTTGAATTGACCGATTCTCTGATCAAGACGCAGGGCGCTAGGTAGGGAATTAAACCAAAAGGGTGCCCGGTAACAAAAGGATCTTTGGAATTGTGTTGTACTACAGGAGGGGATGGAGAGATGGAGAACCTATGCATGTTTACTATAAAGGTCTGTATTATTTCATGTCTATTGTGTTCACTGATACTGTAGGTTGTTCCACAGGTTCAAACAACAGTGAAGAAATGACTCACTCACCGGTGTAAGTTTCAAATATTTTATTAAACATAACCAGTAGATCACTGGCATACATATGATGACACTTATGTTTCACTATCCCTTCTACCTGACCACTTCATCAGGATGAGATGCCTGCCAATAAAATAAATATTTTTAATAAAAAGGAATTCTGTAATTTAAAAAACAAACAAATTATCACCTCAATTTCTCTAGTGCATTTTCCTTTTGACACATACTGGTCTTCATATTTAGTGATTCATATTGTTAAATCCACACAGTGCTAAAGACTAGCTGTCGTCCTTCATACTTATTTCAAAGTATATAAAAAAACTTAGTTTTAAGTCTCACTCATTCCTCATATGTTCTGGTTAGTGTCAGTTGATACATTTGGTAAAACATACACTGATCAGGATTCATGAATGAATTAAATATCTCGGACATTAAAATCTGTTTATAGATCTCATTCTGTCTCTGTCTTTTAAGTGCACAGCTTCTGCAGTAATCAAGAAATAGGTTCAAGTATGGTCCTGTGCACAGGTGGAATTAATATTATAACACTAGATAACATATCCAGAGATCAGCACTCATTATAAATATGCCTAAAATCCAACAGTCCTTCTCAGATGTTTACCCGGTTTTAAGCTCAACCTGTCTAAATTACTCCAACACTCATAATCAATTTTCTGTGTGCTTCTTTCACTAGTAAGTACAGTAAACATTTCTATTTGTTAGGCATAAAGCCATTACAAAAGGTATTACAGTGAATAAATCAATAGCAAAATACATTCTGTAAAACAAACAGATTTCCATTTTAATAAATAAATAAATAGACAGAAAATCCATATGCAGAACTTCAATTAAACATTATCCTACAACTTTACAGATTTTAAAAAAAGTTCAAGTTTTGTTAACACCTGTATATCATTAGATGTATACAATTTCATAAGTATTTGGTCAGTGGGGAGTCCAAGGTCCCTTAAAATGGGCCTTAACCAAAACGATTTGTGTTTCTGATATAATGGGCATATCAGAGTGACGTGTTTTAAATCATCTACCATATTTAAGTTACGCATACATTTGTCATTCTCCACTCCCTTCCTTTTCTGAGCAAAATATACATAATGTGAACAGTATAGCTCCATTCTAAATCTGGCTATGGTTCTTCTTAGATCAGGACAAGGCATTGTTAATAAATATGGTTCAGTAATATGGCATAATTTCAGTTTTTTGTACCACATAAAGTTCTTATAGCACTGAACCTGCTCCAAATCCTTGCTACTAAAAATATTCCTGACTCTTTCCTTCACCTGAAATTTTATATCTCTGAAAGGAAGGGAGTAGATTTGGTACAATAAATGACCCAACCCTAATGGATATAACCAGGTTGCTATGCAATCCATATTTTGAGATCTATACCCCATAGATATGAAGTCAATATCCTCCTCTAAACATATCCTCAGTAGTCTGTACTCTGGATACAGGAATAATTTAAGTAAAAATATAATCATCCTTTCTACACTATATGCTTCAATTGGAAGCTGTCCCAATTCAGCTCTTACTATTGGTGTGGGCACCGATTGTGGTATTTTGAGGATATACCTTAATAATTTGTTTAGTTGAATTTCTAGCTGTTTGGAAATTACCGGGGCCCACACTTCTGAGGCATAGTGCAGGCTTGAAAGTATTTTAGCCTCCGCGTTCCTCAAAATTCCCCTCACAGACCCATTACCCAACTTGGCTGAGAATCTTTTGAAGGCATTAAAGGCCATGATTGCCTTATGCTTTACATAATCTTGATGAATATTCCATTGAGTAGATTGAGAAAAATTCACACCCAAGTATGGGTAAGTTTTGACTGTTTCAATTTTTGTTTTATTAATGAAAAGTGTAGGTGTTCTCCTTTGTTTATTTCCTAAAATCAACATCTGAGTTTTAGTTGTATTGATAACTAGTCTGTTTTCTTTTTGCAAAGTGCACATAATAAAGCCATCTTCTGCTGTAGGCCCAAAAATGACATTGATAAAAGTATCAAATCATCAGCAGAAGCTAACAGTGAAACTTTTTGGTTCCTAATTGCTGGAGAATGGAAATCAGAATGCTCCATCTGTACTATTATAGTATTAATATATATGTTAAATAATAAGGGGGTCAAAAGGCAACCCTGTCTAACTCCCAGGTTGGTTTTAATGTCTGGAGTAAAATCACCACTTTGTTTAATTTTAACCCTTTTCCAGGTATCTTTATGTAGTCTAATCAACATATCCAAAAGAATGGGACCTATATTATATAATTGTAACTTCTCCCATAGCAGTGTACGACTAACCAAATCAAAAGCAGATTTCAGATTCACAAAACAACAAAATAAACGTGATTTCTTAATTTTTTACATACTTCCAAATAATATGTGACAGGACATAACAATGTTGAACCATGGATCTGTAGGCTCTAAAACCATTTTGATATTCACTCATAAAACCTGATTCCTCAGCCCAAATCTGAAGTCTATCCAATAAGATACAACAAACAGTTCTTTTGCAAGGTATCAATCAAACTTATAGGTCTATACATTGAGGGATCAACTGGATTTCCCTTCTTTTTATATACTGGGCTTATAATACTACCCTTCCAACTGGGTGGGACATCCAAACCCTGCAGAATTTTGTTGAAAAAAACCTGTAGCAATGGAATCCACCATTCAGTGTTATTTTTATATATCTCTGCCACTATGTGGTCAGGTCCGGGAGCCTTGTTATCCTTTAAATGTAGCAAGGCGTTATATATTTCTTCCTAAGATGCACAAATTGGCCTTGGATAGAACTGAGACAACTCATTCCTCATATCCGCTATTTCACTGGGTGAGTAAAATAAGGATTCAAAATAAACTGTCCATGAATCAGATGTCACATAGGCCTCTGTACCAAAGGTCGATTGCTGGTACCCTTGGCTCACAAGGAGCCAGAATTTTTTACTATCCTTTTCATGGACTGATTGTCTTAATTTTTCCCAATTATTAGCCTGAAATTTACTTTTTTCCTTTTGTAGTACCTCTTTATATTTTTTCCTAGCATGATTTAGTTGCTTTGCGTTACTCTTGTTTGGATTTTGTTTGGTTTGAGAAACCAATTTATTTAACTGTTTTTTTTTGCATTTGTACAGACTTCATTAAACCAAGATCTTTGTCTAATGGGTCTTCTTACTTGATATAGTAGGAGCTTTATATGGTTAAGTATTGTAATTAATAAAAAATGTTAATCAAAATGACTATATGGAACCATAATAGTAAGCCTCAAATCTTTGAGTCTATCAGATTCCAGCACTGATGCCAATGTGCTTCTTAGTCTAGGAGATCATTTAATCCTGCAGGCATTCCTGATTTCGCATCCTGCTGCAAGGGCAACATCTATTCTAGAATTATTTGGACTTACCACCATATCATATTCTAAGGATAGCAGAAAATGAGCAGACTCAGGGTGTCCAATAATATTAAGTGATTTTATTTTCTCTAGTGCTATTAGATTTACCCAAAGGAGATCTATAGTGGATGATCCCAAGGGACCAGTATATGTATAGGCACCTTCTTGATCACCCACAACTCTCCCATTCATGAGACAATAATTCATGTCAGACATAACCTGGATTAAGTCTCTTCCTCGTTTGTTTGATTTCTTATCCACTGAGTGTCTTTCCAATCTCAAATTACTATTTTATTTATTTTTATTTTTTTTTATTTTTATTTAGCTTTTGTTGACCGGATAAGTGCTCTAGACAAATCCTGCCTATTTTCAGGCACGACCCGGGAGAGGGGGATACAGATGAATGCCAACTGACCTTGAACCAGATTAAGCTGTTGGTGGTATTTTTAGCGAATGAGGGAAATTTGGCCAGGACACTGGGGAAATTCCCCTACTCTTTTCGATAAGCGCCACGGGATCTTTAACATCCACCTGAACTACCACCAATCCAGGCAGATGGGACCTTGGTTTAACGTCTCATCCGAAAGACGACACCTCATAAGTGCAGCACCCCTCTCATGCTGCACTACAGTGTCAGTACTGGGATATTAACCCAAGTGCCAGATGTGGGAACTGAACCCACAGCCCTCTGATCTCCCGGCCTCAGAGGCGAGTGTGCTACCTACTGAGCCACTGACACTGCTATTTGCCATTTGAAGTAGCCTGGACCACAGACAATAGTGGATGCTCATGTGCATCTGTAGTCTTGGGGGCCATATTTGCACTAAAGTCACCGACAACTACAGATGGATATATTATATACCTATTGGTAAGTTCATCCAGGAGGTCCACAAAACCGCCCCAATCATCAGGGTTAGGGTCCTTTTTAGAGTATGGTGGAATATAGATATTAAATAGAAGAGTTTTACTGTCCTTTCTCTCCATCAAAATAGGAAGAACAGTTTTGAGTTCACAAGGTATCTGAGTAATTTTAATATTAAGAGCTGTTTTACCATATAGTGCTAATCCTGTTTTATATTGTCCATAATTAGCCAGGTGGGTAGCTGGATTAAAGTAACCTGCAAACCCTGGGATAAGTGGAGTTGTTTGCTGCCCACACCATGTATCCTGCAGACATAGTAAATGATAAATCTCCAGGAACATCCTACATGCTGTATCAGCTAACTTAAGTGTCAATCCCTCAATATTCCAGGAAAGAACCCGAAAAGGGGAAATCTCTTCTGTATTTTCTAACTGCATCTGGGATAATGATTGTCAGTTTTGTGAGATATCCTGCAACTGTTCAAAACTGTTCCTAGTCTCCATCTTAAATTGTTGACTTTTCTCCACATAGGTCTCATTTAAAACTCTAGGATGTACCACATGAAGACCCAACATATCAAGAATAGATGTTTTCTCTTGGATTGCTTTACCGAATTTAGGGTTAGCAAAGGTAATATCCATTTGTGAGGTAGTAAGATCAGAATTAGCTTCTTTTACTACAGTATTTGAAGTGCTTAATGTATTATTGCAACATTGTTCCCTATAATACGTGAGCACACTTAAGTCACTATAACTCACTCGGTTATTTTGAGCTTTCTGACCTGGCCCTCACTCTACCTGGAAAAATAAAACACATCTCATTTTCTTTTTAAGACCTGTTTCAGTTTGCAGTTGCTGGCAATGTTATCAGTAAAGGAATCACTGTAATCACACACCTGTCTTCTGTAGTGTTGCAGCCTTGTTGTGGGGCATCTGTACTTTGATGTATGTTCTGTTTATGGAATGCAGCATCACTGTGGTAACACAGTTTAGTGTAACAAACTTTTGTGCATGCACGGTAAAACACAAGTGACACAAACTAAATTTGCTTCCTGAGATCTGACATCTTTGTGTTCACCAGTCCTACACATGCTCATTGTATCCAACTTCATACAGTTCTTTTTTTTCTTGCAATTAAACACATTTTATTGAGATTTTTTCATTACAGAAAAAAGTACAACACAAAAATCAAAAACAACCAATCACAATGAAACTGTCTACACCAAACATATCAAAAAAGAGTACAGTTCTGCCACTTGGGCATTGTGCTTTCCTTAACCCCTACATTCTAAAGCAGTTACTGTTGGTAGCATGTCTCTACACTCATTTAAAAAATCTGCTCACTGTATTTACTTCTGCAAGGTACATTTTTCATGCAATAATCAGTTATGTTTTTCCTTAGGACTGCAAGTTTGGTTCTATACAACAACCGAACACCTTGAACTTCAAATGTTCAATTCTTAGGGATCATGGTGAACTTTCTGTTGAAACTGGAGGAGTTTGGTCTCAGCTGGTTCACCCAGATCTGAATTGTGCAGACCAGGTGAACCAGTTGAACTACAAACCATGGTTCGCACCAGTATACGAGTGCAAGCTTGCCAGGGCTCTCAGGGTCTCATTCAGTGAAGATGTCATGCTCCAGCCTCATTTTGAAGCCATCTGACTGATCTTTAGGGTAGCCACCTGTCTAGTTTTAAACTGGATAATCCATTTTTAATGTCCTTATCTGGTCATTCAGTTTTACATTTAAATGTAATCTGAGTATTAGGCCATTTTAAGTGCTCTTACAACTGATTGTATTAAATCATTCACTGTTTTGACTGCATGTCTAAGTTACAAAGAAGTTGCAGACATTTAAACTAACCGAGGAGGAAGGTGGAATTATGCAGGAAAAACCAAACTGCACCCCCGACACAGGTCAAGTTGGACGTACGAGTGGATACAAAGTACGAGGAAGCACAAAGGACTGAAACAGGGGGTAATGTCAGGGGAGACACAAGGGGAAGGAATGGTATCAGAACAAATAGGAGTGAAGCCATTGAAATATGAAGGACCATGCGCACAAATGCCAGCAACCTGGGTAACACGATTTCTGACCAAGTGGCATTGATGGCAGAGGGAGACCTGGATATTATGGCAGTCACTGAAACATGGTATACAGAAAGCCATGGCTAGGATGTTAATATACCTGTGTACACAGTCTACAGGAAAGACAGAGAGGGAAAAAAGGGAGGAGGGGTAGTGATCTACATCAAGGAAGGGATCAAGGAGACTGAAGGAAATCAGGGAGGAGAGGAGGCACTGTGGGTCACACTGGAGTCAGGAAATGGCACCACTATCCACACAGGAGTTATCTATAGACCCTCCATGGAAGGGGATGAAACAGATAGAGTAATGCTATATAACATCCTTAAAGTGGTAGAGAAAGGAGAAATATTGTTGGTAGAGGACCTAAGTATGCCTTATGTTAACTGGAACACCTATGCTGCAGCCACATCCAGGAGAAAAGTCATTCTGGATGCCCTACAAGGGGAATGCCTCTCACAACTTGTGGGGGATCCCACCCATAAGTGGGCAATATTGGACCTGGTGCTCACAAATGAAGATAGAATAATGGATGTATTGGTGGACAGCCATCTGGGGTCCATCGGCCACCATATAGTATGATTCAGGGTAAAGACAGTACAAGAATCAAGCCACACTAAAGCCACAGTCCTTGACATCAAGATGGCCAACTTTACTAAAATGGTTGAATGCCTCAAGAAAACACTGGCACAGGGTGAAGAAAGGGGAATAGCGGTAGTGTGGGAGACTCTCAAGAGAGCCATAACAGAGGCAACAAGCCATTGTGTGAAGCTCGTGAACAAAGCCAGAAGACAAAGAAAACCATTATGATTTTCAAAAAAAGTGTCAGGAAAGGTTACAGAGAAAAAACTGGCATTCAGGAAATACAAGGAAATGCAATGGGTAACCCATTATATGAGTGACTGAGACTGAGTGACTCACATATGAGCAACTCAGTCTCAGTGGCTGTAATGTGAGCTACCCTGAAAGGGTAGCAACAGAAGAAGAGTGAAGATGCAGGTTAGCTAGGGAAGAAGAGTGACAAGGTAGGATGACCAGCTGAAGGGGAAGGATGAGGGACAGTATGTGGGAGGCAGTGCGGCATGGTGTTGCTGAACTGCCCACATGGTGTGGTGGTGGTGAGGGTGGCCGGCTATAGGGCACTAGGTGCAGGGTTTGGGGCTGAGCCGGGGTAAGCTTTTGTGTGGGCGGGATTTTTTCTTTAATTTTTTTTTGTGACTGTCTCTACCTACCTGACATGCATCCCCCTGGAGTGATGCAGTTTATGGTTTTCGCCCGGTCCTCACTGGGAGTGTACATTGCCGTTTTTCATTTCAGCAATGTACACTCTCTGTAACTGCAATTGCAGTTTGGCAATTGCCATTATGACATGGAACCACACAAAGAGAAGAACACCAGGGACTGTATCAGGCAAAACAGAGGGAGGCGGGTAAAGCAGTCAGAAGTGCAAAGGCAAAAACAGAGGAAAAGATAGCCCAGACAATGAAGGAGGGAGACAAAACCTTCTTCAAGTACATAAGGGAAAGAAGAAAGGCCAAGGGAGGGATAGTGAGGGTTAGTAAAGGGGGGGGTTGGGTGGAGGGGGACCTGAAGGAGACTGAGATAATGAATGAATACTTTTGCTTAGTACTCACTAAAGAACAGGAGGGGGATGGATCGATATTAGTAGGTATGCACACACAGGATAGGGGGTGAACACCAGTCCATTCACAGAGTAGAGAGTCCCAAAGGAACTCTTGAAACTGAAAGTGGATAAGGCAATTGGGGCTGGATGGGATACATCCCAGAATACTAAAAAAGCTCAGAGAGGTGATACTGTCACTACTTACAGCCCTATTCAACAAATCATTGAAGGAGGGAGTAGTACCGGAAGACTGGAAGAGGGTGAACATGATACCTCTTCACAAGAGTGGGAGCAAGGTTGAAGCAGGTAACTATATACCAGTTAGTTTGACCTCAGTGGTAGGAAAGATGATAAAATCACTGTTAAAGGAAAGGATTGTAGAATACCTAGAAGCCAGCGGGGCACAGGACCCTAAGCAACATGGATTCACAACAGGAAGGTCACGTCAAATGAATCTGATAGATTTCTTTGACTGGCTGACAGTAGATCGGGGATGGGTGGTGGACATGGCCTATCTAGATTTTAGCAAGGCATTTGACACAGTCCCACACAAGAGGTTAGTAAACAAGTTGGGCAATCTGGGAGTAGGTCCCAAGGTGGTAAACTGGGTCAGAAATTGACTTAGCAACAGGACTCAGAGGGTGGTGGTAAATGGAGTTCAATCTGCAGAAAGGGGGTAACCAGTGGAGTGCCACAGGGTTCAATGCTGGGGCTGGTCTTCTTTAATGTCTTTATAAGTGACATTGTGGATGGAGTCAAAGGAAAAGTATGCCCCTTTACAGATGACACCAAGATCTGCACTAGGGTTGACACTCTGAGGGAGGGGCAAATGAGAAGAGATTTTGGCAAGTTGGTGGAGTGGTCAAGAGTGTGGCAGCTTAGAATCAATGCATGAAGTACAAAATCATGCACTTGGGTAACAAAAACCAGGGGAGGAATACACAACTGGAGGGAGGTACTAACAACAACCAAAATGAAAAGGGACCTGTGGGTAGTCATAACAGATGATCTAAAAGTAGCCAAACGATGTGAGAAGGCAGTGAGAAAAGCCAGTGGAATGCTGGGGATCATAGGGAGAGGTATCACTAGTGTAGAAAACATGAGGTGGTGATGCCACTATATAGGCCGTTGTTGAGGCCTCATCTAGGTTACTGCATGCAGTTCTGGAGGCCTCATCTTTGAAAGGACATTGACAAAGTGGAGGCAGTCCAGAGATGGGCAATGAAAATGGTGCAGGGGCTACACCAGAAACCATACGAGGAGAGATTGAGAGAACTCAATATGTATACTGTGGAGGACAGGAGGGAGAATGGGGATATAATAGAGACATTCAAATACCTCAAGGGGGTCAACAGAGTTCAAGCGGGCAGTATCTTTCAGAAAATGAGATGCGTAAGAACAAGGGGTCACAATATGAGGCTGAAGGAGGGAAGACTCAGGGGCAACATGAGGAAGTATTTTTTTTTTATAGAAAGGGTGGTGGATGCATGGAACAGCCTCCCGGAGGAGATCGTGGAGGCAAAAACAGTTGTCAAATTCAAAAATGCATAGGACCGGCAGAAGGCAAAACTAGTGGAAGGAAGGAGGAGGTAGACCACAGATCAAATATGACCTGGAGCTTATACAGTAGGAAGGAAAATGGGCAGACTAGGTGGGCCAGGCAGTCCTTATCTGCCGTCAAGTTACATGTTTCTGTGTACTGATGTCATACAGACCTTTATAGAACCAGTCAGTCTGGGAGGTGTTAAGTATGGCCATTAGGGCCATTAGCAGTAAATCAAACTAATCTTTTCCATTCTGAATATTTTACTTCTGTGATAAGAATCTGTTTTTATACTTTTATATAGTCTCTTGTGTTTCTTTTTGATTTTACTATAATCTGATATGTTCATGGCTGGATTAACCAGTATGCTAATTACGCCATGGCGTAGGGCCCCGAGGTTCAGGAGGGCCCCCACTGTTAACTTATTTACAGCTACTTTCTTTAATTCTGGCTGTACTGGACAACTGCTGACAGACTGAATTGCCCAAAAACAGCCCCCTCCTTGCAGTCAGTCAGCCCCCCCACCTCACTGAGTCAGCCTGGTGAATGATTACCTCCCCGCAGCTGCTCTGAGCGCAGTGAGCCTCAGTTTCTCTGACGGCTGCTCCAGCTTCACCTCTGATCCACCCTGACCCCACCACACACAACCAATCATGTCCATCAGAGGTCCTCTGGAGGTGTGGCTACTGGGGAGCAGGAATCAATGTGTGCATGTGCATGGTGTCAGGACATGTGGCCAGGCAGTAATGAGGAGTAGAGGAGGAGAATGAGAGAGAGCTGTGGCGGTCAGTTGTCGGTGCCGGTTGTTGGTCTCATCTATCAAAGAAGAAGAGTCTCTGTCTAAAGACACAAAAGTAGGCCACAGGGGGTCACCCGGAGTCAGACTTGGCTTCAGTGCAGTGTCACGTGCTGCTGGTGTTTTCAGTGTAGCCACTAGCCAGGGTCAGTCAGTGCTGCTGCTAGTTTGGCCTTTTGTCCTCCTGTGACTATGAGGAGTCCTCCCATGCTGGGCCATGCTGCAAGGCTGAGTCATGTCACCACCGCCTGTGTGATCTTGAGAAAACAATCAAGAGGACAGACTGGACTCATCACATTCACATTCACATCAGTCAGGCCACACCAAGTATGTTGTGTTGACCAGTTTTCTGCGTGCTGCATTCTCCAAGTCATTTGTGCTGCAGAAATAACTTGTTTTATTGCATTGGAGAAACAAACTAAGCTGTGGTTGCCTCTGGTCATGGTCTAACTGTGAGTGTTCAGTAACCTAAGTAGTGTACTAAGTCTTTAATAAGATTTGAGTTTGGCACTGAGTGGACCATGGGATGCTAATAAGTCACCTGAGGGGAACTAACTTGTGCGACTTGCTCTTGCTGGCACAGTTTTGTCTTGGTTTGATTTGAGCCATATACATTACTGGGAAGTTGTAGCAGGTTGCTCTATGAAACTTAATTTCTGAAGTGACTGTAGTCAACAACTGCAGGTCCTGCAGGGTTCTTAAGTCTCAGTCTTTTTGGCACAACTCTGTTTAGCTGCTTTGGCATCAATGACTTGGAGTAGGGGCAAGGATGTGGCAACTCAACATTGACAGCAAAGCAACTTTTAGGTTGACAACAAAACTATAAATGACAATGGAGATGGAGGAGAGGAGACAGTGGGAGAACAGACAGACTTGAGGACAAAGATAGCTGCACAGAGGGTGATTGTGGCAGATGCATTGCAGAGGCAAGGAGCTTGAGCATGTCTCAGGTTTGGGGCTCGAAGGAATCTTGAGCGAGGAAATAATGGGAGGAGCTGTGAGCCCACTAACTGCTTCAATACATGCTTCAGTTTTTGGTTTGGCAGACAGAATAGGTATTCAAGGAGGCATGTGCAGGAGTTCATGGCAGCTACAATCCACATTTTATTAATTTATTTATGTGGAATTGCATTTGATATCTGTGCAGGCATGGCACACTAATTGAACTCTAATGTCCAGGTGTGTCTCAGGGAGGAAAAAAGAGAAAGAAAAGAGGATCCATAATTAATAATAACAAAAATAGTTACAAGGTACAGTAGTGGCAAAGGAAAAACAAGACGAGTTAAAGGTAAATAAAAAGTGAAAATTTACAAAATGTTAATATTGTACTGAAAAAATGTTTCTTTGTGCAGTAATTGGTCATTCTGAATTGTGTTGTTTATAATCAAGGGCATGTGACCTGTCAAGTCATGTGGCATAACACATAACATTATAAACCACATCCTACTTGAGTACTCTGGTCGTTACTGCAGAAGAGTGGAATGTTGGCATTTAGGGGCCCCCCCCAGGCTACAAAATATGACTTGGAGTAAGGCCCCCACATCCATTAATCTGGCCATGGATATGATTTCGACCCATGTTTGTTAACTTAATTATATAATTTGTATTGCCTTTGTAACCACATAGATTCCCTCTTGCCTAAGTCATCGGCAGCTATTGCTCTCAATTTTCATACTACCTGAATGTTCCATGATATTAGTTATGCCATTACAGGCCATTCAGAGGAATAGCATGGAATGTGTCTG
This sequence comes from Neoceratodus forsteri, assembly GCA_016271365.2. NCBI lineage: Eukaryota > Metazoa > Chordata > Ceratodontiformes > Ceratodontidae > Neoceratodus > Neoceratodus forsteri. Next base: position 909,711,423 of record CM057455.1, on the reverse strand, counting down.
ATATTGTGGAATGTCTTAGAAATATGTAAAAATCAAACAGTAGCTGCTGGGATAAAGGGAACACAATGCAGAATTTGGGATACCACAAACATAGATAATTAATTTATCAAAAATGGGTTAAAGAATACTAAAAGACATGACTGACATGGAAAGGAAAAAGGGAGGGTGTTTAACAGAGGTCAGAGCAATAAGCAGTGAATGAGCTTGGTACATCCTGCAGATCTGATTTTGATTCCCACAGCCTCCACGTGCGTACTATGTGACCCTGAGCAAGTCACTTAACCTTTTTGTGCTTCTGGATCACCCCTGTAATTGGGCCTTACCTGGTCACCAAAGAATAAAAATAAAATAAAAAATAATTACAAATTAAAATAACAATATCAAAATGATTTCCTATTGCTTTTAAAGTCTTCTCTGACATTACAAATGGCTTTGGAGAGGGAATGATGTACTCATCAGTCATAAAAAAGGGGTGGAGCATAGTGGCAAATAACAAAGACGCAGCAAAGAAATGCATATCCTGAGGGGTACTCTGAAGGTAGTCTTACGTGGGGAACTGATAAAATCTGCCTCCCATCTTAAAGGCAACGTGCAGAAAATTAGATAAACTGCAATGCTCCCTGAAAGACCTCCAGGAAAAAAACATATGAAGAGTAATGAATCCATTGCCCCTACTCTAACTAAAATTAGAGCAGAAATTCAGACCTTACTGAATGCTAAGACAGAAGCAGGATTGCACTTCTCAAATCAAAGATATTATGAGGGAGGATCTCGAGCCACTTAAACCTTGGCATTCCGATTACACCAGATGGCTACTATTACAGTTACCCATATCCATGACCGTAGGTCTCAACTGTTACATAAATCACAAACAAACATTTTAGAGACCTTTCATAAATAATATGATACAGTACCCCTGAGCAACCCTTCAATTTGGATGCCATTGCTACCTTTTTAGCCCCATTGAAACTTCCCTCCTTATCATCACAGCATCTGGAGATCCTTAAGGCACTTACAGCATAAGAAGAGTTGGATTTTGCCATCAGACAGCTTAAGAATAATAAGAGCCCAGAACTGGATGGATACACCAGTTAATTTTTACAAACAGCTTAAAGACCAGTTGGCACCTCTGTTATTAGATGCCTGCCTCTGGGAATCGAATGGTAAGACCCCTTCCCCTTCTTGCAACCTAGCTACAACTTCAGCAATATTAAAACCACATAAGGACAACAGTCTTTGTTGTTCCTACCAACTTATATCCATTCTGATTGTTGACTATAAGATGTGTTCCTTGTTAGTGGCTGCACCTGTAGATAAACTGTTACCTTAGTTAACTGATCAAGATAAACAGACTTCGTCTAAGCAGGCCAAACTCAAGATAATATCAAATGAACCTTCCATATTTTCCTTGCCACCTGGTTTAAAATACCTTTCTTACTTTTGAATTTGGATGTGGAGAAGGATTTTGACAGGGTGGCACGGCCCTTTCTGTTTGCCACACTTCGAAAGTTTGGATTTCCTTCTGAATTTATCACCATTCTACAGACTTGCTATGGGGCTTCTAAAGCTTATGCTAAAGTCAATTGCCAAATAGCCTCCCTTTTCCCCTTATACAGAAGAGTGTGACAGGGCTGCCCCCTTTCCCCTTTGCTTTTTGCATTATATTTGGAACCGTTAGCCCAGACCCTTTGACAGACCTCTTCATTGACCAGCCTCACTCTAGGAGGCAGACCTTGGAAATTTGCTGTTTATGTGGGTAATCTCCTGATTTACCTCACTACTCCAGACATGTCTCTCCCCTTCCTCTGGAACATCCTAACTGACTTTGAAAACTGTGCAGGTTATAAAATAAATACCACAAAGATGGAAGTTTTGCACTTTAACTATCACCCGTCCCATCAAATCAGAGCTCCGTTTACATTTAAATGGGCTATGTCCTCCTTAAAATATTTTTTGTGTCCATCTTAATTCAGATATCTCGCAGATATATAATTGAATTGCTTACCACTTGCCCAAGCTTTTCAAGTGGACTTAGTCCATAGGAAGACTATAAATCTCCCTCTTATTCAAAGAGTGGATTGCAACCATATGGATATCCTCCCTAGAATCCTTTACCTGGCTCAGTCTTTACCAATGCCCCTTCAGGGACAACATTTTCGCTTATGGGATAGGATAATGTCTCAGTAATTTTGGTCAGGTGGTCGACCTTGAATAAGATATTTGACCTCACAGTTATCAAAATCCAAAGGAGGTTTGACCTTTCTCCCATAGGTAGATATCACAAGGCAGTGCAAATCCATACTTTTGCTTTATTGGCTTTCTCCTTGATATATGGCCCTATGGAAGTTAATAGAAATGATTGAGGAGGATTTGTTTCCTATTACCAAGGGAGTGCTGCAACCTCAATCACAAATGCATATATCACACTTAGATAATAGCTTTATGGCCACCTCCATAGAGGCTTGGCATAGTAGCTCAGCACACCCCATGATCCTTCTCTTTAGATATCTTCTCACTCTCTTAGCATGTAACAAGAATTTTTTGCCTGCTCAACTCGACTCCTTTTTTAGATCGGTTGAGAGACTGGATCTGTTTCTCCCTCTACATGTCATGCAGGGGATGAACATTCTGGATTTCCCGACTATGGTAACCAAATTTCATTGGCGGCCTAATGAGTTTTTCTGATATAACCTGTTAAGAAGCTTTCTTCAGAAACACTAAGCGAAGTGTCCAACAGATCACCCCATTCCTCTGATAATAAGGTATACCTATCAAATCATGGAGGGTGTTCTTCTTCAGTCTTTAATTTCTTATCTATATAAGGCCCTACAGACCTAGAGGTAGGAATGTAGACTACTTACAGGTCAGATGGCAAGCAGATTTGAATCTAGAGATTGCGGCAGATAGACTGGAACAGCAGACCCACTCACCAAAGTAGAATTTCTTAATATATATATTTTTTCCTAGTCATTTCAAGACAGCACAATTCCAAAATTCCTGTTTTGTGGAACTACACCTTCATCAGGGAGTCTGGTAGTGCTCTATAAATAAACAAAACATTTATTTTTACAGACTATTCAATATCTATGACTCTTTTAAATTAGAACTATTTTGAAAAGAGCTACACTTATTGCCTTGATTGGTTTTGGTCCTCTTCCACTCATACCTATCTAAATTTTTCTGTTTTACTGAGGTTGACTGTGCTGAATACTGTTCCCTTAGAAACATAGAAACATAGACTTTGACGGCAGATAAAGACCGCTTGGTTCACCTAGTCTGCCCATTTCTCTACCTACAGGATAAGTTGCAGATCCTATTTAACCAACAGCCTATTTCTTCCTACCCCCCCACAAAAATTGCCTTATGTCTGTCCCATGCGTTCTTGAATTCTCCCACAGTTTTAGACCCCACAACCTCCTCAGGAAGCTTGTTCCATGCGCTCACCACCCTCTCTATGAAAAAATAATTCCTCACATTGCCCCTGAGCCATCCCCCCTCTATCTTCAAATTGTGTCCCCTTGTTCTTGCACAACTCTCTTTCTGAAATATGCTACCTTCTTGGACTTTGTTGATTTCACTCAGGTACTTAAAAGTTTCTATCATGTCTCCCATCTCCCTCCTTTCCTCAAGGGTATACATATTAAGCTCATTTATACTCTCCTAGTATGGCTTCTCTTGCAGACCCTGCACCATTTAGTTGCCCTCCTCTGGACTGTCTCCATCCTGTCTATGTCCTTGCAGAGATGGAGTCTCCAGAACTGGATGCAGTACTCCAGATGGGGTCTCACCAACTGCCTTTACAGAGGGATAACAACTTTCTGTTTTCTACTGGTGATGCCTCTCCCTATACATTCCAGTATTCCCCCAGCCCTCCCTACTGTCTTCTCACATTGCTTGCTTACCTTAAGGTCATCTGATATGATTACCCCCCTGGTCCCTTTCCATTTTTGTTGTTGTTACTACCTCCCCCACATTGTGTAATCTTCTCCTGGGTTTTTGTTTCCCAGGTGCATTATTTAGCACTTCTTTGCATTGAATCCAAGCTGCCATACTTCTGACAATTCCTCCAATCTTGCCAAGTCCCTTCTCATCCTTTCCAAGCCTCCTTGTATATCAACCCTGTTGCAGATCTTTGTGTCATCTACAAAGAGGCATACTTTTCCTTCCAGTCCCTCTGCAAGGTCACGTATAAAGATATTACAAAGAACTGGACCCAGTACTGAACCGTGCGGTACTCCACTAGTAACCCTTCTTTCTTCAGAGTGGACTCCATTTACAATTAACTTCTGTGTCCTGTTCTCCAGCCAATGTTTTACCCAGGCTACCACCCTGGGACCCACTCCCGGGCTGATTAATCTGACTATTAATCTTTTGTGTGGGACTGTGTCAAATGCCTTGCCAAAGTCTAGGTAGGCCATGTCCACAGCCCCTTCTTGGTCCACTACTTTGGTCACCAAGTCAAAGAAATAAATTAGATTTGTCTGACATGACCTTTCTGCTGTGAACCCATGTTGCATTGGGTCCTGTGCCCCACTGGCCTCTAGGTACTCAACAATTGTTTCCTTCAGAAGTGATTCCATCACTTTCCCTACCACAGAGGTCAAACTGACAGGTCTGTAGTTTACTGTCTCTGTCTTGCTCCCACTTTTGTGAAGGGATATCACATCTGCCTTCCTTCATTCCTCAGGTACCACACCATCCTCCCATGATTTGTTAAGAAGGGTAGTCAGTGGTGTCACTAGTTCTCTCCTTAATTCTTTCAGAATTCTGGGGTGAATTCTATCAGACCCCATTGCTTTGTCCACTTTCAGTTTTAGGAGTTCTTTCAGAACCCTTTCTTTTGTGAAAGGTCTGGGATTGACCCCCCATCCAGAGTGCTTCTGTCAATTGAATTAGGCACCTCCCCCTTCCCCTCTTTTGTGAATACTGAGCAGAAGTACTCATTCAGTATCCCTGCTTTTTCACTGTCCTTCTCTGCCCAACCAGCGTCCATTCTATTCAGCCTCACTATCCCTCTCTTTGTCTTTCTACACTCCCCGATGTAAATATAAAAGCTTTTATCACACTTGTTAACTAAGTTGGCTATCTTTTCCTCAGTTTGGGTCTTTGCTATTCTGACTACCCTCCTTGCTTCCTTCTGCCTTAACTGGTACAGTTCTCCATCCTGCTCCTTCTGTGTTTCCTTATACTTCCTAAATGCCGTCTTTTTCTCCCTAGCCTTCCCTGCCACCTCTTTTGAGAACCATAGTGCCTTTTTCTTTCATTTTGATCCATTGTTTATTTGCTTCACACAAAGGCTTGTTGCCTCTGTGATGGCAGTTTTGCTGTTTCCCCATTGTTGCTCCACCCCTCCTTCTAGCCTATTTGCTAGTGCTTTTCTAAGGCACTGTCCCATCTTGCCAAAGTCAGCCCTCCTGAAGTCCAGAACCCTCACTTTTGTATGGCTTGACTCTGTAGCTGAGTTTATCATGAACCACACTGTTTGGTGGCCACTTGTTCCCAGATGGCTACCCACTTCTAGATCTGAGATCCTCTCACCATCTCCATTTGAGAGTATGAGGTCTAAGATTGCTCCCTCATGAGTGGGTTCCAAAACTAGCTGTCTGAGGCAAGCCACCTGAAGGGCATCGAGAAAGGCCCTGCTTTTGGATGTGGCTTCAGCCAAGATGCTTCAGATAACATCTGGCATATTCAGGTCCCCCATCAACAATATCTCCCCTTTCTCTGCCATCCTAAGGATGCCTTCTATCATATCCTTGTCCATTCCCTTCCCCTGACATGGGGGTCTGTATACAACCCCTGTGTGGATTGTGGTGCTTTTTCCAGTCCCTAAAGTGACCCACAGTGCCTCCTATCCTTCCTGTTTACTCTTTTGTTCAGTTGCTTTTATCCCTTCCTTTACATAGAGAGCTACTCCTCCCACTCTTCTCCCCTTCCTGTCTCTCCTGTGGGTTGTATACCCTGGTATGTTAACATCCTAGTCATGGTTCTCTGTGTACCATGTTTCTGTGACTGCTACGATATCCGGGCATCCTTCTTCCATCAAGGCCACCAGTTCAGGGAGCTTGTTGCCCAGACTACGGGCATTGGTATTCATTACCCTCCATTTCTTGATGGCCTTACCCCTTTTTGGCCCATCCCTGTCCTTATTGTGTTTATCATTTTCTCCATTTACCCCTACCCTTCTCCCTATCGACGTCTCTGTTTTGGTGTTTACCTCACTTACTACCCTGATCTTTTGTAGGGGCTAGGATTTCCATGTTTCTTTTCAGTGCCTCCCCCCTTGGCTAGTTTAAATGCTTGCTAATAAAGCATTTAAACCTATCACCTAGGATCCTGGTTCCCCTCCTGGACAGATGCAGATGATCACGCCAGTGTAGGCCTGCATCCCTCCAGGTGGACCCCCAGTTCCCAACGAAGCTAAATCCCTGAGCTCTGCACCTGTTTTTCAACCACTGATTAAATACCATGGTGTGTAGCACCCTAACCTCACCTGTGCGATAGACAGACAGCACCTCCGAGAAGGTTACCATGTATGCTACTTGTCTAAGGCCCATCTGCAACTCCAAAAACTCTTCCTGCACTACTGTGATCCCTTTCTTAGCCAGGTCATTTGTCCCTAGGTGGACAATGACATCCAGCTCCCTCCCCTGTACAGCTGCTCCAGCGATCCTGAGGATTCGCTCCCTGTCTCTCCAAGCCATGGCACCAGGCAGACACCTTACCTCCCTCTCCCCTTCCTCCCCTAGTTCGACCTTCCTAACAATGGAGTCCCCCACCAGGAGTTGTTCCCTTCCCCTGTGGGGTCCCATGCCACCCTCCTTTGGGTCTCCTTTGTGGAGGTTCCCAGCATCCTTCTTGGTCTCCACTGTGGGTGCCTCCATAGAGGAAACACACTTTGCCAGAATGGCATATGAGTTGTGGAGAGGTACAGCTGGAGGGATGCACCTCTGTTCCACGACCCTCACCCTCCCTGAGCCCACTGTGGTCCAACTGCTCCTCTTCCTTGGCAACCTCTGAGGCAATGGCAGTGGCACTGGTGGTCCCTGGGTGGGAGAGGGTGTCCCACAAATCCTGGCCAACTCAGCCTGGAGATGAGCAACCTCTTCCCACAGCCCAGAGAGGTGCCTGCAAATGGGACAACATTGCAACCTCCAGAACATCTCCCTGAAGACTGCTGCTCCACAGCCACTGCATTGCACCACTCCTATCATGTCTTATTTCTGGCCCCTTAACTGTTGTATGGAATACTTACTCCTCTGTTTTTTTCTCCCTACTTACTTACTGCCTCTGTGCCCTTTAAGCTCCTGATCTTCCTGTTCTGAGACAAGAAGTTCCTATATTTCTCAATAGTTTCCTTCCTTGCTCAGATTCAGACCTCCAGCAGCTGGGGTGGATGGAGAGCTACTCTTCCTTCTAGGATGGTGAGTCTTTGGTGGTTCTGTGATCATTCATTTCCTGCTCCCAAACAGGAAATTCCTGTTTTCTGTCAAATCCTGTGCCTATAAAACTAGAACTGGTTTAGGGTGGTGGGGTGGTGAGGAGGGAAGAAGGGCAATATAGTCCCAGTAGAGAAGTTTAGTTATAATGACAGCAGCTCCTTCCTCCTGGTGTCTCAGCTTGTTCTCTGGCAAAAGCTATCTAAGGCAGTGTTTAAATCTGGCTTTAACCCGGCTTCCTTCTTGCTAAGCCACTCTCCCTACTTTACAAGTCTTTCTACACTTAGTTAATGGCACAGATAACAATTCCTGTCAGCTACCTGAGACAAACATTTGACTCTAGAGATCCCTACTAACAAATGGGAATTGTACCTACGTTATGAACATCAACCTACTGGGCTGGCAGTATAGCCTAAAGGTTAGGGTAATGAGCTGTGAATGAGCTTGGTACATCCAGTAGACCTGGAATTGAGTCCCACAACCTCCACTTGCATAGTGTGTGACTTTGAGCAAGTTACTTAACCACCCCAGTGCTCCCGGGTCACCCCTGAAAAGAGGCACTTGTGCCCAGTGGGTCTTACCTGGTTACCAAAGAATAAAATAAAATGCTTCCTCCCATGTACTGAATGAATACCCTTGGAAATATGTGACCAGATTCTTTTATACTCCAGTCCAGCAGGCTAAATTTGATTCCCAGATTAGCCCCATCTGCTGGTGACAATGTGGAGAACCTAGGGCCTAGCACACCCACATTGTGTGGCTGTGCCCTAAACTTAGAAAATTCTGCTAGGACCTGCAATGGGAGCTGAGAGAGTTGTTTTCCCTCACTTAATAATTGAACCCCCAGCTGATACTGTTTTCGGATATGGACACAGACAGCTGCATATTAGGAAATTACTTTCAATCTGTATACTAAGTAAAAAAGCAATAACAAAACTGTGGTTGTCCGATTCTCCTCCCATGATCCTTCAATGGCAGAATCTTATGCAGATAGATATATATACAATAGAAGAGCTTACAGCCAAAGTACAACACAAGTTACTGGCATTTGAGCTTTCAGCGGCATAGACTGCTGCTGAAATTTACAAAGATCCTGATTCTGTGAAGGGAGTGGGTGGCTCTTGCCCCCTGCCCCCACGAAGTTGCACGCCGCGGGGTTGAGGTGCCGGGAAACTGGGCGGACCTCCCCTGCAGACCAAAACCAAAGGAATGAAACCACTGGGACAGAAGAGGTTGAGGAGGGACTAGGAGCTGCAAAACCAACTAAGTGGACTTGATTTTTGGCCCACCACCCACCCATTCCCTCCTCCCATTAAATACCCAGTAGCCATGCCCTCAGTGTCACACTGGCCAATCAGACTGAGTAGGGCAGTAGGGGGCAGCTGTATAAGGACACCCAGCTATTGCACTATTTGTAAGCTGATATATTTTCATTACAGTCTGTCTGCTGTGCAAAAGTATAACTACATCCTGTTTATGCCAAACTCATGCCTGTGAAAGTAATTACTGCCAGCATTACCTCTATTCCTATATGCCTTAAATCTATTTGCCTCTAGACTGCCAACCTGCATGGTAATCCAACTTGCAGGGTAAATCTCTGGACCCTGGGGGCAAATTGGACACGTGCCATACAGGTGGTACTGTACCCATTTGATTCTGTTAGCACCTACCCAAATTTATGGCAGACATCTCCCATAGGAATAATATTACCTCTATGGCCCTATTAATTGGCTAACTGTCCTTCTCACAAAGAGTACACTAGAGGTACTTGAGATAATTGTTTCAATAAGGTACAAATAATCTATTTTCCTGTCACTTGCCAGGCGACTAATACCCGTGGCACTGTCCGGTGTCCATTGGTGACCTAAGGTGGTAATCCTGGCACCGTCCCAGTGGGACATCTGTATCGGAGCAATCATGGAACTCCCTGAGCTCCCATCGAAGCTAGTCCTGTGCCAGTTACTCCTGGGCATGCTAGCCACTATGGCCACTGTGAGCCTTACTGTATCCTGGATCCCCTGGATCTCAGGGGTGGGTGACCCCCTAAAAATAGACCCCTGGTGTACATGTGTCCAACCAGTGGAGTCTGATTTTACCTTCTCTAACATTCTAGCAGAGGGTTCTCCCCTGACCGTGGTCCTCGATGGTCTTAAACTGAGGTATCTTCTGAGACCCGCTCAAAAGGTCAGGCGTTATGACCGTAGGTCACAGAACAAGGAGAGATCTCCCCCATTAAGGCATCTACTCTGGTTCCTGCTGGTGACACTTGTGCTAGCAGGGGACATTGAACTAAACCCAGGACCATTACTACAGTCCACACCTCCACTGGTGGGCTGGTCAGCGGTAAAAGGGCTGAAGATAGCCCATCTTAATATCAGAAGCCTGCGTATGTGCCTTCCCTGGTTATGACCTCATCTGCCGTGATCATCCGGGAAGCAAGACAGGTGGTGGAATCCTGGTCTACTACAGGAACCATCTTAACCTGTCTGCCCTCCCTCATCAACAGACCATGCAGTCCCCCTGTGAGGCTCTGCATACGGTGCTGTTACTAGGGATGACAAAAAAGATTCACATTGTATATACCTACAATCCTCCAAAAGGAGGCGTAGAGGGACTGACTGGCCTCCTTGGCGCAGTTGGTGCAGTAACACGGCATAATGAGCTAATCATTCTGGGTGACCTCAACCTCAATTGGCTAGGTGGCAACACGAAAGCCTTTGAACCATCACTCGCCAGTCTCTCTCTGACACAGCTTGTCAAGGATCCTACCAGATGCTCTACTAATGGTGGTAAGGGCTCCCTCCTGGACTGGATCATGACAAATAGACCTAATAGAATCAGCTCATCTGGTATCCTACTGGATTCTATCTCTGATCACTCCCCAGTGTACTGTGTCTGGAGGATACCACTTCTGAAAATTCCCCATAAAATTATCCAGATCAGAGACTACTCCAAGTTTGATCTGTCCTCTTTTCATAATGATATCAAGTACATGGATTGGTTAGCAGTATGGAATGCTAAGGACTCCACATCTGATGTCAGTCACTTTCTTATCTCATTAAGGGCTCTGCAGGAGAAACATGCCCCCCTCATCAGATGGAGGGTGAGGGGAATGGCTACTAAATGGCTTCATGGTAGTCTCCTGGCCCTCCTCAACACTAGAGATAAGTGCTGGGCCAAGTTTAAGGCCACAGCTGACCAGGCTATCTTTCTGAGATACAGGAAACTCAGAAATTAGTGCAAAAAGAACATAAGGATTGCCAAGAGTGAGTTCTGCAAATCTACTTTACTGAACTCGGCTAGGGATCCAAGAAGGTTCTGGATGAATATTAAACATGTTGTGAGTGGTACACAGAGCACTGAGTCCACTGATATGATAATTGATGGTTCCAGCTGTAACAACCCAGAAACAATTGCCAACTCCTTCAACCATTATTTTTTGGATCTGTCGAAGTACACCTCGAGGTTCCCAAATGGTGATGGTGTCAGCGGCAATCGGCCCATAGCACCATCTTCACTCCACCCACCCTTTCTGTTCAGGGCAGTGGTGGTTCAAGAGGTGCAGAAACTGCTAGCTGGAATCTCCCCCTACTCAAGTGCTGGCCAATATGGCTTAGAGCCAAAGCTCCTCAGTCTTGGTGACCCCTGGCTGGCACCTCTGGTGGTGCACATTTTCAATCTGTCCCTGGCAACTGGAGTTATCCCAGACATATGGAAGGTTTCCAGGGTAGTCCCAATCCTTAAACAGAGGAACCCTAAACTGATAGAGAACTATCACCCCATATCCATCCTGTCTGCGGCTAGCAAACTTCTGGAGAAAGCTGTGGCAGGGCAACTCTCACGGTACTTACAGACACATGACATAATGACTCCTGTACAGCATGGATTCAGGAAGGGGCATGATACCTCCTCAGCCCTAGTTACTATTTCATCATGGATTAGGGAGGCCATGGATCAGGGTAAACTCTCTGGGGCTATCTTCATTGACCTCTCGAAGGCGTTTGACCTGGTCGACCATGTCATGCTATCAACTCAGCTTAGAGCAATTGGTCTTTCCACTGCTGCTCTCAGCTGGTTCGCCAACTACCTACATGGTAGAAGCAGTGGGTTAAATTTGGCAAAGAGCTCTCGGGTTATATTCCAGAAATGATGGGGGTTCCCCAAGGCTCCGTCCCTGGACCAATACTCTTCTCCATTTTTATTAATAATCTCCCCGAAACCGCTGCCCATTGTAAACCAGTCCTCTATTCAGACGATCTGGTTATCCTGTCTCACTCCCCAGAGGTGGGGGTCATCAACCACCACCTGAGTGAAGACCTACAAAACATTCAGACATGAATCCTGAACCACAAGCTACTCCTTAACCTAAAAAAAAAAATCCAGGCCATGCTCTTTGGGTCCCGGGCTAAGATTAAGGCCTCCCATGTGCCGTTCAGTGTATCCAGTAAGGGAGATGTCCTGATCCCAATCACGGACAACTTCAAATACCTGGGAGTAACATTGGACCCACAGCTTGACCTTGGCCTTCATATCCAGAGGATATGCAAAACAGTCAACTGTAAACTGGGTCTGGCCTACAGAGCAGAAAACAACCTCACGCCGACCAAGCGTGTTGCCCTTACAAGAGGGATGCTTCTCCCCTCATTGTGTTGTGGGCTCCTGCTGTTTGCTAGCTCCACTAAGGCCCATCTCTCCAGGTGGTCAATGGCCTATAACAGTGTCTGCCGCTTTGCCCTATCGGCTCCCCGGCTCACTCACCACTGTGAGCTCTACAATAAGTTAAACTGTCTCTCACCCACAAAGCACATTGACTTTGTCCTTGGTTGCTTCACTGGAAAGGTCCTCAACACAGGTACCCCTCCAGGGGTGGCATGTTTGCTGGCCCAAACTGCCCCCTTGTCCTATCACCTTAGGTCTCAGGGGTCTGCCACACTCAAGGTACCTGTGACTAGGACTCAAATGGGTGAAAGGGATTTCGCAGCATGCGCCCCCAAACTTTGGAACACCTTCCCAACCCAGGTCAGTGTTGCCCCCTCGCAGGGCAGCCTGTGTTCTTCCCTATGGAACCATCTTAAAATTGCATCAGCCTGCGGGTGCCAAAAACCCCCGTGACATATGTTAGCACTTGCACCCATACATAACAGCTGGCCCTTAAGACGTAGTATTTGTACTTGCTGTTACCAATCCTTACCTTGTACTGCTCCATAACTGATACACCGCTTACCCTACTGCAACAGTTCTAACTATGTGTGTCTCATATGCCTTGTACATTGTGAATTCATCTACATTATGAGGTTTGCAGGTGACATGTGAGTTTGTTTTTGGCTAACTGTACCTTGTAGTCTCATGACGTGTAATCTTTACCTTGTAGTCTCATGATGTGTAATCTTTTCCTAATTATGTACCATGTTGTCCCAAATGTGTAAGTATGTAATTTCCTGTTCTCTCCCGGGTCGTACCTGAAAATAGGCAGATTGTCATGTCTAGTGTACTTACCTGGTTAACAAAAGCTAAATAAATAAATATGGTGCAGATAGGGTCTGTATATTATAGCAAAACATAATGGTTTTATCTCATAAGCTGTTGTCCAATGTATTTCCTTTGTGGCCAGCCAACCTTTCTAAAACTGTTATTTGGTGCTTCATTGTGTGCTTGTATGAGCTACATGCCTCCAGCATAATGTTGTGTTTGTTGTTTGTGTGCTCCATAAAACTAATAAAAAGATATTTAAAAAAGAAAGGGTGGAGCAAGAGGCAGAGTTTAGGGTGTGGTGTAGTATCCAGTTTTCACCTCATCCAAAGGTGGCAACCCTACTTGAGCTGACTGAGTGCATTATCACATGACTGATAAGGGAAGCTCACTCATGTGCTGGTCGGGATGTTAGGTAGCAAAGTCAGGATGTGCGATTAGTTAGATTATCTAGGAAATTCCTGCAAAAACTGTAAAATCTTAGTTAAATCAACCAGTGTTGCTGAAGGGGAGTGGAAAAGGCAAAAGAGGAGAAGAAAAGGAAGAAAAGAAAAATGAAAAGTCAGGCTGAGCACCTGCAGTGTGTAGGCTTGCAACAGGCCTGGGGGACCAGGGGCTTGCCTGAGAGCAGGGAGCGTGAAGAAGGCTGCACTCTCTGGGGACTGGAGAACGAGGGAGGGTGCCTAAGTCTGGGCAGTGGGCTGATAAGTGATGAGGACGACACTGACAAAGACATCATAGCCAATGTTGAAGCATTAGGGCGTGGCTTAGTGTGTGTGTGTGCGTGTGTGTGTTAGCAGCTCATTTGAGTTTGTATCTGCAGGACATACATTTTGACTGTATAAGCAAATAAGCAAACGTTTTTTACCTGCTTGAGGATTAATGATGGTCACTGTTGGGTATACACCTGCTTTGGAGACTTGTACGGTATTAATAAATGTATGACACATACTATGGAGTTACAAGATGTGGTATGTTTTACAAATAAATTTGCACAACTTTAGACTGGTTGCTAAACATTTCTCATGTTGGAGTGCTGACTGTTCTTGGAGTTTGCCACCGTGCAAGCCCCTCTGTATTCTTTGATAACCTTTGCCACTGGTATGTGCACTGTGTCCTGTGTTCGAGCTGTTGCTTCTGTGTTTAGCTTCTGAAGGATGAGTTTTTTTGCAGAAGTGCCTTTTACCAGGGCTTTTTAGAAAAAAATGTTTTTTAAGCCGCTGGCAGAAGCCTGATGTGACTTTCTTTTTTGGGAGAAGTATTATTCAAGTAAAGTGTGTGCCAGCTGACAGCACGCCATTGTCTGGCCATTGGCAGTTGGTTCCTTGGTGGCATCCCATGAAAAAAATTATTTCTTATTGTGGCAGTTTTCAAATGGAAATTTAGTTTTCTTCACATTCCCCCAAGTTGCAGCAGTTCCTTTCTCGGGAGTCCTGATGCAATGTTGTGTGTATCTTGTCCTGAGCTGTGCTGTTGCAGAGTGATCTGGGCAGTGGGCAGCAAGTGAGTACCAGCTGGCAAAGTGCCAGTGTTTGGCCCCCAGCAGTTGTCACCTTGGTAGCATCCAATAAAAAAATCATGTTTTGTTTAGTGGCAGTTGTCAAATCAAAGTTCTGCCTTCACTTTCACCCAGGTTGCAGTGGTTCCTTCTTCCTGAGTCCGGAAGCAGCCTGTGTGTGTGTGTCATCCCAAGCTGTGCTGTTGCAGTGTTACCTGGGCAGTGGCAGCAAGTGTGTGACAGCTGGCAGTGTGCTGGAGTCTAGACCATGGTAGTTGTTACCTTGGTGGCATCCCATAAAAAATATTTTTTCCTTTTGTGGCAGTTTTCAAATGGCAAGTTAGTGTTGTTCACATTTCCCCAAGCTGCAGCAGTTCCTTCCTCCTATGTCCTGGAGCAGCCTGTGTGTATGTTGTCCTGAGTTATGCTGTTACAGTGTGATCTAAGCACTGGGAGCAAGTGTGTGCCAGCAAGCAGCATGCCACTGCATAGCTTCTAGTAGTTTTCATCTTGGTGGCATCCCATAAAAAAAAAAAAAAGAAATATTTGTTTTCTTCTTGTAGCAGTTGTCAAATCGAAGCTCTTTGTTTGCACTTTCCCCAATGTTGCAGCAGTTCCTTCCTCCTGAGTCCATGCATGCATTGTCCTGAGCTGTCCTGTTGCCATGTGATCTGGTCAGTGGGTAGTATGTGTATGCCAGCTGACAGTGTGCCAGTGCCTGACCCCTGGTAGCTGTCAACTTAGTAGCATCTCATAATTTTTTTCTTTTTGTGGCAGTTTATAAATCAAAACTCTTAGTCTTCACCTTCCCTCAAATTGCATCAGCTTCTTCCTCCTGAAGCAGTGTGTGTGTGTGCGTGTATATGTGTGTGTGTGTGTGTGTGTGTGTGTGTGTGTGTTATTCTCAGCTGTGCTGCTGTTGCAGTGTAACCTGGGCAGCGAGCAGCAGGTGTGTGCCAGCTGGCAATGAGTTGGTGCCTGGCACTTGGCACCTTGGTGGCATTCCATCAAGATTAAGAAATGTTAAAAACAAAATTTGTGCATGCCCCCCAGTTTCTAAAGTTCCTAACTTTTCTGAGGTGCTGTTGCAGTGTGACCTGGGCAGTGGGCAGCAAGTTGGTGCCTGGCCCCTGGTAGTTGGCTCCTTGGTGGCATCCCATTATAAAAAAAAAAAGAAAAAGAAAAAAATGATATGCATTCCCTCAAGTTGCTGAAGTTCCTTCTTCCTACTCCTCCTCCTCTTCCTCCTTCTCTTCCTGAATCCTGAAGCAGCCTGTATATATGTGTCATCCTGAGCTGTTCTGTTGCAGTGTGACCTGGGAAGTGGGCAGCAAGTATGTGTCAACTGGCAGCGAGCTGGTGCCTAGCCATGATAGTTAGCACCTTGGTGGCATCCCATTAAAAATAAAGTGAAAAAAAAATTATTAAAAATAGCACCAACATTGTATGCATTTCCTCAAGTTGCTGAAGTTCCTTCCTCTTCCTCCACCTCCTCCTGATTCCTGAAACAACCTGTATGTGCGTCATCCTAAGCTGTGCTGTTGCAGAGTGACCTGGGCAGTGAGCAGCAGGTGTGTGCCAGCTAGTTGTGTGCTGGTGTCCAGGCCCTAGTCGTATACCATCAAATGATGGACTGCAAATGAGCAACTCAAGTATGAGTGGCTCTATTTGTGTGCCTGACGGGATAGCGAGTGGGTGTACATAGTGATGGTAGGGATAGTGACTGTGGGAGGGATGTAATGGTGAGAGCGAACGATGGGGGAACTGTACTGTTGCTGGTGAAGAGCAGCAATCATTCCTGCTACTGCCGAGCTGTCTGCCCTACATGGCGAGTAGGGTCATGGATTGCCGTAGCGATGGTCCCGGGTTCAGGACTGCAAGTAGGTAAAGCTTTTTCTGCATTGTTTTAGCTGTTATAAATTTTTTTCCCTCATTTTGTTTCCTGGACAGATGGTGCCCCAGGTGTGGTTCTCCCTTCTCGTGTACTCTCTTTACCTCAGTGTTCGCTCCCCCTGGAGTTGATTATATTAATTTGTGGGGGGGCTTGCCCCCTGCATTAAATGTTAATTTGAATGTCTGTCTGGTCACCGTGTTGGCGGTCATTTCTGTAGGTTGGGGCCAATTTTTCTTTCAGCGAAATGTGCTTGCTATTGTGTGAGTTGCCATAGAAAAATCATCCTTATGACATGGAATCGGCCCTAAAATCATTCTTATGACATAGAATTAGCCCTAGTAGTTGGCACCTTGGTGGCATCCAATTAAAAACATATTTTTTTCCTTTTGTGGTATTTTTCAAATCAAAAGTGCTAGAACGTAGAAACATACATAGACTTTGACGGCAAATAAGGACTGCTTGTCCCACCCAATCTGCTTATTTCCCTACCTATTGGATAGGCTGCAGATCCTAGTTTTACCAACAGCCTGCTTCCTCCTACCTCCCACTAGAATTGTCTTATGCCTGTCCCATGCATTCTTAGTCTCCATGTTCCCTCAAGTTGCAGCAGTTCCTTCCTTGAGTCCTGTTTTTCCAATAGAAATTTGAATTAAGTTTATAACAAAAATTAAACAGCAAGTAAACAGTGACTAGATTATAGATGTCAGAGATGAATAACATAAAAAACAATACATTTAGAATTTATACAATGAAGACTTTTAGAATATCATAAATCTGTAAAAAGTAAATACCCTAAAATAAGAAGTTTCAACATTTTCAGTAGTAATTGTACAAAAGATCATGAAATATTTATGAATTAACTTGCATCTCAAGGAAAGGAGACCAAATCTCATCAAATTTGTTGACATTGCCTGCAGTGATGGAATAAACTATTTCATTTATTAGATACCGTGTTTAGATTGTTATGCCATTCATTGAAAGACGGAGTATGAGACATTTTCCATTTCATTAAAAGGAGTCTCTTGAGGGATAACAAAGCTAAAAGGATCCAGTGGATTTTAATTCAGCATGGAGGAGATACCAACAATAAAAGACAAGGGTGTAAAAGGCATTATACTTTTAACTACTGTATCACACGTTGCATGGATTTCCTTCCATATCTGTTTAATACAGGGGCAGATCCAAAGCATATGAAGAAGTCCAGCATTAGGTTGTTTGACATCTCCAGCACACTCTGTTCACTGAGTATCCTTTGTTTTTCAGTTTGTTGGGTATATTATATAAATGAGGCAACATTTTAAATTGAACTGCCCTGCTTTGGACTTCTTTACAGCTGTGGTATGCATTCTGCCAGGCTTCTGACCAGTCATTGAGGGAAATAGGGGTGTCTACCTCTTCCTTCTGAATCTTGAAGCAGCCTGTGTGTGTGTCATCCTGAGCTGTGCTGTTGCAGTGTAATCTGGCCAGTGGGCAGCAAGTGTGTGTTAACTGGCAGTGAATCGGTGCCAGGCCTATGGTATTGCTTAGTGGCATCCCATAGATAAGGTCAACAATAAAAAAGTACAATATAGATAAAAAAGTAAAATAAAAATAAAAAGTGAAATAAAGAGCAGGAGAACAAAATAATAATAAAAAAAGTGAAAAAGTAAAATAAAAAAACTGTAACAAAAAATAACATACAAAAATTACAGCTGGCCCACCAGCACAGCAGCAGGGCATGAGCTTGTGGTGCTGACATCCCAGGTTCAGTGATGGACTAAGGAGTTGGAGGGCTGACCAGGTGGAGAAGGATCGAGCATCCTATGGACTACTCTCCTTCTCCGAGAAGGGGAGTGTTTGGCACTTTACAAGCGCCTAGCGGAGGCCGGGGGTACCACTGTGGCCAGTACCATTATCTAGGGTGGTGGGGCAGATGCTGGACATCATTGCACATCGCCGCCCCCCGGGGATTCAGCCTTCACAAAAAGCCAGCCACCAAGCACAACACCCTGTTCTGCCACCATCTCCACTGCCTCTGACGTCCACTGGGGTGGTCCTTCTCCAATGGCCCCGACTCAGGGGGTAAGCAAGGGCTTGCCTACAGTGTCCATGGGGAGTGAACCTGCCTGGCATCCCCACCCATGGGGGTAAGCCTGGGCATGGGGGGATGGCAAGCAGGGCAGGTCTGACCTCTGAATTGAGGTTCGGGGGGTCAGAAAAAAAAATTACATAAAATACATCTTTACTCTTTGCATTGGTGTGCAATCACTAGATGCAAGGCATGCATTGCATGCCTATTAAATTGAGTACAATCAAGTCTGGATGGACTGTCTGTCACACTGACTCTGTTTTTTGTCACATCATATGGGGAACGGGAGGGCTAGCAGCAGTGCTCAGACATCGGCTGTCATACTGGCAATGGCATGCAGCACTGTAAGTTGCATCCAGTTGCCTAGGTGATGGTGACATTGTTCAGCTGTCCCTTTGACCTGCATTGCCTTGGAAAAAGTGGCCAAGGCATGCAACTTAATGACCAATTCAGGTTGGAAAACAGAGGGAGAGGAGAAAGTTGAGACAACGTCATGTCCAGTGCAGAGGTTCAATACTAGAGGCGTGATGGCTTGGCCACTGTTCCATGGAGTAGGCACAGCTGACTGAAGGAGCAGGCCACATGAGCTAAAGACATCAGAGCAGTATTAATTAATTTCAAAAGGTTTTGTACTGGACTCCTGGTGGTGTGGTGGTGGCAGGTAGAAGTGCCGATCCGAGAGTGAGACCACCAGCCTGGGAAATCTGATCAGCTATGGTGATCAAGGAGTTGCAGCTGCATGCTCAGAAAAGAGTGGATGAGGTGAGAGGGTCTGTCAGGCAGTGGGAATGGGAGGCAGGCAGAACAGAGGCAAAGGCAAAATTGAATTTGTTCAGGAATGTGCAGCTATCAGTGCTTTTTCCCTGTTGTGATGGGTTTCCTTACACTTTTTGTGCATACCAGCACCAGCCCTGTGTGTCTATTCTGTTTTTGACATGTGCAATCTGTCAGTGAATCCTATCCCAGTTTCCTAAGCTGTGTACAGTACCCAGCAGTTCTGTTCCTTTTAGTACCCCCCCAGCTGACAGTGAGTTCATGTAGCCTAGCACCCTTGCAACCATTGAAATGGATTGTAACAAGGATAATGCTTTCCCCCCTCCAAAGCGCTTTTATGAATGTAGTACAGTAATTAACAAAGTGAAGAGGCCAGGAATCCCTGCAGCAGGAGTGAGGTAGTACTTAGTGAGTCACCTGAGGTGATAACCTGCAAAGTTTAAGATGATCATGATGGTAGCAGAGCATAAAGGAAAAAATGTTTGCTGTTCACAGACTAGTACTACTGATCCTCATCGTCCTTCAGCTGACTCTGCTGCCTCATTGTGCAATTTGCAATTGTCATGCATATGTGAAATACCTGAAATGAGAGAAATAGGATGAAGACAACAGTCATCATGATTCCTGACCTACAGCTAAGGTCCTATGATTTCAGAACAAATAAAAGAGAAAAAATGCTTACCTTCCCATGCTACGCAACGGTCCTGAATTAAATAACCATGGTCAACACCCATGCAGCAGCAGCACTGAATCAACATGATAAACACCTGCAAAGAGAGGAACAGTTACAAAAGATGTTAAGAAATACAATGGTTTCAAATACCCTCTCACATCCACAGAACCCCACAAAAGAAAAAAAATACTTACCTTTGCTAGTGCGTTTGTACAGTCACATCAGCTATCAGCACTGCAGCAGTAGCAGCAGCAAGCAGCAGCAAGTCATTTTGGCCTTGTGGGAGCACTTCTCATTTCTGGGCATCAGGAAAATTTTCCAAGACAACCTTTATAGAAACAATTATATGAAATGTTTTCATGCTGCACACATAAAACTACCCACGTGATAATGCATGCCGGAAGCATGATTTAAATGTTCAATTGGAACCAATTGCATGCATGTGGCATGGGAGCAGCAAGCAAGTGTGGAAAGAATGCTTTTTATGTTAAATTGGAACAGAACCTGCTTGGCATCCCCACCCATGGGGGTAAGCCTGTGGCATGTGTGCAAAAAGCAAGTGGTCAATGATAACTGCACACATAAATGTTAGGTGAATTGCTCAGGATCTCACAGTATGCAAGTGTGGGTCGATGAGATTTAAACCCAGGTCTTTAGGTCTCCAGGTCTGCAGTTCAGTGCCTGTACCCACTAAACTATACTGCCTGCATACATATGGCTTGCTTGTACTTCAATACAAATCTGCATTCATCTGCACGCATGCGGCGTGCTTATAGCCACTGATATACTTTTTAGTGACTCACGCGCTGTAGCTTGACTGGAGCTCCTACACATCACGTGTGATGGCGCTGCCACTAATAGGTGGAGAGAGTGGACAGCACAATACAGACCCAATCAAGTCGAGTCAGGAGTACACCTGCAGCATGACCCCAACACAGGCCAGGGGGGCACTTATTGTGCAAAAGATTAAATCCAAACTTAATGCCATGATTGCTACACCATAAGAACAACCTAGGCACAGATGTGGAGGGGGGTCAACTGCCCTCCTCTGCCCTACCTAAAAGGCATCCCTGTTTTATGGTAAAAATTAATTCTCGGGGCTAACATCCGTACAAGTAAATACAATGGTTTCCATTGTGTTCTGAGGCACTGTATCTCCATGTTTCAGGATGTGTCCTAATCATCATGAGGGTTAGTGTCCCTCATTGTCATTTTGAGTGTCCATGTCATAGAAACATAGAAACACGGACTTTGATGGCAGATAAGGACAGCTTGGCCCACCTAGTCTGCCCATTTCCCTACCTACAGGATAAGCTGCAGATCCTAGTTAACCAACAGCCTATTTCTTCCTACCACCCACAAGAATTGCCTTATGTCTGTCCCATGCATTCTTGAATTCTCCCACAGTTTTAGACCCCACAACCTCCTCAGAAAGGCTGTTCCATGCATCCACTGAAAAAATACTTCCTCACATTGCCCCTGAGCCGTCCCCCTCTATCTTCAAAATGTGTCCCTTTGTTTTTGCACATCTATTTTTCTGAAAGATGCTATCCTCTTGGACTTTGTTGATTCCATTGAGGTACTTAAAAGTTTCTATCATGTCCCCCCCTCCTTTCCTCAAGGGTATACATATTAAGCTCCTTTAGTCTCTCCTCATATGGCTTCTCTTGCAGACCCCGCATCATTTTAGTTGCCCTCCTCTGGACTGCCTCCATCCTGTCTGTGTCCTTGCAGAGATGGGATCTCCAGAACTGGACACAGTACTCCAGATGGGGCCTCACAAACTGTCTGGACAGAGGGATAACAACTTCCCTACTGTCTTCTTACATTGCTTGTCAACCTTAAGGTCATCTGATATGATTACCCCCAGGTCCCTTTCCATTTTTGTTGTTGTTACTACCTCCCAGCCCCATTGGGTACTCTTCCCCTGGGTTTTTGTTTCCCAGATGCATTATTTTGTACTTATTTGCATCGAATCTAAGCTGCCATACTTCTGACCATTCCTCCAACCTTGCCAAATCCCTTTTCATCCTTTCCACGCCTCCTTGTGTATCAACCCTGTTGCAGGTCTTTGTGACATCTGCAAAGAGGCATACTTTTCCTTCCAGTCCCTCTGCAATGTCACTCGGTTTACAATTACCTTCTGTGCCCTGTTGTCCAGCCAGTGTTTTACCCAGGCAACCACCCTGGGACCCACTCCCAGGCTGGTTAATTTGTTGCTTAATGTTTTCAAATTAAAATCAAATCAGTCTTTATTTGTAAAAGGTACCTTTCCAAAACCAAGGCGCCTGCACATTGCATGATAAAACAATAAATAATAAAAATAATATTAAAATAGACTTGACAACAGCATTCAAAAATCATTATATGCTAGGCTAAAAAGATAAGTTTTTAAATCCTCCTTAAAGCTTTGGACAGACGGACAATCTCACACCTGATGAGGTAAAGAATTCCACAGGGTTGGGGCCATAAAGCTAAAAGATCTGGCCCCTGAAGTTTTTAAGTGAACCCTGGGAATCTCTAACAATCCCTCATCAGTGGATCGGAGAGAGCGGGAGGGACAGTAGGGACAGAGGATATCTTTTAGGTAGCCAGGTCCCTGGTCATGTAGGGCCTTATAGGTCAGCAAACCGACCTTGAAGGTGATTCACCAGCAAATTGGCAGCCAGTGCAGTCCACGGAGCACAGGCGTTATATGACTGGACCTAGAAGAACCAGTCAATAGCCTGGCTGCCGCATTCTGCACTAGCTGCAAGCAGCGAATCTCAACCCCCGGTAGCCCAAGATAAAGGGCATTGCAGTAGTCAAGATGGGAGGTAATGAAAGCATGGACCAAAGTAGGAAGATCGTCAGGAGGAACCAGGTGCTTCACCCGGGCAATGTTCCTCAGATGGTAAAAGGAGGTTTTGACAACTGCCGACACCTGAGATTTAAGTGTCAAACAGTCATCAAACACAACGCCCAGGTTCCACACCTGGTCTGAGGTAGTTAGCTGTGTCAAATACCTTGCTAAAGTCTAAGTAGGCCACCATGTCCACAGCCCCTCCCTGGTCTACTACTTTGGTCACCCTGTCAAAGAAATAGATTAGATTCGTCTGACATGAACTTCCCACTGTGAACCCATGCTGCCTTGGGTCCTCTGCCCCACTGGCCTCTAGATACTCAACAATTCTTTCCTTCAGAAGTGATTTCATCACTTTCCCTACCACAGAGGTCAAACTGACAGGTCTGTAGTTTCCTGCCTGTATCTTGCTCCCACTTAGTCCTCAGGTACCACACCATCCTCCCATGATTTGTTAAAAAGGGTAGCCAGTGGTGTCACTAGTTCTCCCCTTAATTATTTGAGAATTCTGGGGTGAATCCTGTCAGGCTCCTTTGCTTTGTCCACCTTCAGTTTTAGGAGTTATTTCAGAACCCTTTCTTCTGGGAAAGGACTGGGATCAACCCCCCTATCCAGAGTGCTTCTGTTAATTGAATTAGGTACCTCCCCCCCCCTCTGCTTTTGTGAATACTGAGCAGAAGAATTCATTCAGTATCCCTGCTTTTTCACTGTCCCTCTCTGCCCACCCACAGTTCATTCTATTCAGTCTCACTATCCCTACCTTTGTCTTTCTACGCTCGCTCCCTGATGTACCTATAGAAGGTTTTATCCCCCTTCTTAACTGAGTTGGCTATCTTTTCCTCAGGTTGGGCCTTTGCTATTCTGACTTCCCTCCCTGCTTCCTTCTGCCTTAACTGGTACAGTTCTCTGTCCTGCTCCTTCTGTGTTTCCTTATACTTCCTAAATGCTATCTTTTTCTCCCTAACCTTCCCTGCCACCTCTTTTGAGAACCATAGTGGCCTTTTCTTTCATTTTGATTTGTTTATTTGCTTCACACAAAGGCTTGTTGAATCTGTGACAGCAGTTTTGATGTTTCCCCAGTGTTGCTCCACTCCTCCTTCTTGCCTGTTTGCTAGTGCTTTTTTAAGGCACTCTCTCATCTTGCCAAAGTCAGCCCTCCTGAAGTCCAGTACCCTCACTTTGTATGGCTTGACTCTGTAGCTGAGTTTATTGTGAACCACACTGTTTGGTGGCCACTTGTTCCCAGATGGCTACCCACTTCTAGATCTGAGATCTTCTTTCTGTCCCCATTTGAGAGTACGAGGTCTAAGATTGCTCCTTCACGAGTGGGCTCCAAAACTAGCTGTCTGAGACATGCCCCCTGTGGGGCATCGAGAATGGCCCTGCTCTTGGATGTGGCTGCAGCAAAGGTGCTCCAGTTAACATCTGACATATTCAGGTCCCCCATCAACAGTATCTCCCCTTTCTCTGCCATCCTAAGGATGCCTTCTATCATATCCTTATCCATTCCCTCCCTCTGAGATGGGGGTCTGTATACAACCCCTGTGCAGACTGTGGTGCCATTTCCAATCTCTAAAGTGACCCACAGTGCCTCCTCTCCTGCCTGTTTAATCTTTTGTTCCATTGCTTTTAGCCCTTCCCTTACATAAAGAGCTACTCCTCCCCCTTTTCTCCCCTCCCTGTCTCTCCTGTAGGTTGTGTACCCTGGTATGTTAACATCCCAGTCACGGTTCTCTGTACACTATGTTTCTGTGACTGCCATGATATCTAGGCATCCCTGTTCCATAAAGGCCACCAGCTCAGGGAGCTTGTTGCCCAGACTACGGGCATTGATACTCATTACCCTCCATTTCTTGATGGCCATACCCCTTTTTGCCCCATCCCTGTCCTTATTGCCTTTGTCATTTTCTCCATTTACCCCTGCCCTTCTCCCCATTGATGTCTCTATCTTGGTGTTTACCTCACTTACTACCCTGATTTTTTTGGGGGGTTAGGATTTTCCTGCTCCTTTCCAGTGCCTCCCCCCCCAGTTCCCCTCTTGGACAGATGCAGACCATCACACCAGAATAAGCCTGCATCACTCCAGGTAGACCCCCAATCCCCAATGAAGCCAAACCTATGATCTCTGAACCAGTTTTTCAACCCACTGATTGAATCCTATAGTGTGGCGAACCCTACCCTCACCCATGCCATAGACAGGCATCACCTCCAAGAAGATTACCATGCATGCTACTTGTCTAAGGCCCCTCTCCAACTCCACAAACTCTTCCAGCACTGCTCTGATCCCTTTCTCAGCCAGGTCATTTATCCCTAGGTGGACAATGACATCCAGCTCCCTCCCTCCCTGAGTCCACTGGGGTCCAACCAATCCTCTTTCTTGGCAACTTCTGAGGCAATGGCAATGGCCCTGGTGGTCCCTGGGTGGGAGAGGAGGTCCCCCAAATCCTGGCCAACTCAGCCTGGAGATGATCAACCTTCTCCCTCAGCCCAGAGAGGTGCCTGCAGATGGGACAACACTGCATCCTCCAGAATGTCTCCCGGAAGACTGCTGCTCCACAGCCACTGCACTGCACCACTCCCATCATGTCTTATTTCTGGCCCCTTAACTGTTGTTTTGAATACTTACTCTTTCATCTGTCTATTTATTTATGTTTTTTATTTTTTTATTTTTTCGCCCTACTGACTTACTTACTTACTGCCTCTGTGCCCTTTAAACTCCTGATCTTCCTGTTCTGAGAACAGAAGTTCCTATATTTCTCATTAGTCTCCTTACTTCTCAGATTCAGACCTCTAGCAGCTAGGGGTGGACAGAGAGCTACTCTTTTCTTTCTAGGATGGTGAGTGTTTTGTGGCTCTGTGATTACTTACTTCCTGCTCCCAAACAGGAGTTCCTGTTGTCAGTCAAATCCTTTGCCTATAAAAGTAGAACTTGCTTAGGGTTGGGGGAGAAGGAAGGAGGGCAATATAGTCCCACAGCAGCTCCTTCCTCTTGCTGTTCTCTGCCTGTTCTCTGACAGAAGCTATCTAGGGCAGTTTTTAAATCTGGCTTTAACCTGGCTTCCTTCCAGCTAAGCCACTCCCCCTACGTTACAGCTCTTTCTACACCTCGTTAATTGCACAGATAACAATTCCCTTCAGCCAGCTGAGACAAACACCAATATAACTGCACAGATAACAATTCACTTCAGCCAACTCAGACAAACACACTAACTCTTTTTTTTACCCTAAATTGAAGGTCCCAGTAGTAGAGTTCTAGTTCTTTAGTCCCAGTAGAGAAGTATAGTTATAACATCAGCTCCTTCCTCTTGCTGTTCTCTGCCTGTTTTCTCATGTCCCTCATTTCAGTGATAAAATGTGAGGTATGGTGCATGCTTCCAAGACCCTACTCATCAGAAAGAAAGCTAAGCATGGCCATGGTGTATACAAAGGGAAAGTAAGTGGGACATAACAGTCATGAAGAAATACATTTGTAGCATTTGATATGCATAAGGGGATTTGCATGGCCCAAAACAAAAAGGTCAGGCTTCAGAACACAGGGTAGCCTGTGTCATGGGTGTCAGCGATTGAGTGCTTGCAATAATGGTGACTCAATCCTGGCACATGTCAATGGGGCTACCGCTGAGGAATAGCGGCTGGATGGGGGAGGTGGGTGCATATAGCAACAGGACATCGTTATAAGTATACGCGCGGCAGGGGAACAAGCATGATGGAAGGGAGGGAAGGTTGGCCTGGTGTGATTGGCATGAAGCTGCCAAGCTGGCCTCATAGCGTGGTGGAAGGGTGGCAACCTATTGCTGCGAGGGTTCAGGATTTGGGTCCGGGCATGCCTACATTTTTGTGCGTCCAGCCCAAAAGTTTTATTTCTCAAGATTTTGCACCCCTCTGACATGCAACCCCCTGGAGTTAAGAATCTTTTAGTAGGGGGGTGCATGGAGTAAAGACCCCTGCAGGGGGTTGCAGGGGTGCAGCCCCCCAGATGAACAATTAAAATCGAAGTCCCCGGTGCTGTTTTCTTGTGCACCGGGGATGTGCACTACCGAAATTGATTTTCGGCAATGTATGCTCGCCCTGTCACCGATAGCGATTGGGCTTTCTCCCTTATCACATAGATCCCAACACAGAGGCTCCTCTTCTCACATCTGGTATAGAGGATGTTGGCTGACTATATCGTAGGTATTTAATACAGTAAACAAACAATACTTTACAAATTAATGGCAATTTAATGACACAAATCAAAAGCCATTAAACAACTTGCAGAAAGATCAGAATTAATGAGTTTAATTATAATGGGAAATCAATGAAAAATATATTTTAATGACTCTAATTAAAGTAAAGGCCTATGGCACATTCATAAGGTAGAAAAAAATGGGTAGACTGGATGGGTCTTGCAGTCCTTATCTGCTATCAACTTCTATGTTTCAATTGCTAGCAGTGGTATAAGAAATAGAAACTGATGTGTTTTTGTAGATCATATTTGCACCAGCTTAGTTGCTGCACACATGGAAGGTGTGCAACATGCAAACCTGATGTGATTTTTAAATGATGTTCACACCAGCTTAACTGTTGCACTCATGTCAAGCGTGTAACACATGAACCTGTTGTGATTTTTAGAAGATGTTTGCACCAGCTTACCTGCTGCACATATGTCAAGCTTGCAGCATATGAACCTAATGTGCTTTCTTAGACTTGGTTCACATGGGTTCACTTTGTGTACGCGAACCACATGCAAACATTGGAAAATTAAGCATGTGGCTTGCATTCTGTATGTATGTAGCACACTTATATTTCTGTAAGGAAAGAGAAAATGGGTGAGGCAGTCATCAAAGACTGGGAGACCCATTTTTTTGACCAGTTCCTGGTGGACCTGGGGAAAAAGGCAGTCCTTGTTGCAGTACAGGACACTGAGTTTGGGGCAGAGCTTGTTGTGGATGACATCAATGTGGACAGAAAAGTCAGGCTTACTACTGAGCCACACACCAAAGTATTTGAAAGCAGGGACCACATCGAGAGGGGTGTCATCCAGCGTGGAGAAGATAGGTGCAGGTGATAGCCTGGCCAGTTTCTGGCTGTTGCTGAAGGTAATGTATACCGTTTCCTTGGTGTTCACCCAGAGTTGGTTGGCATGAAGCCAGCATAGTACATTATGTAAATCTTGCTGCAATATACCCTCAACAACATGGATGAGAGGCTGGAGGTGTAAATGACTGTGTTGTCTGCATGCATGTGAATATGCAAGGAGACACGAGCAGAGGGCAGATCATTCACAAAAGTTGAGTAAAGGATAGGACCCAGAATGGAGCCCTCTGAGATCTCAGCTAGGATGGGGAAGGGAGAGTACAAAACACCTCCCATCTATACTGACTGTTGATGATCTGCGAGGTAGGAATGGAAACAATCCAAAGCAGGAGCTGAAAGGCCAGCAGAACTCAGCTTGTCCAGGAGGAGTGGGTGGGACACTGAGTCAAAAGGTTTGACCAGATCACTAAATATAGTCACAGTGATGTGTCTCTGATCCATCCCAGTGAGGATAGCATCAGTTACATGCAGCAATGAGGAGATTGTGGAGTGGTGCTTCCTGAAACAAGACTGGAAGAGAAACAGGAGGTTTGAGGAATGAAGGAAGTCAGCAAGCCTGGAAAAGACAATACCCTACTGAACTTTTGCAAGAAAGAGGAGGAGTGAAATAGGCCAGAAGTTGTCTGGGGAGGAGGGGTCACCCCCTTTGTGCAGAGGTAGAACCTTAGCAATCTTCCAAGACTGAGGGACAACACTGATGGAAAAAGAGAGGTTCAGAAAGTGAGAAAGTGGAAAAGAAATGGCAGGTGCTGAGATACGGAGAAGTTTGGGTTCCAACCCATCAGGGCTGGACTTCACAAGGTTAAGCAAGGTAAGGGTGATTAATAGGGATGTAAGTTTGTTATGGATGAGGTTTTAATGACTCATTGTTTGTTCATGAAATCATTAGTAAACAGTAGTAAATGTTGTGGCACTGTCATCATTGCTACATTTTGATGACACTAGTGAAAGTCATGGAAGTCCTGAATAAAGATCAAACGTCATGGAATTAATGACGTGTATGACTGCCATGACAAACTTACATCCCTAGTGATTAAGATTTCCTGAGTACAGACAGGAGCAAAGTGGAAGCCCTCAGATGAGAGGAATTGGGAGAGACATCAGAGGAAAGTGTAGGAGAGGGACCAGGAGACAAGGGACAGGAGAGTGCACAGCTGCTAAAGAATTCATTAAAAAGAGTAGCAACAGAGGAATGGTCAGAGACAAGTGAGCCATCCACAAGGAGGACTGGGGGAGCAGACTAGCTGGGAAGGTTAATGAGGGGGTGAATACATTCCTAGAATTTTGCTGGGTGTGAAGATGTGGGATAAGGATGGAATGTTTGCAAGATAGGTAGTGTCTCCAAAATAAGAAATTTATTGCAGTGGAATAAATAAAAACGGACTTCAAACGACAAAACAAAAATAAAATAGAATCAAAGCAAAACAAAATTCTCCATAGTTACATCACTGAGTAGATATCCTAGTAGGCTCTCTAGGACACAGCTAGGGTCAGCACCCCAGCACCAACTAACTAAGCTTTGAGAAGGTGCTCTTTTTATACACAGACCAGGTCATGTGACGTGTATGGATCCAACCCCTTTCTCTTAGTACAAGTGAAAAATGCTTTATTCCCTTTAAAACAATTCTTCATACATTCAATCCATAATTCAGGTACATTCAAAATATCCCAAATACAGTTTAACACAATAATAGTGCAGTTAAAAAAGGTTTAATCGAGGAGTGCACACCAAGTGGCCAAGCCTCTAGGTCTGCAGCATAAAGATAGCAAGATTATGGCTGGCCGGCTCTAAGGAGCTTTCCAGACCAGAGGGTGTGTCCAGAGCACAGACTACAGAGGCTGCGACAAGCATTCCAACATTATGATGCAGGCAAGCAACTCCTTTTGCTTTCTTTTACTCTGGGGTTTTCTCTGTTTCAAAAACAAGCCTACTTTTAAACTAACACATTCTCTTTCTTTCAGACTCTTTTGTATTTTCTGATAACATTTCATTAAAGTAAAGTTTTCTCTTAACATTAGCACCCTGTTTAAAAAAAAAACAAAGCAGGGATGAAAAAGTAAGCAGCAGTCCCTGACACAGCTTCTTACAGTGAGTTGCTATACTTTTGCAGCTGAGGACAGGAACAAGTGGCTGCAGAGAAACCAAGCTCTTGTATTTTTATTTTACTTCCAAAAAGGCAAGAGATCCTCATTATAGTGCAGCACAAAGTGTATCTGTTTATTTCCAAGAGAAGTGATTTTTTACAACGTAATACCTAAAGGAGTCACTTTTCTTTCCAATTAACTACTGACAGAACTTAAGTGGAGGTGTGCCCATATTCGCAAGGGACTGCGCGAATGTGCATACGAATGTGTGGTCATGCTCAAGTATGCACATTAACGAGGTAAAATGTGCAACCAAACATGAAAAAGAGACAAAGGATAGAGGGAACATCTGCAGGTGGCCTACCAGAGACTGGGGAAATTAAGCTTGGAGCAGAGAACACAGAAAGGAAGGTGCAAAAGAATAGCACAGGGAGAAATGCTGTTGCAACAAACTTGAAATGGAAAAATAAAATGTAAGGCTACATGTCACCCTCTTACACTGGGGTACTAAAGTTAGACTGGAGGTTGGATTTGAAGTAGAGGGCCTTAGCAGAGTGGACAGCCTTTGTGCAGGAGTTCCTGGTTGACCTGTAGATTAGGAGATTAGGAGATCAGGCAGGGAATGTAAGAATTTAAAGTGTGCCCAAGCCTGGTCTCAGGACTTGCACAAGTCAATAATGTCACATGTAATCCTTCACTCTTCAAACTTCTGCTGCTGCCTCTCCCCAATTCCTCTCATCTGAGGGCTTCCACTTTGCTCCTGTCTCCCCTACTAGAGGTCCTGGCTGGCCCCCAATAGATCTGTTTAACACCTCACTGGATACAAGGTGCGTGCCTCAGGACTGGAGAATGGCACATGTGGTGCCACTCCATGGGAGTGATTCCAGAGATGAACCTGGTTACTACAGACTGGTCAGCCTTGCCTCCATTGTAGGCAAATTAATGGAGACCATTCTAAAAGAAAGACTGGTGACCATTCTGGAGATAAGTGGTCTATAGGATGATAGGCAGCATGGGTTTGTCTTGGAAAGAACCTGCCAGACTAACCTGATAGACTTTTTTGACTGGGTCACTGGGTCATTGGATAAGGGCTTAGCAGTGGATATCCTGTACCTGAACTTCAGTACAGCCTTGGACTCAATGCTACATGGAAGGCTGCTTAGCAAACTGCGTAACCTGGGAGTCAGGGACAAGCTGCTGGGGTGGGTCAAGAGCTGGATGCAAGACAGGAACCAGAGGGTGATCATGAAGGGGGGACTATTAAAGCCTAGATCTGTAACCAGTGGGGTCCCACAGGGCTCGGTACTCAGACCAGTGTTATTCAACATCTTTACTGGTGACAGAGCTGATTGGGTCAAAAGTAAAATCTGCCTATTCACATCATACAAAGCTGTGTGGGAGAGTGGACACAGAGAAAGAGAGACAGGAGCTTATGGAGGACCTGGCTAGGCTCAAGAACTGGTCTGGCATCTGGAAGTTGGGGTTCAATGACAAGAAGTACAAGGTCCTGCACCTCAGAACTAGGATTGGGGCCAGCTACTGGCTGGAAGTACAGGTGACCAGTTCAGAGGAAGAAAAGGATCTAGGGGTGACTGTCACAGGAGACACTCTGTGGAGTGCCATAAAGTGGCATCCAAAGCAAATAAAATGTTGGGATGCATTTCCAGAGGAATCACCTCCAGGAATGAGGAAGTAATTCTGCCACTGTACAGGTCATTGGTGATAGAGTACTGCATGCAGTTCTGGTGCCTTTATTTGAAGAAAGACCACAGACTACTACAGTGGGTGCAGCATAGGGCAACCAATATGATCCTGGGTCTGGGGGACAAACATATGAGGAGAGATTATGGGAGCTCAATATGTATTCCCTGCAGGACAGAAGGGAGAGGTGGGATATGATAGAAACCTTCAAGTACCTAAAAGGAATAAACAAGGTTGGAATGGAGGGCATTTTCAATTTAAAAAGGGAGGGGACCACAAAGAGGCATAGTCTGAAACTAGAGGGGGTAGATTTAGGAAGTAAATGAGCAGGCACTTCTTCATGGAAAGGGTAGTGTCAAAGTGGAAATAACTGCTGGAAGAGGTGGTCTCATTGAAAATGGTGGGCAGTTTTAAAAGGGGGGAGAGACAGTGTAAAAAGGAAAGTTATAACTGGATGCAGGATGGGGAGATGTGAAAAGAGGGTGAGGAGGATAACTCCAGGGAGAAAGAGGACAGAGGCAGCTCCAGTAAAATAGACTGAGCAGCACACTCGAGCAAACTTGATAGACCATGTTGGCCTGTTTCTATTGGTGTTTTCGTATTTTCATATGTTCATACAGATGGTGAGAGTGTTTGACCATGGACTTTCTAAGTGGGTGTGTTTGCCCCAGTTGTGATTAAATTTGGCTTATAAAAAGGCAGAGCACCATGACAATGTCCAGGGCAGAATAGGTATGGGACCAATCTGTGGTGGTGAGGTCATTTAAGAGGGCTCAAGCATCAAGTGACCACAGGGACCTGAACCAAATGTTTTTTGGTGTGGGTGGGGTGGGCCTAACTTTCCTGATGCAGTAAGTCATGCAGTGGTCACTGAAAGTGTCCAGCAGGGTATCAGCTACAATGATAAAATGGGGATGGGAAGAGAGCACCCAGTCACAGACAGACAGACAGACAAAAAGAGATAAAGAGAGATACAGATAGATAGATAGATAGATAGATAGATAGATAGATAGATAGATAGATAGATAGATAGATAGATAGATGGATGTCCATCCGTCCAGACAGACAGACAGATGACTCAATCAATTAATGAATGAGGAATATTCTGGAGAATCAACAGTGCAGCTCAAATAGCTATAGATATCATGGATTTTCTGTTACTGTGCTCCCTGTGTTAAGAACTCATGCGTACTTTTACAGACATTAAAACTTGTCCCTGAAAAGGCTGAGGATTTAGACTTGGGCCTCTGAAAATAATGCAGTGTCCAAACATTATTCAAAGAAACAGAATCTGAAGGGTCATCTACAGTGTAAACAACCCTCAAAGAAACAATGGCTAAGATATGAAATTAGATTCCTGGCAGGCAAAAGAGGAAAGTAGCTGACCACAATAAAAAAGAGGAGGTTGGCACCATCAAACAAGCTAATGCTGTTCTGGATACTAGGGAGCACAACAGTGGAATGGGGAGTGACAGGTGGGTACTGCTGGACACCAGGGAGTGCTGCCAAGTGAACTGGGAGAGAGAAGGGGTGCTATTAGATACCTAGGCATGGAAATGGGGAGATCGATATATTACCTCTGGACATGGAACCTCTGACACAAACACACTAATGCACTCAAACAAGGACACAGGCATGCTAATGCACAAACACCAGCATGTACAGTACATATACTAATGCACAAAGAAACACACTGACTCATTAATACACACCAACACACGCACGCATTAATATACACAGAGTTATAGGCACGTACTAAGATACACACACACAGACACACACACACACACTCACACACACACACACACACACAGAAACAGTAATACACACTCCACCCCATGCACACGCTGACATATTTCATTGAAGAACACAGTACAAATGCACACACATTCATACACACAAGCACATATGTAAAATTCATAGAAAGACTGCTAGACAGCAGTGAATGCTACACAAAGCAAGGGTAAGGAAGTGCATTAGTTCTGGACACCACAAAATTCTTCATGTGGCCAGGGAGAAGGAGGCCAACACTCCACAGGGCTAAGGAAAGGGGTTCCTACTCAAGCACAAGGAATGCTACACAGGGCTGAGAGGGAGGAGAACATGTATGGGACTGGGTGGGGGGGCAGCACTGACACAGAACTGTGATGCAATATGCTGCATTCAAGAAAACAATAAGACAGAGCCATGTATTGAGTACAAAAGAGTACTTATTGAGTGCTCAGCAGGAGGACTACCATGCCCGAGTGCTTTGACCCATGCAGATTTTTGTCAGAAGGCAGCATATTGACTACTGTTCCCCATTTAGGGCTAGCTGCCCAATGCTGCACTGCCATATCAGTTCCTAGACATGCTGTAGTGTTTGCAAGTCACAGACTGTGATGGCCTGACTGTGGAGCATGTTCATCACTCTCAGAGCTTGCTTACAAAATGAAACCTGATTTTAATTGTGATGCTAAGAGTGTGATGGGTGTACTGATTGGCTGCCAAGGAGTAATGTACACACTTATTACCTGCCAAGGACTGGATAACAATGGTGATGTATGTAAATTCTGAAGTATAAATAGGATGCAACTCAGTCTTCAATGTGACTGCAACAACTCACTGCTAATGTAGCTCATGAATAAGGAATGTAGTGTTTCTTCCAGGATCAGGGACTTTGTTGAGAAACACAGGCAAGCTACTCACTGTTCCTTTCTGCTCTCTTTAATTATCCTTTTAATGTATTTTTATCTAGGCCCACATACTTTTTTCTTTTTAATCTGTCTTCTGTTGATTATTGGCTTTATTTTCAGTCATTCCCCAATTGTTTAATTTGACCAAACGATTGAGAGAAGAAGGCTTAGGGAAGCATTAGAGTATTGCAATGGCATTCAAGAACCACAATGCATATGCTTTAGGGGAAATACCAGTAGCAGGCCAGCAGTAATCCACTGCAATAACCAATCACAGGTTACAAGTATAAAAACATTAATAGAAGTTTTCTTGTGTCATTTTATTCTAAAAAAATAACAGAGAAGGGAAGCAAAGCTTTGAAGTAAAACTGTAGGCCAGTTAGCTTAATATCTGCATTGGGAAAAATCAAGGAAGCAATCCTAAGAAAATTTATAGAGGATTACCTCAGTCTCATAGGGCTATAGGATGTAAATCAACATGGATTTAGAAGGAGTAAATTGTGTCAGACAAACTTATTAGGCTTTTTTGAAAAGATGACCAGGGTTCTTGATGATGCCAAACTGGTTGATGTCATATACCTGGACTTTTCTAAGGCATTTGATACAGTGGCTCATGCAGAATTGATCAAATGTCTTAAACAATATAGTTTTGACAGCAGGATTGTAATAGGAGTATGAGAGTGAATGAAGCACAGGTCTCAGGTAGTTAAACTGAATGGTGTTGATTATGGCAGTAGGGAGTGAACTAGTGGGGTTCTCCAGGGGTGTGTGCTAGGGCCCATGCTGTTCAACATATACCTGTATGTCACTAACATGACCATCACAAAGGGGGTGAGTCAGCAAATTTGCTGATGACAAAATAGGACATATAATTGAATTAACTAAACAGGTTACTAAATTACAAGAGAAACTAAGTAACTATTTGAGTTGGCAACAGTAAATACAAGTTCCAGTCAGAATAAAACCGGCTGCTAATACATTAATCTGACAAGGGACATAGAGTTAATGTGTGGATTGGATTGTAGCGAATAGCAATGCACTTCACATTCTCAACAGCAGCATGCCACAGTGGGACTCTGGGCATGCCAGCCTTGTTAAAAAGTAGCAGACGCAATGGTGTAAGAACAATTCCAAAAACAAAATCCAGGACAAAGTCTCTAATTTGTTCCACAGACAGGGATGCAATTAGCATTTCTAGGACCTAGCACTCAGGATCAGTCCACCCCTGGGGGTGAAAGCAAGAAAACTTCCCCAAGTCCCTTTGGTAGGATCATGCCATGTCCCACTGCTGTGTTTCCAGGTATATTAGTTGTTTATGTAATTCATTAAAAGGCCCCATTGCTTAAGTATGATTTCAAATGTGGTTTACTGGAGTGGTACAATTCCCTGTGTTTTGGGTTGGCAACCCTGTAGCTTACTAAGTGACCCATCTTTTAAATTCAAACAATATTTATTTAAATTGTAAAAGGGATTTGAACCTCCAGAGCTCCTGTGTTAAATGGGAGGGTTATGTAAAGCTAACAGCAGGGTCATTTAGTGAAGTCTGGGTTACTGGAACTATTGGTCTTAACAAAGGGCCCTGGCTTAAAAGTCAGCATGAAGGTGCTGTGGATTCTAGAGTCGTAATGTCTGAGGACTTTTGCATCTGGAATGGAGTAAATACAACCTGAGTGAAGCCACTTTAGGGTTAAGTGGCTTATTGGGAATAAAAGAGTTTGGACTAGCAAAACCAGCAGGGGATGAGACATGCTGTCTCCATTCAGGCCTGTGTGCACTTGTGTTTTTTTTTTCAAACCTGGGGGGGGGGGCTGAAAGGAAGAATCCCCCAGCTAGGAAACTGTCAGACTTTTAAAACTTGAACATGGGTGCTGGTTGGTCCTTTCTCAGCATGTGACGAGGCCAGCCATTCCCAGCTAGGAACACTAGAGGCTGGACTTTTGAACTTTCTTAAAAGAGCTTGCAGAACTTGCCAGTGAGACAGGCATAACCTCTCTTTCAAAGACTCTCCTGGAAGCAACAACACAAGACTTCGGACCCCTATCTAAATTGCAGCCAAACAGATAGGAGAACCAGCAACCTACTAAGAGCACTTTTCATTTCTAGCACTAAGGACTTTTTTTCAAGGTAGAACTATATCCACTAGAATTTAAACAGTAAATCTTTTTTTTGTATATCTCCAACTTTCTTTTCATATTCTGTAACCAATATTAAGAAAAGTATATAATTTTTATTTGTATGTTATTTACAATCCTTATAGACAAATTAGCAAAGCTATTGGCTTAATTTAAACTAATTCTGCCAGCATCTGTTGTGTGTTTTGGTTTTGGAAATTGTTCAGATTAATCTATGCCTGCCTAATGCTTAAGGGCCAGACGCTACCAAAATTAGAATCCAAATAGGGACTCTGTGAATGAAAGGAGGGGGGGAAATACAAAAGGTCTCTGAAAAGAGGTCTGTGGGATTGAACTGGTCTCTCCATTTGTTCTGGGAAAAGACACATATAGGGTGTATAGGGCATCTCTGAAGGTCTATACACACACCAGTAGCTTTTCTAGTTCACTGCCCAATGGCCAAGAAGGTTTTCTTCCAGGAACACAGACTTGAAACTGTATTTGCACCCCTCACATAGATACAGGAAACCCAAGGACCTCCTTGGTGGATGTTCAGTTACAAAACAGTGAGTGTTCTAAAAGGTCAGGGGAGGAGTATTCCAGACCCAGATCACAAGGGGATTCACTGTAGCCCAGGGAATCCTCCCCCACAGGAGTGGGTTTTTGACAAATTGGTGGTAGTGGTGGGAGTGTAATTCTTTGAACAAACAACACATAAAGAGGGCAGAAATTGGAAAGGGAAAATTGGTTACAGAATATACTTCCCTACCCTGCGTTTTTTTTTTAGTTGCAGTGTAAGTTAGACTAGTGGTAATGTAGGGAAGAAAGAAAGCTTCCAACTGCAGAGACTACACTGAAAAACAGCTGAAGCAGCTGTGCCAGGAGATAGGAGTCCTGTATGAGGGACACACTAAAAAGAACCTCATGGAAACCCTCATGGATGCCGATAACTAGGCTGCTACCCGGGACTTCAAATCACAGTCAGTGATTGTGGAGGACCAGACCTTGGGGTGTGGGGATGCCAGAGGGAATTGCAATGACCAGATCCAGGGTGAAGGTCAGTGAGACCAGAGTGGACCCAGAGCCACAGCACCAAATGAAATACACCACAGATCCTGAGTTTAAGAGGTGAAAGCTGCAGTTGGAGTTGAGGAAATTGGAGCTCTCCTTGCAAGAAAAAGTCATGAAATAGAGCTCACCATGAAACAAAAACAGTTCAACCTGCAAGAAAAACAGCATCAGATGGAGCCGGAGAAGAAAAGGCTTGAAGCAGAGATGCAAGAAAAACACTGCCAGAGGGAGTCTGACCTGGAGAAACTGAAACTTCAAAAAGCACCGGACCAGGTAGGTGGTGGGGGTGAAAATGAAACTCCAGGGCTGGGGTATAAGTTAAATTCTAAACTGATTGCAGAATTTAAAGAGGAAGAAGACATGCATGCATTTTTAAATTCATTTAAAAAGGTCTGTATCCAGGACAAGGTATCCAGAGAGGCCTAGAACTTTCAATTATCTATGCTGCTTACTGGCAAGGAAAGTGAGGCACTGGGTCAAATGGACAATGATGACAGTAACAATTATGATAAACTTAAAAGTGTTTTACTAAAAAGTATGATTTAACTCCTGAGGCCTACAAAGTAACATTTTTAAAGCTTAGGAAGGGCCCAGAAAATAGTTTTGATGAACTTGCCATGAAACATCAGTTTTTAAAATGTTGTTGGGAGGCAGTAAAATCTAATTCTGTGCAGGACATTGAGGAGGGTGTAATGTTGGATTAGTTCTTTTGGGCATGTCCAGCTGAGCTAAAAACCTGACTAGAAGACCAGGACCCTCAGACAACAAAACAAGCTGCTGAGCTCACTGATCACTATGCCAGGAGCAGGACTGCTCTGAAGGGAAGTGGGGGAGCAGGTACTGTACTGCAGGGACCAAAGGGAAAAATGTGCTTTGAGGGCAGCTAAAACCCTCATTGTCTCTGCCAAAAGAGGGGAATCACAATGTACCAAAATGGAATTTTGGGGACAAGAAAAATTATGAATGTTGGTTCCACAAGAAGCTAGGGCATATTGCCAGGCAGTGTCCAAAAAAGACACAAGGTGTGAAAAAGGTCAATTCAGCTGAACTGGCCCTTAATTGTACAGAAGCTATTCCTGTGAACATGAGAGAGCACATGCATCCAGTTACAGTAAATGAGGTACAGACCCAAAGGTTAAGGGTCACTGGTGCATCTTTTACGCTGATAAAAGTGGATTTGGTTGGGTCTGAGCAACTTCTGCCAAATAAATTTGTTTCTGTGAAGGGATTCACTGGGGAAGAGAAAATCATGCCATTAACCAATGTTATTCTAGACTGGGGTGATGCAGGATAAAGGATGCGAAAAGTGCCTGTAGCAGACACCCTCGCTGTTTGATGTTATTTTCAGAAATGATATTCAGCAGGGGGTAGTATGTGCAATTACTGGGAGCCAGATGGCTAGGGCCTTATGATAACCTCACAGAAGCTGATGAAAGGGAGAGTAGGAGGTTGGTTCATCAGCCTGTGTATTCTGCAAGGGAGATTGAACTTCCTCAAGCGGCCATTCACCAGGCAGCTACTGAGACTGCCTCTGAGGAAGGGTACATAAAAGATAGCCAAAGGACTGGGGGTTGCAGTGACTCTGAATCCCCTGATACCATAGTTATGGACATCAGTCTGAGAGCTGAAGGGGCCATATCCCATTTTGGGGGGAAATTTGAGGAGTTTGCAGCCACTCAGAGGACTGACCCATCTTGGAGAAGCTGAGGGCCTGTTCAAAGTCTGATGAGACACAAGGAGGTGATGGAAAACATAAGGTATTTTGGGACAATTGGCTATTATACATGCAGAACATGAGGAGGGGGGTGATGGGTAGGCAGTTTGTCATTCCCCAGGTGTATCGTGAGAGATTGCTAAAGATAGCTCATGATATTCCCATGTCTGGACAGCTGGGCATTGCTTGCACCTAGTGGCGAGTCACCCACAATTTTTATTGGCTCAGCTTTACCCAGCAGGTGAAGGTATACTGCAGATCCTGTCACTGGTGTCAGCAAATAGGGAAAGCAGGTGAAAAGAAAAAGCTGCTTTATTTTCCTTACCAATTGTGGAGGAACCATTCCAAAAGGTGGTAATGGACATTGTGGGTCCCTTGAGTACCCCAAGATCCTTCAGGAAAAAGTATATTCTTTTTTTTTTCATTCAACTTTTATTAAAGTTTACAATACAGAGAACAAATCCAAAAGACATTTAACATAATAAAATATGATTACCATACAAACTGTACTGATTCATTCTCCCCTGCCCACCCCCACCCTCATACACCCCCATTCCTAGCAGCTGTATACCGACCAAATAACACCATGTGCTTTTTATAAGGTTGTGTTTCACACTTGCAAAGAGTACAGGGCTTGAAGAGATCCCCATATCCTATTAAACTTCTTAAGTTTATTGGAAAGAGTTGCGATGGTTCTCTCCGTTCTGAGATTAGCAAGAAGCTCCTGGAGCCACTCAAGATAGGTCAAGTTGACAGAATCTTTCCAATGCCTAAGAACCAATTTTTTAACAGACATGGAAATTAGTGCCATATAATATTTCCTACACGTTACAGAAATAGTGGAAAAATCCCCCAAGAGACATACTTCAGGTGTAAACAACTCTGAAAGCCCTAAAAGTGGGTCAACTGTTTGTTTTATAGTAGTCCAAAGCGAAGCAACTTTGGAGCATTTCCAGAAAATATGAAGAGAGTCCCCAGGCTGCAACTTGCATCTTGTACAGAGCAGAGATGACACTACACCCATCTTGGCCAATTTCTGCGCAGTATAATAAATATTATGTAGAATTTTAAATTGCATTAAACTAAGTCTATCCTGGAACAAATATTTATGACAATTGTGCCAGAGAAGACACCAGTCCAACTCCTTATCTGGAAAAAGGGAAGACCAATAAGAGACAGGGGCAAAGTTATCAGGGTATGCCCAT
Organism: Neoceratodus forsteri; assembly: GCA_016271365.2. NCBI lineage: Eukaryota > Metazoa > Chordata > Ceratodontiformes > Ceratodontidae > Neoceratodus > Neoceratodus forsteri. The sequence goes on along the minus strand of CM057455.1, from coordinate 909,671,128 downwards.
GCAAATAAGATACTGTATATCTTCGACACCGCATGGGGCATTCCAGCCAACTCCACGAGAGTAACCTGAAAACTAAGGTGTGCGGGAAGAGCAGAGTAGCCCCAAATACTTTTAACATACAATGCCGAAGCTGATAAATCTTGAAAATATTTATACCAGGAATCATAAACTTATGCATGATTTCCACCAAGGAACACCATTGTCTATCAACCATAATAAAGTCTTTTAACTGAGATATTTTATCGGAGGAAACCAATTAAGTAATAGAGAATTATTATCCAATTGCAGATTAGGGTTACCAATTACTGGCTGAGACAAGTCCTTAGTATCATCGTATTTAAGAAACGCACACAACTGGCAGTGGGCCATGATCGACACTGTAATGGGAGAGTTTTGCAATGATGCCGGGAGGATTCCTATTTTAGTATATAACAACGCACCAGGGAGGAAGCCGTGCTTCTTATTAATATCCAACTCCACCCTGAGCCAGACCAGGGTATATGAGGAATGTGCTAGTTGCTGCTCCTCTGTCAGCCACTTAAGATATTTATTGGCCTGCCTGGCCCAATAATACAACCCCATATGCAGAAGTTTTAACCCGCCTTTGCCTTTGGGAGCAGCCAATTTACGAAACGCCATTCTAGATTTTTTGTACCCCCATATAAAATTGGAGAACATACTATGGATTTTTTTAAACCAGGACAACGGAAGGCTAATGTTCAGCATATTAAGGGGATAGAAAAGACAGGGAAAGACATTCATTTTAATCAAATTGATCCTACCCCATAAAGAAAGAGGAAGAAGAGTCCATCTGGGGAGGTCTTGATCTATTTTCTGGGCCATTAAGTCCAAATTTAACTGTTTTAGCTGAGTTACACTCTGTGTCAGCATGATTCCCAGATATTTAATGGAGTGAGACTGCCAGGCAAGCCCAAGGGTAGTAATTTCTTGTTTATAAACCCTGTGATTAAGAGGAAAAAACAAGGTTTTCCTGATATTAAGTTTGTAATTCGAAACCTTGCTGAACTCCTTTATTATATTGAGAATAGAGGGAATAGATGTAGCAGGATTAGTTATTTGCAAAAGGAGGTCATCTGCATATGCTGCAACCTTGAGCACATGCCCATGTAGAGAAATACCTGGGACACCCTGGGCTCTCATTAACCTCCAAATAAGGGGCTCTAGATATATGCTAAAAAGCAGTGGGGACAAAGAATACCCTTGCCTTGTTCCCACATGGAGTTTAATCGGACTGGAAATCATTCCATTGCAAGAGATTCTGGCAGAGTGGAATAAATATAGTGAACGCACCCAGCTCAGATATTTCTTGGGAAAGCCAAATGCCTCCATTGTCACAAACAGGTAATTCCAATAAACCCTGTCAAAGGCCTTCTCAGCATCCAGAGAGACCAAAGCCATTGGGGTGACGGCATCTCTGGATGCCGAGAAGACATGAGCGAGGGTTCATAAATGATCAACTGATGATCTTCCCTTCATGAACCCCACCTGCTCCTCCCCAATTATGGAAGGGAGAACCACGCTCATGAGATCAGCCAATAATTTGGCTAAGATTTTAATGTCATGGTTGATTAAAGAGATAGGTCTATAACTTGAAACAAGGTCCTATGGCTTATCTGGTTTAGGCAATAAAACTATAAGGGCCTCAAAAAGGAAAGGATCGGACCCCTGACCAGAAAGAAGGAATTGAAAAAGAGACAACAAAATGGGGGTTAATTGCTTGGAAAATACTTTATAAAAATTGGAGGAAAACCCATCAGGACCAGGGGTTTTATCGGACTGGAGAGATTTAATTACCACAGCTATTTCACCCTCAGAAATAGGGGATGTAAGTGCAATTTTTTGAGAATTAGTGAGGGAGGGTAAATGCAAATCTATCAAATATCTTTGCACATCCTCCTCAGAAGGGGGATTGACCATGGGACTGTATAGATCCCAGAAATAGCTAGTGAATACATCGACTATTTCTGAAGGTGAGGTTTTAAGGGAGTCCCCTTCTAAAGAGTGAACAGCTGCAATAAATCTAGCTGATTCTAGTTGTTTAACACGTATTGCCAACAGCCACCCAGCCTTCTCCCCTTGGTCTGCGTAGACAGCATTAGTTCTTAAAATAGCAAACTCAGCTTGCTCCCTTAACAGGTTGAGGTAAGCATCCCTTAATTTGATTAGATCCTGCTTAAAAGTTTCGGAGGAGGCCGGGGAAAGACAGCATTCCATGTTCCTGATTTGGGACAAAAGACGGGAAGCTTTGTTTTCCCGTTCTTTTTTCCTTTTCGAAGTTAGGCCAATTAAAATGCCCCTGAGGGACCCTTTAAGAGCGCCCCATTCTGTATCAGGTCGTCTTGTAGAGTTAGTATTTAAAGCCATAAACTGTTGAATTTGGGATGCTATATAGTCAACCTTATCGGGTTCTTTGAGAATTTGGTTATTCAGCTTCCATCTACACCATTTTTGGGAAAAGAAAACAGGGAAATTCTACATACTACCACTGAATGATCCAAAGGTGGGCCAGAGACAATAGTAGAATCTAAAACCCCGGACAACAGTGTTTGAGAAATGAGAATATAATTGATCCACGAAGAAGTGCTGTGTACTGGTGAGACAAATGTGTATTCCCGAACTTTGGGATGAAGCACACGCCATACATCACAGAGCCCTGCAGAATCTACAAGGTCCCTGAATGCTCTTTGAGCAGGGGAAAGGCCGTGGCAAGAGTGACCTGACCTATCTACCAGGGAATCAAATACCAGATTAAAATCTCCCCCTATAATAATAGGGATGCCCAAAAAAGGATTGAGAACCTCCAATATTTTCATATAGAAACCTGGAGTATAAGCACTGGGCCCATAAACACTACCCAACACAATATCTAAAGTATGCAACCTACCCTTCACAAATAAAAACCTCCCGGAGGGATCAAAAATACTTTGGATGGGCCTGAAAGGGATCGATCTATGTAAAAGGACCATGATCCCCTACTTTGGGAATTACCCTGTGCAGCGAAGACCTGTCCCACCTGCTGTCTTCTCAGCTTATCAGCTTCATGATTAAGCAAATGCATTTCTTGTAAAAACATGACTTGTGCTTTCAAGTGACTTAGGTATTTCAGAATCTTATATTGCTTGGTCTTATGCCTAGCCCCTTTAACATTCCACGTGGTGAACAGAATATTATTAATCATTAATCGTTAAGACCTTAAGTGCCTTCATAAAGTCCCACCTGTACTAATACACAGTTTTCTTGCAGCACATTATGAGGTATCTGCTGCGCCAACCCACCCCCCACCCATACTCAGCCAAACCCCAGTAACAAAGCCCCCAAAAAACAACCCCAATAGCCCACTATAAACCCCTACCCCTCCCACTCCCACCCCATAATCTCTTGGTACATGACAAACAGCTCACCTAGACATCTCCTTACCACCCTGGCCCCCTGCCTTTTGCCACTAAACTAACTGTTCTATTGTACCATCTATGCCTATTATGTCTACCCTAACCAACCAGTGCAGAAGTACAGTTAAGCAATAATCATCTATATACAAAACCTCTAAAAGCACAAGCATTAGAATATGCTAAACCCTCAGGACCATACAACAAGGACAGGAAAAACAAAAAGAAAAAAAAAGGGGGAGAGGGGAAAGGGAAAGGGAAGGGGAACCCCCCTCAAAAACAAGATTCATATTACCAATCAGGTCAGCAGAGAAAGGGAGGGGATCCTGAGAGGAATTATACCACAGCCTCTTCCAATATAATACGTTTCCAATTACGAAAAATCTAAACATATAGGGCTTATGTTAACAGCCCATTCGAAGCATATCTTCATTATGCTCATAACTGTACTAGGGAAACATTTCAATCATATATCCCCCTGTAAGTACCAGAAAAACAGAAAAGATTTATAACCAACAAAAGCCTTTTCCTACAAGAAACCTGCACAAAGATTAAATGTAAATCATAAAAAAGGAAAACGACAGTCTCTGGTGCCATCTAGTGGCAAAATGTCTGTAATGCCGGATCAGATTGCATATTGAAAACCAGTATTTCCTAGGGAGAGACAATGACTTGATCCATCATTTCTAGTCCCCATTCCAAAATCAAACTTGGCTCCAAAGACCAAACAGCAGCAGAACCATAAAACAGTTCACCTTCATGACTGCCCCAAATGCTGAAACATGATTTTGAGATCTCTGGAGCTACAAAACAGTACTAGCTGGCTGGTTATAAATTCCCTTTACGTTTAGGGATCTAGCAGGTGCAGAAACAGACGCGAGCGTGAGTTCCGAGGCAGACCTTGCGACTTGCCTCTCATCACTTACAAAACCGAGAGGGCAACATAAAAAAACGCATACAAGATCTGAGGAGAGCAAGGTATGCTCCCATCCTTCGACAGCCCAGTTAACTTTGGTCAAGATCAGGTATTGAGCACTATTATTAGAGCTCTCATCTGGGCCCAATCACCCTTGCCTCCTGCCTCAGGTAGTGCGAAACAAATCTGGAAGTGCAACCTTAAGCCCAGCAGCTGCAGATTCCGCATTCTCATATGAAATCCAAGAACCGGAGACCAATACTTGAAATCTGGCCGGGTAGATCACTTTAAACTTGATAGCAGCCGCTATTAATTTTATGGCTAAAGGATGGTAGGCAGCTCATTTTTGGTGCACTGAAAAAGGTAAATCTTGCGCTACCCTCAGCTTGGGTCCTTCCCACATAAGTTCCTTGGCTTCTTGAACTTTAGCCAAAAAGTGCTGTTTCTCTTGGTAGTTCAAAAATTGAAAAATAAAAGTCCTGGGAGCAGCTCCTTGTGGTGGCATTGGTCACAACGCTCTATGGGCTCTTTCAATAGAGTATTCGGAGCCAAAGGGGGTAGGACCAGCAACTTTTTTGATAAATTGTTTGGTAAACTTAATTGGGTCTGTACCTTCCTCCCATTCTGGTAAGCCTATTATTACCACATTATTGTGGCGACTTTGACCCTTGAGATCCTCTACTTTGTTTTCCATTCTGGCAAATCATTGCCTCAAGACCACCAGCTCAGGGTCAAATTGCTCTTGTTTGCTTTCCAGGGAATGTATACGGACTTCGTTGTCCGATATTCTCTGTGAGAGGGATTCAAGGCATTGGAAATATTTTTTATTTCTCCAGCAATATTCTGGATTTCTACTCTAAAAGGATGAAACTCCTCCAGAAATTTAGCGAGGGTGAGAGGCTCCGACGCCATACTCCCAGCACCAGTAGGCTGTATCTGAGATGCAGTAGAGGCCTTAGGCCTCTTCGGGGCCTTCTCGGGTGTTGCTGGAGGGGTGTGCTTAGGAGGGTTTTTCTTCATCTCTATTTCCATCCAGCCTCTGTCGGGTAAGCACCGATCGCTCAGAAAACTTCCGTCACTTACAAAATAGCAAAACAACTTCTCAAACTTTGTTCAATCAGCATAAAAACTGATGGGGGGCAGGAGCTCATGAAGGAGAGTACTACCCAGTGGACTGCATCAAGTGACTCCCGGGAAAAAGTATATTCTAATGGTGATCAACTTTACCCCCTGCTACCCAGAAGCATTCGCCCTCTCCTTCATTAAAGTGGACAAAGTGGTAGACACATTGCTAGGGGTTTTCTCCTGAGTAGGGTTTCCACAGAAGGTTATCTCTGATTGGGGATTAACTTCATGTCAGACATGATGAAATGTTTGTGGGAGAAGTGTGGGGTGGTGCAGAGGTGCACAACACCCTATCACCCACAAGCCAATGGGCTCATGGAAAGATTTAATGGTACCTTAAAGACTATGCTAAAAGCATTTACAGAACAGCATGGGTGAGACTGGTAGAGGTACCTTCCCCACCTGTTGTTTGCTTACAGGGAGGCGCCCCAAGAGTCGACTGAATTTTCTCCCTTCAAGCTATTATATGGCTGTAGGGTGCAAGGGCCCATAGATTTGATATGGGAGGACTGGGAAGGTGAGCATGCCACCCAGGAGACTCCCATAGTGGAGTATGTCCTGAAGTTGAGGGAAAAGCTGAAGGAGCTTATGGGAGTGGCCTGAAGCAACCTGTCACTTGCCCAGCAAAGACAAAAGACTTGGTACAATTACGGAGCCAGAGCTTGCTCATATGTAGTAGGGCAAAAAGTAATGGTTCTGGTCCCAGTCTAGATGGACAAGTTGCAGGTGGAGTGGGCGGGACCATACAAGGTAGTCCAGCAGGTAAATGATGTAAATTTAATTGTAGAGTTGCCAGACTGGAGACACAGATACAGGATGTACCACGTAAACATGATAAAGCCCTTTTTCAATAGGGCTGACATGATATTTGCAGTGCTGGGGAAGGGACAGACGAGGAGAACCCACTTCTCAACTTGCTTGCAGAAAGTAAGTGGGAGTCATGTGTGGAGGCCATCAAGCTGTCACCCCAGTTAACACTTCAACAGACTCAGGAAGTAAAGGAAGTCTTAATGGGCTTTGTTTCCTTGTTTACATCTAAGCCAGGATGGACCCCTTTAGCAGCTCATGACATGGACATGGGGATGCAAGCGCCCATACAACAGACAGTCTACAGAGAGTCTGAGGCAGTCCTAAAAGACATTACGAGGGAGGTGGAAGAAATGTTGGATATGGGGGTGATCCAGAAATCCCACAGTCGCTGGGGCTGACCCATAGTCCTCATCCCAAGACAGATGGGTCTACCCATTTTTTTGTAGACTATTCAGAACTAAATGCCATCACAAAGTTGGATGCCCACATGATGCCCTGCACAGATGAGTTGCTTCACAAGTTGGGGGGGAACTTACCTAACAACCATAGACCTGACCGAGGAGTACTGGCAAGTGGAGTTGACTGCCAGGGCTAGGGAACGATCTACTTTTCTCACCCCAGTAGGCCTCTTTGAATTTAAGATGATGTCCTTTGGAATGAAGAATGCCCCTGCCACCTTCCAGCAGTTGGTAATTCAGGTGCAACAAGGTACAGAGGAGTACACAGTGGCTTACCTAGATGACATTGCCATTTTTAGTCATAAATGGGGACAGCACCTGACCCATCTGAGGGAAGTGTTGGGCAGGATACAGGCAGCAGGACTAACTGTAAAAGCCGAGAAGTGCCAGGTGGCTATAGCAGAGGTATCCTATTCAGGACATGTAGTAGGGCAGGGGCAGCTCCAGCCAAACCAGGCAAAGATGGAGGTGATGGTAAGGAGCTTCTTTAGGACTACTGGGTACTACCAAAAATTTGTACCCAATTAAAGCACCCTGTCAGCTCCTCTATCTAGCCTATTGAAAAAGAAACAGCCAAAGAAAGTGAACTGGGACCCAGCATGCGAGAAGGCCTTCACACAGATAAAAAACATGCTGTGCAGTGCCCCAGTATGAGCCAACCCAGATTATACCCAGCCTTTTGTCATGCAGATAGATGCCTAAAATTTGGGGTTGGAGCAGTCCTCAGTCAGACATCATACCAGGGAAAAGATCACCCCATAGTGTACCTCAGTAAGAAGTTGCTTCCCTGTGAGCAGGACTACTCCACTGTTTAAAAGGAATGCCTTGTATTGGTGTGGTCACTTAAGAAATTAGAGCCATAGGTCTATGGGAGGCACTTTGAGGTACAAACTGACCACAACCCTTTAATATGGTTGAACCAAATGGGAAAGATGAATGGGAGACTCCTTAGATGGAGTATTGCACTACAGGAATTTGACATGGACATTTTCTGTAGGTCATGGTCAGCAAATGCCAATGCAGATAACTTATCCTGCCAGTCAGAAAAAAGGAACAGAACTGATGAAAACCCTGCCATAAAAAGGGACATGTTCCCACAGGTTCTGTTTAAAGAGAGAGGTTTGTGGTGGGAACATGCCATGTCCCATTGCTGTGTTCTCAAGTATATTAGTTATTTATGTAATTCATAAAAAAAGGCCCTTTGCATAATCCTGATTTCAAATGTGGTTTACTGGAGTGGTACAATTCCATGTGTTTTGGGTGGGCAGCCCTGTAGCTTACTAGGTGACCTGTATTTTACATTCAAACAATATTTTTTATTTATTTATTGCGCACCTGATGCACATTAAGCCTTGGTGAGACTCATTTGTCTCTGTCCCAGACACCCCTTCAATGGCCTGGCCAACCTCACCAGAAAATCCCACTTCCCAGCCTACCTCACTTGTTCCAAGCCTCTGACTGTGTCCTTCCTGAGTCCTAAACTGACAGCAGTTAAACTTCGGCAGTCGAGAAATAAAACAAAACACAACCAACTACCAGCAAGCTCAGCTGCCCTGCCTTCCTTAGTATCAGACACTGGTCCCCCATCTCCTCCACTCTCTCTCTCTCCCTCCATACTGTGCTGGATCCTTGCTGAAACAACTCATTTCACTTTTTTGAGCAACAGTTGAAGAAAACAGCAAATAAATGATGGAGGAGTCCAAGACAGATGAGTGCCGCATGTGCTGTCACTCACACACCACTTTTATGTCCACTGACTGCCACTACAGGTTTCTTTCTTCCATGGTTTATTGATGACCTCACCTGCAGTCTGAGTGTGCGGGGGGGGGGAATGAAGCCTGTGACAAATTGCCAGTGCTGCTTCTATATGCCTTACACATGCTGCACTGTTTTTTGGGGGACCACATCTGCCTGCTCTGCTGCCACACTGACAAGTCTTCTCTCTCTGCTGAGACAGAAAGATATCTTTAAACTATTTGCACAAAATAATGGTACTCCACTGAACCTGAAATGTGGGTCGGAAGCAAGAACATAGTGCAGCAGGGGAAGGGGAGAAGAAGGAAGCACATTTTTTGAATGGGGAGGATGCAGAGGATTTGAAGGAAGAGGTGTTTCATTTCCAATCTACCATAATGTGACAGCTGTGCTGTGTTAGGAATTCCGGTCAGACTTTCTCTGTTTGCAGCACATCAGTGTAGCCCTGGGCTATGCAGCAGTAAAAATTATAGGGTAAACAGCTCTAGGAAATGTTTTTTATGTGACCTTTATTATTAAAGAGTAAACCTCTGGCTCATGTCACTGCCCTTTTACAGCATTTTAACTATGGAAACTAGAACCCATAATACAAAGTAAATAGCAGAATAAAAATACAGAAGTTAAGCAATAATGCTAAGATTACAAATTTATACACATGGACCCAGATATTCAAACTGCAGCAGGCTGTGGTGCAAGCCTGGGCGCAGCTCAGCTTGGACTGGGCGATATTCAACGGAGCTGTGCCATGGCTCAGCTTCATTGAATATCACACCCTGGCCACCCACAGTGCACATGGCACAGTGGCACTGTGCCAGCGCCAGTGGCCAGAGTGGAGCATGGGGTGCACTAGTGCACGTTCCATTGTGCAAGGCGTATCAACCGCGATATTCAAAAATTGACATGCAAATGGGGTCATAATTTATGCAAGGCACAAATAGGGCCATTTGCATGTCATTATGGCCCCATTTGCATACAGGTGCGCCGATCCCCGTCGACTTGCTCCTGGCACCCTGCCAGGCAGCAGCCATTGGGGACCGACGCCCCCTGCATGCGGCAATGTGCCCCACAGCCCAATCACAGGCATTTGTAACATAAAAGATCCCAATATCCCTGGTGGTCCAGTGGACTGCTGTCTGCCCGATCGTGGGGCTGAAGTAAAAGAAATCAACCTATATCCCAGGTGGTCCAGTGGACTGCTGACAGCCCGATCACAGGCTGAAGTGAAAGAAATCAACCTATATCCCTGGTGGTCCAGTGGACCACTGACAGCCTGATCGCGGGCTGAAGTAAAATAAAGAAACCTATTTCCCTGGTGGTCCAGTGGACTGCTGTCTGCCCAATCGTGGGCTGAAGTAAAAGAAATCAACCTATTTCCCTGGTGGTCCAGTGAACCGCTGACAGCCCGATCGTGGGCTGAAGTAAAAGAAATCAACCTATATCCCAGGTGGTCCAGTGGACCACTGACAGCCTGATCGTGGGCTGAAGTAAAGTAAAGAAACCTATTTCCTTGGTGGTCCAGTGGACCACTGTCTGGCCGATCACGGGCTGAAGTAAAAGAAATCAACCTATTTCCCTGGTGGTCCAGTGGACCACTGACAGCCTAATAGCTGGCTGAAGTATAAAATGAAGAAACTCATATCCCTAGTGGTCCAGTGGACCCCCCTTCCCATCTGCCCACTGATCCCCACTGCCCCAGTCCCCCCGGTCGGTAGGTAGGCAGCTTCACCCACCTGTCACCATCACACCAACCGACACCATCGGGTGTAGCCATCGAGTTGGCCACAGCTGAGCAATGGGCGGCAGCTCAGACTGCGTCACACATTCCAGATATGTGAATGGATCCATTCACATACCTGTATCTGGAATGTAGCATGGTACGGAAGTGCACGCCCATTGGCTCACGCCAGACCAATGGGCGTACAGCCCTACTGACGGTGTCAGTTGGTGGGCAGCGGGTCGGCAGGTGGGTGGGGTGCTGCTGCCCGTCACTGACCGGGGAGAGCAGGGCAGTCGGGATCAGTGGGCGGGTGAGGAGTGGGGTCCACTGGACCACCAGGGATATGGGTTTCTTTATTTTTTACTTAAGCCCATGATTGGGCTGACAGCGGTCCACTAGACCACCAGGAAAATAGGTTGGTTTCTTGTACTTCAGCCTGTGATCAGGCAGACAGCGGTCCACTGGACCACCAGGGACATAGGAGTCTATATTAAACACCAATGCCCGTGATCCAGGCATGGGGTGCCACCACGGAGGTGTAGCCGGTGCTCAGGTAGCCACCCAGAGGTGGCAGCTGCCATGTTGCGCCCTGCAATGTGGCAGCTGACCTGTAGGTGGCCATCTGTTGTTTCTTTTTTTTCATCAACTTTGTGCTGGCATAGGTAGGGGTTGCACATGCATGGCTCCGCACATCCCGGGCTGAATATCAGACTGTGCAGAGTAGGCATGGGCACCCCCCCCACCACCACCTGTGCCTGCATACATTACTGATGCGCTCTGGCACATTGGAATTTGTGCCAGACGCAATTCCCATTTGAATATCATGCTGGGGAGCATCAGTGGGTTTCGCATGGCACAACACTGTTGCGCCATGTGTAACCCTTTTGAATATCTGGGCCCCAGACTTCAACACAATGACAGTACACAGAAACATGGAAAAGTGACATACAGAAAAAAAAAGTCTTGATCAGTTTTTCCAGTCTTTCCCAAGATTCCCTACTTGGAATGTTGCAGCCTCCATCCTTCCTGCTAGTCACTCTTTCCCCTTATTGGAATGGGGGGAAGATAAGCACTACTTATACATGAATGTGCTGCTGTCCACAAACAAACAAGTTTAGTAATAAAAAATAAATAAAACAAAAACGGAGCACACAATGTCCCCTTGGAAAGTTAAATTATTTTATTGATGCAAAATGTGCAATAGAAATTGCTGGTCAACTTCCCCTACAGATCATCACCACTCCATGGTTTCCTGGGCTGAAGGGGAGGGAGCTGAACACAGTGATTATGTCTCCCATTCAATTGAGAAAATAAGCATATGGAGTTTGAATCACAGTGTTTACAAAAGTGATCATACAAAAATCATTATTTGTAACCATGGTAACACACCACAATTAAAGACAACAATTACATTACGTATATATAACTAGGAAATACAAGAGTATAAAAAAATACCCATGATGTTGTAGGTCCATCCAATATAACACTTGCAGTGTATATATGTATATATTTATTAAAGATGTTCATTAAGTTATTAGCTCACTGCAGACAATCAGATTGCAAGAACAGGAACTAATTATAAACTGTCCTGCAATAATTTATATTCACCAGTAAGTGGGGTATGTATACTAAAATATTAGCACCAGAAAATTCCTGGTCCAACTGCAAAAGTTCTCATCATTTCTATTTGTCAAGGGATGAGAGAAATATATAATCCTTACAATTAGTATTGCACCAATCACAATGAAATCTGACAGCCTTTAAACCCAAATTCTAAATTCTGCCTTGTAGCTTGGGTCATTTTTTGTTTGTTTAGCATTTTAACTCCATTTAATTTGTTTTCCTATGGCTGAGGGTCTCCGGTAAAGCCACATAAGCATGGACATCAAGGACTGTACATTACATGGTGACCATAGTAGAAGCCTCCACACCCTCATTCTATCTTATAATATTTGCATAAAAGTTTGGCAAAGTATCAATATAACAGATGAAAACAAAGTAAGGAAACCTGACGAGGTGGAGAATTTTAACCATCACAATTTAATGATATACATCACAGTACGATTGGATGTTATAAATGTACACTGATATTTATATAATTTTAAATATACATGTTAGTCTCACATGTTTTAAAACGTATTATTTCTAGGGGTTCATATATTGAATAATGGAAGAAAAAATTATGTTTATGCTTAGTTAGCATTTTTAAGTCCCACCACTTATATGCCAATGCAACCATTGATCTCTATGTTTAGATATGTTTACCAGGTAGCCTGGAACATAATAAAATGACTAAAATAAAGGTTAAAATGTCAGAATTTTACCCAGGTATTATAAAGTAGAATCTGGGTGTGAAGGCTTATATTATGGTTGCCATGTAATCATCTCACTGCAGGGTTATTGCTTGTAATGAGATATGTCTTGTCTTATGTAGCGCTGCCCTTGATGTCCATTCTTACCAGACAGTCTCGGCCATAACAAAACTGCATAGGGTTAAAATGCTAACAAAATTGTACCCAAGCTACAGGGCAGAATTTAGAATCTGGGTTTGTAGGTTGGTCAGTATGGTTTCCATGTAATCAGTACAGTACTGTTTGTAATGACCAAAGCCCCGTGCCCCCTTCCTTGATGAATAGAAATAATGAGAACCTATGCAACTGGACTAGGAATTTTTTGGTAATAATTTTTATACATTCCCCACTTACTAGGGAATATAAATTGTTACAGGACAATTTACAATTGGTTCCTGTTTTTGCAATTTGATGATCTCTGCAATGAGCTAATAATTTAATGAACATCTTTAAATGCTATTAAAAACATATACTGTATACTGCAAGTGCTATAAGTATACAGAAACATGTAAAAGTGACAGACAAAAAAAAACTTGAGCAGTTTGTCTAGACTTTCCCTACTAGGAGATGATGTAGTCTCCATCCTTCCTCCAAGTCACTCTTCTCCCTTACTGGAATGAGAGGGACGAGCACTCCTGATACCTAAAAGTGCTGCTGTCCATGAACAAACATGTTTAAAAAAAACTGTGCACACAATGTCCCCTGGCAAAGTTCAATTAATGTCCACTGGCAAAGTTCAATTATTTTATTGCTGCAAAATGTGTGGAAAAAAATTGCTGGTAACTTTCTCTATGCATGGTCACCACTCCATGGCTTTCTAGGCTGGAAGAGAGAGAGAGAGAGTTGAACATAATGATTAAGTACCCCATTCATCTGAAAAATAAACATGCAAATGGGGTTTGAATCACAGTGTTACAAAAGTGTTCATATAAAAATCATCATTTGTAGGCATGGTAGCACACCACAACTAAAGACAAGAATTAAACTAAGTTAATATAATTAGGGAATAAGCTGACCTGGTGGCACTGAGGGTTGAGGCGCTGGATGGCACACCTCACACGATGCCAGTGACCCAGGCTTGGGAACAAGCTCAGTTTGCCAGAGGTCAGCAGGGGAGGGAGGAGAGGACTGACCATCCGATGATGGCTCTCCTCTCCCAGGGAGGGAAGGTTGTCCTTCTCCTGCCTCCTGGTGGAGTTCAGGTGGCAGCACCAAGAGCTAGGGAAGCAAAGATCATGCCTACATGGTGCACGTGTGCTTCTACACACATGTGTGCTCATGTCACAAAGGGGAGGGATAAAATGCAAAAAAAGGGGTGCCCATAGGCTCCGTGATGCCCCGCAAGCCAAACAGTGTCCTGTTCCACCGCTGGATTGTTGGAAGCCCAGATCTGGATAGTAAGTCCTCGGTGGGGGGAGGATGGCCCTCCCCTTCCTGGCCCCATCGCAGGGAGAATCCATGGGGGATGAAGGGCTTGGTGGTACTGGGGGGAAGTTGCAGATGGTCACAGGTGATAGCAGGGTGGAGTGACTGCCTGCAGTCACCTTGCAGGAAGATCATAAAGTATATATGAAAAAAGAGAAAAAAAGAGAGAAAAAAATATAACTAGGAAATACACGAGAATAAAAAATGCCCCGGATGTTGTAAGTCTGTCCAATATAGCACTTGTAGTGTATATATTTTTATAGTATTTAAAGATGTTCATTAAGTTACTAACTCACTGCAGAGATCAGCAGATTGCAAGAACAGGAACCAATTGTACACTCTCCAGTAAATATTAATATTCACTAGTAAGCAGAGTATGTATAAGAAAATATTATCGCCAAAAAATTCCTGGTCCAGTTGCAAAAGTTCTCATTACTTCTATTTGTTGGGGGGGGAGAAGGAGATGCAAGGCCTTAGTCCATACAAACAGTATTGCGCTGCACCAGTCACACAGAAATCTGACAGCCTCCAAACCCAAAGTCTGAATTTTGCCTTGTAGCTTGTGTAATTTTTTTTGTTTGTATTTTTAGCATTTTGACCCTATTCAGTTTGTTTTGTAATGGTCAAGGAAGTCCAGTAAAACAACATAATCTTGGAGATCTAGGACTGCATATTACACAGCGTCCATAGTAGAAGCCTCTACACCCAGATTCTATGTTATAATATCTGGGTAAAGTTCTGACAAAATACCACTATAACAGATGAAAACAAAATAAAGAAATCTAAGAAAACTGGACAAAGGTGAGGAGTCAGGGAACTTTAACCATCATGATTCACTATTGTACATCACAATATCAGTGCAGTACTCTTTGTAATGACTGAAGCCCCACTTCCCTTTCCCCAACAAATGATGATAACAATAATAAGCAATCAAATCAGAAATGATAATAATAGGAAATATTCCATTGATATTGGTACCATAATCACTAAAATAGAAGGACTTAAAACACATGGAGCTCCAGGCTTGGATAAAATTACGCCACAAATGATAAAACTAATGAAGGAAACTATCTGTCAACCACTAGAAATATTATTTGAAATGTCTTTAAACACAGGAGAGATCTCAAAAGACTGGAGATCCACAAGAATTACACCAATACATAAAAACGGAAATAGCATGTACAAAATTACTACCCTATAAGTTTTACCTCTGTCCCCTGTAAAATACTAGAATGTATCATAAAGGACATAATAACAAATCATATTAATGAATGTTAAACTTTGGATCCCGGTCAACACAGAGTCATCAAAGGACAATCCTACACCAGAAATCTTATGTGTTTCTATGAACACATAAGTAATCAACTAGATAAGGGGGAGGCTGCAGATGTGATACTATTGGATTTCTGAAAAGCTTTTGACACCATTGCACAATGGACTATAGTCAAAAAACTACTAACATTTAACATTGAAAGCAGTATAGTTAATTGGATAACAAACTGGCTCTCTGACAGGACTCAGGCAGTGTCTATTAATAGATACATGTCAGAGAAGAGACAGGTGTTGAGTGGGGTCCCCCAAAGTTCTGTATTGGGCCCTATACCACTTCACCTATTTATGTTTGACTTAGGAGAAAACACCCATAATTACATAATTATGTATGCTGATGACACAGAACTAGGTGGCCGATGCACTAAGGTAGAACAGGCTCAGAAAATCCAATCAGATCTGGATAACATATCTGAATAGGTGTACAGGTGGAACATGTCTTTTAACCCAGAAAACTGTTGTGTAATACACATGGGAAAAAGTAAACATCAGCACCAGTGTATACATTAATTGACACATATTAAAGTCAGAAATTAAAGAAAGGGACCTAGGTATTATTGTTGATCAGAATTTGGATTTCAGAGAACAATGTTCAAATAGAGTGGCAAAAGCAAACAGTTATGGGTGCAATAAAAAGAAATATAAAACGTAGAAAGGCTAATATACTGATGCCATTGTACATGTCATATGTGAAACCACAGATTGACTGTTGCAGCCAGCTCTGGTCACCACACAGAAAAGCAGACATTAAGAAATTAGAGTGTGTGCAACACAAAATAAAAAGATGGTAGAAGGGTTGCAGCAGTGCTCATGTGAAAAAAGAATAACAAAGCTTAGACTACATCCTCTAGAAGTAAGATGAAAATGAGGTGATGTATTGCGGCTGTATGATATTCTACAGGATGATAATCTCATAAGACTAAATTTAGACTTTAAGAGCAACTATTCAACATCAAGAGGACATCCATTACATCTTAAGGGCATTAGGTATAATACAATAAAAATGCAGCATTTCTTTACTCAAAGGGTGACCAACATATGGAACAGATCACTGTTAGAGATAGTTATAAGTGGGACAATGGAAGCATTCCAAAAAGACTAGACAGTTATATTACAAGTGGTGGAAACCTGAAATACAACATGGAATTCTAATAGAGCTATTCATGGGTGTCATGCCCTTTTCAGCTCATACACATTAGTGACATTAGTGACAAATGGAAGTAATGAGAACCTGTGCAATTGGACCAAGAATTGTTGGGTGATCATTTTATACATACCCCATTTATTTGGGGATATTAATTGTTGCAGGACAGTTCAAATTGTTCTTTTTTTTTTTGCAAGCTGATGGTGTTTTCAGTGAGCTAATCATTTAATGAACATCTTTAAATACTATAAAATACATATACACTGTAAGTGCCAGACTGGAAGGACTTACAACATCATGGGTGCTTTTATACTCTCTTGTATTCCCTAGTTATAGTAATGTAATTGTTGCCTTCAGGTGTGGTGTGTTACCATGGTTACAAGTGATGATTTTTATGTGAGCACTTCTGTAACACTGTGATTCAAACCGCAACTGCACATTTGTTTCATTCTCTCTCTCTGCTATAACAGAGAAAGCGCTTTAAACTACTTGCCCAAAATACTGGTGGCCTCATAGAAATGTAAATGTGGGTTGGGAGCAAGAAAATAGTGCAGTGGGGGAAGGGGAGAAGAAGGAAATGCAGTTAAGTGAATGGGGAGGATGCAGAGAGATTTGTTAGATGAGGTGCTTCAACACTGGTCTGCCACAACGACACAGCTGTGCTACATTAAGAATTCTGGTCAGACCCCTTAATTTTCTTCTACTGTTCACAATATGTCTGCATAGCCCTAGGCTATACAGCTGTAAAAATGAGGTTCAACTTGGAAAATGGTGTAGTTATAGATTTTGGCAAGACAAATACTGTGACAACATATAAAATTGGTGACCACACATTAAAAGTGACTCATAGTGATAAAGACTGGGGTGTCTGGGTATCAAATGGTCTCAGAGCAGATCTTCATTATAATGAGTCAGTTGCTAAATGTAACAGAATCTTGAGGTGTATGATGAAGAATATTACTTGTAGGAATAGAGATGTGGTGCTGAACATATAAAGAGCTCTGGTGAGACCACATATGGAATATTGTGGTCGACTGTGGTCTCCACAGGCCATATGTAACATTTCTAAACTTGAAAAGTTGCAGATAAGAGCTACTAAACTACTAATTGGACTGTGGGATATGAACTACAAAGAGAGACTGGAAAACCTGGGATTGTTCTAATTGCAGATGAGAAGGCTATGAGAGGACTTGATAACAGTCCATAAGTCTGTACAGAATCCAAATCTTAGGGGCTGTCTAGGTTTAGATTTTAAGATTAATACTTAGGATACCAGATTTCACAAGTTCTAAATGGTAGACATTTTAGGACTAACAAAAGGAAGCATTGTTTCACACAGGGGGTGGTGATGCACTGGAATTCACTACCAGAAGAGATGGTGACCAATGATAACTTAAATGTTTTTAAAAGTAGACTAGACAAGTACCTTTTGAGAGAAGGGCACATTGGTACCATCTATCACAAACGCACTCAGCTGGTCAGGCCCTTTGCTCTGACAATGTGAACCTCAGAGTGCAATAGTGTGAACAGGTAACAGACAGAGAAACCCTCCTGTCTTCTTTTGGGTCCGAATTACCTTTAGTCTCAAGTTCTGGGGGGATTCAAACTGTGAAACTTTTGCTAGCGTACCCAATGTATAGGCTCAGATACGTACCCTCTTTGGGGATTGCAGTACAATATTTCACCAGGAGCACCAAGCCAGGCTTCCAAAATGAAACCTTAAAGCTCTATAAGAGACCTTAGGTATATTCTTACCTTTTCCCAGTTTAGTAACACCATCAAGCCTTTCAGAACAGCTGACAAACTTAACCATGTAAAAATCACATGCAAAAAAAAAAATAAGTTGAAAGACACACCCAGGCAGTATCTTGAAAAAAGATTTTACTGAAAGATGATAAAAATATGAAAATGTGAACACAGAACAGTATATCAAAGAGCATCACAATCACATAAAAGAAAAGCAAAGAAAACTACAGAACAAACTTCTACCAAAATACATTTAGGCCCAGATATTCAAACTGTGCTCAAAACTAGTGCAACAGCAGGAGCAAGCACAAACCAGTTGCGCAAATGCGCAACAGGTGCGATATTCAAAAATGGAGCAGAGCAAATTGCGCAAGCAACCAACATCTGAATATCGCACATACTGCGCCATCGCGCAACCAGGAAGGAGAAGCTGAGCCAAAATGTTGCGCCTATGGAGCAACCAGGGAAGTTCAGCTGAGCATTCCAGAGCTGCCATAGCTAAGCACAGCCCCCCCAGAGCAATGGAACTGCATACATCCAGGGAGGCAGGCTGGGGCCCACCGCCAGCCATGCCACACATGGGCACAGGAACACACTGCAGAACCACACTACACCTGCACACCCCAAGAACAGCATCACTGGGGGTGGGACAGATGATCTACCTGCCCATGGGGACAAGCCAACAAAGCATAGCAGAGCCATGACGCCCCAGCACAACCACTGGCAGGCTGAGAGTGCCACACACAGGGGATTGACAACCACAGTGCACATCAGCCCCCCATACACACAGCACATCCTGCACTGTGACCCCAAGACACCACCCATGTGCAGTGACTGGCACTGCAGAAACCATGCAGTCCCCCCAGTACTCGTCAGCCCCATGCAACACAGAAGCCTACAAGCCAGACACACTCTGTGCACCCAGCAGTGGGTGGCAGCAGATGGCAAGACCAACAGAAAGTCACTGCCATGCTGGAGATACCTCCCCATGCACACACACACACACACACACACATACCCAGGACCATATCACCCCAGATGGCATGTACACTACTGCAACTGAACAACCATAGCCAGCTGTAAAACAGAGACCAACACAGTATTCATATCAAAATATAAATGTATTATCAAAATGTGTGAAACAATCAACTATAATTATTTACAAGGGGGGTACGGGTACAAGGTAGGGGTGGGCAAGGGGTAGGGATGAACAACTTGGAGAGGGAAGGCAGGATGGTAGGGATTGGTGAAGTGGGAAGGGTTATCTGGCCTAAGGCCCAGCAGGCTGGTCCTCCTCCACCCGGTGCCACTGTTCCTGGTGATGCCCCTTCGCAGGCCATGTTGCTGGATGTCCCTGAGGATGGCCTGGTTGTCCAGGGACACTTGCGTCAGCCCATGTAGCTCCCCGCTGTATCCTCCTGAGAACAGTGAGGCCTAGGAAAATGGGAACACAGTCAATGGCTGTGACTGACCACAACTCTGAACTCCACCCAACCTGCAAGCCACATAGCCCAATGTCCCACACCTTTGATGGCATGCACCCACCCACAGTGAACATGCACATGGCCATCACAAACAGGCGGCACCAGCTATGCGCACCACTGCCCACACACACTGCCCACGTCAATCACAGTACAAACTAGGCTGGCAAGTGACGTGGCAACGTGGTGAGATGCCAGTTACACAGCTATGTGCCCAGTGCATACCTGGACCACCAGTGATGCATACACAGACATGCTGTGATACTGCACAGTGATGAATGTCACCTGTGTGTCGTGCCTACATACATGGATACATAGACAGTGTCGGCAGATAAGGGCCTATGGCCCACCCAGTCTGCCCATTTGAGCTGGAAAGGTCACTCTGTTTTCCTATAAGTCTGTTGCACCTTACCCCTGACCTCCAGAAGTCCTGTATGTCTATCCCGTGCATTCTTAAATCCCGTGACCAAGTCAGCCCCCACCACTTCCTCTGGCAGGGTGTTCCACTTGTCCACCACCTGCTCGTGATGAAATTCTTTCATGTTTCTCTGAATCATCCCCTCCAACTTCATCCCATGCCCTCTAGTCCTGGAACATCTTTTACTCTTAAAAATAGTGTTTTCCTGCACTCTGTTCCCCTGTAAGATACTTGTATGTCTCTATCATATCCCTCTCTCCCTCTCCTCCAGGGAGTACATGTTCAGTTCCTTCAACCTGTCTTCATAGGACTTGTGATGCAATCCATGCACCATCCGTGTTGCCCTCCTCTGAACCTTCTCTACCAGTCCATGTCCATACTGGGTATGGTCTCCAGAACTGTACACTGTACTCAGGTGGGGCCTCACTAGTGTCTTGTATAGTGGAATTATGACCTCCCTTTCCTGCATGGTTGTGTTGTGCATGGCTGGTGGTCTGACCCCCAGCATGCAATAGCATCCATGAAGTAATGATACTCACACCTCAGCAGCTGGGTCTGCCGCTGCTGCTGCTGCTGCTGGGGAAGAACACCCACCGCACCGGGCCCTGGCACGCCCACCTCACCCTCCCCCGCGCCCTCAGATTCCGCCTGTGGGAGACATATGTTGAGACAAACATCAGTGTGACTCAAAAGCAGAGTGCCCCTGCCCCAGTGAGAGTGCCTGCCCACACAGCCATAACCATCCATCGCACAGCTGCACACACTGACACAGCCAACCGTGTCCGAGCCGGCACCTATGCACAGCCACCCAAGCACACACACCCCTACAGAGAATATAGGTGCATAGATGGTACACTCACCTGGCCTAGGCACCACGCCCACCTGGCATGCCACCGCAGCGTGCCAAAGTGTCTGGCTGCCTCTGGAGGAGGTCACTGTACCGGTGCCAGCACTGCTTAGCAGACCGGCCCCGCCCAGTGACCTCCACCAGGTCAATGGCCACTTGCTGCCACATCGCATCCTAGGCATGGTGAGGGGGCCTCACCACAGTGCCTTACAGTGGCTCCACCAGGGCCACCAGGTTGGCCACCTCCAGTGGGCTCCAAGTCACCGCCTCCTCCCAGCCATCTCAGCCAGTTTACAGCAGGCAATATGGCGCCTCTGCTGCACTGTAACCCCACGTGGAGATGTTGCTCAATGGACCACCACAGGCTCCAATCGCGCTGTTCGAACAGCGCCGCATTTTCACATGGCGCTGTCACCAGACAGCCGCATGGGACGACACATGCATGCGAACTACGCCAGGGGCAGAGGGCATACACAAGGTCACGGACTGACGCAAGGCCACGCACAGCACCATCGGACGGATAGGCATCCTCAGCGCGACTGCCGCGCGTATCAGTGCCACAGTGGACCATCGCGACAGTAGTGCCACAGCGCCATATAGTGCCCAGTGCTGCTGCGCCACTGGCACAATGGTGGCTATGGCCTGAATTGCCGATCACGCTCAGCAGGTCTGCAGCATGATAGACGCATGCATAAGCTGTCTGGGCATGCGCAATGCAGTGTAGCACGCAGGCACAAACCTGCACCATTGGCTCAGCCGGACCTTCCGTATTGCGCAAAGCACAAATATGCGATATTCATCCGACATATGCAAATCATTCGATCAGCCATTCAAAGGCGCAGTGGCGTGATTAGCATGTCATTAAAGTTGCACCACTCCTCATTTGCATGTGTTGCACTATAAAAATGCGACAGTGGGTTGTGCTGGCCAGATTTTGTTACTGCAGGTGAGAGGTGAGTTACATGCTGTGTGATGCTCAGGACAATGCTCATGGGCAGGGGTGCCGGAGGATGATAAAGGCTGAGGGGCTGAGAATCAAAGGGCACTTAGAAAGGGACAAAGGGCACTTTTTCTATTAGTATCTGCCATACGGAGATGAAATGTGGGTTCCGCCCCCCCCGGGGCGGCACCTATGCTCATGGGGAAATGCTGTAGACTGCACAGTGACAGGTGTCCACTTCACCCATACAGATCACCATGACTGACCAGAGACAAGGTGAGGGTGAGGACGGTGGGTGTAGGAGGAGGCCGAACTTCACAGCTGCAGAGACAGAGGCCCCTTCCAGGCCTACCTGGAGGATGAGCCATTATTGAGTGGAGGGGCACCCTCAGAACCGCAGCTGCATGGGAGGGGGTAGCTCGAGCTATCAACCTGCACGAAGCCACTAGCCCGCAGAAATGCAAGAAGAAGATGGGGACTGACCACAGGAGGCTGAAGGAGAAGATGGCAGCCTTCAGGGCGGCACGTGCTGGCACTGGTGGGGGTCTGCCAGTGGTGTTGCAGCTGACCCCAACAGAGGAGACACTGGTCGCGGCCATGCAGCTGAGTGCCATTGCAGGTGTACCAGGTGGAGGATTCCAGACAGGTGGAAGCCCATTACTGCACGGTATGACATGGTGGTGGTGTTGGGGGGGGCGGTTGTTCACATGCACTCACATGTACTCTCTTTCTGTTACAGATCCTGTTCGTCTTCAGGAGATGGTGGTGGTGGTGGGTCCAGACAGTGATGCAGACCTGCTGGACTGGAGGAGGGACCATCCACCTCCACCACCAGCCAGCAGGCACTGCAGCAGCATGCACGCTGGCCAACAACTCTGGTGTCAGTGATACGGTGTGGGGGTGCACAGCCTGTGTCTCAGCAGTCTGGCATGCAGGTATGCCAGCATGCTGTGCCTATGGCAGTGGCACGCACCTGCACCATTGATGATAGCAGGCCTGCAATGGGCAGTGATGGGTGTGTCCCATGAGGGACACATGGCAGGCCAGCACATGCCCCTGGGCATTCCTGGTTCACACCTGTGTACCAGCATGCTGGCACAGTCCCAGGCTGTGCCTGTCAGCACTGGTGAGGCAGCACCAGTGGCTGTGCAGGTGTCTGGCACTGTTGCCAGCACAGAGGTGGAACAGGTGGACCTGGGGGCTCAGCAGTTGGAGGGGCGGCAGCAGCAGTCGCACACCAGGTCTGGGGTACAGTGTCAAGCACTGGCACATGTCCACCGCCCTTGATCCACCCATACCTGGTCCTGGGTAGCAGCCCACCTCAAGGGGTGCTGTGCACCAGGACCGTCTCCACCCCTGGGGGTCACGATGCCATTGGGGCACAGTACCCATTGACGCCAAGACACCCACCTGCTGCAGGAATCAGCACAGCTGCAGGGCGGGTTGCAAGGTCCGTGGAGGCACTGTCTGTGTCCGTGGAGTGGTATAGCAGGAGTGTGCTCGGGACTGAGCCAAGTTGGTCCTTGTCCAGACGGATGTGACCGCCGCCATTGACAGGCTGACCCAGGCAGTGGTCTCTGTCGCGGACGATGGAGCACACTGTCAGGTGCCCTGTACCACACACCCCACACAGTGCGCCTCTCACTCCCGCTCCCCGGCGTCGGCGACACCAGGCCTGTCGATGCTGGGTTCTGCTGTGGGCATCCCGAGCACCCTGGTGCATGTTTGTTTGGCAGGATGCAGACCCCTGTGCGGGCAAGGTCACGCTCACGCAGTGGGACCCTGGTGGTGCAACAGCGCCGACCCGGATGTGGCCCTGCTCAGCCTGCCAGTGCTGCTGGGCCACGGTGGGGCCACCCACGCATCCATGGTGGCCGTGGGACAGTGCTACCTGACTGAGCTGTCTCCCAGTGCTGGCCCTGTCTGGTGCTGCCCTGTGTGCAATGTGGTCATGGTGGGCAGTGCACTGCTGGGCTCTGCTCACCACGCTGACACGGACCACCTGCACACTCCTCCCAACTGCTGTCCACAGGCGTGCGTGCATGATGATGCCTGCATTGCACTATACACCAAGGTGCAAGGGTGCCCAGGTCCTGACACAAGTACGTGGACAGTACAGGTGGTGGGGGTGGTTGGTGGTGCTGTGTGTTGGCAATGTTGTTTCCACAGTGTTGTGCTTCTGCCCATGTACGCTGCCTGGTGTGTGTGTGTGTGTGTGTGTGTGTCCATATGAGTGCTCACCCCTCCCTGATGGTGTGTTGGTATGCCTGGAACCTTCAACTCCCCTGACCTTCATGCACGGTGTGTTCCCCTGTGTGCCTGTGGTTTGCGCATGGACAGTGTTGCCTGCACATGTCCCCTTGACTTACCTGTGTTGGGCGTAGTGCTCTTCTGCAATGGTGTCCCGGTGCAGCTGAGCCTGCCAGGTCAGTCGGGGGTCCCTCCGTCCTAGGGGGGCTGCTCATCACCAACATCACCGGTGCCAGTGGCGTCCCCATCGCTGTCCCCCTCTTCGACCTGTACGGCTATCCCATGGTCTTTGGCCATGTTGTGCAGGATGCAACAGGCCAGGAATATCCCACAGGCCTTTTGGGGGCTGTACTTTAGGGCACCACCGGAGGTGTCTAGGCATCGGAAGCGTGCCTTGAGCATCCCAAACACCCGCTCTATGATGTTACGTGTTGCGGCATGTGCCTCATTGAAGCATAGCTGCGCTGCGGTCATGGGGCGCCGGTACGGTGTGAGCAGCCAGGGACGGAGTGGGTATCCGCAGTCACCTGTGTGGAGATAGTGGAGAGCAGTGTCATGTCAGGTCCATATTGACCATATCCTTGTGTGCCACTACCATGGCACCTGTGTCATTCCACCCTTGCCCAGAGTTTGCATTCCATACATGTGTACTCACCCACTAGATGACCCGTGGGGATGTCCCCACTCAAATCGATGGCACAGTGCAGACTGGTGCCATATGAAGGCATCATGTGCTCCGCCAGGGTGTGTGGCACAAACATTGATAATGCCCAGTGGCATCACACACCACCTGGCAGTTGACACTGAAAACCCCTTCGTTCCGAGATGCCTGGCCGTCGAGCAAGGTGGCGGTGAATGGCCACATGGGTGCAGTCTATGTCCCTAGCATGCCAGGCATACGTGCTACCTTGTGAACTCCTGATGTTTGTTGTGCGCCTGCCGTGGTGCTAGGGAAATAGATGTACTCCACAGCATGAGGCAGCAGTGCGCTGAGGAATTGGGTGAGGATGCGTGACATGGCCGACTGTGTAATGCCTGTGGTGTCCCCTGTCGGCCTCTGGAAGGTGCCCGTAGTGAGCAGGCACATGCAGGCTGTCACCTTGGTCTCCACAGATAGAGCGTGACTCCGTCGTGAGGGTGCCTGCATCACATCACTGCACAGCTTGCAGAGCCATCTCAGTATTGCCCTGTTCAGGTGGTACCGGCCCACAATCTCGACATCTGTGTACAGCTCGAAGCTGATGCGGGCACGATACCGCCTGTCGGGGGAATACCGCCGATGGGCCCCTCCGCGGCCACGTCCCCCTGCAGCATGGTGTCTCACCCCCCTCATTACAGCTTCCATGTGGAAGCTGGCACTGTCCATCTCCCTGGCTTCTGCCCCGGCTGCTGTTCCTGTGTTACCCCGCTGCCCCCACTGCTGCTTCCACTGCACGGGCACCCCCGCTGGCCTCTCTGTCCTCCTGGACCCACTGTCCCTGTCTGCCCTTCCAGCTTCTGTCTCTCTCTCTGTCTCTGTCTCTCTCTCCCCAGTTTGCGGCCTGCTCGGTTCTTGCACACGCTTCCTTGAGCCTTTTATTTTGGCTCAATTCCGCTACTGCGCAACTTCCGGCTGAGCCACTCTTTTATGAGCGCATAGTGTTCGAATATCGCAGATTGCGACTTTATGCATGGACCCGCTCCTTCGGTTGTGCATGCCTTCATTTCCATTGCGCTGTTGCTCAGCATGTTTTTGGTGGCGGAACTGGCCCCTTCTGAATATCGCAGAATGGCACATTTTTGGAGTTGCGCACAAGCAACCCTGTTGCACATGGCGCAACCCTTTTGAATATCTGGGCCTTAGACTTTTTCTATCTAATGTATTACCTCTGGAAGTGCTTAAGTTATATCAGAGAGCTATGTCTTTCCAGAGTCCCAAGATGGTATATGGCAAACAGTTCAGACACAAGTATTAGTTTAAACTGTGTCTCCACATCCCTTCTGTGAGTCATCTAGCTTCTCCTTTTATAATAATAAAAAAAATACAAACATGCTGTCCTATCAGGAGGTATATTAAATAATTTCACTTCAGAAGGAAAAGCACTTCCTAAATATGAATCCTTAATTAAACATTTTCTCTTTGATCTTGTGTGGTTTCCTGTTCCCAAGGCAGATTCAAAGGGTTTTACAACTTTTAACACCATGTTGGTATCAATGGCTTGTTCCTTTTAAAACATCATAAAAGTTTATTAGGTTTATCCTCTGGCAGATGGCCATAAAATGCAATTTCTCGAGGAAGTTAATTACATTACAGAGATCTCCTGGACAGTCTACATATCCTGTAGCTTCACTGAAACCTGGGGGGGGGGGCACACATGGAAGCCCAGGGTGTGTTATGTGAGACAATCACATACTATATTTTTATATTACAAATATCATACAATAATCATAACCAGCTAGCCAATCATCACAATCCTCCCCACCTAGACTGAATTTGGGGACTTTATCCCCTACATGGGATGAGCTCCCCAAGTCAGTTCACTCCTCATATAGATGTGACAGGCCATTTGCATTCTGATTGTTTGCTCCAGCCCTATGTAAGATCATCATGTCATACCCTTGCAAGACAAGACTCCATCTTAATAGTCTACCATTAGTTTTTCCTATTTGTGTCAGCCAAACCTGGGGGCTGTGGTCAGTTTGCACCTCAAAATGCTGCCCATATAAGTATGACTCTAAATTTTTTAGGGCCCTCACTATGGCAAGACACTCTTTTTTCACAGTTGAGTAAGCCTGCTCCCTGGGAAGTAACTTTTTACTCAGGTACACTACAGGGTAATCTTTCCTTTGGTTGGAAGTCTGACTCAGTACTGCCCCAATACCCACGTCTGAGGTGTCAGTCTGGACTATAAAGGGTCTGCTATAGTCAGGACTTGTCAACATCAGAGCACTGCACAGTGCCTCCTTCAGTCTGGTAAAGGATTTTTTACAGGCTGGTTCCCAGGTAATTTTCTTAGGCATCTTTTTCTTTACCAGGTCAAATGGGGAGCAGCCAGGGCACTGTAATTGGGTACAACTTTCCTACAGTACCCTGCTTTCCCTAGAAAACTTCTGACCTGCTTCTGCATTTCTGTTCTGGGCCATGCCTTGATCACCTCTATTTTTACTGGGTTAGGATGGAGCTGTCCCTGGCCTACATCATGCCCAAGGTATGCCACTTCAGCCATGGCCACCTGACACTTCTCCGCTTTGACAGTGAGCCTGGCTCTCTGTATTCTGCCCAGCACTTCCATAAGGTTGGACAGGTGCTCCACCCAGCTGGCACTAAAGATGGCAATGTCATCCAGGTACACAAAGGCGTACTCCTCAGCACTATTTAACACCTGGTTCACCAACCTTTGGAAAGCGGCAGGGATGTTCTTCGTTCTGAAAGACATTACTTTAAATTCAAATAAGCCTATAAGAGTGATGAATGCCGACCTCTCCCTAGCTCTGTCTGTTAACTCTACATGCCAATACCCCTTTGTCAGGTCAGTAGTCATAAGGTATGTCGCCCCTCCCAACTTGTCCAGGAGTTTGTCTGTCTGGAGCATCAAGTGAGCATCTGACTTTGTAACTGCATTCAGTCCATGATAGTCCACACAGAAATGAGTAGAACCATCTGGATTGGGCACAAGGACTACGGGTGAGGCCCAGGGGATGTGAGATCTCTGGATTCCCCCTAAATCCAGCATTTTCTCTACCTCCCTCCTAATGTCCTTTTGGACAGTCTCTGACACCCGATATGCAGTCTGCCGTATGGGCATCTGTGTCCCTGTCTCCACATCATGCATTGCTAAGGGGGATAGTCCAGGCTTGGCACTAAACAGTAGGGCAAAGTCTGCTAAAACCCCTCTTATTTCCTGGATCTTGTCCGGGGCCAGCTGGGGAGACAATTTAACTGCCTCGACAGAGGACTCCCATTTGATTTCTTCCAGCAAGTCCAGAAGGGGGTCTCCTTCATCCATCCCCTCCCCAGGACTACATACTGCAAACACCATGTCAGCCTTATTAGTAGAGACCCATTTTTTTAATTTATAAGAAATAGCAAGAAATAAGAAATTTCGGTATAAAAAGAAATAACAAGAAATTCAAGGTATAACAAGAAATTCAAGATATAACAAGAAATAGGAAGAAATTCAGCATATAAAAGGAATAAAATAAAAAAAAATGAATAAAGTGAAAAAAACTGAGTTTTGACAGGCAAAATCTAAATAAATGCTTGCAGTAGTTGTTGTTTAAGCTCCGTTGTTACCACAGAGACGATCCACAAAGAAGCTACAGCGCAACTGTTTCAGTCACAAAATCTTGCAAGACCATAGCATAATCTTGCTTAATACAATGTAGTATACTAAGAATGTGATTTTTAGTGTGCATAAGGTCATTTTGAGGTAATTTATGAATGTAAATGTCATAACAAGAAATAAAACTACATTTTCAATTAGTAAAAAGAAATAAGAAATTCCAGAAAAAGAAAAAGAAAAATTGTAAAAAATAAAAAGAATTTCATGGGTCTCTACTTATTAGCATATGGCTTTATCATGTTGACATGGTACATTCTTTCTTTATGTCTTCTGTCAGGTAACTCTATAATATAGTTCACGTCATTTACCTTTCTAACTACTATGTATGGTCCTGCCCACTCAGCCTGCAGCTTGTCTTTCTGGACCGGAATAAGGACCATGACTTCCTGACCCATGAGCGAGGTCTCGCTCTGTGGTCGTACCACACTTTTTGTTTCTGTTGGGCTGCTGTCAGGTTGCTCTGGGCTGTCTCCATAAGCTCCTTCAGCCTTTCTCTAAACTTAAGGATGTAATCCACTATGGGAGTTCCCTGGGTGGCAAGCTTGCCTTCCCAGTCCTCCCGGGTCAAGTCTAGGGGTCCATGTACCCGGCATCCATATAAGAGCTCAAAGGGGGAAAACCCTGTCGACTCTTGGGGCACCTCCCAGTATGCAAGCAACAGGTGGGGAAAGTATTTCTCCCAGTCCCTCCCATGCTGTTCAGCAAATGCTTGGAGCATTGACTTCAGGGTACCATTAAATCTTTCCACAAACCCATAGCTTGCGGGCGATAAGATGTCATGCATCTCTGCACCACCCCACACTTCTCCCACAAACATTTCATCAGGTCTGACATGAAGGAACCCCCTCGATCAGTGATTGTCTCATCCAGAAACCCAACACGGGAGAAAATCCCTAGTAAGGCATCTGCCACTCTGTCTGTCCTCAGTGAGGATACGGCGACTGCCTCAGGGTACCGGGTGGCATAATCCACCACAGTCAGGATGAACCTCTTCCCAGAGAAGCTGTGGGTATTTAAGGGCCCCACAATAACCATTCCCACCATCTGGAATGGCTCATCCATTATGGGCAATGGAATTAGGGTGGCTTGCATTTTCTTACCTGCCTTCCCTATTTCTTGGCACCGGTGACATGACCTGCAATACTCCTTCACCTGCTGGGTGAAGTTGGGCCAATAGAAATTCTGTGCCAATCACTGTGTAGTGCATGCAATTCCCAGATGACCAGACAAGGGAATAGTGTGTGCAATCTTGAGCAACTGCTCACGGTACTCCTAGGGAATGACAAGCTGCCTGCCTATCATCCTTCCCTCTGTCTTTACAGCCTGAGTATATATCAGTCCATTTTCCCAATAAAACTTATGTTTACCATCACCTCCCTGTGCTCCATCACAGTCTGCCCAAACCCTCAGCTTCTCTAGACTAGGGTCACTTTTCTGAGGAGCTGAAAACTCCTTACACATTCCCAAGGCATGGGACAGGTCCCCTTCAGTCTCTAAACTAGAGTCCCTAGCACTAGCATCAGGGCACTCAGAATCACTGTCGTCACTAACCATCTGACAATGGGTCACCCCTCCTTCTTCGGAGTAATCCTCAGTAGCTGTGCGGTTAACTGCTACTGGGGAAATTTCTACCCCCTTTTCATTAGTCTTCACATCAGGAGACACAGGCTGGGGAACCAGCCTCCCAGTGGTTTCCACAATTGCTTCTATGGGGTCCAGGGAACTACAATTTCCCCTTCCCACTTGGCTACAGGTAACTGCACACACCATCCCCTGTTTGAGATTGTTGCCAAGGATGACGTCAACTGCTAAAGTTTTGGCTACAGCCACCTGTTGCACTGATCACCCTGTTTCACCCCAGTCTAGGAGAACACTAGTGAGTGGCAATGTTTTCTCCTCCCCAGTGAAATCTTGTATAGTTACACATTCATTGGGTATACGCTGACCAGGCTCTACCAGATCCTCTTTAACCAATGTCAGGGATGCCCCTGTGTCCCATAACCCTTGTGTCTGTACACCATTCATGGTGACTGGGTGCATGTGTTCCCTCATGTTCACAGGCATGCTTCCAGGGACACACAAACAACCCACTTTATTCCTAGCCTTTTTGCATATTGCTTATCCTTTAGAGACACTGTCTGGCAAAATGTCCAGTTTCTTTACAAACCCAACATTTGTTTCTTTTCTCAGAAAAATATTTTCTTTGAAACCTGGAGCTAACTGGTTTTGGTGGAGGCAGTGAGGGTTTTAGCTGTCCTGAAGGCACGCATTTCCCTTTCTGTGCTGCCACGCATACCCCATTCACTTTCAGAGCAGGTCTGCTCTTGGCATAGCAGTCTGAGAGTTCAGCAGCCTCTTGCACTGTTTTGGGATCAGTCCTCCAGCCAGGTTGTCAGCTCTGCTGGGCATGCCCAAAAAAAATGTTCTGACAATATAGCATTTTCAATTTTATCTACAGAGTTTGCTTCAATTATTTCCCACCAACATTTTAAAAACTGACTGTTTCGTGGCTAGCTCCTCATAGCTCATGTCAGGACTTCTCCTTACCTTACAGAATTTAGCTTTGTATGCTTCTGCAGTTAAATCAAACTTTTTGAAAAGTGCAGCTATAAGTTTGCTGTAATCATTACTGTCCTCATTGTCCATTTGACCCAATACATCCTGAGCTTTCCCGGTGAGTAGGGATGATAGCTGGAAGCTCCAGGACCCTCTAGGAATTTTGCCTGAATACAAACTCTGTCATAGGAATTTAAAAAGGCACCCATATCCTCCTCCTCTTTAAATTCAGCTATCAATTTGGAATTAAATTTGTAACCCAGTTCTGTAGTTCCAGTTAAAACAAAGCCACTTACCTGTTCTGGTGCTGGTGGTTGGAGTCTTAACTTCTCCAGTTCATGTCGCCTCTGGCACTCACACTCTTCATATCCCTCCTCTCACTGTTCACGATCCCTCTTCTCCTCTGCGGCTCACTGTTCTTGCTTCTTTTCTCTCTGGAACTCCAACTCCATTCTGTGCAACTCAGACTGCAGTCTGATTGCTTCTGGCTCCAGAATGCTGGTGACCTTCCCCTGCTGCTGTGGCCCTTCACTTGCACTGGCTCTGCTGTCCTCCCCACTGGATCTGGACACTGCACTGGATGCTGACCCTTCCACATCCAAGGTTTGGTTCTTTACATTCACAGTCTGTGACTCGATGCTCTGGGCATCTGCTGCCATCAGGGCATACACGAGGTTCTGCTTGGTGGCTCTCCACTCTTGCAGGCCTCCTCTGTCCTGGCACAACTGTCTCAAGTAGTCTGCAGTGTACCCACTGTAGTTGGAAGTCATCTGCTTCCCTAACTATGGCTACTCTAACTTGCACTTTAGGAAAAAAATAAAACAGTTAGGAACTTGACTGTAAGCAAAATTATATAGCTCTGATTCCTTTTTAAAAATAAATCATTGCCTTATTTTTCAAGTGAGCTGCACAGTATTAAGCTGACACACTGAGCAGTTAAAACTTGTGTTACCAATTTTTTTATGCACCACTTCTAACCAAATCTGTCACAAATGCATTCAGCAGGTCAGGCCATCTGCTCCCACAGTGCCAACCTCAGATCGCAATAATGTGAACAGGTAACAGACAGGATAACAATCGTGTCTGCTTTTGTGTTCAAATCACCTTTAGTCTCAAATTCTGAGGGGATTCAAATGGTGAAACTTATGCTAGCGTACCCAATGTACAGGCTCAGATACGTACCCTCTTCGAGGATTGCGGTACAATCTTTTGTCAGGGGCACCAAGCCAGGCTTCCAAAATGAACCCTTAAAACTCTATAAGAGACCTTAGTTGTATTCTTACCTTTCCCCAGTTTAGTAACACATCAAGCCCTTCAGAACAGCTGTCAAACTTAACCACGTTTACATCACATGCAAAAAAATAACTTGGAAGACACACCCAGGCACTATCTTGAAAAAAAGATTTTACTAAAAGATGATAAAAATATGAAAATGTAAACAAAGAACAATATATCAAAGAGCATCACAATCACATAAAAGAAAAGCAAAGAAAACTATGGAACAAACTTCTACCAAAATACATTTAGACTTTTTCTATCCAATGTATTACCTCTGGAAGTGCTTAAGTTATATCAGAGAGCTGTGCCTTTCTAGAGTCCCAAGATGGTATATGACAAACAGTTCAGACACAAGTATTAGTTTAAACTGTGTCTCCACACCCCTTCTGTGAGTCATCTAGCTCCTCCTTTTATAATCAAAAAAAGTACAAACATGATGTCCTATTAGGAGGTATGTTAAATAATGTCACATCAGAAGGAAAAGCACTTCCTAAATATGACTCCTTAATTAAACATGTTCTCTTTGATGTTGTGTGGTTTCTTGTTCCCAAGGCAGATTCAAAGGGTTTCACAACTTTTAACATCATGTTGGTATCAATGGCCTGTTCCTATTAAAACATCATAAACGTTTATTAGGCTTATCCTCTGGCAGATGGCCATAAAAATGCAATTTCTCAAGGAAGTTAATTACATGACATTGATCTCCTGGTCAGTCTACATATCCTGCAGCTTCACTGAAATCTGGAGGGGGGGGGCACCCATGGAATTCCAGGCTGTCTTATATGAGACAATCACATACTATTTTTTTATATTGCAAATATCATACAGTAATCATAACCAGCTGGCCAAGTGTCACACCATCCATTAAATAATGGTGGTCAGGCTGATGGGATGTTTCTCCCTCCTGTCTGTATAACTTATGTTCTTATGTTCCATGTTCAAACAAATCATGTGGATATGCAAGTAATGTAAGACAAGCAACACTTTCACTTCCTCAAAATAAGTAAGCGTGTCACCTTGGCACAAAGAATGGATAAACATGTCTTGCAGTCTCTGTCTCCCCACAATGAGCTCCAACTGCAACCCTTTCCTACATAACAGCCAAACTCAAAGCCACTGCTGTGGATTAGATTCTCAACATAGAAGAATGTCACCCTACCCCCACCTTTGCCACACCTGACAGTGCCCCAAAATAACCTGTCTCAGTGGTTCCTCTGTCCCCTGCCTTATGTCCTTGGTGACAGCTGGTTGCACTTCCTGATGACCTGCAGTCACTAATGCATATCAGGGGAAAGGAGAGCAGTTTTTTTACCTCCACTCACTCACACCACAGGACTGCATTATCCCCTGTTCAACTCTCATCTGCAAAAGTGGATGGAAGTTACTGTAAATTTAGGTGAATTCAAACCTTCGCTGAGGATGCTGTGCAGCTTCCATGGTCACATGATCTTACCGCCAACAGCAACTAGTTACACTTTGCACCATTTTCCCATCACTTGGGACTGGGGACACACTGGAACATTGGTGATGAATCTGAACGAGAGAGGGAGGGTACTGCAGGACACTAGGGAACACTTCATGGGGCCAGGGAGAAGTGAAGATCACTGTTGGACAGCAGTAAAAGAAACAAAGGGCCTGGGAGGGGGAAGAATGGACCACTGAACACCAGGAAAATCTATACAGGGCTGGGAAAAGGAAGGAAGGAAAAAGCTTCACAGTGCCATAAAAGAAGAGGATTACTGCTGACACAAGGGAAGGCTACACAAGGCCAAGCTGAGTGTTGGAGTTACTGCTGGACACCAAGAAAAGTTACAGAGGGCCTGAGAGGGAAGTGCCTTACCACTGGATACTAGAAAATGGGGATAGGGAGATGGAGAGGCATTACTACTGGGCACATGCTCTGCTACAAGGGGCTGGAAAAGGGAGAGGATTTAATGGTGGACCCCTGGGAATGCTTGCTATACGGGGCTGGGGAGAGGGAGTGAGAAGCAACAAGGTGCCATGGAGAAAGAGGGGATTTAATGCTAGATGCCAAGGAAAGCTACATGGGCCAG
Source organism: Neoceratodus forsteri (assembly GCA_016271365.2). Classification (NCBI taxonomy): domain Eukaryota; kingdom Metazoa; phylum Chordata; order Ceratodontiformes; family Ceratodontidae; genus Neoceratodus; species Neoceratodus forsteri. The sequence goes on along the minus strand of CM057455.1, from coordinate 909,636,799 downwards.
AGAGAGGAAACTGGTTACTGCCGGGCACAACAGAAAGCTGTACTGGGGAGACTGTGGTAGTGGTGAAGTGGTAGACACCTGACAAAGCTACACAGGGCAAAGCAGAGGAACTTCCAGGTGCAGTTGGGTACAAGAGAAAGCTGTATCAGAAAGGAGAGAGATAGAGGTGAAGTAGTAGGCACCAGGAAAACCTATGCAGGGCCAGAGAGAGAGAGGAGAGGAGAGGAGAGGTACTAATGGACACCAGCTAAAGCCAAACAAAATCCTATTACCCAGTCTTTATGATTCCACTCCTGTGCTCTGTTGCCCCACTCCATTTTCTTATTGCCACAAGAGTTTTGCCTGGTGCTATGCTGTCAGCCCATCCACACTACATGAGTTGCTCTGTTCTCCAGCAACCACCAGTGGCCAGCTACTGCCACATCTCCTGCTGATCTTGAATCAAACAGGTGGCCATAATGATGACACCCTGTGTGAGGTAGACCTACTGCTGACCTTACCCTCTAGTCTCAGGCCCTGGGTGCCACTCTTTTGTCAGTGAGTCTCACCAGCAGATTAGCTGCTCCCACTGCTTCTGCTGCACTGCATTCAAGGAGATGTGATATTCTGTCACCATCTTCCAGCCTGTCTATCTTTTGCAGCAGTAGAAGACCTGAGCAGTGGTGCTGGGCCTGGGCAGGGTGGGAGCTGAGTAGGGTGAGGAATTGCAGCGGTGCTGGTCAGCAACTGGGCAAAGTGAGCAAGACTGGAGAAAGGGAAGGGGTAACTGTTAAACACCATGTAACACTTCACAGGGATGGGGAGGAGGAGAAGGAATATCTCTGGCTATCAGAGAAAACTACATAGAGTTGGGGAGGGGGAGGCTTACCACTGGACAACAGGGAGTGCCAGCACAGGACAAGAGAAAGGGAGGGGGATACCTCTGGTTCACAAACCATGAAATCCGGATCAGGGAGTGTCTCACACTCACTTGATCCTGAGACACTCAGTATACACCAGCCCCAATAGCATAGCTGGTGAGAGAGAGAGAGAAAGGTGAGCATTCTACCAACATTCCACTTTAGTCAAATCTTTCAGTTTGAAAGCATAAGCCCATTCCCCTCTGCTGTCAGGAAAGAGAAGGTCACAGCAATATCACGAAACAAGTAATCATAAAGGGATACATTTACAATTACTTTTTTTTTATCTCTAAGGCATTAGGATTTGAATTCCATTAGGATGCATCTGTCTGTCCGTAGAATAACAAATAATGCTATTAGTGTGACACAGATACTCTGTTCTTTCACTCATAGACAAATTGGGCTGTCATCACAGCAGAGGTAGTTTTCTTATTCAGTCTGATGATTAACTACATCAGTAGGTGAACACAAGGTAAGAAAGGTGTTAGTTTGGGGTGAAGTAATTGTATGTTAAACTAATTCTATCAAAAATAGTCTATGCAGCTGTTTAAAAAAAAATAATACAAGAATATAATTATTTCAATTAATGGTTTATAATAACTAGTGAGCAATTTTTTCAATGAGGGCAACCAGTTATTATTTGCCATAATAATCAGCCAGTTATTATGGCAAAATATTTGCCCAAATTGTCACTTTCAGTGCAGCCTGTTCTCACAGCTGCTGTCAATAAGGGCTCCACGCTGTGGCTGTGCAGCTGTGAGAATGCTCACACTAAGTGACCGGGTGAGAAAAAATAACTCACCAGAAACTAGGAAAAACAATAATGGGATGGAGTTCATCTAAAATGTAATACACACCCTTGGTTTGTGATGATGATCTAAACCACTTGAAGTTTGCTATTGGGATTTATGTAGCATCACACACCTTGGGAGTGTAGTACATATAGAATAATACGTGGGTGGGTGGGTGTAACCATAATTTTACACAAAACCGAGATGTGGGGTGCTACATAAATCCCAAAGGTGACACCCAAGGGGTTTATAAAAGCATCCCATACCATGGGTGAGTATGTACAAATTCTGGTTTTGCGTTCACCCACCAGTGTTTTATTTTTAGTTACTAGTGACCATTTTTTTTTCTTTCAGCACAGCTGAGTCAGTTAGTGCAACACTTCTGTAAGACACAGACACACACACCCATACACATACACTGCCTGTCTCTCCCTTTTCAGTACAGGCATTAATTTGTTTTTTCATTACTTTTTTTTTTAATTACAGTGCAAACCACAATGGTTTAAGTAAGATAGTAAGTTGTGGTCCATTTGAATAGCCACACTGTGTGTGGAAGCACTGCTTGAAGGGTTCGAGCAGTAGGATCAACCAGATAGATTTTTGATATTGTGAAGGCAAGATCAATGAAACAGATACTTAAAAATGTAAAAAATAGTATCTGCCTTCACAGTGTGAAGCAAAGCTTGAGTGCCAGTGCTTGGTACTGGAGCCCCCAATTTGGGTGAGATGTTTGGTCCACCCACAGACAGACCAATGAGCTTGATTGACAGCTATTCATTAAAACCGTCCAGTTGTAACTAAATTTATCAACTGGATGGTTGTACCATGGGATAAAACTCCCATTATCTGTGTATAAAAAATTATCACCAGTAATTACATGTTCATAATTCACCCCATCCCTTGCACTATTCTCTATATAATGAACAACTGCTTCTGCTTTTCTGATGTTGAGTGTCTGTGCACCTGTCTTGTCTAGAAATGGCTGGGTTCTAAAACAGAACCTCATAGAATCTGTTGGTTCTAAGACTGAGAATCCAAATAGATGACCATTTAAAATGTTTTTTGAGGGAATTAAAAATCAAATGATCAACTACTATGTAATTAGCATGTAAACAACATGACAATATTATTCAAATATGTTCAATTTACTTGATTTGAAATTAGGTTAGGAAAACAAGAACAGTTAAGAAACTTCCTGGTTTCTAACTAGAATTAGAAAATATTTTGAGAGGATTAATCCACCCCCAGTCTTATAGGGAGACACGTTTTACAACTATGAGCATCTCAGCGCATTTAGAGAATAGCATGTACTCATTATACAACCCCTCTATCACCCCATACACATAACTGCACAAACCAACCCCTACTGTACGTGCACATTTTTCACCAGAGCACCTTTCCTGTGGCTAGAAGGGTTGAGCAAACCCTTTTATTGGTTCAGGGTTCCCATAATTAGGTTTCTTAACCTGGAATCTGAATACCAAAGTATTTTTTATTAAAATAGTCTAACATATCATGGGCTTGATTTTCAAAGGTTGATGCAGGGCTTCTGTCAAGCCCTGCTTCAACCCCATTGTTTGGCACAATTGTGCTAAACTCCTTTGATGCAGCTGCATCCAATGTTAGTACACTGGCTGCTATTGCAACATTTTCCACACTTTATGGCACCTTGTGCCAAATATTTGGCACAAGCCCCCTAAAAAGGGTCCCCCAAATGGCACAAGTTAGACTGGAGAGTGCTGATCTAGCTTGCGGCATTTGGTGCAGAGAACTGAAAATCCCAATCAGCATCCAGAGAATTTTATTTATTGAAATGTTTTACCAGGAAGGCATACTGAGCAACAAGTTGCTTGTCTCCCGGTGTGACCTGGGGGGAAGGGGTACAGTGAGGATAGAGCAGTAATACATACATACAAGTTACATAAATCAACATTTGCATACATTTGCATAAGACAAGTGAATATACAGTGTACCGTGCAATAGGTGCATTGATAGAGCAGGCATTTGCATAATATAAGTGATATATACGTGTGTCATACAATAAGGTTAATTTCAGAGAACAAACATAAGTGCAAGAGGAGGTGGGGGAAGGATCAACACAAACACAGAGAGACATGGAAAAATAAGCAAGGGGAGTTTAGCTGATGTGAAAAAAGGATGGAAAGACAGAGCAGAGAGAGGCATCAAGTTGAAGATCTTACAGGGAAGAGTAAAAAAGTAATGAAATATGCAAGAGAGATGGGTAGACCTAAGAGTGTATAGGCAAAAAAAAATGTTCATTTGGGGAAAAAGAATTACTGTAAGTATCGAAGTATCAAAGCGCAGATCCGAGGAGGAGATGGTGGATTGAGGAGGAGGGGAGAAGCCTGGTCCCTGAGGGACCCCTTCAGGATGCTGAGAATCCTGCAAGGGGACTGAGAGGGCTAGAGTGAAAAGGGGGAAATATGGCAGAAGGACTTTAGAAAGGGTAGGGAGAGAGGGCATGAAGTGAGGGTTAACAACTAGGAGACACATAGGACCAACCCAAAGGAACCCTTCAGGATGCTGAGAATCCTGCAAGGGAGTGTGGAAAGCCAATTGCAGTGAGTGAGGGTGAGACAGAAAGTGAAGCCTAATCCAAGGAGGACCCCTTCAGGATGCAGAGAATCCTACAAGGGGACTGATAGGAGTAAAGGAAATGGAGGGGGTGAGGTAGGTGTAGGAATATAGAGAGGGTAGAGGAGACAGGGAGGCAGTGAGAGCTTAAAACTAGGGAGGCTGGGACCAAGCAAATGAGACATCTTCAAGATGCTGGGAGTCACATTATCAGTGCAGGGAGGTCCAGCCAGAGAAGGAGAAGGAGGGGAAGAGAAGGAGTGTTGGAATCTAAGGAGGAGGGTGTGTGGAGTTTGATCAGGGAAGATCAAAGTATAAGTGCAGAGAAATGGGGGAATTGGATTTGTAGGAGTTTAGGGGACAGAGTTAAGGAGAGTTGTAGCAGGTACCGCTAGATGCAAGGTGATTACAGAGGGCAGTTCTGATGGAGTAGAAGGAGGAAGACTGGCGAAGTTTGAGGGGGGAGGTAGTTCCATAGTTTTGGTAAGCACATCCCGTCGCATTAGAGAGAAAAGTGAGAGCGAAACAAGGAGGAAACTACTTTGGTTCTCAAAAACAGTAGTAGAACAGGTCAGAGCCAAACGTCTGGCCTTCAGGAAATATAAGGGAATGCAGTGGGATGAGGATAGGGAGGCATACCAAACTTTCCTAAGGGAAGCAGGGAAGGCACTAAGGCAGACAAAAGCACAAACCAAGGAAACACTAGCATAAAGAGTAAAAGAAGTTTCCAAGACTTTCTACATATACATTAGTGAAAGGAGGAAGTCCAGAGGGGGTATTGCTAAGATCAAAGGGTATAAGGGGGAGTATGTGGAGGAGGACCAAGGAAAAGCATCAATCCTAAATAGATATTTCTATTCAGTATTTATGGAGGAGAAGATAGGGCAGGGCCCACAGCTCAGCACTGTGGACACAGGGGGGAGGGAGGTGTGCACTAGTCCTTTCACAAAAGAAAGGGCCCTACAAGAGCTCGCTAAGCTGAAGGTGGACAAGGCAATGGGACCTGATGGCATACATCTCAGAGTCCTAAAGGAGCTAAGGGTGGAACTAGCAGAGCCATTATCAGAACTGTTTGGTGAGTCTCTGAGCACAGGAGAGGTCCCAGAAGACTGGAGAAGGGCTCATGTGATCCCGCTCCACAAGAGTGGTAGCAGGGAGGAGGCAGGGAACTACAGACTAGTCAGTCTTACCTCGGTAGTGGGCATGATTATGGAGGCACTTCTTAAGGAAAGGATAGTGCAACACCCAGAATCCATAGGAGCACATGATCCAAGACAGCATGGGTTTACAGCAGGATGGTTCTGTCAAACTAACCTCATAGATTTCTTTGACTGGGTAACCAGAGTGGTGGACCAAGGGAGTGCAGTTGATGTCACCTACCTTGACTTCAGCAAAGCTTTCGATACTGTTCCACATAGAAGATTGATTAATAAGCTGGGTAGGCTTGGGATGGATCAGAAGTTGGTCAACTGGGTGGAAAACTTGTTGGCAGGCAGAAAACAGAGTGGTGGTAAATGGTATACAGTCAGAAGAGATGCAAGTCATAAGTGGGGTACTTCAGGGATCAGCCCTGGGGCCAGTCCTCTTCAATATCTTCATCAGTGACATTGCAGATGGACTGGAGTTTAATGTTAGTCAGTTTGCAGATGACACCAAGATCTGCAACAGAACAGATGATCCAGATGGGGTGGGCAGAGTGAGAAGAGATCTGGATAAACTGGCAAAATGGTTGGAAGAATGGTAACTGGTTTCACACAAAGAAGTGCAGGATCATGCAAATAGGGAAGAGAAACCCTGAAGCCACCTATAATTTGAGAGGGGAGTTGCTGGCAATCACAAAAGAAAAAAGAGACTTGGGCATCATCATCACAGTTGACCTGAAATCATCCAAGCAGACCATTAAATCAGTAAATAAGGCTAGAGGGATGTTGGGGTGTATTAGTAAGGGCATTGCAAGTCATAAGCAGGCAGTAATAATCCCTCTTTACAAGGCACTGGTTAGGAACCATCTGGAGTACTGTATGCAGATCTGGAGGCTGCACCTGCACAAGGACATTAACAAAATGGAGGCAGTCAAGAGAAGGGCAACCAAAATGGTGAGGGACTGCATCAGAAAACATATGAGGACAGATTAACGGAGCTCAATATATATATCCTGGAGCAAAAGAGGGAGAGATGTGATATGATCGAAACATTCAAACATCTTAAGGGCATTAACAAGGTGAAAGAGTCTAACATGTTTCAATATAAGAAAAATAGCAGGACAAGAGGACACAGCACGATCAATACAGATGAGTATGAATAGATAGGCCACTGACAGAGTAAAGGTCTATGGCATATTCATAAGGTAGAAAAAATGGGCAGACTGGATGGGCCTTTGGGTCCTTATCTGCTATCAACTTCATGTTTCTATGTTTCTATGAGTAGCCAGTCTGATTAATGATGGTGGATCTGCGGAATACAGACAGTGTACAGTAGTGGGTAGATCTAAGGGAGTGGGGGGGCATGGAGTTATAAATAAGGAGGAGAGGTAGGATGGGAGTTCACCCAACCAATGCTTGGAGGTAAATTTAGCACAGTGAAAAAGGCACCTGTTTCAGAAAGAAGGGAAGGATAGGGCCTGATAAAGATTGCAGAGGTGGGTGCAAGAGGGAGCAACAAGGGTAAAGCGGCAAAAGGAGTCGAAGTGGGCATCCAATCTGGTCAAGGAGGAATTACATGCAACACTGTAGACTACATTGCAGTAGTCAAAAAATGGGGACGATCATCTTCTGGACAAGTTCACGCCTGGCCGTTGCAAGCCATCTGTGCAATATGTGTGGCACACCAGGGGCTTGCAGCATTCTCAGAGCTTTTGAAAATTGAGCCCCATATCTCAAATTTTTTATATACCCCCTCCCCACTAACTGGCACCATCCTCCAGTCTCCCCCCACCCTATCACCCCAGTGTTCTCTGGGACACACCTGTCTGGCTCTTCCCCTAGGGCCCCCCCAATGGCTTTGACGGGACCCACCTTAAGCCCCACCTAAAACAGGATCCAGTTTGTGTGGACATTCTCAGATAGCTGGATGCAAGGCCTATGAGGGACAGGTGTCATCCTACTGGTCAACATTTTCCACTTTTCTCCCCTGGCACAGAGGAAGTGGCATGCAATGATACCAATGGCCATACTGCACACACTTCAGTACGCAGCATGATGGATGTCTACTCCACCTCTGCTCTTCCCTTGTGTGCGGTCTCAGTGTGCAGACCCCCAGCTGCCACAAGGGGCTAGGCTAACACCGGGCACCAGTCCCACCCCGCCATGGAGGAGGAAAGCAGTCCCTGGGATGCTCGCTTCTCCTCTCCCCCAACTGATTCTCTCACTCCTGAGCTCACTTTTGAACTTGGGCCATTGGCACCACAAGTAGCAGCATTACTGCTGTACCAGTGGGCCAACCATATCTCAAATTCTAAAATCATTTATTTACTCAGGACAGCCCAGCTGAGATGCAATGTATCTTTTATCAGTAGGGTTCTCGTTTAAGAGAAAAACAAAGTAAAATGAGCACACACTGGCTGGTTGGAAACAGCACACTGCAAACAGAAGGTATAAATTAGATTTCAATCTCTTTATTCACATAGAATTTGCTCAACAGTGTGCTCTGAGGTAATGCCTGTCATGGCTACAGCAGTTATCTCTGAGCACACTTTGATCACGTTATATAGTGGTGCTCTGAGTTATGTTTCTTCTGGTCTAGTCATGTCAATCCGCACCTCTGGAAAAGAACTCACAAGATTGGACAGAATCAACATTGCTAATTGCTTAAGGCCAAAAGGGTTGATAAGACTTTTTTCTGGTATATAGGAGAAAAGAGGAAAACAAGGCAGGGGATAGTAAGGGTAAAGGGGGAAGGGGAGTGCAAGTGGAAGGGGACTTCAACAAATCAGAGGTGCTAAATAGGTACTTCTGCTCAGTCTTTATGGTGGAACGGGAAGGAAGGGAACCAGTATTAAGGGAGAGAGGAAGTACTGACATAAAGGTGAATCCTAGCCTGATCAGTGAGGACAGGGTTATAAAAGAATTAGGTAGGTTGAGGGCAGACAAGGTTATGGGTCCAGCTTCCCTGCATCCTAGGGTACTCAGAGAACTAAGGGAGGAGCTGGTGGCAGCTCTAGCGAGGTTGTTTAACTTGTCCCAGGATATAGGGTGTGTGCCAAAGGACTGGAAAAGAGCAGACATGGTGCCACTTCACAAGAGTGGCAGCAGGGAGGAGGCAGGCAATTATCGCCTGGTCATCTTCACCTCAGTGGTGAGCAAGATGATGAAGGTGATATTAAAAGAAAAGATGGTCAGCTATTTGGTAGAAAGCGGGCTGCCAGACATCTGTCAGCCTGGCTTCACTCAAGGGAGGTCATGCAAGATGAACTTGATCGAGTTTTTCAATTGGGTAACGAGAGTGGTAGATCAAGGAGGGGCTGTGGATGTGGCCTATCTGGACTTTGGGATGGCATTTGACACTGTCCCCCACAGAGGTCTGGTAAATAAGCTGGAATGCTTGAGGGTGGGACAGAAAATAGCAAGGTGGGTGGAGAACTGGCTAATGATCAGAAGCCAATGGGTGGTAGTAAATTGGGTACATTCCAGGGAGGTAGGGGGTGTAAGCGGGGTCCTCCAGGGGTCAGTGTTTGGGCCCATCCTGTTTAACATCTGTATCAGTGACATAGCGGATGGGCTGCAGGGGAAGGTCTGCCTATTTGCAGATGATATGAAGATCTGCAATAGGGTGGACACCCCAGAGGGAGTGGAGGCTATAAGGGAAGATCTAAGATTGCTGGAGGGGTGGTTAGAAACCCGGCAGCTGAAATTCAATGCCAAAAGTGCACAGTAGTGAACATGGGGCAGAATAACCTGCAAGCAAATTACACACAGGGGGGTGTAATTAAGGCAGCTGTGCAGGAGAGGGATCTGGGCATTATAATTTCAGATAACCTTACGGTGGGGGCCCAATGTTGCAAGGTGGTGGGCAAAGCAAAGAGAATGCTGGCATGCATAGGAAGATGTATAACAAGCAGAAGGAGGGAGGCTCTGATGCCACTTTAAAAATCCATGGTGAGGCCTCACCTGGAATACAGGATCTAATTCTGGAGACCTCACCTATGCAAGGACATAGATGGGATTGAAAGGGTTCAGAGAAGGGCCACTAAGATGGTGCATGGGTTGAAGTGGAAGTTCTACAAGAAGAGGTTGAGGGAGTTGGGTTTGTATCCACTGGAGACCAGAAGGGAGAGGGGGGACATGATAGAAACATTTAAATACATGAAGGGGATTAATAAGGTAGGGGGAGCTTATTCACAGGAAAAGTAGGTGCTAGAACTAGAGGCCATAGTCTAAGATTAGAAGGAGGAAGGTTTAGGGGCAATGTGAGGAGGCACTATTTCACTGAGAGGGTGGTGGAGCCCTGGAACAGTCTGCTGGAGGAGGTGGTCGTGTTTGAAACAGTGGAGGGATTCAAGAGGTCATGGGACAGACACAAGAGTTTGAACACAGGATGAAGTGGGGGTCTCTGGACAAGGGAGATAAGTAGGAAGGTTAAGAGGCAGACTTGATGGACCAAAAGGGTCCTTTTCTGCCATCAGATTTCTATGATTCTATGATTAATTGCTATTTGTTTCCAGTCATTATGTCTAGTCATCACTCAGGTCATTGAAACAATTGGTCACAACATGAACAGACAAGAAGGAACATGACACTGAGCACCATTACATATAAATAAAAAGGTGGAAATCTTACTTAAACCTTAACTTTGCAGTGTGCTGTTTCCTGCTGGTCAGTGTGTGCTCACCTTACTTCATTTTTTTCTCTGCTGCTAATTGAGTAAGCATCATACATTTTTCAGTGTGGCCTGCTGTTTTTGATTTGAGGTTCTACTTCTAGCTAGTTTTACAGATGTGTTAGACTAAAGAACAGTCAACCAACCTGAGGTGCAACATATCACAGTGGAATACTGTTTTACTAAATTCTGCACATGATAACAGTCGAGTTCATCAAAGTCAACTGAGTTGTTCAATGTCAAAGAGGGGTTTTGAAAGCCATTTGAAACTTCAGATTGCAGCCTCAATTAAACAGGAGAGAATGCTATTCTACAGGGCAGTTTCTATATCTTCCCAATGGACACATATTCTGTTGTGTTTTATTGCCCAACTTACTCTTTCCCAAGCCACCTTATCACCACTACAAAATGTGGTAAGGCATTCTTGCTTAATTATATTTTTATATATTTTATTGGTTTTTAATACATAAATACATTCATTAGTGACCATACCAACTGCATTCACATCAAATATGGCATGATTTTACAGCTTAAAAATGTTTTAAAAAACATAGTGTTAGTTCTGTGTGTGTGGCACTAAATCAAGAAATGGCAGGACATGCTCGATTCATGTGGATACTGTGTGGTATACACACAGATCTAGCAATTAGAAGGCTGTATTCCCTATGCTGTTTTGTAATGAAGAACAACACTGAGAAGACCAGGGTCCGGATCTTCAAAGTCTGGTGCAGGGCTTACATCAAGCACTGTGCCATAACACTTAGGTTTTGACAGTGCACCAAACCCCTTTGCTGCAACTGTGCTTGATTTTACAATCTCTGGTGCAGTTGCAACAGTTTCCAGCATTTACAGCAGCTTGCGCCAAATATCTGGTGCAAACTTTGTAATAACAGCCCTCAGGATTCCCACAAGCTAGACCACAAAAAGGTGTTCTAACTTTCAAATATTTGGTGCATGCAATAGAAAATCCCAATCCCCGCCATATGTTTGGTGCACCAGGAGCTTGTGGCATTCTCGGACGTTCAAAAATCTAGCCCCAGGTGTCAACTTGGGACTCTGCAGTGAAGTAAAGATTCCAGAGACAGGCAGGAGTTTCTGCAAGTGAGTGGTGTGTGATTTGAGGACAAGTGTGACTGTTTAAGTTGGGCAAGAGATTGGTGAGTGTGTGAGATAATCATGGAAGTAAAAGGAAACCTTGCACCATGGGACAACAGTGCTGCCATAATCCAGAATCTGCATGCAACAACAATCCGGATCACCCATTAACAGACTGAGTCAAGATAGCACTGGATAGTGCAAGGTAATATTCTATCAGTGTCTCAAATACAAAACAAGCATCTGTCAATGCTGAAGTCTGTCTCGCTGGCATTGGCATTGGTAGTGCAGGAGTTAGAGATGCAAAATAGGAATGGCAGTGAAGTATGGAACTGACACCAACCCCGACCCCACCCTGCAGAGACTGACAGGCGCTGGGGTGTGCCTTTGGGGCATCAGCTATAACGCTCATGCCATTTTATCTCACCCTACTCTGTAGACACTGACAAGTTTTGTAGTGTGCTTTGGGGTCTTTGGGCCTTATACTTACCCCATTCCATAAGGAAATACACTGAGATGGGTGTAGTATAGGAGAATGGGCCTCACCCTACCCTGTAGACACTCACAAGTGTCGTGGTGTGCTTTGGGGTCTTTGGGCCTTATACTTATCCCATTCCATAAGGAAGTACGCTGAGATGGGTGTAGTATAGGAGAATGGGGTGAGCTTTAGGGCTGAACACTCCAAGGCACACCTTGATGCCTGTCACTAGCTGTAGGGTGGGGGTGGGGGTGGAATGGCATGAGCATTACAGTCAATGATCCCAAGTCACACCCCTGATGCCTGGCAGTTTCTACAGGGTGGGGTATTTCAGTTGGAAACCCTAACATTGTAGGAGTTTGTCAGTATTTTCACTCCAAATTTTCATCATAGGCTTTTTGTGACCCCACCTCATAAAGAGCGGCATAATCAGTTTGTTTTCTGAAAGGTGGTTTTGCACAGTGGCTATGCCATTTGGAGACACAGGGCCGAAAACACATTTTGGGCAGGATGTAGAAAATGACAACTGTATTGTTCATGAGGAGGTGTGAAAAAATGGCAACGTTGAAAATCTGGAGAGAAAATATGAAAAAGTGGTGAAGTCATGAGCATGCATAGAAACTGAGCAACACACGTCCGTAACCCAATTATTTTTGGGATTTTTTTAGCCACATTTTCAACATAGGCATTTTGGGCCTCCCCTCATGAACAGGGGTGCTGTGATTTTGTTAATCTGTCCCAAAAGTTGATTTCCCACATCCACCACACCATTGTGCGCCACAGGTGCAGAAACAAATTTTGGGCAGGCTGTGAAAAATGACAGCTATACTGTTCATAAGGAGTTGTGAAAACATGCCAGTGTTGAAAATCTGACATGAAAATATTGCACATTTGAAGTTGCAAGGGTGCGTGGAATCTGCGCGACGCACGCTTGTAACACAGTCATTTTATGGACTTTCGTCACTAAATTTTCAACATAGGCATTTTAGGACCTCTGCTCATGAACAGTGCCACTGTCATTTTCTCAAACTGTCCCCAAAACTGATTTCGCACAGCGACCACACTATTCTGAACCAGACATGCAAAAACACATTTCTGCCAGGATATGTAAAATGACATCTGTACTGTTCATAAGGAGGTGTGGAAAAATGCCAATTTGGAAAGTTTGGAGTGAAAGTATTACAAATTCACTAAGTTAGGAGCATGCGTGGAAACAGCGCAACACATGCTCATAAAACAGCCATTTTTTGGATTTTTTTCAACAAATTTGCAACATAGACTTTTTGAGAGCCCCCCTCATGAACAATGGCACTGTCGTTTTGTTACTCTGTCCCAAAAGGTGATTCCACGCAGTAACCGTGAAATCACCTTTCGGGACCCAATAATGCCATGACAGTGATTGAATTCTTGAGGAGGGGCCCCAATAACCCCATGTTGAAGATTTGGCTCAAATATTCCAAAAAATGCCCAAGATATGCACCAAAGTTGAAAAAACCCTATTTATGCCATTATACAGCTTATCGGCATTTCTTCAGTTTACAGTCGACTTTGAAGAGTGCAGACATATTTCCATTCCACCGAAGATCATCGTGCCGGACTCCGGAGGTAAGTATGAGGCATGAGGGTGTGTGGGGAGGCAGGGTGCGCAGAGGGTGGGTGTGGGTTGGGATAGGGAGCTGGGCAGACTGCAAGGGACCGTTTTCTTCTTTTACAGGTTAAAAAAAAACACTGCAGGAATTTTTTTTTTTTACAGGGGCATTTCGCATGCTGGGGTGGGCTCCCAGTGTTCCACCTGAGTGTTTGGGGGGGCTAGCCAATGGGGGATTAGGCACCCCTGTCAGCACATACCAAAGAGGGGCAAGAGCTGAGAAGATTTGGCACCCCCCTCGGCACATAACAAATGGGGGGTGCATTATGCCAGTGGGGAGTGGGCTCCCCCGTTAGCACATAAACTGGATCAGGGCATGCTGACAGGGGGACTGGGCACCCCTGAAGTTGGCTTTGTGGCAGACAGTGTGCTGCCATGTTCACGCTAATGTTTCACCAGGTAAGGCATGTCAGGAGGTGCCGCTGCATATGGCAAGCTTTGCTCTCATTGCAGTGGACCTTTCCTTAGATGTGCTCGCACATTATGTATTCCTGGTGTGGCACCTGCATGATGGCTTATTGGGGAATGAGGGACGCAATTCATGTGTAGCAATGATCCTCATAAGATCATTTTTTTAGATCTAGAAACTTCAAGAGGGGAAAAAGCTGAGGTCAATATGAATATTTGCAGAAAGACAGCCAATAGAAATACTTTACGTTTGTCATCAGCTGCCACCCACGCCATTCAATCTCCAACATCTCAAAAGGATAGTTTTTATATCTCAGAAGGAATTGCAGTATTGAGACTGACTTTGAGAAAGGGTAATATGCCTCAAAGAGAGGTTTAGAGAAAGAAGCTATTCATGTGGCAGCATAACAAAAGCGGAAAATGTTGCATGAAGCCGAAACAGGGAAGAACTGTTGTATGGCAACAATGATTCTCCTGGGGATCATAATAGTGTTAACTCTGTCACAACATTTTCTGCCAATTCAAAATATGTGGAAGGAATCATTAAGAAATACTGGCATGTCCTCATGGATGATAAAACTTTGGAATCCTCTGTGAGCAATACCCCTCCCCCCCATATGGCTGGTCACAGAGCCACATCTCTAAAAGATCATCTAGTACATAGTAAACAACCTAAGGAGGTGAGGGAGGTGGATTGGGTATATGTATGCCCACATACACCCAAGGACGCTTTGAATACAGAAGGTGCATCTATTGCGATGCTATATCAAAAAGGAAAATAATTTGTTAATCCCAAGACTGGTAAAATGATGGCTGTAAGAGATGTGATAGTCTGTGTTATTTAGCTTGCCATGTATAATTGTGAAGCCTATTGCATAGGAGAGACTACTAGGAAATTGTGTGTATGATCTGGTGACCATTTCTGGGACATACAAAGTAAAATTTTAAATTTGGCAATGGTATTGCATGTTCACTCGAGGGACAAATTACAGATTCAAATTCAGAGCGATAGAGAAGGTTCATTCCAATGTTAGAGGAGAGGAGGATGTGGACCAAAAAGTGTTACAGAGGGAAGTTTTCTGGATATTCGCAGTGTGTGCAAATAAATGGCCAGGTCAGAATTTCAGATTTGATTTGGCTCTCTTTTTAAAACATTAAAACTTGAGAGTACTGTTTCTTTGCCCACACAGCATTAACATTATCTTTCTCTTCCTGTTTCAACCTTGTCCTGTGACCAACTTTTGTGGAGTGGTTCCTCAATATCCAAAGGGAAAGGGTTATACGCAAAAAGATGGGATACTTCTGACCCTCTAGAAAGGCCGTTTTGGTGATGTTTTACAGCAGCATGTCTTAAAAGAGGGACACTAGTGGGGTTGAGCACAACCTAATACTTCTACAAGAACTGAGTAAATATAGGCAGAATAAAGCTCTCTTTAATTTGTATGTGCGTTTTTAAACTTGTTTGTGTATCCAATTAGTTGTTATTCTGTCATTGTTATTTAATGGAAGTATAGCTTTAAGGCAGCATTATTTAATGGTGTCACCTTCTGTGCATTGTGCCTTTGAAAAAGCACTGAGAGCAGTGTGAAGCATGTTAGGTAGCTCACAAGCCTGTGGAGATTGCTTGTTTAATTTTTTGTACTCTAGGCACTGCTGGAATAAAGCACTAGCCAGTGCTTTCTCAACTCAGTCTGTTAACAGGCACTGTGAATTGTTGCTTCACGTGAGATACTGTAACCATGTCTCACAAACTTTGTTCTTTTCAGCTAAATGTAATATAGCTAATAAAAGGATAACGCTTGATATTTTTAAGCTACATATATGCCTTAAGTATTATAAACTATACTCTCCCACTTGTACTTGTAATCAATATACAATAAATTAAGCTAGCAACAACACACAAAAGTGCATGCATTATGCCAGACCACCTTATGCCCCAGGTGCGTTGTGAGAAATGAGTCTACAGGCTGAGTGCCTTCAACTACCCAGGAAGTGTGATGATCTGGCATAATGCACACCCTGGAGTGTGTTATTGCACTTATTAAATGGGCTTTTAGTGTAATAATGCAGTTATTAAACTGAGTTATTTAAAAAATTATAAAAGTTAGAATTAATGTGGGATTTTTATCTGCAATAGTCCTTACATCTACTGTTTTTTTTGTGTTTACAGGTTTCAGTTGGGTGTTCTGCCCCAATGTGCTATCCGTAGTTGTAGTTTTTTCCTTTTACAGTGCTGCATCTCCGTGGTGTAGTAATAATGTTATTTCAATTATGGCTGCCTGGTAGTTGCTGAAAGGGTTGCAGTGTCGGTATTGTCTTTGGTGGTGGATGAGGGAGGGAAAGTGAGTAATTACATGTTTGGAGAGAGAAAGAGCATGTGTGACATTTCCAGAGAGGGAGAGGGAAATAGAGACAGCAGTGAGTCAGCAGCTTTGTGGAAGTGGCCATTTCAACCGCACTGCATACCTGTAGAGTGACCAGAAATGGGGCTGGGCTTCCATCCTACCAGAAATTAAAAGAATTGTCAGCAAGGAGGGAAATGAGAGAAGTTAGAGTTTTTTTTCATTTATTTGTAAAATATTGGCTGGAGAACCACGAGTTGAACAGTGTGAACACAAGACTAAAAGGCGGCTGAAACACGGCTTTCAGAAGTGAAGGAAAAAAAAAACTGCTGCTGACAAAAGTAAGGGAATTGTATTTCTTTCACGCATGTTCAATTTTGTTTTGGTTGGTGGTACTGGTGGCAGGGGGAGAGTGTGTGGATGATGTATTGCTTCACTGTGGATACAGTCCAGAAAACTACAGTGACTGCTTAGTGAAGAAAAAAAGGTTGCCAAACAAGTTTTCAAAAATCAGTTGGGTAGTGATTTGTGATAAGGCTAAGTACCACGATGACCATGCGGAGAGCTAGATCACAACACAGTAATGTGATCAGTGTCAGCCAATCAGGGGCTCGATTCAGAAAACCTTTCCCCAATACAAACCTGGTTTGCGCAGTGCAAACCGTGATTTGCGATGAGCTGGTATTCACAAAAACCCAGTTTGCACCAGGGCAAAGTGTGGAGGATGCCACAATGCAAATGAGATGAAGGGGACGTGAATATTACATGGCTGCCTGATTCACAAAGCATTTGCTCTGTGCAATGGCCTCTTGAGTGGTCCCTTCAAGCAGAGCAAATACTGCCAACTGAGATGTGACAATATCCCACGCAACCCTAGTGACTGGTCAAGGTGCTGTGGCACCTTCCCAGGACAACCAAAAACTGGACAAAGTAAAACCCAAAATGCTTCCCTGGAGGCTAGTGGTCACCCCCTCTCCTGATTCCTCACCTGATATAAAAAAGAAAAGTTTCCCTGGTGGCTAGCTGGTCCCTCCCTCTGCCAAATTGTCATCCTGTTTAGAAAATCATATATCTCCCCAGTGGCTAGGATCCCTCCCCCACTAATCACCATCCCATTTAGAGGAAAACATAGCTCGCTGGTGACCAGTAGTCCCTCCTCCCACCTGATCACCCACCTGATAGATATAAAAAATTTTCCCTGGTGTCCAGTGTAACCCCTCTATCCCCGCCCCTCATATAATAATGTGACACATTTCCCTGGTGGTCTAGTGGACCCCCACTCTATCCCCAATCCCCTGTATAGTGACTATAAACCATACCCTGGTGGTCTAGTGGACCCCCACGCTGGCAGGGAATGACCCACCACCCTGCTTCCCTCCAACCCCAACTCCCAGCCGGCGACTAGCACAGCTCTCCTCTCTCCACCACAACTGGCTGCTGACTGAGCTGTCTTGAGTGCCTACTGTATACAGTAATCACTCAGTGACATTGATGGAAAGCTGCCTGCCATCAAATCTGTCTGTCCACTGTGTTTAAGAGGTTCCTAATACCCACTTGGAAGGAGGTCAGCACTATTTGGATACTTTTGAACCTTCAGTTATTAATCATAGATGTCTGACAATAGCAAGTAGTATTTTGCAGAGTCAAACATATGTGACCCTGAGCATTATTAAATGTAGCTGTGGTCATCCTTTTGACAGATACTGTAGGTAAATCGGTGCTCAGTTTTTAACTTTTATACTATTATATGTTAGCACAACCTCCTCTTCTTTCCTTGCCAGACTGGACACCCTCTGCAATGCATTTTATCACTTTGCTACTATCCTCTCCCTTCTACTCACCACTGCTCCTCTACCCCTTTCTAGCCATCATCTACTCCATCCTATCCATCCTCTCCCTACCCTCTCATCACCAGTCTCATTGTGCCTCCTTCTTCTCCAAATAATGGTTTGGAACACTGCCTTCTTACATTTTCTCACTTCTTTCTCCCATTCCCTCTGTCCTATACTTCCTCTTCTCCAGGAATCATCACACCTTCTCTCTTCCCCACCCTCACTCCTCTGTTGGGCAGTCAGCCTTTTTCTATCACCTTCCCTCCCTCTAGAACCTGCTCTCCTTCTCTCATGATCTCTCTCCTCCACTGTTTCTTTTAGACACCATCTAAAACTCCTTTCCACTGCCACCTTCTCTTGTCGTCCCCCTCTCTAAACCTTCTGTTTTGGAGCCCTTACAATCCCAGTTGCTGGGCCTCCTCCTAAGAAAAAAAATAGTAACATAGAAATCTGTCAGCAGAAAAGAACCCCATCAGCCCATCTAGTCTGCCCCTATCCCCTCCCCATAGGTACCTCTGATCCTTCCACATTACTCTCCACCCCTGTGCTAATTTTTTAACTCAGCTTTTACCAGGCTCCTTTCCATCTTTTATTGCATCTGTTTATTTTCAGCTCTGCTTAATTGTATGTGCACCTATACTATGTTTAAATGGTACTCTATTTATACTTTATTTTGTGCCAATAATTAATACTGTATATGATTTTTGTATTGTATTTCCTGTTCCCTTTCACATCTTTAAAAAAGTCTGGGCTCAGTGTGCCTCTCCTGTGAAAGAAAGAAAGAAAGAAAGAAAGAAAGAAAGAAAGGAAGATTAAATTGGGCAACAGATGGATACGCATGTGAGATAATATGAGAAAGAAAGAAAGAAAGAAAGAAAGAAAGAAAGAAAGAAAGAAAGAAAGAAAGAAAGAAAGAAAGAAAGATAAATTAAATTGTGCAAAAGATGGATGAGTTTGTGGGACAATATACTTTTAAGTACTAAGCTATTTAATTTCACTTAGGGGCAGAAAAAGTGCTAATTAAAGAGTAAAATGATTCATTTTAAATTCAGTGAAAGAGAGTTTATGCCTTCACTTACAAGATGACAACTGTGTGAGTGCTACACTGTGGAGGAGTGTGCAGTCTGATTATGTTTTGGGCTGTTTTCAAGAATTTTAACAGGTATGCCATCTATGCCATGTTGACTTATGGACTTTTGGTTTCTATTGGACTACAGATATCTTTTTGAGCTGTAAGAATTTTCCACCAAGGGAACAGCTTTCTCCCCTTTCTGTTTTTTTTTTGTCTATTTGCTTAGAATTTGAATACTTGCCGTTCTACGAGGAGAGATACAGTGGAACTCAATGCAGGGTTGGAAGTGCAGTAAGTAACCCTGAGCCAAGTGACAGAAGGGGCAGTGTGGAGAATTTGAGGAGCTGTGGAGTCGCAGAGGTCGGGACTGGCAGGATGGGAGTTAGAAACATGTGCCCTGTAATGAATTAAAGCAGGCAGGAGAAAGGGAAAATTGAGAATTTATAAAGTTATGAATGCTCCAGTAAAAGTGATGGAGAATGCTAGAGGAACTTGTGAACCTGTGAACATGGTGGGTGATGCCATTAGAAACTTGCAAGTTCGGGTAGAGGCCCAAGGTGTATCATTTGTTATTCTCTGTATATGTAGATTCTGGTGGGTAGGGGGCTCGTGGGAGCCAGCAACCAGGAACATCACTCGGGGTGGGGTAGTTCAAGTTCAAAAGCCTGTACCACCCACAGCGTGAGCGTGAGTGGAACGAGTGCCACTTGGACAAAAAAATTTTGTTTTAAAAAAAAAATCTTAATTTAAGAAATGTTTTTTCTCCATATGTATTTTGTAAGTTTTTTTGTTTTTCTACCAGACCCCTTGTACCCCTGCGTAGCACACGTGTGTGGAGGCACATGCATGTCACACACTGCAGGATGCCCCACCCTGCCAGTTGCTCCATTACTGCCTATGCCTGCCATGGTACCTCCAACTAGTGGTGGTGGGACTGTGGATGGGTGACCCACCCCCAGGAGAGGAGAGCAAGTCTTCAATCCCGCTCCAACCACTGTGCCAGCACCCTTACACCCAAGGTCATTTTCAAACTGGATTACAAGTGTAGCACAAGGTAAGGCATCCAGCACCTCACCCAGTGCCACAGGGCCAGCAATTTAAGAAATGTTTTAAGCTGTAACATCAGGAACAGGCTGAACTTTGAACTTCACCAAAGCACAGAAAGGTAAATGTCTATATTTCATTACTGGCATTATATAATGTTACCAAACACAAATGAACAAAGCTGCCCATGTAAAACCAATAAACATAAGTCCACTGTTAGGGCATGATGGAAGACTACTTTATTCAAGGTAAAAACACAACGGTAGCACCTCCCCCTCAGCACGTATGTTAATGTTTTGCATCACACTGACACTTTGTCAAGACACCAATCATGGTGCAAGGATGCCTTATATACCCTAAAATGTGCAATGTTTAAACATGCAGTTAATCCAGGAACAAATGCATAGATGCATAATACTATATTCATATTTACATCTATATTCATACAATTAATCCAGATATAGCATAAATCACACTCAAACTACACCCCCCAGAAGATGATAACAAAATTTTTTGTAATTTATAATAGTATTTTAAATTAATATTTAAAAACTTTGCTGATTATCAAATCTGCAGTATAATAACACATAATGTATACAATCTACTTCTTGTGTAAAAAGGGTGCTAATTGAAAACGTTCATTTAAACCTGGAAAGGAGCTGACTCTCAGCTTATATTACCAAAATGATTTCCTGCATATAAGTTTGTTGTTAAGTTCCCCTCCTCTAAGCCCCAATGTAACTTTTTCTATCCCCATAAAATGAAAACAATGTCCTGGTCCTTTTTTCTGCACATCTGCTGCTAAAGCATTTTCCAACAAGCTCAGTCTTATATTTTTAATATGTTTCAAGATACAAGTTCTAAATGTTCTTACTATATTCCCAGTGTAGTAAGAACCACATGGACATACTGTAATATATGCAACAGATTCAGTTCCACAAGAGATGAATGAATCCACTTTGAAAGTTATGTCCAAATGAGGCAACTGAAAATCATGTCCCGCCATTAAATAGTGAAATGCAGTGCAATTTCCACACAAAAAATTACCCACTGGAAGATGGTTATTCATGTTTAGATTGTCCATCCTGTGTATACTGTGTACCAGGGAGTCTTTTAAATGTTTACCTCTTCTGTATGTAATAACTGGACCTTCATTCACCAATTTGTTTAAAGCAGGCTCAATTTCAAGAATGTGCCAGTGTTTCTTTAAGATATCCACAAGGTTCTTGCTCTGTGTAGTAAAAGTTGTTATAAAATTAGGACCTTGGCATTTAAATGTACATGATTTTTGCTTAGTCTTTATTAATTTAGTTCTCTCTATATCATCAACAAGTAGTATTGTGCAAAATTAAAAAAATTTTTCCCAGCAAAATATGTTTGCGTAATCCCCACTTTATGTGAAATATTTAGCGGATGCAAAATGCAAACTCCCCTTCAGTGAAATGTGGAATTTTGCCTGTGAAATGCTAATTTCACCACCCATGGGTGAAATTCTGCATTTCAATCAGAGCCAGGGGGAACAAATTGATATAATAAAATACAAAAAAACTGTTTTCCCCCTCACAAAAAAAAGTGACTCTGTATCTCTGGTGTCTAGTGGCCCTCCCAGCTGATTGTCAGCCCAAATAGAAAGAATCTCTCCAAGATTAGTTCTCATCTCTCCATCCACATAGTTTCAAATTAATAATTTCCTGGTGTCTAGTGGTACCACCCCTGGTTAATCGCTGGCAATTAACAATGATCTCTGACTTCAGAGATTCACCCTTATCCGTTGTCCAAGTAAAGGCTTGCAGCACATCCATCATATCATTAAGCAACGCGCACGCAACCTGCCCTGGTGTCTCAGTGGACCTCATCACCACCCCTACCTGTCTAGTAGTGCATTCCCCCTGCACCCCCAATCAAGTACCCTCCACGAGCACACAGCACAGCCCTCCACTAATCTCCTGGCCAGCAACTGAGCTTTTTACTAAACAGCCAGAGTGAGCACCACCACTTTCATTGAATGAATGCTTACAGCATGCATGCTCTCATTCATTTAAAGTGGCTCGCTCACTCTGACTCTTTTGGTAAATGAGCTCAGTTGGGCTGATGGCCGGGAGGTGAGTAGAGGGCTGTGCTGGTGGCCCATGGATTGGGTACTTGATGGGGGGATATGGGGTGGAAAGTACTGCTACCAGACAGAGGTGGGGTTGGGGTTCCACTAAACAACAGGACAAGGTTGCATGTGTGTTTTTTATTTTAATGACATGAAGAATTGGGCTGCAAATCTTCACTTTGGACAACAGGGTGGGGGTGAATCTCTAGGGGTTGGAGGATCATGTTAATTTGGCCAGCGATCTGCCAGGGGGGTGGGACCACGAGACACCAGGGAAATTATTTGATTTGAAACTATGTGGATGGAGGGGACAGGGCTTAATCTTGGGGGGATCTTTCTATTTTAACCATCAATCAGCCGGGGGGGGGACCACTAGATGCCAAGGATGTGGATTGGAAAGCACTTTTTTTTTAGTACCCACAAGAAATTCCTCATTTTGCACAGATGAAATTCTGGCAAAATGCACGAATTTCACGAAATGTTTCAAGCTGCAAAATTCCCAATTTTGCTGCATCTCTAGCTACATGTTTTTTAACTTTTTCTACACATGTTGGGCTATGTCCCCATGTTCAAATCTATCTGACAAAACATCAGATCCATATAGATATCTTTGTTCAAAGCTGCAATTTTGTTTCATATGCATATACTGATGCACAGAGATGTTATTGACAATATGCCTGGGTTGGCTGCTATTATAATGCTAAATTGCATTTCAATCTGTTGGTTTGTGATGCAGGTCAGTTACCAAATTACCCTCACTATCCGTGTTCACCACAAGATCTAAAAAAAGTAACTTCAGAGAAACTCATTTAGTGTGAATTGTAGATTGTGATTATTATTTTTCAAATTTTTGACAAAACATTGTAATTCACATATGTCTCCTTTCCAGATAATAACGATGTTATTAATAACTCTTTTGTATATGTCCAAATGTTCATAAAAATGTTTACATCTGGATCATACACATATCTCTTTTCCCATTGGGATAAGTAAATGTTTGCATAATTGGGGACCATGGTTGCCCCCATGGTGGTCCCCTTAAGCCATTGATACATATCTGACATGAACAGGAAAGTGTTTTTTGTAAGGACCATTTCTGTCAACCCCTCAAAAAATTCAACAAACCCACTAAAAAAAGTTGTGTCCTTACATAATGCATCACAAAGTGCATCTAACCGCTCACTGTGAGGTATGTTTGTATAAAGGGCTTTCACATCTAATGTTGTCAATATGAAGAGAGGCTGCACCTCAATGTCCACTAAAATTTTTAAAACATGGGTAGTATCCCTAATGTATGCTCTAGATCTCTGAGCTGTTCCTTTAATGTGGTCATCAATATATTGAGCCAGTGGCTCCATCGAGGAGCCATTACTTGAGACAACAGGTCAGCTTGTGTTCATAGAGTGTACCATTTGGTCTCATCAGGACTCTGCACATTTCTGCTTTAATCTCCATGTATACTTTTCTTGGTATGTCCTGAGTTGCTCATGTTACCCATTTCTTGATGCCTAAAGCTGTAATTAAAGTGAAGTGATTGCTTCACATTCCATGGTATCAGATGCAGCAGAAACAAATGAAACAAGGGAATCGGAAGAGCTTACAAGCTTGGGTGAAGAGGAGTTAGAGAATGAATCTCTACAGGAGTCCTGTTTGGAGTCTCTACAGGAACAGATGTTGAAATGACAAGCTAAGAGACCTCAGCCCTTCCTCTCTAGTACCGTAAATGAAAGTTTTGAAAATATTGAAGAATTTAAAATGACTTTTTCCAAACTGTATAAGTTGTCAATGTATTGTAATATTAGTAGTCTGGAGGAAGAATATTTAAACAACCAAAGAACACCATGTGGGTTACATTTAGACATCAAACCCAGTGCTGGTATTGAGAATTTTAACCATAAGAAGGACTGGAAACACACACTGGCTAACTGTTCATAGAAGCTCATTAAGATCCTTATAAAGGAAGATAAATCAAATTATGAAGAACTAAAGACTGAAATAGTGGTAACCCAAAAAGAGCTTGAAAACTTTAAAACACACCCTCTGTTCAAAACAAAGGAGCGAGACCTTAATAAGAACTCAGAGATACATGAAAAGGAGATTGTAAAAATTAAACAAGCCAAACACAAAAGGGATTTGAGAGACTAATCAAACGGTCAGGTGTTTATCTGGGATAGACCGTCTAGAATAGCTAACAAGGAAAGGGACTAGAGCTGCAATCATAGTTAATTATAAAACCAGGATAGAAGCAGAAATAAAAACTGGAATCAAGACAAAAATAAAGTTAAAAATAAAGCCCAGAAAGACACTGAAATAAGAAATCCAAATAATGCCACAGCTGAGGGATCACCTGAAAATGCACCAGGCACATCTGGAACAAAAAAAATAATAAAATTTTTTTTTAGACAAAAAGAACCAAAAGGAAGGAGAAAAATACGATGAAGAAAACATGGGGGTAAACACCAACAAAGAAGAACTTACCAAGAGGCTGACATGATAGAGGCTTCCAAAGAAATTATAAATTTGAGTGACTATGTATTAACTACCTCAGAAAATAAAGTTCTCACCAAAGGCTTTTCATCTGTACTAGCTCCATGGGTAAACAGATTTTCACTACAAGTAGAACTATTTAAGAATTTCAGAAGGAGTAATTGAATTTTTTTTGGAATCAGGAAAATGGGTGGATGTGATCCAAATGCAAATGAATCCCTGAATTTAGATAGAAGGGACTTGGGTGAACTTTTAAATATCTTAGAAGATGTTGCTCCCTCACCAGGGGGAGATTCTACTATGGTTTAATCTAATAGCCCAGAAGATTCCTTAGAACTACTTGAATTTTATTACACTGGTAATGCATACATTAAGGGCATAAGTTACCTACAAAATATGGGACAAATGGAACTGGGCTATTCTGATTGTTTTCTGAAATTTAAACCAAAGTCAGTTTTCTGTCAAAATGTGTATGCTGCTGCCATACAGACATTTAAAAAGATGGTACTGACAGATGTTGATAAGCTTTTTGATAGTCAGTGGTGCTATATACACCACAATCTTGTCCCCGAATGTGCAGCTTTGGAACACTTGAAGAACATACCTGACAGTATATTTAAACAGGCAGACAAAGGGGGCAACATTGTGGGTTTGATTAGGAATGACTATGAAATGGAGGCATTCCATTTACTTCCTGATGGCACAACGTACACTGTTAGGAATAAAAACCCCACTTTACACTTTCAAACAGTGTTGTTTGATTTTGTGGATGGTGCCTTCCAGAGCCGGTTTTCTGTATCACTGAAGGGGAAATTAAATATTTAAAGGCACACTACCCAGTAATCCCTACCTTTAACTATCTACCCAAGGTGCATAAGAGCCTGGTAAACATGCCTTGTAGGCCCATCATTTTGGGAATGGGTTCTTTGACTGAGAATTTTATCAACATATTGTGATTTCTTTTTGTAACCTTTGGTCCACAATTTAAGATCTTACTCAAGGGATTTGCTATATGTGTTAGAAAAAATGAATACTTTCAAATGGGACCAAGATTATTTGTGGCTTGTAATTGATGTAAGCTCTCTGTAGACGTGCATACCTCACAATCTAGGTTTAGAGGCCTCAGATCACTTTCTAACTTACTGCTTATGTGCTGATGCCCGTCACCCTCATTTACTCTATCAGTAGTTCAATTTATTTTGACTCATAATCACTTTGTGTTTGATTTTAAAAAAATGTGCAGACTCAGGGCATTGAGACGGGTTCCACAGTTGCCCTGAGTTATGAAAATTTTTAATTAGGCTGGTGGGAGCATCAGTACATTTTTGATAGTAAGAATCATTTTTTGAACAACATTGTCTCTTGGAATCATTACAAAGAAGATGTACTGGTTGTCTTCAAGGGAACAGAAAAAAATGCAGAAGATTTTAACTACCTTAATCAAAACAACATAAATCTACAATTTACTTCTAAAATTGCTAAAGACAGTGTAGATTTTTTAGATATTACCATCAGAGCCATAAGTAAAGGAAGTGTAGAAACAGTGGATTTTACAAAAGAAACAGCTGGCAACTCCATGCTTCATGCCAGGAGTGCCCATCCACCAGAGCTTATCAAATCAATTCTGTATGGACAATTCCTAAGACTGAAAAGAAATTGCTCCTCTCTAGATTATTTAAAAAAAAAATCTAGAGAAATGCATGAACAGTTTAAAAACAGGGGTATGACAAAGAGAATTTAGACTCTGCACTACAGATGCCAATCTCAAGACAAAAACTCTAATTTGCATCCACGCAATAAATCAAACCCATTTACTGATGTCATGACTTTCATACTGGAATATAACCAGATGGCTGCAAAGGTGAAAAAAATTCTTTTAAAAAATTGGAAGGTGATGGAACACTGCAATGTTGGTACTTTGTTTATAAACAAACCAAGAATCACCTATAGCAGAGCCAGGTCTCTGGGAGAAACAGTATGTAATAGTCATTACATGAAGAACAAATCTAGCCACGCTGTTTGGCTACCAATAAAACAAGTGAGGTGCTATCAGTATGGTCATTGCCACGCATGCAGATTTGTTATGCAGGGAAAATGTTTTCAGCATCCAACTCTAGATTTAAAAATAGTGTTAAAAGAATTTGTGAACTGTTCTACCCAGTTTACAGTTTACACAGCACAGTGATCCTGCAATTTGCTGTGCATTTGCAAAACCATAAGACTAGCAAAAGAAAGGTTTCTTGGAACATATCAAGGATATCAAAAATGTCAACCTCATTTCTGCACTAGATTTACATTTTAAAGAAAAATACTGTAGTGACCCCAGGAGTTAAAAATTCATGATAATTGATCATGTAAAACTGCCTGAGAGAAGAGAAGACAGAAAGCAACTTCTTTTGCAGACAGAATCAAAGTGGATTTTCACACTCAGAGCATTTTCTCCCAATGGCCTTAACAAAGATTTGGACTTGACAGTTTCTTTATAATCCATGCCATATTTGTGCACTATTAAATATCTCCTATTTATTTCTTTGAGCAATATTAAGTACTTTAGCTGCTCTGTGAAATGTAGCAGGCAATTTGATGCCAGCTTTGTAGTGTGTGCCCTAAACCATTCCTTTTGAATTTTCTAATGCCCAAATCACACTTTGGTCCCTTTGGTTTTCCTGTATAAAATCACCACCCCCCCCCCTTTTTTGAGACAATGCTGAACATTTCTTAAAATATGATGTAGATCACCTGAACAGATTCCCCATGTGGAAAGAATGTATACATAGACTCCAAAGCTATAAGAATCAAATCTAGCAAATAAATGTCCTAATATAGGGGGTTAAAAAGAAACACTGAGTCACACAGGGTTTGAATCAGTACTTGTTCAGGTACTTTTAAAGGGCCAGCATTTATTTATGCCTTATGACTAATTTTGTCTAATTTGTATGTTATCTATAGGAGAGACATGCTGCATTTATGTGTATATGTTTATGCTATGGTTATGAAAATCATTGGGTGCATTGAATGTGTCAATTTTACTTTATAATTCTCACTGGGTGCATCTGTTAATTATTTTTTTGACAATATAGTGACTCCATCAATCAAATGTCTTATAACTGTGTTTTTGGAAAACATCATGAGCTTGTTACTGTTTAAATGCACTAAGAAATTAATAACTCCACCCCTCCACCCCAATGAAGAGGGATTGTACCCTCGAAGTGCTGGAGTAATCCATTTTGGGCACTCAATAAATGAACATTTAAGCTACAAGCTACAGCCTGTGTGTTGCAGCTTCTATATTTAAACATATCAAAATTGCCTTGCTGTGGCTGACCCAGCTTTCAGAGGCATATGTAGTGCACCTTCTTTTACATTCATTAGATGTGAAAGCCCTTTATACAAACATACCTCACAGTGAGGGGTAAGATGATCTTTGTGATGCATTATGTGAAGACACAACTTTTTCTAGTGGGTTTGTTGAATTTTCCGTGGGGTTGACAGAAATAGTCCTTACAAAAAATACTTTCCTGTTCATGTCAGACATGTATCAACAGCTTAAAGGGGCAGCCATGGGGGCAGCCATGGCCCCCAATTATGCGAACATTTACTTATCTCAATGGGAATCCAGACATAAACAATTTTTATGAACATCTGGACTTATACAAAAGAGTTATTGATGACATCTTCATTATCTGGAAAGGAGACGTGTGAATTAAAACATTTTGTTACATATTTGGAAAATGGTAATCAGAATCTGCAATTCACACTGAATGCAAGTCTCTCTGAAGTTACTTTTTAAGGCTGTGGGTGGAGCCTACAGCACTATTGCAATTGCTCAGTAGCTCTAAGAAATGGCCGATCGTGGACCCTTCCATTGGACTTTTGGAAGTATCCTTCTGAAAGCCCAACTGAGCTTGAACCCCTCCACCATGATTGGCCACTACAAAATAACAGTTGCTCTATTTCGGCTGTTATTTCCACATTCCAGTGCATGAACTGCGCATGTGCATGACTTGTGTGCATACGCAGTTCTGTGGGTACTGTCATGTTGCAACTGGCAAAATGAGATTCACCGTAAAGATGTTCCTGACATCAGCCACCAGCTCAGTGTCATTCTGTGCCCCCCCACAAACTCAGCTGGTGCACTGGGAGCCCCAGTGTGCCTGAAGATGTTCACAACATCGGGGTGCCCAATCCCCATGTTGGCATCCTGTACAACCCCCCCATTCATGTGGCACACTAGGAGCCCACCCCAGTGTGCCAAAATGTTTGTTTCTTACTTTTCTGTAAGATAGAAAATGGTCCCTCATCATCGCATTTTTTCCCTGTAAAACAGAAAACAGTCCCTCATCATCACTGCAGTCCCCCTACCCCTATCCACCCTCCCACTGAGCACCCACCTCTCCACACCCCCCTTACCCCATACTTACCTCCAGAGATTGGTGCTGCCATCTTCTCTGGACTGGGACACGTCTGCACTCTTCAAATCCCAACAGCAAACTGAAGAATCAAAGATAAGAGTGCTACTGTATACTGCCATTCAATGGGTTTTTCAACTTATGCTGATATCACAGCCATTTTTTGGAATTTTTGCTGCAAATTTTCAACATGGGGTTCTTGGGAGACCAGCTCCTGAAAACTGTCACTGTCATTTTGTTACTCAGTCCCAAAAGGTGATTTCGTGGTCACTCTACAGAATCATCTTTTGGGACCAATTCACAAAATGACAGTGCCACTGTTCATGAGGTGGGGTCCCAAAATGCCCATGTTGCAAATTTGGTGAAAACATTCCAAAAAATGACTGCGTTATGAGCATGTGTTGCGCAGTTTCTATGCACGCTCCTAACGTCACAAATTTTTAATATTTTCACTCCATATTTTTAACATTGCCATTTTTACACATATCCTTCAAAACAGTACAGCTGTCATTTTCCACAACCTGCCAAAATTGTGTTTTCCTACCTGTGGTGCAGAATAGCATGTTTGCTCTGCAAAATCACCTTTCGGGACAAGTGAACAAAATGACACTGGCACTGTTCATGAGGAAGGGTCCAAAAAAGGCCATGTTAAAAATTTGGTGCTACTTGCCTCTCAAAAATGGTCACGTTATACCCGGACATTGAATAATTTCCATGCACATGTGTAACTTTGGACATTTGGTAGCTCTTCAAAGCCCTATTAGCTCTGGCTAGAGTTTGTTTAGATCTTGTGGTGAACAAAGATAATAAGGGTGATTCGGTAACTGACCTGTACTGCAAACCAACAAGCCAAAATGCAATTTTGCATTAGCTATCACCCCCAAGCATGTTGTCAATAATATCCCTGTTGGTCAGTATATGAGTGTGAAACAAAATTGCAGCTCTAAGCAACAATATCTATATGGGTCTAATGTTTTGTCAGATAGATTTGTCCATAGATGGTATAGCTCAAAATGTGTAGAAAACGCTAAAAAATGTGCAGATGATATAGAGAGAACTGAATTAATATAGTCTATGCAAAAATCATGTACATTTAAATGAAAAGGTCCTAATTTTTATAACAACTTTTACTACTCAGAACAAGAACTCTGTAGATTTTTTAAAGAAAAACTGGCACATTCTTGAAATTGAGTCTGCTTTAAACAAGTGGGTGAGTGAAGAGCCTGTTGTTACATACTGAAGAGGCAGAAATTTAAAAAACTCCCTGGTACACAGTGCACACAGAATGGACAATTTAAACATGAAAAGCCATCTTCCAGTGAGTACTTTTAAGTGTAGAAAATGCACTGCATGTCAGTATTTGATTTTTCATCTCCTCATTTGGACATAACTTGCAAAGTGGATTCATTCATCTTTTGTGGAACTGAATCTGTTGTGCGCCTTGCAGTATGCCCATGTGGTTGTTACTATGTTGGGAAGACAGTAAGAAAATGTAGCACTTGCATCTTGGAACATGTTAGAAATATTAGACTGAGTTTGTTGGAAAATGCTTTAGCAGTACATGTGCAGAAATAAGGACTGGGACATTACTTTCAGTTTATGGGGACAGAAAAAGTTACATTGGGACTTAGAGAAGTGGACCTTAACAACAAACTTCTATGCAGGGAATAATTTTGACAATATAAGCTGAGAGCCAGCTCCTTTCCAGGATTAAATGAACATTTTCAATTAGCACCCTTTTTACACAAGATGTAGAGATTGTATACCTTATGTGCTATTATACTGCAGATTTGAGAATCAGCAAAGTTTTTTTTTATAATAATTTCAAATAGTAATATAAGTTAAAAAAAAGTTTTTATCATCTTCTTAGGGGGTAGTCTGAATGTGATTTATGCTACCTGTTGGATTAACCATATATATGTGTAAAGATAGATAGATAGATAGATAGATAGATAGATAGATAAATTATATATATATTTATACAATAGGGATGAGTGGTAAATGAGTGAGAAAAAACACTGTATTATCCACCGCAGTGTGATATTTTTACACTCTGCTCTACAGTGATGATTTCAGCCATTTACACACCTAATGCGCACAAAGGTCACTGATATCATCACTTTAGGCAGCTTTCCCTCAGCATACAAGAAAAACATGTGCTGTTACCATAGAAACAAATACAATGCTTTCACCCGAAACACAGCTGCTGCTCCTAAGAAAGCATGTTTCTCCATCAAGGACTCCTTCACAAAATAGGCACAAAGTAACAAGTTACAAAGGAAAAGATAACTCTGTACTGTGTTGTTTCTCTTCCTCCAGAACCCCACTGCAAGCAGATGCACAGAAAGTGGGCCAGAGTACTTGAATCAGACTCCAAAACAGAGTAAAATGAAACACATCAGATAAGCAGCATATCATTGTGAAGACCAAAATATATAACAATTCACCTTGTAAAACCGCTAAAAAATAACTTTAGTTACCTTGTATTATACGTTGCAAAATACAATGAGCAGCAGAAGTGAAACCGCTTCTGTAACATGAAAGTGAAACATCCACAGTTTGGCTGAATGGAACCAACATGAGCAGGACAAAAATAAGTTAAAACAGTCACACAAGCAGTACACTAAAACTGTAAGAAACAAATTACACATCAATGCTCACAAACACAGAATCTAAGAAAATAAAAGAAAGTTTGGATGAAACCCCATTCCCCGACGCCAGGCTAAGTCCCACCCACCAAGGTGCAACATCCAATGAAACATAACACAAAGACAACATGTAGCCAAGCACACATCAGCAACACACACATCAACCACTCAGAACAGTACAAAACATACACCCAGCCCCAATAACAAAAGAAAACTTCACAGCCCAAAAACCCATCCACAAATGAAATGCATAAATCCCTCTCACTCATTTACCACTCACCCCTATTGTATAAATTGCACACATGATGTGCAGATTGTGTGCTATGGAAAATAGTCTCACTCCTGCATTGTGAGCTCTAGATATCTCACTCATGCCTTAGCACTTGTAAGATATTCAGAGCTCACTCTGCAGGAGTGAGAATATTTTCCATATCACACTCCTGCCCATCATGTATCTTCTATTTTATATCTCTATATATATATATATATATATATATATATATATGTATATATATATATATGGCAAAAAAATCCATTTAATGCATTAGTTAGGGTTGTTCCACAGTGACAAAAGTGAGGAAATTCGGTGTTAGGTTGAAAGTCCCCTTGGACCCCAACCCACCCTAACTGGCATCGAGGAGCATTGGGGTTTATCATCCCTAACTCTCACCCCATCACATGTGTAAAGAAGCAGAGGTATAGGAGAATGGGGTGAGAGTTAGGACCGACGACCCCAATGCGCACCCCAATGCCAGTTGGGGGGGTGGGCTGGAGGGGTCCAAGGGGGGCGTTCAACCCTAATACCGAATTTCCTCACTTTTGCCGCTGTGGAACAACCCTAACTAATGCATTAAATGGAGTTTTTTGCCTCTAATTTCCCTTCTTTTTGAGAATGATAATGAGAAATAGTGAATGTAATGCAGTGGTGAAGGGCCCCATGCTCCCGCCACGTGATGTCTTGTCTCATAGTAACACGGTGCCCACAAACGCAAATGGTAATGCGCATGGTGACGCAGAGCAAAACAGAAAGAGAAACAGGACTGTGACACAAATGGCAAAAATAACGCAAATGCAATTACAAATGAAAACATAAAGGGTAACGCACATGGTGGCGTAGATGGTAACAGTAAGTGAAACAGGTACAGAACCACAAGTGGAAGCGGTAACGATAACAGCAATGTATTTGAAATTTAAGTTTATTGATTTTAAGAAAACAAAACAACAACACAATATCACAAAAAACACCAAGAAAATACAAGAAAACATTGAAACAGGCAGTACAACCCAAGAAAAGAAAATACACCCCCTCCCCCCAATATACCCCACCCCCCCAAGGAAAACAAAATACCAAAACCAACCCACCCACTTTCCCGCCAACCCATCCATCCTCAGATACAAAGAAAAAACATTATACAACACTGAAAATCAAGCCCCTACAACCCATTCCCCTTCCCTCAGGTGCACCAAAACACCAAACATCTTCTGGACAAAACAATTTATGATCACAGAGGTACAAATCCTAACATCTATAAGAAGCCAGACAATTTTAAAAACAGAAATTACATAGGTTATAAAATACCAAGCAGACATGCGGATCGGGTCATAAATTATATAGATTAAGTCTAGACAGAGGGTTGAAGTTTACTCCATTCCTCTGAAACAGATCCAAACGACCTTAAGACTAGCAACCAACCTGTCAGATTGAAGGTACGAGACTAATTCAGTTAACCAATCGGCAAATGACAAGGCCAATTGGTCAGTCCAATGTCTTAAAACCAGTTTTTAACAGCCATAGACACCAAAGCCATATAATATCTACGCTCGACACTATCTACACGGAAAGTTCACCTAAGATACATACCTCAGGACAGAAAACCGGACAGACCCAAAGAGGATCAAGATAATCCCAACCCGAGACCAGGGGCAACTTTAGGGCAATCCCAGAACATATGGACAAGGTTGCCTCACCTTGTAGACACCTAAAACACTTTGGTAAGAGACCCTCTTGAGCTGAAAGAGTTTAACTGGGGTATAGTACAAATTATTAACAATATAATACTGCGTTAGCCGCAACCAATCCTGGGTATGGTATCTATGAAGATCCTTCCAAACACCCGACCAGTCCAGGGAAATATCAGGCAAAAGATGAGCCCAAACATACGAGCCAACAACCATCTCAGGCGAATTATAATTCAGAAGAAAGGAATATATCAAGGAAATAGAATGGGGTTGGGAAGCAAGATTGATAATTTCAGAAAGCAAAGGGTAAACAACCGAATACTTAGAAGTGGTTCCAAATCTCTGACTAATCAAATGTCTCAACTGATAAACTTTGAAAATATCCCTTTTAGATATGTCAAATCTCTCGAGAATATCACCGGAAGAAAGAAGTGAATCTCTGTTAAAAAATTGCTCAAGTCTGGCCTCCCTGATTTGTGGAAGCCACTCCGGGGTAATCCATGAAGTACCCAGTTTAACATTAGGATTACAAACAACCGGTTGTCCCAGGTCTGAGACAGCAGAAATATGAAAGTACTTTAAACATTGCACAAGTGACTTAATGGCAGCCATCATAACACTATCTGGCATCCACTTGGAAAGTACCTTCGGGGATAGGTAAAGTAAGGCATACCTATCCGATTTAATCTCAGTAAGAGAGGAGCGTTCAAGTTGAAGCCAAATTGGACAGGATGAGTCCGATTCGGTAGAGAACCATCTTCCCAACTTAGAGAGGTGAGCCACCCAATGGTACAACAGGAGATTAGGTAACCTAAGACCCCCCTTCTCTCTAGGGAGCGATAATTTAGCATAGGAGCGCCCAACCCCCTTCCCCGACCAGACAAAGTTGGAGAAAAGCACATGAAATTGTTGAATATAGGAAATAGGAAGCCAAAAGTTAACCAGATTCATTGGGTAAAACACCCGGGGAAGAACGTTCATTTTAAGAATATTTATTCGACCCCAAAGTGAGATGGGAAGAGCTGACCAACGCTGTAAATCCTGAGAAACCGAGTCCTTAAGTCTGTCCAAATTTAACTTTCTCAAAAGAGAAGGATCGGTAGAGAAATAAATCCCTAAGTATTTGATAAATCTAGGGGTCCACCTCATACCGAAAGAGGAGAACTCGTATTTATTTGTATATACATTAAGAGGGAGAATTTCAGATTTTGAAATATTCAATCTATAACGGGAAAAGACACCGAACCTCTCAATAATACCTATCACTGCCTTCAAAGATTCAACCGGATCTGCTAAATGTAAAAGAATGTCATCCGCTTACGCAGAGAGAACCAGTTCTCTTTGGTGTAGTCTAAGTCCCTTAACCTGAACAGAAGCCTTACTCCTAATAAGTAAAGGTTCCAAATACAAATTAAATAACAGAGGGGAGAGAGGACATCCCTGCCTGGTACCAGCATATAAGCGAAAAAGGGAAGAGAACACCCCATTACAATAAATTTTGGCAGAGGGGCAATTGTAGAACACTCGAATCCTATTAACAAAGGCAGGTGGAAAACCCATTCTCTCCAAAACAGCCCAAAGAAAAGACCAGTCCACACGATCAAAGGCCTTTTCAGCATCAAGTGAAACCAAAGCAGCCGGGTGTGAAAAGGATTGGGCATGTTGGGAGATATGCGACAGGGTCCTCAAGTGGTCGGCCGCCGATTTTCCAGGAACAAAGCCGACCTGTTCAGGACTCAACAGACCAGACCAAACCATCCTGATTGGCTCAGCTAATATCTTGGCGAGAATTTTCATATCATAATTTTGAAGTGAAATGGGTCTGTAATTGGCTGGTCGGTAAGAGTCTTATCAGGTTTAGGATTAAGACAATTATAGCCTCAAACAATGAAGGATCCACATCCGGAGATATAGACAGATATTCATATAATTTGAGAAGAGTAGGTATCAAGTCCTTGGCAAAGGCCTTATAAAGTTAGCCGAGACCATCAGGACCCGTGTTCGTCAGGAGCAAGGAAGCAATGGATCTCTCAATCTCCTCCGATGAGATAGGAGCCAGCAAAATAGCTTGCTGGGTCTCTGATAAACATGGAATATCAATCTCCTTCAAATATTCTTCTAACTCAAAAGTAGAATACGACACAGTAGGT
Source organism: Neoceratodus forsteri (assembly GCA_016271365.2). Lineage (NCBI taxonomy): Eukaryota > Metazoa > Chordata > Ceratodontiformes > Ceratodontidae > Neoceratodus > Neoceratodus forsteri. The sequence continues at coordinate 909,601,030 of CM057455.1, read as the reverse complement.
TTGCTATAAAGGTCCAGGTAGTACTCCTTAAAAATATGGGCAATTCCTCTAGGTGAAGTGACAGCCACACCAGATGAAGAGAGCAGAGAGGGAATAATCCTGGAGCTTTCCAATGCCCATAAACGCAAAGCCAAAAGCTTACCGGATTTTTCCCCCTGATCAAAATACTTAGCTTGAGTTTTAAGCAGGGAATATTCAGTTTTCTCCTTCAAAAGATCCATATATTTACTCTTAACTGATAAAAGCTCTTTAAGATCAGTTAAAGAAGAGGTTGAGGAGTACTTAGTCTCCAAATCCCGGATTCTACCCATCAAAAATAGAGAATTTGCAAGCCTCTTTTTTTTCTTAAGGGAAGCCATTTTAATAAGCTCACCCCTAAGAAAACACTTAAGAGCAGACCAGACCATATCAAACCTTGGGGTGGAGTTTAGATTATCTGCCAGAAAGAGCAAAATCAAGGAGCTAATATCAGATACATTTTGTGGATCCTTCAACAGCTGAGTATTCAGCCGCCAAACCGAATCCCGGGAGAACTCCGAGGTTAAGGAAAGCTTGATCCAGACAGCAGCGTGGTCCGAAAGAATAATTGGGTCAATGCCAGATAAACAGAGACTTGAAAGGAAGGAAGTACTAACTAAGACCATGTCTAGTCTAGATTTAGTATCATGCGACTGAGAAAGAAAAGAGAAGGCTCGGGGAGAAGGGTTAGCATGTCTCCAAGGATCACATAGACCTAGCAACAATCTCAAATCCGAGAAGGCTCTATGAGCCGGGGAAGGTGGGTGCTTATCCTGAGGGTCTCTATCTAGAACAAGTGAACAAGGAATGTTCCAGTCCCCACCCAATATAAACTGGGCGGGAAGAAAATTAGCCAATTTCTCAGCAAGGGACATGAAAAAACCAGGGTCACCCCCCCACCGGACCGTATATGGAGCCCAGAACAATATTCCCACCATTAAGAATACCTTTAACCAACATAAACCTCCCTTCTGGGTCTGACACAGTCATCTCCTTAGTAAATAAAACATGTTTCTTGACAAGGGCCGCCACCCCTCTACTAAAACAGGAATTACCAGCAAGATAGGATTGAGAAAAGCCCGAACGAGATAAAAGCTTGGTGTCACCATGGCTAAGGTGTTTTTCCTGCAAAAAAAGGATGTCAATTTGCAGCAACGAACAGTGATTAAACATCTGCACGCGTTTGACCCGATCCCTAAGTCCCCGTACATTCCAGGAAGCTATTTTAAGAGTATTCGTAGCCATTTTAAATACAGTATACAAGGACCAAGTATCCAGACATATTCAGGATTATGAAAGAAAAAAAGGTGCACCCCGACCCATCTATAATTTTTAAGCCTAACATTATTATCTCCAAAATATACCCAAACCCAAAACAACCCCATACCGAGTTTACCAAAAGCATATTCCCCCCCATAGCAGTATGCCTTACTTAAGCAGAAGCCATGTAATATATAGGGGAAAGCAGCCAACAACCCCATCCTCCCTACCCACCCAACCAAAACCAGCCTCCAGAATGTCTTATACAAAACCTTCAATAAGAAAACCACCCCACCCTCCCAAACTCCAATTCTGAAAAACCACCATCGAAAAGGACTCACGAAACCCAACAGCCTACCCCCCAACATCAAAGAAAACCCCAAAACCCCCACATAACTATGTACAGAGGAAGGCCAGAGCAGAGATAATCTTTTAACCAAGCAAAAACACAGAAGCTCTGACCACCCAACCCCAGATGCGAACCCCAAAGTCCCCAGTGTTAGGTACAAACACCAATACAAAAAACACCCCCAGAACAAGCCAGCAGAGCGCACGACCAGAACCCCATATAGTAAAGCATGTCATCCCATCACCAGGGAGAGGTTAGCAAACCCCCCATCAATAGGCTCGCAATACCACATCTAGCGAGCAAGCATCCACAGACTCGAGCCCCCCCCACTGCCAGTTACCAGCAGTAAAATAAATACATTAAAAGATGACTTAGATAGATTGGAGAGGAGAGGAACAGTAAAGGTATAGCAACCAAAGGGAAAGGAGAAATGAAAAAGGGCATCCCCCATAACAAAGAGGAGACCCCTCCCCAGTCAGCCTGCCATGGGAAGCACATCCCCTCAATCAGCCCAGAGAACGAAGACTGAAAAAGCCACTTACCAGGCATCAAAACTGCCCGAAGAAATATGTAACAACAGGAAAAGCCTTGATTAATAAAAATCTCGATACTGGGATGCTGTTTCCGAGGGGACCGAAAAAACAGCCGGACCAAAAACGGTCCTTCTACCAGGAAGTCCCCTCGGAAAACGGCATCAGATGGAAAAAAGTTCCGCCTCAAACCCAAACGACCAGGCCCAGCAAGGAGGACTCCCTCAACCCTCAAAAGGCAACCACTCACCCGATCTGACCATCGCAAAGGAGCCCAGGTAAGGAAAGAGGGAAAGGCAAGAGAGAGAGAAAGGAGTAGGATAGATGAATTGGATTAGTCCGAAAAAGGATCCTAGAGAAGTTAGCAAGCAGGCCCAACCATCCAGTCGGTCCAGTAAAAGAAAATTCAGACCCCCACCATGCAAGCTTAACATTACTAGTCAGCCCCAAAATAAAACAACCCAAATCACAGGATCGTCAGATTTCTGTAGGAACTAGTAAATAGCAAGTCCTTCAGCCAGCAGTCTTGAAGAGATCTGGTAGTCTTAAGGCAAGTTCCTTTAGGGCCACTTCCGAGGAGTTGAAACTGCATGTTGAGCCTCCGATCGTGACCTTCAAAGTTGCTGGGTAGGTCATCCTAAAAGGGATGGAGGCAGCTATTAACTTTTGGACGACAGGGTGATAGGCTGCCCTTTTTTCTTTAGTCTCTTTAGGAAGGTCCTGCGTAATATGAAGTCTGGATGAGCCCCATAGGATCTCTTTTAAATCTCGGGATTTAGAGAACACATGCTGCTGCTCAATATAACTTAAAAATTTAACTATAATGGGTCGTGGAGGAGAACCAGCTGGGGCCTGGGCCTTAATGAACGATGGGCCCATTCCAGATGATAAGAGGGACTGATAGGAGATGGGCCAACGATCTTGATTAAGAACTTCTGCAAGAAGGCCATTAAATCCGGCCCTTCCTCCATCTCCGGTAGACCGAAAATTAGCAGATTGTTTCTGCGATTACACCCCTCCAAATCCTCTGATTTGGCTTGCAACTTCTTGATCTGTTGCTTAAGTTCAGCAATAACGACCTCCGTCTTATCCTGCCGTTGCTCTGACGAGAAAACTCTAGCTTCAACATCTGTTACTCTGGTGGAGACCGATGACAGATCTCCCCGCAGTGATTTAAGCTCATCAGCCAGTTCTTTGAGAATATCCTTTACAGGGGTCAGTTCTTGAAGAAATTTATCTTCGGTCAGGGGAGTAGCCACTTGAGGTCTGTCTCCACTCCGTTCCGATTTGACCGGGCCTTGGTTACGCTGCTTCTTCGATGCCTTGTTAGGGGAAGCAGGAGGAGTGTGTTTAACAGAGGCCTGTTTCATATCCACCTCCATCCCGCTAAAATAATCGGTTTCCCCCAGAACAAATTCGACTTGATTACAGCAGGCACGATATCTGAGCACCTTATTTAGAAATTTCTCAGTTTGGTGCCCCGATGGCTCAAAAAACAAGCGAAAAATGGCGATTGCAGGGGAGAGCTCAGAGCCCAAGCAGCTGCCTAGCCAGATGCCATCACGTCGATAACAGCAATGTAAGCGCACAGGCTGGTTTTTCTGAAAAGCTGCATAGAGAAAGACAGTGGGTACAAGGAATGTATGCATAATAATGGGTCTCGGAGCAGAAAATGAGGAGTTGGAATACTAAATTGCTTATATCTCAGGAACCGTACGACGTAGAAAAGAAATTTAAAAGTCATATGATTTACGACTTTCCTGGCTAGTTTTATACTTAGTTCCTAACAGGGGCTAAGCATTTTTCCTAGAAAAAGTCCTTATCTCGCACCATTTCTGAGATACGGGCCCTGAAAGGCAAGGTGAACGTCATAATGTTATCCTATGAGGAAAAAAGAGAAGTTCAGAGTGCCATAACTTTGCCGCCCTGTAAAATTTTTTCACCAAACCATGAAAAGGCACATCTGTGGGATGTTGGCTTTCTTTCCTCCAAATTTCAGTGTAAAAGACCAAACCATTATTTTGCAGCACAGTGGCAAAGAATTCCCATCATGCAGCGGACGCCGCAATGTTAGTCTATGGGAAAAAGTGTGAACTTTGGTGTACTGTAACTTTGCATCCGTACAATATTTTGTCACCAAACCATAAAAAGGCACATCTGTGAGATGTTGGCTGCCTTCCTTCCAAATTTCAGCCCAAAAGACCAAACCGTTCATTTGCAGCAGGGTGGCAAATAATTCCTGTTATTTTGGCCATAGTGTTACAAAGTAGTGTTGTGATTTGCAACAGCTTTCACAAGCATTTGTGACACTTTCATGAGTGCGACACTACTTTTTCCAGAAATTGAAAAAACATATTTCTAGGATGTTTAACCTCAAAATAAAGACATGCCTAGCATCCTCAGGGTCCGACTAGGTAAATGGGAAAAGAATTGTGTTGCTAGCCAAGCATTTTTCTGATCACTAACTGAAAACAAAATGGCAGATTTGTGACACTACTAGGGCCATTTGCGACAATAAAAAGTGCATTTGCGACACTGTTGAACTTTTTGTTCACTTTTCCCATTGACTTATAATAGGAAATTGTTTTTTGAATAACTTTTGAACCATTTAATATTTTTTCATGAAGTCTTCATAAAACACATCGGGGACCCTGGCCGCACATTCCCTGAAGTTTTTGGACTGGTCACACAAACCGTGCAACCTGTAGGGACAAGCAAAGAATTCCAAAAAAGCGTAAATGCGCACACAGATCATGCTTAATAACTCCGCAGCTGTATATCCGAACAGTACAAAAGTTGGCAGATCCCAGGATGTATGGTTCTTAATCATGTATTTCAATTTTGAGGCAAACCCATTGAATGGTTGCAAAGTTATTAAGATGCAAAATTTTAGGTTTAACATGTAAATGGCTCCTCAACCCTAACTATGGTAGCACTACCATGCTACCATAATATATCTACTGTTATGCTGTGCTCAGCCACTCATGAGGTCACCAAAGGTCAATCAGTGCTTGACAAGATAAATAGGGTATTCAACGGCCAGACCAGCAAGTATTTGATTTATGCAACAAAGCACAACATGCTGATTTTTTTCATATTATATTGTCCCGGTGGTTTTGTGGAAGAAAAGGTTATTTAGGTGGTACTCTTTGTAAATTTCCATTGCTCTTCCACCTTCTAATCATTTTTTTTTAATTTTGTGAATGGGCTGGTAGTTTTAAGGTCTGATTGGTTGCTGGGGTCAGTAGCATCACAGTGATTGGCTTTGTGGCTGTGCGCTCTCCTATTCACTCAAAATACCACCAACAGCTCAACAGCTTAATCTGGTTCGAGGTCAGTTGGCATTCATCTGTATCCCCCTCCCCCCGGGTCATGCCTGAAAATAGGCAGGATTTGTCTAGTGCACTTACCCAGTCAACATAAACTAAATAAATAAATAAAAAAGTAAATATCGGCTGTTACCGCCTTCATCAGCTCTTCTAGGCTGCTTTCTGGTTGTGGGAATGATTTCAGCTCATGGCACAGTTTCTTTAGCAGTTGATGGGGAGTCACCATGGAGTGAACATTGGGCATGTGCATCTAGAGCTGGGGAACATCGGAAGTGGCCTTTTCCTGGATTCAAGGACCTCGGGGACATCATGGAGGATCTGACTTATGGAGTAACCCTGGAGCGGTGTGTGATCTTTGCTGTGCGCAGCTGGAAGGCATCATCAAGTCTTGCTTGGAGAGGTGTTTCAGGTCAGCGTTCTCCTATTGGATTACTTTTATTTTATTTTTTTTTAAACTTCCTTCTCATGGATTTAGCGTTACATCTGTTTTGTTTTTTTGTTTTTTTTTCATTTTGCTATTAGGACTCCAAGGATTTACTGGACAACACATTAGGAATCAGAGTGAGTTTTGACAATTTTTATTCAATGTTACACATTTCACTCAGGTACACATTTATATGAGGGTGAGTAACTGTTAAGCATATTTACTTTCTATCCTTTCTACACACTCATTAGTTAGAGCAACCAAAGCCATTCTATTATTCTTAAGATTGAACTTAGGAAAAGTTTATAGAATCTGAGGAACTGTGTGAAGAGTACTTTCTTTATGGACATTCAGGAGTATTCCTTGTCTTCTACAGGTGTTTTACTTTTTACTTGCCTCTCAATCAGAATCCGAGTCAGAAGTTATGACTTGTGGTCTTCTTCATTTAAAATAGTCATACCTGTTACCTGTTTTGGGTGTAAAAGACATCTATTATTATATGCATTTACTGTTGCTTACATGTGCTTTGTTAATTTAATTTCTACAAGCAAAAAGGGTCGAAGGTAGAGGAAGTTTCATTTTCTACTTTTAATTGCTTTTAACTAGATTTCTTACACTGTTTTATCCTGCAGTTTTAAACAGCTTGGGGGGAGGTGGCTGTGGTAGATTTATTTTTATTTCTCGTGTTTTTTTACTGCACTTATACTGAACTGTTACTGCCTTTTTAAATACATTCAGCTGAACAAAGATGCTGTAGTACTTTATTTAATATTTAGGTTTGCTTTGTTACCGTGCATAATGTTGAATGTCATTTTTGAAGCATTGATGGTTGACCTGTTGAAACAGGCTCCCATTACATCACTCCAGGTTTGTGGTAGGGTGCTGCAAGTAGCTGTATTTTGCACTGGTTGAGATGTTGATGGAATCTGAGGGCAGCTTAATATAGTGGAAATCTGGTGTTGCTTTTTTCACTCAGTTTGGCATAGTCATTTAAGGACTGCAGTTGCTTGAGTCCAGATACCTGGATTATGTCTGTCAGTGCCAGTCCACTGTCGGTTAGCTCCTGGATGAGGTATTTTCTGACAAAATGGTTAGTAAGTCACTTGTCGGATTTTATTCCTGCTTTTGACACCATGGTTTTGACTATGGAGCCTATTTTGTTGACGCCCACTGGTTGATTCTTATACCATGTAGTTGGATAGTTAGGCTTGGCATTTGTATTTATTGAGAGGAAAAATGGGGCATCTGGATGCAGTTCTTTTGCAGGTTGCTGGCTTTGGTATAGGGTGTCTCTTGCTACTGGGCATCTTCGTGGGTCCTCTGTCTGGTATGCTTTGGGCTTTAGTGTCCTAGTGTTTTGGGGGTTGGCACCAGTTCTTGTCTTTGTCTGTCATTCCTTGTTAAATTCTATGTATTTTTGGTTGTTTTCATCTTCTTTTAATCGTATGTCTGCCCATTTAAGGTTCCTGGTTTTGGTGTTCCCTCTTATGCCAAAATAGAGTGTAACAATCAGCCACATGGTGTTCAATAGAGATTCTGGGTTTTCAGGACCTAGTTGATTGCTGGCATACAGTTTGTCTATCATGTAGTCAGTTAACTCGTCAGCAACTTTCTCTTTGTTGCCTTTGCCTTCCCCTTTAAGATTTTTTTGTCTGCTTTGCAATACAGCCTTGCTCTTTTGGAACTTTAGGGATGTTGATAATGACTCGGGGTACATTTTTAGTTTAAGATGTCTCTAAAAACTTTGTAGTATGGATCTCAGGATTAGAGGCTCATAGGGTGTGCCATCCTTTTTTTGACAGTTCATGAAAAAGTGACAAATTAGTCTGTCTAGTTCCTCTGGTTGCAACTGGTAGAGAGGTACTGTTATGTTGAATTTCTCTCGTAGGTAATGACTAAACATTTGGACGTCTGTTTTTTTTTTTGCTGTGTTGTGGTTTCTTACCTTTAGTATGTAGTCATCTATTGCTGTTATGTCTATGGTTGACAAGGATGCATCTGTGGCTGGTAGCCGTCTGTTACATGATGCTTGGGGAGCTTGAACAGCTTCTTCTGGTTCAACTAGTGGTTCAGTGTCATTCTCGATCTGAGTTAGAATATCATCCATCTCTATGCTGAAACTGCTGTCTGCGCTAGTCATTTTCTTGCTTTTTTCTTTTTTTTCAGAACCGTGCTGCTATATATGGTTGTTATGGGACCCTGACAATACTGCCCTTTGTTTACATATACGGAAGTGTAGTATGATGAACTCGATGACAGTTACTCTACTTAAACTGACATGAGTCATACACTCTAAGCCTGCTGGCACGCGTCTGAGGGAACGTTTATTCTGTGACATTCTTTGCTTGGAAAGTAGTCTGGTCATTAAGACTATGGTGACGTGTTTACTGTTTAAATAACTTTTTACGGTGTGTCTACTGTGTGGATAAATAATATTTATCCAATGCCTGTGAGTTTACATACATTTATTCTATGGCTTTTTTAGCACCCCTATTACATAAATAAGGCATCCTAGCACCATGATCTACATCTTGACAAAGCATCAGAGTGACACAAAACATTGATGTATGTGCCTTGGGGGTTGCTACCTTTGTGTTTTTACCTTGAATAAATTATTCTTTTATCATGTTCTAACAGTGGACTTGTGTTTATTGGTTTTAGACGGGCTGCCAAGTTCCTTTATTTTTGGTAGTATTCTTTCAGTACTACAGCTCTGTCATGCAGTCCTGAGCTGCTGTTCTTTTTGTTTCTTGTTTGGCATTATATAATGTAAAGTATTAGATCTGGTCAGAAGGTATTAATTAGGAATTGATTCATTTATTAATTGTGCTGAGGAGAAGTCCACAAAACAAGTTATTTTTTATAAAATCATTTTGGGAGCTCCCTTTATCTTATTTCTTGTTAATGTTGAGAATTAGGTATAATTGTAAGGAATATTTGAAATTATTAGGATAAGTGTTGTTGTCATAATGAAACATATTTGGATAATATTATTAGACATATGTTCTGGTAGCCTCATCTGTGGATTTAAGAGTGCTGAGGCAAACAAAAACATGTGGGAAAACTCAGAATGTCTGCCTCATGGTGGTACAAACTGCTCACCAAGCATTCAGCACCAGATGGAATGGAAATTACCCAACCAGGGCCAGATATTGAAGTTCCTTGTTGGGTTTTGGCAGGATTCTAAACCTGAAGGCAAAACATGACACAGAAGAAAGGTGTCACAGAATAAAGGTTTTTCCCCAAATACATGTAAAAAGGACAGTGTACCTGTTGGGAGTTCAGAACCTCCAAACAATGTCATCATAGAAAACCTTAGTGAAAAACTGGTTTACATGGACTATTATAGTCAGAGATAAGAAAGTGTGTTACCTGATAACAGGCTCATCTGCGTGGCAGAAAAACTAAACAAAGCAATTCCATTGGTAGATACTGGTGGGCAGCTCACATACAAGACTGTGAGGTTTTGCACATACAGAGTGATAAGCTTTATGCTAACTAAGGATATTTTTGGGTTACAATACAATGATTCATAAAACATGCTGATCATAGCATTATGGCTAATAGCTGTAGGTGGCACGCTAACACCACAAGAATACTATACTGGATAATAGTTTGTAAGCACAAATCATAGCAAGCATGAGAAAATACAAATGTGCCTTATGCTGTATCATAGATCATGGTAGTCCACATTAGGGACTGTAGGTCAGACAGGTCTACATATTCCCCTCTTGTGCCTGATAAAGAGAAAACACCACTAGGGAAAGTGTGGTTGATTATAGTCTAGCTGAATGAGTAGAATAGAGACATTTTAATTGCACACAATGTTGTTTGAGCATGCGACATAAGACAGCATAAGGTAATGATTCGAAAATTAATCAAGAAAACTTGAATGATAACAAAACCTATAAAAGTATGTTCCAATGAAGTGTTGGATAATCCAGTACTTAAATCACCATCAGGAAACAGATCATTCAGAGAATTGCCTGCTTTAGTAATGCTGTTATTAATATAAATAAGGTGTGTATCCTTTCTGTCTAACAAGGACCGAAGATTCAGGGTGAGAGGGTCAATATGCCCATTAAACACTGGTAAATACTTAAGCAATAAGGCAAGATGGGGGGCATGATGGTGGAATAACAGCCCACCTTGGGTGGGTTGAAGCACGAGGTGAAGCTGAGTGCTTTCACCACCCGAGAAGGGCCATTATCCCACCCTAATGCCCTCTCTCCGGAGTACCTTATTGTGATTATGAAATGGGTCCCTTTTATTAAACTGTACATAAATGTTTCAACTTTTTTTACATTACTAGATTTTGAAAAATATTTTAAAAAAAGTAAAATAAATGTTTATAAGCAAAAATAGTCCATTTGAACAGTGTTTTTTCTTTTTGCCAGCGGGTGGCACCAGTGCTGCATATAAGCAGTTAGCATTTCCTGGTAGAGGAGCTTGCGGTTGCTGTCACTGTTCTTAAGATGGGAGCACTAACTTGTATGAGGGATAAAAATTGAGCATGCTGTGTTTGCCTCCTGTTACCCTTTTAGCCACAAGTTGGTTGCTACTGTAGGCGGTTGCTTTTTTAAAATAGACTGAACAGTAATTTCTGGTTAATTTTGGTGTCCTGTGCATGAGACAGAGTCAGAGCCAATTGAGACAGAGCCACACACCTGTTCTGCTTAAATGCAGAATTTAAAATAAAAAAAAACAAAAAGCTGTTTGGTGGCCAGAAGGATGTGTGTGACTGGGGAGCGAAGCACTGTGTCACTACTACAACAGTATGGTGACAGTGTTGAGGGCACTGTGGTAAACTTGTTTTCTTTTGCGGCTTTCCGTCTCAAGTGTGGTCTGCGAGACAGAGCTGATCGAGATGGAGGGAAGTGCAGTCATCAGATTAAAAAAAACTGTACTGCAGAGAGGGACCAGAGACTTCTGTGTCACAGGAGACATGAAACTTCACTGAGGTACCTGTTATGTGGAGGGGCAAGCTGTGGTCCGTTTAGCCAGTGTAGGGCTATTTATGTGGTCCAGTTTACAAGGAGCTACTTTCACTCCGGCCATTGTACCAGGATATCGGCCTGGCTGATAGCAGCTCTCAACCAATCAGGAGGCTAGATTCTTAATACCCATTTCATAATGTTCTATAGCATTCAGACAGTCAGTGTCACTATCAATGTAATCAAGTTCAGTGGTGGGAACAGCTGTGATAACTGCTTGGCCAATGATAGTGCGCTCATGAGATACAAAACAGATGTTGGGCATAGTTACACCACATGTAAGAGATCCATAGGTGAATGGCTCATAGTTGGTTGCAACACAGTATTATCCATTACTGTTGTAGGTCACATGAAACTGAAGAAGGTGCCAATTCGTGAAATGTACTGGGCAAGTAAAGGAAGCATTCATCACCTGGCTGGGGAGCTGGTGTACAGTCTGTGGCTGAATTTTAGTTGCATTCAGCATCAAAGGAGATGATGTGGCATTAACAGAAGCAGAAACAATGTCAAAGGGATCATTATCAAATGTATATGACCAGTCCATAGAGTTAGCAGAATAACCACACACCAGCATGGTTATATCGAACACGTCACATCTGCACAAACAGTGGTAGCCTTTTATGGCACAACAGTCAGTATGTGGGGCTACACAGGCATCCAGGTGGGGATGAAACACCAGCAAAGGAAGCAGATTGGTTCATTCTTAGTAGATGCTGCCCTCTAGATGACCCACAGAGTGGACATTCACCAGCTTGTTGAAAACTGAAGTGCTCTTGTCAAAAATTGGGAGGGACACAGTGAATGTAATGTACAGGGTGTCCCTCGTGGTGCATGCACCTGACGTGTAGCAGGGTCCTTGATTCAGGTGTGGTGTGACATAGCCCAAGTTCTGAGCAGTGGCCAGTGAAAAGGACACAGTCCTGGCCATGCACCTGGTAGTGCATGATAGGGTTTTACAATAGGTGCAATACCATTTAGCCATACGTCTGTCATGGATTAAATCTGGAATTCTTCCTGACTCCAAATCCTGGAAGAGATTTGTGAAATTGTTTGTGGCATCTGTACCATAAGCTGAACAAAGGATTTCCCTGCCTATGAGTTGCTCTTTAGCTTCTTTGTTATTGTAAAAGATCAATTCATTGATTTTGTTTTGGGTCTCATTGAATAAACAGGCTATATCATGCACATTATATACTGTGAATCTTTCCTCCTGAGATATACCATGTATACTGTTTAGCATGGGCTGTATGACATTTTGAGCTAACTTACTGTTAAATAATTTAGCATGTTTATGAATTTTAGCCAAATAGGCTCTGTTTCCAATTGACATACCAGACTGAAACATACCCATAACAGTATCGGCTATGTCTGTAGCATCTGAAAATCCCAAACTCCTCTTAGGGCATTTTGGTGCAGAACACTCCTGTGTGCTCCATAGTATGGTGCCAAGCTACAGGGTCTTATGCACATGCCTGATAGGCTGCCACTAAATCTAATAGCATCATGGTGTAAAACTCAGATACATTAGTGGTGGAACAATGGCCAAACTCAGCCATGTCCCAGTGTGTGAGGCTTAAAACAATGGGAAAATATATAAATTGAAGATTGTTAATAAGTGTCCAAGGGACAGAAGTTGTGGCTAGATCACTGAGCAGGCCTGTATCCATAACTGAGAATTGTAAGGGTTCATCTGTGGACAGTGGAATGATGGTAAGGAAAACAGTAGCGGTTGCAATGGATTGGTTGACACAGTTTTGGCGCATGGTGGTATTGGGAAACTGGTAACAAATGTCTGGGCTCATCATTGCTGTGAGGCTGTAGATGCACATATCACCTTGATTAACTTGGCATATGCACAAAGTTCCATTAGGGCAAATACGGGTGTTGGGCCAGCCTTAAAAAGTTTCTCTGAAAAGGTGGGCTACTGGAATTTCTTGTCCAGTATGATTACCAGTTGTCCATTCAATTTGCAGGGTTGAGTTGTCTGGAAAAACCACCACTGAGATATGCATCTCTTCCCTCTCAAACAGTCACGTGGGTAGATGGGAGTTAAATGGCCACTTTTGGTTCAAGAGGTAGGTGTGGAAATAGGCGTGGACTCCCGTACAGGTAGTCTAGAGGTCCAAGAACTATCTGGACATTCCTTACTGTCTCCTCTGGATCTGGTTTTGTTAGTGCCTTCCAGATGCCCATGATGAGGAAGGGGATTATTGAGATTAGTTTATTTCTGAAAAACAAAGAAATAAAAGATTACAGGACAGGTCTCCTCCCCCCATCTGGGGGAAGTAGCATTAATCACCCCTGTACAGTTTCGGTTGATTGGCTGGATACCATTTGTCTATTGAAAGAACTGGAAGGGGACAGGATCAGTTGTGTTCCAGGACAGTAGCTGCTGCTTGTTGTTTTCACGGGGTTCTTGTGGATTTTACTTGGTAGGTTAGTTCTTTTCTTTCTTACTTCAAAGGGGCTAGCAGGGTATTGTTTTGGGGACTGCTGGATGTTTGAAAACTGATTTGGTGGCTGTAAGTGGGCTCATTTTGTGGCTGTTTCACTGTGTAACAGGCTGCGCAGGTAGAGGCCTATTTCTTCTGATTTAAAACCTATTTGGTGGGATTTGCTTGGAGATGGTTATTTGAATTGGGACCTATATCTGTTAATTTCAAGCCTATTTTGATGTGTGTTAATGAAGCTGATTAAATTGGAGACCTGTTTCCTTTGGCAGCAAACATATTTTGGGGGCTTTGAGTTGAATTTTGATTCCTTTTTGCAGACTCCACTAGCTGCAAAGGTTAGTGCATATTGGGGGAGGGGTGTTAATGGTCTGGCCAGGTTTCACTCAGCCAATTGACTGGAGGCAGAGCTGAATCAGGTTTGAGGTGTTAGTTGCTTTGTCTTCTCAGAAAGAACTGGAAGGGGACAGGATCAGTTGTGTTCCAGGACAGTAGCTGCTGCTTGTTGTTTTCATGGAGTTCTTGTGGATTTTACTTGGTAGGTTAGTTCTTTTCTTTCTTACTTCTAAGGGGCTAGCAGGGTATTGTTTTGGGGGCTGCCGGATGTTTGAAAACTGATTTGGTGGCTGTAAGTAGGCTCATTTTGTGGACGTTTCACTGTGTAACAGGCTGCGCTGGTAGAGGCCTATTTCTTCTGATTTAAAACCTATTTGGTGGGAGTTGCTTGGGCCTGGTTCTTTGGCTGCTGGGCTTGGAGGGGAGACACAGGGCTGATATACTCTCTCTCGAGTCAGGTGTCTGCCCAATACCCACCTCCCACCCCTCCCTCCCCAGAATTCTGATAATTTATAGGGGAACACCTGCCCTGCAATTGGAGGAAAAGGCTGCAGGTGCAGCTCATGTAGTTCTAGCCACTGGGGGTTGGATTTAAAGGCTGGGAGAGAGGAGCTTAGGGAGTTGTTCATTTCCCTTATAAGTTTAATGTGTTGTACTGCACCTAGTAACAGGGTTACTGGTGTACAGTGGGACTGTCTCTAAGATTAGTGGGTGACCTGATTAGGCAGTAGGGTGTATCTTGGACTAGGTGGGAACCTGGTGGCTCACCCATGGAAACCTATTTGGAAGGGGATGGAACCACACGTCATTAGGGCCGGCATCTTTGGGAGGGTGGTGGGGTGCACAGGGTGTGGAGCAGCCATGATACTGGACTGGGCTTGGAAGTTCGGTGGTTGCCCAGTGTGCTACCAGCTAGCACAGCTTAGGGAGGAGGAGGTTGCGGGGATTAGGAGAAAGCTGGGGGAAGGGGGGTGGTATGATTGGGGAAGGGGCTGTGAATCTCCCACGGGGTTGCACCAAGCACTGGGGGTGGGGGCATAGGGAAAGAAGTGCAGGAGAATACTCAGGGGTCACATAGGGACCCTGGCAGAGGGGGGTCCAAAAGGACACTACCAAGGAAGCAGGCAGGTAACTGGGGACCCTCACAAAGGAGGGACAGAGGGACAACATTCTCAGGGAAGTAGGCAGATGGCCAGGGCTGGACAGAAGGAAGCAAGGTGGGGAGGTGGATCAGACCTTACACTCAATAACCACTTCAATTCTCTTCTTCTGCTCGAGGATGAGGGGGGTGATGTAGCCATGACAGGGGTGGTTAGAGACGGAAAGGGAGTGGGAGGCAGGAGGCAGGGGCCAGATAGCAGGAAGAACAGGGGGGGACCTGGAATGCAGGAAAATGGGGACAGTGAATCAGAGCAGGAGGGGCAGGGAAAGAGGAGGCAAGAAGAAGAAGGACCAGTTGGGAGGAAAGGTAAAGGAGAAGGACCAGAAGTACAAGGAGGATTCAGTAAAGGAGCTGAGGGTTTAGGCCGGGGAGCACGACGAGCAAGGAGGAACTAAATGGAGACAGGAAGGAAGGAGGACGAGCCAGGCTAGTTTTAGATGGGGGAGAAGGACCAGTTGCAAGCAGTGAGGGGAATTAGAAGGTACAGAAGGATACTCAGGAGGAGGAGGGCATAGGGATGGAGGAGGGGGTGGCCATGGTAAATAAGGAGGGGTGGCATGTGGCACCCAGATAGGGGAGGAACAAGGAGCCGGCTGGGCGGAGGGCCGGTAGAAAGGATGAGGGACATGGAAGGGGAATGGGGGAAAGGAGTGGTCGGAGTGCTCCTGCTGGGGATTCTATGATCAGGGGTATCAAATGGGATAGGGAGGAGAAGCCTGGCCAGTTAGAACAAGGTGCTTCCTGGACTAACGGTGCACAGGGCTAAGCATGAGGTATATCAGCTGGCAAGGATTATGGGGGTTCCCAGACATACTGGTTCACCTGGGTACAAATGACATTGAGGGAAATAGCGAGCTAGAGATACAGGCAAGATTCAGGGAGCTCACCAGGGTCTGTCATGACATAGGATGCACTGTTTCCTTCTCAGAAATCCTGCCAGTGCCAAGGGCTAGTGGGGAACACAAAAGGAAGATTAGGGAGATAAACCAGTGGCTCAGGGAGTGGTGTGAGGCCAGAGGGTATGGGTTGATGGGGGATTGGGGGGAGACTTGGGAGGATAAGGAGCTGTATGCTAGAGATAGACTCCATCTCAATTTGGAAGAGAGGGGAATCCTTAAGTTGAAAATAGAAGGGTTCATTGGTGAAAAGTGGGGTTTAAACTTGTGAAGGGGGCGGGATGGGAGAAAAGGCTGTAAAGGAGGTGCCGATAAAGGAGGGACTCTGTCTCCACCCCCCTGGGGACCAGGAGGATTGCAGGAAAAGGCCGACTGGCAAAGTGCAGACCAGGGGAAAACAGAATCCCCATGGGAACACGAGCAGGGGAAATGGAACTATAGGGAAAGGGTGGAAGGTAGTCCTGCTAAATGCCAGGAGCTTGGGCAATAAAATGCCTGAGCTCCAGGCGATGCTAACTGAGGGAGCAGTGGATGTGGCAGCGGTCACTGAGACTGCAAGACATGACTGGGACCTGAACCTGGAGGGTTACACTATGTTCAGGAAGGACAGGGGGGAGGGAAGGGGAGGAGGGGTAGCAATGATAGTCAAAAACTGCATTGGCATAGGGAGAGGAGGTGGAGGGGAACCGTGGAGGCAATTTGGGTCACCTTGATAACAGGGGGCAAAGGTAAAAATAGGAGTGGTGTATAGGACCCCTGCCCTGGCGGAGGCGGAGGACAGTCTGGTGGCAGATGTTGGGAGACACTGCAGACTAGGCAGAGGTACGGTGGTGGTGTTGGGGGACTTAAACATGCCAGGAACAGACTGGGAGACTATGACATCCTCTGTGACCAGGGAACAGAGGTTGATGGATGTCTTTCAAGATGCGTTCCTAACTCAGCAGATGAGGAAACCAACCAGGGAGGCGCGGGTACTGGATGTGGTCCTGGCAGACAGTGACCAGATTGGGGGCCTGGAGGTAAGGGACCCATTGGCGGGGCGTGACCATGCCACAGTCTGGTTCTGCCTGGACCTAGGAGGGGTAGAAGGCTGCACAAAGGACGGAGTAACCGACTTCAGGGCGGATTTTAAGGAAATGGGAAGGATTCTTAAGGAGCATTTGGATGGGATTGGGTCAGATATGGGCTGATAGTAGGTGGGAAATCATCAGGAGAGGGGTGCAGGATGCTACCAGCACCTGTGCAAGAGTAAGACAAACGGTGAGGGCCCAAAACCCTGCTGGTGGACCAGGGAGGTCCAGGAGGTGGTGCAGGAAAGAAGGCAGCCTATAAGCAATTCAAGTGCTCAAGGAGTGAAAGGTATCGGGGAGTACAGGCTGATGGCTAGAAGGGCCACTAGAGTGGTGAGGGTGGCTAAGGCAAGGAAGGAGCAGAACCTGGCCAGGGAAATTAGGAGAGGGAACAAGGGTTCTTTAGATACATTGGGGAAAAATGAAGGGTGAAGGGCAGATTAGCAGGATTAAATCAGGGAGAGATGGGCACAAGACCCGGGGAGCAGGCTGAGGTACTAAATGAGTACTTTGCCTCAGTTTTCACCAAGGAAAATGGGGTGCTGCATCATACATGGGAGGAGACAGAGATACTGAGGAGGGAGGACCATTACGATCGTCGGGTCTGGGGAGAGGGAGGCATCACTGGCAGGTGGGGAGAGTTAAGCAGGGAGAAGAGGTACCAGAAGTGGAAATCACAGCAGAGAGAGTGAGGAAGCCCTCAGCTCCCTTAAGACGGAGAAAGCACCGGGGCCAGATAAATTGCATCCCAGAGTGCTGAAGAGCTTTGGATGTCCTGGCAAAACCCCTGGCGGAGCTTTTAACCATCTCTCTGAGGACAGGGTGGGTGCCCCAAGACTGGAAGGTGGCGCATATAGTGCCTATCCACAAGGGGGGATCAAAGGAAGTGGCAGGGAACTACAGGCCTGTCAGCCTGACATTGGTGGTGGGCAAGGTGATGGAGGGCATTGTCAAGGAGAGGCAAGGGGGGGACCTGGATAAGTCAGGGTGCCTGGACGATAGACAGCATGGATTCATCCTGGGGAAATCATGTCAGACAAACCTGGTGGAGTTCTATGACTGGGTGACGAGTGCCTTGGACCTGGGTAGACCAGTGGACGTCCTCTTTCTAGACTTCAGCAAGGCATTTGACTCTGTTCCTCACGTGAGCCTGTTGGATAAGCTGGGAGAAATGGGGTGGGGAACCAGATGATCAGATGGATAGGGAATTGGCTCCAGGACTGGACCCAGAGGGTTGTAGTTGGCTGGATAGTCTCATCCCAAGGAGGGTCATTAGTGGGGTCCCACAGGATCAGTCTTGGGCCCCTTCTGTTCAACGCCCCGTCTCTGACAGAAGGACAGGAATCAGGAGTGAGATGAGTCTCTTTGGATGACTCAAACTGGGGGCGGTGGTGGATGGGGAGGAGGAGGTGGCCCTACAGGGGACCTGGAGGCTCTGAAAAGATGGTCTAGAAAGTGGAAGATGAGGTTCAATGCAGGGAAATGCAGGTACTCCACCTGGGGCCAGAAACCCGGGCCAAGTGTACACCCTGGGGGAATGCTACAAGTCTCGATGGCTGAGAGGGACCTGGGGGTGGTGGTGGATGTCAAGATGAACAACTCTGAGACTTGTAGGAGGGCAGCAACCAAGGCCAACAGGATGCTGGGATGCATCGCTAGGGGGATCACCTCCAGAAGGAGGGAAGTGATACTCCCTCTGTATAACTGCTTGGTGAGGCCGCACCTTGAGTACTGCGTGCAGTTTTGGAGGCCACACTTAAAGAGGGATATTAACCTCCTGGAGAGGGTCCAGAGGAAGGCAACCAAAATGATCTGGGGCTTGAGGGACAGGACCTATGAGGAGAGGCTCAAAGAGCTAAATATGTACACATTGGAAGAGAGAAGGGACCGGGGGGACATGATAGAGGTCTTCAGGTACATGAAGAGGGTAAATAGGGGAGGAACAGTCAGGGTGCTTCAAAGGAAGGAGGAGGGGCCACTAGAGGGCATGGGTGGAAGCTGGAGGGGGGAAGATTCAGGGGAGAAAGGAGGAGGTGCTACTTCACTGAGAGGGTGGTGGAGCCATGGAATGCACTGCCTAGGGGGCTGGTGGAGGCAGAGACAGTGGAGGGGTTCAAGAGGGGGTGGGACAGGTACAGGGGAAGGGTTCTGGAAGCAAAATACAATGCAGCAAGAATATCTGGAACTGGGAAGGGAGAAGCCAGAGAAGGCGAGAGGGGCAGCAAGGTCAGCACCCAGGGTGGGGGCTGACCAAACGAGCAGACACGAAAGACCATTAGGCCTTTTCTGCTGGCATTTTAGTATGTTAGTATGGGTCTCTTGTGATTTGTTACCCACACTTGGTAGACAACAGGGCTCAATTTGTTGATGATGTCATAGGGACCAGCCCATTTGTTGGCAAATGGATGGGCAGGCGTGGAAACTTTAGTACCTTCACATGGTCTCCCACTTGCTAATCGACTTTTTTGATGTTTTTGTCAAAATACATCTTGGATTGCTGTTGGGCCTGGCCCAGATTCTTGGCAGTAAAAAGGTGAGTCCAGACAAGGATGTCATTCAGTTGTGTGACATAAGTGTCTGCTGACACTCTGTCTGCAGTTTAGGCATTCAGATCAATCCACAGATGTTCTGGGAGTCTCATTTGTCTGAAAGTCATCACCTTGAAGGGTGTGCACCAGGTTGCTGGAGCTGGGGTTGCTCTGATTGCTATTAGGAGTAAGGTCAATAGAATATCACAACTTTTATTATTCTCATTTGCAAATTTACACATTCATTTGATCTATCTGTTAGCCCTCTCTACCTGTCCAGAGGACTGAGGGTGGTAAGCGATATAGAACTTCTGGTTAACTCCCAATAATTCCAAACATTCTTGCATTAGTTCTCCTGTGAAGCTAGTCCTTTTGTCAGAGTCTTCCTTGAGGGGTAGGCCTCATCTGGTAAGTACTTGATCAGCAAGGATTTTGGCAGTGGCTTTTGCCATGTTCATTCTACATAGGAAGGTTTCTACCCATTTCAAGAAGAGATCAATTACAAGTGCAAACTTGTTGTTTCTCCAGCTATTAGGCAGGGGCCCAATCAAATCAATTTGAATTGCATTCCAGGGACCTGATTGCCTTTGTGGAAGTAGTTTGGCATTTTCTTTTCTAGGGATAGGGTTGTTCTGAGTACAGGTAATGCAACTGTCCAATTAATGTTGGGCAACAGTTGTCATACTGAGCCACCAGCACATGATTTTCAGTCTCTGTATGGTCTTGTCTGCCCCATGGTGTCCACTTGTAGGGGTGTCATGGACCTCGTGGATGAATTCTGATCAGAGGGAATTGGGAACCACCCACAGTTTTTGATCACCGGAGTGGTACAGTACCAACATCTGGTCCGTAGAGAGGTGGAGGTTGTCAGAATGTCTTTTGAATGGGTTATTCAAAGACATTTTATTTTCTGTTTCCTTTGAAAGGAAATTAATATACCTTTTTTATTTCTGGATCCACCATTTGCACTGCAGTTAGATCCAGAGGGACCACTTTGGCCCATTTGTGTATGGCCACTATGTGGGCCTCAGTGGGGGGGGGCTGCATGTTCCATACCACACCTCGACCACCATCTTTTGCCAAGGTGTCTGCTCAATTGTTGTACTCGTGATAAGTCTCAGATTTGTAGTGGGCTTTAATCTGGTGTTTGTGCAGCCTGAAAACAAATTGCTCAGTGAGGATAGTGATATGTATGAACTGGTCCCTGTACTTCACAGGGGTGCCTTACAAAAGGGCAAAATTATGGGTCTTCTAGAAAGGAAGAAATTATATCAATGAATTGCACACCCAGGAGGAATCATAAAAGATGATGGTGTCCTCTCCTTTGCCTTGAATGATCTCCAGGACACAGGCAACTGCATCAAGTTCTACATACTGGGAAGATTTAATGATGCACTTCTTGAACACCTCAGATGTGTCACCTGCTGGGTTAAGGACCAGGACCCCAAAGCCTGTAATCTGTTCTTCTCCTTGATAGGAGGAAATTCCATCTATAAAGAAGAGGTGCAGTGCAGGATTTTCAGAGTACGTTCAGTAGAAGGAAGTAAGGGGCCTGGTTCTGGCTGAGTAGATAGCTCTAGGCCACACTCACGTGGATCACCTTGGTATAAGAATCCATGTGCCAAGATGGAGGGCATTTTGGCAGGGAGTACAGTGATGTCTCAGTCTTGTAGGAGGAGAGACCAGTGAGTGAGTCTGGTGTTAGACAAATTGCCATCTTTAATTATGACTGTCAGTAGGAAACTAGTGAGGGTGTGGTTGGTGTGCAGCACAATGGGGGAAAACCCTATGATGTAGGTGAAGTGTTTGATTGCCCAAAGGGTCACAAGGAGATTCTCTCACACAGAGAGTACATCTTCTACAAGGGAGATCATCTGTGAGTCATGGACAATAGGACTCAAGGTGCCATTTGCCTTTTGTGCAAGGACTGCTGACATGCCCACATCGGCAGTGGCAGTTTCCAGGTGGAATGGCAATTCTGGGATAGGGTTTACCAAAGCTGGAGTGGGGGTCAAGGTCCTTTTCAAAGAAGTGGTAGCAGTTGTATATTCTGGTCCCCACTGCCAGGGGACATCTTTCTATAGTAGCTCATACAGGGGTGTGTCCTTTTGTGCAAAATCACAAATGAAGTCTCTGGAATAGTTTATCATACCTAGGATATTTCTCAGTGTAGCCACACTAGTAGGTAGCGGCAAGTCCTGAATGCCCTGGACCTTGTCCAAGGTTGACTTTCTGACCTCAGCAGTGATGTGCAGGCCCAAAAAGAGGACTTCAGGAAGGCACAATTGTACCTTTGCAGGGTTGTACTTGAGGCCTGTCCTCTGTAGAAATGTCAAGAGCTCATCTAGGAGCTCCAGGTGTCTCTCCAGGCCTGTGGTGGCCAAGAGAACATTATCCACATACTGCTGTAGACAGTCTGGTGTGGAGAAGCCTTGTATGGCATCCCACATGTGGATGTGGAAAAGGGAAGGGCTTTTGTGGAATCCTTGTGGGAGGCAGTTCCACGAGTACTGATGCCCTTCAAAGGTGAAGGAAAATTTGTATAGGCTTTCAGGGGCCAGTGAAAGTGACCAGAAACCATTAGAGATGTCCAGGGTATTGAACCACTTGTGTTCTGGTTTCAGAATTTTGAGTACATCGGGGGCAGATGCAATGGTGGGTGTGCAACTGGGAGTGACTTGGTTGAGTCTTCAATATTCAATGGTGAGCCTCCAACTATTGTTGGTCTTCTTTACTGGCCAGATAGGGGAGTTGACTTTGGACACACAGGGCCTAATGACCCCTTGTTTAAAAAGTGAGTCAGTTGTAGTTCTCAAAGAGGGTACTGCCTCTGCTATGAAAGGGTATTGTTTTTGACATGGCAGTTCATCAACAGTGACTTATATTAGGGTGTCCATTCTCCCACAATCATGTTTATGTTTGGAAATGGTGTCTTGATGCCTTTCTGAAATCTTCCCCAATTGAGGGAATAGCTCATGCTGCTGAAGCATGAGGGTGATGCCATACTCTGCATCATTGGCATTTACTGCTGCTATCACATATGAATCGGCAATGGTGACCTTATGGCATTGGCCAGGTACCTGTAGTAGTAGCCGGTTGGCTAAGTCGACTATGCACCTGTAGCATGAAAGAAAATCTATTCCCAAGATGCTCTGGTGATGCCATAATACCATGAGGTCAAAACAGTGTGTCACCTCTAAATTACCAATGACAACTGGTATTGGTTTGGACCAGTATGTTGTAATCACGGTCCCCTTGAAGGTCTGGGTGGAAGTGGCCTTCCCTGTGGACCAGCGAGATAGCTGTAGATCATCTTGATGCAGCATTTATTTATTTATTTAGTTTTTGTTGACCGGGTAAGTGCACTAGACAAATCCTGCCTATTTTCAGGCACGACCCAGGGGAAGGGGATACAGATGAATGCCAACTGACCTTGAACCAGATTAAGCTGTTGGTGGTATTTTTAGTGAATGAGGGAAATTTGGCCAGGACACCGGGGAAATTCCCCTACTCTTTTCAATAAGTGCCATGGGATCTTTAACATCTGCCTGAACTACCACCAATCCAGGCAGATGGGACCTCAGTTTAACGTCTCATCCAAAAGATGGCACTTCAGAAGTGCAGCACCCCTCTCATGCTGCACTACAGTGTCAGTACTGGGATATTAACCCAAGTGCCAGATGTGGGAACTGAACCCACAGCCCTCTGATCTCCCAGCCTCAGAGGTGAGTGTGCTACCTGCTGAGCCACAGGTGCCATTGAAACAGTGGCACCTGTATCCAGAAGTAATTAGAGCTGCTGACCACCAACCAGCACCTCTACACATGGTCTTCTGGAATCATTGGTTACCAAGGAGGTGATAATGTGAACCAGGGCCTGACACTTCAGTCCGATTCACTTTGTTTCTGCTTGGGGTCATCGAGTGTGGGGTCTGTCTCTCGAAGCATGTGTACCACTTCAGTGTATGGAGACTTTGACCAGCTGCCCCTACCGGATTCATCCAATGGAGGAGCGGATGGAATGGCCACCACAAATTTGGTCAGAACTGAGGCCTTGAGTGGCTAGACCTTGGTCTTAAACTCACAAAGCTGTGCATTTTCCTGGACAAATCCTGATACAAAGGGCTGGACCACTGGTTTTGTCCATTATTTTCCTTTGTAGTCTGCTAATTTAGCTTCTGCCTACACCTTTGTATGTTCTTGTTAGATCCTCCTCAGTTTTGGTAGGAGGTCTTGTCCTGATGGGAATCTTTTGATTTCCCTTCCACCAAATATTGGGTGGATGAATCTGTGCTATTTGGCACCATGGCCACTTTAGCCTTGGAACCTGAGCCTATGTCACATGTGTAAATCTGATATGCACGTTCCACTTTTTCCACAATCTCATGGAAGCTGTCCCATCTCAAGAATACTGCTGCCTCTACCTTCTTGCGAAGGGCGGTTTGCAGATTTTTCAAAAACAGGCATTTGTACTCAATTGATTCCTGGTCAGAATGTTTACCTGCCAGATCTTTGCCTGCTCCATACATGAGCCACAAGTGGCCCTCAAACTGGGCCAGGTTCCCTTTGATGTGCTGCTTTACTGGATGGGCTAGCATCACGCTGACCATGGTAGGGTTGTGCACTGCCAAGAGGTGGGTTGGAACAGCTTTGAATGGGTCAGTAATGTCATTATGTATGCCTTCCGGCAACTTGGCCCACAACGTAGGGTCTATAGTTTGTTTCAAAACTTGTATCCTGTGCTAGGCTGCAAGGCTGAGCATTTCACAGTGATTCTGCACTTTTTCCAAATGGCAACTGAGATTGTAGCCAAAGGCCATTCAGTCTATCTTGTCTGCAATGTTCTGTATGGTTTGCATGGACTGCAGAGCATTCAGTGTAGGCCCTTGCTGCCCTGTGGTGGAGTTGATGACCACCTTGGACTTGGTGGTGGCCACGCCCTGAAGTGGAGTCTGCTGTACCACCTCCTTTTTCAGCATGTTGGAGACTGCTTGTCTTAATAACCTGGCCTAAGCATTGAAGATCCCAGCTTTTGAGATCGCCTTCTGAATCAGACTTTCCACCTCCACCTTATCCTTATTATTCAAAGTGGCAACCAGTGGGAGAGGCCTCAACCCTACAGCATTCCAGGGATGGCCATCTTGAATTCCTCCATCATTGCTGTTGTCATCCTCCGATGACAACAGGTCACTAGGAAAGGTATAGAGCATAGCTTTCATATGACCCTTCAGGACTGCCAACTGGTGACGCAATTTCGTCATCTTGATTCTACACATTGAATGATCCAATCTGCCTCTGTACTGTCCCTTACTGACATGATCCTGCAAAACTCTGAACGAGGTGCTCACTTCGTGATTTTCCCTAAGCCTCCTGTCCAATGCATCCTGACATTTTCCAAACTCCTCCTCCAAATCATCATACTCACTCTGCAATGTATTATTCATAGTCCCTTCCCATCTTACCTGATCTCTCAGGTCACCATGCAGCCTTCCTCCATTTCCTAGCCCTCCTGACCCCTATCTGCTGTATTATCGCACTGGACTGCTTTACCCCTCTGCTTATCATTCCCTTTGGCCCTTTAACCAACTTGACAGACTTTTCATTCTCCAACTTGCTGCCTCTTCCGCAGCATCTCCCTGTCACTGCCCCATATCCATACCCTAAACTATGCTTCTACCTCTGCAGGTACCTTGTCCAATTGGAATGTACCACTCAAGCCAGGATCACCTTTGCCTTCCTGGTTGTGGCTACATGGATTATGACCATCTTTTTATCACTTTCAGGTGATATTGAGACCAACCCAGGTCCAGTGACACATAGGCTCCCACTCCTTCAGGCTAATTTTTCTGTGAGGCCCCAACCCAGCGGCCTCAAGATTGCCCAACTAAATATAAGAAGCATTGTGGCAAATCATGCCAACCTGGTGGCTTGGGCTGCCACCCATAAGCCTGACCTCCTAGGAATAACAGAACCCTGGCTTAGGCCTTCTCTCCCTGACTCTGTGTGTGCCCTTCCTGGCTACAACATGATTCAGGTTGATCGGGCCTCATCCAAAAGGGGTGGTGGCCTGGCACTTTTTTCCAAGTCCCACCTAAATCTGACCCTTCAATCTTGCCCCTCACCTGCATCTTGTAAGGTGCTTCATGCCCTGCTTCCTTATTAGGTAATACCAAGAAGCTGCACATTGTATGTGCCTCCATTTCTCCTGCATCCAGTAAATGGGGACTTGAAGAATTTCTGGAATTTCTAACCCATACCTCGAAAAAGAATGAAGTACTTTGCCTAGGTGGCTTCAATCTGGAATGGCTTGGCCCAAGCTTCCCTATCCTCAGCACTAACATGGCCAAAGCCAATCTAACTCAGTTTGTCACTGAACCTACCAGACACTCCAGCAGTGGCACTAGTCATACCTTGTTCGACTGGGTCTTCACCAATAGGTCAGACAGGATCTCCTCGTTTACTGTGTTGATTGACTCCATTAGCGACCATTCTCCTGTAACCTCTGTCTGGGATGCCTGCCTCCCTGCATACCCACCTAAAATTATCTCCATGGCTGACTTCTCTACCTTCAATCCCTTGGCTTTTCTATTCGATCTCCAGCAGGTTGACTGGTCTCCCCTTTTCACCAGAGACAACACTGACCTGGCAGTGGAATATTTCTCCACCACATTGCACTCACTGCAGTCCAATCACATTTCTTACATTAGGCACAGGGTTAGGGGGCCTTCCCACCAAATGGTTGACCAGCCCCCTTCTCTGCTTGCTTAAATCTCATGGCAAGCTCTGGGCCAGGTGGAAAGGCTCCACCCTTCTTTCCGACTTGGTTGCTTATCGCTCCCTTAGGAACTCATGCAAGGAAGCAATCCATGCTTCCAAAAGCAATTACTATAGAGGTCTTCTGCATGTCTCTACCCATTACCTGAAAAGGTACTGGGCACATATCAACCACATTCTGGGTAGCAATGCTTCTCAAGCCCCTTGTGACATGCTAATTGACAATGTCTCTTGTAACAACTCCAACACCATTGCCAATGCCTTTAATTCACTCTTTACCTCCCCTCCTTCCTCGACCTCCAACACAGCCATTCCTTCCATCCCTCCCTCCCTCCCTCCTCCTCCCCAGGCCTCCTCTGCCCCATCCCTCCTTGTTCTTGGCCCTGTCTCTAGAACTTATGTCCTATGGATCCTCAACACTATGTCTCCTCATGGCAGCAATGGTCTTGATGGTCTGGAACCTAGAATTCTCAAACTTGGTGCCTCCATTCTTGCCACCCCTATCTTGTGCCTCTTCAACCTCTCCATTAGCTCTGGCACCATGCCCTGCTCCTGGAAACAAGCCAGGGTTATACCTGTCTTTAAAAAGGGTGACCCTAAAAATCCTACAAACTACCAACCTAAAGCACTCATGTCTAAACTTAGTAAACTTCTGGAGAAACGTATTCTTCATCAGGTGTCAAACTTTGTAGTCAACTATGACTTGCTATCTTCTGCTCAGCATGGCTTCAGACAAGGCCACAGCACCTCAACTGCCCTAGTGCAATTCACTAACCACACCTCAACCACCATGGATAGAGGGCAACTTACATGGGCTGTTTTTATTGACTTAATGAAGGCTTTCAACTCAGTCAACCATTCACTGCTCTTGCATCAGCAAGGTTCACTGGTTGCCTCCCAGTCCACTATTGCCTGGTTATCCAGCTACCTGCACAATTGCACCTAGTCTGTCTCCTACTGTAGAGTCCTCTCCTCCCCTGCCCCTCTATACACTGGTGTTCTACAAGGTTCCATCCTTGAGCCCCTGTTCTTTTCTATATTTATAAACAATCTACCTACCATTCCTGCCCACTGTCACGCCTTACTCTATGCTGATGACTTGGTCCTCTATACCTCCTCTAGCTCCATCTCTGACATTAATTCCTACCTCTCTTCCCATATGCAATGAATACAAACTTGGCTCATGTCTCACCACCTCATATTAAATGTTGCCAAGACCCAGGCCATGTACTTTGGGTCCCACAAGAAGCTTAGTGCCCTAAACTCCTCATTTCTGGTCTCTTGTCTCAATGACTCCCTTGTACAAGTTACCAACTCCTTCAGATACTTAGGAGTCACTCTGGATCCGTGTCTCAGTTTCTCTCTCTATGTCAATGTGGTATGCAAGTCTGTCAATGCCCAAATTGGGTTGCTTATCATGTCCACCATGCCCTGACCCCAGTTGCTAGGATCTCCATTGCCCAAGGCCTTCTGCTCCCTGGTTTTTGCTATGCACTGCCGGTCTTTGCTCAAGTGCAGGTAAACATCCTTCAAGTGTGGGATGTTGCCTATAACAATATTTGCAGATTTGCCTTGTGTGCCCATTGGCTAAAACACCGCTGTACACTTTACTCTGATGTCCGCTGGTTATACCTCCTCCAGGCATTTATATTCCATGGACTGCCTGAACAATAAATTAATTAGTTCTTCTTTCCCCTCCTCCCTTTCAGCAATGTTCACTCCAGTTGACTTCCACTGACTCCTCCAATCCTCGACTTCAGCTCTGGTCACTGTCCCTAATTGCTACATCAAAATGGGTGAACTTGCCTTCTCCAACTACGCTCCCAAATTCTGGAACTTCCTTCCATTTTCCCTTAGAAGCATGCGCTCTTTAATTACCTCACCTCCCTAGATGAATGTAAATGTCTTTAGGTCATGTATTACACCTCTTGCTTTATTTCATGGAACATATCTTTTTATTTGCTGTTGCACTACTATCCCCTTCCCTGTCCCATACCCTTGCCCTATGACACCAGTACTGCTGTTATGCACTTATGTTACTGATCTCTGCAAGCTGTTTTTATCTTTTTTGTACCATAATGCTTATGCTATGTATGCCATCAGTTTCATGCTAAGTAATTCTATTGTCATGCAAGGTTGCTGATCTCTTTATGTACTGCATTGTATAAGCTCCTCTCTGTACTATAGTTTGTAACTTGTTTGAAATGTAATCTCCCTAGTCATGCCTGAAAATAGGCAGTACTGTCTAGTGCACTTACCCAGATACCAAAAATAAATAAATAAATAAATACCTGTAAGCAAGTCATTCAGCTGTAACACATCCTGCTGCAACTTTTCACAATCCTCTCTCAACCTAATAATCTCTCTGTCTTTTTCCTGTACAGTACTATTAAGTTCATTCTGGGTCTGATTTCTAAGCTTTTCAATTTCTTGTTCCAACTCCCTCTGTTGCTTGCCCACCTCTCGGGACTTGGAGCCCAGTTCCTTTTTCAGCACTAGGACCTCCGCTTCTATTGTTTGTAATGCAGTATACAGGGCAGCAACCATTACACCTTTTAGGTCATGTTTCTTAACTGTAGGATTTGTCTTCAAATACAGTTTGTAAATGTATTGTATTGGATGGGCTTATGATTTTGTGTCCAGCGTGAAATCACACCAACCTCCATGGGATGAGATGTCTAATTTGAATTCTGTGCTAATGGCCATTTTTGAGGTCTCACTTTTTCTGCACTAGCCAGGAATCCAAGGTGCATCGATCCACCTTGTGATCAACAGCTAGACAGTTACGTGCCTGGGTATGGAGAACCCTACAGACTGATGCTGCAAGGTGAACAATGGGGTATAGGTTTGAGCACTTTTGTGATTCCCAGTCATGTTTGTGGTGCAGTGGGCTTGCAAGACCATCCATATAGGTTGAACAGGAGAGCATAGGTTCGAACACCTTTGTGATTCCCATGCCCATTCATCTGTACACTTTTATAGCCTACTGGTTTGGTTCTGTCCAATCAGGTCCTTGCCACAGTTGCCATTTAGTTGGGTGTTGGCAGGATTCTAAATCTGATAACAAAACATGACACAGAAGACAGGTGTCACAGAATAATGTTTTCTTCTCCAAATACATGTAAAAAGGACAGTGTACTTGCTGGGAGTATGGAACCTTCGAACACTGCAATGTCATTATTGAAAAACACAGTAAAAAGCAGGCTTACATGGACTATTAAATTCAGAGATTAGAAAGTACATTACCTGGTAATGAGCTCATCTGCATGGCAGAAAAACTAAACAAAGCAATTCCATTGGTTGATACTGTTGGGCAGTTTGCACCCAAGTTTTTTAGGTTTTACATGTACACAGTGATAAGCGTTATGCTGACTATAGCTACTTTTGGGTTACAATACAATGATTCATAAAACATGCTGATCATAGCATTATGGCTAATAGCTGTAGGTGGCATGCTAACACCACAAGAATAACTGTACTGGATAATAGTTTGTAGCACATCATAGCATGCCTGAGAAAATATAAATATGTCTTATGCTGTATCATAGAACATGGTAGTCCACATTAGGAACTGTAGGTCAAGCAGGTCTACATCCTCTACAGAGACCTCATAAAAATAATACTTGTTAAAGGATATCTTTGCCCCACAGCAGCAAATTCTGTATCATTAAGAATGGAACTAATAAAAATGCTGGGTATTGTTGGGAAGGGAGTAAACAACAAAACTTCCTGTTTTAAAAATGTTAAATTCATTGTTATTATCTTGCTTCTGTGTGGTGATATACACCCCAAACCCAGACCTGAGAGAGAAGCCCAGATCAATGCAGAGGTTCTAAAACAGGGACATTTTGGCATTGTTCATTTTAATGTCGGAAGCATCTGGAAAAAAAATAAGCCAGATTAAGGACTGAGTGGCCAGTTATCACCCTGGGATGATCATTATTATAGAAACTTAACTCAATAAAAGAATTTCAGACTTATCCTTAGAAATTGAAGCTATCTGTTCTTCAGAAAGGATAGAAAAAAAGGGAGAGATTCTGATGTATGCCAGCTCCGAGACAGAAGTTATAGAAGTACATAATAGTTTACATCTAGGAGGATTGGAGGCCTTGATGATAGAAGTTAAACTACCATTTAATAAACCCATACTTATGGCAGTAATCTGTAAACCACCCAAGACAAATGCAAATAGTTTTAATGATCTACAAGATTTTTTCTTGAAGTATAAAAACACACGTGAAATTACTCTTCCAGGGGATTTTAATGCTGATTGGTCCAAAGTGGATATAACACATAGTCTGAAGGACTGACAACATAATCTAGGTTTGACCCATTTAATTAACTAATCGATAAGACTTAATCTTAAAGACAACAGTAAATCATTCTTTCTAGATCTCATTTTCACAAACTGTTCCCAAATTTACTCTATTAGTGGTGTTTCACCTGACACCTTTTTGGAGCACCAGAAAACTTTTGTACTAAAAAAGAGGAAGAGACAATCTTGTAGTAGACCAATTACTTCTTGGAGGAGTTTTAAGCACTTTCACAACATAGCTTTTATGCTAGATGTAGAAAAAATAAAGTGGGAAAGATTAGAACTGATCCCCACAGCCTCTGAGGCCAGGTGTTACTTTCAACAAGAATTTTTGCAGGTGTGCAATATACATGTGCCCATGAATCAGAGGAAAGTTAAAAAAAAAACAGGTACCATTTGTTATAACATGGACTTGCATAAGCTTAAGAAGGACCAAAATAAGAAATGGCACAAAGCCAAAAACACCGGCTTAAACTATGATTGGCAGCTGTACAGGCAGACACAAAATAAATACACTGAAGAATTAAGATTAACTAAACAAAACTACCTTCATTTAAAATTAGATGATAATATTAAACAAAATCCCAGAACTTTCTGTAATATTATATTGGGGTAATGGGTAAAAATAAAAATATTCAAGCAAGCAAATTTCAAATGACTGGTCAAATGGTTCCAGTGGGCAATGCCATTGTAAACATTTTCAATAATTATTTTTCTAAGATGGGTACCACACCATTAATTACGAAGAACCCCTCTACTGCTGTTAATAATAGGATAGTAGATCAGTCTGAAGAGGATCTGCAGGAGCCAGCTGTTTATCATGTTTTTAAATGTAATACTGTTAGTGCAGCTGAGGATAGGTAATTTTTATACTAAAGTGATAGGTTTAGATGGAATCCCCTCCAATTTGCTGAAATATGCTGTCCCCTGTATTGCTTAACCTCTTTCATATATATTTAATCTCTCCATTCATGGAGAGGATTGGAAGCTGGCAAATGTGATCCCAGTTTTTAAGGCAGGCTCTAGGCTAGATATCATCAGTTATCAGCTGATCTCATTGCTTCCTCAGATTTTTAACATTTTCAAGAGATTAATTTCAGGGCAATTAAAAGCATACCTGGAGACTAATGATATGTTAAATCAACATCAATCAGGGTTTAGATGTCTCCAAAGTTTAGATCTCTCTATAGTACCCAGTCAGCCCTAACCAAAGTAGTAAGTGACCTACAATTGAGCCTGGACAGGAGACTACTCTTGGTTGTTTTATTCATAGACCTATTGAAAGCATTCAGTATGCTAGACTATGGAGTTCTTCTGGCCAGGCTCAATGAAATTAGTTGGAGTGGCCCTGAGCTCAGCTGGATTAAAACATATTTATTGGACTGTAAACTGCTGGTGGAAATGGGACCTTATAGGTCATCACCTGCTCTCATAACATTTTGTGACTTCCAGGTATCAGTATTGGGACTGCTCTTGTTTAATATGTAAGTTAATAAACATGAATCTGCTAACTCAGATAATAAATCTGATCTACTGGAAGATGAAACTGTGGTATATGTGGATGGGGCATACTTAAGAGTACATAAACAAACAATTACAGCTCCCATTCATGCAAATTCAGGAGTACTTTAAAAATCATATATTAATACTTAATAACAAAAAGACTCAATAATTACTCTTTGGTAAACTATCAAAATCTGAAAACGATGCTTCTATAGATATTCAGACCTTGAATGGAATCAAAATAACACAGGTCAATGGGTATAAATACTTGGGAATCTGGTTAGATAAGTTGTTAAAATGGGGCACACACAGTGTTACAATATTAAATATAAATAAGAAGAAGTTAGGAGTGCTCTATAATCTGAAACATGGCATGTCAACTGAAGTGTGTCAAAGAATTGCTAACTCAGTGTTTGCCCCAGACTTTGAATACAGTGATTTATTGTATGCAGAGGCCTCAGGGATGTAGCTTGGCAAGCTGGATATCATGTGCAGCAGACTGGCTCACTACATCCTCAACACACCAAGAAGAACACACTCATGTGAGTTGTATAGTAAATTGAATTAACTTTGACCCTGGGACAGAAGGAATTTAAACCTCCTGCAATTTATGATTAAAGTTTGGAACAGGGAAATTCCAAGGCTACATCTTGGACCTGTTTCAGATTAGGGTTCCTAAGCAAGGTGTAGGATTTGCACTGGGCCTGAAATATTGTGTTCGAAATTGTAATCTCAAGATAGGTACAGTAGGGCTTCACTCCAATATAGAGGGGCAATACTTTGGAATTCTATCCCTGCAGTTTTAAGGAAGCAAGATTCCATAAGTATGCCATGTCACTTAAAAAGCTGGATGGTGGAGCAGATGACTGTTCCTTTATCTTGCTGCTCAGGAGAAATTAAATGACCTAGAAGGCTGGGTGTTGGGGCAGTCATCTGTTGGTTTAAACTAGTTAGTTATCACTTTAACTGCTTTAATATATATTTGTCATGGGTGGGTCACTGGTACTAGTAAAAGGTGTAACTAGTGAAGAGTATGCTGCCTGTTAGTGTAGTTTTGTACTATGTGTTAATGTATAAATTGTTTATTGATATAATTTTGTCAACTGTGCAACTGATTAACCTCAACCTATTTTGTAAACATGATGTACTTAATTTAAAATCATTTGTCATTCTTTCTGTATGTGATACTAAAGTATATGATATATTAGAATTGTTAACTTATTTCTATGAACATTGCATGTATGTAAAGGGACCTCTTTGAAAATAAACTTTCCTCAATGGAGTTATTGTATCCCTGTTCATGATTTTTATGAATAAAAATACCACTACATTATTACTACTGCTTTATGTACATTGTATTATCTTATGGAAAAAGTGTGCTATTGCTTTTCAAAATCTATATTCATTATCTAATCAAGGGACACTTGTCTGGTCTAAACAATAGGTGTATTTTTCATTAGGGTGAGCTACTTAGGAGGTTATTTAATGTGTGGGTTACATGTTTAAACATAAAGGGGAATTTTGTTTTATAACATTTTGTTTTTGTTTTGTCACTTTTTTTGCATAACTTGGTTTACATTGGAATTTGCCAATTAAAGATGCACAGCACTAGTCACATGTGCACATTAGGTACATTCAGGAGGCAGTATAGCGCAGTGGACTAAGGCTCTGAGCTGTAAATCTGATGACATCCAGCAGACTAGCTCTGGGTTTGAATCCCATATCTTCCACTTGCATACTGTGTGACCCTGAGCAAGTCACTTGTGCTCCCAGGCCACTCCTGTAAAAAAGCTTCCAGCTTAGTGTGCTATACCTGGTTAAACAACTAAATAAAAATTAAAAATTTGACACCCTGCAATATATATAGTACAATAGGTTCCATTACTGCAGCCCATAAGTAAGAAGACCACAGAGTTTTTGCTTTTCAGTAACTGAGAATTTGCAGTTGGTAACTGGAGTTAAAGATCTCCATAACAAACACTTTTTAGTGAGCAGTAACGTTTGGCATTAGCATTTGATTTTTGCTATTGATAAACTGAACGTCTACAGGTCTGGCTTGATAAGTAAAAGTAAAAGTAAAATTAAGGAAGCAGCTTGTCAGAGCTGAAGAGGTATAGCCTGAAATGCTTTACAAAGCCGATCGCTACAAGAATGTTAAAATTCTTTTGGGACACATCTCAAGAAAAACAATTTTATTTTAATTAATACAAAAAGAGTTAGTTGTTTGGGTGATACATAACGTTATTTGCACATGAGTTAGTCACTCATGGATGGTCTTACTTACTGGCATAAAATTTTAGGGGGAACCTAAGAAAAGGTTTAGCTGTTTACACTTTTTTGAACACTTTGGCCTAGTGAAGCTAGGTTTTCTATGTTTTGTTTGTGTTTCTTGTAGTGTTACCAAGAATATCGAGTAGCTGACCTGAAGTGGAGCTATTGAGCAAGCCCAGTTATTTGTTCACTAAAAATCATTGTTTACATAGGCATAATAGACTATTGGAAATGGCTGTAACTGAACTCTGACTGAAAAAAGGAAGTTAGATACAAGTCAGTGGATTGTTTTACCCTCGAATACCAAAGGTGCAGCCTAATTGGACAATAAACATTAACAACCCTAGAATCCTCAAATGTACTGAAGTCTTCATGAACTACAGTATTGAAGGACATTATTTATAAAGCATTTTATTCATGACATCGATTAGAGGTTCACCTTTAAATGGTTTATTTATTAGTGTTTTATTTTTATTTACTGAAGTGTCTTGTTGGATCGTTTATAGCAGCCCTATTTTTCCCCCTTCATAAGACTATTAATCTGTTTTGATCTTACTAATAGAATGCCTCCTAAAAAGAAAGGTGGGCTATCAGGCAACATTAACAAACCTATAACTAGAACTCTGAATGTGTGTCTGCCTCCAACATCTCCCATGGGAGCTGCTCCTTCTCCAGTGGCTCTTCCACGGTGACCCACCCGACTGCCAGCCAGCCCAGAGACCCACAGACCACTTGCCCTGAATAGACATCTGCCTCCAATGTCTCCCGTGGGAGCTGCGCTTTCTATGGCAGCTCTTCCACAGTGACACACTTGACTGCCAGCCAGCTCAGAGACCCACAGGCCACTGGCCCTGAATGATCATCTGCCTCCAACTTCTCCCATGGGAGCTGTGCCTTCTCTGGCAGCTCTTCTACACCGACCCACCCGACTGCCAGCCAGCCCAGAGACCCATAGGCCACTTGCCTTGAATAGGCATCTGCTTCCAACTTCTCCCATGGGGTCTGCGCTTTCTCCAGTGACTCTTCAATGGTGACCCACCCAACTGCCAGACAGCTCAGAGACCCAGAGGCCACTTGCCCTGAACAGGCATCTGCCTCCAACTTCTCCCTTGGGAGCTGCGCCTTCTCTGGCAGCTATTCCATGGTGACCCACCCATCTGCCAGCCAGCCCAGAGACCCACAGGCCACTTGCCCTGAATGGGCGTCCACCTCCAACTTCTCCCATGGCAGCTGTGCCTTCCCCAGTGGCTCTTCCATAGAAACCCACTCAACTCCCAAACCACCCATAGACCCACAGGCCACTTGCCTGAATGGGCATCCACCTCCAGCTTCTCCTGTGGGACCTGTACCCTCTCTGGTGTCTCTTCCTCGATGACCCTCCTGACTGCCAGACAGCCCAGAGACCCGCAGGCCACTTGCCCTGAATAGGCATCTGCCTCCAACCTCTCCTGTGGGAGCTGCACCTTCTCTGGTGGTTCTTCCACGGCAACCCATCTGATAGCCAGCCAGCCCAGAGACCCGCAGGCCACTTGCCCTGAATAGGCATCTGCCTCCAACCTCTCCTGTGGCAGCTGCACCTTCTCCAGCAGCTCTTCCATGGTGATCCGCCTGACAGCCAGCCAGCCCAGAGATGCACAGGCCACTTGCCTTGAATGGGCATCCACCTACAACTTCTCCAATGGGACCTGTGCCTTCTCCACTGGCTCTTCCATGGTGACCCACCCAACTGACAGCCAGTCCAGAGACCCACAGGCCACTTGCCCTGAACAGCCATCTGCCTACAACTTCTCCTGTGGGAGCTGCACCTTCTATGATGGCTCTTACAAGGCGACCTGCCAGACTGCCAGCCATTCCAGAGACCCACAGGTAGGGACACAGAGATGTAGCCTGGCCTTTTGAGTCACCGGCTTGAATCCTGGTGCTTTCTGTCTCCACTGGCTGATTGGTTCTGTATCACAGTTCCTCAGCCTTGATTGGACATGTTGCCTTTCTCATGCCCTCTTATTCCATACTGCTTTTATCTCAAGCTGCTTTCTTTGCACAAACTTTCATGTTGCAGGGTTGAATTTACTGCTCTGTATACTTTATTGAATTCAGCATTCTATTTTGTTTTTTAATAATGCTTAGTGTCTACTATACTGTGATATAAGTTGTCAAATATTGTAAGAGCTATAGATTGTATGCTCCTTTCTGTTCTGTAACCCTGTCTGAGCCAACAGAGTAGACCTAAACACTCCAGGGTACCCTTTATCTTCTCTTTAAATTTCTACTTTCTGAATTAAGTGTCCTGCATTTTATCACTGCCACCTATCTCTGCCATTTGCACTGATTTTTCTTTATTTTTCCCCTGTGCCTTTCCTTGTGCTTGCTAATCATCTCTCCCCCCCTTATAGCCCAAGGTGTTACAGCTATTTTTGGCTTAATTTTAGAGTTCCTTTTATGCAGATCGTTTGTTATGCAGTCCACCTTCCTACCTGCCTGGGGCCAAGGGGATTAGCTACCATTGCCTTTGTAGTTTTTGCTTTAATTTGACTGTCCCATCTCCCCTCAGTAGGCCATTTGCCCTGAATGGACTTCCACCTCCAACTTTTTCCATGGGAGCTGCGCCTTCTCTGGCAGCTCTTCCATGGCGACCCACACAACTGCCAGCCAGCCCTCCCGCCCACCCTGCTCTGATTTTTATTTATAGGCACAAGGTGTCAATTGGGTTTCTTCTACCCTTTGCTAGTCTGCCTCTTACAGTTCATGGGGGTCATGTAACTAAGTGTTGATTTCTCCACTTGCAGATTATACTTTACTACCAGCACAGGACCTCTGCCTCGTGTCTTCTGGTGGTTACCTGAAAACTTAACTCACATTATGAAGCCCACCCTGCTCCCTCTACTGGCAACCTCTCTGCTTGGCACCCTACTGAGTTTTGACTTCTGTGCGTCTGTTCTAGCCACTGAGCAGAAGTATCTTACTCACTGCTTGCCATCCTTATCACCAGATGTACTCCCCCCAACCACATAGATGGGAGCTAATTCAAACTGGCACCCTACTTTATGCTATTCTCTCCAATCTAGAAAAGCGACAAATTGGCCTTTTCTTGCACTCTCTTTCACTGTCACCCTTGCTGATATCCCTTCCTTACCACCCATTTCTAACCTTGTTGCTTCTGTCAGGAGATGTGGAGGCAAACCCTGACCCATTAAATGTCCCTATAGCCTATTCTCATACCATGTGGGCCTGCTCCCTGGGGCTTAAGATAGCCTACCTAAACATATGCAGCCTACTTTC
The DNA here is from genome assembly GCA_016271365.2 of Neoceratodus forsteri. Taxonomy (NCBI): domain Eukaryota; kingdom Metazoa; phylum Chordata; order Ceratodontiformes; family Ceratodontidae; genus Neoceratodus; species Neoceratodus forsteri. The sequence goes on along the minus strand of CM057455.1, from coordinate 909,563,543 downwards.
CAAATACCCTGATGTTAAAGCCTGGATAACCCTCTGTAAGCCTTATGTCCTGGGTCTCACTGAGATGTGGCTTAAACCGGTCATCCTTGATAATACCTACAAATTACCAGATTATTCCTTAGTGCATTGCAATTGCCCTGGGAGAAAGAAGGGTGGCAGCATCGCTGCTTACATCAGAAAACCCCTAACAGCCACCCTTTTGCTCTCATCAGACCCAGTATCCCCTAGCAAGTGGATCATCTCCGAGTTAACTCTAGGCTCCTCGAAAAAAAATTACCTCAGCTGTTGCAATAACCCCCCGGAAGGAGTTACACCTGGTCTACTAAATCCTCTAATTGGCCTTGGAATGTTATGTCCTCAGAGGGATACAATTAATTTGGGAGACTTTAACCTAAACTGGTTAAGCCCACATGAACTTGAATATGACAACCTTCTCAAGCTTCATAGTCTGGTGCAAGTTGTCACCATCACCACTAGGCAAAACACCTGTACCCTGAATCACTCACTTCTGGACTAGGTGGCCACAAATATGGAGGAGAAGGTTCTGCAGGTGGGAACCTTGTCCAACTCCATCAGTGACCACTCCCCTACTTATATTCTTTGGTTGAACAAAAATGTGCATCCTCCCCGTAAGTACCTGTCATTCAGTAACTTCCAGAACACTGACTCCAACAACCTACTTCATGACGTTAACGTAGTAAACTGGTCTCCCCTCTACTCCCTGATGGATGTGTCCATGGCAGTGAACTTCTTCACTGAAGCCCTCCTGATGATTCAAGATAAACACTTCCTGATTACTACTAGAAGTGTGTGGGGTGGGTGCACCAGATGGGTTACAAAGGAGCTCTTGGCCCTTGTGAAAAAAAGGGATTCAGCATGGATCACCTACAAATGGTCACCCACTCTCATCCTCAGGCACAATTTCAAGAACCTGCATAACAAATGCAAGCAGTTTGCCAGAGCCAGTAAACATGATTTCTACCAATGACTACACTGAAAACCATACTAACCCTTGACAGTTTTGGAACACTCTTAGCCCCTTTCTTATTCCTTGTTCCCACAGGCCTATAGCCCACCTAAAGTCTCTCACCAGTCTACTGACTGAGCCATTGGAGGTTGCACAAGCTTTTAACTTAAAGTTCGCTGACCTCTCTGCCCACCTTTGTAAGCCCCCCCTCTCTGCAACCTCCCTGTCTAGTAGTGGGCTCTAGTAACCCACCCTTTCTATCCCCTTCCCCATGCACCCTCCCACCCCACCTTTCTTTTCAGAGCTATCACAAAAGCTCACCACCAAGCTCCTAGGAGTCTCCCCTTCCCTGGGAGCCCTGGCTGTAATGAACTTTGACCTTCCTTGCTTAAACTCATAGGCCCTGCAATCTCCCAACCTCTGACATTCATTTTTAACCTTGTCTTGGCCTCATCTACTATGTCTGCACCTAGGAAGATTGCCAAAGTGGTCCTAATTTTTAAAACTGGGGAACCCCTCTCCTCTGACAATTACCAGCCAATCTCCATTCTCTCCCACCTTAGCAAACATCTGGAAAAGGTTGTCCACCATCATCTCTCTGACCATACTGATGAGTATAACCTCTTGTGTCATCAGCAACATGGGTTCAGAAGGAATCACAGCACCTCCTCTGCCCTTGCCCTATTTACTGATTATGTCCTCAGGAATATGGATTGAGGTAATGCCACTGGTGTGGTGTTTGGGGACTTGACTATGGCTTTTGACCTGGTCAACCACCCTCCTCTTTACCAAACTCAACCAGCTTGGCTGCTCCCTTGAGGCTCAGCAATGGTTCCACAGTTACCTGACTGGTCACTCCCAATTGGAGACTATTGGTACTGCCACCTCCCCAGGTCTGTCCATCACTATGGGTGTCCCACAGGGCTCCATCCAGGGACCACTGCTTTTCTTCCTATTCATTAACTCCCTCCCTGCTGACAACCTAAATTGCCCTGCCCTACTGTATGCCAATGACCTAGTACTCTACCATAGTGACAAATCCATCCAAACCATATCCTCTGTGCTGTCCCAAAATTATGGCCAAACCCACAACTAGTTCATATCTAACATGCTGCTGGTGAATGAGAAGAAAATCAAAGCAATGCTCCTTGGATCCAAACCCTACCTAGCTAATGCTGCTAAATCCAACTCCTCCCTTTCAGTACTCTTCCCATCTGGACCTCCACTGCAGATAGTCTCTGATTTCAAATACCTGGGTGTAACCCTTGACCCATCCCTTTCATTCACTTTGTACACAAACACAGCAGTATGCAGAATCAACCAAAAACTTGGGTCTGCTTATCATATAAAGAACTTTCTTACCCCCACTGCCTGACTTGCCATTGCCTATGGAAACCTGCTCCCCATCCTTGACTATTATTCTCTGATATACTCCTCCTTGCTGTCTGCTACCCTTCACCTTAGGCTTAACTCGGTCTATAATAGCATCTCCCATTTCACACTGATGGCCCCCTTCTCTACCCATCACTGTGACCTATGCAAATCTCTTGGTTGGCCCTCACTCAAACATCATTTTGACTATGCTCTTGGTAGTATCATTGATGGCACATTACATGATGGTATCATGTACCTGTATGCTTCTCTCCTTAAGGCTCATACTGTCCCTAGGTGTCTGCATAATACTTCGCTCCCCCCATTGGAAGTCCCCAGAGTCTCCACTGTTATGGGGAGAAAAGCTCGATCGATTGCTGCACCATCTCTATGAAACAGCCTTCTTCCAGTTATCCACATGGCTGCCTCACACCACTCCTTCAAATCCAACCTCAGAACGTGGTTACTTCTGGAATCCACCTGCTCATGCTCCCTAGGGTGACCTTCCCACTCTGGGGTGCAGTTACCTCTACACTCCTCCCTCAGTCCAGCCCCACCCCTTTTCTTGGTCCTTTTTTCTTTCCCTTCCCCCTTTCCCTTATGTACTTTTTCTGTCACCCCTCCCCATCCCTACCCCTGCTACGTTATGTCCCCTTTGACTCCACCTCCCCCTCTCCCCAACTCTTTTCCCTAGAGATTCTGCTTTGTCTTCCTACTCTCTTCCCCCTCCACTCTCTATTACCAGTTACTTAGCAAGCTGGTATGTGCCAATGACTCCACTGGCACTTGATTTCAATACTTTACCTTCCTCCCCTACTAAAGACCCTTCCTAGGAATCTCACCCTGTCACTTGCCTCAGTACCTAGAGCACTCGGTGGATGACCCTGAACTGGCTCTATTGTTCCCTACCTGCACTCATCTCCCCTGCTTCTCCTTGTGTCACCTCCACCTAGATATTGTTCTTCTTGCAAACTGTTTAACCTTCTAAGTTTTGTTTGCCGTGTCTCAATTTAATATTTACTGTTGGTACCAAATTTTTTGGCTTCTTTTTTTTTAAAACTTGTAACTGCACATCATGCATTATCTCTCTGTACCATTGCTTACTCTGTCATGTACTGTTTCCTTGTGATTTATCTGTATTGCTGGTAACCTGCTACTACTATTTGGCTTGTATAATAACTCAAAGCATTTGTTCTGTGCCACTGTCTGAGGCCCTGGTCATGCCTAAAAATGGTTCTTGGATCAGTGTACTTACCCAGTAAACAAAGACTTAAATAAAATAAGAAGATGATGTTAACTAAGGACATCCATGAAAAATTAACTACTTTGTCACACTAGGTAAACCAACTGAATTGGAAGATGGTAAATATTCTGTATGCGTTAAAGGGGCTTTGCTCCCTAATGGGTCAGCATCACCAGTTAGAACTGGTAGATCATTACTGACAGATTTAGACCACTCTCTATTGACAGAAATTAGGGAACCTGAAAAGGAAGGACTACAAATGAGGACAAAGGTGAATGCTCATCAAGGACCTGTGAATATGGATATGGATAAAAATCAAAAAGAAATGTCCACTAACCCCCATGGTATAGATGGTAGCCAGAGGATAAATAATCTGTGAAGCAGTCCTTTAATGGAAAATGATGATGGTAGGGTTAAGAAACTCTTGTTTCTACAAAATTTTGAGAACTTTATTTTTCTGTAAATGACTAGGCTGAGTTTGGACCCCCTTCCCCAAGATTTACCACATTTTTGGAATCTCACTGAACATGGGTCAAATTCAGAGGGAAATTACAAAATAACAAAGGTGAGGAAGATAGAATCCAAAATCAAGAAACATAGAAACATAGACTTTAATGGCAGATAAGGACCACTTGGCCCACCCAGTCTGCACATTTCCCTACCTATTGGATAAGCTGCAGATTCTAGTTAACCAACAGCCTACTTCCTGCAACCCCCCACTATAATTGCCTTATGTCTGTCCCATGCATGTTTGAATTCTCCCACTGTTTTAGACCTCACAATCTCTCCAGGAAGGCGGTTCCATGCATTCACCACTCTCTCCATGAAAAATAATTTCCTCACATTACCCCTGAGCCATCCCCCTTCTAACTTTAAAATTGTGCCTCCTTGTTCTTACACATCTCTTTTTCTGAAAGATGCTACCCTCCTGGACTTTGTTGATTCCCTTGAGGTACTTAAAAGTTTCTATCATGTCCCCCCTGTCCCTCCTTTCATCAAGGGTATACATATTAAGCTCTCTCAGTCTCTCTTCATATGGTTTCTGTTGTAGACCCTGCACCATTTTAGTTGCCCTCCTCTGAACTGCTTCTATCCTATGCCCTTGTGTAGATGAGTCTCCAAAACTGCATGCAGTACTCCAGATGGGGTCTCACCAACTGTCTGTATAGAGGGAAAACCTCTTCTCTTTTCCTACTTGTGATGCCCCTCCCTATGCATCCCAGTATCCCCCTGGCTCTCCTTACTGACTTCTCACATTGCTTACCCATCTTTAGGCCATCTAAGACAATACCCAGATCCCTTCCCATTATTGTTGTCATTAGTACCTCCCCTTCTATTGTGTACTCTTCTCCTGGATTTTTATTTTTAAGAGGTGGACTTGCAGTTAGTGCCCATCCTGTTACAATAAATTAAAGGTGAAATAAAACAAAATAATGAGCTTCTAGGACAAGCAGTTTCATTATTGACAGTGTTGAGACTAATAAGAAGCATAAAAGCAATGAGGAAGAAAGTTATATACAAGAAACACCAAGGAAGCAAGATAACTAAACTGGTAAAATGACAAAGAATCATAAATTAAGTGAGGAAGGCTATAGCAGAAGAGGAGGCCAAGGCAATTGTTACTTTAGTTAATCAGTTGAAAAAAACAAGAGAGAAAACAAGCTATAAAATCAGTTTTGAAAAGTATACAATGCCATGTTCAAAACAATTTCAGACAGACAACAAAGAAAATAAGTGGAACAATTGAGGAAGGGGCAGCATTAGAGGGGAAGTAGAATGCCAAGAAATGTAAGGCAGAAGCAGACAAAACAAAAACATTGGACAAAGCAACACAGTTCAGTAGACAGACAACAAACTTTAGGAAAAGTTATGGATTGTTAAAATCCTCAGTGGAAACTGAGGAGTGGAAGGAAAAAGAAATCAACTTAGGGTGGCGATTAGCTACAGTATATCGGACATGGGCCCCAAAAGCTAGAACTTAATCTCCAGAATTGTTAAGAATAATAGCATATAACCTTTGTAAAAAGAGCTATTGGAAACAGATTCAAATGCAGGATTTGGTATTGGCATATAGATACAGGGGCAAGGATTGGGCAGGAATTCTATGCATTACTTTATATAGTCCATAAATTAGAAAATAAAGTTTCACAGGTGAGTAATTTAAACCCAAGGAGGTTACACTGGATACTACATTAAGTACCCTGATCAGAAAAAGTAAAAACTCAAAGGAAATGATGTTCCAACAAAACAGTATTGAGTCCAAAAAGCAGAAATTGCCTAATAAGAAACAAACTCTGGCCAGAGCCGATAGGGCTGCAGGAGAGGAATTTGGTGCAAAAATATTGAAAACTGCCAAAGTTATGAGCCTGTGTTAGCCAAATGAAACATAGGCTCATAAATCTGTTGTATTGTAATATTTGTACACTAGATTTTCAACATAGCCTTGTTATGACCCTGCCTCATGAGGGAGGGCAGAGCAAATGTTCAACTCCTGCCCAAAAGGTGATTTCATGCAGGAACTGAGAAGTCAATTTTTAGGATGCAAAAATACATTTTGGGCAGGATTTGAAAAATGAAAGCTTCACATTCATGAGACGCTGTGAAGAAATGGCTATGTTGAAACTTTGGGGTAAAAATATTGAATATTATCAAACCTACAAACCTGCATATGCAAAATTCAACATAGCCTCATAACTCTCATAACCTTTTTTTGGTTTTAAACATTTTCATCAAAGTTAGAACATGCACTTCTTATGACCCCACCTCATGAACAATGGCAGAAAAAAATTAAACTCCTGCTCGAAAATGTATTTCACACAGGGACTGCAAAATCACCTTCTGGGATGTAAAAAAAAAACATTTTGACCAAGATTTGAAAAATGACAGCTGTCACATTTATGAGATGTTGTAAAGATATGGGTATGTTGTAAATGGGGGGTAAAAATATTGAAAATTATCAAAATTCAACATACGATTATAACTTTGTTGTTTTTCTAATATTTTTACACCAAATTTTAAACATTGCCTTCTTATGACCCCACCTCATGAACAGGGGCAGAGAAAATGTTTACCTCCTGCCCAAAAGGTGATTTCATGCAGGGACCATAGAATCCCCTTTTGGGACAGATTTTCCTAATGTAAGAGCAATTGTTCATGAGTCAGGGTCCCAAAGAAGGCATGTTGAAAATTTGGGCCACAAAATATGCAAACATGGTCAAATTATGCCACTAAGTTCAAAACACTGTTGAAATCCATTGAATCACATACCTGTTTCTTCAGTTTGCAGTCCAGCTTTGAAGAGTGAAGACGTGTCTGCGGTTCAAAGAAAATGATGGTGTTGGACCTCTGACTGGTAAGTAAGGGTTTGGGGTGGTATGGGATGGTGGGTGCTGAGTGGGAGAGTCAGGTGGGGGGACAGGAATGGCTGTAAAAGACATTGATGGACAGTTTTCTTTTTACAAGGTTTAGTTTTTTAGTTGTACTTTATCCTCCCTCAGGGATCTGGCAGGAGGCTCTGGCCCCTCCCTGGGAGGGGACTCATCTCTCAGCCAGGAATCACCACACTAGTCTCACACAGCAAATCCCCCATGGGTTGTCCACACCCATGACAGGGCCAGTGGCGAGGAGCATCAACTTTCCCCCAGCCCCAGAAACCAACATCTAGATGTCTGGAGCACTGGTGTGGCACAGTGTGCCATCATTGAGCATGACAGCTTTGTTCTTTTTCTTCTAGTTTTCTCCCCGGGCCCATGCGTGTGCAACGGACAGGGTGACTGCCTTTGCCTCCACATAGGCAGTCTTATGCCCTGTGCATGAGTGCACCCCATTACTAAGCAGTGTGTCTGTGCTGACCCCCATCCACTGCTGAGTATCAGTCTACAGCACACTGCATTGTCCCTCCTCCCAAAATGAAGGAAAGCTGTCATCGAACGCTCGATCCTTCCTCACCCCGGCCAACCGTCGAATGACCCAAGTCCATTCCAGAATCTAGGTTGCTGGTGTGGCATGAGGTGTGGCATCCACTGCCTCAACCTTCAGTGCCACTGGGCCAGTCATCTTTTTACAGGGTTTTAAAAAAACAACCCCAGAATTCTGGATCATGACACTGGGGATTGTGCACTCCCAGTGTCAGTGTTGTTCTGGGGTGTGTGGGGTGGTGGGTGCTGAGGGGAAGGTTGGGTGGGGAGATATATATAATTTAATTAAAACATTGGCTGCATCCTGATTGTGATTCACAACACTGGTGGATGGGGCACCCTCAGTGTCACTCTTATGTTTCTGGGGGAGGTGGGTGCTGAGAGGAAGCTTGGCTGCAGATGATACCTGTAATTTAAATGATAAAAAAAGATGGTCATGGCAGAACACGGTACACTCTGCCATGTCCAAGATGGCCACTGCACGCTATTGCACATGCGTTAGTAGTTAGACATTTGCAGTACAGTGCAGAGGCCGTCACGGACATGGAAGAGCATGCCATGTTCCACTTTGACCACTGATTATTTTGTCATTTAAATCCAAGATATTCCTCCAACCTGACCCTCCCTCTCAGCACACACCACCCCAACTCACCCCCACAAACACAAGAGTGACACTGGGGGTGCCCAATCCCCCAGTGTCACAATCAGGATGCCATCAATTTCCACAGTAAAAAACAGTGCAGTGCAAACACAGATGTTGAACAGAGTGCACCACGGAGACGGAGGTGACTGTGTTGCAATTCCAACATGTTTGGTCAGACGGAATGCGCTGATTCCTATTTTTATAGCAAGAGGTTTGCAGGGCTACACCCACTGCATCCCCAAAAATGGGTGAGAACAAGGTAAGGATACAGGATTGTCCACCCCAAAATCAAAAAAGAATAACTGAATATATAAAACCAGTAGAAATAATTCATTCTCTTGAAGGAGATGATGAATTTTCAGCTAGGAGAAAGAGAAAGGAGATTAGAGGAAGGACACAGAAGGGACCAAGAATTAACATCAATGTAATGCTTTCTGAATCAGATTCTGAATTTGAGCCTTCAGAGCATGATACAGTATGACAAATAATGAGAATATGATACCAGAGGAGGAAATCATAAATACATCTATAGAACTAGACTGCCACATAAAATTAGTAAACTGGATTTTTCTGTCTATATCAGATTGAGAACACAACTTGTTTAGAGTGCTCACTGCATCATAAATGCAGTTCTCATGATTGTTCTCCTTAAACACAGTGTCATTAGATTTCAGTTTATCATTTAAGATAGTTTGTGCAAGTCTGACTTACTTACCAATTGCTGGTAAGTTGAGGAGTGTATCTTCTTCCTTTTTATCATTACACTCATCACCCTTCATATCTCCATTGCTGCAGCTACCACTATTACCGCCATTACCAGATTCCTGCACTCTCAGTTTTTGCTATTCCTCCACATTCTGACGAGTTGCCACCAAAGTTGGCATGGCTTTACCCTTTGCTTGTGGCATCTCCTCTATTGTGCTTAGTAATGGAGAGGGTAACATGGTAAGTTCAGTTTTTTCCTTAAGATTTGAAGATCATTTTCTAGCTTTGAAGAACAAGTTAATTCTTTCAAATTTTGAATCTTCAACTTTCTCTTTATTGTTAGCCAGGTTTTCCTTGGAACTAGAGGTACCTGGTAGCATCTTGGTATATTTCTGTTTATCTTTTCTTATGTTTTACAGACGCTTTTAATTCACATATTGTGGACATGGGATGAGCAAGTTTTCTGATCCAACAAGCTACACATGCTAAAGTGAAACACATAACTGGGGGTTGCTACTGAGTCAGTATACTGTATGTTAACCATACTAATACTATCCATCTGCCAAATGCACAAGGAAAACAAGAATTTCCTTTTAGGCAATTAAACTAGAACAACGCTTGCTAAAAGAATATAGTCCTGTCTTTATGCTGTTAAATTGTAGAAGTTTTCCCTCTATTGTCTCAGAGAAACAATTCACTGCTCCCATTTTCATCTTGAGTCTAGCCAGATCCCCAGGTATTAGTAACTAGAGACTTGCCAATAAATTATATCATCAAAGTCAGAATTATTCAAATTTGTTACACAGTGTCTGAGTTTTGGATTTGAGCCAAACCATGTTACTCAGATCTTATTTAAGCAATACAGTGATACATGACAGGGTATGCATTGTAGTAGAATAACAGCACTTCTCAGTGTGCTGTAAGGCATGAGGCATCACTGAGTGCTTTAACCACCCAAGAAGAGCTGTTATCCCACCAAGAAATAACACCCTGGAGTTGTCTTTTTTTTCTTCTTTTTTTCCAGTTCAGATACAGTACAATGCCAGCCATTTTAGATCAAATTAATCTTCTTAAAACAGGTATAATTCATCCTCATTACTGGAAAAAAGTAAAGGCGGGTGGACCCTGGCTTATTATCACCCAATTAACCCTTAGAGTATTTTATAGGAGACCTACACAAATATTGTCTGGGGGAGGCAGATCTTTTCAAATGTGTCTGTCTGCCCTTCCTTAACATAAATTTGTTCGAGGCTCATCATATCAATCATATAATTAACCCATGTTTGTATTACAGGTAGCAAGTTATCCTTCCATTTTAATAGTATGCATTTTTGTGCTATTATAATTGAAACTGTAACAAAAATCATCTGTTCAAGATTTAAATGTGTAGAAGGTATCATCAAAAGTATTAACTGAGGAGGTTTTTGAATATTAGTTTTGGTAGTTTTTTGTATGAGTTGTATTATTTTAAACCAAACATTTGCAAATATGGACATGCATGTAGCATATGTATTAAAATGCCAAATGTTTTGGTACATCTAGAGCATTTTTCTGAGATTTCAGAGTTAAAATGGTGTAACCGAGAGGGAGTATAATATGTTCTATAGGTTGTATTGATTTGAATTTGTTGTAGTTTGCTCGCTTTTACATATTGGGCCAGATATTCAAAAGGGTTGCGCCATGTGCAATTGGGTTGCGCCTGTGCAAGTCTGAACTTGCTCCATTCTGTGATATTCAGCAGGAGGCAGTTGCGCCACAGAAAACATGCTGAGCAACAGCGCAATGCAAATGAATGCATGCTGAACTGGAGGGAGGAACCATGCATAAACTGCACAGCCCAATATTCAGCCGGGCTGTGCAGAGTTGTGCAGGCGAACCCCAACCCAGCCTGCACAACTTTGAGCCAAAAAAGGATCAAGCTGAGGGCCACCCACAGGTGAGCTGCTGCATTGCAGGGCACAACACAGCAGCTGCCACCTGTGGCTGGCCCTCAACCCACTCTCTCATACCTCTCAACCTTTTGTCCCCCAAATGTGGAACATTGCCTCTCAAAATGTGGAAAGAATGCGCAAAATGTGGAACACTTAATCAAATCTTTACATTAGAAGCTCACAACACTGTGAAAATGTTTGCATTTATGTTCAGAAAGTCTGCTATTAATTAAAATAATATATTTTGCATCATTTACTATGGAGTTTTGCTTTAAAATGTTAACACTGAATGTGGACAAGTCCTCACAATGTGGAACAGGGAGCTTTTGTGAAGTAAAATGAGGAACGTACCTCGTAATGTGGTACAATTGAGAGTATGCTCTCTCTGTGCGCCCCTCACCAGCCCGATCGTGGGCAGCAATGTGTCCCCCCAACACATCCCTGGTGGTCCAGTGGACTGATAAGCCCAGTCGCAGGCTGATGTAATGAAACACCCCCACCTCCTGAATATATCCCTGGTGGTCCAGTGGACCGATAAGCCTGATTGCAGGATGTGAGTTGGCAACCCCATCACATCCCTGGTGACCTAGTATCCCCACCCCACCCACCACGAGCCCCACCACCTCCCCCCTCCCGCGGCCGGTGGTTGGCAGCATCCACCCGCCTGCCTCCTCCTACCGACTGACTGCCGGTGGGTCTGCGTCCATTGGTGCAGAGCAAGAGCCAATGGGTGTGCAGCCATACCGTGCCAAGACAGTTCATGATTCATTCACAAACTGGACTGTTGATAGATAGGGCTGCACGCTCTTGCTCTGCCCTTAATGGGCGGCAGTCTTACCGCGTCAGTCGGCGGGTGGTGGGGGCAGGCAGGTGGATGCTGCCACCCAGCCGCCGCGGAGGGAGCGGGTGGTGGGGCTTTCATGGGTGGTGTGGGGGGACTAGGTCACCAGGGATGTGTTTGGGGTTGCCAACTACATCCCGCGATAGGGATTTTGGTCCACTGGACCACCAGGGATATGATCGGGGGTGGGGGTGTTTAATTGTTTCAGCTCAGCATCGGGCTTATCAGTCCACTGACCACCAGGGATATGGATCGGAGGTGGGGTGTTCATCATTTCAGCCCGTGATCGGGCTTATCGGTCCACTTCGACCACCAGGGCTGTGTTGGGGAGACACATTGCTGCCCACGATCGGGCTGGTGGGGGGGTATTTACGCTATGCCTGTGATCGGCCAGTGGGGGTGGTGGTGGTGGGGTTTTTACACTCGTTTGCCCACGATTGGGCTGCAGGGGGCGTCCTTCCCCAATGGCTGCTGCCTGGCAGGGCGCCAGGTGCAAGTCCTCGGGGATCGGCGCACCTGCATGCTAATGGCATGCAAATGGGGCCATAATCAGATGCAAATGGCCCCCCCCTGCACCTTGCATGTATTATAGCTCCATTTGCATGTTACCTTTTGAATATTGGGATTTTGCACATGGCGCAATGGTACTTGCACCAACGCAAGTTGAATGCTCCACTTTGTCAACTTGCGGTGGCACAAGTTCCACTGCGCCATGCACAGTGGCTGTGGCTGGGGCTGATATTCAAAGGAGTTGCTCAATAGTGCAACTCCTTTGAATATCACCCTGGACACACCCCTGCGCAACTATTTTGCGCAGCGCAAGGGCTTGCGCCTATGAATGGCGCAGTTTGAATATCCAGCCCATTGTGTATAAGCTTGTGTTATATTCTGCCATAAGGGTTCTGTTATATTTATACCAAGATCTCTCTCCCATTTTCTAATTATCTTTTTTTGTTCCTTTTGAGATGTGTCTGCTAAAGCTTTATATATAGTTGTTATTAGTTTTTTCTTATCTTTCTTTTCACGTAATATTGTTAATAAAGATGAAATCCATTTTTTATTTTGTTTCTTATAATTAACCTGACAAAAATTGTTAATCTGACAATATTGAAATAAATGTGTTTATGGTAAGTTAAAGTCTTGTTGAAACTTTAAAAAGAATTTCAACTTTTCATTAACAATAATATTATTTAGATCTTTAATTCCCCTTAAATTCCATATTTGAAAGGCTTGATCATTTACTGAAAGTACAAAGTTATAATTTAATAAAAAAGGTGAATAAGATGATATTGTATCAGATTCTTTAAGGATCTTATGTGGTTTTCCCATGCAGTGATCATGGGAATAGTTGTACAACTCAATTATAATTTTCCCATTTTTATGATATGCTGAAAATAATAGGTGTAGCATGTTTGAATATGGGTGAGTATTGAGCTCAAATTGTAATGAGTTTGTTACATCTTTTCCCTCAAGTATCCATTCCCAGATAACAATTATTTGTCCTGCTAGGTAATATTTATAACTATCTGGCAGAGCCAACCCTCCACTATCCTTTCCTCTTACCAAATTTGAATATGATATTCTATGGGATTTATTGTTCCAAATACATTTTGTGATTAGTTTTTTTAAATTCTTAAAGTATATCTGAGAAGGAGTTAGTGGTAGGGATTGAAATAAAAATAGAAGTTTGGGTAGTATCTTCATTTTTATTATATTAATCCAGCCAATCAGTGTTAAAGGTAAACCTTTCCAGTGTTCAAGTTCTTTGGTTATTTCCAAAATAAAAGGTTCATAATTTGATATTATTATCTGCTTCAGGTCAGAAGTTAGCCTAATACCCAAATATTGAATTTCAATATTAATTTGACTGCTAAGTCTGTCCAAAATATTTAAAATTGTAGTTGTTATAAAGTTTCATAATTGTTGTTTTGTCCCAATTTATTTTATATCCTGATAATGCTCTGAACTGTTTAGTAATCTCAATAAGCTCTAATATAGATGAATCTGGTGATGATAAATAAAAAAAGAATATCATCTGCATAGAGGCTAAGTTTATGGATTGCATTATTTATAGATATTCCTTGTATTCTTGGGTTAAGCCTAATTCTATCCACTAGTGTTTCGATTATTAATGTAAATAGTAATGGAGAAAGTGGACATCCTTGCCTGGTACCACAATGTAAATAGAAAGGTTGTGAGATATTTTTATTTGTTTTTACCATAGCTGTCAGTATACTGTAAAGAAGTTGAAGCAATCCACTGAGCTGTTCACCCATCCCCATCTCCTCCACCAGATACATCATATATTTCCACTCTACTCTATCAAATGATTTTTCGGCATCTAAGGCTAGCAGAATAGCATCTTTTGTTTTAGATTGAGATATAATATTCAGAGTATATCTTATATATTCCCTTAGAGTTCTTCCATTTATAAAGCCATTTTTATCCTCATTTATTATAAGTGGAAAGATATTTTCTAATCTTTTAGCTATAATTTTGGTAAATATTGTATAATCTAAATTTAATAGGGAGATAGGGTGGTAGTATGAACAGCTCAGCGGATGTTTACTTTTTTTAAAGAAAAACATGAATGATTGCTTCATAGAAAGTTTTAGGGAGGGTTTTGGAAGTATTGAAAGAGTTAAAAAGTTTTAACGATATACTGTAGGAATAAGAATAGATTGGAAATGTTTATAAAATTCAATTACAATCCCATCAGGACCAGGTGATTTATTTCCTGGTAAATTAAGAATAGCTTGATCTATTTCTTCATATGTAATTTCCCCCAGTAAATTATTTTTCCTTTTAATAGGCATAACAGGTGGAGGAAGTTGTTTTAAGTAATGTTTAAATTCTTCTCCCTGGAGGTTCATACAACCAGATTTATATAGAGTCTGACAGTATCTGGTGAAGCAATTATTGACTTCTTCTGGGTCTTCTGCTATCTCTCCTTATTGATTTTTGATAGCTAATATATAGTTTTTCTGTTGCTTTTTTCTAGTTTGCCATGCCAATAGCTTTTGTGGTTTGTCTGATAGATATAGATAGTTTGATTTTGTTCGTAAGATTTATTAATTAATTGAGTCCATTTGAATGGTATTTAATTGTTCCTTTTTTGAGCAAGCTGATTAAAGATTTTTTATCTAAAGTCTGAGTATGTGTAGTTTGAAGACTGGTAGTTTCCTTTGTTAATTGGTTTATAAGAGAAGTTTGCTTTTTCTTTCTAAACTGTTCTAGGTTGATTAATCGTCCCCTTATCCATACTTTAAAAGTGTCCCATACATAGTTCATTGATGTTTCTAATTCAGGATTATTATTAGAAAAATCCTGTATTTTTTGAGCTAAAGTCTGAGAGATTTGTGATATCCGAATAAAAGGATAATACATTTCCAATATTTAGGTATATTCTGAATTTCTGTATATTTAGGCCTGGATATTCAAAGCAGTTGCACATGGCACAACTTATTTGCACCGGTGCAAGTGCAGACTTGCACCAAGGAGTGATATTCAGCTGGAGCCAGTGCTCAGCGCAAATCTCATTGTGCCAATGCACAACTGTAATGAATGCAGGTGCAAGTGCAGGGGGCATTCCCATGAATATCCAGTGCAGTGGGATATTCAACCATGAAACCATGGTGCAAGTGCGGAGCAAGTAAAAGATGCACCGAGCAGACTTGTTCCTATAAATATAGGGCACAAGCACACAGACAGCACTTGCACCAGGCAAGAGGGAGTGAGAGAGAGAGAGAGAGAGAGAGAGAGAGAAAGAAGGAAGGAAGGAAGGAAGGAAGGAAGGAAGGAAGGAAGGAAGGAAGGAAAGAAAGAAAGAAAGAAAGAGAGAGACCTAGGCAGACACAGAGGGAGAGGGACAGAAGTGGCATTGAAAAGGGAGACAAGGCAGAGAGAGTGCAAAAGACAGACAGAAAGACTCACTGCCAGGCTGTATACCAGGATGGCACACAGCCATCAGCAGCCAACTGCCCAGGGGCGTATTGGATAGCAAGGGCCATGGATAGTGTGCCCTTCATGATGGAGGCCATAATGAGGGGTGTGAGGGTGCAGGAGGAACAGTGACATGACCATGGAAGGGCCGGTCAGTGGTATGCCTGACACAGGTGGTACCGAGCCTGCATCACCTTCAAGCAGTACAGTGACACTGAGATTGTGGACTGGTACCACCTGAACAGGGCCATTCTGAGGCTGCTCTGTGAGCTGTGCAGTGAGGAGATGCAGGCACCCACCAGACAGAGCCACGCAATGTCTGTGGAGATGAAGGTGACAGCCATCATGTGCCTGCTCAACACGGGCACCTTCTATGTTCCAGAGACCAACAGGGGATCCCACAGGCATAACCCAGTCAGCCATGTCCTGCCTTCTCACACAGTTCTTCAATGCTCTGCTGCCACGTGTGTCAGAATACATCTGTTTCCCCAGCACACAGGCGGAGCATACAGCAACCATGCAGGACTTCCACAGGGTAGAACATATGCCTGGCGTGATTGGAGGCATTGACTGAACACTCATGGGCATCCACATGCCACCTGGCCCTGAGGGTGTGGCATACATCAACTGGAAGGGGAGCCTGAGTGTCAACTGCCAGGTGGTGTGCAATGCCATGCGGTGCATAACCAATGTCTGGGCCACACATCCTGGGAGTGCACATGATGCATTCATCTGGCACAGCTCTGCACTGTTCCACAGGTTTGAATGTGGGGACATCCCCATGGGTCACCTAGTGGGTGAGTATGTCACAGGCAAGGGGCAATGGGCAAAGCATTCCTTGGGATGGGGAAGGCAGGGTGTGCATATTGGCATGGGTGCCACAGACAGGCAAGGGGCACAGCATAGAATAGCAGAGGGCTAACCACATCATTATCCACACAGGGGACAGTGCCTGTCCACTGCATACTTGGCTGCTCACCCCCTACCAATGCCTGTCATCCCAAGCAGAGGAATGCTACAACTAAGCACATACCAACATGCGCAACATCATTGTGCGAGTCTATGGCATGCTGTAAGCATGGTTCCATTGCCAGACAGGTCAGGTGGTGCCCGACAGTACAGCCCCTTGAAAGCCTGTGGGCCTATTCCTGGCCTGCTGCATACTGCACAACATGGCCATTGACCACTGGATAGCTGTTGAGGCTGATGAGGGTGACAGTAGTGGGGACAATGAAGGCAATGGGCTGGAGGGAGGTGGACAGCCACCCGCTGGGTGGAGGGATCTCCAGCTGCAACAGCAGGTGAGATGACACTGGGACACCATTGTACAGGAGCACTATGGTGTACACAGGTAGGAGGTGCAATACACATGCATGGGCCACACAAACAGGTGCAGCACACATGCAGGGGCATGCACAACGTTGGGCATGCACACACAGAGGTGTGAAGCAGAGGTAGGGGAAACAGGGGCACACACCCACACACAGCACCTCTCACAGCCCCCCCACATACACACCCACACACACACGTGTGGGTATGTGGCAGCATGGATCAGATGCATCACACTGGTGCACAGATACAACCAGTGCAAGACTGCTGTCATCATGCCCACACCACATGGCCCAGTGGCTGGGCAAGCATGCACACTAGCGGCATGTGGCGTAACACACAGCTGACACACCAGTGGTAGGCACACCCACACTGCCCATGTGCACACTGGGCAGCAGCTGCAGACTGCAGGCGGGGTGGCCCACACATCAGGTCTGCTGCATGGAACCATGGCCACCATAGCAATGGGGGTGGCAGCACCTGGGCTGTTTGCCAGCCACAGGCTGTGCATCAGCCATAGGGGTGTGTGCAACAGCCCCCAAGGGGTTGAACCATGGGACCATGACTGTGTCCATGTGGGGGTGTCAAGGCACCCAAATAGGCCAGCACCGGGTGCGTATGGGATGCCGACATCAGATCCTGGCATTGACTACACTGGAGTCACCCAATGCTGGGTTTGTGGGTGCACAGTGCACCGTGAGGGGTCAGCTGTGCCCAGCCACGCCCTGTGGCAGCCAGCAGCTGAAAGCCATACAGGATCGCAGTGGCAATGCAATCCAGTAATGCAGTCATGGCTTCCTGCATGCGCTACATCCCCACCAGGATCTGTGCAGTGTCCCTCTCCTGCTGCTCAGTTAACTGGCACACCTCTGCATGCAGTGCACGCACCCCAGTGGCAAGCAGCACCTGTTGCTGAATGGATGCCAGCAGCAAACGGGTGTGCTCAGCCAGTGGGTCGGCATCCTGGGGTTCCCAGACCAGATGCCAATCCCCATGAGGTGACTGGCCATGCTGCACAGCTCCCCTCTCTGGTGGACACTGCACAGTGGGGTCTGCAAGGGATTGGGCTCGGCAGGTGCACCGGCAGTGGACCCTGTGTCCGACTGCCCAGTGGCACTCACAGCCTGCTGCTGTCACCCATCTGGCTGTTGCATGCCACCCAGCACTAGCACGACCACACCACCTCCACTGCAGAGTACAGCCAGGGCAGTGCACACCGCTGCACCCACAGTGGTGGCGGGCAGCTGTTCTGCCACTGGCAGAGCACTGGACATGCTGCCTGTGTTCGTGGCCCACAGGGGCATCTTGCCCTCAATAGTGGCCATGCTGTCCAGGATGAGCATGATGTCATCATCGGTGTTGGACCCCACCCCGATCTGTGTCTCTGCGCAGAGGACACCAAGGCTGGCATCCTGCAGGAAGACATCCAGGGCCTCGTCTGTCCACAGGTCAAGGACATCCGCCTGCACAGTGGTAGTGAACTGCAGCCTGTCAGACCCCTGGATGCCAGTGGAGGTGGAAGGCTGTTCCTCTGGGGCCAGACCAGCGTCCATGACTGCTGCCGCCGCCAGCTCCCCATCATCTGCACAGAGGCATGCTGGTGCTGCAAGAGAAAAAGAGGCATGTTAGTGATGCATTGCCAACATGTGCCCCCCCACACTGTCACTGGTTGTGTCCTGTGGCATGGCATGGCATGTGCGTGGGTGCACACACATTCACATGACATGCATGCCAGCTGCATGCATGCCAGCATGGCCATATACACACCCCTCTGTTCCCCCAGCTGTACATGGCTGACATACTTACCATGCAGTGATGGTCTGCCACCCATCTGGAATCTGCCACCAGGCATACTCACCACTGTGCTGTGATGCATGGTGGCTGCCACTAACTCCTCCTGTGCCGTGAGCAGTGGCGTATCTGCAGACTCCCATCCAGTGGCATTCCAGGATTCACAGATGGCCACCACCTTCTCCTTGATGTGCCTCTTGTCCATGCTCACCTTCTTCTGGCACTCCTACACTGACCACTGGTGGCTGCTATGCTGGTTGACGTATGCCATCACCTCCTCCCAGACCCCAGCCCTGGCCTGTGGTGTGCCCATGGCACTACTCAACAGAGGCTACCTGTCAAGGTAGGCATTGAACAGGGCCTCTTTCTCCACCTTTGTGAAATTGGGCCTGCACTTGCAAGTAGGCCCACGCTCCTCACCCTCCTCATGTTCTGACATGTCACTTGCTGTGGACATGGACAGCTCAGTGTGTCAGTGGCAGCATCACCCTGTTCCATCCCACCCTGCTGTGCTGGCTGCTCCCAGTGAGCTGTAGCAGCATGTGCAACTTATCCCAAAAGGATGCAATACCGGTCCATGGCCTGTGCTGTTCTGTGGTGCTTATATAGCACAACACATGCGAATGAGGTCTGGTGCAATGGAAATGACATGCTACTGCACCCAGTGCATCACACATTGGCTGATGAGCTCATTTGCATGTGGTGTCTGAATATTGTGATTTTTGCTCTGTGCTCAATGAGACTGCTCTGGAGCAAGTCACGGAGCAATGTGCATGCTTGCACAGTGCGCAGGCCCACAGTGCGCAAGCGCCAAATGGTATCATGGTGTCAATCATGCACTGTGTGCTGACAGCGTGAAGAGGGCATAGTGCATGATGCACCAGGCCTGCTATCATGCATGTGCGCACTGCGCAGAGGCAGGCGACCCCTGATCCCTGCTGTGACCCCTACCCTTGGGGTCACTCCACTCACTCAGTGACTACACCTAGCCACACCTATGCCGTGCATCTCTAAGACTGCTCAATGGGTGGACATAGCGCATGTTCCCTCACTTCATGCATCTGGAGCATGTCATGGCCATGTGCACTTACCACAGCCATTTTGGTCACCATCTTCATTTCACAGCATGGTGCAGTGACGGGTACCAAGAGTGTAGAATTGGACACAGGTCAAGCTGGTCAACCTGGTCACCTGTGTCCAGCCCTACACCCTCCCAACTTTTTGGCCAGGTGCCCCTGCAGCAGCCCAGGGTTGTGGTGTGACAGAGGATTGCTGCAACACTGCAGCAGAGGACTGGGGTGGCCAGGATGGGGGAACAGTGCTGCCACCAGTATGGTGACCTAGTGCAGAGGGACCCAGAGCACCTGAGAAGGCTTGAGGTGCATGTCAGGCATGGGGCTGTGCCACAGCCAGGTAAGTAGGCCCATATTTCATGTGTGCCCTGGTGCCATACTGTGGTGTTGGCTAGGCACCTGGCATGCACTACAGAGTGGTGCACATCC
This sequence comes from Neoceratodus forsteri, assembly GCA_016271365.2. Lineage (NCBI taxonomy): Eukaryota > Metazoa > Chordata > Ceratodontiformes > Ceratodontidae > Neoceratodus > Neoceratodus forsteri. The sequence goes on along the minus strand of CM057455.1, from coordinate 909,543,361 downwards.
ATTGTGTGCATCATGGGGTGGCAGTGCCAGCCACCTCTTGCCTTGCAATGCAGCTGTGTGGGATGTGTCAGGCAGGGGCTCACCCTGTGCACAGTGGTGAGGGTGGGTGGGCAGCTGCTGCAGATGTTTGCTGATGTGTACCTGTCTATGTTCTATTCCCAGGGCCTGAGAATCACCGGAGGTGCAGACAGTGGTGGTAGCAGCAGCCGCAGGACAGCAGGCTGCAGTGGGCCATGGAGGTGGCACATGGGTGGCTCCAGCACCAGTGGGGTCACAGAGGGCAGGTAGGCACTGTCATGGTCCTTCACACATTACATGGGGGGTGGTGGAGGCATGGGTGGGGGCATGACCTCCTGTGCCATGTGCCGTGGCAGCTGTGTGTGTGCCACTGTGACACATCCATTGGACACATGTGCCAGCTGTTGGTGGGTGGGTGTGCGCCCTGCTACCACTGACATTGTTGTGGTACTGCCAGTGCACTGTGCCATGTGACTGTTATTGCACAGTCAGGTGGCCATTGTGCTGAGGGGACCACCTCTGTGCACTGTCGTGGTGTGCTGCATTGCTGGAAGACATTGGCCCACCCACCTGCAGGTGGCCGGTACAGGACCTCCAGAGGAGTGTGTTCCCATTGTCCATTGCGTGCTGTGGGTGGGCATGGTTCCATGGGACATTGTACTGATCACCTGTCCTGTCCCTTCTCATAGGTGTCCATCAAAGACAGTGGAGGCCTGTCTACTACAGGCTGCACCGGCAGCTTATTCTTATTACTTCTACCATGATGGAGGCTGTCCTGCTGATTCACCGCCTGCTACTGGAGGAATGGAGGCAGTGGCAGCACCAAGTGGTGGCAGGCTGTTGCCACTGGTAGATTGGCCCCAGCATTCCTCTGTTTCCCCTGCTGTACCTCCACCTACAGTCCTCCATCCCACTGTACAGTTCCTGTTCCCTGTCCCCTTCCTTCACTTTCCTACCCTTTCCTACCCCCTTGTTGTACATAGATTGGTTTTGCATTATATATTTTTTGACTTACCTGCCTGTGTCAGTGTCTATTTTGCAGGTGGCGTGAGGAGCCATGCTGCAGTGACCCAGTGCCTGTCCATTTGATGTGCATGTGTCGAGGCACGTGTTGTGCTTCTGTGGATCACTGCTGTGTGCTGTGGTGTGTCCCACTGTGGTGGTGTCCCTCCCCTCGGTCAGTGGCTGTGTCTTGGGGTGCCCATGGGGCGGCTGTCAGGGATGTTTGGTGGCTGTGTGACATAGAAACATAGAAACATAGAATCTGACGGCAGATAAGGACTGCTTGCCCCCACCTAGTCTGCCCATTTTTCTACCTAACAGATAAACTGCAGATCCTAGTTAACCAACAGCTTACTTCCTCCTACCCCCCCACTAGGACTGCCTTATGCCTGTCCCATGCATTCTTGAAGTCCCCCATTGTTCTTGACTCCACAACCTCTTCAGGGAGGCTGTTCCATGCATCCACAACCCTCTCAGTGAAAAAATACTTCCTCACATTACCTCTGAGCCATCCTCCCTCTATCTTCAAATTGTGCCCCCTTGTTCTTGCACATCTCTTTTTTCTGGAAGTTGCTACCCTCTTGGACTTTGTTAATTCCCTTGAGGTACTTGAAAGTTTCTATCATGTCCCCTCTCTCCCTTCTTTCCTCAAGGGTATACATATTAAGCTCCTTTAGTCTTTCTTCGTACATCTTCTGGTGCAGACCCTGTACCATTTTGGTTGCCCTCCTCTGGACAGCCTCCACTCTGTCTATGTCTTTGCAGAGATTGGGTCTCCAGAACTGCACAGAGTACTCCAGATGGGGTCTCACCAACTGTCTGGACAGCGAGATAACAACTTCCTGTTTTCTACTATTGATGCCTCTTCCTATGCATCCCAGTATCCCCCCAGCCTTCCTTACTGCCTTCTCACATTGCTTGCCCACCTTTAGGTCATCTGATATAATTCCCCCCAGGTCCCTTTCGATTTTTACTGTTGTTAGTATCTCACCCCCCACTGTGTACGCTTCCCCTGGGTTTTTGTTTCCCATGTGCATTCCCTTGCACTTCTTTGCATTGAATCTGAGCTGCCATACATTTGACCATTCCTCCAACCTTGCCAAGTCCCTTCTCATCCTTTCCACTCCATCTTGTGTATCAACCCTGTTGCAGATCTTTGTGTCATCTGCAAAGAGACATACTTTTCCTTCCAGTTCCTCTTCAATGTCACTTATAAAGACATTAAAAAGGACCAGTCCCAGTACTGAACTCAGTGGTACCCCACTAGTAACCCTCTTTTCTTCACTGTGTACTCCATTTACTACTACCCTTTGCATCCTGTTGTCTAGCCAATTTTTTATCCAGGCTACCACCTTGAGACCCACTCCAAGGCTGGCTATCTCGTGAATTAATCTTTTGTGTGGGACTGTATAAAATGCCTTGCTAAAATCTAGGTAGGCCATGTCCACAGCCCCTCCTTGGTCTACTACTTTGGTCACCCAGTCAAAGAAATCTATTAGATTCATCTGACATGACCTTCCCATCATGAATCCATGCTGCCTTGGGTCCTGTGCCCCACTGGCCTCTAGGTACTCAAAAATCCTTTCCTTCAGAAGTGATTCCATCATTTTCCCTACCACTGAGGTCAAACTAACTGGTCTGTAGTTTCCTGCCTCTGTCCTGCTCCCACTTTTGTGAAGAGGAATCACATCTGCCCTCCTCCAGTCCTCGGGTACCACCCCATCCTCCCATGATTTGTTAAAGAGAGTAGTCAGCGGTGTCACTAGTTCTACCGTTAGTTCTTTTACAATTCTTGGGTGAATCCCATCAGGCCCCATTGCTTTGTCCACCTTCAATTTTATTAGTTCTTTCAGAACTCTTTCTTCTGTAAATGGACTTGTATCGACCCCCGTCTTCAGAGTGTTTCTCTTGTTTGGTTGAGGTAACTCCCCCTCCTCTTCCTTTGTGAATACTGAGCAGAAATATTCATTCAGTATCCCTGCTTTTTCACTGTCACCCTCTACCCACATTCCCTTCCCTTTATTAAGCTTCAGTATCCCTCCTTTGGTCTTTCTTCACTCCCTAATGTACCTATAAAAGGTCTTATCCCCCTTCTTAACAGAATTGGCTATCCTTTCCTCGGTTTGGGCCTTTGCTATTCTGACTGCCTTCCCAGCCTCTTTCTGCTTTAACTGCTAAAGTTGTCTGTCTTGTTCATTCTGTGTTTCCTTATATTTCCTGAATGCTATCCTTTTCTCCTTAACCTTTCCTGCCACCTCTTTTGAGAACCATAGCGTTTTTTTCCTTCTTTGTGTTCTATTGATTTGCTTTACACAAAGGCTTGTTGCCTCTGTGATGGCTGTTTTGATCACTCCCCATTGTTCCTCCAACCCTCCTTCTTGCCTGTTTGCTAGTGCTTTTCTGAGGCACTCTCTCATTTTCCCAAAGTCAGCCCTCCTAAAGTCCAGTACTCTTGCTTTTGTATGGCTTGATTGTATGGCTGTGTTTATCGTGAACCACACTGTTTGGTGGTCGCTTGTTCCCAGATGGCTACCCACTTCTAAATCTGAGATTCTTTCTCCATCCCCATTTGAGAGTACCAGGTCTAAGATTGCTCCCTCCTGAGTGGGTTCCAATACTAGCTGTCTGAGGCATGCCCCCTGTTGGGCATCATGAATGACCCTGCTCTTGGATGTGCCTGCAGCAAACATGCTCCAGTTAACATCTGGCATATTCAGGTCCCCCATCAACAAGATCTCCCCTTTTTCTGCCATTCTAAGAAAGCCTTCTATCATTTCCTTGTCCATTCCCTTCCCCTGAGATGGGGGTCTGTATACAACCTCCATGCGGATTGTGGTGCCATTTCCTGTCTCCAGGGTGACCCAAAGTGCTTCATCTGCTCCCTGTTTACTCTTTAGTTCTATTGCTTTGATTCCTTCCTTTACATAGAGAGGTACTCCTCCTCCTCCTCTTTTACCCTCCCTGTCCCTCCTGTAGATTGTCTGTCCTGGTATGTTGACATCCCAGTCATGGTTCTCTGTGTACCATGTTTCTGTGACTGCCACAATATCCAGGCAACCCTCTTCCATCAAGGTCACTAGTTCAGGGAGCTTGTTACACAGACTACGGGCATTGGTACTCATCACCCTCAACTTTTTGATAGCCTTACCCCTTTTAGCCCTATTTCTGTCCTTACTGCCTTTGCCTTTTTTTATATTTAAATCTGTTCTGCTCCCTAATAACTTCTGTACCTTGGTGTTTACCTCACTAATCGCCATGTTTTTTGGGGGGATGCTCAGATTTCCCTGCTCCTCTTCAGTGCCTTCCCCCTTGGCTAGTTTAAATGCTTGCCAATGAAGCATTTAAACCTCTTATCTAGGATCCTGGTTCTCTTCCTGGACAGACGCAGACCATCGCACCAGTGTAGGTCTGCATCCCTCCAGGTGGCTCCCCAGTTCCCAATGAAGCCAAAACCCTGAGCTACACACCAGTTTTTCAACCACTTATTGAATTCCCTGGTGAGAAGTGCCCTAGCATCTCCCTTGCCATAGACAGAAAGCACCTCCGAGAAGGTTACCGTGTGCACTACTTGTCTAAGGCCCCTTCCCAACTCTACAAACTCCTCTTGCACTGTTCTGATCCCATTCCTAGCCAGGTCATTTGTCCCTACGTGGACAATGACATCTAGTTCCCTCCTTCGTGCAGCTCCTCCCACGATCCTGAGGATTCTCCTGTCCCTCCAAGCCATGGCGCCAGGAAGGCACCTTACCTCCTCTCCTTCCTCCCCATTTCTACCCCCTAATGATTGAGTCCACCACCAGGAGTTGTTTCTTCCCTGTGGGGTCCCTTGCCACCCTTCTGTGGGTCTCCTTTGTGAAGGTTCCCAGCATCCTCCTTGGTCTCCACTGCATGTGCCTCCGTGAGGAACCACTATCCACCAGAAGAGTGAATGAATTGGAGAGGTAGAGCTGGAGGATGCAACTCTGTTCCACCACCCTTCCTCCTTGAGCCCACCCTGGTCCAGCCTCTCCTCTTTCTTGGCAACCTCTGAGGTAGTGGCATTGGCCCTGGTGGTCCCTGGGTGGGGGAGGAGGCTTCACGAATCCTAGCCAGGTCAGCCTCGAGACAGGCAACCTCCTCTCTCAGACCAGAGAGGTGCCTGCAAATAGGCCAGCATCGCAGCCTCCAGAATGTTTCCCGGAACACTGCTGCCCCCACAGCCATTGCACTGCACCACATCATGACTTAGTTTGTGTCCTCTCTACTGTTTCTCTGGATGCTTATTCTCTCCTCTCCTTACAACTCTCACCCTTCCTGTTCTGGGACAGCAACTTCCTATCTTTTTCAGTAGCCTCCTTCTTCCTTGCTCAATATCAGACCACCAGCAGCTGGGGGGGAGTGAGCTACTTTTTTCCCTTTAGGGTTGACAAAACCAACGTTTCTCTATGATCCTTTCCTTCCTACTGCCAAACAGGAAGTTCCTGTTGACAGTCAAATCCAGAGGCTATAAAAGTAGAACTGGCTTTGGGTAGGTAGGTGGGTGTAGGGGTGGGATGGAGGGCAATTAGTAAGAAAAAAGGCTAGCAACAGGAAGTTGTAATTTGACTCACCTGTTTGTGTGCATGGTGATGGCACATGGCCATGATCTTTGGTCAGGTACTGGCCGCATGCTGTGTTAGGGCCCCTGCTTGGTGTTGTGCAGTCTGTGCAATGTGGTCTGCCATACTACATGCCTCCCGGCAGATTCCGTTCCTACTGTGTGGCGTGTGTGTGTGCTTGGCTGCATGGTCCTGAGTGTTGCCTGCTCTGGTCTGGGTGTGTGGGGGGGCACAGCCTGCAGCCTGTGGGGGGCCCTTGGTGGTCCTCCACTGGCCATTAGCACCTCCTGTTGCCTACTATCTGTGCCACTGTTGTGTTCTGGGGGGGAGTCTGGGTGTCTGTGTGTGCCCTGCTGTGCCCTGCTGGTGGTGGCCTCCTGTGGCCTGTCACTGTACTTCCCTGGCTCTGTCCCTGGGTCTCTTCTCTGTGACGTGCCCCCCACTGTTGCTCTGCTGCCCTGCTCCCATAGTTGTGCTGGAGCATCTCTTTCTGTGCCATGGTGCAACTGTGTTTGTGCCATGGTGCAAGCCTGGTTGCACCATGGTGCAACTGTGCCATATTCAGCCAGGTTGTACTAGCACAGTGCAGCCGTCACAGCCTCTGAGTATGGCTCCTGTTGCACCATGGCACATCAGATTTGTGCTGTGCCAGACTTGCACCAGCCTTTGGTGCACTTCTGAATATCTGGGCCATAATTTTCAAAAGGCATGGAGAGTGATCAGATATCAGAATACCCGTATATTATATATCTATAATAATATGTTTTAAAGTCTTTGATATTAAATAACTGATTCTGGAGTATGAATATTGGGAAAAAGAATAATAGGAATACACTTTTTGATTAGGGTATTTAGTAAGCCATGGATCTATAAGTCTGAGCTCTTGAATATATTTTTTAATAGTGTTTTTTGTTGATTGATGTGCATTGTCCAATTTAGATGTTTTGTCTTGTGCCAACAGTGCCACATTAAAGTCATCCCCAGCTATGTACTGTGGTGGAAAAATTGAAAGGGTTAAAAAAACTGGGTAATGATATTAGGGCTTTTTTCATTTGGTGCAAGAATGGTTGCCAATGTTGCCCTTAGGCTAGGTATATTTATATTAGTTATTGCCCATCTTCCCTGTGTATCTGTTTTATTTATTTCTGGATACGGGTTTTGTTTATTGAAAAGGATGGCTCTGCCTCTAGAATTATTAGTATAGTTTGAAAAAATTCCTGCACCCCATCGATTTTTAAGCCACATGGGTTCATTAATATAAAAGTGAGACTCCTGTAGCATAGCTACATCTATTTTCTTTTTTGCATGACTTTTATAATACACATCATCTTTGTTTTATTCTTTAGGCCTTTAACATACCAAGAAAATATACGGAAATAATTACTCATAGTACTTTTCATATATTATAAAGCCAGGTCCCCCTGATCTAGTATGCCAATTGGTTTGTTTCCTCCTTATTATTTTATCTATTAAAAAACTACTAGGCCAGCTTCTTTTGAGAGATCCTCCTACACCCCCCATGGAAATATCTTATACTGGAATCAAACAGATTCCAGTTCCCTCCCCCCTAGAACATGATGACAAAAATGTCATCATTCCACTGTGAGCTAGGATGCCTGACTAGCTCCCAGCAGGGGCCTCCGAGTTACTTACAACTTGTTCATTAAGCCATCTTTCCATTAATAATTAAACCAATGTTAATACGTTTATTTCTCAGATCGACCCCCTTTTTTTTTTGAATGTGTATTTTTTTGGTATTTTTTGCCCGATAGTCTAGCTTTAATCAGACAATGCAAGCTATTCTAATTACTTATTTGGCCCATTTTTATACTATCACTCAGGCCCTATATATATATATATATATATATATATATATATATATTTATACAACACATGTTTTGGGATACATGAATGGATAAAAAGTGATATCTCAGACAGGCAGTGAAGATATCACTGATATCTCCATGTTCCTATACGTCATAGTGATATCTCCATGTTCCTATACATCATGGAGATATCTCTATGTTCCTGTATGTCATCCTAATTAGTGAAACTCTTTCACTTTCCAGCGCTGTCACCTGTAAGCATCCCCCGGCCCCAACGCTTCTCAGACATCTATCTGGTTGATCCTGCCATTATAGAAGGCATTTAAAAAGTGTGTGATCCTGGCATCACTTTTAAACAAAGCAGTAGTTTCAACATGTATCTGGTTGATCCTGCCACTTACTGCACTTTCGCTTTCTCCCCTGAAACATATCGCAACGTGACCGAGTGTAGTCTGCATTAATACTTGACATGGTGCCAGACATTTACTACAAGGCACCCTGTGTTACCACTTTCAGAAAATCATTACTTTTATCCTCGTCATGTCACTGTTTGTTTGCCTTGCCGTCCTTGAAAGACTGCAGAGTGTAGAGACTCTTGAGTGTCCCTGCTTCAGAACAGCAGACAGAGCGAGAGTGAGTGGTCGAGTGTTGCCATAGCAACACTCGCTCGTCTACCTCTACAATGCCAAGTTGAAGCGGTGAACACTGCTGTGCAGTCTCTACAGTATGCACTTAGTTTGAAAACCAACAGTAAGAGTCGTTTTATCCTCAGTTTCTAAATGTGGTAACGCAACGCGTCTTGTAGTAAACGCTCAGGCACCACATAATGTATCAGTGTAGCTAGCGCCTGTCACGAAGGTTTGGGGAGAAACAAAAGTGCAGTAAGTAGCAGGATCAATCAGATACGTATTAAAATTACTAATTTGATTAAAATTAATGGCAGCATCAACCAGATATGTTTTTAATCACTTCTACAATGCCAGCTTCAACCAGATATGTTTTTTTTAATAACTTGAACATGGAAGACTTAACCACATAATACATTTAAATACCATATATACTCGTGTTTTGTGTGGGGGGATATGAGACATTGTGTTAGGAGGGAGCATGGCAGGGTCAACCAAATAAGGTTTTTTAAATGACTATGAAATTGCAGCATCAAACAGCTATTTTTTAAACTACAACTGCCAGAGGCTTATGTTGGCATTGCCATCACCTCTGTGTGGTTGATTGTATTGAGGGGGGTCATGTGGGGGTTGTGCTGGATTGGACCCAAAACAAATGTTGTATAAACAGAATATGACATGGCCTGACTGAAGATATCATATTTATCTTCACTCGAGGCCAGTGACATCAAGATATCTCACTCGTGGCTTCGCCACTCGTGAGATATCATGATATCACTGGCCTCTCGTGAAGATAAATATGATATCTTCAGTCAGGCCATGTCATATCCCCTATATATATATATATATATATTATATATATATATATATATATATATATATATATGTATGTGTATATATATATATATATATGTTGTGTGTGTGTGTGTGCATACATATATATATATATATATATATATATATATATATATATATTTCCTTTGTCCACTTTCTCATTCTGCTTCACCATATTGTTCTTCAAAAGTGGTCATTGCTTCTTCTGAGTCATTAAAAGTCTATAATTTCCCTTTAACAATGAACCATAGTTTGGCTGGATAGTTCATCGAAAAATAAATTCCCTTGTGGTACTGCTTTTCTTTAACTGGATTAAATAATTTCCATTTTGTGGTAGTTTCAAGAGACATATATGCATAAACATTAAATTGTATTGCCTCATAACTAAGCCCTTTTTCTGTACATGCTTTTAAGAGAATAACCTCTCTATCCAAAATCTTGTGTGGCTTAATAAATACTGTCCTTGGATACGTAATACCCATAGAATGGTTGCCTGCCCAGTGTGGTCTATCCAGAGATATTTTCTCATCAGGGTATTTGAGGTTCATAGCTAATGTTAGTATCTTTTCAAAAAAAGGTAAAGGATCCCCATTGCCTTCAGTTTCTCCTGGCAATTTAATAAGTCGTAGGTTACACCTGCAGGCCCGATCTTCTTGCTCTGCCACCCGTTCTTGTAATATTCATAACTGCTTTGTTAAATGCAAAACATTTTCTGGGAATGGATTTATTAAATCTTCTAGCTTCAATATATGGTTTTCAGCCATTTCAGTGAGCGTTGTTAACTGCTCAGATTTAGTGTTCCACTCCGTAACTGAGGCAGAAGCATCCATCAAGGAACTTTTAATATCATTTAATGTATGCAATTCCTCAGTTTTAAATGACGTCACTACCTCCAGCATTTCTGTCTTAGTAGCCATGGCAGTTTAGTTTTTCTTCAGGAACTGTAGATCAATTTTTAGCTTTAAGGAAGAAGTTTATTCTTTTATTTTTGAATCTTCAACTGCTGCTTTATTGTTTTCTGGTTTAGCTTGCCTCAGGATGTCCTTAGTAGTGGCTCTGTATCCTTCTGTTGGTTCTTCCTCAGTTTGTGTCAGCTCTTGATTCATGCTTTGTGGACATGATAAGAGAAAGAGTTCAGCTCCAAAAAGCCTCATGCACTGAAGTGAAACACATACCTAGGAATTGTTGTACTGAGTCAGTTTATGCTAGCTGTACAAATGCTGCCCATCTTCCAAATCCACAGCAAAAATAAGAAGTATCTTCTAGGCAATTAAACTAGAACAATCCTTCTTAGGAGACTGTGTTCCAGTCACTGTGACAAGAAATCATAGAAGTTTCCCCTCTAGTGTAACAAAAAGGGAAATTTTGTTTAAATCACACCATAAATAAAGGGTTTAGTTATTATTCCAATGCATGAGAGCTGCAATTTGGAGGAACAATTTGAATGCAAGCTACCTCCTTCTGCTCCTGATGTCATCACTCCCACTTGTAATTAATTAGTGCACTTAAAAGCTCCTCCCATTTTCATCTTGAATCTAGCCAGATTCCCAGATGTTAATAATTGGAAACATGCTCTAGGATTGTACCATCAAAGGCAGCAATGTTGAATTTGTTAAACAATTTTGAGGTTTTTGGCTCTGAGGAAAACTGCATTACCTGAGTTATCTCACAGTTAAGTACCAGCCTGGTTATGGCCATGTAGTGCTGCATGTTTTTCAGACCTGCTTCAAAGTGTCTCCTGATTTTGTCAACTTATGTTTAATTGAGTAAAGAACAATGGCATCTGCACATAAATACATCTTTAGTTGTAGAACCTGATGTTCAATGTTGTTTGGTAATAAAGGAAGCAACAGGAGGCCCAGGATGGAGTCCTGTGGAACCCTCCAATGGCAGGTACTGTAGCAGACTAGAAATAAAACCTTAGCCTTTGAGCAAGCCCACAATGCAGGTAGTGCTACACTTAGAAAAAGTGTCAGAAATCTGTATATGTATTAACACCAAATGCAATAAGCTTACATAATAAAATGGACCTTTTATAAAGTTTTGTATGAAAAAGAATATGATACAGTAGCCATCACTGGGACTTGGTGGAAGGACTGAGAGGACTGGGGACATAGTCTGGAAAGCTACACATTATATAACACCAACAGGAGATACAAGAGGAGGGGTGTGGCAACATATATATAAAAACGTAACTTAAATAGAAAAGAACTAATAGGCAGGAAAGAAGATCTGGAAGATCATGACTTAAAATACTTATGGGTGAAATAAACATTAATCCAAGACAGATAATAGTAGGAACCTGTTATTGGCCACCAGGGAGGAACTTGGATTCTAGTAACACATTATTACAAACTATCAAACACTAAAGTGTAACTAATACTGACATCATTGCAACAGGGGACTTTAACATTAATGACATCAACTGGGTAAACGAAACAGCTAGAAGCAGCCTAGGGTGTAAACTAATAGAGATAACAAATGAATATGAGCTACAAAAGCTGGTATAAGACTCAACTGGGGGGGGGAACAACATGCTAGACTTGGTCCTAACAAACATTAAGGATAGAGAGGCTCACTGCACCATGATGGAATCCCTGGGAACCAGTGTTTACTGTATGATCAGTGTTACCTTAGAAAATATGTACTGAACCAGGGCAACAGGGGCTATAACCTATAGTTACAAAACAGCAGATTTAAGGAACATGGTAATGGAAATAACTGCATGGAAATAGAAAGCTCAATTTCAAAAAATGTCCATAAATGAAATATGGTCATGCCTGAGAGATAAATTAATAAGCCTGCAAGACAACTGTGTACTAAAAAAACCAAAAACTCTTAACAAAAAAGTAAGACCAAAGTGAATGACAAAACAAAAACATAAAATATAAATGAATAGGCAGAACAAGCCATACTGAAACTAGAAATATAACCTTATAGATATAAATAAGAACATTTATAAAAGACACCTGAAAATTTGTAGAAAGGCAATAAATTATAGTAACAAAAAGTTTGGAATTAAATTGGAAAACAACAAACACACAAATTCTGAGACCTTTTGTAATAATATAAACTCGCTGAAGGACAGAGAAAAGGTGGAGGGACCTTTAAAATGAGTTACTATAGACTAGCCATCTGATATAGCTGAAAAACAACATATACTTTTCCTCAGTGTTCAACATAAACAGTACTGACTCTTTGGGACTACTGATAAAAAATGGAAATACAGTCACCAACTTAGAAAAATAATTTATAGGGGACTAAGTATAATAAATCTCCATAAATCACCTGCCAGATCATATTCACCCACATTTTTTTTTAACTGGGAGAGACACACTAATCTGAAAGCTTATTTACAGGTGTGAAAAATTATAAGTTACCTGGTGAAACCCTTAACTGCACCTGAAGTTGACATATTTAGAACCTCCCTGCAAACAGGCAATGTCCCTGAGGCCTGGAAGAAAGCAGAAGTAACTCTGATTCACAAAAGGTGAAACAAACAACCAATTTCTAATTACAGACCCATCATTCTGACCTCTGTTACTGGCAAAATCATAAGAAAAACCTTGAAAAATTATGTAATGGATAACATCAGTGTTAGTGGGGTGATAGATGACACCCAACATGGATTTATAAAGGGTTGTTCTAGCATCAGAAATCTCATCTTTTTATGAACCAATTAGTGGGTTACTTAACCATAACCTACCTATTGATATGATTTTTATGGATCTTAGTAAGGTTTCTGATAAAGTGCCACATGACAAATTAATATGTAAATTAAAAAATCTTAACATAGACCAGAGAACAGTGAAATGAGTGACTGACTGGTTCCGGGATTGGAATGGACTAGAGGGTTTGGTATACAGATTCGTTGATGACACCAAGATAGATGATCCAGCACTCACAAGTAAGGGCACAATGAATATCCAGTCAGATCTGGACACCCTTGACCAATGGACAAAAACATGGGATACGCAATTCAGTTACAACAATTGCATAGTACTCCACATTGGAAATAACAATGGCTGTGCTAGATATCATTTTTTTGGGGGGGGGGCAGAATTATAGGCTGTCTCAGAAGTGAGACACTTATGTGTAATCATAGAATCTAATATGACCTTCAAAACAAATAACCTTAAGACAGTAATTAAAGCTATTAAAATCTTGGGCTGCATTAGATAAAAACTTTAAAACAGATCACAGAAATGTAATCATCCCTTTGTACATGTCATTGGCAAGGTCTTATTTATTTTTTTTTTTATTTGTGTCTAGGATTACAGAGTACCTTTGAGCCAAGGCTCTTTTACAAAGATTCCACGTCATGCTGGTTACAGGGTAACAGACACTAAAACATTAAACAGTAACAGGTACATGGTTTTAGACAGTAACTTTGCTTGACAAAGGCAGACTGAGCAATGGGTAACTCAAGAATCAATAGGAGAAAGAGGGCAAGAAGGGGAGAGGGCTTAGGGTAGGGAAAGGCGTAGGTGTAGAGGGTCAGGGTGAGGCAGCTGAGGGGCCTTGTCAGGACAGACACAGGGCAAGTGCATTAGAAGTTGCATTGGACAGGTAAGTGCAGAGAGGGCAGAAGCAGCACCTATGAAGTCAGAAGCAGCGTGAGATGAAGATGTTGTGGGGTGCAAGCAAAGGTGGAGGTGCCAGTTATGGAGTGGCGAAGCTTTCTTTTGAATGCTCCAAGTGTTGCTGTGGATGAGGTGTCACTATACTGCTCATTCAGCCAACTCAGAGCCCTGTATGAAAACAACCTTTGGCCTTGGGACGTGCGGCAGCGGGGTATTCGAAGGATTTGGGGCTTAGAGCTCCTGGTGTTGCGGTTGGTGATTTTGGGTTTGAGGAGGGTGCTGACTCCTGGTAGTGCCTTTCCCATCATGATTTTCTGAGCAGTGATGCAGGTTTGGTATTTGATTTGGTTGTTCATTTGCAGCCAGCCTGTTTTGGAGTAGAGGTCACAGGTGTGGGTGAGAAGGTGGGAAGCAGTAATGAGTCAGCAGGCTTGATTGAGGGAAGTTGAAACATGCCTGAGAGATGAGGTTGTGGCAGATCCATAGATAATGAGACCGTAGTCAATGATGCTGATGATGGAGCTCTGGACAGCTATGGACAGAGCTTCTGGGGTTAGATGTTTCCTATGTCAGAATAGTAGGCCCATCCTGGTGTAGGCTACTTTTGCCACATTATTGATGTGTGAGACATATGTGAGATTACAGTCGAGGGTGAGGCCGAGGTATTTGAAGGTATGAACTTGTTCAAGGGTGATTCCTTGCTTGGTTTTAATGGAGAGCTGATATTGTTTGTATTTGTTTTGGGAGTTGCAGAAGATCATGGTCTTTGTTTTTTTCTGGTTAAGTATAAGTCTATGTTTTGTGAACCAGTTTTCGACTGCAGACAAGGCCTGTTGGAGGTTACCTTGTAGATGGACTGGATCATGGTGGGATGCCAGGATGACAGCATCATCCACGTAGAGTAGGATCTGTTCAGGGCAGGATTCTGGCAGTGAGTTCAGAAATAGGCTGAAAAGGAGAGGGCACAAGATTGAGCCCTGTGGGACACTGGACCGGACTGGTCTTTGGTCTGAGAGTGTGCCAGGAATTCTCACTCTTTGGGAGCGGTTGTCTAAGTAGCTTTTGAACCAGTTCACCGAGTTTGGTGACAGCCCTTCTAGTCAAAGCTGGGCAAGTAGGAGATTGTGGTTGATGGTATCAAAGGCTTTAGTTAAGTCGATGAAGGTGGACCCAGTAAGATGACTGTTATCGAGTGAGTGATGGATTGCACCAGTGAATTCTAGTAGCACTATGGAGGTGCTATGATCTTTTTTAAAGCCATACTGCTCCTTGCACAGGATGTTGTGATTGTCTAGGAAGTTGGTGAACTGGTCTGACACAATCCGTTCTAGGGCCTTGGAGAGTGGAGATAGGATGGAAATTGGATGGTAATTCTCAGTAGCTGTTTTGTCACCACTTTTATGAATTTGGGCTATTGTGACAGATTTTCATAAGTCAGGGAACTGGCTGAGGCTGAGGAAGAGGTGGAAAATCCTGGTCAGTGGTCTGAGTACTTCTTCAAGTGTGAGTGATAGCAGTTTGAGGTCAAGGGAGTCACTGCTGGCTCTGGAGTTGCAAATGGCTTTGGTAACATAGCTGAGGACTTGATGCATTTTTACTGCTTTAGAGTAGAAGGGAGGGTGGCTGAAGGTGGCTCTGGGGGGGTAAGGGGAACCACCTCATCGAAAAAGCCCTGTGGTAGTACAGCACTGAGGTCCATAAAGGTGTCATTCAGTGTATCAGCAATGAGTTTCTGGTCAAGTGTAGTTTCACCATTTATGCTGAGTACTGATGGGGTTGATTTAGATTGCTTCCCGGTGACTTCTTTAATGTTATTCCAGAAGTCCCTACCATTGCCCCATGAGTTAGTCAGAGCATTATGGAAATATGTGATCTTCGTATCCCGGATATATTTGGTGCAGTCATTTCATGCATGTTTATAGTTAGCAATATCAACTTGTCTCCCAGTGTTTTTGGCAATCTCCCAAAGGTGGTCTCGAGCTTTTAGTCATCTAAGTAGGTCTTCGATGAGCCAGGTTACATAGGGCTTTGATCTTGAGCTTCTCAAGGGGTGCAAATATGTTGCATGCTTGGTTGAAGATCCTGATGAAGTGTTCTAGTGCGGTGTTCACATTGGTTGCAGTGAGAATTGGGGACCAATCCTGTTGATGAAGGAAGGTTTTGAGATGAGGTAGTTTGCCTCTAGGTAGAACTCAGCTAGTAATGGTTTGGGGGGGTAGGCTTAATGAATTTATTGGACCAGTAGCAGATGACAGGGGAGTGGTCACTAAGTGTGTCTTGGAGGACAGTGGTGTTTGTGATCCTGGCTGGATGGCTTGTTATGATTCAATCCAGAAGGGTGCTGGTGCCCATTTTATAGTTTGTCCTGGTTGGGGAGCTAACCATCTGAGAAAGGTTTGCTGCCACTATCAAGTCCCTGTATGCCCCTGCCTCTGCTGCAGACCAGTTAATACTAAAGTCACTGAGGAGGATGGTTTCTGAGTCAGGTGAGAGAGATTTGGTAAACTCCAGGACCTCATTAAGCCCATTACCTTGTTCTCTTGGTGGAATGTAGAATGTGACAACTGTGATGGCTTTATTGTGCATGCTGAGAAGGATCTTGACAGGAAGAATCTGTGCAGTGGTGGTTTGGAGGGTTAAGTTGATGAGGTGCCCCCAGATCTTGTCCTTAAGGTACAGGGCACAGCAGCCACCTCTTTTTGATGTTCAATCAAGCCAATAGACATTATACCCAGGGAGGGTGATAGCATGGTCGGGAACCAAAGGTGAGAGCCAGGCTTCTATGATTGCTAGTATGTCTGGGTTATGCTGGCAGGCAAAAGTCTGAAGGGCATCAATTTTGAGAAGAAGACTGCATATGTTAAGTGAGATTATTGAGAGAGATCCTGGTTGATTGGTCTGAGTTGTTCTTATTGTAGGGGCTGGTTCAAGATTGGGATGAATGTTTCCCGACAATAGCAGGAGAAGAAATATATGTTTTAGGGTACTGGTGTGAGATATCCATGACTGGCATCTATTTTTTTGGGTCAGAGAACTCTGAGATTCACCAGGGCAAGTAAACGGGTGGAGCCGTGGGTAAAGCATGGCAGTAGTAGCAGTGGACAGGGGAGTACCCAATGGCCATTTGGGGGAGAGGGCCATTTCATAGTGATTGGAGATGTCCAAGGTGGGTACATGAAATCGAGAGGGATGGTACCATGGAGGGGGTGAGAGAGCGTGAGTTGGTAGATGTTAGGGACAGTGGGGAAGCATAAGCAGGGGGGGATGTAGGAGTGGGAAGAGGGCAAATAAGGTGAGGAGAAAGCGGTACAGAGTACCAGTGTCATACATGATTCAATGTAAATGGAGGGGGAGAGTGGGCACAGGGTGCTGGGTAGGTAGAAGGCAACTAGTGAAAGTGGCAGGAGATAGGCAATGAGGTGGAGGCTCAGGGGCAAGGTGAACTAGGTAAGCAGGTGGCTCAGGGAGAATGAGCAGAGGGTGGGGCAGTGAGGAGACAAGGGCAATAGCAAAAGAGAAGGATGTAGCAGAGAGGTAGTGGGGGGCATTAAAGAGTGTTACAAGACAGGGAGACAGGAGGTAGCTGCTCTAGAATAGAGTTCAGTAGTGAATGGGTGTATGGGAGCTAAGGAATGCCAAATGGGGATTTCCAAAGTATTTGGATTACTGCTCACAACTTTAGTCACCACACCAAAAGGGTGAAATCTGGCAAATTGAAAAGATACAAAAAAATTTACCAAAATTATTCATGGACTTGAACAAATAGATTATAAATCCAGAATGGCTAGTGTTGGACAGCATAGTTTGGAAAGAAGGTGAATAAGAGAAGATCTAATACTGATGTACAATATTAGTAATAATAAATATCTATTGGTAGAAATGGGACTTGATAAAAAAGATGAAATTCAAAATACAAGTAACTACCCTAAACAACTGTTACGCAGACCATACAAGACAAATGAAGTGTTTTTATACAAAGAGTGGTGAAATATTGGAACCAGTTACCAGTACATGTCATCAATGCCCCAAATATTGAATGTTTAAAAAATAAATGATTGCATAATCACATGGATAGCTGGAAGAAGTTTTGGATTACTACCGTATAGTGCAGGAGGTAGACCTACCCCATTTACACCTAAGTACCTAAAATATCCAATACAGTGTACAAGACATATATCACAACATTACATCATGAACTAGATAACAGAACATTAATGACGTAGAGAAGCAGTTATACAGTACTAATTATACAAATTTGTCTAAGCATATATTTAAGCAATAAGGCACAACAGGGTGTGTGTTATGTAAAGAATAAGACATAACGAGGTGTGGTTTATGGCCTGATAAAACACGCCTGAGTGCGTAATGAGCATAAAGGCGTACAGCAGTGCCTTTAGCACCTGGAAGTGCTCTTTATCAGGCTATAAACCATGCCTCGGAGTGCCTTATTCCACTTATAAAATGGGTCCACCCCGTTAAAAAAGGTTAATTTAAAAATCTACATAAAAATAGCAATAATAATAAAAAAAAAAGATGATATCCAAAGGAAAAATAAAAAAGTAGTCCTTGTCATTCATTGTACTGTAGTGGATATGTTTAATTAAAATTAAGTAGGGAGCTCTGGTATATGTCTGTTGCCCCCCCCCCACACTGGCTCACACGAAATTTCTCTAGAATATGCTGTTTGTTCAGGTTTTTTTTTCCGTTTCTTGATCAGATGAGTAAATCCTCCGAGGAGCAAGCATGTCCCTCGCCGCACCCTGTATTTAGCGCTTTTTTGATAGCGCTTCCCCGATATGTTGAACCTATCAATGTTTTAAAAAAACGGACAAGAAAAAGAAAGCTAACTTAAAAGAAGGCCGTTTGAGAGAGCCAGTGGAGGAGGGAGTCTGGTTAGCTAGAGAGAAACGAGTAAACATTCAGCGACTTTCTGAAAGGAGCGGGTGCGAGCATTTTTCCCCATCCAGCCGTTGTATTTTGCATTTTCCCGATTGTGGTTTTGATCGCTATGACATCTAAATCTGGATAGTTAGAACAGACAAAAAAACCTCAACTGAAAAGCCTGTGGAGGAACGTGTCTGTTGAGCCACTTCAGATGGAGATCTGGTGAGACCTCTTTCAGTAGAGCATAATTTGTTGTGTAACTGTCACTGGAGAAAGGGGCAACACTGAAAATAAAATACTGGGTGCTGAAGATTGAAACTCTGCCATTGTGCAGGGCAGGCAGGAACAGCCTGAACAGAAACAGTGATGTTTCTTGTGGCACTGGTCTCCCACTGTAGCTCTTGTGGCTCCGTACTTGGTGTACAGCTGAAGCGGGACTCTTGCGGTTTCATGCTTGCTGTGAAGTTCAACCGAGATAGGCATTTGGGGCATTGATTTCACAGAGTGCTCTGTTTTGGTTGGCATAAGTAGTGCCAGTTGCCAGTATATGTCCTGATAAGGACATGGCAAATGGTAGCTCATAGTCAATCAAAATGCTTATAGTTTTCTACCCATTTTATAATGTGTAATAATGTCACTTCTGGGGTGGGTTGAAGCACAAGGTGAAGCTGAGTGCTTCCACCACCCCAGGAGTGATGTTATTACACAATAACACACACCCTGGAGTATCGTATTGCAATTGTACAATGTCTCATTTGTTAATAAAAAAAGAATAAAGAAAAAACACTTTTCCCCATTTTTAGGGCTGCAGGTAGGCGAAGCCTGCAGCCCTATTGCATTAGCTCTAAAAATGAGCTACAGGATTCAAACTGTAGAACACTTCCTTTGGAGTTTTCAAATGATCCTTCCGCTGTTTGAACTCCTTCAATTCAACCCTTGTAGTGCTGCAGACCGAACATCTCTCCAGGGATCAATCAAATAGATTAATTTTAGTTCTTTTGGCAGCCTCGGGAGTAAAAAACACATGCTGTGGACAATCACATCTCCTCCCCAAACTTGTAATGGTTCAGTGAGTGAGTACAAGAAACACATGCTTACTTTTGAATCCAACTTGGTAAATAGCATTTTTAGAGCTAATGAAAGAGGGCTGTTGATTTGACCAGTTTCAACAGTTTTCTCAGCTTTTGTTCATTACAATTTGACTTGCTATCTTTGGAGACTAATAATTTAGTGACATGACATTCAACAGATAACAACATCAACTGCAGTAGTGTCAAATTACAGTCTTAGTGAACTCTCCCAGTGTGTGTGTGTGTGCATGTGTGTATCTCAGCATTCTTTCTGAATAGCTGATTTATGTTAACCCTTTCTGGGCCTAATTAGTGGCATTAGATGTAGGAAGGATTTTAAATGCTAGGCAGCTACTGTTTTAGGGAGGGAATTACAAAGAATGAAAACGATGTCAACCGCAGTGTTCCACTGTAGGGCACCCTCTTTTTCCCTTTATTGTCCATGTAAAACTGGGACAGAACTCCTGTACATTTTTCAGTATGCTCAAATCAATACACGTACACAAATGAGTGCCTGTCAACTTATGCCTGTCAGTAAAATCACTATAACAAATGTTAAGGCTGTTTTTATTTATTTTAAATGGTAAAACACACCTGTAACATATCACAGAGACTATAGACAAATGCTGGAATCTCTCAAGTGTTGCTATCAATGTCCACATGTCTCCAGAACCTCTTGATGGTATTTTAGCATTGTTACAATGTATTGACACAAATGGATGGCCTGGCAGAGATGCAGTATGTTATGTTCAGTGGGTCATCCTTTTATCCATTTTGGCAATGTACTGACACAGGATAACTTTGATGAGATGCAGGATCTCATTTTCAGAGAGTCCTAATTTTACCCACTTCTACAATATACTGATACACATTAGCCTGACTAAGATGCAGTATCTCATTTTCAGTGGGGTCTTTTACCGGTACTGACTTCAGCTATGCATATGTGAGTCTGGTGCATATGTAGTCATGTCGGTGCTGCCATGATATGGCTGACTATGGGGCAACTGGAACTCTTATGGTTTTATTCTTGTAGGAAGAGTAAATAAATGCTAGGCAGCTAATATTTTAGGGTTTTCATAGGTTGCAAGGACCATCCTAGGGAATTACTCAGAATGATAGTGGTGTCAATGCATTCTTCCTAGATTGAACAAAGCATTTCTCTGTAGGTCATCCTCCTTTTCTCTGCATTTTTCATGTAAAACTGGGACAAAACTTCTGTACATTTTCCTATATGCTCAAATCAATACATGTACACAACTGACTTTATTATGACTGTCAGTAAGATCACTATAAGAAAGGTTAAGGCTCTTTTTATTCATTTTAAATGGTAAAACTCACCTGCAACATATCACAGAGGCTCTGGAAAAATGTTGAAATTTCTCAAGCTTTGCTCTCAGTGTTCCCATGTCTCCAGAACCTCTTTATGGTATTATAGCATTGTTACAATGTACTGACACAGTCGGATGGCCTGGTTGAGAGGCAGTATGTCATATTTAGTGGGTCATCCTTTTATCCATTTTGGCAATGTACTGACACAGAATAGCTTTGATGAGATGCAGGATCTCATTTTCAGAGGGGTCCTAATTTTACCCACATCTACAATGTACTGATACATATTAGACTGGCTAAGATGCAGCGTCTCATTTTCAGTGGGGTTTCACTTTTACCAGTGCTGACTTAAACTATGCATATGAGAGTATGGCACATATGTAGTCATGTCAGTTCTGCCATGTTATGGCTGACTATGAGGCAAACTGCACGTGTGTGAGTATCACATGTTAGCAGTTCTGTAATAGAAGCAGTATCAGTTAATCTGACTCTGGTGTGGCGAGAGCACCTCATATTGTTTTCAATGCTCTTGACACTCCTAAAAGCTCTCCACAGGCATATTGGCTCAGTGCTGGCAAAAGTTAAGGGATGGGCAACACTCGGGGCTGCTCTACTGTCTTCATGTCCACAGTCTCTATTGGCAGGTCAGTTTAGAAGGCCATCACCTGCCAGCCAGGTGGTGTAGAGGGTTGAGGCATCTAGCCTTACCTAGTGTCATGCCAGCGACCCAGGTTCGGGAACTACCTCAGGTCATCGGGGAGCCAGCCGGGGTTGAAGGTAGGAGCAGGAATGCACATCCTATTGGCAGATCTCCTTTCCTGGGATGGACACTTCTCCCCTGTAGTAGGGCTTGATTAAGTAACGCTGTATCTGAATTTCCTCCCTGTGGACCAAGTTACACTTTTTCAATGCTAAAAAAAAAATAGCAATGCATTCCCTGACTTTGAATAAATTTCATGTGGGGTGGTATTATACTTTTCACATTCTCGAGTTGTATGATTCTAATATGTTCATCTATTAAAACAGCAGTGCAATAATCTGGTTAAAATTTTGTCCAATGGATTTTTATTCTATTTTAGATTGCCACTTACATTCTGATTTGTATGATATCCTTCTTTCCACAGTCTGAATCTGTTTTAGTACTTCTTTCATGTCTGAAAGAATAAAAGGAGCCCTCCTTTTAACCCTAGCTAGGCCATGGACTGATATATCAGTCCAAAATTTCTATATGCTCTAACTCTTTCGGCAGCCTAAGGGTTAATACTTTGCAGACCAGGTCTTCATCAGTATTTTCAGCTAATTTTGACCATCTGTTGTTTATGCATCACTTCAGTTGTGACTAAAATGAACTAGTATGCAGCAGGTAGTGCTCTCTCGGCCTTACAGAACAATAGTGGTCCAAAAACAGCTACAAATACCGATGAAAACCTGGATCGAGACACATTAAAAGGAGTGCTCCTTTTATTATTTCAGACATGAAAAATGTACTCAAGCAGACTCAGATTGTGGAAAGAAGGGTATCATACAAGTCAGGAGATAAGTGGCAGTCTGAAATAGCATAGAAAAGTATATGTCAAAATTTTCACCAATTGTTGCAGTGTTGCTTTAAGTTATAAGTCTATGCTGAATTTTATAAATGCAGGCTCACAACTTTGGCAATATTCAGTATTTTTATCACAACATTTCAACATAGCCATTTTGGTACAGTGACTCATTAATGTGACAGCTGTAATTCAACTCCTGCTCAAAATGTGTGTTTGCAGCCCAAAAGTTGATTTTGCAATTCCTGCATGACATCACCTTTAGGCCAGGAGATGAACATTTTCTCTGCCCTTCTTTATGAGGCAGGTTCATCACAAGGCTGTGTTGAAAAGTAGGTGTAAAAATATAAAAATAAAAATAATTTTCAATATTTTTAACCAAAATTCCTCTCCTGCAGCCCTATCGGCTCTGTCCAGAGTTTGTTTTCTTTGATTTTGCTGTGTGGAGATATACATTTAAAAAAAAAGCCCAGAATATTGTTCACCAGCAGGTGGAGCTGCTATATTAATGGTGCTGTCCACTCAGGCTGCTGGCTTTTCAGTCTTTCACTGTTCTGCTGCCTTGATGTTTGAAGTTAATCTCCACCATGACCCTTCGCCTGCTCATTACACTGGGATGTATTTTAAGTTGCTTAATTTCTTTCAACTGTTTTTTTTACATGATTGTTCAGCTGTTCAGCAACTCTACAGAATGTAGTAATATAACTCTCACAGCAGAGGAGGAGACTGTCAGCACCGGTTTCTCACACTTCGGTGGTGAGTTTGAGGAGGGCAAAAACAGAGGATGTGTGCCGTCTAATGTGAGCATTGGAAATGAATGAAACTTTAATGCCTTTTTTCTGTTCCTCTATGAACTGAATCACTTCAGTGATGGTCTGGGTGTTTCAGTGAAGCTGCTCGATTAGCGGCAGTGACTTGTATGCATGTTTCACTGAGAAGCAGCTCCATGTGGTGTTTCATTTAAAAAGTGATATGGGAAGGTTACTATGATATTTCGGGGGACGGAGGGTGAATGTGTGTTTTTTTTTAATATGAAAGGAGTATTTGCTCTGACTGGAGGAATGAGGGACAGAATCATTGGGGGGTGGGGTGGCGGGCAGCAGTGAAGCCATAACATTCTGGTAACATTTATGTGGAGTGACTTCTTAGGTTGTCATGCGGTCTTGTGTGCACCTGACTTAGATACAATGATGTTATCATCTAATAACATCACTGTATTAGTGTGTCAACAGCAAATGAAATTCCTAGGATTTTTCTTGCCATTGTATAATAACTTGTATATCTCCATAACTAATGCACAAAAGCTGCAACACCAAACATGATGGATTCTTTAGTAGAAGATAACAGGTACACCATTATTTACAGATCAAAAGAAAAATGAATAAAGTGAATTAAAGGATTGATGCATTTTTTCTCTCATGTTTTCAGGAGAACTGCAGTGCAATGAGTGATGTACCAATGTGGGACTACCCGTGTACACCGACAATTTATAGGCTGCTTTATGAATAAGGAACTGACAAGACTGCAAGACAACTGTATGAAAATTCTAGCAAGAGATTTTCGATGATCAGCATTTGCACATAAATCTAAGTACTGCTCATCCCCAGGTAATTATAAAGAGTCCATAAGTAGAAAGAAACTGGGATGTGTTTATCATAGCCATACCTTGTTCCAAAGATGTGACTAATATTTCTTTCATACTTTGTCTTACACAGTAGCAGAACAAAAAATATCAAGTTCTTAAGGATTCCAATGTGTCCAATTAGTGCACATATTCACACCCATCAATTTTAATTTTTAAAATGTTGCCCCCCAACCAAGACTATTACCCGATCCTGGAGCATGTAATTAGTGTGAGTCAGTGGGTGCATGACATCATGAAGCAAGCAGCATCATGATGCTATCACACGGCATCACACACACTGCCTTTTGAAAATACAACTTAGCATGGCATGCAGACATGGCATCTTACTTGCAGCAGCACTTAAATCCATTATAAAGGGCAGATGAGAAATGAGCACTAAGAGAATGGTGAATGTGACATCAGAATATATGATGAATTGATACTACTGTTATGAGCAGGGCCAGTGCAAAATTGGGGAAAAAGTGACCCAAAATTGTGGAGATTATTTGCAAAAATTGCTTGGAAATTGCAGGAATTCTAGTGTAGACACTGAGTGCTTCACAATATATAGAATAGTAGATGAGTGACCATCCACAACAAGGCTATGTTTCCCTCGAGGGGGTTGATGACATCATAGAGACCTCGAGAGTGAAGCTCGAGAGGTCTCCCTGATGTCATCAACTCCCAAGAGGGAACAGTAATTAGTTGTGGATGGTCACCCATCCACTGTTTTGTATAGTATATGGTTAGGGCTTATTTCAATTGTTTTACCTTATGCCACTCACAACTTCTCCCGCTCCTGTTGCCACTTGCTCCAGATTTGCCCTGCTCCCACTCGCTCCGGCTTCTCCCTGTCGGCCCACTGCCACTTGTTCAGCTTCTCCCGCTCCTGCTCACTTCAGCGTCAGAAATTATAATTTTTTAAAATAAAATTTAAAAAAAGTTTGCTTTTGTGACACAGAGCAACGATAGCTCCTCGTGTCAAAATAAGCAGTGTCCACTACTCCGCACTCGCTAAACTGCAGCCGCCATGTTCGGATCATTTTTTCCATTGATCTTGGTGGAGTAAGCCAATCAGAAGGCAGATCAAAGCTAAAAAGTTGTTGTACTATCGATGTGACATCAGAATAATAGTACAACAACTTTTGACCTTTGAACTGTCCTATAACAAGATTTAGAAAGCCACTGGTTTCCACCAACAATAAGCCCTAACCATATACTATAAATCTTTTATTGTTTTTGCAGCATGTATTAGTCAGCATAAACTGCTAAATGAAAACACTGCCACTTGAATATGTTTTAAATATGAAGAAAAGCTTATGTTTCTAAAATGAATACTAAACTGATAGATACAGCCTGGGAGTGGGTCACAAGGTGATAAACTAAGTTAGGAACTGGTTGAGTGACAGAAGACAGAGGGTAGTGGTAAATGGTGCTCAATCTAAAGAAAGGAGGGTGACCAGCAGGGTGCTTCAGAGATCAGTCCTGGGGCCAGTCCTGTTTAATGTCTTCACAAGTGACATTGCGGAGTGGCAGGAGGGGAAGGTCTGCCTCTTTGTGGATGACACTAAGATCTGCAACAAGGTGGACACTCCGGGAAGGGTGGAATAAATTAGGATGGACCTCGGTAAACTGGAGGAATGGTCTAGATTGTGGCAGCTGTTATTCAATGTAAATAAGTTTAAAATCATACATTTGGGGTGCAAGAACCCAGGGGAGGATTACATGATTGTGGGGAGAAACTGATGGTCACCAAACAGGAAAGAGGTTTGGGGGGAATCATATCTGATGACCTAAACATGTCCAAACAATGTGCCAAGGCTGTGAGGAGAGCCAGTGGGGTGCTGGGGTGCATAGGGAGAGGTTTCACCAGCAGAAGGAAGGAGGTTGTGATACCACTGTACATATTATTGGTGAGATCTCATTTGGAATACTGTGTCCAGTTCTGGAGGCTGCATCTCCGTAAGGATGTAGACAGGGTGAAGGCAGTTCAAAGAAGGGCAAGAAAGATGGTACTGGACCTGCACCAAAAGTCATATGAGGAGAGACTGACAGACCTCAATACGTATAGCCTTGAATAGAGGAGAGACAGTGGAGATATGATAGAAACCTTCAAATATCTAAAAGGCATAAATAGGGTACCAGAGGGTAGTATCTTTCAGAAACGGAGATGTCCAGGAATGAGGGGGCATGACATGAGGTTTGAAGAGGTAGACTAAGGGGTAGCATGAGGAAGTGTGTCTTCACAGAAAGAGTGGTGGATGCATGGAATAAACTACCAGCAGATGTGGGGGACAAACACAGTGGGGGAATTCAAACATACATGGGACAGTCTTAGGGGAACCCTAGCAATAGGAACGAGGAGGTAAAGTCGGAGATTAGGTAGGGTCTGCAGCTTTTACAGTAGGCAGGGGAAATGGGCAGACTAGATGAGCATTGCAGTCCTTATTTGCCATCAATAGCTATGTTTCTATCTGTTGCCTATCTTCCAAAATTTAAAAACATCTGCTTCATAAAGTACTAAATAGATTATATTTAGTGATTTACAGCAAATCAATATTAAATAAATCCAGAATCAACAAATGTCTGTTTCTGCATGTAGAATAATGAAACCTGATCAACAGCTATTTACAGTGCTCTGTCAACAATTCACCCAGTTTGGTGCAATAAATAATAAGCAGATAGAGTAGTGAATAATCAAGGTTTAATAAAATGTTGATGTGTTTAATGTTCATAATTTGCACTGTAGATACTGTACACTATTTTTGAAATCATATATTTAAATATTAAATCTGGGGGCTATTGGGGCTGGCAGTATAGCCTAGAGGTTAGAATAACTAACTGTAAATGAGCTGGGTACATCCAGAAGACCAGGGTTTGAATCCCACAACCTCATTTGCATACTGTGTAACTCTGATCAAGTCACTTAACCTCCCCAGTGCTCTTGGGTCACACCTGAAAACAGGCACCTGTACCTAGTCAGCCTTTCTGGTTACCAAAGAATATATAAATAAAAAATACAAATATATTTTTACTAAATCACACAGCAGTCAGAGTATCCTGCAATATTCTTTTGTTTTACTCAGGCTGTAATTAATTTGTTTAGTTAAAGTAAATGTTCGGATACATTTTATGTGTTTTCTAAGCTTGTTTTCAGACTTTAGTCCGGTTTATATTCTAGTCTTTTTTTAAATGTGAGCATCTAGGTTGTAGATTTCTAAGCACATGAGCACTGTTACTAAGTGCCTTATTGAAGTTTATAATCAGCAGGGCCATCCAAAATCCTCAGATGTTTGACTCAAAAAACTAGTCTGAATGAATGCATGTTCACAAGGCAAAACCTGCCCTACCATTTGCAAAAAGACTTCTTATTTAGCACCTAATTTCATTAAATAGGATAATTTGCACCTTTTCTCCAACCTGTTGTTTCATTCTCTGTGGTAACAAAAAGTTTTCTGATAGACTGCTTCAACACAAATTATGCTTGGCCACTGGATTTTGAGTGTATTTACTGTACACTTGGCCAATGGATTTTAAAACCAAACCACACACAGATTCAAAAGAAAGTGGTGCCACATAAAATCCTTCCCCTCATTGCACTGCACTGTTTTGGCTGAACCCAAGTCTGCATGCAAAATTGTCAATATATTTGATAATCTTTTACTGAAAATATTAATACATTTTACAATGGTCAAAGTAAAAACTCAAAAATTGCAAGAAATTGTGGAACATGTCAGTTTTTGTGGAGAATGGTGATAATTGCGGAGTCTGCAAAAAGATTTCGGGTGCGATTTTCCAGTGCCCTTCGTTATGAGCTAGACAGTTCATTTACAAAGCATTAAAACACTTAATTATATGTTTGAATCACAGGACAGAAAAAATAATCTAGAAATTAAATTGAAACGTTGGATTTACTGGTTGACAGAGAAACAAAATAGATGAAATGAATGAATCTTAAAAAAACACTTTGGAAAGTCTGTGCACATTTGAGCTTTTGAACAGGGGTCTTTTACACAGACTACATGGACACTAATTCTTTGATATTACACCAAGTTTTTTGTGTGGAGGGCAGCTTTGTATGGCATTGCATTTCAGAGGAGTGGATTGCTGTTTTTGCTTCATGACCAAAATGAATGCTCCTGAAAAAGAGATGAAATGAATATACAATTGGTAACAAGATTCTTTTGCTTCCCTGGATGGTCACAGCATTCAGAGACTTTATGTTTGGACATTTTTGGTTATACTGTAAATCTTTGATGTTATATGGTTTTGCCACTAATTCTAATTTTGAGTATTATTGTCAGAGTGGTACGAAGTTATACATAGAAACAGAATTTGATGGCAGATAAGGACCGCTTGGCCCACCCAGTCTGCCCATTTCCTTACCTAGTGGATAAGCTGCAGATCCTAGTTAACCAGCAGCCTACTTCTTCCTACCCCCATCCCCTAGAATGGCCTTATGACTGTCTCATGCATGCTTGAATTCCATCACTGTTCTTGACTCCACAACCTCCTCCGGCAGGCCATTCCATGCATCCACAACCCTCTCTGTGAAAAAATACTTCCTTAAATTACCTCTGAACCACCCCCCCTCTATTTTCAAATTGTGCCCCCTTGTTCTTGCACACCTCTTTTTTAGAAAGATGCTACCCTCTTGGAATTTGTTGATTCCCTTGAGGTACTTGAAAGTTTGAATCATGTCCCCACTCTCCCTCCTTTCCTCGAGGCTATACATATTAAGCTGCTTAAGTCTCTCTTCATATGTCTTCCGGTGCAGACCCTGCACTATTTTAGTTGGCCTCCTCTGGACAGCTTCCATTCTGTCTATGTCTTTGCGGAGATTGGGTCTCCAGAACTGCACACAGTACTCCAGATGGGATCTCACCAGCTGTCTGTACAGAGGGATAATAACTTCCTGTTTTCTACTGTTGATGCCTCTCCCTATGTATCCTAGTATCCCCCCAGCCCTCCTTGCTGCCCTCTCACATTGCTTGCCCACCTTTAGGTCATCTGATATGACTACCCCCAGGTCCCTTTCCATTTTTGTTGTTGTTAGTATCTCACCCCCCATTGTGTACTCTTCCCCTGGGTTTTTGTTTCCCAGGTGCATTACCTTGCACTTCTTTGCATTGAATCTAAGCTGCCATACATTTGACCATTCCTCCAACCTTGCCAAGTCCCTTCTCATCCTTTCCACCCCACCTTCATATACTTCATAAAAGGTCCTGGAAATCAACTTGATGGAAGGTTTTGAAGGTATAATCATGATTATGGTTAATAAATCCAATTCATTGCCTTGGAGACAATATAGTGTAGTGGTTAAGGGCCCTGAACTGCAAACCCAAAGATCTGGATTTGAATCCCATCAGCCCCCTTTTGCATACTGTGTGACCTTGAGCAAGTCACTTAACTTCCTTGTGCTCCCAGGTTGCATCTGGAAACAAGCTCTGGATTAGTGTGCGTTTCCTGGTTAAACAATTTTCCCCTTAGCCTTTTTTGGATACTCTGACTACTCTAAGGAGGAGGACATTGATATGGTACTTGACACCTATGCTAGTGATATACTAGCCTCCTCCCAGCTGATGAAAAAGGCAACACTAGAAAATGGGAAAAGCTTAAAGGAAAAATGTGTGCCATGAATGGCACATGATCACTCTAGCACAGTATGTAAAAAATCTAAGAATTCATAGGAGCCTAAGAGTCCTTATGGAACTTAGTATGGGTTTCCATAACCCACAGTTGTTAGAGACTGTAGGTGGAATTGAACTGAAGGAAAATGCTCCATTGATTTCATTGCTGCTATTGTAGGCACAACAGAAAGTGAAAGAGTGAAGCTAGACGAATAAATATTAAAACTGGAACAACTTATATTAAAAATCACTGAAGAAGAATAAACAAATACTTTGGAAATGATTAACTTTGATTTGAAAAAACTGAGACGAACCAAAAAACGAAACCCCTAAAGAAATACAACTGATTATTGTGGCAACCCCATGTAGAACTGGAGTAATAAGAAATACACAAGGGGTTATCCAAAACTAGCACTATCAGACACTGATAATACTAATTCAAATGACAGTGGTAAATACAGACACCAAGTACCCAGGAGACCAAACAATCGGAAAAGGGGAGCAGGATCCCAAGGTTGGGAAGAACAAGAAACCAGTGGGGTATGCAAAGTGAAGGTGAAACATCACACCAGGATTTAACAAAAATGATGAAAGGAAGGTGGAGGATTTCAAGATCAAAGAAGAGAACAAAAGGGAAGCAAAAAAAAAAAGACCAGAAGAAGGAAAAGAAAAGAACCCAAAAAGGCAGGCAAGCAGTCAGGAGGGCCATCTGTTGTAACAAGGAGGACATCACAGTCTGCAGTTTATCCAAAAGACAATTAACAGAGCATGAGTCAAAAGTGTTTACCAAAGGTTTCAGTTTTGCTGCTACAGTTACGCCAAAGAAATTTAAAATAAATTAGATCTGCAATGCTTCTATAGAAAGCTAAGGCTTAAGCATGTTTTTATAGATTCCATTATAACTGCAGATACAGAAGCATATATAAGTGAAAATGAAACTTCATCAGAAATTCATAGTTCCTCCCATCTGGGGTTATACTTTTCAATAGAGATAATTGCATATCAATCACGTGTGGAAAAAAAAGGCAATGAAGCTGAAGGAATTCTTAAAAAGAGCAGACATGAAAGTAAGATAATGCAAAATTTAACTCAAGAGGAGAGAAAGAGTCTAGAATCACTTCAAAGGTATGAATCCATGACAGGAGCTCAACAAAATTTTTGTCGGATGCCCCGTCAGCAACACCGGCAGGTCGACTGCCTTCAGCAGTCGGCTGCTGGTTCACACTGTCCTTCCTTGCCCCCGCACCTCCCCCCACTTAAAGATTATTAACTCTGAGTCGGAGCTGATTGGGGGGTGCAGGACCCCTGACAGACAGCGCCAGGTTCCAGTGGGTTTCCCACAGTGGCATGGTGCTGTAGTTGCTGTGGGGGACCTCGCTGGAGAAATGTTGCTGTCGGGGGGAGTAACCACAAAGGTACAAAACAACTGTAATAAAGAAAGCCAACAATGGGGTAAGCAAATTGATTTTGGATTATTAGGCATATAAGAATGGATATCTAATGCAGTTGAATAAGAACAATTACAGTCTGAGTTACCAGCACAGTGGTAGCGCTACTGCTTGGGATGCTGAATACTTGGGTTTAGGAACAAGCCCTGATTGTCAGAGGGCCTGCCAGGGGGAGGAAGCATGAGCATTCAAAGGACAGCTTGCCTACTCTGGGGTGGGTGGGTGTAGGACTCTGGCAACAGTGTGCCTTCTGGTAGCACTTGGGTGGCACAGAGCCTGGCAAGTGTTTGGATTGGTGGGATGTGGCAGACATTAGCATGTTATGTATGAGAGCATGCATGATGCTCCATGATGTCACTGCATGTCCACTCCCTCCAGGGGCAACAAGATAAGTGGATAATGACACTAGTTGAACAGATAATACTACTCTCTGCCGCCACACTAAATACCGAACCCTGATGATCTGTGACCCACAATCCTCCAGCTTTCACCTCTGCCTGCTGAGTGACTGGATTCATATAGAGGAGTCACTGTGTAGCTTAAGGTGTCTCCATCTCAGGGGGCAAGCCGAGGGAGCTGCCTAGAAGGTGAGACATGGGTGGAATGGAGGACTGGGGTTAGAAGTTAGGGAGGCTCTTGGTGGGGCAGAATGAGGCACTGGAAGTCAGCTGGCGGAGGTTCCAGCCAGTTGAGATCAGGATAAAAAGACTTACAGGTATTCTGACAGAGTGTATAAAAGAGAAATTTAGACACTATTTGCAAAAGCTCCAGGAAATGAATGGATTTATGGACAGGGTAGGGGAGGCATTACTAAAACAAGCATTTGTCAATGCCGAATGGTGTCTTGCTGGCATTGCCACTGGTAGTGCAGGAGTTAGACAGATGCATAATAGGAATGGCAGTGAAGTAAAGAACCAATGTCAACCCCACCCCACCCTGCAGAGACTGACAGGCATTGGGGTGTGCATTTGGGTTTTTGGCCATAACGTTCATGCCATTTCACCTCATCCTACCCTGCAGACACTGACAAGTGTCGAGGTGTGCCTTGGGGTGTTCGGGCTTTACACTCACCCCATTCTATAAAGAAATACACTGAAATGGGTTCAGTATAGGAGAATGGAGTGACCTTTGGGGCTGAAGAGTCCAAGGCACACCTCAATGCCTGTCACTGGTAGCAGGGTGGTGGTGGGGTGGAATGGCATGAGCAGTACTGTCAATAATCCCAAGTCACACCCCTGACACCTGTCAGTCCCTACAGGGTCGGGCGCTATATTTGGAAACCCTAATACCCTGGGCATTTCTCAGTATTTTCACTCCAAGTTTTCTACATGGGCTTTTTTGACCCCACCGCATGAACAGTGACAATATCAGTTCATTAGCTAAAAGACAATTTTGCACAATGACTGTGCCATTTGGTGCCACAGGTGCAAAAATACATTTTGAACAAGATGTGAAAAAGGACAGCTGTACTGTTCATGAGGAGGTGTAAAAAAATGGTAATGTTGAAAATCTGGAGTGAAAATATAACAAAATTGGTGAAGCCACAAGCATGCATAGAAACTGCACAATGCACACTCATAATGCAATTATTTTGGGGATTTTTTACACCAGATTTTCAACATAGGCATTCTGTGACCTCCACTCAAACAGTGACACTGTGATTTTCTTAAACTGTCCCGAATGTTGATTTCATACAGCGACCGCACCCATTGTGTCCCACACATGTGAAAACATGTTTTGGGCAGGATGTGAAAATTGACAACTCTACTGTTCATCAGGCGGTGTGCAAAAATGACAATGTTGAAAATCTGGAGTAAAAATATAAACAATTGGTGAAGTTACAAGCGTGCGTAGAAACTGTCCAACGTACACTGGCAACGCAGTCATTTTTGGGCATTTTTTTACCAAATTTGCAACATGGGCTTTTTGGGACCTCTCCTTATCAACACGGTATCCCGTGATAACAGCGACTCAATAAAAGCGACTAAAAAACAGCAACTTCAAATTGACGAAACCAAAATGAGTGACCACTACATTAAACCGACTCTGCAGAAATCGCGACTTAAAATTCAATAAAAGTGACTCATAAACAGCGACTGTCTTTTTCAGAAATAGCAGTTTTTTTGTGCTTACCTGTAAGGTCTGACATTGAGTTCTGACATGCTCCCTTGAATACCGTTTCCGTTTCCGGTTCCTTCATAAAACCTCCACCTCCACCCCAAGCAGCAAAACTGTGCAACACTTCCAAAGTGCTATGGCTGTCGAATTTCTCACCAGCCAAAAAGGTAAGCCACTTGCCCTATATGGACCAAGAGATAGAATGGGGCGCAGAACAGCACATTTTCCGATACAGCAATGGAACTGCTACACAACAACACATATGGGCCTAGCAAGAACTAACAACAGTGTTGAGGGATGGTACAGGGGATTTAACTGTAGGCTAGGCGCATGTTATCCTAGTATTTGGAAACTGATCGATGGGCTCAGAGAGGAACAAAAGCTGTGTGAAATTAAAATGCAGCAGCTAATTTCTGGAGCTGCATCTAGTGGCATTAAATGGAAATATAAGGACCAAAATATCTGTATAGCTGCTATTGTGGGGCAATACAAGTTTCGTACCACATATGAGTATTTAAAAGAATTAGCATACAATTTTCAGTTTAAACAGTAAGATGCCCGAAAGAAACAAGCTGATTACAGTGGGCAGCATGAAGAAGCCTTGAAGAAGTAAAGGAATAAAGTGCTGCGCAGTGCTGTGAAGACTAGAAAAACTTGCAAGACAGCAATAAAGGATTTCTGGCTTTGGCCAGTTTTTTTTTAAGTTTAGCAGTAGCTGTTTTGATGCTTCTCATCAGTGACAGTTGATTGATAACTGTAAAGGCTTATATTCAGACTTAGAATTAGAAGCCAAAATCAAATCAATCGCCCCAACAGTGTCTTAAATCTAGAGCAGTGACGCTGCTGTGCTGTCAGTACACTGTGTATTCCAAATGTACACTGACAACTGACAAAATATTGCAACTCTTTGGGTTTTAGTTGTTGACTCAATCGCCAGCTCGCAGAACTAATTTCAATGCATCCCAACAGTGTCTTAAATCTTATTCAGACTTAGAATTAGAAGCCAAAATCAAATCAATCGCCCCAACAGTGTCTTAAATCTAGAGCAGTGACGCTGCTGTGCTGTCAGAACACTGTGCATTCCAAATGTACACTGACAACTGACATAATATTGCAACTGTTTGGGTTTTAGATATCGACTCTATCGCCAGCTCGCAGAACTAATTTCAATGCGCCATTTTTCCAATCGCGATTTTGTTAAGTCGCCAAAACTGTGGTCGCCATTCTGTAGTCGCCCACATTGATGTCATGATTTTTCAGTCGTGATCTTAATATAGAACCATGAACACTGTCACTGTGATTTTCTTAATCTGTCCTGAGCATTGATTTCTCACAGCAACAACGCTATTATGCACCACATTTGCGAAAACACATTTTGGGCCGGATGTGAAAAATTACAGCTTTACTGTTCATAAGGAGGTGTGGAAAAATGACTATGTGGAAAATCTGGAGTGAAAATATAAAAAATTCTCAAAGTTACAAGTGTGCATAGGAACTTTACAATGCACTCTTGTAACATAGTCATTTTTGGGAAATTTTTTCACCAAATTTGCAAATTGGCATTTTGGGAGCCTACCTCATAAACAGTGACACTGTCATTTCATTACTCAGTCCAGGAAGGTAATTCTGCACAGTGACCACAAAATCACCTTTCGGGACCGAATAACAACATGACAGTGATTGAATTCTTGAGGTGGGGTCATCAAGAACCCCAAGTTGAAAATTTGGTGCTAAAAGTCACAAAGATGGCAAACATATACACCTAAGTTGTACCCCCTTCCCCATTTATGCCATTATACAGTTTCCCAGCATTTCTTCAGTTTGCAGTTGGCTTTGAAGAGTGCAAACGTGTTCCCGCTCCACCAAAGATTGTCGCAGCAGCCTCTGGAAGTAATTATGGGTGAGGCAGGGTGTAGGGAGGTGGGTACAGAGGGTGGTGTGGGTTGGGGGAGGGCACTGCAGACAATGAGGAACTGTTTTTTGCTTACAGGTTAACAAAAAAAAACTTTGTGGGAAGGTTTTTTTTACAGGGACATTTGGCACACTGGGGTGGGTTCCCAGCATGCCACCTGGGTGTTTTGGGGGGAATGGAGCTGATGGGGACTGGGCACCCCATTGGCAAAAAAGAAAAAAGGATCTGTGTTTGGGGGGACATGATGCTGAGGGGGATTGGGTACCCCTCTCGGCAGACAAATTCATATATGGCGGACATTACGCCAACAGTGATTGGGTTCCCCCATCGGCAAATGAACTGGGTAGGGGGCATGTCGACAGGGGGATTGGGCACCCCAATGTTGGATTTCATGGGGACTGTGAGAGGTGGACGGTGACAGCTGCCACCATGTTTATTAATATGTTACACCAGGCAAGGCACGCTCTGCAATGATGGATTGCTCCCTCGTTGCAGCAGCAAAATTGTTTCAAGTTGGTGGCATGTTTTTGCACTGCTGTCACAGACAGCATGCTATTTCATTTGTGCCACAGAGCCCAGTACGAAAAAGTAGTGGTGCCATTGGCCACAATAAGACTGCACCTCAAAAACCTGCTATTCCAAGCTACCACAATACTGTATGTTGCTTGCGTGTGTGCAAGACAACATAACAAGACCCTATAACCCCCCTTTTCCATTGCCTTCCTAAAGTATATAAAGGGGTGGACCTGCCACTAGGGTGGCCAATAGTGTTCAGCCAGGAATCAATTTTAGAACCATTATCAAGTTTCACTGACTCTTCTCCACCCCTCCATAGCACATCAATTGGACTAAGCAATATGGGTGAGGTAAATTGGGTGAGTACATTTGGGAGATTTCAAAAAGGGTGACCACCACACCACAGGAACCACACAATATGGGTGATTACACAAATTCGGTGATCCCTAATATCAAAGTGTGGTATGGTGTTAGAATCCTAGAGATGGGGGGTGCAAGGGGTGAAGCCCCCTGTAAACACAGAGCAGTGAACCGTAGATGGGATGCACCTGTGCAGCAGGTGCTACTATATAAGGGTGCATGAATTAAAGGGTAGCCAGGCATTGTAATTGGAGGTTGTAACTGCTGTGATGACTGTATGAAACCAGCATGGCATGCCGTTGGAGGTGTAGGGTGGGTACATCTGCCGCAGTGATATGGAAGTCGGCGAGAAAATACATTGGAGATGTGTGTAATTTAGCAGCTGAATAGTGCCTCACTGAAGTGTACCACTGCCCAAATGACGGTCACCATAATATAGTCACCCAAACTGCACTCGCTCAAATAAAGTCACCCAGTTCACATGGAAACCCCGCTTCTGGAATTTGTACCAATGATACCTTCCTATGTAAAACACAGTCAGTATGTTCTTAAACTAATTAACAATTTAAATCAGACGGATATTGACCTTTCTAATATGCCTTTGGTAACCGCATGATGGTGCACAGGCTCTGGAAGACATACTGAACCTGAGAAACCATACAGACCTGCCACCTACTGGCTTCCTCAAGATCCTCACTAAACTAGTTCTTAGAAAAACAATTTTCAATTTTGAGGCCACATTTTCTGAACAGATACATGGGACAGTGACAGGGTCCACCATGGCCCCATCATATACAGACATATATGTATACATTTTAGAGAAACAGTTTGTGTCAGATCTCATGAAAAATTTATTTTTGGGTAATATTTTTGAAAAGAAATATTATATTACATTGACAATTTAATTTGTGTTGGGCAAGGGAGTGAGGAAGACCCAGTTAGGCTCCACGCCTACCTAAACAACTATAAACAAAACCTTAAAATCACTCTAGAATTTAGCAGTAATAAAATTGCTTCCTTGGATCTGGACATATATGTACAGGAAGGAAAGTTGCAGAGCAAGGTTTATAAAAAAGAGACAGAAAGAAATAAGACTCTGCACTATCCAAACTATTATTCCAAACATTAAGAGACAACATTCTGAGGGATTCATTTCTAACAGCAAGGAGAAAGTTTTCAAATATTACTGACTTTGAAGCAGAAGATGGTTAATGGTGAAACAACCAGTGAGTAGAGGGTATCCGAGTACAATAGTGAAAAAAAGCTGCAGCAACAGCTTCTGAAAGAGACAGGTATAATTGAATGTATAACACTTGAGAAAGACAAAATCCCATACTCACAAATGTTTGAGGCAGTAAAAAATGCTATCCAGAAGCACTGGAGGGTGCTTCAGTTCATGTAGGGAACACAATTTCGTATCCCCATCATTGGCACTGGCAAAAACATTTCAGACTTTTTTTAAAAGATAGTCTCATGTATACAGATCATCAACACAATGATCTTGAAAGCACAGATTGGGGTCTTGCGCCAATGCCGGCAAGAAAATATTCCCTGCGGCAACTGTGCTCAATGATCAAA
Source organism: Neoceratodus forsteri (assembly GCA_016271365.2). NCBI lineage: Eukaryota > Metazoa > Chordata > Ceratodontiformes > Ceratodontidae > Neoceratodus > Neoceratodus forsteri. Next base: position 909,505,885 of record CM057455.1, on the reverse strand, counting down.
CACCTGTCCCCTGAAGGAAACTGTAAACAAGTTCACAGATGAAAAGACTGCCATAAATCAGTGAATCTCGTGTGCTACTACACGTATGTTGTAGAAAATAAAATGATCTTGTGATACATCTTATATTGGGAAAATGTCTTGCATGAAGGGGTGGAGGTTTAGGAGGTAGGTCAGGAAGCAGTTCTTCATGGACAGGGTTGTGGACACTTGGAATGCATTGCCAGAAGAGGTGGTGTCATTGAAGACAGTAAGCAGTTTCAGGAGAGGCTGGAATAGGCATAGGGGGAAGGTAAGGATCATGAGTAGGGAGGATGGGAGGAGTGGGGAGGGGTGGTAGGGACAGTAGCTCAGGCTGTGGAACCTGCAATAGGAGCAGACTAGATAGACGAAATGGCCTTCTTCTGCTGGCTTCTTTGTATGTTCATATGTTTATGTTGAAACAATGAGTTCCAGAGCCCATGTCCTTTATCAAGATTGAAGATGAAAAATCTAGTGTTGCTAAACACCAGTGGGCCATTCTGTGATACCATTTCAATTTTTGGGAATCAAAAAGGTGCTCATGACAAAAGGAGGATGGAAATGGGACAGGAGGCTCCTTGAGAGGGAGGCCTATGGAATACAGAGGTTTGGATCCCTGAATCCAGTGGTCTTAAACAAGAGCATAGACTGCACACCTGAATCTTCTGTCACCGCCGGATGTTTGGCATTATAATAACTGTATACAGACTTACGTGTCCTTATAGATGCTGCTAAATTTGCTTTTCAACCAAATCATTTGTTCTATTTATATAATATATATATTAAATGTATCTAGAAGTTTAATTTGAAATGTTAAATTTATCAGTGGCTAGAGAAACAAAGTTGATTAAATAAATGCATATATTGTAAATCCACTTTGGAGAGTTTGTGCATGTTTGTACTACCTCATTGCACTCACAACTAACAATTTATAGGCTGCATTAAGTATAAGGAACTCACGACTGCATGACAATGTAAGAACATTTTAGTAAGACCTTGCAAAGATCAGCACTTGCACAAAAACCCAAGTACTGCTCATGTGCCCAAGTAATTTTAAAGTCTATAAGTAAATAGAAACTGAGATTCATTTATCTTAGCCATGACCTTTTCAAAAAAAGATGTCTAATATTCTTTCCATTATATCAGAATAAAAATCATCAATTTTTTCTGGATACCCTTGTGTCCAATTAGCGCATCTATTTTGTGTGCAGTGTCAATTCACAAGTTGCAAGGTTTGAGTTTGGATGCCGCAAAGGTCAAAATAGGCAATAGTATATTCAAAGGTGGGATGAGCTATGTTGCTTTGTTACGTGTCTGAACTCCTGCAGGATTGTATATTATTGATGTTGCACATACAGTAGTAAAATTAGTGCTGACAAAAAGTTCATCAAAGAGTACAATAAGTTGTGCACTTTGTATTAGCCCAATCTGTCTTTGATTCCACTGGCAAGTGACATAGTCATGCATGACGCGTCTTTCAAGGTGTCACAGAAATTGAAGAGGAAAAGTGCACTGTACATAATTCTCCCACTTTTAACAGATGATAACCGATCAACTGTGCCTAATAATATGAGATCACGTCCAGTGACAAAAACATTTGATCTATCTGCAACGGTGTCATTTGACAACAGTACTGGAGTTAAATGTTATGTCAATTCTGTAATGCAGGAGTTCATGCACATGCCTGAATTTGTTGCCACAGTAACTTCTTTCACATCAACTGTTTTGTTAGACACTCTGAAGTAAATTGTAAGTCTCAGTCAACAGCAAAGTAATACTTTGCAGTCATTGACACTGCTATGTCAAGCTCTAGCAGCTTATAATCAGCATGAGACATTTAATGACAATGTTCAGCAAGATGTAAGAGTTTATGATGGTGATAGTCAGCTCATTAGATGAAGAAATTAGTTAGGTGGTACTTTAAAGTCAACTATATCTGCAGATGTGTTTGTCTGTCCTGTGGAAATGTTGACAAAGAAGTGACTGATAACATGCTATGGATTTCTCTATATCCCACATGAATCATCTGTGAAATTTAGACAGTTGTTTAGCAATGCTAAATCTGGATGGCAGTGCAGAATGTGTGGCAGAAACAGTACTCAGTCACTGCGAGTGAGCGATTCTGCAAACTACCCCATGCTTATACTGCAAGTATTTGACTCACAGGCAGTCAAAGTTTTAACATAAATAATGGGAGGGTTAAAAGCCCATGGTTAAGTGGGGAGGGGATAGCTTCTCTTACATCCCCTACTTAAACCTAGCACTTCTGTTTGCTCCACTTTGAGCATTTTGAAATCTTGTCTGCTGTGCTCCATCTCATCTGATCTGAATCCTGTGTCGCTCACTCCTTGATTTCATGGGCTGGTTTGGCTGGGCTTTCTGCTTTCCCCTCTGCCTCTCCTGGTCTTCATTTCCTCCATGAATTTCGTTCCCTTTGGCTTTTCTGTTTTTCTGCTCATTTTCTCTCCCCTGTCATTTGTTCCCCCTGCCTCCTTTCTCCCCTTTGTTGCCTTCTCTCCTTTCGTTCCCCTCCCCACTCCTTCCTTGCCCCCATACTTCCCTGTACCTCTTAGTCTATCTCTTCTTCTACTCCATCTCCTTTTTTGGGGGGCATTCTCTCCGCCTACCAGCTGTGGCTCAGATTCCCCACCAGCACTTCCGGGTGTGATATCACCTGCCATGATTTATTACCTTCCCTGCTGCTGTCTCTCCCCCGTGCTGCCCGTTGCCATGTCCCAGATGATACAAGCACCAGGATCTGCAAACTGACTTTCACCACATACTGCTCTACAAAGTGCTGCCTCTGCTTTGTGGTGATGCCCCGTGCCTTACTCTACGGACTCAGCATGGCTCAGTTGGTAGCACATCCGCCTCTGGACCAGAAGGTCATGGGTTCTCGTCCCACACTGGGATTGGACTTGCACCTAAAAATCGCTGGCATCTGAATGCAGTATTGGGGGTGCTGTACTGCTGGGGTGTGCCATCCTTCAGATGAGATGTTAAACCGAGGTCCCTTTTGCCCATCCTGGTGTTGTCCTGGTGGGTGTCCAGGTGGAAGTAAAAGAACCCAGGGCACTCTTCACAAAGAGTAGGGAACATTCCCGGTGTCCTGGCCAATATTCCCCTTCCTATAAACTGGTTCATGCAATTATCCAGGCTGTGTGTGGGTGATGATGTGCGATATGGCCGCCACCACACATTCAGTCACTTCACTACCAGTCTAGCATTGCTTGTAAAGTGCTTTGGATGTATGAAAAGCACTATATAAATGCTGATTCTTCTTCTTCTTCTTCTTGGTGTGCTTTACACCTCATATCAACTAAAATGCATTGGAGTGCACTGGGGCATTTCTGTGGGACTGACCTTGCGAACAACTGGTATTGCTAGCACATTTTTATTGGATTATGAACATAGGTTAGAAGAACAAAAAATTAAAAAAAATATTTGTGACACCAATGATTATAGGGATGGTAGAATATATTCTTACAAAAAATTTAGAATACAATATTCTTACAATGCATATACTCAGGATAGCACTGACAGTGACAGTAGCTATACGAGGGATGCACAAAAACCTACCCATAGTGAGAATTTACAACACACAGATTTAGAACAACCTAGTACCTTCATGGATATGGCCAAAGGACCTAGATATGAATTAAGAAACCAGATCAGTAATAGAGGGGCTCCCCATCAGGTGGAAGGATGGCAGGGGGAGGGGAAACAGGGATGGAGGACAAGATGGAAGGAACACCGGGCACTACACACCAGGCAGAGGCAGAATAATGTAGATGTTGATACCATCCCTATATTTAATCTTAGTATAAGGACATTAACTGATATGGAGACTAGAGTGTTAAGCCTGGGCCTCTCTTTTGCACCAATACAGCCTGTTAACTTATTTGAATTAGAGGTTGATTTGCAAAAATGTTTTAGAAATTTGAGACTAAAAAATCTTTTTGGACAGAATACTGAAGAATTAGGAAACATGTACCAACAAACTTTAAAACAGAAATTACAAATAAAATCAAGATACAACCTAACAGTTGGTAGAAATCATGGGATTGAGGCTTTTTGTACTAATGTGGAAAAATATATCATGGCACTATTCTCACATAGTGAAGATTTGAAACCCCCACATAGAAACCTAACATATGCTGAAAATCAAGAGCTTGAGAATTTAAAACAGAATGGTCAAATTGTTATTAAGAACGCTGATAAAAGTGGTGATATTGTAATACAGGCTAGAGAACAATATAAAGAGATGTGTCTAAAATTACTTCGGAATACCACCAATTATGAACTATTACCTAATGATCCTACACAAGTTATTAAAACAGAAATCAACTGTATGTTAGAAGATTCACCACTATGGGGTGGTTACAGGTATGGGAAGCTGAATTATTACATAATGAATTTCCCAGAATACCAACTTTCTATTGTCTCCCTAAAGTCCATAAAGATCTTACAAACCCACCTGGTAAACCAATTGTATCAGGCATCAGCTCTGTACTTGAACCATTGTCAAAATACGGAAATTTTCACCTAAAACCTTAAATTGAAAATGCCAAATCATATATTTAAAGACACTTCTGATATGATCAGGATATTAAAACAAATTTCGGAGACAGGCATTCCTCAACAAAGTTTCTTGGTTACAATGGATGTAGTGGATTTGTATACATCTATCCCACATAAACAAGGACTGAAATGCTTAGGCAGCATACTTGATAAGAGACCTGATAACAGTAAACCTAAGACAGTGATTTTACAGGAGATGGCTGACATTATTCTGAGCAAAAACTATTTTAAATTTGATGGAAATTTTTATCAGCAGAACAGGGGCACAGCAATGGGCTCCACCATGGCCCCAGCCTACGCTAATGATGACATGTCCATTTTGAAGAGAAATTCATCTACGATATAAACCAGAACGCATATTCTCACTTAATAGTTGCATGGGTTCATTATATTGACAATATATTCATGATTTGGTTAAGCAACACAGCACAACTATTGGCTTTTCATACAATGTTGAATCAAAGAGATGAAAATCTTAAGTTTATTATGAATTTATGATAGTCATCAGGTACCATATTTGGACCTCCTTATGATTCATGAAAATAACTGTATTGAAACCTCACTTTTTAGAAAACCTACTGACAGAAATATTTTGTTGCACCAGAGAAGTTATCATGAACCAAAATTAAAAACATAGCATACCATATGCTCAACTCACCCGAGTTAAACTTAACTGCAGTAGGAATGAGAACATACAACAAGAAACACAATAGATGATACACAAGTTTCAGGCAAGGGGCTACAAACAACATGTGTTATGACAAGCACAATATAGGATTAGTAACAAAAATAGAGAAGTGCTTCTACAGCCAAAGACTGATTCAATAGACACTCCTAGGGTGGTATTTTCCACTAAGTTTAATCACAAAATGTCAGACATCAGAAGAATAGTGAATAAACATTGGTATCTTGTTCAGACTGATAATGCATATATACCATCTTTACAGAACAGGCCTATTATAGTTGCTAAAAATGTTAAGAATTTACAGGATACCTTGGTTCATTCACAATTTAAAAAATCTAAGAAACATGAGATACAGTTGTTATTGGGTCCTTTAATGCATGGTATGGTCCCTTGGGGCAGATGTAGTTTTTGTAATCACACATCTAAAAAATAATCATATATACATCCTCATACACAGGAGAGATTTCATATTAAACAGCACATCTCTTGTAACACTGAAGCTGTAGTGTACCTGACACAGTGCCCTTGTGATAAGATTTATATTGGCCAAATGAGCCGTGAATTAAAATGTAGAATACAGGAACATAAAGGAGATATTAGGAATCATGTTGAGCATTTACCAGTAGCCAGACATTTTAATGAAGCAGCACATTCAGGGGTCTCACTCAGATTTTGGAGTTTGGAAAATGTCTCTACCCCACCAAGAGGAGGGAACCTTAGGGATGCACTACTAGCAGCAGAAATGAGATGGATATTTTATATGCACACTTTGGATAGCAGTATAGGAATGAATATTGAAACTAATTGGCATGTTCGTACTTAAAATCACATATTTTATTGTTACCATGAAAATATAACTATTATTGCAATTTCTGGTGGAAAGACCTTTCTTTTGGGACTGAGTTGACTTTTCAAGAAGTAATCCTTATACAGTAATGTAATATACGTAAATACCAGTTCTAAAATAATTTAAACATAATAATTTTTAATTTTTACCTTTGACCTCCCTATATGACAATATTGATTTTTTGACTTATCAGCATATACTGGACATTTATATAAATTTGTGAATGCTATATATATATATATATATATATATATATATATATATATGTATGCACATACTTGTTCATACACTAGTAATTTCTAGAATAAATAAAGTTTATTAAATCTTTGTGTGAGCATGACCTACTGACCTCCCAGTCAAACTTCATTCAAGATGTTTTTTGGTTATTCATTTAATGACATTTGAAATATATTTTATTCAAAATAGTACAATTGATTAGAAATATAAATAATTAATTTGCTTTGCCCACAGGAATAGGTCTGATTGCCCTTTAGACCTAAATGGATGTAGAATCAATGTAACCATCTTTTGTTGTTATATAGGTGAGAAGATGGGCTTATAAAATAGTCATAGTTAATTAGATGAAGTGTATAACTCCTGATGTATATCCACGAGTGTCACCACTTGCTGTTTATTTTTAATGCATGTGTTAAAAGAGCTTTGTAGTAGTTTCCTCTGTTTAAACATGTGATAAGCCATTTAATCATTGATTAATTTAGTGGATTTTGTTTATGTAGAGACTATAAGTGAGTTTTTATGCTTTTCTAATATTATTTACTTAAGAATCACCCTTTCATGCACTCTTGGAAATTTTGTGGCAATAGATACGTGTCCATTTTGCTGTTAAAATCCTGTCTCCATTAGGAGACAGCAGCTGACTGTAGAATCAGTCAGTTCACGCATGCGCGATAGCGTGAGTGTGATGTCATCACGTTATGAAGTCCTCTCATGATATAACACGCAAAACGGGCACAAGAAGAGATTTGGAGCATTCCCTAGGCTGAAAGGACAGCTTTTGTTATAAGAAGCCATTTTGTATGGCGCAGTAGAGTTATCCTGGAATATGACTGTTCCATTTGACCTAAGTAGGTACTATTTGATAATCATGAATCAGATTATCATCATACCTAATTAGCAAACAAGTGTGGCATAGACTGAAATCTAACCCTTATACATTTTTCAGATACAACAATATTATTCTAAAAGGGACAGAGCCATTTCAAGACAGGGTATGTGAGTTCTCCAGTAAGAAAGGAGCACAAGTATTTTACTGGGTTAACTTTTATCATTGCCACATAGTTTTTTTTCTAAAAAGTGCTTTATGTTGTGTGTGTTTTGCAAATTTTACACATTTAAACATTTATAAGAAATCCATTATATAGTAGCAGAATTGAATATTAAGCTGTTTGAAACAGCCTACATTGCTGCTCAGGTACTGGAAACAGAGGCATTAATGAAAATACCATTATTAACTCATTTCACTAATACTAAATCTGTATTTATCTAACTTTGTTCTAGATTGTGATAAGAAAAAAAGCATAAAAGATACTGAATATTTACCTACCCCAAGAACAAGCCTATTCTGTGGGTGAAACATAGGGGATAAAATAAAGCTATATTTAAAAGACTGGAAGTCTGATTATTGAAGATTTAAAGGGCCCCCCACCCACAATTTCTTTACATTAACAACTGGTATTGGAAACCTTCTCTCTGCAGCCTCAATGGCCCTTCACCTGCAACTCAACAATTTAGTTCCCTCATTGCACTGCGGGTCATTAAAGGACTGGCTGAACCTAGATCTACATACTGCTCAATGCTTCAGCTTAACTTCCATGGCTCCAAACGCTATTGCAACTGTCCTACATGGCTCAGTTTGCTTCCTAGACTCTGAGACATCCTACATTCTTGCTAATGCAGAAGCATTTCCAGATGGTTCAGTTTACCAGGAAACACCTTACCTTCCATAGGTGAGGGTGTTTGTGTGCCTTGTGTTTCCCCCTATTTCTGCTGTCATAAAGGCAATTCATTTCTTGGACCTCATAATTCACAAAGAAGGGACTGGGATCAGCAACTCTGCCTGTTGTAAACCTAGAGACGGGACCTCATTGCTCTGTTTTTTTTTAAATTTCTTATTTATGCTCCTGCAGCTTGGCCTTCCATACATCCAGCCACCGTCCTCTCTTTCAAGCAGCCTGCAGGCTCAATCACACCCAGCTGGCATGCATCATGCCCATGGAGGGGTCCCCACTCCCTCATGCTGGGCCTGGAACCACTACCGGAGTGCGATTCCACAACAGGCCCCCTGGATGGAGAGGTACAGCCATCAAGCTGCTTAGCCGACTGCTCCTTTTTCCTCCTGTTTTTGTATGCCCCTGATGTATGGACGTGCAATGACGTCAAGGCACTAGGTGCTGACATCTGCTGTACTTCACCTCTTAAGTGCACCACTCCTGCAGTGCCCCTGATTTCCATCATGGGCTATCACAGAGCAATGGAAACCCCAAACCCTCCCCAGGGAAAGGAAAGCAGTCCATCGGATGCTCCATCCTTTCCCTCCCAGCCAACCCCGATGGCCCAGGCACGTTCCCAATCCCAGATCATTGGAGTGGTGTGAGGTGTGACATCCAGCGACTCAACTCTCGGCACCATGGGGCCATCTTTCATTGCCTTATTTTGATTGGGCACATCCCCACTAACAGTAAATGATATCCCACATTGCCAGTATTTATGATTTAAAAGAAACTGTATTTCTTATTCAGATTATGTTTTGGGAGTAGAAGGTTTGACACTATGTTTTAAGAAATGGGGTCCAGTTCTGTAATGCTCTACAGGGCAATAACATTTGCAACCATGACCTCGAGGGAGGACCCTTTAAACACCATAGTTGTGTAGCGGACTGTACTTGACACTATGTTCAATAACTGTATGAACTTCATCACCCCATCTTATCACAGTCCCATTGATTTGGCAAGTTCTGAGTAAACCCTGGCATGTTTTCTCAGCTGAAATGACACTAGCAGGTCTCACCATACCAAGGATGGTGTATAGAAGAGGTAAAAAATCTTGGTGCCATCCCTGGTGTGTGTAGTTTCCCTGACCTCATACCACAGAACACCTCAATTCTTCCAAACATGATGTTACCCATGTGGCAATTGTTTCTTTTGCACCTACATACTTGCTTAGTCCACCCTCTTTTGCACTGTTTCATGCTGAGAATCATACCCATTTGCAATCTGTTGCTGTTGCCAGCTTCACGTCTGCCTTCTCCGTTCCCTCCTCCTGCTGCCTCACCATCATTCCATTGTTCCACAGTTTCTCTCTCCCTAGCTCTGCCTTTGGAGTATTAAGTGCAGGTAGGCTTGTTTGTCTGCTGGGGATGGGAGCCTGTTTCATGTCTCTGGTTTGTACTGCCATTTCATCCTTCTGTCGTCACCGTCCCTAGATCTGCCTTGTGGGGTATTGAGTGACTGTGGGCTTGTTGTCTGCCAGGGTTGGGTGTCTGGCTCCACCATTTTGCATCATTTTTCGTATCCCAGTTTGTTCACCTTCCTTCTACTGCTCCATCTCAGGCTTTGCCTAGGTGTCATTCCTGGATATTCTTCTACTCCAGCCTCTCTCTTTGCCCTGTTATGCCTCCAACTTGGACTTCTCTCTATGATTCCTGGATCAACCCCTTCTGCATACCTATGACTCGGCCATCTCATCCTCACTGCTTGGTTCATTATGATATATAGTTCTTTGGTGGATTCTTCCCATGCCATCAATTGGACTTGTCAGTTTCCTCCTCATGTTCAGTTGTACCATTTTGGACTTGACTCTTCTCCTTCCTCACCTTCTGCCTGGATTTGGACTCCCTCCTAGACTTCCTTCTTCTGAATTCCTTTTGTACTTCCAATGCACCACCGTTTAGTGCTCAACTATCCATCAATTGTGCTCCTTAGATCGATCTTCACTTCATGCTTCCAGTAATCATTCCTCCATCCTACCATGTCTTCTCCATCCATTACTCACATCATCAGTGGACCATTTTACTTCATCTGGACATCCTTCTAACTTGGATTCTCCTTCATCTTCCAGTAATCGACCTTCCTATTAACATCATCAAAGATTCCGGATGTGACTCATCTACCTAACAATGGTTCAGAGCTGTCAAAGATTCTAGGATATAACTCATCAACCTAACCAGAGTGCTACTGGTCACACTGTCTGGAGTTGGAGGAGGTAATCTTGAACTGTTAACAATCTTTTTGGGCCTGTATTCCTACACCTACCCAGCATTCCTACCAAGGGTGGGACTAGAGAAAAGCCAAATTAAAAGCTCATAACTTCAAAGTTCAAAGTTCATAAGTATACAAAAGCACTAAGCTATGCACAACATTTTCAATAGGAGGGCTAAAAGTCCGTAGTTCAATGGGGGGGGGTAGCTCCTTCCACTTCATCTGCTTAAACATAGCATTTCCATTTGCTCCACTTTGAGCATTTCAAAATCACCCACCATCCTCCCTGGCCTCCTCTGGCACTCTTCTCTCACCATTGATACTGGGCTTCTATTCCTACACCTACCCAGCATTACTACTAATGGTAGGAATAAAGAAAAGCCAAATTAAAAGCTTATAACTTCAAAGTTTATAAGTATACACAAGCACTATGCTAAGCACCACACAGTGAACTGACTTTATTGCAGGTAGACTCAAGTTTGGACATGCACATTTTGACACTCATGCAATCATTTTCCACCATGGAGCTTCTGTGCATTCTGGTCATTACGTAACTTGGCTCAGATCAGTGCCAGTTGAATGAAGTGGAATGATTACAGGAAACACTTTCAAAGAACCTGAAGTATGCATATATGATTGTCATAAAAAATAAGAAGTTTGTGGCAGCTGCAGAAGAATAGTTTCCAACAATATGTCTCTCAGTTAACTAGGGTACAAACAGCTACACATCGCACATACATCAGTGAAACTGCATCTATTTCCATTTCATCACTGACTGACACACAAATATTTTTTTTTTATTTTGTTTCTGCATTTAATGGCTGCATGGTTATAGTCATGATACTGATATAGTTTCAGATCGAGTGGGCTCTTACTAGAATGCCAGACCGTGTACATAATCAGTAATTGTAACTTATTCTGTCAAATGTTGATACATATGAACATATGAACATACGAACTTGTCAGCAGATAAAGGCCTTATGGTCTATTGAGTCTGCTCGATTGTGCAGCTAGCAGACCTTATACTGCAGCAGTCCCCCCACCCAAAATCCAAACAGTACTCTACCTACATCCATATATCACTTTGTCATGTAAAACAGCTTGAGACATAGCATTGTTGAAGCTGTACCATAAATGTATGACTTGCCATCTCCTATCAACGTACAACTCAGACGTAAATATGTCATTTATGCTGAAAACCTGTTGCTGTATAAATGTGTTGCATTACTGTATGTTAAAGTAGTTATGATTAAATGTAATGCAATTTGTGTATGTCTGCATAACTGTATATAGTTCTTCAATCCAACTGCACACACTGATATAGACAAACAGGTGATAGTAGTTTAATGCTGTTTATTTAAATGAACGTCATTTGTTATACAAAAATATTGCAGATTTTAAAGAAATACTTTATAATTACAAAGACAAAATGATTAACATGTAAATGCTTTACGTATGGTACAGTAGTATGCTGGCTGTGAACTGTTCCTGATTTTTCACAGGATTGCCTTTATAAAGGGTCTGAAAGAGGAATTTTCCAAGTACACTCTTGTAAATAGTTATGTCTTTCTTATCACATGTATAGTAAACAGTCATCTATGTTTTACATGTATTAGATTACTTACTGTCCTTAACTGAAGTTATTGTTTCATACCTTTTTTTAGTACTTGGTTTTTCTCCCTCTCCAGGAACACTACAACAATTTGGTACTAATTCAATTACCTTTTTTTCTCTAATACATTAACTTCTTTACTGTAATGTATTTCTTTATAAACTGTAAGAACATGTTTGTAACTTGTGTTACAAGTAGTAAGCCATATAATAGCATGCATGACTAATGGTATTCACTGAACAGTACAGAATCATCACATTTACAATTTGTTTAAAAAAGGTGACTTCTCAGGTTAAAAGAATGATTTGCTTTAGCAAGCATGAAAATGTAAAACAACACTGAACATCAGAATATTTTTTTTTTCCCTCTTTGTCTTATTGTATGGTGCCTTGCTTATTGATCTGTATTGTACTCTGACGTGGAGCCTATATAAATGAGTCTATGACTCAATGGTTGTAAATCCGATATCTTCAATAAATAAATAAATGGTGCTGAAGATTAAGCTGCATGACACGTTAATGTCCAAACACCTAATTCTGATAACATTGCTGAAGACATCTATTACATACTTGTGTGATGTAAAAACAAACAAAAGGAGAATACTATCTCAAAAAGAAAGGAAATTCTTTGCAAAAATGTTGTTAATGCACCAATTAGGGTGCCACTAAAAGCAGCAAAAGAAGGGAAATGTGGTTTTAGGGTTTCCAGCTCAAACTCCCCATCCCCCCCTCCACAACAGCCAAAGGGACAAGAGAATACAAGCAACCACAGACAGCCATCATCAGGCAATACAAACAACATACAACTCTTTCCAGATAACACAAGAGACATTCATCATTCCAATACTTCCACAGGTATGGATATACATGCACACTTCAACACATACACACCCACTTCAGGCTGCAGAACAGGAGTACCTTAGGAAAAATGTGTATTTGCATGATATTTTAATCTCAGTGCAAACATGACAAAAACATTTCATTTCTGAATGCAGTATTATCATTTTCTGTTATTTATAAGCTGTCAAGATTTCAAGCAAATATAAAAAAAAAGTTTATGAACATTTACATGAAATTGTGGTCTCAATGCATTAATATTAACTATATATTATCATACGTCTCATGCCCCACTTCTAACATATTCCAACCTCTCTCCTCCCCATCCCTTATCCTATCCCCATCAATTGGTCCCCTCCATTCCTCTATACTTGCTATTCCCAATCCTAATCCATCTTCCCCCTTCTCTTCTTTCCCTACTCCTATCTCCTCCTTGTGGTCCCCTCCTGTTTAATTGACCTCTTCCAACCCTGTACTATTCCTGATATTACAGCCTGGGAATGCCTGGTATCTCATACTCCTGATGTAACCAATTTGTATTGTTATTCATTTTGCCAATACATTACTATGTGTTACTGTACATTGCTGTGCCTTATTGCATTATCATATTACTGCACTTTTTAATGGTTATTATGTAATTATCCCCTTCCCCTTCCCCCAAGACACATCTGGAAACAAGCTCTATGGCTCAGTATGTCCTTCATAGTAAATATCTTTTAAATAAATAAATTAATACATAAATACATTTTTGTTAACACAGTATTATCGTTGCGTATAATTTGCTACTAGTGAAATGACTATGCAGTTATGATCATGTGTTACTTTTGAACCCAGACAAAAGTTTTGGACATTAACATGAAGGTCAGCTCCCAGTGCAGTATTTCTAAGTGCACTATCATGATTTTCTCCATTTTCTATTATTCACATTACCATACAATCATAATTCCATATCAAACGAAACCACAAAAATGAACATTTAAATGCAATTATTATCCCAGAACATTAATCTTAATAGTTTGCAATACTGAATACACAAATCTCTTTTTGGAATCACGTTCTTAGTATATGCACTCGCATGTGCTCATGATTGTATAAGGAAACGGTAACAAAAATATAACATCAATTTTGTACATTTTCATGAAATCATGATCCAAATACTGTGATGCCCAGAATTGCTATTTTTGATCACACTATTAACATTTCATTCCATCTATGTATGCACAACTTAAAAATTATGATGTCTTGCCAAAAAAAGAAACATTTGCATGAAATCTGAATCCTAATGTAGTAATGTTGCTCACTGGTGTTTGTAAACACACTATTATAATTTGTTAGGATTCTTCACAATTGAAATTACCATAGAATCATACTTTTGTGTAAGTGTTGTACCTAACAAAACATTTTGGGACATTTGCAGAAGTTTGGACCCATGTCAACACACTGACATGCAATGCAGTGAAGTAAAACATTGCACAGTAAACTCACCGAACACAACATAGCACACTGGCCAAAGACAGTGACAGTAACCAGCGTGCACGGCAACAGCAGCATACAGTCCCAGGGTGCACTCACATTCACATCAGCGCCGCAACCTGGGAGGGAAAGGTGGGTGGATTCTACACTTCAGCTCAGGGTGGTGGATGCTATTTGGGTTGGGGGGTTGGACCTCGGAAGAGGTCGGGGTTGGGGGATCTGTTATTCCAACTCAGGGGGGAGGGGACACAGCAGAGCCGCAGCTTAGACCACAAAGTGAAAACAGTTGCTGTATTTGAACCCAGATATGCTGGGTGTACCAAGCACATTCAGAGCCACTGTATCCTCTCCACTACCTGCACAGAGCAACAGCACACAGTAGCAGATGTCACCCATTGAGCCTGAATTGTGCTCTGACATCCATGCAGTTGTAGCACTCCTCACACATGCGGTGGCAAGCCTGCACTGCTAAATCCCCTTAGTGCTTCTGACTTTAGCGCTTTACAGTGCACAGTTTGTTTCATGCTGAATGCACCCCTGTGGACTTGACATGGATCCTGGAGTTCTGATCCCAACGCAGTAATATAACTATGTAAAATTTCAAGGTGCACTATTACTGTTTCCTGCCAATTCCTATTACTGGCATTGGCATGCAGTCATCATTTCATGGAAAACTAAAAATAAACAACCATTTGCATGCAATTATGATGCTGTTTCTTAGTATTGAAAATAGTATACAATCATAATAACACTCATATTAAAATTAAATATTTGATACATTTAGGAAATAATTGTATATATACAGTACAGTGACACTGTCACACATTAGATAAAATAACTGCAACCTGAACTGTGTGTGTATGTGCTAAACTGTGCATGTGTATCCATGGCTACAGAAGTGCTGGACCATGGTGATGGATGTCTCTTGAGTTATCTGGGAAGAGTTGCATTTTGTCTTACATGATGATGGCTGTCTCTGGCTGCTTGTATTGTGTTGTGTTGAGTTGTGATGTGTTGTGTTATGTTGTCTTGTCTTTTCTTGTCTCTTCTGTTGGTTGTGGGGGGAATGGGGACTTAGGGTTGGCAACCCTAATGCCACATTGTTGTTTTAAGTTAAACCCTAAGTGATGCATTAATGCAGTTTTTTGCAAAGCATATATATATATATATATATATAGATATTCATTGTACAAAACTCTGTTTAATATCAGTTAGAATCATTCAATGACAAAAGTGAGGAAATTTGGTGTTGGATTGAAAGTCCTGCACCCCAGCCCAACCCACAACCAGCATCAGGGTGTGCATTTTGTCATCGTTTCCTAACTCTCACCCCATCACATGTGAAAACAAGTTGAGGTATATGAGAATGGGGTGAGAGTTAGGACCAAAGACCCCACCGCACACCTCGATGCTGGTTGTGGGGTTGGGATGGGGGAGTTTTTTGCCATGAATTTCCCTTCTTTTTGAGAATTAGGACTACAACTAGTGAATGGAATGCAGTGGTGGGAGTGCTGGCCCTTCAGGCGCTACATTCCCACCACATGATGTCTTGTGACACAGTAGCAGTAACTGCAATGCAAATGCAAGCGCTAATGGTTATGCACATGGTGATGCAAATGTTAAAAGAAATGCAAGAGCAAAGTGATGCCAAAGCAAACAGTGATGCAAATGGAGATGGAAGTGCATAGGGAAATGCAACTGATAACGCGCACGGTCATGGCACCGCTATTGTAAATGCAAATGCTAACTGTTACAGCAACAATAACGCCAAAGGGAACAAAAATGCAAATGCAAGCACGTACAGATACACAAAGCATAATGCGCATGGTCACGGTACCACAATTGCAAACACAAATGGTAATGGTAACAGCAAAAAGAATGCCAAAGGAAACAGAAATGGAAAGTCAAACGCAAGCACATATGGAAACGTGAACCGTAACATGCACTGTCATGGTACTGCTATTGTAAATGCAAATGATAACTGTAACAGCACAGTAACAGGAAAGGAAATACAAACACAAGCACGTATGGAAAAGCAAACCGTAACACGCACGGTGACGGTACCACAATTGTAAACACAAATGGTAATGGTAACAGCAACAGTAATGCCAAAGAAAACAGTAATGCAAATGCAAATGGAAATACAAAGGGTAACGCACACGGTGGCGTGCACGGGAACGCTATCGGAAACAGAAGTGTAAAGCCTACATGTAACAGTAAGTGGAGCACACACCCTATTTTTTCCCAAATGCTCCATTGAGAAAGACAGTGAAAACAAGTAATGTATGCATAATAAAGTACCTCGGAGCAGAAAACGAGCAGTCGTAATACTAAAATGCTAATATCTCAGTAACCGTACGACGTAGAAAAACAATGAAAATTTCACATGCTTCATAAGTTTCCTGGATAGGTTTTCATTACACACATAGCCCATGGGGCTATGTATGGTCATGATGAAAATTCTGTATCTCACACCATTTCCGAGTTATGAGCCCCGAAAGGCGTGGCGGATGCCACCATGTTAGTCTATGGAAAAAAACATCAACTTCACAGTATCAAAACTTGGCATCCATGCAATATTCTGTCACCAAACCACCAAAAGGCACATTTGTGAGATGTTGGCTGCCTTCTCTCCAAATTTCAGCTGAAAAGACTAAACCGTTTTTTTGCAGCAGGGTGGCAAAGAATTCATGTCATTTTGCCATAGCCTAGAAAAGTAGTGTCGCAATTTATGAAAGGTTTTGCGAAAATTTGTGAAAGTGTCACAAGTGCAACGCTACTTTTTCCAGAAATTTGAAAAACATATTTCTGGGGTGTTTAACCCCAAAATAAAAACATGGCTAGGATCCTGAGGGTCCGACTAGGTGAACAAAAAAAGAGTTGTTTTCCTAGAGGGTCCCAATTTCAAATGGCAGGGCATTTTTCTGATCAGTAACTGGAAAAAAATGGTGGATTTGTGACACTACTAGGGCAATTTGCGACACTAAAAAGTGCATTTGCAAAAGTGTTGAACTTTTTGTTAACTTTTCCCATTGACTTATAATGGGAACTTGTTTTTCGAATAACTTTTGAACCGTTCAATATTTTTTCACGTAATCTTCAAAAGGCACATCAGGGATGCCAGCCACATGCTCCCTGAAGTTTTTGGACCAGTCGCACAAACTGTGCGACTTGCAGACATGAGCAAAGAATGAGCAAAAAAGCGTAATTGTGCATTTGGATGTCGCTTAATAACTGCACAGCCGTATATCTGACTGGTACGACAGCTGGCAGATCCCAAGATCTACCATGCCCAACCATGCTTATCTAATTTCAGGCATATCAGTTGAACAGTGGGGAAGTTATTAAGGTGCAAAGTTTCACCCTTTAACCTTAAAAGTGCTACTCAACCCTAACTATGGTAGCACTACCATGCTACCATAATATATATATAATACAATGGCAAGAAAGAATCCTGGCTTCTGATTGGTCAGTTGACCATCACAGCATGGATGTTATCCTGGCATAACATCCTTGCTGATTGTTTGTTCTTACTGCAGCATTATCCTTATCCATCTTCTCTTAAGAACCAAAAATATTTTTCTAGACTAACAAATCATTCTTTAATTTTTTTTATTCTGTATATAACAACAAGCCATTGTATAACAGGAATAATACCATCCAGGGTGGATGTTATACAGGGATAACATCTCTTCTTGGGTGTGGGACACCCTTAGCCATTGGCCTTGGGCCCAACCACCCAAGGCGGGATGTTATCCCAGCATAACACCCACCCTGTCAGGCATTATTCCATATATATATATATATATATATATATATATAATATATATATATGTATAGATGTATGAGATACATGATGGGCATGAGTGTGATATAGCAAATATTGTCACTCCTGCAGAGTGAGCTCTGATATCTCATGAGTGCCAAATGCATGAGTGAGATATCCAGAGCTCATGGTGCAGAAGTGAAACTATTTGCCATAGCACATGATCTGCACATCATGTATTTAATTTATACAATAGGGCCAGGAGTTTCAGAAGTATTGTTATGATGTCTTGTGTTCTGTTCCTGTTTATGTGTTTGCTCATTCTGTGTGTGAGTTTTTTCTGAATGGGCTGGCATTGTTATAAACTCTGGGAAACAGATGAGTGTGTTTTGCAATGCTAAATGAGTTAGTTTTAGGTAGGAGTGAGAAACAGACTATTTTGTGAAACTGTAGTCTTTAGAAGTCTGGTTGCAGTCAAGCTGAGAGTATCGCAGTAATTGTAATGGGCTGAGAGGCAGAGTTTGAGGAACAGGTGAGTGTTTTTAGTGGTAATTGAGTTAGCTGCAGGTAGCAGTGAGGAACAGACTGTTATGCGAAGCTGTGCTCTTTAGAATTCTGGCTGCAGTCAAGCTGAGAGAATCACAGTAATAAGCTGGAAGTTAGAGTGTGGGGAATAGGTGATAGTGTTTTGTAATGCTGAGTTAGCTGGAAGGCAACATTGAGACCTCTCATGTAGTTTTGCATTTCTGTCTACAGCACAGGTGTTTTTTGTATGCTGAGGGGAAAGCTGCCTAGAGTGATGATATCAGTGACCTTTGTGTGACCTGTGTGTGTGTGTAAATGGCTGATAGCATCACGGTAGAGCAGAGGGTAAAAATATTGCACTGCAGCAGATGATACACTGTTTTATCTCACTCATTTATCACTCACCCCATTGTATAAATAGGGGATACATGATGGACATGAGTGTGATATGGCAAATATTGTAACTCCTGCAGAGTGAGATATCCAGAGCTCACGATGCAGGAGTGACAATTATTTGTCATAGCACATGATCTGCCCATCATGTATTTGATATATACAATAGGGCCAAGAGTTTTACAAGTTTTTTTATACTGTCTTGTGTTCTGTTCCTGTTTATGTGTTTGCTCATTCTGTGTGTGAGCTTTTCTGAATGGGCTGGCAGTGTTATAAATTCTGGGAGACACATGAGTGTGTTTTGCAATGCTAAATGAGTTAGTTTTAGGTAGGAGTGAGAAACATATTTTTGTGAGGCTATATTGTTTTGAAGTCTGGCTGCAGTCAAGCTGAGAGCATCACAGTAATTGTAATGAGCTTAGAGGAAGTGTCAGAACAGCTGATACTGTTTTCAGTGGTAATTAAGTTAGCTGCAAGCAGAGTGCAGAGTGTTTTGTGAAATTGTGCTCTTTAGGATTCTGGCTGCATTCCAGCTGAAAGCATCACAGTAATTGTAATGGGTGAGAATCAGAGTCTGAGGAACAAGTGAGTGTGTTTCAGTGGTAGTTGAGTTAGCTGCAGGCAGTAGTTTAGACTGCTCTGTGAAGCTTTGCTGTTTAGAATTCTAGCTGCAGTCAGGCTGCAAGTATCACAGTAATGAGCTGGAAGTTGGGGGGGATAGGTGAGTTTTGTAATGCTCACTGAGTTAACTATAGGCAGCAGTGAGACCTCTGAAGTAGTTCTGCATTTGTGTTTATGGTAACAGCACAGGTGTTTCTTGCATGCTGAGGGGAAAGCTGCCTAGAGTGATGACCTTTTGTGACTTGCATGTAAATGGTTGATATCATCACAGTAGAGCAGAGGGTAAAAATATCACACTGCAGTGGATGATACACTGTTTTATCTCACTCATTTAGCACTCACCCCTATTGTGTATATATATTTATATATACTGTAGATATATATCTACAGGCCTCCATATTCCAAGGCTGGGGAATGCCCGGTGCCGCCCAAATAAATGGGCCAGAGCAATATGCACGATAGCTCATCCCATCTGTATATATCAATGTTTGCGCATTGCGCAAATGGGGTCTGCCAACAATGCGTGAGCACATCCCCATGGAGAGCCCGAATACTTACAATGGGGATGCATGATGTAACAGAAGATAGGCCGGGCCAAAATTTGATATTCATCCTGGAGAAAGCAAATCAGTCCATTAGGCATGCAAGGCACAAAGAGGCCATTTGCATGTCATTATGGCCCAATTTGCTTGTCTTGAGCAGGGGTGCACCCGGCAGGATGTGCTGGGTGGCCTACATCCCCCAGTCCAGTGCTGTGTAGCAGCAGAACCCACAGTTCCACAGTGTAGTGCCCCCATTCCAGAACCCTGATCACACCATAATATTACTTTCCATCCTTCCCTGGTAGCCTAGTGGTCCCCTCCTATCCCCAAACCCTGATCGCACTGTAATATTCATTTCCATCCTTGTCTGGTAGTCTAGTGGCCCCCCCTCCCATCTCCAAACCCTGATCACACCATAATATTAATTTCCATCCTTCCCTGGTAGTCTAGTGTCCTCCCTCCCAACCCTGAACCCTGATCGCAGCGGTCATGTAAAAATCAACATACCCCATGTCCTGGTGGTCTTGTGGACCCCCACCCCACCACTCAGGAACCCACATCCCACCCCACTCTCCCCGTCCCAGCATGGCGATGCAGTCGGTGGGCAGCACAGCCCTCTGCACACCTCCACGGCTGCCCACTGACTGAACTGTCACTGAATGACAGCTTACTGTAAGTGCTCCAAGCCCACTGGTTGACACTGTCAACCAGTGGGCTTGCAGTGTGGACTGTAAGCTGTCATTAACAAAGTTCACAGCTTTGTATTCTGCAGCACAAGTCTTGAGATGCACCAGCGCATCTCAGATGCACAGGTGCATCTCCTTTGAAAATGTCCCCCACAGTATTTATACTATTCCTTACCAGTCTAAGGAGTCGTCGGTGTTACTATTCAGGGGAAGGGAGTGCAATGAATTCCTATGCTTTCACTAACCAAAACTGCTGTTAAGAAATGGATGTTGCTCTTTGCAACTAATGGACTGTCCCTTGCAAAAGCAGTGCTGCATATACTAATATAAATCACTAGTCCAGATGTTAGTGGTTGCAGATAGGCCCCACAACCACTAACATACTGTACTGTGGCATCCCCAGGTGGCAGTCCATGACTTCCACCTAAGTGAGGTCACTGCCAGTGAGGTGCTTCAACTCTTATCAAAGTTAGATGAAAAAATGCTGAGGGGAGTAATGAGCTCTCACCTTGTCTGCTCACAGTCACTTAATTGGGATATCCAAAACAATTGCTTCTCTATTTAACCCTTCATTTCCTTCTGACCAAGTGCCTGATAGCTGAAAAAAAATTGGTTCCAACCAACAAAGGGGGCCTTAACTCTTACAGACATACCTCTTGCCTCTCTGTGCTTGCAAGACTATTGGAAAAGTTAGTATCCAAGCAAACCACTGATTACATTAATTGCTATTGTCTCCTATCCCTTAGCTAGCACAGGTTCAGAAAACACCATGATACATCGACTGCCCTGGTTACTCTCACTAATGATCTTCACCAGGTCATGGACAAAGGCTTGCTGACAGCTGTCATGTTTAGATATGTCTAAAGCTTTAGATCTTGTCAACAATCAGCTGCTGCTCCTCACACTTGAAGCCCTGAGATTTGATTACTCACCCATTAGCTCATACCATGAGTACCAAACCGATCGTGCCCAGGTTATCAAATTCCAGAGTACCCTATGCTCACCCCTTTTTGTCACATGGTGTCCCCAAGGAGCAATCCTAGACCTAAAATACTTATTTCTGTGTAGGAATGCTGTAGCTACACTATTTAAGAACTCCTGGGTCCTGTTGTAATCCGATGATGTACTATTATACTTGAAGTTTGGTAGTGTTAATGAAATAAATTGGAGACTATATTGTAACCTTCATCTCCTCTAGATCTGGTTTTAAGACAATAAACTCTTGCAAAGCTAAGGCTGTGCTCTATGGCTTTAAGACTAGAGTCCTGTAGCACAAGGTTGATCTCTGCCTAGCTGCTTATGACAGCACTCCAATAGTATGTGTGACTAGCGTTAAATATCTGGTTGTACATCTCTAATTCTCCCTTTCCTAAGCTTTGCCTTCTGAGAAAGCTCCTATATAATATCTCTCTTCCTCTCCAGGGCTTTCCGGGTTAAGTTTGCTTCTGGCAAGCAACTAACCATGGGTCACTGCTCTGATTATATTTGGTGTCCATGAACTAAAAAGAGTACATGGAATAATTATTTTTTACTCACAGTTTCCATGTTTTCCTTATCTTAAAGGCATTTACTTACTTCTTCTGTAGTTATTGCTAAAGGTGCCTGCACTGTCTGCAGCAGTCCCTGAAGTGATGCAATATTAAAGCAGCAATTTCTTCCCACAGAAAAAAAGCTACTCTTATGAATTTTACTCCAAAGCAAAATCCTCTCAGTCTGGTCATAAAAAACTACCCGATGCCAAAGTGCGGTCACATTTCTAAATGGTGCTGAAGTGCCAGAAGGCTTGTGCACTCATCATTGTACCTGAGGTCAGTTAACCACAGTTTTTAATAGTACAAAGAAAGCTGAACTCAGGAAAGTGTTTTTTGTTTGGAAATGAGCACTCAAAGTTAGGGAAATCACGATCTGAAAATCGAGCCATGATACTGGGCAGAAAATGGCAGAAATGTAAGCATCATAATTAATGAGGCCTTCCATTCCAGCAACAGTGGCAGTTAAATTCCTGGTGGAGAAAAGACACAA
This sequence comes from Neoceratodus forsteri, assembly GCA_016271365.2. NCBI lineage: Eukaryota > Metazoa > Chordata > Ceratodontiformes > Ceratodontidae > Neoceratodus > Neoceratodus forsteri. The sequence goes on along the minus strand of CM057455.1, from coordinate 909,483,061 downwards.
ATCCTTCATCTTCATCCTCATGACAATCTACATTCCACCTGGAAAACACCAAATTTGCCTCGAGTCCTTTTCCAGCTATTTCAAACAAATTAACCAAAACTGGGAAACTATTGTCACTGGGGACTTCAATATCAATTGAACTGCTAAAACCAGCGTAGGCCATAGGGACTTCCTATTCTCTCCCAATTGGTTACTGAAAGTACAAGAGACAGATATAAAACTGGCACCAGGACCATAATGGACTCGATTCTGGCTACCGACCCAAATAGTGACCACTCCCTGGTGCAATGTATATGGGTAAGGAAGCAGCCCAACCCCCCCCCCACCTTTACCACCAGCTGTGTTCTAAGCAAAGATAAGGTGTCAGACTTAAAGTCATATGTAACTCACACTGACTGGAGCTACTTGGGCAACATTCCTGACATTGATTCTGCCCTAGCCTTCTTAATAATGGAGTTCCCAACAGCCTATGACAAATTTGTCCCCCTATAAAGGAGTAAGGTGTGAGGTACTCCTTCAGGTTGGATCTTGCCTTAACTCCTGGCCCTCATGAGAGAAAGAGACTACCTGCGGTCCCTGGCAAAAGTGATTGAATCCCCAGTGCACCTACAAAAGTAAAGGGAAGCACTAAATAGCTGCACTAGAAGGATTAGGCTGTCTAAATCTGACTTCTGTAAATCCAAGCAAATCCAAACCTGGTGCTCTGGGAGAACATCTCAGAGCTCCTGGATATGGATGAAATATTAGCCCCTAAAATGCTCAGAATTGACAGGACTGAGATTCTGGACCTGACATGGATTGGAAAAAAATTCAACATAGCCTTTATGGACCAAAGTTCAGTCACTCTCACTGACCCCATCCAGGTGTACTGACATGCTGATGGTGTTGAAGCTCTCTGCAGACAAGACCCAGAACCTGGTCACCCTAAATTCTATTTCAAGCCTGTCTCTACTAAAGATGCCCTAAGGTACATCAAATGGGTACTTGGAAAAACCAGGGTGGAGGGGATACACTCTGCATGAAGTTGCTAGCCCTGACCCTTGAGGAACTTGCCCAACCCATATCTAAAATCTTAAATTTTCCCCTGCAGTACTCCCAGGCCCCTGGGATACATAAAATTGTGCTGACCACACCAGTATTTAAAGACAGACACCACTCTAACATTACTAACTATAGGCCAGTTTCAATCGTATTTTTGCCTAAGGCCCTGGAGAGAATTGTGTTAAATCAAGTTGCCACTTACCTAGAAAAACATGATATCCAGTGCACACAGCTGCATAGATTCAGAAATCTTCATAGCACCAATATTACTCTGGTAGAATACACCAGCAACTTTCATGAGGCCCTTGACAACAGTGACTTAGTCAGGGCCATGTATATTGACCTGACAAAAGCCTTCAACCTTGTTTTGTTTTTTTTTCAATTAAAAGTTTATTGAGTTTTAACAATACAGAGAACGGGTCCAAAGCTGGATGCACTCCAAGCCTTGATATGCCAACACAACCCTGACATCCTTGCAGTGGTGGAAACTTGGCTGATGCCTAAAGTTCCTGACTCGGCAGTAACAATGCAGGGCTACAATGTCCACAGGCTGGACTGGATATCCAAAAAAGGTGGTGGTTGTGCAATCAATATCAAAGACTCCCTGTCATGGTACCCTGTAACAACTCCATCACTTTCTGCCTCGGCCTAGATTCTGTCAATAAAAAATGTACTGGGTCCCAACCATAAAGCCCTGATTATTGTCTCTGTATACATCCCGCCTAGGAACCCTAAACATGGCTTCAATGACATCCTAAACTTTATCAACTCTCATCTTCCTGAAGCTGAACTTATTCTACTAAGGGATTTCAACATGAACTGGTTAGCATCAGGTGCCAGTGCCTATAAAGACTCCATCTCAGCTGTTAACCTCATGCAAATGGTAAACTCCCCTACTAGAATTAACTACAAGACTGGCACCAGTACCCTCCTGGATTGGGTCCTCACCACTCACCCCACAAGGATTTCTCATACAACCGTTCTCCCAGCCTCTCTCAGTGACCACTCCCCAGTCATATGTGCATGGTCTAACAAATTCCTCAAGCCCCCTTCCCAAATTATCGCTAGCAGAGTCCTTCCTCATGGAAAACTTCCACATCTCAAACAATACCTGCTTCTACAAGACTGGTTACCCATCTACGAAGCAACAAATGTTAACTTGGCTCTTGATCACTTCTTCTCAATTTTCAACAAAGCCTGCTACCTCTTTGCCCCTGCTAAAAGACGCAAAACAAAATATCTCTCTAACCCATGGCTCACCGTGGCTCTTCTCTCACAGCTGAAACTTAGGGGCCGCCTCTCGGCAGTTGCCAGGGCCACTGGCAAATAACTGGACATCCAAAATTACAAACAAGCACGAAATCCCTTCCCCACAGCCATCTGGCTCACGAAATCCACCTATTACAAAGACGCTTTCACCAATACATGGGGAAATGGTTGTGCTTTCTGGGACAATATCAAGGTTGTCATGGGGAAGCAGTCAAAAACCTCTCCGGCCATGTTAATGGTTGATGGATCCTCAACCCTCTACCCCAAGGTGATTGCAAACATCTTTAACACAGCTTTTTCAGACCTTAGTGCTGTCCTACCCCATGACTTTTTCAAAAACAGGGCCTACTCCCCAAATACCTCAGCCTCACAGTCTAACCGTCCCCTCTTCTGCTTCAGGGAGGTAAGGTTGAATGAAGCTCGCTACTATATTACTGCAGTTATCTCTAAATCTAGATCTAGTTGTGACTCCCTGGACCTTAAGCTTCTGTTGCTCACACTCGATAAGGTAATTCATTCATTAACAAAAATCCTAAGTCTCTCTGTCAGCTGTGGAAAATTCCCAGACTTATGGAAAACAGTCACCGAGACACCTGTCCATAAAAGTGAGGATAAGACAAATCACTCAAATTATCACCCCATCTCCATACTGCCCCCACTCTCTAAGGCACTTGAGCGCATTGTGGCTGATCAACTTACCGACCACTTGGATAAATACAATGTACCTTGTCCACAACAACACAGTTTCTGGAAAGGTCGCAGCACCACCACAGCCCTTCTTGAGTTCACTGGAGCTTTGCACAAATCCCTTGACAATGGCCTTCTTACAGGGGTCATTTTCGTCGACCTCTCCAAGGCATTCAATACAGTACACCACGGACTACTAATTGACCAACTACTGAGTGCAGGGCTATCACCTGACTCTTCTCTCTGGTTTAAAAGCTACTTAGAAAACCGGTCGCAGAGAGTAAAAATTGCTGACACTTTTTCTGACACCCTACCTGTTCGCTCGGGTGTCTCACAGGTATCCATACTGGGCCCCCTCCTATTTAGCCTTTTCTAATACTCCCTTCCTTACCACTGCTCTGAGCATATCATACTATATGCCAATGATGCTGTTGTATTCTCCACTCACAAATATCCTGCAACTCTTCAACACAACCTTCAACTTGGTTTTAGTTCTGTAGAGACATGGTTTCTTAATCATAAACTGGTCCTCAATGACAAGAAAACCAAATCTATGCTCTTCTGCAGCTCTCATAACCCACACAAGCTACACCACTTGGTTATCTCCACCACCCAGGAGAACACTCTAGATCAGCTGGGGTCCTCCAGATACCTAGGGATACAGCTTGACCCTAATCTCTCCTATGGACCTCATGTAGATAATGTAGCTAGAGCTGCTAATACACAGCTTGGTCTCCTCTACAAACACAGACAACACCTCATGCCAGAAGCTTTGAAGGTTGCAGTCCTGAGCTCTGTGATCTCTGTAATAGACTATGGTCTCATCATTTATGACCCAGCCACAACCACAACCCTTAGACGCCTCTCAACCACCTTAAATAAGACATGTCGGCTCATCACTGGTGCTCACCGTCTCACCCACACATGTGACCTGTACACCCAGACTGGCTGGCTCCAACTATCAAACTGCATAAAGTTTCTCATCTGCTCCATGGCTAAAAAAATCTACCTTGGCCTTGCACCTTCTGGGGTCTCAACTCTGTTACAACACCGAACCAACAAACAGTGCCTTTGGAGAGCCACGCTACAGCTACTGAAAGTACCCCACTGTCACACTTCACAGGGACAATGCTCTTTTGCTTATCGAGCACCACTCTGGTTCAATGGTCTCAGCAGCACCATCTCCTCTGCACGACAATTGGTAAGTTTAAAACTAGCATCCGGGACTATCTCACTACCAACAGCTCCTGTGACTGCCCAACTTAACATTGTTTCTCCACTTCTCTGCCTGCTCTAGTGGTCCCTCCTCCCCCTCTTCAATGGATTCTACCCTCACATCTTGGTATAGCCAATGCTGCACCTTTCACCCTCTACCCACCCCACCCTACCTACATTCCTTCTTCCCCCCTTCCCTCTTCCCTCTCCCTATGACTCTGGCACTTTTTATCTCTTGTCTGTTTTCTCTGACAAATGCCACTGGCTGCCTTGCTTATAATGTTACCCTAGAATTATATTAATCTATAATCTGTTTGCAATGTCCACATTGTTGTAATGTCTGTCTTGATGCTCCCCATAATTTGTATTTCTCTGACATGGAACCTTTATAAAAGAGCCTTGGCTCAAAGGTATTTATAATCCTAGACTTAATAAATCAAAAATAAATAAAAAAATAAGGTCCAGGAGAAACAATGTTCATTTACAATGTATTGGACAATATATTTGGACTGTTCCCCTCCCTCCACCTCCATTCCAACCCCCCCTTCTTTAGTCCCACTCCCTCCCTACTCAACACGGATATTTGAAATTAGATACATCTTGGAACTAAATGGATACTGGTATGATAAAGTTAAAGAGAGTAAAGTGTATGTAAGGGATCACAGATTTTCATATATTTCTTTATCTTATTATTGAGACTTGCTATCGCCTTTTCTGTTTTGAATCTGTGAGTAGCTCTTGAAGCCACTCGGAATAGAAAATGTCTTCACTGTCCTTACAGTGGCACAGTACCACTTTTTTAACAGACATATATATAAGGGCCATATAGTACCTGCGATTAATGCACAGATATCTCAGAATAGTCACCCAATACACAAGTCATTGGGGTAAACAGGGCATTCAGACCCGGTAGAGGGCCACTCTTTGTTGAATATTGGTCCAGAGTGATGTTACTCTGGAAAGGTCCAAAAAATATGATACAGGGAGACCTTCTCTTGTTGGCAATGAACACAAGTAGGTGACAAGGGGAGACCAAATTTAAATAATTTTTGTGGGGAATAATGTAAACTGTGCAATATATGAAATTGGGTAAGATGCAGTCTATCCTGGGTAATGTATTTGTGACAGTTGCGTCATAGGGTTGGCCAGTCTAAATCTAAAGTTAGGGAAAAGAGGAGTCCAATAGGCTGAGGGCCCAAAGCAGTCTGAATAGGCCCAATTATACATGATCCCAGATATCTTAGACACTGCTTGTTGGAAACCTTCCAATGGACCCAATTAATTTAAGAAAGATAATGTAGTCGCTTGAGAAGGGGCTGAATTAAATGTCATAATTGAAATATGTTGAAAACATAATGGATGGGGATATTAAATCTGTTTAATATTTCTGTAGTGGAAAGCTAGGAGCCCTATTCTTTTGAGAAGAGGGAGAGGTGCCCATCTCCCAAGAGAGGCAACCAGTGGACATTAAGCAATTTGTTTTCTATCCTAAAGTTAGGATTTCTCCATATGGGTTGTGCTAAATCCTGCATATCATTATATTTGAGGAAAGTACACTGCTGTGTATGGACTTTGACAGAAATTGCTATGGGGTTTGTTTTTAATCTAGAGGGAAGAGCACTAGGTTTGATATGTAAGAGAGCAGTTGGGGTTAATCCACTAGCTCTCATAAGAGCTAATTCAATTTTAAGCCACTAAGGTGAAGAGGGAGAGGAGGACACTTCATCAAATGGAGACAACCATCGAAGGTATTTGGTGGAGTGACTAGCCCAGTAATAAAAGGTTACTTGGGGGAGGCATAAGTCCCCTTTAATTTGGGGGGCTGCTAGCTTATGATAATCTAGTCTAGGCTGTTTATTAGACCAAATAAATTTTGTGATGAGACCATGTACTTTACTGAACCAGGATAGAGGTAACCAAATATTAAGTAAATGGAGAGGATAGAAAAGTCTAGGGAAAACATTCATTTTAATTAAATTGATTTTGCTCCAAAGGGAAATTGGATGTTTGGACCATCTATCTAGATCTAAACTAATAACTTTCACCAGAGAATCCAAGTTCAGTTTCTGGGTAACTGCAGAGTTCCTTGATAGTTCAATACCCTTATTTTTCAATGAGTAATAACATAGGAGGGATGGATGCAGTTGGGTGGGATAATTGTAAAAGGAGATCATCCACATAAGCAGAGATCTTGATTTCATGATCCAAAATAGTTATTCCTTGGATCCTCTTACAAGCTGTCAGTTGACAGATAAGGGGTTCCAAATATAAATTAAAAAGCAGTGGGGATAGGAGGCAACCTTGCCTGGTACCTGACAATAATGGGAAAAAAATTTGATATTGCTCCATTGGCCATAACCCTAGCCGATGGGGCATGGTGCAGCGTTTGTATCCAGAGTTGGAATTTTAATGGAAAATTATAAGCGTTAAGGGTTTGAAACAAGAAATTCCAGTCCACTCAGTTGAAAGCCTTCTCAGCATCCAGAGATACCAAGGCTGCAGGAAAATGAGCATCTCTCGATGCTGAGAAGACATGAGACAGGGTTCAGAGGTGGTCAACTGAAGAGTGCCCCTTCAGGAAGCCAACCTGCTCCGGGCCAATGAGATCAGGCAAAATAATATTAATGCAGTCAGCCATTAATTTGGTTAACATTTTAATATCCTGATTCAGTAAGGATATGGGTCAGTAACTTGAAACTAACTCTGGGTTCCTATCAGCTTTGAGTAGCAGAAGAATTAAGGCTTCAAACAGGGTAGGGTCCATGGATGATCCTGACAAAATATACTGAAATAGGGGCAATAGTAAGGGGATTAGCTGTTTTTGAAATTTTTTATAGAAGTTAGCAGAGAATCCATCTGGACCTGGAGTTTTGTCAGAGGGAAGGCTTTTAATTATTCTGGCCCATTCAGAAAAGGAAATAGGAGCTATGAGTGCATTTTGTTGTTCTTCAGAGTAAGTGGGTAAATTGGATGCGGTCAGATACTCATCTAAAACCTGATCTGAGGGTGGATCAGACATACTGTAGAGCTGTACAAGTTTTTATAGTATTTACTAAATTCAGATACCATGTCCGATGGGGATATTTTCAAATATACATCTTCTTGAGAGCGGATAGATGCTATATACTTGAATGACTCCTGTTATTTAATCCTGAGGGCTAATAGGTACCCCGCTCTCTCACCCTGATCGGAGTAAGATGCCTTTGTCCTCAGGATTGCAAATTCTGCCTTTTCTCTCAAGATCTCTAAGTAAGCATCTCTTAATTTTGCTAAATCTTGTCTGAGGGTGTCAGAGGAATGGGTAGCTAAAGTAGCTTCAATTGTTCGGATTTGAGAAAGAAGGCTAAATAGCTTTTGCTCCCTTTTCTTCTTTCTTTGAGAGTCCAGACTAATCAGGATCCCTCTAATATAGGCCTTAAAAGCACACCATTCCAGATCTGGCATAGAGATGGAATTGTGATTAACATTGATAAACTGTTCAGAGAGCTCAGAGAGAACTGTGATCAATTCAGGGTCCTTCAGCAACTGGTTATTGATTTTCCAGTGGGTTGCTCTTTGGGAAAGGGGTGAAAGGGATAGGTGACAAACTACCAGGGAGTGGTCTGAGTGGGGACCGGTTGGATGGAAGATTCAAAACCCCAGACAGTAATGTTTGAGATAAAAAGTAAATAATCGAAACGAGAGGTAGTGTTATGAACTGGGTAAATAAAATGTAGCCCCTCTCCATGGGGTTAAGTACCCACCACACATCACATAAATCAGTTTGGTCAATAAGTTCATGGAAGGCCCATTGGGCTGGTGAAAGCCCCTTTTGGGAACATCCAGAATGATCTAAGGTGGGATCGAATACAAGGTTCATATCACCTCCTATTATTATTGGTATTGAGAGGAAGGGGTGAGAACATTAACCAGCTGTATAAAAAACCCCAGTGAGTCCACATTGGACCCATAAACACTTTCCAATAAAATCTCTGGTGTATATATTGTACCATGTACTAAAATGAATCAACCTTGTGGATCCCTGACTGTTTGGATGAGTAAGAGTGGGATTTTCCTGGTTATCAAGATCATGATGCCACAGCTTTGGGTTGTACCCCCTGCTGAGAATAAGTGACTCACTTATTGTCTCCTCATTTGAATGGCTTTGGAGTCCAGTAGATGAGATTCCTGTATGAATATAACATCTGCTGACAATAGGGACAGATGCTTTAATACCTTGTATTGTTTCAATTTCTGTCTGATCCCTTTGACATTCCAGGTAGCAACTCTAAGGTTATAAGTCATAAGCTATGACAAACATGAACTTGAACATGAAATACAGAGGTATCATCAGAAATACCAGTATCTTTTCCCTGCAAGAATCTTTGTTGTAGCCCCTCCCTCTCTTCCTTTCCACGTCCCCAGCCACCCACCCTTCCAATCCCCAAAACCAAGCAAAAAAGAGAGAATCAAATCTGTACATTCGAACCAACCCAGCCCCTCCAGTTCCACAAACTGTTGCAGACTTCATTCCACAAATCTCCTTCACTACAGCTCCCTCCCTCCAGCCACCCTTAATTGTTCCCAATTCCCACCCTTATAACAGGGAAGCAGGAAGAGGAAAAAACAGACATTTTGAAAAGAAAGAACTCCCCTATGCCATATAGGGAAGGTACAGTTTTTTCTCGAGTACCTTTTGAGAGTCTTATAAAACTAACCCAGACAGTTGATACCTAATATGTTTACAAACTAATGAACTGAATAAGACATTGTCTGCTGCCCAATATAACAACAACAAGAACAGTAGTAACCCTCTCCAGGGATTAGACCACAGATCACAGATTCAGTCTGTGTCAGCGAGCAGACTGCTAATCTGGCCCTTATCTGAACAGTGCCTTAAACGAAAAGTAAACTTTAAAACAAGGGTTGCTATGAGCCATTAATCTGCCTAGGTAAATCAACTTGTACCACAATTTCTACCTAATTTAACAAACCACAGATAACTTCTTAAGAAATAGGAGACATGCTCACTCTAGTGGTCACTATGAGGTATAATCTTTGCCCAGGTGGAAAGAAAGTAAAACATGAGTGTGCACAGTCACACATGGGTCCAAACAATAAGTTGGTTGGGTGCAGAAACCATGCTTCTCGATGGTTGTTAATATAATTGCTCACAGTAGAGAACCAGAAAGACCCAGAAAAAATTATTGTTCGAAAGCAATCAATGTTCCACCGATCCTAGTTGGGCTATAAACGTAACCAAACAGAAGGGATGAACAGACACAAAGTTCCACAGCATGGGACCATCTCAACACCATATTTTCACTCTTTCAGGTGTATCTATGTCAAGATGTAGTGCTCTTCTATTATTTCTTAGGGAAACAGACAGACCTTCAACTGGTTAATTCAAGTGTCTCGAAAGAGATCAGGTAGTATAGCCTTGAGCCCTGCGTGGGCCACATCCGGATCCTCATAATTTTGCCAAGTACCCACAATTAAGATCTGCAGTCTCACAGGATAGTTAATATGAAATCGTACCCCAGCAGCGATGAGTTTGGATACAAGGGAATGGAAAGCTGTCCTTCATTGTTGAATGGTAGCAGGAAGATCTTGCGCTACTCGAATCCTGGTTCCTTCCCATTGGACCTCTTGTAACTCTTTTACTTTGGATAGGAAATGCTGACGTTCTAGATAATTTAAAAATCTAAGGATTAGTGGTCTCGGGGGGATCCAGCCGAGGGATGTCAGTCTAAGTGCCCTATGTGCACGCTCAATCAAATATTTAGAGCCAAATGGAGAGGGCCCGGCTATTTTCTCTATAAATTTCTGTGTGAAAAGGATGGCATTCTGCCCTTCTTCTGCCTCTGGGAGCCCAATGAGGATTGCATTGTTCCTGCAGCTACGGCCCTCGAGATCTTCTATTTTTAGCTCCATTTTTATAATCTTGTGCCTTGTTGCCACTAGTTTGGGATCGACCTTGTCCCAACATTTTTCAAGAGAGCTGATCCAAGCCTCTGAATCAGAGATTCGATGTGAGATGTCCTCTAGGGCTTGGGAGATAGATTTCATCTCTGAGGTAATCGAATGGAGCTCCTCTTTAATAATAATAATAATTTTATTTTTAAAGCGCCTTTTAAATTTTCAAAATGGTCTGAACTCAGCCAAGAAACCAGCCAGGGTGAGCAGCTCTAAGTCTGAGGGAAAGCTGGAGGCCCATGGTGTATCAGCAGTGCTGGAGGCTCTAGGCTTCTTCAGGCCTTTCTCTGGCATTGCAGGCGGAGCATGTTTCAGTAATGCTGTCTGCATTTTGACCTCCATGTAAGAAATCTCACTAGCAGGCAGCAGACAAACAATTCAGAAGTCTTCCAAGCAAGTTGTAAGGCTTCTACCTGTTTCAAAACTTGAAAATAAATGAAAAAAATGATCGGGTGGCTGGAGCGAGAACTTGAAGCTAGCACCAGGCTGCCTGCATCACGTGGTCTCTGTCTTTGACCTCGTTAACCACGAGCTAATACTTGACAAGCTTCTCTCTCTCTCTTGATCTGTCACAGGACACAGTAGCCTGGTTTTGACGCTATCTCACCAACATCTTCCTGAGTATAAAGAACAAGGGCTCCCTACCAGATGAGAGGAGTGTTTCTGTAGGTGCCCCAGGGATCTATTCTTGGCCCCCTACTGTTTGGCCAGTTCATCAACAGCCTGCCTGATGCTTGTCAGTCTGCCAGGGTACTTCTATGCACAGATGATGCCGTCATATACACCAGTAATGCTGACCTTGGTAACATCACCACTGACCTCAAGAGCAACTTTGGATCCCTAGAAAATGTTCACTGACAACAAATTGTTCCTTCATTACAAAAAAACTAAAACTATGGTCTTTACAGGCCCACAGCTGAAAAAAAAATGTTCCCCCTTTGGTCATCCTTAATACCAAATGCCAAAAAACACAAACAGGTGAAAACCTTCAAGTACCTTGGTGTAATACTGGATGATATCCATTTTTTTCCCCCTCATGTGGACACCATTGTAAGCATGGGTAACAGGAGACAGGGTGCCTTGTATAGAAACCATATCAACCTTACCAGGGAAGCCAGACATCTTGTCGTATCCAACTCTGTCCTGCAGTCATGGACTATGGCCTTCCAGTTTACACAGCTGCACCTACAAGTGACACTGTATTAAACAGACACAAGGTGATATACAACAAGGCATGTCAATTTGCACTGGGGCAGAAAAGATCACCCACAGCTGCACTCTATATAGTCTCCCCAATTACTGTAGTTACCCCTACATTGCAAATTAAAGTATCAAACCTGTCTGCTTGCTAAAAACATGCTCTTTGGTCTTGGGCCCAACCCCTGGCCCTAAAAAACTGCTTCTACCCCATTGTCTAGCAGTACAATGGGGTAGAATGGCAGAGAAAGGGGAGATACTGTTGATGGGAGACCAGAATATGCCAGATGTTGACTGCAACAGATTTGCTGCAGCCACATCCAAGAGCAGAGCCATTCTTGATGCCCTACAGGTGGCAGGCCTCAGACAGCTAGTTTCGGAACCCACTCATGAGGGAGCAATCTTAGACCTCGTACACTCAAACGGGGGTAGTGAGAGGATCTCAGGTCTAGAAGTGGGTTGCCATCTGGGAACAAGTGACCATCAAACAGTGTGGTTCACGTTAAACTCAACTACTGAGTCAAGCCATACAAAAGTGAGGGTACTGGACTTTAGGAGGGCTGACTTTGACAAGATGGGAGAGTGCCTCAGAAAAGCACTAGCAAACAGGCTAGAAGGAGGTGTGGAGCAACATTGGGGAATCATCAAAACTGCCATCACAGAGGCAACAAACCTTTGTGTGAAGCAAATAAATCAAAATGAAAGAAAAAGCCACTATGGTTCTCAAAAGAGGTGGCTGTGAAAGTCAGGAAGAAAAGATAGCATTCCGGAAGTATAAGGAAACACAGAAGAAGCAGGACAGAGCTGTACCAGTTAAGGCAGAAGGAAGCAGGAGGAAGTCAGAATAGCAAAGGCCCAAACTGAGGAAAGATAGCCAACTCAGTTAAGAAGGGGGATAAAACCTTTTATAGGTACATCAGCGAGCGTAGAAAGACAAAGGGGGGGATAGTGAGGCTGAATAGAATGAACGGTGGGTGGGCAGAGGGGGACAGTGAAAAAGCAGGGATACTGAATGAATATTTCTGCTCAGTATTCACAAAAGAGGAGGGAAAAGTGCCGAATCCAATTAACAGAAGCATTCTTCATAGGGGGGTTGATCCCAGTCCTTTCACTAAAGAAAGGGTTCTGCAAGAACTCCTAAAACTGAAGGTGGACAAAGCAATGGGTCCTGATGGAATTCACCCCAGAATTCTAAAAGAATTAAGGGAGGAACTAGTGAAACCACAGGCTACTCTTTTAATAAATCATAGGAGGATGGTGTGGTGCCGGAGGACTGAAGGAAGGGCGGATGTGATTCCCTTCACAAAAGTGGGACCAAGACAGAGGCAGGAAACTACAGACCTGTCAGTCTAACCCTGTGGTAGGAAAGTGATGGAGTCACTTGGAAGGAAAGAATAGTTGAGTACCCAGAGGCCAGTGGGGGCACAGGATCCAAGGCAGTATGGGTTCACTGCAGGAAGGTCATGTCAGATGAATCTAATATATTTCTTTGACTGGGTGACTAAGTAGTAGACCAGGGAGGGGCTGTGGACATGGCCTACCTAGACTTTAGCAAGGCATTTGACACAGTCCCACACAAAAGATTAATAGTCAAATTAACCAGCCTGGGAGTGGGTCCCAAGGTGGTAGCCTGGGTAAAACATTGGCTGCACAACAGGACACAGAAGGTAATTGTAAATGGAGTCCACTCTGAAGAAAGAGGGGTTACTAGTGGGGTACCGCAGGGTTCAGTGTTGGGTCCAGTCCTTGTTAATGTCTTCATCAGTGACAATGCAGAGGGACTGGAAGGAAAAGTATGCCTTTTTGCACACAAAGATCTGCAACAGGGTTGATACACAAGAAGGCATGGAAAGGATGAGAAGGGACTTGGCAAGATTGGAGGAATGGTCAGAAGTATGGCAGCTAGGATTCAATGCAAAGAAGTGCAAAATAATGCACCTGGGAAACAAGAACTAGGGAAGAATACGTAATGGGTGGGGAGGTAGTAACAACAGCAAAAAGGAAAGGGACTGGGGTAATCATATCAGATGACCTTAAGATTAGCAAGCAATGTGGAGAAGACAGTAGGAGGGCTGGGGTATACTGGGATGCATAGGGAGAGGCATCAGCAGCAGAAAACAGAAGTTGTTATCCCTCTGTCAGACAGATGGTGAGACCCACCTGAGTACTGCGTCTAGTTCTGGAGACCCCATCTCCACAAGGACATAGACAGGATAGAGGCAGTCCAGAAGAGGGCAACCAAATGGTGCAGGGTCTGCAAGAGAAGCCGATGGAGGAGAGACTAAAGGAGCTTAATATGTATACCCTTGAGGAAAGAAGGAGAGGGGGACATGATAGAAACTTTTAAGTACCCAGTGGAATCAGCAAAGTCCAAGAGGGTAGCATCTTTCAGAAAAGAGACGCAAGAACAAGGGATTACAATTTAAAGATAGAAGGGGGGCTGTCTAGGCAACGAGGAAGTATTATTTCACAGAGAGGGTAGTGGATGCATGGAACAGCCTTCCTGAGGAGGTTGGGGTCTAAAACTGTGGGAGAATTCAAGAATGCATGGGACAGACATAAGGCAATTCTTGTGGGGGGTAGGAAGAAATAGATTGTTGGTTAACTAGGATCTGCGGCTTATCCTGCAGGTAGGGAAATGGGCAGACTAGATGGGCCAAGCGGTCCTTATCTGCCATCAAAGTCTATGTTTCTATGTTTCAATACAAGAGCATGTCTAGGAATGCTTTTGAGCTGCCTTGCTGACAAAATAATAACTTGGGCAAATGCCCCTTTTCTCTGAAGGCCTCAGGCTAGCTGAATAAACTGCACAAATCTCTGCTAAGTCCCCCAAAGAGTGTCCACTTCAAAAGATCTCTCTGCTCTGCTCTTTCCTTCATTTCCAACTGTATCTGTTTTAACTAATATGAATACTTGCCCGATTGGTGACCCTGAAATGCTGTGTAACTCAATATTGTCAGGCCCTACCTGTGACCATCTTCTTCTGATAATAGCATAAGTGTCAATTGTGTATCTGTGTATCATGTTGATTTACCTTGACCATATTCGGCTGAAAATTATGAAGTGGCTGTTATTGTAACTTACCATATTGTCTGACTCCAGTGGGGAACCTTTCTAAAGGAGCACCTGTGCTGAAAGGTACTTTTCCAAATTAAATAAATTAAACTAAAGCAAACAACTTGATTTGCTGCATGGCTATCATTTTTGCTGTTAGTATGTGGCAAGTTATTGGACTGAAGTTACTGTGGAACTTGATCTATAAAAGGTAAACTGGTTTCATTTTCAGGAGATTTGGAGAAATCATGTTGTTGCACACACTGAATAATGTTTTTATAGAGCTCACAGCTTTGAAGCAGTTTGTCATTGTTAATTTCAGTCACCGCAGCACTATTGCTCATTACTACAGTGTTATTACAGTCCCGTTTCTCTGTTTTCATCGGTTGTACCAGAACTCTGTCATTTTTAATAAAAGCCAGATTTGGGACCTAAGAATCTGCTAACTTATAGTATTTTACACTGATAACAGCTGTTTTTATTTGCTAACTTCACTGATTGTCAGCACAATGGAGGCTTCAGGCAGCATGACGTAAACTGTGAAATTGACACTGTTTCTGGTGTCCACTTTGACAGTTTGTGGCACTGATATTAATAAACTGGCAGTGTCAACTTCATATTTTAGTTCATTTGGTTCATTTGCTTCTACAGCATCAGTGTTTCTGTTCGTGTTAGCTGATCATGTACTGTGGGGGTCATTTTCATATTCTGAAAGTGAGCGATCATTTTTTTCTAAGAATTACTAGTACCACAATGACACTGCAGTTCTTTATTCACGGTAAGGCAAGTCTGTGAGTCTGATTGATTTTCATGCTGGACTTTGATTTTTATTCTTTTCATAGGTATGATGAATGAAGACCCATCAATTGGGCACAAACTGTAAAGGGTCTCTTTTTGCTTCAGCGCATTGTTGGACAATGTTTAAGCAGAGAAAACAGTGGAAACGTTTACAGTTTATGGGATGTGCTGGCACAGGGATTTTGTTTCTCTTTGATAGGGCACTCTGACTGGCACTCATTTATGCCTCTTGGTAGTAGTACCATCTACCAAGGGGTAGTAGTCAATCACAATTAAGCTAGGAGCTTGGCAAACAAAGTGGCAGTGTTGCAGGCATTGATGGCAGAAGGAGGGGTAGATATTGCCACCATCTTAGAAACCTGGGCCCCCAATACTATGACTGGGATCTCACGATCCCAGGATACAAGGTGTACCGCAGGGACCAAGGCGGGGGGGAAGAAGTGGAGTAGCTGCTATTTATGTTAGGGAGGGGATACTGTGTACCAGGGAGGAGGGGGGAAAAAGGAGGCCAGAAGTCATATGGGTACTGCTCCAAAGCCCCAAAGGAAAGAAGCTCAGGATGGGGGGTAGAGGCTACCCTCACAAAGCTAGGAGGTGGATAGGGAGTGGAGGGAGCAAATCAGGAAGGTCAGTGGTAAAGGGAGTGCAGCTATGGTAGGAAACTTCAACCTACCAGGGGCTGACTGATGAACAGTAACTACAGTACGCACCAGGGAACATGTACTGCTGGAGGCTATCTAAGACAGCTTCCTACTGCAGCCAGTGATGGAGCCTACCAGAGAAGGAAACATACTGGACATTGTGCTAACAAATGGCAACCAAGTCCAGGATGTGGTAGCGCAGGACCCTCTAGCAGGAAGTGACCCTTGCTCAGTGTGGTTTATCCTCAACATAGGGAAGGAGTCAGCTAAAACAGGGAAGAGTGTTAGACTTCAGGAAGGCAGATTTTTCCAGAATGAGCTGCATCCTAGATGGATATTTATCTGGTATTATCCAGGGTTGGATGCTGAACAGAAGTGGGCAGACATTACGAAGGGACTGAATGAGGCCATAAACATGTGTGCCAAGTCTCAGAGTAAGCAGTCCCGGTCAAAAAAAAACTAGCTGGCTCAGCAAGGTGGTGGAGGGGAAGGTGAGGGAAAAAAGACTTGCCTTCATTAAGTTCAGCAAATGTGGGCATGAGGAGAACAGGGAGGTGTTCACAAAGGCATCTAGGGAGGTGAGCAGGGCAGTCAAGGCAGCAAAGGAACTGAAATTGGCTCAGGGGATCAAAGAGGGGGAAAAAGGGTTCTTTAAATACATAAGGGAGAAGAGGAGTTGTAGAGATGAAATTGTTAGAATCAAAAGGGGGGGGTCACCACACTGGCGACCTGAGTTCGGGAATGAGTGCAAGTTGTCGGGGGTCAGCAGGGGAAGACTGGGATCAAGCATCCGTAGGACTGCTGTCCTAGTCATGGGGAGGGTTTGGGATTCCTCCAATGCACTGGTGACCTCTGGCGGAGGCTGAGGCTTCTGCAGTGCACAGCAGCAGCAGCAGCTTGGGGATTGGAGCATGGCGGATGTCTTTTGGATGTGTGTGGGAGTGTGCGCATACTGGACAGGACATCATTGAAGGTCTGCACTCTGGGGGAGAAAAATCAAGAATCTCCCTCTGTCTTTGGGTGAGGCAATGGCGAAAATAGGCATACTGACCCACCACACGCCCAATGTCGGCTGACTCTTCAGAACTCCCTGGGATCTGGGGGACCTCTCCATGGGGCCAAGAAAGCCCCAGACCTAGCTTACCTGATGCAACCCCAGAGTCATTGGTTCAGGAGGGCAGTTGAGTGAGGCGACTGCAGATGGGACCCTGAGAGATGCCCCGAAGGTAGGGTGCATAAATAAAGCATACAAAAAAAAAAAAGGAGGGGGGATGGGCAAAAAAAGGGGAAGACCAGGCAGAGGCCCCCAACGAGTACTTCTGCTAGGTGTTCATGAAAGAAAGAGATGGCCCAATACCGAAAGGGGGGCAAGGGTGGAGGGGGGCAGAGGAACAGATGGGGTCACCCAAGAGGATAGAGTTCTGAATGGTCTTAAAGCCTTGCCAGTGGACAAGGCACCAGGACTGGATGGTGTACATCCAAGGGTCCTGAAGGAACTAGCAGAGGTGTTGGCAGGCCCTCTGACAGACTTGTTCAACACCTCCTTGGAGATGGGGAATGTACCCAGAGACTGGAGGATGGCTCACGTGGTACCTCTCCACAAGAGTGGACCCAAGGATGGACCAAGTAATTACAGACCACTGAGCTTGACTTCTATAGTGGGGAAGTTGATGGAGACCATTCTGAAGGACAGTTTGATAGCCTTTCTCTATAGTATTGGTTTACAGGAAGAGAGTCAGCATGGATTTGTCTGGGGAAGATTGTGCCAGACTAACCTAATCAACTTCTTTGACTGGGTCACTAGGGCAGATGATGAAGGCCACACTGTGGATGTCCTGTATGTGGACTTCAGCAAGGCTTT
The DNA here is from genome assembly GCA_016271365.2 of Neoceratodus forsteri. Classification (NCBI taxonomy): domain Eukaryota; kingdom Metazoa; phylum Chordata; order Ceratodontiformes; family Ceratodontidae; genus Neoceratodus; species Neoceratodus forsteri. The sequence goes on along the minus strand of CM057455.1, from coordinate 909,465,343 downwards.
TGACTAGGTACCGCATGGGAGGTTACTGAGCAAGCTGAGGAACATGCGGGTGGGGGAGAAACTGGTGGGGTTGGGGTGAGAGTTGGCTGCCGGGCTGATAACAGAAGGTAGTTGTAAGGGGGGAGACATCCAAGTCAAGTCCAGTAACTAGTGGGGTACAACAGCGTTCAGTGCTGGACCCTGTTTTGTTCAATGTCTTCACCAAAGACATTGCAGAGGGGGTCAAGAGTAAGATCAGCCTGTTCACCAATGACACTAAGATTTCTGCAGAAGTGGACAGTGAGGAAGGGAGGCAGGCACTCAGGAAGGATCTAGCTAAACTTATTCACTGGTCAAAGGAGTGGCAAGTCACCAGCAGAAGGCACCTGGGAAGCACAGCAGGACCGCGGGATGCCTTAAGGCTGCGGGACCTTCCCCCAACCCCAGTCACCAGCAGCAAGTGCCTGGGAAGCACAGCAGGACCACAGGGAGTGCCTTAATGTAAATACAGGCCCCCTCCAGGCTAATACAGTTTTACTCCAAGGGTGTTATTTTTGCCCTCCTACTGCAACTGATAGTCTCTCACAGCATCATTTGTGACCCTGGAACCAGCATTTTCACTGAGGTGCAGAGGAGCCTTAAGAACTTTAACCTGTCTGGATTTCACTATCTGTGCTGGAGTTTTCTGCCTAGCAGACATTGTGAACATCTCTACTGTTTAGCTTTGCAGTCACTAGGTGTGTTACTACATTTACTGTTTAGAGTGCACTGTATTGAACTGTTTTGCAGCATTTGAGGGTTTCTCAACCCTTCCCTGTGATGCTACACAGTGTAGGGCATTGTATGGTTCTGTAGTGCTTACTGTGGCCATTATCCTGGATTCTCCAGCATTTTGTCTTGCTGTTCGGGTCCTCCTCTGCCCCCCCCCTTCCAGTCCTTCTCAGCTCATGCATGCGCACTAGCACCCACTCCCTCTCTCAGTCTGCACATGCGCACTAGCATCCCTAGTCTCTTCTGCAGCATACTAATATGTTTCTTTGTATTCTTCCACTATTCTAGGCTGCGGGACCTTCCCCTAACTCCAATTACCAGCAACAAGTGCCCGGGAAGCACAGCAGGACCACAGGGTGCCTTAAGGTAAATACAGGCCCCTTCCAGGCTAATACAGTTTTACTGAGGGGTGTTAGCCCATCAACGCTGCATTGACTGCCCTGCCCACCCCATCCACCCTTCCACCCAAGGGCTGCCCTTAATTTAAGGACCACCCTAGTCACATGAATTCCTGTCTCTATCACCCCACTTTCCCATTAGCAGGTTATACTTTTCTGCCACCATGTGGCAGTGTTGAGCCACCTCCCTCAATTTCCTGCCTCTCTAGCCTTCTTTTGTGCTTACTACCTCTACTCCTCCACCTCTCTCCTCCTCCTCCCCATTCTTGAAGTCCATATCCCAGTGCTCTGTGTGCAGTACCAAAAGTGACCCCTATGAGTCACTGCTGGCCCTTCAACTACCCTCATTGCCATATACTCTTGGATGCGCATTTCCACTCTGCACACTCTACTTGCTTTGGCCCCCACCAAGTTTCCTGACCTGGGGTTTTAACCTCACACCCTTTGCACCAGGGTCCATGACCCTACCACTACTACAAAGTGGTTGCTACATTTCAGGATGTCACTTGGGACCTCTTATACTTCGATCCATGACTGCCACTACAATGCAGCAGGTGTCTACCAGACTGGCTCTCCTCATACTAATGTCACTCAGCATGACCACTCCTCCAGCTGGTACCACACCCCTGCTTGGCACCTGCACTCACTTCCCACTGTACCACTCCCCAGTCCATCCTCAGTGGCTAGCACTCCCCATTTGCACCCACCACCCATCTGACTGCTCCCCACCCCTTGCCAGATGCCCCAAGGCCCTCCATCTATCTGGCCATCCCAGATCTTTGGTCCTTCATCCCTCCTTTAGCCCTCCAAAGCCAGGGCACGTGCATTACCCTGTCCAACCAATGCAGAAAACACATAGCCCTCATCAGGCTCATTTCCCTTCTACTACTACTGCCAGGCAATGTCCACCCCAACCCAACCCCACTGCAGCCAGCCCTAACCGCTCCTCCTTGTCTACTGGCCTACATATGGCCTCAATGAATATGTGCAGTATTCTTAAAAAAAATGACAATCTACAGGGCTGGGTTGCCCAGCACCAACCAGATGTCCTAGCATTTGTGGAAATGTGGCTATCAAAAAAAAAACACTGATCACTTTATTACTGTATCAGGTTACACACTTTTTTGGGAGGATAGAATTGGGAAACATGGTGGTGGTTGTGTGATTTACCTCCAAGACACATTGGAAGGGCTTACCCTCCCACCACAAAAACTGGAGCATGGTGCCCAGGCAATCTCCCTTAAAATCACCACTTGTGCCTCCATAGCCCCACTAATATTCACGGCTGCCTATATACCCCCTTGACACCAGTACCCCGCATTTCAGCCACTACTCGAGCACCTTACCAGTCTGCCCGGCAAGCTGGAGCAGATCACTATGGGTGATCTCAACCTTAACTGGCTCTCCAGCACTGCCTTCCAAGCCAAGGATGCCATAGCAGCCCTTGACCTCAGACAGCTGGTATCTGCTCCCACCTAGAACCACCCTACCAAAGGCACTGCCACTCTACTTGACATTGTCATCTTGAACAGACCACACAAAATCAACAGCACCACCATGCTACCCAATGCCGTCAGTGACTACTCTCTTGTCACCCTTTTCTGGTCCTGTAAGTTGAAAAAAAAACAGTACCAAAAATTGTCCTACAAGGGTGCCTACACCCTGACAGGTTGGCACAATTTAGAGAGCACCTTGTCAGCTGGGACTGGTCCCTGATCTCCCTAGCCCTTGACATGGACTCTGCCTTCAATTACTTCGTGCAATCTTTCAACACAGCATGTGACATTTTTGACCTCACCAAATCAACTATTAAGTAACATAACTCCCCATGGATATCCTCAGCACTAATCAACCAGCTGCAGAGCAGAGATAACCTCTGGCACCGAGCGATTGAATCTGGCAAGCAATCCAATACGCAAGTCTATAGTCATGCATGCAATAAATGCACCTGGGCCATCCACAAGACAAAATCCGATTACTACAGATCCACCCTAGCCTCCTCCTAATGATCTGCCTGGAAGTTCTGGGATAATATTGAGGAGCTAAATGGAAAGTCCAAGTCACCGCCTCCTAGCTTGGCAGAAGACACCAGGAGAAAGGGCTGCTGTGTGACTGAACTTCTCTGCTGGGACTAAAGTAGAAGAACTTTTGGTTTTGGACCTTTAATTTAGGGTTAAAAACTAACATACAAAACAAAAAAAAGTGTGTGTTTGGGTTAACTGAACTGAATGGGTAACTGAAAAGTCATCTAGGTGTAAATCTCAGGTGACTGAAAGGACTTAACTGCTGTGAGGATTAAATTACTTGTAGAAAGATCTGGTAAGTAGGGGAGTGGCTTAGCTAGAAGGAAGCTACATTTAAAGACTGCCTTAGAAAGATTCTGCTAATAGCTTGGCAGAAGACACCAGGAGAAAGGACTGCTGTGTGAGTGAACTTCTCTACTGGGACTAAAGTAGAAGAACTTTTCTATTTGGACCTTTAATTTAGAGTAAAAAAACCAACATACAAAACAAAAAAAGTGTGTGTTTGGGTTAACTGAACTGAATGGGTAACTGAAAAGTCATCTAGGTGTAAATCTCAGGTGACTGAAAGGACTTAACTGCTGTGAGGTTTAAATTACTTGTAGAAAGATCTGGTAAGTAGGGTGGTGGCTTAGCTAGAAGGAAGCTACATTTAAAGACTGCCTTAGAAAGATTCTGCTAATAGCTTGGCAGAAGACACCAGGAGAAAGGACTACTGTGTGACTGAACTTCTCTGCTGGGACTAAAGTAAAAGAACTTTTGTATTTGGACCTTTAATTTAGGGTAAAAAAACTAACATACAAAACAAAAATAAAAAGTGTGTGTTTGGGTTAACTGAACTGAATGGGTAACTGAGAAGTCCTTTAGGTGTAAATCTCAGGTGACTGAAAGGACTTAACTGCTGTGAGGTTTAAATTACTTGTAGAAAGATCTGGTAAGTAGGGGGAGTGGCTTAGCTAGAAGGAAGCTACATTTAAAGACTGCCTTAGAAAGATTCTGCTAATAGCTTGGCAGAAGACACCAGGAGAAAGGACTGCTGTGTGACTGAACTTCTCTACTGGGACTAAAGTAGAAGAACTTTTCTATTTGGACCTTTAATTTAGGGTATAAAAAACTAACATACAAAACAAAAAAAAGTGTGTGTTTGGGTTAACTGAACTGAATGGGTAACTGAAAAGTCATCTAGGTGTAAATCTCAGGTGACTGAAAGGACTTAACTGCTGTGAGGTTTAAATTACTTGTAGAAAGATCTGGTAAGTAGGGGGAGTGGCTTAGCTAGAAGGAAGCTACATTTAAAGACTGCCTTAGAAAGATTCTGCTAATAGCTTGGCAGAAGACACCAGGAGAAAGGACTGCTGTGTGACTGAACTTCTCTACTGGGACTAAAGTAGAAGAACTTTTCTATTTGGACCTTTAATTTAGGGTAAAAACTAACATACAAAACAAAAAAAGTGTGTGTTTGGGTTAACTGAACTGAATGGGTAACTGAAAAGTCATCTAGGTGTAAATCTCAGGTGACTGAAAGGACTTAACTGCTGTGAGGTTTAAATTACTTGTAGAAAGATCTGGTAAGTAGGGGGAGTGGCTTAGCTAGAAGGAAGCTACATTTAAAGACTGCCTTAGAAAGATTCTGCTAATAGCTTGGCAGAAGACACCAGGAGAAAGGACTGCTGTGTGACTGAACTTCCTACTGGGACTATATTGCGCTCCTTCCCTTCCCTCCACCCCGCCACCCAAAGCTAGTTCTATTTTTATAGGCACAGGATTTGACTGACAACAGGAACTTCCTGTTTAGGGGCAGGAAGTGAGTGATCACAGAACCACCAAGGGCCCACCATCCTAGAAGGGTAAGAGTAGCTCTCTGGCCCCCTCTAGCTGCTGAAGGTCTGCCTCTGAACAAGTAAGTGGTCTACTGAGAAATATAGGATATTCTTCTCTCAGAACAGGACAATCAGGAGCTTAAAGGGCACACAGGCAGAAAGTAAGGAGAGAGAGAAAAAAAAACAGAGGAAAGAGTAAGGATTGCAAACAGTTAAGGGCCAGAAATAAGACATGATTGGAGTGGTAGTGCAGTGGCTGTGGAGCAGCAGTCTTCCAGGAGATGTTCTGGAGGATGTGGTGTTGTCCCATCTGCAGGCACCTCTCTGGGCTGAGGAAGGAGGTTGCTCATCTCCAGGCTGAGTTGGCCAGGATTTGTGGGACCTCCTCTTCCATCCAGGGACCACCAGTGCCACTGCCGTTGCCTCAGAGGTTGCCAAGAAAGAGGAGTGGTTGGACCACAGTGGGCTCAGGGAGGGTGAGGGTGGTGGAACAGAGGCACATCCCTCAGTTGTACCTCTCCATAATTCCCTATGCCAACTGGCTAAGTAGTGGATTTCTCTATGGAGGCACCTACAGTGGAGACCAAGGAGGATGCTGGGAACCTCCACAAAGGAGAGACCCACAGGAGGGTGGCAGAGGGACCCTGCAGGGGAAGGAAACAACTCCTGGTGGGGACTCCATTGTTAGGAAGGTAGAACTGGGCAAGGAAGGGAGAGGGAGGTGATGTGCCTGCCTGGCGCCATGGCTTGAGGGACAGGAGTGAATCTCAGGATTGCGTGAGCAGCTGCACAGGAGGGAGCTGGATGTCATTGTCCACTTAGGGACAAATGACCTGGCTAAGAAAGGGATTAGAGAAGTGCAGGAAGAGTTTGTGGAATTGGGGAGGGGCCTTAGTCAAGTAGCACGCACGGTAACCTTCTCAGAGGTGCTACCCACCTATGGCATAGGAGAGGCTAGAGTGTTCCGTACCATGGGATTCAATCAGTGGTTGAAAAACTGGTGTGAAGCTCAGGGATTTGGCTTCATTGGGGACTGGGGGTCCACCTGGAGTGATGCAAGCCTATACTGGCATGATGGGCTGCATCTGTCCGGGAGGGGAACCAGGATCCTAGGTGATAGGTTTAAATGTTTCATTGGCAAGCTTTTACTAGCCAAGAGGGAGGCACTGGAAGGAGCAGGAAAATCCTAGCCCCCAAACAATCATGGTAGTAAGTGTGGCAAACACCAACATGGAGGTGTCGATAGGAGAAGGGCAGGGTAAATGGAGAAAGTGACAAAGGCAAGAAGGACAGGGATGGGGCAAAGGGGTAAGGCCATCAGAAATGGAGGGTAATGAGTACCAATGCCCATAGTCTGGGCAACAAGCTCCCTGAGCTGGTGGCCTTAATGGAAGAGGGATGCCTGGATATCGTAGCAGTCACAGAAACATGGTACACAGAGAACCATGACTGGGATGTTAACATACCAGGGTACATAACCTACAGGAGAGACAGGCAGGGGGAGAAGAGGGGGAGGAGTAGCTCTCTATATAAAAGGAGGGATAAAAGCAACTGAACAAAAGAGTAAACAGGGAGGAGAGGAGGCACTGTGGGTCACCTTGGAGACTGGAAAGGGCACCACAATCTGCACAGGGGTTGTGTACAGACCCCAATGTCAGGGGGAAGGAATGGACAAGGATATGATGGAAGGCATTCTTAGAATGGCAGAGAACACAAATTACAAGCACAGTATATGGGGATGGTCTTTCAGCAAGCAGAATTAGCCCTTTCTCGAACGAAACTTCAATACTTAGACTTAGGAGAAAAGGCCAGTAAACTCCTTTCTGTGCGGGTAAAACAAACAGAGTCATCTCAACACATTATAGGGGTCCGGGTTAGTAAGGAGAGCCAGTTATGTACAGACCCGAGAGAAATACCAAAGATTTTTGGTGAGTATTTCCAAAAAATTGTACACCCAGGAGCCAGACTCCAGGCCTTCAGACTCAGAAATTACTGCCTTTCTGAAGGCGATTAATTTACCAAGGTTGTCAGAAGCTGAAGCTGAAGGTCTGAATCTCCCAATAACAATTTCGGAAATTCATTAAGCGATTCAGCAATTACCTCTTGATAAATCTCCGGGTCCTGATGGGTTCACAAGTAATTTTTACAAAACTTTCATTTCGATATCTCGCCAATTCTGCTAGATACTTTCATATACTGGTTCAATCATGGCATATCTGACCCAACCTTCCTAGAAGCCACAATATCCCATTGTAAAGCCTGGCAAAGATCCCACTTTGTTAGATAGTTATCGACCAATATCTCCTTAACACTGATATTAAAATTCTGGCAAAATTTTGGCTAATAGATTATCAAAAGTGATGGTCGCATTGATAAGTAGGAACAGGTAGGATTTATGAAGAGGAGGCTCTCATGACCATATGAGAAAATTAATGCATCTCATCGATAGAGCCAAAGAACTGAAAATTCGGCAGCTCTCCTATCACTCGACGCTGAAAAAGCGTTTGATCGGATGTCTTGGCCTTTTCTATTTGCTACTCTCTCAATTTTGGCTTACCCCATAATTTCATTGCTTGGATAAAATCTTGTATTCCTCCCTCGTGAGTGAAATGCAACGGGATGTTATCACCGGCTTTTAGTTTGGAGAGAGGCACCAGACAGGGTTGCCCGTTGTCCCCTTTATTATTTAATTTGTATCTTGAGCCTCTACTCCATAGGTTAACTAATAACTCACTTATTAAAGGCATACAAATTGGCGACTCTAGCTATGTATGTTCGGCATATGCCGATGATGTTCTACTGCATGTTGTAAACCCAGCTACTGTGCTTCCACACATTTTAGAAGAAATCAATAGTTTCTCTAAAGTATCCTCCTACAAATTGAACTACGCAAAAACAAAAGTTTTTCCCTTAAATCATTTTACTAGGAAAACAGATATACAGGGTTTAGATTTGGGCTGGGAAGCTAAATATATTACGTATTTAGGCATAAATATTAGTACAAACTTTACTTCTATGATTAAAGAGAATTTAACAGTTCTAATTCGAGAGATTACAAATGATCTTAAGAGGTGGAGTTCAATCTCTCTTTCCTTATGGGGCAGACTAAATCTCCTAAAAATGGTTGTTCTTCCAAAGATACTCTATCCGTTAGATATGTTAGGATTTCACCTTTCAAAGGATTGGTTTATGAAAGTACAGAAGATCTTCAATTCATTCCTGTGGCAGGGTAAAACAGCTCGTAGATCATATCTGAATTTGTCAGCTCCTAAACATGGGGGTGGTTTAGCTGCTCCTTCCCTTTTTAAATACTACTTTGCTCAACATATGTGTAAGCTGGCCCTATGGTCCAAGGAATGGGGACAGGACGAATACTTGCCCCTCTGGTTAGATATTGAACGGAGTCTGGTGAAGACAGTTAAATGCTCTTTATATGCTATTGTTTACCCCTTGGCTGCTTTTACCCAAATTCTCAAAACAAGCCTTTAGGCTGGTCAATCAGAGCTTATTATCAACTCCAATGCTTTCTAGGTGTCCGTTGGTGGCTCTCGGGCGCCCAATCTATCATGGATACTCCCCAAATTAAAATTGCGGGCTCTCCCATACTTGTTGCGTTCTGGCCCCAATTAAGTAGGATGACAGTTTCTGATTTATGTGATCAGGTTGGTCCACGTTCTTTCGAGGCTCTCAAAATAGGCTTGGGTCTCAAGGATGTGGACTATTTCAAGTGGTTACAGCTTAATAAAGCTCTAAAACAGATATTTGAAGTGACCTCTGCATTGGATAGGGGGAAAGTTAGTATGGATTCCGTTTGGGATCTAGCGAAGCAACCACATGCTGTTTCTAAGGTTCATGGTCTCCTCCAGGAATGGGATCTCAGGCTCCCATCAGGTGCAGCTTTCTATTGGGTGAGAGTTCTAAGTATAAACGACTCCCGGAGTTTTGGAAAACTCTTTGTGAACGATACAGATATATTAAACAAGATAGGCTTAGACTTATACATTTTAATATTTTGCATCATTTATATTTAACCCCTTCTCGCCTATTTAGGCGGGGCGTGCTCAGCTCACCTTGTTGTTGGAGGTGCAGAAAAGAAGAGGGAACTCTATATCATTTATTATGGACATGTCCGATGATTCGTACTCTTTGGAGGACTATATGTAATAAGCTGGACCCTATCCTTGGCTCAAGTCAAATGGACACTCCCGAAGTTTGTCTCCTACTTGTTTTCCCTGTGTCAGCTCCTAAAACATGGCGGGCACGTGTTGCTCTGGTCTCGGCGGTGATGAAGTAGCTAATTCTTCGACATTGGGCATCAGACACTGTGCCCGCCCTTGTGGAGTGGCATAGGGAGTGCACTCTAGCGCTGCAGCTTGAAAAGCACATTGCTTCTATGCGGGGTAGGCGTGAACAGTATATTGCGCTCTGGGGCTCCCTGGAGCATTTTTGTATGACCTGAAGCCATAACACTAACTGGTACTGATTGTGGTAGCATACACCTCTTTAACTTTTGTGACTTGTCTGGATGACTTACAATTGGGGATAGGAAGGGAGAGGATAGCGGTAGTGGGATTTACTTCTTAAATTTTTCAGTGTACGTTATTGTCTCTCTATTTGAAAGTACTAGATTAACAGAATCACTTGTATTGATAAGTGAATGTATATGCTCAGTAATTCATGTTATAGTAACGTATGTGTGTTACCTCAGTATAATGGTTAAAAGCAATAAAAATTTTAATTACAAAAAAAAGAATGGCAGAGAAAGGGGAGATACTGTTGATGGGAGACCTGAATATGCCAGATGTTAACTGAAGCACATTTGCTGCAGCCACATCCAAGAGCAGGGCTATTCTTGACCCCCTACAGGTGGCAGGCATTAGACAGCTAGTTTCGGAACCCACTCATGAGGGAGCAATCTTAGACCTCATACTCTCAAACGGGGGCAGTGAGAGGATCTCAGATCTAGAAGTGGGTTGCCATCTGGGGACAAGTGACCATCAAACAGTGTGGTTCACATTAAACTCGGCTACAGAGTCAAGCCATACAAAGTGAGGGTACTGGACTTTAGGAGGGCTGACTTTGCAAGATGGGAGAGTGCCTCAGAAAAGCACTAGCAAACAGGCTAGAAGAAGGTGTGGAGCAACAATGGGAATTATCAAAACTGCCATCACAGAGGCAACAAGCCTTGTGTGAAGCAAATAAACAAATCAAAATGAAAGAAAAAGCCACTATGGTTCTCAAGAGAGGTGGCTGTGAAAGTCAGGAAGAAAAGATAGCATTCCGGAAGTATAAGAAACACAGAAGGAGCAGGACAGAGGCTGCACCAGTTAAGGCAGAAAGAAGCAGGAGGAAGTCAGAATAGCAAAGGCCCAAACTGAGGAAAAGATAGCCAACTCAGTTAAGAAGGGGATGAAACCTTTATAGGTACATCAGCGAGCATAGAAAGACAAAGGGAGGGATAGTGAGGCTGAATAGAATGAACGGTGGGTGGGCAGAGGGGACAGTGAAAAGCAGGAATACTGAACAAATATTTCTGCTCAGTATTCACAAAAGAGAGAGGGAAGTGCCTAATCCAATTAACAGAAGCACTCTTGATAGGGGGTCGATCCCAGTCCTTTCACAGAAGAAAGGGTTCTGCAAGAACTCCTAAAACTGAAGGTGGACAAAGCAATGGGTCCTGATGGAATTCACCCAGGATTCTAAAAGAATTAAGGAAGGAACTAGTGAAACCACTGGCTACTCTTTTTAGTAAATCATGGGAGGATGGTGTGGTACCTGAGGACTGGAGGAAGGCGGATGTGATTCCCCATCACAAAAGTGGGACCAAGACAGAGGCAGGAAATTACAGACCTGTCAGTCTGACCTCTGTGGTAGGGAAAGTGATGGAGTCACTTCTGAAGGAAAGAATAGTTGAGTACCTAGAGGTCAGTGGAGCACAGGATCCAAGGCAGCATAGGTTCACAGCGGGAAGGTCATGTCAGACGAATCTAATAGATTTCTTTGACTGGGTGACCAAAGTAGTAGACCAGGGAGGGGCTGTGGACATGGCCTACCTAGACTTTAGCAAGGCATTTGACACAGTCCCACAAAAGATTATTAGTCAAATTAACCAGCCTGGGAGTGGGTCCCAGGGTGGTAGCCTGGTAAAACATTGGCTGGACAACAGGACACAGAAGGTAATTGTAAATGGAGTCCACTTGAAGAAAGGGCGGTTACTAGTGGGTACCGCAGGGTTCAGTGTTGGGTCCAGTCCTTTTTAATGTCTTCATCAGTGGCATTGCAGAGGGACTGGAAGGAAAAGTATGCCTTTTTGCAGATGACACAAAGATCTGCAACAGGGTTGATACACAAGGAGGCGTGGAAAGGATGAAAAGGGACTTGACAAGGTCGGAGGAATGGTCAGACATATGGCAGCTAGGATTCAATGCAAAAAAGTGCAAAATAATGCACCTGGGAAACAAAAACCCAGGGGAAGAATACACAATGGGTGGAGGTAGTAACAACAACAAAACAGGAAAGGGGGGGGTAATCATATCAGATGACCTTAAGGTTAGCAAGCAATGTGAGAAGGCAGTAGGGAGGGCTGGGGGTATACTGGGATGTATAGGGAGAGACATCAGCAGCAGAAAACAGGAAGTTGTTATCCCTCTGTACAGACAGTTGGTGAGACCCCATCTGGAATACTGTGTCCAGTTCTGGAGACCCCATCTCCGTAAGGACATAGACAGGATAGAGGCAGTCCAGAGGAGGGCAACTAAAATGGTGCAGGGTCTGCAAGAGAAGCCGTGTAGGAGAGACTAAAGGAGCTTAATATGTATACCCTTGAGGAAAGAAGGGAGAGGGGACATGATAGAAACTTTCAAGTACCTCAAGGAATCAACAAAGTCCAAGAGGGTAGCATCTTTCAGAAAAGAGACTTGCAAGAACAAGGGACACAATTTAAAGATAGAAGGAGGGTGTCAGGGCAATGTGAGGAAGTATTATTTCACAGAGAGGCTAGTGGATGCATGGAACAGCCTTCCTGAGGAAGTTGTGGGGTCTAAAACTGTGGGAGAATTCAAGAATGCATGGGACAGACATAAGGCAATTCTTGTGGGGGGCAGGAAGATAGAGGCTGTTGGTTAACTAGGATCTGCGGCCTATCCTGTAGGTAGGGAAATGGGCAGACTAGATGGGCCTAGCGGTCCTTATCTGCCGTCAAAGTCTATGTTTCTATGTTTCTATGTTCCTGCCCAGTTAGATGTCAATGGTTCACTCACCACAGACCCACAGAGTATTGCCAGTAAACTCAATGACGTGTTCTCGGACCTCAATACAGTCCTCCCCACCAATTTCTTTGACCCTGTTCCTGTCCCCCCCCCCATCTCCACCACCACCCTTTCCACTTCAGGGACCTCATATCATTGGAGGCCAAACCATACCTTCTTAAAGCCATCAGTGGTACTGGGTTTAGTAATGACACTCTGGACCCAAAACTGCTTTGCTTAGTGTTTGATTATGTCCTTACACCCCTTACTAGCCTTCTCAAACTGCTCACTTTGCCACAGCCAATTCCCCCATGCCTGGAAGACTGTGGTGGTCACCCCTATACACAAAGGTGGGGAACGCACCACCCTTGGGGACTAAAGGCCAATCTCGATGCTGTCCCCTCTCTCGAAAGCCTTGGAGAAGATTGTGGCTGACCAAGTCACAGAATACCTTGATAAGCATGCGCTCCTCTGTGCTGAACAGCATCATTTCTGCTGGGGACATAGCACCACTACCACCCTTATCAAGTTCTCCAACTTCTTACACACTGCCCTGGACAAAGGGCACCTCGTGGGGGCAGTCTACATTGATTTATCAAAGGTTTTCGATACCGTCTGCTACTCTCTCCTCATATTCACACTCTCCCAGCTAGGTTTTGCACATGGCACTGTGTCCTGGTTCTCCAACTACCTCACCACCCAACCTCAGTGTGTAAAAATCAACAATACCCTCTCCAGCATGTGGCAGGCCCGCTCAGGTGTCCCACAAGGCTCAATTCTTGGACCACTGTTCTTCAGTCTGTAACTCAATTCGCTCCCCAGCTCCTGCTCTTAAAAAATGCTCCTCTATGCAGATGACGCTGTTCTTTTCACATCCCATCAGACTTCCTCCCTCCTTCAAAGTGCCCTTCAACACACTTTTAATCAGGCAGAATCCTGGTTCTGGACCGACGGCTTGTAATTAACATAAAAAAGATGAAGCACATACTATTATCACACTCCCAAAACAACTCTAGTGACACCCCATTGGCCATACTGTCTGACTCCCTCCTTCCTCTAGAGCAGGTAAAAACATACAGATAACTGGGTGTCACTTTTGACTCTTCCTTCTCTTTTCACGACCATACTTGCAACCACACCACAGACATAAACACTCATGTTGGCTTACTGTACCGCCACAAGAACTACCTTCCACCTATAGCCCTAAGACTGGCCATCACCTCCTTTCCTCTGTCCCTAGTTGACTACGGTATACTGGGGAATAGTGCTGCTGAAAATACCACACTCAATAAAATCAAACTGTCCCTGAACAAAGCCTGCCATTTCCTTACAGGCTCCTGCAGACTCACCCACACATGCACCTTATATGACCTTGCTGACTTTCTCAACCTTGTGGAGAGGTTGCACTACCATACCTGCCTGCTAACCAAGAAAATTGTTGCAGACCTTGCTCCTCCAGGCCTAAGTACCATTCTCAGCCCCTTCATCCCTGCTATCCCCACCCAGAATACTCTCATGTGCACATTTCAAGTACCCAGGGTCAGGACTTCCCTGGTGCAAAGATTCTTCTGTTATCATGCACCATCCTGGAGCAATGCCCTCCCCCCTGTAATCACCACTTAACCAAGATTAGGGTCTTACAAATCAGCCCTCCGACAACACCTCATCTCCACTCGCAGCTGTAACTGTACATAGCCGCTGCTCAAGTTTTTCAGCTGGTCTGTCCTTAGCATTTACCTGCTATCTGCAAGTTGTATTACAGCATTGAAACTGTTGTCTGTTGTGTACTCTATAATATTTTAGCTACCACAGTGTATAGGATCTACATAGATTGTCAATCTCGTGTAGGACTCTTTTTCCAGTATCTATGTACATATATGTAAATTATCCCTTATAATTATCTGTATAAAATGTTTACTGTGTTTGTATGTATTTTTGCCTTTTGTTTTTTAATGAGGGGCCTTTGTAAATGAGTCTCTGACACAAAGGGTTGTAATTATGATTCTACAAATAAATAAATTAAGTGGAGTTTAATGCTAAGAAGTGCAAGTTCATGCACCTCGGAGCCAGAAATCCCAAGACCAGCTACTGGCTGGGGGTAGTGCAGGTAGTAGGTTCAGAGGAGGAAAGGGACCTGGGAGTACTAGTCACAGGGGACATGGAGGTACCAGCACAGTGTATGAGGGTGGCAGCAAGGACAAATCGGATGCTGGGGTGCATTGCCAGGGGGATCACCTCTGGAAAGGTTGAGGTCATCCTGCCCTTGTATAGATCACTGGTGAGGCCGCACTTGGAGTACTGTGTCCAGTTCTTGTGCCCATACCTCAAGAAGAGTGTGAGATTACTGGAGCAGATGGAGCATACTGCTACAAAAAAATCATGGGACTAGAGGAATTGTCTTATGAGGAAAGATTGAGGGAGCTCAACATGGTCTCACTGGAGGAGAGAAGGGAAAGGGGGGACATAACAGAGAGACCTTCAAGTACTTGAAAGGCATAAACAAAGACAGAGAGGATGGATTGTTCTGCTTAAAGGGGGGTAAAGTCACTACAGCACTCCTTCACAGAGAAAGTGGTGGCAGGATGGAATGTACTTCTAGAGGAGTTAATCAAACTGAAGACAATGGATATCTTTAAGAGAAGTTGGGATAGAGTCAGGGGCAGGGTTAATATAGACAAGAACACAATGGGGGGAAGGACCAGGAGAGAGGAAGGAGGGAGGGGATTGGGCAGGGGGGCAGCTATAGTAGTATTAAATCGAGAGCTGCACAACTGGGCAGACCTGATAGACCTGTGAGCCTTTTTCTGCTGGCAGTTTTGTGTGTTCGTATTTTTAAATGTCATATGATAAACTCACACTCAATATCTGCTCTCTAGCACACAAGGCAATGTCATATGGGTACCCAGTGCACCTAGCCTCCCAGTTGACACCCCTGCTAGAAAACAGGCTTCAGTCTATGGACACTAATCTGCAAGTTAAGATTCCCATGGGGAGAAAACTCTTTGGTTTTTCACATTTGGACTACAAAATCCCATGTTCAGGGCCCCATGTTTACTACAATTCTACAGCCATGGCAGTGGCCACAGAAATTGGGACTGGCTGCAGAAATCGGGGCCTGCCACAGAAATCAGAAGGAATAGCTTCAGAAGTGTTTGTTGTCCTCTTGAGCTCTACCACAACTGTGAGACAGTGAAGTGACTGTTCTTATTTCTTTTACATGTACTTAATTAGACCCCCCCAACCAAGAGAGAAGACAACATTGCACTTACTAGCCAGGTATTTGCAGAGTCCTGCCCAGCACCTCTCCACATATCAAAAACACTGAAGAACTCATAATAACACCACTGTGTTATGTAATTCCCTCCATGTCCCTATGCCTCTCTCGTCATGATTCAGCAAAGCTTACGACCCCAATCCCAATTTGAACATTTTTGAACTGTATTAACATTTTTACATTCTCAAACTTAGTGTACCAGATGTACCAATTTAGGCTGTCAGCTCTGCTTAAACCTCTGATCATAATTCAGGTACCATCAAAATGTTATATTTTATTTTCAATTTTTTACTTGCTACTCAGCATGCCAGAGACTCCGATACAGAACAGCACAGTATGTGCGAATTTGGGGTTTGGTGCAGGGTTGCATTCCCTTCTCACCTGGGATCATGTAAAGCCCAATGCCTGTGTGATTGGGGAAGGGAGACAACAATGTATCATAATAAATACAAATATGAAATACTACAACGTGCATCTTACATATGTGCCTATTCTGCCTGTGATCGCACATTGAGCATTAAAATGCAAAACAAATAGTGCTTGTTGAGAGACCATGGGGTTTCAGTTTGAAAACCAGCATTTTTTTCTCAAAGACTTGCATGCTCGCAGCACACGAGCTGCAGGAGTGCATATGATGAAAAAACAAATAGATCATTTAGGAAACTTATAGCCTTTGCTGAAAGGAAATGTATTTTTTATGACTGAATTCCTTTGTTGCCAAATCAGTAACCAAAAGTCACTTCATGCTCAATATCTCAGCTCATAAATATGTAAATTAGGTAAACATTTAAGTCTGTTGTAATAATAATTTCTTATATACAACCTTTATGTAGATACATGATATTATCATTTTGGGGGGAGTGGGATTCAAACCTGGTGTTGTGCTGTATTAGAAAAAATTTGTTTCAGAACCAGGTTTAAAAAGGGGGAGACCTTATTATCACAACTGCAGCAGTCTGAGCTCTAAGAAAGCAATTTATATAACTTCAATAAACACACACACATTAGAATAAATATTTTTATTGTAGTGGATGAATCTAGAATGGATAAGTATAAAAAAAATGAACAGCACTGTTCAGTACTGCCCTATACAGCAGATATTTAACTTACTCTGTTTAATTTTCAAGCGCTCCATCCTGCTTCTGGTACGATATCCCCTGCCCAGTACCATGATGGCCCCTTTCTTATTTTGCATTGCAATGGCCCTGTGCTCCTCTTCTGTGGCAAAAACAGCTTCCACCGAGAGGCAGTGTGGCCCATCCAGTACCTATTAAATACAAAGAAAACTCTGGGAAGGATCAATGCTTCAATGCCCACATAAATAACCAATTCCAACAATTGGAGACAAAATGACCCACTCACCAGATGTGACTTTAGTGTTTTTTTATATAAACAAAAGACCACCAGCTTAGATCTATGTTTCGTAGCAGTCCCATTACTTCATCAGGATGTATAAGGATTTTTACAGTGGTATTATGTCTATGTATATTGTAATTATGACATCAAAAACTGTACACAGTACTTATTGTTCTCCTCTTTTTCTTTTTTTCATTCAACTAAATGTTCCAAAATTATTATTTTCCTAGTAATACATTTTTGACAGTAACAATCAGTTATAAACCTGACATATACAGATGTGACAGTCAGGATGCAATGCAAAAATGCTGCAGAATATCACAAAATGCTGCAGTTTACTGCAGGGGCTATTGTAAGTCAATGGCAATTAAGCCCTTTTGTCATGCAGGATTTGTGATGTCATTATTGCAGATAACTGTGCTTCATCATGGCTGACTCCACTGTATGGGTGGTTAGTTGAATTGTAAAAATAAACATTTTTACATTATATTTATAACATGTTTTAGCCCACTTTTAAATTGATGGTCCTATTTCTTAGCGATCATGGAAACTGTAGGTATCTCTCTGTGTATGACAATGTTTCTGTTAATTTCATAATATTAAATTAAAAAGTTTCATTATTATTAAAATTAGTTCACATATTGAACAATTTATTAAATTAAATAACTTGTTTCCAATAGTATGGTTTGTCCCATTGTGTTCTTTTATTTTTTGGAGAAGCTATGTAGCTTCTTTCCTTGGACCAAACCTGTTGCTGTGAAAACAGTATGTACTTCCTTTTAGATCACTTATTTCTGACTATATTTACTTTTCTATAACAGTTGGTATGTTCTCATAGCTTTCTTTAACATAGTATAACTACGTTTCACTCTGTATTGAGCCCAAACTTAAATTATTCATTACTATTTTCTATCATTCTATTTTTTACAATAAGCATTCCTTGTGCCCTTTGTTTCCATTTACAACATTCATTATTAACCAGTTTATCAGTTTCAACAGTCAATGTGCATAGTGTTCTGCTTGTTCCAGTTCAGAACTGTGTTTGTGCATAATACCCCTTTGTTTCATTCATTTTTACATCTTTTCTGTAATGGTGTTAACAAAGTCATTGCTTATTTTTACCAGCAAAGCAATGCTGCATTCACTGACAATAACACATGTTCTATTCCCTTCTTATTAAAACTTTGTAACATTTCTTAAGTGATAAATGTTACTGAACTTGAACCCAATTGCACATTTTGCCAGGAAATTACCTTATCCTCTATAAAATGTTTAGAATATGGCTGTTGTGCACTTGTAAAAAGCTATTTTTCACAGTTCTCTAATTTACCTTTTTTGAAGCTTCTGCTATTTCATTGCTTAGTTTTCTACCGTATTGCAAGTGGATTCACAAGATTTCCATGCTGGTCATAAAATTAAAACAGTAATACACTTACCTTGTATGGTGTCTCCTTATTTCCTGGTTTGGCCTCCATTGCATCTTTATTTTTTTTGCATTATGTATTTTTGCCACCTTACTGGTCCCTGGCCAGCCACTCCTTCCTGCTGCACAAGACTCCCCCCACCTCCTCTGACCCTTCCCTACTCACCTCAGATTTTGCAGCCGACCCAGAGGTGGCCAGCATAACCGCTCATCAGATGGTCCCTCTCTTCCGAGTGGGAAGGCGCCAGAAGGGGAAGTGCCCGCACACTCTCTCTGATCAGCCCCTGGGTGCTGCTGAGGGGGATTCCGGGGCGTCGGGGCAACTAAGGTGGCGGGGAGTCAGCAGCCATCATCCGGCAGACCAGGCAGCCCTTTTCCACTTTTCCTGTGGGGAATGACTTCTGACGTCAAGCAGTACACCGACGTCTGTCACTGCCCCCTTGGATACTAAGCCCCGGCTGTATTGCTGCACTCCCAGCCTCCGCCAGGAGTCAGCCTACGCGGGTGTGCATCCCCTGCCCTCTCCCCGGAGAAGGAGAGCTGTCCCTAGATGCTCTATCCTTCTCACCCCGGCCGGCTCTCCGGCAACCTGAGTCCATTCCCGAACCCGGGTCGATGGCATCGCAGACAGAAATCCAACCACTGCACCGACGGTCACCATTGCATCTTTATGACATCCTTTTATAGTGTTTTAGTTACCAAGGTAATCCCCAAACATGCGCAGATGTGTGGTTTTCAAGTTTATTTTTTTTCTCATTAGTTTTGTGTGGTTACTATGGTAATGTTGGGGAATGCACATTTTCTGGTGGCAAAGAAGTATTAACAGAAAAACGTAAAGAATGAAGTGAGACAGAGAAACCGCCAAATGAATATTTGATAAAGATGGCAGAATTAGTGTTAACTAAGAAACATTTCAGATTTGTCAACAATTACTATTGGCAGTGCAAAGGCACAGCTTATGGGGTCCTCAGTGGCCCCTAGCTATGTTAATATTTTTATGGATAAATTTGAATCTGAATGTGTATTTAATGAGAATAATGCCTACCAGACCAGCATTATTTGTTGGAAAAGTTTCATAGATGATTGTCTATGTATATGGAGAGGAACCTTTTAAAACTATCTGAATGAACAAACTGAGTACTTGAAATCTTTCATTACATATGACAATTTGAGTGTGGATTTTTTTAGATCTAATGATTAAGAAAGTGGGTAAAACATTAGAAACAAAGGTCTATAGAAAACCAACAGACCACAGTGTCCTACTGCATGCCAAATCTACCAAAAGCAAAATGTTAAAGATAATATTCCTTATGACCAACTAGTACGTACCAAAAGAAACTGTATTATAGATACAGACAATATTCAGGCTGCTGATGACCTTGAGGCTTGATTAGGAGATAGAGGGTATAAAGATAAAGTTTTGGAGACAGCCAGACAGAGGAGTGATCTAACTAGTAAAGTAAGTCATTTACAACCAAAACCCAGATCAGAAATGTCCAAAGATAGAATTACGATATCAAATGACTATTCAGATCTGTTTGGAACCATTAAAACGTATTAACAAACACTGGAATGTTTTAAAATCAAATGCTATTGAGGAAAAAAACTTTCTGTGAAAAACCATTAATAATATCAAAAAACATTAAATCATTGGAGACTGACTATACCATGCTATGTATCAGAGCCAAGAGAAAAAATATGATATATTTGAAGGCAGGAGCAAAATTATCAGTAATTATCCCTGTGGAAATATGTCAGAATTGTAACAGCACATGAAAAACAAAGACGGTATACAACCCCTACAGAGACAAACATATTGAAATTAAACAGTTTATTACATGTCAGCCTGAGCAGGTAGTCTATGTGCTAAAATGCCCCTGCAATTTACTTTATGTTGGACAGATTTCTAGATGTCTGAAATTACATTTGAATGAAGCTAGAAGTGATATAAGGAGAGAGAATCTGGCCTCAGTTGTAGTAATACATTTTGTTGACAGTAGACATAATGGGCCTGACTCTCAAAGCTCCCAGCATGGTGCAAGGGGCTTGAGCTAAAACGAATGGCGCAAAGTGCACCTTGTGCTAAATGATGCACCTGGAATGATTCTCAAAGGCAGTCTGCATCAACTGTAGGCTGCCTGCCCTAAACTGGGCTTGCACCTCCCCAGCACCACAAAAGTAGCAGCGGCATGACGCAAGCTTCCACATCCCCTAAAACGGGATTCAGTAAAAACAGCCAGATGACGAATTTCCAAGTACCCTTAGACCAGCCAGGGCTGGTCTAAAGGTACTTAGAATATGTCACTCTGGGCCAGTTGTAATATGTGCCACAGTATGCTGTGGTTTCTCCTCAGATCTCCGATGTAGCCATGATCTAATAAATAAACAGGACCCCCTCCTGATCCCTGATGCTACCCCCGAAGTAAATAAAATGCCTCCCCAACCCCATATCTCCCTGTCATGAACATTAAATGGCTCCCCCTCCCAATCCCCAAAGAGTCCCAGTGATATACAGTGCCCCTCCTCACCGATTCCTGATGCAACCGTTATAATTAATAATGTAACAGTCCCCCCTCTTGATCCCTGAGGGTGCCTCATTAGTCCAAGTATGTCATGTCCCCATCCCCAATGCAGCTGTAAAGAATAATATGCCCCCACCCCATCCCCAATGCTGCCCGAATGTATGAATACATAACATGATCCCTTATACACTGGAGTCCCTACTACCTGCTGGTCTAGTGGACCCCACCCCTACCCCACAGTACCCATCAAGCTGGTGGCTGGTTCAACCCACCACTCACCTCTGCAGCCAGCCACCGACTGAGATCTGAATCAGCACATACTGTATATTTGCACTCAGCAAATGACAGCTGCTGGCTGGATGGGCACCATGGGGTTGGGTGGGGTCCACTGGGTCACCAGGTATTGGGGACTCCAGTGTATGAGGATCATGTTATGTATTCATACATTCAGGCAGCATCAGGGATGGGGTGGGGGCATACTATTCTTTATGGCTGCACCAGGGATGGGGGCATCTATGTATACTACAGGCAGCATCACAGTTTGGGTTGGACACTATCCCACTGGTGCCAGGGTTCACTTACATGTACCTGAGGATCAGTGACAGGGGAGACAGCTTTTGCTGCGATGGGCTTATGACAGACACTTCCCTTGCATCTGTTGTTTGCCACACAGGGAGTATCGCCACAATTTTGGAGACAGGTGCCTGGACCCCTCCTGTATCAGAATCTGGTGCAGGGTCCCTGGTACACAGGGCTTTGGCACAAGCTGCTGTTTGCCGCAGCTTGCGCCGGATGCAGCCCCCTTTGAGAATCGGGCCTACTGTGTCTACATTGCAATTTGTTGGATTAGAAAAGGTAGATAGTCCACTTAGAGGAGGTAACCTAGAACAACATCTTTTAGGGCGAGAAGCCTTTTCGATGGATAAATTTGGCACACTTGATAAAAGATACAGGATTAATGAAGAAATAGTTTGAACAGAATTTGTTGAATAGATGCAATAACTTAATACTCTAAGCGTGTAATTGATAATTCATGTCCCCCCACCCCCCATTTCAACCATGATTGACTGACCACTGTCTTAATATCACCATGGTGAGGTTAAAGACTGTGGCCACCTCTAAAGTTACTATATTTGTAACTGGGTGGGTCAGGATGAAGGGTTACACCAGCTTGGTGATGCTCATATTGTCCTGATTCAGTCGGATTCAGATCTATACACCTCTTACTATGGTAACGGACGTGACAAATCAGAGACTGATATTGAGGGATAACTAATTCTTTAAAATAAAGAAAGGACACAAAAATAGATATAGGAAATAAACCTGAAATATGCTTTATTATTATTAAACTTACAATAGCAGAAGATTCATTATTATAATTATTATTATTCAGCTTACAATATCACAAGATGAACATAAAATATGCATGACTGTGGCTCGTGTCAGGATGAGGAGAGGGACAGGGAACTGAGCTCACAAATATCGGAAGCTGCAGGGGAAAGGAGAGGTGGCAATTGTGGGAGGATTTCAACCTGCCCAAGGTGGACTGAAGCATACCATCCATGACATGTGCTAGGAGTCAGATGATCCTGGAAGGACTGCAGAGTGGGTTTATGACTCAGGGCATCACTGAACCAACAAGAGCTGAGGCAATTCTTGATCTGGTGCTCACAAATGGGGAGCATGTACTGGAAATAATGGTGAGGGAGCTACTAGGAGGAAATGACCATTGCACATTGTGGTTCTAGTTGGATATGGGCAGGGAAAGCATCTTGACTAAGACCAAAATCTTGGATTTCAGGAGGGCTGACTTCAGAAGAATGAGCGAAGTTCTAAAGAGCCATTTGGTGGGTATCAGAGCAGATATGGGGGTGGACCAATGGTAGTCCATCATTAAGGAAGGAGTACTGGTTGCCACAGATGAGTGCATTAGGCTCAGGGGTAAGAATACAAGGGCCAAAGTGCCCAGCTGGTTCAGTTCTGGGGTTGCCCACATAGTAAGGGACAAGAGGTTGGCCTATAGAAAATTCAGGAAGATCAAGAGTGAGGTGAATAGGGAAAATTACCTAAGGTTGGCAAGTGAGGCAAATAAGAAAGTCAGGTGAGCAAAGGCACAGAAGGAGCTGCAGATAGCTGAAGGAATTAAGAAGGAGGAGAAGGCTTTCTTTCGCTATGTAAGTGAGAAAAGGGACAAGAAGGAAGGGATTGTTAGGCTTAAGAAAGGGGTGGAGTGGGTGGAAAATGATGGGGAAAAGCAGAAATACTAAATGAATACTTCTGTTCCATCTTAACCAGGGAGGATGGATGAGTGCCTTCAGGAGAGAAAAGAGTAATGGGGAGTAGGGGAAAACAGATGTAGTGATAGAGGAGGATAGAGTGAGGGAGGGGCTGCTGGCATTGAAGGTGGACAAATCACCAGGCCTGGATGGAGTACTGTACATCCAAGGGAACTAAAGGAACTAGCTGAGGAGTTGGCAGGGCCACTGGCAGACCTATTTAATAGTTCACTAGAGACAGGCGAAGTACCGCAGGACTGGAAAACAGCACATGTAGTGCTGCTCCACCAAAGCGGTCCCAAAGATAACCCAGGGAATTACAGACTACTCACTCTGACCTCCATTGTGGGCAAGCTCATGGAGACCATAATAAAGGAAAGGTTGTTTGAATATCTAGAGGAGCATTGTCTCCTGGATGTGAGGCAGTATGGGTTCATGGGAGGCAGATTGTGTTAAACAAATCTGATTGACCTCTTCGACTGTGTCACTAAGACAGTGGACAGGGGCCAAGCAGTAGACAACTTCTATCTTGATTTTAGCAAGGCCTTTGACTCCGTGCCCCACAAAAGGGTGATCAGGAAGTTAGTGGATCTCAGGATTGGAGAAAAGATGGTCAGATGGGTGGAAAACTGGCTGAAGGACAGAAGCCAGAGGGCGGTTGGGGGGGGGAGTTATCTGGCACAAGACAGGTAACCAACGTGGTCCCACAGGGCTGAGTGCTGGGGTTGGTGTTGCTCAATGTCTTCATCAATGACACTGGAGATGGCATTAAGGGCAAAAATATGCCTATTTGTGGATGACACCAAGCTGTGTGGGAGAATGGATACAGCTGGAGGGATACAGGACCTACAGGAAGGTCTGGAAAAGCTAGGGAGGTGGTCCAGGATCTGGCAGCTTGGCTTCAATGCCAAGAAATGCAATGTTATGCATATTGGAGCCAAGAATCCTGGGATAGAGTGCTACCTGGGTGGAGTCCAAGTATCTGCATCAGAGAAGGAGAAGGACCTGGGAGTGATGATCACTAGTGACCTGAAGCACTCCACACAGTGCAAGAAAGCAGCAGCAAAGGCAAACAAGATGCTGGGATGCATATCTAGGGGGATCAGTAGTAGGAGACAGGAGGTTATACTGCCCTTGTATAGGTCACTGTTAAGGCTGCCTCTAGAGAATGGCATTCAATACTGGTGCTCACACCTCAAAAAGGACATTAACATGCTGGAGAAGGTCCAGAAGACAGCTACAAAGATGATAGCTGGTCAGCAGGGTAAGGCATATGAGGAGAGGTTGAGGGCACTGAGCAAGTATTCCCTGGAAGACAGGAGAGAGAGGGGGGGGGACATGAGTAGGACCTTCAAGTACTTGAAAGGGATAAATAAGGTTGATAAGGAGAGTCTCTTTAAGCTGAGTGGCAACCATAACATGAGGGGGCACAGTCTTAAGCCAGAGGGTGGGAGGTTTAGGAGGGAGGTCAGGAAGCACTTCTTCACAGAGAGGGTGGTGGACACTTAAAATGCACTGCCAGAAGAGGTAATCTTGTTGAAGACAGTAGGCAGCTTTAAGAGAGGCTGGGATAGGTATAAAGGGAGGGTAAGGGTCATAGGTAGGGAGGATGGGAGGAGTGGGGAGAGGGGGCAGGGACAGCAGCTCAAGCTGTGGACCCTGCAACATGAGCAGACTTGATAGACCAAATGGCCTTCATCTGCTGGCTTCTTTGTATATGTATATTTTCGTATGCCCAAAGTTGTGCAACGTCTGACAGGAATAATTTACTTTGGAAATACAGGTTAAATATACAAGAAACTAAGCAATTTAGACATTGCAAAAGTTGTCATGAAAAAATGTAAAAATGGCAAAGTATGTAAAAAGGTAATTACGAGCACATGCTCATGAGACTGCCATTGGAGAGAGAGAGAGAAGGGGTGGTGAGGGAGACCTCTGCCATGGTGGGTCCCCCCCCGACACTGCTGGACTCGTCAGTTGGGCAGGGTGGAGGTGCCAACTCACGGATCAGAGTTGGGCAGACTTCCCCTGCATGCAAGTGGTGTTTCATCATCTGTTTTTTGTACAATAAAGCTTTGGAGCCCCTGCATTCTGTGGCAGGAGAAACTTGGTGAAATTTGGGACTTGTTACTTTTCGGGCAGCTCCTGTGCTCCGGAAATGAAACTCTGGGCAGTGAGGGAGTGGAACTGCTGCTCGGTGCTGCTGTGGGGTGGATCTCGAGACTGGGAAGGTGGTGATCTGCTGCTTTCTGCTGTGGGTGAATTTGTGCTGAATCAGTCCAGGCTTACCCACGCTGCCTCCCAGTCCGATCCCTTTGTAATTTCTTGGTGCCATTTTTCAAACTTCTGTGAGAGGTTCCTGATTGGTCCTCCTGCTGTGACGCAGCTGCTTTGCCACCAAAAGGCTCGAACTGCTTCCAGCAGGCCTCTCTTGAGACTGCCGTTGGAGAGAGAAGGTGGTGAGAGAGACCTCTGCAGTGGTGGTCCCCTAGACACAACGCCACACTGCCAGTTGGGCAGGGTGGAGGCACAGACCACTGCTGCTGTGGGTGAATTTTCCCCGCCCCCATTATTTCCTCCCTTAAATGGGCTTAAGCCACTCCCACCTTTCTCAAGTATCCCAACCAGCTAGCGGGATTGGCTGGTAACCTGCACCTGTCACTGCTGACTTTTGATTTTCCCTTTTGACATGTTGAAAACTGTCCCTCAGTGGCTAGCTCGTTCTGATCTCTTATCTGTTTCCTATCATTGGCAGCTAACTTGCTCTGAAGTTTGGGTGGGGGAATCCTGTGGGGTTATTTGTTGAGCCCCCTGCTGCTAGGTGGCTTGCCTTGTCCTGCTATATGCCTGTGTTGTTTGGTCCAACCTGTAGATGACTGAATGATACTGCAGTGCACACTACTTGTGGGTGTGCAGTGTGGATTAAGCTACTCTGGCCTTGACCTTGACTATTTTACCCTGAGTAGTTTAGGCTCTGAACATTTTGACTCCTGAATTTATTTTAAATTGCCTGTTGAATTGTCTACCTGTTTATTACTTTATATTTTGTTTTAGCATCCACAGTTATGAAATGACCCTATTTGCTTAATGTTCTGTGGTCTGTAGTACCCTGGTACTAGCCTTCTCAGAAAGACCTCCACGGAGCTTTGTGGGGGTTACTGTGCTAAGTAAGTAAGTAAGTAAGTAAGTAAAAGTTTATTTTTAAGCGCTTTTTGAAATCAAAGCGCTGTACAATAATTAAATACATATAAAACATACATATAGCGTAACAAACAACAATAAAATATAATTTCAATTTCAATTCAGTGCAGTAGCTACTGCCCATAAGCCTTTTGAAATAAATAGGTTTTCAGCTCTGATTTAAAGCTTTCAACGGTCAGGCAGCTTTGTATCCGACGAGGTAGAGAATTCTACAGGGTAGGGGCAGCATAAGAAAACGCTCGTGCCCCAGATGTTTTTAAACGAACCCTGGGAACCTCTAGCAATCCCTCGTCGGTGGATCGGAGTGAGCAGGAGGGACGGTAGGGAACAAGCAGATCTTGCAGATATCGCGGTCCCTGTTCGTGTAGGGCTAACTCTTTAAGGGGTGCACCCCATTGGCCTGGACTGTGGGAGTGGCTATTGAATAGACAGTCCATCTTTGGGTGCTCCTTTTGGGTAGCCCAGTTGGGTCTGGTGTGCCAGCACCCCTGCGTCCTCCATCCCAGGGCCTTCCTTGTCTGGCTTGCTCTGTCCCCCATCCAGTCTTCCTTTGGTATCTTGGTTGGATGCAGTTACATGACATGGAGGACCCTAACCTTCTCATGATGGGAGCTAAGCCTTCCCCCCACCAGTTCTCTTGCCCATGGACTGCTCCCTGCACTATGCCTCCCTCTGCTTTTTGCTGACAGTGCTCCTCTTGTGGGGAGCCCCTGGGTCACACCTGGACAACTAGATGAGCTGGACTTCACCATCTCCAATCCAATAGCCTGTGACAGACAGCCCCCCAACCTATCTGCTGTCTTGATCTTAGGTGCTCCCTGTATCCTGTCATAATGGTCAGCAGTTCTGGCTGCAAGCTGCCTGATAGGGGTGGCTCCCCCCCTCTGAGGCATTCCTATGGATCTAACGGGTGACTCTAGCCCTCTCAGGGGATATTGAGCTCAACCCTGGTCCTCCCCAACAAGCCTCCTCTTCACCTGTGGGCTGGTCGAAGGGCAATGGGTTGAAAATAGCCCACCTCAATATCCGTAGCCTCCTGCCCAACCTGGTTAACTTCCTTGCTTGGGTCATTCACAATAAGCCTGACATCCTGGGTATAACAGAAACCTGGCTGAAGCCGACAACCCCTGACTTGGCATGTGCGTTACCTGGCTTTGACCTCGTCAGGCAGAACCACCTAGGGAAAAAGCGGGGGGGGGGTGGTATCCTGGTCTACTATAGGAGTCACCTTAATCTTACGGTTCTGTCCTGCCAATAGCCTTTGCATTTTCCCTGTGAACTGCTGCACACAGTTCTGTTACTCGGGAACACTAAAAAGCTACACATTGCCTGTACTTGCAAGCCCCCTATGGGGGGCATATCAGGGTTGTCCTACCTCCTTGACACTGGTGGCTCAATGACTGGGAATAATGAGCTAATGATACTGGGCAATCTCAACTTAAACTGGCTTAGTGGTAATGCTAAGATGTATGAGCCCCTGCTTGCTGGTCTCTCATTGTCCCAACTCATTAAAGAACCCACTAGGTGGTCCTCACCTGGTGGCATGGGCTCCCTCCTAGACTGGGTCCTGTCCAATAGACCAGAGGGGATTAGCTCTTCTGGCACCCTTTCTGACTCCAACTTTGACTACTCCTCTGTGTTCTGTGAATAGAAGATCTCCTCCCTGAAAATTCCTCATAAAGTCATCCAAGTTAGGGACTTCTCCAGGTTCGACTTGGGGTCTTTCCATAATGATCTACAGCTTACTGACTGGTCTGCGATTTGGAATGCCCAGGACTCAACCTCTGCAGTCAGTCATTTTCTCAGCACCTTTGGGATGCTGCAGGATAAACATGCCCCTCTCATTGGAACGAGGGTAAGGGGCTCTGCTACCAAGTGGTTGCATGGAAGCCTCCTTACCCTCCTGAGGACTAGGAATAAATGCTGGGCCAAATTCAAGGTCACGATGGACCAGGCCATATTTCAGCAGTGTTGGAGGTTCAGGAATAAGTGTAAGAAAGCAATCAGGGCTGCCAAAAGTGAATTCTGCAAAGCTGCACTGCTGAATTCAGCTAAAGACCCTAGGACTTTTTGGAGGAACATAAAGAACATAGTAAGTGGTTCCCCCAACTATGAGGCTGCTGACATGCTCATCGATGGTCCTAGTTGTAACAACCCAATTACCATCACCACTGCATTCAACTCACACTTCCTGGACCTGTCTGCCTTCACCTCCCTATTCTCCTCCAGTGGATGTGATAGTTGTGTCCATGACCCTGCTCCACAACTGGCTCCCATCTTCCACCAGTTATTCTATTTCAAGGCTGTGATGGCACAAGAGATGCGTTATTGCTGTCTGGACTCTTCCCCCTTCTCCAGTGCTCACCATGATGGCATGGAACCTAAGTGCCTCCATCTTGGTGCCTCATATATAGCCACCCCCAGTGGCCCATATCTTCAAATTATCCCTAGCATCTGGGGTCATCTCTGACATATGGAAGATGGCTAGGGCTGTCCCTATTCTCAAGCAGGACAACCCTAAGATTCTTGACAACTACTGACCGATAGCCATTTTGTCTGCTATCAGTAAACTTCTCGAGAAAGTTGTGGCTGGACAACTCATGGAGTATATTCAGTCTCATGAGCTGTTGTCTCCTGAGCAGCACGGCTTTCATAAAGGGCACAGTATATCGTCTGTCTTTGTCACTGTTGCATCTGGGATCAGAGCTGCCATGGACCAGGGTAAACTCTCTGGTGCCATCTTTATGGATCTATCCAAAGTATTTGATCTAGTTGACCATTCTCTACTCCGCTTTCAGCTCAGGTCCTTTGGTTTGTCACCCCCTGTACTCAGTTGGTTCACCAACTACCTACAGGGCAGACAGCAGCTGATCAAATATGGTAAGGTGCTGTCAGACACCACCTCTGTGTCCTCAGGTGTTCCCCAAGGTTCAGTCCTAGGGCCCCTGCTCTTTTCAATCTTTGTCAACAATCTACCCGCTACCACTTCCTACTGTAGGTCCATTCTATATGCTGATGACCTGGTCATTCTCACCCATTCTCAGGACATTGGGGTCCTAAACCACAAGCTGAGCGAGGACTTTAGGAGTATCCAATCCTGGATAACATCCCACAAGCTGGTCCTCAACCTCAAAAAAACTCAGGCCATGCTTTTTGTGTCCCTGGCCAACATGAAGGCCTCCCCTGCCCCTTTGTGTATCACTGGTCTTGATGGTGCTCCTGTTCTCATCACCAACTCCATCAAATACCTTGGAGTGACACTTGACCCTCAGCTTGAACTTGGACTCCATATCCAGAATGTATGCAGAGCCGTTAACTGCAAACAGAGTCTGGCCCATCGAGCAAAGAGAAATCTCACTTCCGCTGCTCATCTTGCACTAGCTAGAGGCGTGTTTCTCCCCTTTCTCTGCAATGGGTTCTTCCTGTTTGCTTATACCTCCAAAGCCTACCTCTCTAGGTAGACCGTCACCTAGAACAACATTTGCCATTCTGCTCTTGCTGTCCCTCATCTCACCCACTACTGTGACCTGTATAGTAAGCTTAACTGGCTCTCCTCACCCGATTACTTAAATTTTGTCTTGAGCTGTTTCACGGGCAAGGTCCTTGGTACTTGCACCCCCCCGGATTGGTGGAGCGCCTTGTGCTGGCTGCCTCCTCCTCCTACTCCCTCAGATCCCAGGGCCCTGCTGTTTTTAGGATTCCTGCCACTTGCATTCAAATGGGGGACAGAGATTTTGCCTCATGTGCCCCCAGATTATGGAACTCCCTTCCTGCCCAGGTCCACTCCTCCCCCTCCCATGCATGCCTCTGAACCTCCCTGTAGAATCATTTGAAGCTCTCCTCAGTGTGTGGTTGTTCCAAACCGCCATTATCTCACCTGGTGCCCTGCACTGAACATCCTTATAGGTTCATAGAATTAATACAAGTTCAAGGGTGGAGACCCATTTATAAACTTGCTGCCATTAACCCAACGGCAGAAACTGAAATTTTCTGTTTCTCATATATAGGTCCAAAATTACATTTAAACTGGTCAATATCTAAACTGGTGACAACAGAAACAGGCAAAGAGTTCCAAAGATGCAGAACTCTCTGAGTTATAAAATGGTTTCTTTTAGTTGAATAATTAATATAGGTTAGAAGTGTTAAATTATGTGATCTGGTGTTCTTAACATTATTAGTAAACTGTAAACATAAAGTTTTGAGCAGTGTTGGGTCCCTAGAAGCCCTATAGATTAGGCAAAGTTCACCCCTCAAGGCCCTATACTCGAGTGAGTAGAGGCCCAAAGTTCTTAGTCTTTCCTCATAAGTATGGCTGTGCAAGTTGTGAATGTTTTTAGACAATCTTCTTTGCACTTTTTTGATAGCATTTTTGGTACCTACATATGTTGGACCACAAAAGGCTGAACAATAGTCAATCTGTGAACGTACCAAGCTGGAAAATAAAGGGATAATTACTTCAACTTTATGGCTCTTAATGTGCTTGTAAACACAAGCTGTAATGCTGGTGCACTTTTTTATTGTTTTATTTATATGTGTGGTAAATTTCAGATCATTAGTAACAGTAACGCCTAAATCAATTTCGGTTTTCACTGTTTGTAATAAAGTATTATTTAGAGTGTAATGAGCAAGTTTGTTGTTTGTACCAAAGTACATAACCTGACATTTGCTGTTATTTAATATCATTTTATGCTGTTCAGCCCATATAGCTAAGTGATTTGTTATTTTGCAATTCCTTTATTGATTGTATGTCATTGGTGATACAGCCAATCTTGCAATCATCTGCATACTTATTTATCCAGACCCCGTTGGAAGTTGGTATGGTTGATATCAGGATGTTAAATAATACAGGCCCCAGAACTGATCCCTGTGGTACACTGTGGTGCAGTTTCTGAGGATGAGCCCTTGATTGTCACCCACTGGTTCCTATCTTTCAACCATGAATCTACCCATTTAATGATATGTGAGTCTAAGTTGATACAAATAAGTTGTTGCAATAGTACTGCATGTGACACGCTTTTTCACAGTCAAGATAGATTACGTCCACAGGTAGGCCACTGTCTAATGCATAACTGACAGGCTCAAAAAAGTTTATTAAGTTATTCTGGCAAGATCTACCATGTGTAAAACCATATTGTGCTATATTAATATTTTCAGTATCTAAGAGATGAGACTTAATTTCTTGTAATATTAATCTTTCCATTAATTTTACCACACAAGAGGTGAGACTGATAGGTCTTTAATTACTGGGACTATGTTTGCTTCCCTTTTTATGAATAGGAATCACAGCTACAGAGTTACAATCCTTTAGTACTATGCCTTCGCTAATCAAGGTGCTGAACAATCTAGTTAATATTCCAGATACTCGGGTGACTATTTTTTAAGGAAAATAGGTGGTACATTGTCTGGTCCAGCAGAGGAATTATTTTTAATAGATTTTATTGCGGTGATGATGTCCAAGGAAGTAAATTGTATAAATACATTTGTGCCATTAAGATTATCAAGATGTATCTCCTCTTTGATTTTATAGACACTGCAAAAAGAGGTGTTTAGTGCTTCGGCTATTTGCCATTCATCAGTGATAATATCCTGATCAATTTGGAGAGGGCCTGTCCTTGGTGAATTTCCTTTAATGGAACCTATATAATTGTAAAAGCTTTTTTTTTATTATCTTTGGTAGTGGTGGCTAAATTCTGTTCTAAATTTCTTTTGGCATTCCTTATTGCTGACTTAGTTAATTTGGCGTTTGTTTTAAATTTAAGCCGTTTATATGATGTTGGGTGCTTTTCATATCTGTTATATGTTCTTTTTTGGGATTCTATCAATTTTTTTATTTTTATGTTAAGCCATAATGGAGTTCTTCTTTTACCATGATTATACTTTTTACAAGATGGTACCCAATGATGAACACAAAAATAATTTTTTTCCCTAATTTTATCCCACATATTTTCAGTATCAAGATCAGTAAGATCTGTTTTCCAGTCCCATGAGATTAGATAATTTTTTTATGTGGTCAAAATCAGCCTTGTTAAAATTTTTCTTGACGGTAATTCCTTTAGTTATAGTATGATAACGTTTGAAAGACTAGAAAATTGTGTTATGATCACTGTCCCCCAATGGCATTAACACTCTAGGTGGGATACCAGTATCTTTTATATTTGTAAGTATAAGGTATGAGATTGCATTAGAACTTGTTCAGTTGGATGATGGCATTTATAAATCTGTTTTCCAGCGCACCTTTCCCTTGTAAAGATTTCCAACAAATATTAGGTAGATTAAAATCACCCATTAAAAATTAAGTCATCTTTAATTTTAAGGTTTTCTAGAGTATTCATAAATACTTTGATTCCTAAGCTATCCAAGTTAGGCGGGTGTTAACACAATCCAATAGTTAGCCAATCAACCAATGTATTTATTCAAGCCCATAAAATCTCTGCTTCAACCCCTGATCCAGTTATATTTTTGATTTCATGACAGCTGAGATTTTCTTTGACATACAAGGCAATGCTGACTCCGCTACTATGTGAGCGAATTTTACAAAATTATATGTATCCCTGTATATTCTGATCCCAATCCAAATCCTGAAACCATGTCTCAGTCACTCCACAGACATCAAATTTTTCCTCAGTAAGAAGGCTGTGAAGTTAACCAATCTTACTTCTCAAAATCCTGGCATTAAGAAAAACTTTAAGTTCAGATACATGTTTCGCATAAATGTTTTTATCATGTGTCATTGCTGAATGGCAAATGTTAGTATTATTTACTGTAGAGGTTGACGTATTTATCGCTACAGTTTCAAGCATATTGCCAGAGAACACAGATACATTTGGCTGGTGCCCCTCCCCCCTAGAAATTAGTTTAAAGCCTTTCCAATATAATCGTTTATATGTTTGCCAAGTAGTAATGAACCCGATTTGCTTGGGTGAAGCCCATCTCTGCAAACCAGGTCCTGTCTGTATTCAAAGCCCTCCCAGTGTGTTATTAAGTCTATATGCTGTTTAATACATAAAATCTTTCCTAAGGTATAGCCTGCCTGCATAGTTTTTGCCCTGCTCACAGTGTATATACCCTATGTATTAGGTATTGCTCTGACTGTGCCCCCACTTTTTTGGAGTCCTATACTGTATATAATTTGTATATAATGCACTGCTCTCAGCCTTGGTGACTCGATGTATATGTTCTGACCATTTGTGTGTGCCTACTGACTATGTGATGCTTCTGTTTCCCTGACTCTGTGTAACTGCCTAAAGTGTATCATGTTGTCCTATGTCGTATTTCCTTGTACTCTCCCAGGTCATACCTGAAACTAGGCAAATGTCTTATCTAGGGTACTTACCTGGTTAACAAAAGCTAAATAAATATATAACTATAGTAACCATATGAATCTTCCAGAAAATGCGCATGCCCCAACATTAACATAGTAACCACATGAAACTAATGAGAGAAAAAAAATAAATCTGAAAACTACACATCTCCACATGTGTGGGGATTGCTTTGGTAACTGAAACACTATAAAAGGACATCATAAAAATGTAATGGCAGCCAAATCAAGAGACATCATACAGGGTAAGTGTATTCCCATTTTAACTTTACAATCAGCATTGAAATATTGTTTATCCACCTGTGATATGGTAAAAAAAAACTAAGAAAAGAAATAGCAGATGCTTCAAAAAAGATAAAATAGAGAAGTGAGAAAAACAGATTTTTATATGTGCACAGCAGCCGTATTCTAAACATTTGATACAGCATCAGGTGATTTCTTGGCAAAATTTGTGATTGGTTTCAAATTCAGTAACATTTATCACTTAAGAAATGTTACAAAGTTTTAATAAGAGAATAGAGCATGTGTAATTGTTGATGAATGCAGCATTGCCTTGCTGGTAAAAATAAGCAATGACTTTGTTAATTAATACCATTACAAAAAAGATATAAAAATTAATGAAACAAAGGGGTATTATGCACAAACACATATCTGAACTGAAACATTGACTGTTGAAACTGATTAACTGGTTAATTGTGAATGTTTTAAGTGAAAACAAATGGCACAAGGGACGTTTTTTGTAAGAAATAGAATGATAGAAAATAGCAATGAATATGCTAAGTTTGGACTCAATAAAGAGAGAAACACAATTATACTATGTTAAAGAATGCTATGAGAACATACTCACTTTGTTATAAAAATTAGATATAGTCAGAAATAAGTGATCTAAAAGGAAGTACATACTATTTCCACAGCAGCAGATTTGGTCCAAGGAAAGAAGCTACATAGCTTCTCCAAAATATAAAAGAACAAAATGAAACAAACCATGCTAATGGAAACAAGGTATTTAATTTAATAAATTGTTCAATATGTGAAATAATTTGAATAATAATGGAAAATGCTTAATTTATATTGATTATGTAATTAATAGAAACATTGTCATACACAGAAAGATACCTACAGTTTCCATGATCATTAAGAATAGGATAATCAATTTAAAGGTGGGATAAAACATGTTATAAATATAATGTAAAAATATTTATTATTAAAATTGAACTAACCAAGCATACATGTAAGTTGTATAACTGATTTTTACTGTCAAAAATGTATTATAGGGAAAATAATATTTTTAACACATTTACTTGTATGAAAAAAGGAAAAAGAGAATAAGTAGTGTGTACAGTTTCTTGATGTCATAATTACTATATAAATAGAATTAATACCACTGTAAAAAAAATTATAGATCCTGATGAAGTAGTGGGACAACTATGAAACATAAATCTAAGTTGGTTGTCTTTTGTTTAAATAAAAAAACACTCAAGTCACATCTGGTGAGTGGGTCATTTTGTCTCCAATTGTTGGAATTGGCAAAAACAACTTCACCAAACAATTGCCACAGAATCATCAGTTGTTCTGCTGCAGCAACCTCGAGGTCCTGCTGCAGAATGTCAGTCTACTTTGCTGCAGTGAGCACAAGGCCCTTCCCACGTTCCCTTCAAATCAAGGATTTACAGACATGAAAGTCGTATCTCCGAAAGAAATATATTTGATAGGAGTATGCACCCCAATATTTTTCTGAATACCAGAACTAGTAGGGCAGAAAATATGAGGGTCCCTGCCCAGAAAGCAATCACTACTGAGCAGTATTCAGGAAATCAATTGGGAAAGATTTTGAAATCTCAGGGAACTTTTTTGACCAGTCAGAGGCCATTCCTTGAGCTCCCAGAAGGACCATTATGTGATTCTTTTACTTCCTTGTCATAGAAAAAATGTGTTGCTTAGCTCTGCATTTTCTGAGACTCAAATCCTATCTAGAGAATTGAAGAGATATGTGGTGCTCCACCACCCTATTTTTGTTAGATTTGTTTGTCAGCTTGTTATCATTAAGTCAGGCTTGGCTTACTGACTGTATTTTTTGTGGTCCTCTGTTTCTGAGCTCAGGTTGCAGGTACCAAAGATTGCTGTCTGCTTGCTCCCCTTCCTCTGAGTTAACTGGAACACAATTAGAGTGTGTGTGTGTGTGTGTGTGTGTTTTATGAAGTGAATGGCAGTCTCATTTTTATGTTCGCCATGCATGTGTGCACACAGCAAACATCCTGTTATGGTACTTGGCTGTTGAGAGGTGTAACACTGTCTATCCAATGCAAAGTAGTGTGAGACGGGTGTGACTGTGCCACACCAATCATCAGTCAGGCTGATCATCACACAGTTTTGGCTCCCTGAATGGAGACATCGTGAACTTGAAAAGGAAAAGCTGACCCAATCATGGGTCAGCTTTTTCCTTTGATCTACACCACCCAGCAACCAGAGCAGATCTGTGATGATCAGCCTGAAATTTCAAACATCCATGGGCTCACGCTAGTTTTAACAGACAAAACCGTCCATTGATGTCTGTTACTGGTGCCCCCATAACTGACCCTGTACCCAACCCTCCCTCTCAGCACTCCCCACACAAACATAACACTGACACTCGGGATGCCTAATCCCCCAGTGTCACCACCTTGTATGTTTTCTTCATCTATATCTATAGCCAGCAAAAAAGAAAGCTGTCCATTGATGTCTCTTGCTGGCTTCCCTGTAACTCCCCCCCCACCTGACCCTCTCACTCAGCACCCGCCACCACCCACCCACACACAGATATACAGTAACACTGACACTGGGGGTGCCCAATCCCCCAGTGTTGACACATGAAATTAAGAAAACCTTCCCTGTGTGTGTGTGTGTGTGTATATATATATATATATATATATACACACTGTATGTATAGATCTAGTAAACCTGCTAAAAAGAAAACCATCCAGCGATGTCTGCTGTGCCATTAGTGCTCCCACTCAGCACCCACCACTCCACACATCCCCCACACACAAATATAACACTGACACTGGGGGTGCCCAATCACCCAGCGTCGACTCTTGAAATAAAGAAAACCTTCCCTCTGGGTTTTTTATAAACTCTGTAAAAAGAAAACATCCAGTGATGTCTGCTGCACCAATAGTCCCCCCACCCGACCCTCCCACTCAGCACCCACCACCCACACCCTTCCCCAAGCCCTTACTTACCCACTGGGGGTCTGAC
Organism: Neoceratodus forsteri; assembly: GCA_016271365.2. NCBI lineage: Eukaryota > Metazoa > Chordata > Ceratodontiformes > Ceratodontidae > Neoceratodus > Neoceratodus forsteri. Next base: position 909,428,503 of record CM057455.1, on the reverse strand, counting down.
ACCATAATATTATCTGGACTGCAGACACTTGTCCCGCCTTCAAAGCCGGGCCTTGAACTGAGGAAATCAGGTACGAAGTTCAATGTATTTCAAAGGGGGTTTGAACTTAGTGGCACAACTTGGAAATTCTTAAATATTTTTGCCCTAAATTTTCAACATACCTTTTTGTGACCCTACCTCATGAACAACTGTAGTGAAATTAGGCAAATTTGTCCCAAAAGGTGACTCGCTGCATGAAATTACCTTTCAGGCAGGGGTTGAAACTTTTCTCTACCCTTTTCCATAAGGCAGGGTCATAAGAAGGTTATGTTTAATATTTGTTGTAAAAATACTAAAAAACAACAAGATTATGAACCTACATTGAACTTTGTGAATGCAGGCTTGTAACGCTGGTAATTTTCAATACTTTTACTCCAAATTTTAAACATAAATATTTCTTCACCACACCTCATGAATGTGACAGCTGTCATTTTTCAAATCCTGGTTAAAATATGTTTTTGCATTCTGAAAGTCGATTTCACAGTCCCTGTGTGATATCAGACAGGATCTGAAAATTTTCTCTGCACTTGTTCATGAGCTGGGGTTATAAGATGGCTATGCTGAAAATTTGAGGCAATCGTATTAAAAAACAACAAAGGTATGCGCCTGCTTTGGACTTTGTGGGTGGGATATTCAGACTGCACCAAAAAGATGTGCAATAGCAGGAGCAGGCACAAGTGCAGTGCGCCATGGTGCAATGGGAGCGATATTCAAACCAAGTGCAGGCCAAGGTGCGCCTGCGCAATGTAGTTGAATATTGCACTTGATGCACCATAGCGCAATGAGGGATGCGCAATGGAGCTGGGCCGATGCGCAATAGCACCCCTAGGGATGCGCAGGGACAAAGACAGGAAGCAGCTGTGCACCAGCCATGGATGTGCCATGTGCAGATGGGCATGCAGCAGGACAGACAGACCAACTCCCCCGGCCCCCACCAAGGCAAGGCCCCCATGAGCTCCACAACCAGATGTAAGCAGAATGGTCCACCAGCCCATGAACCCTGGTGCCAATCCAACAGCAGACATGGGCCAGCAGTCCCCACCTGCTGGGCAAGGCACCCCTGCACTGTTCCCTGGCAAACAGAGACTATAACACAAGGATGGCCAGGACCCACCCATGCTATGGCACCAAACCAATGCCGACCACCCCCGGTACAGTGATCCCGAAACACCCAGCCCAGAAGCATGACCAAACAGTGCATGGCACCAAAGGCATGCCACCACCACCACCATGACAATGCAACCCATTGCCCCATGGTGCCATGCACATCATTCCCACTGTGACCCCTCCCTGCATGTGGTGACACCATCCACTGACACCACCACAGCATACACAAGACCCCCCTGCATGGCCCCCACAGAGGCACAGCAAGGAGGTTGACCTGGCATCAGTACCTGAGGGTCCCTGCAAGTGACAAGACCCACTCCGGATGCCACCACAAGCAGGAAGGCACCCTGAATACCCACCCATGCACACACCCCAACCCAGCACTGGCCCCACCAGACAGCACAGCACCCTACTGTGGTGCATGGAGGCATGCGCCACACAGGAGGCAACAAAGGGCACATACAAAGCCCCCCAACACAATCCCAAGGGTACCCCATCAAACAGCCACACATAGCAGAGCAACAGAAGCTGCTGTTGAGTCCCATGGTGCCATGTACCTACGGCCTGCACACCACCATGTCACCAGTGAGCCTGCCATGTGGTGTGCACACCATGAACCAGACCACTGCCTGCATGCAGCAGGACCCCAAGTAACAGTCACCAGACCACAGGCACTGCTCCAGACACCATAGACTGCATGGAGGGGGGACAACAACAGCACCACCCACAGTGGCAACAGAGGCAGATGTGCAATAGACCTGGGGTCAGGATGCCAGCTGCCAGGGCACCGTGCCTGGAAGGTGGCTGGTATAGACTGCCACCGATGTCATGCCAGCATCCATGCATGTGGTGGTGGAGTCAGCAGGACTGTGTGAACCACAGACACGCAAGGGGGCACAGCCGCATGGACACAGCACACACCACCAGGGGTGGCCAGGACATAGCACATGCACCAAAGTCTGCTGCACACAGGCAAACAGTGCACAGGGCACACCACACATACCCTGGACAAAGCCCATGGCCCACACCCACACCAGTGGAGGATCCCTGGCAGACACACTCATGGCCAGGCCAGCACCACCCCACAGTTGCCATGCACACCACTGCAGCAAAGCACCATGTGCCCGCTGCAAAACAGAGAGAGACACAGTCATAGTAGGAAAAGCATGTATTAAGAAACAAATAAATATCAACAGAAACTATGTACAACTATATATATATATACAGTGGGGGAGGGGATGTGCAAGGCTACACCAAGAGGGCAAGGGCAGAGGACTATGGGAAAGGCAAAGGTAGGGGACATAGGGGTGTGGGGTACAGTCCAGGCAGGGATTGGTACTGTGCAGGTGCTGCAGGCCCTACTGGTGGCCCCTGTCGTCCCTGTCCTCCCTGTGGCAATTTCTGTGCTGCCGACATTCACCCCTCTCCATCCCCTGCAGCAGCTCCAGCATGGCCCGGGTGACCTGCAGGATCTCCTGGATGTTGCGTTCTAGGGCTGTCTGGCATGGTCCACCTAGGACAAGGGAGCAGAATCAGTATGAGTGACTGGCCAGATCAATGCAGCCCACCCAATGTGCATGGCGTACATCAGTGGCATGTGCCCCTGGGATCACATATGACCACCCACAGTGGGTTCACCCACATGATCTGCCTACCCGGGTACCCACAGCCATGCAAACTGCTGCACACCCCCACCGCCCATGCACCACACAGCACCATCGTGGCCGTCTGGCATCATGGCAATGCAGTGGGATGGCAGTGGCACAGCCAGGCACCCAGTGCACACACAGCCCACATGCAACACCCACCCACAAGTGCAGACCCACAGGATGGTGCGGAGGGCAGCGTGGGACATGCACGGCAGTAGAGGCCATGTGCGGGGGGACATGCCTCACCACTGCCCCTGCAGCCCATCATGCACAGTTGTAAAGATAAAAATGGCACTCACCTGTGTCCCGGTCAGCAGGGCACTGCTGACCCCCGGCACCACCACTGTGCCCTGCTTGCATAGCCACAACACCAGTGATGTCCTGACCTCCATGCTCTTGGGCCATCTGGGCCCTATGGCGATCCTCTGGGCCTAGTGTGGAACATGGAGAGAGTCCCATCAGTACACGTCTGAACCATAGCCCCCCCCAGCAGTGTGCATGCCCGCACAGCCCGTCTGTGCCGTGGTGGTGCAGGATGTACTTGATGCACCCCCAGAACTGGCAACACAGGTAGCGGCCCCCCCGGCAGCATGGTCTGCCGAACACTGTGCCACCGGGACAGATGGATATTACTAGTGTGGTGAAGGAGCACCTACCTGCCAGTGGCACGGTTCCCCACTGGGAATGCACCTGCAGTCTCCCTAGGCAGTCGGGATCACACCACTGGAGGTCCCCATAGCAGTGGCGACACTGCTCTGTGGTCCTGCTGCTCCCTATGGCCTCCTCGAGGCCTCTGCCACCTCCTGCCACACCGCTGTGCATGGCCTCAGGAGGGGAACCTGCCCAAACAGGGCACCCGCATGGGGCTCCACAAGAGCCACCAAGTTTACCAGTTCTACATAGGTCCACACTGGTGCTCTGGTGTGTGGCATAGTGCAGACACTGGCGAGTTCAAAATGGTGCCCAGTAGTGCACGTGCCCCACGTGCGGAGGCAGCACGGTACTGCGCTACCAGTCGCAATCATGCTGGCACTGACTGCACAATAGGGGGCAGCCATGCATCTGCACAATAGGAGGCAACCATGCAGACGCATGGTGCCTAGAGGGCAAAGGGCAGCCACAGGGTCAAGGGTCTGTCCATGCATGGAGTGCCACAGTGCCATTAGGAGGCCTCTGCATTGAGTGCAGTAGGGTGCACATGTGTGATGCCAGGCAGTGGCCTACTGCGCTGAGGTGCCATGGTGCCCACAGTGCACCATGGTATGTGTGCCCCTTCAAACATATAGCGCATGAGCGTCACAGGCACAGTGGTGGCAGTGCCCTGTACTGCCTCCCATGCACAGTGTATCAGCAGCATCGCTAGCGTAGGCATCAGCACAGTGGGCATGCGTGTTGTGGTGCCAATTGCGCACATCACAGTGGTGCACCACATCCTGAACATGCTCAACACCATTGCGCAAGGTGCAACAGTGTGATATTCAGCCAGGTTATGCTAATCAGCTCATGAGCTATTCACGGTGCATCCACTGCATTTGCATCCCATTACAGTTGCGCCAGCCCTCATTTGCATTCGATGCGCTATAAAAGTGACCTGGAAATGCATAGGCCATGGATCGGTATTGCAGTCTTTCGAGGTAGGTGCCATGCAGTTGAGATGTGGGGACAGTGGTCTGGGAGGGCTGTATGGGACTGCACAGTCCATGGTAACACCTGTCCATCTCCCCAGGCACAAGCATGACTGAGCCAGAGGATGAAGAGGAGCAGGGAAGGGTGTGGAAGAGGAGGCCCAACTTCACCAGGGTGGAATCAGATGCCCTGTTTGAGGCCTACCTCAACAGGGAGCCACTGCTCAGTGGACAGAGGGGCACACCACAGACTCATGTGGCAGCATGGGGCGAGGTGCACATGCCATCAACCAGCAGGGCAGCCACCAGCGTTCTGTCCAGGAGTGCAAGAAAAAGGTTGGCATGGACAGGAGGTGGATCAAGGATAAGGTGGCTGCCATCAGGGTGGCACATGCTGCCACTGATGGGGGCCAGCAGGACATTCCCCACCTGATGCCACTGGAGGAGCAGGTGGCTGGCAGCATGCTGAGTAGTGCCATTGAGGGTGTTCCAGGCGGAGGCTTCCAGATGAGCGGTAGCCCATCACTACATGGTAGGACCAGTGCTGGCAGTGTGTGGGTGGTGGGGGGCATGCCCCAGGGCCAGGTGGAACCACTAACAGTACTGTGTTCCTTTACAGCTCCTGAGCGTCTGCATGGGGCAGCGGTGGTGGGTGTGTCCAAAGAGGGGGCGGCCCTGAACACGGTGAAGCACCCATCCACCTCCACAGGTGTCCGAGGGACTGACCATCTGCAGCCCTGCACATCTGTCTGGACTGATGCCTGTGGTGCGGGTGCGGATATGGCCCTGGCTGTGTTCCAGCATGACGCCGCCCATGGTGTCCTGTGTGCTGAGACACAGATCAGGGCTGACTCCAGAACTGATGATGACGTGATGCACGTCCCGGACAGTGTTGTCTGTGTGACACTGGGTGATCCCACAGATGGCATCCGCCCAGGCGGATCTGCAGGTAGTGCTGGCGTGGTTGCCTGCACAACAGCCCTTGTCCAGGATGCACCTGTGGGTTCCAGTGGGGCGGCACTGATGTGCGGCCAGGGTGGTGGGGCTGTTGTTGCTGCTGTGGCCGTGCCAATGGTGCCTGGCGATCGGCAGCCGGAGGGGCAGCGTCAGCAGTTGGCCAGTGTCAATGTGGGGACAGGGGTGGAGGGCAGCAGCAGTGCACTGCGTGTGGACATACCCCAGGAAGGCAGCACTGTGTGGCACCCACCATTGAGGGGCACAGTGCAGCAGGGCCAGGAACACCATGGGGGACAACATGCTGGCCATGCAGATGACCCCTTGGATGACTACAGCTGTCTTTTCCAGGCCTCTGTGGATCAGCAGATGTGGCTCATGGCAGTGGTGGATGCACTCTGTGTGGAGCTGCACCAGGCAGAGGAGCGGTGAAGCAGGGACCATGCCCTGCTCCTGGCGAAGTTGGCTCAGCAGCGGGCAGATGTGACCGCAGCCATTGACAGGCAGACCACTGTAATGGCAACTGTCATGGCTACACTGGCCAACTGGCTGTGTACCTGGCTGCCGCACACCCCACCGAGTGCTATGTCCACCCCCCGTTCTCTGTGTCGGATGACCCCTGCCATGTCGATGCTGGGTTCGGCTGTGGGCATACCTAGCATGCCTGGTGCGGGCATGTTTGGTGGCCTGCAGACCCCTGCATGGACACAGTCATGTTCATGCAGCATCACCCCTTGGGGCCCTTCGGTGCCACCCCATGAGGCCACTGGTCAGCCTGGTACGGTTGACAGGTCTCGGCAGAGCTGCCCATGCATCCATGGCAGCCATGCTACTGTGCTGCATGACTGACCCTTCCCCCTCCACGGCCACTATCTGCCACTGCCCTGTGAGCACTGTGGTGTTCTGTGTGCATTGCATGGGTGTGGTGCCCTGCCCTGCACACACACGGTCCCTGTGCACACCGTTCCAGCTGCTGGCCACTGTGGCATGTGCATAATGATGCCAGCATAGTGCTGTCTGCCACTGTGCAATGGTGCGCAGTGTCTGAGGCACGCACAGTACCAGCCACTGGGTGTGGTTGTGTTGGGTCCTCTGGGGGGGCCTGTTGGGGTGGGCGTGCATGTGGCCCTGTGGGCAGGGGTAGGGGTGTGTGTGCCTGTGTGTGCATGCCACGTGCAACCCTGCTGTTCCCTGCCTTTGTGTGCAGTCCCACGCCCCTGACGCCATCCTCCCCAGGTGTCCACTCCTGCCTGTCTGTGGGCTGTGCCCTTGCCCTTGGTGGTTGCATGTGGCACTGTTGACCTACCTGTGTTGTCCAAAGTACTCTTCTGTGATGGTGTCCCAGAGTTGCTGGGCCATCCGGGCCAGCCGGGGATCCCTTTGCCCAAGGGGTGGCTGCCCAACACCAGCTGGACCGGCATCCTCATCAACCTCACTGCTGTCCATCTCCTCTACCTCAACAGCTATCCCACATTCAGTGGCCATGTTGTGCAGGATACAGCAGACCAGGAATAGCCCACAGGCCTTTGAGGGGCTGTACTGTAGGGCACCACCTGATGTATGCAGGCAACAGAACTGTGCCTTCAGCAGCCCGAACACCCACTCAATGACATTCCATGTTGTGGCGTGTGCCTCATTGTACTGTTGCTGCACTGGGGTCGTGGGGTGCCAGTATGGTGTGAGCAGCCAGGGCCGTAGAGGGTAACCACTGTCACCTGTATGTAGAGGGGTTTCGTTAGCATGGTGGTCTGTGACACTGTGCCATAGGCCTTCTTGGCCATTCTCCATGGCACCCCCTCCATATCCCACACACCCCCATCTGCACCCATTGACCAGCGTGCTATGCATACTCACCTACCAGGAGGCCAGTGGGGATGTCCCCACTCTCGAACCTATGGCACAGTGTGGACTGGTGCCAGATGAAGGCATCATGTGCTCCCCCTGGGTGCGTGGTACAGACATTGATTATAAGCCACCTGGCATCACACACCGCCTGACAGTTGACACTCGGGTAACCCTTGTGGTTGATGTATGCCACCCCCTCCAGGCCAGGTGGCATGTGGATGCCTACATGGGTGCAGTCTATGGCCCTGAGCACACCAGGCAACCGTGCTACCCTGTGGAACTCCTGCATGTTTGCTGTGCACTCCGCCTGTGTGCTGGGGAAATGGATGTACTTTGCAGCATGTGGCAGCAGTGCCCTGAGGAATTGTGTGAGTAGGCATGACATGGCCAACTGGGTTATGCCTGTCATATCCCCTGTTGGTCTCTGGAAGGTGCCTGTGGCAAGCAGGCACATGACAGCTGTGATCTTAGTCTCCATGGTCAGCGCATGGCTCCATCATGTGGGTGCCTGCATCTCATCACTGCACAGCTCACAGAGCTGCCTCAGAATCACCCATTTCAGGCAGTACCGGCCCACAATCTCAGTGTCACTGTGCTGTTCGAAGGTGGTGCGGGCACAGTACAGCCTGTTCTGGGCATAGTGCCACCGGGCCCTTCCACAGCCATGCCTCCCTGCTGCCTGCCTTCTTACACCCCTCATTACTGCCTCCATCTGGAAGGTGGTAATGGCCATATCCCTTGTTGGTGTTCCCCCCTGAGCAGCTGTCTACCTGCCCCCCAGCTGTGTGCTGCTGGTGCTGCCCTTGGACCGGGTCCACACCTGGCTCTTCACCACTGGCCTCCATCCTCTGCGGCATGCTCAGGCCCTCTCACACACACACACACACCTTCACTCACTTGCACACACCTCCAGTGGCCCCCCTCCACCTCCTGTCCGCGTCTACCCCCTGCTTCTTGGATTGCCTCCCTGCCCCACTGTCTCCACACTCCCCCACTATGGCTCCTCTGTGGTGCGTTCATCCTCCCCTCACTTGCTCCCTTTTGTATTGGCATTTCCACTGTTGCGCAACTTCCGCTTGCTCCACTATTGCGCACGTTGCCTACTGTTGAATATTGCACTGTGCACATTATTCCTGGTTACTCCCCCTGCACTTGTGCATGTATTCATTTCTGTTGCACTGCGGCACATTGGGTGTTGTGCTGCACAGCCACTACTGCTGAATATTGCACATTGGCGCATATCCGCTCTTGCTCAGGCGCATCCCTAGTGCGCATGGCGCATCTGCTCTGAATATCCCACCCTGTAAATCCAGGCTCATAACTTTGGTACTTTCCAATATTTTTACCCCAAATTTTCAACATTTCCATTTCATCACAGCATCTCATGAATATGATGGCTGTCATTTTTCAATTCATGGCCAAAATGCCTTTCTGCATCCTGAAAGATGATTTCACAGTCCCTGCACGAAATCACCTTTCAGGCAGAAGTTGAAGATTTTCTCTGCACTTCTTCATGAGCTGGGGTCATAAGACAGCCACTGTATGTTGAAAATTTGAGTCAAAAATATAAAAAAAAAAAAAATAGCGAAGGTATGAGCCTGCACTGAATTTTGTGAATGCAGGCTCATAACTTTGGTGCTTTGCAATATTTGTACCCCAAATTTTCAGTTTTGCCATGTCTTCATAATACCTCACGAATGTGACAACTGTAATTTTTCAAATCCTGGCCAAAATGTGTTTCTGCGTTCTGAAAGATGATTTCACAGTCCCTGCATGAAATCATCTTTCAGGCAGGAGTTGAACATTTTCTCTGCACTTGTTCATAAGATGGGGTCATAAGAAGGCTATGTTGCAAATTTGGAGCAAAACCATTAAAAAGCAATGTTATGAGCCTGCATTGCTATTTACAAATGCAGGCTTCTAATCTTTGGTACTATGTAAGCCATAAAGTGCACCACAAAGCATCTAGTACCCCAGAACTACTATACCAGTGAGGAACATCCGACATTGACAAATGCTTGTTTTATTCTGTTGTACAGTTCAGGCTCAGTTCCATGTGTGACTGAAAGGGGCCATTGATTGAATCCTCACTTCCACAGCTCACCGCACACAAGTTTCTGGGGTAAGTGTACTTTTTTTGGTGAAACTTCTCCTTCCATGTCCATGCCTGTGTGCGTGCAGTTTTTTTGAAACTGCTTTATTTCTCAGTGGGTCACACTTGATTCATTTAGTTTTGTATTGTCTGTCATCTTGTTCTGGATGTAATCCAACAGGGAAGTTTGCTGACTCAATGTTCCCAAAGCCCTCTGCAGTTTTTGTATGTGTGTACATCTTTCCTTTCTGTCTGTTTTATGTTTTGTGATGCTGCTCCCAGCATGTCTGTGTGCACACACAGACTTTCTAAACTGCTGCAGTTCTTAGTGGGTTTGGCTTGATTCACTGAGTTTTGTAATGTATGTCACATGGTTCTGGACTTGGCTTTGTGTGCAGTCAATGACAGCAGCCAGTTGACTCCCCCTATAGTAACAGTAGTGTGTTTGCAGCTGCTGATTTAATTTTCTAGGGTTTTAATTCTGGCATGTATGTTACACGAGCAATACAGAGCAATGTTAAACCAGCAACACACATACCAGAACATGTCTGATAAGTCTTACAAATATGCTTGCCCCAACCCCAGCAAATCACCATTACTGCTGGTCCCAAGCAGTATTGAGAGACTGGGGATTAGACAGTTTGGGCATATTCACCATCCTACAGTCTTTTTCTCCCCTAGCAAGCCCAGTTCTTCTTACATTAATGGGGGTAGTTTGGAAAGTAGTAAGACTGCTAGTATTAGTGGCACCAGTACCAGCAGTACTTCTGTAATCCCATCCTTCCATGACAGTAACAAGATGGTTATAGGGTTTGGGATGCCCATTGATCAGGAAGCAGTCACTACCACCAGTATTTGTCACTCAGACTTCACAGTGGCTGCTACTTCCTCAGCCACTCTGGCCATCACTATTAGTGCCACCATTATAGTGACCATAACCTCCACAGTTGCTTCCAGTACCACCACAGAAGCCACTGTGAGCACCATCACTGCAACAACTGCAGACAGTGTCATCACTACCACTACTATGACTACACCCACAGGCCAGAGAGTGCAACCACACTGGACACAACTAATGGTGATGAGAAAGAGCACTCCTCTGAGTCTGAATACCTCACAGAGCCCATACATAGATACATATATACTGTAGCTACACAGAATGTGATGGTTGATAAAGACCGCTGGGCCCACCCAGTCTGCCCAATTGTGTGTGTATGTGTTTTCCCCATATACTGCTTAATCAACATCACAATCTCTTTTCCTCTCCACACTACTGCCACAATTACTCTGTGCTCATCCCAGGCATTTTTGAACCCAGTTAGTGTTTTCACCCCCACTACCTCCTCTGGAAGGCTATTCCAACTATCCACCACCCATGCAGTGAAAACAAACTTCATCACATTCTTTCTGAAGCTACCCCCTCCAGCTTCATATTAATCCCTCTTGTTATAGAGTACCTTTTCTCCAAAAAATACTATCCTCCTGTACCTTATTAACACCTGTAAGGTATTTAAAGGTTTCTGCAATATCTCCCCTGTCCCTTTTCTCATCTTGAGTGTACATATTTAGCTCCTTTAGCCTTTCCTCTTAGGGATTTTGTTGTAGACCCTGCACCATTTTGGTAGTCCTCCTTTGTACCACCTCCACTCTACGTCCTTTCTGAGATGTGGTCTCCAGAACTGTACACAGTACTCGAGGTGAAGTCTCACCAGCAATTTATACAGTGGCAGAATCACCTCTCACTCTTTCTGCTGTATATACCCCTACCTATGCATCCCAACTTCCCACTAGCTTTTCAGACTGCCTCATCACACTGCCTAGTCACATTTAGGTCATCCAATATGATTACCTCCTAGGTCTTTTTCCTGTTTTGTCTTCATCAGAAGTACTCCACCAATTTTATACTCTGATCCTGGGTTCCTAAGGCCTAAGTGCATTATTTTACACTTGTTTTCATTAATTTTAAACCCAGCTGCCATACTCTAGATCCTCTTCCAGTCTCTTTAGATCCCTGCACATTCTATCTACCCCCCCCCCGTGTGCCCACTCTGTTATGGATCTTGGTGTCATCTGCAAAGAGACAGACCTTCCCTTCCAGTTCTTCCACTTTATCACTTCTAAAGATATTGAAAAGGACCGGTCCCAACACTGACCCCTGAGGCACCCCACTGTCACTTTCCCTTCACTGGAGAACACACCATTCACCACTACCCTCAGCGTTCTTCCTGCTAACCAGTTTCTAATCCAGGTTACTATCTTTCTATCTAACCCTAAGTTACCAACGAACTTATTAGTCTCCTGTGTCGAACCATGTTAAACACCTTGCTGAAATCTAAGTAAGCCATGCCCACTGCTCCTCCCTGATCTAGTATCTTTGTCACCCAGTCAAAGAAGTCTGTCAGATTTGTTTGGCAACCATACCCTCAGTGAATCCATGCTACCTTGGGTCCTGAAATCCATTTTATAAAAGATATTCAACAATCCTTTCCTTTAATAGTGATTCCATTATCTTACCCACCACAAATGTCAGGCTAAGAGGTCTATAATTGCTTGCCTCTTCCTTGCTTCCACATTTATGTAGTGGGAACACATCTGCTCTTCTCTGGTCCTCTGGAACCACACCAGTCTCCAGCAATTTGTTAAAAAGATCTGTCAGAGGTACAGCCAGTACCTCCACAATTTCTTTTAGTACCCTTGGATGTACCCCATCTGGCCCCATATCGTGTATTTTCAGGCTGTCAAGTGCACCTCTTAGGAGAGAGAGAGATCTAGAGTTTAACCACACTAGACATGAATACTACCCCTGTAACTATGACCAGTGGCACTCCAATTTTGTTTCCCCAGTACAGTTCTCATATTGTGAGTGTCTCTTTCATAGATGTTGGTGATCAAAAGGCACTCATCTGGGTCTGAATACGTCCCAGAGCCCAAAAAGTACTAGATATCTTATCCAAGAATGACACCTACCTCAGTAAGTGTGGGGAAGAGGTAGAACATGCCTCTTACCTTGCTGAGAATCAGACAACCGAAGCCAAAAAGAAGGAACGGTAAAGGCCAGGCAGGCTGAACAAGCAAGTTAGTCACCACCCCCCCCAAAGAAAACAAAACAATTGAACCTGGCATTTCCTATATTTCCACATACTCCGTCATAGGAACCCAGTGGGGTGCCTGTTGTTAGTGGAGAAAAGAACAAGGTGCTGTACCAAGGTCTGGTAAAGGGCAAGGCAAAGAATGCTGGTCTCCATGACTGCTGTCTGGGGACAAGTGGTGCTAATATCCATGCTGTTAAAAGTGCAGCATAGCAGTACTTCACTCTTGTCAAAGTTGATGCAACCAAGTCTGTATTCTTTGTGCCAGTGCATATGCCATGGTAAATGCTTGTCAAAGTTGGCTACCACCACAGTAATGAACCACCTAAATATATATATGCATCATCAACATCAAGTGTGGACCCATCCAAAGTACTGCGTCAGACACTATCTCTTCTGCCCTCTTCACACCAGTGACAGTCAGTTCTACTACATTAACATCACCCGGTGTGCGATCCACCATCAGAATGTCCACTATGAAGGTGCATCCCCCCCCCCAAGTCCCCATGTATCACTGTCAAGCATTCAAAATCAGCATCCCCCAATCCATAGTGGCTTTGTTGCTAATTATGCATACATTCTATGCCAGGACCAAGTACCACTGCAATCATTCAGTAGTCCAGCAGATCACATAGTTGATCTGGGAGATGAAGGCACTAGATCTGTAGCCATTTTCCATGGTGAAAGATACTACTTTCCATCGGTAGCTGCAGCATTTGCAACAAGAGAACCACGCCCTTCTATGAACCACATTGTCCTGTACTGTTGTGTGCAGAATATATCAGAGTGTGTGAAAGACAGATGAAAGGCTACTGGCACAGGCTGTTGGTGAGGTGTTGTGCTGTCTGACAATATATGGAAAACACCAATACTAATCATGCATAAATGTTCCTTTTGGTGCACTGATGTGTAGCAAACCTAGTTTCTGATGGTGGTGGTACTAAAGGAGAAGGTGGCTCTGGCTCTCCCCTTGGTGCACAGTTCACCCATATCATTGCAAGTCCACATTTTTATATGTGGGGCTCATAAGGAAGAACTGCCATCCAGTTAGCATTCTTGCATTCCTCCAGGATTTGATGAGTCTGTGAATTGAGAGCACCAACTTGCAGATGGAGTTTGTAGCAATGGGCAATGGCAATATTATACTGAAGGCCTTGAGTGACGAGCATTTTGAGGGGATCTACTGCTTTGCCCACACTCTTAATCTGGTGGTAACATGTGCCCTAAAATATACATCTGTTCCTGCCACCGCTGTAACAAAAGTCCGATCCACTTTCATCTTTCTGTCAAGACATTCAACCAACCCTATCCTTTGCAAGAGTGTCACCAGCTTCCCCAGAACTGTATGATGCAGGACATCCAATACACAATGTTATTACACAGTGATATTACAACTACTTCATACTTCAGAGGTTCCTGGAGCAGAAGTGGACCCTTCGTGCGCTCAGCATGGAGACAGACAGCAGAATATTGGGCTGTGAAAGAGGGTATGGTGAAGATGCTAATGCCATAGCAACAGAACACAAATGACCTTCAACAAAGAGTTTCAAAAAGACACTGAACAGGTTTGCAGATCAGGCTGCAAAAGAGCTACATGATACTGTACCCATCCTTACAGAACACCTGAGAGGTGAACTTGACAGTCGATTTTACAGAGTGAGGAACAGTAAATATATGCTTCTGCCACCTTGCTTGACCCACAATTTAAGTGCACAGTACTGCATGTTACTTTACTAGCATACAGATGAGTGAGTTTCAGCATCAGGTCTGCTCTGAGCTCAGTTACTGCATGTGAGAGCTGGGGGCAGTTAGGCATCCAACAGCACATAGCTTTTACCCACAGTGCAGAGTCAACAAAAACACATCATGCTACCACTCATGAGGCGAGTGAATGGGCAGAACTGAATTCCTCATTGCAGGCTGAGCAAAGGAAGAGAACAAATCAACAGTTACCATCATTTGAAAAGCTACTGGACTGCAGCTTAAGAGAAACACTTGAGTTTTTCTCAGTAAACCCATCAGGAACCTGGAGAAAAAGACTCACATCATCCCCTGAGTTGGCACAATTGGCATTTAGGTATCTCATTTACCCCTCTAGCACAATACCTTAGAGAGAATGTTTAGCACAACAAAGAATGTTTTGGGGCCTCACGGGTCAACACTGGACCTAGAGCACATCCAGCAACCATATTTTTCTTTACAGTAAAACTGAATTTGCCTGTACTGTGGTACAGCACAATTATGCACTCGAAACTGTGTAGATGGTTGAACTTGCTTTCCTTTCAATCCTGTGTTTTGCACTGCCCTCTTTCTTTGACCTATGTGCTGTTGAATCCGGCTTCCATAGCTGATTGGATTTTAATTGACTGTCTGAGCTGCCTTCTTAACTTACTAAATAGTCCATTTGTGAATTCTCCTCAAATTGTTGATTCTTCTCAAGTACAGTACTGTGCCCCTCATCCTAATTCAGGTCATGTTTTAAAATATATCTCTTTTGTATGCAATATGTCATCAGAACTTCTGACCCCCCAGTGATGGCAGGAAGCATGTGCATTTGATCATTGTGCATGAATACTTTCCCTTTACATACACTTCACTTTGAGAAGCCCAGTTGGCCCTGTACATTCATTAAGCTGAGACAAGCATTTCACTGGGCTGTTTGCATAATATCAGTTTATAATTAAATGGAGTGAATGCATTGTCTAGTCTGAAGCTTCTGATGTGTTCCTGTCCTTTTCTGTGATGTGGTGGTTTCTCCTACAAGAAGCCTTTTACAGAAGGCCAGCCCAGTGGTGCAGAGGGCTGAGGCTCTGGTGCCTCACCTGCTGCCACGCTGGCAACCGGGGTTCGGGAACAGATCAAGGTCACTTGGGGGCCAGCCGGGAGAAAGAGGATTGAGTGTCCTGTGGACTGCTGTCCTCCTTTGAGTAGGGGAGAAGTGTGTTTTGCTGCAATGAGACTCATTAACTGAAGCTGGGTGGTGCAACAGGTGAGTGTCATGGGAAGGGGACCTAACATAGATGCCTGAAATGTGCATGTGAATCAGCACACACACATGCATTATTGCACATGATTCAGTACTGGGGCAAACCAGAGGAAGAAAAGGGGAGAAAACCATATGTTCACCAGCTGCCAAGGAGGACAGCATCAGTGCCCATGGGTCCCACCTCATGTGGATGCCTGCTAGTGTGATGGCGGGGTGGTGGTGGATGGGACGCAGTGTGCTGAGCAAGAGCCAGAAGCAGGCAGAAGCTGCTGGAGGCTAAACAGCCATATGATGAAAAAGAAGTCTTTTACATGACTTTTACTTTTTTTTTAGTCTCCCAGTATTTATTCTCATAAATAAAGCCTGCCACTAGATTTGTCAAACATCTATGGGCACCATATTCAGTGCTAGATAGTTACGCTGCACACCCATTAGTGGTGCTTGTGAGAGTGCACAGCCATACTTAGGGCAATATTCTGAGAGTCTGCATGCTCCAACTGGAGCATGCCAATGGTCTGAATATGTGGCTGTGTCAACACAACACACATTGACCATGAATGGCACTCACATAGCCCCCTTACAAGAATTTGGCTCACAGGATGAACCAGAGATACTGGTCTTGATTTTAAAAGGTCTGAGACTGACACACAGACCTTGGGTCAAAAGAAATTGACATTAGCTGCATTAGGACTTGTGGCAAACCTAATTTTCCAATGCTGCCTGCAGCACAGCTGGCTCTACCTGCACACAGTGGGTCCACCATGGGCTAGGGCATAGGATCAGCACCAGTGTGAACCAGACTGTCAGGACCTACATCACTGTGATGCCTTACCAGGGATACCGGGGTATGCACATCATGGCATATGCCACCATGGAGTAGATACCATGGCTGTCCATGCACTGGCATTGAGGCCACCCTCTGGTGCAAAGAGGGCATGTCCTTGCCAGTGGCCATGGCAAGAAGTCATCATGACCGGGGGTACCCCAGCTGACCATCATCCCTGGGACCATCGCTGTACATGAGAGACAGCAGTTACATTGCTTCGCCACCTGCCATCAGCATCTTGCTAAAGATGATGGAGCCTTCAGCATACCATGGATGGCAGTGCCTGGTATAGGGATGGAATGTACAGCACAGAGATGCACTGCAGACCTTTGCATATGGAAGCAATTCCTGTGTATATAGTGAAATAGGGCTGTTCAGAACTGCCAGCTTGTGTGGTCATGGGAATCTGTGCTGTGTCAGAGAACAGTGCATATGGATGTACTTGCACTGTACACGATGTACCTTGGCTGATACTAATTGGGCACAGCACCCTCATCTCTGTGCCTACAATGTCTTTCTGACACCTCTCCCCCTCCCCCCCATCCTGCACACACCTGTAGTGCACTTTTGTACCAACCGGGGGCTGGTGTGTCCGCTGTGGGCCCTGGGTTCCCTTGGGCCACTGCCAGTGGGGTTTGTCACAGCCCTTCGTCAAACCCCTTCCATGTGCAACCTGGTTGATGCTCAGGAACAGTTGCAGCAACTACATGGACTTTGGTGCTAGGACCCCTCCTGTACTAAAATCAGGTGCATGGTCTCTTGCACACAAGACATTGATGTAAGCTGCCATTTGCCACAGCTTCCATTGATCTAAAACCACTTTTGAAAATCGAGCCCAGTGTGTCCCAAATGTGATAGCACCATTGCTCCAGTGGGTCATGCTCAGCCACAGAATGCTAATAAGCCCATAGGGCACGCAATGTGCATAGGGACAATCTGCTTACCATTGTGGGCTTGTAAGCATGCCACACAATGTCATTGTGCATGACGTGTGGAGGTACTGTGTGGATCTGTACTGCCCACCTCCCCCATGAATCACTATACAGATAGCTTAAAATAATAAGGCTATCCTATCCCTGGCCTTTAGTGGTGCCCCCAGTTGTCAGTGATTGATGATGCCTGCTGGGATGAGAAGGGGCTAACGGAGAGAAGAGAAGGAGTGGAGGGACTTGAGTGGGAGGGAAGGGGAGGAGTGTTTATTGTATGATGGGGGTCACAAGATGCCAGGGATTGGATAGAAATATTATTCTGCAGTGACTTTATGGAAATCAAGGTTGTTGGGGACTACTAGATCCCAAGGATAGGATATACAATAAATATTATCCTGCAGCAACTGTACAGTGATTGGGGAGGGGGGAACTCTAGATGCAAGGGACAGAATATAAATATTATTCTGCAGCAACTGTACAGCAATTGGAGGGAGGGGGGAACCACTAGATCCCAGGGATAGAATATAAATACTATTCTCCAGCAACTGTCTAGCGATTGGATTTGGGGACCACTAAATGCCAGGGATACGATAGACTTACTATTTTACATCATCTGTATGGCAGTCTAGGGGTGGAAGGGGAATGCTGGCAGGGTCTGACAGCTACTGTTGTTGGTCCACTACCTGGCACTTTTCTGGGGGGAAGGTGTTCATGCACCACTGTGCTCCATGATAGGAGTAGGGTTTTGAAATCACTGAACAGTGTTGCAACAGAGACTGTTTCATGCTTTCAAAACCTTTGAATATACCACTGCACCCTGTATGTAAGGGAGATCTCTCATTTGCTTTAGCACAGTGATATATTCTACACATCTGCTCTGAATATGGCCCCTGTGCCATCCAATTACATTATTCCCTGTGAGTGTGGTGGTAACATGGGTAATGCCATGCTAACCTTTTGAAAAGGGGGCTAAGAGTGTTAATTCTGTTAAAAGAAGCCTTTTTTCTAGGCATACCTCAAGCCTTCGAGTACTTATTCTCATGAAACAAATCTGCCACTGGGTGTAGTAGTCTCTGATCCCAATATTCAAAAGGTTATTGTTGCGCTAACATGACTACCAATATGATAATGGGCATAGTGCATCCGAATGGGTGGGAGTCATATTGAAAGGTGGCCAAAGCACAGTGCTCAGTGGATAGTGTGATTGTGCTAAATACACCACTGCACTTGTGAAAATTATGGAATTCTCATTCATACAGGGTGCAGCAATATACAGTATTTAGAGAATTTAAGAAGTGCTAAAAAGCTGCTTTAGCAGCTTTATTTACCCCTACAATACCCACCCTTAACAATGTGCACAGTTGTGGGTGCCACCCCACCAGCACTAGTGGTACCCTTTCAACCCTAGTCCCAGAGATAATGAAGGTTAATTCCTTGGCAGTCTAGTGGCACACCTCCCCCACCCCATGACGTGATCCCCATCTGAAATATTAAAAATAATATCAAACTCTCCCTGGTAGTCCACCGGACACATCCTTCCTCACCACATTCCCATTACAAATATCACAGTTATTCAAAACCCTTCCAAACAGTCTAGGAGTCCGTTGTCTCGATCTCCAGAATAAAATTGTGCAGTTCTCTAGTGTTACCCACTTTTGGCCTGATCTCAAGTAGTTTTACACCCCTAATCCCATTCCTCGCCTACCCACTCAGCACCCACACCTCCTTTCAGCACCTGACTCCTTTTAGCAAAGTTTGTCTCTGGCAATCAGTTGAACATTGGTTGACCACCAGCATTAGACCCCGGAGTCAGTTGAAAAAAAAATTATGACTGACTTACCACACATTATGACTGATTTTTTTCAATTAGCTTGAAATTTCTGACTTCAACTAACCGAAGAAAATCCAACCAATTTTTTCAACTTTCACCATCGTTGAGTTTTAGTATGTAGTAGTTTGTCATACTTCTTTAACTTCGCATCTTTTTTTAATTAAAATTTTGACTATAAAAGATTTCTACAGTGGCAAACAACAAACATTTTGTCCATTGGAACTGACCGACCATGCTCCACACTCTGGCCTCCTATGGGTCTGGGAACTCACCAACCGATCACCTGCGCCTGACCTGCTCCTCAACCTCATGGAGAGTCTGACTTACTCACAATGCCACCACAGTCAGAAAGAGCCCAGCCAGGCCACCAGCAGTAGATCGATGATGACAGAGCACCTTGGCTTTTCAAGTTTGGCCCCCCGGGCCCCACAGCCACCAAGCCCTCAACCAGCCAGACAAGCCAGTCTGGCATGCAGCAGACACACAGACAGACTGAGTAGTCTATGCAAGACCATCCTCCTCCTCCTTCCTACTGCCCACTGCCCAGCCCTGGCGGGCCTTACATACATATCCCATACAGTACCTTGCTCACTGTAGTAGCCTGTTGCCAGTTCAGTCCGGTGTCGGGTGATGATTCGGTCAGTGTCGGCGGGTGGCTCCATGACTCAGGCTGCCACTGCTGCTCTACTCTATGGTGGTGCCAGCGTTTTTTTGGCATTGTGTGCTCCCTCCTCCCAACCCACACAGTTGGTCCCTAACCCAGACCCACATCCCCACTCTGGTACTCCACGCAGTGGAATTAGTGCACCTACCACTACTCCTCCTCCTCGCCAAATCTGAAGACCTGACTGAGACTGAGTGACAGTCACCCGATGGGCCTGGCCGACAGGGTCATGGGTGGATCCCGACCACAATCAGACCACTGACTTGCTGCCTTCACATGATTGCTGCCTGGCTTTGCTGGAGGACTGACTGGGACCTGCACAGCCACTCACTAGTCTCTCTCTGGGCACCAGACACGTCAGGACAGTGGACACAGTTAACTTATTTGTAAATTAAAGTCTGAACCACCAGACATTGTCCCTGCAGAAAAATGCTGCTCGCTCCATTGCCCACACACCATCACAGATGTCTCCTCTCCTGACAGTCTCTTCGCCTACCTAGGCATGCACTCCCCGCCACCTCATGCAGCCAGTCACAGACACTCTCAAGCTCCTGGATTCTCCTTCTATCTCTCCTAATTGGTGGATGCTTTGTACCCAGGAGCCAGGGGTGCATTTTATTGGCTGTAAGGCTCAGTGCTGGCAGTGAAAGACTGCTAGATATTCGCGGCCCCCCTGGACCCCCGGAAAGAAAAAAAGAGAAACACACTGCAGTGCAGCACAAAAACAAACCTGGATGAGTCACGGAATCGTCGACTGCACTGAATTTCATCTCCACTATTTTATGACTGCAATCCAATGTCATTTCAACTAATTGCAACTGCATTGAATTGCAACTGACTATTTTAACTGCCAATGACTGCTCCGGGGTCTAACCAGCATAGACCCTCTTATTATTATTCCTGCTGCCATCTTAATGACGGGGCTGAGCTCACTCATACTCTAGCAACTGTTGCTTCTACAGAATGCATGCACTTGGTTCCTGTCATTCAGATGAGGGCTGGCAGAGACTGTGAAAGGGACAAGACTGCTGACTAAGGTAAGAGATATGCCTACACTGAGTGTAGAAAGGAGAAGACCTTAAAATTAATTGCAGAACATCCACTGGGAAGTTTTGTAGGGCATTGTTGCTACTGATTTTGCCATTAAGGTGTTCAACAAATAAATTGGTAAATTTATGGATAATTTTTGGATAAGCATGCACCCATCTCTATGGGAAGGATGAAGGGATTATAGCTTCTTTAGAAAGTGGGCTTAAAAATTCTAGAAATGTGAGTGGCTGGCAGGGGTACATTAACTTGCAGTGAGAGCCCTGTAAATAAAAAGAGCCAGTTGATAGTGCACCTTAACCCACTGAAGTGTCCTTGTGCTCACCCTGCTTGCTGATTGGCCTAAAGGCACCCTACTAAATCTGAAATCACCGCCATTTCTTTTCTATCACTTAGTGAGAGATAACCCCCCACATTCACTGCCAGCTGCACAACAATACCATACACCAACCTGTGCTAGGCTCATGTCATACTATATTTTTTTTAATTTTATTTACACTATCCTCTTGTCCCATGGCCCATTATTATTTATAGCAGGACTCTCTGACAGCCAACTGAGCTCTCATGCCTCCCTCGTCCAGCCACTCACTTCCTCTGCCGCTCTGTGATTGCCATTTGTAGCACTTGACTAGTGGGTGAGCCAGAGCCACAAACTGACTTTTCTGTGTTAACAGTCTTCCTGTCACAACACCCACCACAATAAAAAGCCATTTTAAATCCTAGGTGATGGTCACTTCAAAGGGGTACCTTTGTAAGTTTCAGTCCTCTTAGGATCGAAATCGCAATCCACGTACTGCATAACAAAACACTGACAGCAACTTCGGGGTAGGGATGGAGAAGTAAAGTGTTCTAGTCCGCTGCTTTTTTTTTCTCTAGTGTCTTGGTCTTCTACTGGAAATAAATCACAACACAGCTACTGCCTGGGATCTACTGTCACTACTCACTACAAGATTACAGTTGTCCTACAAGCGCTTACCTTTATTGTAACAGTACTGCGGTGCTCACACCAATTTAAACATCCCTCAAGTTCTGCTTACCCCTTACTTCTCATCACAAAGCAAACAAAAAAGAAAAGATTTTCTACGATCAACAGGTGGCCATAAACATTGAAAGTAAACCATTTCCCCAAACAACTGATGTGGGGCTTGGGGTTGGAGTAGAGGGACAGCAAACATTAAACAACCTGACTCTAAAAAGCATCTGCACCCTCTACTGGTTATTCTCTGTATACTAGTAGAGGAACTAATTTACAGCAAAACTAACGTTTTATTGCCTTTTAATTGATTTTTGTTTTTGAAATTTTTAAATATTAAATACAACTATTACCTAAAGCCCATTTTCTAAGTGCAATAATACCCTCCAGGGTGAGCAGTATGGTCAACACCAGACCTTCCAGGGCCTATAAGGCCCTCCGCCACTACACCTCTGGGCAGTCCGATATTGACTAATACCATCCACCCTGTTGGGCATTACTCCTTGCATGACTTATAAATACCTCAGCCTGCTCCTTGACTGCCACCTAAATTTTAAATCATACATTGATCAGAGGATTAAGAAAGCCCACCAAAGGCTTGGCATGCTTTACAGGATGAAACCTTTTCTAACCAAGGAAACCCAGATCCTCCTAGCCCGCAGTTTCCTGCTCCCATTATTTGACTATGAGGCTCTAGTCTACTTCCCGCCCCATTCCCAGAACAATTTTTACAGGCTCCAGAGCACCTACCACAACATTATCCATTTTGGCTATGGTCTCCCTAGACTTACCCACCACTGTGACCTTTCAGACTCACTAACTGGCCCCCCCTTGAGGACAGACTCAATAGCAAAATTGTAACCTTTTTTCACAAACTTTCCTTGGGGCTCCTTCCTGACAGCAGTGAATCCCTCTTTCCTAAGTCAGCCTTCTCCAGGACCACTAGACGGTCCTCCACCCTCTCCTTCTCTGTACCTTTCTGCCACACAACCCAAGGCCAAAACACCCTCTCCTACAATGACACCAAACTCTTTAACAATCCCCCCCCCCCCGCTGTCATCCAGTGTCCCTCTATCTCTTCCTTTAAGTACAACCTAAGGAAGCACCTGCCCCAGGCCTCCACATACAGTTGTCCTCAGTCCTGATTGTCCCACCCTGGGTACTTCTCCTTCTCACCTACTAATACAGCATGATAGTGCCCCCCATACTCCAGTTTCAGGTTTACCTGGTCTGTGAATATCTGCATACTTTGTCTCAAAATAACACTATATCCAACCAAGGCACTTGTCTCTGATTGCTTGATCTGTTGTTAATCTTTTATTGACCTGTATTTGTATTTGTTTTTGTAATCAATTGCTATCTGGTGACTGTCCTTCTGTATTGTACTTCTGTTGTGCACTTTAACTCTTATTTGTGTGTCCAAAACTGGACGCTTGTGAAAACGGGCCACTTTTGCTCACATGCTTTTCCAGTATAATTAATAAACTGAAACTGAAACTTAAGAATTGCTGGCTGTGAGAGATAAGCAATGTTATACACAGGTATAATCCTTGACTGGAATTATTATCAGTTTTTAAGAAACCCTTGTTAAAAGAATTTGGAAATAGCTAAATCTAATTATTTTCAGCCTGTACAACTAAACATTTAAATAACCTTATTAGGTGAGTGAGCTTTCACATGTTAGAGCTGGAGGACTGTTCTGCCACTATACAGAGGTTATTGTGTGTTAGATGATACATTGATTGATACTGTCAGTTTTGGAACCAATAAAACAAGCAGATAAAGTATATCTAGAAAGGACCCAGCATCAAGCTACCAAAATTATTGGTGGGTTATTGAAATAGAGTAATGCATTAAACTAGTCTTGGCCTGGTTCACTTGGTGAATGGGAGGTTAAGGGGGATTTGATCCATGATATTTAAGGTTATAAATAACAAAAAAAAAACTTTACTAATGTGAAATTTCAATTTGAGTAATAACTATGAAATGAGTAGACACAGACTGCAGTTAAAAGGTAATTCTTTTAGGACTGAGCAATGAAAATACTTTATTACACAACGAATAGTGAGTACATGGAATAGACTTCAGGCAAAGATAGAAAAATGTGATAATTTTGTCACGTTTGAAAGGGCCTCCGACACATATCTTTTTGATGGTAATAGACAACTGGTTTTGCTGTGAAGCAGGGGATTGTTTTGATGGGCTGAAGCATGTTTCCATCCTGATTACCTAGTACAGAACCTAACAAAATATTTTGGGGATGCAGTTAAACATCCGGGCCCACATATTCAAAAGAGATGCATGGCACAAAATAGAGATGCGCTGCGCTTCTTGGGAAATGTGCAGAAGCGCGATATTCAAATGGCAGAGATATGTTGTACATGTCAGAATGTGCAATCATGCATAGATAATGATTGCAGTGTAGAAACAGAGGGTGGGGACATGAATATACTGCACATTGGAATATTCGGCCAAAATGTGCGGCGCATGTACCGTACATTCCAGAGATGTGCCGCACAAAGATAGGACAACAAAAGGATGGCCTAAATTGGCCAGCCACCCACAGGCAGGCCATGGAACTGCAGAGAAGCACTCCTGAGACAGCCCTTATAGGTGCACCAGGATGTGATCCAGGCACCCACACACAGCAGTCACACCAAGACAGCAGTACCAAAAGCCACAGGTGCTGTAACGACCCTGGCACCACCCAAACAGCCACCCCCAACACCATGCCAGGGACATGGATGCCCAGCTGCCACATGCAGGTGCCATCAGGTGCACCTCTGGCACATCAGTGGTGTAGACAGCCACAGTGCAGCACATATACCAGGGGCCATGGCCTGCACCCTTGTGGCCTTCAGGGCACCATCTGGTGGTGGCATGTGCCCATTGTGATGTTTGAGGCAATGGTGACCAAGTAGCCTGGCAGTACTGGTGGCAACATGGCATGGTCTAGGGTCTGACCAGTGGCACACACCCACAGTGGCCCATGCCAGGCCCACACCACCTGGAGCCACACATAAGACACAGATGCCCCATGCTGTGTGACATTGCCACAGGGGCACTGCGGTGGGTTGGTGTGATGTTCCAGTGCAAGATATTGCACAACTGTGGGCAGTAGGGGGC
The DNA here is from genome assembly GCA_016271365.2 of Neoceratodus forsteri. Classification (NCBI taxonomy): domain Eukaryota; kingdom Metazoa; phylum Chordata; order Ceratodontiformes; family Ceratodontidae; genus Neoceratodus; species Neoceratodus forsteri. The sequence continues at coordinate 909,403,721 of CM057455.1, read as the reverse complement.
AGAGGTCACACCACCTGTGGCCTGGAGGCAACATGGTCATGCCTTATGGACACTGGACCCTTCCAGTGTTGGGTGTGTGGCCACCACGGGCATGTGCTTGGCCAGTGTTGGGGTGGCCACTCAGGTTACCAAGACAGTTCCAAGTGAGTCCCACTTACTTGGGTACCCAGTCACTGTCTAAACCCGACATCCATTGTCTTTCTCATCCCTTATCCATCATTTTGGGGTATGTGAGGCACTGTAGGTGAATGTAAGATGCATACAGGGCTAGTGTATCACACTCATGTTATTGGAGTATGTCACCATGGGCCCTCTTCTATTGCTTGTCTAGGTGGGCTCCTGTGGCCACTGTCCTGGTGGGCCTCTGTACCCCATCAAACCTTGATATCTGAAATATCACGTATGGCAAAATCCTGTCCAGGTGTTGCCATATGTGACATTTCAGGTATTGAGACCTCCATGGAAGTAATAAAATAAGTAAATTAGGTTACCACCACTGCTGCTACAATAAGGGTAGTAGTGTTAGAGACGTCAGAAAAAGGATGGATTACCCATAATTGCTTGCACCCGCTGCATCAGGACCCGTACGGCGCTTCCGTGTTCGCCGAAAAGTTTCGGCACTTTGTTTGAATATACGGATTGCATCAAAAATTATGTTCACAGCAGCCCCGGACTCCCGCAGCTGTTTTTAAAGGTAGGTGAGGATGGGAGCGGGCTGGGAATTGTCTTTGCAGGTCACCTTTAACTGCTGCTCAAGCCATTATTCACTCTGTACCAAGCTGATGCTTAGTCAGGGCCCAGTCAGCTGCTTATGAGATTTCTCCATGGCTTGGTTGGGAGCATATGTGATGGTGTCTGCATAGTGAGGAACTAACACTCGAGCCACCACTCACTTTTTCCCACCTACACTAAATTGCCATTGAGCCACCACTCTCTACTGTTACCCAGCTGATATCTGGGGCCAATGTGCATGACAGACATGACTCATTTAAAGAAAGCAGACATTTTGGCAAGCTTAAACCTTACTGACCAGCCCACTGCTGCCACAGACCGTGACTTGAGCCTGGCTGCTGAAATGTACAAGTGGAAGGATTTGACCCAGACAAAATGACCTGTTGGCTGGCATCTTTTCTTGCCTGTGATTATGTTGTGAATTTTAATCATGCATAAGAGGAGGGCTCAGACAATCAAGTTGCTGGATTTTTGGTACCCAGTTCATAATATCCATTTGGGTATTGCTGCAGCCAAGGCAACAGAAGTCAGCTGCAGGTATGCATGAATTAATGTTAGTGAAGGCGTTCCAGGTAGTAAATGATAGAAAAGGTCAGGCAGTCTGGTAGTCTAGTAGGCTGCAACCCTGGTCTCAGAGGTTCACCGATGCCCTGAATTAAATACTGTAAATGCCCCACAGAAGTGGGCTAGCAACTAACTGTAGAGATGACGATACAGCTTTTGGCAATGGATGAAGTTGGGTGCAGGCCACAAAATGTGAGCCCTCAGAGCAGGATTCAGTTGATCTGTAATTCAGTAAAAAAGGATAATTGGGGGGACATGTTGCTTGCCTTCAATAGTTATGCCAGCTGGGTTTCTTATCTCTATCTACCAATAACAGCATCCTTACAATAGCCAGGCAATCACCTGCCATAACTCCAGCCTAAATGGACAGAGACAAACAGTGTTACCTGCTGGAGCTGCTGACCAAATTTGATGAAGGGGATCCCCTCAGAACTGAAATTTTTCTTGGCTTCTTGCTACAGCCTTGAGGATGAGGCCTCCAGTCCTGCATCCCCGAGATGGCGTCCTCGGCTGGTCCAGAGGAAGGCTCCAGCATGCTAGAAATAAAAAGTTTGTTTGCTCAGCTTATTGATCAAATGGGAAAACTAGAACTTGCAACTCAAAATACAAAGGCAGACATGATCTCACTCTCTCACAGAACTGATAGGTTTCATAGGTACTGTAGGTATGGAGCAAAACAGACTTACGTCCATGGTGCTCACCAGCTGACTTAAAGGGGGACTGAAATTTTAAGAGCATCTAGATTGAGTTTGAAGCTTTCCATAGATGGGCTGCTTACTACTTTTTGAGGCAGAGCATTCCAAGATGCCACGACCCTTTGACCGAACCACATTTTTCTTCTCCAAATTCTGCAGTTCTCACTTTTTAGCTGAAGAGAATGTGCCCTAGCAGAGTAGTGTTTGTTCCAAAGTTGCAAACCTAGTCTTTCCCAAAGGTCATTATCTGAACATGCTCTAAATAATATGCACATATCTCCCCTCCATCTTCTGTATTCCAAAGAGAACAACCTTAGTTCACTGTCTATTTTGATGTTCTTTGTCCTCCATGCCTCTAATAGATCTTATAGCTCTCCTTTGTATTCTCTCAATTCCTTCAATCTCATTTTTTTGGTATGGGGACCAGACTTGCACCCTGTATTCCAGAATAGGCCTCCCCAGTGCTCCAAACAATGGAATCAAACCCCCTCTGTCTCTACTGGCAATATGTCTCAATATGCAGTTCAACACTCCATTTGCCCTTCTGATGAGTTTATTGCAATGAGTTTTGAATTGATGATCATTTGTAATGATTATCCCCAAATCCCTTTCTTCTGTGACAACTTTCAGACTTTTTTTACCTAACAGGTAGGGCTGTTTGGGATTTTGTTTATCCAGATGCATGACCATGCATTTATCTGGATTTAGTGGAAGATTGAAGGTATTACACCATAGTTCTATATGGTCAAAGGCTTTCTGCATACTAGAGTTTATTTGTTGATGCCCCACTTCCACACCAAGCCTACAGTCATTTGCAAACTTGATAATCCAGACCCCCATCTGCTTGCACTTTAGTTGTGAGATATAAATATTTAAAAGACAAGGCCCTAACACTGACCCTTGTGGCACCCCACTTGTTATTTCTGACCAGTCAGAGTAAGTGCCTTTTATGCTCACTCTTTGTCTCCTATCACTGAGCCATTAATGGATCCAAGAAATTACATTACCATCAACACCTGTAGAATTTAAAATTTTGACTATTTCATGATGGGATAATTTATCGAAAGCTTTTGTGAAATCTAAGAATAAAACATTCACATATTAGCCCATGTCCAGGCATTTGCTGGCCCTGTTATAAAATTCCAGCGTGTTTGTCTGGCATGATCATTCCTTAGTGAAACTGTGTTGCGTAACATCACCCAGCTGGTTTATCTGAATGTAATCCATTATATAATCCTTAATAATTCTCTCCAGTATTTTACAAAGTGTGCTTGTTAGGCTCACAGGCCTGTAGTTTGATGTAGATTTTTTGTCTCCTTTCTTGTAAAGGGGAATGACAGTGGCTAGTCTCCATGACCCTGGTACATCCCCCATGTCCAGTGTCTGCTGAAAGACATGACTAATTGGTGCTGCCAGTTCCTCTGCCAGTTCCCTAAGTATCCTCAGGTGGAAACCATCTGACCCTAATGATTTATTCTGGTCTAAGAAGCCCAATCTATACTTAATTTGCTTGGGGTCAATAGATATTGGATTTAGAGTGATTTCTGGTTTCTGTCCTCTAAATTTTTCGGTGTCTTTTTGGCTATATACTGTTGAAAAGAATTTATTTTGGACCACAGCCATTTCTTTATTTGAGGATGCCAATGACCCATCTGTGTTAACCAGTGGCCTTAGACTGTTAGATACCTTTTTGTTGTTGTTAATATAAGAGTAAAATAGCTTATAGTTATCCTTTGTTTTAATAGCTACGTTTACCTCATAATCCGCTTTAGCCTTCTTGATGTCTTTTTTAAAAGATCTCTGAAGTTCTCAGAAGTTCTCCCAGCTGTTACTCTTTCTGTTACCTTTCAGAACTTTGTATAGTTTGTGTTTCTTTTTGATACTTTTTTCATTTTCATGTTTGACCAATATAGGCCCAGATATTCAAACTGCGCCCAAAATGTGCGCAACAGCAGGAGCAAGCACAAACCAATTGCGCATATGCGCAACAGGCGCGATATTCAAACATGGAGCAGAACAAATTGCGCAAGCAGCCAACGTCTGAATATCGCACATACTGTGCCATAGCGCAACCAGGAAGGAGAAGCTGAGCAGAAAGGTTGCGCTATAGCGCAACCAGGGCAGCCCAGCTGAGCAGTCCAGAGGTGCCATAGCGCAAACAGAGCCTCCCCCCCAAAAGCAATGGAACTGCACATCCAGGGAGGCAGGCTGGGGCCCACCGCCAGCCATGCCACACATGGGCACAGGAACACACTGCAGAACCAACAAAACACCTGCACACCCCAAGCACAGCATCACTGGGGGTGGGACGGATGATCTACTGGCCCATGGGGACAAGCCAACAAAGCACAGCAGAGCCATGACGCCCCAGCACAACCACAGGCAGGCTGAGAGTGCCACACACAGGGGTTGACAACCACAGTGCACATCAGCCCCCCCGTATGCACAGCACACCCTGCACCGTGACCCCAAGACACCACCCATGTGCAGTGACTGGCACTGCAGGAAACCATGCATCCCCCCCGGCACACGTCAACCCCATGCAGCAGAGAAGCATACAAGCCAGACACACCCTGTGCACCCAGCAGTGGGTGGCAGCAGACGGCAAGACCAACAGAAAGTCACTGCCATGCTGGAGATACCTCCCCATGCACACACACGCGCACACACACACACACACACACACACACACACACACACACACACCCAGGACCATACCACCCCAGATGGCATGTACACCACTGCAACTGAGCAACCATAGCCAGCTGCAAATCAGAGACCAACACAGTATTCATATCAAAATATAAATGTATTATCAAAAATGTAAAGCACAAAACAATCAACCATAACTATTTACAAGGGGGGGTACGGGTACAAGGTAGGGGTGGGCAAGGGGTAGGGATGAACAACTTGGAGAGGGAAGGCAGGGTGGTAGGGATGGGTGAAGTGGGAAGGGTAATGTGGCCTAAGGCCCAGCAGGCTGGTCCTCCTCTGCCCGGTGCCGCTGTTCCCGGCGATGCCTCCTCCACAGGCCATGTCTACGGATGTCACTGAGGATGGCCTGGTTGTCTAGGGACACTTGTGTCAGCCCACGTATCTCCCGCTGTATCCTCCTGAGAACAGTGAGGCCTAGGAAAATGGGAACACAGTCAATGGCTGTGACTGACCACAACCCTGAACACCACCCAACCTGCAAGCCATATAGCCCAATGTCCCGCACCTGTGATGGCATGCACCCACCCACAGTGAACATGCACATGGCCATCACAAACAGGCGGCACCAGCTATGTGCACCACTGCACACACACACGCTGCCCGTGTCCATCACAGCACAAACAAGGCTGTCAAGTGACGTGGCAACGTGGTGTGATGCCAGTTACACAGCTATGTGCCCAGTGCATGCATGGACCACCAGTGACTCATACACAGACATGCTGTGACACTGGACAGTGATGCATGTCGCCTGTGTCATGCATGGTTGTGTTGTGCATGGCTGGTGGTCTTGCCCCCCCCAGCATGCAATAGCATCCATGAAGTAATGATACTCACACTCCTCAAGCAGCTGGGTCTGCCGCTGCTGCTGCTGCTGGGGCGCACCACCCACAGCACCACCGATCGGCACCAGGGCCCTGGCACGACCCTCCTCACCCCATGCCTGCATCCTCACATCCCGGCCTGTGGGAGACATATGTTGAGAAAAACATCAGTGTGACTCCAAAGCAGACTGCCCACTGCCCCAGTGAGAGTGCCTGCCCACACAGCCAGACCCATGCATCTCACACCTGCACACACTACGCAGCCAACCATGGCAGAGCCATCACCTATGCACAGCCACCAAAACACACTCACACCCCTACAGAGAATACAGGTGCATAGATGGTACACCCACCTGGCCTAGGCACCACGCCCCTCCTGGCACATGACCGTAGCCGCTTCAGAAGATGAGAATCCCTCCTGCGGAGGTCACTGTACCGGTGCCGGCACTGCTCAGCTGACCGGCACCGCCCAGTGACCCCCACCAGGTCACTGGCCACTTGCTGCCAGACCTGGGTCCTAGCAATGGTGAGGGTCACCTCACCATACAGTGCCCCATAGTGGGGCTCCACCAGGGCCACCAAGTTGGCCACTTCTAACAGGGCTCCACTGCACTGCTCTCCTGCGTGCCATGGTACCAAATTTACAGCAGGCAATATGGCGCCCCGCTGCGCCGTAACCCCACGTGGAGATGTTGTGCAATAGACCACCATAGGTTCCAATCACGCTGTTCGAACAGTGCCGTCACTTCACATAGCGCTGTCACCAGACTGCGCAATAGGGCCATACACATGGCAGTTGAACAGCGCCAGGGGGCAAATGTCGGACACCAGGTCATGGGCAATGACGCAAGGCCACGCACAGCACCATCTGATGTATACACATCCTGCGCGACTGACCACCTGCGTACCAGTGCCACAGTGGACTATTGCGCAATAGTGCCACAGCGCCATATAGTGCCCAGTGCTGTAGCGCCACTGGCACAATGGTGGCCATGGCCTGAATTGCCGATCGCGCACAGCATGTCAGCAGCGTGGCAGATGCCTGCGTAAGCTATCTGGGCATGCGCAATGCAGTGTACCACACAGTCACAGATCTGCGCCATTGGCTCAGCCGACTCAACCGTATTGCGCAAAGTGCAACTTCGCGATATTCAGCCGACACATGCAAATCATCTGATCAGCCATTCAAAGGTGCAGTGGCACGATTTGCATCTCATTATAGTTGCTCCACTCCTAATTTGCATGCATTGCACTATAAATGTGCGACATTGGGCTGCGCTGGCCAGATTCCGGTACTGCAGGTGAGAGGTGAGTTGCGTGCTGTGTGATGTTCTGGACAATGGTCATGGGAAAATGCTGTAGACTGCACAGTGACAGGTGTCCACTTCCCCCCATACAGATCGCCATGACCGAGCAGAGACAAGGTGAGGGTGAGGATGGTGGGCGTATGAGGAGGCCCAACTTTACCCCAGCAGAGACAGAGGCCCTCTTCCAGGCCTACCTGGAGGAGGAGCCACTACTGAGTGGACGGAGGGGCACCCCTCAGTCCAGTGTGGCTGCATGGGAGGGGGTAGCTCGGGCCGTGAACCTGCACGGAAGCCACCAGCGCTCCGTGCAGGAATGCAAGAAGAAGATGGGGACAGACCGCAGGAGGTTGAAGGAGAAGGTGGCAGCCTTCAGGGCGGCACGTGCTGGCACTGGCGGGGGCCAGCCAGCGGTGTTGGAGCTGACCCCAGCTGAGGAGAGACTGGCTGCATCAATGCAGCGGAGCGCTATTGAGGGCGTACCAGGAGGTGGATTCCAGACAGGTGGAAGCCCATCACTGCACGGTATGACATGGTGGTGGTGTTGGGGGGGGGGAAGGTTGTTCACATGCACTCACATGTACTCTCTTTCTGTTACAGATCCTGTTCGTTTTCAGGAGACGGTGGTGGTGGGTCCAGGCAGTGATGATGACCTGCTGGACATGGAGGAGGGTCCATCCACCTCTGTCACCAGCCAGCATGCACTGCAGCAGCATGCACGCTGGGCCGCCAACTCTGGTGTCGGTGATTTGGGTGTGGGGGGTGCACAGCCTGTGTCTCAGCAGTCTGGCATGCAAGCATGCCAGCACACTGTGACTGTGGCTGTAGCACGTACCTGCACCATTGATGATGCAAGGACTGCAATGGGCAGTGATAGGTGTGTGTCCCATGACGGACACACAGCAGGCCAGCACGTGCCCCTGGACCTTTCTGGTTCCAACTTGTGTACCAGCATGTTGGCACAGTCCCAGGCTGTGCCTGTCAGCACCGTGGGCAGCACCAGTGGCTGTGCAGGTGTCTGGCACTGTTGCGGACACAGCGGTGGAACGAGTGGACCCTGGGGCACAGCGGTTGGAGGGGCAGCAGCAGCAGTAACCCACCAGGTCTGGGGGTACAGTGTCAAGCGGTGGCACATGTCCGCTGCCCTTTGATCCACCCATTCCTGGTCCTGGCGAACAGCGCCCACCCTCAAGGGGTGTTGTGCATCAGGACCTTCCACACCCTGGGGGACAGGATGCCGTTGGGGTACAGTACCCATTGGACGAGCACACCCGCCTGCTGCAGGAATCAGTACAGCAGCAGAGGCTGGTTGCAATGTCCATGGAGGCACTGTCTGTGGCTGTGGAGCGGCACAGCAGAGAGTGTGCTCTGGACCGTGCAGAGCTGGTTCGTATGCAGATGGATGTGACCACCGCCATTGACAGGCTGACCCAGGCAGTGGTCTCTGTCGTGGACGCATTGGGCACACAGTCAGGTGCCCCTGTACCGCACACCCCACACAGTTCACTCTCACCTCCCCATTCCCGGCGTTGTGCGACACCAGGCCTGTCGACGCCAGGTTCTGCTGTGGCCATCCCGAGCACCCCTGGTGCAGGTTTGTTCGGCATGCTGCAGACCCCTGTGTGGGCAAGGTCGCATTCACGCAGTGGGACCCCTGGTGGTCCAACAGTGCCACCCCATGTGGCCCCTGCTCAGCCTGCCAGGGCTGTTGGGTCATGGCGGGGCTGCCCACGCATCCGCAGTGGCCGTGGGACAGTGCTACATGACTGACCTGTCTCCCAGTGCGGGCCCTGTCTGGTGCTGCCCTGTGTGCAATGTGTGTCATGGTGGGCAGTGCACTGCTGGGTGCTCTGCTCAACACGCCGACACACGGACCACCTGCACACCCTCCCAACTGCTGTCCACAGGTGCGTGTGCATGATGATGCCTGCATTGTACTGTACACCAAGGTGCAAGGGTGCCAGCATCTGACACACGTACTTGGACAGTACAGGTGGTGGGGTGGTCGGTGGTTCTGTGTTAGCAATGTCAGTTCTGCTGTGCTGTGCATCTGCCCATGTACGCTCTGTGCCTGGTATGTGTGTGTCCATATGAGTGTTCACCCCTCCCTGATGGTATGTTTGCATGCCTGGACCCTTCCACTCCCCTGGCCGTCATGCACCCCTGGTGTGTTACCCAGTGTGCCTGTGGTTTGCGCATGGACAGTGTTGGCTGCACATGTACCCTTGACTTACCTGTGTTCTGCATAGTGCTCCTCTGTGATGGTGTCCCGGTGCAGCTGGGCCTGCCGGATCAGTCGGGGGTCCCGCCGTCCTAGGAGGGGCTGCTCATCACCATCAGCACCGGCGCCACTGGCGTCCCCATCTCTGTCCCCCTCTTCAACCTGTAGGGCTATCCCATAGTCTTTGGCCATGTTGTGCAGGATGCAACAGGCCAGGAATATCCCACAGGCCTTTTGGGGGCTGTACTGTAGGGCACCGCCGGAGGTGTCTAGGCATCGGAAGCGTGCCTTGAGCATCCCAAACACCCGCTCTATGATGTTGTGTGTGGAAGCATGTGCCTCATTATAGCGTTGCTGCGATGGGGTCATGGGGTGCCGGTACGGTGTGAGCAGCCAGGGACGGAGTGGGTATCCGCTGTCACCTGTGTGGAGATAGTGGAGATCAGTCTCATGTTCAGGTCCATATTGCCCATATCCCTGTGTGCCACTACCATGGCACCTGTGGCATTCCCACCCTTGCCCTGAGTTTTCATTCCATACATGTGTACTCACCCACTAGATGGCCTGTGGGGATGTCCCCACTCTCGAATCGATGGCACAGTGCGGACTGATACCATATGAAGGCATCATGTGCTCCACCAGAGTGTGTGGCACAGACATTGATTACGCGCCCAGTGGCATCACACACCACCTGGCAGTTGACACTGGAGAAGCCCTTTCTGTTCCTATATGCAGCCCCATCAGGGCCAGGTGGCGTGCGAATGGCCACATGGGTGCAGTCTATGGCCCCTAGCATGCCAGGCATATGTGCTACCCTGTGGAACTCCTGCATGTTTGCTGTACGCTCTGCCGTGGTGCTGGGGAAATGGATGTACTCCGCAGCATGTGGCAGCAGTGCGCTGAGGAATTGGGTGAGGATGCGTGACGTGGCCGACTGTGTGATGCCTGTGGTGTCCCCTGTTGGCCTCTGGAAGGTGCCCATGGTGAGCAGGCACATGCAGGCTGTCACCTTGGTCTCCACTGACAGAGCGTGACTCCGTCGTGAGGGTGCCTGCATCACATCACTGCACAGCTCACAGAGCCATCTCAGTATTGCCCTGTTCAGGCAGTACCGGCCCATGATCTCTACATCTGTGTACAGCTCAAAGCTGATGTGAGCACGGTACTGCCTGTTGGGGGCATACCGACGACGGGCCCTTCCACGGCCACGTCCCCCTGCAGCATGCATTCTCACCCCCCTCATTACAGCTTCCATGTGGAAGCTGGCACTGTCCATCTCCCTGGCTTCTGACCGCCCCGGCTGCTGTTGCTGTGTTACCCCCGCTGTCCTCACTGCTACTTCCACTGCATCGGGCACCCCCCGCTGGCCTCTACAGCCTATGGCCCACGCTTGCCTTGCCTGCCCTAGCCTGTCACTGTCTGTCTGTCTGTCTGTCTGTCTCTCTCTCTCTCTCCCCCACTTGGCATCCTTGTAGCGTTCTTGTGCCGCTTCCTTGAGCCTTTTTATTTTGGCTTATTTCCGCTAGTGCGCAATTTCCAGCTGTTCCGCTGTTGCACATTGCGCAAGTCTTTGAATATCGCATTGCGCTCTTTATGCATGGATCCACCCCTTCAGTTGTGCATGCCTTCATTTGCATTGTGCTGTTGCTCAGCATGTTTTCAGTGGCGCAACTGCCTCCTTCTGAATATCGCAAAATGGCGCATTTTTGGACTTGCGCATGCGCACCTCTGTTACGCATGGCGCAACCCTTTTGAATATCCGGGCCATAGAGTTTTGGACCCCTTATTATATTTCTTTTTACAGGGTATATTGGACTGAATGCCATGATTTAGTTTGTCTATTAGAGCATTATACATTTGGTCTACATTTTTGTTTTTAAAATCCTCTAACCATTCCCATGTAGATAATTCATATTTAAAGGAGGCAAAGTTTGCTTTTTTTAAATCTAGCATGTGGTGTATGTGTCCCCTGTTTGTTGCACCATATTTTTTATGATGGTAAAAGTGATCATATCGTGGTCACTATCCCCTAGTGGTGTGGTTACCCTACAGTCTCTGATATCAGCACCCATGTTTGTCAGAATCACATCTAATACATTTCCCCCTCTTGTATATTGTCTAACCAATTGTTCCAGGCCAATTTGATCAAAGATTTCTAGGTAGGTGTGTTCAGTTTTTCCTGAACTCTTTCAGGAATTCTATTTGATACTTAGTAAATTGAAATCCCCTAACATAATAATTCTGTCTGCTGGGTTTTAAATTTGATATGCAGCTTTGTAAGACTGCATCATCACTTTTTTCATGGAAGGTGTTCTATACACTGCCCCAACATTATTTTGTGGGATTTAACAGGTGTGATTTTCAGCCATATGTGCTCCACATTTTCTGATTGGATAGAGATTTCTTCTACTTGTATCTCTTTGGACACATATATTGCTACTCCACCACCTTTTCTATATTCCCTTGATCTAAAAAAAAGATTGTAAGCCACTGTGTTTTGATCCCATTGGTGGTTTACATCCCACCAGGTTTCTGTAATTACACAAATTTTTATGTGTTGTTATTCCATTATGAGTAGAGATGCAGTAAATTTAAATTTTTCATGGGCACTTTGTGTTGTCACTCCACCACCCGGAGTGGCCAATGCAAAAGGGTCACTTCGCCTTGTAATTATTACTTCACATTGTCATTCTGCCTTAATGCAAAGTAAGGTGAAGTGACAATAATATTGGCAGCTCTTCACAAACACAGTCACCAAAATTAATGTGCATCCCCAAAATGCTCAAGTCTTATGTCCAGAAAACTCCCCAGTGCTGACAGTGATGAAGTGAAATGAGAGCACAAGAAAAGCAAAGTCTCCCAGAATTAATAGTGCACTCAGACATCTTGTGTGCAGTGGTCACACTCAGTCACCATAATTAATTTGAATCCCCAAAATGCTACTGTCTTGTGTCCAGAAAATTCTCCAGTGCTGATGAAGTGAAATGAGAGGGTAACAAAAAATGCAGGGTGGGATATTCAAAAGGGTTGCGCTATGCGCAATAGGGTTGCGCCACCGCAAGTCCAAAAATGCGCCATTCAGCAATATTCAGCGGGAGGCAGTTGCGCTACTGAAAACATGCTGAGCAACAACACAATGCAAATGAAGGCATGCACAACCGAAGGGGGTGGATCCATGCATAAAGAGCGCAATGCGATATTCAAAGGCTTGTGCAATGCGCAACAGTGGATCAGCCAGAAGTTGCGCCATGGTGGAAATGAGCCAAAATAAAAAGGCTCAAGGAAGAGGCACAAGAACTCGATAGGGAATGCTCATGAGGCAGCAACAGAGAGCAGGCCACAGCAGCAACCAGTGCAGGCCAGGGAGTAGGCAGGACAGAATAGTGGCAGCTGAAGGCGTGTGGGGCCACAAAGTTCGGAGGCCAGTAGGTGTACCCGGTGCAGTGGAGGTAGCAGTCAGGACAGCGGGGGGAACAAAACAACAACAGCTTGGGGGGGACACAAGCCAGGGAGATGGACAGTGCCACCTTCCACATGGAAGCTGTAGTGAGGGGGGTGAGAAGGCATGCTGCAGGGGGACGTGGCCATGGAAGGGCCCATTGGCAGTACGCCCCCAACAGGCAGTACCGTGCCCACATCAGCTTTGAGTTGTATTCAGATGTTGAGATTGTGGGCCAGTACCACCTGAACAGGGCAATACTGAGGTGGCTCTGTGAGCTGTGCAGTGATGTGATGCAGGTACCCTCAAGACGGAGTCACGCTCTGTCAGTGGAGACAAAGGTAACAGCCTGCATGTGCTTGCTCACCACGGGTACCTTCCAGAGACCAACAGGGGACACCACAGGCATAACCCAGTCAGCCACGTCACACATCCTCACCCAATTCCTCAGCGCACTGCTGCCACATGCTACGGGAGTACATCCATTTCCCCAGCACCGGCAGAGTGTACAGCAAACTATAGGTTTCTGGGGTAGCACATATGCCTGGCGTGTTAGGGGAAAAGACTGCACCATGTGGCTATTCGCACACCACCTGGCCCCGATGGGGCCGCATATCACAACTGGAAGGGGTTCTCCAGTGTCAACTGCCAGGTGGTGTGTGATGCCAGTGGGCGCATCATCAATGACTGTGCCACTCACCCTGCCAGAGCACATGATTCATTCATATGGTACCAGTCTGCACTGTGCCATCGATTCGAGAGTGGGGACATCCCCACAGGACACCTACTGGGTGAGTATGCATGTAGGAGCGGCAAAGTTGGGGGATGGGTGGGCAAGCCACAGGTGCCATGGGAGTGGCACACAGGGCTAGGGACAATATGGTCCTGAACATGACACTAACCTCCACTATCTCCACACAGGTGACAGTGGATACCCACTCGTCCCTGGCTGCTCACACACCTACCGCGCCCACAACCCCATCGCAGCAATGCTTCAATGAGGCACATGCCGCCACACGCAACATCATCGAGCGGGTGTTTTGGATGCTGAAGGCACGCTTCCGATGCCTAGACACCTCCGGCAGTGCCCTACAGTACAGCCTCTCAAAGGCCTGTGGGATATTCCTGGCCTGTTGTATCCTGCACAACATGGCCAAAGACTGTGGAATAGCCATACAGGTCAAGGAGGGGGACAGCGATGGGGACGCTGGTGACACCCGTGATGATAGGGATGAGCAGTCCCCCCTTGGAGGGCGTGACCCCCGACTGATCTGGCTGGCCCAGCTGCACCGGGACACCATCACAGAGGAACGCCCGCTGCCAGGTAAGTCATGGGGCCATGTCAAACAACACTGTCCAGGGGCAACCCACATACACACAGGGTAACACACCAGGGGTGCATGATGGCGAGGGGAGTGGAAGGGTACAGGTGCACAAACACACAACCAGGGAGGAGTGAATAGTTACACACTACATGGACAGACACACACACACCAGGCACAAAGTGCACAGGGGCAGGTGCACAGCAGAGCAGGAACAGACATGTCAAACACATAGATCCACAGACCACCCCCACCACCTGTACTGTTCATATACGTGTATCAGATGCTGGGCACCCTTGCACCTTGGTGTACAGTACAATGCAGGCATCATCATGCACACGCACCTGTGGACAGCAGTTGGGTGGGTGTGCAGGTGGTCCATGTGTCGGTGTGTTGGGCAGGGCACCCACCGGTGCACTGCCCACCATGACACACATTGCACACAGGGCAGCACCAGACAGGGCCCGCACTGGGAGACAGGTCAGTCATGTGGCACTGTGCCATGGCCACCTGGCATGCATGGGCAGCCCCGCTGAGACCCAGCAGCACTGGCAGGCTGAGCATGGGCCACATGGGGTGGCACTGATGGACCACCAGGGGTCCCACTGCGCGCGACCTTGTCCGCACAGGGGTTTGCAGCATGCCAAACATACCTGCACCAGGGGTGCTCGGGATGCCCACAGCAGAACCCGGCATCGACAGGCTGGGTGTCGCATGACACCGGAAATGGGGAGTGGAGAGCATACTGTGTGGGGTGCGCAGTACGGGGCACCTGACTGTGTGCCCAATGTGGCCACAACAGTGACCAATGTCTGGGTCTGCCTGTCAAGGGTGGCGGTCACATCCATCTGCATTTGGACTATCTCTACAAGGATCATCACATTGTCCCTGCTGTGCCACTCCACAGCCATGCACAGTGCCTCCAGGACATTGCAACCCACATCTGCTGCTGTACTGATGCCCGCAGCAGGTGGGTGTGCTTGTCAAATGGGTCGTCTGCCACATCAGCAACCTGTCCCCCAGGGTATCGAAGGGCCTGATGCTCAACACCCCTTGAGGGTGGGTGCTGTTCACCAGGACCAGGTATGGGCAAGTCAACAGGTGGTGTGCATACGCCACCGCTGAACCCTGTACCTCCAGACCTGGTGGGTGACTGCTGCTGCTGCTGCTGCTGCTGCCCCTCCACCTGCTGTGCCCAAGGGACCAGTCATTCCACTGCTGTGTCCGCAACAGTGCCAGATACCTGCACAGCCACCGGTGCTGCTCCACTGGTGCTGACAGGCACAGCCTGAGACTGTGCTGACGTGCTGGCACACATGTTGGAACCAGCTAGGTCCGTGGGCATGAGCTGTCCTGCTGTGTGTCCATTATGTGACACACACATGTCACTGCCCATAGTGGTCATTGCATCATCAATGGTGCAGGTTCATGCCACATCCACAGCCACAGCCACAGCATGCTGGCATGCTTGCATGCCAGACCACTGAGACACAGGAAGGGCACCCCTCACACCTGACTCACCGACATCGGAGATGGCAGCCAGGCATGCACCCTGGTGCAATGCACGCCGGCTACCAGCAGAGGTGGATGGACCCTCCTCCAACTCTGGCTGGATGTCCACAGTGCATGGGCCCACCACCACTGTCCCCTGCAGACGCACAGGATCTGTAACAGAAAGTGAGAACATGTTAATGCATGGGATCAACCTTCCTCCCGACCATGTCATACCGTGCAGTGATGGGCTACCACCTGTCTGGATGCCACCTCCTGGAATGCCCTCGATGGCACTGCGCTGCATGGATGCAGCAAGACGGTCCTCCGTCGGGGTCAGCTGCACCACCTCTGGCTGGCCCCCACCTGTGGCAGCGCATGCCGCCCTGAGGGCTGCCACCTTCTCCTTCACCCTTCTCCTGTTGGTCCCCATCTTCTTCTTACATTCCTGCACGGAGTGCTGGTGGCTTCCACGCAGGTTCACGGCCCGAGCTACCCCCTCCCATGCAGCAGCACGGGCCTGAGGGGTGCCCCGCCATCCACTGAGTAGTGGCTCTTTATCCAGGTAGGCCTCAAACAGTGCCTCTGTTTCAGCCTTTGTGAAGTTGGGCCTCCTCTTCCGCCCACCATCATCCTCCTCACCCAGTCCTTGCTCAGCCATGTCACGGTCTGTATGGGTGGAAGTGGACACCTGTGACTGTGCAGTTTACAGCATTATCCCATGACCATAGTCCATAATATCACACAGCATGCAACCCACCTATCACCTGCAGTAACTGAATATGGCCACTGCAGATCACTGTCGCACATTTATAGTGCAATTCATGCAAATTAGAAGTGGAGCAACTTTAATGAGATGCAAATCGCGCCGCTGCACCATTGAATGGCTGATCAGCTGATTTGCGTATGACGGCTGAATATCATGCTGTTGCGCTTTGCACAATATGGTTGAGCCGGCTGAGCCTATGGTGCAGTTCTGTGACTGCGTAGTACACCACACTGTGCATGCCCAGGTGGCTTACACAGGTGGATGATGTGCTGTGCGTGATCAGCAATGCAGGACATGGCCACCATTGTGCCAGTGGCGCTACAGTGCTGGTCACCACATGGCGCTGTGGCACAACTGTGCAATAGTCCACTGTGGCACTGGCACCGATCGCGCTGGATGTGTAGACGTCTGGTGGTGCTGTGCGTGGCCTTGTGCCACAGACATGACCTTGTGCCCGACCTTTGCCCCCTTGGTGCTGTACGTCTGGCATGTGTGCAGCTCTATCACGCTGTTCGGTAACAGCGCAATAGGGACTGATGGCGCTGTACGAACAGCGTGATAGGGAGAGATGGAGTTGTACTGCGCAACATTTCCATGTGGGGTTGCCGCACTGCGGAGTGCCATATTGCCTACTATCAACCTGTGAACATGGCACGCAGGAGAGCTCCCCAGTGGAGTGGCTTGGAGGTGGCCAACCTAGTGGCCATGATGGAGCCTCACTAAGGGCCACTGTTTGTGGGGGAACCCCTAGACATGGCCCGCACCCAAGTGTGGCAGCAGGTGGTCACCGAGCTGGAGCAGGTCACAGGGCGGCACCGAACAGCAGAGCAGTACAGGCACTGCTACAGTGACCTGTGCAGGAGGGAGCAGGCACTGCTGGCATGCCTCAGGTCCCGTGCCAGGAGGGGAATTGTGCCTAGGCCAGGTGGGTGAGCCATCTATGCACCTGTATTGTCCGCAGGGGTAAAACTGTGTCTTGTGGCCAGAGCATGGGGGAGGGTTGGTCCATGGTTGGCTGTGACAGTGTTTGCAGGTGTGTGATATGAGTCTGGCTGTGTGGGAGGCACACTCATTGGGGCAGGGGCTGTCTGCTTTTGGATCTCACTAATGTGTTTCTCAATGTTTGTTTCCACAGGCATGGAGGAGTGGAGGAGGGCCCGAGCTGAGGCGCAGAGGGGTGCTATGGAGGTGGCCGGCAGAGGTGGCAGCAGTGTGGGCCAACAACAACAGCAGCAGCAGCCACCACAGCAGCAGCAGGGGCTTGATGAGGGTGAGTGTCATTACATCATGGATGCTATTGCGTGCCATGGGGGGGAAGGGCATGGCCATCATCCATGGACAACACTGCCATACACGTGACATGTGACAGTCAGCACTGTCCAGTGGCACTGCATGTCTGTGAGTGCGACACTGGTGGTCCATGCATACACTGGGTACATGGCTGTGGTACTACCTTCCCACCACGTAGCCATGTCACTGTACTGCCTTGGTTGTGCTGTGCTGGGCATGGGTGGGGTGTGTGTGCAGTGGCACACATGGCTGTTGCTGCCTGGTTGGGCTTGGCCTGTGCACAGTCACTGTGAGTGTGTGCAGTCCATCACAGGGGCGGGGCACTTGGCTGTATGCCATGCATATTGGGTGGGCTTAAAGGTTGTGTACAGTCATAGCCATCGATTCTGTTCCCTTGCCCTAGGTGTCTGGGTCCTGCACAGAATAGAGCAGGCCATCCACCACCTGCTGGAGCTGTCTCATGAATTCCTTCGCATCCTCAGGGAGATGAACCAGAGGGGTGTGCGACGCCGGAGGAGGACATGGGGTCCGAGGCAGCCTGCCAATCTGCAGCCTGGGGGGCAGTAGCTGCCCCAGAACTACCCCCTTTACCCTTCCCTCACACCCTGCCTTCCCTCACCAAGTTCTTCACCCCTACCCCACACCCACCCCTACCTTGTACCCGTACCCCCCCCTGTATTGTATATATTTGTAAATAGTTATGGTTGTTCCTGTTGTTGTTGTTGTTCTGTTATTCATTGAAAATATATATATCTATTTTGTTATGTATACTGTGGTGGTCTTTAATTTGCAGCTGGCTATAGGTGCTCAGTTGCAGTGGTGTGCATGGCATCTGGTGTGGTGTTGTCCTGGGATCGTGTGTGTGTGTGCATGGGGGGGGTGTCCCTGGTGTGGTGGTGGCTTTCAGCCGGTCTGACCATGTGCTGCCACACACCACTGTGGGCTCCTGGTGGGTCTGGCTTGTATGGTTCTGTAGTACACACGGTTGCATTGTGCCGGGGGGCATGGTGATTCCGGCAGTGCCAGTTAAAGTCACTGCTCATGGGTGGTGTCTTGGGGTTCCAGTGCAGGGTGTACTGTGCACGGGGGGGATTGTGGTACACTTGGGTTGTCTGGCCCCCCTTTGTGTGGCAGTCTCTGCTTGCCAGTGGGTGTGCTGGGGTGCCATGGCCCAGCTGTGCTTTGTAGGCTTGTCCCCATGGGCCAGTGGAAATTCTGTCCCTCCACCAGTGATGCTGTGCTTCGGGTGTGGGGGTGTGTTGTTAGTTCTGCAGTGTGTTCCTGTGTCCATCTGTGGCATGGGTGGTGGGCCCCTGCCTACCTCCCTGGTTGTGCAGTTCCATTGCTCTGCTGCTGGGGGGGGCTCCCTGCTTGCGCTATGGCGCATCTTGACTGCTCAGCTGGGCTGGCCTTGTTGCGCTATGGCGTAACATATGTGCTCAGCTTCCCCTTCCTGATTGCGCTATGGCACAGGTTGTGTGATATTCAGACGTTGGCTGGTTGCGCAGTTTGACTTGCTCCACATTTGAATATCGTGTCTGTTGCACATGTGCACAATTGACTAGTGCTTGCTCCTGCTATTGCGCAGTTTGAATTTTGGCCCGCAAAGTCTCCAAAAATTAATGGTGCACTCCATCATGCATGCAGTGGTCACACACACAGTCACCAGAATTAATGTGCATCCCCCAAATGCTACTGTCTTGTGTCCAGAAAATTCCCCAGTGCTGACAAAGTGAAATGAGAGTGTAACAAGAGATGCAAAATGTCGCGGAATTAATGGCGCATTCAGTCATGTGAGCAGTGGTCACACACAGTCACCAGAACTCATTTGTATCCCCAAAATGCTACTGTCTTGTGTCCAGAAAACTCCCCAGTGCTGACGAAGTGAAGTGAGAGCATAACAAGAAATGCAAAGTCTCCCAGAATTAATGGCACACTCCGTCATGCGTGCAGTGGTCACACGCAGTCGCCAGAATTAATGTGCATTCCCAAAATGCTGCTGTCTTGTGTCCAGAAAATTCCCCAGTGCTGACAAAGTGAAATGAAAGTGTAACAAGAAATGCAAATTCTCCCAGAATTAATGGTGTACTGCAAATGCACAGACAGATTAAGATTGTGCTGCACACTCAAGAGATGCAGACTCAAAGGCACAACAACACCTACCAAGTGCTCACAAGTCATAAATCCAAATCTGGAAAAGAATGCCTTTTTCCAGTTGGGGGTAGTAACAGTCCACTACAAGTAAAGATACCACAAAGCAGTATAAAAAATTAATGCAGGTGCAGTGGATAGCAGGTTCACACTGCTGCAATTTCTCAGTGGCACAATAAAAGGTGTCTGATTTAACAGCACGCATCGCACACACACTCACACACACACTACAAGTAATGACTAGCAAATTGAAAACCTTTAGTAATATAACCACGTTTTAAACAAACTGAAATTATATGCTGCTGCACCACAACAATCAGCAAAAAACGTCAAGAATTACTGAAAATATTATTGTGTGTATATTAACACAGTCATACAAGAAAAATATAACCAAAACAAAAAGACTGCCTTTTTCTCTCAGTTAATCTACTACACCACAGATATGCCCCTCCCCCAAAGCACTCTTCACAGTACACAGACTGACTGTTCTAAATTAACATTCAAAATACACACACAAACAATAAACACTTGATGATATGAGCACAGGAGGGTTTCCTACAATCGATGTACTAAATTGCGAACAAAAACAAATATCTCAAAAAAGGCTTTTTTAACAGCTTTTAGAGGATTTGAATTGCAGAGCTCTGAGAGGAAACTGTCTCCATCTTCCACTACACACACGCTACACAGAACTGAGGCTGTGCAGAAAAATCTAGAGCCCATGTGACCTACAATCCCATCAAGCACTGCAAAATTTGCCTTTGGAGCACAAAAACAAGGCTAAGTGAGGCAAAGTACATTGATTTCAATGTACTTCACCTTAAATAGTGGCTTTGGGAAGGCAGAATAACGTGAAGTCATTGTTCTCAATGGACTTCACATTCCCATTGCAACACGGCACTCCACTGCTATGAATACTGCTGATTCCATGTTACTCCATGAATCACTTATGGAGTGAATTTCGTCCAGTTCGCCCACCACTAAATTATGAGCCCAAGTTAGTCATTTTTTTTAGACAAGCTCCTAGCATTAATAAGTACACACTTCCACCCATCTACTCTAAGGTCCTGTTTTTTAGGTATCTTCATTTTTAGTTTGCATGGGCTTTTCCCTTCCCTTGACCCACCACCATTTAATAGTTTAAACGGGCATCAATGTGGTCCCTAAATAGTCTGCCTAGGTTCCTTGTGCTTACTTTATTTAAGTGAAGGCCATTGTAGCTTATGAAATTTTCATTGTTGAAGTGACCCCAACTATCTAAGAAACCAAAACCATTTGAATTGCACCATTCCCTTAACCAGCTGTTTAGCATCCTGATTCCTCTGTTTTTTTTTTTTGCTTGGTTTCTCCCTCTGGTAGTCAGAACTCCTAATATAATAATATCCCCTCCTTTGTTTTTCATCTCCTTCATCACAGCCTCTAAATCATTGAAAACATGTTTCAGATTTCTTTTTCCCACATTGTTAACTCCCACATGTAGCAATACCAAAGGATTAATGAGTTTGATAGGAACCCATTTAGCATGTGTTTTAAGTCATTAATTTTTAACCCTGGTAATGTGCTAACTGTTGTGTGTTGGTTCCTATCCTTGCAAATTATTACATCAGTTCCTTTAGTTACTTAGTTAGCCCAGGAGGAAGAAACAGATAGGGAGCTGATGCTAGCCATCCAAAGGATGGCAGACAAGGGTGAGGTAGTACTGGTTGGAGACTTCAATATTCCAGACGTGGACTGGAGCATCCCAGCAGCAGCATCAACTAGGAGCAGATTTATCCTGGACTCCCTTCAGGGTGCCTTCCTCAAGCAACTGGTCATGGAACCAACTTGGCAGAAGGCAATACTGGACCTTGTGCTCACAAACAGGACAGTGTGATGGGGGTAACAGTGGGGAGCACCTCGGTAACAGTGACCACCAGTCATTGTGGTTTGAAATCACAGAAAGAGCAGAACCAAACCACACAAAACACGATCCTGGATTTTAGGCAGACTTTAGGAAAATGGGAGATACTTAAAAGAGGCATTAAGGGAATGGGACAGAAATCAGGGTTGAGGAACAGTGGGCAGTATTTAAAATGGGGATTACAAGAACAACAGAATTATGCATTAAGCAGGTTAGCAAGAGGAAAAGGAAGAGGAGACCATTATGGTTTTCCAAAGAGGTAGCAAAGAAAGTGAAAGCCAAAAAGATTGCATTCAGGCAATACAAAAAGACACAGGCAGAAGGGATAGGGAGAAGTACCAGGAGAAGCAAAGGAGGCAGGAGGTCAGTAAGGAAGCCAAAGCTCAGACAGAAGAACACATTGCAAAATCAGTGGGTAGAGGGACAAAACCTTTACAGGTACATAAGTGAAAAAGAAAGACAAAGGAGGGATAGTGAGACTGAAGGGGAGGATGGGAGCAGCGTGGAGGATGACAACAGTAAAGCTGACATATTGAACAGGTATTTCTGCCTGTCTTTACTGAGGAAGAGGGGGTAATGGGTCTGAAGGAGTACAAGGGTGAGAATGGTGCAGAAATGGACACAAGTCCCTTTACACGAGAAAGGGTCCTGAAGGAACTGGAAGTAAAAGAGTTGATAAAGCTAATGGGGCCAGACGGGTGCACCCCAGGGTCCTTAAAGAACTAAGAGATGTGGTGGCTGAACCTCTGGCTATCCTGTTTAGCCGATCACTGGAAACAGAGGAGGTACCCAAAGACTGGAGGACAGCAGATGTAGTCCCTTTATACAAAAGTGGGAACAAAGAGGAAGCAGAGAACTACAGACCAGTCAGCCTCACCTCGGTAGTGGGAAGATCATGGAAGCACTACTGAAGGAGAGATTGGTGGAACATCTGGTTGTCAATGGACTACAGGACCCAAGACAGCATGGTTTCACCTAGGGGAGGCCATGTCAGACCAACCTCATTGAATTTTGACTGGGTGACTAGGGAGGTGGATCAGCTGAGGGCAGTGGACATGGCCTATCTGGACTTCAGCAAGGCCTTGACACTGTGCCACATAGAAGACTATTACACAAACTGGGAATATGGGTGTGGGCAGGACAGTAGTGTGGTGGGTAGGTAACTGGCTGGGTGGCAGGACACAGAGGGTGGTGGTAAATGGCTGTCACTCCACAGAGGGAAGAGTGACCAGTGGGGTACCACAGGGATCTGTGCTGGGACCGGTCCTATTCAACATTTTCATCAGTGACATTCGCGGGATCTAGAGGCAGAATTTCACTGTTCGCTGATGACACAAAGCTCTGTAATAGAGTAGACACACCAGAGGGTGTAGACAGAATGAGAAGCGAATTTGAAACTTGAAGAAATGGTCAAGGGTTTGGCAGTTGAAATTCAATGAAAGAAGTGCAAGATAATGCATATGGGGCACAAAAACTCTGGCACAATATATCAGTTGGGGGTGAGGATATAGCATGCACCAAGCAGGAAAGGGATCTTGGGTTGTCATCTCTGATGACCTCAAGGGAAACAGTGACAAGGCAGCAGGTAAAGCAAATAGGATGCTGGGATGTATAGGCAGGGGCATCACCAGCAGGAAAAGGAGGTCATAATTCCGCTTATACAAGACACTAGTGAGGCCCCACCTGGAGTACAGTGTACAGTTCTGGAGACCATACCCACGTAAGGACATAGACAGATTAGAGAAGGTTCAGAGGAGGCAACAAAGATGGTGCATGGATTGCATCACAAGTCCTATGAAGACAGGTTGAAGGAACTGAACATGTACTCCCTGGAGGAGAGGAGGGAGAGAGGGGATATGATAGAGACATACAAGTATCTTACAGGGAGGAACAGGGTGCAGGAAAACACTATTTTTAAGCGAAAAAGATGTTCCAGGACTAGAGGGCATGGGATGAAGTTGGAGGGAGGACGATTCAGAGGAAACATGAGAAAGAATTTCTTCACAGAAAGGGTGGTGGACAAGTGGAACACCCTGCCAGAGAAAGTGGTGGGGGCTGAAACAATCACGGGATTTAAGAATGCATGGGATAGACATAAAGGAATTCTAGAGGTCAGGGGTAAGGGGCAACAGACTTCTAGGAAAACAAACTGAACTTACAAGCTCAAATGGGCAGACTGGGTGGGCCATAGGCCCTTATCTGCCGACACTGTCTATGTATCTATGTATCTATGTATCTATGTACTGAGTCTCCAATAACTATAACATCTCTTGTCACCTTTGTAACTGGCACCTTCTGTATATCATAAACCTGAGTAGCTGTACCCTTGGTTAGGATTTTTGTGCTATTGCTAGCTGAAATTTTGTTTTTGAATACAATTACCCCAGGCTGTTTTCCCTTTGTGCTACCTGATTTTTCAGTTGAGTCTCCCACTGTTTCTAATTCTGCATAAGTATTTTGCAATGCAATAGGAGCACTAATTAAATATTTGTCCTCCTATTTGTCCTCCTCTTCTCGTTGTTGATTTCACAGTGACCTTACAGCAATCCTCCCCCATATGATTAGGTAGAGTCTCTGGAGTGTCAGTATGTACGTTATATGTAACCTCATTTGTTTTCATTTCAGCACTAAATCCCAGGCTGAAGTAGGCTAGCTGTGGTTTGATCAATAAAATCCTCCAGGACACTTATTTCAGCCTGTAAATCATTTGAGTGTGGTGGTTTTATCAGTATCTCTATGGATAGTGTCATCTGTAATATTGGAACCATTTTTTAAGCTTTCTATTTCTTTTAGCAATATAGGGATTAATATACATTTGTCACATTGGAAGTCCTCATGCGGGTCATCTAATAGGAACATCTGGCAACTGTTACATGTTTTCCACATTTTGTCCTCCATAGCATCTGTATACCCTGTTAGTATATCTATAGCCCTACTACAAAGTTGAAGTGGCTACTACTCTTGTAGAAGACAACCAGCTGGGGCTATATGTTAGAGTAGGCCTACTTGCACAGACTTCATGATGCCCTAATAACAGGAAATGTCTTGGTGTTATGCTCTCTAGATGTGCCAGATGCACTGGACGTGTACCGAGACACGTGAGCCCTGCTCGTCTCACCCTGCTCGCAGCAGGGTAAGCTTTTAACCCCAAAGATGACCTGGAAGTGCTCACAGAGTCACTGGGTGTTCAAACTCGCTCAAATGTACAATCACATCTAAATGGGAGAAGGCTACTCATACGTAGCCCTGGCATACAGGTTGCAATAATGCCCCTCAGAACTTTGTGTTAAAAATATAGTAGCTCTAAAAACTAAGCAGTAGTCTGAATCATCAATCCTGGACTACAGAGCTTCTCTTCCTGTTTCTGATGTACTGGACAGCAGGGCTCTCAATGTACTCACTACCAGAGTGCTAAAACACAGTGGAAGTTGTATTTATTGTTTACAATAAAAAACACAGCATTCCACAGACGTGCAGCCTCTCCTCCTGCTGCTATGCAATGTAGCTACTCGGCCGCTTGCAGCAGGTTAAACTTATAACCCCAAAGATGACCCAGAAGTGCTCACAAGGTTACTGGGTGTTCAAACTCACCCAAATGTGTAATCAAATCCAAACGGGCGACAGCTACTCATACATAGCCCTGGCATGCAGGGTGCAAAAATGCCCCTCAGAAGTTTGTGTTAAAAATATAGTAGCTCTAAAAATTAAGCAGTAGTCTGAATCATCAGTCCTGGAGTACAGAGCTTCTCTTCCTGCTTCCAGTGTACTGGACAGCAGGGCTCCCAATGCACTCACTACCAGAGTGTTAAAAAACAGTGGAGGTAATGAGCAACAAATTACTGACAACCAGGACCAGACCTATAAGTTAAGAGCCTGTCTGAGAGACCAGGACCACACAATCAAGATCCTATGGTAGCAGGTCAAAGATCTAGAGAACCATAGCTGCAGGAATAATTTAAGGTTTGTGGGTTTCCTGGAGGACTGTGAAGATCCTAATGTTATAACCTTCCTACAGCTGGTACTCCCTAGGCTGCTGTCCTTGAATGGGATGGTCTGATAGAAATAAATTAGGCCCTCTGTTCACTAGCTCCTAAACCACAAACCAGTGCTCACCCTTGTTCCATAAAAAACATAGAAACATAGAATTTGACGGCAGAGAAGGACCGCTTGGCCCACCCAGTCTGCCCATTTCCCTACCTAGTGGATAAGCTGCAGATCTTAGTTAACCAGCAGTCTACTTCTTTCTACCCCCAACCACTAGAATTGCCTTATGGCTGTCCCATGCATGCTTGAATTCCACCACTGTTTTTGACTCCACAACCTTCCTCGGAAGGCGCTCCATGCATTCACAACCCTCTCTGTAAAAATACTTCCTAAATTACCTCTGAGCGCCCCCATCTTCAAATTGTGCCTCTTGTTCTTGCACACCTCTTTTTGAAAGATGCTACACTTTTGGACTTTGTTGATTCCCTTGAGGTACTTGAAAGTTTCTATCATGTCCCCCCTCTCCCTCCTTTCCTCGGGGCTATACATATTAAGCTCCTTAAGTCTCTCTTCATATGTCTTTCAGTGCAGACCCTGCACCATTTTAGTTGCCCTCCTTTGGACAGCTTCCATCCTGTCTATGTCTTTGTGGAGATTGGGTCTCCAGAACTGCACACAGTACTCCAGATGGGGTCATTCTAGTAAGGTTCCTTTGATACAGAGACTGGGAAGAAATTATCCCAGCAGCCAGGGAAAAGAAATCACTAGACTAGCAAGGGTATGGTATGGTATGGTATGGTATGGTATGGTATGGTATGGTATGGTATGGTATGGTATGGTAAAAGGTTTATTTTTATACAGGTAGAAATGGATTACATCATTGGGTCATAGACCCATTTTCAAGATGGACCTGTTTAGGTTTAAAATTTGGCATCAATTTAGATAAACAGTACTGTTACAACATTCATTATAAAGAACATACATGTAGACAAACATTCTTTAAATTAGACAACATATTTACCAATACAATATACAAAAGAAAGAGCTGCTACAAGCTCCTTCAAGTTAATGTGTCCATCAAAAAAATGGGCACATCAACCATTACATATGCATTTCATTTTTAATCCATAGTCAATCGATCTCATAAAATGTTTGAAGGGCACTATATACAAATTTCTGCAGACTATTCTCAAGAGTTCTCTGCCTGGTGCAAGGCCTTCACAATTTCCCACAGAGCCTGTGCCAAGATGGGGATGGGGTACAGCCTACGATACCCTGCCACGCTACAGATAAGCATCAGAGGGGCCTTTAAAGCCTGTGACTCACCCGAGGAAGCGGAATGCTTCCTTGCCTCCAAAGCCCCATAGCTCAATTGGGGAAACTGGGACCCCCTGCAAATCCTCAGAGCAGGAGAAGCCCTCCCACAGCCACGAACACCACACTGAAAGCCAATTACAACTCAAGATCTATGGGCCCCACTGCGCAGTCTCCCCCAGCTCCCATTGCAGAACAAGACCCCTGGCTCCTGGCACCACAAAGCTGGTGCCACAACCGGCACAAAAGACCAGAGGAAGGCATGCACTTGGATAAAGCACCACGGCATCCGATCCAGAAGAGGAAGCCGCAGCAGAGATTCAGTGTCCTCAGCAGGGTCAGAGAACCCTTACATCTCCGACAACAAATATGCTGCACTGTAGGATATCACTGACAATTTTCCTCCATTACCCTTACCTGCATCACAGGCTTCTCCAAACTGGGACACACTCCATTGCTCCAAAGGGGAAAGGAGGATACTGGGCCAATAAGGTGGCCACGGTCCATTGAGAAGGCCCCTGAGGATGAAACTCCATCCAAGCCCTGAGAAACTGCAGCAGCCATTGGGGGCCTCCAAAGAAATACTGGGTGATGCAGTTAGCGGCTGACCTGGATATTAACAGTAAGGTTTCTCTCCCCGAGCATTCCCAAAGTAAGGCTGGACTTCAGTCCTGTGAATGGGCCTTAGTTAAATAAATAAAGTAAGCAGAGGAGGTTTGGGGATGCCACATTGGTCAAGTCCTCATTAGCATAATTCGCTCTTAAGTGCCAGGTTGCAGAAAATAGCCTTCCAGCATGAGTCTATGTGTTTTGTTTTTTTTAAAGGAACTTGTCACCTATTTTGTTGCCACTGCTATTCACAGAGTATACTGCTCAAGCTCCTCATATTCACAATCTGTAATGGTCAAAAATGCCCATATATGGAGTCACACAGAAGGGAGAATGATTATCTAATGCAATCCCCCGTGGTTAAGTAGACACAAAATGATGTTCTCCCGGTCTACTCATCGGCTCCCCTTCATATCAGAGGTCTCCCTTAGTGAATTAACAAGGTGCTCATCCACAATATTTACCCAGCCACAACCATTCCTGGAGAGATAAGCGGCATGATGCTGGAATATCCCCTTCCCCAACCTACGTTAACCAACTGTTATCAGGAAGATGAAAGTAACATAGAGGATAGAGGGGGGAGACTCATATGAATGGAGAATATTGCCTACTCCTGTCCCCCAAGAAAGTCAGGCAGCATTCTATATTATGGCCTGATCAGCTGGATACATTATCTGAAGGCGCAGTATACAAGCCACAAGCTGTATATTTCATACTTTCTCTTCAGGAGAAGCAGTGGCTCCTGAGGAGAGGGTACCCAACAGGCAAGCCATACAACTGAGTCCACATCCTTCCATACATACAGGCCAGGATGACAGCCTGTTCAGAAGGTAGATGGAAAAGTAGATTTGTTTGGTTAATACTCCCACCTACAATACCTCTCTCTCATCACTCTGACACTCTACCTCTCCTCTCCTCTCCTCCTACCCCCCTTCCGGTTAACATAGCCTAACACTAACCTACCCCTACACTCAGTTAAGCACTTATAACCTACCCCATGCCCATCTTATATGCACTTTAAGTCCACCCTGTCATCTCTGTTTGCCTCAAAAATTGTGTTCTGCCTGCATCTCTCTGTAAATTTCCTTTCCCTTCTTCCATTCTGCCCTCCGCAATTTTTTGTTTCCTCCTTCCATTCTTCCTCTCTTTACTCAAATCACTGTAAATCTTGAATATCTATGTTACACTAATAGCTACCAATTTACTATTGTGTCACTTTACCATCTAGTGCTACATACTGTTGGCAAGTTATTATATGTGTTCCAGTGTTACCAGCTGTCACCAACTGTTGCCAGTTGCTGTATGTGTCTTCATATCTACTATAGTTAACTGTTGCATTGTTAGCCAATGGGTTCCACCTGTAATCCCTCATGCTCTCATTGTATGCAAGTAAGCAAATTGTATTCCAACATTGTAACATTTCTCTGTATTCCATCCCATTGTTCCCTACCCCCCAGGTCACACCAGGAGACAAGCAACTTGTTGCTCAGTGTGCCTTCCTGGTGAAACATTTCAATAAATAAATAAATACAAACTCATAGTACAGTTTGAGAATCCCCCTAGCGACAACAGCAGGCATCTTGGCCGAGGTTCATCTGATGCATTGGACAGGAGCCAGTGTCTATTTAGATGGAGACAGGGGTAGGGGGAAATGGGCTGACCAGGTAACAAATGGGTACAAGACTGAAGTGATACACCCAGAGGGGGATGGAAGGTTATTGTTTAATTTACTGTTATAACTTGCATTTCTGTATTAACTGTTTGGTGTTACTCAATTGCAACCATGAGGTACGAGAGGATCCTCAGATGCAATCAGGGGAGGGAAAGAGGGTTTTGAGGACTGGATCTGATTATCCAAAACTGTACCCTGGAAGGTACTTTTACCAACCAACCCACATACATCAACCACAGGGAGATTCCCATGGAGGTTAGCCCAATATCATGGAATGTTCGAGGTCTTAATTCACCCATTAAGAGGAAAAAAGTACTCCAACATTTAAAAAAATTGAGACCTCAGATTGTATTCCTACAAGAAACAAGGTTATCTCCAGAGGAAATATGCAAGCTTAAACAAGGGTGGATTGGCAAAGAACTTCACTGTACAACTCCACCCATAAGAGGGGGGTTTCTATATTATTCCATAAAGACCTAAATTGACCGTGTCCCATCATAAGGGGAACAAGGAGGGGAGATGGCTGACAGCAGAGGTAGCAACCCTGAAGGGCGCCCGGATACTAGTAAATATTTATGTGCCAAATCAAGATGACCCTGATTTCTTTCACTGATTAAACCAACAACTGACTGACTTCAACCCCCAGATAGGTACCTGAAGTAATAGGGGGTGGCTTTAATCTTACTCTACTCTTTGTAATATATAGAAGCAAGGGATCACCAGAACCACCGAGACGAATAGTTAAGGCAGCCCACAGGCTCACAGAGGAACATCTCCTACTGGATGTATGGAGAACCAAAAACCCTGGGATGAGAGATTACACCTTTTTCTCTCCCATACATGGGTCCTCAAGCTGAATAGATATCTATATGTGGTTACTCAACCATTCCCAATATGAGATGGTCTTGGCAACACACATCCACCCAATATTAATACTGTATCTGATCATGCTCCATTAGAGATGCATATGTATAATGGCCCAGAGATACCCCATAGCTCCTCCTGGTGCCTGGACCATTTTACTCCTTGGCGATAAACAGTTTTTCTCCTGGTTAAAGGAGGAGACCCAGGAATATTGGAAGAACAATGACAGAGGTGAAGTGATGGAGTCCATCCTATGGGAGGTTTTTAAAACCACCTTAAAAGGCAGAATTATTGCTTTTGCCTCCAATGAGAAGGAAATAGAGAGAACTGGAGCAGGCCACCCTAGAGAAACAGCTAATAGCACTGGAATCCCAATACAAAGCTTGTGCACTTCAGAATCCTCCTCCTGACCTCCTTGCCCAGTTAAAAATCACCCGGGTCCAACTCAACGACCACCTTACTAGAAAGGCAGAGTTGGCCCTAAAATAGCTAAGTCACTCATACTGGGAGGGAGGAGACAAGTCCAGCAAATTGCTGGCATACAGATTAAAAAGCAGACAAGCGGAAAAAAACACCCCCACCCTGAAGGATATGGACAGAATCTTAAACAGCTCACAGAAAGGTATAAATAGTATTACGTCTCAGATTTATGAAACTCTATACGCCTCCCCATCCCCTCTGAGCACTAAGTCCATGCTTGAATTTCTTGATTCTTTACCCAACCCTATGATTTCTCTCCATCAGGCCAATAATTTAGAAGAACCAATAACTGAAAGAGAAATCAGAGAAGCAATAAGATTCCTTAATTCGCACAAGGACCCAGGGGTGGATGGATTCCTCCCAAATTCCTACCAAGCTATGGAGTGTGACACATCTGGTTATCTCTTAAGAGCTTTCCATGAATCACAGTCTAAGGGCATTTTACTACCAACAATGAGAGAGGCAATTATCCTGGTACTTCCCAAGAAAGGCAAGGACCCTACTGCCCCAGTAATTATTGGCCTATCTCGCTAATCAATGCCAATGCCAAGATCTTGGCCAAAGTCTTAGCAAGTTGCCAGGAAAGTCTTTTACCAGGACTCATAAACCAGGATCAAACAAGCTTTATGAAAGGGAGGCTGGGATCAAACGACCACAGATCCCTACAATCTATAATTCACTGGGCCCTAACCAGTAAAGACCCAATGGCAGCCCTAGTGGTGGACTTTGAGAAGGTTTTCAACTCTGTTGAGTGGCCATACCTGATGTCCACCCTAGAGAAGATGTGATTTGGACCGATGTTTCGAGCATGGGTCGCACCCCTTTACGTTTCCCCAATGGCCGCGGTCCTTACTAACCTTCTCAAGTCTAAAGCCTTTGGCCTACACAATGGGACCAGACAAGGCTGCCTACTCTACCCTCTCTTGTTCATTGTGGTGATTGAGTTCCTCATGATCGCAATAAAACAGGAGCTTCTAATATCTGGGATCCAGATAGACAACCTTACCCTCAAGACCCTCTTTTATGAGGATGATTTGCTGGTGACCACCGCTTATACCCCGCAGGCCATCCAAGCTGTGTTGAGCCGCCTGTCCTGCTTTACTCAGGTCTCTGGTCTCAGGGTCAATCAATCTAAAACAGAGGTACTACCCTGGAACCATCCCTGCCCAGAACAAGGATTCACCTCCCTTGGTCTCAAATGAGCAACAAACAGGGATAAAATATCTAGGATTAATGTTGCACAGGAACCTCTCGAAGCTCATAGATATTAACTTCTCCATCATGATAGAGTCTATTAAAACTGACCTTGAGTGATGGAAGGCCCTCCATCTTTCTGTAGCGGGCAAGATAGATTCTATAAAACTAATGTTGGCCCCCAAACTGTTCTACTTGCTGGCACATCTACCTATCAAGATCCTCCTCAAGTGGTTTCAGAAGGTGGATACATTGGTAGGTCACTTTCCATGGGAAGGTTCCCCTTCACAGTTCAGCAGATTAAAGCTGCATCAACACTGGTCCGGGGGGGTTGGGAACTGCCCTAGTTTCAGGGATACCAAAAGGCCTTTGTGACAGCACAAACACTTCAACAGTTTCAGCCCATCCAATCCTCCTCCACTGTGTGGAGACAGTTAGAAGCCACTATTATAGGCCCTCAACCTTTGGCAACATTGTTCTATGCCAAACAGAGGTGTTCCAGACCTTTACCCCCTCCCCACTGTCAGCATTTCATCTCAGTATTGGAGACAAATCCTGGGGCTGGCAGTCTGGCCTAGAAGTTAGAGGTACATCCAGCAGATAGATCTGGATTTGATTCCCACAACCTCCAATTGCATAATGTGTGACTCTGAGCAAGTCACTTAACCTCGCCAGTGCTCCCAGGTTGGCCCTGAAAACAGGCACCTATGCCTAGTGGGCCTTATCCGGTTACCAAAGAATAAAATAAAAAAGATAAAATCTCTGCAAATCCCATTTACATCCTAGGTCCTTACCCTATTACGGAACAACCTCATTGGTTGAATCCCCATCCATTGGTGGATCTGGGAGAAAAGTGGTATTGGACTTGTGCAGGACTTACTACTTCCTGGCACTACCTCTCTAGACTCCTTTGAGACCCTGAAAGAAATATACCAGCTTCCCCACGACCACTTCTGGAGGTACCTCCAGATCAGGGACACCATTCAACACTTACTTAACTCAATTCAGACCCGAAGGCAAGGACCTCTTTGATCTCAGTATGGCTGAAATCCCACAGAGGGAGAGCCAGTAAAATCTATAAAGAACTCAGGGAGGCCTCCAACCTCTCCTCAATAGTCCAATGGGAAGAAGAGCTGGGGATCCATATTTCTGAGGACCATAGGTCTAAAGACTGGACTAGGATACATAGGTCCTGTCATGATGAATGGACAAAATTAATTATGAATAAAACACTGCTCCACTGGTACTACACCCCAGCCAAACTAAAATAAATTGTGCCTACTGACTCATGACAATTGCTGGAGGTATGGCTAACCTGGCACATACCTACAGCACATTTTATGGGCATGTCCAATGATTACACCATTCTGGATGGAGGTGGGCTGCATGTGTCAATTGTTACATCCACAAGTGACCCCGGATGCATCCCTGCTGCTCCCCGGATGTGTACCAGATGGCCATCCTCAACTAGAACCTGGAGCACAATGGAGCTTAGCCAAAAAACTCCTGTTGTATAAATGGAGAACAGACCAATGTCCATCCTTTAAAGAATTTCTGTTAGCCTTAGGCCAAACAGCTTCCATTGAGAACATGTCCAGCTATGCCCAAGGTTCACTCACTACTTATAACAGATGTTGAAAATCTTTTTTGGAGTCAAAATACTGCCACAACCAACACAACCCTCCCACCTAGAGGTGAGAAGAGAAACTGTACTAGTTGCAGCACTGTTCAGACCCGTCCCAAGACCCCGATATTCAAAGCTCCTTCAATGCCCTTATACTTCCTCTTGTGAGACACCGATTGGTTGCTAATATTGTAAATAGTTCCTGACTTTGCTGCTATTTCATTCCATGTAGTTATCAGCTGCACAGAGGTTAAAGGTTGTGGATACCTCCACATGCTGTACTGAGATAAGCCCCCGAAATCCACAGGACATTCGAAATGCCTCCATAGCCCTCAACCAGGTCAGGGGTATGGGGGCTGGTAGTAAGGCCTACCAGTCTGTTGAAGTAATGATAATCATTTAATTACAAGACAGACTAAAGGCACTACTACGATCTCAAATGTTACATTTTCAATATTAGTACATGATGTTTTTAATATCATTCATTTTAACTTGGTAACAATTATTGTAGCACACCTACAAGAGTAGCAGAATCAAATGAATGCTGTAGTACATCATGTTATGTTGTTTATGTTGCTTATTGTATGTTGTGTTTTTGGTTTTTGGAAATATCAATAAAAGTTTTCAAATCAAAACAAAAATGATAATTGATAACCTGCCTAGAAGCAAACACAACCTAATCTGTTTTGTTTACATTTTGGCCACCCTGATGGACTCCTTCCAATCTGTTTGCAAACTGCAAGATATAGCATGTGAGGGCAGCTAGGTTTCTCGTCATTTTTTTTTCTTTTTTCAAAATAAATATATTTTATTTTTCCCTTATTTCCTCCTTTCTGTTTGTAGGAGGAGTTGACAGATCTTGTGTAGTAGACAGTGAACAGAGAAAAATACATGCTAGCAGTACATATAAACACATTGTGTGATAAAGTCTTATTATATTATTTGCTCTGGACCACATTACTTGATAATATCCAATATTCAGCAAAGATCTGGTCTTAGTCTAATTTACATAAGCTGTTCACCTCGGCCGACTAAAGCCTTTTCTTGTCCCTCCTCCAAACCACCCCAACCCCCCCCGAAATACCCCCCACCCCATGAGGTATGCGGTAGCAATTGCCTATGTTTACTTTTAGCCTAGATATGGTAATTGGAGAGGATCCAAACTAGTGTATCTGTAGTACTAGCACCGTATCTCCCCTCTACCTCATTAGAAAGTTGCTCGATATACCGTGGGTCATTAAATGGTCAGTAAAGTGTGTAGAGGCGCCCATACTTTCTGATAGTATTGTGGCCTCTTTGTCATGTGAGCAATCGTGTTTTCAGCCTGTAAGGCAAAAAGTATCTCTTTTAGCCATTCTGCATATGTTGGGATATTTTGATCTAACCAGTGGCACATGACCACTTTTTTTAGCACATATGGATATTAATGTCATGTTTTTCCATTGAGTGCCTCTTAATACTTCTCCATAGTCTCCTATTATACAAATTTCCGGGCTAAAGGCCGCAGATAGCCCTAAAAGTTGGTTCAATTTGGACCTGATACTGTCCCAAAAGGGTATAACTTTATTACATTCCCATAGTATATGCAACAACGTGCCAGGCTTCTGCTTACAGCGAGAGCATAAGTTTGAGGGAATTTTCCACATTTGGTGAAGCCTGGCCGGAGAGTAATATAAGTTGTTTATTACGTAGAACTGTAAAATGCGATATCTAACTCATTTCACATCTTGATACAAGTGCGACCAAATTTTAGCCCATGGTCTTGGGATTGAGGTGCTAGGAGGTAGTGCTTGGTCCCAGGCATAGTGTGGCATTCCTCATATTTCTTCAATTGCATCCCTAAGGAGACGATAGAAGTAGAAAATGATATGAGAGGAAGGTAGGTTGGCGATAGCCGGTAAGAAGGGGCCAGCTAATTACTGTGTCCAGTACCCCATTCCAAAGTGTCGTAACAACATATGTTGTACTTGAAGGTATTCGAAACAAAAAGAATTAGGGAGATTAAACAATAAACTAGCTGTGCGGAACAGTATCAGTGTATGTTCCTGAAGTAGGTCCACTACTCTCAGTTGAATATTTTCAGGCCAAAAATTGTGCGATAGGGGTACTCCCCCAATTCTAAAATTAAGGTTTGCACTTATAGGCTGGGAAACATCCTTCACCAGAGATATCTGGAAAAAGTTACACATCTGGGTATGCACACGAAGTGTTGTACCCATGGGAAGGGTCCTGAGACCTTTGGGCAATTTTTTAAAAAGAGTAAAAATGAGAGTATTAAGAGATATATTATGCGGAGAAAGAAGATTCTTTTAGATTTGATATCACAAGGGGTTGTATAGAACTTGTTCCTGATATGGGACATCCTTCATCCAGTGTGCAATGACTGAACAAGTAATGGAGAACTGATAAAGAAGCAAATCCGGGAGTTGCAAGCCCCCATTATTCCTACTTCTCTACAGCTTAAAAAGGGCTCGTCGAGGTGTCTTACCACACCATAGGAAGTTAGACATGAGTTGGTTTATCTGAGTAAACCAAGTTTTAGGTTAAAAGAAATGTGTCATCTGCAAAGAGTACAGGATTCATGGGAGAACATTCATTTTCAAGACATTTACCCGTCCCCAAAGAATGAGTGGTAGCATGGCCCAGCGAGAGAGATCCATTTTGATCTGAGTAAGAATTTTGTCCAGCTTGTATTGTTTCATTTTGAGTTCTGAACTGGAAAGGTATATGCCCAGATATTTTAGTTTGTCCTTAGTCCAGCGAAACCCGAAATGAGCAAATTCAGCATGAAATGTGTGGACATTTAAAGGCATCATTTCTGTTTTTGTGATAGTAAGCTTGTAATTGGAAAATTTACCAAACACTTTAATGATTTCAAGTGCAGCAGGGATCGATTTTAGAGGATATGTTATACGGTGTAAGATATCATTGGCATAAACTAAAATTTTATATTGGTTAGATCCAATAGACATCCCAGAGATATCTGAGGAGCAATTGATACATCTAACCAGCGGCTCCAAGTATAAGTCGAACAGAAGGGGAGAAAGTGGGCATCCCTACCTAGTTCCCTGTTGCAACTGAAAAGATTGAGATAGGTGTCCATTACATAACGTATATGTGCTGATGGACAAGTATATAATAACCTAACCCATTTTACATACTGTGTTGGGATATTATATAGATGCAATAAGTGAAATAGGTATTCCCATGATACCCTATCGAATGCTTTCTCTGCATCCAGGGGAGACCAAGGCGGATGGAATTCGGGACTCCCTGGATACAGAGATCAAATAGGCCAACTTACGCATATGATCAGACGAGATCCTGCCTGCAACAAAGCCAACTTGCTTGCAGCTGATGAGACCTTGCCAGACACTGGATAGCCGAGTGGCCAACATTTTTGCTAGTATTTTAATGTCAACATTGATTAAGGAAATTGGGCAATAATTAATGACTTGAAGGGGGTCACTATCAGGTTTTGGGATAACCATGACCGTAGCCTCAAATAAAGTAGGGTCTGAGATACCTTGCTCGAACATATAATTATAAGTGTCTAAAAGAGTTGGCACTATTTGCTCTTTAAAGATTTTGTAAAATTCTACAGTATACCCATCTGGGCCTGGGGATTTGTCTGTAGGGAAGGAGTCAATGGCCTGCTTAATTTCCTCCTGGGATATTGGAGCTTTAAGCAAGTTCACTTGACATGTGCTAAATTGCGGAAGCTGCAAAGGCTGCAGAAACTGTTCTAGCATATCAGAGCAGAAAGGGTGAGAGATGTGATAATATAAATTGTTATAGTATTCTTGGAAACAGTTAACAATTTCTCTCGGGGAAGTGACTATTTGTCCCCCAGGTTGCTGGATGCTTGGAATGATTCTGTTGGAGGCTTGTGCTTTGAGTCAGAGGGCCAAGAGCTTTCCAGCCTTGTCCCCCTGATCGAAGTACTTGATCTTAGAATGTGCAAGAAGATATTCTACATGTTTGGTCAAGATTGAATTATATCGATCCCTTAGAACTTCTAGGGCCTTAAACTGATCCGATGTAGAGTCAGGAGAAAGTGACAATTTCATGGCTCTAATGTCTTGTAGTAAGGCTGAAGTACTCTTGGAGGTCGTCTTTTTTTTTGACTGTGGCCATACAAATGATTTCTCCTCTAACTGAAGTTTTTAAAGCTCCCCAAAGTATATCTGCCTTGGGCACTGAGGGGGTATTTGTCTTAATAAAGTTAGTAATAAAAGCAGACAATTGGTTTTTCAGGTATTCTGATCAAAAAAGCTGACAGTTAAATTTCCATACCTTATCTCTGGACAAGGGTGGACCCGGGCTCCAGTGTAATAAGATGGGATGGTGGTTGGAAATCACCTTTGGGAGATAGTTACAGGATGTTATAGTCGAGATGAGTCCTGTATCAACAAGAAAATAATCTAATTGAGAAAATGAATTATGTGGAATGGAATGAAATGAGTATTCCCACTGGTGTGGATAAAGGGCCCTCAAGGGGTCAATTAGCCCAATGGAGTCCATCATTTCTCTGATGGCAGCCTGTGCTGGAGAGGGAGATGAAGGACAGCTTGGAGAGCAGTCCATAATACTACAATAAATGAGATTCCAGTCTCCATCTAACATTATAGGGAGTCGGGACCAGGGGGCCAGGTCATTCATGAGGGAGACAAAAAAGGACGGGTCATTTGTATTAGGTCCATATATGGAACCAAGCACTACCTCCGATTGACCCAACAAAGCCTTGATCAAAATGTATCTATGTTGGGAGTCTACTATAGTATCAACGAGATGGAATGGGGTATTCTTTGCGATAAGAATCACTACCCTCCCTTTACGAGTGTCCAGTCCAGTCCCAAGGGCCTGGCCTACCCAAGACCATCTTAGTTGCAATATCTGGGGGGGGGGGTAGGTGAGTTTCTTGCAGAAATGCTATATCAATGCCAAGTTTATGGAGATGGAGCAGTATTTTGGCCCGTTTGATTGGGGATTTGGACCCTTTAATATTCCATGAACATATTTTGCATGAGGTCACTTTACTGCTAGTGTTTCTTTCATTTAAGCCCTAGGCTAGGAGTGATCTTGTTTTCCAGATTGTTAGAAAAACATCCCTTGTTGAGGCATTGTCGTACCGCATACCTGATCCCCCCTCCCTCCACTTCCCCTCAATTACCCAATTGTCCCTCCCTCCCCCCTTACTGTGTGTCAAATCTTTCCTGCACACAGCTGTTCAGCAGAGGATCCCCCGGAACTGTCCCCTGGTTAAATCATTCTGTAAAATCCCAGCCAGGGCAGACATCAAGCCAGAAGACAGTCTAGTGAATGCTCCGCCAAGGAGCCACACATACTTCCCTCCCTTCCTCCTGATTCATAACACCCTTTGAAGTTGCAGTTTCCAGATTACCTGCCCCCACCCCAACTCCAAGTAATGAGATTGTAGCATATAAAACAGTATTTTTCATGCACCAAGACAACAACCCTACATTCATCCTATACAACTAGTGAGTTGTAAAAAATGTTTTTCTCAGAACTTTATAGAGCTGGCAAAGTCCTCTATAGTCCATTATGCAGGTTAAGGATCTGGTTCCTAGAGAAGTTTACACATCAATGTTGCTCAGCCAGAGAAGATAGGTCGAGCATCCAGTACAAAAGAGAAAAAAAAAAAGGGGGGGGAAGATATGACCCCAGATTTGGTTACTCAGGTAATCCTCTTTCCTACTTGTATCAGATTGTGATTATCTTTTAAGGAGATCGATGACCTCTTTTTGCTTTTGTTTCGTAATTATGTTTGTCATCATATTCCATACTGAAGGATTACAGAAACAATTACCCTCATACTAAAGGTCTGCACAATAAGTTCTTAACAGTACTCCCTCTCAAGATACCTTATTCCCCTAGTAAACCTTGTTACCTCTGCAACCTACAATCCAGAGTTATGTAGCCATCTATAATTACCTTCAGATGGGAGAGGAGCAAAAAGAATATATATGAATAAATGTTCCCCTAAGCAATCTATCCCCTCTATCCTCTTTCTGCTCCGTCAATCCCTCCCATCCACCTGCTTTGAGTTTTAATGTACTGTATAATATTGGTGCAGCAATAGTCAGGTAAACACACATTCAACATCTTGACATTAACTGTGATGTGAAGGTAGTCATTTGGGACCATTATTTACTTTCTCCCTCTTAGCTTAAGGAGAGAAAAAAGGAAAAAAGAGTGGGAGAGTGGATTAAAAATAGTAAAATAGAGATAAAAACAAATAAAAAAGGAAAAAAGAAAGATAAAAAAAGAAAAAGAAAAAAAGGGGGGAAGGGTGACCAAAATTTACGAGTCTAGTGAACTCTCTACTGATTCGGATTCTCATCAAAAAGAAGAAGAAAAAATGTTTTTAAGATGGTTGCGCCATTATAAAGTCATTGAGGCATTTAACATCTCTAAAGCTCACACTGTTCTGCTGTTAATCCACCAAAGGAGGGTTTTCTAGTCGTGAAGCGGAGTAGATGCACCTCACATTATATGGTCACACAAATATACTGCTTCAATGTAAAGAGAGAACCACTTTCCCCACTCAAGCTCTGGAAGGAGTTGATCAGCACTGTAGCTCGAGAGTTTCCATATTGCCGTGTACAAAGTATTGGAAAGGTGATGTTCTTCAGGTAGATGCTAGAACTAAAAGAGAGATCAAGCACCAATAAATCGGGTCACAATTTGGTACGCAGGACTAGGGCGCCCTCTTGTGGTAGTAGTCTCGAATATCACCTGGGTTGACTCGAGATACGATGGTGCGATGTACTGAAAAAATGTTAAGGCGAAAAAAATTCAATGATCCACAGGTAGGGTATTGAACTGAATTATGCAGTCTTTTGTTTCTTGATTTCTTCCTCTTCTGAGGGAGGTGGAGGAAACCAAAAGAAGGAGAAGGAAGGATCTGGGAGTACTTCAGGTTTGAATCAGACCAGACTAGGTATTCCTGTATTATCACTATTGCTGTTAATTTCTACTCCTCAGATGTACTTCGAAAGTCCCCCAGTAGAGAGTGAGGATAAAGCGAGGAAATGCATGGCTTAAAGTCCCCAAAACGAAAGTTCCATGACAGTAATATTCATTTCTAGGGCTCAGTGTGGCCTGAACAAATCAGGTATCAACACCCTCAACTCAGATTGAGCTTGCTCAGCTGTATCAAAACTTTTCCAGGTATTTTGATGATATACTGATAACTTAGATGGATACTGGACCTTGAACTTTATGCTGGCAGCAATTAGTTTAGTAGCAATGGGGTGATATGCAGCCCTTCGCTGTTGTATAGTAGCGGGGAAATTCTGAGCAAAATGCAATTGTCGACCTTCCCATAAGATTTCCTGAAGGCTCTTGACTTGCCTTAATACGTGGGTTTTATCCAGGTAATTGAGAAATTTTAGTATTAAGGGCCTTGGTGGTTGTCCTGTTGCTGGTTTGGGCCTGAGTGAACGATGAGCCCTCTCAATTACATATGTGGTGTTGTTGGGAGAGGGGCCAGCCACTTTAGTTAACAATCTCTGCAGAAAAGTAATCGGGGCCGCTCCTTCCGAGCCCTCAGGAAGGCCAAAGATAAGGATGTTATTGAAACGACTTCGACCTTCTAGGTCCTCTAGTTTAGCTTCCATGCAACTAATTTTTTGGTGCAGTGTAGGGAGTTCGGAGTCAATTGATGTCTTCCATCCTTCCAGCAAGGTCGTCCTAGCCGCCACATCTTTAATTGCACGGTTGGTATCGATAAGTTCTGTATGCATGGCCTTCAATTCTGAGGTAAGTTCCTGGAGTGTTGCTCGAAATGGATTTAATTCCTCCAGAAATTTCTATTCTGTTAAGGGGACAGCCAGTGGTACAAATGTTGAGATTATACCAGCTTTAGAAGTGGATCCTGGTTGCCCTCTGGAGCGAATCGAATTCTTCTCCGGTGTCTGTGGTGGTGTGCGTGGGGGAGGTGCCTGGTGCATCTCTGCCTCCATGTTCGACTAGACCACAATCTACTTTCAATCAGCTCTTCCAATGTATTGTCAGTAAATCTTCCGCTTGAGTCGCCACAAGTTCGAGGGACCATTGAGAGGGTTTGAGGTAGGTACACTCTCGAGATTAGTGTACTGGAAGTTAATGAAAAGTACTGTAAGTCTTGGAATTGAGGTGGTGATGGGCTCTCTGAGCTGCTCCTCCTTCCGTGGCATCACGTGATCTCTTCTCGTCATTTTTATGTTTGCCCTGCATGCACACGCAGTAAACATTTTGTTAGGGGAGTGGCTTTTGAAGGGTGTAACACTGTCAGTCCAATGCAGTGTGGTCTCAAGGGGCTCATCTGTATCACTACAATCATCAGCCAGGCTGATTATAAAAGTATTCTGGCTCATTGGGAAGAAACTTTGTGTATTTCAAAGAAAAGAGATTACCCAATCATAGGTCAGCTCTTTCCTTTGATTTATGTTGCCCAGCAAGCACAGCTGTTCTGTCGAGATCAGCCTGCTGAGGAATTATACCCTGTGACAAAGAAAACTGTTTATCAATGTCTGTTGCTGGCACCCCCATAATGGTCCCCCCACCTGACCCTCCGTCTCAGTACCCCCAACCCCCACACACAAACATAACACTGAAACTGGGGGGTGCCCAACCCCCAGTGTCACCACCTGAAATAAAGAAACCATCCCTCATATTTTTTTAATAAATATATGTATGTACTGTTGTCTATATATATATATATATATATATATATATATATATATATCATAGGTGCAGCAGCACCTCTATAGTTAGGGTTGAGTTGGCACTTCAATGTTAAACTCACAATTATTTTTGCCACTGTTCAATGGAGAGTACTATGGGAATTGGCAGACATACTGGCTGCACCCCTGGTGGAGCTCTTCAATAGGTCACTTGAGACAGGGAGGGTACGGGGGGACTGGCGAGAGGCACATGTGGTGCCAATCCATAAAGGGGGGTTGGGGGAAGTACCAGGTAACTATAGACCCATCAGTTTGACCTTGGTGGTGGGAAAATTAATGGAGAGTATACTAAAGGAATGATTGGGGGTGTACTTGGAGGAGGTGGGAGGTATCCTCCAAGTACATCCTATATACTGTACATATATATATATATATATATATATACATGTAATGCAATGGTGCTAGGGCTTCAAACCCTAACACCCCCCCGCTCTGCATACACTAACAGGCATTGGGGTGTGCCTTGAGGTCATCAGCCCTAACACTCTCCCCATTCTCCTATAATGTACCCACTCTCAGGTTGGAAATCCTGACATGGTATTTCCTTCCTTTAACTGTTTGATATCAACCCTAACTGATGCACTAATGTATTTTTTTAAATATATATATATATATATATATATATATATATATATATATATATATATATATATATATATATATATATATATATATATATATGTATATGTATATATATATATATATATAATATAGTGCAATGGTGTTATGATGTTAGGGTTTCAAACTCTAATACCCCACCCTCTCACCCTGCACAGATTAAGAGGTGTCAAGCACAGCATTGAGATTATCAGCCTTATTGGTTGCCACATTCCATTAGAAAATAAGTTGAGTGAGTATGGCATAGGAGAATGGGGTTAGATTTAGGGCTGACAACCCCAGTACTGCCCCCCCGATGCCTCTTGGTCTGTGCATTTGGAGGGGAGTTAGGGTTGGAAACCCTAACACCATATTTGCCAACTTTTGTCACTTTAACCCTAACTGATGCATTAATGCAGTTTTTTGTAATTTATTTAGTTACTTTTTGAGATAGTATAATAGTATCCTTATTTTACTGTTAGAGCATAGGATATTCCTCTGTAGATGTGTACAGCGGTGTCCCCCAGGATGAAACCCAATTCTGCAGCATTTTGCAGCACTCTGTAGAATGCTGCAGCAGACCGATTGAATAAAGCAATGTAATTTCAATGGCAATTAGTCCCTTTTGTCATTCAGGAAAATGTGACACTGCCAGGATGAAGTGAATGCCACAGTTTCCTGCATGACAAAAGAGATTGATTGCCATTGACATTGTATTGCTTTATTCAGTAGGTCTGCTGCAGCATACTGCAAAGTGCTTTAAAAGTGGGTTTCATCCTGGAGGATGCCACAGTATATATGCTGTGTATGTTATAGGGGCACGGTCGTGCTCCTATAGTTAGGGTTCAGTAGGCAGTTTAATGTTAAACCCTAAATTATGCATGTTAATAAATTTGCAACCGTTCAATGGATTTGCACAAAATTTAGAATGCGCAGTCTCAAATGGTATCTCTTTTGATAGTTCAAGTTGCGTCTTAATCGTATTTGCGGTTTTCGTGCAGCAAAGCAACAGATAACACATTTTTCTTTTTTGGGGCAAATGTCAGGGTCATTTTATGACATTGTGCTGTGACCACACCATTTGGAATTTTGGCCTGTAGTTTTCAGGGTACAAAGAGGACATCTTAAGAACAATCCAGCATTGGTTTGGTGAAAATA
The DNA here is from genome assembly GCA_016271365.2 of Neoceratodus forsteri. Classification (NCBI taxonomy): domain Eukaryota; kingdom Metazoa; phylum Chordata; order Ceratodontiformes; family Ceratodontidae; genus Neoceratodus; species Neoceratodus forsteri. Next base: position 909,360,061 of record CM057455.1, on the reverse strand, counting down.
TATCAATCCATTCCAAAGTTATTCAATTTTGAAATTTCAGGTTCTGAGCATGCTCAGTTCAGTTTTTGGGATAGATGCACATTTTTGATGAAGGATCCCTGGTCATGAGCCAGTATTGAACAGGGGTTGTGAAAATGGATTTGGAAGTCTCAATAAATCCCTTTTTGCAAGGCTAATCAGTTTTCCCCAGCAGCCATTTTGTTTTCTCCCTTAGTGAAGGGAGAAAACAAAATGTTGGAACTTGCCCCCAGGGAGGTTTTCTTTGAAAACCAAGGCATGGATTTGTCTTAGGTGGGATTTCCTAGCCCTATGCCTTGGTTTTCTGTAGTTTTTTAAAAAAATGGCAGTTTTAAAAAATAAAAATCCTTTTTCGTGATCCCTTTTCGCGAACCGATCCCTTTTCATGAGGATCAGCTGGTGAAAAAGGATCACAAAGAGGGATTTTAAATTTAAATTATACAATTTTCTTTAAAACTATACAAAACCAAAGGCGTGGGCGGGCACAGTACATCCCTGTATGTGAAACACATGCCTTTTTTTTTTATTATTATTTTTTTTTAAGGTGGCTAAATGCCACATCTCCCTGGTGTCTAGTGGTATCCCCTGCCCGCCATTGCCCCAGTTGGCAGTGGGTCCCATCCATTTCTTTTTGTTTTTTTTCCCCTGAAATGTAGAAAACTGTCTCTCATTGTCTTTTGCATAGTTTGACCTGCAAAGAACAAAACAGTCCATCGACGATTCCACCCATTCCCCCGCCTGCCCCCCATCCTTCCTTTTTGCACCCACCTCCCTGCACCACCCCTTACCCATACTTACCCTCTGAGGTCAGTGGCTGTGATTTTCTGTGGATCAGGACATGCCTGCACTCTTCAAAGCTGAACCGCAAACTGAAGAATCAAAGGTAAGCACCTCATAATGGCAGTCAGTGGGGGCTTTAATGCAGGTTGATATCTCAGCCATGTTTAGGAATTTTGGCCCCAGATTTCAACATGGGGTTCTTGGGACCCCTTCTCATGAACACTGGCACTGTTATTTCATTACTCTGTCCAAAAGGTGATTTCACAGTCACTGCCTTTTGGGACTGATTAATGAACTGACAGTGCCACTGTTCATGAGGAGGGGTCCAAAAAAGACCATGTTGCAAATTTGGTGAAAAAACTCCCCAAAATGACTGCATTACAAGCATGCATTGTGCAGTTTCTATGCACGCTCGTAACTTTGCCAATTTTTAATATTTCCACTCCAGATTTTCAACATTGCCATTTTTTCATATCTCCCTTTGAACAGTACAGCTGTAATTTTTCATATCCTGCCTAAAATGTATTTTCGCACCTGTGGCATAGAATAGCACAGTCACTGTGTGAAATCAACTTTCGGGATGGATTAACAGAATCACAGAATTACATTGCCACTGTTCCAAAGGACCGTGCACTCCCACAGTAAAATAAAGATACAGTACTATTATACAATCTCAAAAAGTAAGGAAATAAATTGAAAAAAAACTTTGTTAGTGCATCAGTTAGGGTTGAAGTGACGAAAGTATGGAAATGAGGTGTTAGGATTGAGCCCCTAACCCCCCACTTTACCACCCCAACCCCATCTTCCATATACCAACAGGCACTGGGATGTGCCATGGGGATGTTAGGCCTAGCTCTGTATTTCAGCCCCTGTGATCTAACTTTTAGCAACATGTGTTTCCTGGTATTATAAGATGGCTATGGCCTGAACTGGGGCTAGGCATTGATAACCGTGTTGTACCAAGCTGCTGTTTGTCTAACTGAAAGGGTTTCAAGAGCCTCTGGATGCAGTTTGCAAAAGATTTTTGCCATCTGCGAAGAGCTGCAGAAACGTTTTTGAAAAGTGTCCCCTTATGTTTTGCTTGTGATACGATATTCTGAAAGGCACATCGTGCTATAATAGAAACCTAGTTAACATAGACTTTCATCGATAGTAAAGGGTCACTGGGGGCAGCAATCAGAAGGCAGGAGGTGCTACTAGACATCAGGGAAAATAGGGGGAAAGGATTCTCGAGTCACGAAAAAGGATCTTTATGTCTCTATCTTGTACCATTGCTGAAAAAAATAAGTTTTTGGGATGGCAAGGACTCAATCTGGTGATTTTCCAGAATTGTATTGTGAGGTATAGACCAACAAAAATCACAACAATGTGTCACAAACTATGTGATGCCAACCCAAGATCATGCTTTTCCATGCAGAGTGATGTTGGGGTGCTGTCACATGACATGCCTGAGGTACAAAAACCTTAATGTTGCATTTTTACAGGTCCACGGGTGTGGCTGGACATGATTTTTATGAGATTGTTGGACCACAGTTGTGCCGTTTGTGTACTTATTGTGTGACTTTGGGATTTCAGTTCAGTCTGATGAAAGTGTCTGTGGTAGTAGCCCGGGTCACACTGCATCCAAAACAGAAAATCATATGTCTCTATCTTATGCTATTGTTAAGAAAATGAGTTTGTTATACTAAATACACAATTTATTAATATTCTCAATGAATAAATTCAGGTGTGAGTGGGCTAACAGCAAATTTTCTCTCACAAAAAAGTATGTAAATCTCACAAAATAAGGAATGTGTCTCACGAGAGTGAGTTTTTTTCTTGTGAACAAAGCCTTCATCTACTGTTCTCCTTCCTGAAAAGTGATCTTCCCATTGAAAACAACGAGATATGAAAAATGTCATAACTTTGCAACAGATTTATATTTTAACACAAAACTAAGCATGCCTGTTCTGTTACCATAGCCACACAGGATTGCTCCTTGATAGGAAGGTGCTCATCAGCACTGATTCAACACAATGCAAAAAAGTGGGACCCAGCACTCATCTTCTCATACAAACTGCAATACTCTCCAGTCTCTTAAAAATTTTTAGTTTTTATTGTGAAACAAACACAGATATTGAAGAGGTGTGGCCCAAGGAGACCTCCACACAAATGCCCAATGTTTCACATTCCTTTTGAATGCTTTGTCAAGGTGTATTGCACCACATAGTGTTCAATATTTATACTACAATCTATTAACACCATTTCTTTAAAAACATGCAAATGCCTACATTTTTATTCCTTGCTATTCATCAATCATTTCACATATATTCATTGAACAAAATAGTTCTATTATCTTAAAATATGGGCAGGAACCATACTAACATATAATATTCTCTTAAAAATTAGTTAAAGTTTTCAAGGGGGGGATTCTACAGAAATGGGGGAAGGGAGGAGGAAGTAAGAAAGGGGAAGAAAAGGGATATTATTAAGATAGCAATTCTAATATCTTATACAATAATCAAAATTCCATCTTTTACAATATCTTATATCTTATAAAATGATCAAAATTCCATCTTTTTTTTATATTATAACAATCTTGACAATTCTATTTGATCATTTAATCCTGGCCACTCTAGAGCTCCCAACTGGTATATCCAGTAAGCTTCCCTATTTGCTAACTTATTTTCTATATCCCCCCCCTTAAAGAAATAGTGTTAAAGGGAATCTGTACCTTACAGCCTCACACTGTAAATATGTGAGCCTTGCATGTTCATCTGTTAAAACATGGTGAAGAGCAGTTCAGTTGGTGCCCCCAAAATAGGTTTTACAATAATTAACACCTCTAAAGCACAGCACCATTTTCACTCGGTTCAAGCATTCTGTGCAACAAATGTGGCTCCAGTGATGACGTCCATGCCTCACCACCTAGTGAGAGCACGGACATCTATGTGGCAGTCCCCTGACACTGAAGCACACACTGAACTGTATACAGTAGTCCCCAGTAACAGTGTACATACCCAAGAGTAGTGCCCCTGGTCCTCTATTGGCCCCAGGTGTGGTGTTGAGGCATGGACGTCATCACTGGAGCCACATTTGTTGCACAGAATGCCTGAACTGAGTGAAAATGGCACTGTGTGGTGCTGTGCTTTGGGAGAGTTTGTGGTTGTCAAACCTATATTTAGGGGCTCTGGCACCTCTAGTTTTCAACATGTATTAACAGACGACCATGTGAGGCTCACATATTTACAATGTGAGCCTGCATGGTACACATTCCCTTTAATAGATTGTAGTATAAATATTGAACACTATGTGCTGCAATACACCTTGACACAGCATTTGAAAGGAATGTGAAACATTGGACATTTGTGTGGAGGTCTCCCTGGGTTACACCTCTTCAATATCTGTGTTTGTTTCACAATAAAAACTAAACATTTTTAAGAGACTGGTGTGTATTGCAGTTTGTATGAGAAGATAAAAGTGCTGGGTCCCTCTTTTTTTGCATTCTGTTCTGTTACCAAGCTGGTTCTAACATAAAAAAATCACACCAAAATTCTACACTGTCTGAACGCAGGGCGATGAGGAAGAAAAGTGCAAAAAGTGGCAACTTTATGACTTTTTTACTGTCTGGATCTCAGAATCCACATGTGCAACCAGAACAAAACTTGTCACATCAAGAGATCTACCCCAAGGGACAGCTCATACAGTACCAAATGTTGAGTAAATCCATTGATTAGTTGCAAAGTTATTAAAGTGCAAATTTTTAGGTTTAACATTAAACATGCTACTCAACCCTAACTATAGGGGTGCTATCGTGCCTCTATAGTATACAGACAGATAGATAGGTAGATAGATAGATCGATAGATACATAGATAGATAGATATAGAGATACAGATTTATATCCTGTAAAAAAGAAAACTGTCCATCCATGTCTTTTTCTTCAGCCCTTTACTGTCCATCAACCTGACCCTCCCAATCAGTACCCACCACTCCCACAAACATAACACCAACACTGGGGGTGCCCAATCCAGCAGTGTTGTCACCTGCAATAAAGAAAACTGTCCCTCATCATTTTTGTTTTGTTTTAAAACCCTGTAAAAAAAGAAAACTATCCATCGATGTCTGTTGCATCATTAATCCCCACCCGACCCTCCCTCAGAACCCACCACCCCACACACCCCTAAGCCCTTACTTACCCACCAGGGTCCAATGTGGTAGTCCACTCTGGATCACAGATATGTCTTCACTCTTCAAAGCCAGACAGTGAAGTGATGAAATCAGGTATGCAGTTCAATGTATTTCAATAGGGTTTTGAACTTAATAGCATGATTTGGCTATTTTTGGATATTTTTGCCCCAGATTGTCAACATGCCTTTTTTGGGACCCATTCTCATGAAAAATGGTAGTGAAATTAGGCAAATCTGTTCAGAAAGGTGTTTTCACCTTTTGAGCAGGAGTTGAAAATGTTCTCTGCCCTTGTTCATGAGGTGGGGTCATCATAAGAAGGCTATGTTGAAAACGTGGTGAAAAAATATTAAGAAACAACATAGTTTTGAGCCTACATTGAAATTTGCAAACACAGACTCTTAACTTTGGTGATTTTCAATATTCTGACCAAGAATTTTCTACATAGCCATTTCTTCACAGCACCTCTTAAATGTGACAACTGTCATTTTCCAAATCTGTCCAAAATGTGTTTTCATATGTGTGGTGCAAAAATCCCCTTTTGGGCAGGAGTTGAAAATGTTCTTCACACATGCTTATAAAGTGGGCTCACAAGAAGGCTATGTGGGATCATATTAAGGTTATGTTGAAAATCAGGAAGAAACAAAAAAGGTAATAATTTATGTTTCAATTTTTCAATGCACCCTTGTTACTGTGGTAATTTTCAATATTTTAACCTCAACTTTTCAACATAGCTATTTTTTCACACTACCTCATGAATGTGACAGCTGCCATTTTTCAAATCCTACTCAAAATGTGTTTTAACACTTGTGGCACAAAATGACTTTTCAGCCACAGTTTCATAATTGACACCTGTCTTGCTTAGAAGAAGTGGTTATAAAAAGATTATGTTGAAAATTTGGAGGAAAAATGTGAAAAACCAACTAAGTTATGAGGAAATGAATTGTTCCAACATTTACTCATAACTTTAATTTTTGCAATTGTTGGCTCCTAATGTTCAACATATGCCTTGTGTTACCCCACCTCCTGAACATGGCAGGTGTCATTTTTTAAATCCCCTCCGAATCTTGTTTCCTCAATCGCACAGTGAAATCAGCTTTTGAGTGGGATTTTAAAAATTCCACCTGTCTTGATCATAAATGGTCCTATGCTCATAGATGCGTGCAATACGCGCAAAATTGACATGAACGCAGCATGCAGCTATGCGGTGCACAACACCAGGCTGCAATGCCATATGCACAAATGACCCTGTACTGCATGCATCAGCTGCATGCATGCACAGTCGGGCCGTGTAATGGGACGTGCACAGCTTGGAGAAGGGTGAGAGCAATGCAGCCCAGCCCTTTGACCCCACCATTTAAAGCAGTGTTCCCTGTCCCACGCAGTGGCATGATAGAGAGTAGTATGCAGCAGCAAGATGAACACATGATGGCAGATAGCAAGAGTGCTGCACAGGAAACAGAGCAGGGCACAGAGTGACCTAAGAGACAGCAGCAGGCAGCAGACAGTGGCCATTGGAGGGCATGCCTCGATGTCCGACCATGTGCCCCAAACTTCACAGGGGGCCAGGCAGTGGCCATGCTCGCAGAGATCAAGGTGCACTACTGCACTTTGTATAGGGCTCAGGCCTTGAGCACAGCTACCAAGGTGAAGGCCAGACTGTGGCTGGACATCCAGAGCACAGTGAACACTGCAGGACTGGAGGCACTGACACTAGAAGCCATTAAGCATAAATGGCGTGACCTGCATGCCACAGTCAAGTGGAAGCTGTCCATGGCAGCACAGGCACAGTAGGACACCGGTGACAGATCCCCCGATGCCGATACCCAGTTAACACCCATTGAGCACATGGTGGTGGAGATGTTCATGGAGGTTGGCATCCATGGTGAGACACCCAAGATGATAGGCATGCTGTTACTGTACACCCTCACACATGGGCACACATCCATGCAGTGTACTAACAACACTGTCACTTCCTCCCCCGAGAACCAGTGGTGCAAGACAGCACCACAGTGGCGATGGGGTCACAGTGCCAGGACACAGAAGGAATGCAGCTGGCAGAGGATAATCACAGACAGGAATGGCAAAGCACTGGTGAGTGATCATGCTACATGCATGCATATAACACACAGTGTAACCTGCAGTGTCTTACCATCTGCCTCTCTCTCCCTCTGCAGGCACAGAACAGGACACAGGTGCATCAATGGATGATGACATGGTGGAGGACATCAACCCTGGTGCTGCCAAACACATGACCCAGGCAACACCCACTAACAGCAGAGGAGGCAGATGAGGTGCAGAGTGTCAGGCTACTGGTGACATGGCACACACCACTGGCAAGGCACAGCCTGTGCCAAATGTCCATGGCAGTCCACTGGATGACACAGCCCACCCTAATGGATGTGCCATGCCGGATGACAATGACAGCCCAGGGGAGGGCACCTTGATCCGCACCCCACGTCATGGCCACACGTCAGCCATGTAGGCAACACTAGCAGGCTGACATGATGACCTGTGCCAACTCGAGGCTGACTGCCTCACCAAGCAGCAGTGAAACACTGAAGTACTGCATGCCTCCACCGCTGAGGTGCGTGGCATGTGGAACAGCATGGACCACATTGTGTCCCCACCGGAATGGTTGGTAGACAACACTGTGGGATACAACTTGGCACATGTACAGCCTGCACCCCATGACACAGCAGAGGATACACCCATGGCCAGACCACGTACCCCACTCGCCAGCCACCGACAGGATGAGGATATCCCTGGACAAGGCGACACCTCAGACACTACACAGATGACCATGGCAGACACCGAGACACCACCCCATGAGTGGGAAGGCAGGATCAGCCAGGACACCAATGACGGCCACGTTGCCCCCCCTTGCACCCCACACCGCAGATGTTGTGGACTCCCAGGCATGAGTACCAATGGGCAGTGTGCGCCGGGGATGTGGCACTATGGGACAGCACACTGACAGAATGAGCATGGGATGTAGGGCCTTCACCCACTTGCAAGCCAGGCCACATGTCAAGCAGGGCCAGTAACCAGGCATGACAGACATCACAGGCCCAGAATATCATGATAGGTAACCCACACAGTGCCTACAGGCACGGTGTACAGAGCCATGCACCAGACACACAGCAACAGGGCCTGAACAGTACCTCACAGTAGCACGTACACACACACACACACACACACACACACATATGGGCACCACGGCCAGCCCTGTCATACTCTGACAACATCCCCATGACTATGTGTACCTCCCCTTGCAGTGGCACACAGGCATGGCCACACACACACCAGCTGCATGGTTCACAGGGTGCCCCTCAACACAATACCTACAGCAGCATGACCACACTGCACACACAGCCACTGACAGCCACCAATAGAGCACCACAGAGCCATGTAGAGACTTGCACACATGCCATAGGAGGTCACAATGTGGATGATGTGGAGTACACACCTGCGCATGGGGGTGAATGCCTCCACCCCCTGTCTGACAACAAGTGCCATGTCCCATCCTGCACTGGTGCATTCAGCGTATGGGTCATCATCATGCACCTGCTTCCCACAGCCACAACATGCACACGCATATAGGCCCTACACAATACACACACCACACATGCACATGCCAATACACACGCAAACGTTCAGACATGCACACACTGTCAGACACCGTCATATGAAATGACCGTGATGACACACACATGATGCTGTCACACATGACGGAAGGTGCCCTGCATGAGTGCCACCTGCACTTCTCTGCTGCTGGCATGGTCATGGCCCTAGTATGCACCCACAGCACCATCAGCAGGTCACCCAACCGGCAATACCCCCCCAGGATTGGCACGCCACAACACAAGGCAGTGTTGTGTAGCATGGTGCACACCATGAAGACCCTACATGCCTAGCCCAGTGCCAGCATAAATGTTCCTCCAGAATGGTCCAGGCATAAGAATCTCATCTTCAGTAATCCAAAGGCATGTTCAATGATGTTCCTGGCCCTCCGATGTGCACAGTTGTAGGCCTCCTCAGCAGCGTTAACTGGCACAGGTATTAGGGTCATCAGGTACGGATATAGGGGATAGCCAGAGTTATGTGTGGAGGGTATGGGTAGGCAGTGTCACAATGGTGCAGACATGCATAAATATGTGTGTCAATGTCACAGGGTGCACAGTCAACACTCACCCAGCAGCCATCCATCGATGCCCCCTGCATGCAGCATGGCACCAATGTGCAATGTGTCCATGATGTATGAGTCACATGCTGACTCTGAGAACCTCATGCACACATTCATGAACATGCCATGTGAGTCACACACTGCCTGGGCATTGATGCTGTGGTACCCCTTGCAGTTACTGTATGCCTCCTCTTCTCTAGGGGGTGCCAGTATAGCGATATGGGTGCAGTCGATTGCCCCCAACACACTGGGCATCACATGGAGGTTGTAAAATGCCTGCTTGACACTGCAGACATCCACTGCAGAGGAGAGGAACTGGATATGGGTGTAAGCATGTTCCAGGAGGGCATCCATGACCTCTGCCACTGCCCAGGACATGGACGATTGGTGCACTTCAACTGCATCCCCAGTCACACACTGGAAGGAGCCAGAGGCATAGAACACAAGGGCACTGACCACCTTCATCTCCATGGACATTGCCCTTGAGTGCCGTGTTCACGGAGTGATCCTGTCTCATACCAGGTTGCAGAGGTCTGTGATCACTGCCCATGGAAAGTGGAAAAGCTCCACTCAGTGCTCCTCATGCAGCATGGATGTGACCAGGCGTGGGTGAAACACCCTCGGACGCTGCCGCCATCGCATCAGCAGCCTCTCCTCCCCATTCAGCAGTTCAAGGTGCATGAGTACATCTGGGCACATCATTTGACACCATGTGTTTTCCAGTGCAGCTCATGTGCAGCCATGAAATACCACTGTGTATGGAACTGTGAGCCTTTAAGGGAGCATGACATGTATCATGTGCATGGTGTCACTGCAGTGATGGACGGCACGTGCGACAATGCGTGACAGTACTCTATAAGTGCTGCATGTGGCAAGGGTCTGGTAGTGCAATGGCAGAACTGGCAGGTAGTGCATGGGTGGATCATGTTCCCCAGCATCTGTGGCATGTGGCAGAATATGATTTCTGTGGCCCCGGTGACTATGGAACCCTGTGGATGGTGCAGGGGCATGCATGGGTGAGCATTGCTCCACCGTTGTGCACCTGACACCGTGTTGTACTATTTATGCTGTGCTCCACCCTAATGCTTCTCCCCCTCCTCCTCTCATCCCACACACAGAACAGGCATGGTATGCCATGGAGGATAGTCTTCAACCAGGTAGTGCAGCCAGCAGACGGGTCTCCGGTAATGGTGGTAGCACCGAGCAGGAGGAAGTGGCAGTGGAGGGTGCCATTCCCCCTGTATATGACCTGGGAGTCTGTAGATGGCAGCCTTGGCTAAGAAGGGGAGCAGGACAACACTGGAACACCCACCCACCCACTGGAGGGTGATGGTCCCATCGCAGGTGGGTGCATTTCATTTGTATGGTACTGGAGTGGTGTGTGTAGTGTGTCTGCAGGCTTCTTGACATCTGTTTCAAGTCAGTGGGACACCAATCACCTGTGTGGTGTGCGTTAGTGGTGGGCGAAGTGGCTGAAATTCGCTCCACGAAGTGATTCGCGGAGTAACGCGGAATCTGCAAAGTATTTCACAACGCGACGCGGAGTACTTTTCATTATAATGGGGAATGCAAAGTCCATTGAGAACAATGACTTTGCCTTATTCCACCTTCCCCAAGCCACTCTCCACCAATTTTAAGGTGAAGTACATTGAAATCAAAGTACTTTGCCTCACTTTGCCTTGTTTTTGAGTTCCAAAGGCGAATTTTGCAGTGCTTGATTGGATTGCAGGCCACATGAACTCTAGATTGTTCTGCACAGTCTCAGTTCTGTGTAGTGTGTGTGTGGTGGAAGATGTAGACAGTTTCCTCTCAGAGCTCTGTGATTCAAATCCTCTAAAAGCTGTTCAAAAAGTATTTTTGTGATATTTATTTTGCTCACAATTTAGTACATCGATTGTAGGAAACCCTCCTGTGCTCATATCAGCGAGTGTTTATTGTTTGTATGTGAATTTTGAACGTTAATTTAGAACAGTCAGTCTGTGTACTGTGAAGTGTGCTTTGGGGAGGGGCATATCTGTGGTGTAGTAGATTAACTGGGAGAAAAAGGCAGTCTTTCTGTTTTGATTATATTTTTCTTGTATAACTGTGTCAATGTACACACACCGTAATATTTTCAGTAATTCTTGAAATTTTTTTGCTGATTGTTGTGGTGCAGCAGTGTATCATTTCAGTTTGTTTAAAACATTTAGTTATGTTTCTAAAGGTTTTCAATTTGCTATGCATTACCTGTAGTGTGTGTGAGTGTGTGTGTGTGATGCGTGCCATTAAATCAGACACCTTTTATTGTGCCACAGAGTAATTGCAGCAGTGTGAACCTGCTGTCCACTGCACCTGCATGAATCTTTTATACTGCTTTGTGGTATCTCTACTGGTAGTGGACTGTTACTGCCATGCACTACCCCGCCTCCCCAACTGGCAAAAGGTATTCTGTTCCAGATTTGGATTTGTGATTTGTGAGCACTGGTTAGGTGTTGTGCCTTTGCATCTGCATCTCTTGAGTGCACAGCACAGTCTTAATCTGTCTGTGTGTTTGCAGTACACTGTTAATTCTGGGAGACTTTGCATTTCTTGTTACACTCTCATTTCACTTTGTCAGCACTGGGGAATTTTCTGGACATAAGACAGTAGCATTTTGAGAATGCACATTTATTCTGGTGACTGTGTGTGACCACTGCGTGCATGACGCAGTGCACCATTATATCTGGGAGACTTTGCATTTTTTGTTACCCTTTCCTTTCACTTTCTCAGCACTGGGGAATTTTCTGTACACAAGACAGTAGCATATTGGGGATGCAAATTAATTCTGATGACTGTGTGTGACCACTGTGCACATGACTGAGTGCTCTATTAATTCTGGGAGCCTTGCATTTCTTGTTACGCTCTCATTTCACTTCATCAACACTGGGGAATTTTCTGGACACAAGACATGAGCATTTTGGGGATGCACATTAATTCTGGTGACTGTGTGTGTGAAGGGCTGCCAATATTAGTGTCACTTCATGAATGACAACGCAAAGTAATAATTACAAGGTGAAGTGAGCCTTTTGCATTGGTCACTCCATGTAGCAGAGTGACAATGTAAAGTGCCCACTTCACGGGCAATTTGCCAGTAAAATTTGAATTTGCTGCATCTCTAGTGTATGTTGGTGTCACATTACAGCTGTGCTGGGCCTGTAACTGCCCATGGGGTACTGCATGTCTGGGTGTGCATTCAGTCCTCTGGGTGTGTGTACAGTCTGGATGTAGTTGTATGGCCTCATGTCTGTCAGCATGGACTAGCACACAGCACTGCACCCAGTCACATGCATGCCTGTGTTAGTGGCAATGTGTGCCAGGCTGCATGTGCGGCCTTGTGTGTGCTGCAGGTTGCCATTGGTGTGGCAGACATGGCCTTGTGTGTGCCATGCCCAACTATGTGGCAGTGGCCATCGCACATGTCAGGTATAGTTGCTGGCTGTGTCCCTGTGCTGGCCACCTGATGACATCCCAAGCCTTGAACTGAAGCCTATGCCACACTGTGTATGGCACTGTGCACCATGTGGCATTCACGGACATGCCAGCACTGCATGTGTCTGCCATTCCACTGTGCGTGTGTGGTGCACTGCCTCACCTGAGTGACATGGCAAGTGCCACATCATGGACACATCGTGCATTATACCTTTGAACCCATCTTTATTGTGCAGTTGGACATTTGTTTCTTTGTAATGTGTGAGTATGCAGACAGGTACATACATGCAAAGATACATCAGATATTTGTAAGACATTACTGGTGTTTTGTGACGCATGAGGATTACAGAAAAGTGGCACACATATCTGATATTGACGGTTGTATCCCATGTCAGACAACTGCACTGCAACAGAATGTACAGTGGGTAGTGTTGTCCTGCATGCCCATTCCCCAGCCATGCATGTATGTTTCACCGGCATGGTGTGGCACGCAGCCATGTGCATTACCTCCTGTGCTGTGGAATCCATGGCATGGCATATGGCATGTGCCCGTGACATGGTGTCACCATGTACGGGTGCAGCTTGTGCCTGCTGGACACCTTGACGGTGCCTGTGCTGTTTTGGCCAGCTGTGTATGGTGACACAACATGGTGTAGTCCCACCTTTGCAGGTGCACAGGATGTGCCATGTTATGGCAGCATCACCCATGCGGGTGCTGTTGATGGCTGTAAAAAGTGTCACATGTGTTGTGACAGTGACATGCCATGCGGCACGGTACAAGCAGCGTTCTGCTGCACTGTTTCTGTGGCTGCCTGTGCACATGCCCATGTACAGGCACTCCACCCACAGTCCACTTGGTGGGCAGCATATTGTGGCACAGGTGCATGTGGCCATGCGTGGGACATCTGTCACATTGCACTGCCCGTTCATGTCCACAATGTGATGTTGTCCGAGGGGGGTGCCGGGCTGGGTCCCTGCCTCTGTGCTCCAGCTGTGAGCTTTGCCTGTCTGGGATGTCATGTCTCACTTTGTTCCTTCTCTTCACAGTGTTACAGTGGCCCGATGAGATGCATGGTCCTGGATGATGAGCCATGGCCATGGAAAATGGGCACAGCGGCCAAAGGTCCAGGCATGGATGGTGGGACTGGTCATGCTGACAGTGGTGTGGCACTGGTGCTGTGGAGTGTTGGTGACATTGTGTTGGACATTGCAGGGGTGTTTACTGTGGGGGGGGATGGGCACTGTGTTTTGTGCTGTTCTGCCTTGTGAGTAATAATGGACCTTTTGTACACATTTGTGTCATTACTGTCTCCAGGGTGTGGGCAGCTGGCAGGGTGGTGCCTTGTTCAGTTACCTGGGACTGTACCTCTCAACCACTTGTCTCATTCATCAGGACCATGGCTTTGATTACACAGGAACATTGACCCATGTTTCGGGACACAGCCTATGCATTGGCCCTATTCACCTGGGTTGGAGATACACAATTGGAAGTGGTGTGGGATGCTGTATGTATCTCAGACCTAGTGTGTTACATATGTACTTGTCATGGTTCTGTGCTTTGTATTACCACTACTCAGTCACTAGAATACCACCCTTACAGGGGACTGGGGGGGGTTGTGGTGGATTCAGGAACGTCTGTGTGCATCACGGATGGTTTAGAGGTATGCCTTGGTTTGGGGGAACAGCTGGTTGTACAATGCCAACCATGACTGGGTGTTCCATCATATCTGTGCATTGGGGACCTGTAGCCTGCTGATGCACAGTGTGTATGCAGGATGGCATGCCCTGTACTGCTGGCATCCCACACACTGGCGTTGCCATCACCTACAGGTGACACAGTCATGCACCATGCTGTGTCTGTTGTTGCTGAACAGTGTGCCACGTACCTGGTCCTTCTGGCAGGTTTGTGTTGGGGGTGCCCAGTTGCGTGCCCCACCCATGTGCACACCGGACTGCCATGTGGCTCACCACTGTGTGCCCACCAGTGGCACCACACCATTAGTGGGTGGCTTGTGGCAGCCCTGTGTGTTGTACCGCTGTGTGGTCACACACAGTCCATGGGCGTGGCATGTTTGCATCTATCCACTGTGGTGGCGGTGTCATTCTGCCACTGGCCATTATGTGTGGCATGGCATGCACGGGTCCCTGGTGCAGTGCCGTTGCACCACCTGTGCACCAGTCCAGGCTCTGTGACACCACTGCTGGGGTGTGGGTGAGTGTTTGTGTACCTGTCTCTGCCTTGTGACAGGTTGTTGGCGTTGTCCATGGCTGGTGATTTGTGTTCCATTTCTTCGGTTGTGCTATATCACCTTTCTAGGCAGCACCATTGGATAATATTTATGTCCTGACTCTGTGACGCACTTATGGGGTGTTGGTATGCATCCCTAAGTGACAGATGAGTCCAGACTCCCTATCTGTATGCCATGTGCTGTGTTTTTTCTATGGTGCACATTTCATGTTTTTATTTCACATCTTCCCAGTTCCAGTACATGCCAGCTGCATGGACATACGCGTCTGCTTATCGCAGCCCTCAGAATGCGTATCTGTATGCACCCTGCTTCACACACCTGTGTGGCCTACACATCATGTGCACCACATATGGGGTCCACGTTGTTGTGCATTGGTGTACTACGTGGGTCCCTGCATGCACGTTGTGCGTATCTCATGTGGGTTCCTTCCATGCATGGCACGTAAATGTGCCTCCACGCTGGTGTGCTCTGTTTGAGCATAGGCCCAATTGTCAGGTGATAAAAAGACTGTTGGACATTTGGGGTCAAAATATGGGAGAACACTTAAAAGTAGATATTGCCTCTCAGTTGCCCTATCCTGGGTAATTACAATCTAACAATGTGTCAAAGCAGGACACCACTGAAAATGAGATATTGCATCTCATCTGCTCTATCCTGGGTAAATATAGTGTTAAAATGTATAGAAGCAAGACCCGTACATCAGCAGTACTAGCAACAAACATTTAACACTGGCAAATGCTTTCTGCATTTAATCATCATATACTTTTCTTGCATACTCCTCAGAATATGTTGACTTTACTGATACCAAACATTTCTTCACACTAGTAAAAACATCATTACAATCTATAGATCCATTAGTGAAAGGAGAATGACCAGAGGGGGTATTGCTAAGATCAAAGGGGATAAGGGTGTGTGTGAGGAGGAGGACCATGTAAAAGCATCTATCTTAAATAGATACTTCTGCTCAGTATTTACTGAAGAGAAAGCAGGGCATGGCCCACAGCTCAGCACCATGGACATGGGGGGGAGGGAGGTGTGCACTAGTCCCTTCACAAAAGAAAGGGTCCTACAAAAGCTCGATGAGCTCAGGGTCAGCAAGGCAATGGGATCTTATGGCATACATCCCAGGGTACTAAACTAGCAATGGGTGGAACTAGCAGAGCCATTATCAAAACTCTTTAGTGAGTCTCTGAGCACAGGAGAGGTACCAGAAGACTGGAGAAGGGCTCATGTGATCCCGCTCCACAAGAGTGGTAGCAGGGAGGAGGCAGGGAACTATAGACCAGTCAGTCTTACCTCAGTAGTGGGCAAGATTATGGAGAAACTCCTTATGGAAAGGATAGTGCAACACCTGTAATCCATAGGAGCACAGGATCCAAGACAACATAGGCTTACAAAAGGAAGGTCCTGTCAAACTAATCTCATAGATTTCTTTGACTGGGTAACCAGAGAGGTGGACCAAGGGGAAGCAGTTGATGTTGCCTACCTTGACTTCAGCAAAGCTTTTGATACTGTTCCACATAGAAGATTGATTAATAAGCTGGGTAGGCTCGGGGTGGGTAAGACGTTGGTCAGCTGGGTGGCAAACTGGTTGACAGGCAGAAAACAGAGAGTGGTGGTAAATGGTATACAGTCAGAAGAGATGCAAGTCACAAGTGGGGTACCTCAGGGATCAGTCCTGGGGCCAGTCCTCTTCAATATCTTCATCGGTGACATTGCAGATGGACTGGAGGGTAAGGTTTGTCTGTTTGCAGATGACACCAAGATTTGCAGCAGAGTAGATGATCCAGATGAGGTGGGCAGAATGAGAAGAGATCTGGATAAACTAGCAAAAGAGTCAGAAGAGTGGCAACTGGGGTTTAATGCAAAGAAGTGCAAGATCATGCACATAGGGGAGAGAAATCCTGAAGCCAGCTATAGGCTGGGAGGGGAGTTGCTGGCAGTCACAAGGGAAGAAAGAGGCGTGGGCGTCATCATCACCGATGACCTGAAATCATCCAAGCAGACCACTAAAACAGTAGGTAAGGCTAGAGGGATGTTGGGGTGTATTAGTAGGGGTATGACAAGTCAAAAGAGGGAGGTAACAATCCTTCTTTACAAGACACTGGTTAGGCCCCATCTGGAGTACTGTATGCAGTACTGGAGGTCACACCTTCACAAGAACATTAACCAAATTGAGGCAGTCCAGAGAAGGGCAACCAAAATGTTGCAGGGACTGCATCAGGAAACATATGAGGACAGATTAACTGAGCTCAATACATATACCTAGAGCAAAGGAGGGAGAGAGGTGATGTGATTGAAACATTCAGACATCTTAAGGGCATTAACAAGGTGAAAAAGTCTAACTTGTTTCAGTATAAGAAAAATAGCAGGACAAGAGGACACAGCATGCGATTAGAGGGAAGCTGATTAAGGGGTAATGTGAGGAAGTTCTTTTTCACAGAAAGGGTGGTGGATGCATGGACGGCCTACCTCAGGAAGTGGTGGATATGAATAGAGTGCAGGGCTTCAAACAGGCATGGGATAGGCATAAGGCAGCAATACAGATGAGTATGAATAGATAGGCCACTGACAGAACAAAGGCCAATGGCATATTCATAAGGTAGAAAAAGAAATGGGCAGACTGGATGGGCCTTGCTGTCAACCTCTATGTTTCTATGTTTCTACAATAAAAAATGTGTTTCCAAAAATGCTAGTTTTAGCTACAATTAATAAAAATATTAGCATACCTGCCAAAACTACTTTTCTTGGTACATTCTATGCTGTGCACCACAAGTTTTTATTATTATTATTACTATTTACTTGATCCTATGCCTACCAGGTTTACAATAGTATTCTGAAGCCAAATGTGGTGACCATATTTTTTTTTTGAGAAAAGGATAAATCAAAACATTTATAAAATACTTAGATTTTATTGGAACTAAAAAAAACGGTAACACCAAATAAAACTGGAAAATACCTAGGATCGTTTATAGTGCCAAAAAAAGGTAAGGTCACATTTGTTGCCCCATTTTGTTGCACTGCTGCTGTAAGATCTTCTATATGTACTAATTATGTTTTTACCAAGTTCAAAAAAAGTTTGTTAAGCAATCATTACTTCTATTGATCCAACTATTTGTACTACGTTAGGGTATGTTAGCAATGATCTGTAAATATCTCCTCATTTAAGCTCAAATATTGTGTAAAATATTTGTTAGTTAGTCCTGTAATGTTTTTTAATTAATTGTTACTGTAATGCATACTTGTCAAATGTATCCTGGTATGGCTTGAAGGACCTGTATTCCAGTTCATTTCTATGGTTACATAAAAACTGAATAAAATGGAAACAATCCAAGACTTACAGTATCCATACCCAGCTGTGGCTAGATATAGATAAGGAAGGTATTATCGTAAGTCTGAGACCCTACACAACATGTGTGTAATAAATTATTATTAAATTCTTCTTTTCATTCTCCATCATATTGGTGTGTATACTGTATGAGATTAGTGATCGATCAAGTACTATCATTCCAGTGCAGCACAGACAGATATGGCCCCTGATGACCGGGTGCTGCACTGAGGACTACTTCTTCAACATTACTGAAACATAGAAACGTAGAAGGTGATGGCAGAAAAGGACTGTGTGGCCCACCTAGTCTGCCCCTTTTCTCTATGTAATGCAATACCGCAGACCCTAGTTGAACTGTGGCTTACCCTTCCCTACTGTGAGAGTACTCATGTCTATCCCATGCATTCTTGAAGTCCCCTACCATTTTTGCCCCCACCACATCCACAGAGAGGATGTTCCAAGCATCCACTACACTTTCTCTGAAAAAGTACTTCCTCACATTGCCCCTGAGCCCATCCCCTCTAGAATGCTCTGTTGTGCATAGATGCCGGGGGGTGGCCTTCTTGGAGTTCCCAGGGTTAGGCTGCAGCATTCAGGAGACAGAGCATTTGCGGCAGCTGCGCCTACGCAGTGGAACTTCCTGACTGGTTATCTAAGGGAGGCCCCCTCGATGGAAGCCTTTTAGAAGGGCCTCAAAACATATTTATTCTGTCAAGCATTTAACTAAGGATATTTTACAGCTTATTGTATTTCACGATGGATAGATAAGTTCATGATCTCAGTTGCATCCTGCTGATGTTTTAATTTTATCATCACTGTATTTTTTAAATGTTTTGTATGATTTGTATGCCTACATTGTGCAACACTCAGAGTCCAAGGAGATGAGTGCTATATAAATAAAATATCTATCTATCTATCTGTCTGTCTGTCTGACTGACTGTCTGTCTGTCTATCTGTCTATCTCGGAAATGAACTTTAAAATCATGTGAGAACATTTGAAACTGTATTGACTCTCAAGATCACCTTCATTTCAAAAAGTCACCTTTGATGAAAAAGAAGTGATCACTTACAGACTCAATTTACAGCTACAGGGGGCTGATGTAAAGTAAGGAGTAACTCCAGATGACCAGTTGCCATATGTCTTTCCTGCAATATCCAGTTTAAAAAAGTATTAGGCAGATGATGAAATTGACTGCTTTTCTGTTAGAAAAAATTATTGATAACATCACTGTGGAGATGCATGTAGTGCAGTCCATGTCTGAGGTGGAGTTAAGATGACACAAGTAGCTGTTGAGTTGGGGTTAGGTTCTGGATGGGTTACAGAGGGCTGTACACACTACACCAGGTTCCAAGGGGTGTATTAATGTTGCTAAACTCTATTGTTCCTTTTTGTTGTCTAAGGTCCTTTTCCTGGCTAGATACCAAATAATGAACAACTGAATGGCAGTGACACCAGTACTGAATACCCAGCTGTATATTCATAATATACTGTATGTTCACAGATCCCTGACATTCAACAGGGCAATGTGAAGTTTGAACCTTCTGCCAGTGGAATCAGATGAAACTATGATTCTGCTTTTGCCAAATCATGATGATTTTTTTGTGAAAAGTTCACAAAATGTTGCCAAAATGTAATTTTTAAATCACTCATTTACATTTCACAATATGTGGCATTTGAATAGTTCCACGCAACACATATAAGTATGTGCCAAGTTTCAGATTGTTAGCTCTAACAAGGGCTGAGTTATAAAGTCAAATATTCAGACACTTTTTAAATTAATATTTTAAGTATGTAAACTGCAAAATCATAAGTCCCTGTAACTTAAACTACAGAATGAAATGTCACTGTGTTTGTCAGTTTTAAGGATGGATACTAAAAAAGGAGACTGTGTGTGCCAACATTTCAATCTCTTCCATAAAGGATATCCACATTACAAGCAGTCACACACTGCAAACTATCATTGGTACATAAAGTTGAATTGCATGCATTTCTTTGACAATTGTGGAATTGTGTGATTATTTTATGGAAGACATACCCATGAATGTTGCCCAGTCATACATTTGACCTGCCATATAAGAGAAAGGGAAAGGCTGGATATAGTGGTATTAAGACTGGATTCATAAGAGACTCCATTGTAAAAGTAGCAGGACATATAGAAGGTCATTGTAGGACCATGATGCTAGCCCAGGTAAGGTTATTTGCTGGCCTGCCTGCCTGCCATAGAAGTCAAATGAGTGAGATCTATAACCAAACCCTGCTGAGTGTTCTCCACATTGTGATATGGAGTATAAGTCCTGAGGACATATGGAGGTCATTTACAAAGTAAGTGATGTTCCTAAGAGAAAATATATATAGACAGGGTATTCTCAAAGGTCCTATGGTCCTGGGGCCTGTGACAAATAGCAGTGACATAAATTAGACAAGCTAACTTTTGTCAAGATTCTATTGAATGTTTTGATCTACTAGCCAACCTTAATGAAAAATAAGGACCAGGCGTTGATGAAATACCTCAACTGAAATTGGATATACATAATAAAACAGGTGTTTCTAAAAATCTCTGGAGAATTATTTGGATGGTGTCTCCAGCTGCAAATGTGCTGGAGTTAAATGATATAACTTTGTTTAGGTTAGCATTGAGTAATTCTGCTTCTGTATATATTGTATCATTTTTATTATTTCATGCATGAATGAAGTTGATATAATTTTAATGTTAGTCGTGATCAATTGTTGGAAACCATATTTGTTATGATGTTGTATCCTGTGTAGTCCCTTTTCCCAGGCATGGTTAAAAAGAGTCTTTGGACCCACTCCACTTTCCTGGTAAAAATAATAAATGAAATGAAATGAAATGAAAGACAGCTGAGTTGTGTCAAAATAAACAAGTTTGTAAACTCCATGAAATGTCATGAAATTTCACAAAATTTAACAAAATGTAATGACAGTGAAATCGGAATGTTTTAATTTTACCAAGCCCTAATATTCAGCTGCACCTAAATAAAACTGTATGGGGGAAACTATTGTTTTCTGTTTATGGACAACATTCTCTACAGTTCTGTTCATGGAACCATAAATTTTGGGGTTTGACTACTGTATGTCAGTAGAGTGCTAACATTTCTGTACACAATCAGGGATGTAGTAAATATTTCAAACGACTAATTCTATGACTATTACTGCACAAAAATGGTGCCCATAAAAAATGTAAAATGCCATTTTTCACATACACCTTTGTTTAGGTTCAAAGACACTCAAGAACCACAGTAAAAGCTTTGCATAACTACAATAAGTACATGAAATTTAGCTTTTGTCGATGCATTGTCTTCCTGCACTTCACTATATACTGTATGAATTTTCCATGAACCAATGATTCTCTATTATTTGGTCCTCATCTGCTCCAGCTGCTTATCTGCCTGTGACATCATATTATGATGTCACAACAGAGAATTATGATGTCACCTGTAGACAGATAGACAAAGCAGATGAAGGCCAAATGACAGACAACCTGTTTTTTTTATGCAAGTATCAAGTTACTACATGAAATACAGTATCTGAATCATACTGTACATTGACTTCTGTCTTAATAGTGTACTTTTCAGAGTTTTCCTTGTGGTGTCAGAGGCTCCTTATATATGAATTATTTGGGTATAAATACCACTTCTGAAAATAGGAAGATTTAACAGTTACGGATTAGAAGTAATTTTCTGTTATCTTTAGATAAATAGTATACTCATCTGAAATTCTTTGTGCTTAAGTAAAGGACTTTACTCCTATCTCCCACTGAATTTATTTTAGCAACGTAGAAACATAGACTTTGATGGCAGATATGGACCACTTGGCCCACCCAGTCTGCCCATTTCCCTACCTATTGGATAAGCTGCAGATTCTAGTTAACCAACAGCCTACTTCTTCCTACCCCCCACTATAATTGCCTTATGTCTGTCCCATGCATGTTTGAATTCCACCACTGTTATAGACCCCACAACCTCCCCAGGAAGGTGGTTCCATATGTCCACCACTCTCTTCGTGAAAAAATATTTCCTCACATTGCCCCTGATCCATCCCCCCTCTATCTTTAAATTGTGCCCTCTTTTTCTTGCACATCTCTTTTTCTGAAAGATGCTACAGTACCCTCCAGGACTTTGTTGATTCCCTTGAGGTACCTGAAAGTTTCTATCATGCCCCCCCCCATCCCTCCTTTTGTCAAGGGTATACATATTAAGCTCTATCAGTCTCAGTTCATAGGGTTTCTGATTCAGACCCCGTACCATCTTAGTTGCCCTCCTCTGGACTGCCTCCATTCTGTTTATGTCCTTGCTGAGATGGGGTCTTCAAAACTGCACACAGTACTCCAGATGGGATCTCACCAACTGTCTGTACAGAGGGATGACCACTTCCCTTTTTCTACTTGTGATACCTCTCCCTATGCGTCCGAGTATTCCCCCGGCTCTCCTTTCTGACCTCTCACATTGCTTGCCCACCTTTAGATCATCTGATATGACTACTCCCAGGTCCCTTTCCATTATTGTTGTTGTTAGTACCTCTCCTGCCATTGTGTACTCTTCTCCTGGCTTTTTGTTTGCCAAGTGAATTCACAGGTTTCATTCACCATACTCTTGATCAGGGTCAACTTGTTGGTGCAACCTTTATTGACCTGTCTAAAGCATTTGACATGGTCAATCACTATTTGCTGACACATCAACTTGTTGGGCTTGGCATATCTTCTGAAGCCCTAAAGTGGTTCACCAGCTATCTAGCAAACCGCACACAGCAGGTGAGAATAGGGTCTGCCATTTCTGCTGAACTGCCTGTCTGCTCTGGGATTCCTTAAGGATCGATACTGGGACCCCTTCTATTTAGCACCTTCCTCAATATTCTTCCAGCATCCTGTTCCAGACCAGTACTCCTCTTCGTGGATGATGTGGCCATTTTCTCAAAGACTGCTGACCCTACCCTCCTTCAGGCCCACCTTCAGAAATGTTTTACTGAAGCTGAGTCCTGGTTCATCTCTCACAAGTTGATGCTTAACTGCAAAAAAACAAAGGTCATGCTCTTCTATGGTACCCACAGCAAGCACAAAGCCAAACAATTGGTGATTAAAAACAGTGTGAGTGTTGTCTTTGATCAGACTCAATACCTAGGAGTTACTCTGGATAGTACACTCTCCTACTCCAACCATGTTAAGAATGTTGCCAAGGCAGTTAACATTTGCCTTGGCCTTCTACACAGGCATAAACACTGCCTTACTACTGAAGCCCTCAGATTGGCCATCCAAAGTTTAATTATGTCTATTATTGACAATGGTTTGGTCATTTATAGTTCCACCACAGACACAACCTTACATTGGCTCACCACAGCTCTGAATAAGGCATGCTGTCTACTAACTGGTGCTGTATATCGTACTCACACTTGTGACCTTTACGGACAAGCAAACTGGCTTCAACTCCAGGCTCACATTGAATATCAAGCCCGCCTTCTGGCTAAGAAGGCAGATCTTGGTCTTCTACCACCAGGTTTCCTTCAGCTTTCCAGTCCCTTCCGGGGCACTCAGAGCACACAAAGTTCTGTGAGCCAAACTTTTACTGTCCCTCACTGTTAAACCTCACTCCAACAGCAATCCATTGCAGTTAGAGCTGCTAATTTATTTAATTCTCTTCCTCCTGAGATTGCAATGACTGTAACCCTTGAGACAATTTAAGCAGACGCTGTATCAATTCCTATTTTCCAGAGCATCTTGTGACTGCTATACCTAAACTCTGCTGACAGCTAAATGCACTGGGACCTCCTTCTTTTACCATTAGCCCCAGTATCGCCCTATCCTGTTTCTGCACTATTCCAGTCACAGCACTTCCTCCCTTATCCCTTTCCCATTCCTGTCCTCTTTTAATCTTACCTCATCCCCCCTTCCTTTACCCCTCCACTCCCATTTCCTCCCTCTCTCCTCTGTTTCCTCACATTGTTCTCTCCCGCTACCCCTGCCCCCGTGGGTCTTTCCTGCTTAAGCTTCATTGTGGAATCTCCCTCCTTGCTCTTATTTTGCTCCTTCCACCCCCCCAATTCATCCTTTGTACTTCTCTCCTTGTAATCCCTTTCACCCCTCTTCAGACAAGGCTACTGGGTGCACTTGACACAATATTTATCTTGCCATATTGTTCTTTTGTTTATGTAATTACTTTCCTCATGTTGTACTACTTACAGAAACCATTGTAATTTGCTATTCTTGTGACTTGGCATGGAACCTCTGTAAAAGAGCCCTTGGCTCAAAGGTCTTTCCGATTTGTTAAATAAATAAATAAATAAGGTGCATTAATTTGCACTTCTTTGCTTTGAATCTAAATTATCATATGTCTGACCATTCCTCCAACCTTGCCAAGTCCCTTCTCATCCTTTCCACCCCCCCTTGTGTATCAACTCTGTTCCAGATCTTTGTGTCATCTGCAAAGAGGCATACCTTTCCTTCCAGGCCCTCTGCAATGTCACCTATAAAGACATTTATCATCTTGTTGTCCCACTCCCACAGTATACTGTGCTTAAGTTCTTCTCCTGACAGTTTTCCTCTTCCCTAGTGGCTACCATCCCATTAGCTTTGTGTCATCTGCAAACTGTATTACCTTAACTGAGATCCCTGACTCCATGTCATCAGTAAAATTGTCAAACACTAGATGTCCCAACACTGACCCCTGGGAACCCCAAATGGCGACTTCTTTCTAGTCTGAGGTTGCCCCATGCATCACTATCCACAGAGCCCCATTGCTTAAGCAGCTATATTCTAGTATACCATAGTTTCTGTAATTTCTATGTTTCTCAAGTTCTGAACTAACTTCTCATGATCAGCCATTTCACATGCATGCAGCATATGCAGTAACAGCACAAAATGTATCACTCAGATTCACAGAACTGGATCTAGGGCTAGAATATTCTTAGAAAATGTTTGCTAGTTCTTGGTAGCAGGCAGAATCTCAAAATGTTTATTCAAACACAGTTGTCATTAGATGATAGCCAAATAACCAGTCCTGCAATATAATAGGTTGAGGCAAATGTGTTTTTTTGGGGTAATACTCATAGATCGGAGACAAGCAGATTTGGTGCTAACAGGTAAGACGATAATGCTAATGGAGATTCCCAGATGTCTTCATTGGCAATGTAATTTAATGTTATTGTTATGGAATGTCTTCCTCAGAGCATTGCCTTGACACCAAAATGTCAGCATGCTCAACAGTTAAGTGGGTCTGGCACCAGATGTCTGGAGGTACTGGTGGCATAAAATATTAACTGTGAGCCTCCCTTGGCATCCTGATTCTAGGTCTTTACTAATGTTTGAACATATGAAAAAGCTAATAGAATAAGGCCATTTGGTCTATCTAGTCTGCTCGTATTGCAGGGTCCTCAGCTTAAGTTAGTGACCCTGCTCTCAGCTTAAGCTAGTGATCCTGCCCAATCATGTACTTTTTTACTTAGCCTACACTAGTGATGTGAAACTGTATCATTTTAGCACTTTAGATCATTCTTTTAAGCCAATAGTAATAAATAACACTGTACACCACCTCATATCATGTTTTTGAGTTGCTCTATGACTATACCTTGAGGAGGGTTCTTGCTCTGCTGGTGCTTAGCATCCCACAAGGATTGAACTGTTTGGCTTTTTATTTAATGAGCACTGAGTTAGTGTTTGGACATTGCTTTTTCCATGTTATTTGACTTGCTGTTTTTATACAGAATTTTACCCTTTTTCAACAACTGTGACCAGGCCTTTTTCTGGGAAACTTAACTATGAATATTCAGCTGTATTGAAGATATTGTCCTCCTATTTCCACACTTGGAGTTCAGAGTCTGTTAAAAATTAAAGACACTGAACTCAGTACCACCTGGCATAACCCAGGGTATTTAATTATAGTTAGAGACAGGTGAAGTAGCTGAAATTCTCTTTTGGCAAAATCACAAACTGCAGGTGTCAACTTTGCAAAGTGTTCACTTGGTGAAATGGCCCCTTTTCTATGCAAATTTGCTGGGGAAGTTACCATTTTGCCTCAACTTTGCCTGATTTCACCTGAAAAATTAGCCCTTTGCCAGGAGAATTAATCACAAAATGGTGGAGTGGGGAAGTAGGAATGTCACAAAGTAATTTGTAAAGGCAAATTATTACTCCACTGGCAAAGTAAACACTGTATCATTTCTAATTGTAGTGTCATAGAAAACATTTTTTGAAAGCTACAGTACTTTAGCACTGCCTGTCTCCTCTCAATCTACTTATTTGTGCTCTGAGCACTTTTCTTATATGTATGCCACATTCTTATGTGGGAAGGATTAATCTCTCTGGTTCTGACCCCCTGTTTCTCGGGGGGACCTGCACTATGTGATCTGTTACCATATTGATCCCATATGCTGCTAACTCCTGCACTAGAACATGCTTTGTATGATTTCTTCCTCAGTTATTGTTTCCCCTATTTGCAACTGCCTCGCCAACTGTGATGCAGCAATACCGGAGATATCTATTATAGCCTAGTTTCCCTGCACTAAATCATGTGATGTTATTGTCTCCTAACTTGCTATTGCCTCTGTATGTAATGCTGTATGTAACTGTATCTCTGTATGTAACTCTCCCGGGTCATGCCTGAAAATAAGCAAAGTTTCTTGTCTAGTGCACTTACAGTACCTGGAAAAATAAAACTAAATAAAATAAAATAAATGTGCATCAACCTGCTGAAAGGGGGTAAGTGTATGGTTTATTTTCTACTATATTTTAATGCTAGTCATTTGGCTGCCACTGTGCAACCTTTGTTTTTAAAATGCTGATGTTCCTGCATTTAATGTAAAATTGTGACTTTTTCTCATTCAGTTTTGGGCTTCATAGCCAGTTACTCTGTTACGGTGATAGTCCGTCTGTGCCAAAATTATAAAATGTAATACTGTCCTGTAAGGGAGGAAGGAATTGTAACTCTGGACCAACTGCTGGTCAGCTGATCCCTTTCCACTTCCTGGTCCACCTGTTCCACCCCTGTGGTCTGACGTTTTGTGACATCTAACCAGGGAGAGCATCGGGGTACTCCACTGAAATCTATGGAGCTCGTTTTCAAAATGTTTTTACAGAAGTTTAAGCAACTTTTCATAAAAATGAAAACCACTGGTCAACTAATAGGGACCCTATATAAGGTTGCTTGAACCTCTGTAAAAATGTTTTGAAAATGAGCCACATAGACTTTAATGGGGCACACCCAGATGCTCTCCCTGGTTAGACATCACAAAACTTGTGAGCACAGGGGTGGAGCAGGGTGCCCAGAAAATGAAAAGGGATCAGCTTGCCAGCAGTTCTCCCACAGTTACGATCCCTTCACTCCCTTAAAGGACAGTATTACATTTTATAATTTTGGCACAGATGGACTTGGACTATCGCCACAGCAAGGCAATGGGCTATGAAGCCCAATACTGAATGTCACACCTTTACTTTAATTCTCAAAATACTAATATTAGCCAAAAATGTTTGCATGATATTGCATGTGCAATGTGTGACCCCCTTTTTAAATATTTACAGACCAATGCAAATGCCTGCATTAGACTTAAAATAATTTCAGCTGTCATTGTAACTGGAAGAGCTGTTTCATATTTTCCTTAGAACTGAACTGAAATCAGGATGGAACATCTCTAAAAAATGAAATAAATCAGTGTTTAATTACTTAGTTTTCATTTGATTGTTAAGAGACTGCAATTACTGCACTCTTCATTTATGCAAACCAGTTGTGTATGTCTAATTAGTAGTCAAACTTTCTGAGTCATACTTAATTAGCATATGTATGAGATTCAACTTGTTTGGAATTGCTTTATTTCACATCTGTTTCATTACTTCATCAACCTCTAGCCTACAGATTTTCTAAAAAAAAATCCCACTATTGAACAACCATTTTGAATTTACCTGTTATCAAGCACTGTGACCTTGAAATTATGGAAATTAGTGCATTGTTGCATATAAAGCGTACAGATAATACAGATAGTTTTAATAGCATTCTATCTTTATGACAGATGAGCAAGGGCCATATGTACTTATTGACTATCCTAAAGTCATGCTGAGCAGTTAAGAACAGGTTGTACTGAGTCAGGTAGTCTGTGGTTTGAATGAATACCAGTTTCTCTAGGATCTTATTTACTGCAGGTAAGATGACAATAGGTTTTTAATTGGCTAAGATCTTAGGGTCTCTTCTCTTAAAACAGGTACAATGTGTGGCATTTTTCAAAAAGTCTGGTTTTACCCCAATCAACAAAGAAATATTAACACTTCTGGTAACCATAGCGGCCATGTCTTAGGCAAGCATTCTGAGAAGCTTAGGTCTGATCCCATGACAGCCTGCAGATTTATTGTCGGAGATCTGTGCCAGTAACTTATGAACTTCAGATTCCTTAGCAACTTTGAAGAAAACAGGGGAAGGCTAGGTGGGTTGTTGGTAGATTCAGAACAGGGTGGTGTCATGGAAGGGAAGGACCTAGCATGGTCAGAAAGGTCTGCAAAATGATGATTAAAGGCACCAGCAACATCGGCTGGATTATTACAATTGACTTTTATGGGTGGCCTTGTTTGATTGTCTTGTTACATTTTACACCATTAATATTCAAATCAGTGAGTAGAGATTACCATCATAACATAAGGACTTTTTAATGTCCTTCCAGAACTATTAGAGGAGGAGAGCCTGTAGGTGCTCAACATGTCAATGGAGGGCAGAAGACAGAGGGGGGACATGGTCAAAACCTTCAAATACCTTAAGGATATAAACAAGGTTAGTGTGGAAGGCATCATCAATCTCAAGGGGAATGGATCTACTGGGGGCACAGACTTAAATCAGTGGGAAGAAGATTAAAAAGGGAAATGAGAAGGCACTTTTTCACAGAAAGAGTGGTGTCCAAGTGGAACGAACTGCCAGAGGAGGTAGTATCATTGAAAACAGTGGACAGCTTTAAAAGGGGTTGTGGCATAATGAAAGGTACAGTCATAGTGGGTGGGTGGATGAGAGAGGGTTGGAGGTGGACTCTATGTGGAAAGGGGAAGGGGGCAGCTCCCATAAATTAATCTGGGAGCTGCACACTCGAGTAGACTAGATTGACCAAAATGGCCTGTTTCTGCTGGCATTTTTGTATGTTTGTATCTATGCTGTGAGTTATTGGCAATGGATTCAAGTAAGTTTCTACAAAAGGAACTCCTGTCAGTTCAGATAGGCTTTCTAAATGCTGCCTGGAGCTGCCTGTATTTCATGCAGTCAGATATTGCCTTAGTAGCCTTGAAATGTGACCAATACATGCAAATCTCTTCAGCATTTTTGAAAGTGAGCTATTTATCCATTTTGTGGCCTGGATATGTACACTTCTAGTTGTGTGAGAGACAAACATACTTTGCAGTTCAATACACTTTGATTTAAAATAGGATCTGGCAGGGCTGACATCACCGGTGGTCCAAAGATGGGACCAGTCAGAGGTTAAAAAATCTTTCCTGAACAGGGGTGGTTTGAAATCGGAGATGTCTCTAAAATGTATCAACCTAGGAGGGGCCTTGTATGACTTAACCTTTCACACACAGTTAGCTGATGAGTGGTCACTAATGGTGTCATTAAGTACACTAGAGACTGGAACATTATGCCCTCTAGGGCCAGTATCCACTCTATAAGGGTAGCAACATTTCCATTCTAAGACAGCCTAGTAGGTTCAGTAATTAGAAACATAGAAACATAGAAATTGATGGTAGATAAGGACTACTTGGCCCACCTAGTCTGCCCATTTTCCCTACCTACTGCAACACCATAGATCCTACTTGATCTCCAGCTTTTTCCCTCTCTTACATATTGCCAGAGTTCCCTTGTTCCTCTCCCATGCATTCTTGAATTTCCCTACTGTTTTTGCCCCCACCACCCCAGCTGAGAGGTTGTTCCATGCATCCACCACCCTTTCTGTTAAAAAAATACTTCCTCATATTATCCCTGAGTCTATCCCCCTTCCAGCCTTATATCATGACCCCTTGTTCTTGAACATCTTTTTTTCTGAAAGATGCTACCCTCTTGTACCTTATTTATGCCCTTGAGGTATTTAAGGGCCTCTATCGTATCCCCTGTCTCTCTCTCTCTTCTCTTCCAGGGTATACATATTGAAGACCTCTAATCTGTCCTTACATGGCTTTTGGTGCAGACCTTGCACCGCTTTTGTTGCCCATCTCTGTTAATTAATTAATTAATTAATTAATTAATTAATTAATTAATTAATTGTTTAGTGTTTCATTTGTTCAGGCATTGGTCGATACAATTACCTTTTCAACTGAACAAAGTAAGAAAATGAAAAACATTAGTGTCTGGAGTCTTGGTGAATCAGTAGTGTGGTGTTCTCTGGAGCTGTCAACCCTAATGCCCACCTGCTCCCCCCATCTCATAGACTCCTATCTGAAACACAAGGTACAGCTCCAAGCCAGTGCCTCAGTGGCATATACTCTTTGCTGGTACAGAAGTATAGCTTGCCACATGTAGCCAACAGAATCAGTTCTAGCTTCTTTCACACAGGGCAGAAATCATGTTTGCTGTGGGAAGGGGATGGGCGTTAGGGTTGACAACCCCCAGGAACACCACACCTCTGATTTGCCATGACTCCTGAGACTCTAGACCCAATTTTTTTTCATTTCTTTACTTTGTGAAATTTGTGTTCTTCAACCCTGATGTCTGCATGAGCAGAGTTTTTTTGCAATTAATTTCACCTCTTTTTGTGATAGCATAATTGTATCTTAATTCACAGAAGTCCCTTTGGGACCTGCTGAAAATGGAAAAACAGAATAATGGAGAGATTTCACATCCTGTTTAACCAACTATTTGACAAGTGAAAGACAACAGTGTCGTCATTCTATGGAGGAAATGGATAGTTGGCAGCAACAGCAGAATAAACAGTGTACTGCACACTCGAGCAGACTTGGTAGTCTGTAATGGCCTGTTTCTGCTGGTATGCTTGTATGTAACACTTGCTGTTGCACCACTATACCCTACTATCCTAGCATAGATAAATGATAAAGAGCTCTTATCGGGGTCCTCGGGAGTCTGTGATGGGGTTGGAAGGCACCAGGGACATTCCAGTCATACCTATAAACTAGGAATAGTGATGGAGTCAAAAAGGATTTGCAACTCTTTAGAAACTTACTAGGAAAAACAAAGAAGAATAAACATAAAACAATACTTACCTGATACATGTTGTCAGTGTCCTGCCACACCTAGGCTGATGTCCTGTTACAGCATAGTCATTGTTCCATCAGACCTACAGATGTATAGTGGAAGATGGGTTAGTGTGAGTAATGAAAATAATGATCAGCTGGGTTGAGTAGAAAGGGTTTGCAGAGTTTTCTTGTTTGTTTTTTTGTTTAATGTGGATTAGGCTGGAGGGGAGATACTTGTACCATTCCAGTGACAAGGGCTTGGTTACAGATTCAGGTCAGTTGTGGAGGCCTGTATGGGAGAGGAGGACAGGATTCGATGTCCCTGGGACCACTACCTCTCCTGGGTGGGGAGGGGGATCATGTTGCTCCACTCTTTGACTGCCACCAGGCAGTATGAAGCCACCAGCTGTCACATGCCCTGCAACACTAACAGGGCACTGGCATGCCCAACTGGCTGAGAGTGAAGGGGTGACCTGCCCTCCCCCTTCTGGCCCCACCATTGAGATAATCCTTGTGGGTACCAATAGTACAAGGCAAGTCCCTGGGATGGTGATTGATGGGGCTGGGCAGCTGATGGTAGTAAGAATACTGGGGGACAATGGTAGCACTCTGATGCATCTGATAAAAGTAAAACAGCATTTATGATGCAAAGCACCAGGTTTAGTGTCATGATTCAGTTCTCTGGTGCAAATAAACACTGGTTTGGACATTTTCTGCATTTTGTGAGTACTTTTTTACTTTCTTATAAGATGCATTGGAGTGCTGCCATTGTCTCTCGGCATCATGTGCTAATTTTTGGGTCTAGCATGCATTTGCCTCTGTGTAGTTGTGTTTTTCTCTTTTTTTTTTTTTAGTCTTTGGTAACCAGGTAAGGCTCACTAGTGCCTGTTTTCAGGAGCGACCTGGGAGCACTGGGTGGTTAAGTGGCTTGCTCAGAGTCACACAGTATGCAAGTGGAGGTTGTGAGAATCAAACTCAGGTCTGGTCTGCTGGATGTACCAAGCTTGTTCACACCTCGTTCCTCTAACCACTAGGCTATACTGCCTGTTCTTGTTGATGACAGTAAAGAGCCTGCTGGTGGTGCAGGTCCTGCAGTAACCAGATCTTCATCCTGTACGCTACTGTTTTTCCCATTTTTCATGCCAAACCACTTCTCCCAACACAGTGTATGGGCCAACATGCACATCAACCGTTTGTGAGGGAAGGCTCCATGGCCTGTGACAAGGCTTTGCTTATGCAGCAGAACACTGCACCATCCCTTCCTACATTGGGAGTTGTGGTGTGCCATAGAGTTAATCCCCATCCTTCTCTGTCCAATCAGCTCCCTGAGTTCATCCTCAAACTCAAGTCACAAGCATGGGAACACAACATGCTACCCACTGGGCCAATGGGCAGTCCTGAACACAACCTTTCTATGTAACTGCATTGTTTTAGAGTTTTTGACCCCACATTTTTAACATAACCATTTTATGAGACAAAAACAAGCAGTACTGCACTCATGGAATTCCTCAGTTGCTCTCGCTGAACTCTCACTATGCTTTCGTCAAGAATAAAACAAAGTTCCAGAAAATGTTGATAGCTAAAATGCTGGTTTATTGTGAAAATCAATGAGGCAAACAAACCCTCAGTCCATACAGTGGACCACTAGCTCCAGCACTTCGCTCCTTAGAACATCATCAGGGAGCTTACTAGTGGTAAGAGCTGCCCCACATTGCTGCCATATACCCTAAAGGAAGAGTGTCCTGATTGGTCAGTGTTAATTACATACTGCTACCTGGTGGGATATCAATTAAAAAGTGCTGCCTGTGTAAAATGCAGAGTGAAATTAAATGTGAATAGATAATTTTATACAAAATTCATGTAAAAAACACATATATTGAAAAAACAACAAAAGCATTTTATTAATTCTAAACATCCACAATAAAACAATGTTGATAAGAAAAATATGTGTATATTAAATACATGTCCAAAAGTAAATGTTAAAGAATCAATTTTCTCTCTTTAAGAAGAGTCTGTGATCACAATAGGGATATGTATATAGGAGTCCAGTGTTAATAACACAAGGAGATAGGCAGTTTCTTTGCCAGTCTAAAAGGTCACAATCTCCTTAAAGATAAATTCCTGTCATCTCAATTGATAAGAGATCTGCTGACTTGAAGATATCCTGGAAAATAAGAATCAGCCTATCAGAGCTATACTGCTGAGAGAGTTTGGACTTCTACAATAAAAAGAGAAAACAGGAAAAAGAGGACCATAAATGGAAGAAGGACTAACATGGGAGAGTAGAGGACTAAAAGAAGACCGGAAAAGTTGAAGGATAAGGTGTAAGAGGGAAGAGGAAGGTAAAAAATGGAGGAAGAGGGCTTATAACGGAAAGGAGAGATGCAATACCGAAATCAGTAAATACTGTTTATCAAGGGGGGTGGTTTTCTCAATAACACATTTGAAAATGAGGTACAATGGTCAAAATTATATATATATATATATATATATATATATATATATATATATATATGTATATATACAGTACAATTCACAGTAGAATCAAGAAGCAAATTATTCACTGTTGCAATCTTGTTATGACCCCTCCATTCTGAACATGGTAGGTGTCATTTATAAAATACTGACCAAAATATAATTTTGTGACACAAGCGCAGAAACATATTGTGGGCAAGAAAAATGACACCTAGCATGTTCATGAGGTGGGATAAAAAAGGACTATGTTAATAATTTGGGGTCAAAATATTGAAAAATGTCAAAGTTGTTGTATCTATTTGTTATTCGGATAACACCTTTGAGTTGTGAATAAACGCTGAACATTTTCAACATTCATTAATGACTTGGTAACTTTTTAATATTATTACCACACATTCTTTGTATAGCATTTTTATGAATCAATCTCATGAACCAGGTAGATGCAATTTTTTAAATCCTGCCCGAAAGGTGATTTCATGGAGCGACTGCAAAAACATGTTTTAGAGGGATTTAAAATGTGTCAGCTAATTTTTTTCCAGGAGGTTGGGATCCAAAAAGGCCATGTTGAAAATATGATGAAAAAATATTAAAACAGTACCAAGTTCTTTGTAAAAGCTCAAGACGCATGAAAAACTGACTGACTGCGCTTACTTTGTTTTTAGTCAGTTCCCCGTCAGCACTGAAGCAGCAGAGTGGCATTAGTCGCAGAGAGTGGGTTATGGTGGTGGAAGGTTTTAGATGCATGAGGGGTGAAGGGGTCAGTAAGTGTGGGTGGGGGAACAAACTTCTCTGAGGGACTCTAAAAATGAACAGAACTTCGAGGGACAGTTTTCTTTTTTCAGGTTATCAACACTGGTGATTGGGCATCACAGTGTCAGTGGACTGCTTGGCATTGTCACAAGTAAATGGTGTGGAGGGTGGATGACAGTGAGATACTGGGTGAAAGTTCTTTATCTACAGAAACATTGGGGTTCAGAAAACCTACTGTTGGGGGGGGATAATAGCTAGCACCAGGGGTTGGACATCCCAGAGTTGGAAATATACTGTAAATACTGCAAATCAGTATTGGATGCATGTAATACTGGCCAGAGGGATTGTCCACTCACTGGCCAGTTCTCATGAAACTGAAGTTGGAAGGGAGGAGGAATACAGTTTAAAAAAATCAGCTGGGGGCAGCTTTTAAAAATAGCAGCATTCTATCAAAAGCAGTGTGATCAAAACTGATTTGCTTCACTCTGCTTTCATCACCACTGAATGCCAAGCTGAAAGGGCCAGCCATGCTCCTCATCAGTGAGGCATTCACAGATAATGAAAGCAGTGTGAAGGAATTCACTTTTTAACACACTGCTTTAACAAAAATACAACTGTCTTAAGAACATTCCAATTTTAACTTTGATAAAATTAGTATATAGGTTAAAAACCTGAAAGTTACTAAAGCATGTACTTTTTTTTTTGTGGGAAACTGCATTTTTAGAATATTGGTTGAATTAATTATTCTGATCCAGCTGAATTTCTTTTAATGATTTTTATTGTTTTAATCTGTTATTTATGTACGCCGCCTTGGCAATTGAAAGGTGCCTTATAAATAACATTATTAATATTATTAAAATCTCCAAGTTTCCACATTCAAAACAAACCCATTTTAAGAGGAGAAAAAAATCTTAAGTTTGGTTTATTTTACTGTTTTGCACCTCTATAACTTTGTCCCTGCTGAACCAGTCACCAACAAATTTAGAGAACCTCATATCCTGGCACCATGCCATCCAAATTTCAGGTAAATCATGTTACTGATGGCAAAGTTATTGAGGTGCAAAAATTGGGGGTTAACAGTAACGTGCTTACTCAAAACTAATATACAGGTGCTATCAAGTCTGTAAAATATATGTTAAAAAACATTATGGTTTTGGGTCTCTGGAGTCTTGGCAAAATGGTAGTGGGGTTTTTTTTTGGGGTTGACAGCCCTAATATCCATCCCCTTCCCTAAGCAAACAAAATCAGACATGCTCTCATTTCTTCATGCAGAACCCACACAGTCCAGCATGAAGAAAGCTATGACTAATTCTGTTGGTAACATATCATGAGTCATTCTTGTCTACCTCCAAAGAGTGTCACTATGAGCCACTAGCTTGGAGTTGTACCTCTTGCTTTGGACAGGAGGCTACAGGCTGAGGGGTAGGGGTGGGCACAATGGTTGACCACCAGAAGGAAAGCCACACCACTGATTTGCCAAGTCTCCAGAAACCCCAAAACCTAACTTTTATTTTATTTCCTGACTTTGTGCACTTTGCATTCTTCAACACTAATTTTTACATTAATGTATTTTTTTGCACACAATTTCCATTCTTTTTGTGATAGTGGAATCATATTCTTATTCATGTAAGTCCCTTCAAGCCCTGTGTAAACATGCAGATGTGCAGGGCCCTCCAGGCACTGTGCCAAGGAAAGAGTCTGTCTGACTGCAAAAGCACTTCTGTAGGTAATGGATGTAGAGAATCCATGGGGCTATGGAAGTACAGGGCTCTCTGGGCCCTATGCTTCCATGTGGCTACAGATGGTGACACATAGGCCCAAGGGTCCATATGGCTATGGAAGTGCAGGGCCTTCTAGGTAGGGTCAGAAAAAAAGGCCATGTTGAGAATTGTTGACAAAATACTGAAAGATAATGACGTTATTAAACATCGAAAAATGTCAATGTTCTCTCATAACTTGGTTATTTTACCACATTTTCAATCAATCAATCTTTATTTAGCCAGGTGAAATGTCATTGAGAAGAACTCATTTACAAGATGGACCTGGTAATAATTACATATGTGAAAGAATGACACTGGAGTACACATCAAGACATCCTCTAAAGGTAGAAATTCCAACCAGATACAACAACAATAGATTATTTTTACAGATTGGGTAGGATATATACAGATTGGTTTAAACGCTTTCACTAAATCTTGTTATGATCCCACCTCATGAACCTGGTAGGTGAAATTTTTCAAATTCCACCCAAAAGGTAACTTCATGGAGCAACTGTGAACTCACTTTTCAGGTCAGATTTCAAAAAATTCACCTACCTTGTCATAAGATGGGGTCTCAGAAAGGTCATGTTGAAAAGTTGGAGTAAAAATAGTAATGAGCAAAAGTAAAAACACACTGAAAATACACTGCTGGCACTTACCTTGTTTCCACAGCTCATTGTCATGCTTCAAGAAAGAGGACATCTTTTTTGGTGAGAGTGGATCCACTTCAAGGAACTCTCCTTAAGCGAGTGAGGGTGTGGGTGGTGTGGGGTTGTGGGTACTGAATGGGGGTCATGGTGAAGTGAGTGGAGGGTGGTTGCTGGGGGTCAGGGAGATATAGATTGGCGAGAAGACATTTTCTCCTTTTCAGCTTAAAAAATAAATAAACAAAAAAGGTCTTTGAGGGACAGCTTTCTAATTATCAGTTGTACTGACACTGGGGATTGGGCAGCCCACTGTCAGCAGAGTCTTTGGTGACTCTAGGAGTTGGCACTTCAGTGTCACCAGCTATGTGTGGGGGTGTATGGTAGGGCTAGAACAGGAACATAGGGGGGACCATTTACAATGGTATTGAAGGTGGGTACCCCAGTCCACGTTTTATTTTGGGAGGATTATCTCAGTGGTTAGTGGCATTATGAACCTGCTGTCCATATTTAGCTTTCTAAGATGTGGGTTAGAAGGAAGGGGTGATACTGGTGAATAGACCGGACACCCAACATCTGGTAATATGAAATGAAACGTGGGTCAGGAGAGGGATACTGGTGGTGGGATTGGGCACATGCCATCCAGTTGTTGTAATAGTGTCAGGAAGATGTTCTCAGTGGTTGTGTATTAGCAGTGTGAGTGGATGTGATTTCTTTCACACTCCTTTTGTCTGCTGGCAGATGAAAGCAGTAAGAATGAAATCACTTTTGATTAAATTATTTTCAATTTCCCACAAATTGCTTCCTTTGCCATCTGATGAAAACAGTTTAAAGGAAAGCACTTTCACTCAAACTGTTGATGCAAAAAATCCAGCTATCCATAGAATGTTCATTTTGTGAACTGAGTATGCTCAGAAAACTGCACAGTTTTTAACTTACAGTATATTTTAAAAATGTTATAAGTTAAAAACTTTGAACTTGCAAAAGGGCACACCTTGGATCAAACTCTATCAGTCCAGTAAGTTTTAAGTTTTTGTTAGAAAAACTGTTTTTCAGTTATGGGTAAGCAACAACAAAAAAATACAAACTCTGGTCAGAGCCAATATGGCTGCAAAATAATTTGTAGCAATGGTGGAGCGAGATGTGTGTAGAGAAGATGTAGTATAGGAATGATGGATGAATCAGTTAAGGCTTGTTGTAGTTTACTGAAGTTATATTGCATTGTGTGGAGATCCTTATATTAGTATCCTTATGGGAATGTCCTGCAATTATAAATGTCCAGATTTCAAAGCAGGATCCTAAATTCATGCAAATGTCTATAATAATGCACTGCATGGCAGCAGTAACTGAGAGATCACTGTAGCTAAAGCATTTAAGAAGTAGTGTTTCTATTTAGTGGACAACATCAGAAATGGCACCCCAAACTGTAATTTCAGTTAAGTGCGGTTTAGTGATAGAGGGGAGAAAACAAAGACAGTGGGTGCAGGGGAGGGCGGAGGGACATAATCATACTGAGAGTAAAACATATTGACATTTACCTATTATCACGGACATTTGCAAGTATTGTGCATCCTGCTGTACATTTTGGTCATTAATTATAGTTGCTAGATATTTACATGTATTTAGGACATTTAAGCTATTATTATGGACATTTCCATACATTTAGGATCCTGCTTTAAAATCTGGATATTTATATTTGTGATACATTTGCATATCTTTACAATTCTATTTTGAACATGGGGATATATTTGGGCTTTCTAATCAAATATGACTTTTTGGGACACTAATTTATCAGCAACTCTCTATGGGTTCTTGTTGTACTCCTTGCTACTACTTATGTCATTTTACTATCCTGATCATTGACCTGCCCTGATATGTATCTGTGTATCCTGCATCTTGTGGAGACCCTTATAATAGGATCCTAAATATGTGGGAATGTTCTGCAATTATAAATGTCCAGATTTCAAAGCAGGATCCTTAAATCATGCAAATGTCCATAATAATGCACTGTGCAGCAGCAGTGACTGAGTGATCACTGAAGCTAAGGCATGTAAGAAGCAATGTTTCCATTTGTTGAACAACATCAGTAATGGCACTCCATGGTTTACAAGGTAAGCAATCACTCCTATGCCAATGAGATATTCCTTTGATGTTGGTTGGTTCCTGCATTCAAACACTCCATAGCCACTATACTATAAGGCTGCTGATTATGTCTTTCATTATGGTTGGCACATGTCTCATAGTTATTTCCCTTAACTGTGGATCTGGTGCATAGCAAAATATTAGATGTTGTACTGCAGCTACTGAAAAGTCAAACAGTGATCCCCTCTGCCTTACTAAAAATTCAGTAACCAGAAATGAGTTGAGCAGAAGTCTCACATCTTTTCACGGCAATATTTTCCTAACTCCTTATGTGTAAGTGTTGTGTGCATCCTCCAGTTGCCATCAGTCCCATTTCTGTCAAAATCTGGTTTGTAAATAAAAAATGTCCAGCCCCCAGAAGTTATCATTGTGTTTCTCCTCCATTTTTCCATCAAAGTTGCTGGAGGATGATATTATCAGAGCAACAAAGATAGTAGTGTTACACTAAATGGAGTTCCCTCAGAAAACCACATCAGTGATGTTTGATTCCCCACTGAGTAATGGGGGGACCTTTTAAGTGGCGCACATATCTTGAAGTGCAATTCTAACAGTGATTCTGACAGTGAGAGTGTGATACAACACTGATTTGACATGTATAATATGTATAATTTTCTAATCTTCTGATGCAGTTCTCCCACTCATTGGTCGACCAATCACCATTTCTTGGCTGTCTTTCAAAATCATCTGTGGTTGACTTAGGGAGTGCACTTTACAGTATTATAAAAAACTAGATTTTACTCTCAGGACCTATTAGCCCAGTTGTACTCCTCACCTCTGATTACTAGAATGTTGCTATTCATATCTGGTAATGTGGAAGTAAATCCAGGACATATGGGCTTCCAGGATATTCCTAGTTGGAATTCAAGGGGGCTAAAATTTGCCCATATTAACTCAAGGAGTTATTTAAATAAAAAAGCAGAGATAGAGGCCTGGGTGAGTTACTACAGGCCAGATGTATTTTACATGAGAAAGGGTCTTGAAGGAACTGGAAGGAATAAGAGTTGATAAAGCAATGGGGCCAGATGGGTTGCACCACAGGGTCCTTAAAGAACTAAGAAAGGTGGTGACTGAATCTCTGGCAATCCTGTTTAGCTGATCACTGGAAACAGGGGAGGTACCCAAAGACTGAAGGACAGCAGATGTAGTCCCCTTATACAAAAGCAGGAACAAAGAGGAAGTGGGGAACTACAGACCAGTCAGTCTCACCTCAGTAGTGGGAAGATCATGGAAGCACACTGGCTGGTAGGTCGATCTCACCAAGTACTGATTAACAGGCATCTTTCAAATACTGGTCTAGTCCTTAGCAGTGTGCCACAAGGGTCTGTTCTGGGTCCTTGTCTATTCCAGGCTTTTATTGCTGATATAACCCATAATTGCTGTTCTAAATCTTTAAAATATGCTGATGATATCAAAATTAGGGGGCCTATTTTTGATTGTGATAGTATCAATACTATTCAAAAAGATTTGGAACTTATAACTGATTGGGTTAAGATTTGGGATATGAGATTAAACCATGACAAGTGCAAAGTAATGCATTTAGGTTCACATAATCCTTGTCATGTATATAGTTTGGATAACAAGCCTCTGGCAAGTACTGTTGTGGAAAAAGACCTGGGTGTGTATATTACAAACGATTTCTCACTTAAAATGCAGATAAACAAAACTATACAAAAGACAAACAGTGTTGTGTGGTCCATTATTAGGAATATAAAATCCTGAGATGAGAGAGAGTTGATGCCTCTGTATAGAGCTTATGTTCTGCCCCATTTGGATTATGCCTCCCTGTTTTGGTGTCCCTTTAGGAAGCAAGAAATTCTTCAAATTGAAAAAGTCCAGAGAAAATTTACCAAACATATCAAAGAATGTATAGACATGTCATACAACCTTAGACTTACTTCCCCGAATTTAATGTCACTATCCACCAGACGTATGAGGGGAGATCCATTACTCATGTTCGATGTTATTCAGGATGACCTTCTCATGCATAACTTGGTATGGATTTCAAAAATAATACTTTTAATATTAGAGGACATCCCCTCCAGTTGCATGGAAGGGGTTTTAATTTTTATGCCCTGTAAATATTTCTTTACTGTGAGAGTTATCAATCCTTGGAATGCACTTCCATTGAATAGCATCATTAGTGATTCAAAATCTGCATTTAAGTGTAGATTGGATAGGTATATTCTTTCTAATTCCACTATTAAATATTACTTATTGTAGGAGCATTATGGGCCCACAAGCCACCTAGCTTCTTACCTACCTAGTATGAAACCTAGTATGAAGGAGACATTGGTGGGTGGAAGATCTGGTTGCCAACAGATTACAGGACCCAAGGAAGCATGGTTTCACCAAGGGGATGTCATGTTAGACCAACCTCATTGAATTTTTGACTGGGTGACTAGGGAGGTAGATCAGGGGAGGGCAGTGGACATGGCCTAACTGGACTTCAGCAAGGCCTTTGACACTGGGCCACATAGAAGGCTATTACATAAACTGGGGAATATGGGAGTGGGCAGGACAGTAGTGCAGTGGGTAGGTAACTGGCTGGGTGGCAGGACACAGAGGGGGTGGTAAATGGTTGTCACTCAACAGAGGGAAGAGTAACCAGTGGGGTACCACAGGGATCAGTGCTGGGACTGGTCCAATTCAACATCTTCATCAGTGACATTGCACAGGACCTAGAAGGCAGAATTTCCCTGTTGCTGATGACACAATGTTCTGTAACAGAGTGGACACACCAGTGGATGTAGACAGAATAAGGAGGGACTGGCAGAAACTTGAAAAATGGTCAGGGGTTTGGCAGTTGAAATTCAATGCAAAGAAGTGCAAGATAATGCACATGGGGCACAAAAATCCTGGAACAACATATCAATTGGGAGGTGAGGATATAGCATGCACCAAGCAGAAAAGGGATCTTGGGGTTATCATCTCTGATGACCTCAAGGTAGGGGAAACAGTGTGACAAGGCAGCAGGTAAAGCAAATAGGATGCTGGGATGCACAGGCAGGGGCATCACCAGCAGGAAAAGGGAGGTCATAATTCCACTATACAAGACACTAGTGAGGCCCCACCTGGAGTACAGTGTACAGTTCTGGAGACCTTACTTATGTAAGGACATAGACAGGGTAGAGAAGGTTCAGAGGAGGGCAACAACGATGGTACATGGATTGCATCACAAGTCCTATGAGGACAGGTTGAAGGACTTGAATATGTACTCCCCGGAGGAGAGGAGGGAGAGTTGGGATATAATAGAGACATACAAGTATCTTACAGGGAGGAACAGGGTGCAGGAATACACTATTCTGCAGTGAACAAGATCTTCCAGGACTAGAGGGCATGGAATGAAGTTGGAGGGAGAGCGATTCAGAGGAAACGTGAGGAGGAATTTCTTCACAGAATGGATGGTGGACAAATGGACCACCCTGCAAGAGGAAGTAGAGGGGGCTGAAACAATCATGGGATTTAAGAATGCATGGGATAGACATAAGGGAATTCTGGAGATCAGGGGTAAGGGACAACAGACTTCTAGGAAAACATAAAGTGAACTTACAAGCTCAAATGAGCAGACTGGGTGGGCTGTAGGCCCTTATCTGACAGCAGTGTCTTTGCATCTGTGTATTTAGCATAACTGAAACCTGGTTAAAATCTCCAGCTCTTGATAGTCTTTGCTCAGTTGAGGGGTATAATATCTTTAGGAAGGACAGGGATGGTAAAAAGAGGGGGGATATAATGGTGTTTATTAGGGAAAATATAGAAGTAGCTGTGCATGATGCTCCTGTAGAGGTCTTTACATCTTGTGAATGGTTATACCTAGACTTATTATTAGGGGCATTTAATAAGATTGGACTCTGTACTGTATATAACCCTCCCAAAACTGCTAAATATTGTTTTAACTGAGTTTTTAGATTATTTCCAGCAATTTGTATTAAATAAACATGTTTTGATCTTGGAGGGGGTCAAACTAAAATGGGTAGGGGCAGATCATTCTGAATATGAGTTATTGATCTCAAATGCTGGGCTCACTCAATTAATCACAGACTTTACCCAGATGAATTTTTGCAGTAATCAACATTCAGTAATTGACTGGATCATGACAAGAACCGCAGAGAAGGTGACTGCGCGCGGCACCTTTTCAGACAGTATTAGCGATCATATGCCTAGTTACTGTATTTGGAATCATGCAAAAACTAAGGTTCCTCCAAAAATTATTATTTATAGGAATTACAGAAGTTACGATTTTGAAAAACTTAATCTTGATTTAAAAGCAATAGATTGGTCATATTTAGATGTTGTCCCTGGTCCCAATGCAGCTGTGAATTTTTTTGTTAATACACTGATATATATTCAAGATAAACATTTTCATTTGATTAAAAAAAGGGTTAAGGGTATTAATAATAAATGGATTACACCTGATTTGTTTGATTTAATGTGGGAAAGGGATGTTTATTGGAAACATTATAAAAGCTCTATTAATACTGAGGCTTTAAATAAATACTGCATGTTAAGGAACAAGTGTAAACTTCTGGTATGTAAATACAAATCGGATTATTTTCAAAAAACACAAATTTATTCTCTGGGGAATTCAAAAAAATGTTGGACTCCAATTAAAAAATTGATAGACCCTGGAAAAATAAAGGTACAGGTGCCATTATTATAAATGGTCTTGCAGTAATTGATTCAAAGGAGACTTGTGATCTCTTTTTACATAAGTTTATGGATCTCTTGAAATTTTCAACATATTTTGATTCTGTTAATAGCCCAATTAATGAAGTAATTGAGCATTCTACTAAGTCCACTTCCCCTTTTTACTTTTGAATAATTAAGCCTCAGCAACTACAAAAATTACTAATACAGACGCCAGTTAACAAAAGTGCAGGATTTGATGGCCTCGGGCCCAGGTTCATGAAACTTATTACTAATTTCAAGTAGCATACCTTAACAAAAATATTTAATCTTTCTTTAATTACAGGTGAGGTTCCTGAGGTCTGGAAGCAAACACTTATTAAACCAGTACCCAAATCTGGTTCTCCTCATGATTTAGACAATTACTGATCCATATCAATACTTTCTCCACTTAGTAAATTGCTGGAGAAGATCATTAATTTGCAATTGACTGAATATCTTGAGGCTGGTGGACTTCGCTCTCCGGAGCAGCATGGCTTCCGAAAATCTTATAGTACTGATACTGCTCTTGCCTGCTTCACCAATCACACTTTAAGAGCTATAGATATGGGGCAGCTGACTGGAGCAGTATTTATTGATTTATCAAAGGCTTTCGATTTAGTGGATCATGCCATGCTGCTTTGGAGACTGAAGGGCACTGGCTTAGTGGAGAAATCCTGTGAATGGATTCGTAGTTATCTTACAAATTGCCCTTTAGGGCTTTGTTTTGCAGGGGAGAATTCACAGACATGTATCTTATATCACGGAACCCCACAGGGGTCCATCTTGGGACTAGGGATGCAGCACAACAAT
The DNA here is from genome assembly GCA_016271365.2 of Neoceratodus forsteri. NCBI lineage: Eukaryota > Metazoa > Chordata > Ceratodontiformes > Ceratodontidae > Neoceratodus > Neoceratodus forsteri. The sequence continues at coordinate 909,315,485 of CM057455.1, read as the reverse complement.
AATTTTGCTGGCAAAATTGCTGCAAAATTGACAATTTCACAATGCAAAATGTTTGGCATAACTGCGGCAAAATTTCACCTGCTGTTTTGCCAGGTGCCAGTCTAGCACAGATGGTGTAATTTTGCCCGCAGGAGGCAAAATTTCACCTGCAAGTGGCAAAATTCTACCAACAGAGGGGAAATTTCACCCTCAGGCAAAATTTCGCTGGCTTGGGGGTGAAATTTTGCTCATAACTATGGGCAAAATTTTACATTTCGCCAAGCGAAATGTTTCGCGTAATTCGTTAATTACACACAATATTCCAATTTTATACAACACTGCTTGGGACCCCTGTTGTTCTCCATATATATTGGTCCAATTTCAAATATACCTTAGTCATCTAAAATACTGCTTTACGTAGATAATATTATCTTGTTTACTAGTTTCGCAACAGTTGACGTAATTAATCTTTCATTAAGTCAAGATTTTTCCACTCTGAATAAATGGCTTTTATATCACCAATTAATGCTAAACACTTAAAAAACTCATTGTGTTCTGTTTGGCTCTACATCAAAATTGGCTAAGGCACAAGCATTACAAATGTTTGATATTGCTGGAACTTTGTTACGAGTTTCAGAAACAAAGTACTTAGTAGTTTATTTGGATCCTAATCTAATGTTTTTACTTCATATTAGCAACATTGTAAAAATTGTAAATTAGAAACTTGGGGCCGGATATTCAGACTGTGCCAGGCTGTGGCGCAAGCCTGGGTGCAGCGCAACTTGGCTGCGCAGGGGTGTTGACAGGGTGATATTCAACGGAGCTGTGAAATGGCACAGCAGCACTGAATATTACACCCTGGCCACCCACAGTGCACATGGCACAGTGGTACTGCACCAGCGCAAGTGGACAGAGTGGAGCAGGGGGATGTGCTAGCACAAGTTCCATTGTGCTAGGAGCAACAACGGTGATATTCAAAAGTGCACATGCAAATGGGGCCATTTACATGTCATTATGGCCCCATTTGCATGCAGGTGTGCCAATCCCTGGTGACTTGCACCTGGCGCCCTGCCAGGCTGCAGCCGTCGGGGACCAACACCCCCTGCACATTTTGGCAAAGTGCCCCACTGCCTGATCGCGTACATATGTTGAATATTAAAATCATCCTATATCCCTGGTGGTCCAGTGGACCACTTGTAGCCTGATCGTGGGCATAAGTTGAATATTCAAATCGTCCCATATCCCTGGTGGTCCAGTGGACTGCTCGCAGCCCAATCATGGGTGTCAGTAAAGAATAATACAACACCAATCCAACCCTGGTGGTCTAGTGGTACCCCTCCCACCCACCCACTAAGCCCCACCACCCGCTCCCCAGTCATCGGGCGGCAGCTCCCCACCTGCTTGCCGCCCCACCACCTGCTGACTGACACTGTATGGTAGGGCTGTCGCCCATTGGTCCACAGTGTGAGCCAATGGGCATGCAGCCCGTACCATCTACACAGTCTAGATATGTGAATGGATCCATTCACATATCTGAACTGTATGTCTCGTATGGGCTACATGCCCATTGGCTCACTACTAACCAATCGAGTATCAACCTCTGAGTGTCAGTGATGAAGTCGGCATGGCAGCAAGTGGGTGGAGAGCTGCCGCCCGCCACTGACTGGGGGGAACGGGGTGGTGGGGCTCAGTGGGCGGGTTGGAAGGGGGTACCGCTAGACCACCAGGGTTGGATTGGTGTTGTAGTATTCTTTACTGACACCCACGATGGGGCTGCGAGCGGTCCACTGGACCACCAGGGATATAGGACATTTCCATTACTACATATGCCTGTGACTGGGCTGCAAGTGGTCCACTGGACCACCAGGGATATAGGACGATTAAAATATCCCACATATGCCCGCAATCGGGCTGCAAGCAGTCCACTGGACCACAAGGGATTTAGGACTGTTATTTGTATACTTATGCCCACAATCGGGCATGGGGGGTGCCACCAGAAGGTGCAGCCAGAGCTCTGGTGGCCACCCACAGGTGGCAGCTGCCGTGTTGCACCCTGCAATATGGCAGCTCACCTGTGGGTGGCCAGCTCTTCCTCCTTTTTTTTTGGCTCACCTGTGTGCAGCGCAAGTAGGGGTTGCGCATGCATGGGCTCAGCACATCCCGGGCTGAATATCGGAATGTGCGGAGTAGCATGGGCACGCCCCCACCTACCTGGCCACATACATTACTGATGTGCTCCGACGCATCGGGATTTGTGCCAGGCTCAATCCCTGTTTGAATATCGTGCCGGGGCACATCAGTGGGTTGCGCATGGTGCAACAGTGTTGCACCATGCCCAACCCTTCTGAATATCTGGGCCTCGGGGTATTATATAGGATCAGAGATTGTCTAAATAGAGAAGCAGGAAAAACTATATCTAAATGTGTGTTATTATCTACATTGCATTACAATTCCTTCTTGTTTTCTAAACTGGGAGCCAGGGATTTAGATCTAGTTAATAAAATATTTCATTCTATATGCAGATTTGTAACAGCAAAACCATACAAGACACATCATTGTGCTTTGTATGATGAATTGGGTTGGTTGCCATTAAGTTTTGTTTTTTGTATAATCTGTGTTGTTTATTGAACAATACTACAAATTCAGAAACTAAATCTCCCCATTACGCTTTGCTTGAAATTAAGGATGAACAGCAAACTCTTCGCTCCTCTTCTACTTTACATTTAACATTACCCAGAATTTCAACATGAATGGGTGAAAGGGATTTTTCAGTTCTAAGCCTAAAGCAATGGAATTCACTGCTCCAGCATTGTGTAGATGCTTTTAGACAAGCAAATTTTAAAAATGTCTTATTAAGTCACTTACAATCTCAAGATCTATGTAAATGTTTTTTTTTGTTATTTGTAATTGTTTGTGATGTATTTTTGTGTAGTTATCATCTAAGCTTCATTTGTTTTGGAGCTCTGGGTCATTCCAGAAAGTAGGTTTTGGCCCAATGTGCTCACCTGGTAAATAAAGTTAATTGAATTGAATGTGAAGTACAGTTTAGTAGGGGGCTAATCTAGCTGCAGCCCCTTTAACAGCCTAAGACAATTGTAGCAATTATATCTCATTATACTAATTCCTTATGCTAATCACTGCCTTAGCAGGGTCTGGAAACCCCTTTAGCCAACCTGTCATTCAGTCAGAGTCTGAAACCTCATGTGAGATGGTGCTTCATGATGATGTCTCTGCAGTACCAGAATAAACTGTATTTGTTCATTATTTTCTGTGTCCAACTCAGTTCATTCTGTACCAGCAAGGGGGCTTTACCAGCAGCAACAGATGGGTCTGGCAGACTAAAGAGAAGGTAAGAGTCTTAATGGCTGACCAAAACCAAAACGCCACACATGGTGGAGAATGCGGCCCTTTTTCTGCCCAGACTCCATCTCGCTTGTCTGCATCGCTTGGTACCCCAAGTCACCTGTTGCAGTATGCCTGAACAGGTTGAATGTTACTGCACAACAGTGCAAGAAAAAAATAACTGCATCCTGACTTAGCATCAGCCCTCCTGCTGTACTGAACTTTTATACAAATCACCTCGGTGGGACACTGCTAATCCAGCAATTGTGCAAGAAAATTAATTCTCCAACCCTGGGCACCACAGCTTTAAACTGCAACCCCTCCCCAGCAGCTCTTACGTTGGAGCAGAACCAGCCTGAAGTAGTCCCCTGTCAGTTTCAAACTGATATGGTTGCCTAGCAATCTCCCTAAAGCCCTTATGGCTCCAACTACAGTGCCTCTACCAGTGGGGATTGCAGAGAAAAAATTTGTTTTTTACAAATTACAAAGCACCACTTATGCAGTCTCCCAACTGTGGCTCTACAACTCTGCTTCATTCCTCTGCACCTCAGATTCACTGATGTGTAGCCTGCAGCCAATCCACCTGGGATCCAAACTTGTCTGCTCCCTTCCGACCACAGCTACACTCATTGCCGCATCGGCAGCAAGTCCACGCAACCTTCTACTGCCAAACCTCGGCTCAGTCCACCACTCTACAAGGACTGCCAAGAAAAAAAGAAAAATGTAAGTATACTGCACCAAGTGATCTGCTCCATTTATTCAGTGGCCCTCCAGCCTGCCCAAAACACTGCAACTGTCCTAGCCACATATACAGCTCCATTACCTCCAGCCACTCAATGCAAATGCAGCTTACAAATTACTGTGTCATCCTTCAAATCTGCAGCTCCGCATTCCCAAAGCACTGGAGGACCTATTGCTCTGCGCGAGCACTGGCTTTTTGCCACTATTGCCAGCACAGAGCCTCCATTCCTTCCTAACAGCCAGTCCTGCAACAGAAGAGAGCCTCTGCTCCTGGCTTGGTCCTCCTGCCCTTTGCCGCTCCTATGCACTGTGGCTCCTGCTGCAGCCTCCTCACAATAGTGGCTCCTCCACAGACTGGGCCACTCCCGAACTCACGGCAGCTGCCATACCAGACCTCCGTTCAGGACCATAGCACAATCCTGCTTCACCTCATGGCTCAAACCTGCCCCTCAGCCATGCTCAAACAACTAGGGGCCATACAAATTAATTAATGAACTTTCCTGCAGCCACATGGTGCTCTACTTCTTGGCCAGGCTTCTCATGGCCATACAAATAAATCAATGAATAAATACATCAAAAGTCAGCAACACGGAGCCATACAACAGATAAATGAATGAAACTACATACATAAATAAAAGGATCAGACAAATAAAATAAAATGAAAAGAAAAGTGTACCAGAAACTCCAGGCAGGACACAGCAATACATGGAAATATACAGAAGGGAGCACTAAATAAAACCAACAGAAAGACGGCAAAGGGAGACAAAAGAAAAGGTGCAGAAATAAAACAAAGTGCATGCAGGGTGCAATCAATAAAATGAGGGGGCGCCTCAAAATAAAATGGGAGCAAAGAAAATAGAACATAAAATAATTGGAAGACAGCCTGGAAGACAAGAAACAATAAATAAATTAAACAAAAGCTCCATAAACAAAATGGAGAGCAGCAAATAAAGACAGACGTTCCCAGAGCATCTGTCATTCTCCAAAGAAAAAACCTGCCATTTTCAGCTGGGGAAGAAGGATAGCAGCCATGGGAATAGTCATTTTGCCATCATGATGCTGCACAGCAGCCTCGTGGCATGAAGCAGCTACAGCAGCTATCTTTGTTTACTGTACAAGAAAGGAAGTGAACCTTAACCCCCCCACTTGTGGCCATTTTGATACAGTCAAGAAATACAGGAACTGCATGTCAAAGTTCAGCGGCCATCTTGGGAAGGGTACTAGATGACCTCACTCCATTGAAATCAATGGCAAACCATTGAAATGACTGGACACTGCAATAAATAGCTGATTTTTGCAACAAAAACAGACAACACTGAATTGAGTGGGAATTGTTTATTAAGATATCAACTCATGGACTTTGCTTACAAATAATTGTACTTTTGTCTACAAAAATATTCTCTTTTCTGCACTTCATCAATTTCATGACGTTTCATCTCCTACATGACGGCAACTCCTTTTCATCCTTACAACCTTCGCTCGATGAAACACAGCTCATCTTCAACCACAATGTCCAAAGATGACACAGATATGGGCACTGGAGCATCCAGAGTTCTACCTAAACCAACCTCAAGGGAGTATGGCTACAAAATAGAGACCATCCTCCATGACATCCAGTCATCCATCTCAGTGCAAGGAGCGCCAGCTATGCAAGCCATTCAATATGACCGTGCCTACGTTAAAACTCTTGCACCTCAGTCTATGGTCCATACCAGCCTACAGCCAGTACCCTTCTATGCCTTGCCTCATGAAGACACTGTCATCTGGCTCAAGCAGTTCCAAGCCTGGATTTTCTTACATGGTTGGACTGATCCATTTCATATTTCCAATGCCTTGCACTTGTTTCTGAGAGGGATTGCCATTTCCTGGTTCAACACACTTCCAGAACAAATCAAAAGAGATACTGCTACCCTGTATGAAACCTTCAAACACCATTTTCTTCAAGCACATTTACCCTGTTTATTGGAACAACAGCTGTTGGAACACACCATGCAACCCTCTGAGTCTCTAGAAGCATTCATAGTGAACATTGAGTCATGGTGCAAACATCTGCAGAAGACTGAGAAAGAGCAAATCACAACCTTTGTCCTGGGACTGCTTCCTCAATTCTGTTTTATGTAATCCAACAGAAACCAACAACCTGGATGGACACAATCCAAGCTGCTCGACTTGCACAACAGTCCATATCAATGTCCCAGGCCACCACTGTACCAGATCCTCAGTCATCACAGTTAGTCACACTTGCAACATGTGTCCAGCAGCAGCAATCAATGATAGAAATGCTCACCACAACTGTCAATAGTCTGTACCTCAGCTCAACTGCTTATTCTGCTACCTCTTTCAATGCTCTTAGACTCTTTCAACAAGAACCTGAGCCACCTCCACCCGCATGAGAACCAGTGACCTGCCAGTGGTGTGTATTCAGGAGACACACTGTTGCTGTCTGCCAAAAGCTACAGTATCAAAACAAAAATCAAAGAAGCCACAGATGCCTACCACAGCACAATCAGCAAGATGAATGCAACTACTCCAAGGATCAGGAGAACACAGCAACTGACCACTACTCTGACTCTTGCAATTCTAACAAACTGTACCCTCTAAATGCTACCTCTGGCACACTTTCACTTCTGGGGCAAAGGTACCTGTCACCAGATCACCTATCCTAGCAAACTATGTGCCTGTAACCATCGTAGATTGGTCCACGCACACCTTGGTCAACACTGGAGCAGAAATCTCAGTTATCAACAACAGTATTCTGAACAACCAAGCTATTCGTCATGTACCTAATGTCTCTCCAGCCAACCTAAAGTACATTATCATAGCAAGTACAGCTACAGTACCTATCACAGGCATGGTCCATCTCAAGCTACACTTTGACTCACAGCAAGCTGTTGTCAAGTTCTACCTAGTGCCTGATCTACAACCTGCAGTGATTCTTGGCCTGAACTTCCTTAAATCTCACAAAGCCATCCTAGACTTTGCATCAAACAAACTGTCACTAGACCCTCGGAGGCAACTCACAGCTATAGACTCAGTCACTGTGCTTCCTCAAATAAAGATGGTTTTGATTGCCAAGTTTCAAGGTGAACCACTTCCACAAGGTGTTCTTTGCATCATCACAGGATCACCCGCTCTGCATTTCTCAGGTTTTCTCCCAGGAAACACCTTTTCTGCAGTGCATAACAGCACAGTCTTCCAAAAATGCTACAACTTCACAGATGAGCCAGCAATCATCTCAAAGGATGCCAACATCATAAAGTTTGTCTGCTTGTCTACAGGGGACCAGCTCCATCTCATGCAAGAACCTCAGCCTGGTTCAACCAACTCTAATCCTGTCAGTACTATCATGACCACTCCAGCTTCAACAGAGTTACCCCTCAGTCAGCGACTATCCTCTTCAAAACTTCCAGCATCTCCAACAAAGAAACAGCAACTTTTGAAATTCCTGGAGAATTGCCTGGATGTCTTTGTGGGTCCAGATAACAAGCTCAGATGCTGTGATATCCTGAAAAACACCATCGAAGTGCAGCTCAACCAGAAACCAATCATCAGAGAGCCTACAAAGTGGGACACAAATAGAAACAAGTCCTAGAGGACATAATCAAAGACATGCTCGAACAAGACATTGTTGAAGAGTCTACAAGTCCCTGGGGTGCACCTTGCCTAATGGTGGTAAAGAAGGACAAAGGGTATCACTCCATGGTAGACTACAGAAAACTCAATACCTACACAGTACAGGATGTTCATCCATTACCTACAACCAATGATACCTTATAGTGTCTTGGTGCAGCCAGCCCTGCTTACTTCACCACTCTAGACCTTCAGAGTGGGTTCTACCAAGGTTCCATTGATCCAGCTTCTCATTCATACAGAGCACAGCAGTGCCACTTTGGGCCTTTTCATTTCAAATGTCTGCCTATGGGACTTCGAAATAGTACAGCCACATTATAATGGGTTATGGAAGCTGTACTACATGGGTTGTCTTGGAAATCTTGCCTAGTCTGCCAGGATGATGTTATTGTCTTTAGCAGACCATTACCAGAGCACCTTCAACATCTCAAAGAAGTGTTTGAACTTATCAGACAAGCCAATCTTAAGCTTTGCCCAGAGAAGTGTTGTTTTACACAGCATCAAATTCATTACCTGGGGCATGTTAGTTCTCAAGACATCTCTCCAGACCCAGACAAGCTTTCAGCAGTCAAAGACTATCTACAGCCTAACAATCTCAAAGACCTTCGAGCTTTCCTGGGCTTGTCTGGCTACTTCTGAAAGTTCATTTTCAAGTATGCCAAGATTGCAGCTCCACTGTACGCCCTCACCAAATAGGGATGTGACTATACATGGACTTCTGAATACAAAGAGGACTTTGAAACCTTGAAAGAAAATGTTAATCTCTTCTTCAGTATTGTCCTACCCAAGGTTCGACCAACCCCTTCAAACTCTACTCAGTTGCTAGCTCCTTTGCAGTGGGCACTGTGCTATGTCAAATACAAGATGGAACAGAAGAAGTTGTTTCCTATGCCGGGCACTCTCTTTCTTCAGCTGAGCAGAACTATGGCATCACAGAAAAACAATGTCTGGTCATGGTATTTGCCATAAAGAATTCTGGCTTTTACCTTCGCTACTCCTCCTTTACAGCTATCGTTGATCACTCTGCCATCTGATTGTTGTTCAAAATGAAGGAGCCAGTAGGAAAGTTTGTCTGATGGATCACTATGCTGCAAAGCTACACCTTTGAAATTCAGTACAGACCAGGATGAGTTCACTCAAATGCCGATGGTGTAAGCTGGAGATGATATCCCACCACATCATCCTCAACAGATGAAGAATCCTGCTTGAAAGATCTTCTCTTCCATGCCATGGATGTGCTTCCTGTGGACACTTCTACAGCACCTCAAGTTGCTTTGCTGGTACCAACTGCTTCTTCAGAAAGACACACAAATCCTTACTTACTGCAAGCAGCCGAAGAGCTTCTCACCTCTTCTACTTCTGACCTCTCCCTGGCAAAGGTCAAAATGCAACAAAGAACTGATCCTCAATTCACAGACATGATCACATACTTAAAGTCTGGACCCTTACCACAACAAAAGAAGCATTGTCAGGATGTACTTTTCTTTGCTTCGCAATACTTCCTCAATGACAGTGTGCTTTTCCACATTTGGACCAAGGAAGATCACATGGATAGAACTCATGTACAGTTAGTTGTGCCAGCCTCTCTAATCAATCAAGTTCGTATCTTCACTTTTCAGAGGTCATATGGAATCCATCAAACTCTCAAAAAGTCAAGGTTTCTCTACTTCTGGCCTCACCTGAACAAGGATATTGTCCAATTTGCAAAATCCTTCCAGCCCTGCTCCCAAAGAAAGCATCCTGCCTAACCAACAAAGGCACACATCATTCCAATGCCTCTAGCTACTGAACCATTCCAAAGAGTCAACACAGACATTCTTGAGCCTTTACCCAGATGCTATGACTCTGGCAACAAATACATCCTTGCTTTTGTTGACTACCTAAGTATTTGGAACTAATCCCCCTAAAAGACATCAAAGCTGCCACAGTGGCAAGTGCTTTCCTCAACACAGTCATTTGTCATCACGGTACCCCATCATACCTGCATTCAGAGAGAGGCACTGACTACCTTTCAATCATTGTTTGATAAACATGCAAGCGTCTCGATATCAAAAAGACTCACACAATCAGTTACCCACAATGCAATGGACAAAGTGAAAGAATGATGTCTATCATTCTCAGCAAACTCTCCAAGTACCTGGATGAGACTCACAATACTTGGGATTGTTTTGTTCCATTTGTGCAATTTGCTTACAACATAAGCCCTTGTGTTGACAGTGCAGAGCATACTCATTTTTTTTTAGTCCATGGACATCACCCAAGAACTCCACTGGTCAGAAATCTGTTGCTGTTAGAGGTTCCAAAACCAGCCTCTTCTTTCATCATTCCAGTGCTGGAACAGCTTGAAATTGTAAAACGTGTTGCCATTACCATGTTGGGCCAGAGAAAATCTGCAATGCAGAAAAAGTCATCAGCCAAGTTGCATGAGCCTTCATTCTCCATTAGGGACATTGTGTAGTTGTACTGACCTGTCCTAGTTCTGGGCACCACCAAGAAACTGCTTCTCCACTGGACTGGTCCCTTCTACATTGTAGAAAAGCTTCCTCTTGTGCACGTTCATCTACTCTGCAAGTTTGATGGAAAGCTGGTACACAATGAAGTCCACATCAATCGCTTGAAACATAGGTACCTGAGTAACATCACCCCAGATAATCCCAGTACACCCGACAATGAAACTGCCCATGAGTCTGCCATCCTCTCTGAAGCTGAAATCCCTTCAGACAACTTGCAACTAGTTTCTGCAGATCTTCCAATTCCTGACACTCTCCAGCTGGATTCAGTTTTTCCTGATTTGCCAGATGACCTTCCTGAGATGACTTCTTCTCAGTCTTCTTCTTCTTCTCAGGACTTTCTCATACACACACCGGTGTACCAGATCAAAAAGATCTTAAGTGAGAAGTACACAAATGGATGCTGGACTTACCGAGTAAAGTAGTGTGGATTTGCCAGTGCGCAGAACTCCTGGGTTGCTTTTAATGACCTGACCCCATCCTGTCAAGAATTGGTGCAATCCACACATGCATCCACTTCCATTGACCAGAAAAGTTGATGGAGGTCTTAAACTTTTGTGAACCAGGCTCAGTGTTGATTCTAAATACTAACCACACTTATGGTGATAGCCCATTTTGCTCCCAAATTCTGGAACTCACTCCCCCTTATGATGAAAACTTCAGCCTCCCATTGAGAATTCAAAAACTCGCTGTTCACCCACCTCCTAGCCTCTGGCCAATGCAAATGCTCTTAATTTGCTTCGTCCCACTGCAGGCTGTCGGGTCTGACCCTGAGTACTACACTAATGTTCTCCCATGCAATACGCTTGTCTAGGTGGCTATGAACCTTGATGTCTTTACTGTCCTCAGCTGTCTTATGGTTACCCTAATTGTTTTATTTTACATCCTTATTATGATCTATGACTAAAATGTACCCTTATGTAACTATTACTGTGCTACCCAATGTATATCTTGTTTTGCTCCTGTACACCTATATTATGTCTGTGCATTTCTGCATATTGTAACCAGTGTCCTGTGCTCTCCCGGGTTGTGCCTGAAAATAGGCAGGTCTGTTGCCTTGCGCACTTACCCGGTTACCAAAAGCTAATAAATAAATAAATAAATTTCATATCCGCAGTCTAAAAAATGCCTGTTCTGCAACTGTTTTTTTTTTCCTCTGATGGTAATCCTGTGTCTTTATAGAAAGTAATGTGCTGCATTTGTTAATTGTACTGTTTATCCTCCTATTGCTACCTTTCCCTCCCTCCCTCCTTCCCTTCTCCCTTCCCTGCACTGTAGCACTTGTTGCCCTGGCCAACATCAAGTTGCTATGGTGTGCCCCTTTCCCCTGGCACTACTCTGACTGGTCCAGTGTAGTCGAGATCCCCCCAGTACAGTAATGTTCATAAATGTTACTAATGTTGGTAAACTGTTCTTCCCTTACCTAAAGTTTTTACAATATTTCTTACTGTACTGTTCTAATGCTATAGTTGTTTGAGTGGTGCTCACACTCACTGACAAGGCGGTGATATGGAGTACAGTTTAGTAGGAGGCTAATCTAGCTGCTGCCCCTTTAACAGCCTAAGACAATTGTAGCAATTATATCTCATAATTGTATTTTCTTGTGCTAATCACTGCCTTAGCAGGGGCTGGAAACCCCTTTAGCCAATCTTTCATTCAGTCAGTCAGAGTCTGAAACCTCATGTGAGATGACACTTCATGATGATGTCTCTTAAGTACTAGAATAAACAGTATTTGTTCATTATTTTCTGTGTCTGTCTCAGTTTGTTCGGTACCAGCAAGGGGTCCTCACCAGCAGCAACAGATGAATCTGGCAGACCAGAGAGAAGGTAAAGGTCTTAGTGGCTGACCAAAACCAAAATGCCACATGAATAACAAGTATATCAATATAAGAAGTGCCTGTATTTGTTATGCTAATGTTTGTTTTATCAAAAAAAGTCTTACCCAATAAATGGATCTGTGTGCAACAAGGGAGTTTTAAATGTGTCATTACAAGAAATTTGTATTATTTTTTATTTGTGTTAGCATTCTGTGTTTTAATTGACAACAGTCGTAAGAGAAAATCTTGTAAACATGCCCTTTTGCCTTAGTAACTAGACAGTCAGTGATCGAATGGTTGCTGTGAGGCAATGAAGACTTCAGCTAAAACAAGGAAAAGGTCACCAGGGCAGCATCAACTTCAGAATGTGGAGGCAGGGTGATCTAGTAGTTAAAGCACAAGCACAGGAACCAGGAGACTTGGGTTCAAATCCTACTAGAGTTCACTAATCTATAACCCTAAACAAGCTGCCTAACCTGCTTGGGAACTGTGGTGGCCCCTTGGGTCCATGCTTTTAAAAGTGCACCCTAATCCCATTATAAATCTTTTGCAGTGATTTGAGAGCTACAGCCGTTCCTTTTGGAGTTACTGGGGACAAGCTCTGGCAAGCCTACCCCAACCCACCCACCTTGTAATGCCAGCATTTGAAGCAGGACATCCCTCAAAAATCATACACTATACCTCAGCTGTCATGGGTAAAGAAACTAAATTAAAAGGAATACTGCTGCTGTCACCAGTGGAGGCAGTGATTGACAGCCAAAGAAATAATGCTGCTGTCACCAGTTGAGGTAGTTGCTGACAGCCGCCGGGAATCCTAGCATTACCATCCACTCTGTAGAGATGGCTTAGTGTTTGACAGATGTGACAGCAAGATGAAGGACTGCTGTGTAAATAAGTGGAAAAGGATGTTGAAAATCTAAAACTAAACCAGAGTAGTCCTTGTTTTCCCAGGGCTCTCTTACCATCAGTTTTACACTCCTGAACTGCTGCGGTTACACAAGATCCTCTAATCACACTGTGAAATTATTCCTCTGTACTTCATTTCAACTATACAGCTGTCCGGTCCCCTTAGGTTAATTACATCCAATAAGGCTCTCACAGACATCATTTCTGTAAATATGTATATCTGCAAGATTTATAATTATGTTCCTTAGAAACACAGAAGTTGTTGGCAAATGGGGACCATACAAACCATCAAGTCTGCCCTTGGCTTCCTACCGCCCACCCCCCTACTTAGCTGTCTGCTTGTGTATCCCATAATGTCTGTCCATGTCTGCTTGAATTCCCCCACTGTCTTGGCTCCCACCAGCTCCTCCGGCAGGCTTTTCCATGGCTCCACAACATGCTCTGTGAAGAAGAATTTTCTTGTATTGCTTCTCAACTTTCCTCCCTTAAGTTGGAGGTTGTGCCCTCTAGTCCTGCTGTAGTTCTTTACTTGAAAGAGGTGCTGCATGTGCATGATGTTGTTGCCTTTAAGGTATTTGAATGTTTCTATCATGTCCCCATGATTCCTGCATTGTTCTAGAGAGTGTAATTTGAGATCATCCAGTCTTGCTTCATACGGTTTCTGATGCAAGCACTGCACCATCTTTGTTGCTCTTCTCTGTATCATCTCTAGCCTATCTACTGTATGTCCTTCCTGAGGTGTGGCCTCCAAACTGGAAGCAGTACTCCAGGTGAGGCCTGACCAGGGACCGATACAGGGGCATGATTACTTCATGCCTTCTACTCGTGATGCCCCTTCCTATACATCCTAGGATACCATTAGCCTTTAGTGCTGCCTTTTCACATTGTCTACTGACCTTGAGGTCATCTGATATGATCACCCCTACAGTAGGTCTTGCTCCTGCCTGGTAGCCACTAGCTGCTCCCCTCCCACTGTGAACAGTTTCCCTGGGTTACGCTTTCCCAGGTGCATGACCTTGCATTTTTTGGCACTGAATTTCAATTGCCAGGTCTTGGACCACTCCTCCAGTTTTCAGAGATCAGCTTCCATGCTTTGCTGTCTCTCTCTGTTGTATCTACCCTGTTGCCGATTTTGATGTCATCTGCAAACAGGCACACCTTTCCCTCCAGTTTATCCACAATGTCGTTGATGAATATGTTGAAGAGGATCGGCACCAGAACTGAACCCTGCGGGACCCCACTAGTCACCCTCCCATCCACAGAGTGCTATTTATTTATACTCTCTGAGTTCTCCCATATAACCAGTTTCTGACCCAGTTTGTAACCTCAGGCCCAATACCCATGTTCTCCAGTTTTTTGACTAGTCTCCTGTGTGGAAGGGAGTCAAAAGTTTTGCTGTAGTCCAGGTAAACCGCATCCACTGCCCCACCCTGATCCACTGTTTTGGTGACCCAGTTGAAAAAAATCAACCACGTTTGTCTGGCAGGACCTCCCTTTGTCAAGCTGACTACTTTGCTCAAAAAAAGCTATGATTCTTTCCTTCAGCAGGGACTCCATCAGTTTTTCCATGACTGACTTTAGACTAACCGGATGGTAGTTAGCTGGCTGTTCCTTGCTTCCGCTCTTGTGGAGTGGTAGTACTGTTGCACTCTTTCAATCCTCTGTCACCTCCCAGCTCCTTAATGATTTGTTGAAGAGCACTGCTAAGGGGGCTGCCGGTTCCCTTCCTAGTTCTTTCAGTATTTTTAGGTGTATCCCATCTAGCCCCATAGCTTTATCTACCTTTAACTTGTCTATTTCCTCCAGGACCCTTTCCTCTGTGAAGGGACCCGTGTCTATTCCTTCAGTCGGACACTTCTTTATGCCTATTGTTAGTCCGTTACCATCTGCTTCCTGTGTGAAGACTGAGCAGAAGTACTCATCGAGTGCATCTGCCTTCTCCCCATCTTGCTCTGTGGTTTGTTTGTCTTTTTTGGTGATCCTAACATTGCCCCCTTTGGTCTTCCTTTTCTCACGTATGTACCTGTAGAAGGTTTTGTTACCCATTTTTACTTCTAGCTCTACTGTATCCTAACCTCTGTTTGAGCCCTTGCGTTTCTTATCACGTTCCCTGTCTCTGTTAGTTACTGTTTATATTCCGTTTTGTCTGCCTCATTTCCTGGCTCCTTGTACTTTCTGAAGGCTATGCTCTTTTCTCTCACCATGGTTGCCACCTCCTTGGAAAACCATAGTGGATTTTTCCTCCTTTTGTTCTTACTAACCTGATGAGCACACTATGATGTGACCATGCTTATTGCATCCTTCAACCTTGTCTAATATGCCCACGGCTAATCTATGATGGTTACCTGCATTATTGCACTTAAGCCCTCCTGGGGGGGCATCCCTGTCTAAGCACTTCCCGCCTCTAGCTGCTCAAGGAGTGCAGTGTTTCTCTCTAATGATAGGCGCTCATGTAATGTCATGTATTTTGTTGTACTCTCTGTCATGGTGGTTTCCTAGTGCTAACCCACCTCCTTACTGCCGATTTATATCCTGATTGCTGTATACCTTACCTTACTATGTAATGACAGTGTACCATGTTGCTGTTCTACCCACTTGTACATGGGCCTGAATGTGCCCTGACCCTGTATTGTGTCTCTTATGTACTCTGTAACCTCCTGGGTCGCACCTGAAAATAGGCACATGCTGCCTAGTGTGCTAACCTGGTTAACAAAAGCAAATAAATAGATAAATATTCCTCAATGCTCCCTTCTGTCAAGTTACTAAGGTTGTCTCTTAGGCAGGCCTTCATGTTTGTGAAGTCTGCCCTCCTGAAGTCAAGGACCTTCAGTTTAGAGTTTGTGGAGTCTACAGTCCTTTCTACCCTGAACCATACCATGTTATGATCACTGTTGCCCAGGTGGTTCCCTACTTCGACACCAGTAACCCTATAGCTATTTTGTGAATATCAGATCTAGAACCACGTTATCCCTTGTGGTTGATGTTACTAGTTGACTTAGGCCTGTTTCCTGTAGTGTGACTAGGAATTCCCTGCTCTTCTGTGATGCTGATGTGTGAGTATTCCAATCTATATCTGGCAGATTGAAATCCCCAACTAGAACCATGTCCCCTTTGCCTGACATCTGGAGGATGGGTTCCAGGATTTCCTTATTCCTGGCTTCCTCCTGATTTGGGGGTCTGTAGATTATTCCTACCCAAATGGGATTCAGGCTTCCGGCCCCTATTGAATGTACTATATTGCTGTATATGACTATTATTTTTGTAATGTTGTTAAATACAATTTAATGTTTTCCTGTTGTACTATACTGCATCCCCCTTCCCCAGGACACATTTGGAAACAAGCTGCTCGTGTGTCACTGCATTCCCATGACTCCTTTGCAATGCACAATTCTGAGTGCAGTCATTCTGCAAACCTTGTGTCACATTTGTATGACAGGCCTCAGCCTTGTGTCTCAGCGCATACCCAGGAAAACACATACTATAGCTTGTTCAGTATGTATAAATCAGACTGCACTAATTCTATAAACTTCAGTCTCACTTTGTGTGATCTGCCTCTGATATACGATACCATGTGTTAATGAACACTCTGCTCTACCTTGTGCCTCAGTGTCTACCCAGATAACTGTATACCTTTGCTTGATCACTATGTACAATTGTGAGTGCAATTATTCTGAAAATATTCTGTCACTTTGTGTGATAGGCCTCTGATGTACGCCAACCTGGGTTACATAAAGACACTTGGCTATGCCTCATGCCTCACTGCACATCCTGATACATGCATACCATGGCTACATCACAAGGTACAGTAGTTATATCTTAGCAGGAGTCAGTGTCTGTTGAGATTAAGCAAACAGATACTTTATTAGAAGTAGAAGGGGTCTTATTTAGGGTTTAAAAAAAGAAAGAAAATAAAGTCAGTGTATGTTCTGTGCTGGGAAGGGTTCTGTATCAGTTTACTTTGCTAAACCAGCAGGAGGAGAGAGAGAGCATAATTGGGGCTGTGGCTTAGACACTATAAAAGCAGGTGACTCAAATTACAACTTCCTGTTGCTAGCCTTGCTTGTAGAGCAGAAAGCAGCTAACTAAAAGAAGCTACATTTTCTTATTAATTTAACACTTATATCTTAGCAGGAGTCAGTGTCTGTTGAGATTAAGCAAACAGATACTTTATTAGAAGTAGAAGGGGTCTTATTTAGGGTTAAAAAAAGAAAGAAAAGAAAGTCAGTGTGTGTTCTGTGCTGGGAAGGGTTCTGTAAGTTTGTGTTCTGTACTGGGAAGGGATCTGTGTCAGTTTACCTTGCTAAACCAGCAGGAGGAGAGAGAGCTTAATTGGGGGTGTGGCTTAGACACTATAAAAGCAGGTGACTCAAATTACAACTTCCTGTTGCTAGCCTTGCTTGTAGAGCAGAAAGCAGCTTACTAAAAGAAGCTACATTTTCTTATTAATTTAGCACTTATATCTTAGCAGGAGTCAGTGTCTGTTGAGATTAAGCAAACAGATATTTTATTAGAAGTAGAAGGGGTCTTATTTAGGGTTTAAAAAAAGAAAGAAAAGAAAGTCAGTGTGTGTTCTGTGCTGGAAAGGGTTCCGTATCAGTTTACTTTGCTAAACCAGCAGGAGGAGAGAGAGCTTAATTGGGGTGTGGCTTAGATACTATAAAAGCAGGTCACTCAAATTACAACTTCCTGTTGCTAGCCTTGCTTGTAGAGCAGAAAGCAGCTAACTAAAAGAAGCTTCATTTTCTTATTAATTTAACACTTATATCTTAGCAGGAGTCAGTGTCTGTTGAGATTAAGCAGACAGATACTTTATTAGAAGTAGAAGGGGTCTTATTTAGGGTTAAAAAAAGAAAGAAAAGAAAATCAGTGTGTGTTCTGTGCTGGGAAGGGTTCTGTAAGTTTGTGTTCTGTGCTGGGAAGGGATCTGTATCAGTTTACTTTGCTAAACCAGCAGGAGGAGAGAGAGCTTAATTGGGTGTGGCTTAGACACTATAAAAGCAGGTGACTCAAATTACAACTTCCTGTTGCTAGCCTTTTTTCTTACTAATTGCCCTCCATCCCACCCACCCTAAGCCAGTTCTACTTTTATAGCCACTGGAATTAACTGTCAACAGGAACTTCCTGTTTGGCAGTAGGAAGGGAAGGATCATAGAGAAACATTGGTTTTGTTAATCCTAAAGGAAAAAAGTAGCTCTCTGTCCCCCCCAGCTGCTGGTGGTCTAACACTGTGCAAGGAAGAAGGAGGCTACTGAAGAATATAGAAAGTTACTGTCCCAGAACAGGGAGGGTGAGAGTTGTAAGGAGAGGAGAGAGTAAGCATTCAGAGAAACAGGAGAGGGTACACAAAATAAGACATGATAGGAGTGGTGCAGTGCAATGGCTGTGGTGTGGCAGTGTTCCGGGAGACATTCTGGAGGCTGCGATGCTGCCCTATTTGCAGGCACCTCTCTGGTCTGAGGGAGAAGGTTGCCCGTCTCCAGGCTGACCTGGCTAGGATTCGTGAAACCTCCTCCCCCACCCAGGGACCACCTGGGCCAATGCCACTACCTCAGAGGTTGCCAAGAAAGAGGAGAGGCTGGACCAGGGTGGGCTCAGGGAGGGAGAGGGTGGTGGAACAGAGTTGCATCCCTCCAGCTGTACCTCTCCACAATTCATTCGCTCTTCTGGTGGATAGTGGTTCCTCTATGGAGGCACCTGCAGTGGAGACCAAGGAGGATGTTGGGAACCTTCACAAAGGAGACCCACAGGAGGGTGGCATGAGATCCCACAGGGGAAGAAAACAACTTCTGGTGGGGGACTCAATCATTAGGGGGGTAGAAATGGGTGAGGAAGGGGAGAGGGAGGTAAAGTGCCTGCCTGGTGCCACTGCTTGGAGGGACAGGAAGCGAATCCTCAGGATCGTGGGAGCAGTTGCATGAAGGAGGGATCTGAATGTCATTGTCCACCTAGGGACAAATGACCTGGCTTGGAATGGGATCAGAGCAGTGCAAGAGGAGTTTGTAGAGTTGGGGAGGGGCCTTAGACAAGTAGCGCATACAGTAACCTTCTCGGAGGTGCTGCCTGTCTATGGCAAAGGTCATGCTAGGGTACTCCTCACCAGGGAATTCAATGAATGGTTGAAAAACAAGTGTGGAGCTCAGGGTTTTGGCTTCATTGGGGACTGGGGAGCCACCTGGAGGGATGCAGATCTATACTGGTGTGATGGTCTGCATCTGCCCGGGGGGGAACCAGGACCCTAGGTGAGAGGTTTAAATGCTTCTTTGGCAAGCATTTAAACCAGCCAAGGGGGAGGCACTGAAAAGGAGCAGGGAAATCCCAGCCTCCCCCCCACAAACAACAGTGCTTAGGGAGGTAAACACCAAGGTAGAGAAGTCATTAGGGAGCAGGACAGAAGTAAATGTAAAAAAAGGCAAAGGCAGTAAGGACAGGAATGGGGCTTAAAGGGGTAAGGCTATCAAAAAGTGGAGGGTGATGAGTACCAATGCCCGTAGTCTGTGTAACAAGCTCCCTGAACTAGTGGCCTTGATGGAAGAGGGTTGTCTGGATATTGTGGCAGTCACAGAAACATGGTACACAGAGAACCATGACTGGGATGTCAACATACCAGGATACACAATCTACAGGAGGGACAGGGAGGGTAAAAGAGGAGGAGGAGTAGCTCTTTATGTAAAGGAAGGGATCAAAGCAACAGAACTAAAGAGTAAACAGGGAGCAGATGAGACACTCTGGGTCACCCTGGAGACAGGAAATGGCACCACAATCCGCATGAGGGTTATATACAGACCCCCATCTCAGGGGGAGGGAATGGTCAAGGAATTGATAGAAGGCTTCCTTAGAATGGCAGAAAAAGGGGAGATATTGTTGATGGGGGACCTGAACATGTCAGATGTTCACTGGAGCACCTTTGCTGCAGGCACATCCAAGAGCAGGGTCATTCTTGATGCCCTACAGGAGGCATGCCTCAGACAGTTAGTATTGGAACCCACTCGGGAGGGAGCAATCTTAGACCTGGTACTCTCAAATGGGGACAGAGAAAGAATCTCAGATTTAGAAGTGGGTAGCCATCTGGAAACAAGCGACCACCAAACAGTGTGGTTCACGATAAACACAGCCATACAATCAAGCCATACAAAAGCAAGAGTATTGGACTTTAGGAGGGCTGACTTTGGGAAAATGAGAGAGTGCCTCAGAAAAGCACTAGCACACAGGCAAGAAGGAGGGGTGGAGGAACAATGGGGAGTATTCAAAACAGCCATCACAGAGGCAACAAGCCTTTGTTTAAAGCAAATCAACGCTATGGTTCTCAAAAGACGTGGCAGGGAAGGTTAAGGAGAAAAGGATAGCATTCAGGAAATATAAGGAAACACAGAAGGAGAAGGACAGAGAACTTTATCAGTTAAAGCCGAAAGAGGCTGGGAAGGCAGTCAGAATAGCAAAGGCCCAAACCGAGGAACGGATAGCCAACTCTGTTAAGAAGGGATAAGACCTTTATAGGTACATTAGGAGTGAAGAAAGACCAAAGGAGGGATACTGAGGCTTAATAAAGGGGAGGAATATGGGTGAGGATGACAATGAAAAGCAGGGATACTGAACGAATATTTCTGCTCAGTATTCACAAAGGAAGAAGAGGGGAGGTACCTAAACCAAACAAGAGAAACACTCTGAAGATGGGGGTTGATACCAGTCCATTTACAGAAGAAAGGGTTCTGAAAAGAACTAATAAAATTGAAGGTGGACAAAGCAATGGGGCCTGATGGGTTCACCAAGAATTCTAAAAGAACTAAGGGTAGAACTAATGACACCGCTGACTACTCTCTTTAACAAATCATGGGAGGATGGGGTGGTACCTGAGGACTGGAGGAGGATGGATGTGATTCCTCTTCACAAAAGTGGGAGCAGGACAGAGGCAGGTAACTACAGACCAGTTAGTTGGACCTCAGTGGTAGGTAAAATGATGGAATCACTTCTGAAGGAAAGAATTAGTGAGTACCTAGAGGCCAGTGGGGCACAGGACCCAAGGCAGCATGGATTCACGATGGGAAGGTCATGTCAGATGAATCTAATAGATTTCTTCGACTGGGTGACCAAAGTAGAAGACCAAGAAGGGGCTGTGAACATGGCTTACCTAGATTTTAGCAAGGCATTTGATACAGTCCCACACAAAAGATTAATACACAAGTTGGTCAGCCAGGGAGTGGGTCCCAAGATGACAGCCTGGGTAAAGAATTGGCTAGAGACTAGGACACAGAGAGTATTAGTAAATGGAGTCCACTCTGAAGAAAGGGGGGTTACTAGTGGGGTACCGCAGGTTTCAGTATTAGGACCGGTCCTCTTCAATGTCTTTATAAGCGACATTGCAGAGGGACTGGAAGGAAAAGTATGTCTCTTTGCAGATGACACAAAGATCTGCAACAGGGTTGATACACAAGATGGAGTGGAAAGGATGAGAAGGGACTTGGCAAGGTTGGAGGAATGGTCAAATGTATGGCAGCTCAGATTCAGTGCAAAGAAGTGCAAGGTAATGCACCTGGGAAACAAAAACCCAGGGCAAGAGTATGCAATGGGGGGTGAGATACTGACAACAGTAAAAATGGAAAGGGACCTGGGGATAATTATATCAGATGACCTAAAGGTGGGCAAGCAATGTGAGAAGGTAGTAAGGAAGGCTGGGGGGATACTGGGATGCATAGGAAGAGGCATCAATAGTAGGAAACAGGAAGTTGTTATCCCTCTGTACAAACAGTTGGTGAGACCCCATCTGGAGTAGTGTGTGCAGTTCTGGAGACCCCATCTCTGCAAAGACATAGACAGAGTGGAGGCTGTCCAGAGGAGGGCAACCAAAATGGTGCAGGGTCTGCACCAGAAGACATATGAAGAAAGACTAAAGGAGCTTAATATGTATACCCTTGAGGAAAGAAGAGAGAGGGACATGATAGAAACTTTCAAGTACCTCAAGGGAATCAACAAAGTCCAAGAGGGTAGCATCTTTCAGAAAAAGAGATGTGCAAGAACAAGGGGGCACAATTTGAAGATGGGGGGACGGCTCAGAAGTAATGTGAGGAAGTATTTTTTCACAGAGAGGGTTGTGGATGCATGGAACAGCCTTCCTGAGGAGGTTGTGGAGTCAAGAACAGTGGGGGAATTCAAGAATGCATGGGACAGGCATAAGGCAGTCCTAGTGGGGGTAGGAGGAAGTAAGCTGTTGGTTAACTAGGATCTGCAGCTTATCTGTTAGGTAGGAAAATGGGCAGACTAGGTGGGCCAAGCGGTCCTTATCTGTCATCAAATTCTATGTTTCTATGTTTCTATATGCTTACCTATGGTACTAGGACACATTTGACTCTACCTCCTGCCTTAGTGCATACACAGGAAAGCACATACCATGGTTCCATCATTATGTACAAATGTGACTGCACTTATTCTGCAAACCTTGTCTCTCTTTGTATGATCAGACTCTGACATACATTACCCTGTGTTCACTGAACAAACTTGGTTCTACCTTACACCTCAAAATCTACCAAGGTACCTTTTCTCCATCATAGTGTACAACTGTGTCTGCAGTTCTTCAGAAAACCTTCTCTCATTTTCTGTGATTGGTCTCTGATATACGCCCACCTAGGTTACATTGATTCACTTGGCTCTGCCTCATGCCTCACTAGATACACTGATAAGCACATACCATGGCTCCATCACAGTGTACAATCATAAGTGCATTTATTCTGCAAATCTTGAACCACTTTTGTGTAATCGGTCTATGCTGTATGCTCACCTCAGTTACATGAAGACACTTGGCTCTGCCTCATGCCTCAGTGCATACCTGGGGAAAAAGCATACCATGATTCCATCACTATGTACAAATGTAACTGCACTTATTTGCCAACCTTTTCTCAATTTCTGTGAATGGTCTCAGATATACTCTCACCCAGGTTGCATGAATACATTTGGCTCTGCCTTGTGCCTCAGTGTATACTCAGGAAAAGTGCATAGCATGGCTCCATCACTATCTACAAATTTGACTGCATTTGTTCTGTAAACCTTACTTTATTTTGTGTAATCAGCCTCTGATATACGCTACCCTGTGTTAAATGAACACACTCTGCTCTGCCTTGTGCCTCAGTGTCTACCCAGGTAACTGCATACCATTGCTTTATCACCATGTACACTTGTGAGTGCACTTATTCTGAAAACCTTCTGTTACTTTGTGTGATCTGCCTCTGATATACGCTCGCCTGGGTTATATGAACACATTTTCCTCTGCCTTGTGTCCCACTGCATATTCTTGTAAGCGCATAACATGGCTCCCTCACCATGTACATTTGTGAGTGGAGTTATTCTGCAAACCTAGTCACTTGCTGTGATCAGCCTCTGACATACACTCACTTTGGTTACATGAACACACTGGGCTCTGCATTGTGCCTCAGTGTCTACCCACATTACTGCATACCTTTGCTCGATCGCTTTGTACAATTTTGAGTGCAGTTATTCTGCAAACCTTGGGCACAGTTCTAGAAGCCGCCAGTGTCGGGTGCAATTTGTGGCAAAGAAGGGGGCTGCGTCACACTCATCTATGGCAAACGCAAAAGCCACTATTCCAGAAGGTTGGTGACTTGCGCCAAACCTACTGGAATAACTGTAATATGTGGCCTGCATCAAAAACATTGGCACAGTTGGAGGCTGTGGTGCAAGTTAGGGACGCAACTGCAGACAAGTGCGCAGGGGGCAGCTGAGGTCCCCCAAGTAGTACCAAGCTCAGAACCCGGGCACAAAAGGGGCAGCTGCCACAAGTCTGAGGTATGAGGTGGGTTGCCACCATAGGACAGTATCCTGGTACAGTCTGGGCACCCATGTCCACCCCGTGTTGTCCCTGCCATGGCAGGGTAATGGCAACCCCTGGCAATCCCCAATATATCCATAGTGCGGTAGTGGTGTTGTGCCCCCTAACCCCAATCTAGCCCCAATCTCCCTTGCCAAGCAAACAAAAGAAGCAGCTCTGGTCTCAGTATTTCTCTCCCCCCATGCCCATGACATGCCCATACACTTGCAATGCACATCACCCAGTGGTCTAGTGGCCTCTCACACTCCCCTTCTCATCAGGCATTGACCAACCATCCCACTCCCCCCCCCCATCCCTGACACACTTCTGTGACTGGGACATCCCTCCACCATAGGCATAGTTTGACTTTGACATGGGGGGGGGCAGGGCAGAGGGCGGGGCTAAATAGGTTGCATGTAACTGTATTAATCTCTCACTTGTGGTCTAGCAGATACATTTACATTATCTCAATACAGAAATACTTTAATGTAATTATATTCTTCTCTGCCTTCGGTTACCGTAAACATCTATGATGTTCTCTGGGATCAGCTTTGCAATCAAATCAGAGTCTATGTGAAGGAGGAGAGCCACTGAAGAAAATCTTTCTTCTTCCATGGTTGAACACAACCAGTTTCTAACTTGCCTCATTGCAGAAAAGCTTCATTCAGATGTGATTTAATTTCCTCTCAGTCAGTCTCCAATGAATATGAATTAGGATGTTCTTAACTTCTTGAATAAATAAAACACAAAAAAACACAGAAGCATAGCCTAGATTAGGAATTTCTGTTTTTTTGTTTGCTTTGTTTTTTATTTTTTTTGCATCAGCAGATCAAGAAGAGAAGACAGAGGAATCCTCAGCCCAGCACCTGTCCAAAGAAAAGACAGAAATCCTCTCAGACTGAACAAGTAGACTTGACTGTTTATAGATGATTAATAAAAATGAAAGTTATTATACAGAAGCAAACTTTGTATTTTTTTTAAACTAGGTCCAGGATAATATGTGACTGCTCAAGCTGTGTCTGCCAGCCCCTTCCCATAGCCCCCAACTTGCAACTTACACCATACACACATACTGATTTAAATTTTATTTTCCTCTCATCCCTCTCAGTAACAGGCTGCAATTAAAAAATAACATAAAAAGTAGAAGCCTAGAAGGATTTTTTTCTTGTTTGCTTTGTTTTTATATATATATATATATATATATATATATATATATAGGAAATTGCTTGACAGTTTGACCACCACCACATGGCGTGCGATATCATCAGGCGCGACACCTACACTTACCCCTCTCCAAAACAATTTTGACATTTTATAAGATAGATAAACCACTCTGAGGTATCGGTGGCGCTCTGATATACGCATGCCTTGGGCGGTTGACGATTCAAGCGGCGGCCCTCGTGCTACAACGCACACCAAGGCGTGCGTATATCAGAGCGCGACCGCACACCTCAGAGTGGTATATCTATTACATATATATATATATTTTTTATAAAATGGGTAGGAAAAGTTACCCCTGCTGGTTGGTTGAAACACATCACGTGACTGTGCGTATATCAGAGCGTGACCGCACACCACTACTTTTACCCCCCCCAAAACAATTTGGACATTTTATAAGATAGAGAAACCATTCTGAGGTGTGTAGCCATGCTCTGACATATGCACGCCTTAGGTGGTTGACGCATTCAGCCTGCGGTTTCAGGTGTAACAACGAACAACAAGGTGTGCGTATATCAGAGCGCGACCACACACCTCAGAGTGGTTTATCAATTACTTATATATATATAGATCTATAAAAAATCAGGGGCTGGCAGTATAGCCTAGAGGTTAGAGTAACAAAAGTAACGAGCTGTGAATGAGCTTGGTACATCCAGCAGACCTGGGTTTGATTTCCAAAACCTCCACTTGCATTCTGTGTGACTCTGAGCAAGTCATTTAACCACCCCGTGCTCCCAGGTCATTCCTGAAAACAGGCACTTGTGCTTAGTGGGCCTTATCTGGTTACCAAAAGAATAAAAAATAATAATGATAATAATCATATGAAGAAATATAATTTGCAAAAGCATCAAGGCAAGCTGAGGCTGAGTTCCTTCCAGCCCCTTCCCCCAGTCAGACACAC
This sequence comes from Neoceratodus forsteri, assembly GCA_016271365.2. Classification (NCBI taxonomy): domain Eukaryota; kingdom Metazoa; phylum Chordata; order Ceratodontiformes; family Ceratodontidae; genus Neoceratodus; species Neoceratodus forsteri. The sequence goes on along the minus strand of CM057455.1, from coordinate 909,289,626 downwards.
CACGTCTGCAGGCAGGGCTTACTACACTGAGTTATGTTTATTTTTTTTAATTCAGGTAAGTTGTTTGTGCTTTTCTATTATTCTATGTAGTTACAGTAATTCACACACTCATCACAAGCAACAGGTTCTTCATTTGAGTGTGTCTTCGATGAAACGCTTATTTTTAAATCAGCCAAGTGAACTTAACAGAGAGTATGCCAGTACTAAACTAAACTTAGAAAACAAACAGGCTACAATGTACAAAAGCAGCATGCCAAGCTGCTGAAGCTGAGTTTCATAATCCAGTCCACCCCCTCCTTCCCCCCCACATGGCCACACACCAGGTCTGCACTGGGCTGGAATTACAGAAATGGATTAAATGGATTTGTAAATATTTTTTTTATATGGGCTTTTCTACTCTATGGAAATTGGATCAATTCACACAAAAATAAGCAAGTTTTTTCAATTTCATTGCTTCAGTCCAAAATGACTAATCTACACACACACATGGTTTCAATGCCTCTGCTCCACACACAGAGGCCTGAGCACACTAGCTGACAGTCACAGAGAGACCCTCTCTCTCTCTCTCTCTCTCTCTCTCTCCCCTTAATCAACAATGCGGCTTGCCACGACACAGCTGCTCTGGCAACTATGGCAGGGAGGGAGAGTACTTGCAGTATGATGCGCTCCTCATTGGCTGTCCTGTTCTGCCCATCAGCAGTGTGCCCTGGCATTGGACGATGGGTCTGTCTCTCCTTTTTCACCACAGTGAAGGAACATCCCAAGGAGGAGGAAGTGGAACAAGACAGGGTTGGGTCGACCGCGATCATCAGATCATGTGATATGTGGAAGTCATAGTCAAAATCACCATGTAGCGCACATGTGGATGTGTTGGGTGGGCTTGGGCTCCCACTCACAAACAAACACGCACCTGCCCAGTGGAGGCTGGTACTACCAAAATGCATGAGCAGATGGATGCTTCCATGTGCACACTTTCTTAAGGCAGCAGCAGCAGCAGAAAAAATGGAGCAAAATAAAAATGCAAAATGCAGGCTGCAGCATAAAAAAAAAGACAACATAAAAAATATTTGTGGGGCAAGCCCCCCACACACCTCTAATCTCCACCTATGCCTCCACTCACCCCCACAATCAGCTGCAGAATGCACTCTGCACTTACTGTGCACTATATAGCATACAGTGTGCAGTACACAGTGTCTACAATTGCATTCTGCAGCTGGCCATGGTAGTGAGTGGAGGGATGTGCCAGTTGCAAGGCGCATCAGGGGACAGGGTGGAGTGGGGTGATTTGACAATGCCTGACAGGGAGGGGAGGGTGGGGACCACTAGACCACCAGGCAGTATGACTGGAGGGTTTTTCTTGTCAGGAGATCAGGGAGCTTGGGGGGGGGCTCTACCACAGGAACAATTCTACCATTATTCTCAGGGGAGGTGCCACTATACCACCATGGCTTATACCGAAGCATCGGGAATGGGGGAGTGGGTTATACTACCAGGACACTTATTGCACATTGAAGTGCAACACAAGAATTTTTTGTGCATGCCAAAAATGAAATTCTTGGGACACACATTTAATGCAACTCAAGTCCATTTTTGGTGCACACAAAAGATTCTTTGGTTGCACTTAAATGTGCAACACAAGAATTCATGACTTGTGAAACAGGAATTCGCCATCTCGATAACCTGACAGCCAAATAACTTAACAAGCTCCAAAAAAGGTATTTCTGGCCTGTTTTTTTTTTTTTTTTTAAAACAATGGAGTCAAGTATGACAGTCCTGTTTAGCAAGATTGATATGTGTGTGTGTTTAAAATAACTAATTTTTATGTATTTTCAAATGTTTTTGTCCAGATAAAAAACCAATGATGACATCCACCACGACCTAAATTTTTTTCCCATGCCCAAAAAACACAACTACTCACAAGCTAGAAATGCTCATGAAAGAAGAATTTTTGGGGTCATATTGGAGGATTATTTTAAAAAACCCTACTGAACATGCTCAGAGGCCAAATTTCAAAGCTGCATACTTCTGGAAACACTATTTGACACAAAACCTTTGAAAGGCACATGCTTTGTGTGATGGAAAAGGGGACCAGAACCATGTATTCTTTTCATTCATTTATTCTCTTCTGAATATGCATCTGCTTCAGGTATAAGATGGCTATCAGATCACATGGTCAAATAGTATATGACAGCTTATGTCAGCCTGGGTGGAGGAACTGATATTCTCATGGGAAAGCTAACAGGAAGGCTAGGGAGGAGTCAATAAAGCAATAACCCCAGAGGGGAGTAATTCTCAGAGATGTTCCCATGTTGGACAAAGGATCCAGGCGCATGTTATAATGTTAGCAAGGTGCTGCTGAAGGATGGACACACACTCACACTCAAAGGGAGCTGCAACAGCACAGAACTGTTACTCAAAGAGAATGAGACCCCGTCCCCACAGTGAAGAGAAATATATTGAGGGGCTGCAAGAAAGCTCTTCCTTTTGGACTTGAAACGTCTGAAGTGCCAGAGCCCTGCAGCTAGAGGTCTGGTAAGAAAGACAGCTAGGGAATAGTGTTTTTTTCAAACAGCAGCAGGTAAATTGATATATTTTTAAAGTGAGAATAGCTCAGATTCTTCTGTCTACAACCTATCTTCAACCTATACAAGACAGGTTAGGTTGCAGATGGAAGAATCTGAGAATAGCTCAGATTCTTCTGTTTGCAACCTGTCTTGCATAACTTCCATTTATTTGAATTTCTAGTTAACTGTAATCCTTTTGGCTGACTGTACATAAATCCTGTTGAAAATACTTGTGGTATTTTAGTAAAGCTTCTGTTTTTATGGAATCAGTGACTGCTTGTTTTATTTAAAAGGGTAATTCTACTATTTCTGCTGGACTCTGCTTGCAGTCCATCTCTGAATGGGTACTCTACCCATAGTTATTGAGTTGACATTCTTGACCTTGTGCAAAGGAGGAGGTAAGAAACAGGTTTCACTGGTTCCTGTTGGTAAAAAACACATTTTTTGCGATGAATTTGGAATCCCTGGTGAGGGATTTTGTGTGACACTTTGGATAAGCTCCTTTTTCCTTGAAAGATTTGGAACAAAATTCCATACCTTCTTGACTGTGGATGAGAAAACAAAATAACCAAAAAGTGGCAGTTTTATGTATTTGTGACATTTCTAGATCATGAAATCCAGTCAAGCGGCTATCACAAAACTTCTTATGTCTCAAGAACTTGCCACCAGACCATGTATGCCTAGTTTCATGCAATTTTGTCCAACACCATCAAAGTTATTAAGGTGCAAAAATTAGGGTTTAACAATGAACACTCCACTCAGTCTAACTATACGCTTGCGCTACAGTGCAGTATAATTATGGCCTTTCCCAGTATGTTTTCTGAATGTTTTGGATACACCATGGTCAACCATGGTTAACCAAGGTTCATCCATGTTTGACCATGGTTTTTTAGATGGTCATAAGAGCATAGGATAGTAAACACATTTGCATAATTTATTTGCATAGCAGAATGCAGAATTCAACATTTTAAACTCATATACTTCTCAGGCTGAACTGTGTGGAGTGTGAGCCAGTTGGGCTCTGAGGACTGTTTATTTATGGGACTTACTGTTTTCCCTGATGCTGCTGCTGCTGCTGCTTTAGCCACTGGTGCCCGATCCTCCTATCCTGAGGTGCCTCTGCTGGCGGGTGAGGCTTGAGCATTACTGGGAGTGGAATTCAAAAGTCACTCGTGAGAGTTTATATCAGCTGTTCCATTTTGCTGTCTGGGAGTTCTGTGGCTGAACTGTGTGGAAGTGTTAGCCGGTTGTGCTCTGTGGAAGACTGTTTATTCATGGGACTTGAAACATTTTCCCTGCTGCTGCTTCTGCTTTAGCCCATGGTGACCTATCCTCCTATCATAAGGTGTCTCTGACAAGGCAGGGCTTCATGCACTATTTCTGTGGCTTTAGCCTAGCAGTCCTCTGCTGTGATCTGGAGCCTAACAGCCAGAGCACAAGGGTGTCATAATGTGGAAGTCAGTGTGGGGCAGCAGTCTGTAGGAGACTCTGCACCCCCAGTGTGTCACTCTTATCTACTGCAGATTATTACATTGGGTTCGTATTACTACTGCTAGTACATTTTGCTGTCCCTGCATGCAGCTGTTTGTATTCTGCTACTAGTTAGATCTCTTGTGCATCTAGTATTATTTTAGTTAATCCTTGTTGTGTCTTGCAGGCTTTGGTGATTATTATGCAAGCTGCTCAGCTGTTTTTGTGTTTTTCTTTTATGTTTCCTGATTTGATTTCTCCTGTTTAACTGCTGTGTTTACACTTATCTTTCTCTTCCTTTGGTGTGAAAGTATTGACCTTTTCTTTTAATTCATTGTCTACAAGGCCCAACGTTGTTTCCTCTCCTTATCTATTTAGTTTCATCCTTTTTAACTTACCTGTCTTCCACCTTTTAGTTATTTTTCCTAGTTTGTCTAAATTGTTCATTTATTCTCCACTATGCTGTTAGCTTCTCTTGTTTTTCTCTCCCTTTGCTTTCTTATCTTCTCCCTCCATCAATCTACTGATGCTTCCCCATTCTCCTCTTTTAGTCTATCCTTTTCATCATCCCCTATTCCTCCCTCCTCTTCTCCCCTCTCCCTCCTCCATTCCTCCTGGCATCCTTTGTGTCAAATTCTTCCTGCCCCTTGTTTTCACCTTGAAGTTCTCTGGCTCTTTCTGTCCCTTTTCTTCCCCTGTGCTACCTTATCAACTTCCCACCGCCCCCACTTCTAGGCAGCATACTTGTGCTTTAAAGCTCATTATCAGCATGCTACTTTTGGTAGTAGGTATCATTGAACTTAATCCTGACCCCATCTCAACTTCATGCTTGTAACTTTCCAAAGGGTTGAGGGTGGCTCATTTAAACATCCATAGCCTCCTTCACAAAATTGACCAACTACAATCTATCATGCTTAACCTTCAGCTGGATATTTATTTATTTATTTTTTGGTAACCAGGTAGGTGAACTGATCCAGGGGACCATTTTCAGTCAGGACCTGGGCCACAATGTGGCGATATGATACATAGTAGTATACACAATACATACATTTGATTAAACTGTACAAACAGTATATACATTTGAAATTGTACTGTACAAACACCAATAGATGATGAAACAGCCATTGTTTACATGTGGTATACAAGCATGGCAAGAATAAGGTACCATGAGAAATACAAGTGGTAGTGCAAAGGAGAGGTTGTTTGTATTTTACAAATTGATCAGAGCAGTTTAAGCCTAATGGACATAGTAACCTCTGTCTAAGTGCCACGCCAGATGACCTGATGGTAGAAAAATTATGGTGGCTCCAGAGGTGAGCTACTTATCCTCAGTGACTTTAATATAAATTGACTCTCCCGCAGTGCAAATAAATGTTCACATAATGTAAAGTCACTGCAGTTGATTCAACTGATTTATGACCCCACTCATTTAAATTAAAAATCTTTAAATCACTCTCTGTTAGACTGGGTCCTCTCTTCTCATCCCCACTGTATTGTGGACTCATATTTATCCTTCCTGACACCCTCAGCGACCTTCATATGGTTTACTGTGTGCGCATGATGCATTATCCTAAAGTCCCCCCCCCCCAAAATGCATCCATCTCAAGTACTTTATGTCACTAGATGTGTCCTACCTCCTATCTGATCTGTGGGCATCTACTGATACCCCATCTCTGCAGCCAGTAATATAAATTTTGAAACCACAAAAACACAAAAAGTAGAGCACACACACCTCCAATAACAAGGGCACAAGTCTATGTAAAAAACTTTAAACTTTTATTAACAATTGCCAATAACCTGACACGTTTCAGATGTAAATCACATCCTTTCTCTTGAGAAAGGATGTGATTTACATCCGAAATGAGTCAGGTTATTGGCAATTGTTAATAAAAGTTTAAAGTTTTTTACAAAGACTTGTGTCCTTGTTATTGGAGGTGTGTGTGCTCTACTTTTTGTGTTTTAGTGATTTGAATTTAGTATGGAAGCACCACATCCTTGTGCTAACTCCACTGTGTTTTTGTATCAATATAAATTTTAACCAGCAATACTTTAGTCTAAATTTATGGCTGTGAGGGATAGTCATGCACCTCTGAGAAAAACCAGAATATGACGTCTTCATCTTAACTGGCTAACACCTGAGGTGCTGGCTTGTCTCTCCACCAGAAACCTTGCCTGGTGTTCATTTAAGATGACTGGCTCCTCCACTGCTTTAGTCAACTATCAGCACCTTTGCGATGCCTGTACCAATACCGTCAGACTTGCATAGTCCGAGAATTTTGCATCCACACTCCAAAACAACATTAATCTCCCTTCCAAATTCTGTAAGGTTATCTATTCCCTATTCTTTCCTCAGAACCAGTCTTCTTCCCTTGTTCTCAATGTTGGTGATGCCCTAATCTCTGACTCTTCTACTGTGGCTTCTTCTTTTAAACTCCTACTTTACTGCCTATGTTCGTTCTCTCTCTCTCTCTCTCTCTCATATATTCCTTCCTCCCCTTCCCCATTCTTCCTTCACCCTGCGTTCTTCTACTCTCTCTTTTTCCTTCTCCTACCACTCCCTCTGCTTCCTGAAGGGCTTTAATTGTCCTTAATCCTCAGAAGGAAGGTAGCCCCAATGGCCTTGACCCTAAGCTTCTAGTTCTCTATAAACCTGCCATCCCTCTGCCTATTACTTTACTCTTCAATCTTTCCTTTTCCTCTGCAACTGTTCCTGATGTTTGGAAACAGGCTGATCATCTCAGACATTTTTGTTGATCCAACTAAAGCTTTTGACACTGTGTCACATCCCCTACTTTTGGACTAGCTAAAAGCAGTGGGCATCTCTGACTCTTCAGTTAGTTGGTTTCATTCTTATCTTGAGTGAAGGTCTCAAGCTGTCTGAATAGGAAGTTCTATTTCCTCACCACTCCCCATCTGCTCAGTTATCCCTCAAGGGTCTGCCCTGGGTCCTTTGCTCTTTTTAATTTTTTTTAATTACCCCCCTTCTGTCTGTTCCTCTGCTTCCATTCATATGTATGCAGATGATACTGTTCTTTTTGCATCTGACTCTTCATCCCATGTCCTTACTTCACAGTTGCAACTGAATTTGGACAATATTCAGTACTGGTTTCAATGTAACCAATTGTCGCTCAATGCCAAAAAAACAGTCTCCATGACTTTTGGCACCTGATAGAGGCTATCAAAACTTACGTTTCTTCATTTATTTCATACCCTTGATGGTACTAAGATTGCGGATGTATCCTCTTTTAAGTACCCCGGGGTCTGGCTTGACTGACATCTTGATTTCTCAATGCATATTTATGCCATACACCATAAGCTTCACCCCAAGCATGGTGCACTGTACAGGAACAAAGCAAATATCCCACTTCCTACCTGCCAAGAAATTGGTTTAAAGATGATTCTCCCTATTTTTCACTATGGTGACATAGTCTGTAGTGGAGCTCGCAAATCTTCCCTTGCCAGACTGGATCCTGCCTTCACTCTTTCTGTTGCTTCACTTTAGACTGTCCCCCTCATACTCATCACTGCTCACTCTGTTCTGCCCTTTCTCTCCCCTTTCTTGATGCCAGCTGCCTTTCCCATTTTGTCTTATTTATATCCCAAATTCTGGTTTGGTTCCATTCCCTTTTATCTTATATCCTTTCTGTCCTCTCTCTGTCCTCTTCTTCTTCCTACCCTCTTCTCACAATATTTCCCATTCCTTCTGTATTTCTTTTAGGAAAACTACTTTTGGACAACCGGCTTTTTCATATCGCTTTTTTAAAACATTGGTCCTCCCTTCCCTTGTCAATTCATTCTCCTCTTCTGCTTCCTCCCTAAAGTCTCTTATTCATGACTTTTTTTTATCCTACCTGCAACTGTCCATGATCTTTTTCCTCTCATCTTCCATCCCTACTTTAGTTTTGCCCAGGCCATGATGTTCCTCGCATTCCCCTTCTTTACATATTAGAGTATTTCCCCCACTTAATATAATCTCTGTTTCATGTACTGCATGTATCCTGTTGCTGACTTGCCTTTAATGATGACTATGACTCTATTGTTGACCATGGATGTCCATGGTCATTTAACCCTTTGAGGTCTTGTTTTGACACTAGCTGACAATGGTTGACCATGGACTTTGCCAATAGTATATTTTGGCCATAGATGGCCATGGTTGCCTGCTGTGCCATTTCACATCCATGATTAACCATAACCAATAATGCTCAAAAGCATGGTTGACCACAGTTTTTGACCATGGTCAACCTATGGTTCAACCATGGTTGACCATGATTCAGACATGCTATCCCCACTGGGGTTTCTTGTTTCTTCCTCCAGCCTACTAGAAGTGGGCAAAGTTGCCAAACTTTGCTACATGGAGTACATTGTGTATTAGTAATGCATTTGCACAGTGCTTTGCAATGTGAAGCATAGTACTCCACCTCTGAATTTATCATGAAGTGCCATTGATTGCAGTGGACTTCACACTACTTCACTTTTCCTGTTGGTTTTCCTCTCACATTTAACATGAAGTGCCATTGATTTCAATGTACCTCATTTTGCATCACCTTTTTATTGCTCTTTGAGGTGAATTTTGCAATGATTCATGGGATGACAGGTCACATGGGCTCTAGATTGTCTCTGAGTAGTGTGCGTAGTGGAAGCTAGAAACAGTTTGCTCTCAGGATTCTGAGAATCAAACCATCGAAAAAGCTTTAAAAAATAATTTTTGATCAAATAATTTTGGTCAAAATTTAGTACACTGATTGTAGGAAACCCTCTAGCACTTATATCATAAAGTGCGATTGTTTTTGTGTGCATTTTTAATGTTAATTTAGAACATTTAGTCCCTGTACTGACAGACACTGTTGAAGTGTGCTTAGAGGGAGGGGCATATCTGTGGTGGAGACAGCATCATAGTGAGAAAGGCAGTCTTTCTAACTGTTAGGTAGGGGTTTATGTGATAATGGTAAAAGCCTAAAGGCAATCACCGTTATCGTGAAGTCGGGTTTGCCGAAAATTTATTTTGGCATTCTGACACCCTGGTGCACAGCAAAATGGCATTGCCCCCCACACTCCCCTACTTAAGGATTCTCAACCCCAGGAGGGGTGCATGTCGGGGGGGGGGTGAAAAACATTAAAAAAAAGGTTTGAGCAAAGCTGCAACAAAAATGCACCAGTGCCTGGACCAAACCCAGTACCCTTCTCACCAATGCCGCTAACCCACCCACCATGACACAGGGTCAGTTCGGCAACCCTCCATGGCACCACCCCTCACATACCCTAACACCCCTCGCTGTGCATGCTCGCTCACCCCTGTTCACATACATATAGCGAAATCCCGTCGCTATATTCGCCGAACCCCTCCCATCTGGCCAGCCTACCCTACCCTAGCCCTGCAGACATGCACTGGGGATTGAATCACCATTATTGTAGGTGCCCAATCACCAACGCTAATATCTCGTGCTACTGTTGGGTAGCAGTAGTGTGTTAGTATTTGTTCATGTACACACAGTAATAAGTGTATTAATTTTTGATAATTTTTTGCTGTTGTGGTGCAGTGCATATTTTCAGTCGTTTAATAGATTTGGTTATATAGTGTACTAAACTGTTAAATTTTCTGCACATTACCTGTAGTAGTGTGTGAGTGAGTGTGTGTGTGTGTGTGTGTGTGTGTGTGTGTGTGTGTGTGCCACCAAGTCAGTTACATTTTATTGTGCCAGTGCCACACAGTAATCACAGCACTCTGAATCGGTTATCCATCTGTGGTATTTTTTACTACTTTCTTCTATCTAGCTAGTGGACTGCTACTGCAGCATCCCCACCAACCCTCAAAAGGTATAATTTTTTTTTTCCAGTTTGGGATTTGTGTGACCACTGGTTAAGGTGTTTTTGTGCCTGTGCGGCTGCATCTCTTTATAATGTGCAATCTCCATCTGTATGTTTGCATCTGTTTAGGGCCCAATCTGCATCTGTAAGTCACAGTTGTTGTTTTTTGGCTTTCCATCCACCCCAAAGTTCAGACATCTCAGTTTGTTGTGAATTTTCTGTGTAATCCCAAAAAATGCCTGCAAGGAGACATGCATGCAAAGATGTTTCTGGCCATGGCACTGCTGCCAGTGGCAAGAGTGGCCATGGGCATGGTAGTACACAACAGAAGTGCATAGTTGATGCCAGTAAAGGGATTTCACTATGTTTTTCACAGCACAATCAGTAGCTTCAATCATGGTTGGAGATGCTGTTATCCCTGTTGGTGGCAGTGAAGTTGCTGATGGCATGAGCATTGCCCCATGTCCAACCCATGACAAGTTAACCATTTTCTAAAATGTTGTGGCATCTAAAGCCATGACCGTGAGTCAGAGTGTAGTAGATGTCACACTTCCCAACTTCCCCATCCCCACATTAGTTGAACATGATTCTGATGCTGATGATGACTCATCACAATCTTATGTTTCCAGTGCTGTTGATGAGGTCATGCCTGGGCCATCCAACCCTTCAAATGTTGGAGAAAAAATATTGTATGGTCATAATAATGCTGTGGTTGATACATGTTCACCACAGGACAGCATCCAAGCTGAAATTGTGGATGTGGATGAGGAATATGATGATGATTTCAGTGACCCCAGTGGGGAACCGGAGAAAAGAAATTAAAGGTGGCTGTGTGTAAACAGTCTCAGTCTGTGTTAAATCACTCCCTCGTCAAAGTTGTGATGTGGTGGTTTCTGTTGATGATGATGATGACCCAATAGTAGTCATCATAGACAGTGACAGGCAGGTAGAGCCCAACTGTGGCCAGCAATGGAAATCATGTAGTACACTCCCCATGTCATTGTCTAAAAAAACTGGAGTCCAATATGCAGCATCAGGGACCTGTGAAAACTAAAAGTAGGGGATCAAAATCCCCCATTTGGGATTTTTTTGTGCAAGATCCAAGTGATGAAGCAGTGGCAATCTACCAGCTTTGCCAAGTGTGTGTCAAACATGGTGAAAAGGGTAGTCATCTAGGCACTGGGGCCAGCAAACACATTTGAAGAAAAGGCATATGGCACTGCAGACTTGGCACCAGAGTGGAGCTAATGCCATAGTGGGGCATTGACCCTCATCCCCCTTATTAAGCATGGTATTCCCTTCCATGACTGTAAGTAGCCCAAGTAGCCATGTCTGTAGTAGTGGTGAAATAACACTAGAGGATTACTACAGGCATGAGGAGGATGATGATTCTGAATTGTTGTCAAGTGGTGGTCAGAGCAGCAGCAGTGGTGGTGGTCTATGCAGCAGTATGTCTAGTCCAACATCAACCCCAGTGCTTAAAACAGGGAAAATAACATTGTTTGTGGACTTGTTAGTGTCACCTGTGCACCCCTCTCCATTACATGACAAAAGCACCCCAACCATGGCAGTTCACAGAGCAGAGCCATTTGGCACACCACATGCAAAACAGGTAACAACTCAATCCATGTTGCAGAGTCTTTTTGCCTGGAACACGAAATACCCACCCAATCATGCAGTGTCACATGAACTGAATGCTGCTGCAGCGAAAATGCTGGCAATTGACCTTTGGCCCTCTCGTTTGTGGAGAATTCCGGATTCTGGCATTTTGGTCCACATGCCTGTCCCAAATGGAAAGTCCCGTCCAGGACAAACATTTCCACCCGTGCTGTCCCGGAATTACACAGGACAGTGACAGCGTCTGTAAGACATGCTCTTCAATATTCCTCCTCACCATTCATCCACTTAAGTATGGATATGTGGACAAGTGGCAAAAAGGCAGGCAGTTCATATTTGTGTATTACTGCACACTGGGCACAGATACCGGGGGTTATCTGTGCTGGCAGTATTGGAAATCAGCGTAGTAAGGCAGACTGTTGTGGTAGCAACTGTCCGGGAATTCTACAGCATGCAACGCTTGCAATGCACAGTGTGGCCAGTTTCCATACTGGTGGAAACATGATTGACTTGCTACTGACCGAAATTGATGAGTGGTTGAACCCCCTGTCCCTCAAAGCTGGCTTTATAGCCAGTAACAATGGCTCAAACGTGGTGAAATGTATCATCAATGGTGGCTTTCTTCGGGTTCCATGCATGGCCCACTGTTTAAATCTTGTGGTCCAGGAGTTTCTGCAGCACCCTGACATCAAGGAAATTTTGACAGTTGCACTCCACATCTGTGCACACTTTTCACACTCTGGAAAAGCCTGTGACCAACTTTGGCAGCTTTAGATTCAAAACAACCTCCCTTACCACCGCCTCAAGCTGGAAGTTGTCACACACTGGAACTTAAATCTTTATATGGCAGAGAGGTTGTACGAACAGTACAAGGCCATCTCTGCACACACCCAGAATAGGAGGGTGGGGTCCCTCACATTGGCATCAATCAATGTCTGTAGCCTCCTCAGTAAACTTGATAACCTCCAAACCTGGATTCAACAACACAATCCTGACATCCTCTCTGCTGTCAAAACTTGGCTAAACCCTAAGATCTCTGACACTGCAGTCGCAATTTCCAGATACAGTATCTTCAGGCAGGACAGGATTTCAAAACGGGGTGGTGGCTGTGCCATCTACCTGAGAGATACCCTCATGGGACATGTCATCCCATTTTCTAACCTGGGATCCCCATCTCAGGTCCTCACCATCAAAATTCTCCTAGGGGGTCCATAATAAAAATCTTACTATAGCCTCTGTATACGTACCCCCAAAGGACCAGGCCAGTGGTTTCAACAGCATTATGGAATACCTCATGCGACTACACCATAATTCGGAGACCAAAATTCTGGGTGATTTTAACATAAACTGGCTTTCACCTGAGGCCTGCACCTACAAGGATGCTATCACAAGCACAACACCTCACACAGCTTGTCCCCACCCCCACTAGGTGCAACTATAGTATGGGGACCTACTGTCTGCTTGATTCAATGCTGTCAAACCACCCCGAAAGAATCTCTAAGGTGTCTGTTCTCCATGATACTGTAAGTGACCACTCACCTGTTATCTGCTCTTGGGCTAACAAATTCACCAAGCCCACTCCTAAAATAATACACACCAGGATACTCAAGCAGGGGCACCTTCAGCTGCTAAAATCACATCTAAGTAGGCTAGACTGGTCAATAATTGACTCATTCAATAATACAAACAAAGCCTTGGAACTGTTCATCAGCCACTTTACAGCGGCCTGTGATATCCATGCACTACTTTAAAAAGATGAAGCTTAAATGCAGGTTTAACCCATGGATAAACTCTGAGCTTGTAGGCTCAAACAAAGAGACCACCTCTGGCACTGTACTCAAGCCACATCAGTGCAATGGGACATTCAAAAATACAAATCTGCAAGAAATGGCTGTACCTGAGCTATACGGAAGGCTGAAAGCAAATATTTTAGGGAGGCACTCTCCAACTCCTGGGGCGATGGGAAAAAATTTTGGAATAACTTGAAGGACCTCACAGGCAAGGATACTAAGGCACCACCCACCATGCCCAACATTGATGGAACACCTGCGCTAGACCTAGGTGCCATCTCAAATACGTTCAACAATGCATTCTCCAACCTTGGTAGTGTCCTTCCACCTGATTTTTTCAATGCCCCCACCACCAATTCCCCCTTTGACACTGCATCCCAAGTACACACAGCTCCGCAGTTCTTTTTTCAGAGATCCCAATGCACTTAGCCAGAACCTGTATATGCAAGGCCATCCGCAAAACTGGCTACAGTGGTGACTCACTCGACCTGAAGTTGCTTTTACTAGTCCTAGATGAAATCCTTGAACCCCTGACAAAGATCTTCAACCTTTCCCTAAGACTGGGTCAATTTCCATCATTCTGGAAACAGACAACTATCACACCTGTACACAAAAGTAGAGACAAGTCACTGCACACCAACTACAGTCTCATCTCCATCCTCCCCCCATCTAAAGCTCTGAAACAAATAGTCTCAGACCAGCTTGTCGAGTTCCTGGACGAAAATGAAATCCAGTGCCCAGAATAGCATGGCTTCTGAAAAGGGCATAGTATTACCACGGCACTGTTGGAATTTACCAGATTCATCCATGACACCCTCGACCAAGGAATCTGTTGGGGGGCAGTATTCATTGACCTGACAAAGGCTTTTGATACTGAGAACCACCCACTCCTACTCAGGCAACTGACCACTCTTGGGCCCTCCAAGGATGCACTGCCCTGGTTTTATAGCTACCTCGGGGGAAGGGTCCAATGTGTTAGGATTGCTGACGTCACCTCTGATGAAAAACCAGTCCTCTCAGGTGTCCCACAGGAGTCTATAATGGGGCCATTACTCTTTTCACTCTTCCTGAACAGCCTCCCTAGCATCTGCCAACATAGAATATTACTCTATGTGGATGATGCAGTACTGTTTAATAGCAACCAAGACTCTAAACAACTTGAAAGTCAGTTGCAGTGTGATGTCAGGTATGTTGAAGAGTGGTTTAGCTCACATAAACTCATCCTGAACTACAGCAAAACTAAGGTCATGACATTCTGCAATGCATGGAGCAAGTATAAACCTCTGTCCCTCACCATCAAGAACCACATGGGCACTTCACTTGAACATGTTCCTGAGTTTAAATATCTCGGCATCAACTTGGACAGGTCCCGTTCTTACACGCGGCACATTGGCAATGTAGCTAAGGCCGCCAACATACAGATTGGCCTGTTCCACAAGCACAAACACTGCATGACCACTGATGCCCTTAGACTGGCCATCTACAGCCCTGTCACCTCCGTTGTCAATTACGGTCTTGTCATTTATGGCTCTGCTTCCCCTACTGCCCTCCAGAGGATATCAGTGACACTCAACAAGGCCTGTAGGCTTCTAACAGGTGCCACCTGCCCAACACACAGCTGTAACCTGTACACCCAGGCTGGATGGCTACCACTCCTTAGTAGAATACAATATCAGACCTGCTTGTTAACCAAAAAGTTCTCCTCAGGCTCATGCCATCAGGAATGGCAAAGCTCCTTACTGCCAACAGCAGTACCTAGCTTACATGCAGTGCTCTATATCAAACCTTCCAGGTCCCCTGATGCTGGACCACAATGGGTCAGAGGTCATTCATGCACAGGGCTTGTCAGTGGTACAAAATCCTTAACAAAGAAACACTTACAACTGCAATGCTTGGTCCTTTTAAAAGGCAACTCCGACTATTCCTCACCTCTACCACTCAATGTGACTGCCTCTCTTAAGTAACTGCCTCCTCATTTTGCCCTAGTCATAGGTGACCTGTGACCTCCCCATAGCTCCACTTTTTTGGCATCAGTTTCCCCCACTCTCACCCCTTACCCCCCCCCCACACACCACACTGCCTCACCCACCCCCTACCTCTCTAATCGCACTTTCAGATATGGGGCCCTCCAACCCATCCACCTCGCACTTTTGGCACCTACCTCTACCCGCCGACAATGGCCCTTTAGCCTGCCTACTTCTTCCTGACTCTCTCCTACCCTATACTAACTATATACTGTTCACCTTGAAACTTGTCTGGAACTGGCTTATGTTGTCGCTCTCCATTTTTGGCTGTATAATAAATGCTTAGACATCTTTGTGTTTTTAAGACAGTAACCATTGTTGACCTTTGTATGTATGTTACCCTACATCCTTTGAAGTGGAACTTTTGTAAATGAGCAGTTCCTGCTCAAAGGTATTTGTAATCCTAGATTGTAATAAAATAAAAAAATAAAATAAATCTCAGAATACCTAGTCATGCACACTAGCCGTGGCACTTCTGGGGCCTCAATGTCTATAACAACAAAACAGTGGTGCCTCATGGGCTCGGTGATATTAATTTTGAGGCCATTTGAACATGCCACACAGATAGTGAGTGGCGACACTACCTCCATAAGCCAAGCAATTCCACTGCTGCAGGTGCTGAGGCAGACTTTGCTGAATCAGCACAGTAGCCTTGATGTGTCCGGAGATTGTTCAAGCAGTGCTTTACTTAAACACATGCTGACAGTATTGGACCACAGTCACCGCATCACAAGTATTCTGCAAAGTGCCGAATTCAGAATAGCAACAATGCTGGACCCACATTACAAATGTGGAATTGTGTCCATACTGGAGGGAGGGCCTGAATAGGTTAAAAACCTCAGTGGACAACTGGTTCATTATTTCATGGGGCACAGAAGACAAGTGCCAAGTTCAGCAAACCACAGCATAACAAGGCTGAGGGTCACTGTGGACTAGTAAACACATCCAGTAAGGTGGCTGTGGGTCCAGGTGGGGTGTCAGCAAAACAAGTTGCCATTAACCCACATTGGGGTGCCTTTTCCCAAGTGGGAATCTGTGACATTGATGAATTTGGTGAACAGGAGGATGAGTCAACAACAGGACTGAGTGTAGCACAGAGAATAGTTGACTCATATTTGGCTCAAAACAGACATCTGCCTGTAATTGATGAGCCTCTGCTGTACTGGAGTGGAAAGATGAGTGAATGGTAAGAGCTGACTTCAGTGGCACTGAAGTACCTGACCAGCCCACCCTCCAGTATAAGTGAGGAGAGGGAATTCAGTTCTGTGGGGGCAATAGTTCGTGACCGTTGTACCAACCTCTCGCTGACAAATGTCAGCATGCTGGCATTCATAAAAATTAATGAAGGTCACATACCAACTAGAACTACCACATCTTTGTTTGTACCCCGTCATGATAATGGTTGTGCTGATGACATGGGAGAAGCAGACCATCCTAGTAACAGCGTCAAATGGCCTACCATTCAGGTTGACGATGCAATCATGGACAAAGAATTCCCTAGTGGGCACAATTCCAACCTTGATGACTGCGAGTGCAGCTTCTGTTTCATGAGGATGAGGTGGATGTTGCTGGTATTCAAGTTAATGGGTTGAAAGGCTGTCACATTTTATTATTGGTAAATTTTTTGGTTTTCATAAAATAAAACCTGTTAGCTGTTACTGCTGAATTGTGCAACTGTGCTGTAAATAACCGCTCTATTCGATGAAAACTGTATATTGTATACTGTCTTTGTATAAATTGTACTCTATGTCCTGCACTATTTCACTTTTATGTATCTGCACTGTTTTTTGTAACTAATTCTGGATCATCCCTGAAAAAGGGACCTTTGGGGCCCAGTGGGCTGGCCAGGTTAACAAAATTTTATAAATAAATGACCCAATCTCATTCCATAATTCAGATCCACACAAATAATGTCCCATCACTATCGGTTCCAGGTGGTGACTGCACCGGCCCGAGTGCACTCACCATCAGGGTACCAGGGAATTCTCAGCAAATTCCTGTTCTATTGTGGGGGGCTACACCCCCTGCGCCCCACATACCCCCTAACTAAAGTAACAAACTCTGGGGGGGGCGTAACTTGTGGAAGGGCAGCGAACCCTGGAAATTGGCACTCTAATAGCAGGTGCACATGGAGTGCCAGCAGTGATCACAATCATTCTGTTTTACCTTCCTCTTGGTATATTTTCTGATTATACTTAAAGAGCAGGTACCCACTGTCAGGTACCCAGTCCTCCTCACACATATATAATAGCCAACCTGCTCCACTATTGAGGGGTATTAAAAATTTCATGCGCTTCCCTCCAGTTAAAAAGATATAGCACCCCAAATGTACACCTCCATAAAAAAAGAGTAATGCCTGACCCGCCCCCAGGGAGGTACCCCATACCCCTTTTGTGATGTCAGAAAATAAAGGCTATATGTGTGTGCTCCATATACTTGTATTGGCACAATGTTTCAATTATTTTTAGTACTATTTAGAGTTGCCACTTTGAAAAATGAAAGTGACCACTCCAGTGAACAGGGACTGTCATTCCAGTGGCTGCTTTGATTTTTCTACATGGCACCTCTAAATAGTACTAAAAGCCATAGAAATATCACATACATACAGGTTAATGGAATGCACACTCAGTATTCACTTTCTGACATCACAAAAGGGGGCTGGGGGTACTTGCCTGGGGGCATGTCAGACATAGCTCTGTTTTTATGGGGGTACAAATTCAGTTTGCTATAACTTTTTAACTCTAGGGAAGTGCATGGAATTTTTAATCCCCCTCAACAGTGGAGCAGGACCAATACTATCTATCTATATATATATATATATATATATATATATATATATATATATATATATATATTTGAGGGGGGTTGGGTACCTGACAGTGGTACCTGCTCTTTAACAGAATGTGTGCTGTCATTAGCAAACACAGTCAGCCTCTTAAACACAACTGTCCATTTGTAGTAGGTGGTAGTCACTTAAATCCTGCCATTTAAAGATATCTTCCTCCTGAGTGATACTGAAAGACTATAACACACCATATCCAGCCACCCAGCTGTCTGTCTGACAGTGAGCAAGAATGTGTTCCTGTGCCCATGACCAGAAGTAACCCACAGCCAGCCAAATCCACCAGTCCATCTAATAGGGAGAGAGAATGTGTTCTTGTGCCCATGACCAGAAGTAACCCACAGCCAGCCAAAGCCACCAGTCTGCATGACAGTGAGAGGGAATGTGTTCCTGTGCCCATGACCAGAAGTAATCCACAGTCAGCCAAAGCCACCAGTCTGTATGGCAGTGAGCGGGAATGTGTTCCTGTGCCCATGACCAGAAGTAACCCACAGCCAGCCAAATCCACCAGTCTGTCTAATAGGGAGAGAGAGAATGTGTTCCTGTGCCCATGACCAGAAGTAACCTGCAGCCAGCCAAAGCCTCCAGTTTGTATGACAGTGAAAGGGAATGTGTTCCTGTGACCATGCCCTTCCAGAAGGAGCCTGCATCCAGCCAGAGCCACCATGCTTCTTATTATCAGTAGTTTATAGTGAGTATGTAGTAATTTGTCATACTATGGAATTTCCTTGAGCTGTGTGAATGCTTCCTTTATCATTTTACAGGTTTCCAGTTTCAAACAATGTAACAGGACTGAAGGACAGGAGTTCTGCAGTACTGTCTACAACCACCTATAGGATATCATTTTCAGGTAAGTATATCAATCTTAATTCATCACTTCTTTTAGGTATTTCATTTTTTCAAGCCAGTGTAAATCACACAAAGTAGGTGACATGTACTGCAGATAATATATGTTCAAGCACATCTGTAACTGGCTTACTTCGGCAGCCATGGGGTTGAACAAAGTTTTATCTGGATCATGACAAGACATCTTGTAATGTAACTTAAGACAGTGGTCCAGTGCATGTCACACAAACTAAACTTGTTAGTTGGTCTTGGTGTGGTTTACTAATAGCTTGGTATTTGTTAGGCTGGATATAACAGACAGTACCAGCCACACTTAGAACAGAATGTGTAAGTGCAATGAAGTATGAATTATTTCTTCTTCATCTGTTTGCAGGTAAGATTTTGGTGCTGTGTGCTGCCATTGGGGCTTTCTTCAAATAAGAACACATGCAATTTGTATGAATCCAGAGGATATACAGAAAACCTGTAAAGAAGGCAAAACAAAGCCACTGGGGGACTTCCAGTTCCACCTCGTGGGTAATGGCTGCTTAGTGGCAATGTTCCCGCATCCCTCAGGCTCAGAAATTGCATCAATTGAAAATATCTACATAAAACAAACAAACTCTAATTTAAAATATGAATCGGAATGCATAGGTGAATATTTCAGGAGATTGTGGCTGGCATATGGTGCGAGATGGAGGATTCAGCAGGTCGCTCAAACATGGAGACTTCACAGGCCTCAGAACCTCATGATTCCCAACTGTACAATTTTAAATGTGGTCCTGGAAGAAACTCTCGGAAACCTAGAATCGCTGAAACTAAGAAAGCTAAGTTAGACTTACTATATCAAGAGATCCTGACCTTTAGAGCAGAGGGCTGACTTTGGCAAGATGGGAGAGTGCCTCAGAAAAGCACTAGCAAACAGGCTAGAAGGAGGTGTGGAGCAACAATGGGGAATCATCAAAACTGCCATCACAGAGGCAACAAGCCTTTGTGTGAAGCAAATAAACAAATCAAAATGAAAGAAAAAACCACTATGGTTCTCAAAAGAGGTGGCTGTGAAAGTCAGGAAGAAAAAGATAGCATTCTGGAAGTATAAGGAAACACAGAAGGAGCAGGACAGACAGCTGTACCAGTTAAGGCAGAAGGAATCAGGAGGGAAGTCAGAATAGCAAAGGCTCAAACTGAGGAAAAGATAGCCAACTTGGTTAAGAAGGGGATAAAACCTTTATAGGTACATCAGCGAGCATAGAAAGACAAAGGGAGGGATAGTGAGGCTGAATAGAATGAATGGTGGGTGGGCAGAGGGGACAGTGAAAAGCAGGGATACTGAATGAATATTTCTGCTCAGTATTCAAAAGAGGAGGGAAAGTGCCTAATCCAATTAACAGAAGCACTCTTGATGGGGGTCGATCCCAGTCCTTTCACAGAAGAAAGGGTTCTGCAAGAACTCCTAAATCTGAAGGTGGACAAAGCAATGAGGCCTGATGGAATTCACCCCAGAATTCTAAAAGGATTAAGGGTGGAACTAGTGAAACCACTGGCTACTTTTTTTAATAAATCATGGGAGGATGGTGTGGTACCTGAGGACTGGAGGAAGGCAGATGCGATTCCCCTTCACAAAAGTGAGACCAAGAAAGAGGCAGGAAACTACAGACCTGTCAGTCTAACCTCTGTGGTAGGGAAAGTGATGGAGTCACTTCTGAAGGAAAGAATAGTTGAGTACCTAGAGGCCAGTGGGGCACAGGACCCAAGACAGCATGGGTTCACAGTGGAAGGTCATGTCAGATGAATCTAATAGATTTCTTGACTAGGTGACCAAAGTAGTAGACCAGGGAGGGATGTGGACATGGCCTACCTAGACTTTAGCAAGGCATTTGACACAGTCCCACACAAAAGATCTAATAGTCAGATTAACCAGCCTGGGAGTGGGTCCCAGGTGGTAGCCTGTAAAACATTGGCTGGACAACAGGACACAGAAGGTAATTGTAAATGGAGTCCACTCTGAAGAAAGAGGTGTTACTAGTGGGTACCACAGGGTTCAGTATTGGTCCAGTCCTTTTAATGTCTTCATAGTGACATTGCAGAGGGACTGAAGGAAAAGTATGCCTCTTTGCAGATGACACAAAGATCTGCAACAGGGTTGATACACAAGGAGGCGTGGAAAGGATGAGAAGGTACTTGACAAGGTTGGAGGAATGGTCAGAAGAATGGCAGCTGGGTCTCACATGCAAAGAAGTGCAAAATAATGCACTTGGGAAACAAGAACCCAGGGAAGAATACACAATGGGGGAGGTAGTAACAACAACAAAAAGGAAAGGGACCTGGGAGTAATCATATCAGATGACCTTAAGGTTAGCAAGCAATGTGAGAAGGCAGTAGGGAGGGCTGGGGTATACTGGGATGCATAGGAGAGGCATCAGCAGCAGAAAACAGGAAGTTGTTATCCCTCTGTACAGACAGTTGGTGAGACCCATCTGAGTACTCGTGCCCAGTTCTGGAGACCCCACCTCCAAAAGGACATAGACAGGATAGAGGCAGTCCATAGGAGGGCAACTAAAATGGCGCAGGGTCTGCAAGAGAAGTCGTAGAGGAGAGACTTAAGGAGCTTAATATGTATACCCTTGAGGAAAGAAGGGAGGGGGGACATGATAGAAACTTTTAAGTACCTCAGTGGAATCAACAAAGTCCAAGAGGGTAGCATCTTTCAGAAAAAGAGACGGTAAGAACAAGGGGACACAATTTAAAGATGGGGGCAGTTCAGGGACAATGTGAGGAAGTATTGTTTCACAGAGAGGGTAGTGGATGCATGGAACAGCCTTCCTGAGGAGATTGTGGGGTCTAAAACTATGGGAGAATTCAAGAATGCATGGGACAGACATAAGGCAATTCTTGTGGGGGGTAGGAAGAAATAGGCTGTTGGTTAACTAGGATCTGCGGCCTATCCTGTAGGTAGGGAAATGGGCAGACTAGATGGGCCAAGCAGTCCTTGTCTGCCATCAAAGTCTATGTCTATGTTTCTAGATAAAAGAGATGTACAGGGAGCTCCGCACAGACATGGTGCAGTTTAAGCAGCACATGGATGATCAAGAATGACAGGGAACTGCAACAGAAAATCATGTAGATGATTTAGAACAAACCCTGCAGCAAATTAAAGAAACTCAAGAGCAAATACTAGATTGACAGGGAAATCAGGAGAACCATGCAACATGCAAAAATATCCTTATATACTGCCTGCCAGAGAACTCAGAAGGCTCTAATATCAAAGAATTTATAGAGTCTTTACTCCACACTGCTCTGGAATTACCTGCTGATTTTGAGTTCCAGCTTGACAGAGTACATAGGGCTTTGACCCCAAAACCTACATCTACCAAAGTCCTTCCATGATCAGTGATCCTCCAGTTTAACAGCTACTGTACAAAAGAAAAGGTTCTCTTGACGGCTTGGAAATGCCAGAAAGTATTTTACAGTCAAACACGAATCTACTTTGACCATGATTATGCTCCCAAGACGATGAGACTTAGACGTTGTATCTTCCATTGCTTCCTGTGCTTAAAGAGGCAGGTTATAAATTTACAATGCCTTATCCCTCCCATTTGATGGTACAACTTCCTTCAGGGAGAAAAGAATTTTCTACTGCAAAAGAGGCAAGAGAAGAACTTTCTAAATTGGGTTTACAATTTCCAGAATGGAGTTCAAGTACACAGAATCCGGAACAACAACCAGCTAGATGGCAAACAGTACCTAAGAAATCAAGAGAGACTGATCAAAATCTGGCAGCAGTGAAGAATGTCTTAGCAGCATATAAAAGGGACAATGACATTAAAGCGACCTGAGAAACTACCCTAAATAATCATTGGTTTAATATTCAGGATTGTGGGAGTTTGGTAATGTGGGGGATGTTTCCCTTATGAGGGGATTGTTTAAGAGTCTCTGTGACATCGGGCCCAGCTCTAGGCCTGAGAAGGATCCTCTATTTTGGGTAATCCCTGAGCCGACTGTCAGACTGTGTTGGAGGAGAGCCTCTACCTCCCTCCCACCCACCTGGTCCTAATTTTAAGGCTGCATTAATATTCACAAAATACAGTATGGCAGATAATTTCATTAAACACTTATTTTTTTGGATTATAGAAGAGAAGAAAGTGCAGGAGAAAACCTTGCCTCAACCTGTAGAGAGACATAAAAGATATATGGTTTTGGAATCTCATCCTGATTTATAATCATATTAAGCTTTGTTAGAATATAGCTCGAGGGAACTAGGGAAGTAAAGCTGTTTTGAGTTGCCTGATGTCACAGAGAGGCTTTACCTTGTTTTTTTTATGCTTCCCTTTTCTGTTTTTTCTTTTTTTTTGGGGGGGGGGGACAGCATGCTGTACCCATGGAGGCCCCAGACACTGTAGGACTGGGATTACCTTCACAACAAGTGATGGTTAACACCTATTGGGAGATACATTGTTTGGATCCCGGCAGGTGCACATACCCATCCCCATATTTGGAAGTCCACAAGAGCAGGAGTCATGACCCGATACATTCAGTTATAGCTAAAGTTCAGAGTTTAATGCTACAGGGATGCATCATGAAGCAATCATGGGTTTATTTATATGTTTTAAAAAGTTATGTACTCATATGTTCGAGTGCCAGAATACTGTTGCTCAGTTTGACATGAGGTACAACCCTTGGTGAAATACTATTTGGATTACAAAATGTGCCATATTTCCATGGCTGCAAGATAATAATAATGCTATCTTAATGCAATATAGTTTGGTGCCAGACTGGGAATTTAATATTTGGTTTTGGTCCCTTAAATATGAATTGTTAGAAGGTAGGAACAGGGAGTTAGCTACACATAATGCTATTACTATTGTTTCTCTGCAATGCAGACAGATCTAGCAAAAATAGTTTCATTAAATATAAATGTGATAAACCATCCTATAAAGAGAGCTAGGGTTCAGCAATACCTACGCAGGTTGAAGGCAGACTGTATATGTCTGCAGGAGACCCACCTATCCCAGGCCGAACATGCTAAATTGGTGATGGAAGGAAGATATACAGTTTACTCTTCCTCCAGTACTACAGGAAAACGAAGAGGAGTAGCAATCCTGATCCCCTCCTCCACACCCTTCCAGGTAGAGAAAACCTGCTCTGATCAGAACGGGCATTTTATCATAGTGCAGGGACATATGTTTGAAACTGAGGTGACGCTGGCAAGTGTGTACCTTCCACCAGGAGCCCCCCCATTGTTACTTAGAAGATTCATTAACAGACTCCTTGAGATGCAGAAGGGTCGCATGCTGATAGGTGGAGATTTCAATATCACCATTTCTCCCAGTATGGATTCATCCACCCCAAGTGAGCATAGAACCTCTCCAATTCAGAAACTCCTTAAAGCACAACTTCCAGGATTAGGTCTTACAGACATTTGGTGCCATTTATTTCCTTCCACAGAGGGGTATACATATTGTTCTCCAAGATATCATTCCTCCTCTAGAATTGATTACTTCTTTATATCTACAGAGCATATATAGAGAGAGTACAGGATGTTTCTCTGTCAGCACAACAGCTTTCAGACCACAATCTACTACTTTTAAAAGTGGATTTAGGTAAAAAACCAAAAACGACCTTATGGTGACTAAATTTAGCTTTATTAAAAGATACTGAATTTAAAACGAAAATAGGGGATCGGATTACTCAGATTCTAACTGAAAATGCTAATCCAGATACACCGGCTTCTATTTTATAGGATTCACTTAAAGCAGTGCTGTGAGGAGAAATGGTGTACTACTCTTCACATAAAAATAAGCAGAGAGAGTTATGATATGCACAACTACAGATATTTGCTTCGAGATCTGCAGGAGAGACATACTAGGGGGGAGAGGGTACTTCAGGAATAAATTAGACGGGTACAATCAGAACTCCAAAGGATATTAGATTATAAGGTACAGATGTCTTTCTTATGCCTTAAGAAATTTTATTATGAGGGAGGTGCAAGGGGAGCCAGAAATTTGGCAAAACGAACTGCAGCATACAGACAGTCAGCGACCATTGCAGGTATTGGGGACCCTCAAATGGGGATATTCCATTATAAGGGATCACAAATCATAAAACCTTTTCAGGTGTATTATGAGATGTTGTATGCAGACCGAAATCCTCCATCAGAGGATACAATCCATCAGTTTCTGGACCCTCTCACCTTCCCCAAGCTGACCACAGCTCAGCAGACATCCTTACTGTCCCCAGTCTCCTCTAGGGAACTACAATTAGCCATTAGTAAATCTAAAACTCTAAAATGACCTGGACCAGATGGGTTTGGAGCACAGTGGTGCAAAACTTTTCAAGTTAAATTACTTCAACCTATGCAGCAAGCATTTATGGAAGTACAGCAAAGACTAAACCCTCCCCCTTCATGGTCATACGCCACAATTTCAGCTATCCTGAAACCTGGGAAAGACCCAATCTCACCCGACTCCTTTAGGCCCATATCGGTCCTGAATAGTGATTATAAACTCCATATGTCAATATGGTCGAGCTGACTGGAAGCAATCCTCCCTAGCTTGATACATGCTGATCAGGCTGGATTCCTCCAGAGGAGGCAAACTGTTGATAATGTTCAAAGAACATGTCATATAATGGATTACCTCTTTAAATCAAAGACATCAATGACCCTAGTGGGCCTGGATGCCTACAAGGCATTTGACAGGGTCTCTTGGAGTTACCTATGGCAGGTCTTGGCAGCTTTCGATTTCCTGAATGAGTTCATAACTTGGTTAAGACACATTTATTCCTCTCCAAGGGCCTATATTAAAATTAACGGTGGAGTCTCCACATCCATCTCATTGGAAAGAGGCACAAGACAGGGCTGTCCCCTTTCCCTACTCCTCTTTGCTTTATATATTGAACTTTTAGCTATGACTATTAGAAATAATAGAAGGATCTCGGGTGTCCTAATAGAGAATCAAACTTGGAAACTTACCTTATATGCAGATGATGTTCTTCTTACTGTCACTAACCCTGAAACCTCCCTTCCAGTTTTGTGGACTGTGCTGGACCAATTTTCCAGAGTCTCTGGACATAAGACAAATCTCATTAAAATGGAAATACTCACCTTCTATTTCTGCCCCTCCCCAAACCTAAAAGCACACCTACCCCTTAGATGGAATAAGACCAAAATAAAATATCTAGGTATACATTTACCACAACAGATTTCTAATACTTTACTGCTTAATTATGAACCCCTTACCCAACAAATAGAGCTAGACCTTCATCAATGGTTCCAACTTCACCTGCCATTTTATTCCAGAGTAGATTTAATACCTATGAACATCCTACCCCGCTTGTTATATCTATTCTCAATAATCCCAGAATTTCCTTCACAGATGTATTTTATTTCCTGGAATAGATCTCTTGCTAGATTTGTCTGGATGGGTAAGAGACCTAGAATAAAGTGATCAATACTACAACTTCCTAAGGGGAGGGGAGGATTGAATCTACCTGATCTCCATAAATATGCTCAATCTACAGTGTTAGCCTGAATCTTTTATTGGTGCAACCCAAACTATGACATTCCTTGGAAGAGACTGGAAATATGACTGAACCCTTTTCAGGATCTCCCAGTCCTGCTCTCCTCTAATAGAAAACCCCATAAAACAGATATGTCATATTATATAGGAGCACAGCCTACTCTCCAGGTCTGGCATAAACTTAAAAATTCCCCAGATTTAAAACATACTTTTTCACATCTAGATTCACTCTTAATACTGGTAAATCTCCTTTCAGCACAAGAGAAACAAACCTTGCAGAGTTGGGCTAATAGGGGTCTTACAACAATTTATAAAATTACAAATGAGATGGGTGTAATCCCTTTTCTGAATTTACAGGAAAGCTATAGGCTCAATCCACAAGATCACCTGTTGTTCCTACAACTTAAAGAATCAATAGGACAGAGGGCGATTAACATAGGTTTCTTATCTAAACTCCTCCCCCTGTTGCTGCACCTTGCTATAACTACTAGAGGAGGCCACATCTGGCCACATTTCATAGGATTACTTTATAAGAGTCTTCAGGAAATGTCTACAGAATCCACTAGATGTATACTAGAAGCTTGGAATAGAGAACTTCCTATGCCAATCCAAATAGATGAATCGGAAAAATATACTATGCTCACCTTTGGCCTTTTAAATGCACCTTACTGGAGGGATTTTGCATGAAAGAGCAGAAACAGATTTTTTTACCTCCTCCCCCCCACTAAACTTTCTAAATTCACAACTACTGTCACAGGGGAATGTTGGATGAAATGTGGGGAACAACATGTGGGTCATACCCATGTATTTTGGTCCTGCCCAGCTCTGAGAGAGTTCTGGTATCTGATATCACAGGCCTTGATTGAATTGGTTGGAGAGGAAGTGGTTTTGACCCCAGAGTTGGTCCTTTTGTCTAACCCACCAGAGAGTTTACATATTCAAAAAGGCTCTTTATCGATAACCTATATTCTGGTAGCAAAGAAAGTCATTACTAGGAGATGGGGTAGGGACCCTCCCCCCCACTCTGCAGGATTGGCATGGGACGCTTAAAGAGATTTATAGCTTAGAAAGGTCAATTGCCAGGTCTGGGGATAGGGTAGATCTGTTTGAACTGAAATGGAGAAAGTGGGTATTTTATATAATACCTTTGGATCCTTCCTTCGTTCCATGAAGGTCTATTTAACTATTTTCCAGAAGGAAATTAAGAAATGCCCACCTATCATGTGGATTCAACCGGGCAATCGAACAATCAGTATTCGCATCTATAGGAATAATGGACATTTCACTGAACTGATAACTTACCTACTTGCACTATGTACGATATTGTCTAACATCAAATTGCATTTTTATTTATATTTATTGAATGTAACTCCTAGGGAATCATTTAGACATGATGTTTTAACTAAGCTATGTGCACACTCTGTATATCTCCAGATGTACTTCATTGCTGATTTTTATCTGAAAAAAAAATCATAAATAAACACTTTAAAAAAAAAAAACCCTTTAATGAAACTTTCTTCCAAATGATAACCCCCCCCCCCAAAAAAAAAATACTTACCTTTCCTGGCTTGACAATTTTCCTACAGCAAAATTCCTCAGCAAGCCAAAAAGTGTGCAACCCAAGTATGACTGGATGACCTGTGAGAGAAAAAACAGCAATGATTACATGTGTGTATATATATATATATATATGTATATATATATATAAAATTAAATGTATGGTTCTGTGAAAAAACATGAGCGTGCAAGGTACAGTAACTTACCTATGGTAATATGAGTACACACACACATAGGGCAGCATCATGTTACATCCAGTGCAGCAAACATTCAGTCCACCATAGCATCATCACATCATTGTTCACACAATGGTCATCTGTGGCTATCATCAGTCGGCAAGATATTGTGCATCATCCCAGTCAGTGCAGGCAGCAGAAGATAGAAGTTCAGGAGCAGCAGCAGGTGCCATACTTGTTGTGGGAGTGGGCGCACACATAAAGCAGTGCATCAGGAATAATTGAGACTTTTCAGCACATTTCATCATGTTATTTCTCTTGATCTGGAGTCTGGCATTTCCAGGACTGTTTGACAGCAGCCATTTTGGGGGCACACATATGCAGAGTGGGTGCACGCATAAAGCAGTACGTCAGGAAATAATTGAGACTTTTCAGCACATTTTATCATGCTATTTCTCTTGATCTGGAGTCTGGCATTTTCAGGACACTTTGACAGTAGTCATTTGTGGGGGCACACTTATGCAGAGTGGGAGAGTGGGTGCATGCATAAAGCAGTGTGTCAGAAAATAGAGACTTTTCAGCACATTTCATCATGTTTTCTCTTGATCTGGAGTCTGGCATTTTTGGGACACTTTGACAGCAGCCATTTTTGGGGACACGCTTATGCAGAGTGGGTGCACGCATAAAGCAGTGCGTCAGGAAATAATTGAGACTTTTCAGCACATTTTATCATATTATTTCTCTTGATCTGGAGTCTGGCATTTTCGGGACAGTTTGACAGCAGCCAGACCTCATCTGGAGTACAGCATGCAGTTCTGGAGAGGATATCCCTGCAAAGACATAGACAGGATGGAGGTTATACAAAGGAGGGCAACTAAAATGTTGCAGGGTCTGCACCAAAAGCCAGACAAAGAGAGACTAAAGGAGCTTAATGTGTATAACAGCAAGGAAAGTGAGGGCATGATAGAAACTATCAAGTACTGAAAGGGACTCAACAACATTCAAGAGGACAGCATATTTCAGAAAAAGAGATGTGCATGAACAAGGGAGCAAAATTTGAAGGTGGGGGGGCAGATATGAGGCAAAGTCAGGAACAATTTTTTCATGGAGAGGGTGGTGGGTGCAAGGACAAACAAAAACTAATGATAAATGTTATGATGTGAAAGCAGCAGTTGAAGCATGACCATAATTTGGAATTGATGCACCTCCATGCGCTCCAACCACTGCTCTGCATTGTCAGTGTGGTGGTTCACAAGGTCTAACTCACTCCACATCAGGCCCAAATCAGCATGTGTGGCAGGCATTCATGCAAGGTTGCCTCCATCACCTGCAGGTTGTGGAGCAGCCACTTGCCCCATGGCCAGCTCCCGCTTGACACCACGTGCAGTTGGAGGCCATGCTGCCACCTGTTGCCCAGCAGGGCCAGCAGGTGCATTCCTGCCCTGTTCAGAAAACTTGGCCTGCCACTCTGCATGATGCTGGTTGTATAGGTGGGTGTGCTGACCACCTGTGCCCAGAGGACTTCCTTTGAGGCCACAGCACACCACCACACAACACCACACATATTGCACTTCACTACACTGGTGTCCGCATGCACTGTAGTGAAAAACTCCCACACTAATGAGCTGTGGGAAGGACTGGGCACAGGCAGGGGTGGGCCCCAGATGTTGTTGGTGGCTGCTGCTGGTGTTCAGTTGGGGCCGGGGGTGGGGAAACCTGCTGCTGTGGTTTTGACTGCTGTGGCTCCTCCTTCATTTCCTGCTGAGCTGCTGGCACAGGGGCCACTGCAGGTGGTGACACTGGTTGGGGGGCGCTGGTAGGTGCCACTGGAGGTGGTGCTTCCATGGCACCACTACCTCCTGCTTCAGGGAGGGGACCACTAGCCAGGACGGTGCTCCGGTTCAGAAGCGGGGTACCACCGCGCGAGTGTACACCTACACAATCTCTGCTCCATGGACGAAAACAACCTCTTTCCATTCTTGTCTGTCTCTCTCACATACACAAAAAATTTACAATTAATAAATACTAGACTGAAATAGGTGTGCAAACACAACTCAAGACAACAAACAGGCTATTAAACTACAAAAAAATTAGCTAATTATGAAACAAATTCAAAAGGATTACAAGATTTTTTGCTACCTCTCTCTTCTGAGTCTCCTCTCAAACACAGCTCTTTCTCCCACACTAGGTAAGGCAAAAGTGAAAGTCTTGCATGATTAACTTCCTGCCTGAAGCATGTGACCTGCAGACTGTGAGACATGTGATCTGTGGGATGTTTCAATGCTCACTCACTCAACCTTTAAAAGAAAAATAAAGCAGAGTGAAGAGGAGTAAGTAACACAAAGTCATTATGAGGCAAAGTAGTGCATTTTAATGGCCACTTCATGTAGCTACAAAGTGAGGCAGAGTGGGCTACTCTGTCTCTGCTTCACTAGCTGAGTTAAACTTCACGGCATCTCTACCCCCCCACCCACATGTCCACTGATACACTGTCATATAGGAATAACATGTTGGTCTGATGAGAACTTTTGATTCTCTGCTGTCCTATAAATGTAATGAAGCCCTTAAGAGGGCTTTTTATTCAATGCAGTTCTCCTTCCTATTTTGCCCTAAAAATAACAATCTTCCCCTGGCCTCATCTGGCCCTTAAGTGGGCTTTGTATTCAATGCTGAGCTCCCTCCCAATTATCACTTTTCATTGATTCTCCTTGAACTAAAGAAGTAGCCCTTTAATGGGCTGTTTAATTGTTTTTAATGATACTTCTGTGACTGTCTGAGTCGGCCTGAAAGGGCTTTTTGCTTTTCTGATCCTCCTCTTACTAATAGCCAGCCACCACCATCCCCATACACCGTCACTGAAAATGTGGACTGTGAGATGGATAATCATGTCAGTCAGCCCTTCCACCAAAGTCCTCCTCTGGTCTGCTTCCTACACTCTACCACCTCCCCCCTCCAGCCCTCCCGTGACTCGCATGAGAGTTGTCTCAGGCAATAGAACCACATTTTCACAGTCAGCTGACTCTAGTCAGCATCTGTGACAAGGTGGGGGAAAAGCATACCTCTCAACTGTCCCTGATTTTCCAGGACATCCCTGATTTTCCCTCAAAATTGTATTCTGTCCCTCCTAAAAATTGTGTTTCCATGACCCAATGGGGGTTGTAAGCACAAAGTAATGTCAAACAATAAAGTTACAGATTTGTTCTTCCTTAGAAAATACATTTTACTCTAAGCCCCTTATTCTACCAGCTTCCTGAATGGATACCACCGATTTTGAAGATGTGTCCCTGATTTTGGTCCTTTGTCCCTGAATTTTTTAAGCTTTGTCCTTGATTTATAAGGCAGGAGGTTGAGATGTATGGGAAAAAGTAGTGCAAGTTCGGAGGCAGAGTTCCCTCACATTACCCAACCTGATGGAGTGGCAATGAGCACAGATTGACAGTTGGCTTACACTGTGGTGAGTAGGTGAGATCAGCTTGTGCTGAAGAAATATCTGTCGTCCTGTCCAATCCAGTTGCCATTACTGTGTTACTCCCCACTGTCTCCTCTACTCCTCAGTTTCCCCCACATTACCTCACCCTCACATCAGCCCCCTCTCCCCCCAAAAAAAACACATACACACAGAAAGTAGTGGCCGGAGCAGAAATAGGTCAGACAATCTGACACCAAATTTTAACCCATCCAATTTGTGTGGGGCAATATTTGACTGACACAAGTCTCTGACCGAGTTCATTATGCACCTCTAATGCACAGTTACTTACAAAGAATAGCTGAATGGGAAAATAAGTGGGACATGAAGTTTAACAAGGGCAGGTGCACAGTGTTGCATTTAGGAAAGAAATATGAAGCATAAGTCATAAATTAAATGAGATAGAAATATTAAAGAAAGTTGAGAAAGAATGATACGTAGGGGTTCTAATAACTGTACACTTCAAAAGGGATGTCATTGTGACTCAGCTTCCAAAAAGGAAGCAAAGGTAATAGGGTGTATAAATTAGAACTTTTTTAGCAGATCCAGTGTAGTTATAGCCCTGCTCTATGGGGCATATGTGAGGCCTTATTTTGAATATAGCTGCCAGTTCTGGACTTCATATCACAAAACAGCTGTACATAGACTGGAGAGGGTTCAGTGAAGAGCAGCAAGAATGATGATTGCTGGTGACACCGTAGAATATGAGGAAACATTTGGGCACCTTAAACATGTTTAGCCAAGAACAGTGAGGAAAAGGGGAGACCTAATTGCTAAGGATCTGATTTCACCAGCAGTTTGTGGAGTGTTTGGGAAAGAGGGCTGTTGATCTAGGAGGTAAGGGAGGCTTTCTTCCTTGCCCTTTTGCATGTTTAAAGTGTTTTAACAGCACCAAACACAAACAATCTGAAAGAAGATTCTGGGCTTTCTATTTTTTCTTAGGGAAATGAGGTCACTGACAATTGGTGACTAATTGGGGGGTAGAGGAGGGTCAGGCAAGCAGCTTTGTTTTATCTCCACAGGAGGATCTGATTTCACCAGCAATTTGTGGAGTGTTTGGTAGGGAGGGCTGCTGTTCTAGGAGGTAGGGGGGCCTTTTTCATTGTCTTTTCATGTGTCTAAAGTGTTTTAAAGCATCAAACACAAACAATCTAAAAGAAGATTCTGGGCTTTCTTATTTCTTGGAGAAGTGAAGTAACTAAGGATTGATGACCAACTGGATGGCAGAGGCTGGCTGGGCAAGAAGCTTTGTTTTTTCTCCACAGGAGGCTCTGATATCACCAGCAATTTGTAGAGTGTTTTGGAGGGTGGGCTGCTAAGATAGGAGGTTCAAGTGGCTGCCTGACCACCAATCAGGGGGCCCTTGAGCTTGCCAGGAAGTGCTGCCTGGGGGGAGATCCTGCTCAGAGGATAAAAGCAGTCACTCGTAACGTGCCCTCACACATGCATAGAACAGCACAGGAGTGGGACAGGTGTAAGATTGGCATTTTAGGCATCAGTAGGGGTCTGCAGGAGGAAGCAGGGAGGCAGGGAGGCTTTTAAACTAGTCAAGGGGGGAGGCACTGATAAGCAGCAGGAAAATCCCAGCTTCTCCCTACAAAACAGGGTACTAAATGAGAAAAAGACCGAGGTAGAAAGTTCAGTGGGGGATGCTGCAACAGAAGGTTAAGCCATCAAAAAATGGAGAGCAATGAGTACCAATGCCCGTAGTCTGAGTAACAAGCTTCCTGAATTAGTGGCCTTGATGGAGGAGGAACATCTGGATATCGTGGCAGTCACAGAAACATGGTACACACAAAACCATGACTTGGACGTAAACATACCAGGATACACTATCTACAGGAGGGACAGGGAGGGTAAAAGAGGAGGAGAAGTAGCTCTTTACATAAGGGAAGGAATCAAAGCAACAGAACAAAAGGGTAAACAGGGAGGAGAAGAAGCACTGTGGGTAAATTTGGAGACAGGCAATGGCACCACAATCTGCACAGGGGTTGTATACAGACCCCCTTCTCAGGGGGAGGAAATGGACAAGGAAATGATAGAAAGTATACTTAGAATGGCAGAAAAAGGGGAGATATTGCTGATGGGTGATCTGAATATGCCAGATGTTAACTGGAGTGCAGTTGCAGCAGCCACTTCAAAGAGTGGGGTTATTCTAGATGCCCTACAGGGGGCATGCCTTGGACAACTAGTATTGGAGCCCACTCGAGAGGGATCAATCTTAGACCTGGTTCTCTCAAATGGAGATGGAGAGAGGATCACAGATGTAGAAGTGGGTAGCCATCTGGGAACTAGCGACCATCGAACAGTATGGTTCACAATAAACACAGCAATAGAGTCAAGCCATACAAAGGCAAAAGTACTGGACTTTAGAAGGGCTGACTTTGCCAAAATGGGTGAGTGCCTAAGGAATGCACTAGCAAATGGGCAGGAAGGAGGGGTGGAAGAACAATGGGGAATAATAAAAACTGCCATCACAGAGGTAACAAGCCTTTGTGTGAAGCAAATAAACAAAACAAAGCAATGTAAGAAACCACTATGGTTCTCAAAGGAAGTGGCAGTGAAGGTTCAAGAGAAAAAGAAAGCATTCAGGAAGTACAAGGAATCACAGAAGGAGCAGGACAGAGAACTGTATCAGTTAAAGCAAAAGGAAGCTGGGAAGGCAGTCAGAACAGCAAAGGCCCAAACCGAGGAAAAGATAGCCAACTCAGTTAAGAAGGGGGATAAAACCTTTTATAGGTACATCAGGGAGTGAAGGAAGACCAAGGGAGGGATAGTGAGGCTTAATAAAGGGAGGGAGGGTGGGCAGAGGGTGACTGTGAAAAGGCAGAGATACTAAACAAATATTTTTGCACAGTATTTACAAATGAAGAGGGGGAGGCACCTAAAACAAACAGTAGAAACACTCTGGATACAGAAGTTGATACCAGCCCATTTACAGAAGAAAGGGTTCTGAAAGAACTCTTAAAACTGAAGGTGGACAAAGCAATGGGGCCTGATGGGATTCATCCCAGAATTCTAAAGAACTAAGGGTAGAACTAGTGACACCACTGACTACCCTCTTTAACAAATCATGGGAGGATGGGGTGGTACCCGAGGACTGGAGGAGGGCAGATGTGATTCCCTTCACAAAAGTGGAGAGGCAGAAGCAGGAAACTACAGACCTGTTAGTTTAACCTCAGTGATAGGGAAAATGATGGAATCACTTGAAGGAAAGAATTGTCAAGTATCTAGAGGCCAGAGGGCACAGGACCCAAAGCAGCATGGATCACAGCGGAAGGTCATGTCAGACAAATCTGATAGATTTCTTTGACTGGGTGACCAAAGCAGTAGATCAGGGAGGGGTGTGGACATGGCCTACCTAGACTTTAGCAAGGCATTTGACACAGTCCCACACAAAAGATTAATATACAAGTTAGCCAGCCTGGGAGTGGTCCCAAGATGACAGCCTGGGTAAAGAATTGGCTGGAGAATAGGACACAGAGAGTAATAGTAAATGGAGTCCACTCTGAAGAAAGGGGTTACTAGTGGGTACCGCAGGGTTCAGTATTAGGACCGGTCCTTCGATGTCTTTATATATGACATTGCAGAGGGACTGAAGGAAAGTATGTCTCTTTGCAGATGACACAAAGATCTGCAACAGAGTTGATGAACAAGGTGGGGTGGAAAGGATGAGAAGGACTTGGCAAGGTTAGAGGAATGGTCAAATGTATGGCAGCTTAGATTCAATACTAAGAAGTGAGGTAATGCACCTGGGAAACAAAACCCAGGGAAGAGTACACAATGGGGGGTGAGATACTAACAACAACAAAAATGGAAAGGGACCTGGGGGTAGTCATATCAGATGACCTAAAGGTGGGCAAGCAATGTGAGAGGGAAGCAAGGAGGGCTGGGGGGATACTGGGATGCGTAGGGAGAGGCATCACCAGTAGAAAACAGGAAGTTATTATCCCTCTGTACAGACAGCTGGTCAGACCCCATCTGTTGTACTGCGTGCAGTTCTGGAGACCCAATCTCCGCAAAGACATAGACAGGATGGAAGCTATCCAGAGGAGGGCAACTAAAATGGTGCAGGGTCTGCACTGGAAGACATATGAAGAGAGACTTAAGGAGCTTAATAGGTATAGCCTCGAGGAAAGGAGGGAGAGGGAGGACATGATAGAAACTTTTAAGTACCTCAAGGGAATCAACAAAGTCCAAGAGGGTAGCATCTTTCAAAAAAAGAGGTGTGCAAGAACAAGGGGGCACAATTTGAAGATAGAGGTGGGGGCGGCTCAGAGGTAAGTTAATCAAGTATTTTTTCACAGAGAGGGTTGTGGATGCATGGAACAGCCTTCCGGATGAGGTTGTGGAGTCAAAAACAGTGGTGGAATTCAAGCATGCATGGGACAGTCATAAGGCAATTCTAGGGGGGTGAGGGTAGGAAGAAGTAGGCTGCTGGTTAACTAGGATCTGCAGCTTATCCATTAGGTAGGGAAATGGGCAGACTGGGTGGTCCAAGCGGTCCTTATCTGCCATCAAATTCTATGTTTCTATGTTTCAGGAGACTCTGATGCTTGACTAAGGTAAGATACCTGTTCATTCCTGTTGAGATGTTTACTGCAGGTATGGGTGGAGGTTCAAATGTAGACCTTAACTGGGAATAGTTGCAACACCCTATATATAGTGGTATAACAAAGGGTGTAAAGGAGAACAGTTGCAACACCTTGTCTGGGGTGGGGTTATAAAGTGATTCAAAGGGAATATTCACAACACCCTATCTGGGTTAGGATAACAAAACAGTTAAAGAGGAATACTGTAGTTGCAACACCCTGCCTGGGATAGGATTACAAAATGATTAAGGGGCAATAGCAGAAAACTAAAAACACCCTATCTAGAGTAAGGGTACAAAGGGAGATAATCAGAAAAGTCCAAATAATAGCTTAAAGAGAAAGCAAATGAGTAACCCACCTAGGGTAGAGGAACTGGGAGAATCCAAACCAGAAAAGGTAATCTAGAAATACCCTATCTGGGCAAAAAGCAGAATATTGCAGTAGGAAGGGAGTACATTTGGAAATGTGGGGAGTGGTGCAGTGTAGTGCATGTGGAGTGGTAGCCTTCAAGGAGACATTCTGGAACCTAAGGTGCTGCCCCATCTGCGTGCTCCTCTCTGGGCTGAAGGAGAAGGTCTCTGGGCTGAGTTGGCTAGGATTTGGGGGATCCCTTCCCCCACTCAGGGGCCACTAGGTCCTTTGTTGTTGCCCCAGAGCGTGTCTAGAGGGAGGGCCGGTTAGACTGTGGTGGGCTCCAGGAGGGTGGGGGTTGGGATAAGGGAACACATTCCTCAGCCAGTGTCACCATGGAATTCTTTCACCACCATAGCAGAATGGGATTACTGAGATGAGAAACCCATGGTAGTGGCAAGGGAGAACAGAAACACAGAGAATTAGAATTTGACAGCAGATAAGGATCGCTTGACCCATCCAGTCTGCCCATTTCTCCCTACCTACACTATTATATCAGACCATGCCCAATCTACAGCTTTTCCTCCTTCCTCCCTTCCTTTCCACTATAATTCCCCTGTGCTTATCCCATGCTTTCTTGAACCCCCACCACAGTGCTTGCCTCCACCACCTCTGCTGGAAGGCTGTTCCAGGAATCCACCACTCTTGGAATGTAGGGGTACTTCAGAGCAGAGGCCCCAAGGTGAGAGGAAGAGGATCCCAGCAGAAGAGGAAGCAACTTCTGTGGGGGATTCATTCATCGGGGGGCTAGTTTTGGAAACACCATGGGAGGGAAGGAGGGAGGTGAGGTGCATTCCCAGAACCTCGGCATGGAGTGATGGGGAGCAGATCCTTAGGTTCGCTATGGTGGCAGGGCAAAAGGGAGGGCTAGATGTCATTGTCCATCTGGGTACAAATGACCTGACAAAGGACACAGCTGGAGTGGTGCAGGATAGACTTAGGGAGCTGAGAAGGGGACTGAAGCAGGTAGCACACATCGTGGCTTTCACTGAGGTGCTACCTGTGCAAGACTGGCGAGAGAAAAGGATGCACTGAACTGAGGTCTTTAACAACTGGTTGAAGGCACGGTGCAGGGAGGAGGGGTTTGGCTAGGATTTGGTTACACTGGGGACTGGGGTCCTACCTGGAGGGATAAATGCCTGTACAAATAGGATGGCCTCCATGCAACCAGGAAGGGGAATGGCACTTTTGGGTGGAAAGTTTAAATGCTGCTT
Source organism: Neoceratodus forsteri (assembly GCA_016271365.2). NCBI lineage: Eukaryota > Metazoa > Chordata > Ceratodontiformes > Ceratodontidae > Neoceratodus > Neoceratodus forsteri. The sequence continues at coordinate 909,251,756 of CM057455.1, read as the reverse complement.
TGATGGGCATTTAATCTAGCCATGGCGGAGACAGAAGAACAAGGCAGGCAGTGAATCCTCCCCCAGATTGTGGAGCAGCAGGGAAAAATAGCCCAGGGGAAATAAGTTCCCCAAGGGTAGTGGGGAACAGAGTTGGGGGAGAAGGGACAAGGGGTTTGGAGGTGGAAAGATGGCTGAGAAAAATACTAGGGGAATAGGCAAATGGAGGATCAGAAAAGAAAGGATAGTACCAGTAATATTAAAAGGGTGAAGGATTCACCCAGGAGTGGGTGACAAGTTAGGGGCAGGGAATGACAAAAGGTATGGAGGGTCATGTGTGTCAATGCAAGGGCCTGGGAAACAAAATTCCTGACCTTGAGGCCACCACTGTGGAAGCAGACCTAGAGCTAATTGCCATAACAGAATCATGGTGCACCGACTACCACAGCTAGGAGGTGACAGTTCCAGGGTACGTGTTTCGAAAAGATGGCAGAAAGGAAACAGTAATTACGGGTGACTTTAATATGCAAGATGTGGACTGGAACATCCTGGCCACAGCTACAACTAGGAGCATCCTAGACTCCTGCAGGGGACGTTTCTCAGGCATCTGGTTATAGATCCCACTAGGGACAGGGAAGTGCTGGATCTGGGACTTACAAACAGGGACAGCATTGCAGATGTCATAGTGGCTATCCCCCTGGGTACTAGTGATCATCGTACAGTTTGGTTTGACAAAGGGCTTGGACAGCAGAGCAACCACATTAGGATGAGGGTCCTGGACTTCACGATGGCAGATTTTAAAGAAACGGAAGACTGCCTCAGGAAATACCTTGAAGGTGGAATAGCTGGGGTAGGGGTGTGGAGGCACAATGAACTAGAATAAAGGAGGGAATAACCAAGGTAATAGCAAACAGTGTTAAGGTTAATGATCAAGGGTAAGAGGAGAAAGAGGCCACTGTGGTTCTCTAAGGAGGTGGCTAAGGTCATAAGGGAGAAAAAGACGGCCTTCAGGAAGTATAAGGAGACCCAAGCAGAGACAGACAGGGAGATACAGTGGCGTGAAAAAGTATTTGCCCCCTTCCTGATTTTCTCTATTATTGCATATTTGTCACACTGGATGTTTTCAGGTCTTTAGAGAAAATGTAATATTAGATAAAGGGAACCTGAGTGAACAAATAACACTTGTTTTTTTTTTTAATTTCACTTATTTAATGAAAAAAAGTTAACCAACACCAACTGGCACTGTGTGAAAAAGTAATTGCCCCCTTACACTTAATAACTGGTTATGCCACATTTAGCTGCAATGACTGCAACCAAACACTTCCTATAATTCAATATCAGTCTTTCACATCGCTGTGGAGGAATTTTAACCCACTCTTCCTCGCAGAACTGCTTTAATTCAGTAACATTTGTAGGTTTTCGAGCATGAACTGCTCGCTTCAGGTCCCGCCACAGCATCTCTATTAGGTTTAAGTCTGGACTTTGACTAGGCCACTCCAAAACTTTAATTTTACTTCTTTTTAGCCATTCTGATGTGGACTTGCTTTTGTGTTTTGGATCATTGTCTTGCTGCATGACCCAACTACGCTTCAGCTTCAGCTGACGGAAGGATGACTGGACATTCTCCTTAAGAATTTTCTGGTACAGAGCAGAATTCATGGTTCCTTTAATTATGGCAAGTCATCCAGGTCCTTAGGCAGCAAAGCATCCCCACACCATCACACTACCACCACCATGTTTGACTGTTGGTATGGTGTTCTTACTGTGGAATGCTGTGTTTGCTTTACGCGAGACATTATGGGATCCATGTTGTCCAAAAAGTTCCACTTTGACTCATCTGTCCATAGAACATTTTCCCAAAAGGCTTGTGGATCATCCAGGTGCTTCTTGGCAAATGAGAGATGAGCATTTATGTTCTTCTTGGTTAGCAGTGGTTTCCGCCTTGCTACTCTCACATGAAGCCCATTTTGCCCAGTCTCTTTCTGATTGTGGAGTCATGAACACTGACCTTAGCTGAGGCAAGAGTAGCCTGCAGTTCTTGGATGTTGTTTTAGGATCCTTTGAGACTTCTTGGATGATTTTACACTGTGCCCTTGGAGTAATTTTGGCAGGCCGCCCAATCCTGGGAAGGTTCACTACTGTTCCAAATGTTCTCCATTTGAGATTATGGCTCTCACTGTGGTTCGATGGAGTCCCAGAGCCTTAGAAATAGCTTTGTAACCCTTTCCAGACTGATAGAGGGCAACAAATTTTTTCTGATCTTTTCAGGAACTTCCTTTGATCATGGCATAATGTGCTTGTTGAATCTTTGTGCTGGCAACGTGACTCTGATGGTAAGGGCCAAAATAAGTGAGGTTTATATTGAGCAGGGCTGGCTGTAATCAAGCCTGGCTGTGTTCAATCAGCTGACTCTAATTATCCCTTTAATTGGGTTGATTTAACTAGGGGGCAATTACTTTTTCACACAGTGCCAGTTGGTGTTGGTTAACTTTTTTCATTAAATAAATGAAATAAGTAAAAAAAAAAGTGTTATTTGTTCACGCAGGTTCCCTTTATCTAATATTATATTTTGTCTAAAGACCTGAAAACATCCAGTGTGACAAATATGCAATAATAGAGAAAATCAGGAAGGGGGCAAATACTTTTTCACGCCACTGTATATATACAGAAACAAAGCAAGGCAGGAAGAGGGATGGACAGCAAAGGCTCAAGCAGAGGAAAGGATAGGCCAGGAGATCAAGAAGGGGGACAAGACTTTCTTCAGCTATGTGAGCAAAAACAGAAAGGCAAGGGGTGGTATAGTGAAAATCAGGAGACTGGAGGGGTTGTGCAGAGCAGGACCAAGAAAAAGCTTCTGCTTGCTCTTCACAATGGGGGAGAGATGGGTTGACATGCACTAAAAGGCACTGGGGAGGTGATGGACACAAGTCCATTTAAGATACAAGTCCATTTACAGAAGAGATAGTCCGCTAAGGATTGGAAGCCCTAAAGGAAAACAAGGTGATGGGGCCAGATGGGATCCATCCAAAGATAAAGGTAATTAATGAACTGAGCACAGTGCTGGCTGCCCCTCTGGCAACACTATTTACTGTCTCATTGGAGACGGGGTGATTCTAGAAGAATGGAAGAGGGCCGATGCAGTCCCATTGCACAAAAGAGGCAGCAGGGAGGAAGCTAGCAATTACAGACTGGTTCACCTCACATCAGTGGTGGGTAAGTTAATGGAGTCCCTACTGAAGGAGAAAGTGATGGAGAACCTGGAGACACATGGGCTGTAGGACCACTGGCAGGATAGTTCCACAGTGGGGATGTCATATCAAACAAATCTCATAGATTTCTTTGACTAGCTAACAAGGGAAGTGGGTCTGGGAAGAGCGGTGGATGTGGCCTATCTGGACTTCAGTAAGGCCTTTGACACTGTACTACACAGAAGGCTAATAAAGAAATGTAGTAGCCTAGGATGGGGAAAAAGTTGGTCAGCAGGGTAGCCAACTGGTTGGAAGGTAGGAGGCAAAGGGTGGTAGTAAGCGGCAGTCACTCAGAGGAAGGGTGAGTGACCAGTGGAGTTCCTCAGGGTTAGGTGCTGGGCCCTGACCTCTTCTATGTCTTCATATGTGATATTGCTGAGGAACTGGAGGGGAAGTTGTGTCTCTTTGCAGATGACACTAAAATTTGCAGCAGTGTGGACACCCAGGAGGGGGTGGAGAGGATGCAAAAGGATATGTGGAAACTAGAGAAATGGTCTAGGGGTGACAGCTGGGACTTGATGTCAAAAAAAAAAAGTCATACACCTAAGGAGGGGAAACCCATGGGTTAAGTATAAGATGAGGGGAAGTTTTTACAGTTACTAAGCAAGAGAGGGACCTCAGGGTAATCATATATGATGATCTCAAGATGACAGGGCAGTGTGACAGGACAGTAGACGAGATGAGCCAGATGCTGGGTGCATAGGGAGGGGAATCTCCAGCAGAAGAAGAGAAGCAGTGTTGCTTACGTACTGCTCACTTGTGAGACCCCCACCTGGAGTACTGAGCCTGATTTTCAAAGGCCCAAATTTGATGCAAGGGGCCTGCACCAAAAGAAATTGATGCAAGTGGCACCTTGCGCCAAATCTTGTAGCAATCCTAATTTTCAAATGCAGGCTTCGACAATATCGGGAAGTCATGTGGCAAAGCAGCCCTGCACCATCCATGCACCCAAAGTGATGGTGTGCCAAGGTGGAGGGGGCTTGTGTAAGAGTGGGGCTGCAGCATCCCCTAATTTGGGATTTTGAAAGCCCCACCACGGTTGCAAGGCATAGCTGTAGTTAGACCAGCCATGAGATGGTTTAACAGTACTTGCTCCGAGAGTCAGAACTGTGCCAGGTGGGGGGGTGGGACCCTGTAACCCACCTTAGGACAGTGACAATGGTCTTTTGTGACTGTCCTAGTGGGTGCTGTGTGACATGTCATGCTGTGGGTGGGTGAACGATGGCACTGGGCAGGTGTGCTCACAACAGTCCCACAGGCCAGTAGATGGGGTACTTCTTGGCATAAAGGCACTGACCCTGTCCCAGACTGCCTGGTGATATCAGCCCTGCCAGGGTCTCATATCTGTCAAAGTCCCCAACAAGTGGGGAGTATCCAGGGCTGCATGGTATGCTGTGCAGCTTTGTGATAGACACGGACCCAGGGGCAGCTCAACATGTCTGTGCTGCGTAGCCTGCTGTGTGCAGGCATGCCACATAAACAGATGCCATAGTAGCACCGGCAGGTTGCTGGACACCCCTATAGGTAGCTGCCATATGTGAGGCTGGGTAACAGCATGACAACAGACCTGCAACCATAATTACAGGAGTGGGGAAGTGCCTTCCCTGCTACCATGTCCTGCCTTTCACTGTGTGTCTGTCATGAAGTTGCACCACATACCTTGCAGCCCGGGACACTCCCTGCTTGTTAGTGACTTTGTCAGCTATAGGACAGCCAGCAAGGCTGATAACACCAGGGGGTCAGGGACAGGGCTGATGCTTGCTTGTGAAGAAGTACCCTGTCTTTAGGTCTGTGGGACTGTTGTGGCACACCTGCCCGGTGCCATCATCCACCCTGCCACAGCATGCCATGTCACACAGTACCCAATTGGGCAGTTGCAAAGAACCCTTGTCACTGTCCAAGGTGGGTTACAGGGTTCCTTCCCCCCCCCATCGTTGCCATGTAGGTGCCGGCTTGTGCTCACAGGGGGGCCCTCTGCCAAACTCCTCCATTGCACCACCTGTTTGGCACAACAATCTGCCTGTGGCAAATCTGGGAACTTTGGTGCAGGGACCCCATTGTATGAAAATCCGGTGCAGGATCCCTGGCTCAATCAGAGTTACAACAGGTGGGGGTTTGGTGCAACTTGCACCGATCTAGTGGGCCTTTGAAAACTGGTCCCACTATGTCCAGTTCTGTAGGTCACACCTCTGCAAGGACATCAAGATGGTGGAAGTGGTCCAGAGGAGGGCTACTAAAATGATGTAGGGGTTGCATGAGAAACCATATGAGGAGAGGCTGTGGCAAATCAACATGTACCCCTGGAGGAGAAGAACATGAAAGGGTATATGACTGACACCTTTGAGTACCTTACAAGGATGAACAAGGTACAGGAAGGGAGTCTCTCTCACATGAGGAAGAGCACCAGAACATGAGGTTGCTATGAAGCTCGGGGGGATAGATTTAAGAGGATGTGAGGAAATACTTCTTTACAGAAAGGGTGGTAGAAACCTGGAACAGCCTACCAGAAGAGGTGGTAGGGACAAAGACAGTGGGGAGCTTCAAACATGTGTGGGATAGACACAAGGGTATAATAATCAGTGTTTTGGGAGGAGGGGGAACACCTGTGACCAATTAGAGTCCAGGGTGTAGTCTTAGGCAGGGAAAATAGAAGAGAGTAGATGCGCCTACCGGTCCTTTTCTGATGACACAGGGCTGGATTCACAAAGCCCCCGAAACTCCTGCAGTTGCAGGAAAAATGTGGCGCAAGTGGGTTGCCACTTGTGGAGCCACAGTTTTTCCTGCAGCTGCAGTATTCTCAAAGGTGGAGCCGTGACTGGTTCCAAGATTTACGGTAGCTTGCTGTTAGTGTTTTCATAGAAATCCCCACAGTTGCAAAAATATGTTACAGCCAGTGGTACCAGCCATAAAAGCCTTTCACAGCTGCAGCAGATGTGAATACCAATCTCCTCAGCTGCAGAGATTTTGGCCCATAACTGGAGTAGCTGAGTGGGACCTAGTCCCATTTTGCTTTGTAAATCCAGCCTACAGTTTATGTTTCTATGTATATAACTTCCTAAAAGACCGAGAATTGTGTGAAGAGTTGGGGCTGTGTATGAATTTAAATAAAACTATGGCTTGGGGAAATAATAAGCAACTGCAAGTGAAAGTATATAGGAGAACGTACTATTTCACACAGAGAAGTGGGAATTTTTAACTCACTTTCAAGTGATGCAGTAAACCTGGAAAGACTGACAGTATTTAAGAAAGGATTGGATGTATATATCATGAGATAAATGTAAAATAGGTATTAACACTGAAAAGTGGGTGGGTGGTGGTCCCAATGGACAAGAAGCCATCTTCCATCTTACCTTTTGTATGTTCATAAATAGTTGATGAGACCTTAGTGCTCCTTACAACCTTGCTTAGAGTCAAGTCAATTGCCATTATCTTTCAAAGCTTTCACAGAGAAAGCCTATAAAAGCAAAAAACATACAGCGGAAACAGACAGTGATGACAGAAAAAAGACCATTGCTCCATCCAGCGTGTCCATAACACCCTCTCATATCCTAAGACCTTCTGAAGGGTTTAGCCCACACTGTCCATGCCTGTGTTCCCCACTTTACTGCTACAACACAGAGAAATTACTAAGTCCTTCAATCTGTGCCAGCTGTGCTTGAAACCATTATTGGTTCTGGCACACACCACATCAGCTGGAAATCTGTTCCATGGCTGAACCATCCTCTCTGTAAAATAAACTTTCTCACGTCCATCCTAAAGCTCTCCCTGCTAGCTTTTATATGCTCTGATATTTTCTTTGCTAGTCCAGCTCTCCTCTTGGGGCTAACTGCAGTCACAGAGGACTGTACTTAGCTCCAGGAGAATGGCAGGACCGGCAAACATCTGATATGTGCTTAAAAAATCAGTAACTTGCACTGCAGGCTATTAAATCTCCCACTTCTGCAGTCCAGCTCTTACATCAGCTGCAGGGAATTTGGGGATTTCTGCTTATAGCAAATGTTAGCTTGGCAGTCGACAGTATCAGCATGATACAATCTACTATACTGCAGCAAACAGTAGATTTTTGTTTCACAGATGAGGTGCAGGTTGGGAGAAGCCCTACAGTTTGAGGTAGGGCTTTTAGTGTCTACTGTTACCCTTTAAGAATGTTCAGTGTTTGGCTGGCGCAGTGGCATGGAGGGCTAAGGTGCGGAATGCCTTCCTCCTGTCATGTCAGCAACCCATGTTCAGGAACAAGCATGGGTTGTCATGGAGTGTCAGGGTGGAAGACCATTAAGCATTCCAGGGACTTCTCTCTGCTCCCAGGGAGAGGTGGCCAGCCATTGTAGCCTCCTGACTGCCACCAGGTAGTAAAAGCAGGCAGGCTTGGCTTCACCATCACTGTATGGAACAAAGTAATCCAGCTATGATGCTTCAGGATAAAAAACTTGAATGTTGAGACTAGCAGCAAAGATGCACACCCCCCTTCCCATGAGAACAGCCAAACATTTTTGTGCGTTGACAGCACTTTCTCATGGCTCTTTTCACCACTAATGCAGGTAAAAATACAAGTCGAAAATACATAAACGAAGTTCACACAAGTAATCTACAAATACGTTAAATTGATTCACATTGCTAATGATAGCCTATGATTTAATTAATGTGGACTTCCCTAAATATAAATATATAAAGCTTATAAATAGGGGAACAGATGAAAGGATTCATTTATACCCAGTGGGGTGTGTGACTTTATTTTGTATTGCCAAAAGGTCTCCCTTTGGCATAACCTTCTGTCCAAATCCCCAACCCCATCCCCCACCAATCTGACCATAAACGTTTTCTATTATTTGGAAAGTAGCCATGATTGTTACGTTTCTGTTTTACATGTTGTGCAAGTGCACTTACGTTATCTAAATGCTGGATACTTCTGACATGCTGGCTGATATGTTCTTTCAGTTTCCGGGTTGTTTTCCCAATATAAAAACAAGGGCATATTTTACAGGTGGCTAAGTAAACAAGGTTTGTTGTATTACAGGTACAGAAGTCCCTTATCTCATAAGTGGTACAAAAAATGGGATGTTTAAAGGTATCTCCAACTAAAATGAATTTACAAAAAGTGCATTTGCCACACTTGAAGGTACCCTTAGGAAGGGAAATATTTTTCTCAATGAGTTTGTCCCAGTATGTGCTGTGTACAAAGGAATCTCTCAGATTGGTCCATTTCTTATTGATCACTCATGGAGGGTTTTTAGTTATATGTTGACGTTTTTTTTCCTGTGGATAAAATGTGTCAGTTTCGTCAAATTATGTTTTTACTAAGTAAGACTCAGGGCTGAATGTAGTGATAAACTTAAGGGTCTGATTTTGACTATTTATACCCCTTTGAGTTTCATGAATGGTATTGTGTATGGGGTTCAAGAGAAGCTCCCTATACAAAGAGTCCACTCTCTCCCTGGCTACGTCAATAGTTCTTTTACTGTACCCTCTTTGTATAAACTGATCTGACAATTCTGCAGCACTACTCTGATAATCATCATATCGAGAACAGTTTCTCTTCATTCTCATAAATTGACCAATAGGAATATTGGTCATAATGTGTTCAGGGTGACAGCTTTGAAACTGTAAAATGTAATTTACATCAGTACTTTTCCTAAATAGTTTGGTATCAACATTTGCATCAATTCCTTTCATAATGGTCAAATCCAAAAAGTTAACCGATCGTAAATGGAAGTTCACTTCAAATCTTAAGTTATTAGTTGATTCCAAAAACTATAAAATTCCTTCAATTCTGGCACTCTACCCTTCCAAATAAAATACAAGTCATTTATGTAATATTTATATATATATATATATATATATATATATATATATATATATAACATTGTTTTCCCAAAATGGATTATTTGTATCATAGATGAACTGTTCCTCCCAACTAGCCATGTATAATACAGCATAGCTGGGGCCATTGCTGCCCACATGGCCGTTCCTTTACACTGCAAGTACATTCTGTCTTTGAATAAGAATGTGTTACACGTTGGGACCTTTTCAGCCAAATTTAAGACAAGCTCCACAAACGGCTGTGTCTATGTTTAGGATGTTCATTCATACAAGATGGGCAGGGCTGCAGTTATGAATTTTGGGGCCCAGGACAAGTCAATCGAAATGGGCCCCTGTTTCCCAAACCAGCTAATGACAAGGGTAATGCCAGCTCCTCAGGTGGGCCCCTCCTGAGCTCAGGGCCCTGGACAACTTCCCCACTTCCCCCCCCATTACTGCGGCCCTGCAAGATGTTACTCAGTATTTCAAGTCCCTCTTTATTAGGGATATTGGTGAATAAAGAGTGAACATCCATCATCACAAAATATCATTCTTCCTCCATATCAATGTCACTCAAAATGTTAATCAAATGTGTAGTATCACGTAAATATGAATGTGGGTTTTGTGCCAGTGGTTTAATACAATTATCAACAAATTGAGATAAAGTGTCCATTAAGGATTCAATATTAGCTAATATAGGTTTTGCAGGTTGATTTTGTAGCCTTTTATGAAATTTAGGAAGGCCATATAACACAGTCTTAACAGGGTGTTTCACAGTCAGGAAGTTACAAGTGTTTTGACGATAAGCCCATCATGAAATGTGTCATTCAGTATGAGATCAATATCTCTTTTATATTTCTCTGTCAGGTCACACTGTAATGGGATATACAATCTGTGGTCAGAAAGTAGTTGTAGCATCTGACTTTCATAATCTACTTTGTTCTGAATGACAATTGCCCCCCTCCCCCCATTCACCAGCTTTATAGTAATATTTCTATTGTTGTTAAGTGTATCAAAAACTGTCTTCTCTTCAGCAGAGCAGGTGTAGAATCAGGCAGTGGGTAACTGTAATTGCTCCTAGTTCCGGAGACATGCTTCCTCAAATATAGATACTACTGATTGGTGGGGATATAAATTTCACTTTAGGTGGCAGGGGTATAAATTTCACTTTAGGCTTGCAAGTGTTATTAAGGCCACTATAGTGAATATCTGGTTCAGTGTCTGTACTCTCATCAAGCGAGTCCACTGGAACATGTTCAGAAGTTTCATCTTCTTTAAAGAAAAAAGCATTCAAATTCAGTTTTCTAGTGAATTTGTGAAAGTCTATAACTATATTAAATATAATGAGCTCTTGTGTCGGGGAAAAAAGATAGTCCATTCCGCAGAACATTGTATTCAACATCTGCAAGGACATAATCCGATATGTTGGTCACTATGTTATTGATATCTTCTAATATCTGGGACCTCATCTGTGGTACCTGTTGTTCCCCCTGGCCAGTTTGAAAGGAGTATCTCCCCTTCTATTGTCCCTTGTTCCACCTACCCTCTCCTCACATCCCCCTTCTGGTTTGTCTTCTCTGAACTTGGCAATATGGGAACTGCATCAGAGCGGTCACTCCAGTAGCTAAATTACTGGATGTTGTGTACAGTAGGTATGCCAGTTATCCCCGTGGTTTGGGGTGGGTAGGAGTAATTGGGATTGTACAAGCGGGGTGTCCCATATGATCTCTGTTGAATTCTGAATGCTTCTTGATTTGGAGGAATCTCCTCCTGACGTGTCTAAAAAGCATTCATACAGTAGACCAACTCAGAACCACTAGTGTAAGCATCATAAGAGTGAGCAGGGCCAGAGTATGAAACAGGTGAATGGAATTTTTTCAGAATCCATTTGCGAGGATTCTTTTGATTTTTCAACTGAAAAGTCTCTCTTCCTCATAATGCCTTTTGTCACACTCAGATTTGCTTAACTTGATCTTTTCTGTTCACTGATCCTGTCTGTGAATTGTGTCTTCTAGCTGCTTACAATATGTGGAATATTCAAAATTACTGGAGAAGGTCAAAACCATTTGTTTTTGTTCCAAGAGTTCAGCCTTGATTTCTCTCTCCATAGTTTTGGTGTCTTTCAGGATGCATTCTTTTAGACTGACTGTGGATTTTAAAAATGCGAGCCTGCCATCCAGCAAGGAAGCTGTCTTTCTCAAAGCCAAATGCTGGCGTTATAGTCCATCTCAAGCTGTGTGGTGCTCTATTATTGGCTAGGTATGCAGATAATAAAATTGGTTGCCAAAAAAGACTCAGAGCCTTTAAAGCAGTCTGTTTGAAAAGAGTAAAGGCTCTTCTGATGTCCATAGGTGCAGTTGTTTGGTCAACTTGTGCAGCTGCTTGTGGTAAACTGTTAGAATCAGTCCTTTGATGTAACAAGGTTCATAGAAGTAGTTTCAAGTCCATAAGCTACCAGGAGACATATAAGGACTTGCCATGGACATAGGTTTTAACCAATGAACTCCCATTTTTTAATGCCCATATAATGTTGTTCAAAGGCTGACAAATTTTCAGCATTTATTACCTCCGCAGGAAGCATATTCCTCAGTCGCACTACTCTTTGATTGAAACATTTGCCCCTTTTTGAGGCTTTATACTGTTCACCCTTAAGTTGAAAATGGTGGGACCTAGTGGCTCTGCCAGAACTTTCCTTTTTGCACAGACCTGCAGATTCCCAAAGGAACCCATCAGTTAGTAATTTAAAGACAAAACACAAGTCCCCTCTGATTCTGCAATAAGTAACTGAATAAATTCCCAATTCCTGTAACCTAGCAAGATATGGTTTATTCCTTGTCTTATACATATGCTTAGTCATTCTTCTCTGAACTCTTTCCAACTGTCTACAACTAAATGGGACATAATACTCTTGAACTGGTCTAACAATGGACTTGTACAAGGGGATCAATACCTGTTCTTTTCTGCTCCTGATATCTTGGAGGATATGGACCATCATTTCCTGTGCTTTTTTAGCTGTGTCTTTATTGTGTAGCTCAAAATTCAGTGTGTCACTAATAATAATTCCTAAATCCTTTCCCCTGTCTAATTCATCTTTGACTTTCATGTTTACCTTATATTGTGCTCTCATATTATTATGTCCAAAATGCATGACTTTACATTTTCTTTTCATTAAATTTAAGTTGATGTTTAAAGGCCTATGTTTCCAGGTTCTTCAGCTGGGTTTGAACATTACTAATAGAAGCACTATCATTGACTATCACTCCAATCTTTGTGTCATCAGCATACTTACAAAGCCATGCCCCTCTAGCAACTTGCAAAGATGATACAAACAGATTGAACAGACTGGGTCCTAAAACTGAGCCCTTAGACACACCACTAGATACAGTTCACCAATCTGAATAATAGCCCCAGATCTGAACCCTTTGTGTTGTATTCTCCAACCAGAATGCAATCCAGGCTAATAAAGACCACCCCGCCTCTTGCAAGGTCTTAACTAAAAAATTATGGGCTACAGAGTCAAATGATCTAGAAAAAATCCAGATAAATCACATCCACAGGCAAACCTTGGTCAAGTGCCTGGCTGACCAGCTCAAAAAAGTGCAAAAGGTTATTGACACATGATTTCCCAGAAGAAAAACCATGCTGGGAGACTTCAACCTGACTCAACTATCTCAGATTTTCATCCAAAAATTCCTTAATGAACTGTCCCAGAACTTTACCCCCACACTAAAGTAATACTAATGGGCCTGTAATTTTCCAGATTAGTTTTGTCACCCACCTTATAAATCGGAGTAATGTATTCCTGAGTGCATACATCTAGCACTCCACCCTCCTTCAATGAGTAGTTAAAGAGCACAGCAAGTGGTCTTGAAAGGTCATCAGCAACACTCTTTAGGAATAATGGGTGCAGCCCATCAGGACCTCCTGATTTATAGGAATCAAGCCTATTTAATTTTTCTTTAACTTGGACTGCTGTGATATAAACTTCCCCAGTTGAACTATTAAAAATGTTAGTTCTGAAAGTTCTGAAACAAACTTACAAAATGCCTGTTAAAGGCATCTGCCATTGCTACCTCTTTATCCAAAATATGATCACCATCCTTTATCTTGACTATTTGCTTTTGCCCATTTCTCAAACTGCCGATATAGTTATAAAATTGCTTATTATTAGTATTAGTTGCTAATCTTAGTTCGGCTCTTGACTTGGCCCTTTTTATTGCCTTTTTGCATTTACTTTCTGATTGCTTGTATCTTAGCAACCAATTCTGATTGGGATTGTCTTTATACTTTTTAAAATCACATGTTTTTTCATTAATTAGTCTATGTATGTTCTTGTTGACCCATACAGGGACTCTACCCTTTTTATTGTATTTAACAGTTAAAGGGACAAATAGATTTATATAATCCTGGAGTTTCTTATCAATGCAGTCCCAAACTTCTTCGAAAATATTCTTGAATTCCTCCTGCCAGTTCCAATACTTCAGGACTTGATTAATTTTGGCATAATCTGCCTGCCTATAATTCCATACTTTAGTTCTACCCCTACATTTCGTAATTTCTTCCTTGAATGAACAAACTACCATATAATGATCACCGTTACCTAGAGGTGGGAGTGTCCTCACATTTTGTACTGCCCCTTCTGTATTACACAAAATCAAGTCCAGAACACTATTTTCCCTTGTATGACACTTAACATATCATTCAACTGCATTATTCAAGCAGATCTCGAGAAACACATCTTCCACATAATTACATCCTTGGAATGTCTCCCAATTAATTTTTGGAAAATTGAAATCTCCCATAATTATTCAATTTTCAGATATGTTCATTTCATCAATCACATCTACAAACCTGAGATTTTCGGATTCACTCAATTTAGGAGGCCTATAACTAACTGCAACGGTAATATTCTTCTTACCAGTACCCTCGTGGAAAAATAGGGAATCTACAAAAGAACTTGTAAAAACCTGTAAAGGAGGGGTGTCTACTGGTGCTAGTATTACTAGTAGTATTGAGGTTCACCATGTTTTGTGTGACCACACCAAACAGTTCACTGAGCACACCACAAAATTAGCAGATACAAAACAGAAAGGTGGCTTCTAAGTAATGTAGACAGAGCCAAAAGCTGAGGGCGGAAGCCCAGTGGCAGTGCAGACTCGAACAACCCATAGACAATGACAATAATGGTAGACAAATACCAACAGTCCATCCAGTCTGCATAAGTTCCTGATTTAGCTCAGGGACCTATTGTCCCTCCAGGGCTATAGCCCTCCCTGTCCTACCCCCCATTCTCTTCCCAATTTCTGCAGCCCCAAGTATCCCCACTATACCTTTCTTTCTGTTCCAACCATGATTGAAACCACCAATGGTTTTAGAACCCACCACCTTGACTGTAGACTATTCCACAGCTCCACCACCCTTTCTGTAAATAATACTTCCTCATGTCCCTTATGAACCTCCCTCCTGTCAGTTTCTACTCATGCTTCATGATTGTGAACTAGTATTCAAACTAAATAGTTCACTGCAATTTACCTTGTTATTTTATTTTAGGAACTTGAAGTTCTCTATCATACCTCCCTTCTCCCTTCTGGTCTCCAGTGAGTATATGTTCACTGACTTGAGGTGCTCCTCATAGGACCTGCCCTTTAGGCCCTGAATAATTTTTGTTACCCTGTGCTGCACCATCTCCAGCCTATTCCTATCCTTTCTGAGGTGAGGACTTCAGAACTGAATACAGTACTCCAGGTGTGGCATCACTTTGGATCTACATCGGGGCAGTATTACTGTATCTCTTCTATTCTGATATGAATACCCTCTGGATGCATTCCAGCATCCTACTCACTTTGCTTTATGCCTTGTTGCACTAACTTGATTGTTTGAGGAAGTCACTGATGATAACTCCAAAGCCCCATTCCTTAGCCGTAGTGTCTATGTCTTAGCACATCCATCCAGTGCTCTGTCCTAGGATTCTTGTTCCCTAGATGCATTACCTTGCACTTTTTGGCATTGACTTTCAACTGCCAAATCTTAGACCACCCCTCTGGCTCTGCAGTCCCTGATTTCCTCAATGCTATCCATCCTCCCACAGAGGTTAGTCTCATCTGTAAAGAGACCCAACCTGCTTCAGATTCCCTTGCCAATGTCACTGATGAGCATACTGAAGAGGACAGGACCCAGGCCAGATCCTGTGGCACCTCGCTTTTGACCTCCCTCACTTTTTTTGGCCCCATTTACCACAGCCATCTGCTGCCTCCCCTTTGGCCAGCTATCTACTCAGTGTACTATGACGTTAGCTGCACCCAGATCCTCTATCGTCTGATACAAATGACAAGATAATACTGGAATTTCCACCTTGGCCTCCAAATAATGAAACTGTGCATGTATGCCAACAAGCATGTAAGAACACATTTCAGGAACTGTTCCAACAAGAGGAAGGAGTGAAAATAACATCAGATGAGGCAGCTACTTTGAAATCCTTGAAAGAGGACAGGGACCATACAATCACACCTGCCGATAAGGGAGATTCAGTGATGATTATGTCTACAGATAAATACATGCAGGAAATAGAGCGACAGCTCAATAACCTTGAGTTTCAGTGGAAATGAAAGGAGATCCCACCGATACCTACAAGGCACAGATTCATAGGTTCCTTTTTGAGTCATGCATTGAGAATGTAATTATGCGGGATGAACAGGATTTCCTTACCATAGCTCATCCTATACAAGCAAATTTATAAAATCTCCCAAAAATATATAAACATCTGTAGGATCCTTCAGAGTGCCCAATAGTGGCAGGCATTGGGTCACTTACTGAACTGTTGTCCAAATTTGTGGATGCACACACTAAGGAATATGTTCAGGCCCGTTTGTCTTGTATACAAGACACCATAGACATATTGGGCTTCCTGAGGGATCTTCAGTTTGAACAGGATTGGTTTTTAGTTTCACTTGTTGTCGAAGCACTCTATACGGATATCCCACATGAGGGGGAATGAGTGCCCTTGAGTACTAGTTGGATCAGGATGAGAATATGGATGTACAGCTTCAACAATTTTT
Organism: Neoceratodus forsteri; assembly: GCA_016271365.2. Lineage (NCBI taxonomy): Eukaryota > Metazoa > Chordata > Ceratodontiformes > Ceratodontidae > Neoceratodus > Neoceratodus forsteri. The sequence goes on along the minus strand of CM057455.1, from coordinate 909,235,678 downwards.
AGTTGATTGTTCAGAATACATCAGACAAAATCTGTTTCCTTTTCCAGGGTCCGTACTACCTCCAGAGTAAAGGTACAGCAATGGGAGCAACATTTGTTCCCAATTATGCCAACCTTTATTTGGCCGATGGGAGAAAGAAGTAATCTATGACAGCTAGGTCTATCCTTTTTATCATAAGACTGACATTTGCCATTGTTTCATAGACAACATCTTTATGGTCATTTTTCACCCTATACCCCTCAGCTAGCCTTATGATTCCCCCTCCTTTCTTCCTTTTTTCCCTGATAGGGAGGACTGTTTTTCTCCAGTTCTGACCCCCTCCACAATATGCACCTCTGTGTTTGCTTTTTCCTCCTTAACCGCTCTCTTTGCCTCCCAGTTTTTTGGTAAGTATTCTCTCCATTCTTCCTTTCCTTGCTTTTCTTTATACTTACAGAAGGCCTTCCTTTGGCCCTCACTGCTTCCCTGACTCTTGACATGAACCATAATAGTGTCTCAGACCTGTTCTTTTGGTTACCATTCTCATGCATAACTTAGATGCTTCAAGAAAGGCTTTATTGCCCCCTCATCTCTCTTCTATCCCCCTATGTTGTCTACCCCAACTAACTTTTTGCTGACTCGCTTCCTCAGCCTACTGAAGTTCCCATCTAAAATCAAGGACTTCAGCTTTTGATTGGGTTTGCCAGATGCAAGGGTCAGTTCAAACCAAATGGAGTTATAGTCACTGTTCCATAGTGGTTCCCCTATTCTCACAGTCCCTACCACCTCTGAGCTGGTGAGTACCACATCCAGAATCATAGTCTGCCTGGTGGCATCCAGCAAGGCCTGAGTTCTGGCACCCCTGGCCATTGGAACATCCCAGTCAACTTGGAAGGGACTCAAAGGGTGGGGCTTTGGCAGCATAGGATGTGTGCTCCTCCATGCACAGGTCTTCATGCTATAGTAAGGGAGAGGAACCAGAAAAGTGAAACAATGAAGACTGAGGCTTAGTGAAGCTGTACCCATATCACGTCAACCTGGCCTGCCACTCCTGTCTGGAGTGAATTCTGGATATGTGCTTCTAGGGGGGAGGATGGTCCTCCCCTGTGGCCACCATGGGGGGTAATCCATAGAGACACTGAACTTCTGACTTGAGAGAGCCATGGGATGGTCAGGGTGCATGTGGACAAGGCTGACTAGCCATGTGGTCTGCCAATGAGGGATAAAAAACATTATGAAAAAAAAAAAGAATTTTCACTGTTTGCATTTTACTCTTAAATAAACAGCTCAGGAAAATGCAATGCTTTGCACTATTTTGCTCATTTTGCTCAAAATTTAAAAGCTGCCAAATCTGTGTAAAACCAGTAATTATATAAAATCCTACTGGGTCAGAATGTCTCACGCTTAATAGCGTACAACATTATGGCTAAGTGGGTACAGCGTAGTCTGTAAGCGCTAGTGGTTCAATACTGCGTATACTGCTGTATGCAGTATTGCACCAGTAGCAGTTTCCCAGGTAGAGAATATTACCTCTGCTGTGAGTGGGTTCCACTGAGCAGTTGCTGTGGCTCATAGAACTGAGCCACAGCAGCAAGAACCCAGGCACTGTGTCTGGGACCGGGTTTGAGTCCTGGTCCCAGAATATTTTATTTTTTATTTACTTGTGTGCTCCATGAGTTGAACCCCCGGAGTTAAGAATTTTTAGTGGGGAGGGTTTGGGGGGCACATCCCCCCATAACGGGGGGTGTTGGGGCAGAGCCCTCCACAGAAAAAAGACTTATGCCTGATGGCAGCAATTGCACTGTATTGGCAGTGCGATTCTGCCATGAGGCATAACGTCTTGTGACATTATGTCCCCATGCCTATAAAATACATTATGGGTAACAGTGTGGTAACCGATTATTTTTTTTTTTTTTTTTTTTACAAACCCTTGGTGTATGATACCTGTTTAAACAATCTGAACTTTGGTCTTGTGCTTTATAAAAAAACTTGTTACATACTCTTACGCTTACTTTATTCTCTATTCTATGTGGCATTAGCAGACTGGCACTGGCTTTTCAAAGGGGGGGATGATCTCATGTCATTGATGACGCTAAGTACACTGATTATTCAGTCTAACTAGCATCATCCATAATGCAAGACCACTCCTTCCTTCTCCCTCCTAGGAATGCTCACTGCTGCTGTTGCTGTCACATGACATTGTGACTTATGGACAGTATGCTGAAGGTTAGGGAAGGAGATTTGCTAAGTAAGCTTGAGAAAGGACATTATTGGCCTCCTTGAACTCATTGATTGGAGGGTCACTGAGGGGCCCACTTCAGCTGAATGTATCTTGAAAGCCAGGAGGGGGTTGGTTAAGAGAGGGAACTCAATGAAAAAATGTGTTGACTCCTGGTATCATGCCAGAGATGCCAGAGATCAACAACTGATGCTTTTTTCAATGAATTTGTGGAAATATTTTTTGGGGTGATTGGAGGAATGATAGTATAGCCTACAGGTTAGAGGAGCATGCTTGGTACATCCACCAGACATGGGTTTGATTCCCACAACTTCCACTTGAATACTGTATGACCATGAGCAAATCATTTAAACTCTTTGGTGCTCCTAGGTTGCCTGTGTAAACAGACCTTGTGCTCAGTGGGCCTTACCCAGTTACCAAAGAACAAACAAAATGCTATAACTAGGGTGGGGGATAGTGCACATATTGTGGAACACTATGGCTTCAAAAGATACTAGGATTTTCCAGTAAAGAAGAACCACATCCTTGTTCTAGTTAATTCATGGTGCTGGCATGTATTACCCATGATGCATTGTGTTAGGGTGATAGTTGTAATTTGTGCTTCATAAAGAGGTGGCAGATCCAGGCCCAAATGGTGCACCTCCTTCAAATTCGCCACCTTTTGCCAGATTTAAACAGTGCTCTAAATGTGATGAGGGGACTACTTGGTAGTAACATTTAAAAAGAAAAGCAGAAAGAAAATAATATTTTGTGTTGAATGGTTTATACTTTTCCAGTATTCAGTGTAATACATGTAAATGTGTTAGTCTGTACAATAACTAGCAGAAATAGCTATACAAATGGTAGCTGAAATAACTTGTGCATCCCATACTGTGTACTGTTGGACATCTTTGCAACTGAGGCTAGTTGGCTACAATAGACCCTTTAAAATTTAACACTGCACCATAGCATTAAAATTTCAAATACAAACTAAACAAATGAAATTGAGCATTTTACAGGGGCACAGACTGTTGGATCATGCAATAAATTTAACAAAATATCACAGGTCAGCATGACAAGTCTATTATAAAAAAGATACAGTCATGTGTCTTAATTCTGCAAGTCAGGAGAATAAGCTGTGATACAATACCTATCTCACCATGACGAGAGACATTATTGTGCAGTGGTCTTTAAAACTTTTTTTAACTTTTGGCATCTGCAACTGTAGAGTCAAAAATCTGCTTTCCATAAAATCTCCATTTCATTACAGGCGAGCTCAAACCTCATATATTTCTGGAGGATTATAACTTCTCATTCCATAATGCTTACTCTTCATGCACCTTCACTACGGCCGAAACCTGACCACTGCAGATAAGGCAGATTAAGTTCCTAGAAGATTAGGTTTCTGTGAAACTAATTCTTGTTTCCTGCTATAGCTGTTCTCATGTAGGCCTAATCTGCATCCATTTTCTCTTTTCAAGACAATTGAAACACAGAGATAAGTTTTTAATGTTTTTTATATTTTTTCAGATTATTCCCCTACCAAATAAAATACAGTATTGAAATTAGATTGAGGCATGCTGCCTTCAGCAGGTCTAGTAGGTACATTTTTCAGGTTGCAGTATTTATTATTTAGAATGATGGTGCCCAGTCCTCATTCTCTTAGTTATGTGCTTATATTGTAACTGCTTCAAAACTTTGGGCTAGTCCAACACCTCTGCGTGAAGGGCAGCTATTAATACTACATCAGCCCCCACCCAGTATTACAGTACTAGAGTGTTAGGGCTGGGACCATAAGAAATCTAAATTTTATTTTCATTTTTATTTAGCTCTAAAAGGCCAGATCAACAGTGGGGCTGTTGCTGTGGAATTTCTGCTGACTGGCAGCATGGCACCAGCAATGTCACAGATCAGTGAAACTCACTTGGCAGTATATCCACTGCACACACAACAAGAGTGCAGAATCAGAATGAATAATGGTGCACATGTGACATGTGGATGTCTTGTCCCGAGTGTGACTGGCCATATATGCTGAAACTGAATAAGTACACATCCACAGCATGAGATAATCAAAGTACCAAGGGTACTAAAAGCACCAAGAAAGGCCTGTATCAAATAATTACTGTATGTTGCTGGTAAGAAGGCTGGCAGGCTTTCTATGGCAATGAAATGGGAAATGGGTTAAGGAATGGGATCTGAGACACAGCATCTATGAATTATAGTAAGGAAGAAAAAAAATGTTTGTCTGGGATAAAACCCAGGCCTCTTTCTACTGCATTTACCTTTGAACTTGACTAGTTGCAAAAAGAGTGCATATAAACACAACAGGCACTTACAGCGATGCTGTTGGTGTCTAACAAAAAAAAAAATTACCAGGTGACTCTCCGATATACGTAAGAAAAGTCAGAGGTCATATGACCAATAAGTTTGGAGTGCTGCCAGTGCCTGCCAACCCCATCCCTGAGCAACTCTATGAAATGGCCACCACTAGTGGAGCTTTGAATTAAAGAATATGGTCTATTTGCCAGATGGCCACTGAATTCAAACACACACATACACCAGCTCAGTACTGTTAATGCGCCTCTTTTCCATTGTAAACCACAAATCAAATACTATTATATTTAATATTTACTGCCCTTAATCACCTTGCCTCATACTACATACACCTGTTCACACATCTCAAGCCCTCTCGCCTTGCCCACTTCTCAAATTGCAAAAGTCAAATACAATACAGTATATACTGCATACTGTAGTTTATTTAATATGAAACATTGCACTTGATCTAGATCTGAATCACTTTGCTTCTGGCTCCTACCACATTCACTGCTTCACAAGTAGCGGCATTTCCCAAGCACGGCATCTGTTACAAAGGAACTGACCATAGTGGTCCTTCCCTGACTGCTAATCTGCTACTAACACCTGTTGATGCAAATCTCACAAATCTCCCAGTAATATCCAGTGTCGGATCCATGCCAAGGGGAGAGGAGAGAGACAGAGAGGAAAAGGGAGGGGAGAGAGAGAGAGAGAGAGAGACACAGAGACAGTGAACCTTATTGAAAATTTTCAGTCTTATTCTCCAGTCTCGACTTTTCAAGAAATGTGGCTAGAAGGACTGGTCAGTCCAGTTTCCAAAAGTAGAGATAAACTTGAGTCAAATAATTACAGATCTATCAGCACTAAGAGAAATGTAAACAAACTGGTCTGTAGCATCAATTATAACAGGCTGTTACATTTCCTATCCAGTAAAAATATTAAACACCAAAGCCAGATTGGATTCCTCCCCAAACATTGAACTTGTGATCATATCCTCACACTACAAACACTTATTAACAAACATGTACAAAACACACATAGAGTGAAGATATATGCCTGCTTCATAGACTTTAAAATACACTTTTTTTCATATCCATTTTATCTCCTGTTTTCCCCAGCAGCCCCCTTCAGACTGACCCCCCAGACTCATCACCCAGCTTCCCTGGGACTTAACTTACACCAATATCCTCTGCCACCGGACTGTGGTGGTGCCTGACCACTGGTATGAGGCCTGCAAAGGGTTGGGCATCATCTTGCAGTCTAGGGTGTTTTTGCACCTGTTTTTCACCCTGGGGCCCACAGACATGCAATGTGCAAGATGTGTAAGCTCTGCTTCTGTGGAGATGCCCACGGCATCCTGAACGTGGGTGCCCCTCCTCTTTCTTGGTGGCTTTTCATGTGCTGCCACCCACCCACCACAGGGTGGCAGTCAAGCAACTTGACACACTGGTCCCCTTCCCAAGAAGGAGAACCATCCTAGGGATACTCAATCCTTCCTCTCTCAACCAGCACCCGAGCAACCTGAGTCCATTCCCAACCCCAGGCCACCGGCATGGCAGGAGGTAGGGCACCCAGCACCTTAGCCCTCTGTACCATCGAGACAGCTACCTTTATAAAAAAAGCCTTTGACTCAATATGACATCCAGGACTTTTTTTTTTAAACTCCTTCAGTTTGGAACTGGAGAGAAAATATGTGATATAATTAAAGAAATGTGCTCATCCATAACATTTAACATTAAGATAAACAACATGCAAACATAATCCTTTAATCCAGAATGAGGAGCATGACAGGAATGCTGTTTGAGTCCAACTTATCATAGAAACATAGCATTTGACTGCAGATAAGGACTGCTTGGCCCTTCCAGTCTGGCCATTTCTCCCTGCCTACACCATTACTGCAGGCACCACCTCCACTAGAAGGCTGTTCCAGACATCCACCACTATTTCTGTGAAGAATTACTTCCCCAGACTCTCCTGAATCCACCACCTCCTGCTTCATAGCATGTCCTCTTGTTCTTGAGCTTCTTTTGTTCTGAAAAATACTACCGTCCTGTACCTTACATACCCCCCATGAGGTATTTAAATGTCTCTATCATGTCCCTTAATCCCTCCTCTGTTCCATGCTGTTCACATTGCTGTCCTCTAGTCTCTCCTTGTACGGCTCTTGATGCAGAACCTGCACAGTTTTAGTTGCCCTTCTCTTAACTACCTCCGCTCTGTCCATGTCCTTCCAGAGATGTGGGGCCAGATTTTCAAAGTGCTCGTAGACCAATGCAAAGTGCGTAAAACAATCAGTTTGTGTCAAATCCAGCTGTACAGTAAAAAAGGAAAAAAAGCAGGCTCAAAACAGTTGGAGGGGAGAAGAACCTAGTCCACACTCTTGGACACAATAATTTAGTCTTTAATTACTAAAAGATTTAACACAGTGATTTACGAAAAGCACATTAAAAATAGTAGCACCACCAAAACTTGCAAAAACACACAGTTAACATTTCACACCGCCCTGGTGCTTTTTCATGACATCAGAAGCACAGGACTGAGCAGTTTAAATAGCTTACTAATAACCAGGCTCATTAACTCATTTAAAGACACAGCATAAAAAAGACACGGTATAAAAAACACACCTCTTCAGTGAAAACAATTTTTTGTTGCACATATTGCACATACCTCAAGAGCTACCATATATATTAAGTACAATGAAATATCATCGCCTTGCCCCAAAACACATATCTTACTAACTAGTAAAAAAAAAAGTTTAAATATTGCACACTGTTATGTTTTGGAGGAACATGTAAAATAGCTATATGGCACCTTATATTACTAAATGACTTAATGGGAAGCTCAACATTGTGTGGCACAATAATTCAATTCAATTTCTCTAGAAATAGCCCTAACAAAGAACGGTATAGCAGCCCATTCTGATGGTATTCCCGTTAACCGAATGAACGTGCATAACAATGGTGGAAAAAAACACAACTGCGTTTATATGCCTATATTTCATTTATAGCCACTTAATTTTATCTACACTTTTTAATTTATCTACACTTATTTACACTTTTTTAATCTGAGTTTTTTTAGATAAGGTGACAATTTAAAAGGCATCATTTAAGCCGGGATAAAAGCCTGACCTCAGTTTGTATTCCCAGTATGTCTTACGGCATAACAATTTATTCTGTAAGTCCAGCTTGCTAAATACTGTGGGCTGAATATTCAAACTGCGTCCAAAAAGTGCGCAATAGCAGGAGCAAGCGCAAGTCTATTGCGCCCATGCACAACAGATGCGATATTCAAAACAGGAGCAAGCCAAATTGCACCCACAGCTAACATCTGAATATCCCACAACCAGCGCCATAGCGCAACAAGGGAAGGGAAGTTGAGCAGATATGATGTGCTATGGCGCAACAAGGGATGCCCAGCTGAGCAATCCAGAGGCACCATAGCACAAGTAGGAAGCCCCACAGCTGCAGAGCAATGTAACTGTACAACCAGCAGGGTTTAAATAATTGATTAGCAGTTTTTCTCTTGGGATGATACTAACTGTACAGAAAGTATTTATATAGATTTTCTAGAAGTGCTGTGTTTGTTAAACACAGTGAGGCAAGAGCTATGCATTTTCACAAAGATTTAGCACTTTTATGAGCAAAACACTAATCAATTTTTAGAGTTAAATAAAACCCTGAACCAGGGAGGTAGGGGCCCACCACCCATGCCACAGATGGGCACAGGAACACACAGCGGAACAGACATTGTCCCCCCATACCCCAAGCACATCACAACCAGGGGAGGGCTGGAATAACCACTGGTCCATGGAGTCAAGCAACCAACCCATAGTCTGGCCATAGTGCCCTATCACACCTACCGGCAAGCTGTGACTGTCACACAAGGAGGGCGGATCACCCTGTGCTACACCATCCCCCCCAGTGCACAGCACACCCTGCACCGTGACCGCTAGACAACCCCCCATGAGCAGTGACCAGCACTGCAGGAATCCCCATGCATGCCACCACCACCACAGTGGCAATGCAACCCTGTGCACCACAGAACCATGCATGCCAGCCCCACCATAAGCACCCATCAGCAGGATGCAGCACACAGCAATGCAACAACAGCAGACAAAGTGCAACCACGCACAGTCCCCCGATGTACTGCTGAGAGACCGACCATGCATTGGCAGAAGAGTGACCCCAGATTGGATGGTCGTGTAAGGGATACCTCCCCCAGTGATACAGCGCACTGCACAGTATCCCAGTAACACACCCCAGCCCACCACTGGTCACAACAGCCAGCACAGACACCCACAGTGGTGCATGGAAGCATGCACCACACCAGTGACATGGGCAACCCAGCAAAGCGATGGGTACAGTGTCCGCCCTGCAGGGAATGCTACCACTGACATACCAGCAGATCATGCAGGTCACAGACAGGCATGTGTGTCGGCTGCACAGGCCATGGATGGGCCGATGGCTGCACCATGGATACAGAGAGCGCCATGGACCACTGCACACAGTCATCCAGTGCATGGGGAACAACACACACACCACAGACACTGACTGATATTTACCCCCACACCATAGTCACCTCCACATGGACACACACACACACGTACCTATGACTGTATCACCCTTGATGCCATGCACACCACTGCAGCCGAGCACCTATTGCCCACTGCAAATCAGAAACCACCACAGTATTCATATAGAATTCAAATGTATTGTAAAAGTATAAAACGTAACTATGTACAATAACAATAACTATTTACAAGGTTGGGGTGGGGGACACAAACAAGGTGGGCAGGGGGAAGGGGTGGATAAACAGGATGGGATAGGTGGGGTGTGAGGGTGGGTCTGGGGGGAAAGGGAAGTCAGGGACCAAGGGACTGTCAGCATGTCTGCTGTTCCTGGCTCTGGGTCCGCCTTGTCCTGTGGCACCACAGTACTCCTGCTGTGTCCAGCCTCTGAAGTATCGCCACAGACTCCCGGGCCAGATCAAGGAGCTCCCTCATGGCGTCCCTCATCTCCTTGAGATGTCTCAGACCTAGGACAAGGGAGCACAGTCAATAGGTGTGAATGCTCAACCCCAGACATCCCACCCACTGTGCATGGCATATGGCCATGGGACATACCACTGTGATGGTGTGTGACCAGCCGCAGTGATCACGTCCGCAGGACCTGCCCACCCAGGCACATACAGCCATGCTGAATACTGCACACACCCACCAACCAAGTCATGCACAGCACCACCGTGGCTGTCTAGTGACATGGCTATGTGGTGCAAAGGCAGTGGCACAGCCATGCACCTGGTGCACACATGCACCACCAGTGACGCACACTCAGACATACATTGCCACTGGACAGTGTTGACTGTAACCAGTGGCATGCATGGCAATGATGTCAATGAATGGTGGCCATGCCCCACTGCCCACCTTGCCACACAGCATGCAATATTAAGAATGGATGTCTGTCACTCACCCTCATCGGGATGGTAGGGTGGCCGTTGTGGAACCTCGGCCTGCCTGGCTCTGTCTTCCACCGCCCTGCACTCCACTGTCAAACGGCACAACTCTTCTGGGCCTGGGGGACAAAAGCAGAGAAGAACATCAGTGCAGTCCTGAAGCAAAGTCCCCTGTCCCAGGAGTGTGCCCCCACCCAGCCAGACCCACCCACCCCACACCCTGTGAACACCTCCACGGGCAACCCCATACAGTCCCTCCCTATGTGCTGGACACAAACAACAATGTGACTCAAATGGACAAAACAGTGTGTTGATGGAACCCCTACCTTGTCGTGGTACCGTGCCCCTGCTGGCATGTGACCGTAGTCTGGCCAGTAACTCAGGCTCCCTCCTCATCAGGTCCGAATTTTGGTGCCTGCACTGCTCCACCATCCTGCCCCTGCCAGTCACCGCCTCTAGGGCCGTGGCCACCTCACTCCACACCTGGGACCTAGGCCTCTCCAGGGGGGCCTCCCCAAAGAGATGCCCATGATGTGGCTCCACTGTGGCCACCAGGTTTGCCATCTCTATTGCCGACCAGGGAGCAGCCCTTCTCCGCACCATTGCCAATGCGATATTAGGCAATATGGTGCTATGCAGCACGGTACCCCATGTGCAGATGCTGTGCGGTACAGTGCTGCCATTCCCTATCGCACTGTTACCAAACAGTGTGATAGAGGTGCATCGATGCCTGACGCATGGCGCCAAGGGGGCAAAGGTCAGGCACAGGGTCAAGGGTCCCTGGCGCAAGGCCATGCACAGCGCCATCGGACGACAATGTGTGTAGCATGATTGGCTACCTGTGTGCCAGCACCACAGTGCACTATTGCGCAGTTGTACCATTGCGCCTATGAAGGCCCGTTGTCACAGCACCATGTAGTGACCTTCGCTATAGTGCCACTGGCACAATGGTGGCCATGCCCTGCATTGCCTACCACGCACAGCACGTCATCAGCACAGCATATGACTGCATAAGCATCCTGGGCATGTGCAGTGCGGTGTACTATGCATGCCGCGGAACTGCACCCTTGGCTCAGCACAGTCAACACAATTGCGCAAAGCGCAAAAGCACGATATTCAGCCGTCATCATCCAATCAGCCATTCAATGGCGCAGCAACGCGATTTGCATCGAATTAAAGTTGCTCCTCACCTAATTTGCATGCATTGCGCTATAAAACTGTGACAATGTTCTGCAGTGGCCATATTCGGTTACTGCAGTTTATTGGAGAGTTGCATGCTGTGTGGGGGTCTGGACTGTGGAATCAGGGACATGCTTTGTACTGCACAGTCACAGGTAACCACTGTTATCCTTACAGGCTGAATAATGACTGAGCAAGGTCTGGGTGAGGAGGACAACGATGGTGGGTGGAAGAGGAGGCCCAACTTCACAAAGGCCTAGACCGAGGCACACTTCGAGGTCTACCTGGATCAGGAGCCACTGCTCAGTGGACGGCGGGGCACCCCTCAGGCCTATGCTGCTGCATGGGAGGGGGTGGCATGTGCCGTCAACCTGCATGGCAGCCACCAGCGCTCTGTGCAGGAGTGTAAGAAGAAGATGGGTACTGACAGGAGGAGGGTGAAGGAGAAGGTGGCTGCCATCAGGGCGGCATGTGCTGCAACAGGCGGGGGACAGCCAGAGGTGATGCAGCTCACATCAGCAGAGGACAGGCTTGCTGCAAGCATGCACTGCAGTGCCATAGAAGGAGTTCCAGGAGGTGGCTTCCAGATGGGTGGTGGCCCATCACTGCATGATAAGTCATGGTCTGTCTTTGGGGGGGCCGGGTAGGTCACACGCAGTAACACGACTCTGCTTTTCCTTACAGATCCTGCACATCTGCATGGGTCAGCGGTGGTGGGCCTGTCCACTGTGGACAGTCAGCTGGAGTTGGAGGAGGGACCATCCACCTCCACAGGTATACGTGGAGCATTGCAACAGTGGGTCTGCTTGGCTGTCCACACTGATGACGTTGAGACAGGTTTGGGGGAAGCCCTTCCTGTGTCTCAGCGTTCTGGTGTCCAAGGATGCCAGCACGCTGTGGCTGGGGCAGAGACCTGCACCACTGATGAAGACACAACCACAATGGGCAGTGACATGTGTGTGCCACAGAATGGACACACAGCAGATCAGCCCGCACCCATGGCAGTGGCTGGTGGCACCGTGTGGGCCAGCGTGTCAGCACAGTCCCAGTCTGTGCCTGTCAGCACCAGTGGGGCAGCACTGGTGGCTGGTCAGGACAGTGGGAGTGTTGTGGACACAGCAGCGGCACAACCGATCCCTAGGGCACAGCAGGTGGAGGGGCAGCAGCAGCATTCGGACACCGGGACTGGGGGTTCAGGGTTCAGTGGTGGTGTCTGTGCACCACCTGTGGACATGCCCATACCTGGTCCTGGTGTGCAGCACCCACCCACAAGGGGTGCTGAACATCAGGCCCTTGCACACCCAGAGGGACAGGATGCCAAGGAAGCAGGCGACCTCTTTGACGAGCACACCCACCTACTGCAGGCATCGGTCCAGCAGCAGATGCAGCTTGCAATGTCCGTGGAGGCACTGTGTGTGGCCCTGGAGCAGGCTGAGGAGTGATGCAGCAGGGACACTGATAGGATCGTGTCACAGATTGACCATTTGCAGGAGGATGTGACCGCTGCCATTGACAGGTTTGTGCAGCCATTAATTGCTGTCATGGCCACAATGGGCACACCGTCAGGTGCCCATGCATTGCTCACACCATGCAGTGCGCTGTCCACTCCCATTCCCGGCATCATGTGACACCCACCCTGTCGACGCCGGGTTCAGCTGTGGGCATCTCGAGCACTCCTAGTGCAGGAATGTTTGGTGTGCTGCAGACCCCTGTGTGGGAACGGTCACGTTCACGCAGTGGAACCCCTGGTGGACCATCAGTGCCACCCCATGAGGCCCGTGGTCAGCTTGCCAGTGCTGATGGGTCTCGGTGAGGCCACCCACGCGTCCGAGGTGGCTGTGGCACTGAGCCACAAGACTGATTTGTCTCCCAGTGCTGGATCTGTCTGGTGCTGCCCTGTGTGCATTGCTTGTTTGGTGGGCAGTGCATGGGTGGGTGCCTGGCCCTGCATGCAGACACACAGTCCACCTGCACACCCTCCCAGCTGCTGTCCACAGGTACGTGTGCATTATGATGCCTGCATTGTGCTGTACACCAAAGTGCGATGGTGCCCAGCATCTGACACATGCTCATGGACAATCAGTGACTGTGGTGGCCTGTGGACATGTGTGTTGCTAGTGTTGGCATTCCGGCTCATTTTTGCATCTCACCCCTGTGCACGTTATGTGCCTATTGTGTGTGTGTGTGTGTGTGTCCATCCATGTGGCGCGTTATTGTTCACCACTCCCTGGTTGTCTGTGTGTGCTTCTGTGCCCTGCCACATCCCTTGCCAGCATGCACCCCTGGTGTGTTTCCATGTGTGTCTGTGGGTTGTGCCCTAGCCACTGGTGGTTTTGCATGGCACCATGACTTACCTGGGTTGGCTGAAGTGCTCCTCTGTGATGGTGTCCCGATGCAGCTGTGCCAGCCGGATCAGTCAGGGGTCCCGTTGGCCAAAAGGGGGCTGCCCATCCCCATCACCACCGGCGTCTCCATCATCCCCCATTGCTGTCCCCCTCTTTGACCTGTATGGCTATCCCACAGTCTTTGGCCATGTTGTGCAGGATGCAAAAGGCCAGGAATATCCCACAGGCCTTTGAGGGGCTATACTGTAGGGCACCGCCAGAGGTGTCCAGGCAATGGAAATGTGCTTTCAGCATCCTGAACACCCGCTCGATGACATTGCATGTGGTGGCATGTGCCTCACTGTAGCATTGCTGTGATGGGGTCGTGGGCTGCCGGTAGGGTGTGAGCAGCCAGGAACGGAGTGGGTATCCACTGTCACCTGTGTGCAGAGAGTGGTGGTTAGTGTTGTGTTCAGCTTCAGACTGCCCCAGGTGCTGTGGGCCACACCCATGGCACCTCTGGCCATACTCCCCCATGCCCACGATATGTCAATTCTATTTACATACTCACCCACTAGATGACCTGTGGGGATGTCCCCACTCTCAAATTGGTGGCACAGTGCTGACTGGTGCCAGATGTATGAATCATGTGCTCCCCCAGGGTGTGTGGAACAGACATTGATGATGCGCCCACTGGCATCGCCCACCACCTGGCAGTTGACACTGGAAAAGCCCTTTCAGTTCATGTAGGCAGCCCCCTCCTCATCAGGTGGTGTGCATATGGCCACATGGGTGCAGTCTATTGCCCCTAGCATGCCAGGCATACGTGCTACCATGTGGAACTCCTGTATGTTTGCTGTGCGCTCTGCCACAGTGCTGGGGAAATGGATGTACTCCGCAGCATGTGGCAGCAGTGAGCTGAGGAATTGGTTGAGGATGCATGATGTGACCGACTGTGTTATGCCTGTGGTGTCCCCTGTTGGTCTCTGGAAGCTACCCGTGGCGAGCAAGCACATGCAGGCAGTTACCTTTGTCTCCACTGACAGTGCATGACTCCGTCGTGTGGGTGCCTGCATCACATCACTGTACAGCTCACAGAGCTGCCTCAGTATTGCCCTGTTCTGGTGGTACCGGGCCACAATCTTGGTATCTGTATACAGCTCAAAGCTGGTGTGGGCTCGGTACTGCCTGTTGGGGGCATACCGCCGACGGGCCCTTCCACAGCCACGTCCCCCTGCTGCATGCCTTCTCACCCCCCTCATTATGGCATCCATGTTAAATGTGGCACTGGCCATGTCCCTGGCTTGCATTCCCCCACCAGCAGCTGTTGCTTTGTTACCCCCGCTGTCCTGACTGCTACCTCCCCTGCACCGGGTACACCTATCTGTGCTGGCCTCTGTCTGTGTGTCACCACACACCTTGCCTGTGCCTCTGTTCTGCTGTGGTATTTCCCTTGCCTGCCCTCCTTCTGCCACTTTCTCTGTCCCTGCCTCTCCCTCTGCCTCATGTGGCTTCCCTGTAGCGTTCTTGTGCTTCTTCCTTGCTCCTTTTTATATTGGCTCATTTCCGCTAGTGCGCAACTTCCGCTTGCTCCACTGTTGCGCATTGCGCAAGTCTTTGAACATCGCACTGCACCATTTATGCATGGTTCCTCCCCCTTGGGTTGTGCATGCCTTCATTATTATTGCGCTGTTGCTCAGCATGTTTTTGGTGGCGCAACTGCCACCTGCTGAATATCGCAGCATAGCGCATTTTCGGACTTGCGCTGGCGCAATCCTATTGCGCATGGTGCAACCCTTTTTGAATATCCAGCCCTGTGTGCCCTAGTTTGCAAGAATAGCATTCTCTGTGGTAAAATCCCCAAAAATGACACAAGAGGACCACTGCATCAAAAATATGACACATAGGGTGAGAATGATACAAGCTGAGAAACTGGAATGATGCAAGTTGAGTAAAAAATATGATGCATGGTATGAGATGGGGCAAAATTCTTGCAAGCTGAGTCAACAATACAACCCTTACAGAAATATAGGTGTGCTGTGTACATGCAGAATGCATGCCACATGCTTAATTGTGTAATGTTTGCATGCGGTTCGCATACACAAAGTGAACCTAAATGAACCGGGTCTAAAATGTAAATCAGGTTTGCATGCTGCAAGCTTGACATGTGCACAGCAGATAAGCCAGTGTGAACATCTTCTAAAAATTACATCAGGTCCGCATGTTGCACGCTTGACATGAGAGCAGCAGTTAAGCTACAGTAAACATCAATTGAACATCAAAACAGGTTCACATGCTGCATGCTTGCAATGTGTGCAGCAGCTAAGCTGGTACAAATCTCACCTAAAAAACACATCAGTTTCTATTTCTCATACAACTGCCCACAATTTGTGTCATTAAAATAAAATTTTATTTGAATTCCCATAAAAAGTAAGTAAATTCATTAATTCTGATCCTTTTGCAAGTTGTTTAC
Source organism: Neoceratodus forsteri (assembly GCA_016271365.2). Classification (NCBI taxonomy): domain Eukaryota; kingdom Metazoa; phylum Chordata; order Ceratodontiformes; family Ceratodontidae; genus Neoceratodus; species Neoceratodus forsteri. The sequence goes on along the minus strand of CM057455.1, from coordinate 909,219,741 downwards.
TGGCTTTTGAATGTTGTCATTAAATCACCATTAGTGTGTAAAGTATTGCTTGCTTACTGCATTAAATGCCTAGGATATAGCCAGTCAACCTGCACCATTCCAGATGTATGAAGAGGGGCCTCTGTGTTGTGATGCCTATCATTTTTGTTTTGGACCATGCAAATCCCATATGCATATTTAGTACTACAAATGTGTTTCTCCTTGACTGTCTCATTTCTTACTTTCCTTTTGTCATTCTGTATTGAGCATATACACTATGGCCATGCTCAGCACTCTTCGTGCTGAGTAGGGTCTTGGAAGTATGCACTATACCTCACATTTTCTCACTGAAATGAGGGACATGGACACTCAAAATAAGGGACAATGAGGGACACTAACCCACATGATGATCAGGAAATATCAAGAAACACAGAGATGCAGTACCTCAAAACACAGTGAAAACCATTGCATTAGCACCTGAGAATGAATTGCTATCATTTGGCAGGGCTGCCATTTAGGTAGGGTGGAGCGGGATAGTTGCCCCTGCCCCATATTTGTGCCAAGTTGTTTGTATGGTGTGGCAATAATGGAATTAAATTTGGATTTAATCTTTTGCACAATAAGTGCCCACCTGACCTGTGTGTGCTCACGCTGCAGGTACTCTCCAGACTCGACTATGTCTGTATTGTGTTGTCCACTTTCTCCACCTATTAGAGGAGGCACAATCACATGTGATGTGGATGAGGTCCAGCCAAGAAAGAGTGCATGAGTATCGCAAGTGTGACACTGTCTTTGCTGCAACAGAGTAGACAGACTGCACAGTACACCTTGGAGGATTCAGTGAGCACTGAACTCTCAATAATAGGTTTGTGGCAGCATATTTTTTTGGTCTACTCTTAGTGAGTCTTCATGTCCCCTGGTGGCTGAAGGGGCAGAGGGTGAGCTAGAAGCTAACTCAAGACTTGGCTACCTATTTACTCTATTAGGTGCGCCTTGTAAAAAAAGCAGCACAGACCCCCATGGCAGCAAGCTAAGCTTAGCAGCAGTGGTGACAGCAGTGTGGGTAGCCTTCATAGGCCTTGATCAGTGCAGCCACAGCAGCAACAATGGAAGAAGCAAGCAACCCAAGGTTGGCTGGGTTCGGTTAGTGAGGTGACTTGGTGGCAGACCACACTGGGGATCTGTGATGATTGGTTCTAGCATCCAGCTTCTGGCAGAAGGACAGGAGGAGTGGACTGAAAACTGGGTTGGTGGCACACTGTGCTAAGCTGCATGATTTGGCTTTATAGCTGATAAGTAAACATAAATAATTTGTTTTACAGAGGGGGATTGGAGAAGGAGGAAGGACTGAAACATTTATGTGTTTTTCATGTTTCTTCATCTTTGGGCAGTGTCATGACCCATAGGGGATGGGTACTGAATGGAATGGAGTCTGGGAGAAAAATCGGGACAAAGTTATTTTTTGGGGAGGGGGCAGAACTTCAGCCAGGACAAAAATTGGTTAGTAACTGAGTGGGTTTAAGACAAAATCTGATGCACTGATCTGGGGTATATACAGACAGATCTTATCCATTTGAATCTTTCCTGATTTGCATATTACTTTTCAGTCAGAACAAATAAGTTGTACCTTTTAGAGATGTAGCAAACATTCTAGAGCTGTCCCTTGAATTCATGGACAATTGAGCAGTATAGTATGCACAGACTATTGGAGACCCACTGTAGTCAGGCTACAGCGCCTCCCCCCCAGTGAAGCTGACCTCCACATCCCCACGCTCAGGCACATTATGACAAACGACAAAGGAGACTGCAGGGGTGTGCCCCATTGAAATCAATGGGGGTAGTTTTCTATTACTATTTTATACATTATTGATGGAGAGTTGGAGATTAATGAAGGTCACTGCTCGACTAACAAGGGCCTTGTTGGTAGAATAGTGGCTTTCATTATTCTCCAACTCACCATCATAATGTACAAAATAGTAATAAAAAATAACTCAATTCATTTCAAGGGGGTACACCCCAGCACTCTAACCCATGGATATCATCTCTTAAAGACTCCTGCCTCTGACTCCCTAGTACACAAGTAAGAGACTTTTTACTTGTATCTATACTTGTGGGTTGTCTGTAGCAGCATGGCCATACCCACTACAAAATGAGTGCACGGGGGACTGGTCATGTTGATGTGTCAAGTTATTGCTACTTTTGTGTTTATGGTTACCACTTGTCCTAATTTTTGCAGGACAGTCCTGATTTGGACAGTTGTGCCCTGCAAAAAAAAACATGAAAAATACTACGTATTCTGACATCATAGTAGAAAAAAATGTTTTCTGACTTTCCTCTAAATATTGCAAAAAAAAAAAAACCTTAACTAAAATACCTTAAAATGATAAAGAACACTAGAAACAACTATACGACTACAATACTTAGTCTTAAACATGATAATTTAGAGAAAACAAGTTTGTTGCATTGGTTGAGGTTACATATTGTCCTGCAAAAAATCATGTTTCAGCATGTAATGCCTCACTTTGGGCTTCTTAAAAGGTAGTAACCCTATTTGTGTTTGCACATTAAAGTCTGCTTGCATGGAAGCATTCAAAACTATGGAGAGAAAATAGTAGGAGTACAGGCCAGACAGAAGTAATTAAGTGGTTTTGTGGGTAAGTTTGTGTATTGGGGTTGGAAAAAGCACTTGTGTTTCCATTGGTATGTGTGCTACAGTTCAACTGTGAAACTGAGATCAGTAAGAGAAGAATAACAGTGGCTACAAGCATGACACATACGTGCAGATATAATCAGATACAGTATGTATTGAAGTACAAGTGAGCCATACAGTATGTGTGCAGGTAGTATGGCTTAGTGGTTAAAGGCACTGAACTGCAAGTCAAGAGACTTGGAGGCATAAAGACCAGGATTTGAATTTCATCAATTCCCACTTGTGTAGTCACTTAACTTTTACATGTGCAGTGACCACTTGCTTTTTGCATGCATGCCACATGCATGCAGTCTTTATCATGGTTTCCATACTTGTTTGCTGCATGCATGCTATATGCATGCATTCGGTTCCAATTTAACATTTAAATCATACTTGCAACATGCATATCACTTGGGTAGTTTTATGTGTGCAGCATGAAAAAATTTCATATAATTACTTCTGTAGGGGAATGCATGAGTCAGATGGTACAAGTTGAGTCAAAAATACGATGTACTGTGTGAGGGAGAGATGGAGCAACAATTGGTGCAAGCTGAGTCAAAAATTAAATGCATAAGTGAAATGGAGCAAAAATGACACAAGTTAAGTCAAAAATATGATGCATGGAGTGAACAAAATGATGCAAGCAGAGTCAGAATTTATGGTGGATGAAATGGCATCTGGAAGCAAGAATTATGATGTCTACAATGCAGGACTCTTGCATCAGAATGCCATTCATAGTACCATAGTCAGGTCTGCTTGCCTGCTGGGTTCCTTTGTATATGCTCTAGTGTCAGATCAGCTCTGGCTGGTCTAACAGCAGCATGCATCCTTGCACAACGTCAACAGCTTCTACCTTAGAAACCCCCCAAAAGGGGATGGTGAATAATGTTTTGATGCAAGCCCTGTTGCAACATGGCACACCCATTGTTTTGATGCAAACCTGATGCAAGCCACTTTGGTGTAGGCAGTTCTGCTTTTGATGCAAGCAGTGTTAGAAAAATGGAATTGACACAAGTTTTGACAGAGCTTGCTCCTTGTGTCATTCCTTCCTGGCGTAAGCACCATGTGTTATTCTCTGACCTTTGAAAATTGAGCCAATTGACTGTAATTTAAAAATCCCCCAAGACTCTGGTCTCAACAGTTGTTTCAATCTGTCACTTCCTCGAAGAGGTGGAAGATCCATTCAAGTACTGTGAATTTTAGCCCCCTGCTGTAACAGTTATGCACCCTGGCAAAATGGTCTCCAACTAAATTCTCCTTTTTGCCATGCCTAATCTCTTGAAGATGTTCAATAATACATTCCTTCACAGGGTGGATTGTTTTCCCTAAGTGGTCTTTTTGGCAGTGGCAGACCAGAGCATACACTACATAGGAACTGTAAACATCTATACCGAATTTGCAAGATACATACTTGTCACCCCATGCATAGGACACCACTGTCTGCTATGCAGAGAGCTAGCATGGATACATCTGGAGGTCAGGAGACAGATACACACTATTAACCTTCAGGGGACATATAATATCAGAAATAACACTACTGGCTGAAAACCTCCTTAAGAATAATGAGAAGGGCGCTCTGAGTATTGTTCATGCTGGTGCTACCAACATTCTACAGGATTCAGCAACTAGAATAAAACAAGGCTATGTAGTTCTGTCCAACAAACTCCTTGAACTAGGCTTTCAATTTGCTTTCTCTGAAATTCTGCCAATATCTAAATGCTAACCATACTATACAGCTAAAATAAGGGAGGTTAACAATTGGCTAAGATACTAGTGCTTGAAACAAAATATTAGGAGCATTACTCATTGGAAGAACTTTGATCAAAGAGCTGAACTTTTCTGCTGGGGTGGGCTCCATCTAAGTAGAAAAGGAAAAGCTAAACTTGGTAAACAACTAAATCATTGTATTATCCAACTTTTAAACTAATTTACAGGAGAGAGAGTTTGGATGTTACAAACTCTCTAAAACCAGGATCAATCTTATTATCTGAAAGAAGTAATGGATTGATATACCCATGGAATAAATAACTAGATAAACAAGATGGAATAAAAAGTAAAATGAGTAACAACTTGAAGCTACTTTTAACTAATGCTCAAAGTTTAAGGAACAAAATGGATAAATTAACCAGTATCATGATAATGAATGACATAGATATCTGCTTCATCACTGAAATGTGGTTTTCTGAAGAAGAATGGGGTAGTTCAACTCCTGACTACATACGTTTTCATAAGCATAGAACTACCAAGAGAAGTGGTGGAGTTGCACTGTTTATTAAAGAAAGTCTGAAGCCATTTGAAATCCACCCAGAAGGAATTCAAAATTATGAAAATGAGCTGATATGGACTAAGGTGTCACTTTTGACCAATAGTTTGACTATTGGCTTAGGCTATAGATCACCTAACTTAAAAATAGAAGAAACTATTCAATTCTTAAAAAAGATAGAAGATTTGAACATGTTTGGTGACACTATCTTGATGGGTGACTATAACTTTCCCAATATCGATCGGAAATCTGGGACAGGAACTAGTACGATAGAAAAGAAATTTATCGAAATTATGCTTCAGAATAACCTTGAACAAAAAGTTCATACAGCAACAAGAGAAAAGAATATACTTGATTTATTCTGTGTTAACTTTGATATAGGAAAGAATAGTCCTCAAGTGCTCCCCGGGAGGAAGTGACCATATGATTATTCAACTAGTAATTCCAGTAAACAAAACCAAACTGTTTAATGGGGTCACTACATTCAAAAATGATCATAAAGCAGACTACCCTAACATACAAAAATATCTTAACAACTGGGACTGGAAAGTAGCACTAAAAGGGCAAAATCTTGAAAATACATAGAGAATTTTAAATGACAAAATCCAGACTTGTGTACAGAGGTGTGTTCCCGATAGAAAAAAATATAATAACAAGAAAAGGATACCCATATGGTAGAATATGAAGATACAAAAGAGTATTAGAAAGAGAAATAAATCCTATAAAAAATAGAAAAGGAAACCTATTGAGCTCTATCTCTGTAACTACAAAACGGCCATTAAGAAATGTGCAAATCTAATAAGGATAGCAAAACAGGGAATGGAAAAAGAGTTGGTGACTAAAGTTAAAGATAACAAAACAAATTCTTTAACTATATAGGTTCACTTAAAAAATGCAAATAATAATGTAGGCCCAATACTAACAGATAATGGAGTAATTCAAAATGAAAGTGACATGGCTATGGTTATTCAATCAATACTTCTTAAGTATTTATGATACTGAGCAGCCTAAATCACTTAAAATACAACTACAGGATGTGGATTGTGTGCCTTTTTCAGCTGCAGAAGTGTCTGATGTGATTAAAAATATCAAAACATTGAGCTCCCCTGGACCTAATGGTCTTAGCCCAATACTCTTAAAAGAACTTGCAGTTCAGCTGGTTGGTCCAATTACTTCCTCTTCAATGCCTCGCTATCTGAGTGAAAATAATACAAGAATGGAATAAGGCCATGGTTATTCCAATTTTCGCAGGTGGTGACAAACAGGATATTAAGAACTATAGGCCAATCAGTTTGACCTCTGCCTTGGGAAAGCTGCTTGAAAGATTAATACAAAAATGTATCACAAATCATTTATATCAGACTGGACATATAGATCCTACACAGCATGGCTTCTGTCAGGGAAGGTCTTGTGTTACCAATTTGATAAGTTTTTTTGAGCCAGTGAATGCGGCATTGGATAAGGGAATATCTGTGATGTGGCATATTTGGACTTTTCTAAGGCTTTTGACAGAGTCTCTCACATAATCATAGAAGAATTAATTAAACTCAAATTGCATCCAAATATAATCAGCTGTATAAAATCATGGCTGGTAGATAGAAAACAAATTGTTGCAATTAAGGGGTATATGTCCGAATGGGGCCATGTGACTAGTGGTGTGCCACAGGGCTCTGTACCTGGACCGTTATTGTTTAATATGCTAGTGATATCAATGCAGGTTATTACTGGGCTTTGGATGAGTAAATATGCCGATGATTGTAAAATCAGTGGTATTGTCACAGATCAGGCTTCTGCCACCCTATTTCAACATAATTTAGAACTACTGGCATTATGGACCAAGGAACACAAGCTCATATTTAATGAGTCTAAATGCAAAATCATGCATTTAGGTAGAAACAACCCGTGCTATGATTACACATTAAATGGTGTTCAACTAAAAGTTACCGATGATGAAAGAGACCTCAGCGTTCATATCACACCTGATCTTAAATCTGATAAACACATAAATGCAATAACAAAAAAATGCTATGGAATCTATCACTGCATTTTGAGAAATATAAAGAGCCGAGATCCTGAGATTATAGTTCCTTTGTACACCTCTCTGTTTAGACCTCGTCTGAAGTACTGTTCTCAGTTCTGTGCTCCTTATACTACCGAAGGTAAAAAGAAAATTGAGATGGTACTAAGGAGACTAACCAAAAAGGTTATTAATATGAATAATAAATCTTACAGAGTACGACTAAATTAATTAAATCTGTTCTCTATGGAATATAGGAAAATGCAAGGTGACCTACATCTGGCTTTTAAAGCTTATCAGAATGAAGCTCTTGTACATACATTGGGTTTGCAAAAGCATAGTACAGAAAAGTTTAAATACTAGGTCACATATGTGTAAATTAAAGGGAGAAGTGAATAGAACTACAAAAAAGGAATCAGTGGTATAACCAACAGATTATTACATTATGGAATACACTTCCTTGAGATGTAGTCAACAGTAAACATATGGAAACATTTAAAATTAGATTGGACAAATACATGAAAGAAAGTTTTATTACCACTATTAAACATGGGGATAAGTTCTCTAAAGGACTTTTGGTCTACAGAACTTGAAACCCCTTCTATGACTCTATGACTCTAACCTCATGTTCATTATATACAAAAAGCGCCTCCCAGAGTATATTCTGAACAAAATAGAACCCAAACCAATCAACAAGTCCACCCAGAGATCAGCCAACAGCCTGGAATACAGGATCCGACAGGCAGCCTCAAACATAGGAAGGTTGTCTTTCCTGATTAGGGGACCCTCAGCCAGGAACTCCTGCCAGTACTCCTCAGGCCAAACAACAGGCCTATAAGATGAGACCCCATCAAAAAGTGGCACTCTAGTGAGGCTAGGAAACCCCTAATCTGCTGCCCTGACTTTGACAAGGGATAATGTCAAACAGAAGCCCAACCTACTTGACCTCCTCCATCCCAACCTGGCACTTACCCACCCAGCACCTAGCACCTATCCCAAGATGCCCTCCTTTATATCCTTTCCACAACAAGCAACATGAATACTTACCCAAAACTTTTAATTTTCAATCCAACTGTAGTCTGTACTGCCTCATAATGTCTGACAATTTACAGCAGACCCTATCACTCTGTTAGTGCCTCTGTTGTGCCCTGTCTTATATTGTTTGTGATAAATACCAATGACCACTTTGTCAACCCTGTACCCTTCTATACAATGATTTGTATATTGTAATTATGTATATTGTAATAATGTAATCCTATGATCTTGTAACCTCGAATCCTGCCTATGGTACCCATTGAAAAGTCTCGGCTCAGTTGGGGTCTGACCATGTTCATATCATGTGACAATGAATGTGAATAAAATTTACTACTACTTCCTACTTACAACAGTTTACAAAATGCTTGACGTCCACTGTTAGATCTAGTGTGAGATGTTTAAACTGACCTTCAGTTAATGTATGCTTGCATACAGTGCCTCTACCACATTTATGGAACCCCTTAGGGGGTGGGGTAACCAAGAGGTGCATGGTTGTGGTGAGGGGTCAAAGTAAAAATGACTTGGAGACAAAAGATTCTTCAGATTTTTGGTCCTACTGAACATGATCCTTGAACTTTGCAAAAATGCCCTGAACTGAATATTAGTCCAAAATATGCCAATGTTTTAACAACATTTCCTTAATCTTTGGGGGCAATTCTGGTATATTAGATCACCGTATGGAGTGATTGGTTCTATGTATTCTCCTTATTTGTTGGTGCTAGAAGGCCCATTTGCTCACACTGCTTTGCCTTATCAAAGGTCATATTCAAATCCTATTTAAAATATCCTCTTTAAGATGGTCTTTCTTTCAAGTCTTCTGACTGTACATTGAAATGTGCCTCTGAACTGCAGTTCCTCTTGAGGCAGAGGAACTGCCCTGGGGGATGTTTTTACCAGTGCACGTGGATGGGTACTACTGGCATGTAAAATGGTATTACTCTCCAAGGGTTTACAAAAGCATCTTGACCCTACTGACATGTCACTTTGCTCAAATCAAAGAACTGGATGTTTGACTCCTGAATATTATATGTAAATGACAGATTTAACCTGTTTGTTCTCAAATTCTCCACAACTGACACAGCCTGTTCCTTAGTACCCCTCCACACAACTAGCACATCGTCAGTGTACCTGTACCAATGCACCACCAAGACAAAAATATTATTCTTTTGATTAAAAATAAACCTTTCTTCTAACCCCCAAAAAGATTTGCATATGAGGGGACCATTGTTGCCCCTATTGTGGTATTCTTTTTCTGTAAATAAAAGTTATTGTGAAAAGCAGAAAAATTGTGCATCAAAATAATTTCCAAAAAAAGCAAAAATATGTGGGGGTGGTGGGGGCATTGGTACAGGAACATTTCTCTAATTAGTACTGAAGTGCTTCCAATCCTGAATGGTGTGGAATGCATGCCTAGAGTGAACACACACCTATTCCTATCCACCTAAAATGATCTCCCAATTGACTTCAGACCCATGCTGTCCCGGGTATCAGATAGGAATGTGCCTCTTGGCTGCAAAAAGAAATCCAAAATTGTCAACACATGTTGGGTAAGTGAACCTAAACTGAAACAATAGGTCTACCTGGAATTCTGGATTTCATTGCCTGGGTCTTTGAGGGAGGACCCCTCTGTGGAGATTTTCAAAGCGGTTTAAAAACCTTTCTGTTTTGACAAGCATTGAGGAACATGGGAACATAGGAAAGTGATGGCAGAATAGGACTTCCAGGCCCACCTAACTGCCCATTTGCCTACCATCCCCTAGGTGTGCCCCAGTTCCCCTCTCCTTTCAGCAGCCCTCTATGTCTGTCCCAAGCCCTCTTGAACCTCCCCCCACTGTATTCTCACCCACCACTCCCATTGGCAGCCATGTCCATGTGACCACCACCCTCTTGGTAAAGAATCCTGATCTTGCCCTGAAACCTACCCCCCTCGAGCTGGAGATTATATTTGGAGTTTAATAATTGCTAGTTGGAGTTTGGACATTTGTATGTAATTCAGTGAGTGTTTTAGAAACATAAAAACATGGAATTTGTCACAGCAAAGGACCACTTGATCCACCCAGTCTGCCTAAATGGCCCCAGCCTAGTCTGTCTCCACAGATGTCCTCCCCTGCCCATTTTCTAATATGCCCCTATGTCTATCCCATGCATGCTTGAAGCCCCCTACTGATTTTGCCTGTACCATATCCACTGGCAGTCTATTCTAGGCATCTACCACTCTTTCAGTGGTGAAGTACATCCTCACATTACTCCTAAATCCCCCCCGCTTCATTGCATGCTGTCTGTTTCTGATGCTCTCCCTCATTTGAAAGAGACTCCCCTCCTGCACTCTTTTCACCCCATGAGGTGCTTCTAGGTATCTATCATGTCCCCCTCTTGCTTTCCTGTCTTCCAGAGTGTATATGTCAAGTAGAGATGGGTGAAGTTGGGAAAATACACTCCACTAATTGATCCACGAATTTAACACAATTTGCAGATTAATTTGTGGCCGTGAATTATGATGTTCCAACCGAGAAAGTGCAAAATTCCACCTGTGAAGTGTGGAATTTCACCCGCAAAGAAACATAGAAACATAGAAACATAGAAGTTGACGGCAGATAAGGACCGCAAGGCCCATCCAGTCTGCCCATTTCTTTTTCTACCTTATAAATGTGCCATCGGCCTTTGCTGTGTCAGTGACCTATCTATTCATAGTCATTTGTATTGCTCCCTTATGCCTATCCCATGCCTGTTTGAAGCCCTGCACTGTATTCATAGCCACCACTTCTTGTGGTAAGCTATTCCATGCATCTACCACCCTTTCTGTGAAAAGAATTTCCTCCATTCCCCTTAATCGGCCTCCTCTATTCTCATGCTGTGTCCTGTTGTCCTGCTATTTTTCTTATATTTAAACATGTTAGACTCTTTCACCTTGTTTATGCCCTTAAGGTGTTTAAATGTCTCGATCATATCACCTCTCTCCCTCCTTTGCTCAAGGGTATACATATTGGAAGTGTGGAATTTCACTGCAAATGGTGGAATTTCACCATTTGCTGGCAAAATTCCACCATTCGCTGGCAAAATGCTGCTACTAGTGGGTGAAATTCTGTATTTCAAGGTGAAATTTTGTCAAAAAAAAATGGCAAAGCCAGGTAGTACAATTTTTAGCCTAGGATCAAAACTTCACAGATTGCATTGTGGAGGCAAATTTCCAAACTTTGCCAGAACTTCGCCAGTGAATTTAAATTTCGCTGCATCTCTAATGCTGAGATCCCTCAGTCTCTCCTCCTAGGGCTTTTGGTGCAATCCTGCACTATTAGTTGCCCTCCTCTAGACCACCTTCACCCCATCTATGTCCTTTCTGAGATGCCACCTCCAGAACTGGACACAATAGTCTGGGTGGGGTCTCACCAGCGAGGGATGTAGTGGCAGCACCACCTCCCTCCTCCTCCTCCTGCTGGAGATACCTTTTCCTATGCATCCCAGCATCCCACTGGCTCTATCCACTGCTTTGTTACACTGCTCTGCCACTTTGAGGTCATCGGATATGATAACACCAAGGTCCCTTTCCTGTTTAGTGACTGACAGTACCTCCTTCTCATCCTATACTCGGTTCTTCGGTTCCTATGCCCTAAAAGTCTGAAATCAGTTGGCTGGAATCAAAAATCTGACCCTTTGCTTGTAATTTTCAAGACACATCCAGGGCACAGCTCTTGCCCACTTTCCTTTCCTCTAGCTTCTAATTATGGTGTCCTAATTGACATTCCCAGCTTAGTAACTTATTTACTTCACAGAAGGCCCTGAGCGGAAGTCAAATATTAAGTTCTGCTCCATAGAATGCAGCTCTTCACAAGCATTATTAGTCTCTTGCAAGCTGCTCATCAGACACAAGTTCATTATTTAACAAATATAAAGAAATGTCAATGCTGGTGTTATATCCTTATTGTTATGGCCTGGTCATCTGAATCCCTCTTAGGAGAGTCTAGAAATAGCCTCTGTTCATCTGTGGCCCTTAGATCAATTTGTAAAGGTATTCTTCTCATCTAGTGTCCGCTTTCATGGCCCAATCCTTCCTCTGAAAATGATTCGAGAACATGAAAATCCTCTTGGCAGTCCAGAATTGCATGTTCAGTAGAGCCATTCTTTGTGTGTATTGGTTATTCTGACTGCTCAGTTGCCATTATGAAGTAGTTTAGTTCTTCTCATTATATTGAATCCTACTCTGCCAAGAGACACCCCTTTTTTTATTAACAAAGTGCAAAGTTAGATTTAATTTTTGAAATATATTAAGACATTCTACTTGCACTGAGAAAGTGTTAATTAGGTGAGAGTGGCAAAAGTTCAAAACCCTTCTCAGAACACACTCTTGTGCTGCAGTTAAACAAATGACTGTCAGATTTATTATTTATTTTCCTGTGTCTTGCATTTTGATTTGTACATGGTGGTTTTTGGGCTTTCTCCCTCCTCATTTGCCCCATCTCTTCTTTCTTTTACTCTCTTTTTTTTTGTATTTACATTCAATTTCTTAGGGGGCTGTTTGCTTTTTTCTGTTTCAGGAATCGGCCTAAAACGTCTATACAACAATTCTCAGCTCTAGTTTCAGAGGCCACTGAATTAGTGCTTTATTTTCTAGATGAGCTTTGTAATTCTTGTACTGACTGATCACCATAAATATTCCCCTTTCAGTTCCCTGTATTTTGATTGCTGCTTCTGCATCTGAACCTTGACCTATAGGGATTACAATCTCTACTGGCAGATCTGGAGGGTCTTTCCCATCCAAACACTTGTCCAGAGAGACATTCTTTTTTTGTCTCTGAGAAATGTGTTCCTTTTATGATCTGAGACCTCCCATTCATGCTTTTGTAATACTTTACAAAGTTTCTTCTTTAATGCAAAATTAGCACCGTCTTTAAATTTGCAAAGCTCAGTTTGTATACTCTGTATTTCCTCCTTTGCTTTCTGGTAGTTTCTTTTGTCCTCTTTTATAAGTATTTCATCTGAAGGGCCCCATACTGCTGTTCTCTAGGGCAGGCATGGCCTTAAATGTCCCCGCTAGTGGTCACTCTACTCAGGCTGTGGTGCAGATTGTGTTGATGATGTGCTCCCAGTGCTTAGTATCCAGTGGGTACACAAGGGGACTGATGTCATGTGCCCTCAGAGGGATGCTAGAGGAGGGTGGGATGGTGGTGCTATGTGCTGTGTCTGTGTGGGTGACCTTGTTCTTGTATTCTCCACTGTCAGCAGTTCAGCTCCATTTCCTGTACCCTTTTCTGTGTAGTTTCCTGTGACCACAGAAGAATGATGAGCTGCTGTCCTCTCCCTGACATTTTCTCTTGGGGTATGCCACCAAAAGCAACTGATAGGTGTAAGTATGCATTAGTGTGAATGAATATAGTGACTGTGCAGTATACTGCTTAGCTGGTGCTACCTGATGTCAGCTTATTGCTGTGCCAGTATGTGAGCATGTTGCCACTGTAGGAGCTGGCTATCCCTGTGTGCCCCATTCTACAGGGGACTGACTATTCTGTTTCCTCCTCAGTGTTATGGGCAGGCTGGGCAACATCTGTGGGTAGATACCACATCCAAATCAAGCAATATCCAGTGTACCCCCCCAATGTTGCCCGATAGATTCTGCAATTCATTTTTATTCCATTTTTTTGCTCACTTCCTTCTTCTTAGCCTGACCACTGATGGAAAGGTGACTACCTCATAGATCAGGTCCCTACTCTTTCACTTTACCATGCCAACATGGGTTGTGGTACCACTGCTCTCGCTTTCTGTCCTATGTGGAAACCATACTCAGGCCTCATTTGTTTAAACTGAGTGCTAAACCATAAGGAGCTCACAGTTGGCAAGCGGGGGAGCTTGCTAAATAGAAGAAGGACACACCTCTCCTAGTTATTTGAATCATTAAGGGCATAGCAAACTCAACCCTGGCTAACTCACTGAGAATTAATCACATTTCTTATACATTTTTCTGAAATTTTACAGGAGTGCTCATGGAGTGCTCTTTGGTCACTCATGGAGCATGGCCATCATCAGAATAAAAAAAAGAAAAAATCATTGATGCAATCCCTGATGTCAGTTGTGCACTGTATTTCTTCATTGCTGAATTCATGCAGCTGCTTGAGAAACATACTTCCCTGACCAGGTGCAGAGTCAAAGACCTGAAGTCAAACTGGCTATCTAGAGGCCTTTTCAAATTAATGATGGCTAGGGATACAGCATGGACACACATAAAGAACCACACCCCAGACCCTGTTGGGAAGCCTACAGGCACCTGAGGAACAAATGCAAGTATGAACTCAATCTAACCAAGAGTTCATATTTTAAAGTGCAACGGGGCACCAGCCATTGTGACCCTAAAATATTCTGGACATGTATCAACAACATACTTAACCCTACAACCACTGAGGCCCCCATGACCATCGAAGTCAATGGTACTAATGAAACTGATCCAAACACAGAAGCAGACTTCTTTAACAACCATATTGGCAATCTGGAAAAATGTAATCATCCTGCCATATATGGGGAGCCCCAAAATATTGCATGCAAACCATACTCAGAAACGACCTCTCCTGTTTTGTACCTAAAAAGGGTCACCACTATGAAAATCCAAAAATTGTGGGTCTGCTTAAATTCAGATAAATCTGCTAGCAGCGCTGGATTGCCTCACAAATTTCTCAAGTTAGCCGTACTGCACATTAAATACCAATCACCAAGATTTTTAATCTCTCATTTGAGACCAAAACAGTCCAGACATTTAGAAGACAGTCACAGTAGTACCTCTATTTAAAATAAGCAAAAATGTGGTGCCTGGACTACTGCAGGCCCATATCCATTCTCTCAGTCCTAATTAGGATACAAAAGAAGATCATTCATAACCAACTCATATCTAGACCAGAATAAGCTCATCTGTGAGGATTGACTTGGTTTTAAGAAGGGTCATGCAACCTGCACTGCACTGGTCAGCTTCATGGACTCTGTGCACCAAGCTTTGGACACAGAGTTAATGACAGGTACAGTGCTCATGTACCTGGCCAAAGCTTTTGACCTGGTAGAACACAGACTCCTATTAAAAAACTTGACACCCTGGGGTTGGGACCAGCAGCAACACAATGGTTTGTGAACTACCTACAAAACAGGTCTCAAGCAACTAAGCTTGGCAAAGTAACCTCTGGTACCAATACCATAACCCATGGTGTGCCACAGGGTTCTATACTTGGATACCTCCTGTTCACAGTCTTCATCAACATCCTACCCAGGGCGTGTTCATCTGCTAAAGCCCTACTTCACGCAGACAATGCCACTGTCTATGTACATGGTAGAGACATGGCTAAAATCAACAAAACCCTTGAACTACATTTCCACTCTCTGCAACGTTGGTTCCTTATAGAAACATTAGTCCTGAATTTTCTGAAGTGGAAAACTATGGTCCTTGGCTCAGCTCCCAAATCAAAAGCTGCTCACAAGACCTTAGTGTTTGTACCCTAGATGATACCCATTGGTTGTTGAATTTAAATACCTAGGCATAATCCTTGATGCTTGCCTCTTTTTTGATAATCATCTGAACAGCACTATTAAGGTTGTGTCCAGAAACTGGGGCAGCTTTATGGCATCCAAAGGCTCCTCACAGCAGACACTAAAGTAAGGAGTGCACAAAGCAGCCTTCTCCCACTACTAGTCTATGGTGCCATCATAACATATGCCACACAAAATACTGTATTGACAAAGAAAAAAGCCATTGACCCCAAAGTGGCCAGATTTGCCACCTCTCAAGGTCCCAGGTTCTGTCACTGTACCAGTCTTGAGCAGCTCAGCTGGTTGAAACCAGAACACAGGTCCCAACTTATACTTGCCAACTTTGTATAAAAGACAGCATGGAAACATTCCTCAGTTCCTCAAAGAGCTGTTCACACATGTCAGCATCACACACTCCCATTCTACAGTGAACAATTCATCAATTATTAAGCTTATGTGAGCAGGGATGGGTCAGAAATCCTTCAGTTACTGAGCTGCCTCCCTCTGGAATGCCATGCCTACTCTTATCAGATGTCCATCCTCTTCCAAAGCTTTTACTCACAAAATGAAAGATTATCTGCTAAACCTTAATGCAAGCTCTCGTTTCTTGTAAACTTGCGTCCTGCATTAAATTATAGCCAGACCAATCACTACTATAAAACTCACTGCACATAACATTTGTTATTTATAATCTCCATGCTTATTACTACACTTTGTAAAATGCAAAACTGTATCACTTTACTGTACCATATGTTGTATTCTATTTCCCATTATTTCTTGCTGCTGTGTCATGTACTGTAACATTATTCTGCTGTTTTATTTAATATACTTGTAGTGTTTGGGTCATGCCTGAAAAAGGTGCCTAGCACCAGCATACCTACTCAACATAATATAAGTACAAAAATAAATAAACAAGCTGATAACCAAATAACACCTTTCCATAAAGCAAAAAAAAAAAGAAAAAAAAATGGTTCTTAGGCAACTGAAGGTGTTTAAGTTCATACAAGTGTGGCATTTCTCTTTCAACATTTCTCAGTAAAATTACCACAGCAGTAGGGGTCTTATTTACTGAAATATCAAAAGCAAAAGTCACAGCAATATACAAACATTAACACTTATTCAAAATATACAATAAATGTATAAACAGAAAAAAAATATATAACCACCATATCATAAACACTTACACAGCAATAGGGTAATTTCCTTGGAGTCCTGACCAAATGCCCCCATTCACTAAAATACCACCAATGGCTAAATCTGGTCTATTCTGAGTTTATTTCCATCTGTACCTCCCCCTGGGATGATGCTGAAAATAAGAAGCATTGGCTCCCCTTCCATTCCCAGTCAACACAGAAAGAAAGAAAGAAAGAAAGAAAGAAAGAAAGAAAGAAAGAAAGAAAGAAAGAAAGAAAGAAAGAAAGAAAGAAAGAAAGAGAGAGATAGGGAGAGATATAGAGAGATCCCAGATGGTAGAAGAGGGGAGAGAGCCATGGGATCAATGAAGAGTGTGACTCTTGTGCGAATGCTCCCCTTTCCCAAAGGAGGTGGGCTGGATTGCCACCGGGCATGTCTCCTATGTGGCTGCACACTCTCAACCAGGGAGGGCAGCAGGATCACTGCTGAGTGCAGCTCCTATTGCTACTGCTGTGGGGGGGACCAGTATGGACCATCTCAGCAGGGGATGCTGCTTAGGTCACTGCTGCTCCTGCTAGGGGACCAGTATGTCCTGCCTTGGCAGTAGGCAGCTGGTTGGGCACTTGCACCTACCTCTGGCCCTAATCACAACTCCTCTATCAGTCAGTGCTGACTTCTCAACATCCCTTGAACTGCTGATCCTTTGACCATGAGCACATTGAAAGGAAAAAGGCTAATTAATTTCAATGGGTAATTCATTTCATTGTTTTTTTTCCTTCAATTATTAACTTTTTGTTTTGTAACATTTGTTCTACTTTTTTTCTGTTAAGGTCTTTGTTACCCCCACCCTCATGAATCCAATATGGTATAAACTTTCGAACCTCCCCAAAACAGGTGTTTGCTGTATATGTCAGCATCCATCACAAACACCCATTTTGGGGGTTTGAAAGTTGACAACCATAGGGTTAGTGAGGGTGAGGCTTAAAAAGATCTCAACAAAAAAAGTTGGAAAAATATTAAAAAAAGAAAAAATTATGAATTAATTAAAGAAAAATAAAAATTGAAATGAATGTCCCATTAAAATGACTGGGACCTAGCATTTCAATGTGGTCTGCAGTCAGAGGAGGAGCCCATCGAGTATATTAAGGAGTCAACATAGAGGGACAGAGGAGCCACTATGAGGGACAGAGGTGAGTGCCAGTGGGAAGGTTGGGGTTAGGGTGCTCAGATGGTCGGAAAGGGTGGGGAAGTTCATTGATTTTTATACAGCTTGGAAGGGAGGAGGGATACTGCTGGTGGGATTTGGCACCCACTGCAAGCAATTATGTGTATGGTAGGGGAAAGGGTTGCAGCAAATATTGTGAGAGGAAGGTGGCACGGTGCAGAGAGGTTCGTAGAGGGTGGGAGGTACACTCAGCCCACTTGGCAGGCAGCCAAGGAGCCACTTCTGGCAGTATTTAAAATGATTTTGAGTGGCTTCAAGCAGCAGCAATAAAAGCCAACTGGGCAGGAATGATCTTGAGCCAACCAGGCAACCACAAATAAAGCCCTCTCATCGTACATAATCTGTAGCCTTTGCAAGTGGCAACAACTTAAACCTGCTCAGTGGCCACGATCTACAGCCACCATGAGCAGCAGCAACACAAACTCACTCAGATGGCACAGGAAATGGTAAGGGGAAAGTGAGCCAGACAGGGTGCTTAGGTGTACAGCATCATCAAAAATAACATAACCCAGCATGTTCATTGAAGCTGTGGAAGTCCATTAAAAGTTGAACCTGCATCATCATCCAGATTAACCACCGCTGGCTTCAGTCTGATTTCAAGACACCTCACTGGCTCACTATCTGACACACCTACAGAACCTGCTTTTCTCCACTAAAACTAAACCAATGCATTTGCTTTGCATTCTAAAATCAAAGATAAATCAAAGTACTAAGGGTACTGAGTGGTGCCAGGGTATGAATGTGCCATATTTGTATATTAGAAAGACACATATACATGCTCAGCAATGTACATGCAGATGCTGCACAATACAGATACAGTACACACATGCATGTACCCACATACATACACCTCACAGAATAAGCAAACATACACCACACAATACACAAACTCAGAACTTTTAACCTGATCTGTTCCTACACAATGGCCTCTGGAGTCAGCCTGATCCTTTGTAACAAAAAAGTTCTCAAGAACTGTGATTGATGAGACTCCACTACTCACTCTAGTGACTGGTTAATCTCAATGGAGAGGGGCAGTTACATTTTTTGTGTTCTTCATTCCTAGATCTGTAATGGTCCCATGGTTGTAAAACGTAATCCAAGCTCCAAAAACACAATCACTAATATCAGCAATGACATCTAAAACTTTTCCTAACAATAATTGCATGCTAACAACATAAATTGTAGTGAAAAAGAAAAAATGTTCAGTACTGGGAATTGAATCCAGACCCCCTGCCAACAACTGTCCAAGTGTTCTGCCATTGTACTATCATGTGATGGGAGAAAATATTTTAAGGCAGAGATGCATGCTAACAACATAAATTGTAGTGAAAAAGGAAAACAATGTTCTGCACAGGGAATTGAACCTAGGCCTCCTCCCAACTACTGTCCTGGTGCTCTGCCTTTGTGTTATTCCAAATGTAGGACAAAAGGTTTCTAGACAGTAGTGCATGCTAACAACATACACTGTACTGAGAAAGAATCAAATATGCAATACTGGGGATCAAACCTTGGCAACCTCCCAATAACTGTCCTGGTTCTCTGTCACTGCACTATGGTTGGCATGGTGGAACAGAAGGTTTCTAGACAGATGCATGCTTCTGTAAAGCATATACTGCACTGATTGCAGAGCATACACACACACACACACACACACACACACAACAAACACAGAGCTGCAGTGGCATTTAGTAATGAACAGTCTGTCAACTGAAAGTAATGATTTCCACCAAGTTGCATTGAAATCTAGACAAGCCTGAGCTGGAACTAATTAAGTTGACTACAACATGCTGTATTACTAGCAGGTCAGTGCTCTGAGAATCTGCTTTTTAGCTCTGCTGAAACCTATAACTGACATCAGCAATGACATCTAACAATTTCTCTCATACAACATACATTGTAGTGCAAAAGACAAATGTGCATTACCGGGGATCAAACTCGGCTCATGTTCCAACTACAACCATGGTGCTTTGCCACTGTGCTCTCCTTTCACATGGTGAAACAGAGGGTTTCTGTACAGATTCATGCTATAGGAAAACACATTCTTCATTGAGTGCAGACCCCCTAACACACACACACACACACACACCTGCAGTGGAGTTTAGTAATGAGCTGTCTGACAACTGGAAGTAATACTTCCCACCAAGTTGATTTCAAACACAGACAAGCCTCAGCTGGAACTAATATAGTTTAGGCATATGTACTTTCTCAAATAGTATTCTGCTCACAAATACAACTTCTTTTAGAGTACATCAGAGGAGCTCCAGAGGAACCAGGACAAACAACCCCTGCACTTTGAGATTTAAAACCTTTTCATTAGGAGGCAGGGTCCAAGAACAGTAATACACCTAAATACTAGACATGATAATTAATACAAGAAGTGTATCCACTTAAGAAACAAACTCTGGTCAGAGCCAACAGGGCGGCATAATGCTATTTTCAGTGTCAGTGGCTCAGGAGGTTGCACACTCACCTCTGAGGCTAGAAGATCAGAGAAGGCTATAAGCTTTATCCCCACACCAGGCACTTGGGTTGAATCCAAATACTTGCACTGTAGTGCAGTATGAGGGGTTTGCTGCACTCCTGAGGTGCCGTCTTTCAGATGAGATGTTAAACCAAGGTCCCTTCTGCATGGTCTGGTGGTTGTTCAGATGGGCCTTAAAAGATCCTATGGCACTTCTTGAAAAGAATAGGGACATTTCCCTGGTGTTCTGGCCAGTTTCCCCCATTCAATAAACTACCACCAACAATTTCATCAGGTTCAATTTCAGTTGGTTACCATCTGTACCCAACCCTGGTCACCCCTGAAAATGGGACTTCTAGTTTCAGTGGTCCAACCTAGTCAACAAAATTCATCAAGAAAATAAATAAATTTTACAGGGGTTAGGAGCAATCTACAAGGAAATATATATATATATATATATATATATATATATATATATATATTTTAGAGGCAAAAAACTATGTTTAATGCATTAGTTAGGGTTGTTCCACAGCGACAAAAGCGAGGAAATTCAGTGTTAAGGTTGAAAGCTCCCCTTTTACTCCCCCCTTCCACACCCCCAACCAGCATAGGGGTGTGCATTGGGGTTGTTGGCCATAACTCTCACCCCATCAGATGTGTGAAGAAGCAGAGGAATAGGAGAATAGGGTGAGAGTTAGTACTGACAACCCCAATGCGCACCACGATGCCGTTTGTGGGTGTGGATGGGGGGTCAAAGGGGGGCTTTCAACCCTAACACCGAATTTCCTCGCTTTTGTCACTGTGGAACAACCCTAACTAATGCATTAAACGGAGTTTTTTGCCTCTAATTTCTCTTCTTTTTGAGAATGATAATGAGAAATAGTGAATGTAATGTGGCGGAAGCGGGCCCACAACAACACGGTGCCCGTAAATGCAAAATGGTAATGTGCATGGTGACGCAAAGTGAAACAGAAAGATAAACAGTACTGTAGACACAAATGGTTAAAATAACGAAACGCAAGCGCAAAATGAAAATGCAAAGTGGGCATGACATGGTGCAGAGACGGAATGGTAAGTGAAACAGGGTACGGAAATCATGCAAGCGAAGCAGCAAGTGGTAACAGTAATGTAGGCGAACAGGCTGGTTTTCCCCAAATCTGCATAGAGAAAGACAGTGAGTACTAAGAATGTATGCATAATAATGGGTCTCGGAGCAGAAAATGAGGAGTTGTAATAGTAAATTGCTTATATCTCAGAAACCGTATGACGTTGAAAAAAAATGTAAAATTCATATGATGTATGACTTTCCTGGCTAGTTTTATGCTCAGAATTTTTTTGACAAAACGTCCGTATCTCACACCATTTCCGAGATATGGGCCCTGAAAGGCACGGCCAACGCCGTAATGTTATCCTATGGGAAAAAAAGAGAAGTTCGGAATGCGATAACTTTGGCTCCCTGTAATATTTTTTTACCAAACCATTGAAAAGCACATCTGTGGGATGTTGGCTTTCTTCCTTCCAAATTTCAGCCCAAAAGACCAAACCATCATTTTGCAGCAGGGCAGCAAAGGATTCCTGTAATGTGGCGGATGCCGTAATGTTATCCCATGGGAAAAAGCTTCAGATTTGGAGTGCCATAACTTTACCACCCTGTAATATTTTTTCACTGAAATACTGAAAGGCACATCTGTGAGATGTTGGCTACATTCCCTCCAAATTTCAGCCCAAAAGACCAAACCGTTCTTTTGCAGCAGGGTGGCAAAGTATTGCTGTCATTTCGCCATAGGGCTGAAAAGCAGTGTCGCACTATAAAGTCATAAACATTTGCAAATACTGTGAGTGTGACACTACTTTTATAAGTACTTTTTCCAGAAACTTGAAAAACATATTTCTAGGGTGTTTAACCTCAAAATAAAGACATGCCTAGCATCGTCAGGGTCTGACTAGGTAAACACAAAAAGAATTGTGTTGCTAGAGGGTCCCAAATTTAAATGCCAAGCATTTTTCTGATCACCAACTGAAAACAAAATGGTGGATTTGCGAAAGTAAAAATGCCATTTGCGAAAGTAAAAACTGCATTTGCGAAAGTGTTGAACTTTTTGTTAACTTTTCCCATTGACTTATAATGGGAAACTGTTTTTTGAATAACTTTTGAACCGTTTAAAATTTTTTCACGAAATCTTCAAAAGACACATCGGGGACCCTGGCCGCACATTCCCTGAAGATTTCAGATCGGTCGCGCAAACTGTGCGACCTGTAGAGATGACCAAAGAATTGCAAAAAAGCATAAACGCGCACGCAGATCACACTTAATAACTCCGCAGCCGTATATCCGAACAGTACGAAAGCTGGCAGATCCCAAGATGTATGGTTCTTGACCATGTATGCCAAATTTCAGGCAAATCCATTGAACAGTTGCAAAGTTATTACGGTGTAGGTTTAACATGTAAATGGCTCCTCAACCCTAACCACGGTAGCGCTACCGTGCTACCATAATATAGATATATATATATATATATATATATATATATATAGTGGTTTGCAAAAGTATTCAACCCCCTTGAAAATTGTCAGATTTGTCTGGATTACAAATGATACATTGAGATTTTGTTCTGTGTAATATTTATTTAAAAAGACTGACCCTCAAAATAATTATTTTAAAGTGACATTGATTTTATGTTAGAAAATATGTTTAAGAAAAATAAATAACTGAAATATGCTGTTTGCATAAGTATTCAACCCCTGTGCTCTGGAAGCTCCAAGTTTACACAGATGAAAACTATTGCCCTAACAAGGACACAATTGGCTTACAATTTGCCTCACCTCTGAAACATTAAAGTAGCTCACATTTTCTGGATAAACCCCCCTCAGTTTAATGACCATTGGTCAGACTGTGAATCTGAAGGAAGTGTGTGAAAATGAAGACAAAGAGCATTCTAAGGAAGTTAGAGATAAAGTAATAGACATGCATAAATTAGGAAAAGGGTACAAAATAATATCCAAGTGTTGGATATCCCAGTGTGCACTGTTGGATCAATAGTGAGGAAGTGGAAGCTGCATCACACCACCCAGGCACTACCTAGACAAGGCCGTCCCTCAAAACTCAGCATCCGAACAAGAAGCAGACTAGTGAGGAAGCCACAAGAGGCCAACAATCAGTTTGAAGGAGCTACAGAGTTCAGTGGCTGAGAGTGGAGTGAAGGTGCCCAGTCAACCATATCAAGAGCTCTGCATAATACTGGCCTGTATGGGAGGGTGGCTAGAAAGAACCATTACTCAAAAAGAACCATATCAAAGCACGTCTGAGTTTGCCAGAAAGCATGAGAGTGACCCAGCTAAGATGTGGCACAAGGTTTTGTGGTCTGATGAGACCAAGACAGAGATTTTTGGCCAAAATTCAAAGCGCTATGTGTGGCGCAAACCCAACACTGCCATGCCTCAGAAACACCATCCCTACAGTGAAGTATGGTGGTGGCAGCATCATGCTGTGGGATGCTTTTCATCAGCAGGGACTGGGCATCTTGTTAAAATTGAAGGAAGAATGGATGGAGCAAAATACAGGGAGATACTGCAAGAGAACCTGCTTCAGTCTGCTAAAAACTGAAGCTTGGGAGAAACTCACCTTTCAGCAGGACAATGATCCCAAGCACAAGGCCAAAGCAACACATGAGTGGTTAAACAACAAAGGTGAATGTCCTACAGTGGCCAAGTCAAAGTCCAGATCTCAATCCCATGAGAATCTGTGGCACTGTTTGAAAATTCTGTCCACAAGCGTCACCCAACCAACCTGAACAACCTGGAACAAATCTGCCAAGAAGAATGGGCAAGAATCACTCCCGAACAGTGTGCAAGGCTGGTAGATACTTACCCCAAAAGACTTAAAGCTGTTATTGCAGCAAAAGGTGGCTCTACCAAATACTAATGTGTAGGGGTTGAATACTTCTGCAAGCAGCATTTTCCAGTTTTTAATTTACTTTAAAAGATGTGCTGACGGATAATTAATTTTGGCTTTGAGGATATACTGTTAGAGCATATGAGTTTGCAATAAAAATACTGACTGAATAATATATATAAGTCTGTCATTTGTAATCCAGACAAATCTAACAATTTTCAAGGGGGTTGAATACTTTTGCAAACCACGTGTGTGTGTGTGTGTGTGTGTGTGTGTGTGTGTGTGTGTGTGTGTGTGTGTGTGTGTGTGTGTGTATATATATATATATATAGGATATGCTGGGTGCCTGTGGGATAACCAAGTTATTTGTACAGTAGCCTGTGACCTTGCGTAACCTTACAAGTGGCAAAGCCATGAGTGAGGTTTATGAGAGGTCACAGGCTACTGTACAAATAACTTGGTTATCCCTCAGGCGCCCCACATGTATTTGATTTATGCAACAGGATTTTTGAGGTTCGGTTTTGTTATATTTTCTTTTTTCTCAAGTTTCTTTCCATGTTTTTTCTCTGTGCATGGTTGCTGTGTTTGGTTTGCAGGGTTGCTGTGCTGAGAAAAAGGAAAACATGGCTTTTTTCTTAAGAGTGTTTTAATTTAAAATGTGATTCCAGTTTTGGGGGGGGGGATTTGGCCAGGGTGTGCATTTTGTGAGCCTGTGGGACTGTGATAGCTTGGGTTATAAAGAGCACCATGAGAAGGTGAAAGTGAAACTGGGAGGCAGTACTGCTGAGCAGGCAGCACAGGTGGTGGTGGTTAGTGATGTAGTCACTGTGTGGATAAATGGGTGATGATGCAATCACCATGTGGATAACGTGAAGTTATCCACATAGTGATTACATCATCACCATTTATCCACACAGTGACTCAGATAATTGAAGTTATGTGTCAGTTTTATCCTGACACCTATTGCATAAATATAAATATATATTATATATATATATATATATATATATATATATATATTATGGTAGCACGGTAGTGCTACCATAATTAAGGTTGAATAGCTCTTTTAATGTTAAATGGTGAAATTTTGCACCTTAATAACTTTGCCACCATTCAATGGATTTGCCTGCAGGCACGAGGCATAACCATAGATCTTGGGATCTGCAAATTTTCGTACCGGTCGGATATACGGTTGCGGAGTTATTAAGCGACATCCGTGTGCGCATTTACTTTTTTTGCGCATTCTTTGCTCATGCCTACAGGTCGCACAGTTTGCGCCGACTGGTCCAAAAACTTCAGGGAACATGCAGCTGGGTTGCCCAATGTGCCTTTTGAAGATTTTGTGAAGAAATATTGAACAGTTCAAAAGTTATTCAAAAAACAAGTTCCCATTATAAGTCAATGGGAAAAGTTAACAAAAACTGTGAAAGTGTCGCAAATGCACTTTTTAGTGTCACAAATGACCCCTGTAGTGTCATGAGTCAGCCATTTTTTTTTCAGTTACTGGTCACAGAAATGCTAGGGACACAATTCTTTTTGTGTTCACCTAGTCGGACCCTGATGATGCTAGCCATGTCTTTATTTTGGGGTTAAACACCCCAGAAATATGTTTTTCAAATTTCTTGAAAAGGTAGTGTCACAAAGTAGTGTAGCACTTGCGACCCGTTTGCAAATTTTTGCGAAAGCTTTTGCAAATCAAGACACTACTTTTCCAGGCTATGGCAAAATCACAGGAATTCTTTGCCGCCCTGCTGCAAAAGAACGGTTTGGTCTTTTGGGCTGAAATTTGGAAGGAAGACAGCCAGCATCTCACAGATATGCCTTTCGGTGGCTTGGTAAAAAAATATTACAGAGCACCAAAGCTATGGCACTCCAAATTTGACACTTTTTCCCTAGGATAACATTACGGTGTCCACCACATTACAGGAATCCTTTGCTGCCCTGCTGCAAAATAACGGTTTGGATTTTTTTTGCTGAAATTTGGAGGGAAGAAAGCCAACATCACACAGATGTGCTTTTCCATAGTTTGGTGAAAAAAAATATTACAGAGCGGCAAAGTGATGGCACTCTGAAGTTGATTTCCCGTAGGATAACACACGCGCTGTCGCTACTGGGGCCCATATCTCAGAACGTGTGAGATACAGACTTTTGTCACAAAATGCTTAGCCCCCCGCAGGCCAAAACTAGCCAGGAAAGTCATAATTCATATGAAATTTAATTTTTTTTTCTACGTCGTTTGGTTCCTGAGATATAAGCAATTTAGTATTCCAAGTCCTCATTTTCTGCTCCGAGGCCCATTGATATGCATACATTATTTGTTTTCACTGTGTTTTTCAATGCAGTTTTGGGGGAAAAGAAGGTGTGCCCTTTTGTTACTGTGTCACTTAGCATTTCCATTTGCGTTTCCATTACCGTTCATGGCACTGTTCCTGTCTACGCCACCGTGTGCATTACGGTTTGCATTTTCGTTTGCGCTTGCGTTTGTGTTTCTGTGTCATTTGGTGTTATTGTTGCTGTTACCATCACCAGTTGCATTTGCAAGTGCGGTACCGTGCCTGTGCATTATGGTTTGCGTTTCCGTACGCACTTGCATTGCTGTTTGAGTTTCTGTTTTCTTTGGCGTTATTGTTGCTGTTACTGTTACCATTTGCATTTACAATTGCGGTACCATGACCATGCACGTAACAGTTTGCATCTCTGTACTCGCTTGCATTTACATGTGCATTTCTCTTTCCTTTGGTGTTATTGTTGCTGTTACCATTACCATTTGCATTTACAATTGCGGTTCCGTTACCATGCGAGTTACGGTTTGCGTTTCCGTTTCCGTATGCACTTGCATTTGCATTTCTGTTTACTTTGACATTATTGTTGCTGTTAAAGTTACCACTTGCTTTTGCAATTGCAGTACCATGACCATGCACGTTACATTTGCGTTTCTGGATGCGCTTGCATTTGATTTTCTGTTTCTTTTGGCATTATTCTTGCTGTTACCGTTACCATTTGCATTTCCAATTGCGGTACCATGCCCGTGTGCGTTACAGTTGGCATTTACGTGTGCGCTTCCATTCACATTTTCATTTCTCTTACCTTTGGCGTTATTGTTGCTGTAACACTTAACATTTATAAGCATAATACCGGTGCTGCCATCAAAGGCTAAGCACAGTTTTTTTTTTTTTACATGCTTGCATGTCCGTTTGCATCACTGTTCGCTTTGGCATCACTTTACGATTGTGTTTCTATTAATGTTTGCTTTACCATTTACGTTTTCTTTACCAATTGTGTAACCGTTTGCGCTCCCACCACAACATTCCATTCACAATTTATCGCCCTCATTCTCAAAAAGAAGGGAAATTAGAGGCAAAAAAATTCATTTTATGCATCAGTTAGGATTGTTCCACAGTGACAAAGTGAGAAATTCGGTATTAGGTTGAAAGCCCCTTGGATGCCCCCAGCCCACCCCCCAACAGGCATTGGGGTTGTGGTCTTAGCTCTCACCCCATTCTCTTATACCTCTGCTTCTTTACATGTGCTGGGTGAGGAGTTAGGGCCGCACGACCTCAATGCACCCCTAATGCACACCCCAATGCCAGTTGGGAGGTGGGCTGGGGTGTCCAAGGGGGGCTTTCAACACTAACACCGAATTTCCTTGCTTTTGTCGCTGTGAAACAACCCCAACTGATGCATTAAATGGAGTTTTTGACATAGATATATATATATATATATATATGCAACAGGTGTCAGGATAAAACTGACACAACTTCAGTTATCTGAGTCACTGTGTGGATAATGAGTTTAGATGGATCACCAGCGGGATAACTTCCGTTATCCCATAGTGACTACATCATCACCCGCTTATCTACACAGTGACTACATCACTAACCACCACCACCTGTGCTGCCTGCTCAGCAGTACTGCCTCTCAGTTCCACTTTCACCTTCTCACAGTGCTCTTTACAACCCAAGCTATCACAGTCCCAAAGACTCACAAAATGCACACCCTAACCAACCCCCCCCCCCAAAAACGGAATCACATTTTAAATGAAAACACTTTTAAGAACAGAAAGCCATTTTTCCTCTTTCTCAGCACAGCAATCATGCAAGCCAAACACGGCAACCAGGCATAGAGAAAAAACATGGAAAGGAAATTAAGAAAAAAATAAAATATAACAAAACTGAATCCAAAAAATCCTGTTGTGAGTTTACCCAAAGCACTGTGTCTGGTCATCTCAATTGTGCTGCACTAAGGCTACTGTACTAATGATGTCATGTGCTGTATCACTCTGGGAGCCTGTATCTATCTGCTGAACAGCTCAGAAGGGTCCTGCTGCATGGTAGTAGTGTACTAGTATTTTATGAGGGGGCTGATAACTGTTTAACCTTTGGTGTGCTTGTCTGGACTCATGGCAGTTACGGTGCTGTTCAGCTCTGAACAAACTGCAGGCATGCTTTGTCGTTTACTGAACTAACCTGTTGGAATGCTACTCAGACTTCCTGTGAGGGAGAAATGGTAACACCTCTATGACATCCCCACAGCACTGTTTGACCAGGCAGAAAGACACTGAACATAGAACAGACTTCCTTTTCATTTCTTTTTCAGAGGCTAAAACTCAAGGAGGACAAAATAGAAAGTGTTCACAATAAAATCAGTGCCCCAAAACAGCTGCAGTACTGCTAGATACCAGGAACAAAACTGGAGAAAGGCACAATTACAGCAAAACACTCTCTGCCATGCGTTCGTACTGCCTGCATGCCTTCATTGTCTGTTCTGTGGGTTTCCTGCTCCCTTCCCTCTGTTTGCATGTTTTGTTTCGTCCGCTTGTGCCTTACCTTTGGAGGGGGGTTCGTTGCTTGTTTCTGACCGTTGCCTCTCTCCTGCCCTATGCTCGCTTTATTGCTTGTGTACTTGCTATTGCTGTCTCTCCTCTCCCTTTTCTGAGAGCAGCCCATCTCCATGCCTAGCCCTTCGCCACTCCATTCTCCCTCTCCTGCCATTCCAGCTTGGATTTCTGGTCCCACTACTGTCTGTGGGGTTCCATAATTCCCGCTGCTCCTGTGGCTACCGTTTTTGCCTCCCCTCGCCATTGCACCTGCCGCTGCATCGTCCACTCATTCTGCATTGTCCTTGATTTGTCTGGCAGCTTGGACTACTATCTCCTGAAGGACCCTTGCACCATATACTATTTTACACTGTCTGTGCAGCGGCCTGTCATTTACATTACTGCTTGCTCTACTTGCCACGCATACTAGCTCATAACAGGTGGCATCAAGACCTGCATGTCCGATATCTACCCTTGTTCTCCACGGGGTCAACGTACCATATATTGTTTGTTTACTTCGGGTGATCCTACCTCTGCGCTGCTGCACCTGGACTGCATTTTGGTTTTACACTTACTCCAGCGTACTGCTTACTTCTGTTCCTCACTACCTTTCTAACATGTGCTGCTCCTGATTTACTTCTCTCTTGCAACCTCCAGAACCTGGACTGCCACCAGTTTTATTTCACCACTCCTGAGGCTTTCTTGCTGGTGTTTGGCTGCGATGAGTCTGGCCCAGTTTTCTATGGAACTGTGTTTTTGACCCTGTCTTTGGATGCTTGGATGCTTTCTTTACCTATGGGGGGTATCGCACAATCCAAGGAGTTCTGGCTCCCTTTCCTTTGCTTAGCTATGTCATTTCATTCATGTGGCTTGTATATCCCTATGGTGCCCTATACTTCAGAAGGAGCTTACTCCTCACTAGCCTGCTGCTTTGACTGCATGTACTGCTCAGCCTGATTGCTTTGCTGGTATTATTCTTCCCTCCGGTGGGGGAATTCCTTGTCTGCACTTACGATGGTGATGCTGACATACTTACATATCAGAGACGTTCATAACCCAGGGCATGTACAGCATCCTACCCTATGTATGGCCTAGCTGCTGCCTTGTCTTCAGCACCTAAATTCTTCATGTCCTTGGATGCTTTCCATGTTGCTGCACTGCATTTACTTTATTCCTACTCGTGGTCCAGCTGTACTGGCTTTCCTTTATGGGGTTTCGCTACCACTGTTTACTTACCTTACCAGCTGACCTACGTGTGGTCCAGCTGTGCATGCTAGCTTATGTGGTGCTAGCATCCAATCTTACTTACCTTACCAACTGACCTCGAGTGGTCTAGTTGCATTCTAGCCTTCTGGGTTTAGCTACTAATTCTATTTACACTCTGGCTGACATACTCATTCAATTGTACCATCTACGTCACATTGGCTGACCTACATGTGGTCTAACCACACTTACTTATCTCATTGGACTGGCTCCCCTTTGTTCCCATGGATGTTTCCTACTGAACTGCCTTCATCCATACCCACCTTTCCAAATATGCTCCCTAAAGTTTCCGCCTTCCATTGGATTATTTCTGGAGTACATCTGATGTTTAGTTCAATTCTTGGTTGCTCCTCGCCATGCTACTTCAACTGCCCTGGAGTTGCTACTACCATCTCCGCCAGGACTCCCTGCTGACCTTTGTTCCATATTGTCTTCCTTGATTGAAATAATGCCTCAACCATTGAATACTACAGTTTTAGGATGCTTAATGCCTCTCGTTGAGTTGCCAACTCTTCCGTCATGGTCTGTTCACTGCATTCCCTACCATCCTTGATCTGCAGGATACATTCAGTCGACAGCACTGTTCCGCTCTCATAAGTCTGCCTTAAAACTACAGTGCTACTCCGCACTACACTGACTCAGGATATGTTGCTGTTATACTACCAATTGCAATTTATTCCTCACTACTTCACTGCTTTCTGCATTGCATGCAGTTCGATATTTCCATTATGTTATCTACCACTGCTCTGCAACCTGCCTCGCCCAGCGGAGCCAGAGGTTTGCCATCACATTTGCCTGACCTGTGCCCCTCGGGCCCGGAAGTCCTTTGCTCATGTATATTACTGCACCATAATCACCTACTTCTATGACCTGCTTCACCCATTGGGCTGGGGGTTTAACTACTTCTATTCCACCCGCCTCACCAGCTTGGAGCCTGGAGATTCATATATTCTACTGTACGCCTACCTGCTGACATGTCAGCCAGCCCCTGGAGTTCCTTTACTATGGACTCACATCTGGATGCGTAGACATTCATCATCTATTCCTTGGATGCTTTGCCCTGCCTTCAGCCATATGAACTTACTACTGCTACACTCTTACCAGGACACTTAGTTGAGCTTATCCTGAAGACCTTCACTATCCTGATTTTGCTCTAAGGCTTCTCGGACCCTGTGACAACGCTACGTCATTTGACCCAGCCTCTTCAGTTATCACCATCTAGGACTCCTAAGCTCAACTATTCAGGATGCATCAGAATATTCTTCACAAGTCACTTCCAACTAAGGTATCGTTCTGGCTTTGAAATGTTTATGCCAATATTGTTACGCAACCATTTGGATCCACACAAACCTCTCCGATTCCCTTGCTAGTACCATTCTTCATACACCTCACTTTATATTGTACGTACTCATGCAATCCTACTTCCATACTACCATGTCTGCATCATGCAACTTACCTACTACTACAACTGACCTACGTACAGGTCCACTTATTTACATTGCTTGCTCATACTATCTGCTTTGCCCTTACAGGGCATAGAGGTCTTCATGACTAGCTCACCATTACAACCTACTGTGCTCCTCATTAGCTGGAAATACATCTGACCTATGTCTACTTATTCACTACGATTTCTACCTACTTCACATACTTGCTTCCCCTCTCTGGATTGGAGGTTCCTACCGCTCCGTCCTCCCGATCACGTACCATACACCAGTTCTTGTGCTTCATCGCCATGGCCTTCATTTGCAAAACTTGCCAAGCAGAACATGACCCAACAGTCCTCTTTCTAGACATGGATTCTGAGCCTTTGATTCCTGGTTCTCCTCTGAGAAGTCATCCTCACCTGCTGGAGTGCTTCACCACTGCAACTCGTCGCATCGAATTAATATCAGCCATGAATTCCACTCTACTTTCATTCCTGTCTGCACATGGATTCTCAAACTTGGAGTTTACTAGAAGGATCCTTGCACTGTTCACCTAACGTGTCATGATTCAATACTACTTCCGTTCTCCATTTCTCTGGAACAGGTTCTACAACTTGGGTTTCGGATTAGCCAATCAAAATAATATTTATTTAGGATTACTCTCCTTTAGTATGCCCAGAAGGATGGGCAGGTCAGTAGCCATGGGTCCACAGAGGTTTCCCCATAAGGGGGGTTTTCCTCTCCTGCATGCTACTGGTCACACTCTCTGGCATTGGAGGAGGTGATCATACTGCTACTCATTTTTCTCGGGGGTGTCATCCTACTCGACTCCTTCATCAGTCAGATACAGACAGACAAACGTCGATATAATTATTTTTGGGGGGGTCTCATAATATTGGACTAAGCATCCTTCATACGGTGGGATACAGAGAAAGGCCAAAACTATCAAATCATAACAAGTGACTCATCAGTTCATGCATCTAAGCACTTTGCATATACTATCCAGTTCATACGTACTATAATCACTGACTTGTTCATGTCTATGCTAAGTACCTAAGCATGAATCATTTCATACTACTAGTACCTTGCAAGCATTATCCTACTTACTGGTCTGGCATCTGTATACAAGCACAACCTACAGCATCCAAACTACAGTATGTAACATAAGCACTGAGCTCTGAACCACAGTTAAATTTAGGGCCATGCCTTTAGTTTAGTCGGGGAAGAGCTCCTCCCCCACATCCTATTTTAACCAGCAGGCTGTGCACTGCCCTGCTTAGAGCGAGTCGCACTCCCCACCATCCTCCCCTGCCACCTCCTCCTTCTGCAGCACTCTTATCCCACCGGGGGGGTCTCATAATACTGGACTAAGCATCCTTTATGCGGGGGGATACAGAGAAAGGCCAAAACTATCAAATCATAACAAGTGACTCATTAGTTCATGCATCTAAGAACTTTGCATATACTATCCAGTTCATATGTACTTTAATCACTGACTTGCTCATGTCTATGCTAAGTACCTAAGCACGAATCATTTCATACTACTAGTACCTTGCAAGCATTACCCTACTTACTGGCCTGGCATCTGTATCCAAGCATAACCTTCAGCATCCAGCTACAGTATGTAACATAAGCACTGAGCTCTAAACCACAGTTAACAAAATTTTACCAAAAACATTAATAAACAGAGGGTACAAAAAACATAGCAATGGTGACCATTACACACATATTTGATTTAAAAAAAAAAAGGTTTCAGATCCCATTGGTCATTCTACCCAAAGGGTTTAACACTGTTAAGTGTGAAAATCCAAATGTTTTCTTGCCTTAATAAGATGTTGGTTCTGTCCCTACTCTTCTTTGGTTGCTGAAAGTTTTCTAACCCAATAAATCTGATAATTCTGGGTTGATGTGTTCCTGTATCCTTTGTTTAAGTGGTCAAACAGTGCGACCTACACAGATAAGATTGCAGGGATACCATAGTGCATTATCAGTGAAAGAAGAATCACATGTGATGCATTCTCTAATTTCAACACAGATGTCACTATCTCTAGGATGGGAAAATGGCTACCAACTTGTGCATATCTACAAATATTATACCTAAGAAGTTATGAAACCCTTTGGGTCTTTGTGGTAACCAGGTGTTACTAGTAACATAAGCAGGAATATTTGCCAGGCGGCTGTGTACCAGATGGTCACAGAGGTTGGTGGCCCTTTTGAATGAAATTCTAGGTTTAATGCATACTGCAGTGCTGAACCCAGTGTTACTCACAAGTATGGGCCAATAACGATGTATAATATTTCCTATGCACCATTGATTCAATGACAAACGTTACAGGCCCAGAACTGATGTTATTCGTCTGTGTGGAAGCATCTGTGGCATTTTTGTATAATAACTTTCTCCTGTCTAACTGTCATGCTTTGTTTTTAGTTTGTAGTAAAACATCTTTATCATAACCCCTCTCAATAAATAGTTCTTCGAACTCAGCTGCTTGTGTCTTGCGCAGTACTACAGTTTCTACATAACCTAACAAACTGACTGTATGGTATGGGACTTTTAATTTGAGGGTGTGGGAATGGTCAGCTGTTAAGACAGTGTTAGTAGCAGCTGGTTTCCTAAAATCTTTTGTCTGAACAATCTCACCACTAAAATCAGAACATTGTAAATCCAAGGAATTCAACCTATCCTGATTTGCAGTATAAGTAAATCTCGCCAGCCCACCAGCACAGTGGTTGGATTTCCTCCAGTTGCTCCTGCTTCAATTAAGAATTTTATCCAAATGTCACGCTGCTATAAACTAATACATGTTGTCCTGTACTCTACCCTCTGTGTCGTTATACTGATTATACTGATTGTATGTATCCTACCCTTGGCTGTAATTTTTTTCTCCTAAAATGTTATGTACAAGTATTTGCTCATTTCTGTACTGTCTAAGCATTTCCAATTTATGTATGTGGGTCTTGGCCCCCAGGTCACATCTGGAATTGAGCATATTGCTCAGTATGCTTTCCTGGTAAAACTCACAAATAAATAAATGAATAAATTTCCGCTTGTGGCGCCAGTGACCTGGGTTCAGGAATGGACCCAGGGAATCAGAGGGAGGTCAGGGGGAGAAGGACTGAGCATACCATGGACTGCTGTCCTTCTCCAGGGGGAGGAAAGGGTAGAGTATCTGGCAACCGAGGGACCCCTGGTGGAGGCTGGGGGAACCACAGGCAACGGGTGCCAACACGCAAGAGGGGCAGGGCAGACACCGGATGTCATTGCACATCCCTGTCCCTGGAGCAGACTAGAAAATAGCTGCCAGCCACCATTGATGAAGCCTGCCCTCAGCTTCAGTTAGCTCTCTCAGGTCGGCTCCCTGACCTATCCCGTCAGATGCGGCACTTTGGGCCAGTGACCCAACTCCACTCTGGTGGGGTAAGCCAGGAGGTATCAGGGAGTTGCAGCCAGTATGAAAGCATGGAAGCCGGAGGGTCCATGATCAGGCAGAGGTACTGGGTGGCTGGGGGTAGAAAAAGCATAGTGAAAAAAAAAAAGTAAACTTCTGATTAAGGTCATTGTCATGAACCCAATTTATAAAGTCTAGATTTCCTTAATGTCCCACCTCCCATACACAAATGCAATCATCGATATACTGGAACCAATGTTTACTATTTTTAATGGAAAGGATTAAACCTTCTGTTAAAAATGTACAGCATTTCCCACCATCCCAGATAAAGGTTGGCATAGCTAAGAGCCATGCTAGCTCCAATGGCTGTACCACAAAGCTGTAAGAAGAGCCACTTTTCAAATTCAAACACAATATGGGTTAGAATGAATTCACAAGCCTGTAAAATTAAATCTACTGGTATGTTAGCGCTCAGGTTTTCTGTATGTAGTGATAACTGGTGTTTAATGATACTCAGCTTCTTTAAATTTGATTTAGTAGAGTGTTTCTGTTTGCATCTCCCTTAAATTTGTATCTGGTTAAGTCTGAGTTCCATTTAGCTGTACTACTTTTTTCATAGAAATCACATTTTGTATTCGCATAATTGCTTCTCAGTTAGATTAATTGTGTATAAATTGAGACACTAGACTCCTTTTACCACACACCCTGATGAAGAGAGTTTATCCCGAAGCATCGGGACCACTAGTGGTATGCAGTTAGCCTGCCTTCACTCTCTGTTAATTAGCACAATAAAAGCAGTTTAATTTAGAGTTTTTCCAGGGAGTGTTGTTTGCTTATTCCTTCATGTGCAGGGATTGTTTGAAATTCAAGTGCTCACTAGCTGGACTGGCTGCCCGTTTTCCCTGCACCGGCCCTGCACTGTGAATTCACAGTCTTCTATTGAGGACTTAGCCACAAGGAGGTTGACCAGCCCTTATCATCCAGACACCAAATAGCTTTGCACCCAGAGATGGATTCAGACACCTGACTCTGCTGGGGGCTTTGAGACAGTTGATGGGAAAGGGCAAGGCAATGTGTTGGCACTCAAAGGGAGCAAGTATGCCAGGAGAGTCTTAGTGGTGGGGGACTCAATGACTATGAGGGTAGAGAGTGTGGTGGAGGGGGATGGATGGGAAGGGGATGGTCCAATGCCTTCCTGGGGTATCTGCCATCCTGGATTTATATAGGATAGAGATGCTGGTGGAGAAGGAGCAGGAAGAGCTGGTGGTGCTAGTATACCAGGGTACCAATGATCTGGCAAACAAGTCAGTGGAGATAGTGAAGCAGAACTTTTGTAAACTAGGGGGGGTAGATTGGGAGCTCACTCAGCCTCCCTGGCATTTTCTGAAGTCCTCCCAGTATGGGGAATGTAGGGGAAGCAGGATAGGATAAGGAGGGAGGTAACAGAGGAGTTTAATGGATGGCTTAAGGGATGGTATAAGGATAAGGGGTGCCACTTTGTGAGGGATTTGGGGGACTGCTGGGACAAAATGCTCTTCAAGTATGATGGACTTCATCTGATGAGAGAGGGGGCCTGTATGCTGGGACATAAGTTTGACATCTACTGTATACTGGACATAAATCTGACTGTAGGGAAGACCAGGTCTAGAGGAAACTCAATGGCAGGGGAGAAGAAGGGGATCCTAACTAGTACTCCCCCACATCTGGGGGCTTGTAGCAGCATAGCATGTACAAAGAAAGCTGTGGCCCATACTGGACTAGGTGAAAGGACTTGAAGAGGGGGGAACAAAAAGGGTGCAAGCACTAAGAAAAACAAGAGGATGAAAGGGCATGCAAAGCATAAGGGTAGTAGCAAAGCAGGATCAGGGGTCAGATGGAAGGGGGTATGCCTTAATGCCAGGAGCCTAGGTAACAAAATCAGTGATCTCCATGTGCTGATGGCAGACACTGAGGCGGGCATTGTGGCCATAACAGAAACATGGGTTTCAGAAAATAATGTTTAGGAACTGATGGTCCCTTTTACTCAATGTTCAGAAGAGACAGAGGAACAGGCAGAGAGGAAGAAGTAGCCCTTTATATCAAGCAGGGTATAGAGGTGATGAGAAATGGGAAGCCCGAGTCACTATGGGTGCAACTCATGCCAATCTCAGGCAAGAAACTGCACTTGGAGTAATCTATAGACCATAAGAGCAAGGGAAGGATAAGGACAGAGAGCTCAGGAAAGAACTGGAAAGAGGGATAGCTAAGGGGGAAGTAGTATGGTGGGTGATCTGAATCTGCCAGACATTGACTGGGATGTTCCAGTAGCCAGAAGCACCAGAAGACAGGTCTTGCTGGATGTGTTCCCAGGACTGTCTGCTGGTACAGCTTGTTAAGGAGCCCACTAGACAGACTGCAGTTCTCAATGTGGTGCTCAGCAACTTGAAGGTGGTAGGAACTGTGGTAGTAAGGGAGCAGTGACCATAACTCAATTTGGTTTAAACTAGCCCTTGAGTATGGTAAACCACAATTGAGAGCTACAGTCCTTGAGTTTAAAAGGACAGACTTCAATAGAATGAAGGAGCTGGGCATGGATAAGTTAGTAAGGATGGACAACATAGATTCTTGGGGTTTAAGAGAGATGGTGACAATGAAGGGGGCCATTCTCGGAGCATCAAAGATATGCATGAGAACGGTAACCAAACTGAACAGGTTCAAGAGACCACTATGGTTCTCAGCAAGGGCCAGGAAAGCAGTTAGGGCTAAGAAAAAAGGACTTCTACAGATTTAAAGAAAACCACGGAGAGGAAGAAGGGGAAGAATATTTGCTGAAAAATAAGGAGGCAAAGAGGGTGGTTAGGGAGGAAAAAACAGACACAGAGCTGCGTATTGCAGAGGAGATAAAAACAGAGTAAAACAATTCTTCAGGTATATTAGTGAAAAAAGGAAGGGGGTGGGATTGTGAGACTAACAGAGGGGGATGGGGTGATTGAGGCAGATGGCCGAAAGGCAGCTGTCCTTAACAATGAAAAAAATCACAAAAACAAGAAAGGCAGCTCAAAGTGCTGTCACATTAGTTAAAATCCACATGAGCTTCAAACAAATAACTAGCACACAGTGCCGATCTGAGTCTATGACTCTCAGATTTATTTTCAGTAGCTGGTAAAAAAAGCAGACTGATCCCTCCACAAAAGTCTCAACATTTTGCCACTTGCATTTTTTATGAAAGTCCTTAATAATTACTTTTGCTCAGTTTTCACTAAGGAGGATGGTAGGCCCTTGCCAGCAAGTAGCTTTAAAGTGACCAAGAAGGGGATCCTGGAGATGAGGCAGCCAGCATTTACTAGAAAAAGGGTCCTGAAAGGGCTGGCAGCCCTAAATATTGATAAGGCCTCAGGACCAGATGGGTTGCATCCGAGAATACTCTGGGAATTGGCAGTGGAATTGGCTGAGCCCCTAGTAGATCTATTCAACAGCTTTCTAAGGACAGAGGTGGTTCTGAAGGATTGGAGGGTGGTGGACATAGTTCCATTCCATTGGGGGGGGCACAGAACAAGCAGAGAACTACAGACTTGTCAGTCTTACCTCTATTGTAGGGAAACTGATGGAGTCACTGGTCAAAAAGGATATCATGGACTATTTTGAGAGCAACGGTCTCCAGGATAGTAAACAGTATGAATTCATGGCAGAGAGATCTTGTCAGACTAATCTGATAGTTTTGTTTGATTGGGTGATGAATTAATTGGCTAGGGGCCACACTGTGGCTTTGTTCTACTTCAGCTTCAGCAAGGCCTTTGACTCTGTACCCCACATATGCTTGCTGAAGAAGATGAAAGATCTTGGTGTGGCTAAGGTCATAGTAAACTGGGTAGATAACTGGCTAAAGGAGAGGCAGCAGAAGGTAATAGTCAATGGGGTTAAATCAGGAGAGAGAGAAGTCATGAGCAGAGTTCCGCAGGGATCTGTCCTTGGTCTGATCCTCTTCAACATGTCCATCAGAGGCATTGGTGAGGGGATCCAGGGCAGGTTGTGTCTCTTTTCAGAAGATACTAAGCTCTGTGGGAGGGTGGATAGTGACAATGGAATAAAGGAAACGCAGAGAGACTTGCAAAAGCTGGTGGGGTGGTCAAGGGTTTAGCAGTTGAAATTCAACACCAAAAGAGTGCAGTGATGCACCTAGGGAACAAGAACCCCAGGACAGAGTACTGGTTGGGAGGTGTGAGACTCAGTAAAACAGCTAAAGATCAATACCTTGGAGTTATCATCAGTGACTCCCTAAAGCAACTGAATCAGTGCAATAAGCCTTATATCAAGGCAAAAAGAATGCTTGTATGTACTGGGAGGGGTATTGATAGTGCGTAATACTTCCCCTGTATAGATTCTTGGTAAGGCCACATGTGGAGTACTTTTCCCAGTTCTGGGGTCCTCGCCTAGGAAGGATAGGGATAGGTTTGAAATGATGCAGTGCAGCGTAACAAAAATGACTTGGGGACAGTAAGGAATGTCCTACGAGGAGCACCTCAAGACACTGAACATGTGCTTGCTGGAGACCAGAAAGGAGAGGTGAGATATGATAGAGACCTGCAAATTCCTAAAAGGAATTAACAAGGTGAAGAACTACAACTAACTATTTAACTTGAACACCAGCTCATGATCACATGGCCATAAGTGGAAGCTAACAGGAGGGAGGTTCAGGAGAGATGTGAGGCGTCATGGAACAGGCTGCCAGCTGAGATGGTGGGAGTAAAAACCATTAATGATTCTAAGCATGACTAGGGCACAATGAAAGGTATAGTGGTTGCAAGGGTCATCAGAATCAGGGAGAAGGATGGAGTGGGTGTGGGGAGGGTTGGGACCCTTGAGGAACAGTAGGCCCCAGGGCAAATAGGGAACTCAGGCAGACTGGATGGACCTTCGGTGTTTCTCTGTTCTGTTTAGTGAGAATTGTAGTAAGAACAATCTCTGGTGGGAGCCAATATGGCTGCTAAATTATGTTGATGATGGTGGCGAAAGATGAGTAAGAAAGAAGTAGTAGGTGAATGAAGTCTGGTCAGAGCCACAATGGCTGCTACTGCAGTTGTATTGAAGTAATTTGAGTGGACATGCTCATAAGCTTGGTGTGCGCTGATTCAAACTTGACTGCCATTTCTCTGAGTGACTCCCAACTGTGCTGTTGCATTATGTGTGGCTGGAGAGGCAGGCGAGTTTGACAGCAGCAGGGGTGCTTCCAAATGTCCCACTGCACTGAGTATTGTGTGGGGGTTGTTATGAGATTGGGTGGGGGCATATTCAGCAACAAGGGATGGAGGGTGTTACATTGTGAGCAGCCAACAGATGGGTTTGACATCAGGAGGAGGTTCTTCTGTGCAGCTAGTGGGGAGGTCGGTTGGAATGTGGGCACTTTCAACAACAGGGGGAGGGGTTTCTTTCTTGCATATGGCCAGGCTAGGGGAGAGATCAGATGGACGGTGGGTTGGTTTGGTACGTACCCAGTATTTGCAGAGTCTGTAACAGTTAATTGTATGGCAGCGGAAGCACTTGTGTACAGCCGGCAAGCAGGCTCAGCAGCAAAGGGGTTCTTCTGTGCTATTAGCAGGGAGACTGGATTGCAGGTAGGTTGGTTTGGCAGAACTTCA
This sequence comes from Neoceratodus forsteri, assembly GCA_016271365.2. NCBI lineage: Eukaryota > Metazoa > Chordata > Ceratodontiformes > Ceratodontidae > Neoceratodus > Neoceratodus forsteri. The sequence goes on along the minus strand of CM057455.1, from coordinate 909,179,042 downwards.
ACATTTAACAGGATATCAACCATATTACAAAAACAATTGCCACCTCTCAGTAATAGCATTCAAAAAAGTAGTAATATAATATACATCACTTAAGACTTTCCTTTTTTTTTTCAAACATCTTCAAATATGTGAAATGCCTTTAAACATGTAATTTTCACAGATCAGGGCCAACTACAACACAATGGGAGGGATAGCTATCACTTATACTCTCAGAAATCAAATACACTGATCATGTATTATATAAAAATAAATCTTTAATACTAGGGCCTAACCCACTGCTGAGTCACTGGCTTGCTGCCTGTCAGGACCCCAGGTCAGGATCTTACTGCTTACTGCTATTACAGGCTGCCAGTCCAGCTCACAAGCTGTTCTGCAATCACACATCCCAGAGGCTATCTCACTCCTGCCCGGTGACAGCCAGAGAAAGTCCCACCAGACTTCCATTCATTGGACCATTGTACTAGCTGTCATTTTCACATCTCCCTGCTCACCCAGTGTTCTCACCAGCCTGCTCCTCTGCCTGCTAGTTAGACCTCGACATGGACACCCAAATGCTAGTCAAAAAATAGGGCTTCTAATCCCCAGGGGCAAAAAGAAAGATGTTTTTTATAATTGCTTAAATATACACACTATGTCCTTTGAAAATGTATTTATTTATTGAAATGTTTCACTAGGAAGGCACACTGAACAACAAGTTATTTGTCTGCCAGTGTTACTTGGAGAGGGGGTACAATTGGATGAAGAATTAGGCATACAGTTTAACATTTAACATATCCAAGAAATGAAACATTCAATTACATTTGTACAAGAGATACAGTTAAAAAATATCATAAATAATCATACAGTTGCATTTGTGACATAATGTACAATTAAATACATCATACCTGTGGAATATGCATTTAATTACAAGTGGTATATTTGAGGAACATAGTACAGAGATTTAATGTAGCCTTGGAGCCAACTCCTTGCAGGAATGGATTTATTTATTTATTTGTTGCAATTGTTTCACCACGAAAGGCACACTGAGCAACAAGATGCTCGTCTCCTGGTGCAACCCGGGGGGGGGGGAGTACACATGGACATGATAACACGCAGGTTATCAAGTGAACAGTTAACAGAAGCAAATAAAAAGCAGCATAAGGATACATGATTGCATGAATATACAAGCAGCGCACACTAAATGCATAGGATATTATAGTATCAAATAAAAATATTTGTGTCAAGAAGCAGCAGACAAGGTAAATTAGCACGGTAGTAACAGCTGTACACAACAGAGGACATATATCACAGTTTTATAGTTATACACAGTACATAGGGCAAAATAGGCCCAGGACATACTGTAAGTGCAAGGTTGGGGTTATATGCCAGCTTCTGTAGCAAGGCTAAGGCCGCTGGTCAGGCATTGGGGAGGGGATAGTGGGGCATGGCAGGTTCAGGGACAGGAGCAATTTGTAGTAAGGAAGTTTGCTAGGGCGGTAGACAGAGAGTAGGAAGTGGAGGAGTGCCGAATTTGCGGTGGAAGGGCATTCCGGAGCTTGGGTAGCCAGTGTGAGAAGGCAGCTTGACCGGCAGAGGTCTTCCGCCTAGGGACTGAAAGTTGGCGGGAGTCGCTGGATCTAAGATGATGGGATCACGGTTAATAGGCAGATTATTTAGCAATTATTGAATGAATGAGGTCCAGTGGGGGGGGGGACATCAAGGGGGGTAGGGGGTAAACAGGGGAAACCAGCTGGGGGAAGGAAAAGATAAAGATGGGGAAAAATTACCGGAGAAAAGTGAGCACAAACAAAATATCTGTTGTGAATGGCAAGTTAACACAGGGCTAGAGCAATCTGGGAGCACCTCAGACAGAACAAGAAGTACAAATTATTAGCGCAAGTGAACTAATTCCTTTGATTAAGTGCAGGGGGTAGAAAGAGGAGAGGAGAGAGTTGGGGGTAAGGGATAGGGAAGGGAAGGGAAGGACGAGTCATACCTGGAACTGGCCCCTTCAGAGTGCGGAGATCGTTGCCAGTGGTGGAATGAGGCAAGAACTTAGAATAAGGGGTAGGAGTAGGCAAGGACAAGTTGGGTAGAGATAGTAGAGGGGATGGTAAAGGGAAGGAGGAAGAGGGGTGGGAGAAACTTACCTAACACTAGGCCTCTTCAGGATGCAGAGAATCCTGCCAGAGAGCAAAGTCAGGCAAGGATGAATTAGGTAGAGAGGACAGAGGGGAAAGGGAGGGAAGGAAGAGTCATTTCCCAGTGCTGGACCCCTCCAGGATGCTTAAAAGTGTGCCTGGGGCAGAACTAGGTGAGGACAAGTTGGGAAGAGAGAAAAGAAAGTATGAAGAGAAAGGAGGGAAGAGGAGGGAAAGAAAAAGCTTGCCTAAGACTAGGCCACTCCAGGATGCTGAGAACCCTGCCAGAGCACAAAATCAGGTGAGGACTAATTGGGTAGAAAAGATATAGGGGGAGGGATAGTGAAGGAAGAGTAATTGTCCAGTACTGGGCCCCTCCAGGATGCAGAGAACTCTGCCAGGGAAAAGAATTAGATGAGGACAAGTTGAGCAGAGGAAATAGGGGGGATAGAAGATGAAAGGAAAAAAGAAGGAGGGAAGAAACTTACCTGAGAGTAGACATTGCCAGGGTGCTAAGAATCCCAACAGAGGGCAGATTTAGGTAAGGACAAATTGGGTAGAAAGGAGAGAGGGGGAAGGGGAGGGGAAGGAGGAGGCTTGCCTGGTGCTAGACCCCTCCAGGATGCTGAGAACCATGCCAGAGGTCAAAACTCAGCAGGGGCAAGTTGGTAATGGAAAAAAAAGGTTAGGGGTAGGAGTGAGGGGGTAAGCGGTGAAGGGAGAGGAGAGCATGCTGAGAAGCAGGCTCAGGGGGAGAAAGGATTAATAGGGGATGTGAGTCACGGAGAGGAGCAGAGGCATAGGAGGACAGTTAAGGAAGGTTAAAGCAGGAGCAGTTAAATGAGAGAAAGTTATGCAAGGCAGAGACAAGGGAGTAGGAGGAGGAGGAGTGTCGTATTTGGGGGTGGAGTTCCAGATTTGTGGGAAATGATGAGTAAAGCCTGACTGGCTGATGACAGTGGTTTGACGGGAGGACCAACAAAGTACGAGTGTAAGAGGATCTGAGGGAGTGGGAGGGAGAAGGGGAGAGAGTGAGCATTAGAGGTAGGAGGAAAGTTCTCCTAACCAAAATTTAGATTTGAGTTTGGCACAATGAATGAGGTGTCTGTTGGCAAGTGGGGGGAAGGGACAGGGCATGGTAGAGGTCTCAGTGAGGAGTGCGTTATGGAGCATCAATGGCAACTTGACAGAAGGAGTTAAAGAGAGTGTCCAATCTGTTTAGGGAGGATTTGAGAGCAGCATCATAGACAACATCACAGTAGTCAAAAATGGGGAGGATCATCTTCTGGACTAGTTCACGTCACACCGTAGGAGGGATGCAACTATAGTTCCTGAAAAAGGCACCAAGCTTGGGGTGCAATTTTTTCAGAATGGCGTCAATGTGGCCAGAGAAGTTGAGGTGTTGGTCCAACCAAACCCCAAGGAATCTGAATGAGGAGGTGTCCTCTAAGATTATCCCATCAAGGGTATGGAAAGATGGTAAAGGGTGGAGCCTAAAGAGTCTCTGCCTAGTGCCAAAGGTCATGGAGACAGTCTTATTGGCATTTAGGAATAGATGATGTGAGGCAAACCATAGCTGGCCCTGGTGGAAGTCATGCTGAAGAGTGGTTGCTACATCAGAGGCATTTGCCAGAGGAGAACAGGATGGTGTCATCAGCATACATATGAATAGAGGAGGAAGGAGAGCATACTGAGGGCAAGTCATTTAGTAAGATGGAGAAGAGAATGGGTCAAAGCACCAAGCCCTGTGGGACTCCTGTGGAAATGGGGGGGGGGGAATTGTATCCTGGATCTTAATTGATTTTGTTTTGCCTGAGATGTAAGCTCTAAACCAGTTTTGGGCAGAAGTAGACAACCGAGCAGCCATAAGGGAGTCAAGAAGTAGGGCATGGGAGACTGTGTCGAAAGCCTTGGTGAGGTCAACAAAGACGGCAGAGGTAATGAGGACATTATCCATCCCAGTGAGAATGGAGTCAGTGACCCTGAGTAGGGAGGTGGTAGTGGAGTGGTTCTTCCGAAAACCAGATTGGAACAGGGTGAAAAAGGAAGTCATTGAGGAAGGAGGTTAGTTGAGAGAGGACCAGGTGTTCTTAGAGTTTAACAAGGGCAGGGAGGAGGGACAGTGGATGAAAATTTGCAGGGGAGGAGGGATCACCACCCTTTGGCAGAAGGAGGACCACCGCTTGTTTCCAGGATGAAGGGAGAGATGAGGACGAGAAGGAAAGATTTTGGCTTGAGGAGACGGTAAGCTATAGCAGAAGTTGAAAGGTAGAGGAGTTTAGGTCAAAGTCATCCAGCAATGAGCCTTTGGAAGTATTAAGAGACAGAAAGGCCATTAGTGTTTCTTCTGGGGAGACAGCAGAAAAGGAGAAGGAAGGGTGGGCATGGACGGGTTGAGTGCTTGGTGTGGGAGGATGAGGAGGCAGGAGGTTAGAGGGGAGGGACTTTAGAAGTGCTGTGGTGCAGGAGGTATAATAGGAGTTAAACTCTTAAGCCACTGCTCAAGGTTCGGAGACCAATGAGTTGTTTATTTTAATCACAGGGAGAGATGGATGTGAAGGGGGAGAATAGATGTTTTTGAGAAAAGATGATTTAAAATATTCAGACTTGGCAAGCCTGGTAGCTTTTGTGCAGGCATTTCTTAACATGCGATACCTGACAGTCTGGGGGAAGGTGGGAGGCTTTATGTTTCCTCCAAGCTTTGTCACGCTGCCTGAGACGGGTCAGTAACTCATGGGAAACCCAAGGATGCTGGTTGCCACGAACTCTAGTGTGTTTGAATGGAGCGTAGGAGTTCCATGTAATTAGAAATTTATTTTTAAAATAAGCGAGGGCTTGCTCAATGGTAGGGACAAAGACAGAGGCAAATCCAATGTTGTTAGCAAATGAACTGTAATAGCTCCAGGATATAATGGACATGTCTCATTTTTATTATGTCCTATGTTAAATGGATTTTAAATCGACTTAATGTTGGCATTAAGCAAATATATAAACAATTATTTCCTCCATTGTAATTTCTCTGATGTCCTCCAGTGTTCAGACCATTAAAATGTTAAACAGATGTATAGATAAAGCTGAAGTCAAATATTATCTCTGAAATTCCTCTATATAAACTCAGAGCAGCGTAATGATATCTACCTTAAGAATGGTCCACAGTTATAAATAATAAAATTGTTTCGTACCGGGTCATTATGTTGCACGCTTAATAGCGCATGGATTACCCAGACCTGTCGCTCTCCATCTTGGACCCCCTGGAGTTAGAATCCTTAGTTAAGTCCAGGGGCAGAAGCCCCCACAGAAAGAAAGTTTTAATGAATCATAATGCAATTATTTCTCGCTAATAACATTCTGCCGTATGTATTGACCCTGTGCCAAAATGTTTATCATAATCAAACAGGAGACCTTACTTTCCTCCAAATTAATCAAAAACCTGTCCAAAAAGTTTATGCTTTAAAGATAAGGCTCTGGAATCAGGCTGCTGAACTAATGAATGAAAGTCCTGGTGTGTGCAAATTTCAGAAAGCATCACGTAAAAGTTAACTGTCAACATGAAGGAACTGAATTAAGGAACAATCCCAAATGGCCAGTTCTGTTCATTGAAAAAATTGAATACTACATGCGTTGCTATATGTTTCATATGAGACAAGCAGCTGAAATGCTGATGAGAAGCTGGTAATGACAGAAACTTGTGGAATCTTGATCCTCCCTTCAGCTGCTGCTGCTGCTGCCAGCTGTTCTTGTGCTCTCCTGCTGAAGACACTCTTGAGAGAGTGGTGCGCCCTCCACAAATTACTGTATTTGGTTCAGCTATAGTCTGGTGACTCATTGATATAATACCATTAATGATGTTAATGTCTGAATTTGGTTCAAAATGCGTAGTCCATGTTTTAGCCTAGATGAAATATTCCCAGATTTGCCTTCCATGATTTATTCGGTAAAGTTGCCCTACGGCTTCCATGGCACCTATGCCAAGAAATGGTGGTAGGTTTGCGGGTTGGCAGGAAGATGGGGTGGTGGATTATAAGAACAGGAATGAGGAGGAATAGAGCACCCCTGCTAGAGTCTGAGATTTGGGAAAAAAGTCAGGTGTGGCAGTTAAAACACGGACAGGAAAGGGGCAGATTTTCTGAGGGGAGTGTTAGAACAGCAGGTTAAATTAATTTAAACTTTTCAACATATTGTGAATCTGACTGTCACTTCAGTCTAACTTTTAACATCATAAAGATTTGCAAATTTTGGAGGAAACGTTTGAACTAGTAATGGGGTTATAATAAACTGTCTCAGTGGATGTTAGGAATGTAGTTGTTGTTTCCCACTATGATGGCAGGGTCAGTTAAACCTTTCCATATTACCTGGATTGTCAGAAAGTTTCTGTTTGTGTGATAGTCCATTTGTACACATCCGTAGTTCTCTGACATATTCAAATGCAAAGGCAACAGTGATATTTATTTTTATTTATAAGGAAAACTGATAGTACCTTAAAAAAGCTTTTGGCCCCCCTACCACCCTCCAATTGCTTGCCGCAGTTTAATACAAGAAGTCCCTGGTGTCTAGTGCCCCCTGCATCACCCACACTGGGTAAACCACCATTCTACCCCTTTAACATAACTGTCTGTGCCACGACGAGCCCCTATGGTGACCTGCACTGCCCTCCTCTCATCACCTCAGTCAGCCGCTATATGCAATGACAGGGAGCTCATGACCTACTTACTGAAAAACCACCCATTCAGTTCATATATGCACACAGTGTTTATGTCTAGCTGTCATTCTCTCTATGTATCTATCTGTCTATCTACCTACCTACTCACCCAACAACCTACCTACCTACATACATACCTATTAATCGATCATGGGCCATACTGATGAGACACATTTTAGAGTACAAGATTCACGTTTGCATTGCTCCATCTTGACCAAACCACCCTATGACAGTACTCACTTGTAGTAACAGTGGTACCGTAATTCATCCACACTGAAAATGTTCTTCCTGTTTGGAGCCTTATGTGGTGTCTCAGCATGTTATTTTATCATTTATACTGTGCTAGATTTCATCCTAGCATATTCGAGTAAAATTGTAATATATATAAGGATGGATGATTTTATGGACTGCATAGAAAAGAATGTATTTGGAAACCTATATAAAATACATTTAGACTACTTCAAGAAAATTACATATTCTTAGGCTTAGACATGGAGAAAAGTCTAATCTTAAATATGATTTTATTTATAAATATGATATCCAAAAAAATAAAGGCCTGCCTATATTGATGAAGTCCTCGGCAAATCATTGAAGTCAACAGGTTTTACGGTTGTTATTGTAACACAATGCAGGAAAGCGATTTTCTGAATAATCAAGCATAATCACTTTGAAAATCATGTTTATAAAATATGTTAGAAAATGCATGGATCATGTTAAGAAATAAGAACTCCTGCTACAATTGTAGAGAACTATTGCTCAGTGTTGACTTCTAAAATGCCTACATTCCAAATGTAACGTAGCTCAAGCGACTATGTAGTTCAAAATCTTTCCTTCTACATTTGTGCAAATTGGTTTTGTACTGTAGGACAAAGATATCATATAAGAAAGAAAGGATAGGAAAAGGTTAAGTAATATTGGCATATGGCATCTATGTAAAGGGTTTGGATGTCAATAGTGTCTGGACTGGGGCAAGGCTTTAGACTACAACTCACCAGTTCTCTAGGACTTGCCAGTTAGACGTGGTAAGAACCAAATATGGCAATGGGTTCTATTACAGGTGTTAAAACAATTCATAGCTGAAAGTTAGAGCAAAGGCTGTCATTTCCACATGGGGCAAATTTACAAATAGCGTAAAGGGCAGGACTTCCAATCATTTCCATGGGCACTACAGGACAGGACCATACTCCACACCACACTGGAGTTAATACAGTTCTGAGCTTGACAAGGTTAATGGGTACACAGACTATGGCTTTTGAACACATATACCTTTATTGCAGGGTATACTTTGTCTAGAGTCCCTAAGCTCTTCATTCAATCTTGACCAGCGTTAATTGTACCTAGCATTTGTCATGCTGAGCCTGGGTACTAGTCACCCCGTAAGGGTTCTAGAGTTGGTGGGACCGGATTTGTTTGTGGAGGATAGTTTTGTATGGGCCTCCTAGGTCACCTCAAGCTTTTTTTTTTCTTTTTTTTTATATACATTCTTATAACCTGCACCTTAACTACATATTTCCATCAAATCACAGGTGTCTCATTCCAGTACAAAGATTAGAGTGCAGTCACTCTTAGTGTTGAACTAGATATAATAATAAAACTTTATTTTTATGGTGCCTTTCACAAAACAAAGGTGCCTTACAGAATAAAACAAATTAAGCATTTCAAATCTTATGTTTAAACATCTAGCACAAGTGGAAAAATACAGCAAATACAATCAGACTCCAAATGCTTGGGTCCACAGATACGATTTCTGTGCCTTTTTAAATCCCTCCATAGTCGCACACTCCCGCAACTGATGGGGTAGAGAATTCCAGAGGGTAGGGGCCGCAAATATAAATGAACAGGCCCCTGAAGATTTCAATGACACCCTCGGAATCTCTAGCATCCCCTCACCAGCTGAGCGGAGCGATCACCCAGTGCAATAAGAAACCAGGAGCTCTTTCAGGTAGTCCGGGCCTAGTCCATGTAGGGCTTTGAAAGTCAGAAGGCCAACTTTAAAGGTGACCCGCCACTGTACTGGCAGCCAGTGCAGTCCGAGCAGCACTGGATAAATATGGCTGGACCAAGAGGTACCAGTCAGAAACTGGACTGCTGTGTTCTGCACCAGCTGCAAGTGACGGATTTCAACCCTGGAACGCCCAAGATAAAGGGAGTTGCAGTAGTCCAGACATGAGGATACAAAGGCATGGACCAGTGTAGGAAGATCGCCAGATGGAACAAGGTGCCTAATCCTGGAGATATTCCTCAGATAGTAAAATGAGGATTTGATGACAGCAGACACCTGCGAATGCAGAGTCAATCCCTCATCAAATATTACCCCCAGGTTACATACCTGTTCAGAGGTCAGGAGAGAAACACCTCTGAGATAAAGTCCGGAGGGGGAACCAACCCTATCCAGTGTGCCAGATCCACTACCTCTGTTTTTTCCGAGTTCAACTTCAACCAACTCGAATCCATCCACTCCTGGATTTCACTAAGGCAGTTCTTAAAGACTGAGAAAGCTCCATCCTGGTCGGGGGAAAAAGAGAGGTAGAGCTGGGTATCACCAGTATAGCAGTGAAACCTCAGCCCATACCTTCTTACAATGTCTCTGAGGGGCAGCATATACACTGCAAACAACATGGGGGACAACACAGAGCCCTGAGGATCCCCCACAAGACAGAGAAACTGGGACTGAGGAATAAACCCAAGAGACCACTCTCTGCATTCTTCCAGTGAGGTAAGGTGTAAACCACTTGAGGACTACATCTGATAGCCCACAGATAAACCTCAGATGCTTAAGTAGAAACCCATGATACACAGTGTCAAAGGCTGATGAGAGACCTAGAAGAACCAGAATGGAACGGTTCTTCCGATCTCTAGCAATCAGGAGATCATTGAGCACCCGAACCAGCACTGTCTCAGTATTATGCCTTTTTTGAAAAACGGACTGGAGGGGTTCATAGATATCATGGATGGTCAAATGGTTCTCCAGCTGCACAGCCACTACCTTCTCAATCACCTTCCCTTAAAAGGGAAGGTTAGAGATAGGTCTGTAGTTTGCATGGCAGTCATGGTCCAAAGAAGCTTTCTTCAGGAGCGGTGTTACCACCGCCTCCTTCAGGGAGCTCAGAAACTCACCTGTTTGCAAGGAGCATCAGACTATCCGTGCTAGGACTGGACTATTAGAATCAATACAACCCAAGATCAGGGAAGTTGGTCCTGGATCCAAACTACTGCACGTAAGGTGTGCACACTGGACAATCCGCATAATATCCATGAATTCCGGTTGATCAAAGGTACTCCAGGAAAACCAAGAAGCAGCAGCCTCACACTGATCCAAAACAACACCCAATATGTAGGAGAACCTCTTCTGAAAAGTGTAAACACTGATGTCAAATTGAAACAAATTTCCATGGTTTCTTGGATGTGTACCACAATTGATCAGAGATTTTGTAGAGAAGCTTGTATGCATTTTCTTTGGCCACTCTGAAGACTATTGGCGATGGTCCCTGTGATTAGAAGGGACTGTGTGCCTTCTTCAGTCATAGATTTGATTGTTACATGAGAAAAACCAGTCATGCTAAGCAAATAAAATGACTGTCAGTCCTCCAATTTGATATATTCACAGAAAACAATGTATTCTTGTCTTAAAATGAATCCATCTACTCTATACAAAAAAAAAACATGAGTTCTCTACTACCCACTACCACGCACGGAATCATTACATTTCTCAACTCATCAGGTGCTGTCATGGTACTTTGCTTCATAACTGGCTAGTACAATAATCATGCAAATGGTGAGTTTTCATCTGTATTTTGCCATGGGTGTCCCACAAATGGAGTTTACAGTATGCACGTTACTGCCTATGGCTGCCAGTCAAAGTGGGTTGAGGAGGGCTGTGTAGGTCAGCCTATGGGCTCCCACGGCACTGGGAGCTATGATATGGGGGGAGACATGGTGGTTTGCTGGTGTGGGTGATGTTGGGGGGTGGCACAAGTCAGGGACTTCTGGTACTAAACTGCAGGAAACAATCAGGAGGTGGATCAGAAGTGAACTGAAAGTGAGTGCAAAGCAAGGAAATAGTGTGGTGGTAGAGGGGATGGGGAGAGACACAAAGGAATTGTACTGTGGTGAATGGAGAGGACTGCATGTGCTTCAACTCCACTGCGGAAGGAGACAGTCTAGGTATCTGGTCACATGCTTTCAGAGTCCCATTCTTCTACTATGTCATAGCAATACATCAGCATAGCTCTCCCCATGCAGTTGTAGAACTGTGCAACAATGGGGATCAATCACAAGCTTGTGTAGGTTTGAAATACTATACAAAGCATGATAAGCCCTATCACTGACATCACCAATGACATCATGCAGCTAATTCCGTTAGACTGAATGTAACCTGATTTTGACAGCAGAAACAGGGAGGTGATCACAGAAACATGGTTCGCACAAAACCATGACTGGGACATAAACATACCAGGATACACTATCTACAGGAGGGACAGGGAGGGTAAAAGAGGAGGAGGAGTAGCTCTTTACATAAGGGAAGGAATCAAAGTAACAGAACAAAAGAGAAAACAGGGAGGAGAAGAAGCACTGTGGGTAAATTTGGAGACGGCAATGGCACCACAATCCGCTAGGGGTTGTATACGAAACCCCCTTCTCAGGGGGAGGAAATGGACAAGGAAATGATAGAAAGTATACTTAGTATGGCAAAAAAAGGGGAGATATTGCTGATGGGTGGTCTGAATATGCCAGATGTTAACTGGAGTGCAGTTGCCACAGCCACTTTGAAGAGTGGAGTTATTCTAGATGCCCTACAGGGGGCATGCCTTAGACAACTAGTATTGGAGCCCACTTGAGAGGGAGCAATCTTAGACCTGGTTCTCTCAAATGGAGATGAAGAGGACCACAGATGTAGAGTTGGTAGCCATCTGAGACTAGCGACCATCGAGACAGTATGGTTCACAATAAACACAGCAATAGAGTCAAGCCATACAAAGGAAAGGTACTGGACTTTAGGAGGGCTGACTTGTTAAAATGGTAAGTGCCTAAGGAATGCACTAGCACATGGGCAGGAAGGAGGGTGGAAGAATAATGGGGAATAATAAAAACTGCCATCAGAGAGGAAACAAGCCTTTGTGTGAAGCAAATAAACAAAACTAAATGATGTAAGAAACCACTATGGTTCTCAAAGGAAGTGGCAGTGAAGGTTCAAGAGAAAAAGAAAGCTTTCAGGAAGTACAAGGAATTTCAGAAGGAGCAGGACAGAGAACTGTATCAGTTAAAGCAAAAGGAAGCTAGGAAGGCAGTCAGAACAGCAAAGGCCCAAACTGAGGAAAAGATAGCCAACTCAGTTAAGAAGAGGGATAAAACCTTTATAGGTACATCAGGAACGAAGGAAGACCAAGGGAGGATAGTGAGGCTTAATAAACGGGGGAGGATGGGCAGAGGGAGACTGTGAAAGGCAGAGATACTAAACAAATATTTTGCTCAGTATTTACAAAGGAAGAGGGGTGTACCTAGAACAAACAGTAGAAACACACTGGATACAGAAGTTGATACCAGCCCATTTACAGAAGAAAGGGTTCTGAAAGAACTCTTAAAACTGAAGGTGGACAAAGCAATGGGGCCTGATGGGATTCATCCCAGAATTCTAAAAGAACTAAGGGTAGAATTAGTGACACCACTGACTACCCTGTTTAACAAATCATGGGAGTATGGGTGGTACCGAGGACTGGAGGAGGGCAGATGTGATTCCCCTTCACAAAAGTGGGAGCAAGGCAGAAGCAGGAAACTACAGACCTGTTAGTTTAACCTCAGTGGTAGGAAAATGATGGAATCACTTCTGAAGGAAAGAATTGTCAAGTATCTAGAGGCCAGAGGGCACAGGACCCAAGGCAGCATGGATTCACAGCAGGAAGGTCATGCCAGACAAATCTGATAGATTTCTTTGACTGGGTGACAAAGTAGTAGATCAGGGAGGGGCTGTGGACATGGCCTACCTAGACTTTAGCAAGGCATTTGACACAGTCCACACAAAAGATTAATATACAAGTTAGCTAGCCTGGGAGTGGGTCCCAAGATGACAGCCTGGGTAAAAATTGGCTGGAAAATAGGACACAGAGAGTAATAGTAAATGGAGTCCACTCTGATGAAAGGGGTTACTAGTAGAGGACACATGAGGTTCAGTATTAGAACCAGTCCTCTTCAATGTCTTTATAACGACATTGCAGAGGGACTGGAAGGAAAATATGTCTCTTTGCAGATGACACAAAGATCTGCAACAGAGTTGATGCACAGAGGTGGGGTGGAAAAGGATGAAAAGGGACTTGTGAGGTTAGAAGAATGGTCAAATGTATGGCAGCTTAGATTCAGTGCTAAGAGGTGCAAGGTAATGCACCTGGAAACAAAAACCCAGGGAAGAGTACACAATGGGGGTGAGATACTAACAACAACAAAAATGGAAAGGGACCTGGGGTAGTCATATCAGATGACTAAAGGTGGGCAAGCAATGTGAGAGGGCAGCAATGAGGGCTGGGGGATATTGGGATGCATAGGAGAGGCATCACCAGTAGAAAACAGGAAGTTATTATCCTCTGTACAGACAGCTGGTCAGACCCCATCTGAGTACTGCATGCAGTTCTGGAGACCCAGTCTTCCAGAAGACATAGACAGGATGGAAGCTGTCCAGAGGAGGAGCAACTAAAATGGTGGGTCTGCACCAGAAGACATATGAAGAGAGCCTAAGAGAAGCTTAATATGTAGCCTCGGGAAAGGAGGAGGGGGGATATGATAGAAACTTTCAAGTACCTCAAGGAATCAACAAAGTCCAAGAGGTAGCATCTTTCAAAAAGAGTGTGCAAGAACAAGGGGCACAATTTGAAGATAGAGGCGCTCAGAGGTAATTTAAGGAGTATTTTTCACAGAGAGGTTGTGGATGCATGGAGCGGCCTTCGGAGGAGTCGTGGAGTCAAAAACAGTGGTGGAATTCAAGCATGCATGGGACAGTCATAAGGCAATTCTAGGGGATGGGGGTAGGAAAAAGTAGGCTGCTGGTTAACTAGGATCTGCAGCTTATCCAGTAGGCAGGGAAATGGGCAGACTGGGTGGGCCAAGCGGTCCTTATCTGCCGTCAAATTCTATGTTTCTATGTGATTCTTCCACTTTACAGGTCATTAGTCAGGCCTCTCCTGCAGTACTGTGTCCAGTTTTGGAGTCCACACCAAAAGAAGAATAGGGACAGGCTAGAGACTGTGAAGAGAAGAGCAACTAAAATGATTCAAGGGCTACATGAGCTCTCTTATGAAGAACATTTCAGGATTTGACATGTACTCGCTGAAGACCAGGAAAGGGGGGGCATGATTGAAATGTTCAGATTCACGAAAGACATTAACAATGTGCCCTACTCAGAACTCTTCAATAGTATACCAGACTCAAGCACAAGATGGCATGATTGGAAACTCCGAGGGGGTTATTTCAAGAGGGAAGTAATGAGACATTACTTTACAGAAAGGGTGATGGAAACATAGAACAGGTTGCCAGCAGAGGTGGTGGGGGTTAGGTCAGTAATGGCATTCAAGCATGTGTGGGACAGAGTGAGAGCAACCTTGGATTCCAATGGAACAGCAGGAAGGGCTAGGACCCGTGACCAACAGAGGTCTCGGAATCCACTGAGCACACTACATGGACCCGGGGTCCCCTTCTCCTGACTCTTTCTATGTTTCTAACCTTAAGCTTTACCATATGCAGAAAAGAACATGCATGGCCACAAGAGGCACTTACAAGCTATGATTGTTGGTGCTTAAAAACTGAATAATACAGTATTAGGAGTAGTCAAGACAGAAAGAGACTGAGAAAGAGAGAAATAAAAGCAACTAACCTTTTGACCCATACAATAACACCTAGCAAACAAGTATCATATGACCTCATTGTTCATGGAATAATTTTTGAATGTTCTGAGGAATTCAACAGTGATCAGCAGGATTGTTTGATGAACAGTGGAATTTTAAAAATACATACAGTAAAAAGTTGATATACATTTTCTAGGGATCATGTTTGGTACAGTAACAGAAACAGACTCACAAGAGAGAGGGAGACAGAGAGAGAGCGAGAAAAAGATGTTTCCTATAGCAACCAAACTCCTTAACCATTTCATTTTTACCTAAATGAAGACTATCACATAGCTGCAATGGTCCCAGAATATGTTTCCACTGAATTCTACTAAATGGCAGATTTTTACTGTGAGTTGGAGAATACTTTATGGTAAAGAACATTTGTACAGTTCATTAATGGAATTCTGCAGTTTGCACAATTATTCCAACAAGCAAAGTGACATATCTTTGAAATGGGTGAATTTTGCTAATGGTAAATATTCGGAAAATTCTGAAAAAATTGTGGACTTTCATGAAACTTTAATGGAAGTGGAATCAGCAGTTTATTTCCCCCCAGACCTACAGTTAAGCCACATAGTAAATAATTGTCTATGGGCCCAACTGTAGAAAACATAAACATTTCAGGTTTAAACTCACAGCCCATTTTTGCACTATCAGTAAGCAAAGTCTTAAAAATATTTTCTTTTTCACATTTTCACCCCGCTAGAGCTTTTGAACAACTGGCTTGATTTTTACCAACGTATCTGTATCGAGAGATACTGGGTCCAAGAACACACATATCAAATTTCAAGTCACCCATTCAGGGATGGCTGCAGTATTAAGGTGCAAACTTCAGGTTTTATTTATTTATTTAAAAGTTGATAACCGGGAAAGGCACAATGAACATAAGCTCGTTTACAGGTGCAACCTGAACAGGTGCAAGGTTTTAACATAGAAGTACCTACTAAACAATAAAATATACATATACTGTACCAAGAAGAGACCTTATAACATGTAATAAAGAGAGAAATCCTATGGGGAAGTAATAGCTGAAAACTGTGTATTTGCATAAAAGATGTAATGTAAATGAAGATTCCTAAATACAGTGTGGCTATATATTTTTTAAAATGCTGAATTCCAAAGGTACAGAAAACAATTACATCCATTATTTCATTTTTCAGTACATTTCCTTCACTATCGTCATTTTCACAACATCATGGTTTTTGATAGGAAGCCATTTAACAATCATGTTTGATCATGCTAATCCTGATCTAAATGATGTTTCTGAAGACTGAAGATGATCTCTAAACATAACTGATAATGATCATTTGTAAATGGAATAACAGATGGGCATCCATCTGTTATGGTGCTGTAAATCCATCAAGGGATTTCTGCAGTATCGTACACCTTGGAGGATGCAGCTCGAGAAATTTATGCCATCATAGAAGTCCTGAGATGGATTTAAAGCAGCCATAACAGATGGATGCCCATCTGTTGTTTTTTGTAATATATGATCACCATGTTTTTCTCCCCATCTTGTTATTTAAATTACAGTACCAAATTGGTCAGTGCCAAAACTATCTCTGTCAGTACCAAACACACGAAACACATCCAAGAAGATGTATGGTCATCTTTGACAGAACTCCCACCATCTTAGCCATCAGCACCAATTGTCACTTTCTAAATGAGGTTTGAAAGCCATGACAGGAGCAAGCACTGAGAACAACTGAGTACAAGAGACTTTGTCATTCTATTCTGTAACACCACCATTTTGGTGTCAGGTTGATAGTATTATGGATTCCTGACATCAGAACAATGTTATTATGACTCCCAGGCAGGCTGACTGGTTCATTAAAAAATAAAATGGCAACCATAAAGTATGGTACATCATGATTAAATCATCATCTTACCAGTTTGGGAGGAAGAGAGTAACAGGATATTGCTGCAAAAATAATTAGAGGGTTAGTGAGGCTAAACTGTGAGAAGAGATTAAAACTGTAGATGGGTTTACACTTGAGATGGGAAGGAGAAGGAAAAGGAAAAGGAAAAGAAAAGGAAGAGGAGGGATATAACAGTACAATTTAGTTGAGAATTAATAAAGTGGTACAAAGTAAATTTTTTTTCAGATAGTATGGGATAGTAGAACACTGGTCACCAACTAGTGATGGAGGGGTAGGATAAATGCAAACACTGGATATAAACAATCAAGGGAAAGGCACACGTCTCTGTAAAACTATAAAATAGCACAATGGCAGACTGAAGGGACCATTTGTTTATTTCTCCTTTACAGATTCCATGTACCTTGTTTATAAGAATTGGTGTCTTTTACTAACATGTATTTTGTACTGTAGCAATAAATTAAGTTACACTGTCTAACTAAGCAGCTGCATAGCCCTGGGACTCTTAAAAATTACGTGCCTGATTCAAAACTATGAAGTCAGGCAGAGTGATCACTAAAAGTACTTTCTGCCCATGCTAGACTTTGATGGCAGATAAGGATCGCTTGGCCCACCCAATCTGCCCATTTCCTTACCTATCGGATAAGCTGCAGATTCTAGTTTTACCAACAGCCTACTTCCTCCTACCTCCCTCTAGAATTGCCTTATGTCTGTCCCATGCATTCTCAAATTCCCCTACTGTTTTTGACCCTACAACCTTCTCAGGAAGGCCATTCCATGCATCCCTCACCCTCTCCATTGAAAAATACAGTACTTCCTCACATTGTCCCTGAGTCATCCCCCCTCTATCTTCAAATTGTGCACCCTTGTTCTTGCACATCTCTTTTCCTGAAAGATGCTACCCTCTTGGACTTTGTTGATTCCCTTGAGGTACTTGAAAGTTTCTATCATGTTCCCCCCTCTCCCTCCTTTCCTCAATGCTATACATGTTAAGCTGTTTTAGTCTCTCTTCATATGGTTTCTGGTGCAGACCATGCACCAGAGGAGGTCAACTAAAATGGACTGCCATCATCCTCTCTATGTCCTTGCAGAGATGGGGTCTCCAGAACTGCATGCAGTACTCCAGAAGGGGTCTCACCAACTGTCTGTACAGAAGGATAACAACTTCCTGTTTTCTACTGGTAATGCCTCTCCCTATGCATCCCAGTATTCCCCCCTCACTGCCTTCTCACGTTGCTTGCCTGCCTGCCTTTAGGTCATCTCATATGGGTAACACATCAAACAGTCAACCGAATAACAGCGACCTGTCAGAAGGGTGATGGAACAATGGCGCCGAGAAATCTGGGCAACCTGGGTTTGCCCCCTTCCCTGAGTTGTGTCCTCCCCCAGAGTAGGAATCCTTAGTAAAGGGGTGGAGGACAAAGCCCTCCACATAAAAAAAGTTCCTAAATGTTGTCGCTGGGTCTGGCACCCTTCTGACTGGTCACCATTATTCAGTCACCCTTATGACATGGCACCCTGAAATGGCTTCCCCAAGGTCCCTTTCCATTTTTGTTGTTGTTAATACCTCTCCCTCCCCATCGTGTGCTATTCCCTTGGGTTTTCATTTCCCAGGTGCATTGCTTTGCACTTTTTTGCATTGAATCTAAGCTGCCATACTTTTGGTCATTCCTCCAACCTTGTCGAGTCCCTTCTCATTCTTTCCACCCCCCTTGTGTATCAACCCTGTTGCATATGCTATACTTCTGATCTCTAAAAACAATGCTCAAAAGGGTTGCAAGCACTTACTGGACTCCTACAAAGTAATTTGTAAGTAGCTGGGGAGATGGGCAGTGGCTGTAGTACTTATTGCATGTAATCCAGGTCATAGGTTACTATGCCCACCTCAAGATATTGCTTTTTAAAAGCTGTTGCTGAACAGAAGGAATTAACCTCTCACAAAGTGCACAGTAATAACAGCTACAAAATGTCAACCCTTAAGCATCTGATTGGCAGTTTTGCTCACTCATTCTGCCCTCCTTAGAGCCCTTTCTACAGTACACTCTCCATTCACCAAAATCCAGCACAAATGAGCACATCTGAAATGTATGATCCTTGATCCTACTTGGTTCCTTTGTGGAGCACCACTTTCTAACCACCGCTTAGCATTCTCTGCCCACTCGCCTTCTGAAAGGAAAGGAAAGAATAGCCCCTCACATAGCACACAGTAATAACAGTTAACAAGATAACAGTCTTTCAGCCTCTGATTGGCTGTTTTACTTGCTCAGGCCACCCTGCCTAGTACACTTCCACCCTTTCCCTTCCCCAAAATTCAGTTCAAATCAACACATAAACAATGTATGAGCCCAGTTCATGTGTGGAACACTGCTCTATGACCTTGGCTTGGCGTCCTTTGCCTGTCCACCCACTGAAAGTAAAGTCATTGACGTGACCTTGAAATCATTCCGTTTCTTGTATATTCAAAGGGTAGGACAGCCATATAGTGTACCAGGCCTCTTATGAGTGCATTTGAACTGTTTTCAGCAGAGTGCAAATGCTGATATTGTGCTGCCACCAATTGTGACTCAGAATCAGATTCTTAGTGATGAACCTAGTAAAGGCTATTATATTATGAATTTTTGTTTATAAATAAATAATATATACAGTAGTAGATATGCAATAGGCTGATTCAGAATATGCAATTTATCTTTACATATAGGGGCCAGGACCATAACTTATGAGTGGCAGAGCCATGAGGGACTTATAAAAGTCCTTCCCCTTCACAAGTAGTTATAAACTGCATAGTTTGAATCAGCCCATTGCATAGTCAGGTAGCTTTTGAATCTGCTGTTTGTATGAAGATGTAAGTGTTTCTTTCTGATTTCAATAGCTGGTTTGAGTACTGTACTTTGCCATTGTGATGTCATCAGCATTGTAAGAGCTGATTTCTGGCTGACTTAGTTCCATTGAGATGTGCCAGAAAGGACAATTTATTATGTGTTATATACCCAAGTAACAAGATAACATGATATATTTTGAGTTGGGTACAAGATATTACTTTTAATCTTGTCTTCTGTAGCCCAATGGTGTTGTACAAACCCAATTATTTAATTAAAGTGGGTTGTCCTGAAGTTTGCCAGATGTTATTTCTTTACATTTTCTGTTAAGTTCAAATTCAACATTTAATATTCTCAGAGAGAGAGAGCACCAGGCTTGTTGTTCACATTACTGAATGCTCCAATAGTGAGCATCTCCTAAAAGTACCCAAGCAAAGGTCAAAAAACAAGAGTGAAACCGGCCTGGTGGCATAGTGGCAGCGCTAACACTTGCTATGCCGGTGACCCCTATTCAGGAATGAGCATGGACCTTTGAGAGCTGGCTGGGGAAGGAAGGACTGATCATCCCATGGATTGCTACACTTCTTTAGGGAGGGGGGATGTTGCTCCCACTGCATGTCTCTCAACTGGGGGAAACTGGTTGGCAGCACAGTCAGACCAGGCAGGGAGGGGTTTTGCCAGATGCCTTTCATGCATGTATGCCACCACACAAATGTGCAACCATGTAATTGCATGCCAGAACCCTGGGAAGAAAATGCAGGTGGCAGGAGGAAAATGCTTACTGTCCATGCTGGCACCTCCTACAGGCTCTCACATGACTGGCATAGCTGGCCACCCACCATACTGTGGTCCTAGGTAAATGGTTAATAACCTGTAAGTCCATGAGAAGGTCAGTGATGGAACTGGAGAGTTTCTGCTGGATGAGAGCATTGAGCTCTTTAGGATCATCAAGCTTGGACTAGAGTATGGAGCAGTCTAGAGTATGGAGCAGTTAAACAAAAAAAAACAACACAGCTCAAGGTCTCACAGTGTGGCATTTAGGAAACTGTACTGAGGAAAAACAAAAAAAAACTCACATTGTCAATATCATGTAAAGCATGCTTCAAATTTTATTAGTGCATTAGACAGTGCTGCAGCACTCCGACCCTCACATGTGCACACTTTGTCAAGAGGATGGACTGAAGTATGGAGCACTTAAGGGGTACTAAGGCATAAATGTAGGAGGGCAAGTTTTCAGTAGTCATAAGGACATTGCTTTGCAGTTGTCACTGGGGTGTTGTTTCTTGTAGCAGTTGAGGCATTGCTGTCCAGAGTAGTAAGTATGGTTGAAGAGAGCAGAGCCCAAAATTAATGCATAGTGTTGGAGCTTAGTCTATTAGGAGAACAGCCAGACAAATGTCAAAGCAACCTGATGGCAGTATTTCAGAGGAAGCAGCAGCTTGAAGGCTCTAAAATCAAAGAGGCAGAGCACAGGCCTTGAAAAAGAGCATGAGTGAGAAACATCAGCACGTTTGTGTGTTGCTGCTACTGTACTTGTAAGTATAAAATACTCCTATGCTGTTTCATAAATTTGTTCAGCACTGATATGGTGTTCTCAACTCCTGTATTATGCAACGGTGTGCTCAGGCTTTTGTTTGCATGGTTTCAAATTGTCTATGTACCTGTTGTGCTCAGAGTGGCTGATTTCTGTTTGCAAAACAAATTCAACTAAGATACCATGGAGGGCCATCAAGTGCACAGCAGCAGGAAGTATGAGGAAGAGCATGACAGCAGGAAATGAAGGAAGAAATTTCCCAGCAACAGACCATCCAAGAAAATGGGACACAAGGAAATGACTGGCAGCATTACAGTGGAAGGTCAGCATGGGATGGCAGTATGGAACAGACCAAGGCAGAAGCAGAAGAAGAAGACAAAGAATTAGCATTTATGTAGCACTTTTCATACACAATGTATCCCAAAACACTTTACAAGCAATGCGAGACTGGTAGTAAAGTGACTGAATGTGTAGTGGCAGCCATATTGCACATCAGCACCCACACACAGCTTGGACAATTGCATGAACTGGTTTTATGGGAAGGGGAATAATGGCTAAGACACCGGGAATGTCCCTTACTCTTTGCGAAGAATGCCATGGGTTCTTTTGCATCCACCTGGACGCCCACTAGGACAGCACCAGGATGGGTAGAAGGGACCTTGGTTTAACATCTCATCTGAAGGAAGGCACACCCCAACAGTAAAGTATAGTACCCCCTAATACTGCACTTAGGTGCCAGCATTTTTAGGTATGAGTCTAATCCCGGTGCGGGACAAGAATCCATGACCTTCTGGTCCAAAGGCGGATGTGCTACCAACTGAGTCATGCTAACAGCAAAGCCGAGGAATTAGAGAGAAAAAACCTGAGGGGCACAGCAGGCAGAGCTAGGTGGCAGGACCATGATGGGAAGGTTATTGCTTCTTGCTTATGGCTCAGATGCCAAGACAAAGTTGCAGCCAGGAATAGGGGGTGGCTAAGGAGCAAATTTGAGACAAGCCAGCAGGAGAAAGAGAAATCATGGACCAGGTGGATGGAAGAGAGTCCATGGAGCATAGCAATGGTGGGAAGATGCACAAGAAGCAGGGTGTCCTGTAGAATAGGGGAGGACATGGCCAAACACAGATAGGGAGGAGAGGAATTGCTAGCTCTACAGCAATGTGCATCAGAAGGATGCTTGGTGATGCACTCTTTATAGCACTTGGTGGGAGCCATGGCATAGAGCAATTCCCACTGCCACATCAATTCCCAAGCATAGCCTCAAATCCGTATTTTTTTCCCCATGCCTTGTATGGAACCTCTGTGATGGTTGTAACAACTTCATTTATTGCATTTAAAATGGTTTTCAATTGTAATTATATTTGCCTTTTGCTGAAAACAGGACTATAATCAGACCCACGTCTCCAGATAAACCATAAAAATACAAAAAAATCCTTGTTTCAATCAAACCACATTCAGTCATGGACCTTCTGCCTTTCCTTTTTATTTTTAATTCTTTTCTGATATTTAAAGTAGTTCGCAATCAGCCATGTGCTTTATGATGCAAATGTCTTAATTTGCTATGATATGCATTCTGAAATTTCTCAACAGAACAGTCGAATATGCGTTAATCATGATTGTAGGCTGCTGAATAAATGGAGATTCTAATGATAGCAGGGTAGAGAAACAAGCTGTCCCCTGCTTGGATGAGGTCAAAACTCAGAGACAACGGATTTATTGACAGTGCAGACATTCTTTTAAACTCAGATGATCACTAGGCTGTAAATAGGCTAAACTGCAGAGCATCCCCTATTTGTACTTACTGGTTTAGAGATTAAGGCATGACTGCCACAGCAGCTAATTATGAGTCTGTTATAAAAGGGTAGGAGGAGATAAAGGGATTTTGCTTGGATCTTGATCTAGTTCCCCTTCCTCATCCCACAAACCTATGTGGTCTAAGCTCAATTAACACGTTAAACCCATTCGATTTATGAAATGTTCTGGCTTGATTCTTTTGAACCAATTTAACTTAGATGTCAAGTTATATTGATACACTCCACCCCAATTGGTTGTTTACATTCACCCTGACAACCCCCAAAACACTGCAAAAGGGACCCTAACTGAATATTTATTTTTCCTCTGAAAGATGACACCAGGGCAACACCCTCACCCTTCACTCCCTAACATATTACAACTGTTATTCATTAGCCCCAGTCTTCTGTGTGAGACTAGAACCCCAAACCTTCTGACCCCAAGTTTATAGTGTTAAAATTAAGACATCCTACAGCACAAGAATGCAGAGGAATTATGGAAATTATAATGTAAGTCTATGATTGGGGGACACCACTCCCCCAAGTTTAAAATAATTTGGATCATGGCATTATTCTCACAAAAGGATGTGTTTAATATTTTTACATCCATTGACTAATATCCTTTAATAACAGATCAGGATAATTTTACATCCATTGACTAATATCCTTTAATGACAGATCAGGATAGTTTTACATCTATTGACTAATATCCTTTAATGACAGACCAGGATAGTTTTACATCCACTGACTAATATCCTTTAATGACAGATCAGGATAGTTTTACATCCACTGACTAATATCCTTTAATGAGAGATCAGGATATTTTTACATCCATTAACTAATATCCTTTAATGACAGATCAGGATATTTTTACATCCATTGACTAATATCCTTTAACGAGAGATCAGGATAGTTTTACATCCATTGACTAATATCCTTTAATGAGAGATCAGGATATTTTTACATCCATTGACTAATATCCTTTAATGACAGATCAGGATAGTTTTATATCCATTAACTAATATCCTTTAATTACAGATCAGATTGAATTTTTACTATCCAATTGATGTTCCACTATACTTGCAGTGGTAGAAATTACTGGGGAGCAGTAGACTATTTTGAAACATTTCTTGTAATTTAGTGCCTTCCAATTCTATATCCTCTGATCATAAGAGATGCCTGTTTCTGCCTAAAAACCACCCAGCCCCATCCTTCTATAGCACTTATCTGTTCTCATGGTGGGATCAATTTTGGGGGGGGGGGTGCTAGGTCAGGAAGGATTTCCCCTCCGTTCTGCAAGTACAGAGGACAATCAGAGTAGTGGGGCCCAAGTGTGCAGGCACCATACTGCTGTGCTCTGGAGTTTTCCACATAGTTGCTCCCAGTCTTCAAGGATGCAGCTGACAAATGCTCTATGGTGCACATGCGCATGCAGCCATGTGGCTGCGTTCTGGAGCTAAGCTGAATCCTCCCTCTGAATGGGACCCTGGTACTTGGAGCTGGGAAGGAGAGGCACCAGCAGAGACAGGCAGTAGCAGGAGAAAGCCAAAACAACAGCAAAAAGGTGGGAGAGAAGCATGGAGATCTGGTAAGGTAAGCAAGCAATAGGAAACAAACAGCAGGCAATAGCATAGTTGCGCTCTACTAAAATCCCTATATAGTATAACACAGAAAGTAACTTATAAAGCACACTGAGTAAGGGTCTCCTAGGAAAATCCTATCTGGGGTAACACAACATAATATATTATAGTTATGTGTGGTTCATAGCTCAGTGCTTATGTTACATACTGTAGCTGAATGATGTAGATGGTTGTTGGATACAGAGGCCAGCTGTTTAGTAGACAATGGTTGCTAGGAACTAGTAGTATGGAATGATTTGTGCTTAGGTACTTCAGCATGAACATGATCCAGTCAATGGTTATAGTACGTATGAATGGGATAATATGAGCAATGAGCTTGGATGCTTGAACTGAGAATCATTTATTATTTGATGGTTTTGGCTTTTCTCTGTATCCCACCTGTAGGAAGGAAGCTTTGTCTAGTATTATGAGACACCCCAAAAAAGAAATAACAACGATTGTTCTGTATCGACTGATGAGGGAGTCGAATAGGAATACACCCCTAATCATTTGAGTAGATGATCACCACCTCCAACTCCAGAGAGTGTGGCCAGTAGCACGCAGGAGAGGAAAACCCCCCTTGGGGGGAAACCTCTGAGGACCCATGGCTACTGACCTGCCCATCCTTCTGGGCATACTAAAGGAGAGTAATCCTAAATAATCTAATCGGCTAATCTGAACCCCAAAATGTAGAACCCAGTCCAGAGAAACGGAGAACTGAAGATGTATGGAATTGAGACATGTCAGATGAATAAAGCAAGCATCCATCCAGTAAACCTCAAGTTTGAGGGTCCAGGTACAGGCCGGATTTAAAATGGAGTGGCATCCATAGTTGAAATGAATGTGAAGTGAAGAGGCACAGGTGGTAAAGCACTCCAGCAGATGAGGATGACTTTGCAGAGGAGATCCAGGAATCAAGGCCCAGCATCCAGGTCAGAAAGAGAATTGTTGAGTCAAGTTCGGCACGGGAAGGCAGCAAATGAAGGCCATGGCAACGAAGCACAAGAACTGGCACATGCCATTTAATAGGGCAAATGGAGCAGTAGGAACCTCCAATTCAGAGGGGAAGTGAGCATCAGTAGGTAGAGAACATAGTGAATATGTAGAAGTAAGTCAGATGAGTTTCCAGCTTGCGGTGAGCGCAGCAAGTTTTAATTGGGAGTTAGTCAGATGACCTCTAGGCCCAGGAAGAGTGAAGCAGGTAGTACGAGCAAGCAGTATAAATAAGTGGACCTGTATGTAAGTCAGTTGATGAAGTGAATAAAGCTGCAGGAGCAGACGTAGTAGAAGGGAAGTAGCATTGCAAGATGAGGTACGTAAGAAGGCGAGGAGCATGAAGAATGGAATAAACAATGGAATCAGAGAGCTTCATGGATCCAGTAGGTTGCGTAACAATGTTGAATCTACAGATCAAGCCAGGATGATACCGTAGCTAGAATTAACTTGTGAAGAATATCCTGACAAGTCCTGAATAGTCGAGCATGGGAGTCCTTGATGGTGATAACTGAAGAGGCTGAGACACATGAAGTAGCATTGTCACAGGGTCCGAGAAGCTGTAGAGCACAATCAGGACAGTGAAGGTCTTCAGGAGAAGCTCAACTAAGTGTCCTGGAAAGGGTGAAGCAATTCCACACAGCTGAGGCAGCAGGGCAAAGCATCCAAGAATAGATGAAGAACGAAGAAACGGCCAGATGCGAATCCATAGTAAAGGAGCTTCCGGCTGGCTGACATGGCAGCAGGAAGGAATATAGAGAATATGTGAATCACCAGGCCCCAAGCCGAGCGAGGCAGAAGTAGAGCAAAAGTAGGTAAACCTCTCAGCCCAATGGGCAAAGGCAGGACATAGAAGCAGATGATTAGTAGGAATTCTCCTAGCCCAATGGGCAAAGGCAAGTCGAGGAGCAGGAGATCAGCAGGTAAACCTCCCAGCCCGATGGGCGAAGGCAGGTTGCAGAAGCAGGAAAGTAGTATGTAGCTCTCCCAGCCCGATGGGTGAGGCGTCGAAGAAGCAGGCGAGTAGTTGGTAAACCTCCCAGCCCGATGGGCGAAGGCAGGTCGTAAAAGCATGTGAGTAGCAGGTAAATCTCCCAGCCCGATGGGCTAAGGCAGGTCGTAGAAGCAAGCGATTAGTAGGTAAACCTCCCAGCCCAGTGGGCGAAGGCAGGTCATAGAAGCAGGCGATTATGGTGCAGTAGCATATATGAATAGAGGACCTCCGGGCCCATAGGGGCACAGGCCTGACTAAATGCGATAGCTAACCTACGGCCCTACGGGGCGAAGCAGGTTGCAGAGTGGTGAGATAATGCAATGGAAATGCTGAACTGCATGACATAAAGAGGGTCACGTCCTGGTAGGTAGAGATTGCTGTAAATATGTAACATAGGTTAGACAGATGCCAGTTCATGAGGAGCGCAGTAGATTGTAATAGCAGATTAGTCATGATGCCTTTTAAGCCCTGGGATGGTAAAGCAGGTAACATGAGGAGGAAAGGTAATGCGACAGCGGCATATCCTTAGGTAGGGTAGGCGGAGCAGCACTGAAGGGTCTCAGGCAAACTTATGAGAGCAGAACGGCGTTGTAGACTGTCACATCTTGAAGATCGTGGACTGTAGGGTTTGCAGTGAAGAGACTTTGGCAGAAAGAGAACAACCTGAGCGAAAGCATCTTGAAACTGTAGTTATTCAATGCTCAAGGCATTAGTTCAACTAAGGAAGACAATAAGGAGGAAAGGCAGCAGGGAGTCCAAGTGGAGATGGTAGCAATAACTTCAGGGAGTTGAATTAACATGGTGAAAATCGAAGCAAACATCTTGAGTAGGTAAGAAGGTAAAGAGTAGCAGCGAACTCCACGTAGGCAAGCATGGGCAACTGAACCCCACGTAGGTTAGCAGGTAAGGCAAGTAAGAAGAGGCAGCTACCCCCACGTAGGGTAGTATGAGCAGCTGGAAAAGTAGTAGAGGGTGGCAGCAAGCCTCACGAGGCTAGCATGGGTAGCCGGACCCGCAAAAAAAAAAAAAAATTAAAAGCGTAAAGTACATAGGCAAGGGCACCAGAATGTTGTTGAGGAATAAATCAGCACACAACGAAGGTAATAACAATGGAATGCCCAGAGCTGTAATATGATGGAATATCCAGAATCCAATGCAAGCAAGGGGAAACTATGGGTTATAGAATCTGAGATGTAAACCAGTACTGCAACAGGGAAGGTAAACAGAATCTGGCAGCGCTGAGAAGTCAGGAATGCACAGCTGCTGAGAAGCTTGTGAGCTTTACTAAGGCAGACCCTCTCTGATAGAAGCCCAAAAGTTAATATGCTGAACAGGTGCTGGCCAGTAGCGTGCACCACAAGACAGCCTCATGTCACAAACCCACGCTAAGAACAGGCCACAGTAAGCGTAAATCAAGGCTAACATACCGCAGGTAGAAGAAATCCAGGTGCATCTAAGGAATGGCATGTCCATCGGGTGATAGGCAAGCAGCCCAATATGTTTCAAGCCCAGGTGCTGCAAGCTGTGAGCATAGACTGGAGTAAACAGAAAGTCAGCACAGTACCCCACATAGGTAATATCGTGGATTCGTCCAGGACAGGCATAGTATGAATAAGGTAAATTGCAGGGAATAAATATTGAGCAAGTGAATGGAAACAAAGTGTTGAAATAAATTGCATAATTAGAGTGCGAATAGAAGTGTCTCCCAGGTGCCGGTCGTAAGAGCCACAGCTCTGTATCGTAGCCAGCCAACGAACTGAGTTCCAGAATGTGAATGAATGCAATCGAAGCAGGAGGTGCAAAGCAGAGTCCAAATCCTGACAACAAATGGAGGAATAGGAAAACGGTGAATGAACTAAAGGCATGGGGCAGTGGCTGCTAGACAGAGAAATAGGAGAAGTAGCGAGGAAGTAGTACGAAGCTAGGCAGGGAGGCAAGAAAGTGGGGGTAGCCGAGAAAGTCACTGCAGAGCAAGGGGCACACCACGGGTAGGAATTAGAAGGTGCAGGACAGCCCCCCCCAAAAGAAGAAACACAAGGGATGAGGCTAACAAAATGAATGAAACGAGGGCACATACAAGACAGAAACACAAAGCGGGGGTTACAGGTGAGGCGCAGCCAGGAAGAGGAAAGAAATGCAGCTGCCGAACCAGCAGCGGCGAGCCACTGAGTGCGACTCACTCTAAGCAGAGCGGGAGTCTGCTGCAAGGTTTAAGAAGGATGTGGGGGAGGAGCTCTTCCCCCACATAACCATGGGCACGCACTCTTCAATTAGGCCGAATGTAGTAGAGGAACAGACAATCTACTAATTACTAAGCTTCTTACAGTCCTACATACACATAAGAATGCGGGGGGGCACTTTATTTATTGATTGATCTGTTTTTTTATTTATTTAAAATTACTGCAACTAGGATAACCCCATGAGATGCAGCATCTTATTTTCATGGCTGTTGCAGGGAGGATAGCAGCAGTTAGATTAACATAGTCCAACAGGAATGGTTACATATAGGATAAAACTGTACTGGCTCAATATAGCACAGAAAGAACCGTGCATGAAGTACAACACTGTAAGAAGCACTAATGATTCTACAGTGGTAGGGTTTTTTTCAGATTGCGGTAAGAACTGCTACCCCTGTCACTGTAAGCTGCCAGTAGGGAAGGTGAAGGATGCCACCAGGATGGTGCCTGGCCAAGCCACTCCCGTGGTGGAGTGACTAGAGCACCTGCTTCCAGTGGTGGCAGGGACCTGAGGCTGCAAATAGGTTGTCCCCAGGTCCCACTCTGCTGCGGCTTCTTTTTTTTTTTTGAAAATAAAAAATGTTGCCAGTCCAATTCTTTTTCCCCCAAAGTCCACTATCCCCTGGAGTTGATTATAATTAGTCCGGGGCGTGGGGGCAAAACCTCCCATGTCAGGAGGTGCAGGGGGTGGTGCTCCCATGCAAAAACTAATATATTCCTCCAGTGTGCACCCTTTTTATATTTTTGGTTTGTTGGCAGTTAACCTTGAGTTAAGTTAAGCAAAGGGCGGATGACTTTAGTATAATCTTTCACGAATCTGCAATAGTAGGCGCAGAACCCCAAGAATCTTTCCAGCTCCTTAAGATTGCCAGGCTGTGGCCAGGTGGTCAGGGCTTCTACTTTGTTTGGATTTTTTTAAATCCCTTCAGATGACACAATGTGGCCAACATATTTTACAGACTGCTGGAAGAACTGACACTTGTCAATTTATAACTTTAAACTAAAATCCTCCAACAGGTCTAGAACCTTAAACAGGGGAGTCTCATGTTCCTCGAGGGTCCAGCCAAACACAATAACATCATCTAGGTAGACAAGACATTCTAGTAGATTCATGTCCCCCACAGATCGCTCCATCAACCTCTGGAAAGTGGCGGGTGCTCCTGAAATGCCCTGGGGCATGCACAGAAACTCAAAAAAACCCAAAGGGCAGATGAAGGCTGTTTTTTTCCCTGTCTTTGGGGGCCAGCTGGATCTGGTAATACCTACTTCAGTGGTCTAACACAGAAAACCACTGACTTCCATTGAGGCAGTCCATGGCATAATGCATACATGGCATACTGTATTGGTCAGGTATAGTTCTTTGATTTAGTGTCCAGTAGTCCACACACATCCTCACTGAGCCATTTTTCTTCCAGACTACCACAATAGGAGAGGTGAACGGGCAGTGAGACTCCGGTATAATTCCAGCCACCAGCATCTCCTGGGGATGGCGTTGAGCATCATTGATGTCTGCTGGTGCTAGGCGATGAGATCTCTCATGGAAAGGCCTTTTGTCGTGCAGTCTAATATAATGTTCAGCCCCAGTGACACATTTCACATACCATTCTTTCAAAGAAAACGCTTTGCTTCTCTGGGCCAGCTTTTGGCTGATTTTTTTCTCTCCACTCTTCAGGAATGGGAGCTCCCCAAAGCCGAACAAATCAAAAATCACCTCGTCATCCTTTCCAGTACATTTTTTGCTAGGTAATACAACGGTATCTGCACAATATACAGTAGCCAGGGCGCAGCCTTGATTTACTCAGATATCCCGGTGAGACATGTTTTGGACCTGCACCACTACCCAATGAGCACAGGCATGAGCTTGGGCTGGCAGAATGCTAGGCTTGACCAACAGTATCTCAGGCAGTTTCCCCTCTTCTGAGGCATCCAGCATGAGAATTTTATTTTTAACATCTTTTTTAATTTGTACCTCACCACTGATAGTACACTGAGCATTGGGTGGCAATACAAGTGATTCCAGATCCTTCTTCCACACTACTGTCACCAATTCCTTTTTCTCAACTTATTTGACTTACATCTATAAATCATATGCTCTGCATACCATGGCCGGAATGTGTAGGGCCCCTTCAGTCTGCTTTGTTAATTTCTCTAGACATAGCGGGGCTAGGTGGCCGAACATATGAGCATTAGTGCTGATCAACAATGGAACACCATCATACATTCCAGACAGGGGGCATACCAAGGCCAGAGCCTCCACTGGTTTATTTACATTAACAACTGCAGTAAGGAAGGATAGCCAGATTTGTACATACCCCCGGTAAGGGTAAGATTTATCACTCAACCCCCACACATGTAGTCCTTCAAGGGGTAAAAGCGGGAGGTCAGACAATTGTTGCTTGTACCAGTCTTGAAATACAATAGTGACCTGTGAGCCACTGTCTAGCACTGCTCGTGTGGAAATACTGTTAACAGTCTCCGTGGTTTCAATGGATGGACCCACCATCTCAGACCAATGTGGAGAAGTCTGTTTTGCGGACTGGCCTACAGCAGTTTTGGAGGAGAAAGACTTTCATGGTAGCTCTGGTTGGGGTTTTATATTGCTTTGTCGGACTAAATTGAGCAGCTTAATAGTGACTCTCCATAGATCTTTAGCACTGCAAACACGGCTGGTATGCCTGTTCTCTCTACACCGATAACAAAACACCTTGCATCTAGGGTCAGCAGGATGGGTCGGTTCTTCACGAGGTTTGTAATGCTCAGAGGCTGGAGTCCTACTCTCCTCCTTGGGTTTGGATTTGAGCTCAGATCCCCCACAGCTCCTCCAGGGAGCAGTGATCATGTGACATAAATAAGATTCTTCACCATGGCTCATAATTCTCCATCTCTTCTACCAGGGTGGGATCAGTTTGAGGTTCAGCAGCAAGTACACTGGCCCCCGCACTTACAGGTGGGGTCTCACTACTAGGCTCAATCTTAGTGGAGCAGAGGCCAGAACTTTTAGCAGACTCGGAGCCAGCTTATCAGCTGGCTCTCAGTTTTCAATTCTTTTATTAGCTCACTGACTTGTTTTGATTCAGAGTGGTCCACTTTCTCAATGAGTCTGTTGGAAGTCGGAGCAGTTCATGCATCCTCTACATACGGTTCCCAGACATCTTCGTCATTTTCAGCCTCCCAGATTTCCTTCATCAACCAAGAGTATTCAGGAGGGTTAGCTTTTCTGTCTTGAAACTTTAATTTCAGCATGAGCACACTTGAATAGCAGGCAGACTAAAGGATATGTTCCAGCCTGACATGATTCAGTTCACTAGCTGAAATCCCCCCTTTACGATGGGCCCTTTGCAAAGCCCATTCCATCTGGGTCACAAAAGCAGACAGTTTCTTATTCTTCCACTGTTTGGCAGATTTGAACTTCCACATCAAATCCTCTCTGGATTCAGTACTGCCGCATACCCCTTCTAAAGCAGATAAGTACTCAGCTATGGAGGCCTCCATGTTAGTGGACTGAAGGAACTGGATGGCTTCCAGTGCAGGGCCACTCAAACTTTCCTTCACAGCACTGCCATTCTTGGACCATAGGGTGGAATAGTCCATCCAAGTTGCCAGATCATCTTAACCCACTGGCATGGGAATAGTACCTGAAAACAGCCTGAGCCTGTGATAAGAGTCTAGGTGCACTGAGGGTATCACAATGGGGGACATTACAACGGTGGGTGCCATAGGGGAAGCTGAGGAGGCCAAAGAAGACTGAATAGGGGTAAGTTCCTCTGAGTCCTCCAAAGCCTTCCACAAATTCTTAATTGTCTGTCCTTCAGCAGCAAGCAGCCTCAATAATTTGTCCTTAAATCCTTCTACCATGGGGGAAGATGGGTCGCTATGTAAATGAATGACCCTACACCTATTCTGGGACCCCTTGGCATTATAATAGGGGGTACATTCTCAGGGTCTATGTGGAGGTTACAAGAAATGAGGGCCACCAGAGTTTGGGAAAACAGGTCTGCATCCTGCCCATGTACTTCAGCCTTCCCCAGGCACTTAACTTTCCCTACAGTTTCCTTTATAGTATCATTAGTAGTCCCCAAGGGGATATCTAGCAGTAATAGTGCATGGTGGCATTTGACCCCCTCAGCCTCACTCCACCCTATCATGTGATGCACAACCAGCTTGTGGGGGAAATTTTCCACTTGAGCATAGTAAGAGCCTAAATTTCAATTTTTCTTTTAAATTTTCACTTGACTGAAATTCTACCATTTGGTCAATAGAGGTGCTAATCCCAGTGGTGCCTCCAAGATGTAACCCCTAGGCAGCACTATTATAAGGGCTACTGCTCCTGCCCTTTATGGCTATACACAAGTTAGGGGGCCTAAGTTCACTATTAAGGTGCCTCTACCCAGAGAAATGGTATTGGGGTTGCTTCTTTGCTCTGGGAAGCTATAACCCACCAACCGGCCTAGTGACCCAGTACCTACAACAGTTGTAAATTCACAGACAGTGTAGAACAGTAATAATATACACACACACCTTTCACACTTACTACCAAGGTTAGATCTTCTGCAGCTTCCCTGGGGACCCCCTGTAAAATATGGTTATCAATGCAACAACTCACCCTTAACACTGTAGCCCCACTAATAATATGCATACTAACCAGGTTAAGTGTAAAACAAGACAATCAGGTTTATTTAGGGGAAGTAAATAAGGAAGGGGCATGAATCTAGGCAAATGATTAGCTATCTGATTTAGTTCAGTGATAGCATGCACTTTTTGGCCCAACCTGACAGTCACACAACACTGGGTACCCAGGTTGGTAAATCAGGCTAGCCAGAGGAATTGCCCGGGGGTGGCCAGTGTTGCAGCTGATGTTGGGGCCCTTGGTAGAAAGAAAAGTGGTTAACATGAAAAATACCAGGATTATTTGTAATCTGAGCTGGTTGGCTCAGTGCTTTGCAAAACCCAAGAGAGAGAGAAACAATTAGATGGCACAGTACCACAAATGATTTAAGCACTTGTTGCAGGGAGCTACCTTGATTTGTACTCATGCTACCAGGAATCTGCTGTAAGGCAGGTGATATGTAGGCCTCGTGGTGATGACAGATTAACATGGGAAAACAGGGCCGACATGACACACCTCTTCTTCACGGCCTTTCCTCCAGGTGGCCACAGCCTGCATGTTGTTGCTGTGCAGGGTCTGAATCCCTGAGCTGGTCTCTTGCCATGATAGTCTCTGATGAGGGAGTAGCAGCCTAGGCTGAAGTGGCAGAGCCCAGGCAGGGTGTGCCGTCTAGCAAAGTTTGTGATCTTCTGCTGGTGAAGCCTCCAGCTGGTGTAACAGGTTCTTTCATGGGAGAGCAGGTCTCAGCTCACAAAACACATTCAGCACATTTACAGCAATAACTACTTCAGGAAACAGTTGAGAATTAGTCAGGTTGCAATTTAGCAGCTTTACTGAGCAAACCTTCCAATCTGAGTATATCTCACACACAAGCTGGGCTGATCGCTTCAGGAGCAAGTCTTCAATCCAAATTGCAAGTTGCACTAACACTTCTTCCTTCTGCGGCAGTTCCAGGCTGGAATCAGGCAAGTCCAACTTCTGCTAAAGGCAGTTCTCAAGCAGGAGAAGATGTGGCAGGAAGGCAAGTTAGGCTTCTTCCCACCATTTCCCCTACACTCCTTCTGGGAGCAGCTACTCGAAAGCTCAAGCTGTTCATACTTCAACCTCCAACTCTAGCTAATTCACTGTTTCTTGTCTCTCTGGGGATTTCACTTGTAAATCCAGGCTTAAGATTGGCTGGAGGAGCTGTCAGTCACAGTTTTGGGCTCCCCCTACTGGCCAGTTTAGGTGCCAACATTAAAACTACAAAAACTACAGTTTTTCTTCCCACAAGACCCCTGGGGATAGGATCCATTTTAGGTCCCCAGTGGTTTTATTGGTCCATTTACTAGAAGTCCCAGACCTAACATGGTGGCTCCCATCCAAATGATCGATCTGCAAATGAAGTAGGTTAGACAAACTTCTCTATTTCAAATATAACAAAGTACAAACAGTAAATAAGCACAGTTCCTATATAGGCTCCCTCTACATAAGTAGCGACTGCAGAATGGAGCAAAACAGAGCACTGTCTGGCTGGTCGCAATCCCTAAATCACTTGGTCCCAGCACAAATCATTCATTTCACACAGATTAGCTATTTTCTTAAAGGGACAGGTGCGGAGACTCAATAGGGCACTCTCACACAAATGAGCAGAACTACTTAAGACAGAACACCAGCCTGATGGTGGGCATTACAGAGCCCAGGAAGACATTAGGTAAACCCCAGATTGGTAGGGGGGCTACAATTGACTCAAACACTTTGTCAGGAACTGAAGTAAGACTCACAGGTCAGTAGTTACCTGGGTATGGCATTGCCCTCTTCTTGAATAAAGGGACAACACAAGATGTTTTTCAATCATCCTACACTATTCCTGTCAGTAAGGAGTCCTAAACGATATCAGTGAGGGGTTCTGTCTGAATCTTTCTTAACTTCACTGTTCCCCTTGTTTGAATTCCATCCAGAGTCTGGGATTTTCTTGGATATACAGTACACACCCTCTAGATACTCACCTGCCAGTTCTGGAATGATCAGCATGGCCTCTTGTCTGGTCTCACTCCTATAACTTCATCCCCAAGTTGACCCCAAAATCCTTCATCTTAATCAGTTGGCATCTATGTCTTACATTTGGCAATCAGGACACAGCACACTAACAATATCAATTTTTTTTTTCAAAATTTCCCGATTGCCATTACAAACTTGGCGGCAGCCTTTACTCCATAAAAAACATCATTCAGTCCCCTAAAACAAAATAAAAAGAACAAATTAATTTGACTAACTGCCTTTCTTTTATGCTGTGTATATGAATACCTATATTCAATAGTCAGCAAATATTCATCAAATACTTCAGAGAGTATTCAGGTATTCAGCAATACATGCATTTGCACACCCTTAAAGCCCCTTGTTTAAAAGAAATAAAAGGCTGTTACAGGTATTTATTAACCAGTAACCACCCACTACCCATATAGTAATGTTTCCCCCCTTCCATCTATCACCCAGGAATACAGCATCCCCCTCCCAATAGCACAGCACCACCCTCACTGTCCTTCCCAGGTGTAGTCAGTAATAAAGGTCACGTCCCAATCAAAAATGTATTTCTGGCTGCATAGGCTTCAGGCTGCCAGAAGCAGTAGACAAGTCAACCATCCTTTCCTTCTCCTGATTGACCTTGTTACCAGATACCCCCAAACCACCCTCTGACACCCACCACCTTCCTTTCTCCCTCCTCCCTCCCATCCCTGGCACTCACCAGCACCTGAAAATAGATGAATGTGTCCCATAGCTTAAAGGTAAGTTACATGAATTCACACTTAATCCTTTATGGGAACCATTATCTATGACATCCATGAGTCTATGGCCTAATGCAATATTGCATATGGGAAGACAAGTAGGACGCTGGGGTATATAGGCAGGGTGTTCACTAGCAGAAGCAAAGAGGTGATAGTTCTCTCATGCAGCTCCCTGTTGATGCCATCACTGGAGTACTAGAATCATTACTGGAGACTCCACCTAAAAAAAAGACTGGAACTACTGTACTTGTAGAGGGTCCAGAGGAGGAGAGGCTGGGGAGCCTCAATATGTACTCTCTGGATGCCATGAGAGAGGAGGACTTGATAAAAGACTTACAAACTCTTGAGGGGTATAAACAGAATATACTGTAATTATCTGTTCACAAGGTATGAAAGCACTTTAACCAGGAGTTATGGCTTGAAGTTGATGGAGAGAGATTCAAAAGGGACACAAGGAAATACTTTTTTACAGAGCTGGTGGTGGATGAATGGAATAGTTTAACCAGTCAGGTGGTTGAAGTCACGTCAGTGACTGGGTTCAAGCATGGATAGGATTGTGATGTCTATGGGAAGTGTAAGTATAAGTAGCCTGGGAGAGGGATACCAAAACACCATTAGGGTAACTGACTCAAAAATACCTGTCTGGCATTAGGTCAGACACAGAATTAAGGTGGTAATGGGCACACTGAATGGACCACTGGGATCTGAATTTTCAGCAGTACATCGGTGACTTGTGACATAGTTGTGATGCATCCCCTGATACTTGCAGGCATGTTAGACCACCTAAAAGATGGTCTAAGGTACTGCATGTGTACATCTTACATGGCTTATGGCCATTTTGGAGCATTTCAATGAGGCATACATTGTGATTGGATGCTTGCATCATTATTTTGCTGTAAAGTTGCACCAGCTGCCATAAATGCAGAAAAACATTTAAAAAAAGTATTCAAAGCTTTTGCCACATTTACCGTGCCGCAGGTTTAATAGAAAATCAAGACCATCACCTGTGCAAGAGATTCCATGTCATAATGGTAATCACGGAAAGACGATCGCCTTTAGGGCGAATGTACATAGCCCAAAAATCAATTTTGGCGACATACACCCCTACTTTACAGTAAAACAGTGCTGGGGACTTAGGATTTTCTTGTTTATGCAGGGGCTGTGCCCCACACCACACCATGGGGCTTTGCCCCCACCCTGCTCTAAAGGATTCTCAATTTCAAGGGCTGGTGTGTGTGGGGGTGCAAAACAGGAAAAAATTAATTTTCAGGCTGGGTGCAACAAATGTACATGCGCCCGGACCCAAACCCTCGCAACCCTAGCCTGCCACCCACCCACCACACCACTGGGCCAGCCTGGCAGCCCACTGCTGCACCACTACACAAATCCTCCCTCCCTCCTCCCTTACCTCCCACTCGGCGTGCTTGCCCCCCCCATGCATGGGTACATAGCGACATCCTGTCACTATATTCACGGCCCCCATCCAGTCACCCTCCCTCCTCAGTAGCCCTGTGGACAGGCACCACAATTGAGTCACCCTTTTTGAAAGTGCCCAATCACAGTCGCCAATGTCATGGGATACCATGCAGGAACCTCAAAATATCTAGCCCCAGTCTTTCTCTGCTAACAAATTCTATGCAACTTCCATA
Organism: Neoceratodus forsteri; assembly: GCA_016271365.2. Lineage (NCBI taxonomy): Eukaryota > Metazoa > Chordata > Ceratodontiformes > Ceratodontidae > Neoceratodus > Neoceratodus forsteri. The sequence continues at coordinate 909,141,475 of CM057455.1, read as the reverse complement.
CGTATGGTATCTATGTTCATTTGACCAGATTTTGACTATGAATAAGCATTGACCATTCAACAGAAATGTCCTTATTCCAGCACCTTTTAAAATCCTTAATTTCCATAGGTGGTCTGTCACCTCAGGCACCTACAGTGCCAGTTGCCAAATACCATGATTTTGTTTCTCATATGGTTGGTTCCTACTCCTCATGTTAATTGGTGCAACTTGGCTAGTGCCCTGGAACACATTGCATGTCTCCACCATTACCTTAATTCAGATTCCACGTGATGATGTCAGTGAGCATAATTATACCCAGGAGTGTCAAATATTTATTGAAGCTTGCAGACACTATTTAGTAAAGTAACTATTAGGGATACATTTGTATTCATAGATAATAAGATATCAATTCAAGCAACATCATTTCCATGCAAACTGTTCTTCTATAAAGGTATATGAAATGTTATAATTACAGCAGAACAGACAACTGTCATATTCAACCAATTAATATAAAAACATTTTCTTTAGATGAGTAACTCTATGGGACATTTGTTCCTTGATGTATAATGTAATGGTGCATATACATCACCCACTCTATAGCCAACATTATAAGACAATAAATCTGTTCTGCCATTAAACAATCATTTTATTTTCAGCAGGCAGCCTTGCTAGATAATGTGCCAGAAATAGAAATATTATGATTATCAACCAGCTGTGAGAAAAAACAACTTACAAATCTGGTGCTAGGTACAGGTCTGGAAAAAGGGAGAGAAAGCATGACAGTTTTAATAAAGAGACATTTTATGATATTCAGAATCAACAGGATTTGTTATAACACCTACTGATGTAGTGATCTGACTGGGACAGGTAGGGTGGCCTAGTGGTTAAGGTACTGAATAAGTAACAGAGGATCACAGGTGTGAATCCAACTACTGTAGCTTACTATGTGATCATAAGCAAATGACTTGACCTCCCATGCTTCAGTCCTCTCAACTGTAAACGTGGGTAACAAGAGGACCCTGTTGAAATGAGAAGTTGTATCTCATGAGGGCTATGTTGTGCAAGCAAAAGAATGAAACAACAGTTTTATATTACTGGTTACAAATAAATCATTTTCACAGAGGGTGCTGAACCTAGCGCAGCATACCAGTAGAGACAGTGGATGTGGAGACGGTACTAGCCTGGAAGCCCAGCCTAGACAAATCTGCGATTACCAAGCAAATAAAAGGTTACTCGGTGTAGTACAGTGTGTAGGGAGTGCCCATTTAAAGAAGTACTTTACATATTTGCACAGCACACATATTCATACCTGCTTGTGGACTACAGGGGAGGACCTTGGCTTTAGCCAGTATATATGCTGTACAACTATTTGCAAAGAAGAGCTTATACAGTAAATAACTCACCATTATGGTAAGAGAAGTTAGTGGAGCATAATCTGTGGAAGGACAGATTTGTAATTTATGTGGGGGGTTAAATGTGTCCTGCAAGGCAGAAAAATGAGGGATAATACACTTTAAGAGGTCAGATAGTATATTCATTTAGGGGTAGAAGGAGGTCTAATTTAATCTAAAGGAACAAGGTGATTCAAAGGGCTAAAAGGTTTGTTGGACATGTGTGCAATATAGCCATCTATTAGGTTCCAGCTAAAACAGGTTGTTTGAAGCCAAGGCTGTTGTGCTTTTAACAATAAAAGAAAGCATGATTGCTCACACAGTCCCTCATGCTCATTCAACACCCTGAGGAAGGCCTATTGATACCGAATGTGCACAGGGACTTTGTGAGCATCTCTAGTAGGTACTTCTCACTGACTGGAATTTGTATTTTGCACTTTAATTACGACATGCAATAAACTTCATTTTAATTATCTACACTCTGTGTGCATACTTTTGTCATAAATGTTATGTGAAGTATAACACCAACAGAGGTAGCTGCTGCTGAGGCTTTTTGTTTTGTGCTATTGTGCTCTCAAACCAGTTTTAACTCTGTGTTAACTCAGGAATGTGGCTCCTTATACAATAAGTTAGACACTGTGCTGAGACAGCAGTGTGTGACCCTAGCAGTTAATGGTCACAAGGAAAATGGAGTCAGCTAAAGTAGGAGTTGGGCTATTGAGGAATGGGCCAGGGATCCAACAACTGTTTCTAACAGTGTAGGTTACCAGGGCAGTTAGACGCACACTTGGAGCATTGCCAGGGCAGCAATATTACTATCAAAGGTAAGGGTACAAAAGTATTGCCAGATAACCAAGTCAGAGAACAGAAGCTGAGATTTATGGGAGTGGTGCAATGCAATATAATGTTGGGTGGCAAATTTCAGAGAGACCTTCTGGAGACTGCAGTGCTGCCCCATCTGCATACATCTCTCTGGGTTGAAAGAGTAGGTTGCTAGACTCCAGGTTGAGCTGGCTAAGATTCAGGGGACCTATCCCCCCCCCAAGGGTCATTAAGTCTGCCACTGCTACCTCAGAGGATGCCAGGGAGGAGGAAGGACTAGACTATGTTAGGCTCTGTTGTGACAGTGTTGGGGTGAGACCCTGCCCAATTTGTTATGCAAAGAGAGTTAAAAGCAAGGATCTATTCTGTCCTCTCCTATTCTGTTACTTGTCTGTCACTTGCCTGTCTGATTGCACAATCAAATTTTTCTATGCGGCACCCAGGAATTGGCCACTCCAATGGGCCCTCAATTTTCCCATTTTCTCCCTTTTTTCACTTGCTGTTTCTATTCTTTCTTTCTTCCGTTGCTCATCTATAGTTAAAAAATATATGTGAATCTGTATGTAAAACTGAGATCCGTTGGTTTGCAAATGAATATAGTTATACTGTTAAAATGAATGCAGAACGCTATTTGGGTTTATCTGGAGCACGGGTTTTTAACCTTGAGGTGCATTTGGCCTCCACATGCTCGTTTGCAGAATTAAACAGGAAATCAGTGCTGGGACATGATATCTTAATTGACTGCACCTGTTAAGAAGACTAATGTACTCTTCAGGCTGCTCACAGGAAATAAACTGACAAAATTTTAATACAGTTAGTGGAACACAGGTAGTGTAATTTACAAGAACAGGATGCAGAATTTAATTGTTAGGTAAAAACATCTTAGAAAAAGAGAGCAAAGCTTTGTTTAGATATAGAGCGAGCTGGAGATTTTAAGAGACTCTCAGATAAAGGACTTCTGTTTGTTTGAACTGCTTGTAGCAAGAGCTATCCAGCCCAATTTTATTTTTTTATTTTACTGTTATTGATAATAATAAAATGCTACTTGTGAATTTTACAAAGGCTCCTGTTTTTGATTATGCTTCCTAACCTATGCCTCAATGACATCTGGAAGGGTAGCGGTGGTGGGACAGTCACATTCCTCAAATGGTACTGTACAACTGCATAATTCTTACACCACTCTGGCAGGCAGGACTGCTGGGTGGAGGCACCCATAGCAGTAAAAACACAGAAATGAACACGCGCTCATGGGAAGGCGCAGCTGCGGGCCTACTCTTCACAGACATGAAAAAACACAACAGGCAGAACTCAAAAAGAATTGTAAAATGATGAAGTAACTAATGAGATCAAGCCATCCAGGTTGCCAAAGTAATCTGAACCCACAGCACTTCACATCTATTGTATAACCCTTCGTCAGGGGATAATTTTTTTTGAGTGCTGCCTTATGTGTTTTTTTTTTCTTACCCATTGTAGTGACCAGGGAGGAAGTGGGGGCCCTCTGTAGTTGAGACCCCAAAGAAGATGGTAAAGGACGCCAGAGGAGGAGGAAGTAATTTCAGGTATAGGACTCCATTGTGAAGGGGAATAGATTTGAAAATAGGAAAAGGTGGGGAAGGGCAGGTTAGGTGCTTATGTGGCACCACAACCCAGAGTTATGGGAAGCAGATCATGAGGATCACTAGATAGCAGGATGGGAGGGAGAGCTAGATGTCATTGTCTACTGGGGGACTAATAATCTTGCTAGGGACGGGGTTGGGATAGTCTTACACAGGAGTCTTACACAGGTAGTGTGCTTTGTGGCTTTTGTTGAGGTGCTGCCCGTCTATGACAGAGGAGGAGAGGGATCTGCACACCAGGAGCTTTAAGTCATGAGTGAAGAAATGGTGCAGAGAGGAGGGGTTTGACTACAGTGAGGAGCTGGGACCCTGCTGGAAGGATAAGGGCCTATACAGGATGATAGTCTGCATCCATCCAAGAGGGGAACTGCAGTCCTCAGTGGATAGTTTAAATAGTACTTGGATAAACATTCAAACTAGCTGGGGTGGTAGTAGAAGGAACTAGGGAGGCAGAAACCGTCTCCCCACAGGTTGAAGTAGAGAGCAGGGGGCATCTGAAGGGAGAGGAATCCCCAGGGTGCAAATTTAATAAAGGAACTAGTGTAGAAAGACAAAAGGGGAGGGGAATAGGAACATTAAAAAGAGAAGGGGGATGGAAGACAGGAAAAAAGGAAAAAGGAGGCAACAAGCAGAATAGAAACAAACTTTGGACTGTCATGTGTGTAAATGTTAAAAGTCTGAGAAATAAGATTCTGGACCTAGAGACCATCATGGCAGAGGCCGACGTAGGTATTGTGGTGATTACTGAGTCACGGTGCATTGAAAACAATAACGGGGACATGGCCACAGCAGGCTATACTCTGTTCAGGAAGGACAGGGTGGGAAGAAAAGAAGGGGGGTGAGGTGCTTTACGTAAGGGAAATCATAAAAGCAACAGAGATACAGGGAATACAGGGGGAGGCAGAGGTATTGTAGGTCACCATGCAGCTGGATAATGGAGTCACTATTCGCAGTGGAGTTGATCTACAGTCCACTGGCAGAGAGGGAAGAATTAGATAAGGTACTGTTGGAAGCCACTGGCAAGATGACAGAAAAGGCTTAGGTGCTGCTTGTGAGGTACTTCAACCTGCAGGATGTAGCCTCCCAGCAGCAGTTTCAGTTAGGAGCAGGAACATCCTGCACTCTCTACAAGGGGGGTTCCTCAGGCAACTAGTCAGCAAACCCACTTGTGATGGGGCAATACTGGACCTGGTACTCACTAACAGAGACAGTGTTGCAGAAGTGAAGGTGGAAGGCCACCTGGGGACCAGTGATCACCACACATTATGATTCAATATAAGGATGGCTGTGGAACTGAACCACACTAGGGTGAGGGTCATGGACTTCAGGAGGGAAGATTTTATAAAGATGGATGAATGCCTTAGAGATGACCTGAGGGGAATGGCCTGGGTAGGGTGCAGAGGAACTGTTGGTGAAGCTAAAAGTGAGCACAGTAAAGGCAGTAAACCTCTGCATCAAACACAAGAGCAAAAGCAAGAGGAAAAAGATCTCTATGGTTCTCAAAAGAGTTGGCTCAAAAGGTAAGTGCTAAAAGGGTAGCATTCAGAAGGTACCCTTTTAGCAAGTACCAGGTAACTATAGACCCATCAGTTTGACCTCAGTGGTGGGAAAATTAATGAAGAGTATACTAAAGGAATGATTGGGGGTGTACTTGGAGGAGGTGGGAGGTCTGGATAGTCAGCAACATGGGTTTGTGCCAGGTAGATCATGTCAAACCAATCTTGTGGAGTTCTACAAATGGGTAACATCCAACTGGATGGGGAAAGCCTGTGGATGTATTATTCTTGGACTTGCAAGGCGTTTGACTCTGTCCCCACAATGGCCTGGTGGAGAAACTGATGGGGTTAGAGTAGGCCCTTTGATGGTCAGATGGATTGAAAACTGGCTAGCTGGATGCACCCAAAGAGTAGTGGTCTGTGGGGAGCTCTCGAACCCTAGAGAGGTTGGTAGTGGGCATCAAGAGGTGCTGGGTCCTGGGTCCGATCCTGTTTAATGCATACATATCGGACATCAGGAGGGTATAGGGGTGGAAATGAGTCTCTTCACTGATGAATCCAAGATGGGAGCAGTAGTTGAGGGAGAAGAGGGGAGGTTGGCCTGCAAGAGGACCTGGACACCCTGGAAAGCTGGGCTCACACATGGAAATTAAATTTCAATATCACCAGTGCAAGGTGTTGCATCTTGGGTGGGAAACCCAAACACAGGTACACCCTAGGAGGGAGGCACTGGAGGCCTCAATAGGGAAAAAGACCTAGGGGTCATGGTGGATGCATGTATGAATAACTCTGAGCAGTGCAGGAGGCGGCTAGCAAGGCAAACAGGATGTTGGGATGCATCGTAAGGGGGATCACCTCTAGGAGCAAGGAAGTGATTCTGCCGCTGTACAATGGACTGGTTAGGACCACCTTGAGTACTGTGTACAGTACTGGAGACCACACTTGAAGAGAGACATACAGCTCCTGGACAGGGTACAGAGGAGGGCAACTAAGATGATACGAGGGCTAGGGGATTTGACGTATGAGATCAGACTTGAGGAGCTCTGCCTGTTTTCATTGGAGGAGAGGAGAGACAGGGGGGGACATGATTGAGGTCTTCAAGTACCTCAAGGGAATAAATAGGGTAAACATGGAGGGGATCTTTAGATTAAAGCAGGGAGGTATCACCAGAGGGCATGGTTTGAAGTTGGAAGGTGGAAGGGTGAGGGGGGAAAAGAGGAAGAGGTTTTTCACTGAGAGGGTGGTGGACCCTTGGAATGCAGTGCCTGGCGAGCTGGTTCAGAGAGCCACAGTGGAGGGCTTCAAGAGAGGGTGGGACAGACACAGAAAGTGGATGTATCAGATGATGGCCTGTCCCAGGGGGGTGGGGATGGATGATAGGGGTTTCTGGAACACAAGGGCGGGGAGGGCCTCAGCACCCAACTAGGGATCTGAGGTTCGAGCAGACTCGATAGACCGTAAGGTCTAATCTGCTGGCAAATAGTATGTTAGTATAAGGAGATGTGGGGGAGCATGATAGGGAGGTGTATCATGGGAAACAGAAGGAAGCAGAGAAAGCAGTAAGGAGCGTAAAGGTGCAAACTGAAGAGAGACTAGCCCAGGAGGCAACAAAAGGGTCAAGACATTTTTTAGATATGTAAGTGAAAAGATGAAGACCATGGGTGGGATTGTAAGATTAAAAAGTGAAGGGGGGGCTGTGCAGAGGAACTAGAAAAAGGCAGACATCCTCAACAAACACTTTTGTTCAGTGTTCACAGAGAAAGGAGAAGCAGAGGAGCCAGAAAAAAGTAACAGAAGCTTTGGAGGAAGGGAGGTAGACAATAGTCTTTTTCAGAGGACAGAGTCCTGAAGGGACTCACTAATCCGAAGGTGGACAAAGCAATGGGGCCAGATGAGGTGCATCCAACAATACCGAGTGAACTCGGGGAAAATACTGGCTGCACCTCTGACAGTCCTATTTAACAGTTCACTGGAAACAGGAGAGGTTCTAGAGATCTGAAGGAGGGCAAAAGTGATAGCAGGGAGGAGGCTGATAATTATAGGCCAGTCAGACTGACATCAGTGGTGGGAAAGTTAATGGAATTACTGCTGAATAAAAGAACTGTAGAATATTTTGAATCCTAGGTGTTACAAGACCCACAGCAGCATGGGTTCACAGGAAGAGGTCATGTCAAATGAATCTGATAGATTTCTTTGACTGAGTGACACAGGAATTTGATCAGGGTGGAGCAGTGGATGTGGCCTACCTAGATTTCAGTAAGGCTTTTAACACCAGTCCACATAGGAGACTAGTAAGCAAGTTGGGTAGCTTAGGATTGGGTTCAAAGGTGATAAACTGGATAAGAAATTGGATAGTAGATAAGTGACAGAGAGTGGCTGTAAATGGAGTTCACTCTGAGGAAGGGAGGGTGACTAGCAGGGTTCCTCAAGGATTAGTGCTGGGACTGGTCCTCTTTAATGTGTTTATAAATGACATTGCAAAGCAGCTGGAAGAGAAAGCACTTATCTTTGCAGAAGACACCAAAATTTGCAGTGGGGTTGACAATCGGGGGTGGAAAGGATGAGCAAAGACCTGAGAAAACTAGAGGAGTGGTCAAGGGTATGGCAGCTGGGTTTCAATGCAAAAAAGTGCAAAATAATGCACTTAGGGTACAGAACCCAAGGGTGGAGTGGTACAGTGGTACTGACTACTAAGCAGGAAATAGTAACATAGTAACATGGTAATTTATGCCAGATAAGGACTGCTTTGCCCACCTAGTCTACTTGTTTTCCCTGCCTGCCTCAGCGGCCGCTGACTCTACTTGGTCATTGGCTTTCACTTCTCTTTCCCACACTTAGGGTTCCCTTGTGCCTATCCCAGGCATGTTTAAATCTCCCCACTGAGTTGGCTCCCACCACTGCCTGCGGTAGGCAGTTCCAAGCATCCACTACCCTTACCATGAAGAAAAATGTTCTCACATTCCCCTTTATCCTACCCCCCAATCTCATATTGTGCCCTTTCGTCTGTGTACAACTCCTGTACTGAAAGATGTCACCCACCTGCACTTTGTTCAAGCCCTTATGATATGTGAAGGTTTGTATCATGTCTTCCTGTTCATGCATCTCTTTCAAAGTATACATATTGCGGTCTTTCAATCTCTCTTCATATGTCTTCTGGTACAATCCATACACCATCTTAGTCTCCCTCCTCTCAACCACCTCCACCCTGTCTATGTCCTTGTGAAGATGTGGCCTCCAGAACTGTACACCATACTCCAGGTGAGGCCTCACCAGTGTTTTGTAAAGTGGCATCACTACCTCCCTTCTTCTGTTAGTGATACCCCTTCCTATGCTCCCCAACATTCCACTTACCCTCCCCACAGCCTTGTTACACTGTTTGACCACCTTTAGGTCATCTGAAATGATTGTCCCTAAATCCCTTTCCTCCCTCATGACCATCATCAGCTGCCCCTCCCCCCCCATCCTGTAATACTCTGCAGGGTTTCTGAATCCCATGTGCATGATTTTGCACTTCTTTGCAATAAATTTTAATTGCCACACTTTGGACCATTCTTCTAGTTTTCCCAGGTCCCGCCTCATTCTATCAAATTCTTTCAGAGAGTCTACTCTGTTGCAGATCTTGGTGTCATCTGCAAACAGGCAAACCTTCCCCTCCAGCCCTACAGCAATGCCACTAATGAAGACATTGAAAAGGACTGGCACAAGGACTGATAATTCAGGCACCCCACTGGTCACCCTCCTCTCCCCGGACTTGATCCCATTTACCACAACCCTCTGTTTTCTGTCCTTCAACCAGTTTCTAACCAAGTTCTCCACTTTGTGGCCTGCCCCCAGGCTACCTAATTTGTTAACCAATCTTCTTTGTATAATGGTGATGAAGACCTTGCTGAAATCGAGGTAGGCAATATCCACCACTCCCCCCAATCCATCTCCTTTGTCACCCAGTCAAAAACGTCAATCAGATTTGTTTGACATGACCTTCCTGCTAAGAAACAATGCTGCCTCAGAGTCTGTGCTCCACTGGTTTCCATGTGTTCCACAATCCTTCCTATAAGCAGCACCTCCATAATCTTGCCCACTACTGAGGTGAGGCTGACTGGCCTATCGTTTCCTGCTTTCTCCCTGCTTCCACTCTTGTAAAAAGAGACATGTGCCCCCTTCCAGTTCTCCAGAACCACTCATGTATTGAGCAACTCACTAAACAGGGCTGCCAGCGGTGCTGCTAGCATGATCTGTAGTTTAATATTCTGGGGTGTATACCATCTGGTCCCATAGCTTATAGCACATAGTGCAGTGGGTTAAGGCTCTGAACTGCAAATCTGGAGACCTGGGTTTGAATCCCACAGCCATCTAGGTGCATACTGTGTGATCCTAAGCAAGTCACTTAACTTCCTTGTGCTCCCAGATCGCATCTGGAAACAAGCTTCAGCTTAGCTTGCTACTCCTGGTTAAACAATGTTCTCTTTCCATTGTCCTCCTTCAGTTTTGAGAGTTCCTCCAGGACTCTCTGTTCTGTAAATGGATGAGGGGTGCCAAGGGGAGGGGGACAGCTGGGGCAACTGTCCCAGGCCCAGTGTCCCAGGGGGCCCAGTCGGACGTCCTCATGTCCAATTATTAAAAAGTTTGTAAGTGTTGAAATTATCACTTTGCAGATTAAAAAGGATTACCCGTTAATTTCTGCATTTTGTATTCATTTTGTTGCACCTGTGCAAGAGTAAGACAACAATGTGGTAGGGCCCGTAAACCCTGCTGGTGGACCAGGGAGGTTCAGGAGGTGGTGAGGGGAAAGAAGGCAGCTTATAGGCATTTCAATTGCTCAAGGAGTGAAAGGGATCGAGGGGAGTACAAGCTGATGGCCAGAAGGGCCACTAGGGTGGTGAGGTAGACTAAGGCAAGGAAGGAGCAGAACCTGGCCAGGGAAATTAGGAGAGGGAATAAGGGGTTCTTTAGATACATTTGGGAAAAATGAAGTGTAAAGGGGCAGATTAGCAGGATTAAAACAGGGGAGGGATGGGCACAAGATCCGGGGGAGCAGACTGAGGTATTAAATGAGTACTTTGCCTCAGTTTTCACCAAGGAAAATGGGGGGGCTGCATCATACATGGGAGGAGGTGGTGAAACTGAGGGGGGGGACCCTTGCCGATCATTGGGTCTGGGGAGAGGATGGGCCATCATTGATAGGAGGGGAGAAGGCAAGGCAGGGGGACAAGGTAGTGGAGGTGGAAATCATGGCAGAGAGAGTGAGGGAAGCCCTCAGGTCCCTTAAGACGGAGAAAGCACCGGGGCCAGATAAATTACATCCCAGAGTGCTGAAGGAACTGGCAGATGTCCCAGCGAAACCCCTGGTGGAGCTTTTCAGCATCTCTCTGAGGACAGGGTGGGTGCCTCAGGACTGGAAGGTGGCGCATATAGTGCCTATCCACAAGGGGGGATCAAGGGAGGTGGCAGGGAACTACAGACCCATCAGCCTGACATCGGTGGTGGGTAAGGCGATGGAGGGCATTGTCAAGGAGAGGATGGAGGGGGACCTGGAAAAGTCAGGGTGCCTGGATGATAGACAGCATGGATTTGTCCCAGGGAAATTGTGTCAGACAAACCTTGTGGAGTTCTATGACTGGGTGACGAGAGCCTTGGACCTGGGTAGACCGGTGGACGTCCTCCATCTTGACTTCAACAAGGCGTTTGACTCTGTTCCTCATGGGGGCCTGTTGAATAAGCTGGGAGAAATGGGGGTTGGGAACCAGATGATCAGATGGATAGGCAATTGGCTCCAGGACCGGACCCAGAGGGACATGGCTGGAGGGATAGTCTCATCCCCAAGGAGGGTCATTAGTGGGGTCTCTCAGGGATCACTCCTTGGGCCCCTCCTGTTCAATGCCTATGTCTCTGACATAAGGAAGGGTATCAGGAGTGAGAGGAGTCTCTTTGCGGATGACTCAAAACTGGGGGCGGTGGTGGATGGGGAGGAGGGGAGGGTAGCCCTACAGGGGGACCTGGAGGCTCTGGAAAAGTGGTCTAGAAAGTGGAAGCTGAGATTTAATGCAGGGAAATGCAAGGTACTGCATCTGGGACTCAGAAACCTGGGCCAAGAGTACACCCTGGGGATGCTACAAGTCTCAATGGCTGAGAGGGACCTGGGGGTGGTGGTGGATGTCAAGATGAACAACTCTGAGACTTGTAGGAGGTCAGCGGCCAGACAACATGATGCTGGGATGCATCACTAGGGGATCACCTCCAGAAGGAGGGAAGTGATACTCCCCCTGTATAACTGCTTGGTGAGACCACACCTTGAGCACTGCATGCAGTTTTGGAGGCCACACTTAAAGAGGGACATTGAACTCCTGGACAGGGTCCAGAGGAGGGCAAAAAAAATGATCTGGGGCTTGGGGGACAGGACCTGTAGCGAGAGGCTCAAATAGCTAAATATGTACACATTGGAAGAGAGAAGGGACCTGGGGGAACTTGATAGAGGTCTTCAAGTACATGAAGGGGTTAAATAAGGGAGAAGCAGTCAAGGTGCTCCGAAGGAAGGGGGGGCGGTAACTAGAGGTCATGGGTGGAAGCTGGAGGGGGGGAGATTCAGGAGAGAAAGAAGGAGGTGCTACTTCACTGAGAGGGTGGTGGAGCCATGGAATGAGCTGCCCAGGGGGCTGGTGGAGGCAGAGACAGTGGAGCGTTTCAAGAGGGGGTGGGACAGGTACAGGGGAAGGGTTCTGGATGCAAAGTCCTGTGCAGTGGGAATATCCGGTACTGGGAAGGGAGAAACCAGAGAGGACGAGTTGGGCAGCAAGATCAGCTCCCAGGGTAGGGGCTGACCAAACGAGCAGACACGAAAGACTATTTGGCCTATTCTGCTGGCATTTTAGTATGTTATTTCCTCATGGTGGTCATTTGTACATGTTGGAATTATCACTTTGCAGATTGAAAAGGATTACCTGTTAATTTCTGCATTTTGTATTCATTTTGTTACTTCATCACTTGGATTGTGTGCCACTAATTTGACTTCTACATGAATATTCAGGCTGGCTACCAGTGAGTGTGCACCTTCCTGAAAGGCTTGGTTCGCAGCATTACCTGTTTGGTTTTCTCCTTAAAAAGTTTAAAATTGCAAGTTCAACTGCCAGCCACCATGTGGTGCCACCCAGCAAAATCAGAGTTGGATCAGGTCAGGTGCGGTTTCTGGACTTTGTGCTGCCCGTCTACTCTGTCTGCTGCTGCCCCCAACCACCACCACTAGCCTAGGAGGTAGTGGCTCGGCTCAGAGTCACATGGTGACCAGCTGTTAAATGATTCTTCTCCTCCTCACTGACTCTCCTTGACCCGACTGGACACATCATCACCCACAGGGCAGAGGGCATGCAGCAGTGCGTCCCATGTGATGTCCGTACCTGCGTACCAGATGGACCCTCTGACTCTCTCCGATGCTCAGTCACCGTCAGGTCAGGATCTTTTATTATGATATGAGGAAATCCTTAGCGGCACTGGAAACAAAAAAATCCATTTTGTCAGACAGCATCTTTTCCTACAGTAGTACTAGTGGGGTAGTAGCAGTTAAATTGAGGAAGTTTACTAAGCAGATTTTCAGCATCACATGGGGCCCCTGAGTTGTTTTCTCCAGGCAGGGATCTCCACAACATCTCTTGGGAGATAACTTGCAGGCTGAATCGTCTCCTACTAGTGCAGTATAAAGGTCTCTCTCTCTCTCTCTCTCTCTCTCTCTCTCTCTCTCTCTCTCTCATCCCTGATTATTATGGCCTTAAAGAACTTCTATTAATATGAAAACTGAGACTATAATGTGAATGTGATAATTAAACCATGGTACCTACGGTATCACTGCACGAGTCGTGACTCTAAGCAGATTTATAATGAAATATTAATACTGCACCTGAGGCTGCCCCACCAGTTCATACTAATACATCATCAGTTAGAAATACTTTAAGGTGGCCAAGGCATATGAACAAGTTGGTAGTGGTTATGTTTGCTGGACTGTTTTTCTCTAGCTGGCTTGTGATTCACGTTGAAATTGTTTTTTGTAGGTGTACATTGCTGGACCTCATTATGTGCCTATAATGTCATTTTTTTTAGACTTTGTTAAAGTATTATTTATTTAAATATTTAAATATATATAGTTTACAAATTTCTTTTTTGTGGGGATTTATATCCTGTCTTAAGAGGCCAGAAAAGGGGGGAGGAGTCCTGTCCTAAAGCTGTGTCCCAGGCCCAGAAATTTCTATCGGCACCCCTGAAATGGACCGATGTTTGCTGCCCAGTTGTGTTCCCTGTCCCTCCCCCTCTTCAGTCAATACCGAACAAAAGTATTCATTTAGTACTGATGCCTTTACCAGGTTACACTCCACACACACACACACCCTTCCTCCCTTTGAGTCTTACAGTCCCTCCCCTGGTGTTCCTTCTTTCACTAATGAATCTATAGAATGTCTTGTCCCTTTCTTTATCATCTGTACTAATCTTTCCTCAGTTTGTGCCTTCGCTCTCCTAACTGCATACCCTGCTTCCTTCTGTCTCTCTAGGTACACTGCCATGTACTCATACATTTGTGTCCTCTTATATTGACTGAAAGCCACCTTTTTGTCCCTCAATGTCTCTACCACCTTCTTTGAGAACCATAGTGGTTTCTTCCTTTTTTTGCCCTCATCACTCATCCTAATGCATTGATTTGTAACCTCCACTATGGCTTCTTTTAAATATGCCCACTGCTCCTCCAATGCTCCTCCTGCCTTTCTAGTCAGGGTTTCTTTGATCCCTCTCCCCATCCTGGGAAAGTCTGCCCTTCTGAAATCTAGGACCTCCACCTTTGTGAGGCTCATCTGCAATGCTGCAGCAATATTAAACCACACTGTAGGGTGGTCACTTTACCCTGAGTGACCATCCACTCGGATTTCCATGGTCCTGTCCCCATTGATCAGTACTAGGTCCAGAATTGCCTTGTCCCTGGTAGGCTCCCACACCCACTGCCTGAAGCCTGCCCCCTGCAAGGATTCCACAATGTGTTGGCTCTTGGTTGAGGCAGCCGCTGGGATGGTCCAGTCAACATCTGTCATGTTGATATTGCCTATTAGCAGTACCTCCACTTTTGCAGCCATCCTGTGTGTTTCCTTCATTATTTCCCTATCTAACTCCTCTCCTTGTACTGGAGGCATGTAGACCACTCCTGTATGAATTGGAGTGCCTTTAGCTGGCTCAAGGGTGACCGACAATGCCTTGGCCTCTCCCTGTCTATCCTGTACTTCCATTACTTTAATACCCTCCCTTTTTTACTCTCCCTATCCCTTCTGAGTGCACCCTGGTACATTTACCTCCCAGTCATAGTTTCCAGTATACCAAGTTTTGATAATTGCCACTATGTCTAGGTTTGCTTCTGCCATCAAGACCACCAGGTTTGGGATTTTATTTCCCAGACTGAGGGTGTTTGTTTGCATGGCTGTCAATGTTTCTCTGCCACATGCTTTTATTTCTGCTTTTACCTTTCTGTCCCCCTTTTCCAACTCTTTTTTTGTTCTTTTGCTGCCCCCTTCCTTTGCCATACCCTTCGTACTGACATCAGGAATGTCTGCTAACAACTATTGCTCCTGTTCCACTCTTCTAGTCTCCCTGATCTTTGGGAGTGGGCTACTTAAATCTCCCTGATCCCAACTGCCTCCCTGCCTTGCCAAGGAAGCATTTAAACTTCTCATTGAGGACTGCCATCCCCTCCATGGATGGATGAATGTCGTCCCCCTTGTACAGGCACCCATTGCTCCAGATGGGTCCAGTCCCCAGTGAAGCCAAAACCCATTTATCAGCACCAGTCCTTCAACCAAGTGTTGAACTTCCTGATGCAGAAATTCTTAGTCTCCCCCATGCCATGGACTGGCAGCACCTCGAAGAATGTTACAGAGCTTGCTACTTGTTCAAGGCACCTACCCAGCTCCCTGAAGTCCTCCTGCACCTGCTCAAGTCTTGTAACCTCCCTGGCTAGGTTATTTGTTCACAGATGGACAATGACCTCAGTCCCCCCCCTTTGCCACCACTACAGCAATCAACTGGATTCACTCTCCTTCCCTTCGAGCTGTGTCTCCTGGAATGCACTTGTCCTCCCTCTCCACCTTGTCTCCTGTTTCCAGATCCATCCCCAGGACTATTGAGTCCCTACCAGGAGTAGCTTCCTCCTCTGGGGTCCTTTCTCACCCACACCTGGGTCTCCATCCTGGAGGACCCACTCATCCTCCCTGGTGGGACTTGCCCACTCTTCCAGGACAACATAGAAATTACTAGGTTGGACCAGATGGAGGAGATGCCTCTGAGCCCCCTTCCTCAACCTCCTGAGCCCAATGTAGTCCAACCAGCCTTCTGCCTGGACATCCACTGTGGCATTGGCTACAGACACAGTGGCCTCTGGGTGGTGACAAAGGCTGCCAGTACTCCTGCCAGCTCGGCCTGGAGACTGGCAACCACTGCCCTCAGCCCAGAGAGGTGCCTGCATATTGGGCAGCACCGCAATACCCAAAACATCATCCTGAAGATTGCTGCCCTGCAACACTCCCTGCATCTTCCTCTTCTGTTCTGCCCTTCTTTGAAAACCCTCCTGCTACTATATTTGTTTTGTTTTTTTTTAGTTATTTTTTAGTGTGTGTTCTCTCTCCCTCTCTCCCTCTCCCTCCCTTTTACTGCATACTGTGCAGGTACTGTACTATTGTAAGACATTGCCCTGACTTTCCCTTATTATATCAGAGTAGACTCTTTACTTGAGCTGAGCCCAACTTTCCTGTGCCCTCAGGAAGCTGTTTCCTATTAGATGCCTATAAAGGCAGATGAACCGCAGGATGGGTGGGGATGGGGTGGTGGATGGGAGCCTCTTCCTTTGGCTGCCAGCAACAAAAAATAATAATCTCTCTCTGCAACCTGAATAAGAGAGGTTCCCATTTATACCCTGCCTCCCAGTGTCACTGTTCACTGCCGCAGCTACTCCTCGACTCCCTGCCGTACGGAGAAAGTGAGAAGCTAGGGGAAAAACAATGTTTGGACAACTAATTAAGTGTAAAGCAGCAGACCTTAAAGCACTGTTGTCTTGTGTCTGTATCCTCTAGGACTTAATCCAACACGCAAATCCAGCTGAGGGGGAGAAAATAAACACAATATACTGCACTCACAGAAAGTTAAAGCAACTCCAGGTTAATGATACCACCAAATGCACAAAAGAAACATAAATCACTCTAGTCCAGTAGCATTTAACCTATCGTCTTGCAGCAACACTCTGTCACTGACTTGTTCCTCTTGACCTATGGAAAAAAAGAAGTTGTGTTAGTAGAAGTCAGGGTGTAATCATATCTGATGACCAAAAGGTAGCCAGGCAGTGCAACAAGCAGTCAGGAGGGCAGTATCAAATAAGTGAATAAAGTGCACATACTTGAAATAAAGAACTTGATCTGCTTATTTCAACTTAGTAAATAAAAAAAGGGTATAAATATACACCAGTAAGGAACCAGACTAGTGAGTTAATCAAATGGATGGAAGTATACCTGTAATAAATTATATATAAATAAAATTACTGCATACAATGCTTAAATAGCATAGTCAACACAGATGGATCGAAGCTTCCACTCAGCCATCAATAGTCAGGGATGAATCCAGGCCACCTAAAGAGAAAGATGACGAAAGAGCAATAATAAATACAATTAATCACCAAAAAGTATACATGACCTAAATGTTGGAAGGTCAAAAGTCAAAGCATATGAACCTGAAAAAACATAAAAAAGACCACAATAACTCAAAAGTACTATTTTAACATCAAACCAAAAGGTTAGTATTTCTTACTAGTGGTACATTTGATACAAGAAAGCATGAACACTCCAAAAAAAACTCAGGAGTGGGCCTGGGCCTTGTTACTTTTTTTTGCGTACTCTTTCTCTAAAGCCTAAAATGGTACAGGGTCTGCATTAAAATCCTTGTGAGGAGAGACAAAAGGACCTTAATATGTACACCCTGGAAGTGAGAAGGGGGGATAAGCTACAGACATTTAAATACTGCACAGCGTAAACAAGGTACAGGAGGGAAGTATTTTACAGAACAAAAGGTGCTCAAGAACAAGGGGACATACTATGAAGCTGGAAGGGGGTTGATTCAGAAGAGATGTGAGGAAGTTCTTCTTCATAGAAAGTGGTGGATTCCTGGAACAGCCTTCCAGCAGAAGTGTTGGGGGGGTCAAAAACACTGGTGGGATTCAAGACTGAATGAGATATGCACAAGGGAATTGTAGTGGAAAGGAAGTGATGGGGGGAGAAAGAGCTGTAGATCAAGTAGGATCTGTGGTGATAAAGTAGAGAACAAGCATTTATCAATGCCAAAGTTCGTCATTTGGAATTGATGTTGGTTCGCACCGATTGGTAGAACTACAGTTCCCAGCAGAAAGAACAAGTTATGCCACCAAGTTCACATTCCCGTTGCAATAAAGTGAAGTGCATACCTGTTTCCTCAATTCAAGATCTGGCTTTGAAGAGTGAAGATGTGCCTGTAGTTCAAAGAAGATGAGGGCACTGGAGCCCCACCATGGGTTGGGTTGGGGGGGGGGACGTTATGGTTAGAAACCCTAATGCCTGGGCGTTTGTTGGTATTTGCACTACAAATTTTCAACATGGTCTTTTATGACCCCCACCTCATGAAAGCACTTATGACCTCTGCTCATGAATAGTGGCACTGTGATTTTGTTAATCTGTCCTGAATGTAGATTTCTCACAGCAACCACGCCATTCTGCACCAGATGTGCGAAAACATAGTTTGGGCAGGATGTGAAAATTACAGCTGTACCATTCATAGGGAGGTGTGAAGAGAAGGCAGTGTTGAACATCTGGAGTGAAATTTGTGAAAATATTAAAAATGCTCGAACGTACGAGCATATGTGGAAACTGCACAACACACGCTTGTAACAGTCATTTAGTGGAATAATTTTACCAAAATTTCAATGTGGGCATTTTGTGACCTCTACTCACGAACACTGTCGCTGTGATTTTCTTACTCTGTCCTGAATGTCGATTTTCCACAGCGACTGCACCATTGTGTGAAACCACATTTCAGGCAGGATGTGAACAATGACAGCTGTACTGTTCATAAGGAGGTGTGCAAAACTGACAATGATGAAACTCTTAAAAGAAATTATTACAAATGCTCAATGTTACAAGTGTGCGTGGAAACTGCACAATGCATGCTCATAAAATAGTCATTTTATGAGCTTTTATCACCAAATTTTCAACACAGGCATTTTGGGACCTCCACTCATGAATAATGTCACTGTGATTATCTTAATCTGTCCCGAACACTGATTTCCCACAGCGACCACACTATCCTGCACCTGAAATGCAAAAACACATTTTGGACAGGATGTGAAAAATGACAGCTTTACTGTTCATAAGGAGGTGTAAAAAAATGCCAATGTTGAAAATCTGGAGTGAAAATATTACAAATTCACAAAGTTACACGTGTGCGTGGAAACTGCACAATGCATGCTCATGACACAGTCATTATATGGACTTTTGTCACCAAATTTTCGACATAGATATTTTGAGACTGCTGCTCATGAACAGTGTCGCTGTGATTTTCATAATCTGTCCTGAACACTGATTTCCCACAGCTACCTCGCTATTCTGCACCGGAAGTGTGAAAATGCATTTCAGTCAGGATGCTGAAAACGACAGCTGTACTTTTCATGAGGAGGTGTAAAAAAATATCAGTGTTGAAAATCTGGAGTGAAAATATTACAAATTCACAAAGTTACGAGTGTGCATGGAAACTGTGCAATGCATGCTCATAAAAGTAATTTTTTTGAATTTTGTCACCAAACTTTCAGCATAGGCTTTTTGAGAGCCCACCTCATGAAAAGTGACTGTCATTTCATTAATCAGTCCCAAAAGGTGATTCCGCGCAGTGACTGCAAAATCACCTTTCAGGACCGAGTAACCAGATGACAGTGACTGAATTCATGAGGTGGGGTCCCAAGAACCCCATGTTGAAAATGTGGTGCTAAAATTCCCAAAAATGGCGGAGATATGTACCAAAGTTGAAAAAAAAAACTATTTTTGCCATTGTACAGCTTACAGGCATTTCTTCAGTTCGTGGTCGTCTTTGAAGAGTGCAGACGTGTTCCTGGTCCACTGAAGATAGTCACGCCATGCTCCGGAGGCAAGTATGGTATGGGTGAGGGGGCTGTGGGGAGGTGGATGCGCAGATGGTGGGCACGGGTTGGGGGAGGGACCACCAGAATCCACAAGGGACCGTTTTCTAGTTTACAGGTTTAATTAAAAAAAAAAACTTGCGGGAAGGTTTTCTTTTTTACAGGGACATTTGGCACACTGGGGTGGGCTCCCAGTGTGCCACGTGAGTGTTTGGGTGAGACAAGAGCCATGGAGGATAGGGCACCCCCCTCGACACAGAAGAAATTGGGGGGGACATTATGCCAACGGGGAGTGGGCTTCTCATCGGCAAAATGAACTGGAAGGGGGCAGGCCGACAGGGGGATTGCGCACCCCCATCATTTTTTTTTGTTTTTTTAACTGTGCAGGAAAGGCCTGGGCTCAGCATGTCCACATTGCTGTAAGCTACAAGCAGTGTGAACGCGCAACCAGGAATGCAATGCAGGAATGCAACTTCAAAGGACCAAGCCACGCTACTATTGCTGCAGCTCCAGTCCTTTGAAAAGTTATCCTGCTCAGCCTGAACAGCTGAACATGAATCATTGCCAGCCTGACAACTGATTCGCCTGCTGCTGATCTGCCCCTACAAATGGAGCTCTCCATTGGGCACACCCCTGTAAAGTACCTTATAGCAATGAGTTTATCTGTGCCTATGCACCATGACAAACTCAAAAATGGGTAGACTGGGCTAGCCAAGTGGTCCTTATCTGCCATCAGATTCTATGTTTCTAATACGTACAGTATGCTATCCTGCCTGCAGGGTCAGGGGATACATCTGCAGCCTTTGTAAGTTGTTTATTGCTCAGGAAAGATGTATTGCCAGTCTGGAATAGCAAACTGACTGTGCAGTGAAGGCATGAGGAGGGTTGGTGGGGCAGAGTGGTCAGAGGCTACCATTCAGGACACTGTGAGGGAAGCACATATTGTGCACTGTCAGAGTTGAGTGATGCACACAATCATGCCTAAGCCAGGCAGATGTGATGCATCTGCAGCCTCAGCTGGGAGGTCTATGCTCTCAAGATGTGCACTTCCAGGCTGGTGTGGCAGTCGGAGGCACCACGGATTGCACAGGAAGGTATGTAGGCAGCAGGGGAGGATGGTGAGCAGGAACTACAGTATGGTCTCTAGGCATGGGGTTGCAGTTGCCAGGGACAGAAACAGTTCAAAAGAAGAAGTCAGGGATTTGTGGTAGGACTGGAGGATGGATCAGAGTAGAGACTGGAGGTTGCCAGACTCATCAGTGAACTCCATTGCCAGTGAACATGTGCAACAGGTATCCTTCTGAACTGCCTGGTTTCGGAGGGCCAACAGGCAGTTTGTGCTGGTGGGGTAAGACTCGGTACTAGGACACCCAACCTGACAAGTAGGAGAAAGAAACAGGCTGGGAAGAGGGGCAGAAAGGTAGCAGACTGCTCTGTTAGGGAACTGGGTAAGGTGGAGGGGGCACTGCTGAACCAGGATGGTAATGTGGCCCATCTGAGATTGTTTTCCCACCTGGAGCACAGGTTGAGAGAGTGCTAACTAGAGCCAAGCATCACAGCTTGAGAGGAGCAGACCATCTTCCATACTGGCATGAACAAAATGGGAACCACAAGTTCTGAAACCATAAAGATGTCATTCATGGAACTAAGGATGTTCCTAAAGGAAACGCTTACCAGGGTGATCTTTTCTGAGATCTGCATGGTCCCTGTCATTAGTGCACAGCAGCAGTGGACAATTAGGCAGTCAAAAGCTTGGATTAGGTCTGTTCAAATGGTAGGATCTTTCTGTACAACTAACGTACTAACATACTAAAATGACAGCAGAATATGCCTAACAGTCTCTCGAGTCTGCTCGATTCAACTGGAGAGCCTTCTTTAGCAAGGGACACCTCAAGCCTAGTATAGGCTGCACCACCAGAGGGAGTAGAAAGTACTGGGCAGAAGAATTACTAGGGCAATAAGAGGGGGTTTAAATTAGATGACAGGTAAAAAGGGGCTGGTATAGGGTACAGTTGCAGAGAAAGATACTCTCATATATTTCCAGACATTTATGGTATATCTAAATAGATTCAGGAGGGATGTGAGAAAGTTTTATTTTACAGAGAGAGTGGCTGAGCAGCTGTTGGAACAGCCTACCAGCAGATGTGGCTAGTGCAAGAACCATTAAAGGTTTCAAACACGGCTGGAACCGAGCTTAAGGTTTAGTAGTTACACATGGGGAAGCAGTAAAGCAGAGGGCTAGGAGAAGGGAAACATAGGAACATAGAATCTGTTGGTTGAAGAGGACCGCTTGGCTCACACAGTATGCCTAAGTGTCTGCTGCCTATTGTGCCTCCACAGACCCTAACTGGTCTCTGGCAACCCTCCCCCTGCCTGCCTCTGTTCTATGATAGCCCTGTATTTATCCAACACATGTTGAAGCCCACCACCATTCTAGCCTCCACCACTTCAGCTGGCACTGCAGTCAGTTCCATGTGTCCACTACCCTTTCAGTAAAGAAATATCTCCTCACATCCCTCTTGAACCCCCAACCCCAACTTCATCGCATGCCTCCTAGTCCTGGAGCTTGTCCTCATTTGGCTCCCCTCCTGCATCCAGTTCACCCCAGTGAAGTACTTGAAGATCTCGATCACATCAGCCCTCACTCTCTTCTCCTCCTGAATGTACATGTAGAGATCCCTCAGTCTCTCCCCATAGGGCTTCCCTTGTACCCCCTGCACCATTTTGGTTGCCCTCCTCTGGACCATCTAAATTCTGTCTATGTCCTTTTTGAGGTGTAGTCTCCAGAACTGAACACAGTACTCCAGGTGGGAACATACCAGGGAGTAATAAAACAGTGACATCACCTCCCTCCTCCTGCTAATCATACCCCTCCCTGTGCACATCTGCATCCCACTAACCCTGCCTACAGCCTTGTCACATTGTGCTGCCTCCTTTAGATCCTCTGACATAACAACTTGAAGCTCCCTTTCCTGTCTAGTGACTGCTAATACCTTCCCCCACCCCCATTCCAATACTGTGCACTGGGGTTACCATGCCCTTGGCGCGTGAATTTGCACTTTTTGGCACTGAACCCTAGCAGCCACATCCTTGACCTCTCCTCCAATTTCCCTAGGTCCCTGTGCATTTTCTCCATCCCTTTTGAGTATACACCGTATTGCACATTTTGATTTCATCTGCAGAAAGGCTTACCTTTCCCTCCAGTTCTTCTGCAATGTCCCCATTGAAGATATTGAAGAGAACAAGTCCTAGTACCAAACCCTGTTTTACCCAACTGGTCACTCTCCTGTCTGAGTGTGTGCCATTAACCACCACCCTCTGTCTCCTCTCCATTATCCAGTTTCAAACCCAGTCTACCAATTTGGTCCCAAGTCCTAAACTGGTCAGCTTCCTTATCAGAGTTCTGTGTGGTACAGTGTAGAGGGCCTTGCTGAATTCCAGATAGGCTACATCCACTGCCTTCCTCTGATCCATTCCCCTGGTCACAGTGTCAAAAAAAGTATATCAGATTCTTTTGGCATGAGCTTCCTCCATGAATCCATGCTGTCTGAGGTCCTCCAGTTCTTCGGATTCCAGACGCTTAGCCAGCCTCTCTTTCAGTACAATTTCCATTCTATTCTCTACCACTAAGGTTACACTGACTAATCTGTAATTGCTAGCTTCTTCCCTGCTGCCACTGCTATGTACAGGGAGTACATCATCCCATTCCCAGTCTGCCAAAAAAATACTTGTTTCAAATGAGCTGTTGAGCAAGGCTGTTAGTAAGGCAGCTGCTACTTCCCTGAGCTGTTTCAGTACCCTGGGGTGTGTCCCTTCCACTCCCATAGCCTTATCTACCTTTAGAGCTATGAGTCTTTTCAGGACTCTTTCTTCTCGAAATGTACTTGTGTCCACCGCCCCACCCCCTAGTCTTGCTTTTCCCTGGTAGCCCATCCCCCCCTTCTCAACTGTGAAATTAAACAGAAGTACCTCTTTAAAATGTGACAAACAAACTGTAGAATGACATACTGGTCCTAGTAAGAACAAATTCAGAACAAATGGTTTGATACCTTTTATTGGAACAACAAAGATGTTACAAAAAGAACAAATAGCTTTAGCATGGACCAACAAGTCCTTCTTAGGCTTCCGAAGAAGGACTTGTTGGTTCAAAAGCTAAAGCTATTTGTTCTTTTTGTAACATCTTTGTTGGTCCAATAAAAGGTATCAAACCATTTGTTCTGAATTTATTTAAAATATGAGCTTGTTCTTAGTCCCCTTCTGCACATTGTCTCCCTTCTGCTCTTCTAATCATCACTATCCCTTCCCTGGCTTTTCCATTCTCACATATCTGAAAAAAGTCTTATGCCCTTTAAACAACCCTCTAGCAATCCTTTCCTCTGTCTGTGGCTTTGTTTCCCTAACTTCCTCGTCCTCTTTCTTCTGCCTGGCTGGGAACACCTCCCTGTCCTTTTATCTCTGCATCTCTTTGTACCTCCTGAATGTTACCCTTTTTTTTCACCAACCTTGCAACTTCTTCGAAGAATGATAATGGTCTCCTATTCCTTTTGCTTTTGCTTACCACTTTCAAGCAGAGGTCAGTTGCTCTAATTATACCCTCCATTATTTTTTACCACTGTGCCTCTACTCCTTCCTGGCCAGTTCCCACTTTGTGACATTTTTCTGAGGCAGTCTCCAGTTTCTTTAAAATCTGCCCTTCTGAAGTCCCGGACCTTCTTTCTTGTGTGTCTCTGAAGAGAAGTGAGGGCATTAACCTCAACTAGACATTATGTCCTGGGGTAGAACAGGATAAAATAGGGCAGACTGGAAGGACCATTAGTCTTTTAATGCCAGCATTTTTATTGTTTCTATCTTGATGTACAGTAAATTTATGAACTCATTTAAATGATTAAACATGTAATGGAAAGAAAGGTAATTGTACTGACAGAGCAAAACAAAAACTATGATAATGCAGATTAGGGTTGTTATAGTACAAAGCTAAAACCCCACAAAATTTGGAAATTTGTTACAGCAGTTTTCAACCAAATGCGCACAAAGTTTGAAAATCTGCTATTAGGGTCGTCAAGCCTAACTACCACCCCTCTCTTTCTTACCCAAGTGCAAGCTACAAGTATGGGGCTATGCATCAATGGTGTGGCACTTCATATAAGTCCTACATCATCATAATCTGTAAACACCAGCTCTAACCCCCACTCTGTCTGTCATCCCCAGCCCTCATGACCCAAGACTATGCTACAGCTCTGTCTCCATGCTACAGGACTGTACTGGTTGACATGACTCTGTAGGTCCAACGCTTAGTTACATAGTTGCCACACAGTTGCTTGTTTGTTGGCAAATAGCCTTGCAGACCCTGTGTATAGTATAACACTCATTTAACAGCAGTGTTTTGTTTCACATATTGCCTAGTTTTAAATGTACTATACCATCCACTTGTGATTTGTTTCACACAATTTCAGCCAGACCGTGTATAAAATAGTATGCATGTCCCAGACACATAGTTCCAAATAAAATATGTGTCCTAGAGAAAGCAAGTTGCAATTGTGCAATGTGTATAGTGCTTGAGAATTTGTAATAAGTCTTCTGCTTTGTGCAGGGTCGACAGTAGCGTGTGCAAAGTAAGCCATACATCATAAATCCATTTAAGCAACCATAGCTGTGCCTCACAAGTACTCTAAATTACAGTACAGAGCTAGAATGCATAGGATGTGACTGAAACACCAGACCTGTGTGGCATGATTGAAGATCTGTAACTAGGTTTTGGGTCATGAGGGTAGGGGATGTAGGAGGGGTGGGGATTAGGGTTGCTATTCACACATTTTAAATACACCGTATGTTGGCCCTGCACAACATACCACACCACTGATACATGGCCTGATACCTCAAGCTTGGCTTCAGGTAGCGAGGGAATGGAAGCAGGAGGGGTGGGTGTAAGGCTTGACAACCCTAAAAGCACATTTCTGTACATTCTGGGCATTGGGTTGAAAACTGTAATAGCACATTTCCAAACATTGTGGATTTTGAGTTTTGTGTGGTAGCTATCCTAATCTGCATAATTTTTTTTCCAATTTCTTTAGTGTTTGAGAAAGTACAGAGGTAAGTTTCTATATACAGGACCCTTGGGCCCTGCACAAAGCAGGAGTTGAATACTAATTTACTTTGCACAGGGCTGTGAGGGCCCTAAAAGAAACAAAGAAACAAAATTTGCAGGGCACTGCGATCCCGCCACACGACTCCTAACTCCTGTTGAGTAGGGCCCTGCAGGAACTGGGCAAAGCATGACATGAGACATAAACAAAATGGTAAGAAAGTTAAGTGTGACTTAAACTAGCTGGGTGCCGAGGTCTTCCCCCTCCCTTGTGTTCCGGAACACCCATCATCCCTCCCAGACCCCCCAAGCCAGGCCTTCCCTTGATACTTCCCCTTTCTGTATCTGTCCCACCCTCTCTTAAAACCTTCCCCTGTAGAAGCTGGAACCAACTCTCTGGGCAGCGCATTCCATGGTTTCACCACCCTCTCTGTGAAGAACCTCCTCCTCTTTTCTCCCCTTCATCCTTCCACCTTCTGACTTCAGATCATGTCTTGTGGTGATACCTCCCTCCTTCAGTATAAACATCCCCTCCGTATTAACCCTGTTTATTTCCTTGAGGTACTTGAAGACCTCGATCTTGTCCCACCTGTCTCGCCTCTCCTCCAATGAAAACAGGTCAAGCTTCTCCAGTCTACCCTCGTATGTCAGATGCCCTAGTCCTCATATCATCTTGGTAGCCCTCCTCTGGACCCTCTCCAGGAGCTGCACTCAGTACTCCAGGTGCAGTCAAACCAGTCCATTATACAGTGGTAGGATCACTTCCCTGCTCCTCGAGGTGATGCCCCTTGCAATGCATCCCAACATTCTGTTTGCTTTGGCAGCCACTCTCCTGCAGTGCTCAGAATTGTTCATACTTGCATCCACCATGACCCCTAGGTCTTTTTCACCCCATAGAGGCCTCCAGTGTCTCCCCCCAAGGTATACAAGTGATTAGGGTTTCCCCACCCTAGGTGCAATACCTTGCACTTGGAGGAATTGAAATTTAATCTCCGGGTGTGGGCCCACCTGACCAGGGTCTCTATATCCCCCTGCAGGGCCAACCTCCCGTCTTCCCCCTCAACTATTGCTCCCGTCTTAGAGTCATCAGTGAAGAGACCCATTTCACTCCTTATTCCTTCCCTGATGTCCGATATGTAAGCATTAAACAGGATCGGACCCAGGACTGAACCCTGTGGTACCCCGCTACTGACTCCTCAAGGATTCAAGAGCTCTCCGACGACCACGACTCTCTGAGTGCGACCAGTTAGCCAATTTCGTATCCATCTTACCATCAATGGGCCCAACCCCAACCTTGTCAGTTTCCCCAGCAGGGCACAGTGGGAGACAGAGTCAAAGGCCTTGCTGAAGTCTAAAAATAGTACACCCACCGGCCTTCCCCAGTCCAGTTCAGATGTTGCCCATTCATATAACTCCATAAGGTTAGTTTGACACGATCTGCCAGGCACAAAACCATGTTGCCTGCTATCCCTCCCTCCCTCCTTCCTTCTCCAGGAAGACCCCTACTCTTTCCTTCGGTATACTGTCCATTAATTTACCCACCACCAATGTCAAACTGATGGGTCTATAGTTTCCCTGCACTTCCCTCAACCCCCCCCCCTTATGGACAGGTACCACATGCGCCTCTAACCAATCCCTGGGTACCTTCTCTTTCTTGAGTGACCCATTGAAGAGCTCCGCCAGGGGTGCTTCCAGTACATCCACCAATTCTCATAGCACTCTCAGGTGCATGCCATCCGGCCCAGGAGATTTATCTTTCTTTAGGTCTTTTAGGGCATTCCACACCTTTTCAGTGGAGATCGCATCATCTGTCTCCCCCTTACTGGCCTGTTTAACTGTATCTGGATGCAACCCCTCTGGCTTACCTCCCCCTCCCTCTTGCTCTCTATTTGTTTCCTCCACTGCCCCCCTCTCTACCCCTACCTTCCCCTCCATGTCTTGCTTTTTTTAGCATCCCCTCCTCCTTGCAGGAAAACACAGAGGCAAAGTACTCTAATACCTCCGCCTGGTCCCTCACCTCTTTCACCCACCCTCCTTCTGTTCTCAATCTACCGAGCAGGACCTTGGTTTTCCTTTGCTCCCATTTGTACCTAAAGAACCC
Organism: Neoceratodus forsteri; assembly: GCA_016271365.2. Lineage (NCBI taxonomy): Eukaryota > Metazoa > Chordata > Ceratodontiformes > Ceratodontidae > Neoceratodus > Neoceratodus forsteri. The sequence goes on along the minus strand of CM057455.1, from coordinate 909,113,824 downwards.
CTTTTCCCTCCCCATATCCCCTGTGCCAATCGCTGTTCTTTACTGACTTAGTCCCCTCACCATCTGGGTGACTTTTCTAGAGGAAAGACGGTAAGCTTCCTTTCTCCTTTCATTGCTTTGTATTTTTTGTAGGCAGCCTTCTTCACCCTGAATGCTAGCTGAACCTCCCTAGACCACCAGCTCAGTTCATGTGTCCGAGCTCCCTTACGCTTGACCTTAGCGCAGGTCCTGACTGCTTCATGAAGTCCTTGTTTAATGACCTCCCATCTCTTTTCTACATCTGTCCTTGTTGTAACCCCCTTTAAGAGTTCCTTGAGAATGGTTCTCATGCCCATAAAATCTGCCCACCTGAAGTCCACCATCAGTGTCCTGGAGCTCTCCCCCCCCCATGTTAATTTAAAATCAGACAGTGCTGTGGTCACTCCCAGCCAGAGGTTGCTCAACACCCAGGTCCCTTACCAGGTTCCCATCTGCCAGAACCACATCCAGGACCTACCCCTTCCCTGTGCGCTCCACCACATGCTGTGTTAGGAACACATCCTGGAAGCAGTCCAGCAACCTTTGCTCCCTAGCCACCTTCGAGGACATGGTTTCCCAATTTGCACCCAGCATATTAAGGTCCCCCATCAACACCACTCTCTCACCTTTTGGTCTGCACTGGGCTATGATGTTGTCCAGCAAGTCTTCCTCCAGTGCATCCCCCCAACCCAGGGGGCCTATATACTACTCCCATCTTGACCTTACCTCCTGCAGGGGTTCATAAGGTGACCCATAAGGCCTTCACATTTCCCCCTGCCTCCTCTACCCTATCAATTTCTAAGCCATCTCTTATGTACAAAGCCACTCCTCCCCTCCCCCTCTGCCCTCCTTTCTATCCTTCCTAAGCAAAGTGTACTCCTTTACCTTCGGGTCTCAGTCATGGTTTTTGTTGGCCCATGTTTCCATGACCGCTGCAACCTCCACCCCCCCCCGGCCCGAACAGCATGGTCTGGAACTCTGGTATCTTGTTTCCCAAGCTCCTGGCATTTACTAACACTACCCCCCACCTGTTGTCCTTGATCCCCTTTGCTGAACTCCTCCCAGGTTCCATATGCTTCCTTCTTCTCTCTGAATCATCTCCTCCTGTCTTGTACCCCCCCTTCCTCCCTTGGGTTAGGAGGTTAATCCCCTCATCTTGAGGAGGTGGAATACTGGCCCACCCCTCCCATCTCCCTCCCCCCTCACAAGTTTAAACCCCACTTTATTTTAATATAGTCTGCCACCCCTGTTTAAGGACCTCCTTCCCCTAACAGGGGTAAGATGGAGCCTACTCTTGGCATACAGTCCCTTGTCCTCCCAAACCCCTTCCCAGTTCTCTAGCACCCCGTCCCGCTTACTGTTCCCCATTTCCTGAGCTAGTCATTTACCTCAGTGATCTTCATTTTGTTTTCCACCGAAGCCCTTGGTACCGGCAATATTTCTGAAAAGGAAATGTTGCATCCATTGTCCCGATGGACTCTGGCAAGTTCTCGGAATCTTGCTTGGATTTCCAAGGTGCTATTTCCCTCCAAATTGTTTGTCCCCAAGTGCACCAGGAAATCTGGTTTCCCCTCCACAATCCCTAACCAGTTTGTACACCATGAACTTTGCCCTGTGCACCGTTAGACCAGAGATACTCACTACCTTAACCAGTCTATGGGATCCCCCTGTCCCTCCCAGTGAATACTCCTAATCATCGAGTCTCCCAGAATCAGTACTTTAACACCCCCATCATCCTTAGGGTCATCTCTTTTTTGCACTCTCGCCCCTCCGCCCCCTTTATCCATAAACTCCGTTCCATGGAAGTCATCCTGCCCTCTCAAGTGTGACCCCCTTGTCACCCTCCCCTTCTTGCCTCCCTTGTCATGCCCACTTACCTCAACCCCCCGTCTGGGTGTCCCATTTTACCCCTCTTATCCAAATCATCCATCCTGGCCCTGATCATTTCCCCTTCTTCTACACCGCCATCCTCCCCCTCTTGATATTAACCCGACCTCCAGTGGACCCCTGTGGGTCCCCATTACCTAGGGCCCCATCCTTGGTCGGCACCTCTCTCCTGGTGGGGGCCCCTCATTTCCTCCTCATCTTCCATTTTCCTTCCTTTTCTGTTGGGGGGAGCACCCCCTTTTCTCCTCACCTTCCAGCTTCTCCCCCCTCGAGCTCTCCTCCCCCATGCCTGCTATAAGTTGCATTTCCCCTGTCTGCTGAACATTTATGTTTCCTCTTCTCCCTCTGGCGCTGTTTCTGTCCTTTCCATTTCTTACCTACAATGTTCTCTGGGAGCCCGTCTGTCTCTCCCTGGCCTCTTTATCAGTTCCCTTAATTTCTCCAGCCTCTTTCTCCCCTTCTAGGTTGCTTGGCAGCTCAAATTTATTATAACACACTGAGCCAGCCTCCATCAAAAGCCCTAACGTTCCCCCAACTGCCCCTTTAGTCTGCCCCTCTTCCTCCCTCCTAACCCTGTCCTCATTTGGAGCACCCTTCTCTCTCTCTCTCTCTGTCTGTTCTTCTAGGCTTCCTCACATCAGCACCTCCTGACTCTACCCCCCCCGTTCTCTTATTATTTGGTACATTTACCCCATATGTTCTCCCCAAGGCTTCAACCCCCCCACCTGTAGGCCCTCTTTCCCTAATTTCCCCCCTCCTACTTGCTGAAAAGTAGCCTCCTCTATTTTCGAGGATATGCCTCAGCCTCTCATCTATACCACCCATCTGTAATGCATAACACCACCCCTGATCCCTAGATACACTCTCCAACTCCCCCAGCTTATGCCTTAGCCAATATACTTCACTCCTGACCTGAGATAGCTGCCTGCAGAGTGGACATACTCCCTCTCTCTAGGCCCAGTTGAGAATTATAGCTGTCCCACATCCTGTGAAACCTACAACCCTTCTGAAAACACCTGCCAAGGTAGATTGGGGCCTCCCTGTTTTTCCCCTGTGCAAACATATTTGGACCATCAGTTAAAAACAGCTCTCCTGGTGTGGTAAAATGTCACAAAAAAGTTTTTTAGAATGTCCCTGTAAGTTTTTTAGAATGTTCCTATAAGTCTTCCCTCTTCCAGATAGAATGGCAGAATGTCACAGCAAACTTTAAGTATTAGAATGTCCCTGTAGTCCTCCCCCTTTCAGATTTCCCCCTCTCCCTAGTCAGGAAGCACGGGTGGAGCCCCAGACAACCATTTAATAATGGAGGAAGGTGGGGGCTGGGTGGGAGAGTCAAATTTCTGTTGCTTGTGCTGTATACTCCCCCACCCCGTCACTGTAGCTCCATTCCACAGGTGAGCCGGCAAGGCTCCGACCATATTGCAAACTTGGCGCCTCCTCTTTAGCCAAGTTCTACTGGTGCTCCCCCTCGCTTTTTTCTCCCGCCGCCTGTTTCAGGCCACAATCCAGCTCATCGGGCTGCTCCCGGTCCTCCAACTGACTCAGGTGAAATTTCTGCTGCTGCTGCCGTGCACTCCCTTGGATGTAAGGGAAGAGGTGATCCCCACCCCCCATCACCACAGCTCCATTCCACAAGTGAGCCGGCAAGGCTCCGACCACGTTTTAAACTTGACGCATCCTCTTTAGCCAAGTTCTACTGGTGCACCCCCCTCGCTTTTTTCTCCCGCCGCCTGTTTCAGACCACAGTTTAGCTCAGCGCTCCCAGTCCTCCGACTCTGACTCCGATGACATTTCTGCTGCTGCTGTGCACTCCCTAAATGTGAGGGAAGAGGTGATTCCCCCACCCCATCACTGCAGCTCCATTCCACAAGGTGTTCAAAATGCTCATGCAACACATAGATTTTCAGAACATTTCCAAGGGATTCCTGTGTGAACATTTTGCTTTTTATTTCTAACGATTAATTACTTTAAAAACACACACACACACACACACACCATATTCAGTCTCAGCCTTTTGTGCTCCAACAAACCTGCACTGCTCACAAATAGCACTAGCACTTGGGTGCCAGGGAGCAATATTCAGATAGAGAGCATGCTCTGTCCATCCTGCACTACCTGTCTTAATATCAGGCTATGATAGCAATCAAGCAAGCAAATTTTATTTTATATACTCTAGCACTGCATCCCAAGGGCTTGAAGCACTGTACATATAATTTCACCTAAAGAGCTAGTAGAACCAAAAATAGCAGAAAAGAAAATTATACAAATTTGTTTGTTGTTGTTGTAGTTTTTATTGACCAAGAAAGAAGGACTAGGTAATTCTACCTATTTTCAGCCTCATCCCAGGGGAGAGGGGGGATACAGGTGGAAAGCAACTGACATTGAACCATATTAAGCTGTTGGTGGTATTTTAAGAAGTAATCAGTTGAAACTTTTTTATTCCTGAAGTATTTTTCTTTTTCCTTTTGCTCATTACAAAGTTTTGCATGTGATAGTATTACACTGGATGTGTGGAATATCACTTTGCTTGGCAGTTGACATACTCTAGTTCTAGTCTGAAAATCACACATACCCCCATAATACAAAGTATCATGGGATGTGTATACAAATCACCATGAACATTTAGGCTGATTCTGCTTTAAGCAGGAAAGCACGGTGCCAAAGGGCTTCTCATACAATCTGCAAGGCAAAAAACAGAGGACACAGACACATGTTTCATCATACCCATTACTTATCTGCATCATCTATATCTCACTCCAGGGGTTCTTTTTTCTTTACAACCTGGCTTTGGTGCCAGTGCCCTTTTTGAGTAACCCTTGTTTCAGTGCTTTTGTGTGGAGGTTCTTTGTCTTTTCAGTTCTATTTCTCCCACTATCTCATCAGTACTGTGATCCTACTGACAGTGACATCACAGGTAACTTACCTGGCAGCTGCTGAGTGGCTCTTCCTGAGCAATTGTGATGTCACAATGCTGATGATGTAATGGGGCAAAACGCTAGTTATGTCACTACCAAACAAGATGTGGTTCCACACATCACTCCTACTAACATCAGATAAATCTTCTAATTAACTAAAGAGAAAAAAAAACGTACCTGAGATATGAAGGGTAAGTTGACTGCTTTTAAAAACTAAAATTAGTTTTAGGCAGAACACTAGCTCTTTAACCAGCTAAAAACAGAAGACACAGACACGTGTTTCATCCTATACAGGACTCAGTGTACCTCATCTGCATCTCGCCCCCTAGGAGGTCTATTCCTTAGCAACCTGGCCTTTGTGGCAGGTTTGGTGCCAATTATTTACAAAAATCAAATAACAAGCACAGCAGTATCCTTCCCATATAGAGATGTCCGAAGCTGGCACACTTCTCTCAGTGAAATATTTCACAACATTTGCCACATTTGTGAACTGCAAAGTGCTGATTTTGTGAAGGTTTTGGCAGGTGAAGTGGCACCTTTTCAGAACAAGTTGTGCACATTCTCTGGAGAGGTTGCAACTTTTCCTTAACTTCACCTGACTTTGCCAGAAAAAGTGCCATTTCCCCAGGGAAAACTCAACATAAAGTGGTAAAGTGGAAAAGTGGGCAGTTTGTGAAGTTATTTCCAAATGCAAATTTTGCAACTTCACTGGAACTTCACCAGCAAAGTAAAACTTTGAAATGTCCCTGCTCCCATGCATAACATATTTAAAATGAACCCTCATACACCAGGGCAATACAGATGGGAACTAAGACCCATTTTAAAAGCTTCAACAGAGGAGATCTGACAAAGCTGATTTGGTAAAGAATTCCACATGCATGAGGTGGCCACTGAAAAGATACTTTCACCAGAGGATTTCAAACAGGCATGGGGAACCACCAGCAGATTCTCCCTGCTGAGCAAAGAGGCCAAACTGATGCATATGGGAGCAGCAGGACTTTTATGTAGTCAGGACTTAACCATTCCAAGTGCCATGCATTGTGCATGTGCATTACCACAGCCTCCTGCTGGCAATAGGCTCCCAAACGTAAATAGAGCTAGCACGCTCTAAACCAGATAGTGCTGTTTCTTCTGAGAACCATATTCAGCATCCGGTAGTCTAATAACCACATATTGTATGGCATATATGGTGCTAAGGGTCCATCTGCATGTTATTATGTGGCAGTTAAAAGCTCTGCACATCGCATCCATTCACAAATATGCAGAGACATTGTGCAGCGCCTTGGCTGCCCCCACCAGAGCCCTGCCTACCTATGCCATCTCTACCAGTCTAGCAGACCTCCCTCACTCACCCAATCCCTGTTGGTATTATGGAACTACAGTATATAAAAACCCATCTATAGCAATCTAATGGCTCTCCCTCCCTCACCCGTTCTGCAACAGTATTGTCGAACTATAATAAAGCCCTTTGCTGGCAGACCAGTTGACTCCCTCTGTTGTATGACCTAGGAACTGTGGAAATGTACAGAAGCCCATCCCTGACAGTTTAGTATTAACCCCCACTTGATTGATGTCAAATCCCCCTCAACAGCTCCCCCATTGAGCATGCCCCACCCCCTTCAGACCTTGACTCATCTATCCATCTATACCTGTAGGTGAGCCACTGTCAGGTCCTGTGACATTAACTAGCACAGAATTTCCACTCACCTCCTTGGCCCGCTGCTGTCTGACTGACAGAGAGTGAGCATGTGCATTCTGTAGAAACAACTATTTCTAAAGTACACATTTTCAGTCCCTTCTAGTCAGATGGCAGTATGTACCAGTCACCTTCTCAGGACCTGATGGCAGCTTACCTATTGATGGATTGCTGCCAAGGGGCCAACCAGGGTGAAGAGTGGGTGCTCAGTGGTTGGGCCAGGGAGGGGTGTTTTAACAGTGATCCAGCAGGGGAGGAAAATACTCGACTGTGATGGGTTTCAGTACATTTCCACAATGCTCTTTGACAAAGACTACCCCATCACACTTTGGTCAGGTGAGAGCATGTGCCATACCCCTTCCTTTCTGTGCTGGTTTTACTGTTTTGTGCAGCACTGCATCTCCCTTTAGCAGCTGTTCTCTTTTCACTAAACACAGTTGTTCATGTGGCACTGAGAGCCCTGTATTCTCCTGGAAAGGAGGGCTGCTCTTTAAATTTAAAATGTTGCAGTCTGATTGAATTAAGAAGCATAATTTAATTCAAAGCTGGCCCCACTGAGATGGCATCTCTAAACCTATTAACAACCCCCAATATTCATAAGATCAATTTTAAATAAGCAGATATCAGAGGCAGCTATTTTGAGGCCTTTTGTTATTTTTTTTTCTCTGAAAAATATCATGGAGTGGTAGCACTACATGAAAGGCCACAGCATTTGCTATTCAGCCTAGGGCCACCAACACCCACCATCATCTGGATAATGAAGCTTGGAGCAGTGCAATCATCATATTCAACCACAAGTCAGCCTAGGCAGGTAACCACTCAATGATTTATAATTCAGACAAATCAGTGCAAAGGTAACTTCTTTTTATGAGATTTTCATTCCTGGTTGACAATGACAGGCTCAGTTGCATAATTGATAAGGCTATTTATCACTGTGGGCTACATCTGACCTAAAACTGTTTGCATTCTGTCCAGAATACTGTTTATACACATGCAAATTTTCTCAAGAGAGAGAGCAAATATTACCTCAGGCACACAGAGCTGTGCTGTTACTGATTGGAAATTCATTACTTGTTAAATTTTTCCTTTTAATTCAGCCCTCAGAGGCAGCCATATTTTATCATGCTTAAGCTATGGACTGTTCAGAATTCTTAAATCACTGTTGGATGCACATTAAAGCTGCAGTATAAGGCAGAACATTTTAAGCTCCAAATACACACTGAAGAGATGAGAAGGCTGCAGGTTATGGTTTAACATTTACCTGTTCCACATGACTTGGAAGAGTTGTTAAAAAAAAATTAAAAAGCCAGATGCCCCTTAAACTGGGTGGGGTTGAACCAGCTGACAAGAACCTGAACCCTCAAATAAATGTTTTAGTTCTTTCTTGAATATAACAACACTGAATCTAATTGTAAAGGCATGCAATATTGAGTTCATGTTTTTAAGTATTATGAATTTTCATATTCAGCAATTTTTTTTTTATTTCATCAATGCACTTGTTCCCATAAATCACTCCTACCACTCTTTCTATGTGGGGGCCTGATTCTAGAGACCAGTGCTACCAACCCCCATGCCACTTCTTTTTAGCTACCTCTATGGATTGCCTGGCAAAGGAGTATATGGGAGCTAGCCAATAATGAGTTAGCCGAGAAGCATGAAGGCTAATATCTGGAGTACAGGTGAAGATGGGGCTGCTGCTGTCATCCATGTGTAGCCTTTCCCCCCTTCATTTTGCCCTTCCCTTGGAGGCCACAACACACCCCTGCTGTGCACTGTGCAGTATATCCATGTGCATTGTCATGTGCCACTAGTCTGCTGACCAGAACTGATGCATGCCTCTGAAGTGTACTGGTACAGTGGTACTCCAAAACATCCCTCCATTTAACTTAGGTGCCTAACCTCCGCAACACATCTATGTTCCACATAGCTAGCCCAGACAGAAATTGGGATCATCTCCTGTATAACAATACACAGGCTTGCTTAAACAGAATTGTTAGTCAACTCTTAAAGGAAGTTCAGCAACAGAGCATTGTAAGTGTCATGCATAACCATGCTCTAATGTGCTTGTGGCTGTACTCTCCCTGGCCAAGATTAAAAATAGGCATTTTATTGTCTAGTGCATTTACTCAGTTATCAAACAGCAATAAAATAAAATGCAGAAATAACAGAAATAAACATTATGGCCAGTTTGCCAACGCCCTTTATGGGTAACTCTCACCTCAGTGCTTTTGTGTTGAGGTTCTGTCTTACATTACTTTTATATTTTGAGCTCATCATGACAAAACCTGTAAGACCAAAATATGACTGGTTCATCCTTCTCCTGGACTGTTACAGATGAGGCACACTGATGAGTCCTGTGTATGATGAAACATGTGTCTGTCTTCTGATTTTCAGCCTTTGCAGAGTGTGTAAAAGGCCATTTGGCCACATGCACCCTTGCTTAAAGCACAACCAGTCTAAATTATTTCATGGTGATTTGTATATACAGTACTTCCCAGAATGCTTTTCATTATGGGGATATGTGTAATTTTACGTTTCTTTGAAACCTGCTTTTTTGCCAGTGCCCAATCCAGGTAACCCTTGCCTCAGTGCTTTTGTGCTACTCATCTTTGATTTTTGGACCATGGCTTGTTGGTACATTTTCATGAGCTGTCATGTTTAGTGCATCTATTCTTGTTGTAAGTAAATCTGCTGAAGAACCATATACAGTAAATATTGTATTATTGTGGTGTGACAGCACCACAACAGTTAGCGATGAGAAGGCACGTCCATACAAACCCCAGTTCTCAACCACTTATACCTCAGCCAGTTCTGGACTTGACAATTTAGGGGAAATTGGGGTTAGTGGTTTTAGTGTTAGGCAGGGTAAACAAATAAAAAAAACGAAAATTGTCTCTGATATGGCCAATTTAAACCCACTCTATTCCCCACTGTCACATGCTCCTGCAGGTCAAAGCTGCATTTTGCAGAGGCCAATGACAATGAGGCATGGGGATGGATGTAACAAAATAAAAATAATTTTGCAGACATTGAGAGCCCAACATGGGATGTCACCAATGAAGACACCCCTATCTAGACACTGGGGCCACATTTTTGAAGCTCTTTTTGCACAAGCCCTGGGTGCATCAGAGATATGCTGCACCAGATATGTAGCACAAAACAGGATTTTCTGTCTCTTGCACCATGTAGGTACCTGCTATACCACATTTCTGTGGTCTAGCATGCAACAATACCTAGGCCATTTGTGTGCCTCTAGCAGCTGCTGCAGAACAGGTCCAAATTTATTTATTTGCTTTTGGTAACCGGGTAAGCACACTAGACAGCCAGTGCCTATTTTCAGGTGCGACCCAGGAAAGTTACAAGGTATATATAGGAGACATACATTGTCGAGATTACAAACCAGGAGCAGCATGCTCCAACAGTGGGATAAAACAGCAAGGGTATTTAAGGGGTAACATAGCCAAGGAATTACAAATCAGCAAACATGGGGAGATCACGTGATGTCTCTGTGAGACTAGCAGCTCTGGTGGCTCGCTCCCATCTCGATCCTCAGACAAAGCCTTTAAAACACGTTCAGAAGGGGCTCCGACTTCATCTAAAAAAGAAAATCTGTTCTCAACGGACAACTGCGCTGCTCCAGCAATTCGGGGATTTTTCTCTTTCTCTGCCTACTAAATCACAAGCAGCTCTACTGAGTCTCAAGACCTAATAGCAGCATGGAGGCCGAAATGCGCCAGGCTCTCCCATGGCGTACACCCCCACAAACCCCGGAGAAGGTGCCAAAAAGACCTAAAGGTCAGACCGGAGGCACCACAAGAGCCCTTACACCCATGGTACCACAACCAGTGGCGACTCCGTTGTCAGAACAAAAATTTCTGGAGGAACTACAACCTTTTAAGCTTGCTCTGCAAGACATATCGGCAGAGATAAAATCTCTCAGAGGGGAACTCTCCGATACAAACTGGGCCATTTCCAATGTCTCTGCCTGGACCACATCACTAGAGAACTGGAAGACCAAATTGGAACCCGAGGTAGTGACCCTCAGACAGCGCTTACACAAGGAGGAATCTAAACTAGAAGTCCTGGAAGGCTGAAGTAGAAGAAACAATATTGTCATCTTCGGCCTGTCCGAAGAAGCTGAAGGAACATCCCCTATTTCATTTTTTCAAAAGCTCCTAGCTAAAATAGCCGGTCTGTCCCCGAACAACCCATCGTATATCATAGAGAGGGCTCTCCGATCACTGCGTCCTAAACCCGCAAATGGCAAACCTCCGAGACCAGTCATCATTAAGCTACTAAACTACCTTGACAAGACTCATATCTTGGACCAGGTCAGAAGTCTGCAACAGGTTCAGGAGGGTCAGCAGTTACGCATGACACAGGATCTACTGGCCACAGTGAGACAGCGCCGAGCAGAGTATCACCCCTTGGTGTCTAAACTAATTGCCACGGGCATTAGGTACAAGGTTCAATACCCCTCCAGGCTGATGGTGCAACACGCTGATTCCTGGCATTCATTTGACACAGCACAAACTGCAACCCCTATGCTGCACAAGATGTACCCAGACCTGTTCCCTGCCCGCTGAAGAGGCATAGAAAACAGCGCTATTACAATTCTTCCTATGAGGTGGAGAAGGTTAATAAACTGAATTCAAGTTGGACCCCGAATGAAAAAAATATATACCTGTTAACCTCCAATTGGTATAACATCATGTACATTTACACAGCCTGATCTAAGATTTTCCTCTCCAGGCATTACTTACAGAGGACACATGAGGGCAGCATAGCTTCACGGTGATGAATGGATGCATGCGCAATCATCTACAGTTCATTTTAAACATTTATAACTGGCAGAAGGTCATAGCCTTCTTTATGTTGCTAGATGAAAATCATCTATCAAGCTGCTCCTGGGGCGGATTGTGTTGGAATAACTATTGTACAAGTCTGTACTCGCCCCCACCTTGTCCCTTTTTTTTTTCTTTTCCTATAATGAAGAGGGAAATACAGCAAAATGCAAATGGAGGTGTCTCAGGATATTGAAATGGAGGATTGGGGCGGGAGGCAGGGGCCTCTAGGTAATCCTGCAGCCTGCACAGTGCACCATGTACTGGCATAGGGTGGGATGGGAACCCATAGGGACTGACAGGACCAAATCCAAGAATCTATCATTAATAATGCCTTTAATTTCAGGATGGCAGGAAATACTGGTCCTCATCTTGGTTTTTTCTTTATGGGATAAAGTTTGCCCGGAGATGGGTAGAAGAAAAGGGGGGAAGGGGCAGAATAAAGGGAGGAAAGGCGATAGGTTATTAAGTGTGTTTGGAGAAAGGGGTAGTAACTTCCCACCATATCTTTTTATAATTACATTAGAGTATGGGAAGGATTACAGAGCTAGAGGGGGTTGGCTGGGTTGGAATTTAATGGTTGTTGCTGAAAGGGGGGAGGGAGTGATTTTGGGATCACCACTAAGTAAAGAGGGATCGTTTTATGGGGTAAGTCCCCCTCAAGAAGAAGAGCTAAAGACACAGAACTATGACTGGGTGTTTGCTTTTACATGACAACAGCACTTAAATTTTACTCTTGGAATGTTAAGGGTGCTCAATCCCCCACCAAAAGAGCCAAGATTTTGTTGCATCTCAGCAAGCTTAATATAGACGTAGCTTTTATCCAGGAAACTCATTTACCCAATTCACAAATCCTCAGTTTAAGAAGGACATGGGTGGGACATGCACTTGGAACTGGGCTAGATACCCGTAGAAATGGAGTTGTGGTACTAATCGCTCGCCGTATACCTTTTCAGCTGCTTCAGTCGATATGCTACTCCCAAGGTAGATACATATTGTTGAGAGCCATTATAGGTCACACTGAAATGGTAATAGGATCAATCTACGGACCGGTTGGAGATGACCCCAATTCTTTACAAATCTTTTTTTTTTAGAATTTAATATGCTTTATTGTAGCATTAGATTTACTATATATTTATCGTATAATATGCAGGTCATCTTGTACAAACTATTATACAAACAATTTGTGGTATATATCTAGACATTGTAGATCTTAATTAGTGCACAAGCTATGGATTATAGCGTCAACCGACATTCATAACCAAAACTGAATAATTGCAATAAGATTAGATTTATCTAACAAGAGTACCTAACTCTTATAACATAATACAATATAGTAATAAGACTAGTAAAACCTTATATTCCCCCTTCCCAACCCTCCCACTTCGCCACTACAGTATATAAATGGAGTAGTTTCCTTCCGGGACAAAAGCACCCTGGTCCAAACTCCCCATAGTACTTGGTGGAGATTGGAACTTAGTCCTTTGTAATACCCTGGACAGGTCTAAAGTTAGATACATCCCTCATACCCCCGCACAATTGGCTTTTAAAGACCTTATGAACACCATGGGCCTTGTTGACCCGTGGAGGACCCTTTTTTTCCCTCTACCCGAGATTACTCATTTCATTCCTTGCCCCATAATACATTTTCAAGAATTGACTTCTTTTTGTTGGGGATTGAGCACCTAGCGAGGGTCCAAAATTGTGTTTGCCTTTCCAAAGTGATCTCTGACCACCATCCAACCTTGTTGCAGTGGTCCATGCCTATCCCTGCTAATCAAGTCAAAGTCTAGAGATTTAATCCCCAATTATTAAGATCCCAGAATATAATCAATCTTCTTCAAAGGTACATAGAAAACTTTCAGAAATTAAATGCACCGTCCATGCCAAAATTAGATGTACTACGGGGCGCCCTGAAATGCTCATTAAGAGGTGAAATTATTCGGCTGGCCTCTATCAGGAAAAAGAAAATTTCATCAGAATCTTCTTTACTTCTACAACAAATTAGAGCTTTAGAAGTATCTTTGACATCCCAATCCCACTCTACAGAATTTGAAAAGCTAGAAAGCCTTTGATTTAAATACAATACCCTTCTAGGCGACAAAGTTGAGTATCTTCACCTTAAATCAAAAGTTACTTATTTTGACCAAGGGGATAAGGCGGGGAAACTCCTAGCCCTAAGGCTCAGGGCACAAGTGACAGACAGAATAGTAGTTACTATTTAAGAACCAATAGGCACGTTCCATACTACACCCACGGAGATAACTTCATGTTTTAAATCATACTATCAATCTCTCTACTCAGGTCCCGCCTCATCCCCTTAAAATACTGCATTAGACTTGTTTCTACAAGGCATAGATCTTCCACACCTATCCCAGCACCAAATAGCCGTGTTACAAGCCCCTCTGAACATAGCTGAAATACATGAAGCTATAGAGACTCTTCCTACTGATAAGGCTCCAGGCCCAGATGGCTATACAACCAACTTTTATAAAGCTTTCAGATCTCAATTGGGTACAATTTTACTTGACACATACAATTACATATACAAATACGGTCTATCAGACCTTAACCTCACCGAGGCTACTATCGTGGTACTCCCTAAACCAGATAGGGACCCTACATTATTACCGAATTATCGCCCAATATCACTTATAAATGTAGACATGAAGATTCTAGCTAAAATTCTGACTAATAGGATGGTCAAGGTTTGGCACGCATTAATTAGCCCTGAACAAGTTGGATTTGTGGCTGGGCATCTCTCGTCAGATCACTTACGTAAAATTTCTCACCTCATTTCTGCGTCCAGGGACTCCAACGCTCCTGCAGTCTTGGTGTCCCTGGACGCAGAAAAAGCCTTTGATTGGGTTTCATGGGAATATTTGTTTGATCTACTTCCGAGATATCGAATCCCGAAACAATTCAGACAGTGGGTTAAAATACTTTATTCACATCCCTCCGCCCAGGTATTATGCAATGGAGTCCTGTCACCGTCTTTTCCCCTTCAACAGGGCACAAGGCAAGGTTGCCCCCTCTCTCCCTATCTATTTAATTTATTTCTAGGACCACTCATTAGGAAGATTAATCAATCCACAGCAATAACTGGTATTTCGATCAACCAGTTTCAATATAAGCTATCGGTGTATGCTGATGATATTATGCTCCACGTTACAAACCCGTCCACATCTATATCAGCCACCCTCACTATTATTCAAGAATTTGGGGAACTCTCTAACTATAAATTAAATGTTGCTAAAACAGAAGTAATGCCACTAAATAACTATACCCTAAAAACAGACGTTGACCAACTTAAGCTCACCTGGGTAAGGAATAAAATAAAATACTTGGGCATATACTTGTCTCAATCTAATAGTAAAATGAGGCAACTGAATTTGGATCAACTATTCATAAATATTAGGTCAGATTTGAATCGTTGGGCACTACTCCCTATTTCCTTGTGGGGATGTATCAGCATTATAAAAATGAATGTTTTGCCCCGCTTGCTATACCCCCTTCAAATGTTAAATCATTCCCTCCCTCAATCATGGTTTCTCCAAGTACACAGTACCATTTCAAGATTCATTTGGAAAAATAAGTCACCTCGAAGAGCAATTATTAAATTACAGAGACCTAAAGAACGAGGCGGGCTACAGGTCCCCAATTTTTATTACTACGACCTGGCCATTAACTGTGCCATTACCTCACGATGGCTAATACCTCCAGAAGATCCCCCACTGTGGCTACAAATAGAAAAATCAATATGTAATGCAGCAGGGGTAGCTATTAAGAGTCTTCCCTATCTAAGTACCAATAAAGTTCCCAAACAGTGTAAAAACACGCCTATCATGGCCTCTATTCAGATACAGGTGCAGATGAACAAAACTTTTGGGGTTTTATTAACGAGGGACATATCGCAGCCCCTCCTTAAAAATCCTAACTTCAAAATAGGAGGCAAAGTCATCACCACGTCTACTTGGCCAGTGGATGGTGGCAATACGGTGGCAGACTTAGTCGAAAATCATAAATTACTTGCTTTTTCAGCTATCAGGACAAAATATAAACTACCTGCTTCCTTCTGTTTCAAGTACCTTCAAATTTCCCATGCTCTAATACAGCACTTTGGCAGTGGTCTTTGGGACAGGTACATGCTTGGCCCTATATTGAACTCGCTCCCCAGGAGACCATTGTCCCACTACGTCGCCTTTTATTATAAAGAACTTTAGTCAATAGGTAGTGAACTAGAAGGTGCTCCCTGTTACGTGTGGGACAGGTCCCTCCCCTCCACTTCTCAGGTACCCCACCAATGGGGACAAATCTGGAAAAGACTATATAAAGATATTAGGTGGGATCGGTATAGACTGCTTCAATTCTATGTATTGCATGACCTATATTACACACCTGTTAAGCTCAATAAAATGGGGCACTACCCAAGTGAATTGTGTACCAGATGTAGATCCCAGAGAGGTACACTTCTTCACATTCTTTGGGAATGTGAGAAAGTTAACCCATTCTGGACTGCCATTCGATCCAAACTGGACCCCATATTGGGGCTACAAAATGCTTTCCAACCAGAAATTTGTATCTTGGGAGACTCAAGAGAAATTCTGATAGGAAATCAAAGGAAACACATGTCTTTGATATCTCTTTGTGCCAAGAAAATTATACTACGCCATTGGTTGGACCAGCAAATTCCCACGTACACAGAATGGCACAAAGAAATTCTTTTTGCTCTACAAGCAGAATATTTTATAGCAAATATATCCAAACATAGTAATAACTATCAGAAGGTGTGGGCACCCCTACAAACTCTATTATCCCTTTAGGAGAGCCTAATATAAATTTAGATCTGATATAGTTCTGTGCAAGTTAATGACCGAGCTCCTTTTACTTTCTCATTTTCTTTTGCCTGTCTGACTATTCCTTCTACTATCTTGGAAGGAAACTACCCTTAGTTATACATTGTAGTGGCGATGTGGGAGGGGCGGTGGGGGTGGGAAGGGGAATAAAAGCTCTCATTAATACTATTATATTATAGCATGTTTTGGTAGTTAGATACTTTTGTTAGATAATCTAATCGTACCTCAACTTAGCTAATTAGGGTCACAAATGTTGAAGATACCATAACCTATGGTTTCATATACTGATGGATATGTACAATGTATCGTTAAGTACTACGGTTGTTTGCTTAAGTGCTTATATAAGAAGACTGTAGAACGTATTATAATTGTATCGTGACTCTTAATAATATCACAATAAAGCATATTAAATGTAAAAAAAAAAGCAAATCAGCAGACACAGTGGTCAGTAATAATACAAACAGGCCCAGAGGCAATATGGTGGTATAGGACCTCCCCTAAGTTGAAAAAAGAAACAATATATAACATAACCACTAGTAAAGTGCATCACCAAGGTGGCGAGGGGGACAGAGCCTAGCTGGGGTACCAAGCAGGTGAGTGGGCTGTAGGGCTTGGCGTTAGGCGACACACCGGCAGGTCACAGCAGATTTCAGGAAGCTCCAGAGGGAGGTTTTGAAGGTGGAATGGGAGGGGGAAGCACAAACTTGTGAAGGAAGGGAGTTCCACAGCTTGGGTGTGTGGGAGGTAAATGCCCAATCCCTGCGAGAGTGCGGGTCTGGGATGCACAGGACCTGAGGTGGTAGACGGGGGAGACATGTTTCAGGGGGAGGGCAAGCAAAGCGGGAGTGGCCATTTGAATTATGTTTTCAATGAAGTTTCCCATGCTGCAGATCCAGTGTTTTTCTGGGGAGAGCCATTCCAGTCGAGAGTAGAGCATGCATCGGTGTGTGAGATGGGGGTCTGCGAGTGCAAAGCGGCAGATGTTGTTGTACGTGGTGTCCCACTTTGCTAGGCTAGCGGAGGGGACAGAGGCAAAGGCAATGAGACCATAGGAAAGGGGGGGAAGGAGTATCCCCCTGGCTATGGCCAGCCGGGCAGCCGGGGTAAGGCAGTCTTTGACCCTATATGCTAGGCCAAGTTTGCCATTTGTGGCATTGCAAATGCTTCTGATGTGTCTGGTGAGGTCAAGGTGAGGGTTGAGGGTGACTCCCAGGTACTTAGCAGAGTCAATTGTTGGCAGGAGGGAGTTGCAGAACCCTTAGATTTTGAGGGGCGTTGTGCAACAGGAGATTTTGGCCGCAAAGCCAAAGAGCATGGCCTGTGTTTTCTTTAGGTTGACTGTAAGTTTGTGCCCATCAAGCCACACTTTGATTTGAGAGAAGTCCGAGTAGAGTTGGTTATTGATGCTGGTCACATCAGGGGCACAGGCTAATAAGACCAGGTCATCCACGTACATGGATAGGTGCCCTTCTGTGGCAACAGAGGGTAAATCAGTGACGAACAGGGAGAACAGGATAGGTCCAAGGACAGATCCTTTGGGTACCCCACTGTTCATAGGTAGGAGGGGCGAGAGGGTACGATTGAAGCAGGTGAGTTGCTGCCTGCCCCCAAGGTAGCTGGTGAACCAGTCGAGAGAGTGGAGGGAGAAGCCAAGGGTCTGTAGTGAGGAGAGGAGATGGGGATGATCCACACGGTCAAAGGCTTTGGATAGGTCCACAAATATAATATAGCCCCCGCCAACTTGCCCTGGTCGGTTGCCATCCTGAGTCTGGTGGTGACTTCGGCAAGCGCCATCGAGGTGCTGTGGCCTTTATGGAAGCCATGCTGACATGGGGAGAGGACATTGTATCTCTGTAGGTAGTGGGCTAGTTGTGACACTGCAGCTTTTTCCAGGAGCTTGCAAGCAGCCAATAGTATGGCGATGGGGCGATAATTGTTGATGTCCTTAGGGTCACCATTTTTCAGGACACGGACAACCCTGGCAACTTTCCATAAGTCAGGGACAACCCCTACGATAAGAGAGGCATTGAATATGTGGGCAAGTGGTCTGGCGATGTAGGGGGCCCACAGGCTGAGTAGCCTGGGTTCCAGGCCGTCCTGACCCACTCCCGTGTGGTGAGAGAGACCAGCAAGGAGAGCCTGGGCCTCACTCACAGTGATCTTTTTGGAGGTAAAAAAGGCAGATGGAGGGGCAGGGAGCCAAAAGCGTGAGCTGGGGCAGAGGACTGTAGATAGGTGGTGGCAGGCAGGTCCATGAAGAGGCGGTTAAAAGAGGAGGCAATAGTATGGGGGTTATTACAGTTGGCCTCACCAATTGTCATGTCAGTGACTTGTGCTTTGGTCGAACTACCGACTAGATTTTTTATGTTCTTCCAGAAACGTCGTGGGTCACTTGCGATGGCAATCAGCGCAGCACTGCAGTACTCGCTTTTCGCAGTACGTATTGCCTGCTTGCAGGAGTTCCTAAGCTGATGGTATTCCTGAAGGTCTTTTTGGTTGCGTGATGCCCTGTATTTTGCCCAGGACTTGTCACGCCGCTTCATAAGAAATAAAAGAGCTCACTGTGAAGCCATTTCATGACTGATCCTCTGACCCGCCTCTTAGAAAGGGGAGCATGCCTATTTTGAAGTGGGGCAAATGCCGCAATGAAGAGGTTGAGGGCTTCTACGGGGTCATGTGTAGCCATGACTTGGGTCCAGTCGGCACCCTGTAGGTCCTTGAAGTAGTTCGGAACTATAAGTTTCGAGTAGTCCCTCATTATGACCACTCTGCAGGGAACCTTGGGCGGGTTTGAGCCCCATGTGCAGTAGACCGGTGAGTGGTCAGAGATGGAGTCAGGAAGGAGCCCCGAGTTAACAATTTTGTCAAGTCGGTTGCTCAGGATCCAGTCAATGAGCGTCCCCTTGTCACCACGATAGGAGAGCCTGGTGGGTTCCGTAATGACCTGACAGAGAGAGGCCTGAGAGAGTTAGTTCACACAATTTGGCATGTGGCCCCAACCAGTTAAGGTTTAGGTCACCAAGTATGAGGAGCTCACTGGAGCCCACCTTCTCCCGGAGTTGCTCTAGGAGAGTCGAGAGTCCTGGCAATCCCCCCTTTGGAGGGTTGTGTCTCACACTATGTGCACCTTCTTGGTGTTACCAAGTAGGAGAAGTGTGTGGAGAAACTCACAGGAAGAGGGTCCCTGGGTTTGGTGCGACACAATAGAGAGGTTTAAGTGGACTTTATGATAAATAAGTACTCCCCCACCTCATTTATTACCAACCCTGTCAAGTCAGGCCATGCCGTAGCCCAAGAGGGAGCAAGCAGAGTCAGGGATGTGAGGTTTGAGCCATGTTTCTGTAATACACAGGACGTCAGGCTTGTAGTAGGCAGCCCAGGCAGTTAGCTCCACTTGATTTTGCAGGAGGCTGCGGATGTTCAGGTGGGCTATCTTTAATCCCTTGGCCGCCCCCCAGGAAGGGGGAGGGCTGAAGGAGACCGGGTGCACTGGGGGACCCTGGCTGTTGGCTGAGGGACCAGTCTGAGCAAGGGGGAGCCCATGTCTCTGAAAGTGTGCAGCCCAGACACAGTGCACTTCATGGGGAACAGTGGACCCTAATAGAGCATCGGGTGAGGTGCGGAGGGAGGGACTAGGGAGAAGGTGCACAGGAACGAGATCGGGAGGTCATCTCATACTAGGTAGTTAGGGACCTTGGGTGAGGGGCATAGGGAGTGAGCAGGCACGGTGATTCTGGAAGGTGGAGGAAGCTCCTAGAGGAACAGCAGGAGCTTGCAGTTAAGAAATCTGCAGGTGTTTAGGGAGGGATTGACGCAGGTTGTGGAGAAACGCCCCTTGTGGCTGAATGGTATAGCCTGCTTATGGAGAAGTGGGCTGATAGGTTTTTCAGCACCACGTGACCGTCGCTATATAAGCGAGTGATGACCAAGGGTGGTGGTGGGGGAGGTGGGGCAGCCGGCGCAGCTGGCAGGGCTAGTGCTCCACGCTGCAGCAGCACCAGGGGTGCAAGCGGTGAGGAAAGGACACGGCGCACTGGCAATCACAATCCCAGGTAGGAGGCACTACTCCCGATTGTGTCAAAAAGAGAGTTACAGTTCAGGCTAAAATAGAGCGTAAGTCCAGGTAGGACAGTGACTATGGAGAGTCACTGTAACAGCACTCCCTCTCCAACTCTAGGTTGAGAAAATTACCTTCTTTCGTGCGGATCCTAGGTCGAGCGAGTTCTTGGGGGGTGGGGTGGTGGAGGGCCAATTTAGCAGCCCTCTCGCACCACTGGACAGTCAGAACCTCCGTCACCCTGTTGGGAATAAGGAGAGATCATAAGTTTACATAGGCATTGGGTTGGTTGCCATAACTGCATCCAGTATTAGAAAAGTAGATGCAGTTGTGGCATTTGGACAAGGTTCAGCTGTGGTGTCATGCAGCGTGGTCACAAGGATTGATGAGGCACTGCACCTGCTTTTGAAAATCCATGCCGATACAATACATTACGAGGATCACGTGATGGCTCTGTAGTGCTAGCAGCACCGCAGACCAGCTCCCAACCTGAACTCCAGCTTTCATCCGAAAAATCATATTTATTCTGCAATCTTTTCTCCAGCATCGAGTATACAGGCTTCATATAGCCTTCCTGATACATCGGAGGCAAAGTTTCAGGCGAACAAACAGAAATCTCATTGGATCACACAGAATACAATCCGGGGCCTAATGGCATAATGGAGGCAGAAATGCGCCAGGCGCTCCTGGCTCACACCCCTCCGCAAACACCAGGAAAAGGGCCAAAGAGACCAAAAGGTCAGTCCGAGACCTCCACTAAGTCCACTATAACCTCAGCAAGCACCAAAGCTAACATCCCTCTCTCGGAGAAAAAATTTCTTGATGAGTTCCATCCGTTCAAGTTCGCTCTGGAAGAATTAACCACAGAGCTCAAAACTCTCCGTGGAGACCTTGCGGACACCAGTAGAGCTATTTCTGATACTACAGTCCGAGTTGCATCTTTGGGGGTCTGGAAACACACTACGGACACCAAAATTACTAACTTGACACAAAGGCTGCATAAAACCGAATCAAAACTCGAAGATCTGGAAGGCCGTAGTAGAAGAAATAATATAATATTCGGCTTTCCAGAAGAAGCTGAAGGAGCAATGCCAAAATGCTCATTAAGATAGCAGGGCCCTCTCCCAACAACACCACATATATTATTGAGAGGGCCCACCGCTCCTAAACACCAAAACCCGAGATTGGTAAACCACCTCGCCCTCTCATATTAAAATTCTTGAACTATTTAGATAAGACTCACGCTCTGGGTCAGGTCAGGGAGACACACCAAGTTCTGTGGGAAGGACAACAACTTCGGTTTACCCAGGATCTCCCCTCCACCATCAGGCAATGGCGAGCTGAGTACCATCCCTTTTCTTGATGAAATTGATAGCAGCTGGGATAAGATATAGAGTCCAGTACCCCTCTCGCTTTGCGGTCCTCGTTTTGGTCTCATGGCATAATTTTGAGTCGGCACGGCAAGCTCTCCCGGCATTGCAATCTCTGCTTCCTGACCTGTTTTCTGCTTGCTGAGGGATTTTTACTGCACAAGGTTTTGCTGTTTTGCTGAAATGATTGTGCGAATGTTGGCTCCACGAATGTTGGCTGTTGTGAGTTGCAACCACAAGAGGGCAGCAAAGCTCCATAGATGCATATTCCCTTCCAATTAATGGCTTTTATATTACAAGTACTTTATCTAAATTGTGTTTTATTAGTCTATGTTTTTTTTTTTTTTTTCTTCATTTATTTACCCCTCTGGACATTTGAAAGACTTCCAAGTCATTTTAATTTAATTCTTTTTTAATTTTTTGACACTATTAAAAATATCAGGTCCTGCATTGTGTTCAAATGTTATTTCAACTGATATAGCTGAGAGAAGGTTTCATTCTCTACCATGTTTTTTCCTTATTCAATTAAGAATATCAAAGTTAGTTGTTCGGAGGTGGGGGCGGGTTAGCGGTAGTGGGCAGGTTAACAGGACGTTATGTGTTGTAAAAGGAGGTGGGGGGAACCCAAAGCTGTTTGCTGTATATATTTTTTGATATTACCAATATTCATGTTAAAGTCCAATTGGTGGATATTCTTAGTTAGTCAAGATTCATGTTGGTTCAAGATGGACTGTTCTTTACGCTGTGGTTAAGGGCGAAGGGAATATAAAGAGTGGTAGGGTGAAGGTGTGGGTGGGTTGACATTTTATTCGTATTCTTGTTTTGAGGGCTTTTATGTCCTTGTTATGGGGTTTATGGTTAGGATTTGCGAGGCTCGATTATACTGAGTTAGAGTTCTTAGG
The DNA here is from genome assembly GCA_016271365.2 of Neoceratodus forsteri. Taxonomy (NCBI): domain Eukaryota; kingdom Metazoa; phylum Chordata; order Ceratodontiformes; family Ceratodontidae; genus Neoceratodus; species Neoceratodus forsteri. The sequence continues at coordinate 909,091,279 of CM057455.1, read as the reverse complement.
TGGCTGGGGAGGGGGGTGTAGGGCTGCAATAACAGGAAAGTCTGCCACTAAGAAGGGATGGGTTAAAGTTAATTTCCGTAGTTGGTATTGGTTGCCTATTTATAAATTTGATGTCATTTTTTCTCTCCTTAATATTTCATATGGCGAGGATTAGATACTGCTCCTGGAATATAAAAGCGGCACAAACTCTAGCCAAGCGGACTAAAGTCTTGCTTCATCTTAAAAATGTACAAACTGATGTAGCCTTTCTACAAGAGACATCTCTTGACTACCCATATTCATTATTTCTGTAGAAACTGGGTGGGTCAGATATTTGGGTCTGGTATAGATATACGGAAAAGAGGGGTTGCCATCCTAATATCCAGTAGAATTCCATTTCGGCTTATACAAGAAGTTGCAGACCCTGAGGGTAGATTTGTCATTGTGAGGGGCGTTTTGGGTCACTCCAAAGTTATACTGGGTTCCATTTATGGACCCAACAATGATGACCCAGAATTTTCGCTTCTCTTATGGTCACACTTACTCCCTGGACTAAGCTTCCAATAATCCTGGGTGGAGATTGGAACCAGGTCCTTTCTAATAAATTAGATAGATCTGGTCAGACTAGGCAAACTCTATCACCTGGTCAAAAAGCTATCCATGAGTTAATGCATTTTCTTGGTCTCACCGATCCCTGGAGGCTTATGCACCCTGACACTAGAGAATACTAGTTTCATTCCCTCCCCCACCATTCTTTTTCCCCATATAGATTTTTTTCTTCCGACTACTGATCATCTTCCAGGGGTTTCCCTAGTATATTATTCATCTAAGGTTATCTCAGATCATCATATTGCTCATCTCCAGTTGGACCTTTTACCAAATATACATAGAGACAGAATTTGGAAACTTAACAATCAAATTCTGAAATCAGATGAGAATGTCCAACTTCTTTGAAATTTCATTAATTATTATATGGAACTCACTGTCCCATCCATGTCTAAAAAGGATTTTCTATGGGGATCCTTGAAATGTACATTAAGGGAAGAACTAATTCACTAAGCGACTAAGCGTAAGAAACAGAAGGCCGTAGCTCTCTCCTCTATACTGGTTCAGATAACAGATTTAGAGAATCACCTCTCTCCTTCCTCTTCTATAGATGATTGGGAAAAGGTTGAATCTCTCTGTGCCCAATACAACCATTTATTAGCTGAAAAAGCAGAATTTCTTATGCTTCATTCAAAAATTTCTTACTTTGATCAAGGGGAAAGGGCTGGGAAACTCCTGGCTCTACGACTTCGCACTCAGATGGCCGACAGAATAGTCTCCTCTATTTAATCACCTTCGGGTGAGCTCTTAACCTCCCCCTCAGACATTGTAAGTGCTTTTCATGATTATTACCAACAATTATATTTGGCCCCTGCACTCCCACATCTCTCTCAACAACTGGATTTGTTTGTTCAAGATATTAGTCTCCCAGTGTTATCTGACCTTCAAACAAACAGGTTGAAAGCTCCTATCACTTTAACAGAAGTATGTGAAGCCATAGACTCACTGGCCATAGACAAATCCCCTGGACCTGATGGATTTACAACCAATTTCTATAAAACATTTAAATATACTTTAGCACTCATTCTCCTGGATACTTTTCATTACATATTCAAGCAGAGACTATCGGATACTTCTCTGACCCTTGCCACCATTATTGTACTCCCTAAACCCAACAAAGATCCCCTACAGACCAGCAACTACAGACCTATCTCTCTTATAAATGTGGATCTCAAAATTCTTGCTAAAATTCTCTCTTCTAGATTAAGCCAGGTTTGGGAACACCTTATTAGTATGGAACAGGTCGGGTTTATTAAGAACAGACTTTCCTCAGACCATCTTAGGAAAATAGCCTATCTTTTTTCTGCATCCAAGGATTCCGGTATACCAGCAGCTCTCGTTTCCCTGGATGCAGAAAAGCTTTTGACAGGGTGTCATGGGATTAGTTTTTTTATGTTACTGCCCAAATACCGCATCCCTCCGGAATTTATCCAGTGGGTTAAAATTCTTTACGCATTTCCAACAGCTCAAATTCAATGTAATGGCATTCTTTCTCCCCCCCTTTTCTTTATCTCAGGGTACCCATCACGGTTGTCCCCTTTCCCCTTGTCTTTTCAATCTTTATTTAGAACCTCTTATTAGAAAAATTAAAATTTCTTCACTTGTAATGGGCATAACAATAGGTAACTGAGAATATAAAATTTATGTGTATGCAGATGACCTACTCCTACATATTTCTAACCCTACTCAATCCCTCCCTGCTGTATTTCAACTCATCTCCCAATTTGAATAATTTTCAAATTATAAATTGAACCTGACAAAAACGGAATTTCTTCCCCTTAATTAATATACTGTAAAGGCTGATGTAGCTCACTTGGGGATACAATGGAACTCTGACAAAATGAAATATCTTGGGATTTATCTTCACCCCTCTTCACAAATCATGAAAAAACTTAATTTAGATACTCTCGTTAATACCTTATCAGAAGATTTTAAGCACTGGTCGAAACTACCATTAACTCTGTTGGTACGTATGAGCATAATCAAAATGAATGTTCTACCGCGCTTACTATACCCCTTACAAATGTTCAACTGGGCCCTTCCACTTTCTTGATTCTCACAAGTACATGGCATTCTCAGTAAGTTTATATGGCAGGGTAAAAAAGTTAGAGGTAACTATCTTAAGCTTACTAGACTGAAAACAGATGGCAGTCTTCAAGCCCCAAATATCTCTATCTCTCTATCTCTCTCTCTATCTCTCTACCGCTCTCTCTATCTCTCTCTCTCTCTCTCTATCTCTCTCTCTCTCTCTCTCGCTCTCTCTATGTCTCTCTTTCTCTCCACATATATACGTACACATATATATATATATATATATATATATATACATATATTACTTAGCGATTCATTTGACTGGAATCTGACCTTGGTTACAACCTTTAAATAACACTCGGGGTGTTGGTTATTCCCCTCCTTGGGTCAGTATTGAACAGGATCTCTGTGCAGCATATGGTATTGATCCTAAGGCTCTTCCCTTTACCCCCCCCCCAAAAAAAATCTTCCTAAGCCTCTACATGATACTCCCTTAAATTCCCTAATTCAAGTACAACATCAGCTAAATGCCCTTCTCAAAACAGATGTTTATAGAGATACAGCTCAGCCCCAATTTCAAAACCCTAATTTGTTAATTTCAAGTAGAACAGTCAAAGTTCATCTCTTTTGGCCACAGATAGGTATAGAATGTGTGGACCAGCTGGTATAGGAACAAAAATTGCTCCTCTTTAAAGAAGGCCGCTCTCTTTTTAACTGGCATGTTACCTCTATCTTCAAATATCTCCAGTTATCACATATGTTGACACAACACTTTGGATCAGGGACATGGACCAGTTCTTTCACAACTACCTTGCTTACATACATCAGATCCATTCTTACTTCCCATCTGACATCCTATTTATATAAATTTCTTTTATCAACGGTGGCCACCTTAGAGGGCAAGAGATTTTATCGGTGGGATAACACCCTTCCATTGTCTACTTCCACTAAAGACTGGCCTTCTATTTGGACTCATCTATATAACTATATTAAATGGGACAGATATAGATATATGCAGTTTTGCATTAATCATAACCTATACTATGCCCCTTCTAAACTACACCAAATGGGTATTCTACCTTCCAATCAGTGTTCTAAATGTCACCAAGCCCCTGCAGAGCTAATTCTTATGTTATGGTCATGTGAAAAAATTGCTCCCTTCTGGCACAGCATTCAAAATAGGTTGGATCCATTACTTACGCCAAAAGACAGCTTTAATCCAGAAATCTGCATTCTAGGTGACTACACATCACTACCAGGGAGTAATCAGAGGGCCCATATGGCCCTAATTTTAGCATGTGCTAAGAAAGTAATGTTGAGGCATTGGTTAGATTCGACCACTCCCAGCTATGTAGAATGGTTCAAGGAAATCATGTTTGCCCTACAAGCTGAGCTTACCATCGCAGGAATTTCAAAAGGTATGGGTAAATACAAACAAAGATGGGAACTGCTCTATACCCTTATTTCAATTTGTTAGATTCCGGCCACCTATGCCATAAGATTTGTTGCAGTTTTTTCACTTGGGAGAGTCCCAGTAACCTCTTCCCTTTTCTTTTTTCTCTTCCCCCTTCTACTATTGTAAATTTCTCCCTTGTTTTCTTTTGAGGCAACTATTATTACAAATAATAACTAGTGGCAGACTGGGGTAGGATGGAAGGGTAGGAGGGTGGGGTGGAAGGAAAGGCAAGCAACCTTATTTCACTAATGCTTTCCAATATAGGATTTTTTCATTGTTTGTTAGAAAAGTATATTTCTGAACTCAATTGTTACTCCTCATTTATGTCTTATCTGGATCTATGTTACAGTTGTTTGCAGAAACACAATAAAGCATACTAAATAAAAAAAAAGATAAGAAAAGAAAATCCATGCCCTGTTGCACAACACCAGTGCCAAAAACATTTTATAATAAAGGAGAAAACACTTTGCTGGCACTGAGAGCCAAACCCCAATGCCACTGAAAAAAAAGGGCACCCCCACCCCATTCTGACACTGGATGCCAAACCTCAATGCCACTATAAAAAAGAGCCCCCCATTCTGACACTGACAGCCAAACTCCAATGCCACTAAAAATAGAGACCCCCCAATCTGACACTGAGTGCCAAACCCCAATGCCACTATAAAAAAGGCCCCCATTCTGACACTGGGTGCCAAATCCCAGTGCCACTAACAAAAGAGACCCCCAGAGTCTGACACTGGGTGCAAAACCAAAATGCCACTAAAAAAAGCCCCTTCCCCATTCTGGCACTGGGCCAAATATTCAGAGGAGTTGCGCAATACACAACCAACTTCATTTCATTTCATTTTTATTAAATGGGTTAGACCATTGAGTAAAACTCATTTAAAATGGTGACCCTTGGTCGTACAAAATTATGATTACAACAATTATATAAATACAGAAAAAAGACAAACATACATTAACATACTTAACACAAGAAAACAATAAAACTTATTTAACCACACCAATCCTTCTTTTGCCCAGAAAGTGATTCCAAAAACCAAGTTTTAACAGCTTTTCATGATGGTATTTTTTGATTATACAATCAAAACTTTACAGGAATCATATTTCAAAATCTAGGAACTAACTGACTAAAAAAGAAATCAGAACATTTAGTTTTTAATCTAGGTATAACCAACTCCCTATATCCTGCATTTCTTAATGAAGGTTTAACTTCCCTAACTTCTAACCTTTCAGCCAAGTATTCTGGAACTACCATAGTAATACTTTTAAAGGCCAAAAGGTATTTATGCAGCTGTCTTCTCTCTGCTAACAAGGTCCATCCCAATCTCTGGTACATTAAGCAATGATGGGTGTCCCTAGGACACTGTAAGATCAGTCTTGCAAGGCGATTATACAGTACATCCAGTCTGTACAATCTACCAGACTGAGAATTATCATACAATGTATCACCATAATCAAAAAGCGGAAAAATCTGGGACTCAACAATTTTCTTTATCATATATCCACCCAAACAATTTTTATTTCGATACAATAATCCCACTCTTACACTCACTAATTTAACCAACTCGTCTATATGTGTATTACCAGTAGCCAAGGGATCCATCCAGAAACCCAAATACTTATAAGTCATCACTTGATCTAATTCTGTCCCCTCAGCATCTAACACTGTCAATTTAGTACAAGTTCTAAGTTTCATATTAGATCCGAATATCATACATTTTGTCTTACTTACATTCATTTTAAGTTTCCGTTGTGTCAAATACCCATATAATTTATCAAAGCTTAACTGTAGATTTGATTGAATCTCTTCCACTGAGGAAGCAGAAGTATATATTATAGTATCATCTGTATATAATTGATAAGCTGTATTATTCACATGGCATCCCAGCTCTCTAAGATAAATCAAAAAAAGCAAGGGTCCAAGCACTGATCCCTGAGGGTCTCCCTGTACCACTGGCAACGGCGATGATACAATCTTATTAACAACCGTTGTCTGCATCCTACCCTTTAAATAAGAGGAGAACCACTTAAGGGCATTGCCTGAAAGTCCAATATCCTTCAAACTAAAAAGGAGTATCTGATGATCCACCATGTCAAAGGCCTTGGAGAGGTCAACAAAAATGGCACCTGTCAAAAGGCCCTTTTCCATAGCTTTGTTGACATCATCCAAGACCCTTGACACGGCCGAAATTGTATTATGCGATTTACGAAATCCTGACTGATATTTATCAAATAAATCATTCTGATTCATAAATTCAATCATTTGTCTAGCCACAAATCCCTCCAATAACTTTGATACTTGCAACAATAATGAAATTGGTCGATAATTATTAAACTGATCCCGACTCCCACCTTTAAATATTGGGACGACCCTAGCTATTTTCCGGTCAGAGGGCATTATTCCCTCCTTAATTGACCAATTATACAGATAGGTATGGGGAGCTGCTGTCTTCAGGGCTGACATTTTTAATAAATAAGGGGTCAGTCCATCAGGGCCACCACTGTTTGATGTCTTTAAACCCAACAAAGCCTCAATTACTTCATACTCCTCCATTTTTTTCAGAAAAAACAACTTAGATAAATCTATATGCACTAATGAATCATCATTAATAGTACATAAGTCAGAGGTACCACAGAAATTTCCTGAATTCACAAAATAATTATTAAACCCATCTGCCAAAGATCCCCCTTCAAAACCTGAAATCTCAATCTTACTTTTCCCACCCTGTTTATGATGACCATTAATCTCTTTAATTGTACCCCAAAAGATGGTAACATTCCCTGCAGAATTTTCTAATTTAGACTGATAATATGATCTTTTACTATTTTTAACAGCAGCTACATAAGAATTTCTAAGACTTCTATAATATTGCCAATCCTTCAAAGAATTTGAACTATGTGCCTTTACCCAAGCTTGACCCTTTTTTCTTTTTAACTTTCTCAGAGTAGTTGAATACCATGGGGCAGAAGATTGTTTAACCTTCCTCACTTTCATAGGCATATGATAATCTATAACCTGCATCAACTCTGAAAGAAAATAATTCCAAGCCAAATCAATTTCAGGAATTATCAACATTCTATCCCAATTAATCCTATCTAAGTCCTCTATAAAAGCTAGATAATCAAACTTTCTAGTAGCTCGATAAGACATAAGCTTTGGTTGCTTTAACAAAGGAGCTTTACCTCTAACACAGAGTATAACATTATGATCACTATTTAGATCTTCTAAAACCCCTGCTTTAACATATTGGAATGAAACATTTGTCAAAATCAGATCTAACAAAGTAGATTCAGCTGGATTTTTAATATTAACAGGAGTAGGATCTTGTATTAAGTGCAATTACAGAAATGTGCCCCGGAGCCATATTCAACCAGTGTGAATGCACAGCACAATATCCTTTGTGCCAATGTGCAATAGTAATGTATGCGGTGCAAATACATGGGGGCGTGCTCATGAATATTCTGAGCAATGGCATATTCAGCTGAAAGACAAGGCGCAACTGAGGAGCAAGACAAAGAATGCACCACACAGACTTCAGCACTTAAAAGGAGGCTCAAACACACACACACACACACACACAGCAGATGCGCAAGCCATAAGAAAAGAGGATATGGATGCAAGACCGTTTATCATCGAAGAGGTGATGAGGGGTGTGAGAAAGAGGGAGGAACAGCAACGTGGCCGAGGAAGAGCCGTTGGTGGTATGCCCAACACAGACAGTACCGTGTCTGTCTCATGTTCGAGGACTATGGGGACACAGAGATAGTGGGCTGGTACACTCTGAACAGGGCAATTCTGAGGCAGCTATGTGAGCTGTGCCATGATGAGCTGCATGCACCCAACAGAAGGAGTCATGCCATGATGGTGGAGACAAAGGTGACAGCAGTAATGTGCCTGCTCACCACGGGCACCTTCCAGACATCAGTGGGGGCAACCACTGGCATATCCCAGTCGGCCAAGTCCCACTTCCTCACACAGGTCCTCAATGCTCTGTTGCCACATGCTTCGGAGTACATAAAAGATTCCCAAGCACACAGGCAGAGCATACAACAAACATGCAGGAATTCCACAGGGTGGCACTCATGCCCGGCATGATTAGGACCATTGACTGCACCCATGTGGCCATACACACACCACCTGGCTGGAAGGGGCAGTTTACATCAACAGAAAGGGACACCCCTCTGTCAACTGCCAGGTGGTGTGCAATGCCAGGTGCAAACCAGCATGTGTGTTACCACCACAGGTGACAGTGCATAGCCCCTCTGGCCCTGGCTGCTCACCCCCAGCCAGCAAGCAGCTAATGCTGTGGAGAAGCAGTACAATGAGGCACACAGCACAACATGAAACATCATTGAGCAAGTCTTTGGCATGCTCAAGATGCAATTTCATTGCCTAGACAGATCCAGTGGTGCCCTATAGTACATCCCTGCAAAAGCCTGTGGCCCATTCCTGGCCTGCTGCATGACATGGCGATTGACCATGGGGTAGCTGTCTAGGTGGATGAGGGCAACAGCAGTGATGAGGATGGGGAGGACAAGCTGGACTGGGGTGCACAGCCACACATGGAGAGGAGGGACCCCAGGCTGGCAGCCCATGCCAGGAGGCACTGAGACACCATCGTAGAAGAGCAGTATGTAAACTGCAGGTGAGTACCATACATGGCAGCTGTGCATGCATGGGACACCACACACACAGGCAGACATGCACGGCCACACAGGGATGCATGCAGGGGCACTGGCACCCACACAGCACATGCAGGTAACGCACAGGCACACAGACACATGCCCACATCACAGTGGAGCAGCACAGGTGAAAGCACCCACCCATGGGCCCTGCGCTGGACACACAGGTGGCTGTACTCTGTCTTGCACATGCACCACCACCACTGTCATGGGTCAAACAGCAGGGCACAGTGTGGCATATGGGACACACAGACAGGAGGCGTGAGTGATGTGGCAACACACACAGCAGTGCAGCAGGCTGTGGCATGGATTGGATTGTACACGCAGGCACACAGGCAAGGCAAGCACAGAGTGGCTCTCATCATGCCCAAGCTACAAGGTCCAGCAGCACTGCCTGCACGCATGGTAGATGTGCCACAAGCCACACGTATGTGACAGCACATGCACAGAGGTGTGCACAGCCAAGTGCGCAGCAGCCCACAACAGCACTTAGAAGGATGGAGCAGCACACACAGCAGGCCTACCGTGCAGTGCTGTGGCTGCCACAGCCATGTGGGCGGCCACACCCAGACTGTGTGGCAGGTACTGGCTGCTCAACAGCCACAGGAGGTGTCAACAACACACTGATGAATTTAGAGGCCTGAGAACATAACCGGGTCCTCACAGGTGTGTAAAGACCAGCAAAGAGACTACCGACGGGTGTGTTGGGGATGGACAAGTCAGTGCTCGGTGTCAGCCATGCTGGGGTCACCAGTCACCGTAACTGTGGTGTTGATGTGGCACTACAGGGATTCCTTTGCACCCTACCATGCCCAGTGGACACCAGCAATGCAAATCTAGCAAAGATGGTTCCGTCAATGCAGTCCAATGATGCAGTCATGGCTTCCTGCAGCTGCCGGAGCTCACCGAGCAGCTGAGCATGTCCAATGTCCCCTTGCTCAGCTAGTTGACACACACCCTCCTGCAGTGCACATATTTCAGCCCAGAGCATTGCCTGATTGTACACTGATGCCTGCAGCAGCCTGGTGTGCTCATCCAGCCTGTCAGTGCCTGGCGCATCATGGGGCTGCTGCTGACATGCTGGGAATGTGGCAGCATGCTGTGCAACATCCCTCACCAGGGAACGCTGCACAGGCTACCATGCAGGTGGTGGGGATTGTTCGGGTGCATCTACGGCGGACCCTGTGGGGTGCTCATGGTGGTCCCAGCAGCCCTCTTCTGTATGCCATCAGCCTGCTGGACCTGCCTCATGGCACTGGTGACCATGCCAGTGCCCTGTCCATGGTCTGAACCAACAGCGGCGCCACACACACACCACTGTGCGGCCATGGGCTGGTGGTGCCTGCACAGGTGCCATACCACCTGTACTGACATCCACTTTTTGTGTAGAATTATGTCCCCTGGGTGGCATGTCTAGGTCTGTGCCTCCCAGGATCAGGGTTATGTCATCATCACTTTCTGTGATAGCTCTCTCCTGTGTTGCAGATGCAAGCACCTGTAGGGCAACCATGAGCAGGAGGTCTGCCAGCGGGTCATCATCACACAGTCCCAGAAACTCCAGCAGCCCCACACAGCTACAGCACCAATGGTCTGTGTCCCAAATGCCAAAATGAGGTAGCTGGCACTGGCTGCTCAGTTCCCACATTGTCAGTCACACTTCGCACTGCATCCCTGAGGCACAATGGAGCTAGGAGATGGAAAGAGTGGTATCAGTGATGATGGTGGCACAGTGCATGCTGTGCTGTGTCCAGTGCGATTTTATTTATTTATTTATTTATTTTTATTCGTTTTGCCACCGGGCACCACCTAGCCCTGTGAACGGGGTCACCCTGGACTCGGCTACCCTCACCCTCACCCAGGGAAGCCCCGCCCCCGAGTGGGGCTGCCAAAGTGGAATAATCATGGCTGGAGGGTCAAGCACTGAGCCCTGGCTCATATGCGGGGGGGCTGGCAATTTATTCTGTGTTTTGTCTGGAAGCGGGGATGTGCAATGACAGCCAGCATCTGCCCCACTCCCCTTGCGTGCAGGTGCCTGATCACTTGTGGTACCCCTAGCCTCTGCTGGGGGTCCACATTGTGCCAGGCACTCAGCCCCCCGCCAGAGCAGGAGAGCAGTCCTAAGGATGCTTAATCCTGCTCCCCATGGCCGGCCCTCCTACCCTCAGATCTGTTCCTGAAACCAGGTCATTAGCACAGCAGACGGCAGCCATGCCTCTGTGCAAGTGGGCCAGCTCTGTCCAGTTCAGTCTTGGCATGCATGTCACCAACGTGATGACCCGTACCACAGGACGGCTGTGCATCACCACACATCTGGCCAGTCATGCCACATGCATTGCACAGCTCATGCCAAACATGCTGCATAGCTGCAGTACACAGAGTTGCACCAGCATACGACCTGCATGCATGCACCCACCCCCTGGCCCAACACCTGGGTCGTGCCACATGAAGTGTGTTGTGCCACAGCCTGTGACCACGATGGTCCTGCCTGCACCTGTGACATGTGCTGCTCAAGCAGTGCTGTAGGGCATCTATGGAGCATTGCACACCATGGACTCTGTCCCATGGTCCCAGTACAGTGTCCAGACAGCAGTCCCACTGCACACTGGTGGCCATAGCCATGCACGATGTGCCCATGAGCAACATCATGCCACACCAGTCACAGGTACACAACAATGTTGCAGTCATGCTGGCATGCTGGTGGTATGCATGTGCCTACACCCCACAACAGATGCCTACATACTCACAGGGCTATGACAGATTGCCACCTGTCTGGAATTCACCACCTGGGACAACCCCAATGGCCGCAGTTCTGATGGTCGCCACCACAAGCTCCTCACCCGATGACAGGATGGGTGCAGAGTCCAGTCCACCGCCCATCCTAGTGCGTGATGCCCTGATGGTGGCCACCTTTTCCTCAATGCACCTCCTATCAGTACCAATCTACTTTTTGCACTCCTGTGCGCTGCAGTTGTGTCAGCCATGGGCGTTCACATACGTGGCCACCTCCTCCCACCCTGTGGCATGGTCCTTCAGGTTCCCAGTGGCCCCACTCAGCAGTTCCTCCCTCTCAAGGTAGGCCTCAAAGAGGGCCTGCTGCTCATCTTTAGTGAAATTAGGCCTGCGCTTCCACACAGGACCCTGCTCTTCAGTATTCTCCATCTCCGAAATGTTGCTCCCTGTGGACAGTCAGACATAGCACTGATGAGCAGCATAGTAGCACACCATGTCACAATGCAGGATTGACACCAAGCACAGCAGTAACAGTACACAACACAGTGCGGAGAGATGTACCTCAATGGCTGCAATACCTGTCAGTGACCTGTGCTGTGGCACATTAATGGCTCAACCCATGCAAATGAGCCCCTGCACAACTCGGAATGATATGCTAATGTGCATGACTGTGCATGGCATTGGCTCATGAGGCTATTTGCATATGCTGGCTGAATATCACAGAATTGCATCTTGTGCAACACAAATGCACTGGAGCATTTTGTTGGTGACCTTCTGGCGTATGAGCCATGCGTATATGCGCATCTGCCATGCGTGTCTGTAGCAGACCACCATCCTGTGTGGCGTAGCGCACAGCTGAGTGTGCTGCACATGCCTGTCCTAAGGTACATGCATTCATGGGAGCGTGCTGCGCATGCAACATGGAGGCTGTGGTGTGTGTGGCAGGACTGTGCATGAGGCCTCTGTGTGGTGGTATCCTGTTGCTGTCACTGGTGGTGTGTGTGTGTCATGGTGCCAATCTGCTGCTGGGTAGCTCCTGTCTTGCCTGTGGGGGCACTGCTCCAGCACTGTGGGGTACACTGCACAGTGATGGATACATGTCGCTTATTGTCATGCCACCTGATATGTCTGTGGGGCACATATAGGTGTGCTGTGGCTGTCCACTATGCATGTGCCATTGTCAACTCTGTCTTTGGGAGGGCACCGCAGCAGTCCTGTGCACACACACTGGTGGGGGGAGCTGCTGCTGTTTGGGGCCTGACACTTAGTGGCAGTTCTGTGTTCCCCTTTCATAGGTCATCCTGGGCTACATGGTGGACAGTGGGTGGTTGGTGTCTTTGGTGGTGGTGGTGTGATCCAAATCCAGTACCTGATCCTGAGGATCATAGACAGAATGGCTGTGCACATCAGGCTCAGCAGACAGCACATGGTGGCAACACGCAAGCTCATTTTGGAGATGCACAGGATGCGCCTTGCACTACATCGGCTCCGGCATTAGCAGGTGGACTTTTTCTACATACCTTTTCTTCCTTCCCCTGCTCTCCACCCATCTGGACTGTAGAGTTTGTTCCCTTGTTCACCCTGCATTGTCCCCTGCCCATTTCCCTTGTTCACCCTCATTTAGTTCCTTCCTGTGTTGTCCCCTTCCCTGTTGCTGTTTTTGCCCTGTTGGCACCACTGCTTCTTTTATTGTTTCACTGTTATGTTCTGTATAAAACTGTGCTGCCTTCTGCACTTCTGTGTCTCCTTCACTTGCATGCTGCTGCACTGTGCTGCTGTTATTACGTGCTGTTGTTGGGTGTTCCTGTCCGTCCATGTGCTGTCCCCTCCATGCAGTTCTGTTGTGTGCATGGTGGCTTGTGTGCCTCTGTGTCACAGGCCCTTGGGTGTTGGCAGTGTGCCTATCCTGTGCATGGTACAGTGCCATGTGTCTCTGCCTACCTGTGCTGGCCTGTTCACCAACAGCCATGGTTCCCTTTCAGTGCTGGTGTGCTGTGCAGTGCTGTTTCCATATGTGTCTGCATGGCATGTGCATCATGCAGCCTCTTGCCTGTGTGGCAGTGTGGCTGTGGCACACTGTACATACCTGGTGCCTTCACACTGTGGTTGTGGTGTCTTCCTGCACAGTGTTGGCTGTTGGGACAGTGGTCATGGCATGGCCAGGACCTGCAGCCATCTGTTCTATGTGTGTGGGTTACTTTGTCACATTGGTCAACAGGGTCTGTGTAGGGTGGCGGGCATTGTCCATGGTCCTCTGGCCATGTGCCTGTCCTGTACATCTTGCCCACTGTCCCCCCTGTGGTCCACCACTGCCACCCCTGCCTTGCTCCTGTGCAGTTGTGCAGCCCTACCTGTGTTCACTTTGGAACATTGGCCTTGCTCAACCTGCTCGTTTCCACATGCTGTCTTGCTCCTGCACAGTCCAGGTTGCTCCAGCACATGTCTGGTTGTGAAATTTTGCATTTCTGCTATATTCAGTGCATTTTGCACCTGCGTAAGTCTGTGGCACATCCACTGAATATGGTGTCGTTTTCCTATGGCACACCTGGGTTGCGCTGCGCATACCATTGCACACGTTCAGGGCACACTTGAATATCTTGGCCACTAACTCCAAAGCATCAAGAAAAATGGAAAGAGAAATAATAGATACTTCAAAAACATGGCTGCTGCAAACAATATAGATTTCAAAGATATATGGGTGCATTCATAATAGTTATATTCATTCTGAAATTAAACCAGGTTTCTACATGTCAGATAGTTCAAAATAAAAAGTTAGGAGCCTCCTACCAATAGTGTCTCTCAATGAACATTGTTATATTTTTACACTACCACCCAGATCCTTAATTAGCCATTAACCAAATGTGAAGGTTTATCATTTAATTTTGATGATTTTCTAACAGTATAATGATTTCACTCTTCTATTTCTTAAATTCTCAGCACCCACAAAAGAAACAGCTTGGCCTCCATTCTAATATCAAATAAAAAAAGAAGGTGAAATAACTGGAAAAAAATCGGTAACATTAACATCATTTCTTCTTTTGAAAGAGCAAGAGATTCAGGGCCCCATTTTCAAAAGGTTAGCATGGCACAAACCAGTTTATGGCACGCTAACCTGGAAAAGTGCCAGCTGTCAGGGGGTGCCCATATTCAAAGCACACATATGCGGGGTGCACCCCCAATAGCACTGTTATGTGAAATATTGTGCTGTGCCTATGCAAATGAGGATTCCTTCCTGCATTTGCAGTGCAGCACAATATTGAAAGTATTCAGAAGTGCAAAATGGCTGCCAGCAGTGTCACTGTTTAACGCTTCTGAAACTCAGCACTTAGCAGTGCACAGACCCATCTGCACACTGTCTAGGCTGGATACCCTGGTGGTTCAGTGGTCCCTCCCCCTGCCCAAATCCCAGGTCAACCAATGAACATATACTATGTACTGTACACACTCATTGACAGTTCAGTCAGTGTCTGGCTGTGGTGATGTGAGGAGGGCTGTGCCAGTCACTGGCATGGGTTGGGTTGGGGTGGAGTGGGCTAGAGGCTCGCTACGTTCCAGGGTTTGGGTGGTAGGTAGCCACTAGACTACCAGTGAATTTATTTATTTGGGTTGGGACAGTGATCAGAGAATGGGGGAAGGGGAGGGGAGGAACCACTGGACCACCAGGGATGATACATAAATTACCAGGGAAGGGATCAGGGCAGGGGAGGTACCACTAGACCACCAAGTATGATACTTGAATTATTGGGGGAAGGGATTCAGGCTAGGAAGGGACTACTAGACCACCAGGGCTGATTAATTACCATGGAAGGAATCTGGGCTAGGGAAGGACCACTAGACCACCAATGTGAGTTTTTATTCATATGGGTAGAGAGATCAGGGCATGGGGGGACCTGGCCCTACACACTAGTGTCAGGCGCTCACATGCAGATGAGTCCATAATGGGCATGCAAATGGCCCCGTAGCACTCTGCAGTCCCAATGGCCCATTTGCATGAATGGGTAATCCATCATGGGGGCCGTGGTGCACACAGCACTGCACCAAACATGCCGACCGCTTGCTGTGGGACGTGCTACCAGGGTCCAATATTCAAACAGATAGTGTGGTCAGTTCAGATTGCCCCATCTGTTTGAATATGGTGTCAGAGCCAGCCGGCCCTATGTTATCACACAGCGTGCCTGTTTGTGCACACAGATGGCCGGCTCTGAAAATGGGACCCTCAGTCTCCTTTTCTCTCTGAGAATTCTGCTCATGTTGAGCACATAAGGAAGCATCCATTTGGTCCAGCTTTAAAAAAAAAATATATATGCTCAGCACCTTTGTACCTAATGTGAAGCATTGCCAAGGAGTGAAGTTCAGCCCCCAGCTCCAGTAATTCCTATCTGTACACAAGAAACCATCTTCTCCACTGTGCAGCATACGCCTAATCCTAGAATATGGAGAATTTGAGACTTTTAGGATACAGGTGCCTTCAGAACCACACAGTCAAGTCTGTCTGATTCGAAGGCTAATGTTAACCCTGTTGGCTTTTTTGTGGCTCCTGATTCAGAATCAGAGAGAGAGAGAGAGATAGATATTTCTCAGTGCTATTAGTACCATCCTTGGGTTTGAATTTGAAACAGTTAATTTAAAAACAAACACCTTGCAGCCATGGGGAGCCTAATGCAAGTGCCACAAAACACATCCCATTCCAACACCGAATGGTCAACCTTGGTGATAAAAGCAGTTAGATTGAAACAAAAAAACATATGTGATGCCCCAGGGATCTGTCTTGGGACTGACTTTCTTTAATATGTTCATTTGTGACACAGGGAAGGGAGTCTAGGAGAAAAGATGCCTCTTTGTCATTTAAACTAGGACCTGAAGTAGCGTGGACTCCAGGAAGGGGGATCTGGAGAAGCTATGGGGTGGTTATAATGGACAGCACTGTGCAGGAAATGATCTGGGAGTAATGATTATTGATACGCTGAAGACATTAGCATGATGCAATAAAGAGGAAGAAATGGCTAACCGAAAGCTGGAATGCAAAGGTAGGGAATGGTGGATGATAATGTCCCGATACAGATCACTGGTCCAAGCTTTATTTGGAGTACTGTGTACAATTTAGAAACCCACACTTAAAGAAAGACAAGAACAGAGATGAGGTGGTACAGAGGAGAGGTTCCAAGATGTTCCAGAAGCAACAGAGGAGGACTTATAATGAACCCCTGGAGAATCTGAACATACATACTGTAATGAAGGGAGGAAATGAGGGGACATGATTGAAACGTGATTGAGGCATTTAAGTTCCTCTACAGAATCAATAGCATAGACACCAGTCACTTGATCACAGAAGTAGTAATACATTGTACCAGTGGTAACTCCATGAAACTAGCAGAGGGGTCAAAGAAGATGCCAGAAAGTACTTTTTGCTGAAAGGGTGATGGAAAGACAGAAAAAACTTTCAGATTAAGTCATACAGTGGGGGGATTTAAATGCGGGGTGTGTGATCATGGGGAAAAATTCAGTCGGTTACCATGAAGGGTGTCAGGCCGAACATGGGGACTGACAGGAAGTCACTCAGGAAGGGCAGACTGTAGGGGCTACTGGGCCTTTTTATGCAGACATTTTCTATGTTTCTTTGCAAAGAGTTAACTAAACAAAACATAGTTCATGTATGGCTACAAGGAGCCAAACCCTGGTGCCGTCAAAGACCCCTTCCCATACAGACACTGGGTGCTCAACCCTGGTGTCAGATATACTGAGCTTCAAAAAAATGTAGAAACAGTAATTACCCTTCCCCCACCCACTAGCATCCATTCCTCAATCTTTCCCTTCTCCTCCACAAAGTAGTATAACCCCCTTCCCCCAGTTCAGCAGCTCAGCATTCCAGCCATTCTCCTGCCATACCACCCATAGTAGAAATGAAAAAACAGCCAGTGACAAGCACAACTCACCTCTTTGTCCAGCCACCATTTTTATGAATGAACGTGTGATCAGCTGTTCACAATCGCCCTTTAATACATTCAGATAACTGCCAGATGAGGTAAGAGGAGAAAGGCTGTGCCAGTTGTCAACTTTTAAGGTTGCAGTGGGCAGAGCCCTGCAGTCCTATTGCTTTCAGAAAAAAAAAGGGACTCTACATTCTTTTCTTCTAACAACAGTTGCATCACAGTTCCTTACACAGTCTGTGAAACCCTCCACTGTGTCAATGCAGTCTTCCCATAGGCACTGTTTGTTATGTGGGATGGGGGTGGGGGTGGTGTAGTTTATTACACTGACTCACATTACCAAAATTCCTGGCTTTCTTTCATATTAGATGTCTACATCAGTGGAGGGTGGGGGGGCCTGGACTGCTTTAGTATGACATTACTCACCTTAAAGACATTTCCAACTTTCTTACATCTTTGATGTCAAGTGTGTATGTGTGTGGGGGGGGGCAGTAATAACTATCTGATTTCAGTTTGGAAGGGTTGAGAAGTTTGGTGCTATTGTCAGTTGTACTTGTAATATGATCTATGGTTGCACTATCTCAGTACTATGAATTTATATATAGGTAAAAACTTATACATAGAGGCTTTAAAAAAAGAGAGCCATTCCAAACATTGACTTGGTGCTAGATTCTATCACTGCTAAAAACTCTCATACTGCAGAGATGCAGAAGTATGCATTTTCTGTATCCATTTTATCCTGGAGCATAAAGTGTTTTTTTTAAATAGTTCCTACATCTGGAAGAATGGGAATGGTCTTGGTTAGCTTTATCTTAAAAAACATTCAAAATCAGATCCCATGGACCTGAATCATTTTAAAATTCTTGTATCATTTATAAAGACAAACGTAAAACCTGTATGGCAAAATCAAGTTCTTATTTTTGAAGTTTTATTGCCATTGTCGTTACTTATTTTTCTATATTCAGTAGGAGTGAGGTTTATTTTTAATGTTAATTACATTTGGCAGAACTTTAAAGACACTGTAGAACACAGCAGGTGGTATTTTCAAAAGTAAAAAAAAAATGGTACAGTTATGTCAAGACACCTAAATTTGCATCATGCAGATGCAGCATATACTGTGCCATATTTCCATAGCTGCATCAAAACATACAGAATACTGGATGGATGGACATCCACAACAAGGCTGTGTTTCATCGGGGAGTTGATGACATCATAGAGACCTCGAGGCAAAGCTTTCGAGAAGTCTGCGTCTATATCATCAGCTCCTGAGATGAAACGTAGTTTCAGTTGTGTGTGTTCGCCATCCACTGTTTTATATAGTATGTTTCTTTTTTTGTTTTGTTTCTCACTATTTTATTGAAATGACTTGCTGTGGGTACTGGTCCATTCCTCCTGGTGCTCCTGCTCGCTCCTGATCCCCCCACGGCCACTCCTGCTCCGTCCGATCCGGCTTCTAACTTTAACTTCTCCACACTGCTTAGTTTTAAAATTAGAAAAAAAAGCATTTGTTTTTCCGAAATGGAGCCATGTATGGCTCACCATGTCCTGGCTCTAAATTCAACTGTCAGTGGTGCCGCTGCCCGGCGCTCGCCAAATCGCACTGCCATGTCCCCCCCCCCCACACAGAGAGCCTCGGCTGAGCCAATCAGGTGGCAGGTCAAGGATAAAAAGTTATTGCACTATTGATGTGATGTCACAACAATAGTACAACAGCTTTTTTGACCTTTGAACTGCCCTACAACAACATTTGGAAAACAATCATTTTCCATACACAATAAGCACTAACCATATACTATAACACTTATACTTGCACCATAATTGCAGCATATTTGCAATGTGTGTGTGGGATGCATCACTACAGCATCATGCCTGTGTCACTTTTTGCATCACTAATCTACAGTAGGTGCAAGTGTAGGGGAAGCAGATTGTGGTGCATCCATCTTCTGATGGTAGTGCACCCTTCTGATGCAGACACAGCTGTGATCTGTTATACAAAAGTGATGCAACTTGCTGCTGCATCTGCAGCACATGTTTGAAAATAAACGCCTGTATATTTACCCTCCCCCCCAACATCTGTCATAAACTCCAAACAGTCAACTACAGATAATGGGTCCAGAATGCAGCACATACCTTGCAATACAGATTTGCAACAAATAGGGGAAAATAAGATGAGGGCCCACGGCCTGCAGCATCCTCTTTTTCCTCCTCAAGTTCAAGATCAGAAGAATTACAGCACAGAAGATACTTTGCTCCTAGCCAGTTCCACCTGTTAACTGAAAACCACTGACTGATGCCCATATATACACATGTGAGACATTAATCTCACCTTTTCTGAAACACTATACCTTTACCGGCTGTCTTACAATGAGAGGGAAAGGAAGGACACAAAGAAAGTCATGCTGCTGACTCCACAATTTTTGAAGCATTACACATGTATTATCTGCTTTAAGATATTTAAACAAATTTCCTAATAATTTTAGAGATGAAGCACCTTAGTACCTAAACTGGAAAAGTAGGTGTTTCTTCACAGATACCCCTTTTATGAAAAAAGTTCCTATCATTATGACAAGAATAACAATTTATAATTTCCCCTCCAGATAAAAGATGCATCTAGCCAGGGCTATGAAGATGATTGCAGGGCAGTAGGATAAATCATATGAGGAGAGACCGAGGGTCCTAAATATCTACTCTCTGGAGGACAATAGGGAGAGGTGAGACATGATTGAGATCTTCAAGTGCTTGAAAGAGATTAATAAGGTGAACCGAGAGGGTACCGTATCTTCAGGCTAAGCTCAGGTCGTATCTGAAAATAACCCATTCCTATGGCTAGCACACCCACTCAATGACCAAAAACTAAATAAATAAATAAGCTGCAGCAAAACCCCAAAGGGGCACAGCCTAAGGTTGCAGGGTGGGTGTTTAAGAGGGAGACTAGAAGACAGTTCTTCACAGAAAGGGTGGTGAGAAAATGGAGTGCGCTGCCAGAAGAAATGATCTCACCGAGGACAGTGGGCAGCTTCAGGAGAGGCTAGGATAGATATAGGGGAAGATAAAGGTAATGGAAGGAGGAGAGGAAAGTAGTGGAAAGGTAGGGGAGGGGGAAGGGGAGCAGGAACACTAGCCTGAGCTAAGAACCCTGGGCAATGAGCAGACTAGACAGACCAAAAAGCCTAATTCTGTTGGCTTCTTCATATGTTCATATGAGATTGCAGCCTTAAGTAAAAATGTTAATTCTTTCAAAAAACAGCCTACTATTCTGTGTGATAATCTATTCTTTAAACTATTTATGAATAAATAAGATATTTATACCTTATAGCTGCAGTTTCCTATATTTTCTTGGTTGCTAATCAATACACACCACAATCATGTATGATTCTAAATGGGGCACAATTAATTATTTTGTTTATTGCATTGTCATATTTATTCAGATTCTTTTCGAACTAGTTAAATTTTGAAAGTAAATAATATATTACTCTCAAACTCACTTCCATTCTCATGTCCTTATATTTGTTTAAAAGAGATTTTCTTTGCCAGACAACCCACTGGCACAGCTGCAAGGCATCTGCTTGTGGTGCCGACATCCCGGGTTTGGTGACTGACTTGGGAGTCATAGGGACATCGGGGGGGAGAGAAAGATCGAACATCCCGAGGACTGCTCTCCTCCGGGGGAAGGGAGGAAGAGTGTCTAACACTTTATGGACCCCTAGCAGAGGCTGAGGATATTGCTGCAGCCAACACCATCACCTTAGGGGGTGGGATGAATTCTGGACATAATTTCACATCCCCGCCCCAAGGATCCATCATTCAGAAAAACAGCCAGCCCTCGGGCATGATGCCCTGCTCTGTCACCATCTCCACTGCCACCAATGTCTGCTGCGGGGGGTCCTGCTCCTGTGGCCCCAACCCGGGAAGTAAGCTGGGGCTTGCCAACAGTGTCTCTCATGGGGGGCACCCACCCTATGGCCCCACAGTGGGGATAAGCCTGGGCATGGGGGGAGACAGTAGGCAGGGCTGAGATCTTATAAGGCTCGGGGGTCACTCCCCAAAAATGTTCAGGGGTTCTTCCCTTTCACTTCTTAATACATGTCTGTAGATGTTCTATTCCCTCTCACTCCATAAGCTGTGCCTGTTACGTTTGTTAAAACTGTAAAATAATGGTCGCCAAATTAGTCATGTTCTAATATAACTATTCATAATATAAATTATTCATTTAGTAACTGGCTCAACATTATTATTTTGTCACTGTATGACATCTTTGATATTGATGGTTCAGTGTTGCTAGTACACTTCCCCTAAAATAAAAATCATATAACCTCATTAGCCTGTATCAGCAGCACATCTGTAAGACTGCTGCACTCGAAGCACTAAAGAGTCTAAAAGACACCTTTATATTGTATCAAGGCTATTCAGTTACACACGGTCACCATCAGCCATGGGGGTTACTGTCTGTGTTCCAGTCCATCCTCACTGACTTCTTTTTAATGGAGGTACCCCCCTACCATGCCAAGTGGACAAATGATGCACCAAGCATCACCGCATCACTTGGTGTGCCATGACATTACACAGAACGTGATGACATCATATGCTACTGATGATATAGTTGGCCACCCAGTTGCTTGCAAAAGCCTGCAAAACCACTCCCAGGCCAACACAGTCAGCCACTCACCAACAAAAAACCAAAACAGGGTGGGGGGCCCTGGTATTATGAGAGGCTGATTTAATTAAGGTCATCGGTTTGGACCTAAAAAATGGCTAGCAGCACTAGCTGGGAAGCAAGACAGTAATACTGTGGCATCTCACAAAATGCTACAGTACGCTGCAGGAAACAATGCAGTTCAATGGCAATTAAAGCACTTTCTACTGCAGTATGTATAAATGTTCTTATAAGCGCATCATGCTGCTTATTATGGAAATTAAAAAAAACCAAAAAACAAGTAGCAACTTGAGCGGTTACCACCCCCGACAGCTACATTTCACCAGCGAGGTCCCCCAAAGCGACTACAGCGCCATGAGCTGTGGGAAACCCACTTGCACCAGGCGCTGTCTGTCAGGGGTCCTGCACCCCCCCAATCGGCTCAGACTCGTAGTTGATAATCCTTAAGGGGGTTGCAGGGGGCACAGCTCCCCCACGGGGGGTTCAAGGGTGATGCCCCTAGAAAACACAGTCAGCCTCAGGGAACCCGGCAGCTGACTGCAGAATGCGGTCAACCTACTGGTGTCGCTGACTCGGCGTTCGACAAATATTTGTCGAGCACCCATCGTGGATCGCAACCTGAGAACTAAACAAGATACTGAGAAGCTGAGAATTTTAAAAGGTGCAGAAGTGGGAAGGGGGAAATAGGGTGGGGTCCGTAATAATATCCAGTCATGGCCTTTACCTAGTATATTGAACAGACCATGACTAGCCATGGCTTGCTATAACTCTCAATATCGTGAATATTAGTGACTACCACAGCAGCACTCATTTGTGTCATAATTAAAGGCACAAGTATTTCCAAGGCAATTGCTTGTAACACTATTTTCAGAAGCAATATTTCTACTGACAGAAGACATGAGAGAAACATGGCAAAAAAGAAATATTTGAAACTCTGTGATTCAGAAAAACACTGCTACAAATGTGATCTTGACAGCAAATAGTACGCATTAGACATCTTTGAAAAATGATATCCCTTATAGTTAGGTTTTAAAATTAAAATGAAAATAGTTGCTGGCCCGGTGGTGTGGAGGGCTGAGGCATCATGCTTTACCTTCTGCCACACCAGTAACCCATGTTTGCAGTGCATGTGGGTTGCCTGGGATTGGCCAGGGAGGAGGAGGATGAAGCATCCCAAGGACAGCTCTCCTCCTCCTCTGGGGAGGGGAGGGTCCAGTGATTGCTGCTTGCCTGGCCCCTAGCAGAGGCTCAGGGATGGCACAACAATGCTCTACAAGTTGGGTGGAGGTTGGACAGATGCCCAGCATGCCACACATGGGAGCGAGCGTGACACCGCAACTGGCGTCACTGCATGCCCTTTCCTCCAAGAGAAAAAAAAAAAACAGGAAACATGTCTCCGGTGGTTGGATGATGGAGGGGCTCGCTGGTCCCACTCCCTGACCAGCCGGGCGCTGACTGGATCTGGATCCGATCTTCAGTGGGGGCCTTGGGATACCCTGTGGGGGAAAGCCCTTGGGGAAGATGGTTGTTATTTATTTTATTTATTTAACAGACTTTAGGATTACAACGTTTGGGTCAGGGACTCATTTGCAAAGGCTCTGCATCAGAAAAACAAACAGACATAAACACTTAATACATATAGACATAGAATGGCCACTAAAGGTTACAGTTTTTTTAGTTATACAATATTGTAGAATCAGGATCATCTATACTTTGCAATGAATGTGTCCACTGATGGTAGATGATCTGGGGATAGGGCTTGGGGCTCTCTCCTGAACAAGGCCCACCTGAGACAGGCCGAGAAAAAGTGATTAAAAAGAAAATGTAGTTCATCCGAACCATATGACTGACAGGCTAATGTACTGGTGATGAGATTTCTCAGTATGGATTATAACAAAACATTACTGAGAAAGGCTAGAGATAAAGTTGATTTACTGAAAAAAAAGAACAATGAGAAGCCACTAGAAAAATAAAATTTATGAACATGGTCCTGTTACTTTTGTCAGTAAATTTGATAATTTGGCAGGTAAAATTGGCAATATAATTTATCGTAACTGCCCTATCCTGCTTGGTGACAATAATGTGACTTCAGCAGTGGGTGATACCCTATGCATTAATTTAAGTAGAGCAAGCAGTCTGAGAGACAAGTTAGTCCATAGTCGATTTAAGACAAATCAGGCAGCTATCATTAGGGCTGCAAGTTTATCACAGTGGGCACGGAGTTCACGGATTCCATGAAAACGGGTGTTCTGTGAATTCAAAGATCTGTCACGAAATCACACATTTTTGCCTCCCCTGTTATTATTGTTATATAATTCCTTCCATTTTTCCCTAGTTGTAATTTACATTGTTCTCTGAACATTGCCGATTGAAAACAAAGCCAAACTAGTTCTGTGAATAACTTGGTACATAACAATTAGTGGTTTTCACACATTGTCAATTTCATTCAAGCTGAATGAAGGGCAGTTCAGACAAGGGCCGGGATATTCAAAGGGGTTTCTGCCTGGCACAATAGGGTTGTGCCATGCACAACCCTCCAATGCGCCCCGGTGAAATGTTCAAAAGGGCAGGTTGTGCAGCGCAACCCCCACTGTGCTGGGGCACATTGGTAATGTATGCGGTGCAGATGCAGGGGCGTGCCTATGCATATGTGGCACATCCCGATATCCAGCCTGGGATCTGCGGCGCATATACTGGCGCAACCCCTACATGCACCACACACTGGTACGCAAAGCTGAGCCAAAAATAACGGCTCAAATTCTGGCCACCCACTGGTGGGTGGCTGTATTGCAAGGTGCAACACAACAGCTGCCAGCTGTGGATGGACACCTGCCCAGCAGGAATGCCGTCCACAAGCACCTGGACCCTCCCTGGTAGTCTAGTGGTCCTCCCTCCCTGTATGCCCGATCACAGGCATCTGTAATTGAAACATGCTCACCTGGTGGTCTAGTGGTCCCCTCCCCATATGCCCAATCGCGGGCATCTGTAAATGTAAAATAATGACCTGGTGGTCTAGTGGTCCCCTCCCCATATGTCCAATCGCGGGCATCTGTAATCGTAACATGATAACGTGGTGGTCTAGTGGTAGCCTCCCCACCCACCCACAGAGGACCCCCAGCCACCCAGCCCCCATCAGCGGCGGGCAGCAGCACCCGCCTGCATACTGCCCAGCCACCTGCTGAATGACAGTGTACAGTATGGTCTGTATGCCTATTGGTTCTGAGTGTGGACCAATGGGCTTGCAGACCATACTGTACTACACAGGACCAGATATGTGAATGAGCATTCATTCACATATCTGGCTCTGTGTAGTACAGTATGGTCTGCAAGCTCATTGGTCCACACAGTGGAACAATAGGCGTACAGACCATACTGTACGCTGTCATTCAGTGGGCGGCCAGGCGGTAACACAGAAACATAGAAACATAGACTTTGACTGCAGATAAGGACCACTTGGCCCACCCAGTCTGCCCATTTTCCTACCCACTGGATAAGCTGCAGATTCTAGTTAACCGACAGCCTACTTCCTGCCACCCCCACTACAATTGCCTTGTGTCTGTCCCATGCATGTTTGAATTCCCCCACTGTTTTAGCCCCAACAACCTCCCCAGGAAGGCAGTTCCACGTATCCACCACTCTCTCCGTGAAAAAGATTTCCCATATACCCTGAGCCGTCCCCTCTCTATCTTTAAATTGTGTCCCCTTGTTCTTACACATCTCTTTTTCTGAAAGATGCTACCCTCCTGGACTTTGTTGATTCCCTTGAGGTACTTGAACATTTCTATCATGTCCCCCTGTCCTCCTTTCATCAAGGGTATACATATTAAGCTCTCTCAGTCTCTCTTCATATGATTTCTGATGCAGACCCTGCACCATTTTAGTTGCCCTCCTCTGGACTGCTTCCATCCTGTCTATGTCCTTGCGTAGATGAGGTCTCCAAAACTGGACACAGTACTCAGATGGGGTCTCACCAACTGTCTGTACAGAGGATAACCACTTCCTTTTCTACTTGTAATGCCCTTCCTATGCATTCCAGTATCCCCTGGCTCTCCTCACTGACTTCTCACATTGCTTACCCACCTTTAGATCATCTGATATGACTACCCCCAAGTCCCGTTCCATTTTTGTTGTTGTTAGTACCTCCCCTGCTATTGTGTACTCTTCTCCTGGGTTTTTGTTTCCCCCAGGTGCATTACTTTGCACTTCTTTGCATTGAATCTAAGTATGCGGGTGGGGTGCTACCACCCGCCTATAATGGGGGGCTGCTGGGTGGCTGTGGGTCCTCTGTGGGTGGGTGAGGAGGGGGGTACCACTAGACCACTGGGTAATTATTTTACATTTACAGATGCCCGCAGTTGGGCATACAGGGAAGGGACATCTAGACCACCAGGTAATTATGTTACATTTACAGATGCAAGTGATCAGGCGTAGGGGGTGGGGACCACTTGACCACCAGGTAATTTTTTACATTTACAGGTGCCCGCGATCGGGTGTACGGGAGGGGAGTGGGTTACAAATGCCCACCAAGGACCCGCCCCCAAAGACAGCAGCTAGACAGTGCGCCAGGCGTATTTCACAGAGCCGCCCTGTGCAATGCATGCAAATTGGGCCATAATGACATGCAAAAGGTCCCATTTGTGCCTTGCATATATTATGGCCTCATCTGCATGCCCAGAGCTGAATTTCACATGTGATGTGCCTAGCGCAACTGCACTTGCGCTGGCGCATCCCCGTGCTCCTTCTCCGTGACTTGCACTGGTGCAGAGCCACTGTGCCATGTGCAGTATGTGCACCAACCTTGCCATATTCAGCGGTGCTGTGCCATGGTGCATCACCATTGAATATCACCTGGTCCTGGTCCTGGCACTGGTGCAGCCCAGTTGTGCTGCGACCAGGTTTGCGCCACTGCCCGCGCAGTCTGAATATCTGGCCCATAGTCAATGAAGGTGTAAATTGCAGCTTGACACATTGCCTTATTAATTTCTATGACTCTCAAGTGCCCTCAACCACACTCCTGATGTAATCCTACCTTTACTTAACCTTTATGTGTTAAGTGGCTAGTCAGATTGCCTGCAAGTGCAAGTTTGTCATTGCATAGCGCAAGCATGAAGCGCTCATTTTCAAGATATGGTGCCATGCCGAGTCACAACAGAAGAACTATAAAGCCTGAAAACTTAAAGTTTACTCGATGCTACAACAAAATGTATTTAATTGAAACCCCGCAGATGTATTGCACATATATATTTTATTCAGAAATATCATGTTTTTATTAGCTGTTTTTAGTGAATTAATTTTGACAACTGCATACGTTGTGCTTAAATAGTGCCATTTTTATAAAACTTATTTTTATTAAAGCATACAAACTTTTAAAAATGTCTCTGAACCATCCGTGAAAATGGCACATTTCAGCCACTATGGGGCAGTGAAAATCGGGTAAAATCACTGTGAAAAAAAATTACAGCCTTAGCTATCATTAATAACCAATTGTTACCATACAAACCAAAAGGTTTTTCAAATGCCACAACTGTAATGTGTACACATACACACAGCCTGGTAAAGAGTTTGTTCACCCCTGCATGAAGATTTAAAGTTGGAGACATGTGACTTCATTAATTGCAGTTCTGACTTTCACTTATGTTCTATGGTGTAACCGTAATAAGATATAAGTGCGGAGAACAGTGCCCAGCTTGAAAACTAGCATGCAAGACCATTGAGCAGTATTATTAACAGGGGACTTGACACCCAACTTGGTAGTCATTTGTTTGATTGCCATAATTCACATCTTGGAGAATTAAAGTTCATAGGCATTAAGAGTGGGTCCTTTGCAGGGGCGGGGGAGAATGAGTGAATAAACTACTGTGGAAAAACTCAACTTGGATTTATGAATTACTAAACATTACACTTGCTGGTTTAAACAAGCAATGGGATTTGGAAGCTTTTTTAAAAAGATTTACTAGTCATGCCTCTTGAGGAAGATTTTGAGAGTTGAAGTACTTGGGCTTTCTACAGCCATACCTTTACAACTAGCATTTACGACATTTGTCGGCTTTCTTGCTTATATGGGATTCTATTTGTACTCAACACGTTTTGTGATATTACTGCCATTAAAGAGTTTTCAGCATTATGTTGTGCCTGGCTACTAGTTTCCTTTGTGAGTGCTCAGGACTTTCGGATTCTTTGCTTCTGCGTTGACAGCTGGCCGCCCTACTTCCCTGAGCACCAGCCCTGCACTGTGAATTATTCATCCTCCCTTTTGGAACCGGAAACATAGAAGTAAAAAGATTTTCTTGCAGATAAGGACTGTTTCCCTCCCCCACCCCTCCGTCTGCCCACTTTTCCCTGCCTACAGTAACACCGCAGATCTTACATGAGCTCTGGTCAGTTCTCCCTCCTCCTTTTCACTGAGATTCCCTTTTGCCAATCCCATGCATTCTGGAACCCCACCATTGTTTTTGCTCCAAACTCCCTCCAATGAAATGCTGTTTCAGCAATCCACCACTGTCTCTTTGAAGAAGTACTTCCTCCCAACTCTCCTGAAATTATAACCCCCCAGCTTCGTATCAGGTCCCCTTGCTCCAGAGTGCCTTTTTTTCATGAAGAATACTTCCCTCCTGTACCTTATTTTGTATCTTCTTATAACAAGGCTATGTTGAAAATTGTGTGTAAAAATATTACAAAATAACACATTTATGAGCCTACATTACATTTTGAAAACACAGGTTCCTAAATTTGATACATTTCAATAGTTTTACCCAGAATTCTTCACCTGCAGACCTATCAGCTCTGGCCAGAGTTTGCTGTTTTAATTATTGCTGGCATGAGGAAAGAAGGGTTGAAATGAGGCGCTAGTGAGCTGGAGGAAGGAGTTATGCTGATATGTGATGTGAGGGAAGAAGAAGACGAGGAAGAAGAAGAAGGTGCTAGTGGATGGAGGGAAGGGAAATTACTTTTTTCAAACTGTTTTGAACATACTTCGGATACCAGACACTGAGGTTGTATGCCTGGAGTTCGAATGAAGGGGGTGGGGGGCTCCAGGGCACCAGCAATACTTTGCCATGGAGCAGGGTGTGGGAGGGGTGTCTCTGGATTGCCAGTGATATCTGGACATGGTGTAGGGTGTGGGAAACTTGTACCACTGGGTGCCAGGGATACTTGGACTTATAAAAAGGGAAGGGAAAAAACTGAATCCTGATTCATTGTTACCTGTGCATCAGATCTGTTTAATGCACAGGTAAAACAAGTACTTTGAAATGAACACAGTACAAACATACAATATATCACTGTGCCATTAAAATATTGATTTTAAAAATTGCTGACTTTTGTTCAAAAGAGTGACTAAATCTTCACATAAAATTTATGAACAACAAAAGCCTACCAGTGACCTGGAAAGCATACTAAACAACTAAATACGGCAAATCTAAGTCCCACAGTTACTGAATAGCAGCAGTTATTTTTGTTTAGAACAGGAAAGGTATAATCTTACATTATATAGTTGCTCTTCCCTGGCCACTCCTGTAGTCTGTGCTACTAGACGTGAGCCAATGCCCCCGCCCCACCCCAATAATTGTTTCCTCACTACCAAAAATTGAGCACTTTACTGACCTTTTTAATAGCAGCCCCCGCACACCTGCCCAATCCGTTTGTTTTTGCTGTTAGTGAAACATGCCACAGATCACACAACACACTGCTACTCAGCTGTACACTACACTTTTCCTCTGTCCTCTATATTAGCAAAGAGCAGCTACAATTACTTTGAAGAGACTGAGCAGTAGAACAAATATGGAAACAAGAAACAGACACTCCTCTGTGGCTCTAGCTGCTGTTCCCAACCCCTCTAATTTCAGTAGCCCTGATTGCTCACCTTGTCACCTCCACTTACTGTTCACTCGCACTGTCACCACTGCTACCCATTCACTCACTGTGACTTCTCGGGCTCTCTTTTTTTGTGACAATTTTCTTTATTGTTCTGGTCATCTAGGGCATCTCTCCAGGATACCCTCTTGATCCTGCCTCTGCTCTCCACCTAAAACCTGTAACTCTGGACTCCTCCAACTCCATGGCATAACCAGTCCCCCTGGATTACCCCACCCTTGGCGGCCTTTCTGGAAATTAGAGGGACAGCTGTGGAGTCGAGTTGGACGTGGAGACCCAGGCAGATAGTTCCAGCTACTGGGTTGTGGGCAGTTCACTAGAGCCCCCCTTCACCTCCACTAGGCCACCAGGGTATATCTTGGATGTTTTCCCCGAAGTGCAGTCGTGCAATGATGGTAGTGCATTCAAGTGCAGCCTGTCACAAACGTACTCCACAGGTCAGGCCCTCTGCTTCCACAGTGCCAAACCTTGAAGTACAATATGTGAACAGGAGACAAACAGGGTAACCCTCCTGTCTGTTTTTGGTCTGAAAACACCTACTAGTCTTCAGTCCTGAGGTCAAATATGAACCCTTTTTCGCTAGCACACCCAGTTAACAGGATCAAATATCATAACCTCTTTGGGGAAATGCAGTGCAACACTTAACCCAGTGGGCACCCAGCCTGGTTCACAAGTCTACCCTGTTGACTCAATTGAGACCTTAGGTATTTTATTACCTTAGAGAAAGATGGTAACACACTTTAAGCCATTAACAATTTTGTCAGAATTATCAAATACTGTCCCAGCATTCACATGTAAAAAAAAAATGAGAAAAGACTCAAGCAGGATTAAGTAAACCAAGAAGTTTACTGAAATTAAAAATAGTAACTACATACAAAACACCGAACCTATATACATTAATACTTAGTCAAAAGAAAAGGGAATTAGCCAAAAACATGCCTGGTAACTGAATTATCTGACTACCCTAAGCTTCAAATAATAAATAGGTGGTTGAATTTACCTAAAGTGCTGTGAGAGTTTGTCAGAAGTCCCACTTCAAAACCAAAGGCAAGATGCAAATTTTTTCTCCCAGCTGGCTGGTAATATGTTGTTACAAAACCCCTCCTCACTGATGACACAGCTCACAGATGCTGGCTGTCAGATCACTCAAACCTGAGTACTTCAATTAATTTATCAGTCACATGTCTCAGCCCACTGCTCAAGCATTCCAATGAAAAAAAAAACAAATTATATATGAAAAAAATTACTCACCTTAGTAATTATGTTTCTTCTAATGGAGTCTTGCTGTATTCTGACTATTGCACTTAGCCCCAGCACTCAAACTGCCCCGGAGAGTAGAGGGTTAATTTCTATGCAGAGCATAGAACGTTGAGCTTGAGCTCGGTTCAGACCTCTGTCTGCTGCACTTTGAAGTGCAAGGGTCAGATTCTTATGAGCTAATACTAACTAACTACTATGTGGAAACTGTAACATTTTTACTAGCCAAATGGCAACCAAATATTTTGGATCCTCAAAAGACTCAAGTCAAGAAATCCAAAATTAAGTAGTGAAAAACTTAAGACTGTTAAATGAATAATATAGCCCACTCCCGCTCTCTAAAAGGAGGGAGTACTCAAATGCACCCCTGGGGTGCAGCACTGCACCTGCCAGCTCATTTCCAAAAATCAGGTTCTGAGAGAGGATGCAGGGAGGGAGGTCAGAATACAGCAAGACTCCATTAGAAGAAACATAATTACTAAGGTGAGTAAGTTTTTCTTCAAACAACATGAAGTCTTGCTGTATTCTGACTATTGCAGACTACCACGCAGTACCTCCATGGAGGAGGGAATCAAACCTACCTTGGGAATAGGCTCTGCAGTACTGCTGTACCAAACCGAGCATCACTCCTAGCCTGGATGTCCAGGGAGTAATGCTTGGTAAATGTATGGACTGTTTTCCAGGTGGCTGCTTTACATATCTCTAGCAAAGGAAAATCCCTGGCTGCAGCCAGGGAAGCAGCTGTACCTCTAAATCGAATGAGCCCTCAGGCTTGAGAGTGGTATCTTGCCTAGCTTCTTATAGCAGAATTGAATACAAGAGACAATCCACCTGGCAATAGTTCTCTCAGTGGCAGGTTTGCCCTTCCCAGCTTTTCCATAAGTGAAAAACAAGTGGAAGGAGTCAAACCTGCAAGCCTTAGTATGCTCAATGTAGTAACTAAGGGCTCTTTTAACATTCAAACTGTGTAAACTTCTTTCTCCTGAAGAAGAATGATCAGTGAAGAACACATGGAGAGACAGATTGGTTCAGATGAAAATCTGAAACCACTTTAGGTAAAAACCTCCTATTAGTTCTAAGGACCACCTTGTCTTTATGGAAGGAGATAAAATCAGGATCCACTGACAGAGCTTGCAATTCACTGCTATGCCTGGCAGAGGTAATAGCTATGAGGAACACAGTTTTCCAAGTCAAATACTTAAGCTCTGCTTAACACAATGGCTCAAAAAGGGGATTGCATAACCTGAGCAATGCAAACTTTAAGATTCCCAGGCAGGGGTAGGATCCCTAAAGGGGGGATTGGTATGAAGCAATCCCTTAAAAAAATTGCAGAATACAGGGTGAGATGACAGTGAGGAAGGCTTTCCCACTGACAGAAAAGCAGAAACAGCTGACAAATGTACTTTGAGAGTAGCTGGTCTGAGGCCTAGGCCATTAAGATGAACCATATATTCCAGAACTGTAGACAATTCAGCAGTGTCTGGGATATATACTTCTTGGAACACCAAATGCTGAATCTTTTCCATTTGGAGTTATAAGTTTTTCTGGTGGCAGGCTTTTGAGAGGCTTTGAGAATATCCAGAACCCCTTGGGACAGATGCAAATCTGCATACTCTAACTCTTCAAGAGCCATGCCTTGAGATTGAGAGACCAAAGATAGGGGTACCAAATCCTCCCCTGAGAGGAGGTTAACAGGTTGTAATTCCTGGGAAGAGACAGGGGAAGATGGACTGCTAGGGACAGCAACAGGGGGGGACCAAGGCTGCCTGGCCCAGTCTGGAGCAATCAGAATCACTTTGCTAGGTTGTGACTTTACCTTGACCAGAATCTTGAACAGTAGAGGAAAGTGAGGGAAGGCCCATAGAAATTTCCCATCTCAGTTCAAAATCAGAGCATCCAGAAGGACAGACCCCAAGACTGGGGGACTGCAGCAAAACAGAGGAAGTTGGTGATTGTCTGGGGCTGCAAAGAAATCTATCTCTGGAGTGCCCCACCTTGAAAATCACTTTCAACACCAGAGGGTCCAGGGACCATTCGTAATGGCCTTGGGAGATCCTGCTCAATGCATCTGCTAGCACATTGTCCTTCCCTGGAAGGTGGACTGCTATCAGAGAGGTCTGCTGAGAATAAGTTAGGGACTACAATTTCATGGCTTCTGTGCACCAGGCCATGGACCGAGAGCCTCCCTGCTTGTTGATATACCACATGGTAGTGGAGTTGTCTGTCCTGACCTGAACCACCTTGTTCTGCACTGACTGAGAGAAAGCTTGCAGGGCCAGAAAGACCACCCTGAGTTCCAAAAGATTGATATGAAGAAGGGATTCCTGAGGGGACCACAGTCCCTGGGCTGTGAGAGCCCCCAGATGGACTCCCCACCCCACCAGAGAAGCATCCATGGTTAGGACCACAGAGTGAGACTGAGTGATGAATAGGAGTCCTTGCCTGAGGTTGCCCTGATCCTGCCACCATTGGAGAGCCTGGATCAGAGGCTGAGTCACTGGAACTAGTTTGGTTAGAGAATCTTTCTTCTGAAACCAAAAGGCCCTCAGGTGAAACAGAATGTCCCTCATCTGAAATCTGGCCCCTTGGACCACTGCTGTAAAAGCTGCCATGTGGCCCAGAAGCTGAAGGAAGTGCCTTGCTGGCTGAGAGACCAGAAGGTGGAATGAAGAAGCCAGCTCTACAATAGCCCTTACCCTTTCCAGGGGAAGAAAAGCTCTTGCTTCGACTGTATCCAACTCAGCCCCAATGAAGGTGAGGAGCTGTACAGGCTCGACAACTGACTTGGGAAGAGTGAGAAGGAATCCTAGAGAAGTGAGCACTTGCTGAGTCACTTGAAGGTCTGACTTGACCTGGTCTGGGAACTGACCTACAATGAGCCAGTCTTCCAGGTATGGAAATATGGAAATATTTTTCCTTCTTAAAAAAGGTCACTACTACTGCTAGGCATTTTGTGAATACCCTTGGAGCTGATGTCAGGCCAAAGGGCATAGCTTTGAACTGATAATGGCCTGAAGGCAATTCGAACCTGAGGTACTTTCTGTGGGAGCACCTGATGGGAATGTGAAAGTAGGCATCTTTTAAGTCCAGGGAGGCTAGCCAGTCCCCTGTCCTTAGAGAGGGAAGGATTATTCCCAGAGTCACCATTTTGAATTTTGGCTTTAAAAGATGTTTGTTCAGGTATCTTAGGTCTAGGATAGGTGGCCAATTCCCTGTCTTTTTTGAGGTAAAGAAGTACCTGGAGTACGCATCTGTGCCCCTGTGCAATGTAGGAACTCTCTCTACAGCCTTTAGAGCCAGTAGAGATGAAACTTCTGCCTCTAGGGCAATGGTTTCGGAGATGCTTGCAGGTGGAAAAGATCTGGCCCTCAGCTTTGGAAATGTCTTGAAGCTGAGAACCAGCCCCTGGCTTACCACTTCCAGAACCCAATTGTCTGGGGTAACAGACATCCAGTCCTGGACGAAGTAAGCCAGTCTGCTTCCTACAAGAAAGGGGGAGTCGACCCAGGCTGATACATCAGGGTGTCTGCTTGGCAGGAGCCATAGGTTGAGGGATGGATGCAGCCCTGCTCATCCCCCTTCTGCCTCTCCCTCTGAAGAACCCCTTCTGAGGAAAGGGAGAAGAGACCTATGCTTGGTAGAAATGCCTATGAAAAGGCCTGCCCCTTCCCCTAGCCTGCTGCCTTTGAGGAGTTGCCTGCCTTTCCTTGGCCTGTGCACTCCTATAGGTGGGCCTACACTCATCCATCTTTTTCATGTAATTCTCTGTCTGCTCCCCAAACAGAGTATTACCCATCACAGGGAAATCCATGGCCTTAACCTGGGTGTCCTGTGAGAGGCTAGTACATCTGAGCCAAGCCATTCTCCGAAGAGCCACAGATGTAGCTATGACTCTAGATAATACATAATTGGAGTCCACAGCAGCATGGAACTGTACCTTAGATGCCTCAATCTCATCAACAGCCACCCCCCTCCAGCTCCAAGGCTAGATGGGGGGAGATCTGCTTAGCCTGTGCCAGTACAGTTTCCCACCTGGACTTCTGGTACCTGGCTGCATAGGCCATATAATTAGCCTGCCCAAGTCCCAAGGTGGATGCCGTGTACTGTTTCTTTGCCATGGCATCCAGCTTCCTAGAGTCTTTATCTGGGGGGGGTGAAGCCAAGGGTATATTAGCCTTATCACGGGCTGCAGCATGCACTACCCCAACATGGCTGCATTGTTGATACAAGTACTCTGTACCTGAACCTGATAAGGTGTACCTTTTGTCTATCCTTCTGTTGACAGGAGGTACAGAATTTGGAGTTTTTAAAATCTTTTGTGTCTGTTTTCCAAAAGACTTATGAAGGGGACTAGACAGTCTCATGGACTCTGGGATGCCCATCATCTCCACATAATCAGGTTCCTCTTGTATCTCTACAGCTTCTTCCACAGGGAACTGAATGGTTTCTGCTACTTTCCTGCAAAACATGTAGTGGGAAGGGGACTCAGAAAGCCTAGGAGGGAAACACCAGAAGGCCTGTCTGGGGAGATGTCTGGTTCAATGGGCTCAACCAGACCTTCCACATCATCATCATCGTCATCATCATCTTCATCCCCCTCCAAATCTGGTTCATAGAAATCTTCAGGGGCATAATCTTGAACCGGAGGAACCAACCGAACCGAGCACCTGCCACAAGGTGCCGGATCAAACGGAACCAGGCAAAGCGACTCTGCAATCCTTATCACTTTGGCAATCTCTTCGGTGGTCGGAAAATGGGTCTCTGGATCCAAGCCAGATGATTTTTCTTTTCTTTTCCTTTTTGTAGGAACTTATCCCTCAGGATCGGCTCTCCTCTTGCCCGAAGTAGTATCGCCCTGATCAGAGGGTACTCCCTCAGGTTCGGTCAGAACCAAACCAGGCTGGCCAGCCGGGTCAGTGTACTTCTTGGCCTTCTTATCCCTAAGCCTACCTAAACTTTTTTCCAGGGTAGACTTAAGGAAATTTTTACAGATTTGACAGTCTGAATTAAGGTGGTCAAACCCCAGACAAACACAGGTGGTGTGGGAATCAGCCTTAGCAAAGACCTCCCCACACACACTGCAGTATTGAAACCCAGTGGGCCCGGTTTTTCTTTTGGGTTTCTCAGACGTAGCCATCCTAACCACAAACTTACCCTTTTTATGGCAAACAACCAGGCAAGACACCCTTATCATTTCTAACCATGTCATGGGAATTGGAAAAAAAACACAAGAAAATGTGTTTTTGTTTAAAACTGATAAGGACCGGTAACCATGCTCTAAGTTTAGAAACAAAGACAGAATATACAATTCACTAAATGGCCAGTTCAACCGAACTGGTCAAAAAATCAATTTTTACAATTTCCACAAGTTTACTATGTCTAGTTCACTACCTAGTACTTACTGTACCACAGACAGAGATCTAAACCAAAGCTTGTGAAAAATTATCGGTAAAACCGAGGATTTTAAGCAACTTTCGAACAGCGAGCAAAGGAGAAATCTCTGGAGCTGCCGTAGTAAAGAATCTGACAGTTGCGTTTCAAAGTGCAGCAGACAGAGGTTTGAACTGAGCTCAAGCTCAACGTTCTATGCTCTGCATAGAAATTAACCCTCTACTCTCCGGGGCAGTTTGAGTGCTGGGGCTAACTGCAATAGTCAGAATACAGCAAGACTTCATGTTGTTTGAAACTGTGTTCACCTAGTTGTGAAGTCTAACAGAAATCATTTAAAAGTTGCCTTTTCCTCAGAGGTCATAAAATGCATACTTTGTCCCTGCGTTTCAAAATAAAGGGATAGTTTACAATGTGTTATAACCTGGCCTTTGAAGGAAGTCTTTAT
Source organism: Neoceratodus forsteri (assembly GCA_016271365.2). Lineage (NCBI taxonomy): Eukaryota > Metazoa > Chordata > Ceratodontiformes > Ceratodontidae > Neoceratodus > Neoceratodus forsteri. The sequence continues at coordinate 909,054,245 of CM057455.1, read as the reverse complement.
TTAGATTTTCCACTGGGTCATGTAGAGGCCACCCCTCCTCGTCACACTTTTGAAATTCCATCTCCCAGATTGCTGTTCTGCTGTCAGCCAGATTTTTCCAAGCAGACATTCAAATAAACATATATTTGTATCACAAATATAATACACTATAATGACAAGTAGATAGGCAGAGCATCACATTCCTCCCTCCTAGACTGAATTTGGGGGGGGAATCTATTCCTAGGCCTGGAATGAGTTACCCAAATTCAGTTCACTGCTCAAACTGATGCAATAGCCCATCTGTGTTTTCAATTGCTTCCCCTGCCCTGTGTGAGACGTCATGTCATAACCCTGCAAGGCAAGGATCCACCTTAAAAGCCTACCATTTTTTTTACCCATTTGTGCCAGCCAAACCAGGGGGTTGTGATCTCTTTGTACCTCGAACTGCTGCCTATATAGGTATGACTCTAACTTCTTTGGTGCCCACACCATTGCAAGGCATTCTTTCTCCACTGTAGAATAAGCATGCTCCCTGGGAAGTAACTTCTTACTGAGGTATGCTATTGGGTGAGCTTTCCCTTGGTTAGACATTTAACCAAGTACTGCCCCAATACCCACAAGTGAGGCATCAGTCTAGACTACAAAGGGTTTACTATAGTTTGGACTGGCTAATACAGGAGCACTACGCAGTGCCCTTTAGCCATGTGAAGGCTTGCTCACAGGCCGGTTCGCAGATAATCCTTTTAGGCATCCTTTTCGTTAACAGGCCAGATAGGGGAGTGGCCAGGGTACTATAGTTTGGTACAAATTTACTATACTACCCTCTGATCCCTAGAATATTCAGAACCCATTTCTGTATTTCAGGTCTGGACCATGCCTCAATTGCCTAAATTTTTGCTTGATTAGGTAGGATCTGTCCCTGGCCTACTACATGCCCAAGGTATGCCACCTCAGCCATGGCCACCTGGCACTTTTCAGATTTTACGGAGAGTCTGGCCCTCTGTATCCTGTCCAGCACTTCCAAGGTGGGACAGGTGTTCCTCCAAGCTGGCACTGAAGATGGCAATATCATCCAGGTATGCCACAGTGTACATCTCAGCACAATTTAATACGTGGTTCACCAACCTTTGGAAGGTGGCGGGGGAGTTCTTCATTCTGAAAGGCATTACTTTAAACTCAAATAATCCTTTCGGAGTGATGAAGGCAGACCTCTCACTAGCTCTGGCAGTTAACTCTACCTGCCAATACCGTTTCATTAGGTCAATAGTAGTAAGGTATGTCAGCCCTCCCAACTTGTCCAGTAGTTCATCCATCCATCCATAGCATTGGGTGGGCATCTGACTGTGACTGCATTGAGTCCATGATAGTCCACACAAAAATGAGTAGAGCCATCCTGCTTGGAAACAAGGACTACAGGTAAGGCCCAGGGGCTGTGGGATTTCTGGATTACCCCTAAATCCAGCATTTCCTCCACCTTCCTCCTAATGTCCTTTTGGATGGCCTCTGACACCCAATATGCTGTTCGCCATATAGGCACTTGAGTCCCCATCTCCACATTGTGCATCGCTAAGGGGGTTAGTCCAGGCTTGGTGCTTAACAATGAGGTAAAATTTGCTAAAACCTCCCTTACTTCCTGGATCTGGTCCGGGGTCAACTGGAGCAACATTTTAATTGCCTCCGCAGAGGACTCCCATTGCTTTCTTTTCAGCAAATCCAGAAGGGGGGCTCCTTCATCCATCCCCTTCCCAGGACTACACACTGCAAAGACCATGTCAGTCCTATTAGCATATGGCTTCATCATGTTGACATAGTACATTCTTTGGGTTTGTCTCCTGTCAGGCAGTTCTATAATGTAATTTACATCATTCACCTGTCTGACTACTTTGTACGGTCCTGCCCACTCGGCCTGCAGCTTATCCTTCTGGACCAGGATTAGGACCATGACCTCCTGACCCACAGTGCACGAATGAGCTCTGACTCCGTGATAGTACCATACCTTTTCTTTTTGTTGGGCAGCTGCCAGGTTGCTCTGGGCTGTTCCCATAAGCTCCTTCATCTTTTCCCTAAACTTAAGGACATAATCCACTATGGAAGTTCTCTGGGTGGCATGCTTGCCTTTCTAGTCCTCCCAGATCAAGTCTAGGGGCCCAAGTACCCTGTGTCCATATAAGAAATTGAAGGGAGAAAATCCTGTCGACTCTGGGGGCACCTCCCTGGATGCGAACAACAGGTGGGGAAGGTATTTCTCCCAATCCCTCTCATGCTGTTCAGCAAATGCTTGGAGCATTGTTTAAGGGTACCATTGAATCATTCCACAAGCCCATTAACTTGTAGGTGATAAGGTATTGCATGTCTCTGCACTACCCCATGCTTCTCCCACACACATTTCATCAGGTCCAACATGAAGGAACCCCCTCGATCAGTGATAACCTCCTGTGGGAACCCAACATGGGAGAAAATCCCAAGCAATGCATCTGCCATTTTGTCTGTCCTCAGTGAGGATAGGGCGACTGCCTCTGTGTACCAGGTGGCATAATCCACCACTGTTAGGCTAAATCTCTTCCTGGAGGAACTGAGAGTATTCAAAGGCCCCACAATGTCCATTCCTACCCTTTGGAATGGCTCCTCCACTATGGGCAAGGGAATTAGGGCTGCTTGGGTTTTCCTACCCACCATAACTATTTCTTAGCACCGGTGACAAGACCTGCAATACTCCTTCACCTGCTGGGTGAAGTTGGGCCAATAGATATTCTAGACCAATCACTGCATAGTGTGTGCAATTCCCAGATGGCCAGATGGGAAAATTGTGAGTGACCTTACTGCTCATGGTACCCCTGGGGAACAACAAGCTGCCTGCCCATCACCCCTCACTCTGTCCTTACATCCTACATATATATCCTGCATATACTTCAGTCCATTGTCCCAGTAAACTGTATTTCCCATCACCTCCCAGTGCTCCTTCAGAGTCTGCCCAAGCTCTCAGCTTCTCTAAACTAGGGTCATTTTTCTGAGCAGCAGCAAAAACCTTTACACATTCCCAAGGCATGGGACAGGTCCCCTCCAGTTTCTAAATGAGAGGCCCTAGCTCTAGCATCAGAGCATTTAGGGTCACTGCCCTCCCTAACCCTTCTGACAATGGGTTACCCCTCCTTCCTCAGAGTAACCCTCTGTAGCTGTTCTGTTAACTGCTACCTGGGGAATTTTTACCCGCCCTTTCATTGTTCTTCATATCAGGAGACACAGGCTGGGGAACCAGTCTCCCAGTGTTTTCACAGGGGCTTCTATGGGGTCTAGAGAACTACAATTTACCTTTGCTGCTTGACTGCGGGTAACTGCACACACCATCCCCTTTTGGAGATTGTTTCTGATAATTACATCCACAGCAAGATTTTCTACTACTGCAACTTTTTGCAGTCTCCCCTGTCTCACCCCAGTCCAGGAGAACGCTAGCAAGTAGCAGCATTTTCTCCTCCCCAGTGTATCTCCATACAGTAACAAACTGATTGGGTATGAGCTGTTCAGGTTCAACCAAATCCCCTTTTACCAAAGTCAGGGATGCCCCCATGTCCCTTAACACATGGGTCTGTACCCCATTCACAGTAACTGGGTTTATGTGCTCCCTCATGTTTACTGGCATGCCTTCAGGGATACCAAAACAACCCACTTCTTTTCTAGCACCAATTTGTGCACTGTCTAACCTTTTTGGACACTGCCTGGCAAGGTGCCCTGATTGTCTGCAAACCCAACATTCATTTGTTTTATCAGGTAAATCTTTTCTTTTTTTTTCAATTTAAACTTTATTAACACATTTCCACTACAAAGGGCAGTTACAACAAGTCAGGGTGTAATGTAGCACTTGAACAGTGAGAACTGCCCATCCCACCCCTCTCATCCTACCTCCCCTTACAGCAGCAACAAAACATACTCGCCCTAACGTGCAGTGCATGATTCTGTTGAACGTATGGGTAGAATCAGAATGTGATATATCCTCAATGAGGTAACAAGAGTAAGGAATGAAGGGAATCCCATATCTTATTATATGCTGCTAGTCTATTATGAAGACTTGCAATTGCCTTCTCTGTTCGAAGATTAGCAATGATTTAATGTAACCATTCCTGGAAGGAAGGAGCCGATTGTTCCTTCCAATGACATAGTATGAGTTTCTTAACTGAAAGCGCAACCATAGAGATATGGTATTTCCTAATTCTAGCACTGACCAGGGAAATATCCCCTAGAAGACACACCTCCGGAATAAAATACTCCCGTAGGCCCAGTAGGGGATCAAGAGACATCTTAATTGAATTCCATAAGGAAGAAACTGTGGAACAGGACCAGAACATATGCAGGAGGGTATCCTCTTCTTGCAAGCACTTGGTACATATACTAGAGTTTGAGAAGCCCCATTTTTTTAATTTAATAGGGGTACAATACATGTTATGTAAAATGTGACATTGCATGAGACACAATCTATCTTGGGAAACATACTTATGACAGGATCTCCATAGAAATTGCCAGTCCAACTGGTATTTAGGGAGGAGTGAGTTCCAGAAACTAGTAGGTCCAAAGGTCTCCGCATATTAGGTAAATCTTTTCTTTGTAACCTGGGACTGCCTAGTTTTGGTGGAGGCAGGGAGGGTTTTAGCTGCCCTGAAGGCATGCTTTTCCCTTTATGTACTGCCACACCCTCCCCATTCCCTCTCAGAGCAGGTCTGCTCCTGACATAGCGATCCGAGAGTTCAGCAGCCTCCTGCACTGTTTTTGGATCTCGGTCCTCTAGTCAGGTTTTCAGCTCTGTAGGGCAAGCCCAAAAGAACTGCTTTAAAAGTACATTTTCAATGTTCTCTACAGAGTCTGCTTGTACTCCTTCCCGTCAATGTTTTAAAAATTGATGTTGTTTAGTGACTAGCTACTCATAGCTCATAACAGTGCTTCTCCTGAGCTTACGGAATTTAACTCCATATGCCTCTGCTGTCAAATCAATTTTTTTTTAACAAAGCAGTTTTAAGTTTGACGTAATCATTACTGTCCTGATTGGCCATTTGATCCAATGCATCATGAGCTTTCCCAGTAAGCAGCGGGGATAGCTGGAAGCTCCAAGACTCTCTGGGAATTTTTGCCTAAATGCATACTTTTTCAAACGAATTTAAAAATGCATCCATATCTTCCCGCTCTTTAAATTCAGCTATCAATTTAGAATTTAATTTGTAACCCAGTCCTGAAGTTCCATGTATATCCATGCCACTTGCCTGCTCTGGTGCTGGTCTTGGGAGTTGTAGCTTCTCCAGTTCAAATTTCCTCTGGCGCTCTGTCTCCTCTTGCTCAGCCTGTCACTGCTGTCACTTCTCCTCTCCCTCTCTCCCTCTCCATCTTTCTCAATTCAAGCTCCCTTCACTGCTGAGCTTCAAACCTTTTCTATTCAAACTCCAGCTCCATTCTCCGAAACTCCATCTGCAGCCTGATCCATTTGGGCTCCAGCATGGTGGCGACCTTCCCCTGCTGCAGTGGCTCTCTGCTTACACTGGTCCCGCTGTCCTCCTCCCTGGATCTGGACACTGCTTTGGACCCTGGACCCTCCACACCCAAGATTTGGTCCTTTCCAGTCACTGACTGTGACTCGAGGTTTTGGGCATCTGCTGCCACAAGAGCCTCCACAAGGTGCTTTTTGGCTCGCCCCTCATGCTGGACTCCTCTGTCTTGGCACGACTGCCTCAGGTAGTCTGCAGTGTACTCACTGTAGTTGGAAGCCATCTTCTTCCTCAAGCTACAGCTACACTAGCTTACACCCAAAAAAAATAAAACAAAACAGGTAGGGAACTTATACTGTAAGTACAATGATATATTTCTTTACTTTTTAAATCACTGCCTTATTTTGCATGCAACCTGCTACAGGTATCAGTCTGACACACTGGACAGTTCATGCTCATGTTACCAAACACTTTTAAATCTAACAGCTGCCAACCAGATCTGTCACAAACACACTCCGCAGGTCAGGCCCTCTGCTCCCACAGTGCCAAACCTCAAAGTGCAATATGTGAGCAGGAGACAAACAGGGTAACCCTTCTGTCTGTTTTGGGTCTGAAAACACCTACTAGTCTCAAGTCATGAGGTCAAATATGAACCCTTTTTCATTAGCACACCCAGTTAACAGGATCAAATATCATAACTTCTTCAGGGAAATGCAGTGCAATACTTAACCCAGTGGGCACCCAGCCTGGTTCACAATGCTACCCTGTTGACTCAATTGAGACCTTAGGTATTTTCTTATCTTAGAGAAAGATAGTAACACACTTTAAGCCCTTAACAGTTTTGTCAGAATTATCAAAATACTGTCCCAGCATTCACATGCAAAAAAAAAATGAGAAAAGACTCAAGCAGGATTAAGGAATCAAGAGTTTACTGAAATTAAAAATAGTAAATACATTAGAAACACTAAACCTATATACATTAATACAGAGAATTACCAAAAAACACACATGTCTGGTAACTGAATTATCTGACTACCCTAAGCTTCATGTAATAAATAGGTGGCTGGATTTACCTAAAGTGCTACACGAGTTTGTCAGGAGTCCCACTTCAAAACCAAAGAAAAAATGCAAAATTTTTCTCCCAGCTGGCTGGTAATATGTTGTTTCCAAACTCCTCCTCCCTGATGACACAGAACACAGATGCTGGCGGTGAGGTCACGCAAACCTAAGTACTTGAATTAATTTATCAGTCACATGTCTCAGCCCACTGTTGAGACATTCCAATTAAAATTTTATATATA